>CP136891.1:51662500-54233750 GCA_034359265.1 Canna indica | reverse complement strand
AGATGGTCAAAAATTGGCAGTAACCAATTTGGTCGATCATCCGGTCGACCGAATGTGGCAGTAGCCAATTCGGTCGACCGAAGTGCGCCCAGAAGCGATAGAATATCATGATCGCTTGGGTGGTCGATCCATCGGTCGATCGATGATCGACTGGCAAGCGATCGGGCGTCGGCATCAGGCAAAAATGCGCTCGTTGATGAGCCATTTGATCGGAGGATTTTAAATACCCTTCTCTCTCTCTCTCCTAGGCAACTATTGATGCCAATAACCTTCAAAGAGTGATCTTTAGCATCCTCCAAGCTTCTCAATTGATCAAATTCTTCAAACCTAGCTCTTGATCACTCATCTTCAAGTGTTCTTCATTAAAGGGTTCATCAAGGGTGCTAGGCTCAAAAAGAAGAGGTGTTTTCATTGTGATAAGTTCTCTTCTTCCTCCTCTTGTAATAGAATTGTTTTTAATTTGTTTTTACTTAAATTTACTTGAGATTGTAAGAAGACCTTGTGTGTGGTCTTGTGTGTAAGTGGTTACCTTGGTGTATAAGGTGTAAAGCCACTTGTGTAATCTAAGTTAGGAGTAGGTCTTAGGAATTGAGGTGGGAAAGCTCACTCGGTAGGAATGCGGGATACTTCCGGATGTGGAAGTGCCTTTGAGGTGAGTGTAGGGTCTTTCCGGTGTAAAGTCCTCAATTGTAAGCTACTCATAACTTAGTAAATTTGGGTGTGAAATCCTAAGCACGGTGCTTAGGTAGTGGAGTAGGCATTGGGGCCGAACCACTATAAATAATTATGTTTGCATTGTCTCTTTTGAATTTGATTAATTTCCTTACTTATTGCTTACGCATTGAATATTAAAATTGTGAATTGCCTAAGTTAGAAGAAACGATTAAAAATGGAATCAAGCGATAAGATTTAGTTAACAAACTATTCACCCCCCCTCTAGTGTGACCATTTCACCCAAATTTTGGTGATGATAAATTTTAATTGCATAATTAAAATACAAGGGGCAGCATAATCTGTTATGAACCAACAAATAAATGTTATGCATGAAAGAAAACCTCACAGAATTATGACATTACAGGTCTAGTAGTTGGGATCGGGCATTGGGTGTTGTGGAGTTTTCCCAATAGAGACATCCCTAAGTCACCGTATGAGACACTTGACTTAGGTCATGTTGGGCCATATCATATTGAATGGCAGAGAGGTTTGGTTAGGAGGCGGATTGCGGGCTAGGCCCGGAAGGTTGGATGGCTAATTCCTAACCTGTCGAACAAGTTCGGATGGACAAATCCCGATTGTTCCCAAGATTCTATATTTAAATGAATAAGTTCGGATGGGTGAATCCCGATTATTCCCGTGTTATCTTTTAGAAAAAATTTGGATGAGTAAATCCCGATTGTTCCTGTGTGGCCTCGAGGAATAAGTTCGGACGGGCAAATCCCGATTATTCCTGTGATATCTTAAAGGGGCAAGTTCGGACGGATAAATCCTGATTGTTCCTTCACGTCTCGTGGAGTAAGTTCGGACGGGCCAATCCCGATTGCTCCAGAGTTTCTTTATGTTAGGATAAGTTCAGATGGGCCAATACTGATTACCCTAGTATGTTTTGTTGTCTTAGGGCATGCTAGGCTTAGGCTTGTTGATCTTCTCGTTCGGGGTGTTGGTTGCCTTCGGGCTTGTAGTGGCCAGATGGCCTGATAGCTAGTCGCACCCTCGTGACTTTATTCCTGTTTGAGATAGGTGTTATGTTTATGCTTTATCTCCGTGTTGGTTTTTCACGGGGGTTGGTAGAACCGTTCACTGAGTTCTTTGAACTCACCCGTTGTCGTTGTTTTTGTTTTGCAGAGCCTGGCCGGTGAGGCGGGCTAGATCACTTGGCGCGGTTGGAGGGCGAAGGAGCCATATTGATCTCATAGCAGTCCTAGTTCGGGGTCGTAGTCGAGTTTTTGGTAGTTAGTACGTCATGCACTTGTGTTTCAGTATTTTGGAGTTGTAGTCCCATGGGGACATTCATGTCTTTATTTTAGATTTCATTTGTAATAGAATAGTTAAACTTGATTTATTATTTCCGCACTTTATTATTTTGCTAAACTTACTTATAATGAATTCTGGTTGGGTTTTTCATTTGAAATAAAACTCGTTTATTTCTTTCCGCTATGTCTTGTTGTTGAGTTGGCATGTGCATGGTTTAGGCTGCCAGGTATAGGCACGTATACCCTGGCCGGTCATGTGACTCTGAGTTGGGGCATGACAACCAAACACTAGGTCTTCTTATAACACACAAGTAAATCAAAGTAAAACAAATCAGAAATAAATCTATTACAAGAAGAGAGTGAAGATGACTTATCACAATGAGAACACCTCTTCTTCTTGAGCCTAGCAAGCTTGAAGACCCCTTTAATGAAGAACACTTGAGGATGAGGGATCATGAGCTAGGTTTTATGGATTTGATCAAGGAAGAGCTTAGGAGATGCTAAGGATCACTCTTTAAGGCTTGAAATCATCAACAACCCTATGGGAGAGAGTTTTTTGTGGGTATTTATAACCCCCCAAACTCAAGGTGTCATCAACAGGTATTTTTCTGCCTGTTGGCGGCGCCCGGTCGCTTGCTGGTCGATCGTCGATTGACCGACCAAGCGATCGTTGGCATACTGCCGCTTTCTGGCATACTTCGGTCGATCGACTTGCCTACTGCCAATTTTTGGCAGCATTCGGTCGACTGAATCTGTGTTGGAAACAACATCTTTAGATCTTCTTATTGCACGCTTTGTTTTCGGGTTTCGAGTTTCGGCCTTCAGCGTGCGTTACTTTGGAGGGCTTCTCTAGACTCGTCCAAGACATCTTTGGTGCACACGTCGAACTTCTAGAAATTTCTACGACGAACCCGAACGCGTCGACCAATGTCCTTTCAATTTTCCAATTTCTCTGATATTTTTTATCGCGGACGTCGAACGCTAATCGATATGGAACTTGAAAATAATTCTCTATGAAATCATTAGTTCCATGTTTGTTATCATCAAAACCGAGATAAAGACCAAGGTTGAAAACCTTAGGCCAACAATCTCCCCCTTTTTTATGATGACAAACATCCTTAAGAAAATATATATATTAAAGCACAAAGGATATCAAACATGAGATTTCTCCCCCTACCAACATGCATATCTATATAATAGAACCCCCCTATATATATGCATGGTTTTCCTATATTTTCTTCCATTTTACTTATATTTTTCTCCCCCTTTTGACATCACTCAAAAAGGGTAAAAAAAGTCAACCTATAGTCAAAGTTGAGACTCTAAAACTAATTTTCATGAAACATGAAAATCTCAATCAAAGGGATGAAAAACAAATATTTAATATGAGACTAAATCATACACGATAGCAAGGAGTGATAACTAAAATCCAAATCTGAAAATCATTTATAAACTCAAGTATCGATATTTTCAAGTATCGATCAAAATATCAAAAATCATTTTAGAAATAATTTTTTTAGGTAATAGTGAGAACGATACCAAAAATAGAGTTATGATATCATACTTGAAGTCTCATTTGAAAATTTTAACGAAAATCCAAAGTATCCAAAAAAGATGAGTAATTTTGAGATGAGAGATACTTAAGTGACATTTTCGTAAATATTAGCTATTTAATTTTTAGTTTTCATTCAAACTTTCCAAATATCAAGATATAATCATTTAAAGCATGTTTATCAAGTTTGAAATGAAAAGAATGTCATTTGATCAAAATATGAACTTAGCACGATTTCATTCAAAAAAGGCATGAAAATATGAAAATAGTTAAGTATCAAATTTTGCTATCTACTCTTGTTTTCTCAAGTTTAGGTACCTAGATATCTAACATGAGTGAATCTAAGTATATGAGTCAAGTTTGGGCTGAAAATGAAATTTCTAAGTCACTTTGTTGATTTAGGTCAAATGGATACTTAAGTTTACATAAATCAAACTCTTAAATTCCTATTAAATCATGTCCTTGATGAAAAATTTTGAAACTTTAATTGGAGAAACTAGATTTTGCAAGGAATCTACAGGTTCAAGAATCAGTAAAAAATCAATTTTCTAGAAATTCCTAAAATTCTTGAAATACAAGGGTATTTTTGTAAATTTTAGGTTTTTTTTTTCAAAAGTTGTCAATTTTGCTTCAAACTTTCCAGACATCTCTGAATGATCATTTAAGATGCGCGTGTCAAGTTTGAGCTCAAAATGAATTCTCTAAGTTCATTTTTAAGCTTAGTGAGAACGATATTAGAAAAGAAATCAAAATAGTATGCACAAAATTTCATATGAAGTTTTCGACGAAAAATCAAAGTATCGAAAAAATTGATATTTCAAAAGGGTGATACTTTGTATTTTTGAAATCCAACTTTAATATTCCACTATAAATCATATTTTTTATGAAACTTTTACTGGAAAAACTTTTTGAAACATTATGAAACTGTTAAAATGGATTTTTCTATATTTTTCTAGAGTTTACTGAAAATGCTAAAATTTCTTATGATATTTTCATAAATATTAGTTATTTTCGCAAATATATTCAATTTTTATTCAAACTTTTATGACACCACATAATGGTCATGTAAAGAATGTATGTCAAATTTGGAATGCAAATTATGTCCTTAAGTCAAGATATCAACCTAGCATTATTTCATTCAAAACTAAACTAGTTATCATGAAACTTGCTAAGTGTCAATCTTTACATTTATCATGGTTTTTCAAATTTAAACCTATGGACATCTAACATGAGTAAATCTAAACATGTTCCTCAAATATGGATTGAAAATGAAACCTCTAGGTCAATTTATTGACTTGGGTCAACTTGATTCAAAAGAGGTTATCATGAAATGACCTCTATGTCATTTTATACATATCCATATAATTTTTTCATTCTAAGTGCATGAAAACATGTCATACCTATTCCTGAACATGTTTATGAATTTGGACTTAAACTGAAGTGTCCAAGTCGATTTGTTGACTTGGGTTAAACTTTTCCAAGTTTAGGTCCCTAAAGTGATCTTTTTATCACCTTGTTCATCTACACATGAATTTTCAAGTTAAAACATCTAGAATAATGTCATGTGTGTATGTAAACATGTTTATTGACTGTAGACTTAAAGACGAAGTCTCTAGTGACAAATCTTAACCTAGAGCAAGTATCATTCAATCAAGATATCATGAAATTGCCTAAGTTATCAAAAATTTACCTACTCATGAAATTTCATATATTTATCATGCAAAAACAATCATGAGTATATAGACGTCAATATATCACAAGTATTCAAGTATTATACTAAGATTTTTGCAAAATCAAACTCATACCTCATTCTTGGAAATTTTGCCAAACTTGTCTTTTTCTTTCAATTTTCTTCATGATAGCATAGCCTTCCATTAACATTCTCAACTTGCAAGTAGACTTCATTAGTAGATTTAATGAAAATAAAGCTACTAGCAAGCAACCCAAACCAAATAGCAAAGAGAGGAATCAAGTATCATTTTCAAAGTCCACTTTGCTAAATAGTTTGAAATCTGATTCTAAATATATTACCATGAATTCGAAACAAATTTTAAGAGATCACAAATGCAATATTAATGAAAAATTGATCTCCAACCCTTCCTATTTGTTGAAACCCGAAAGGCCACAATGAGCCTACGATTTAGAACTGCAAGGTCGCTTAGGCCCGTTATAGGCCACTAAGGTCTCTGAAGAGACTGGGAAATCAAAATCAAAAATCATTTTATGAAATCATATTAAGAGCGAATAAAATCAACTCGAATAAACAAGTATCATATACTCCAACTTGAATGAAACATAGCAAAGTAAGGAGATGATACGAAATATACCTAGATGCCAATTTCCATACCTGTGGCATCATGATGGTTTGAAGTTGCAACCAAATGATGAATCTTCATTTAAGTCCATGGTCAACTTCAACTCTTCACTTCTCTTCACCCTTGTGTGGTAGCTCCCCCTATAAGAAAGCAAGAAACCTTTGGTACCCAAATGGCTTCGGATCCTTGGGGGTTAATGGGCTTAGCTACCCAAAGTGTCTTAACACCACTTAGGTTAATCTTAAATGCACAATCATATATAGCATGCCCGTAAACACCACAACAAAAATAATGACCTTGAAATTGTTGGCCCAAGGGTTCCCCCTAGGCTCTGATATCTATTTTGATGATAACAAACATGTATTTAATATATGTGTGAAGTTTTGAGTTCAGGTTGAGGTTGCGAAAAGCATGCGAACTTTGCTTGGAGAAACGCAAAAATCATCAAAAAAGGCTCGGATGTAGACTAAGTAGAATTCGTAGATTATCGAACAGATTCTATATAATATATCCCTAGTATCTCATCCCAAACCTATTTGTAAAGTTATCCAAGTCAAAACTTGATAACAAAACCCATGAAAAAGCGTGTAACAAAACAAATGTTAAAAAATAGCCTAAGCCCAGGTTCGATCGACTGGTTAGTCAACCGAACAAGGCAGAAAAATGGTAGTTGCCACTTCGGTCGACCGGTTGGTCGACCGAACGAAGCCAAAAATTAGCAGTGGCTCATTCGGTCGATCGAACAATAGAGGAAATTGGTAGTAGCCAATTCAGTCGACTGAATGTGGCCAAGAGAGGGTAGTAGCCTAGCAGTCGCTGGGCGGTCGATCGGTCGATCGACCGACGATCGATCGACAAGTGACTGGTCGGCGTCCAACGGGCAGAAAAAATGCCCATTGGAGAGTTGTTCCGAGTGAGGGGTTATAAATAACCCTCACTAACCTTCATTAATCTCTCTTAACCATTCATAAAAGCTTCCAAAGTGAGATTTTTTCCTTCTAAGCTTGATTTGCTCACGTTTGCTTCTCCAATCGATGATTTCTCACAAGCGCTCATCTTCCCTCGACTCCAGCTTCGATTCAACTTCAACATCTTGTGGAGTTGGAGGCATTGAAGGCTTGGAAAAGAGCTTTTAGTTGTGGTTTACTCTTTAGCTCTTTTCATTGTAATTTTACTTGTTACTTGAACTTGTTCTTCATTGATTAGCTTGCTAGGTGTGCTAGTGTAAACACTAATGGTTTACTTTGTAGAATTATGTTTTTCCTACGTGAATAAGGTTGAGAACCGAGTCCTCGGCAGTATTCAAAGGGAAACACAAAGTCTATAAAGGATTTGGTTAGAAATCCTTGGTATGGAGCCAATGTAGTGTAGTAGGCGGTTGGCCGAACCACTATAATCTCTTGTGTTTGCATTGCCTTGTGTGATTGCTTAAAATTGTGTTTCATATTTGCTAACGAACATCATTTAGTTGCACTTACTTTTGGTTGAAGTTGTAATTGATTTGAAAGAAATTGAAATTGAAATAAAAAGTCACCCACCACTATTCAACCCCCCCTTCTAGTGTGGGTATTCACTCAATAATTGGTATCAGAGCAAGGTCGTAGGATTAGATTTAACCATCTACCCTACAATTTTAGAATGATTAGTGAAATCCAACTAGCTCAAGGGTCCTCTTCTCATACTCTACCATTGTTCGATGGAAACAACTATGCCTATTGGAAGATACGCATGAATGGTTTCCTACAATCACTAGGCATGGATGTATGGAGAATGATTCGAGTATAAGCAACCAACTAAGGATATGGATGAGTGGGATTAATAAGAAATTAAACTCTTTAATGCAAATGCAAATGCCGTTAATGCACTATATTGTGGTCTATCAATTAATGAGTTTAATAGAATTTCTACTTGTAAGTCTGCATATGAACTTTGGAAAGTCTTAAAGACTACACAAGAAGGGACTTCACAAGTTAAAGAATCAAAGATAAACCTACTCATGCATGATAATGAAATGTTCAAGAAGTTATCACATGAATCTACACTACTGGAATATACCACATCAGCCACGGGAATCACCGACGGCCGCCTCGACCGTCGGAATAATTCACGGCTTTTCGACGATCGTAGCGGCCGTGGCTAATGTAACCAAATCAGTCGCGTCTCACATATGGTCGCCTAGAGCCGTCGCTCATTGTTGATGGCGCGCACGGGGCACGAAATAAAATAAGTTATTAGCCACGGCTTAGTGAGGGCGCGAGAGCCGTTGGTCATATGAATAAGTCATTAGCCACGGCTAGAAGCGATCGTCGCTTATTAAAACACTCTAAACTGACGGCTTAGAGAGGGCCAACCATCGGTGATATTAAATTTACGAATCCATGATTTTTCGACGACTGGCGAGCCGTGGGTGAAAATACTTTTTATTTATGTTCGTGCCCGACCCTTCCTCTTTCTCCCACTCTATTCTCTATCAGCTGCTGCCGATTGATTTATCGTCGTCGATCGTCACCGCGCTGCCTGCTACCTCGCCCTCGTCGAGCCGCCTGCTCCCTCGCCCTCACCACGTCGCCACCCCCTCTCCCCCTCAATCTCCCTCGCCCGCGTGCGCCACCGCTGGCCTGCCTGCTCCCTCTCCCTCGCCATCGATCCCTCTCCCCTCTCCACCGCGACCAAGTGAGTTCGATCCCCTCTCCCCTCTCCGGTCCGACGCCGGCCAATATTATATATATATATATATATAATTTAATTAATTAGTGTTAATTACTATTATTAGTGATTAATTAGATTTATTTACTATTATTTACTGTTAATTACTGTTATTAGTGATTAATTAGGATTAATTTTAGATTTATTTATTAAATTAGTGTTAATTTTTTAAAAAAATAGATTTATTAGTTTTCAATTAGATTTAATTAATGTTAATGAGCTATTAATTAGATTTAATTAGGGTAGAATAAATATTAGTTGGGTGTAATTACAATTATGAAATCGTCTACTTTAGACTTAAGTGCGCAGAAATTGTCCACTTTGGACTCGCGATCAAATCATCCACGATGGACTCGCGCCGGAATCGTCCACTTTGGACTCACGGCCAAATCGTCCACGGTGGACTCGCGCCCACCTGTACCCACTGACCCTTTTCCTTCCACCACCATCCCCCCGCCTTCGGCTACCATCCCCCCACCTGATTCGTCCACTGTTCCCTCCGCTGATCTGGCCACCATCCCCTCACCTCCAACTACCATCCCTCCGCTACCCTTCACAAATCCAGGATCGTCGTCTTCGAGACGTAGGCCACGAGGGCCTAACCGAATTCACCCTCCGCCACCCGAGGGAGAATTGCGTAGAGCAATTAGTGTGTGCGGAAGACGGTAAGTATATGCATCAATTATTTCTTATAATTCATTTATAATTCAAAATATCATAGTATGAATTTATATTTGGTGCAGATTTGAGCAGGAGGTGGTCCCCCGCACGATAGCGGGGACGATCCAAAAGTTTATGCACGTGGAGTGGCCTACATGGTCTCACGTGCCCCGTGAGCATATGAATTTATTGTGACGAGAGTTCACGGTAAGTATATTTATTAAATTAATGTTAATGTTAAATATTCATCAATAATAACAAAAAAAATTTGCAGGCTCATTATACATGGCCGGAGGACCAGACCACTTTTGTTGAGGCTGCATGGGAGTGTGTTGCCCGCGCTCGTTTTAACGGGCTGGTTTAGTAGGATCATCAGACCGTGATGAGACGGCTGGGGGCCACACAAATAGGGCAGACTCGGGGACACGCTCCCGAGTGGATTCCTAGCCCTGTGTGGGACCAGCTCGTTGAGCAATGGGACACGCCTGAGTGGCAGGAGGTCTCCCGGATTGCGTCAAGAAACCACATATCCGAGGGGGATGGCACAGGGGCGCGCCACACTGATGGCTCCATCTCTTTTGCGGTTCATGCGCGTCGCATGGTATGTATAATTTAATTATTTTTAATTAAATTATATATTGTGTATAATGATACTAATGTATTTGTTAATTTTCTAATGTAAGATGCGTGTGGCGGAGGACGGCACCATCCAATGCCCATCGATGATGGAGGTGTTTGAGCACACCCACCGTCGTCGACGAGAAGCGGGGGACTACGTTGATAGCAGAGCCTCGATCATAATGGTATGTATTTATATATGTCTATTTGATTTACACAATTTTTATTTATAGTTTATGTATATTTAAAATATAAACACGTGTAGGAAACTTACACGAGGACTGTGATCGAATATGGAGGCACACCGGAGGAGTTTGACACAACAGCTTGGGTGGAGGCCGCAAGTGGTTGGGAGCATGGTCGTGTTTATGGCTTTGCAGACAGTGGACAAGCACACGCCGTCCTCGGGCCACTTGGGGCACTGACCCCTCCGACTGCGGGTGAGCGGCCCTCGATATCCTGGGCGCAGGACTAGTGCCAAATAACGGCCTTGGAGTCAGAGCTCACCCAGCAGAGGCTGGCGATGGAGGAGCAGAGGCTGGCGATGGAGGTGCAGAGACGGACGAATGAAGAGTTGAGACAGACGATGCAGAACATGCAGGCACTCCTCACTCAATTTGCGTCTCACTCTGGCCTTCTACCGATGATGTCGCAGCTGTCGTCCTCCTTGACCCAGTCGATGCTCCCGACCCAGTCGCTGTCGATACCGCCGCCTCCACCGCAGCCGTGAGATTTTGGTTTATTGTAAAACTTGTTTGCCTCTGATTTGAGGCTTAGATTGATGATATTTATGTATAACTTGTATGTTTGGTTCCAAATGCGTGTGTATGATATTTTTTGGTTGTAATATGTGATTGAAAATAGGTTATAGTCTATATATCATCGTATATAGGAATTTATAAAATTTTTATTTTTGAGTTACAGGACATACCTTTAGCCACGGCTTACCCACGGTCAACCATCACTAAGCCATGGCTGAAAGCTTATCGTAAATGGCTGATGGCCTGGGCAACAGCAAATATCACAGTTGCTAATAGCATCACCGATGGCCCTGGGCCATGGCTGATGTGTTGGTATCAGTGATAGCCGCATACAGTCGTCACTGATGTGTTTAAATCAGCGACAGCGCCCGTGGTTGTCACTAATGATTACTTGTGGTAGCCGAGAGACACCGTCACAACTTATCTGAGACGCCCACATCAGTGACGACTTTTCACCACGACTTCAGCCGTCGGTGATAACGATAATTCTAGTAGTGCTATTGATGCCATGTATGCTCGCTTTCAAAATATTACAAATGGATTAGCTAACCTTGGTAGAGATATAAGGGAAGAGGAGAAGGTAAGGAAGCTCCTTCATTCCCTTCCAAAAGCTTGGGAGCCCAACGTCATCGCAATCATGGAAGCTAAAGACATGAGTACGTTAAAGATCACTGAGCTCATTGGGTCTCTCATGGCACATGAGACTCATATGAAGCAATAAAATGAGGAAGATGCCCCCAAAGGCAAGACCATTTCCTTAAAAGCATCAGATCGGGGTGAAGAATCCTGATCATCCGAGAAAGAGACGGATGATGTTGAAGAAATGGCAATGTTGGCAAGAAGATTCATGAGTTTCATGAGAGGAGGCATGAGAAAGGGAAGAGGAGGCTACACATGCTTCAACTGCAACAAAACTAGGCATCTAAGGAAGGATTGCCCACTTCTGAAGATGGCTTCCACCTCCAATCCTCACAAGAAAGACAAATATAAGAAGAAAAAGAAGGCGATGATGGCCTCTTGGGATGAAAGCGAGTCTTCATCAAGTGAAGAAGACTCCAAAAGTGAAAAGGCAAATCTTTGCCTCAGGGCAAATGATAACGAGGTAAGTTTTACTTTTGGCGAGCATTCATTTACTCAAGAAGAACTAGAAAATGAGTTTGATCAAATGCATGATGAATTTAATACTATTAGAAAAAAAATTAAAGAGCTCAAAAAGGACAACAAATCTTTAGAGCTTGGAAATGATAACTTGCTACTTTCATGCAATGCATTAAGGAAAAAAGTAGACACCCTTAAGGAAGAAAAACATGCCTTAGATGATGCTAAAAAAACCTAGAGAATGAAAACATAAAATTGGAAAATGAAAATAAGTTCTTAAGTGATCAAGTAGAGCACTTGCATGATAGCATGCTAAACTTAAAAAAGGAACTTTGCATGCTAAATGAAAAAATGACAACCTTACAAAATGCCATGCCTAAGGTTGTACATGATAGAAAGTCATCAAACAATCACGCTCATGCACATTTCAATGCTTACACACATAGTTCAAGAAAGTTCAATGAAAGTTGCTTCTCATGTGGTATTTTTGGTCATATGGCTAGAGATTGTGCGCTAAGGAGGAACCCTCATGCTAGATTCACTTGGGTTCCTAAGGCCTCGTTTGGTTGACATGGGAAATAAATTCCTATGGAAAGTTGTAATTCCCATGAATTAACTTTCTACATATATTTCTTGGGAAGTATCAAAAATATATTTGGTTGACAAAAAATTTCTCAATAGGAAGTGTAACTTCCCACCCATAATATGTTTGGTTGACAAGGGTACTTCCTAGGATGTATCCATCAAATGACCAATATACCCTTCTTTTTATAAATTAAAATATATGAACAAATTGTTTGTAAATAAAATATATATTAGAATATATGAACAAATTAAAATTTATTTGTAAATTATTATTTTAACATATATATATAATATAATATAATTTTTTATATATAACTAATATAATATATAATTTAGTGTATATAAAAAATTAATTTTTATTTGAAGTTAATATAAAAAATTTACGTATTTTATTCAAATATAAATTAAAATAAAATAGATAGGTCAAAAATTTATGAATTATCTAATTTCATAATGTTGAAAACATAAATTAAGTCTATTATTAAATACAGATGTGAGGATATAATTATCTTTTTCTTTTAAATGCAACACAGGAAGTGCAACTTACCTAGGTCCCCCTAGGTAAGTTACTTCCTGCATTTTGCAGGAAGTCACACTTCCTGAGAAAGTTGTACTTCCTATAAAATGCAGGAAGTGTGTCAACCAAACAAGGCTAAAAAGTACAACTTCCTGGTTAGTACAACTTCCTGTAGGAAGTTGTGTCAACCAAACGACACCTAAGATTACTAACACTCAAGGACCCAAGAAGATTTGGGCACCTAAAATTGTCTCTTCTCTTTTTGTAGATGAAAAAGCATCCTCAAGCAAGTAGAAGCACATGGATATTGGATAGCGATTGCTCAAAACACATGACATGTTATATCAATCTTTTCGCAACCCTATCAAGCAAGGATGGTGGACATATGACATCTGGAGACAATGCCAAAGGTAAGATTATTGGCATTGGTGATATAGGTATACTCCCTTACCCATGCATTAAAAATATCTTACTAGTTGATAGGTTAAAGCATAATTTGATTAGCATGTCTCAATTGTGTGACAATGTATATATAGTTATTTTTGAAGCATCTAAATGCATCATTAGAAGTTCATCATCTAATGATATTGTGTTTATTGGAAATAGGCAAGAAAATGTTTACACATTAGTTTTAAATGTTTTGCCTAATCCCCATGTTAGATGTTTGGTTGCCATGGAAAATAATTCTTGGTTGTGGCATAGAAGGTTAGGACATGCTAGCATGAGCCTCATCTAAGAAATATCGAAAAAGGACTTAGTTAAAGGAATACCTGAGATAAAATTTGAAAAAGATAAACTTTGTGATGCATGTCAACATGAAAATCAAGTTAAGTCTTCATTTCATAGTATTAATCAAGTGAGTACATCAAGAACACTTAAGCTAGTGCATATGGTCTCTTTGGTCCTTGTGAAGTAGCTAGTTTATGTGGGAAGTTATATTGCTATGTTTTGATTGATGACTTCTCGAGATTTACATGGGTTTTCTTCTTAGCTAAGAAAAATGAAACTTTTGAATTTTTCAAAAAATTTGCTAGGAGAATTACAAATGAGAAAGGAACTTCAATTTTGAAAATTAGAAGTGATAATGGAGGAGAATTTAAAAATGAAAAGTTTTCCAAATTCTGTGACTAATTGGGTATTGAGCATACCTTCTCTTCCCCTAGAACACCTCAACCTTTTAAGCTTTGGAATGATGAAATCCTAAGTGTGGGATATTTTCATATTTTTGGATGTAAATGCTTTATCTTAAACACTAAGGAGCATCTAGGAAAATTTGATTCTAAATCCGATGAAGGTATTTTCCCAAGTTACTCCAATACTTCTAAGGCATATAGAGTTTATAATCGTAGAACTATGATTGTTGAAGAATCTATGCATCTTACAATTGAATGAAACTAATGATTCTTCTAGAAAAGTTAAGATTGTGAATGTAGGTGAGGAACTTGAGGAATTAACATTTCATGACAAAGAAGTTGAAGATGAAAACAATGAGGAAACTCATCATGAAGAACCTTCATCATCAACTCTCCCTCAAGATGAAGAAGAAGAAGAAGGGGAAGCCCTACCACCTCTCCCCAAAGGGTACCGATTGATAAGAGACCGTCCAATGAATCAAGTCATTGGAGAACCATCAACGGGAGTGGTAACGCGCTCTAAACTTAAGAATATTTGTCAATATATAGCTTTTATATCACAAGTAGAGCCAAACAATTAACGAAGCAATAGAAGATGAATTTTGGGTGATAGTTATGCAAGTAGAACTTAATCAATTTGTTAGGAATGAAGTATGGGACTACCTAGACCTTCTTGGCTTTAGGTTTTTAACCTTAGCCTTAATATCGGTTTTGATGGTTTTGATGATAACAGATATGAGACTAATGATTTCATTGAGAATATGTTTCAGGTTCCATATCAATTAGCGTTCGATGTCCTCGATCGGAAAAATCGGAGAAATAAGAAATCAGAAGGACATTGATCGTCGCACTCGGGTTCATCGCTGAAGTTTATCGAAGATGGATGAGTGCACCAAAGTCACTTGGATGAGTCCAAAGATCAAGTCAAAAGCTCTCCAAGATGATGCTCGTTGAAAGCCGGAACCCGGAAACCAAGCGTGGAAGAAAAAGGCTGAAGAAAACAATCTCAACCTAAATTCGGTCGATCGAGCGGTCGACCGAATAGGGTCAAAAATGGGCAGTAGCCCTGGCGATCAACCGATCGGTCGATCGGACTGAGGATAGCTGTAGATGCAGCTTGCGTCGATCGACCGAAAGCTTCTTGCGTGTGTCGGTCGACCAGCCCGGTCGATCAACCGAAGCTCAAAAATGGCAGTAGGCTTGGCGGTCGACCAGTTGGTCGACCGACCTGCGAATACCCGAAGACGCAGATCACGTCGGTCGACTGATGGGTCAACCGAAGATCGGGATCATGATTTTTGTATCAAGTGGTCGACCTGTCGGTCAACCGCCCACAGGGAGAATACAAGCGGTCGAAGGACCGGTCGACCGACCATTCGATCAACGGTCTATAACAGATAGTTTTCTATCCGTTGAACAACCGTTTCTTCACGAGGGTATAAATATACCCTCGTATGATTCATTTAATACTTCTTCTCTCATTCCTACAGTGATTATTGAGCATCCATAACGGACATCAAAGGCTTTCCAAAAGAAAAAGTGCTTGCGCTCGATTCTTCAGGCGACAACTTCTTGCGCACACTCTGCTCCATAACTCAGCTTCTACTCAAAGCATTTCTTCTGACGAGTTGGAGGCTACAAGGCTTGAAAAGAGCATTCATTATTGGTTTTATCCTTAGCTCTTTTCATTGTAACTTTTATTATTATTTAAACTATGTTTAATTTGTGCGTCTGTAGAAGATCGGGTGTTTGGTCTTCTGTGTGAAGTGGTATCCTTGGTGTAGAAGGAGTAAAGCCACTTGTGTAAACTTAGCTTTTACTAGGATTAGTTTAGTTGTCCCTTAGGGTTGAGGTGGAAGAGGACTCTCGATAAGAAGGTAGTGATTTTCGGGTGTGGAAGTGCCTTAGGTCGAGAGTGCGTCTCTTCGATGAAAAGTCCTTGGGTGTAAGGGAACGAAAACTAATTTTAGTAAAACTAGTTTGGAAATCCTAAGCAGGGTGCTTAGGTAGTGGAGTAGGCATTGGGGCTGAACCACTATAAAATCTCGGTGTTTGCATTGATTGACTGTTCGGTTTTAATTGATTAATTATTTATCGCTTCCACAATCAATCATCGAATTGCAAATTGCCTAACGATTTAAGAAAATGATTAAATTGGAAATTAGGCGAATAATATAGTAAACATACTATTCATCCCCCTCTAGTGTTGCCATTTCGCCCACAATTGGTATCAGAGCGGGTTCGTAGCTTGAGAATTCACCATCTTGTCTACTCCTAGTCTCGATCTAGAAATGACTCTAGAGAGTGTAGTGTCTTCACCCCCTAGGTTCGATGAATCAAACTTTGGTCTATGGAAATCTAGGATTTACACATTTCTGAAGACTAAAGGTTTTGGTGTATTTAACATGTTACACTGGAAATTTATTGAACCTAAGGTTGATATGCATGCGTGGAGTGAAATGGATAAGAAAATATTTAAGTATAATGGAGATGCCATGAATTGCATACTTTGCACATTACCAAATGGCATACTAGAAAAAGTCATGCATTGTTTTTCGGCTTTTGATTTATGGGCCTTGTTAAATGTTTTATATGATTATGCCAAAACTGAAGAAATTGGCACTTTTGATGAAGGTGGTGATGACAATGGTCACTCACCTACTACTAATCTTAGTTTTGATGCCCATAGTGCTTCTAGTCAAAGGAGCAATTCTAAAAGCCAAAAACGAAAGGTAAAATGTCATGCTTGCAAAGAAAAGGGGCATGTGAAGAAAAATTACCCAAGCATGAAGAACAAAGCAAGGAAGAGGTCAAGTGCTTCCACCTCCACCTCTCACTCATTTGAAGCATCCTCTAGCAATGACTATGAAGCTACTTCAAAAGGTTGCCTCATGAGTACCAATGATGAGGTACACTCTTTACCTTCTAGTCATAATAATGAAAATGCTAGTACTAGCTCTTCTAGTTCATTCAATATGTCATATGAAGAACTAGTTGATGAATGTCAAAAAATGCATGTCTTGCTTGTTAGAAAAGATATAGAAAATGAAAGATTGAAAAAGGAAAATGTGACGGTTAATTCTCATTTGCATGAATCCAAACTAGAAAATGAAAAATTGAAATCTAAGTCATTTGATTCATGCCATGATAATGTAGAACTTGAGCTTAAGGATTTGAAGCACAAAAATAACAATTTAGAAAAAGAGAATTGCATGTTAAAATCTCAATTACATGCATTACATAAATCTATGAATGAGTTGAAAAATGAGATGTTGATTTTAAGTAAAAAAGTCAATGCTTCTTCTTTTAATTTTAAACATCAAAATGTCTCATTTAGGAAATCTCAAAAAGGGAATGCAAATGTTCATCATCATTCCCATGCTAAGAATGTTACCATTAAACCTCATGCTCAAAAGAAAAATAATTTATCTAAGAATGCCCATGCTCATCATGCCTCTCATGACATGCATTCTACCATTAGACCTCATAATTATAATAAGATGAATGAGGTTTCTAAGAATGCTCATACTCATTGTGTTTCACATGACAAGCATTCTAAAAATAAATCTCATGTCCATAATAAAAATGAAAAGAAGAAATTTAATGGACATTGTTTTTGTTGTGGTATTGATGGCCATGCAATTCATGATTGTGCATTTAAAAGAAATCCAAGTGTTGCTAAGATACTTTGGATTCCTAGGCCAACTCACCCCCAAGGACCCAAAGCTATTTGGGTACCAAGGATTTCATCTTCTTTTGTAGGGGGAGCTACCACACAAGGATGAATGAGAAGTGGTGTATTGAAGTTGACCTTGGATCTAAATGTGAAATCTCCAAGAAGTTGCAACTTCGAATCTTCATGATGCCTAAAGTATGGAAATTGGCATCTAGGTATATTTTGTATCATCTCCTTCTTTGGTTGCTCTATTCAAGTTGGAGTGTTGATATATGCTTAATTTGAGTTATTTTTTTCCGCTCTTACTAAAGAGTTATTTCAAAAACGTTTTTGATTTTTGATTTCCCGATCTCTTCGGAGACCCAAGTGGCCTGTAATGGGCCTAAGCGACCTTGCGGTTCTAAATCGTAGACACATTGTGGTCTTTCGGTTTTCAACCAATAGGAAGGGTTGGAGATCTTATGTTTCAAAATTTTATATTTTGAGATCTCTTGATTCATTTTGTTATCATGAATAATTTCTTTGAAAATGAATCCATGCTACTTAGTGAAGTTGAAGTTGATAAATGATACTTGGTTTTTCTCTTCACTATTTAGTTTAATAGCTTGCATGTAGAATTGGTTTTATTGTCTACTTAAGAAGTATACTTGCAAGTTATAAATATTTTAGGAAGACTAACTAGGAAGAAAAAGATTAGTTTGGCTAAATCATTATGAATAAGGTATAACCTTGGTAAATTCAAAATCTTAGTGTTATACCTCAATGCTTAAGATTAAAGTATCTCTCTATACTCATGATTAAAATGACATGTTAAAATCCTTGAATTCTCATGAGTAGGTAGAACTTTAGTACTTAGACAAATTTTATTGAATGAAACTTGTTCTAGGTAAATATCTATTATTAGAGACCTTCTTGTAAGTCCAAACTAGTTTAACATAGGTAGAGATCTTATTTCTCAAATAGTTCACATCTTAAGATCTCTTAGGTTCATTTTGATACTATAGTAAAATCTTTCACTTAAAAATGAATCTTAACTATCTAGCATAGGTTAAGTTATTTTTAATGAAAATCTTGTATTGATCCCTTGCTAGTTAGTATGTTAGCTTGCTAGATGACATATTATTTCATTATGATACTAATGATGTCTACTTGTAAGTTATGAATGTAAATGAAGACAGTGCTATCTAAAAGAAGATAAAAAGGAAATGAAAAAGTTGGGCAAATTTTAAAGAAAAAGGTATGATTTTAATTTTTGCAAAAATCTTAGTAAAATAATTAAATTTTCATGCTTAAATGATTTCTGTATGCTCATGATTGATGTTGCATGATAAATACTTGAAGTTTCATGAGTAGGAAAAACTATGGTAACTTAGCTCATTTCATGATATCTTGATATTTATGAAATCGAACTAGGTTAAAATTCTTTTTTAGAGACTTCATGTTAAGTTAAACTTGAAATTAAATTAAATTTCTAAAAATAAGGTATGAATTTAACTTTACAAACATCTTAGTATGATGATTGAATATTAATGCCTTAATGATGTCTCTATATACTCATGATTGATTATGCATGAAAAATTTGGATAACTTAGGCAATTTCATGATATCTTGATTGAATGAAACTTGCTCTAGGTTAAAACTCATATTAGAGACCTCATTTTGAGTAAACATCAAACAAACATGTTTAGACACACATGATATGACTCTAGGTGTTCAATCTTGAAAATTCATGTGTAGATGAAAATGTGATAACTAGATCACATTAGTGGACTTAAGCTTAAAAGGGTTGACCCAAGTCAACAAATTGACTTGGACACTTGATTTTAAGTCCAAACTTAATAAACATGTTTAGAAATAGGTATGATATGTTTCCATGCATTTAGAGTGAAAAATTCATATGGATATGAATAAAATGACATAGAGGTTAATGCATGTTAACCCCTTTTGAACCATGTTGACCCAAGTCAACAAGTTGACTTAAAGATCTCATTTTCAATCCATATTTGTGGAACATGTTTAGATTTACTCATGTTAGGTATCCATAGGTTTAAATTTGAAAAATCATGAGTAAATGTTAAGATTGAAACTTAGCAAGTTTCATAAAAACTAGTTTAGTTTTGAATGAAACCATGCTAGGTTGATAACTTGACTTAAGTATATAATTTTCATCTCAAACTTGACATATACTCTTTACATGATCACATTATGGTGTCATGAAAGTTTGAATGAAAATTGAACAAGTTTTAAGGAGTAACTGAAAATTACAAGGATTGTCATTTGTTCAACAATTGGTATCACCAATTTTAGTTATTTCTAGAAAAATATAGAAAAATCATTTTTAGATGATTCTTGAAACTGCACATTCACTAAAAAATGTAATTTTATCAATAAAAATTTCAAAAAGTTTCATCAAGAATCTAATTTATAATGGAATTTTGAATTTGAATTTCGAAAACACAAAATATCATCATTCTTGAAACGCTAATCTTTCCGATACTTTGATTTTTCTTCAAAATTTCAATGAAAACTCATGTATACCATTTGGATTCCATTTCCAATATCATTCACACAAATTCTTGAGTAAAAACATTCCTAGAAATGATTTTGATATTTTAGATGATAGATAGAAATATCCATGTGTATATTAAAATCAATATAAGATGAAAATTAGTCTTTGAAAATTCTTTTGAGTTCAAACTTTATTCATGTATTTCAAATGACCACTCAATATATGGTATCAAAATTTTCATCCAAAAAGTATTTTCAAAAAATTATTAAAGATATGAGTTTGCTTAGATCTAAAAGATTAATTTTGTGAAAACTAGAAGTATAGGTTGACTTAAGTCAACAAAGTACCTTAAAAATCTCATCTTACGCCCAAACTTAATTCATAGACTTTCATCATCTCATGTTCGATGTTTAGATTCCTAAATATAAGAAAACATGAGTAGATAGCAAAACGTGAGACTTAGCACCTTCATATTTTCATGCTTATTTCAAATAAAAATGTGCTAAGTTCATATTAGATCAAATAACATTAGTTTCACTTCAAACTCAATACAACTTAAATGACTATATCTTGATAGTTTGAAATTTTGAATGAAATTTAAAAATGTCATGAAAAAGAAACAATATTCATTTTGAGAACATACATGACTTATCTTGAATTCAAAAGTTTAGCTTTAAACATATCATGTATGATTTTGTTTCATATTAATCATTTGTTTTCCATCCCTTGGTTGAGATTTTCTTGTTTCATGAAAAATCTTTGGAGTCTCAACTTCATGAAAAAGAAAAAAAAAAAAAAAAACTTGTCTTTTATCCCTTTGAATAGATAGACCCTTCTTGCCCTTTTTGATTGATGTCAAAAGGGGGAGAGAAGAGTTTAGGTATAAAGGGGGAGAAATGTATAGTTGGAATGGAGAGATAAGTATAGGTAAAGGGGAGGAAAATATAGGAAATCCATGCATATAGATAGGGGGAGTTTATTCTTATAGATATGCATGTTGATAGGAGGAGAAATCCCTAACTTGATATCCATATGCTTTAAATGATATATTTTCTTATGGATGTTTGTCATCATCAAAAAGGTGGAGATTGTTGGCTTTAGGTTTTCAACCTTAGCCTTACTCTCGGTT
This sequence comes from Canna indica, assembly GCA_034359265.1. NCBI lineage: Eukaryota > Viridiplantae > Streptophyta > Magnoliopsida > Zingiberales > Cannaceae > Canna > Canna indica. The sequence continues at coordinate 54,212,521 of CP136891.1, read as the reverse complement.
TTGATGGTTTTGATGATAACAAACATGGGACTAATGATTTCATAGAGCATATATTTTAGGTTCCAAATCAATTAGCGTTCGATGTCCTCGATCGGAAAAATCAGAGAAATCAGAAATCGGAAGGACATTGATCGTCGCGCTCGGGTTCATCACGGAAGTTTATCGAAGATTGACGAGTGCACCAAAGTCACTTGGATGAGTCCAAAGATCAAGTCAAAAGCTCTCCAAGATGATGCTCATTGAAAGCCAGAACCCGGAAACCAAGCGTGGAAGAAAAAGGCTGAAGAAAACAATCTCAACCTAAATTTGATCGGCCGAGCGGTTGACCGAATAGGGTAAGAAATGGGCAGTAGCCCAAGCGGTCGACCGATCGGTCGACCGGACTGAGACTAGTTGGAGACGCAGCTTGCGTCGATCGACCGAAAGAGAAATTGCTAGCTTCTTGCGTCTGTCGGTTGACCGGCCCGGTTGACCGACCGAAGCCCAAAAAGGGCAATAGGCTTGGAGGTCGACTAACTTGCGAATAGCCAAAGATGCAGATCATGCCGATCGACCGATGGGTCGATCGAAGATCGGGATCGCAATTTTTGTGTCAAGCATTCGACCCATCAGTCAACCGCCCATAGGGAGAATACAAGCGGTCGAAGGACCGATCGACCGACCATTCGACCGGCGGCCTGTAACTGATAGTTTTCTATCCGTTGAATAGCCATTTTTTCACGAGGGTATAAATATACCCTCGTATGATTCATTTAATACTTCTTCTCTCATTCCTACAGTGATTATTGAGCATCCATAGGGAGATCAAAGCCTTCCAAATGAAAAAGTGCTTGCGCTCGATTCTTCAGGCGACAACTTCTTGTGCACACTCTGCTCCTCAACTCGGCTTCTACTCAAAGCATTTCTTCTGACGAGTTGGAGGCTACAAGGCTTGAAAAGAGCATTCATTATTGGTTTTATCCTTAGCTCTTTTCATTGTAACTTTTATTGTTATTTAAACTATGTTTAATTTGTGCGTCTGTAGAAGACCGGGTGTTTGGTCTTCTGTGTGAAGTGGTATCCTTGGTGTAGAAGGAGTAAAGCCACTTGTGTAAACTTAGCTTTTACTAGGATTAGTTTAGTTGTCCCTTAGGGTTGAGGTGGAAGAGGACTCTCGATAAGAAGGCGGTGACTTCCGGGTGTGGAAGTGCCTTAGGTCGAGAGTGCGTCTCTTCGGGGAAAAGTCCTTGGGTGTAAGGGAAATGAAAACTAATTTAGTAAAACTAGTTGGAAATCCTAAGCGGGCTGCTTAGGTAGTGGAGTAGGCATTGGGGCCGTGTAAGACCCAAAAAAAAATCCTATTATAAAAATCTAGTTTGGTGCAGTGCATCGGACCCGGGGGTAATCGAGTCGAGCCTCAGGATCGCCTCGAGTGAAAAGGTATGACTCGGCTAATGAATCATAAAGTCTATTTCGATAATTAACTTTCCTTTTATAAAATCATACCTTAAATTAAGTTAACTCGAGTCATATTATGGGTTGAGTCGGAACCCAAGTTGAGTTCGGGTTTAGTCGAAGTTTGAGTGTGAGTTAAGTGAGTCAAGAGGCCTCATTTGGAAAGCTAGATGAGGGATTAAAACCCTCATCTTGCAGCCGTGTGGCTCATTCATTTGAGCCACACAAGGCAGCAAGGGAGAAAGAGGAGGAGCAAGGGAAAAAAAGGGGAGGCACTACTCGGATTCTTGGTCGGAGATCTTGCCATTGCCGAAGCCGATCACTTCGAGGATGTGGGGATCTTCTTCCTCACTATTTTCTCTTCTTAAAAAGGTGAGTGGTTAAGGCTTTAACAGTTTGGGGGAGGCGGGTGGCTGAACCCTAGATGCTAGGTTGAGTTCTCGCATTTTTCCAACGATCTATGATTTCAACGATAGGTACTCACTGTTTTATGATGTTCTTGTCGGATCTCGCTGTTTTTACCATCGATTTGAGTATTTTAGGGGCTGCCGAGTCATGGAAAAGGGGAAAGGTCATGCCGAAATTTTCCCCGATTCCCTTGACGGCAAGAAGGCCCTTAGATGCCCTATACCATTGTTTTGATTCAATCCTTTGAACTCCTTGCGTAACATGAAACATGTCCCCCTCTAAAGCCCCTTGAAGTGGCTGAATAAACCCTAAGATTCAAGAAGAGGGTCGGCCAAAGGGTGAGGAGAAGGGTAAGTTGATCTTTGGTATTTAAGAAGTACGTGGAATTGAAGAGACAAAGTATAGTTAAAGTCTCTTCCATCTTTCCCTACCCCAAGGACCTTGGCCGAGCAAGGTTTCCCTTGCTCATGGTTCGGCCAAGGTTGGGGAGAGGAGGAGAGATTTGCCTTAGATGGAAAGTTCATGATCTTAGGGATCACATAAGGATATGACAATACTTAGGAAGAACACCAAACTTAGCAAGTAGCTTAATTGATTTGAATTGTAGAAATGCTAGATTGTATCCATACTTAGCATTTGATCCTTAAACTTGGATGTTGACAATGTTATCATGTTTTATAATTAATACATGTTATTTAAATTATTACTACCTTGCCATGCTAGATAGTTGCTCCTTATTGTGCTATTATTCCTAAGGTAGTATAAGAATTGTTAGGTATGTGCATTATGATTAAATATGGTGAATGATGTAATATTTGAGCATTTTTCTTTCCATTATACATGCTGCCCTAAATGTCCTTGGATGGTATTCCAAGGATGACTCATGGAAATTCTCACCTAAGACAGTGAAAAAAAAAGAAGCTAGGTAACATGTAAGGTGTCACTAGATGTTCATAGCACATTTATGGAAACCTAGATATGAGATTATCACACTTCTATGACTGCTTGTACATCTTGGAAACTTAGAGATTGTAGGTGCACATATACTAACAGGGGTGGCATGAATTGTTGACCCGGTAGCCGGACATGGCTAGATACGGGCAAAGGCCCGAAATGTATATATATATATATATATATATATGGAAACCCTAGGATTTTGATTGTGTAATGTGCATGTGATGGTCCGCCGTGGAGCTAGGAGGTTGGAAATAACCAATGCTCAACTCGGCCAGTTGGATCTAGAGGTGCGCCAGTGGGCCCGCTAGGTGCCAGACCCCAGTTGGGTGCCAGACCCCAGACGGTGTTCGGAGACTAGTGGTCATCCTAGTCGACGGCCTGAGATTATTTGCCTGCATCTTGAGATGATACTACCTGATATGGTAGGGACGGCTGTAGCCAGGATATATTGCTATGAGTAGGCCCAAGGGCCGGATGCCAGAGGCTTGATAAGCCAAGGTGGCAGGTTATCATGTACAATTGGTATTGATGGATCCGTTGAGGGTCTGTAATTGTATTAGAAACATACTTTACTTCCTTGTACATTCCTTTATTGCCTTGTACGATATATATGCAGGTTTGAGGTTTTTGTGGAGGTTCATTTGAGCCACTCACTGAGTCCCAAGAGGACTCACAGTTTATATTTTATTTTGCAGAGCATGAGCAGTAGCTTGGTGTCGACATGGTGCAGCTGGAGGGCGGAGGCGGTGCCATATCTCGTAGCGGCGTCCATGAGTCTTAGACTAGTCCTAGTTATGTTGGTTTTATTTCTGCACTGACGATTATCTTTGAAAAGAATTGTAAAACTTGATATTTAACCATTTGGATTTGATGTTGATGTTTCTTCTTGTTTTGAAAAACTTATATATATTGTGACTTGCAAACTTTAGATAAAGTATGTTAAGTTTCTTTCAGTCGATATGTTTTGGTTTCTTGATGTCAGTGTAGACAGTAGGCTACAGGGCAGGACGTGGGCCCTGGCCGATCACACTACCCTCAGTCGGGGTGTGACAGCCGAACCACTATAAAATCTGTGTTTGCATTGATTGATTGTTCGTTTTTAATTGATTAATTATTTATCACTTCCGCAATCAATCATCGAATTGCAAATTGCCTAACGATTTAAGAAAATGATTAAATTAGAAATTAGGCGAATAATATAGTAAACACACTATTCACCCCCCTCTAGTGTTGCCATTTCGCCCACAGACCTAGCAGACAAATTGTGATTGGGACTAAATGGGTATTTAGAAACAAGTTAGATGAAGGAGGTTTAGTCATTAGAAACAAAGCTAGGTTAGTGGCCCAAGGGTACAATCAAGAAGAAGGAATAGACTATAATGGAACTTATGCTCCCGTAGAGAGATTAGAGGCAATTTGCATGCTCTTGGCTTATGCTAGTTTTAAAGGCTTTAAACTTTTTCAAATGGATGTTAAAAGTGTGTTTTTAAATGATTTTATCGATGAAGAAGTTTATGTTGAACAACCCCCCGAATTTGAAAGTTTTGAGTTTTCAAATCATGTTTTTAAACTTAAAAAGGCTTTATCTGGCTTAAAACAAGCCCCTAGGGCTTGGTATGAAAGGCTTTCCACATTTTTGATTGATCAAGGTTTTAGCATTGGAAAAGACGATGTTTCTCATTTTATAAAAAATAATGTAAATGATATTTTACTCTTGCAAATTTATGTTGATTATATAATATTTGGTGCTACTAATGAATTGCTTTGTGAGTTGTTTGCAAAGTGCATGCTAGAGGAATTTGAGATGAGCATGATGGGAGAACTTTCCTTCATGCTTAGTCTCCAAATCAAGCAAAGCAACAAAGGAGTCTTCATTAATCAAGCCAAGTACACAAAGGAGCTCATCAAAAGATTTGGGATGAATGAAGCCAAGATAGATTCTACACCAATGAGCACATCTATTAACCTTGATAAAGATGAAGATGGTGTAAAGGTAGATGAAAAACGATATCGATGTATGATTGGTAGCCTTCTCTATTTAACTGCAAGTAGACCCGATATCATGTTTAGTATTTGTGAATTTGCTAGGTTTCAATCTTGTCCTAGAATGTCTCACTTAAGTGCGATCAAACACATATTGAGATATTTGGAGGGCACGGTTGACTTAGGATTATGGTATCCATGTAATGTATCTTTCGATTTAATTGGTTTTTTGGATACCGACTTTGCCGGGAGTAAAGTAGATAGAAAAAGCACTAGTGGGTGTTGTCAATTCCTAGGGATGATTCTTGTTTCTTGGTTCTTAAAGAAACAAAACTTAGTTGCACTTTCAACTACCGAAGCGGAATACATCACTGCGGCTAGTTGTTGTGCACAAGTCCTTTGGACGAAACAAACACATTTAGATAATGGACTTAAATATTCATGTATACCTATACATTGTGATAACACTAGTGCAATCAATTTAACAAAAAAATCTAATTTTACACTCTAGGACCAAGCACATCGATCTAAGGCATCATTTTCTTAGGAATAACATAGCCAAGGGAAATATATTAGTTGAATTTGTATGCACCGACAAACAACTTGCTGATATATTCACGAAACCCTTAAGCGAAGAAAGCTTTACAAACTAAAGAATGCAATTAGTGATTGTACTTTTCCAAGTGGTTGAAAATTCAAAATATACATGTCTTTTGAAAAATTGCATTTCATGTAGTATCATCACACTTATGTATTGCCTTGTAATGGAGCTTTGTGACTTATCGATGTTTGCCTTCTATGGGCTTACATTGATAGGAAGGACTATGGGGGTAGATAATACTCGGGTTTATTATTTTATTGGTTTTAATGATGGAACTCATTCATAGTACCTTAGTTCTTACCCTTTTTGATCGATGTCAAAAGGGGGAGAAAAAGTAAGGTCACGTTTGTTTTATGACGCATATAGATTGGGGGAGTTACAAGCATAATATGTATATTGATAGAGGGAGCATATGCTAAGTTGCAAACTATGTTGCACATGCCTTAACTCAAACTCACAAATGATACTTAGACTCTCCTTTTATATAAAAATTTCATGTTATGTTTGTCATCATCAAAAAGGGGGAGATTGTTGGCCCAAGGGTTCCCCCTAGACTTCATTCTCTATTTTGATGATAACAAACATGTATTTAATATATGCGTGAAGTTTTGAGTTCAGGTTGAGGTTGCGAAAAGCATGCGAACTTTGCTTGGAGAAACACAAAAATCGTCAAAAAAGTCTCGGATGTAGACTAAGTAGAATTTTTAGATTATCGAATATATTCTATGTAATATATCCCTAGGATCTCATCCCAAGCCTATTTGTAAAGATATCCGAGTAAAAATTTGGTAACAAAACCCATGAAAAAGCGTGTAACAAAACAAATGTTAAAAAATAGCCTCAGCCCAGGTTCGATCGACCGATCAGTCAACCGAACAAGGCAGAAAAATGGCAGTTGCCACTTCGGTCGATCGACCGAACGAAGCCAAAAATTAGCAGTGGCTAATTCGGTCGACCGAACAATAGAGGAAATTGGCAGTAGCCACTTCGGTCGACCGAATGTGGCCGAGAGAGGGCAGTAGCCTAGCGGTCACTTGGCGGTCGATCGATTGGTCGACCGACGATCGACCGACAATCGACCAATCAGCATCCAACGGGTAGAAAAACGCCCGTTGGAGAGCTATTCCGAGTGAGGGGTTATAAATACCCCTCACCAACCTTCATTAATCTCTCTTAACCATTCACAAAAGCTTCCAAAGTGAGATTTGTGCCTTATAAGCTTGATTTGCTCGCGCTTGCTTCTCTGATCAACAATTTCTCACAAACGCTCATCTTCCCTCGACTCCGGCTTCGATTCAATTTCAACATCTTGTGGAGTTTGAGGCATTGTAGGCTTGGAAAAGAGCTTTTAGTTGTGGTTTATTCTTTAGCTCTTTTCATTGTAATTTTACTTGTTACTTGAACTTGTTCTTCATTGATTAGTTTGCTAGGTGTGCTAGTGTAAACACTTAGGGTTTACTTTGCAGAATTATGTTTTGCCTAAGAGAATAGGTTTGAGGAGTTCTCAAATGGTTGATAACCAAGTCCTCGGTTGTATTCAAAGGGAAACACAAAGTCTATAAAGGATTTGGTTAGAAATCCTTGGTGTGGAGCCAAGGTAGTGGAGTAGGCAGTTGGCCGAACCACTAAAATCTCTTGAGTTTGCATTGCCTTGTGTGATTGCTTAAAATTGCGTTTCATACTTGCTAACGAACATCATTTAGTTGCACTTACTTTCGGTTAAAGTTGGAATTGATTTAAAAGAAATTGAAGTAGAAGTAAAAAGTCACCCAACACTATTTAACCCCCCTTCTTTTTATCATTTTTGTGAACATGAGGTCTAAACTTAGAAAGCTTGACATGAGGAGGAGGATGTGTATGCGCATTCTTATAAGAGACATCTTTTGTTGTAGGATTTCTAAAAGATGAAACATTAGATAAATTATTTGCTTTCCTACTCAAGAAAACAACCTCATTTTTCAAGACATTAATGGATTTGTGTAAGGCTTGCATTTGAGATTTCATCATACAATTCTCATTTTTCAAAGTCTCATTTTCAAATTTGAAATCATTTTTCAAATCATTATCTCTAGATTTCATTTTAGATTTCAAATCATCATTTCAAGTTTCAAAACTTTAAACTCAAGTTCTTAATTATCATGACATAAATCAAATGACCTAGACTTCAACTTTTCATTTTCTAGTTTGAATTCATGCAAATGAGAATTGAGCCTTATATTTTCTTTCTTCAATATTTTATTTTCCTTATCTTTCTTAACAAACAAGGCATATATTTTTCTACACTCATTTAATAATTCATCATACGGCATATCATGAGAACTAGATGAGTTAATACTATCATTATCATTATCATGACTAGATGAATGAGAGTGTACCTCATTATTTGCATCCATGAGGCTAACTTTGGAAGTGGCTTCATAGTCATGGATAGAGGATGCTTCAAGTGAATGAGAGGTGGAGGTGGAAGCACTTGACCTCCTCCTTGCTTTGTTCTTCGTAGAAGGATAAAAAAAATTTGACATGCCCCTTTTCCTTGCAAGCATGACAAATCACCTTTCGTTTTCGGCTCTTAGAGTTACTCCTTTGACTAGAAGCACTATGGGCATTAAAAATGAGATTAGTAGTAGGCGAGTGACCATTGTTATCACCACCTTCATTAAAAGTGTCAATCTCTTCGGTTTTGGCATGATCATATAAAACATTTAAAGTGACCCATAAATCATAAGCCGAAGAACAATGCGCGCATGACGTTTTCTAGGATGTCATTTGGTAATGTGCAAAGTAAACAATTCATGGCATCTCCATTATACTTAAACATTTTCTTATCTAATTCACTCCAAGCATGCATGTCAACCTTAGGTTCAATGAATTCTAATCTTAACATGTTAAGGACACCAAATCCTTTAGTCTTTAAGTATGAGTACATCCTATATTTCCAAAGACCAAAGTTCAAGGCATCGAACCTAGGACGTGAAGACGCTAAACTCTCTAGTGCCATTTTCCAGATCAAGAGACGATGTAGAGGGATGGTGAAATCTCAATCTACGACCTACTCTAATACCAAATGTTGGTGAAATGACCACACTAGAGGGGAGGTGAATAATGTGTTGACTAAATCTATTTGCCTAAATTCGTTTTTACACGCTTTCTTAGATTACTTAGGCAATTCACAATTGAACGACTAAATACGGAAGCGATTAATGATAAAATAATTAATACAAATAAAATATCAATGCTAACACAATTATTTATAGTGGTTCTGCCCCAATCCCTACTCCACTACCTAAGCACCGCGCTTAGGATTTCACACCTAAATCCACTAAATTATGAGTAGCTTACAATCGAGGATTTTGCATCGGAAAGACCCTACACTCACCTCGAAGGCACTTCCACACCCGGAAGTATTCCGCCTTCCTACCGAGTGAGCTTTCCCACCTAAATTCCTAAGACCTACTCCTAACTTAGTTTACATAAGTGGCTTTATACCTTATTTACCAAGGATACCACTCAATCACAAGACCAAACACTAGGTCTTCTTATAACACACAAGTAAATCAAAGTAAACCAAATCAAAATAAATCTATTAAAAGAAGAGAGTGAAGAGGACTTATCAAAATAAATCTTCTCATACTGCCGCTTTCTGGCATACTTCGGTTGACCGCTCGGTCGATCGACTTGTCTACTGCCAGTTTTTGGTAGTATTCGATCGATCGACTGGTCGACTGAACCTATGCTGGAAACTAAATCTTTGGATCTTCTTATTGCGCGCTTTGTTTCTGGATTTCGACCTTGAGCGTGCGTTAACTTTGGAGGCCTTCTCTAGACTCGTCCAAGACGTCTTTGGTGCACACGTCGAACTTCTATAAATTTCCATGATGAACCCGAACGCGTCGACCAATGTCCTTATGATTTTCCGATTTCTCCAATATTTTTGATCGCGAACGTCGAGCGCTAATAGATATGGAACCTGAAAATAAGTCTCCATAAAATCATTAGTTTCATGTTTGTTATCATCAAAACCGAGATTGAGACCAATGTTGAAAACCTTAGGCCAACAAGACCAAGGTGGAACCCTTGAGCCAACAATTTCTCCCTTTTTGATGATGACAAATAAATCATAAAAAATAAGCAATTCTAAGATATGATAAGTGCTCATTTGTAAGTTCATGATAAAAACTAACTTAAGCTCCCCCTATCAATATGCATATCTAAGATATAGCTCCCCCTATCTATATGCATCATAAAAACAAATGTGACCAAGTCTTTTCTCCCCCATTTCACATCAATCAAAAAGGGAAGAATGCAAGGTACTATTGATGAGTTTCATCATGAAAACCGAGACCATAAAATCGAGTATCATCTACCACTATAGTTCTTCCTACCGATGTGAGCCTAGGAAGGCAAACACCGATAAATCGCAAAGCCCCATTACAAGGCATATACTTGAGTGTGATGGTACTATAAGAAATGATTTTTCAAAGAGATTTGAGAAACCATGCAATTTTCAAAAAGAATTTAAACATATGGAATAAAACAAATTCCTAATTGCATTCCAAAATTTGTAAAGCTTTTGTCATTCAATGGTTTTGTGAATATATCCGCAAGATGTTTATCCGTTGGTAGAAATTTCACGAAAATATTCTTTTTAGGTACATTATCTCTTAGAAAATAATGTCTTAGATCTATGTGCTTGATTGTGAAGTTTGAGTCAGGTGGTCGAACTGGAGGAGAACACTTCAGGAATACTAAACTCGGTCGGCTTCGTGAGAGGGCATACAACCATTTTGTATTCTCCCTGATTGGGCCTTGTTACCGTATCTTTTATTTGCATGAGTCATGTCTCCTCGTCTCTTGCGCCTTGGTGTGGTGGCTTATTACTAGGGCCCGTGTCCTCCGGTTGGTTTTCACCTTTTTGATTCAAGGGAATAATCATGATAAGAAAACGTTCCCTTGATCCTTGCATGGTTTTTCAAAAAACCACCATAAAGTGAATTTGATCGGTTGGGATTAACTTTGCAATGTTACTTTTATCTGTCCGATGAGGGGTTCATTGCCTTTAAGGTAGACAATGAAAGAAATAGTGTCATTGAGCCAATCACATGTTGATGTGTAGGGAACTATTTATAGTTAATGAATAATATGAGGCATCTTTTCATCATATGCTGCATCTATATTTTGTATATATTAGATTGTGATGATCCCCATGAACTCGGGCAACTGATTCTAAGGCCACGATGAGATCATGCCAGTGAGACATGGAATCCAGATGTCCCTGTTCTAAATGCTCCCAGTCGTAGGATCACCAATTAGGGGATTGATGATTCCGTATAGACTGATGCACTTGGTACATGCCTTATACGATAAGGGGTAGCTGATCTCACAGTTACCTATGAGTCGTCATTAATGTACAAGTGCATGTGCTTATTAGGGAATGAGTTTACTGAACGGACCTGCACGAGAAACACAGAAAGGAATCCTTACATGAGTGTCCATGCGATGTTCCTCGGGTGATATTAGGTGCAAGCAGTCCTTGGACTTGAGGTTGTCATGGTTACCTTGTGAGTGGCAACCCATTGCCTTGGTTTTATCCCTACATGGCCCTCAGCATCATATGCCGGATATTAGTGTGCATGGGGTAACATTCATGGAGGTAGGTGAGCAACCAATATGGAATCGGTTACTCCTAGTGAGAGGAGATAACATCCTATGTGTCCCTACAAGTATCGACTCGGGAATCTATGGCCAGAGTAGACATGAAAGTCAGGAAGATGTTTTTGATGTTTCATTATTGAGACGACATCTTGGGGGGTGGAATATATATGAATCGGTATTAGGGTTTGACACTTCTTCTGTACCCTAGCCGACTTAGAGATGTTGTAACTGAGGGACTTAGTTGCACGATAACTGCTCACCGAAGGGCGTTCAATCCTTGTAGATTGAACCTCACACTATCCGGGTAGTCATGACACGTTGCTAGACATCAATCTTGACTTGTGAGTGGAGTCTCTCATGACCACACTAAAGGGATTTTAGTGGTGGTTCATAAGATTCGAATAGAAGTCGTTCTATCGGATCCGACTCTCCATTATGCACAACTCACTGCTGGCTTAGTGTGTGGCCCAATGGATCACACACAATAGGCTAACCTCATAACGAACCTTATGAGATAAAGTCCGAATACAGCACTATATGTCTACTAGCATGGACATGTTGCAACACGATCACGGATCTTATTTACGAACATGATAAGAAAGATGTTTCCTATAGGAACAAATACGCGAGAAAGGAGTTCCTCAATAACCCTAATTTGTAGGGATTGGCACATGATAAATCCTAATCAATAAGAATTTAATTTATAGAGATAAATTAAAGTTTATATTTAGTTGGATTTAATTAATTTCGAATTAATTATAAATCTATTAAATATAAATTATTGTTTTGAAGACAAACCCTCGAATTTTGAATTCCGGGGAGAGGATTTAAAAAGGGGGGCTGCATCCACCATGGGGGCCACCTACTCACCTTTTAAATAGATGGTCTAACCTCCTTTGAGAAGGGTTAAGCAAATTGGTTAGAGATCTCAGAGAGGAGCAAAGGCTTGGATTCTTGAGAAGCCTCTTGAAGACCAAGACTCCAAAGAGGTCCTCTTGATCTCCATAGGTGGCCGACCATCAAGATCCTCCTTCCCGAGTTTGTGAAGCCGATTTGGAGGTCTCTTCCTCTTGGGTGTGTCATCTCCTTCATCTTCTTGGAGGAGTCGAAGGAGGACAGCGAGGTATTCCTTCATCTTCCTCTTCGTTTCGTGATTTTCTCATCCCCTCTTCCTCCCTTTTGGTGCTCAGTTCTTGGTGGAAGGGTTGGCTTCACCTAGGTGCCTTTTGGGGTTGAGTTTCCCTCTACGTTGAGCCACAATGGGTCTTGGTGTTCGCTATCCCTTGGTTGCGAGGTGTTTGGAGTGGACCTTCCATTGGAGGATGTGCGCTTGGACGTCTTGAAACGGGGATAGGAGCAGCCTTACCATCCGTGGTATAAGGTATATCATCTCCTTCTACTCGTAGATTGAATTCCTTGAAGATTGCTAAAGTTGATTGCTGGTTTTGGGATGGTTTGTATTTTTTTAAAAATCATTTTTTCCGTTGTGCTTATTCTTCCATCCCAACAGACAAGCCTCCTCTCGCTCTCCATGTTTTTCGCGCTTCCGGTGTCTTGGTCTTTCTTGGAGGTTTCCCTTAGTGGCAAATGAGTCTCTTTGGTTTCTCGTCTTCTTCTGCTTCAAGGATCTTTGTTCAAGCCAATGACCAAGAGAAAAACTAGGATCGCACCGGAGGTGAGGCCGTTGAAGAGGGTAGCTAACCCTTACTCATGGGTTTCGTCGAAGATACGCCAGGAAGGTTCAATGATGACCAACCTAGAGAGCATTCAATCCTTCCGGGATAAGGTAAAAATTTCTCATTGTGATAGTGAAGATTCCTTCGACTACATCCCTTGCTCTTCTTCAAACAGGATCTTCCATCGTGGAGAATATGGGTCCTTGTTTATGTATCATGTTTTGTTTGAGGAGCTTGGGATTCGTCTGCCCTTCACGGACTTCGAATGTGGGGTTTTGAACCAGGCAAATGTGGCCCCCTTGGGCTATCGTCTGTTGTTTTGAAATTTTGATGCACTGCTTGAGTCTTGAGCTGGGCCTTCGGGTTTTCTTCTCCTTTTTTCACATAGTCAGTTCGTAAAGGGGGATTCTAGTATCTCTTAGTAGCGTATCCGGAAAGAAAATTTTTAGTTCCTTTTGGAGTTCCCACTAGAGTTTTAAGAAACACTCTTTCAAGATAAAATCGAAGCCCCGCTTGAATCCGTTATACTTGGATCTTGTCTTCGGGAAAGAGATGTTCCCCCTGTCCCGAACTAAAGATCCTTTTTCGATTAGTCAAGCGACGGAGAAAGAGCTCTCTGTCAAAGAAAACCACATTGCTAAATTTCTGATCAGGTGCGGCCCCTCCATGCCTTTATCTTGCAAGGAGATGTTAAAGAGAGATCGGGAGGGGGCATCAGTCTCGTCCTATATAGGTAGTGTGCTCGTTTGGAGACTTTGGTTAGTCAACTTTTTTTCTCATTCTTTTTACGAAGGTGTATTGCAAGGAAGACATCGTCTATACTGGATGAGACAATCTTTCGTGGATGTTTTTGGAGAAAGAGATGTAGCACCCCAGTTATGGGTAAGGGGAAGAATTTGCTGGTAGCCGGATCCCTGTCAGGCCAAGTCATCCACTGTCGTTGTTGACCCTGTGACAATATATGTGTCTCTAAAGGAACTCTTGTGAGTAGCAAATGCTATTGCAACCGTAGTTTGATAGGAAGATGCAACTGCTAGTGCAACTGCTTGTGAGTAGCAAACTATGAACCAAAAGAAAAAAATCATAAGAAAGCACGCAAATACAAAGGTTTGCTTACGCAGTTCAGTGACAAAATCAGTCACCTAATCTACGGGGCACTCACCGAACAGATGCTGAATCCACTCTCTATAAGTATAAAATAAGATATCTGAATTTCACACCCGAAATCCAACTACAGTACTACAGTGAATTGGAAATAACAAAAACATATTTGTTATTATAAGTAAACACCAACTTGCCTCTCTATGACATCCCAGCCATAAAGTTCCATCCTCCACACAGCCTTGTGCTGTAGTGAGCTTTCCACCCGAAACCAATCTTCTCCTGAAGATAAAAAATGTTGATTGTTGTCTTTCTGCACTCAGCAGTCTTAACTCCTCAAATAACTGGCAACACAGTTTAAGCACATAGGAGTTGATAAAAACGGATCCATAGAAGTAGATCAATAGAATATGATCCGCATTGGAGTGGATAGGAGTGGATCCATCAGAGATAGTCAATCTTCTCAAACATTCTCTCACACCTTTTATAACCAGAGTAGGCAACCCCAAAAGACATAGTCATTACTACTCAAAGAAACTCCTAACTCCATAACTCCATTAATGACCATTCACTACAGCAATGAATGACCAAGTTCATAACGCTCCATGATGATCATAACTCCTCCAAAGTGAACAACCAATGTCATAAATTAGTGGCTCCACGATGAGCAAAACTTCATTTAAGCATCATAAAAGATCAAGTCCAAAAGTCACCATAAATGATCAAGTCCAAAGATCACTATAAATGATTAATCAAGATTAACTCCACCATAAATACATACATATAATATATATCATCAAGATATTATATATATATAAACAATAAACTCAGCAGGAATCAAGCAATATCGCAGCAGTATAAACTTCACTACATCAAGAGTAGTTGTAACTGCCCAACAAGCAGTTAAGACAGTGTTGACATAGGAGACTTGTAGACCCATAACTTCTCTTTTCTCATAAATAGAGAAGGCCAACCAACTTCCATAAATGCCACTTAACAAAAGGATCTTAACTTCAGCAGTTTCAAACTCAGAAGACAGCCATAACACATCATAATACTTCTTGTATAAAAGCTTCAAGAAAATTACTGTCATAAAAGTTTCAAGAAAAACTGTCAGCCCATTAATGAAGACCACTTCATTTCTTCCATAATTGACTTCGGTCATAAAAGCTTCAAGATAACTACCCAATCTGAATAACTCCTAACTTAAACACTGATCATTAACAACATCTAGTATTATTTATATCAGAGATATAAAAAGAGAATCATCATTAATACTAGAAATCAAAGGTCATCATTTGCTCAGCATCTCCATCCAGAAAACCATAGACTGCAGGAGCAGTTAAAACTATCCTCACACAGTTGTAATTGCCTTCAATATAAGCAGAACTCCTTATAGTTATGAATGTCCATTTAATAGGGAATAACCTGGAATACTTTTGCTTAGGCAACCACATAGCAAGTAATAGTTAGACAACAGAATGTAACATGTAAATATAAACTGAGAACTTCAACATAAACTCCACAACAATTATAACTGACATACAACTGAGAACTGACTGATCATCCTTTTGCCAAATATAGTAACATCAACTAGGATACAACTGAGATCTTCAATATAAACTCCATAGTAGTTGCAACTGTCAAACAACTGAAAATTGGTCGATAATCCTTTTGTCAAATATAGCCAACACAACATAAGCTAAACATCAATAATCTCCCCCTTTGGCTTATTTGGGAAAATACAAGCTGTTAAAAGAATATCCAGAGTATAACACAAGCTGTCAAGAGAATATCTAGAGTATATCCTAGTCACATCATTTGCAACCAAAGAGTTAATAGACATCACACACAGTATTATAAGCTTCAACATAAATTGCTCAACAACCAGAGCAGTTGTGACAGCTTATACCACTGAGAACAATTTGGGAATACTTTTGCCAAATATAGCCAAGCCAACACACATAAGTCAAACACTAACATTCTCCCCCTTTGGCTTATTTGGCAAAACACAATAGTCATCTACTCATCCACAGCCATAGACAAAATATTACAACCAACAAAGTCATATGACAAACAAAATAGTC
Organism: Canna indica; assembly: GCA_034359265.1. NCBI lineage: Eukaryota > Viridiplantae > Streptophyta > Magnoliopsida > Zingiberales > Cannaceae > Canna > Canna indica. The sequence continues at coordinate 54,196,622 of CP136891.1, read as the reverse complement.
ATAGTAGTCAAACCAAAATACAGTTGCAACCAAAGAATAGGCAAGATAAATAAGGTTGCACTTGGATGTATTGCAACCAAAGAATATGCAAGATAAATAAGGTTGCACCTGGATGTACCATTTCTCCCCCTTTTTGGCATAATAAGCCAAAGGAGTAGTATTGAGAGTACCAATATCAATTAGAGCTTCGAATAATCTAAAAGACTACCAGAGGAGGGAGATACAAGACCCGCTGAAGTAGCAATGAAGTACTTAATGACTTTTTTCTTAATAGAAATAAGTTGTTGTTGAGACAGAGACATGGTTTCCCTTGCATTAAAGAGTTTCTCAAGAATAGACTGTTCACTAGTACTTGTAGCACTATAGGGTTTCTTGTTTGAATTAGAACCATGCTGGGACTTCACAGGAGTACTCACCCTCTTCAAAAACTTGTAATGAACCAACTGGTTCAAGAAACTTTTCAGATGATCATTTGAACCCTTGCCTTTCCAGAATTCCATTAAGTTTGGAAAGATTAGAAACATCCTGGAATTAGAATTCAATCTAGATCTAAGAGTTGTAATTTGTTCAATAATCAAACTTCCTAGATCAAAAATACATGTATCACATTAGTTATCTTGAACAACAACATCACCATTTCTCTGCTTAGAAAAGTGATGTGAGATGTAAGGATCCAGAAATACCTTGCAATTAGAAATAACACTTCATAGAAGGTATTCAAAGAAGATGATTTGATATCATGTCCACCTGCCCAGTTTATAATTTTACTATTTAATACCTTCTTTGTGTTTCCTTTGACAAATACTCGTTAAAAGTGACTGCTTTTAGGATCAGATATATTCTCAACAACATTGCAGTAAAACTACAAGATATGTAATTTGTAGTAAGGAGTAATAATCATGAAAGAGCTAGATAAATTCCTTTTCTAGCTGAGGGATTAGTTGTAGGTTCACCTGAGTGCAGTTTTTTTGTTACAGTTTTAACTCCTTTGTTTGCTGACTTTTGAGGCCTCTTCTTGGAGGCAGAAATCTTTTTCTTCTCATGTACTATTAATTATTGTTTCTCATTCGGGGCTTCAACAGTAGATTTGTTCAACTTCTTCCACTCTCTCCAAGAGAGTTTCATTTTCTAAGGCTCAGTTTCACAGTTTGAGGTACATGAACAAAAACTACTTCAGGAATTGGAGTAGCAGTTTCAACTGCTTTTGGAAATAGTTGTAACTGGGAGGATATTGGCAGAAGGACTTGTACAGATTCCTTTGTTTCTGTAACAATAGCATGATCCTAAAGTTGATATTCAAGAACTGAATCTATAGAAGGTAGAGAAAGACTAATCTTGACTCAAGTGGAATCATGAATAGTGACATCAAATGAGGCAGTTTCAACTGAGTCAGCTTGAAAAATAATACTAGAATAGGAAATGATTGTCATAAAAATCTCTCCCTCAACATGAGAATTCTCCCCCTTAGGAATAGAAACCCTAGGTAGAGAATCATGAATATTAAACTGCAAACCTCAACCCTTTCTTGGAATGTGATCTGCAGAACGATGGCCAAGCTTGACTTGCACTAGGTGACCACGAGAGGGAGGAGAAGGCTTCTTAATTTCACAGTGGATTGGAAGATGTCACAACTATTTCTTCATGATTAGAAGATGACACGCCCTTATCTAGAGTAGATGTAGCTTTCTTGAAAACCATTCCCATAAACTCTTCTCGCTACAGACTTGAGAGAGACTTGGTCGGCTCCATTTGTAGAAAGAAAATGCAGAATAGAAGTGAAGTAGAGGAGCAGTCAAGAGACCTTCATTGATGTAGTTACAACTTCAAACCTTGAATGAAGGGGGTTACCACTCCGAGTCTTGAAAGAGGAGGTTACTACTACAGGCCTTGATTGATAGGATTTAATGCTCCGATCCCTGAATGTGCAAAATTATTGGAGAGAAAGAGAGAGAGAAAGTATTTACAACAAAAGGGGTTACACTTTCTTCTTCTTTTAAGTAAAAACTCATTTTTCTCCTCCTAACATATCACAAAATATACAACCCCAGAGTAGATCTCAACTGCTCAAAACTCCCTCCATCAAAGGTCTTTGTGAAGACATCTGCCACTTGTCGATCTGAAGAAATATACTTAGTTATAGTTGTTTTAAATTCAGGTGTGGCAGTTTCACCTACTTCAAGGACAATTTCAACTCAAATTGTCTCAGACACTAGAATTGGAGTAGATTCATCCTCAGGAACTTGATAGAGAGTTTCAACTGGTGCTTCTTCAGTTGAAATAGTTGGAAGATGATCAGCACATTGAACTTTGTAGTGATCAAAATCAGCATTTGAGTTTTCTAGAGCCTTGTCATAAATTGCTGCAACAATTTATGCTTCAATATATTGGTTCTTTGGCTTACGCTCAATATCATCTATTGTTGGAGGAATATAGCCGACTTCTTTAGTCCTAGCAATGATCATCCAAGGATTTGATGAAAGCTCTCATCATAGCCTTCCAGTATGCATAGTTTGTTCCAATAAGTAAAGGAGGAACATTGATAGAATCTTTCATTCCATATATCTTGAGCCTGAAAGAAAAGAGACTTATAGATCCATAATTTCTCTTTCCTCGTAAATAGAGAAGGACAACCGACTTTTATAAATGCCACTTAACAAAAGGATCTTAACTTCAGCAATTTCAAACTCAAAAAACAGCCATAACATATCATAATACTTTGGCCATAAAAGCTTCAAGAAAACAGCCGTCATAAAAGTTTCAAGAAAAACTGTCAGCCCATTAATGAAAATCACTTCATTTCTTCCATAATTGACTTCGATCATAAAAGCTTCAAGATAAATGCCCAATTTGAATAAATCCTAACTTAAAACACTGATCATTAACAAAATCCAATATTATTTATATCAGAGATATAAAAAGAGAAACATCATTAATACTGGAAACCAAAGGTCATAATTTACGCTGCATCCCCATCCAAAAAATCATAGACTACAGGAGCAGTTAAAATTGTCCTTACACAATTGTAACTGCCTTCAACATATGTAGAACTCCTTATTGTTGTGACTGTCCATCTAACAGAGAATAACCTGGAATACTTTTGCTTAAGCAACCACAGAGCAAGTAACAGTTAGGCAACAAATTATAACCTATAAATATAAATTGAGAACTTCAGCATAAACTCCACACCAATTGCAACTAACTAATCATCCTTTTGCCAAATATAGTAACAACAACTGGCATACAATTCAGATCTTCAATATAAACTCCATAGTAGTTGCAACTGTCAAATAATTAAGAATCGACCGATAATCCCTTTGCCAAATATGGCCAACACAACATAAGGCAAACACCAACACCCTCAATTTTCCCTTATCATGGAACTTGGAGATTCTGAGCATGGGGGTTCTAAGTCCTCGTTTGTCGAGTTTGGTGGAGTTGCCCAATTCTCCTAACTCGACTACCTCTGCTCTTGTATCGCATTCAAGGGGATGGGCCAGGGCTCCGGATTCCCCCCTCCCTGAGGAGACCGGTCCGAGGAAAGGGAATGCCTTCGCTTCACACGGGGGGTCCAACAAGGAATCACTAGCTCATCAGTTAGCCTTACTCCTATGTACAAGGTCTTTCGGCCGCTAAGAAGATTCGACCATTCATCCGAGAGGTTAGAGGTATTCTATGGCCAGTAGGGTGGAGCAATTTGAACTAACAAAGTCCAAGGCTTTGATGCGAGAAATAGAGCTGTTGAAACTTGAGCTGATCAGGGTCAGGTATGCTAAGGACAGAGAAATGGCTCGGTTGACTGCCTGACTAAAAGCATCTGAAGAAGAGGTCTCTCAGTTGTCCGCTCGACTGAAGCGTCTGAGGAGGAGGTTGCTTGCCAGCACGTCGAGGCAAAACAATATCAAAAGAAAGAGGCGGATCATTGGATGGACGCCGACTTGACTTTTATAATAGGGTTTTAGGAGGGCGATTGAGCAAGCCCAATTATTTGCCCCTGGAGCTGACTTTTCTGGAGCTGATAGATTTAAAGAGATTCGGGATGGAGCCCTCGAGTATCCCAAAGCCGAGGAAGATGTTCCTGCTTCTCAGGAAGAGAGTTGATATTAGCTCTTTCCAAGCCTTGTGTTGTTTGTCCTGCATGTTCTTCCAAAGAATGTAGGTAGTTGGAAGTTTTTATAACTATCTTTATTGGGACGAATATTCCCTGTGTGGGTTTCGTTGATCATTTTCCTATGGCAGATGTTGTTCTTTTGTGAGCTTTCTTCATGTTTTGTGTATGTAGATCTTACTTGATGTTTTGCAAAGGGGATGTCTCTGTCAATCATTTAGGCTCTGACTCGATGTTTAAACCATCTGGTTTTGGATTGAAATCTCTTGGTCGAATCATAATGTTTCAAGTTTTAATCTTATTGAATTTGTTTATGGTTGAACCTTCTGAAATCTGGATCATGGTTGAATCTTTTGAGATCTTGTTCACGATTGAACCTTGTTAAGTATGTAGTAGCACCTTTCGTCGATCCTACCAAAAGGTGCACGTCGGGGCCGTGTACAAGGCGTCATGTAGAGGTCATTGCGAAAAGTATTTGGTATGAGGAATCAGGTACTCAGGGGTTCAGGCCAAGCTCGTTAGGGATTGTAAGGCGGAACCATGAGCGATAAGTTATGCAGGGGTGCTGTAGCCGAATGTGTTGGCATGATAGCCATAGACTGCACTCGGGAGTTCGGGCCAAGCTCGTCGATGAGGCTAAGGTGAAACCGCGCGCGAGGAGTCGTATGAGGGTGTTGAGGCCGAATGTGTTGACGTGATAGCTAGACACCGCACTCGAGGGTTCTGGCCAAGCTCGTCGAGGAGCCTAAGGTGGAATCGTGCACGAGGATTCATAAGAGGGTGCTGAGGCTGAATGTGTTGGCGTGATAGCCAGAGACTACACTCGGGGGTTTGGGCCGAGCTCGCCGAGGAGCGTAAGACGAAATTGCGCGAGAGGAGTTGTATGAGGGCGCTGAGGCTGAATATGTTGGCATAATAGCTAGAGACTGCACTCGGGGGGTTCGGGCTGAACTCGTCGAGGAGCGTAAGGCGGAACTGCGCGTGACGAGTCGTATGAGGGCGCTAAGGCCGAATGTGTTGTCGTGATAGCCAGAGACCGCGCTCGGGGGTTTGGGCCGAGCTCGCCGAGGAGCGTAAGGTGGAACCACATGCGAGGAGTCATATTTGACCATTGAGGCCGAATGTGTTGGCGTGAAAGCCAGAGACCGCGCTCGGGGGTTCAGGCTGAGCTCGCCGAGGAGCGTAAGGCGAAACCACGCACGAGGAGTCGTTGCAAGTGTGGGAGCCCGAGATAGACACTGAGGCTGGCGAGCTAGACGAGTGAAGACTAGCTTCTCATCAATATGTGGAGAGTTTAGGTTTCTGAAGCCGAAGATCGTAAGCTTGAAGATGCAAGTTTGTGCTTAAGAGTGTTTAGAGTGTGTTCGTGCGCGATGACTCAAGTGAGTTTCAAACTGCTAGATCACTTTAATAATTTCTTGGAGTTCTTTTTAGGGGCTGAGCTGGGGCTGCTTTCGCGTGTCTCATCTTGAGCTGGGTTCAAGTCTTTCTACCGGTTGTTTGTTCTTGTCTCTGGGAAATGTTTGTGATCCGATGGTTGCATTCCTCGGTTCGGCTATCTTCTGCTTGAGGCATTCATTTTCTAACGGGTTATTTTTATTACTACAGCCCCAAAAACCGTTAGTACATCCTATACTAAGGGCATATGCCCCCGTTGGTAGAAGTCGCGATAGTATAGACTTATACCAATGGATGTTGGGGTCGTTGATATAGTGATGCACATATTCTAACGGATGATTAACACCGTTAGTAGAGACCTACCATTAGTATAGAGGTCCCTATACGAACAGTTATTGATCTCGTTAGAAGAAAAATCTGTTAGTATAGAGGTCCATATACTAACATATGTTTTCCTGCGTTGCCACAATAATTGATGATCGTCAACTGATGGATGTCCTGAAGGATAATTTCTTTCTTGGTGTTGAGGGGAGTATGTCTTTCAAAACAGGCGCTCGGGCGAGGTAGGGACCTTGGCCCTCTGCCATTTTCTCGTACATGTCGACTGCGGTCCTTAGTCCTTCTATCTTTCTTTTTGGGTTGTTTGTCTTCGATCGTGGCTTTCAGGTTTTTCCAGTTAACCTTCATTGCTTCTCTTTGATCTTCTATCTTTATAAAATCTGCCGCCCTTTCCTAGAACTTGGCCATGTCTCTGGGTTCGACCAAGGCGATTTGGTCGGAAATGGCCCGGGCTTCAACCCGTGTTGAATATAAAAAAATTCCTTTTGTGGATCGAGGTTAGGGATATCAGATGCTATGGCGTGGTATCTGTCCAGGTATTCTCTTAGGGACTCACCTTGCCCATGCCTGATGTAGTGTAGGATTGCTCCTGTTTTGTGATATACTGGCGATGTGGTGAATCGTCAAAGGAAAACCTGAGAAAACTTGTCAAAGTAATTGATTGATCCTAGCAGGAGGGATGAGAACCATAGTAGAGCGGACGTCCCTAGGAAGATGGGAAAGGATCGACAGAGTGCAGAGTCAGTCGCTCCGTGATAGTACATCACAATTTGAAATGCCGTTAGGTATGGTGCGGGGTCACTCGTACCATCGTAGGGTGTTAAAGTAGTGGGTAGCTCACTTCTGAGCAAAAGACGAGTTGCCATAATATGCTGGGCGAAGGGCCCTGCGTCGATGGGAGAGACTATCTCGGTTCCTGGGGTCCTGGGAGCCGTGTCTTCTTCGTCGACGAGTGCTGGAGATTTTGTCTCGAAGAACGGAGACTGGTCTCCTTCTTTCTGAGTGGTTGCTCTACATGCTCTGAACGACATCGTTCATGTTCAGCCGGGGTTGCCCCTGAGGGTGCACCGGTGTTTCAGCTTGCGTTGCTGGTTGTTGATATTGTGCTTCTATCTCGTTTGTCTGGTGTTTCTTTGTGTCTGGTTCGACGTCGGTAGGAGGGCTACAAAAGTCCCTCCGATGCCCAAGTTAGGGTGACTCCAAGGTAGAGGTTACCGAAATTGGAACTTAGGGTTACCTGGGTGCGCCGCGTTTGTATGTATATATTGCATGTGGAAGTGATCATATTTTACAGTAATTAATCTTTCTAGGATTATTGACCAGAATAGGTCAAGGTCAATCCCTCGTGATAAAGTGTTGGCCGGGTGGGTCCCCTCAATGGGGCCGCCTGGTTTAGCTTGAGTCTGAATCAAAGACGTTTCTTGAGCGGAGCCCCCTGGGCGAGGCCGCGTGGTTCGGTTCAGAGTGAATGTGGGGCGCTACTTGGTCTAATCCGATCAGACCCAATAATTCTAGTCTAGACCATTTATGTTAATTAAATAAGATGATAATTATCTCTATCCATCCGGATCAATGGAAAAATTTGCAAACTGGCTAATTATATTGCGTGCACAGTATACCATCGTACAAAAAGTGGTTGCTAGATTTGGGTCACTTCAATTTAGTTTTGATTATTCAGTGTGCACAGTACACTACAGTACACTATGTGAATTTTCCAACGGAAGTTGATTATTTAACATTAGTATGGACGGACCTAGTCAACATTAACAATCCAATTAATACTTAATGAATATTGACCCTACGAGCACTATAAAATATATTATCATCTGACCCTACCAGCTCCTCAATGATGATCTAAAAGAGGTCAATGATGACTTGGTTCAATTTTTTGTACTGCTTCATATTAAATAGAGCCTTCATTGCCCTTACATCGAAAGCTGAAAGGGGCTGATGAACTATCTAAATTCAGGCCGATCAACTTAATCTCCGGTCGGATCAAGATCTTCTCAAAAATTATGATCACCCGCCTAAAGGACCGGATTCATCTTCTGATCGACAACATGTAGAGCGTTTTTCGAAAAGACAAAGGGACCGTGGACAGTTTTATGGCGGCTCATGAGATTATTCATCTATGCAAATTAAGGAGGGAAGATGCCTTCCTTATAAAGCTGGATATGACAAAGGCCTTCGACAATGTGGACTGGCAATTCTTAAAATGCCTTCTTAGTTGCCGTGGTTTTCCTCCCCGTTGGATATCTTGGATCTTATACATGCTACGTTTAAGCGAGTCAGTGAATCGCCCTAGAACAATCCCTTCAATTCTAGTTTAAAGCCAGCAACAATCAGGCGGAATACGAAGCTCTAATAGCTGGACTAAAACTCGCGCAAGAGGTAAAAGCTCGAAGCATCGTCGTAAAAAATGACTCGTAACTTGTCGTAGGGCAAGTCAATGGCACCTGCCAGGCCAAAGATCCTCCACTCGAAAGGTACCTTGTGTTAGTTCAATCCTTAGTCACTAATTTTGATAGTTGTATAATCCAACACATACCTCGGGAAGAAAACACTCGAGCTAATTTGCTATCCCAGCTTGCTAGCACCAAAAAACCCAGAACAACAGGTCGATTATTCAACGAGTCCTCGGACACCCGAGCATCCAACCATCCGACACCCCGGCCGAAGTCTAAACAATTGAACAAATCGCGGATTGGAGAACTCCTTACATCAACTACCTCAAGCAAGGCGAAATTTCGGAAGGCGCCCCTAACCCGGGCAGATTCAAAAAAATGGCAAGCTACTACGTACATGCTTCTTGATAATCAGCTCTACAAAAGAGGGCTCTCTCGACCACTCCTCAAGTGTGTCGCCCAACCTCGAACAACCACTATAATGGCATAGTCCACAATGGCATCTACGGTAACCACATTGGACGTAGGTCACTGGTAGCCAAAATCCTCCGAGTTGGCTATTTCTGGCCAAATATAAAGATAGATTGCAATCTTTACGTCAAAAAATGCGATGTAGTGCAAGGCTGCTCCTGCTTGAGGTAGTGCATGGCTACTCCTATTTTGTGATATACTCGCAATGTGGTGAATCATCGTAGGAAGGCCTAAGAAAGATCGTCAAATGAATTGATTGATCCTGGCTCGAGGGATGAGAACCATAGTAGAGCGACCTTCCCTAGGAATATCGAAAAGGCTTGGAAGAGCGAAAAGTCGGTCGCCCCCATGATAGTACATCATGGATCGGAACACCGTTAGGTGCAGTGCGGGGTCACCTGTGCCATCGTAATGTGTTAAAGTAGTGGGTAGCTCGCTTCTAGGCGGAAGATGAGTTGCCATAATATGCTAGGCAGAGGGCCATGCGTTGATGGGAGAGACTACCTTGGTTTCTAGGGCCGTAGGAGTCATGTCATCTTCCGGTCGAGGCTCATTTGCCCGCTATCGGGGCTCTTTATGGGGAAAGGGAGGGGGGCTCGGTACCAGAGCATCGCTCCACACTATTTCAGCGTCATCAGGCTATGGTTCAACGCTCGCGCGCGCGCGGGGGGGGGGAGGGGGGGTCAACATTGGAAGTTAGGATTATCTGGGTGCGCCGCATCTATATATATATATATATATTGTGGGTGGATGTGATCATGTTTTCCAATAATCTCGCTAGGATTGTTGCCCAGAATAAGTCAAAGCCAATTTCGAAAATGATGAGTTTATGATAGTATGTCCCTCATGATAAAGGATGATGTAGGAGTCCATGTTTGGCTGGGTGGATCCCCTCGATGGAGCCGCCTGGTTTAGCTTGAGTCTGGCTCAAAGGCGTTACTTGAGCGGAGCCCCATAAGCGGGGCCGCGTAGTTCGGTTCGGAGTGAATAGTGGAGCGATGTTTGATCTAATCGATCGGTCCCAATAATTCTAGTCTAGACCACTTATATTGATTAAATAAGGTGATAATTATCTCTATCCATCCGGATCAATGAAAAAATTTACAAACTAGCTAATTATATTGCGTGCACAGTACACTATGTAGAATAAGTGGTTGGTAGATTTGGGTCACTTCAATTTGGTTTTGATTTGATTGAAGTGAATTTTCCAACGGAAGTTGATTATTATTATTATTATTATTATTATTATTATTATTATTATTATTATTATTATTTATTTTTATTTTTTTAAAAAAAAAATATGAATTCATATTTTTTTTATAATATACTTCCAAGACGAACAAAAATTTGAAAAAAACACACAAAATACTATAATTAGGGATTGAATCCAAGACTTAGGCAACATACTCGAATGCTACTACCACTTGAGCACAAATGAGTTCACACAAAAGTTGATTATTTAATATTAATATGGACGACCTGGTCTACATTAACAATCAAATAAATACTTCATGAATATATATTTTTTTTTAACAAAGATAAAAAGTAAGATTAGATAATCATACTAAGGTTTATGATTTGAACTCTAGGGTTTATGATTTGAACTCTAGATTTCTAAATAATGTTTAATATATTATCATCAACACTGCTGTCCACGGTTGATAAATACTTCATGAATATTGATCCTACGAGCACTATGAAAAATATTATCATATGATCAGTACGTATTAGAAAGTATACATTCATAATTAACTCAGCCTAATAACAATTAGTAATGAAGACTAGCCCAGACTTAACTATAAGATTTAATGTGAAGTCATGCCAATCGAGTGCGGCTTACTCAAGATGTCATGCACTTAGGGGGCGTTTGGTTGCCCGCAAGGGTAAACGCTGTAAAATCCATTTGCATGCAAAAGCAAATGCCCGCAAATAGATTTTGTAGCATAGCGTTTGGTTGCCCGCAAGTAGAGCTGCAACTTCTATTTGCGGGCGTTTGGTTGACCGCAAATGGAAGTTGTAATTACACTTGCAACTTGCAACGTGCAACTTGCATCTTACGAAATTTTTCGGGTCGGGTCGGGCACGAATTTTCTCAAGTCGGGCTGAGCCGGGACGGGACGGGCCGAGCATGCACGAATTTATCCGGGTCGGGTACAAACATTTTCGGGCAGGGCACGAATTTTTTTTTCGGGCTGGGCACGAATTTTTTTCTGGTCAGGCCGTGCCGGGAATGAATTTTTTTGAGCTGCGCCGGGAAACAAATTTTTTCAGGCCGGGTCGGGCAGGAATTTTTTCGGGCCGGGCCGAGCACGAAATTTTTTTGGCCGGGAATGAATTTTCTCATGCGGGGTCGGGCATAAATTTTTTGGGCCGAGCCGAGTCAAGATGGGCAGTGCACGAATTTTTTCGGGCAAGGTTGGGCCCGATGCAAATATTTCGGACTGGGCATGAATTTCTTTTCGTGTTAGGTTGGGCTGGGCATGAAATTTTTCGGGTCGGGTCGGGACACGAAATTTTTTGGGCAGGGCTGACCACGAATTTTTTCGGGCAGGGCCAGGCAAGAATTTTTTCGGTCTAGACCGGGCACGAATTTTTTTGGGGCGGGCCGAGCACAAAATATTTTGGGCCGGGTTGGGCACGAATTTTTTGGGGCTGGGCCTTGCACGAATAATTTTGGGCCGGGCAAGGCACGAATTTTTTCGGGTCGGCACGAGTCAGGCAGTGCATAAATTTTTTCGGGCAGGGCTGGGTTGTGCACGAATTTTTTGGGTCGGGCATGAATTTTTTCGGGCCGGGCCGGGCCGGGGTACGAATTGTTTTTGGGCAGGGCCGGGCCGACAGTGAATTTTTTCGAGCCAGGCTGAGCACGAATTTTTTCGGGCCTGGCCAAGCACAAATTTTTTCGGGCTAAGCCAGGCACGAAATTTTTGAGTCGGGCTGGGCACGAAATTTTTCAGGCCGGGTTGGGCACGAATTTTTTCGGATCGAGCCGGGCTGGGACGGGCCGTGCAGTGCACGAATTTTTTGGGTCGGGTCGGACACAAATTTTTTCGGGTTGGGACGGACACGAATTTTTCGGGCCGGGTCGGGCACAAATTTTTTCGGGCCAGGCTGGACACAAACTTTTTTGGGCCGGGTCGGGCATAAATTTTTTGGGTCGAGCCTGGGACAAATTTTTTCGGGCCAGGCTAAAAACTTAGGCCCGACACGATTTGTTTGACAAATTAATAATTTTTAATTTTTGTATAATACTGAAAATATATTAAAAAATCTATCAAATGACATCAGATGTAAAATCTGACACAACCATCAGGTTCATCACGCAAAAACCTACAACTTTGATATTTATCTCGTCTTCATCCGACGACTCTACGTTGCCAAAATTAATTATTTTTCAATACTTAAATTATTGCATTTGCAGCCCGCAATCTTGTATTGCGGGCTTTTTGGGCTGCAATTCCACTTGCGGCCCGCAAATGATATTTGAAATACAAATTGCAACTAGTAAATGCTGCAAAATGATTTTGCAGCCAACCAAATAAATTTGTTATCTAAATGCTGCAACTAGAGTTGCAGCATTTGTTCTTGCGGGCAACCAAACGCCCCCTTAATTTATCTTTAATTCATCGATTGCCCGCAAGTGAAAATGCTGCAAAATTAATTTTACATGCAAAAGTAAATGCCCGTAAATAGATTTTACAGTCTATCATTTGATTGCCCGCAAGTAGTATTTCAACTTCTTTTTGCAAGTGTTTGGTTGACCGTAAATGAAAGTTGCAATTACACTTGCAACTTGCATCATACGAATTTTTTCGAGTCAGGCCGGGAACGAATTTTTTCAGGCTGGGTCGGGCAAGAATTTTTTCGGGTCGGGTCGGGCACGATTTTTTCAGGTCAAGCCAAGCTAGGTCGGGCCGGGCCGGGCATGAATTTTTCCATGCCTAGCCGGGTCCGCAAGAATTTTATCGGGTCGAGTCGAACAGTGCATGAATTTTTTCGAGTCGGGTCGGGCAGTGCACGAAGTTTTTCGGGCCGGGTCAGGCATGAATTTTTTTGGGTTGGGCCGGGCCGTGCACGAAATTTTCCGAGTCGGGCTGAGCCGGGAACAAATTTTTCCGTGCTTGGCCGAGTCCGCAAGAATTTTGTCGGGTCAAGCAGTGCATGAATTTTTTTTGAGTCGGGCCGGGCATGGAACGAAGTTTTTCGGGCCTGGTCGGGCATGAATTTTTTCGGGTCGGGCCGGGCCGTGCACGAAATTTTTCAAGTCGGGTCTGGCCGGACACGAAATTTTTGGGTCGGATCCTACGAATTTTTTCGGATCGGACCGAGTAGAATAGTGCATGAATTTTTTCGAGTCGAGCAGGGCCAAGCCGGGCACAAATTTTGTCAGGTCGGGGTAATCCGGACAGGGCATGAATTTTTTCAAGCCGGGCCGGGCACAAGTTTTTTCTGGCTGGGCACAAATTTTTTTGGGTCAGTCCGAGCCGGGCCGGGCACGAATTTTTTTTGGCCGGGTCAAGCATGAAATTTTTTGCGTGAGGCCGAGCCAAACCGAGCTGTGCACGAATTTTTTTCGAGCTTGGCCATGCACGAAATTTTATGGGCAATGAGCGAGTTTATCCGGGTCAGGCTGGTCACGAATTTTGTCGGGTCGGGCCGGTCATGAATTTTGCCGGGCCAAGTCGATCACAAATTCTTTTGGGCCGGACATGAATTCTTTCGGGCCAGGTCGGGCATGAAATTTTTCGAATCGGGCCGAGCTAGGCCGGTCAGTGCATGAATATTTTCGAGTCGGGCTAGGCCGGGCCGTGCATCAATCTTTTTCGTGCAGGGATGGGCACAAACTTTTTCGAGTTGGGAAGGGCACAAATTTTTCGGGTCATGCCGAGTCGGGCCGGGTAGTGCATGAATTGTTTTAGGCCGGATCGGGCACGAACTTTTTTGGGCCGGGTTGAGCATAGATTTTTGGGATGGGCATGAATTTCTTGGTGCCGGGCCGGACATGAAATTTTTCAGATTGGGTCGTACATGAATTTTTTTGAGCCGGGCACGAAATCTTTTCGGGTCAGGCCGAGATGGGCACGAATTTTTTCGTGTCGGGCCGGGCACAAATTTTTTCGGGTCAGACATGACACGAATTTTTTCAGGCTGGCCGAGCATGATTTTTTTCGAGTCGGGCCTGGCACGAATTTTGACGGGCCGGGCACGATCTTTTTTGGGGCGAGATGGGCACGAATTTTTTCGGGCTAGTCTAGATAGTGCATGATTTTTTCTGAGTCGAGCCGGGCCGGGTCGGGCACGAATTTTTTAGGGTTCGGCCGAGCCGGACCGGGCACAAATTTTTCTGGGTCGGGCAGGGCATAATTTTTTTTGGGTTGGGCACGAATTTCTTCGGGCCGGGCCGGACCTCAAATTTTTCGGGCTGGGCCGGGCACGAATTTTTTTAGGTCGGGCCAGTTAGGGCACGAACTTTTTCGGGCCAGGCCAAGCACAAAATTGTTTGGATCGGGTCGGGCACAAATTTTTTCGGGCCGGGTCCGCACGAATTTTGTCGGCCCGGGACGAGCTGGGCCGGACACGAATTTTTTTTGGTCGGATCAGTCATGAAATTTTTCGGCTCGAGCCGATCCGGGCCGGGCCCTGCACGAAAATTTTCGAGCTAGGCCGGGCATGATTATTTTCGGGCTGGGTACCGCATGAATTTTTTATGGTCAGGCCGAGGCAAGCCGAACAATGCATGAATTTTTTCGAGTCGGGTCGGTCGTGTCGTGCCCAAATTTTTTCAGGTCGGGATGGGCACGAATTTTTTCGAGTCAAGCCTAGCACGAATTTTTTCCAGTTGGGCCGAAAACTTAGGCTCGACAGGATTTGTCAGACCTAGCTTGATAAATTAATAATTTTTAATTTTTATATAATGCTGAATATATATATATATATATATATATATATATCAAGCGATATCAGATCTAAAATCTAACACTACCATCGCGTTCAGCACGCAAAAACCTACAACTTTAATTTACTCATTTGTTTTAAAACAAAGATAGAAAGTCACAATAGGTGACCATAGTATGATTTGAACCCTAGACCTTTAGACAATATACAAGATGTTGTCATCAATCGTGATACTCAAAGTTAGCTAATTTACTCAATTCCTTAAAAAAAATAATTATTATATCTATACATTACCAATTTTCCAACCCGAATCAATCAAATAAAACAAAATAAAACAAAATATATTACCTCAACCATATTAAAGAAAGCTATGTTTTTTGATATAGCCTAACTAACATAAACTATAAAATAAAATAACTATTACCTGATCACTGGAATAAAAATATATCATCTTAAAGAAAGCTATGTTATTTGATATAGCCTAACTAACATAAACTATAAAATAAAATAACTATTACCTGATCACTGGAATAAAAATATATCATCTTAACCACTAACACAAATTATACTATAAAATATATAACTTATTTTTTAAACCTAAATTAAAATTCAATTAATTCATTAAATTGATTGAACCGTTCCGCTCGATTAATTCATTAAATTAATCAAATCGTTCAATTAATTTATCGAATTGAATCAAATACTAAAAACTTTAATATTTTTAACTATTAATTGGACCGAAAAATAATTGGATAAATCAATTCGATTAATTCAATTCAATCGATGAATTAATTTTTTGATTAATCAATGAATTTTACTCACCCACGAAATGCGAGGAATCACGCTTTCATATATGTCATAAACAAACTCATAATAAGATCCAATAAACTTGTGCCCACACGTATACAATTCCATCCACGTATTTTAAATAATAAATAAACATGCAATTATATGATTACCCCAACTATATTAACTGTATATAGATATTATTTGATTTCCTAGCATTACAAACACAACTTTATTTGGACAAAATTAATCACAAATGTTCGGCAACTACATGTTATAATCAAAGTAATTGCTTGGATGTGAACCATATCTGTATAATAAATGTTTTGATGCAGACTATATTTTTGACTTTTGCAATGAACTTGAAAGCCATTGAATAGTCTTCAAGGAGAAAACATCATCACACACCACATTGGAAAGATGATGCGAACACAACTCTTATATTATCCAAAACTAGGAGTACTTCTAGCTATCGCTTCCTTCTTTTTTTTGCTCTTTACTTTCACCTCAAGAAATGGAGTTCAAAACTCCCTGTGAATTGGTCCATCGTCGGCATGCTTCCTGCCATCTACTTTCAGTTCCATCGCCTACACGACTACGTCGTCAGCATCGTTTTCGAGGCAGGGAATAGCTTCATATTCAAATTAGGTCCGTGATTTCTCGGCATGAAATCTGTCAGGTAATTAAGATTTACCTGAGAAGTACTCTGTCGGCTCCAGCTACCGTGAGGTATCGCCGAAGAAGTTTACAACTTTATTTGCCGGGATTCACAGAAGGAAAAAGAAAAGATTGGGGATCTGAGGAAGAAAAGAAAGAGGCGCGAGAGAAAGGGAAAAGAATTTGATCTATATATTTCTTGATTGTCTTTATTCGTTACATTTGAGCTATTTATATGCTCTGTACACGTAAACATTCATTGAATCAGTTAAGTCTCTTTACATAACATAATCCCGACTCCAATGGGGTCGCCTCCTCACTCGTTTCCCTCCACGTGGATGACTTTCCATATCAGCGTCCAGCTGGTCCTTATCAACTCGGCACGCGTCCAATGTATCAACCTCGAGTTCCTCTTCCTCTTGTAGCTCACCATCTGAGACGCGCGTGATATCACCCCCCTCTTCCTGAACAACCTTGTCCTCAAGGTTTAAAGAACAGTCATCCTCATCGGCCGAAAGCGAGCTTAGCTCTACCCTTGCTCCGTCGTCTCCTCCACCCAACAATGGAAGTGGTGTCACTTGCATGGTTGGATCGCCACGACATTGCTTTAACACCGAAATGTGAAAAACTGGATGAATTTTAGCTGCCTCCTGCAGGTCAAGCTTATAAGCTACCTTGCCAATTCTTTTAATAACTCGGAAAGGTCCAAAATACCCAAAAGCTCATTGCCCCACCTGCAATTCTACGTCTCGGCGATGTTTATCAGCTTGCAGCTTAATGCGCAATTGAGAACGTTGTAAATTAGACTTCAATTGTTGAATGATAGCGTCTCTTATCAGTAATTATTGATCAACACTCGAATTTGTAACTGTACCTCCCGTATATTGGATGAGCTTCGGAGGGTCTCGGCCATAAAGAGCACGAAAGGGAGTCATGCCTGCAGAAGAATGGTAAGAGGTATTATACCAGAATTTCGCCCAAGGTAAAAACATGGTCCACTTTGACGGCTCCTCTGAAGCAAAGCACCGCAGATACATCTCAACACACAGATTCAGTACCTCAGTTTGGCCGTCCGTTTGTGGGTGGTAGGCTGAGCTGAATAATAGTTCAGACCCTTGTAGTTTAGCCATTTCACGCCAAAACTCATTTGTAAAATGAATGTCATGCAACTTCACAATTCCTTCCAAGAACACTTCAGCAACTAATTGTGTTGAGTACTTCTTTGCTAATGGAAAGAAGTGTCCATACTTCGTTAATCTATCAACAACAACTAATATTACTGATCTCCCATTTGACCAAGGCAAGCCAGTAATAAAATCCATTGAAATGTCTTCAAATACTTCAGCAGGTATCGGTAATGGCTGAAGCAATCCTGCTGGACTTAGTTGCTCAGCTTTCATGCGTTGACAGACTTGACACTCGGCTACAAACTGTCTGATACCAATATAAACTTTCGCAAATAAGGCTGAAATATTTTGTTCATTGTGGCCTGAAATGTAGAAGGTGCATTTGATAATCCAAATGGTATAACTAAGAACTCATAATGTCCCTCATGGGTTCTAAATGCAATCTTAGATATGTCATTAGAATGAACCCTAATCTGATGATAATCATCTAATAAATCTAGTTTTGAAAATATCTGAGCTCCACCTAGTTCATCAAATAATTCATCCGCAGTTGGTATAGGAAATCTGTCCCGAATGGTTACTGCATTTAGAGCTCTATAATCCACACATAGTTTCCATGTGCCATCCTTCTTCTTCACCAGTAAAACAGGAGAAGAAAAAGGACTGGTGCTATGCTGAATGAGCCCCTCGCTTAACATCTGTTTTACTAGTCTCTCAATTTTTGTTTTCTGGAAATAAGGGAATCTATAAGGCTTGACATTTGTTGGAGACTGATTTGGAGCTAAATGAATCTGGTTGATCTTGCAGGATGTAATCCCTTTAATGGAGTAAAAACATCCTCAAATTCGGACAGCAAGCTCCGAAGTCTTATAAGCTAACAATTATCAGTTACAGTAACTTGTGGCAGCATTTCTAACTGATATAATGACATCACAGACTGGTTATCACACATTTTTGTTAAAGTGCTGCACTGAATTATCTTAGCGCTTGTTGAATGCTCCCTCTTCCATTGACATTGGTTACCTTGCAGCTAAAATTGAAAGATCAATTTAGCAAAATCCATTACTACAGGACCAAGAGTGGCCATCCAAGCCACTCCTAACACTATATTAGATCCTCGAATGGGCAAAGCAGAGAAATCAGTCATAATAGTTGTGCCCTGAATTGCAACTAAACATTCTCAATAATTCCTTCACTTTGTATCTTGTCACCACTTCCTATCATTACACTGAAAGGAACTGTTGGTTTAATCGATAACCCTAAGTACTTGCTTATCCTTGACTGAAAGAAATTGTGTGTACTTCCACCATCTAGAAGTACTTGTACACTCCTGTCTCTGATTGTTCCCGTAAATCTCAAGGTTGTTGGCGACAAACATCCAGATAAAGCATTAAAAGAAATGTGAGTTTGCTCAGAGTTATCTATACCAGGTAACTCTTGAGCAGGTTCCTGCTCAGACTCGTCTACAGAAAACCCATCATCAAGCATAAACAATTGTGGAGACTTACATTTGTGACCATAAGTGTACCTGTCATCACAATAGAAGCACAAGCCTTGTTCCTTCCTCTTTTGTGCTTCAGCTGCTGAAATTTTCCTTGGTAATATTTTATCGTCTCCAATAGAAACTGATGGCTTTGACACTGGCAGCCCACCTGTTGGTGAGAAACCTTTAACAGGCGTAGGCAATAAACCCTGAGTTTTAGTAGACACAAACTGGCTTGGGTATTTACGAGCAGCTGCTGCTTTAGCCTCACAGCGCTTTGCCAAAAGCACTGCCTCATGCATTGAAGATGGCTGAAAAGATAGTACATCTGACTTGATATCAGTCTGAAGTCCTGAGATGAAGCAATTCACCAGGAAGGATTCGGGTAGTTCCGTAGTTCTTAATGTCAGCTCCTCAAATTTGCTCTCATAATCTTCAACTTTCCCAACTTGCATCAATTTCATCAGCTGACCTTCAGGAGGCTCTAATTCTATTGGTTCAAAAAGCTGGCGAAGGGCCTCCACTAAATGTCGCCAACCGGATAATTGTTTTCTTTTCTGCATCCATCGGAACCACCGACGTGTCATAGCGATCCATTCGAAAAGAGGCCATTGTGACTCTGTGCTGATCTTCAGTAGAATAGAATTCGAAGAAATCCTCAGCCGCCGCTATCCATTCCTCAACATCGAAACCATTGAATAAAGGCAACTCAATTTGTGGAGGTTTCGGCGGAAACGGGAAGTGATCTTCATCAACACTATCTCCCCTGGATGACCCTCGCCACCGCTGTCGCGAGCAGCTAGCACCCCCATTTGGAAAGTGTTCGACCTTGCCCTTGTTCCATTGAGCCATCTGGTTGTTCAGTAACCCGATTTGCGATGAAATTGTTTGCAAGATTTGTTGCTGACCCTCAATTGCCTGCTGTTGCGAGGAGACATTTACTCGAAGGCCTTCGAGTAATTGATCGTGACGAGAATTAGCCTCCTATAATACCCTCACAGACTCGGCCAGTGCTTGATAACGTGTTTCCATAGCGATCTTCCAAGGCGAAAGAAGTCAATGAAAGCACCAATGTTAGGTAATTAAGATTTACCTGAGGAGTACTCCGTCGGCTCCAGCTACCGTGAGGTATCGCCGAAGAAGTTTACAGCTTTATTTATCGGGATTCACAGAAGGATGAAGAAAAGATTGGGGATCTGAGGAATAAAAGAAAGAGGCGCGAGAGAAAGGGAAAAGAATTTGATCTGTATATTTCTTGATTGTTTTTATTCGTTACATTTGAGCTATTTATATGCTCTGTACACATAAGCATTCACTGAATCAGTTAAGTCTCTTTACATAACATAATCCTATCCCGACTCCAATGGGGTTGGCTCCTCACTCGTTTCCCTCCACGTGGATGACTTTCCACATCAGCGTCCAGCTGTTCCTTATCAACTCGGCACGTGTCCAATGTATCAACCTCAAGTTCCTCTTCCTCTTGTAGCTAACCATCTGATACGCGCGTGACAACTTCTTGGTCACTTGTGACCCCGCTAATGTCAACTACATCTACAATGCCCACTCCTCCCATTACTCCAAGGGTGACGACTTCAAAGAGATCTTTGACATCCTTGGCAATGGCATCCTTGCCAGCACCTCTGAGTCGTGGACAGTCCAAAGGAGGATGGCGCATGCAATCTTCAGCGACCGAAGCTTCCAGTCCTTTGTGGAAGCATGGCCTTATCCCCTTCCTCAACCGCATGTCTGAGCATGCTGTAGCTATCGACGTGCAAGATGTTCTAGCACTACAACAAAATATAGTAAAACCGGCCCTTATTTTAGGAAAAAATGGCATCTTTTTAAGTCGGAAATTTAATTCCGACCTTTCTAAAAGCATCGGATACCATGCAGAAAATAAAGGGAGAATGAAGTTAATTTCCGGCCTTGTTAATGGCGCCGGGTATTAAGGCGCCGGGTAATTAATACCCGGCGCCACCAATAGAAGGCGCCGGATATTAATTACCAATAGAAGGCACCGAATATTAATTACTCGACTTTGCAATAAATACCCGGCTCTATTAAACACTCGAGTATTAATTACCCAGGTATCGGGTATTAATTACTTAGGTACCTGTGTATTAATTACCCAGTATTAATTATCTTGGTATCAATTATCCTATTATTATATATATAATATAATATATATCACAATGTTATATAATATTATATTATAGTATACATAAATATTTATTAATATTTTCATATATAAAAATATATAATAGTGAATTGTATATAAATATTTTATATATTATAACTAATTATTTTATGAATATATATTTTTATTAATATATTTAATATATTGAAATAAATTAATATGAAATATATATTAGTTCATATTAATTATAATTAATTAACATGAAGGGTAAATATCAAACACTTAGACATACCAAATCAAAAAATACTAAAATTCAAATTTCTCCAATTTTTTTATTCTATTTCATCAACAAAAAATCACATACAAATTTTAGTATCAATTGAGACAACAACGAAGAATGCAAAAGTATGAAATAACATCTAATCTCAATCTTAATAATTACAAAAAGGTACCAAAGAGTCAGAATTCATCATCTTTCTGTTCAAAAAAATATATGTTTAAAAATTAACTCTATTCAAAATGGCTTGCTCTGCTTCATTTGCATCAACCTTCATTTTTATTCAAATGAGAAAACTCCTGTTAGTGGGCTCATTATAATAGGTGATAGAAAACTTGACTTACATGTTAGTGGGCTCATTAAAAAAACATTGCATTAAAACTCCACTGGTTGCTTTGCTTGCCAAAAGAGAAACCCCAAGATGATTCTTTAGATAACTTCCTTCAATGGGTAGACAACAAGCTTTTGTAAAGCAGTTTCACTTTGACCTTCATTGTTCTTGGGCTGCTCACTTGGATTTCCAAATTGACCAGCAGAATTCAGCAAGACGATTCCACGAGCAAGCTGAGATGATTCAACTGCTGCTAGCATAAGTGTATATCACTGTAACAAACAATGGTAATCAGTAGACTATAACATCATAAATGCATGAATTTTCAATATTCCTCTTACAGGTTTGTCAAACTTGTTAAGTTGCTAAAGCTTTGTGGAAGATCACCGGAAAGCGAATTGAATGACATATCACTGCAGTGTATTCTGTCTGTTGAATGCATGGTTCATATTTAAAGCAGCTTAGTTGAAGTCTAGAGCTATAGATAAAGTCCAAGTTCCCTTAGCTCGTGCACATGTTCAGGTAGAAGAGGTGGTGGACACCAATCTTTGACTTCGCCATGCATATCCTCCACAACATACTCCTGCTCAAAAAGAAGTTTGAGCAAATCCATCGTATCCAACAAAAATAAATGAAGGCAAAAGCGAAGCAGATAAGTTTGGTATATAAGAAACTAATGGAAGAATTAGTGTTGAGGAAAAAGACTCACTTTTGCCAGCATTCCTTTAGCAATAACGTAATAATGATGCTTCCAGCTTTGTTGGCCGAAGAAAGATGCCGCAATAATGCTGTAGTAGATGCCAAATAAAGTGACAAGCCTGATTACAAACAACTCTGTTGGAGATTTTCAACTTCATCACCACAGCAGAGAAGAAAAGAGGGAAAGAGTTATTGAACAGCAGAGAAGAAAAGAGGGAAAGAGTTATTGAACATTTGAATGAACTGGAATTAAAACTCATCTACCCAAAAAAACATTCTCGATTGAGCTATTTATCAGCTCAGTTTATTACACACTTGGAAAAGACCAAAAAACCCTTTCATGACTCAAGTCATCATCTATACAAGTTGACTTGACCATGACTTACTTTGGTATCTGAAAAAAGGAACAGGAAACACTAAACTGAGAAGTAGGGAACATGAAACAGGAAATATTACACAGAATTTAAAAAACAATGAAATGAAATGCTGCTACTCCAAGTGCTTATTTGCTAATCTGGAAACCAAATTGTATAGCTAATGCATGCATTTACATACTTCAACAAACTCCATAGCAAAGAGCATTCCTAACCAGATTATATCAGCTTCTTCAATGAATATTACATATTCAACTGTCGTATTCACAAATCTTGCAGTGCTTCTGTTCAATCTACAGATCATTTTTAGTTTCTTAAGCATTTATAAGAGTCGCTATTCATCATTCAAGATAAAGTTTTATACAAGACTGCAGAACATAAGTACTCCATATATATCAAGAACAATTTTAAGAAACAAGGGGCAAATAGATGAGATGATTACCCAGTTTCAGAGCTAAAAGTAGGTAAGTCTTGACATGATGACTGAGGAACACCATTGCGCATTCTTTGTTTATAAAAGATAAAATAGCAAGAAAGCATTTAAGAAACAAGTTAATTGTAATATAACCTCACATTGCTGTGACTGCTTGTCTTTGAGAATTTTTGCTTTTTGCTTGTCTTTGAGAATTTTTTGAAGATGCCATTATTTCGTACAATCCAGATGCATGTATGTTCTAGTGCTTAGTGCTTATACAAATGGATTGTTGATTCAAAGTATATATGAAGCACGAAGTGACGTGTAACTAAACATTCTTTAATTGTAAAAATCAAATATCTTCAATTGACTACCTTCTCCATGGATCCACAAGGGTAATGTGATATCTGGGTCAATTATAATTTGTAAACAAGGAGCAATATTTCCTCAAACTCTAGGTCAGACCTAGAGTGTCAAAACATTGAGTAACAGTATTGGCTTCTATCATTGAGGTCCAATTTTATCATCTACTGATTCAGCTAAATTTGTTGGAATTTTACAACTCTCACTGCAGAAATAAACTTGAAAGAGAGAGATGGCAATAGAACATATATATACACTCCTTTCACCAGGCTGGAATGACAGAATCTTTCTCATTTCACCTCAACAAGCATCATATCTGCTCTGGATGCATGTGCCAAGTTCCATTCACCCAAATGAAGCACTGCAATTGAATTAATTTGGTTGATTGACTCCGGCCTATTTTTCGAACAAACTCTGTTGTTTGATACTAAAAATTGTGATTTTTGTTTTGCTGGTTCCTCATTTTGATTTACCACTTGTTCTATTTCAGTGTCAAAGTTAAGCGCTAAAACTTTAGAGTATATATCAGAGGCTTTAGTTAGTTACAAGTTTGCATACTGAGAAGTTTGGGGAAATCACTTGCTGCCTTTGGCAGCCCCCATACTACCAATATATTATTATTCATTTTTTCATAAAAGTACATAGAGAAATGATATACAATTAGGTCCTTAACACTCCCCCTCAAGTTGGAGCAAATATGTCATGTAAGCCCAACTTGTTACAAATATAAAATATTCTAGGACCTCTTAAAGATTTAGTTAGTATATCAGCCAACTGTTCATTTGAACTTACAAATGATATGACTATTTCTTTAGACTGCACTTTCTCTCTGATAAAGTGACAATGAATTTCTATGTGCTTTGTTCTTTCATGAAAAACCGGATTAGAGACAATATGCAAAGCAACCTGATTATCACAAAACAGTTTCATTGGTTCTTTATGGATGATTACGAGTTCTCCCATTAACTAGATCTAGCTACCACACTTTGTTTCTTGCTTTTCCATGATATCAAGTTACCGCCAAGCATCACACAATATCCTGAAGTAGATCGGTGATCAATAGGTGAACCTGCCCAATCTGCATCAGAATAGTCTGTCACCTGCAGGTGACCCCTATCACAGTATAAGAGTCCCTTTCCTGGAGCTTTCTTGAGATAACGAAGGACCCTCAATGCAGCTTCCTATTGTCCATCACAGGGTGACTCAAGGAATTGACTGAGTACACTAACAATGAAAGAGATATCAGGTCTCGTGACTGTAAGATAGTTTAACTTGCCTATCATTCTACGATATGGACCCGGATCAGCCAAGGATTTACCCTGCTTCGGTAATAGCTTTATATTTGGCTCCATAGGAGTGTCAACTGGTCGAGCTCCCAACATACCTGCCTCCTGTAGCATATCAAGTACATACTTCCTTTGAGAAATATAGATTGCTCCCCCTGATCGAGCTACTTGAATACCAAGGAAGTATTTCAAATCACCTAAGTCCTTGGTCTGAAATTGCTGATGTAAATAAGATTTTAATTTTTGTATCCCATCTGTATCATCTCCAGTTATAATAATGTCATCTACATAAACAATGAGGAGCACTCGCTTTCTAGAAGGAGAGGTGCAAAAGAAGATTGAATGATCGGAGGTGCATCTCATCATACCAAACTGAGTGATAGCGGAGCTAAACTTGCTAAACCAGGCACGTGAAGACTGCTTCAGACCATAAAGATACTTCTTTAGTTTGCAGACTAATGTTGACTCCCCCTGAGCAACAAATCCAAGAGGTTGCTCCATATACACCTCATCAAGATCACCATGTAAAAAGGCATTTTTGATGTCAAGTTGATGAAGTTGCCAACCAGAAATTGTTGCTAGCGTGAGAAAGAGGCGAACAGAGGTAATCTTAACTACTTGAGAGAATGTATCCAAATAATCCACTCCATATCGCTGTGTATATCCCTTGACTACCAAACGAGCCTTAAGCCTATCAATAGATCCATCAGGAGCTATTTTAATATTAAACACCCACTTGCATCCTAAAATGGATTTTCCCAAGGGAAGAGGAACAAGCTCCCACGTGTCACTAGAATGTAATGCAGTCATCTCATCAACCATAGCTTGGCGCCACCCCGGATCAGATAAGGCACCTGAAACAGTCTGAGGGATAGAAACCGTGGAAAGACAAGTGATAAAAGCATAGTATTGGGGGATAAAGTATCGTAAGAGACACAATGAGAGATAGGATGAGAAGTAGAACACTTACGAACACCTTTCCTCAAGGCAATGGGAAGATCAAGGTTAGATGGTGGAGAAGGATCTGAGACTGGCAAGGCAGCTATGGGGGCAGCGGAGTTAGGTGGGGAAGCTGGCGATGTCTCAGCAAGAACACGTCGAGTAAAGAACTTGGTGGGTTCTCGTCGGGGTGGTAGCGAATCATTAGTCATCCGATAAGATGTGTCCTCAAAAGTGGATAATGGAACCGAAATAGGAAGGACCTCAGCAACAGACTCGGGTGTAGTGGACTGACTCGAAAAGAATGGTGTGGTCTCAAAGAAGGTAACATCTACTGAGACAAAAGCACGACCCAATTCGGGTGAGTAGCAACGATATCCTTTTTAAAGAGAGAGTAACCAAGGAAGATACATTTAATAGACTTTGGAGATAACTTATCCTTCCCGGAAGAAAGTTCATGGACAAAACAGGTACACCCAAACACACGTGGTGGAAGATTATATATATGGTCATGTGGAAAGATAACAGTGAAAGGAATTTTGTGATGAACAGAGGAGGGCATCCTGTTAATAAGGTAACAAGCAATGAGAATGACATCATCCCAGTATCTTAAAAGTACATTCATATGCAATAGGAGGGTATAAGATGACAATTTTTTCGTTCTGCAATACCATTCTACTGTGGTGTATGAGGACATGAAGATTGATGGAGAAGACCATGAGTGGAAAGAAAGACTGAAAGGCAGTAGAGAAATATTCCTTTGCATTATCACTTCGTAACATGCGAATGGAGTCATCAAATTGAGTTTTTATTTCAGCATAGAATGTGGAGAAAATGTGAAAGAACTTAGATTGATCATTCATCAAGAATAACCAGGTCATACGAGAGTAGTCATCTATGAAAGTGACAAAGTATCTGAACCCTAGTTTAGAAGAGACACGACTAGGACCCTAAACATCAGAATGGACAAGAGAAAAAGGTGATGAAGCACATTTATTAACGCTACTTGGAAAAGAAGACCGGGAATGTTTACCAAGTTGACACGATTCACACTCAAGACTCGAAAGTGAAGAAAGACTAGGACACATCTTCTTTAGATTCTGCAGGTGAGGATGCCCCAACCGGCTATGCATCTTAAGAGGAGATGAATCAACCACCAAGGCAGAGGATGGCATCACCAGTTGCTACAACCTCTGAGACTCATGCCTTGTGCCAATCACCTTACCAGTCCGAGAATCCTAAATAATAACAGAGTCAGAGGTAAATGTCACTGAGCAATGTAAATCTCGAGTGAGTTTACTAATAAAAAGTAAACTCAAGGGAAATTGAGGAATGTAAAAAACATTATTAAGTGGTAAGGATGGTGTAGGCGAGGCTAGACCAATACCCTTTACTGATGAGGTAGACCCGAGTCTAGAATCCAAGGGTGGGCACTAGAGTTATGAGTCAGACACGTAGGAGTACCTCCATGAACAAAGGTGGAGACAATAGGTTGTGTCTGAGGTTGAGAGCTCTGAATGCATCCACTGTGTCCCCCTCTAAATCCATTTATTTTTTTTCATAGTGATAAGCAAAAACCCTTTGATTCGTAGTCTTGTCGTATATTTCCTCGAAGCCGCAACTTTGGATCTGAGCATGAATCTAGGGAGGAACCTTCCCAACTTTGGATCTCAAAATTAGATGGAGAGAACATGAGCAGATGATGAACAGTGTCGGGGAACAGTGCGCGATGAACAGTAATAGGGCAAAAAAAAAGAGAATTTTTTTAAGGGATTTCTTGGCTTTGATACCATTAGAAGTTTGTGGAAATCACTTGCTGCCTTTGGCAGCCAGCTCCCATACTATCAATATATTATTATTCATTTTTGCATAAAAGTACGTAAAAAATGATATATACAATAGTTCCATCGAAGTGACAAGTCAAATTTTTCCATAGAATAGCTAGCATGTAGTACTTGCATAACGAGGTGACAGCGCACACATGACAGAAGAATATCTGAAGAACTTTCGAGTTTGTTCATCATGAGTTTGCATAACTCCATCCTACCCAAAAAAACAAAAAAAAATTGAGAAATTAAGTTAATTAGGAACTTATGAGTCGGCAAAGTCTGCGATCAATTGTATAAATTAACATTCTGAATGATTTGACAGCAAATACCAAATGCTTCCAAGGAAGTAGTCTATAAAAGCACTGAAGTTTACTTACAATCTTGATGCAGAATATATCGACCAGTTTCATCCTCTGATTTGTACTTAAGCAACTCCCCGAGCATGAGCGGACTTGCATGTGGCACTTCTCGCATCGGCTCCCTTACCAGTTTCATCCTGTGATATATCGACTAGCCAACGATATAGATCAAGTGATTCCCCTTGAGAATCGCATGGCAGATGTCCTCCAAGCACTTGTCATGCTCAAAGACGGCTCCTTCCTCAAGCTTGATCTCTGGGAGCTCGTCGTCCTAGCAATGGGCGTCTTGGTATAGCTTCATGGACCACATCTCACGGACAGGGAAATAAGCATCCCTCACTCCACCTTTCTCGGGGTCCCCAGCGACGCCATGCTGGTACTCCACAGTCTCTGCGATTGGCGTGTACTGGAGGGACACGCGGAGGGCGGTATCGTGCGTCGGAAGCCTCCTTCTGGCCGCAATCACCGGGAACCATTCATCGATCATATCACCAGCAACGATGTGGGACGCGGGAATGGAAACGGTGCCGATGAGCTAGGTGCCGAAGGCGTCGTTGTCCTTGACCTGGAGGACGAGGGCGTCGACGCGATGGGCAAGGGGGACCCTGAAGCGCTCGTTCCAGGTGGATTGATAAATTCCACATTTTCGAAGATTCAACTGTACTGAGAAGAAATCTATCTACGAGGCTTACCTTTCAATGCTGATCGGGGAAGAAACAACTCTTCAAATCGGAGAAGGAAGCATATCACACATGCACGGAGAGCTTCAGATCTACTGGTGAGAAGAAAATGGAGAAGAAAGCAGACCAGGGAAAATGGAGAAGAAAGCGGATCGGATCTGTAGGTGAGTCAAGTACGGGAGAAGGAAAGGGAACAACGTACGGTTTAGGGTTTCGGAGGGGAAGGATTTTGAGAGGAGAATGGTGAGCATAATGGTGATGAGCAGACGAGCGGGAACGGGAAGAGGAATCGAGAGATGAGCGGGAATAGGAAGAGGAGAGCGGGGGATCGGGAAAAAAAAAAGAGAAAAATAATATTAATGATCGGCGTCCTTCACCGGCGCCGGTTATTAATCTAATTATATATGATTAATAATCGGTGCTAGTGAAGGCCGCTGGTATATAACCGTCTTTAAACCCTACTTTTGTTATAGTGTAGCTCGGCTATTTATGGATATATCAAGGAAGGTTATGTTTGGTGCAGACCCCGACAGCTTGCCAACCACCTTCCAGGCTGACGATTTGTTCATGGCCATTCATCAAGTAGAGGAAGCAATGCTTTTTAGGCATGTGGTGCCCTCATACATCTAGAAGCTACTCAGATGGTTTAATGTAGGAGAAGAGAGGAAATTAGCCACGACAAGGAAAGTGGTCGAACGGATCATATTTCAGCATATCTCCGAGAAAATAGCTGTTGAACGACACGACGTTAACACCACTCTGGATTTGCTAACACTTTTCATGAAATGGCCCATGGTTGACGATGACATTAATTCCTGCGCGTACAAATCAGACATATTCCTTCGAGATACTGCTTTGAGCTTCGTGACTGCAGGGAGTGGTAGCCTCACCATAGCTGTCATAGTTCGTCTACCTCATTGCCAAACACCCACGCGTGGAGCAAAAGATTCTGCAGGAGTTGGAGGTTTTCATGCCGGAAGAAGAAAAAATCGGCCCAGGCATTCCTGTATTTAATACAGATTTCCTTCAATCCGTGGTATATCTGCAAGCAGCTATTTTGGAGACTTTGAGGCTCTTCCCGTCAATTCCACTAGACCACAAGGGAGCCTTGAAGGATGACGTGCTACCGAGTGGCATAAAAGTTAGATCAGGGATGCCGATCATCATCCCGATTTATGTGGCAGAAAATAGTGAACACTACAGGAAAAGTAGTGAATAGCGGAAAAAAAAATAACGGGCGTCCTTACTTGCCGCCGGTTATTAATCTAAAACAATGCTTAATTATTTAGATTAATAACCGGCGTCAGTAAAAGCTACCGGTTAATTTTATTTTAAAATTTATTTTCCCGTTGCTTCTCGTGTCCGCCATTTCATTTTCCCGCTACTTCTCGCGTCCGCCATCCCTTTTATACTTAGAAGAAGGAGATCAAGCCGGCACTAGATCAGAGGAAGAAGCTGTCCGCCGAATCCCATCCTAGCTCAATCCGACGCTAGATCGCAATCAAGCCGTTGTCGCAAGGTAAGAAGATAAGTACATCAAAATATAATTTTGGGATCATATTTTGAAGCTGTTTAGTTACTTGATTTGCAGTTATTTTGATGTTTCAACTTTTATACTGCTTTAATAGTTTCAATAGTATTAGCAGTATTCAGTTATATTGCTTTGATAGGTTCAGTAGCTTTGATGTATTGCTTTGGTTCATACAGTATTATCATGATCTATTTTGGCTTACATGTTTTTGGCTTGGTTATTCACATTACATGTATTGCTTTGATAGGTTCAGTTTCAATAGTTTCTAATGAAGGACTTACATGTTTTTGGCTTGGTTATTCACATTAGATGATGATCTATTTTGTCAACTTGCATGACAAATGAATTTTTGTCGTTTTCCAGAGGTATTTCTTTAAAAATATACTGGTAAACTCGTGAACTATGTTTCTTCTACTGAATTTTTTCTTCTGTTCAAATATAACATGATGTCACAAATAAGCAACTGTATGTATTTAAAGATAAAGTTAAGTAATGTTATATAAGAGGACTTAGCGAAGACCGAACCAAAAAACGAGTGCTAGGTTGTATTTTGTTATTTATTTCATTGTATTTGAACCTGTGTAAACCTAGAGTGCTAGGTTGATTGACTTGGTGGTTGCCTTGGTGCTAAGGCTTAAATCCACCATTGTAAACTTAGTTTACTAGAATTAGTTGAGTTGTCCCTTAGGTTGATGTGGGAGAGTGCTCTCGGTAGGAAGACGGGATACTTTTGTGTGTGGAAGTGCCTTTGGTTTGAGAGCGGAGACTTTCCGGTGTAAAATCCTTTTTGTAAGGGAAATAATTAATCTAGTAAAGTTTAATTTAGAAATCCTAAGTGGGGTGCTTAGGTAGTGGAGTAGGCATTGGAGCCGAACCACTATAAATCTCATTGTGTTAGCATTGCAATCTTTGTTTGTATTTAATTGTTTTATTATTACTTCCGCATTTAGTTGATAAATTGCAATTTGCCTAAGTAGTTTAAGAAAAGATTTAAATCAAAATTAGGCGAAAAGATTTAAACCAGATACACCAGCCCGACCCAACACGAAAAATAATGGGTCGGCACGGCCTGGACCATTTAGCTTGATACCACTAAAAATATTTAAAATCAAATTTAGACCCGATAATTAACGAATTTTAAACCCGCTAATATCGATTTAAAGCGTTTATCGGGCTATCGGGCGGTGTTGGCTCGATAACGGCCCAAACCCGATAAAAGCTAGCCTGAACTTGATTTTTTCATGCTGGGTCGGGTCGGGCTATTAGGCCGAGTCGAAAACTGCCACCCCTATGTCACGTCCCAAACCCGGACATGATGGGCTAGAGTACCACCCGTATTAGGAAGCCTACCCAACCAAGATAACCAATAAAATACCAAATCCTGTACAATTTATAAAAACCAACTCGGTTTGCGGAGAACATGAACTAAATAAATTTCAAACCATCAATTAAATAGTTCAATAGTTGCAAACGTTTAAGTCCTCATAAAATGAAACCAGTTTAACATAAATAAATCTCTCAACATCAAAAATACGAAAATAAAATCTAGATGCAAGTCCACATGACTCAAGAAAATATAAAAAGCCTCTACATACTCGGGTATACACCTTGACCACGACATGTCACGAGATCCGCTTGTTGGCCCAAGGGTTGCCCCTAGGCTCCGATCTCTATTTTGATGGTAACAAATATGAAACTAATTAATGCATTTGTGAAGTTTTGAGTTCAGGTTGAGGTTACGATACGCGCGCGAAGTTCGTTCGTAGAAATATAAAATTCGACAAAAATGGCTTCAAAAACGAGCGAGTAGAAAATGTAGAGTGAGGATTAGATTTTATGTAATATGACTCTAGGAATATATCCCAAGCCTAATTGTAATGATACCCAAGTTAAAACATGGTAATGGAACCCGAAAATGAAGCGCACAATTAGAAAGTTGGAAAAAATAGCCTCAGTCCAAGTTTGGTCGACCGATCGATCGATCGAATGAGGCCAAAAACTAGCAGTAGCCAATTTGGTCGACCGGTCGGTCGACCGAATGTGGCCCGAAAGCGGAAGAACGCCTTCGGTCGCTCGGCGGTCGATCGGTCGATCGATCGACATTCGACTGGCAAGCGACTAGGCATCCCCAACGGGCAGAAAATGCTCGTTGGGTGGAGCTGTTGAGTGAGGAGTTATAAATACCCCTCACCAACCTCTCTAAAACCTTCTTAACCAGTCTTTAAAGCATCATAAGTGTGATTTGAGCCTTCTAAGCTTGATTTGCTCGCACTTGCTTCACCAATCGACGATTCCTCTCAAGCACTTGTCTTCCCTCGACTCCGCCTGCGATTCAATCTCACCATCTTGTGGAGTTGGAGGCATTGAAGGCTTTGGAAGGTGCTCTTTGTTGTGGTCTACTCTTTAGCTCTTTTGGCTGTAATTTTTACTTGTTATTAAACTTGTTTTTCATTGTTAGCTTGCTAGGTGTGCTAGGTTAAACACCTTAGGGTTTTCTTTGTAGAATTATGTTTTGCCTAGGTGAATAGGTTTGAGGTATCTTAAAGGGTTGAGAAGCGAGTCATCGGTTGTATTCAAAGGGAAACACATAGTCTATAAAGGATTTGGTTAGAAATCCTTGGTGTGGAGCCAAGGTAGTGGAGTAGGAAGTTGGTCAAACCACTATAATTACTCATCTTTGCATTGCTTTGTTTGATTGTTATTACTTGCTATTATTACTAGTCAAGCATCGTAATCTAGTAGCGCATCGGCTTGATTGCATTGGGAATCGAATCAAAATGAAATTAAATTTAACATATTTTTAATCCAACACTATTCAATCTCCCTTCTAGTGTGGGTATTTGAACAACACCGCGGTCCTTGCCGCCATCAACCACGCTACTGCATCTCAGTACCTCTCAGATCATGCCCAGATGCTGAAAAGAACAACATAATAAACCGTAAGTCGAACTAGGACTTAGTGAGTGGCTTAGTCCTTTATACATCATGTTATTGTAATAACACAAGTCCAGCAAGTAAATAATTTATTGGTAAACATACACTCATAAGCAGTACAAAGTAAACATAATCATCAAGTCATATGAGATATAAACACCAATATACATATCCATCATTCCACGTAATATATAAACACAAATATGCATAACCATCAATCCATATAAGATATAAACACAATATGCATAACCATCAATCCAAACAAGCCATCTGGGTTGGTCGTCTATGTGGCGGACTGACGAGCTTCCCAGTCCGGGGACCCGTCAGTCCAATAATCTAGGAAACCCATCGTTCCTACGAGTCGATCGTTGAGCCTGGCTCTGGCTCAGTGAGCTTCCCGCCCATGCCACTCCGGGTCGATCGTTAGTGTGGTGGATGACGAGCCTTCCGGTCCAGGAGAAATCCAACAAACACAAGCACACCCAAGCATCCATAACATAACTAATAATTGATATAAGTAATTATCCACGTAGCCAAAATCTATACCCTAGGACCTCTAGGGTCCCTAATTTCCACAACATGTGTGCGCATGAACCCATTGCCATACCCCCGGCCTAGTATAGTTATACAACACAATATCCAATTCATATCGATGATATAATGAGTAAGCAGTAAACAATTGTTATAAGAATAAAAATACTCTCATACATAAGCATTTAACAAATTAAGTATCATAATCGAATCATTCCCTAACATATAGAAATAAACCAAATTAAGTTTCATAAGTTTATGCATGCATATGTCCAAATGTCTAACCCTCGCCATGTTCACCCCCTCATAGGGCCAACGGTGAAATTCCTAAATATTTCCCCATGGGGGTAAATCCAGCCCCTACTCAATCCTTCCTTTCCTAAAGTTTGGTGACCTTACATTGTCATACTAAGGGATGAACATGTCCTAGGTGAGCCTAGGTTCATTAATTCATAATTTCATGTTACAGTTGATCACAACCCAACCAAGCCCAAGTGATGCCTAAGGGCATCATATAATTCCTAAAGGCAACATATAGTTTTTAAGGGCAGCATGTCCCTATTCATTGTAGGTGAGCACTAATGCAAGTATCCATACCCTCATTGACCACTCTTGTCCAAGAATCAAGATGCAATCAAGAAAACACAAGAAACATCAACATAGAGGGGTGACACAACCCCAATTTCGAGTAAAACCATGCGGCATCACTTCAAAATCCGAGCAAACACATACAGATTATACAACAACGAGGTAAATTTCATGATTGATCAAAGACATAGATAATTCATCACAAAAATCCATGGCAAAAATTCCCTAAGGGGAGCGGCGGCTTGGTTAAAGAACAAGGGGAGAAGAGTTCTAAATCCACTCATCGGAAAAGGAAATTGAAAAGGAAGGCAGTCCTCCGCACTCCCACGTCAACGAGGTCTGAGTGTGCTACAAGTTTTAAGTCCTCCCACGCATTCTCTTTCCCTCTCGTGTATCCCAAAATCTAGCCATCCAAAATATTCTCCATCGTTCCCATCTAGAGGCAAGGGGTCTCGGACATGCTCCCCAAATTTCAGTCTGATCAGAACCAGGATAGGGTCCCAATCTCCCGATTAGGTGAAACTCGACGTAGTAGAATCCTGGAGAAGAAAACCAAAAAGAGGGTTTTGGTAATTCCATGACAGCGATAGATCCGACCGTCAAAAACCAATCTCCACCGATAAAAATGTAATTTATGAAGTCTAAATCTTACTGTCCAAATTGCATTATGATCTGACCACGGACGCTCCTTCCATCGTGAAGTATGATGGTGTCCGACTCTACAAGGAGCAGTCTGCCGAGATTCCCTTCTTCCCTCTCCATGCGTGCACCACTTCCCATGGATGCCCAAGGGGGTGTGCGGCTGCTATTATGAGTCGCGCGCCCCTGAGGGATGTAGTATAAATACTAAAACCCTAACCGCCAAATGACTAAAATACTCCTTAACTTAAGTTGAGTCTAAAATAAGCCAACACTCAACCAATTAAAGTCTGTTTCGAGTTTCGTCTGAACCTCCGAACTCATCTCGAGCCCAACTACCCATCTAAGGACTAATAAACTTAGATAAATTAATTATCTTGCGCGCAATGGCCAAACTTCAATTCACACCCTTTGGTGTTTCATTCGTCTATCCTAACACGTGACCAAATTATCCCGCTGGCATAATTAAACAAATATTTTAAAAAAAAATTTGGTATTACACCCTATATTATATCGTGCCAAAATTACTAGACCTAAATACGAAGATACAAGTTGCAAGTGTAATTGCAACTTTCATTTGTGGTCAACCAAATACTTGCAAATAGAAGTTGCAACTTTACTTGCGCGCAAGTAAATTAACAGTAGATTGCAAATTCTATTCGCGGGTATTTACTTTTGCATGCAAATAATTTTTGCTGCATTTGTACTTGCGGGCAACCAAACGCCCCCTTAGTGAGTCTTTGAAGCAATTCATAGGAGCTATATATCACAATATGAACCAAATCATTAATTCTGCCAGAGTAAATTAAGTGGCAAATCATAAATTCTAGATATTGGGTGGTGTCCGAGCACAAGTAGCTACTTAGGATAATAAATTCTGAAATAAATCAATTCACCTACATATTATTGACTACATATGACCATTTAGCATAGATATATCGGCGATTAATTTACAAGAAATAAAGCAAGAAGTAATTATTATTAACTACTAATTAATCATACGAGTAATAATATTAGTTTTGCTTCAGAAAGTAAATAAATCAAAGTCCATTTATTATTAATTACTATTAATCATACAAGAAATCAAGGTCAACATATATAAACCTAAGTGCCAACTGTGGGTAGCACAGTTGATGACAACATATTGAACGTTGTCTAGAGATCTAAGGTTCGAACTGTACTATGGTCACCTTGTTGGCTTTAGGTTTTCAACCTTGATCTTAATCTCGGTTTTGATGATAACAAATATGAAACTAATATTTCATTGAGAAATCTTTCAGGTTCTATATCGAGTAGTGTTCGATGTCCTTGATCGGATAAATCAGAGAAATCGATAAATCAGAAGGACATTGATCGTCGTGCTCGGGTTCGTCGTGAAACATCTCAAAGATCGACGTATGCACCAAAGACATATTGGACGAGCTCAAAGATCACATGGAAAGCTCTCCAAGTTGATGCTTGTTGAAAGCTGAAACCCAGAAACGAAGCGCGGAAGAAGAAGACTGAAGAAATCAAATTCAGCCTAGGTTCGATCGACTGGGCGGTTGATCGAATGTAGGTAAAAAGTGGCAGTAGCCATCGTAAAGGCTACGTCGGTCGACTGACCAAAGGTAAAAAAGCAGCAGTAGCTACTTCGGTCGACCGACCGAGGCCAAATATTGGTAGTAGCTTCATTGGTTGATCGGACTACGTCCGCTGAAGCCGCAAGCCTGCGTCGGTCGACCAATGGGTCGACCGAATTGAGGATTACAGGTTTTGCGTTTGTCAGTCGATCACACACAAAGAGGAAGGCAGTAGTCGTTCGGGCGATCGACCGACCAATCGACCGAGCGTCTGCAACGGATAGTTTTCTATCCGTTGAGCTGCCGTTTCTTTGAGAGGGTATAAATATCATTCATCTAACCTCTCAATATAACTTTCTCCCACTCTTACAGAATTTATTGAGCACTCAAAAGGGAGAATTGAGCCTTCTAGAGATTGAATCGTGGTGCCCTAATCTTCCGTCAAAATCCGCTTCAAGCGCACTCTGTCTCAACTCGGGATCTGATTTGAGTCTATCTTCTTGGCGCGTTGGAGGCATGAAAAGAGCATTGATTTTTGGTTATATTCTAAGCTCTTTTTCATTGTAATTTTAACTGTTACTTTTCTTGGATTTGAGATTGTACGAAGACCGGGTGTTAGGTCTTGTTGTGTGAAGTGGTATCCTCGGTGTAGAAGGAGTAAAGCCACTTGTGTAAACGTAGTTTTACTAGAATTAAGTAAGTTGTCCCTTAGGATTGGGGTGGAAGAGTGCTCTCGGTAAGAAGACGGAGACTTCCAAGTGTGGAAGTGCCTTAGGTGGAGAGTGCGACTCTTCGAGTCAAAGTCCTCATTGTAAGGGAAACAATAATTAATCTAGTAAATCTAGTTTGGAAATCCTAAGCGGGGTGCTTAGGTAGTGGAGTAAGCATTGGGGCCGAACCACTATAAACTTTTGTGTTTGCATTGATACTCTATTTTGTGTTTGCATTGAACCACTATAAAGAGATAGAGAGAGTCAATGGAAGAATACAGAGGGTTAGAACATAAAAAGCAAACAACCAGAGCATTGAATCACAAGGAAATTGATGTGATGCAGTTGACTAGTTAAACATGAACAATCAACTAAAAATCTAAATAAAATAATATACCTTTAGGTTGAAGGAAAATAGCTTAAATTATAGAAGGCTGAAATCTACGAAATCATAAAAAGACGTGAAAAAGATGCACAAGACATATTACAAGACGTACAAAGTCGTGAAAAAGACGCACAAAGCGCTACAACTAGAGATTGAACCCAAATCCTAGGCAACATACCCGAATGTTACTACCACTTGAGCACAAGTGGGTTCACAAGACGTACTAAACTTCAATCACAAAACATACACTTGAGAACATAGTTCCATATAACCACAAGAATCTGATGTTGTAAGACTCGAGATTTCCTAATATAAAAATCTATTTTTGGTGCAGCGCACCGGATCAGGAGTTAGTCGGGTCGAGCCGCGGAATCGCCACGAGTAGAAGGTATAATTCAGCTTATGAAATTTAATTGGTTAAATGTTCCTTCCTTCTTAAGCATTAGATGTCTTAGTAGAGGCGAGTTCAAATCGTGTGTGCGGATTGAATCGGGGCTCGAATCGGACTCGGATTGAGTCGAGTAGGGGCTAAGTGAATAGGAGGGGCATATTGGTCAAATGAAGATGAGGGAATAAAATCCCTCATCCCCAGCCGTGCGGCTCACTTTTGGGGCCGCACGCAGCCTGGGAGAAGAGAGAGGGAGGAGGGGAAGCCTTGGAGTCGGCGCCGGATTCGTGCCGTCGTCGGAAAGATCGAGATCGCCATCGCTCATCCTTTCTTCTTCCTTGATCAAGGTGAGTGGAACGAACCTTGTTGTGAAGGGTAGGCGGGTAGCCGACCCAAGCTTTAGGGGTTTTCTCTGATTTTCTTGTGAGATTTCGTTGATCCACCGATGTTCTTTCAAGATTTGGTTTGGATGATATGTATTTACTGTTCGTATGAATTTCTCATCGTTTTTCTCGATGTTTAGGGCCGACCACATGAAGGAGACAGGAGGAAGGTCATGCCGAATTTTTGCCCAATTTCCTAGAGTGGTCGAAAGCCCTCAGATTAAGTTTTCCTTGTGATTGACGACTCGATTCTTCACAATCATGGATGAGACCTTATCCTCTTATCCTGCTTGCTCTCGGCTGAGTATGATCAGCCTTTGGTAGGCTCGGCCGAGTGGTCATTGGGGGGAGAAAAGCTTTTGATGTGTCTTATGCTTATATGTAGGGTACCAAGTCATACTTTTATGATGTAAATCATTTGCATGATATATGAAACTTGGTAGTGATGGATCGAGATTAGAGCATTATAAGGAAATGTTCTTGATGGTGAATCATGGTAATGTTTCATTTATTTGTAATATCCTCTTGAATGCGCATATATGGCTAAGATTATGTATGGTATATGATTTGTAGAATTTCCTTCATCAAATTATTAATGCTAGTATTGAAACTTCAATGATAGATTAAATGTTACCTTGCTGGAATTTATTGATTAAATGCAGAATTTTATCATTTTATTGTTGCAATTGTGCGGTTATTCATGGTAGTAGATGTAGGTTAATTTCCTTATAACTTATGGGTTGTGACATGTATGTATTTAGATATTTCGACACTTATGACATGTAGTTCACACTTGAAATGTGACATATGACGCTAGAGGACTATTAGGAAACTCTAGGGTGCTTGTTAATTAGAGAAACTCGAATGTAGACAAGCTAGGTCTCACACCTAGGGAACAACCAATGAGCAATAGTGTGCGAATGGTAAGGCCTGGAGAAAAGGGTTGAGCACAGGTGAATGCTCGGGATTTTAAATAAGGAAACTTTAGGACACTTTGCTTGTGTGATGTGATTGTGATGGTCAGCCGAGAAGCATGGATAGTCGGAATGACTAATGCTTGACTCGGCCAGTGATTTGGGTCTTGAGATTGCACCAGCGGACCTGCTAGGTGTTAGACCCCAGTTGGGTGGGACTAACTATCCCTAACCCGGTAGGTGTCCGGAGACTAGCAAACCATCCTAGTCGACGGCCTGGTGTTTGTTCTGATTTACTCATGTGTTATGTAGGCCATGTGGCCAGAATATTACTGTCATTGTGTGGTAAGACTGGTTAGAGCCGAACCATTAGTTCATGAGTAGGCCCTAGTGGCCGGGTGCTATTCTGCTTAGTTAGGCTGTTATGGCTGGTTATATGACTGTATGGTATATACAGGACGACTCTTGGGGTCGGTTGTCATATCAGGACTAGATTAGATCCCTAACTTTATATTTTTTCTGACATTATATACATGTGATTATTGGGGATTTATGTGGAGGTTCGGAAGAACCGCTCACTGAGTCCAATGTGGACTCACGATTTATTTCTCTTGTTTTGCAGAGCCCGACCAGTGAGGTAAGGCTTGGAGTCATGGTGCAGCTGGAGCGAAGGCAGTGGCGTAGATCTCGTAGCAGCGTCCAATAGTCGTAGTCGTGATGCCTAGGATTATTTTCTTTACATACACTGGGAGTTGTTTAGTTGAAAACATGTATTCGACTTTAACTCGAGCTGTTTTATTTTGTAGTTGATGTTTCGCAACTCATTTTAAAATTGTGAACCTTCTTTAACAATTAAATAAAAGCTGCGTCGTTGTTTTTATTTACATGCTTCCGATTTCTTGTCAGTCAGTGTATATGATAGGCTTCAGAGTAGGACATAAACGCTGGCCGGTCACACGACCCTAAGTTAGGGCATGACACATGTCATTCGACATGCTTACTATTCAAGTATTTGCAAGCATCATTCAATTTCCAGTTGTATGCAGAGAGACTAATTAAGAGGATGTGAACGAGAGAATGTGTAGCCAAAAAGAGTATAGAGTGGAATGGATTGTTTGCCATGGCTTTGGACGAAAAATTGGAGTTCAGTACAAGTCTTATCCCTATCCTTGGTGTTTAGGGCCATGTGAGCTGTGATTTTGGGTTTTGCTTGTCAGTGAGTAAACTCACTATACATGATTGAGTACCACAAAACAAATATTCCTCACCTCAAAATATTTTATATTCACATCAAGAAG
This sequence comes from Canna indica, assembly GCA_034359265.1. Taxonomy (NCBI): domain Eukaryota; kingdom Viridiplantae; phylum Streptophyta; class Magnoliopsida; order Zingiberales; family Cannaceae; genus Canna; species Canna indica. Next base: position 54,156,404 of record CP136891.1, on the reverse strand, counting down.
AAAATAATTATTCCTCTTGAATGCATGCCCTCTAATAGAGAGAAGGGATCACAAAACACACTGCCAAGACAAACATAGTGATTTGGCATATGTCAAACCCATTAATTATTTTGCAAAATTTTTATCCAATACTGTGGTTGGAACATTGGACCATTAAGCTTGAGTATGAAAATCAAGACATCTTCTAAGTACAAACTTGGGGATCAAGAGATCTGTTGCAAGTTCCTGCCTGTTACTTGCTCAGAATGCTGCCAGTTTCAAGTATTTGTCAAGGCTTTCTTTAATAGACAGTATTTGTCAAGGCTTTTGTCTTTGTTATTAAGTGTATTTATCAAGGCTTTTTTTATAGACTGTACAGACTACCCAGTATCTGTCTCTTATCCCTTTTATCTTATATGTTTTGGTTGTTGGCAATGAAGGAACTACACATGGTTTGACTTACTCTCCACAAAAGATGCTCTTCTTGGAACTTCTGGGACAAAATTTAAAGAATGGAAGACAAGAAGGAAAAGAGACTGTGAACTGGAATTGGGAAAAATAGTAAATAATAAGCTATTAGTACTAAGCCAGCTAACTTTGCTAAGCATACATCGAAGGCATAAAAAGCATGAAACTGAGTGCTACAAATTAATGTGTGTATATAGAGAGAGCTATTAGTACTCCTTTGAACTTTTTGGATGCTTCCATACTTTTGCCATCTTCTTTGCTAGCTTGTTGTTTCAGGTGATGGTGAATGTAGAGTAGGGAGAGGAGGGTGAAAGGATTGCAGAGAAAAGCCTCAACTCAGACTCAGCCTTAGATGAGGTATGTGTGGAATGAATGATCACACTGAGAGAGTGTGAATACTATTATAACTAAGTTAAGCTTAAATACAAGATTTTAATTGATTCTTGGACAATTAGGCAAAACACAAGTTTAAGCAATTAATCACATAAGCAAATATGTGAAAGGAATAGTGCCCTTGAGCCAATCACATATCGATGTGTTTAGGAACTATTCAATGGTAATGAACAAATGAGTCATCTTTTCATCATATGCTGCATCTTTGTTTTATTAATAAGATTATGATAAACTCCAAGAACTTGGTTAAATGATTCTAACGCTATGATGAGATCATGCCAGCGAGACTTAAAATCCAAAGGACCTAGTTCTAAATGTTCTTGGTTGTTGGATCACAGAGTAGGGGATCGATGATTCCTGCAAGAGACAAGTGCACTTGGTACTTGCCTTATATGATCTCGCATACCTATGAGTCATCATTAATGTACAAGTGCAGGTGCTCATTGGAGAATGAGTTCACTAAACAGTTCTGCTTGGGGAACGCCGAATGGAATCCTTACATGAGTGTCAATAGGTTGTTTGTCATGCCCCAACTCAGGGTCACGTGACCGGTCAGGGTATACGTGCCTATACCCCGCATCTAACCCATGCACATGCCAACTCAACAATAAAATGTAGCGGAAAGAAATAAACGAGTTTTATTTCAAATGGAAAATCAAACTAGAATTTATTATAAGTAAGTTTAGCAAAATCATAAAGTGCGAAAATAATAAATCAAGTTCAGTTGTTCTTTTACAATGAAATCTGAAACAAACACATGAATGGAAATTTTAGCATAAATTTCCAGAAAGATGGATTTTTCAGCATGTCATGGAAATAAATTCAAAATTCACATAATATAAATCCTTAATTACTGTTATCATATATTCATAACATCAAATCCATCATACAAAACAATTTTCATAATTTCCTAATCCCACATCATCATAGAAACAAGATTCATGCTTTAAATCAAGAATCCATCCATGAGATCAAGATTAACCTTTCTACATGCAAACATAGATTTATGAACTGAAAATTTTATGTTTAAACACACCTCATGCATTGGCATCAAAGGAATTTAATTTAGAAGATTAATCCAAGCCTACACCTTCAAAGAACACATCAAAATTTTCTCTTAGGCATTTTGTCGAACACTTGGAGGGCACCCTTTTTCTCCACCTTGGCCGAGCACCCCTAAGATCATCATAGGGCTGCCAAGCCCCATAGGGGAAGGGTTCGGGTCTCCTCTCACATGGCAATCACAAGAAACGATGAGAACTCGAAAGTCGATGGTAAAACCAACAAGAACATCTTGTTTTCAAGAACGGCTCAAGACGACGTAAGAAACCCAAGAGATGGAGGGGTAAAATCACTCACAAGAATAGGAAGGAAGATTAGAGGAGAAATCTTGATCGACGGCCTCCGAATCTAGCTCCAAGGGGTGGCAGCTCGGCTCAACCACGGGGGAAGAGGGAAGAGAGGAAAAGAGGGCTCGGCTCAGGCTGCTGGCTCACTGCTCGGCTCCAAGGGAAGGGAAGAAGGAGGGGAAGGGGCTTGGCTTTGGTGGCTGGGCTTGCTTGGCGGCTCCAAGAGAGGGAAGGGATGGGCGGCGGCTGGTGGCTCCTCTCTTCTCTCAATTGGCTTGTGCGGCTCCAATAGGGAGCTGCAAGCCCTAGGGGGGAAATTTATAACTCCTTCCCCACCTCTTCAACCCTAACCTCCTTTAACCCGCATCCGCCTCGACCAGGATCCAAACCCATAAACTTCTCACCCCGCTAACACAACTAAGCTTGATTAAGCCCAATCTAACCCCATGCTCCACATAAGCATCCAACACATGCACATCCACATGCGACATAAATTAATAATCATGCACACGTAACATAAAATTAAATACATTTGTCCAATCAAGAAAAGAAATTGCGTAATTCAAATTCCTACTTACCCGAGCTCGCAAGCTTGCATCGGACCACGAGTCGACTCGGCTCGACTTCAAACTAGTCTGCTAGGCTGACAATCACATAAATAAATAAAAAAAATTAATATCTAGGATATTACATTGTTCCCCAAGTGATAGTGGGTGCAAACAATCCTTAGTCCTGAGGTTGTCATGGTTGCCTTGTGATTGATGATCCATCATTTTGGTGCTATCCATACGTGGCTTGTAGAGTCGTGTGCCGGGTACCGCTGGGGGAGAAGCTTTTATGGAGGTAGGTGAGTAACGAACAAGGAATCAGTTACTCCTAGTAAAAGAAGATAGTGTCTTATGAATCCCTGCAAGTGTTGACTCCGAAATCTCTAACTAGAGTAGATATGAAAGTCGAAAAGGGGTTTCTAACATTTCATGGTTGAGACAACAACTTGATGGGTCGAATACATATGAATCGGTATTAGGGTTTGACACATCTTCCGTATCCTACCCGAGTTCGGGACATTGCAACCGAAGGATTTAGTTGCACGGTAACTAATCACCAAAGGGCGTTCGATCCCTGCAGATTGAACCTCACACTATTCGAGTAGTCATGACACATTGATTAATTCAACTTGCGGAAGACGGAAAGGAGGAACTCTATGAGGGGCAGTCACTTTTTTGAGAGGGAGCATCAAAATATGATGAAGATTATCATCTTTCCAAGGGGGTGGTCTGCCATCCCCTATTTATGCTCATAGGGGCGGCTACGAAATAGGGAGCCGCCCCTTTGTTCAAATTTGAACACACCCATAATTTAAAATTTTGGGATTTATCTCTAAGATAAAAATCAATGAGATAATTGTTGGCCTAAGATTTTCTACCTTGGTCCTAATCTCGGTTTTGATGATAATAAATATGGAACTAATATTTCATTGAGAAATCTTTTAGGTTCCAAGTCGGTTAGCGCTTGACGTCCCCGATCGGAAAAATCAAAGAAATCGGAGAAATCGATAAGGACGCTCATCGAAGCTCGGGATTCTTCGGGAAGTTCAGAGTTTAGGTTTAGGGTGTCTAGAATGTAATGTAATCCTCTTCATGATGCAAAGAACCCAAAAACTATACCCGAATCCCAAAACATGAAAACTCGGAAACCGTCCTGAAATTCACTAAGCCTAGGGAGCTCCTTGGAGGGCTATATGACCTAGATATTTTCCTAATATAAAAGGCGGTAATTATTCCTTGGGTTAAAACCAGATAACGAGGTATTTTAAAGGATTTTTTGGAAGCCTTTAGCCTACCCATATTTGAACCGAGAAATTAGAAAAATTTTGTTTTCCAAAAATTTGTACTAGACCCCAAAAACTAGATTTTGATTCTTATGGATTTTGATATTTTAGATATTTTTATTGAATTCAAATGGGGGGTAATCCTTATATAAGATTTATGTTTTAAAGTTATTAACAAGGTTAAGAAATGTTATATAAGTAGACTTAGCGAAGACAGAACCAGAAACGAGCAAACAAGCAAAGAAAACCAAGCAAACTAGTTGTTTGCCCAGTTTCGATCGACCGATCGGTCAACCAAATGCTGCCAAACAAAAACTGGCAGTAGCCAATTCGGTCGACCGGTCGGTCGATCGAAGTGTGCCAAAAATTGGCACTGCTTGCTTCGGTCGACCGGATAGCAGAGGAGCTGAAGCGCGATTAAGTCGGTCGACCATCCGGTTGACCGAATAGAGCGGAAGAAGCAAAGAATGCCAGCAGTTGCTGGGCGGTCGATCGATCGGTCGACCAATGATCGATCGGCAAGTGACTGAACGACGTTCAACGGGCGAAAAAATGCCCATTGAAGAGTCGTTCCTTGGAGGGGTTATAAATACCCCTCACCAACCTTCATTAACCAACTTAACAATTGATCTAAGCTTCCATTGAGTCATTCTTGATCATTCTCAAAGCATTTCTCGAGTCATCCCTTTGATAACCCTAGTTTCCATGATACATCCTTGATCTTGCCTTCAAGCTTTGAACGATTCATCATTGAGGCATCAAGAGGAACTAGGACTCGTGTTTGGAGCCAAGTATTTGTTAAGTTGTATTATTTATTTGCTCCATTATTTGTATATTTTTGTGATTTATTTCATTGTATTTGAGCTTGTGAAGACCTAGGTTGTTAGGTTTTGAAATTGGGTGGTAACCTTGGTGTTTAAGGTTTAAATCCACCGGTGTAAACATAGTTTGCTAGGATTAGTTCTTGTTGTCGTTAGGATTGAGGTGGGAGAGTGCTCTTGGTAGGAAGGCGGAGACTTCTGGGTGTGGAAGTGCCTTCAGTGTGAGAGCGGAGACTCTCCAGTTAAAATGTCCTCGTTGTAAAGGAAACAAGATAATCTAGTAAATCTAGTTTGAAAATCCTAAACGGGGTGCTTAGGTAGTGGAGTAGGCATTGGGGCCGAACCACTATAAATAATTGTGTTTGCATTGATTCTACTTGTGTTTATTTCATTATCGTATTTACTTTGTTTCCACTTTATAATCAACTTGAAATTTGCCTAAGTAACCAAAGAAACGATTAAAAGCGGATTTAGGCAGAAAGATTAGTAAACACACTATTCACCCTCCTCTAGTGTGGCCATTTCACCCAACAATATTGGTTTTTGAAATTAATTTCAAATTAATTCTCAAATAAATTCAAAATTAATTCACCCAATGGGTGTTCAAGTAACACCTCCTTAATTTTCTCATTGCGGTTCAAATTTAAACTCATCCCGGAATTCAAAAATTCGGGACTTACCTCGAACCTCTTCCCTATTTAATAGGGACTTGAATTAATCATATTAATTCATCTCCCTATTAAAAAGGAGTCAAACAACTAACCTCCCTATTAAATAGGGAGCTGAGGCTAGGCGCATGGGATAAAAACAAAGTTTCCCACCCTGATTCGAATTCAAAATTCGAGTCATAATAAAATTTGAGTTTGACTCTTATATTTAGCCAACCGAACTTGACCCCTGGGTCTAGTCAAGTCATACTGACTTGACCAAGGTCAACACTTTGACTTTGACCCAGGCTCGGGTTGACTTCATCACGCGTCAAACCCTACAAGTTAGGGTTACGAGGAATCCCTTCCTCGGATGCTCATAATTCATCCGATTAGGAAACACCTTTCCTATTTTGTCCATGAACAAGATCCGTGATCGTGGTCGCGGCATGTTCATGCTAGTAGACATTAGGTGCCGCATTCAAGATCCATGATCATTACGAGTGTAGCCTATTTTGTGTGTGACCCATTGGGCCCCACACTAAGCCAACAGTGAGTTGTGCATAACGTAGAGTTGAATTCGTTAGAACACTTTCTATTTGAATCTCACGAGCCTATACGAAACCCCTTTAGTATGGTCGTGTGAGACTCCACTTACAAGTCAAGATTGACGTCTAGCAACTTGTCATGACTACCCGAATAGTGTGAGGTTCAATCTATAGGGATCGAACACCCTTTGGTGATTAGTTATCGTACAACTAAATCATTTAGTTACAATGTCCTGAAGTCGGCTAGGGTATGGAAGAAGTGTCAAACCATAATCCGTTTCATATGTATTCCACCTGCCAAGTAGTCATCTCAATAATGGAATGTCAGAAATCTCTTTCTGACTTTCATGTCTACTTTGGTTAGAGATTCTTGAGTCGACACTTGTAAGGATACGTAGGACACTATCTCGTCTCACTAGGAGTAACCGATTCCATTTTGGTTGCTCTCCTACCTCCATGAATGCTTCCCCATGCCCAATAATACCCGGTACACAACTTTACAGGTAGGGATAAAACCAAAGCGATGGATTGTCAAACACAAGGTAACCATGACAACCTCACGTCCAATGATTGCTTGTATCTACTATCACTTGAGGAACATCCTATTGACAGTCAAGTAAGGATTCCATCTGGTGTTTCTCATATAGGTCGATTCAATGAACACATTCCCTAATGAGCATCTGTACTTGTACATTAATGATGGTTCATAGGTAACAGTGAGATCAGTTCCCCCCTATCATATAGGGCATGTATCAAATACACTAGTCTTACCGGAATCACCAATCCCCTAATCGGTGATCCTACAACTAGGAACATTTACAATAGGGACATTTGGATTCCAAGTCTCACTGACATGATCTCATCATGGCATTGGAATCATTTGCCTGAGTTCATGGGGTTCATCACAGTCTTATAATAAAAAATAAAGATACAACATATGACGAAAAGTTGTATCATTTATTCATTAACCAAAAATAGTTCTCTACACATCGAAATGTGATTGGCTCAAGGGCACTATTTCTTTCCGATAAGATGCATGAAATGAAGATTATGGATGAGCCATATGTGCATGTGACTGTGTGTAAACATGGTTGTGATGATTGCTTGTAATTTACTAAAATTTTAGCATTGTATCATTTAAATAGGGCATGCATGCCCCTGCCTTCCTTTTGAGAAATCTGATTGTAAATCACTTCTCTCTCTCCTTAAACCTTTCCTCAAGGGTTATTAGGGGTCTTCTTCTTTTAGTTATGGAAAATTAGAAGTTTTAGGGGCAGATTTGCACCGAGCACGCTTTCTGCCCTGTTTTGGTGCGCACACGGAGAGGTGGTGTTCGACTCAATGGTGATGACAGCTTGAACCCCGAGAAGGTGCTGATGGAACCGGCAATCTACTTGAGGATTTTTGGCAGAACATTGGCGAGACGACGCTTTTAAGAACCCTAGGATGATGGCCTTAATTCACCTCGTGGATTGGATGGATTACTTAGAATGTCGATAATCATTCTTATTTACTTTATGCTTTTATTTATTGTTCTTGCTACAAATTGTTGACAACTTAGATAAATATAATTGCATGAAGGAACCCTCCATAAATATTGAGTCCGAATGACTAAAGTATTGAGAATACCGATCATGTCTTTCATCGTTATGAGGAGTAGAGTGTGTCTACAAATGCGGTGGGTTAGTAGCGTACACACAAGGCTCATCATGCAAGTTGACACGATGCACCCCATACGACACATAAGATGTGTCTCTAGCTACTATTGGCCCAAGGGTTCAACCTAGGCCTCACTCTCTATTTTGATGATAACAAACATGTATCAAATCCATTTGTTGAGTTTTGGGTTCAGATTGATGGAACGATACACCTACGAAGCTCGTCCGAAAAAACACAAACAATTAAGTAAAACGGCTCTGGTGGCGATCGAGTTGTAATTGAGTCAAACCCTAGGTTTAGGATTAGAATTAATTGTTCCCTAGGACATGAACCAAATCAATTACAAAGATTTCCCAAGTCAAATCCAAGAAGCAATTTGAAAAAACCATGTAAGCTAAAAAATTAGCATAAAATCAGTCTCAAGTAACTAATATGGGTATCATCTGATCCTCGGTCGACCGAGGGTTGCTCGGGGATCGACTGGATGCTCACTAGAAATTTTCTAAAATCTAATCAGTTAACCCGTAGCCGATCCTCGGTCGACCGGTGGTCGACCGGATCACCGAACGGATATAAATAAATCTGTTGAATGGCTAGTTGGCCTTAACTATTTCATCCCCTCTATAAATACACCTTGTTTTAGCCATTAAAGCTTCCCAACTATTCATTGAGCAACTCCTTAAGTATTTGAGCCTTCAAATAGTCATTTGAAAGCCTTGTTTCTCACTTCTACTCTCTCAAGTGGTGGTCTTCATTCTTCAACCCTCAGAAGGCAAAACTCTCCATCTTCTTGAGGCGTTGGAAGTCTAGGAGGCCGGTGAAAGGAGCACATCAAGTTACATTTATTGCTCCTTTTTATTGTGTTTTTCATCTAGTTACATTGATTTGATAAGTTAGCTTGCAAGGTGTGCTTGTGAAACACCTTGGTGTGTGCAGAGATTTGTTTTGCTAGAGAATAGGTGTTGAGGTCTTCTTAAAGGCTTGAGAACTAAATCCTCATTGTATTCTTAGGAAAACATTTCATCTATAAAGAGCTAAGGTTATAAATCCTTGGTGAGGAGACAAGGTAGTGGAGTAGGTGGTTTGGCTAAACCACTATATATTGTTCTTGTTTGCATTGATCTCTACTTGCTTATTTACTTTGTTATTGTGCTTAGTTTATCATCCATAGCATTCATATTCAAAGAACTCAAGATTGAGTGTGTTGATCAAATACCCACACTAGAAGGGGGGGGGATTGAATAGTGTTGGGTGAGTTTTAATTTCTATTCGATTTCTTTCGAGTTCGATTTGTAATGCAACCAAAATTACGTGCTACTAGATAGAGATGTTTCATGGATAATAAATAGCAAATAAGCACAATCAAACAAGCAATACAAAGACGAGTAGTTATAGTGGTTCGGCCAACCGCCTACTCCACTACCTTGGCTCCACACCAAGGATTTCTAACCAACACTTTATAGACTATGTGTATTTCTTTGAATACAACCGAGGCCTTCCTTCTCAATCCTTTGAGCATGCCTCGAACCTATTCACCTAGGCAAAACATAATTCGACAAAGATTTATTGTCCTTTTTCAATGCATTGCATGAAAGTAATAAGTTGTCCTTTTCAATTTCTAAAGATTTATTATCCTTTATAAGTTCTTTAAATTTCTATCTAATAGTATTGAATTCATCACGCATTTAATCAAATTCCAATTCTAATTCTTCTAGAGTAAATGAAACTTCATCAAAAGTAAATTTTACCTCATTGTCGTTTGCCATAAGGCAAAGGTTTGCCTTCTCACTTTTGGTCTCCTCTTCACTTGAAGAGGATTCACTCTCATCCCAAGAGGTCATCATTGCCTTCTTCTTCTTCTTCTTCTTCTTCTTCTTCTTGTACTTGTCATTCTTGTAGGGGTGCGAGGTTGAAGCCATCTTGAGGAGTGGGCAATTTTTTTCAAGTGCCCGATTTTGTTGCAATTAAAGTACGTGTAGCCTCCTTTTCCCTTTCTCATGTCGCCTCTCATAAAGCTCATGAATCTCCTTGCCAACATTGACATCTCTTCAAAATCATCTATCTCCTCCTTTGATGATGAGGGTTCTTCAACCCGATGTGATGCTTTTAAAGCAATATTCTTGCTTTTGGGGGCATCTTCCTCCTTGTATTACTTCATATGAGTCTCATGTGTCATGAGAGACCGATTGAGCTCGGTGATTTTTAAGGTGCTCATATCCTTTCCTTCCATGATAGCGATGACCTTGGGCTCCCAAGCTTTTGGAAGGGAATGAATGAGCTTCCTTACCTTCTCCTCTTCCCTTATGTCTCTACCAAGGTTAGCTAATCCATTGGTAATATTTTGAAAACGAGCATACATGGCATCAATATATTCATTCGGTAACATTTTGAACATTTCATAATCATGCATGAGTAGGTTTATCTTGGATTCCTTAACTTGTGAAGTCCCTTCATGTGTAGTCTCTAAGATTTTCCAAAGTTCATATGCCGACTTACAAGTGGAAATCCTATTAAACTCATTAATTGATAGGCCACAATATAGTGCATTGACGGCATTTGCATTTGCATTAAAGAGTCTAATTTCTTCTTGATCCCACTCATCCATATCTTTAGTTGGTTGCTTATACTATACTTGGATCATTCTCCATACATCCATGCCTAGTGATTGAAGGAAGCCATTCATGTGTATCTTCCAATAGGCATAGTTGTTTCCATCGAACAATGGTGGAGTATGAGTAGAGGATCATTGAGCTAGTTGAATTTCATTAGACATTTTAGATTGTAGGGTAGATGGTTAAATCTAATGCTACGACTTTGCTCATATACCAATTGTTGATCAAATACCCACATTAGAAGGGGGTGGGGGGTTGAATAGTGTTGGGTGAGTTTTAATTTCTATTCGATTTCTTTTGAGTTTGATTTTTAATGCAACCAAAACTAATGTGCTACTAGATAGAGATGCTTGATGAATAATAAATAGCAAATAAGCACAATCAAACAAGCAATGCAAAGATGTTTAGTTATAGTGGTTCGGCCAACTGGCTACTGCACTACCTTGGCTCCATACCAAGGATTTCTAACCAACACCTTATAGACTATGTGTTTCTCTTTGAATACAACCGAGGCCTTCCTTCTCAACCCTTTGAGAATGCCTCGAACCTATTCACCTAGGCAAAATACAATTCTACAAAGCAAACCCTAAGTGTTTACACTAGCACACATAGCAATCTAACAATGAAGCAACAAGTTCAAATAACAAATAAAATTACAATGAAAAGAGCTAAAGAGTAAACCAAAACTAAAAGCTCTTTTCCAAGCCTTCAACGCCTCCAACTCCACAAGCTGTTGAGGTCGAATTGAAGGCGGAGTCGAGGGAAGATGAGCGCTTGAGAGAAATCGTCGATCGGAGAAGCAAGCGCGAGCAAATCAAGCTTAGAAGACACGAATCTCACTTAGGATGCTTTTATGACTGGTTAAGAAGGGTTAATGAAGGTTGGTGAGGGGTATTTATAACCCCTCACTCGGTAGTTCATTCCAACAGGCATTTTTCTGCTCATTCAACAGTGTACGATCGCTTGTCGGTCGATCGACCGATCGACCGCCCAGCGACCGCTAGGCTATTGCCCTTTCCCGGCATATTCAGTCGACCGACTGGTCGACCGAATTGGCTACTGCCAATTTTTCACTTTGTTCGATCGATCGAATTAGCCACTGCCAATTTTTGGCTTTGTTCAGTCAACTGACTGGTCGACCAAATTGGCTATACTGCCAATTTTTTGCCTCGTTCGGTTGACCGAACCTGGGCTGAGGCAATTTTTTACACTTATTTTGTTGCACGCATTGTACCCAGATTTCGTTACCAAGTTTTGACTTGGATAACATTACAAATAGGCTTGGGATATGTTCTTAGGGATATATTACATAGAATCTACTTGGTAATCTATGAGCTCTACTTAATTTACATCAGAGCCTTTTTGCCGATTTTTGCATTTCTCCAAGCGAAGTTCGCGCTCGTAACGTAACCTCAACCAGAGCTCAAAACTTCACAAATATATTAAATACAAATTTGTTATCATCAAAATAGAGATTGAAGCCTAGGGGGAACCCTTGGGCCAACACAGTGCTAAGTTGCTTAAAATCGAAAAGACTAAAATTGAGACTAGAATTTGATCACACATTATTCAACCCCCCTTCTAGTCTGGGTATTTGAACAACAATTGGTATCAGAGCAAGATCGTAGTGTTGTATAAAATGGCACACTAGAGGGGGGGTGAATAGTGTGTTATCTAATTCTGTTTGCCTATTTCGGGTTTAGACATTTCTTGAATTATTTAGGCAAATCACAATTTCTCGATAATGATGCAAAAGCAAAAGTAAGCCAATCAAGCACAAACAAAATTTAACAATGCTAACACTGAGATTTATAGTGGTTTGGCCTCAATGCCTACTCCACTACCTAAGCACCCCGCTTAGGATTTCCAAACTAAGTTTAACTAGATTAATTAGTTTCCCTTACACAGAGGACTTTGACTCGAAGAGTCTCACTCTCAACCTAAGGCACTTCCACACCCGGAAGTCTCCGCCTTCTTATCGAGAGAACTCTTCCACCTCAATCCTAAGGGACAACTAGAACTAACCGAGTAAACTATGTTTACACAAGTGGCTTTACACACCACTTAAATCCAAGACCTAACACTAGGTCTTCCTATAATTCAAATACAATGAGATGAAGAACAAATTAAAACAAAAATTATTACAAGAAGAGGAATGACAGCTTATCACACTTAAACACCTCTTCTTTCTACCACTAATCGACTTGTTGAACCCTGTGAAGGAGAGCTCTTTTGACAGCAAGGGATCAAGCGTTAGGCTGATGAATGTTGATGTGTTGAAGGTTGAAGGATGTTATGGAATCACTCTTCGAAGGTTTTCTTGCATCCAAAAATCAGAGAGAGAGAGACAAAAGAGGTTACAAGAGGTATTTAAATCCTCAGCTGAAATAGGGCATCAACGGGCATAAATTTTACCGTTACAGACGCTCGGTCGATGGTCCGGTCCATCGTCGGTCGATCGACCTATCGACCGCCCAACTCTCTATGAGTATTACGCGCCATTCGGTTGACCGACACAGCCCTTCTACGAATTCTTCACCAATTTCGGTCAACCGACAGGTCGACCGAATGGCTACTGCCTCTTTTGTGCATCATTCGATCGATCGACCGATCGACCGAATAGGCTGCTGCCACTACTTAACACCATTCGGTCGACCGTCCGATCGACCGAACCAGAGCTAGAAAGTTTTATCTTGGCTTTCTCATTTTCCGCTTGGTTTTTTGGCTTCATTCTTCAGCTTGCTTTATCTTTAAAGGATTCTCCATGCTATCCAAAATGTTTTTGATGCACGCATTGATCTGTTTTGGAGATTGACTGAGAGACATAAGGCTTGACGTATCTTTCATCGATCCTGCAATTTTCATACTTCAAGCACTTGTTAAATAGGTTTGTTATCATCAAAATAATCATGAGGAGAATAAAGCATGAAGGAGGAACCCTTCAGCTAACAATCTCCCCCTTTTTGATGATGACAAACCATTGACGATAAATATCAAGATGAAGTAATGTATCCAATAATTATTATGAAGCATGACTTGTTAAATGGATACATGGGAGCATCAAGGAAATGAAGTAGTGTATTCAATTAGAGCTCCCCCTATCTATATGCATATATTTTCCAATTCTCCCCCTATCTATATGCATGGTACTTGAAATGAAGTATTCATTTTGTGCTCCCCTATCGATATGCATATATTTTCTAATTCTCCCCCTTTTGTCATTCATCAAACAAAAAAATATCAAACATAGCAAGCATACATAAAAAGAAAAAATAACACTTACAATACTAAACATCACTTAACATAGTCAACCAAATACATATAAAGTTGAGTGTGAAATACATGTTCATAAGATGAATAACATCAATACATCAAAGAGGACTAGTGGTCCTCGGGTGATGGAGGAGGTGGTAGATGTGACTAATAATATTGCCACATCTCATCCACTCTCCCATATATTTCATCAACTTGACGACCATACTCATCTATTTGCTGTCCGTACTGGTCAACACGTTGACCATACTCGTCTATGCGCCGGCCATGGTAACCAATCATGATACCATACTCGTCCATCTAACGCCCGTAGTCGGCAATCTGACGATCGTACTCGTCCATGCATTCTGATGTGCTTTTGTTCCATTCCATCTGACCGATGTGAAACTGAGCAAAGCGATCCTCCAGATCACTTAGACGCGTAAGGGAAGTGCTAGATGATGAACCTCCACCAGCTTCGTCTTCCTCTATCTCAGTGTCATGCTCAGGCTATTCCATAGGTTCTCCTCCCATTTTTTTACCGCGCTGATTTTCAAGGATTTTCGTTCGGCTGAGGGAGGATGAATCTATGGCTTTGGGAATGGGCTCTATTTCAAATCTAGACCTATTTACCCCAGCTTCATATATGAAGTGAGAGATCATTGAGGCATATGGTAAGGCTTGTGTTTTCGAGGCATGAACTTCAGCTATGTACCTAAGGATAAGATCAGGGACATCTATAGGATTGCGAGACATGGCAAAGAACAGTACTCTAGAACTCATAGTGGTGACCTCATCATAATGACCTGCTCTAGGAAGGATATTATACGAAATGATGAGATGCATGATTCTGGCAGTGGTTGATAGTTTGATGCTTTGGGTGGGGATCATTCCCTGATAACCCTTAGGACAAATAGTTGACACAACTTCATGAGGAGGAAAATCCTCATGAAAATGGTGCGTGGACATCTTATAAATTGATCTTCCTACTAGAGGAAATCCAAATTCATCTTTAATGTGGGATTTGGTGATTACTATGGATTTTCCTAGGATTTCAGACCGAAGAATTAAGTCATCACCATACCTTGCCTTTTCTATCACTAGATTGGAGAAAAAGGCTTTTATCAGGATGGGGCATACAGGTACTTGTTTTTCTAGAAACTTTACCCATCCCATGCTAACAAGTTTGCCTCTAATATCGAATTGTTCTAAATCACCTAGATTGACTGGACGTGTCGCAGGATGGCTCTATCTACAAACTTAGCAGCTTGTTTCTTGCCTAAAGATGTCAATAGGTTATCGGGTAAGGTTGGGAGTTTAGTCTTGGGTGTCATTCTGCAAGATAATTTTGAGGATGATATAGATGATTAGTTTTAAATGAGAGATGCATGCTTTTAACGCAAATAAAAGAAGGCAAAACAAAAAACATTTAAAGATCGGCATAGATTCATGCAAGAACAAAAAGATTTTCTCATTAAATTTCAAGATAAAGAATAAACAAAAAAAATAAAAAAAATAAGATTAAACAAAATGATCCATAAATGAAAAGATCATACAAAAAAAAAATTATTTTGGCTAGAAGAGAATAAGAAATATTTTCCTTTTTGACCAACACAAAATTCTTTTAAGAAGGCCAAAGTTAAAGTTGAGAAAAACTCATGAAAGAAAACAAGAGAGTTCTTGACTAACAATTTTTTACCACAACAAAATTCTTTTAAAAGGTAAATGTTGAATCATTTGAAGAAGACATGACATATTGATTTTTGTTAGCATCCAAGTAAAGTAAGCATGAATCACATGTTTATGTATGAATCAAGACTCATTGAGAGAGTAAGAGATGAAGAAATCACATTTTTTAGAATAACCTCATGAATGATGGATAAAGAAAAGCTTTTTACCTTGGAGAGGAGGTAGAAACCCTAGAAGATGAGAGGAGAGGTCTTAGGTTGGGGCAGCCGGTCGAATGGGCAAGGAAACCCTAGTTTCGGGCTTAAACATTAGGTTTGAATGGCCAGGGTTGAATCTGGCCGAAGAAATGGGCGATCCAGATTGATTTTCGCCCGCCGGTCGATCGGGCGGTCGCAGGCCGATCGACCGCTCGATCTGCCCTGGGTTTTTATCCCTTAAAAAAAATTATTTTTGAGAGGGTGTGAGCATTTAAATTTTATAAAAAAAAATTACATGAATTAGACTTTATGAGGATTCCAAAAAAATGAGAATCACTCAAAAATGATATCTCTACAATTTTTTAGAAATTCTACACGATCTCAGTGGTATTTTTGTAAATATAAGTCATTTATCCACCAATTTCAGATTTTGTTCAAACTTTCTAGATATCAATATATAATCATTTAAAACTTGTTTGTCAAGTTTGGAGTGAAACTAATGTCGTTTAATCGAGATATGAACTTAGCACGGTTTCATTCAAAGTATCCTTGAAGCCATAAAAGTGCTAAGTATCAAATTTAGCTATCTACTCATGTTTTCTCTAGCTTAGGCACTTGGACATTTAACATGAGTGTGTCTAAACATGTTTGTGAAAATTTGAACTTAAACAGAGATCTCTAAGTCAAATTGTTGACTTAGGTCAAGCATTTTCAATTTTGAGTTTCATAAAGTAATCTAGTTATCGCATTGGTTATCTAGACATGAATTTTCAAGTTTAAATGTCTAAACTCATGTGATATGTGTATTTTAAACATGTTTGCCAACAAAAAAAAAAGGTCTTTAATGAGAATTCTAACCTAGAGCAAATTTTATCCAATCAAGATATTTTGAAATTGCCTAAGTTATCAAAGTTTTACCTACTCATGAACTTTCATATATTTATCATGCAAAGACAATCATGAGTATAGAGACATCAGTATACATGATTGAGAATTATTATTATACAAATATCATACTAATCAGTATAATAATCAATTATTATACAAATATTTTTGCAAAATTAAACTCATACCTCATTCTTGAGAATTTTTCCAAACTTTTCATGTCCTTTTTCATTTTCTTCATAGTAGCATTCCATTTACAATAACTTGCAAGTATACTTCATTAATAGTAATCAAACCATATCTACTAGCAAATTATCATACTAAATAGCAAGGTGAAAAAAAATCTTCATTTGAGAATTTCAACCTAAGCTAGATAGTTAAAAAATTCGTTTCAAATAAAATCGTCATACCAAAACGAATTTTAAGATATCACAAAGATAATAAATATGAAAACATGATCTCCAACCCTTCCTATTGAACCGAAAGGCCACAATGAGCCTACAATTTAGAATCGCAAGGTCGCATGAGCCCATTACAAGCTACATAGGTCTCCGAGGAGATCGAAAAATTAAAAACATAAAAAAAACATTTTCAAAAGGACTCTTAACAAGGGCGGGGAAAATAACTCAAATTAAACAAGTATCATAACTCCAACTTAAATAAAACAGACCAAAGTAAGGAGATGATACAAAGTATACCTAGATGCCAATTTTCATACTTAGGCATTATGATGATTTGAAGTTGCAACCTCTTCGAGATTTCTCATTGAGATCCAAGGTCAACTTTAATATTCCATTTTTGTTTACCCTCGTGTGGTAGTTCCCCCTACAAAAGAAGATGAGATTTTTGGTGCCCAAATAGCTTTGGGTCCTTGGGGGTTAGTGGTCTTAGGTACCCATAGTGTCTTAACAACACTAGGATTCATTTTAAAGGCACAATCATAGATTGCATGCCCATATGTACCACAACAAAAAATAATGTCCATTAAATCTTTTCTTTTCATTTTTCTTGTGGACATGAGGCATAATGTTAGGATGCTTGATGAGCATGAACATTTTTAAAGGAAACATTTTTCTTCCGAGGTTTCCTAAATGAGACATTTTGAATTTTTGAATTAAGAAAATAATTATTAACTTTTCTATTCAAGATCAACATTTCATTCTTCAAATCATTTATAGTTTTATGCAAAGCATGCAATTGAGTTTTCAACATATTATTTTCATTCTTTAACATGTCATTTTTGTTTTTCAATTCCTTAGTGTCAATACTTAAACCATCATGGCATGGATTAGAGATACTAAGTTTTAGCTTCTCATTTTCTAATTTAGCATCATGTAAATGAGAGCTAAGAGTCAAATTTTCCATCTTTAATTTTTTGTTTTCTTTATCCTTTTTAACCATCAAGGCATACATAATTTTACATTCGTCTAATAATTCATCATAAAGAAGATCCGAGGATCTAGATGAATTAGATCTATAATTATGATCATCATGACTAGAAGAAGAGCATACCTCCTCATCAACGTTCATGATGTTAGCTTGGTGATCATGGTGTGAGGATGCTTCACTTGATGCATGCGAGTGAGTGGAAGCATTTGACCTCCGTTTTGCCTTGTTCTTCATACTAGGGCAATTCTTCTTCACGTGTCATTTCTCATTGCATAGGTGACATATCACCTTTCTCTTTCGATTCTTTGTACTTCTTTGGCTAGATACACTATTAGCTTCAAGAATTTCATTAGATATAGGAGTATGACAATTGTTATCGTCTTATTCATTTAGAGTAACAAGTTCTTCAGTTTTAGCATAATCATAAAGCATGTTCATGGTTGCCCAAATATCATATGCCGAAGTACAATGCATGTCTTTTTCAAGAGTGTTATTTTCCAAAGAACAATATATGGAATTTGTTGCCTTAGCATTTAACTCAAATCTGTTAATTTGTTCTTGGGTCCATGCATCCATGTTTTCCTTAGGTTCTATATATTTTGTCTTTAACATATTAAACACACCTATACCTTGAATCTTTAAGAATGTATACATTCTTCCTTTCCAAAGACCAAAGTTTGACTCATCAAACCTAGGTGGTGTAGACGCTACCAACTCTAGTGCCATTTTCGGATCGAGACTAGATGTAGACGAGATGGTGAAATCTCAAACTACAACCTGCTCTGATACCAATTATTGTATAAAATGGCACACTAGAGTGGGGTGAATAGTGTGTTATCTAATTCTGTTTGCCTATTTCGGTTTTAGACGTTTCTTGAATTATTTAGGCAAATCACAATTTCTCGATAATGATGCAGAAGCAAAAATAAGCCAATCAAGTACAAACAAAATTTAACAATGCTAACACTGAGATATATAGTGGTTCGGCCCCAATGCCTACTCCACTACCTAAGCACCCCGCTTAGGATTTCCAAACTAAGTTTTACTATATTAATTAGTTTCCCTTACACAGAGGACTTTGACTCGAAGAGTCTCACTCTCAACCTAAGGCACTTCCACACCTGGAAGTCTTTGCCTTCTTATCGAGAGCACTCTTCCATCTCAACCCTAAGAGACAACTAGAACTAACCGAGCAAACTATGTTTACAGAAGTGGCTTTACACACCACTTAAATCCAAGACCTAACACTAGGTCTTCCTACAATTCAAATACAATGAGATGAAGAACAAATTAAAACAAAAATTATTACAAGAAGAGGAATGACAGCTTATCACACTTAAACACCTCTTCTTTCCACCCCTAACCGACTTGTTGAACCCTTTGAAGGAGAGCTCTTTTGACAGTAAGGGATCAAGCGTTAGGCTGATGAATGTTGACGCGTTGAAGCTTGAAGGATGTTATGGAATCACTCTCCGAAGGTTTTCTTGCATCCAAAAATCAGAGAGAGAGCGACAAAAGATGTTAGAAGAGGTATTTATAATCCTCAGCTGAAATAGGGTGTGAACGAGCATAAATTTTACCGTTACAGACGCCCGGTCGATGGTTCGGTCGACCGATGGGTCGACCGACTGTCATGAGATTGTCAATCCCGAATTCGATCGACCAATCGGTTGACCGAATCAGTGATGCCAAAATCGCGCGACTCATGATTTGCCATCCGGTCGATCTATCGATCGACCGATGAGCATTTTGCCACATTTTGGATTCAGTCGATCGACCGACGTAGCCCTTCTGCGAATTCTTCATGAATTTTGGCCGACAGATAGGTCGACCGAATGGCTACTGCCTCTTTTGCGCATCATTCGATCGATCGACCAGTCGACCGAACCAGAGCTGGAAAATTTATCTTGGCTATCTCATTTCGCGCTTAGTTTTCCGGCTTTGTTCTTTAGGTTGCTTTAACTTTAAAGGATTCTCCATGCTATCCAAAATATTTTTGATGCACGCATTGATCTATTTTGGAGATTGATTGATAGATGTAAGGCTTGACGTATCTTTCATCGATTCTGCAATTTTCATACTTCAAGCACTTGTTAAATAGGTTTGTTATCATCAAAATAATCATGAGGAGAATAAAGCACGAAGGAGGAACCCTTCAGCTAACACATAGGTCTAGATTCAACCACCTACCCTACAATTTAGAATGACTACCGAAATCCATCTAGCTCAAGGGACCTCTACTCATGTTTGTCCACTTTTCGATGAAAACAACTATGCCTATTGGAAGATTAGAATGAATGTCTTCCTTTAATCACAAGACATTGATGTATGGAGGATGATTCAAGTAGATAGAATATAAGCAACCTACAAAAAACATGGATGAATGGAACCTAGATGAGGTCAAACTCTTTAATGCAAATGCCAAGGCCATGAATGCTTTGGGACCTAGTCTTTCTATTAATTAGTTTAATAGGATCTCAACTTGTAAATCGATCTTTCAAATTTGAAATGTCCTAGAGACTACACATGAAGGTACCTCACAAGTCAAGGAGTCTAAGATCAACCTCCTCAATCCTGACTATGAAATGTTTAGAATGCTATTGCATGAAACCATTGATGAAATGTATGCACGCTTTCAAAACATTACTAACGGTTTATGCAATCTTGGTAAAGACATTAGAGAAGAGGAGAAGGTAAGGGAGCTCCTCCGATCCCTTCCCTAGGCTTGGGAGCCAAAGGTGATTGTCATCATGGAAGCCAAGGATTTGGCAACCATGAAAATCACCGAACTCATTGGATCTCTCATGACTCATGAGATCCACATGAGGGTACACAAGGAGGAAGATGCCCCCAAAAGTAAGAGCATTGCTCTAAAAGCATCACGTCGAGTTGAAGAACCTTCATCATCCAAAGAAGACTTTGATGATCAAGAAAAGATGGGGATGATGGCAAGGTTAAGGTTCATGAGATTTATGAGGGGTGACTTGAGGAGAGGCAAGGTTCATGAGACAGGGCACCTAAGGAAGAATTGACCATAACTCAAGATGGCCTCTACCTCCGCTCCTTACAAGAAGGACAAGGCCAAGAAGAAGAAGAAAGCCATGATGGCCTCATGGGATGAAAGTGAATCCTCATCAAGTGAGGAGGACACCAAGAGTGAGACGGCAAACCTTTGCCTCATGCCAAATGACAATGAGGTAAGATTTATTTTTGGTTAACTTTCATTTACTCAACAAGAATTAAAAGAAGAATTTGAACAAATCCATGATTAAATTTAATGCTATTAGAAAGAGATTTAAAGAAATTAAAAAGGACAACAAATCTTTAGAAGAAGAAAATGACACCTTACTTCTTTAAAAAGGGAAGTAGAAAAAGGGTTGTCCATTCGGTTCAATCCGAACCGAACTAAACCTAATTATCCAAAACCGATTTTTTTTCTTCTTTGAAAATCCATCCCAAACTCGAACCGAATTAATCAAAAACCAAATAAACCCGAATCGAATAATTTTGGTTTAGTTCAGTTTCCTACTCAAAAAACCAAAATTCTAATAACTATAGGAAATTAATCTTTCAAATTCAATCTGAAGCATATATTCCAATCAATTAATAAACTAAAATAATCCATTCAACACTCAACACTCAACACATCTATAACTCAACTAAAATAATCCATTCAACACATCTAAAACTCAACACTCAACAGTCAACTGACCTAAATAGAAAATAGAAAAAAAAAATTATTATTCGGTTTTCGGCTCGGGTCGGTTCCCTAATTTCGGGAACCGAATCCAAACCAAATAACGTGTTCGGGTTCAGGTCATGAACCGAACTTGGAATTGTTGTAACTGAATCGAACCGAATAATTCGGTTCGGTTTTTCGGTTCGGTTCGGTGTTACCCGAATAGTTGACAACCCTAATGTAATACCTGATCTTTTTTATAAAAAAATGTTTATTTAATTATTCCAGCAGGATAATTTGGCCTTTGCGCACAATATAATTTATTTATCCATGTGGATTAGTCCTTAGACGAGTAGTTGGGTTCAAGACGAGTCCGGAGGTTCAAACGGAACTCAAATCAGACTTGTATTGGTTTGGTTATGGTTTGTTTTAGACTTGACATAAGTTAAGGGGTGTTTTAGTCATTTGGCGATTGAGGTTTTAGTATTTATACCTCATCCCTCAGGGACGTACGACTCATAGTAGCTGCCGCACACCCCCTTGGGCATCCATAGGAAGAGGTGCACGTATGGAGAGAGAAGAAGGAAATTTTGGCAGACTGCTCCCTGCAGCGTCGGATGGAGCAACCGTGGTCGGATCGTAATGAAAGTTGGACAGTAAGCTGTAGACTTCTTGATTTACATTTTGATCGGTGGAGATTGGCTTTTGATGGCTGGATCTGTCGCTGTCATAGAATTACCGAAACACTTGTTGGTGAAATGGCCACACTAGACGGGGGGTGAATAGTATGTTTACTAAACTTGTCGCCTAATTCCGGTTTTTAAACATTTCTCTGATTACATAGGCAAATTGCAATTTATCAACTAAATGCGGAAATAATAATAAAACAAGCATTATATGGTATACAATAATGTTTACAAATTTAAAAAAGCTTTATATGGCTTTAAACAATCATGTTTACAAATTCAAAAAAATATTATTTGGTTTAAAACAAGCCCCTAGGGCTTGGTATGAAAGTCTTTCAATTTTTTTAATCGAACAATGTTTTAATGTTGGACAAGTCGATGCTTCACTCTTCTTTAAACATGGTGATAATGACACTTTATTAGTTCAAATATATGTTGATGACATAATTTTTGGTGCTACTAATGAAATCATTTGTGAGTGGTTTGCTAAGTGTATGCAAGATGAATTTGAGATAAGCATGATGGTTCAAATCAAGCAAACCAAGAAGGATCTTCATCAATCAAGGTATGTACACAAAGGAGCTAATCAAAAGATTTGGGATGGATGGAGCAAATATTGCATCAACCCCCATGAGTCCATCCACCAAGCTTGATAAGGATGAGGAAGGTATCAAAGTTGATGAAAAACGATACCGAGGTATGATTGATAGCTTACTTTATTTAATCGCAAGTAGATCCGATATAATGTTTAGTGTATGTCAATGTGCTAGGTTCCAATCTTGTCATAGGGCGTCTCATTTGAGTGCGGTCAAATGCATATTGGGAAATCTAAAGGGCACTTTTGACTTAGGCCTTTGGTACCCTAGTAGTGCATCCTTTGAATTGATTGGTTTTTTCAATGCAGATTTTGCCAGTTGTAAGATTGATAGAAAAAACACTAGTGGGTGTTGTTAATTCCTAGGGATGAGTTTGGTTTCTTGGTTTTCCAAGAAGCAAAACTCGGTTTCACTTTCAACTACCAAAGCGGAGTATATTGCGGCGGCTAGTTGTTGTGCACAAGTCCTTTAGATGAAACAAACCCTACTTGATTTTGGATTGAACTATTCATGTATACCTATTTATTGTGATAACACTAGTGCCATAAATTTGACAAAAAATCTCATTTTGCACTCTAGGACAAAACATATAGACTTAAGGCACTATTTTTTTAGAGATAATGTAGCTAAGAAAAATATCTTTGTTGATTTTGTGCCTACAGATAAGTAACTTGTGGATATGTTTACTAAATCTTTAAATGAAGAAAGCTTTATAAACTTATGAATGTAATTAGGAATTTGTACTCTTCCGGATATTTGAATTTTGGAAAATTGCATGTAATATTGAGCTTTCTTGAAAATTTGGTTTTCATGGAATCCTCACACTTGTGTATATGCCTTGTAATGGGGCTTTGCAATTGGTGTTTGCCTACTATAAGCATCCATCGGTAGGAAGGACTATAGTATTTTATGATACCTGGTTTTAGTGAGATTTTGATTTTCATGATCATATCATTAATAGAACCTTGCACTCTTGCATTTTTGATTGATGTTAAAAGGGGGAGAGAAGACTTGGTCACACTTGGTTTTAACGATGCATATAGATAGGGGGAGCTTAAGCTAGCTTTAAATACCAAGTTCATTAAAATCAAAAATTGGATGCTTAAAATGAACATGTGGTGTAGTGTTTTTAATGAAATGTTTGTCATCATCAAAAATGGGGAGAATGTTGGCCTAAGAGTTCAACCTTGGCAACACTTTTAGTTTTGATGATAACAAACATGGTTCTAATAGTTTCATCAAGGTTTGGTCTCAGGTTGGACATACGAGACACATCCGTAGCTCGTTGGAAAAATCACGAAAAATTAAGAATCGGAGGCTTCGGAGTGGAGCATGTCAAAATTAGTTTAGGACTTAGTTTCTTTTATTGTAAATGCTCCTAAGCCTTAGTCTGATGTCCTCATTGAGTTCATAACCAAAAAACTAAAATCGAAACCCCAAAAACTTAAAAACGAGAAAAATCAAAAAACGGCCTTGAAAATTTCGAAGTATAAGAGGCTCCTTGGAGGGCTACATAATTTAGATATTTTCTTGCCATCAAAAGTCACAATAATTGTTCCTTAGGTAAAAATA
Organism: Canna indica; assembly: GCA_034359265.1. Lineage (NCBI taxonomy): Eukaryota > Viridiplantae > Streptophyta > Magnoliopsida > Zingiberales > Cannaceae > Canna > Canna indica. The sequence goes on along the minus strand of CP136891.1, from coordinate 54,132,152 downwards.
AATTAAAGACATATTTTAAAATTTTTCTAAAAATCGTTAACCTATAAAAAAAAGATTTGAAAGGATAGAAACCTCCAAACTACCCAGAATTCCCAGAATGCCCCCAGCCAATAACTGCCCAGAATTCCCAGAATGCCCCTAAATGGCTCTTTTCCAAATTAGATGAGGTTTGAACGGCTCTTTGCTTTCATACTCCAATACCAACTCTATAAATACACTCAAAACTCCCTTTCTAAGGCTCCCAACTATTCCATTGAGCTACCAAAATATTTTCTGGAGCCTTAAAGAATGATTCAAAGTGCAAAACCTCAACTTCTCATTCTCAAAGTCTTCAAAACTCTATTTCAAGTCTTCAATCCGAATTTTTACATCATCTTGAGGCCTTGGAGTACTAGGCGGCAACATGGAGAAGCTCATTTGAGTTTGTTTTAATTTATAGCTCCTTTACTTGTATTTTCTTTCTTACTTGCTTCTCATTTCAAGTTGTTAAGTGTGGTGTAGTGTTACACCTAGGTTTCTTTATTTTTGAGTGTTTTGCTTTGGAATAGTAGTTGAGGCATCCTATACGGTTGAGGGATAAGTCCTCTTTGTATTCTTTAGGAAACATTCAAGTTATAAAGATTTAAGGTTAGAAATCCTTGGTGAGGAGCCAAGGTAGTGGAGTAGGCGATGTGGTCGAACCACTCTAAATTTCACATGTTAGCATTGGTTATCTATTTAATCTTGCTTTGTATTAATCATTACTCATTTATATTTGCATCTTGAAAGCATATAACTCAAAATAGAAAAAACTCATACTTAGGCCAACTTCAGAAAAAAATCGGAATTGAACTTAACATATTTAGGCTACACACTATTCACCCCACCTCTAGTATACGTGGTTATTTGGTTTACAAATCCCTTAGGCCTACTCCTAACTTTGTTTACACAAGTGGCTTTACACCTTCTAAACCAAGGTAACCACTCACTCACAAGACCACACACTAGGTCTTTTCTACACACAAGTAAATAAAAGACAAATCTATCACAAAAAGAAAGTGAAGATGACTTATCACAATGAGAACACCTCTTCTTCTTGAGACTAGCACCCTTGAAGAACCCTCCAATGAAGATTCACTTGAGAATGAGGTATCAAGAGCTAGGTATGAAGGATTTAGCAAGGGAAAGCTTGTAGAGATACAAGGAGTGACTCTCTTGAGTTTTTGGGCATCAACAACTATCAGGGAGAGAGTTTGGGGTGAGTATTTATAACCCCCCAAACAACAAGGCTCGTCAACGGGCATTTTTCTGCCCGTTGGCAATGCTCGGTCGCTTGCCGGTCGATCGTCGGTCGACCGACCAAGCGACTAAATGTCCTTTGCCACTTCTGGGCATAGTTCAGTCGATCGAATGTGCGATTAAACTTGGAAATTAGGTTTTTTGCTAACTTTTCTTTGCGTTCTTTGTTTTCGGCTTTTGGTCTTCCGCGTGCGTCAACTTGGAGAGCTCAACTTGGTGTTCTGCATGTTCTCTAGACTCATCCAAGGCATCTCCGATGCACATGTCGAACTTCTAGAAATTTCCACGACGAATCTGAGCGTGTCAACCAACGTCCTTCTGATTTATTTGTTTTTTCAAATCGCGGTGGTCGAGTGCTAACCGACTTGGAACCTAAAAGTATTTATCAATGAAATATTAGTTACTTGTTTGTTACACTACTAGAAATTGGTTCTTCAGCAACGGCCATCAGCAACGGCCGCTCAAGCCATTGCAGATATGCTATATCTGCAACGGCGTTTTAACGGATACGTGAGCCATTTGCTGATGATTAAATTATCAGCAACGGCGTTCTAACGGACACGTGAGCCGTTGCTGATGATTAACCTATCAGCAACGGCTTTCAAACGGCTAAGTAAGCCATTGCCGATAAGTTTATATAGGGCACGCGATTGCGCCCGCCCCCTTCTTCCTCTTCCTCTGCCCGCCGCCGCTGCTCTCTTCCGACGCCGCCGCCCCATCGTCGACCTCCGATTCTGAACTTCGCCTCCCGTTCGATTTAAGGTATTTCTCGTCGCCTCCCATTTGACCTCTGCCCCCTTGTTAGAGCCAGTCGAAACCCTTAAAATAGGGTTCCGGCTGGCGGCCGGTGATTTATGCAGTGTCCGGACATTGGACGCCGGTGGACTCTGGCGCCGGAAATGCTTATATATAATATTATATATATATATAATTTTTAATACATGTTTGGATTAATTATTTAATTAATTGTTTAATTTGTTAGATTAATTTGTAGGGTTTAGATTAATTGTTATGATTTTTAGATTAATTGTTAGAGTTTAGAGTAATTTTTAGATTAATTTAGTTAGATTAATATTATGTTTTAGATTAATAATTGTAGGTTAATTATTTAAATTAGTTAAAATATTGTAGATTAGTATTAATTAATTAGTTAAAATGTTAATTAGTTTGGAGTAGTCTTCAGTGGACTCGCGCCAAAATCGTCCACTTCGGACTTGCGCCGAAATCGTCCACTTCGGACTCGCGCCGGAATCGTCAAATTCGGACTACCGCCGGAATTGTCTAATTTGGACTCGTGTCAGAATTGTCCACTATGGACTCGAACTGATTCAAAACATTTAGAAAATAATCATCCATCCGATGAGTTGATATGTTTCACGTACTCATCGACGAGTCGGATATGATTTAGCAAATACTTAGATCCATTCGGGGGTTGTATGTTCGTGTAAAAGAAGTAGATGATCTTTTATACGACATACAATCCTTGAATTGTCCCTGATTGGACAATTTGGGAATATAGTTATTTGTATTGCACTTACGTTTTTCTTTTAATCGTTAACATATTCTAAATTTCGGCTGCATCTCTCTTTTCTCCGATACGCGTCCAGATGATATGCGTATTTAGAGAACTATAGGGAGATGCTGCCGAAATTTAGAATAATATTAGCGGTTAAAAGAAGTACTTCGTGCAATATGAATAACATAAATCCCGAATGGAATAGGACAATCTCACCTAAAGGCATTAACCAAAGAAATTATCATTGATTGACAGAATCATGTCGGCTGATCGAAGTTGGATGTTCCGACGTCTTGATTGTGGAGCTTTAACGAATGAGTTTCGATTAGGCATAACGTACTTCCTAAATTTTGCCTATTCGAATCGGAAATTCGTTAGCATCGGTGATAAAATCCGATGTCCGTGCCACATTTGCTTGAATGGACGATTTTTGGATCGGGAGACTGTCACTCTACATCTATATAGCAAAGGATTTGCACCAAGATATTTTCTATGGACTTGTCACAGGGAGTCACGTGAAGTAGGGACGTCGAGCAATCCTGTCGTTCAGACATATGGTGAATCTTCCTCTGCTGGTGCTTCTTCATCCAGTCAATCTAATCCCTATAGAACTATAATACTTGATAGTCTTGGGGGTCAATTCCACCTGAATGATAATGTTGATCAACCAGTTACTCAGACATCAGTCCCACCAGATACTACAACGGTTGATATCACAAAAGTACAAATTGCGGTAGTGATTGAATTGCCGAATAATGAAGCTGCAGAATTTTACGAGATGTTGAAAGCTGCCGATGAACCTTTGTATGAGAATTGTCCTAAATACACTAGGTTTTCAGCAATGACACAGCTCCTAAACATCAAGGCCGATTGTAATATCAGCGGGGTTGCATATGATCGGATTGCAGGATTGATTAATGGAATGTTGCCTACTGATAACAAGTTTGAGCCAACTTTTTATAAAACTAAAAAGCTGATGAGAAAATTGGGGCTTGGGTACGAAAAAATACACGCGTGCCAAAATAACTGCATTTTATATTATAAAGAAAATGTGTAGTTGGATAAATGCCCTGTATGTCAACATCCTCATTATAAGGAGAAGAAATCGGTCCGACAGAAAAACATCCTGTTTAAGGTGCTTCGGTATTTTCCACTAACACCGAGGCTTCAAAGATTATTCATGTCGGAAAAGACGGCCCCCCCTACATGAGTTGGCATGCAAGAAGTCGTGATGATACAGTAATGACTCATCCATCCAACAACGAAGCATGAAAACATTTGGATACATGTTATCCTTCATTTGCTAGGGATACTAGAAATATCAGATTGGGACTGTGCACATATGGTTTTAATCCGTTTGGACATTCTGCAACTCCTTATTCAGTTTGGCCAGTGCTGCTGACAGTTTATAATTTGCCACCGTCAATGTGTATGAAAGATGAATTTATTTATCTTCCGATGATTATTCCAAGTCCTAAGGGTCCGCGAAAAGAAATTGACGTGTTTCTCAAACCCTTGATAGATGAATTGAAAACATTGTGGACTGAGGGAGCTGTCACTTATGATTGTCATCGGAAGCAAAACTTCAATTTAAAGGCCGCGATCTTGTGGACAATCAATGATTTCTCGGCATACGGCATGTTGTCTGGTTGGAGCACTCACGGCCGACTCTCTTGTCCGTATTGTATGGAACACTCTAAATTAATCAGTCTTCAGAACGGAAGAAAAATCTCATTCTTTGATTGTCATCGTCGATTCCTACCAGCTAACCATCAGTATCGAAAGAATCGTAATAAATTTACTAAGGGCATAGTCGAAAGAGTTGGGCCACCACCGATGTTGTCTGGTGAACAAATGTTAGCACGTGTTTCAGCACTTCCAAAGATAGTATTTGGTCGGAATGAAAGAGTGTCAGACTTTGGTCAAACACATAATTGGGTGAAAAAAAGTATCTTTTAGGAATTGCCCTATTGGAGTTCATTACTGATTCGACATAATTTAGATGTCATGCATATTGAAAAAAATGTGTTTGATAATATTTTCAACACTTTGATGGATGTTTCCGGAAAAACTAAAGATAATGTCAAAGCCCGACATGATCTGAAAATACTTTGTAAGAGGCCAGAGTTGGAGTTACAAGAGGTCCACAGATGATATCTGAAGCCAAAGGCCCCGTATGTTTTAAATAAATAATAGATCAAAGATGTTTGTAAATGGATAAAAGAACTCAGATTACCCGATGGATATGCCTCAAATTTATCTCGATGTGTGAACATCGATGATTGCAAAATATCAGGGATGAAGAGGCATGATTGTCATGTATTCATGCAGAGATTGCTTCCGATCTCATTCCGATATCTTCTACCTGATAATATTTGGGGTTTGTTGACTGAATTAAGTATATTTTTTAGAAACATTTGTGCAAATGTCCTTCGAGTCGAAGATATGTCAACACTTGAAAGTAATATTATTGAAATTATATGTAAGCTGGAGCAATTTTTCTCTCTTGCCTTTTTTGGCTCGATGGAGCATCTACCGATACACTTGGCATACGAGGCACGAGTTGGTGGCCCCGTTCAATACCGGTGGATGTACTTATTTGAAAGATACATGAATCGTCTGAAGAAAAAAGTAAAGAACACCGCAACTGTTGAATGATCAATATCTGAATCGTATATCATCCAAGAAATTTCAACATTCTGCTTATTTTACTTTGAATCGACAGTACAGACAAGATTTGATCGTCTTCCACGTAACGACGACGAGGGAGTTTGACATTCAGATGGACGTTTAAATATATTTTATCACTCTGGTCGTGATTTTGGTTCTCGTCCATCTCGACACTTAAGCGAGGAAGAGTATCATTTGGCACACTTGTACGTATTATTCAATTGTCCAGAGATTGAACAATTCATTGAAATATTTGACATTGAGATGGTGCAAAAATACTCTATTCACAACGATGAAGAATTGGAGAGATTACGAAATCGTGATTTCCCTACATGGATTCAAGCTTACAGCAAAGATCACCGAGCTGAAATAGATGAAAGAATATTTGAGTTTGTTAGTGGACCGTTGCGACTAGTGTCCTGTTATAGCAGATATTTTGTTAATGGATACAAATTTCACACGGTGGAATATGCATTTACAAAGAAGACGATGAATGCCGGGGTCTGCGTGAAATAGACAACCTATGTTGAATGTGATATGGATTTTTATGGACTGGTGGAAGAAGTGATAGAGTTGCACTACTTCGGCTTGAAATCAGTTATCGTATTTAGATGTCATTGTTTCGATACAACAGAAAGGGGCATGAAAGTTCATCCAAAATACAAATTTGTTGAGGTTAATTACAGATCCAAATTGGTAGCAAATGAGCCTTTTATTTTGGCATCTCAAGCTGAACAAGTATATTACGCAAAGTATCCAGCTGGAAATAAAGATAGAGCAGATTGGCATGTAGTTTGTAAGACTAAAGGTAGAGGAAAAATTGATCCGATAGTAGGAGAAAATGAGCCGATACCTAATGTGACAGATGGTTTCTATCAAGAAGATGATCCTCCTACTGTAGATCGTATTATTCCAATACTTGAGGATGCAGACATAACGTGAATTCAATTAGAAGTTGAATATGCTGATGATGACGATCATGAAATTGATAAAGAAGATGAAGAAGATGAGGAAGATGAAGAAAATGAAGAAGAGGAAGAATTCGAAGACTATTACTTAGATGATGAGGAATAATTGTAAAGTATATCTTATATTAAATATATATCTAATATATATATAATAATCTAATTATATACCTATTCGAGAGATATGTTTGGTCGTGGTTATCGTCGTAGGAGAGCTTCGGAATCTCCGATTGGTGAGACTCCAGCACTTACTCATGCTGCTGATCCTCCTACTACTGATCCTCCTGCCGATGATACTGCTGAGGCTAGTACATCCAGACGCAGACGGCCACGTGGGGCGAATAGGTGGCATCCTCCACCACCTACAGAGTCACGTAGATTCATTAGCGTGATTGGGGAGAGGTAATATATCATGAATTATGAATCATTACAAATTTATTATATCATAATATAATATTAAATTTTATTTTTGTTGTGCAGGTTCGAGCAAGAAGAAGTGCCAAGGAGCATTTCTTCTACTATTCGACTATACATGCACGGGGCATGGCCCACGTGGTCTCACATGCCCAGTGAGCACGTCGACATGCTATGGTGCGAGTTTGAGGCACGTATTAATTTTTTTGTTATACATGCATGATAATTAATATTGGTACTAATATTATTATTTTGCAGGCTCGCTTTATATGGGCCGAGGACCATAGGACCTTCATTTACGCTGCCTGGGAGGCTATTTCTCATGCGAGGTACAACGGGCAGCTGGGGCAGGCCCGGTCCCAAGCGATGGCCCGAGTTGGGACCACTAACATCGCGAAGACTCGGGGATACGGCCCCGATTGGATTACTCCAGATATATGGGACTAGCTCGTGGCATTATGATTGATGGATCGATGGCAGGAGGTTTCTAGGACTGCGGCTAGAAATCGCATGTCGGGGGGAGGAGCGTGTCACACTAGCGGCTCTGTTGCATTTGCTGTGCACGCGAACCGTATGGTAAGTATATCTTAATTTTAATTTTATATTTTATTTGTTAGTCTGTGTACTAATTAATGTATTTGTTTTGTAAATATAGACGAAGGTGTTAGACGACAGGACTGTCCAGCGACCCTCCCCAATGGCGGTGTTTGAGCGGACACACCGTCGAGTGCATGGGATGGGGGAGTACGTCGACAACCGCGCTGCATTTATTATGGTAAGTATATTTGTTTAAATTATTCATTATATATTTATAATTTAAGTTTTATGAAAAATATTAAACAAAAAATTAAACTCGAGTATGAGACCTACAGTCAGACGGTGATACAGCGCGGAGGCATCCCCGAGGACTTTGACGTAGCAGCGTGGGTCGATGCTGCAGGTGGTTAGGACCACGGCCGCGTGTTTGGTTTTGCAGATAGTGGTCATGCGCAAGCCGTGTTAGGGCCACTTGGGGCACCGACCCCTCTGCATGTTGGTGAACAACTATTGACCTCCAGGTCTAGAGATGATCATAGTAGCAGGATAAGGACACTGGACGAGATGGCAGATATGCAAGTTATGCTACGCAACTTGTCAAGTCATCATGGAGCATCATCATCTAATCTATCGTCCTCGAGTCAGTCCACGCCGGTGTACACCCAGGCACTCCAGACTCCGCCATATGATCCAGACCATCCTCCATCGTCATCGTGAGATTTATTATTGACTTTGTTACTTCGATACTATATATATTTTAGTTTAGTTTTGTTTAGATATTGATACTTCAATTTTGCATTTGAATAGTTTTTATACGATTGTGGATAATTATAAATATAAGTATAATTGTTTTGATATATATCTGGGTGTATTTGTGATGTGTGAATGGATGTGTGTATGGGTGTGTGAGTTATGTATCAGATTGTATCAATGTATTAATGGAAATTTAGAATTTTAAAATTTTTTCTGTTACGGATTTTAGTCATCAGCAACGGCTTTCCCACGGTTGTCTGTGGGAAAGTCGTTACTAAAAGTGTATCGTAAGCCGTTGCTGTATAACATCAGCAACGACTTACTAACAGTCTTTCACTAACGGCCTTGCCACGGCCTCACGAGCCGTTGCTAATAAGGTTATCAGCAACGGCCCGGTGTCCGTGGCAAAGCCGAGCAACAGCCCGATAGGCCGTTGCAGCGCCGTTGCTAAATTATCAGCAATGCGCTTTTCTGCCACGGCTACTTTGCAACGGGCCGGGCCATTGCAAGCCGTTGCTGATGCCCATTTTTCGAGTGTGTTATCATCAAAACTGAGATTAAGACCAAGGTAGAAAACCTTAGGCCAACAATCTCCCCCTTTTTGATGATGATAAACATCCTTAAGAAAATATATACAATTAAGCATAGGGGATATCAAACATGGGATTTCTCCCCCTATCAACATGCATATCTATGTAAATAAACTCCCCCTATCTATATGCATGGTTTCCTATATTTTCTTCCATTTTTACCTATATTTTCTCCCCCTTTTGACATCAATCAAAAAGGATGAGAAAAGTCAACTATGGTCAAAGTTGGGACTTGAAAACTAGTTTTTATGAAAACGAAGTCAATAAATCCAAGGAACGAAAACAACATATCCATTATGAGACAAATCAATACATGATATCAAAGAATTCTATGTCTAGTACTCATGTATCAAACTCAAGTAATGATATTTTCATGTATCGGTAAACGTATCAAAAACCATTTTAGAAATGATTTTTCATGAGTCAAAATGAGAACGATACCAAAAACATGAATCTAAAATCATATTTGAAGTCTCATTCGAAGATTTCGACGAAAATCCAAACAATTGAAAAATGACCACTTGGAAAGAACGATACTTTAAAGTTTCGAAATTTAATTTAAAAAATCCATAACAAATCATGTTTATACTCAAGATTTTCGAAATTTTTATGTCATAAACTAGATTTTCAAAGCAAGATACAGATTCAAGAATCAACCAAAAATCATTTTTCTAAAATGCATTGAGTTCTAGTGGCATTTTTGTAAATAACTAGAATTTTTCATGACATTTTCAGATTTCATTCAAACTTTCAAGATACCAAGATATTATCATTTAAAACATGTTTATCAAGTTTGAGATGAAAATAATGTCATTTGGTCAAAATTTCACCTTACCATGATTTTATTCAATAGCAAGCATGGTATTATGAAATTGCTAAGTATCAATTTTTAACCTATACTCATGATTTTTCAAACTTCGACACATATACACCTTACATGTGTAAATCTAAACATGTTTATGAAGTTTGGACCTAAAATAAAGTTTCTAAGTCAATTTATTGACTTAAGTCAAATCTACTCAAGTTTAGGTCTCTTATGGTCAACTAGTTATCATCTTGTTGATATACACATGAATTTTCAAATCTAAACACCTAGAAGCATGTCATGTGTATCTCAAAACATGTTGCATGAGTTTGGACTTAGAAATGAGGTCTCTAATGACAAGTTTTGGCCTAGCACAACTTTCATTCAATAAAATTTGCTTAAGTCCTAAAATTCTTCCTATTCATGAAATTTCAAGAATTTAACATGCAATTTCAATCATGAGTATAGAGACACCAATAAAACATGAAAATTGAGGTATTAGACTAGATATTTACAATAACAAAAGACATACCTCATCCATGTGAATTTAGCCAAACTTTTCATTTTTCATTGACATAGCCTTCCATTCTTAATTATTCTTATAACTTGCAAGTGAACTTCATTAGTGCTATAATGAAACTAAAGCTACTAGCAAGCAACCGAAACCAAATAGCAAAGAGAAGAGTCAAACATCATTTTCAAAACCACTTTGCTAAATAGTTTGAAATTCGTTTCAAAATATATTATCATGAATCGGAAACGAATCAAAAGATCTCAAAATATAAAATTGTCATGCCCCAACTCATGGTCGCGTGATCGGCCAGGATACGTGTCAGTACCCCGAAGCCTACCACATGCACTGACCAATCATATACAGAAACAACACTGGACCAACAAGAGAGTCATGAAATAAAACGTCGACCAAACTTTATTAAAGTCAAAACAGTTTTAAGTTTAAAGAAAGCAACTCAACTTTTCAAGGAAACATTTCAAGTTTGAAAGCAGTAAATATTTTACAAAGATCACTCAGTGCATGACCAACAACTCAAATGACACGACTAGGACTACATGGGCGCCTGCTACGAGACTTGTGCCACCACCTGCCCTCCAGTTGTACCATGCCACTAGGTCGTACCTCACTGGTCGGGCTCTGCAAAAACAACACAATAAATCGTGAGTTCACGAGGAACTCAATGAGCAATTCTTCCGAACCTCCACTTAAATCCCTATTAGGTAACACATATGACAATATAATTCAGTGAGGAATTTATGCTAACCAATTTTGCCAAGTCAACTTAGTAATTACACCGGCCGCATTGGCCCTTAACAACTTTATGTCTTTCGGCCGCTATAGGTCTAAGCACATGCAAAAGGGGGGTTCGGCCATGCCAGGCTTCCCCTCTTTGCAAACCAGGCTAGATCGGCCTCCACAAACCAGTTCAATGAGTCATACGATGTGTAAATCAATCAAATCACCGGGTTCGTCGACTAGGATGACCACTAGTCTCAGGAAACCCTCCGGGTTAGGGATAGCTAGTCCCATCCAACTCGGGTCTACCGTCAGTGTGGCCCACTAATGAAATCTCAAGACCCTCCGCCACCTGGGTCTAACACCTATCGGGCCCACTGGTGCAATCTCAAGACCCTAGTCACCACTAAGTCATGTGGTAGCCGATCAGCTAATAACACTCCTCGGTAGACCATCTCAAACACAATACACAATCAAGGTTTCTATAAAAATACTATATGTGTTTTCCGGGCATTGCCCATATCCGACCCTTTTTCCCGGGTCGCACTATCCGAACACCAATGTCCATCATTTGTCCCTAGGTGTAAACCTATCCACTTTGTTCCTCTAGGGTAATTACCATTCATAGGTATAGAAATTCTTACTTCTTGATTTATTTTAGCAATGATACATAGAAAAGAAAATGTGTATACCATTTCCAACAATAGTTACCAACAATATTTACTAACAATAATTACTAACAATAATTACCAACAATAAAAATAAACGATAATAACATGGAAATGCCGAAATAAGGAGGTTAATTCAGCAATTGAATTCTAATTTTTAGTAAGAAAACAAGTGGTATAACAAGGTAAAGAATGAGCTCTAACATAGAAAATATTTAAACATTTCCATGCTCTACACCTCATATTAAATCCTAACCATGTATGTACTATGAAGAACATTTTCTTATAGCACGATACTCCCAAACTACCACTACTAGCAATTCATCCATTGAGTGATTAATCTATAACATAAGTCAACGAGTAAATCTCTAGATGTAAGTATGAATCAACTCGAGTTCTTCTCCCCCTCTTACCTGCTCGGCCGAACCCAATATGGGATTAACATGCTCGGCCGAGACTAACCCGAGTGGAAAGGGAGGACCTTTGGCTATGATCAAGGAAGATCAAGTCACCAATCATGAAAAAAACTCGGTCCAAGAGGGTTCGGCCACTCTAGGAATTTGGGGAAAATTCGGCATGACCACGCCCCTTTTTCCTTCATGCGGCCGACCCTTAAAATCGCTGAAAACTTTGAGAAACGTCATCGATAAATGACATGCACATACTAAGATCAAGCCTCAGAAGAAATTCGGTGAATCGACGGAAATCATTACGAGAAATCGATAAATCCACAATAACCTGGGTTGGCTACCCGCCTACCCTAGAGATCTTGATTCAACCACTCACTTCGACTAGAGAACAAGATGGATGGGTTGAAGACGATATCGATTTCACCAACGATGACGCAGATCCGGCGCTGCCCCAAAAGCTTCCCTTCTCCTCCCCTCCTCCCTCGGCCCTCGGGCTGCATGCGACTCAACTTGTCTTGTGCCGCACGGCGGCTTGGGGTGAGGGGTTATATCCCCCCCTTTTTTTTTACAACAATGCCCCTCCTCACTTAAACCCTCTCACTCGACTCACCTAAACCCGGATTGAACTCCGATTCAATCTGCGAACCCGATTTTAATCCAACTTGAGTCAAACAATCCATACATTCCAAAAACACATTAACCAATGGGCTAAAATTTAAATTATACCTCTTACTCGCGACGATTTCATGACTCGGCCCAACTAGTTCCCGATCCGATGGGCTGCACCAAGGAAATTTTTATATTAGGAAACCCCGGGTCTTACAAAAATATTTAAAAATTAAGATCTCCAACCCTTTCGATCTATTGGTTGAAAATTGAAAAGCCACAATGAGCCTACGATTTTGAACTGCAAGGTCACATTAGTCCTTTATAGGCTACATAGATCTCCGAAGAGACAAGAAATAAAAAATAAAAAAATCATTTGATAAAACTATATCGAGAGCGGATAAAATCATCTCAAATTAAACAAGTATCATACATACTCTAACTTGAATGAACCAAAGTAAAGTAAGGTGATGATACCAGATTACTTAAGATGTCATTTTTCAAACCTAAGCATCATAATGACTTGAAGTTGCAACCCATGATGGGTTCTTCATTTAAGTCAATGGGCAACTTCAATTCTTCAATTCCTTTTACCCTTGTGTGGTAGCTCCCCGTATAAGAGAGCAAGAAACCTTTGGTACCCAAATAACTTTGGGTCCTTGAGGATGAGTTGGACTAGGAATCCAAGGTGTCTTTGTTATAATCAAAAGTTTGATTAAATTTATTATGGTTTTATTTCAGCATGAGAATGTGGACCTAAGCTAAAAGCGGGTTAATGGAATTTTTTGGGATAAAATCGAGTAAATTCTAGACGTAGAAAAATTGCGAGAAATTTTTATAATTAGATTTTAAGCATTTTGGCATGTTATAGTGATAGTAGACTTCAAGACGAGTCCAACGGTTCGATCGGAACTCGAATCGGAGTTAAATTTGATTTTTAGCGGATTGGTTAAGCTGAGCTAAGTGGGGGAGAGGGGGGGGTGTGTGTTTAAAAAGGGTAATTTGGTGCTCAGAATTGGACCCAAATTTAATACCCAACTGTGCGACTAGGGGCGCCGCACAGCACGCGAGCAGAGGGCGGCGTTTGGAGGAGGAGCGAGCAGACTGGCCGTGGCCGGGATTTCAAGAGTTTCGTCGGAGACAATCGTCAGAGATCTGAATCTTCCTTCTTCCCTTTTCATTTCCTCCATTAGATGAGTGGACTTTAGAACCAAATCATATAGGATTTCTCTCCCCTTTTTCCTCTGTCCGATTAATATTGATTTCCGCTCGTCTGATTGATACATCGAAGAGAAGAAAATTTCCACTACTTGTGTTAATTGGGCATCTAGCATATGGGTAGCCGTTCAATTTGGCTGGTTGAGCGGATCTAAGGACGTATGTTTTACTGTGATTATTCTGTCGACGTGATTTGGATTTTATTTTTCTTTCATGCTTCAATTCTATTTAGCAGATGTGTAAGTAATGTATGGACCAATAGTGGATTTGTATGGTTTATTGATGGTTGAGGATGTTGATTCCTCCGCCTATAGCAATTAAATTGGGACCATATGGCCATCATTTTAAATTCCAGCAAACTGGTTGTGTCCATGGAAGATGCTTATTGATAAGGACTATGATAAATGGATTAATTTGACAAGTCTATTTTACCTTTTGCTGTTAGCTGGCGATAGAATTGCATCTGACTTATCAATAGTTGGATTAATTTGACAAGTCTATGTGATAGTTATCATAGGAATTATGTTGGATGATTATCATGATGATGGTATGTTGATGATATAATTCTTGTAGACTTGTATATTGATTTCATGCTAAAGTACACATTTAAATAGGTATCTACATTGATTTAGGGGTTGCTGAAATTAATTTAATTATGCTGGAATTTTATTTTTAATTGCAGAAATTTATTATTTAATTGATGTGATTATGTAGAAAATTATGGCAAGTTTGTTGCGGAAGTTTCCCATAAATTATAATATGTGATTAATTAAATTTCGGCAATTTAGAATGTCGATGACACGTTAGTTCAATAGAGACCTTTAATATGCGACAATAGGAAGGCATGGGCGCAAATATAGACTTGTTTTCTTGCTTTTGTGGGCTTAAGTGTGAGGGGGTAACCCTCTAGTTGACGACTTAGAATTTCTAGAAACTATATGTATGAATATATTTACCTAGAGACATCAGGTGTTCGCACCTATAGAAATCTAACACTTAAAGTTTTGAATTGAAAGGGCCTGGAAAGGGGCCTCGTACGGGCGGAAGCCCGGAAAGGTGCTTAATAATTGGTAGGATATCTTGGTTGTGTATTGTGCTTGAGATGGTCTACTGAGGAGTATTAATAGCCGAACGGCTACTACTCGACTCAGCGGTGTTTAGGGTCTTGATATTGCACCAGCGAGCCCGCTAGGTGTTAGACCCGAGTGGCGGAGGGTCTTGAGATTTCGTCAGTGGCCATGCTGACGGTAGACCCGAGTTGGGTGGGACAAGCTATCCCTAACCCAGAGGGTTTCTGAGACTGGTTGGCCATCCTAGTCGACGGACCCGGTGATTTAATAATATATGCATCATTGATGTGGTTGTGGAGGCCGGTCTGCCCTGGTTTTGTGGAAGGGGGAAGTCCGGCATGGTCGAACCTCCTACATAGGTTTAGGCCCATAGTGGCCGAGTGATACTAAGTTTGGTAAGGGCCGAAGAGGCCAGTTTACTTACTTATATGACATGGCAGACTGGTTGGTTGTCATGGTGTGATTAGCCTAAATTCCTTACTTGTATCATACCGTTATATATATATGTTACCTTGCTAGGGATTTAAGTGGAGGTTCGGAAGAACCGCTCACTGAGTTCCTCGTGAACTCACGGTTTATTAATTATGCTGGAATTATATTTTTAATTGCAGAAATTCATTAGTTAATTGATGTGATTATGTAGAAAATTGTGGTAAGTTTGTTGCGGAAGTTTCCCATAAATTATAATATGTGATTAATTAAATTTCGGTAATTTAGAATGTCGATTGCACGTCAGTTTAATAGAGACCTTTAGTATGCGACAATAGGAAGACATGGGCGCAAACATAGACTTGTTTTCTTGCTTTTGTGGGCTTAAGTGTGAGGGGGTAACCCTCTAGTTGACGACTTAGAATTTCTAGAAACTATATGTATGAATATATTTATCTAGAGACATTAGGTGTTCGCACCTATAGAATCTAACACCTAAAGTTTTGAATTGAAAAGGCTCGGAAAGGGGCATGGTACGGGAGGAAGCCCAAAAAGGTGCTTAATAATTGGTAGGAAATCTTGGTTGTGTATTATGCTTGAGATGGTCTACTGAGGAGTATTAATAGCCGAATGGCTACTACTCGACTCAGCGGTGTTTACGGTCTTGAGATTGCACCAGCGGGCCCGCTAGGTGTTAGACCCGAGTGGCGGAGGGTCTTGAGATTTCGTCAGTGGGCCACGCTGACGGTAGACCCGAGTTGGGTGGGACTAGCTATCCCTAACCCGGAGGGTTCCTGAGACTGGTTGGCCATCCTAGTCGATGGACTCGGTGATTTAAATAATATATGCATCATTGATGTGGCTGTGGAGGTCGGTCTGGCCTGGTTTTGTGGAAGGGGGAAGTCCGGCATGGTTGAACCTCCTACATTGGTTTAGGCCCATAATGGCTGAGTGATACTGAGTTTGGTAAGGGCCGAACAGGCCTGTTTACTTATATGACATGACAGACTGGTTGGTTGTCATGATGTGATTAGCCTAAATTCCTTCCTTGTATCATACCGCTATATATATATGTTACCATGCCGGGGATTTAAGTGGAGGTTCAGAAGAACCGCTCACTGAGTTCCTCGTAAACTCACAGTTTATTATTTTGTTTTTTTGCAGAGCCTGACCAGTGAGGTACGGCTTGATGGCGTGGTGCGGTTGGAAGGCAGGTGGTGGCGCAGATCTCATAGCAGGCGGCCATGTAGTCGTAGCCGTGTTGTTAGAGTCGTTACACATGCACTATTCGGTTGTTTACTTTTGAAAACATATGTTGTTTTAAAACTTGAGATGTTCTTGTGAAAGTTTGGATTTTCCCTATGAAACTAAACTCTTTAAAAACTCTTTTGACTTTTAATAAAGATTGACGCCATTGCTTTTTTTATTCGTGTTTTTTTCTTGATGTGTGGTATATTTCGGTGTTATTGTTTAGTGCATGTGGTAGGCTTCGGGGTATCGACACATATCCTGGCCGGTTATGCTATCCTGAGTTGGGGCGTGACAATCTTAGTTACACTTGGATTTTTTTTAAATTCACAATCATGAATAGCATGATCATATATACCACAACAAAAACAATGTTCATTAAATTTCTTCTTTTCATTCTTTTTTATGAAAATGAGGTTTAAAACTAGAATGCCTAACATGTGTATGAGTATAAGCATTCTTAGGTGCAACATTTATATTTCTAAAATTCTTAGGATAAGAAACATTAGTAAGTTCATTAACTCTCCTACTCAAGATTAACACCTCATTTTTCAAATCGTTTATAGAACTATGCAATGCATGTACTTTAGTTTTCAACATGTAATTTTTATTTTTTAAATTGTCATTTATAGTTCTCAAATCCTTAAATCAAACCATTATGACATGAATCAAAAGAACTACTTTTTAACCTCTCATTTTCCAATTTGACATTAGGTAAATGAGAATTAAGACTCAAGTTTTATTTCTTCAATTTTTTATTTTCTATATCCTTTTTAACAAGCAAGACATATATGTTTTTATATTCATCCATTAATTCATCATAAAGCATGTCATGAGAATTAGATGAGTCAATACTACGATTATTGTTACCATGACTAGAGGAAGAGTGTACCTCCTCATTGGCATTCATGATGCTCTTCATGGACATGGCGAGAGGATGCTTCAGTTGATGAAGATGGATATTTGGAAGCATTAGACCTCCTTTTTGCCTTGTTTTTCGTTGTAGGGTAATTCTTCTTCACATGTCATTTTTCATTGCATAGGTGACAAATCACATTTCTCTTTCGACTCTCCGTACTCCTTTGGATAGATACACTATGAGATTCAAGAACTTCATTAGAACTAGGAGTATGACAATTGTCATCAACTCCTTCATTTAAAGAAATAAATTCCTCGATTTTAGCATAGTCATAGAGCATATTCAAGTAAGCACAAATATCAAACGCGGAAGTGCATTGCATGACTTTTTCAAATATAGCATTTTCCAAAGAACAAAATATATAATTTGTAGCTTTAGCATTTAATTCAAACATATCAATTTGTTCTTGGGTCCATGCATTCATATTTTTCTTAGGTTCAATATATTGAATTTTTACCATGTTAAAAATACCTAAATCTTGAGTCTTTAGAAAAGTGTACACCCTGGACTTCCAAAGACCAAAGTTCGATTCATCGAACTTAGGAGGTGTAGAAACAACCAACTTTAGTGCCTTTTTCGGATCAAGACAAAGTGTAGGAGAGATGATAAAATCTTAAGCTACGACCCGCTATGATACCAAATGTTGGTGAAATGACCACATTAGAAGGGGGGGGGTTGAATAGTGTGTTAACTAAACTTCTCACCTAATTTCGGTTTTAATACGTTTCTTTGATTACTTTGGCAAATTGCAATTTATTAATTAAGTGCGGAAGCAATAATAAAATAATTTAAACACAAGCAAAGATAGCAATGCTAACATAATTTATAGTAGTTTGGCTCCAATGCCTACTCCACTACCTAAGTACCGCATTTAAGATTCCACACCCAAATTCAATAAATTACGAGTAGCTTACAATCGAGGACTTTACACCAGAAAGGCCCTACCCTCACCTCGAAGGCACTTCCACACCCGGAAGTATCCACCTTCACACGGAGTGAGCTTTCACATCTCAATCCCTAAGGCCTACTCCTAACTTAGTTTACACAAGTGGCTTTACATCTTCTACACCAAGGTAACCACTCACTCACAATACCACACACTAAGTCTTTTGTACACACAAGTAAATCAAAGTAAAACAAATAAAAAATAAATCTATCACAAGAAGAAAGTGAAGAGGACTTATCACAGTGAGAATACGTCTTCTTCTTGAACCTAGCACCCTTGAAGAACCCTCCAATGAAGATGCACATGAGAATGAGGGATCAAGAGCTAGGTATGAAGGATTTAGTAAGAAAAAGCTTGTGGAGATGCAAGGAGTGACTCTCTTGAGTTTTTGGGCATCAACAACTATCAGGGAGACTTTGGGGTGAGTATTTATAACCCCCCAAACATCAAGGCTCGTCAACGGGTGTTTTTCTGCCTGTTGGCGATGCCCGGTTGCTTGCCGGTGGATCGTCGGTCGACCCAATGTGCGACTAAACTTGTGAAATCAGGTTTTTTTGCTAATTTTTCTTTGCGTTCTTCATTTCTGAGTTTTGGTCTTCCGCGTGCATCAACTTGGATAGCTCAAGTTAGTGTTTTGCATGTTCTCTGGACTTGTCCAAGGCATCTTCGGTGCACACGTCAAACTTCTAGAAATTTCCGCGATGAATTTGAGCGCGTCGACCAACGTCCTTTCGATTTCTCTGATTTTTCCAATTGCGGACGTCGAGCGCTAATCGACTTGGAACCTGAAAGTTTTTCTCTTTGAAATATTAGTTCCATATTTGTTATCATCAATACCAAGAGTACGACCAAGGTAGAAAACCTTAGGCCAACAGCCATGTTTTTAGTTTCCTTCTCCAGGATTCTGCTACTTCGAATTTTGCCAAGTCGAGCGATTGGGACCATATCTTGGGGCTGATCGGGCTGAAATGTGAGGAGCATGTTCGAGACCCCTTGCTCCTGGATGTGAACAGTGCAGATCTGATTTGGACGACTAGATCTTGGGTTACAAAAGAGGGAAGGAGAAGGCATGGGAGAATTCGAAATTGGGCAGCGCACCCGGACTTGTGGGAGCGTGGAGGACCATCTTTCTTTTTAATTTTCTTCTTCGATGAGTGGAAAATGTCATCTTTCGCCCCATCTCCTTCATCTTGCCACCACCCCTATGAAATGGGTTTTCTCTGATTTTTGTATGGTTTTTCTCGTGTCGAATTCGAGCAATAGATTAATGGATTTTTTATGTTGTTGTCGTGGATTTTTGGTTCGGATTCTAGGGTCTCGGCCGCATGCTTCATGGCGAATTTTAGAGGAGCTGCCGCCCCCTTCTTCCTTGGATTCTTGATAGGACATCTTGGTTCTTGATGATGGCTTTTGATCTTGATACTAGTCTTGGTTTCTTGATAGAAGGAAGGGCTTCGAGGTTAAGGGTGTCTTGGTACTGAGAAGGGAGCTTTAGGGTGTGCCCCCCTATGAGTTTCCCTAGGAACCCTAAGGGTTTGCCGGCCCCTAATAATTCATGTAGAGGATCTTGAGACATGTTTAAACATAGGGACTACACATTAAGGAGAATTTCATATGTCATTAGGGTATGTATAAGTGTAGAGACCTTTATTTAGGAAAAAGAAGGAACCTAGATACACTTAGGGACATAGGGACCTTAGGATGAACATTGTATTGAGACGACCCCATGGAGGACTTGTAGGTGCCGAACCCCCCCTTGCTTTTAAAGCACTCGGGTAAGGGGTAGGTCGGCCCTATGAGGTGTAGTTAGATGTCACAAAGGGCTTAGTTTACTATCGCGTGTGCTCGCTATATTTTAATACCTTGCATATTCATTCTTCATGCCTAATGGGTATTTTGTTTACATGTTTTATTATGTTGATACATGCCTATGTCATGCGCTTGTGATGGTATGCGGGTTGAGATATACTTAATTCCTTATGACATGTTTTATGTGATGCATGGATATGATGATATGTATATGTTGGTGAAATGGCCTACACTAGACGGGGGTGAATAGTGTGTTATCTAAACTTTTCATTCTAATTCTGATTTTAAGCGATTCTTAATTACTTAGGTAAAACATAATATGAGTTAATTACGTACGGAAGCAAATGATAAGCAATTAGGCAAGCACAAATATAAATAATGCAAACACAATGATTTATAGTGGTATCAATAGATTGATGCAAAGCACACAGTTAAGATTTCAATATGTAATTCTCATTTTTTAAATTCTCATTCTCAAGTTTGAAATCACTTTTCAAATAATTACTTCTAAGCTTCATTTTTTATTTCAAATCCTCATTTTCTAGTCTCAAGTTTTTAAGCTCTAGTTCCAAATTGTCATGGCATGAAACAAAAGACTTAGACTTTAAGTTCTCATTTTCTAGCTCTAAAGCATGCATGTGAGAACTAAGCTTAGAGGTTTCTTTCTTTATTTTCCTATTTTTTAAATTCTTTTTCATGAGCAATTCATACATTTTTCTACATTCTTCAATCTACTCATCATATGACATGTTAAATGAGCTTGAGCTGCTAGAATCACTATTTTGACAAGAAGCGATAGAATTACCTCATCATCAAATCCCATGAGGCAAAGTTGAGAGGTGGCTTCATTATCATGACAAGAGGATGCTTCTTGTGGTTTGAAGGTGGATGTTGAAGCACTTGTCCTCTTCTTGACATTCTTCTTTGATGAAGGGAAATTACTTTTAATGTGCCCCTTTTCCTTGCACAAGTAGCATATAACCTTTCTTTTTCGGCTTTTTGTTTTGCTTCTTTGACTAGAAGCACTAAGATCATCAAAATCGAGGTTAGTACTAGAGGGATGATCATTGTCATCACCACTCTCAACAAATGTATCAAGCTCTTCGGTTTTAACATAATCATATAACATATTTAATGTTGACCAAATATCAAATGCGGAAGAGCAATGTATAACCTTTTCAAGTATATCATTTGAAAATGAGCAATATAGGAGATGCGTTGTTTTAGCATTCAATTCAAACAATTTAACTTATTCTTGAGTTCAATTATTTATGTCAATGGTGGGCTCAATATATTCATTCTTTATCATGTACCAAAGATTTGAACTTTGTGTTTTAAGAAAAGTATACATTCCACTCTTCCAAACACCAAAATTTACCTCATCAAACCTAGGTGGTGCAAATGCTACTCTCTAGTGTCATTCAAGGATCTAGGCTAGATGTAGATGAGATGGTAAAATCTCAATCCACAACCCGCTCTGATACCCAATGTTGGTGAAATGGCCTACACTAGAGGAGGGATAAATAGTGTGTTATCTAAACTTTTCGCCTAATTCCGATTTTAAACGATTCTTAATTACTTAGGTTTTAACACAATATGAGTTAATTATGTGCGGAAGCAAATGATAAGTGTTAGAAAATTAGCCTTGGACCTAACTCCACCCCAAAAGCTAGCTCAAAGGGGGAGGATTGCCCAATCTATTTAAAGGCCATCTAGACCACAACCTCAAGCAATGTGGGACTTTAACACCCCCCCCTGACGCCCAGAATCCACATCTGGAGCGTGAAGTTCTGTAGGTGGCCCACAATCAATAATAGGTCTGGCTCTGATACCATGTTAGAAAATCAGCCTTGGACCTAACTCCACTCCAAAAGCTAGCTCAAAGGGGGAGGATTGCCCAATCTATTTAAAGGCCATCTAAACCACAACCTCAAGCAATGTGGGACTTTAACAATAAGCAATTAGGCAAGCACAAATATAAATAATGCAAACACAGTGATTTATAGTGGTTCGGCTCCAATACCTACTCTACTACCTAAGCACTCCACTTAGGATTTCCAAACTAATTTTCCTAGATTATCTTGTTTCCTTTGCAACGAGGACGTTTTCAATGGAAAGTCTCCGTTCTCACACCGAAGGCACTTCCACACCCGGAAGTCTCCGCCTTCCTTTCGAGAGCACTCTCCCACTTCAAACCTAAAGGACAATAATACTAATCCTAGTAAACTACGTTTACACTGGTGGATTTAAACCTCAAACACCAAGGCTACCACCCAATTTCAAGACCTAACAACCTAGGTCTTCACAAGCTCAAATACAATTAAATAAACAAGAAAATGCACAACCTAATGGAGCAATAAATGAAACAACAAATACTTAGCTCCAAAAGAAATTCCCTAGTCCTCTTGATGCCTGAAGATGATGAATCAATGAAGCCTGAAGGCTATGTCAAGGAGATTTGAGATCAAACTAGGGTTTCACCAAAGAGTGGCTCAATGAGGTTTAATGATCATCAAAATATGGCTTAAGGAATGTTAGAAGAGGAGTGGAAGACTTGCTAAGGCTTCTATTTATAAGCCATGAAGGTCGATCGACCGTTCGTCCGAGCGACCGGAGCTCGCTGTGGATACTGGGCTCCATTTGGTCGATTGATCAATCGATCGGGCATAGAGTACGTGTACTCTACGTATTGTACCTATACTCTATATTGAGTTTTAGCCGATTTCTTTCTTCGGTTCGGGTTTCAGATTACAGTTTAGGTTTTTTGGGTTCTTTGAATCATAAAAGAGGATTTTATAATTTATCTAAACACCCTAAACTTAGACTCTATCTTCCCAACGAATCTGAGCGCGTCGACCAACGTCCTTCTAATTTTCTGCTTTCTCCGATATTTTCGATCGTGGACGTCGTGCACTAGCCGAAATGGAACCTGAAAATAATTCTGCATGAAAATATTAGTTCCATGTTTGTTATCATCAAAACCGAGATTAAGACCAAAATTGAAAACCTTAGGCCAACAGTATATTCATGGCCTGTGTGTATTATGTTTAATAATTATGTGGCATAAACATTAGTGCTTATAGACATGTGAGATGTGAAGTATGGCATGAGGACATGGAGGGGCCGAGGTATGACCATAGCATATTCGTGATATACCTGTTATGTGGATGTTTTTATTCTCCTTGGTATGCCATGTATGTGTGTGTGTTGTGCTTGATGCATGATCTCGGAAGCCCCACCGGTGAGGGGAGGGTATGCCCCAAAGAGACAGTATTGGGTACTATTCTTGAAGTTTCGTCCGGTGAGGGGAGAGAATACCCCAAAGAGACGATCTGGAATCCCGACTGGTGAGGGGAACGTATGCTCCAAAGAGACGATTCGAAAGAGCCCATTTTGGTGAGGGGAGGGTATGCCCCAAAGAGACGGTTCTGGGCTGGGTGGTAGTTCAGAGGCCACATCGACTACTTACGCTATGTGACTATGTGGGATCGATGGGTCCAGGTTGGCTTGCATGTTTTTGGTGTTGATGTATTGGACATGTACTTCATATTTGGTTAACATATTAATTGCTGGTTGTTATATGGTGTATAGCAGAGTAGAAATGCATGTTGATAATTGTTCTTACGAGTTATGCTTTTACCCATTATATGCTTGTTCATTTGCTTGATTTATTATTGATGGATATGGTGGTTTGAGGACTGATCCACTTACTAAGTCCTAGTTGGACTTACCCTTTATTGTGATTTTTTTTTTCTGCATCTGAGCGAGATCAGAGAGGTACTAGGATGCACTAGTGCAGCTGGTGGTGGCGGGGATAGTGGATCTCGTGACATGTCATGGTCGGGGTGGATGCCCGAGTGTTAGATTTATTTTATTTGTTTAATTGAGTCATATGGACTTGGTTTAGATGTTTATTTCCGCATTATTACGTTGAGAGATTTATTCATGTTTTAAAAGACTTCATTCCTTAGAAGGGTTTTGAGCTTTTATCATTGAACTACTGAATTGGAGATTTTATAAATATTACATTTATGTTTTTTGAAATCAAAATGGTTTTATAAAATTTTCAGGTTCTTAATTGCATTATGTGGTTTGGTTGGGTTAGGCTTCGGGGTACGTGTGGTATTCTGCCGGTCATGCCCGGGTTTGGGGTGTGACACCTAACTAGAAAATCTTAAGGGTGAGAAACACACTTTTGAGATAATAAAAAATGAGTTAGAAAATGAGAATGCGAAATTAAAAAGTGAAAACAAGTTTTTAAGATCTCAAATAGAACACTTGAATGATAGCATGCTTAGCTGTAATATTCGAGATATATTTTTTAATCTCTGTTATCTGTTTTGTGTTGCCAGTCTAGCGGGCTAGTTCTAGGTCGAGTCGAGTCGACTCGTGGTCTGGTGCGAGCTTGAGAGCTTGGCTAAGTAAATCATAGATTATAAATTTTATTTGCTCGATTAATTTAATTGTATTGCATGCGTGTGCTGGTGATTTGATGCTTTTGTGGAGCATTGAGTTAAATTAAGCTATGGCGGGATAGCAGGTTGGATGCGGGCTCGAGGCAGATGCGGGTTTGATAAGGGTTGAGGGTTTGGGGAGGGAATTATAACCCCCTCCCCCCCCCACCCCCACTCCCATAGGCATGCGACTCCCTATTAGAGCCGCACAGAATTTTGGAGAGAGGAGCAGCCGAGCCGCCCCTCTCCCTATCTTGGAGCCGCCGCCTTCGAAGGTTAGCCACCGAGAGAGAGAGGAGCCGCTACCCCTCTCCCCCTTCCCTTGGAGACAGCCGCCGAGGAGAAGAGCCAAGCCAAGCCGAGCCCTTCTCCCCCTCTCTATTTTCCTCTCCTTCGGAAGCCAAGCCACCGGCTTGGATTGGAGCCGCCGCCGCCCCCTTGTTCAGAGGCCGCCGATCGAGGGTTTTCCTATTTTTCCTCTTCCTAAATTATGTGAGTGGTTTTACCCCTCCTTTTCTTGAAATTCTTCTCGTGTTCTTGAGCCGATTTGGACGTTGAGGCGTTCTTGTTGATTTCTGTCGATTCTTGAGTTTTTATCACCAAATTTGAATGTCGATATGATGGAGGAGGCCCGAGATTCTCCTTTGTGGCCCGGCAGCCCTAGGACTATCCTAGGGGTGCTCGGCCAAGGTGGAGCCCTCGAGGTGTTTGATAAAATGCCTAAGACAAGATTCTTGCTTGTTTTGGGACCTATGTCATTGATTGCTTACCTTATTAGGTTCCTACGATGTCAATGCATATCTTGAAATTAAAACTGTGATTTCAGCGTATTAATCATGCTTTACATATGGAAGGATTTAATCTTGATGCCATGTATGTTTTTGATTTGGGTTCTTGATTATGAAGCTTGAATCTTGTTTTTAAAGATGATGTTGATGCTTGCTAAATCTTTTTTAGCAAATATGATTTAATCCTTGTGTGATTCATCTCAATAGTATAAATTTGTTTTGGTAGTAATTAAGAATTTAATTACTGTGAATTTCGGATTAATTACCTTGATATGCTGAAAACTCAACATGCTGGAATTTCATAATGAATTGTCATTAGGGAGGCTGATTTTGTAATCTCTGTTGTGATACGTATGGCTTACTGAACATAGTCGTGTAACCTATCATTTTAACAAGAAAGCATAGTCTGGATCCATAGGACACACTCTGGAAATCAAATTTGGTTTGGGTGCACCCGTTTTGGGCTCAACAGTAAACTGAAAATAAAACCCTAATTTTGGGAAATGAAAATTTTAATTGTATAATTAAAATTCAAGGGCAACATAATCTGTTAAGAGCCGACAAACTAAATTATATGCATGAAATAAAACCTCATGGGTTGATGATGTTACGGGTCTAGGCGTCGTGATTGGGCATACCGTGTCGCAGTGTTGTCGAGTAGAGACACCCCTAAGACACCGTAGGAGACACTTGACTTAGGTCATGTTAGCGCCATATCCTTGGATGGTTAATTTCCAACCTGTGTTTAAGGAATAAGTTCGGACGGGCAAATCCAAATTATTCCTGCGACTATTTAAGGAAAAAGATCAAATGGGCGAATCCCAATTGTTCCTGCGTTTCTCGTGGAATAAGTTCAGACGGGCAAATCCCGATTGTTCTCGAGTTTCTTATGTTAAGGAATAAGTTCGGACAAACGTATCCCGATTATTCCTGCACTTTATCTAAGGGTTCTATTATAGGATAAGCTCGGATGGGTCAATCCCGACTATCCTCATAATCCTTGAGTGTGATTGTTGCCTTTGGGCACGGGTAGGTTGAGCCCTGTTGTTCTTCACTACTAAGTGAATGGGTTAGCCTTTGGGCATGTGTTGGCCGGATGGCCTACTAGCTAGTCATACCATTTGTTGCATTATCCCTGTATGAGACATGTGTATTATTGTATGCTTTGTCTTTATGATTGGTTTTGTGGTGGGGGATGGTAGGACCGCTCACTGAGTTCTTTGAACTCACCCGTTGTTTATTTACTATTTTTTTTGCAGAGCCTGACCGGCGAGGTAGGCGGGAGCACTTGGCGCAGCTGGAGGGCAGAGGAGTCACATTGATCTCATATCAGTTCTAGTTAGGGGTCGTAGTCGAGTCTTTGGTAGTTTTGTCATGCTCTGTGTTTTGGTGTTTTGGAGTTGTAGTCCTTTGAGGACATTCATGTCTTTTATTCAGATTTCATTTGTTAAAGTAAACTGTTAAACTTGTTTTTATTCATTTCCGCACTTAAAATGTTTTGCTGCGGGGTATAGGCACGTCATGGGTTAGGCAGCGGGGTATAGGCACGTCTACCTTGGCCAGTCACGTGACCCTGAGATGGGGCGTGACATTAGGTTAAAAATGGAATTATGCATGCTAAACGAAAAAATGATAATATTACAAAATGCCACGCCTAAGGCTACTAATGTTAGAAAAACCTCATAGTTCTAGAAAATTCAATGGAAGTTGCTTTTGTTGTGGGATATTTGGGCACATGATTAGAGATTGTGCAATTAAGAGGAACCCCCATGCTAGATTTACTTGGGTTCCTAAGATGACTAACACTCAAGTTTTGGGTACCTAAAGTTGCATCTTCTCCTTTTGTAGATGAAGAACCATCATTCTCCATTCTCAAGCAAATAGAAGTACTTGGATCTTGGATTGCAGTTGCTTGAAGCACATAACGGGAGACATCAACCTATTTGCAACCCTATCAAGAATATGTGACTTTTGGAGACAATGTCAAAGATAAGATTGTTGGCATTGTGATATACGTATACTACCTTATGCATGTATCAAAAATGCTTTATTAGTTGATAGGTTAAAGCATAATTTGATTAGTATATCTCAATTATGTGATAATGGGTATCTAGTTGTCTTTGAAGAATCTAAATGCATAATTAGAAATACACCATCAAATATTTACACTTTATGTTTAAATGTATTGCCTAATCCACATGTTAGATGCTTAGTGGCAATGGAAAATGATTCTTGGTTGTGGCATAGAAGTCTAGGACATGCTAGCATGAGCCTTATCCTAGAAATAACTAAAAAGGATTTAGTTAAAGGAGTACCCAAGATAAAATTTGAAAAGGATAGATTTTGTGATGCATGTCATCATGGTAAACAAGTTAAATTATCATTTCATAGCATAAATCAAGTTACCACATCTAGGACACTTGAACTTGTGCATATGGATCTTTTTGGTCCTTGTGATGTTGCTAGCTTAGATGGTAAACTTTATTGCTATGTTTTAGTTGATGATTATTCTAGATTCACATGGTCAGGTTTTCTTTCTAGCTAAGAAAAATGAAATATTTGATTTCTTGAAAAAATTTGCTAGGAGAGTAGTGAATGAAAAAGGAATTTCTATTTTGAAAAGTAGAAGTGATAATGGAGGTGAATTTAAAAATGAAAATTTTTCCGAATTTTGTGATGAACTTGGTATTGAACATACCTTGTCTTCCCCAAAAACCCCTCAACAAAATGGGGTGATTGAGAGGAATAATAGAACGTTGTAAGAAATAGTTAAGATTATGATTTGTAAAAATAATTTGCCTAAGTATTTTGAGTTGAAGCGATAAATACCTATTGCTATGTTTTAAATCGAGTTTTGTTATGAGCAAAGATTAAGAAAACTCCTTTTGAGCTTTGGAGTGATAAAATCCCAAGTGTGGGATATTTTGAAATCTTTGATTGCAAATGCTTTATTTTGAACACTAAGGAATATCTAGGAAAATTTAATTCAAAATCTGATGAAGGTTTTTTTCTTGGATATTCTCACTACAAGAAAATATGGTATAATAGTAAAAAATCCGTCGGTAGTACTATTACCAACGGATTTTTCTGTAGGTACAATTCGTCGGTAAAACCTGCTAGGTAATACTGATGGATTTTACCATATCTGTCGGTATTACCGACTGATATCTTAGTCTGTTGCTAATACCAACGAATATCTTTATCCGTCGGTATTACCATCGGATATATATCTTTATCTGTCGGTAATACCAACGAATATATATCTGTTGGTATCACCAACAAATATAATCTGTTGGTAATACTAACAGATGCACACATCCGTTGGTAATAATAACGATTATAGTTTGTTGGTATATATATTGCATCTAGATTGGACTCTATAAGTTGCAAGTGTGGTAACAATATTAGAGAACACAATTGGACCCTATAATTTCAATGAATTGCATTATCAAAGGAATACAAGATACAAATCTATATTTACATAGTTATATTGCATCCAGATTACAATAATTCAAATTAAGTTGGGCAAAATTTAGACTACAACTGGACAAAATCCAGAAAATGCATCTTAAAAGGTTTTGTTTAAGATAGGACTATTGTGTTGCAAGCATTTCCATCCATACTTTTTTCTTTGGTTGCTCTTCATCCTCTTCTTCCATCATGAGTTTGCCTCTCTTTTGAACAACCTATTGGATAAGCTTCATATAACATTGAAACAAAAATTAGCTGGAAACTAGAAATATAAAGCAAATGAAGAAAAAAGATAGTGAAAGGTAAATACCTTTTGAGCACCATCTGTATTGATAGGCTTGATATCTGGATTTGGACCTACTAGTCCATCAAATAGTGAAATGCACTTTGTGTAATTAGCTTCCTCATCAAACTTCAAGTTAACAACATACTCAATGAATTGTCTGAAGGGTTGTGGGCAAAAGCAACACAATGATTCTGGAGAAGCCATTTTTTCTTACAGACGAGGAAGCCTTAGTTCTCACCCTATGAGTGCGAAAAACATACGCACATTTGAGATTTATCATTTAACTCAAATATGACATTATAACTTCGGTAGTTGCATGCCCGATGACCTTGCCAAGGCAATTGGCCACGGAGAAGAAAAATAAGCGTATAAGCAAGTGATTCCAACCTACTCCCAGTTCTTCCTATATGAGCATGCACACTGGCATAACGTACAGTTCCCTTGCAATATCAGATATCAAGCAAAGTTATAACTCCTGGGCCATTAATTAGGACCCAAAGAATAAAATCCTAGCTGTTCATTTTTAAGAATGGATGAAAAAGTGACATTGCTCATCAAATTCGTTGGTCATATTCAACATGTAGACCGGTAGCACTATCCTTCCACCTTGTAGCTGATCAACAAAGATAAAAGATGAATTAGTAACAATATACAGAAAATGAAACTTCTGTAACAAACTCATCAAAGCACCATCATTCTCAAACATTGTAGTAACTACCTAATCCAAGATCAACTAGAAAAAGTTTCTTTTCTTCAGGAATCAGGAGTTTCAATAGGACCAAGTAAAAAGTTTTTTGGCTTTACATACCCATGCACATATCTGTTACAAAATATTGATTTTAAAGTACATGATCAGAGCATATCAAGAAAAACATTAAGAAATTTAAAATAAATATAGCATACTTTTTTAAACAAAGAAACTCATGAAATAATGAGAAAACCAACCCTTTAGAATGAACCTTCTTAAGGATGGAGATTGCTTCAATGACGATAAATGCAACCATTTCAATGGACATTCTGCACATAAAAAAAGAAAGAGTTAACAAACAATGTTAAGTCGGTATACTAAATGATTAAATGTAGTATAACACAACAAATAGACACTCACGTATGAGAATTGTTATTCCACACATTCCTCAAGCTCGGTCCCAGCATATCCATGACCTATATCAAAGTATTAAATCATACAACAACATCAAACAAAATGAACATAAATAAGTAGCATTCTTCACATCACTGAGGGTGCTGCAGGAATGAAATCCAATAAGAGTTGGAAGAAATATAAATCTAAGTGTGAAACCTAAATTTGTGAAACTTGATTCACTTGTAAATTAACCTTCCATTCATAGGGCAATCCATAGTTACATCCTTTGCTTGTTCGGTGCTCAAATTTCAGAGCTACCTGAGAAAATTAGAAAAAAAAAACATTTTTTTATCACTCATGCAAAATATTTTCATCGGAACAAAAAGCAATCAAATTGTAGCTAAATAAAGTGAACACAATGCATACCTCCAACGCATTGGAACCAGTAGTCCTATCATCAGTAATAAACTTGGGATGCTTGAGTAAGTTGCTAAAAAGGTTTTGTTTAACATACTCTGCTACTTGAGCGCCACCATGACCTGCACATCCACCCATTTAAGTGTAAAATTCTCATGCAAATACTGGATTATAAGCATTCCTCAAAAGACAATATTGATCTAATATATATTTATATAAATTTAATTGTGCAATTGTAGGTTCTCATGGGAAAAAAACCCAACTATTTTGAATTTAAAAAGAAGTTTTAAGACATCAACCAAGACAAGGAATTTTGGACATACTCAATGCTAATACGAAACCAGGGATATTCTTCCCATAAAAAACACTAAATAAACCTACGATTTCCCCATCTACACAATCAATCCTTGTCTCATAGAAGTCCTCTATTGAAGACCTTTTACATGGTGAGCTTGCATATCCATAACTAAACTTCAAGTTTTGACTGTTAGAAAGAGACAATCATGTGTATCAATGGTTACTTTGAAATAGTACATCCACAGAACTGAATCACCATACTTCAATGTAATTTCTGCATGGAATTCACATAGTATTTTCCTCATAACTAATAATATATATGTAAATGCATCATGGACAAGAGGGCTTGCATGTTCTTTAATACACTTGCAAAGAACAAAACTTTACATCTAATAATTCTCAATAATTAAAGAATCAATCACTGTTCAGACACACAAAAAATTTACTTTCAAGGACTATATCATTTGAATTGAAAGCTTATGATATATAATGTAATGGTTATATGTAATACATATTAAATTGCAAAAAACAGAGATCATATCATGCCATATTAACATAAGCAAACCTCAAAGTAAAAAAAAAGTAAGAATGATCCACACAAGTCACAACCAATAGAAAGCTAAAATTATTCCTTAACAATACCTCAGTCCTCCTCCATTAACAGGTTCGCGGTTGGGTTGAGCCCCGATGATCGAGCTCAAATAACTCATATTTGTCTCAAATCGCTCAGTTGGAACCAAATACAATAAATCTACGGAGATGAACCAAATGAAACAGATCGAAATCATCTCAGAAAGAGATCCAGGTTGTCCATTGGTCTCCTCATTATAAAAAACGCAGCCGATCCAAATGGAACCCTAGCAGATTCACCACCTGAACAATAAGTACAAACAATAACCCAAAAATCAATTGACCAAAAATAGCTAAGTATGAAGGCAAAATCTAACCGATGACGATCAAAAAAGGGCGACAAAATTGTCGAGCTATGGACAAAGAGAGAAACCTAGGCGGGTTAATGGAGAGGGAGGCGAGCGAGCACTAGCAGATTCATAACGAGGGGAGGCGTCAGGGTCACAGGGAGGGAAGCACCGGTAGGTTCATCGCGAGGGGAAGCAAACCCTGGTGGGAGGCGAGCACCGTCGAATTTTCTCAAAGAGAGGCGTCGTAGGGAAGTGTTCATCGGGGTGATGATCGCAGCAAAGGGTTTCCCAACGAGTTTGTCGGCTGGAAAAGTTAGGGCCCATTAGAGAAAGTTAGGGCATGGATTTTTGTTGAGATAGAGGGAAAATAATAGGTCGGATGAAATAGAATAGGAAAATAATAAAAATAATAAAATTATAAATTTGTAGGCTAAATTACCAACGGATTAATTATCTGTCGGTAATAAATCCGTTGGTGAAAGTATGTTTTCTTGTAGTGTCTACTAGTTCTAAGATTTATAGAGTTTATAATCGTAGAACTATGGTAGTTGAAGAATCCATGCATGTTACATTTGATGAAAGT
Source organism: Canna indica (assembly GCA_034359265.1). Classification (NCBI taxonomy): domain Eukaryota; kingdom Viridiplantae; phylum Streptophyta; class Magnoliopsida; order Zingiberales; family Cannaceae; genus Canna; species Canna indica. The sequence continues at coordinate 54,099,752 of CP136891.1, read as the reverse complement.
AATGATTCTTCTAGAAATATCAAGATTGTGAATGTAGATGAAGAACTTGAGGAATTAACATTTCTGAAGATGAACCCAATGAGGAACCTTATGATGAAGAACCTTCATCCTCAACATCCCAACCTCAGTTGAAGAAGAAGAAGCTCTAGCTCCTCTCCCAAAAGCTTACTAGTTGACAAGAGATCATCCAATTGATCAAGTCATTGGAGAATTATCAATGGGAGTGATAACACATTCTAAACTTAAAAATATTTGTCAATGTTGTCTTTATTTCTCAAGTATAGCCAAAAAATATTAAGGAAGCTATAGATGATGAATTTTGGGTTATTGTCATGCAAGAAGAACTAAATCAATTTGAAAGAAATAATATTTGGGATTTAGTACGTACCTAAGCTTAGTGAACAAACCATAATTAGAACTAAGTGGGTGTATAGAAATAAGTTAGATGAAGATGGCTTAGTTATTAGAAATAAAGCTAGGTTAGTGGCCCAAGGTTACAATCAAGAAGAGGGTATAGATTACAATCAAACTTATACTCCCGTAGCTAGATTAGAGGCTATTCTCATGCTTTTAGCATTTGCAAGTTTTAAAGGTTTTAAACTCTTTCAAATGGATGTTAAAAACATATTTTAAAATGGTTTTATTATGCAAGAGGTGTATGTTGAACAACCCCCGATTTTGAAATTTTTGATTTTCCAAATCATGTTTACAAATTGAAAAATGCATTATATGGTTTAAAACAAGCCCCTATGGCTTGGTATGAAAGACTTTCAAATTTGTTTGTTGAACTAGGTTTTAAATTTGGAAAAGCCGATTTTCACTTTTCCTTAAGCATGATAATAATGACATTTTATTAGTTCAAATATATGTTGATGACATAATTTTGGTGCAACTAATGAAATTCTTTATGAGTAATTTGCTAAGTGCATGCAAGATGAAACCGCGAGTAGACCTGATATCATGTTTAGTGTATGTCAATGTGCTAGGTTTCAATTTTGCCCCAAGATGTCTCTTTTGAGTGCGGTAAATGCTTATTGAGATATCTTAAGGGTACGGTTGATTTAGGTTTATAGTATCCAAATGATGCATCTTTTGAGTTGATTGGTTTCTTCGATGTCGATTTTGCCGGTTGTAAGATTGATAGAAAAAGCACTAGTGGGTGTTGTCAATTCCTAGGCATGAGTTTAGTTTCTTGGTTTTCTAAGAAACAAAATTAGGTTGCACTTTCAACTACCGAAGCGGAATACATCACCTCGGCTAATTATTGTGCACACGTGCTTTGGATGAAACAAACCCTCATAGATTTTGGGTTGAATTATTCATGCATACCTATTCATTGTGATAATACTAGTGCAATCAACTTAACAAAAAATCTGATATTGCATTCTAGGACTAAGCACATAGACCTAAGACATCACTTAGAGATAATGTAGCATTGGAACTTAGGGTTACCTGGGTGCGCCGTGTCTGTATTAGCTGGCCCGTCATTCGTCTCAAACGACACCAAGGCTTCTTTCCGCAGGGCTTCATCCACTACCCGAGCCAGAGTAGAATTCTCAGTGTAGTGGATAAGCCTGCCAATCTGTGGCCTCAGACCTGCCACGAACCTCTTGACCCTGGCGGTCTCAGACGCCACTAGGGTTGGATGGTACTTTGAGAGACGGTTGAACTCCATCTCATATTCTGACATTGACATGCCTCCAAACTGGAGCAACATCTCGAAATCACGGGCGCGCTTGTCGCGAACACTCGTAGGTAGGTACTGCTACTCCACAGCTACCCTGAATTCCTCCCACGTGGGAGGTGGTGTGCCAACTGCCATGCGGGCCCTCGAAGTGTGCAGCCAGACCTTTGTCGGTCCCCTCATCTAAAGTCCGACCATACGAGCAGCTGCCTCTGACGAACACCCTAGCTCCATGCATAACTTGTAGCAATCCCCTAAGAATTCAGTCACTTCCACCTGACGATCTATTTCGGTGAACTCTGGTGGCTTCAGTGTGATGAAATTTGCATAGGTTGGGGCCACCAGAGTTCTGACCATTGGTGCTATCATCTCTACCACCTCTAGTACCACTGGAACTATGGGCACTAGCTGTGGCGGTGGCTGCTGAGACTGCTGCTGCTGCATCTGCTATCTCAGTTCTTGCTCCCTGAGGAGCGTCTCAGTTAACTGATTCACCTGAGCCTACAGTTGAGCAACCGCTGAATATTGCCCCTGACCCTCAGGCGGCTACCTATCTCTGGCCCGGGCCCAGCCTTGGCATCGACCTCGGCCTCGCCCCCGGCCTCGATGTTCTGTTGAGTTACTACACTGCCACTCAAGGCAGCATTTGGAGCCTCCATTGCACTCTCACAGAAAAGAAAAGAGGTTGCCTGTCACATAATAATTTCTTAACAGAAACTTTTTTAAAAAAAATTTACTAACCCGATGGTGCGCTGAGTGCAGGAGTGGTCGCCCGATCTCGTAGCATAATTATACCGTATGTTGACACGCTAGCATATGTCTCATACGGTACCCAACACTGAGTCATAGACAAGACCTAACCTAGGGCTCTGATACCAACTTTATCACACCCCAACTGAGGTTAGTGTGATCGGCCAGAGCCTATATCCTACCCCGTAGCCTACTGTCTACATTGACATAAAAGAAATCAGAACACGTCGATAAAAGAAACCTCAACACAAACTTTATTAAAAGTTTTCAAAGTTCACAATTATATGTTTTGAAATCAAGGAAGAAAACCAACATCAGAACAACCGAACGTCTCAACTATCAAAGATTTACAAACTTTTTCCAAAATACAACTGCCGGTGCAGAAAGGAAAAAAACTACTAAAACACTGGACTATGACTCAAGGACACCGCTACGAGATATGGCACCACCACCCACCCTCCAGCTGCACCATGCTGATAGGTCACAATCACTGCTCATGCTCTACAAAAACAAAGAAACAAACTGTGAGTCCACTTGGGACTCAGTGAATGATTACAGACCCGATGGGTTAAATGGTACAAACCATATATGTGAAAACTTGCCATCTCGACCTATCCAGCCTCCGGCATCCGGCCCTTGGGCCTACTTATGGTATAAGAATCCCGGCTACAACCGGCTCTACCATACAAGGTAGAATCATACTGGGCGTTCAGCCACATCATATCAAAATATAAAAAGGAAATCCCGGGCCATTGACTAGGATGGTCCACTAGTCTCCGGACACCGTCTGGGCTAGGGATAGCTAGTCCCATCCAACTGGGGTCTGACACCTAGCGAGCCCGTTGGTGCATCTCAAGACCCAACCACTGGTCAAGCTAAGCATTGGTCATTTCCGACCTCCACGCTTCTTAGCGGACCATCTCAAGCACATCACACAATCAAAATGTCCTAGGGTTTCCTTATATATACTTCGGGCCATTACCCGTATCTGGCCCTAAAATGTTTACTAGAAGTCCTAGAAGTTATGTCATCTCCGCTGAGAATTAATGCCGCCCTTTCAAAATGTGTACACCTAATAGTTCAAGGTTTCCAAAAATGTTTAATAGAAGTCTTAGAAGTTCTGTCATCTCCTAGCTAAGGTTCCATAGACGCTGAGCATCTCGCAACGTCCTACACGTTATCTAACATTATACACTACCTTGGGTGAGGAATTCCATGTACCGACCTTGGAATTCCACCCATGAACATTTTAGGACAGCATGTGTAATCTAAAGAAAAGTAAGCATACTTTACAACATCTTCTATATATAGCCACGAGATTCATACATAAACAATTATACACTACCTTTAGAATTAAACTCAATAAGAAACAATTTATCTAGCATGACAAGGTAGCAATGAATTCAACAATGCATGTAATACTAACCATGGTAAACTAATATATCATTTCAAAAATTAAAGATGAATGAGCTAAGGATGGTCATTAAGCTAGCATTCCTACAATTTCATAAATCAATAAATTTACTTACTATGGTTAGTGTTCTTCCTAAGTATCATCATGTTTCTATAGTTTTAACATTAATTCTAACCTTGGAAGTTTACATCTAAAGCTTACCCTCTCCCTCCCCCTACGCTTGGCCGAGCCTTGAGCAAGGTGAACCTTGCTCGGCCATGCCTCTTAGCGTAGGAATGGGAAAAGGAGAATTTATCCCTGATCCTAATTCTTTGTCTCCGCTATATCTAAATTTCATGTGGACTAGTTTGCCCCTTCCCCTACACATGGCCGAACCCTTCTCATGAAGATTAGGGTTCATTCGGCCACAATCTAAGAGTCCTAGGGAAGACATGCTTTATAACACGTGAAATTGACGATTAAGAATGCTCTATTGGTGAACTTAAGATCATCTAAGGGCCTTACTTCCGTCAAGGGAATTGGAGAAAATTTTGGCATGACCTTTCCCCTTTTCTCATGATTCGGCAGCCCTAGCATTTGAGAAATTGATGAGGAAACAAAATGATCCGACAAGGATTGATACAAAACTATGTATACACCACTACGAAACCTCAATTCGTCAGAAAATTGCGAGAAAACACGATCCTATCACCACTAAGGGTTCGGCTACCTACCTCCCCCATTTCTTCAAAACAAACCACTCACCTTGATTGAGGAGAATGAAAGATCGGATGATGACAACTTCAAATTTTCCGATGACGGCGCGAAATCGCGGATCGACGAAAATCCCCTTTCCCTTGCTTCTTCTCCCCCTCTCCTATGCGCTGCCTTGTGCGACTCCAAGATGAGTCGCACGACAACATGGATGAGGGATTTAAATCCTTCATCAAACCTTCCTTAATGGCCCTTGACTCTAATTCATGACTCCAATTAAATTGCATACATCATTAGTCGAGTCATACCTTTTTACTCGAGGCGATCCTAAGACTCGACTCGACTACCCCCGAGTCATAATACTAGTGCAATCAATTTAACAAAAAATCCAATCTTACACTCTAGGACCAAGCACATCGATCTAAGGCACCATTTTCTTAGAGATAATGTAGCTAAGGGGAATATATCCATGGAATTTGTATCCACCGACAAACAACTTGCGGATATATTCACGAAACCCTTAAGTGAAGAAAGCTTTACAAACTTAAGAATGCAATTAGGGATTTGTGCTTTTCTAAGTGGTTGAAAATTCAAAATATACATGTCTTTTGAAAAATTGCATTTCATGAAGTATCATCACACTTATGTATTGCCTTGTAATGGGGCTTTTCAACTTATCGATGCTCGCCTTCCATAGGCTTACATTGATTGGAAGGACTATAGTAGTAGATGATACTCATTTTTATGGTTTCTTGGTTTTATCATCGGAACTCATTAATAGTACCTTAGTTCTTGCCCTTTTTGATTGATGTCAAAAGGGGGAGAAAAAGTAAGGTCACATATGTTTTATGATGCATATAGATAGGGGGAGTTACAAGCATGATATGCATATTGATAGGGGGAGCATATGTTAAGTTGCACAATAGATTGTACATGCCTTAACTCAAACTCACAAATGATACTTAGAGTCTTCTTTTGTATAAAAATTTCATGTTGTGTTTGTCATCATCAAAAAGGGGGAGATTGTTGGCCCAAGGGGTCCCCCTAGGCTTCGATCTCTATTTTGATGATAACAAACATGTATTTAATATATGTGTGAAGTTTTGAGTTCAGGTTGAGGTTACGATACGCACGCGAATTTCGCTCGGAGAATTGCAAAATCGTCAAAAAAGGCTCAGATGTAGATTAAGTAGAACTTGTAGATTATCAAATAAATTCAATGTAATATATCCCTAAGATCTCATCCCAAGCCTATTTGTAAAGTTATCCAAGTCAAAACTTGGTAACAAAACCCATGAAAAAGTGTGTAACAAAACAAATGTAAAAAATAGCCTCAGCCCAGGTTCGGTCGATCGGTCGGTCGACCGAACAAGGCAAAAAAATGGCAGTAGCCACTTCGGTCGATCAGACAGGGCCAAAAACTAGCAATGGCTAATTTGGTCAACTGATCGGTCGATCGGACAATAGAAGAATTAATCGCGATCAATTCGGTCGACCATCTAGTTGACCGAACATGTCTGTAGAAGGGCAGAACGGCAGCGGTCGCTGGGCGATCGATCGGTTGGTCGATCGACGATCGACCGGCAAGCAATCGATCTGCGTCCAACGGGCAGAAAAACGCCCGTTGGAGTGTTGTTTCGAGTGACGGGTTATAAATACCCCTCACCAACCTCTCTTATCCTCTCTTATTGATCATTAGTGCATTCCAAAGAGAGTTTTGAGCCTTCAAAGATTGATTAGTGCTTGCTTGCTTCACCGATAGTTTCATCTTCCTCAAGCGATCTTCTCGTCTCAACTTCGACAAGGATTCGAGCTCAACATCTTGAAGAGTTGGAGACTTGGAAGGCGTTGGAAGGAGCTCACACTTGTGGTTTCATTTTTAGCTCCTTCTTGTTGTTTTCATTGTTCTTTAACTTGTAATCTTCATTGATTAGCTTGCTAGGTGTGCTGGTGTAAACACTTAGGGTTACTTTCTAGAATTGTGTTTTTCCTAAGTGAATAGGTTTGAGGAGTTCCCAAAGGGTTGAGAACCGAGTCCTCGGTTTTATTCAAAGGGAAACACAAAGTCGATAAAGGATTTGGTTAGAAATCCTTGGTGTGGAGCCAAGGTAGTGGAGTAGGCGATTGGCCAAACCACTTTAATCTCTTGTGTTTGCATTGCCTTGTTTGATTGTTTATAATTGCATTTCATACTTGCTAATGAACATCATTTAGTCGCACTTACTTTCGATTGAAGTTGGAATTGATTTAAAAGAAATTCAAGTAAAAGTAAAAAGTCACCCAACACTATTCAACCCCCCCTCTAGTGTGGGTATTCACTCAACATATACATTGCAACAATTCATGAAAAGCACTACTTCTTTTGTGGAGAGGACTAAATGTCAATTTAGGAACTATGATACCATGTTTAGAAATCAAGATGCATCAATTAGAAACATAGAAAGTCAATTGGGACAAATATCTAAGCAACTAGCGGAAAGGGCAGAAGGTTCATTGCCTAGCAACACTATTGCAAACCCAAGAGAGCATGTGAAGGCAATCACTTTGAGGAGTGGAAAGGAGCTAGCCGAACCAGAAAAAGAAGAAGCAAAGGAGAAAGAAAAGCCCTCTAATGAGACCAATGTGGAGCCACATAAGGAGAAGAAGTATGAGATTCCAATGAGACGCAACAAAGGTGTGGAAAAAGAAGAAAAAGCTCCAACACCTTCAGCATATGACCCTCCAATCCCTTACCCTCAAAGGTTGAAGCAACAAAGGAAGGAACAACAAGAAAAGCAATTCTCTAAGTTTCTAAAGGTGTTCAAGAAGCTACAAATCAACATTCCCTTTGCTGAAGCTCTTGAACAAATGCCAAGCTTTGCATAATTCATGAAGGAAATTCTCTTTCAGAAGAAGAAGATTAAGGATGATGAGACCGTGATGCTCACCGAGGAATGTAGTTCTATATTGCAAAATAAATTGCCTCCTAAACTAAAGGATCCAGGGAGTTTTACAATTCCATGTGTTATTGGTGATGTTTATTTCAATAAAGCTCTTTGTGATCTTGGTGCTAGCATTAACTTGATGCCTTTGTCTATTTTTAGGAAGCTTGGAGTTGGAGAAGCGAAGCCTACTATGGTTTCCTTGCAATTGGCGGATAGGTCTATCAAGCATCCAAGAGGCATCATTGAAGATGTTTTGGTGAAAGTAGACAAGCTCATATTTTTGGTTGATTTCATTGTGCTTGACACGGAGGAAGATAGAGAGGTTCCACTCATTCTTGGGAGACCCTTCTTAGCAACCGGAAGAGCTTTGATTGATGTCCAAGAAGGGAAACTTGAGTTGCGTGTTCAAGATGAGAAAGTCACATTTAATGTGTTCGAAGCAACAAAATTCCCTTTAGAGGCTGAAGCTTGTCTTAGAATGGATACCATTGATGAAGTGGTGGCTACTTCCTTTAGAGCAAGCTCTACTACTCTCCCTCTGGAGGCTTGCCTAATGAACCCTAATGTTGTGGAAGAAATAGAAGATGACAAGCTAAAATTACGTCACGAGCTTTTGGAAGCTCAATCTTTTGTGTTCAAGCCTAAATTCACCACTTTGAAGATTGAAGAGGAAGTTCAGCAAGCTAGTGATGAACCACCCAAGTTATAGCTGAAACAACTACCTTCTACCTTGAGATATGTGTTCCTTGGTGAGGGAGAAACTTATCCAGTCATTATTAGTGCCTCTTTGAATGCTTTGGAGGAGGAGAAATTGCTTAGAGTGCTTAGAGATCACAAGACTGCAATTGGTTGAGAAATTTCTGATTTGAAATGTATTAGTCCAACCTTTTGCATGCATAAAATCCTCATGGAAGATAGTTACAAGCCTCTTATGCAACCACAAAGAAGATTGAACCTAACAATGAAAGAGGTTGTCAAGAAAGAGGTGATGAAGCTCTTAGATGCTAGGATTTTCTATCCAATTTCGGATAGTACTTGGGTGAGTCCAGTTCAAGTTGTGCCAAAGAAAGGAGGGATTACAGTTGTGAAAAATGAAAATAATGAGCTCATTCCTACAAGAACAGTGAGTGGTTGGAGAATGTGTATTGACTATAGGAAGCACAATGATGCAACAACAAAGGATCACTTCCCTTTACCATTCATGGACCAAATGATTGAGAGGTTGGCTGGTCATACTTATTATTGCTTCATGGATGGATATTCAGGCTACAATAAAATTCCTATTGCTCCGGAAGATCAAGAAAAGACCACCTTCACTTGTCCTTATGGCACTTTTGCATATAGAAGGATGCCTTTCGGTTTGTGCAATGATCCTGCCACCTTTCAAAGGTGTATGATGGCAATCTTTCATGACATGGTGGAGAGATTTTTTGAGGTTTTTATGGATGATTTTTCTATTTTTGGTTCTTCTTTCGATAATTGTTTATATCATTTATCTTTGGTTTTGAAAAGGTTTCAGGTAACTAACCTTGTTTTGAATTGGGAAAAGTGTCACTTTATGGTGCAGGAAGGTATTGTTTTAGGGCACCGGATCTCAGCCAAGGGCATTGAAGTTGATAGAGGCAAAATAGAAATCATTGAGAAATTGCCTCCACCCAAAATGTCAAGGGAGTCAGGAGTTTTTTAGGCCATGCTGGATTTTATAGAAGATTTATAAATGATTTCTCTAAAATTGCTAAGCCTTTGAGCAATCTTTTGATTAAAGATGTTTCTTTTAACTTTGATGATAATTGCATGCATGTTTTTGAAACTTTGAAGCAAAAATTGATTTAAGCTCCTGTTATTGTTGCCCCTGATTGGGATTTACCTTTTGAAATTATATGCGATGCTAGTAATTTTGCTATAGGTGCGGCACTTGGTCAACGGAAAAATAAACTCTTGCATATCATTTATTATGCTAGTAGGACTTTGAATGATGCACAAATTAATTATGCTACAACTAAGAAGGAATTGTTAGCGGTTGTATTTGCATTTGATAAATTTCGTTCTTATTTGATAGGTGCAAAAGTCATTGTCTACACTGACCATGCCGCCCTCAAATTTCTGTTGGACAAAAAGGATGCAAAGCCAAGACTCATTAGGTGGATTCTTTTGCTACAAGAATTTGATTTGGAGATTAGAGACAAAAAGGGAGCTGAAAATGTGGTGGCAGACCATTTATCAAGGTTGTCTCTCTATAATTCTCACGAGGACGAAGCAATAAAGGAGACATTTTCGGATGAACAACTCTTTGCTACACAAATAGCCCCTTGGTTTGCAGATTATGCCAACTACTTGGTGAAGAAGATCTTGCCTTTGGACATGTCTTACCAGCAAAAGAAGAAGTTCTTCTCTGATCTCAAGTTTTACTTTTGGGAGGAGCCCTTTCTTTACAAGCATTGTGTTTATCAAATCATAAGGAGATGTGTTCCGGAGGAGGAGATGGCAAGCATTCTTCATCATTGTCACACTTCACCGGTAGGAGGTCACTTTGGAGCTACACGGGCAGCAACAAAGGTTTTGCAATGTGGATTCTATTGGCCTTCACTTTTCAAGGATGCAAATGAGTTTGTGAGGAGATGCAACGAATGTCAAAGAGCTGGGAATATGTCAAGGAGACATGAGATGCCACTAAACAATATCTTGGTGTGTGAATTATTCGATGTTTGGGGCATTGACTTTATGGGACCCTTCCCTTCATCTTTCAACAACAAGTATATCTTGGTGGCTGTAGATTATGTGTCTAAATGGGTTGAAGACATTGCTTCACCTACCAATTGTTGGGTGAAATGGCCTACACTAGAGGGGGGGGTGAATATATAGTGTGTTTACTAATTTTTTTGCCTAAATCCAATTTTAATTGTTTCTTTGGTTACTTAGGCAAATTACAAGATGAGTAGAAAGCGGAAGCAAAGTAAATGCGATAATGAAATAAACACAAGTAGAATCAATGCAGACACAATTATTTATAGTGGTTCGGCCCCAATGCCTACTCCACTACCTAAGCAACCCGCTTAGGATTACCAAACTAAACTTTACTAGACTAATCTTGTTTCCCTTACAACGAGGACTTTGACCCGAAGAGTCTCGCTCTCAACCTATGACACTTCCACACCCGGAAGTCTCCGCCTTCTTACCAAGAGTACTCTTCCACCTCAACCTAAGGAACAACTCAACTAATCTTAGTAAACTAAGTTTACACTGGTGGAATTAAGCCTCAAACACAAAGGCAACCACCCAATTTCAAGACCTAACAACCTAGGTCTTCACAAGCTCAAATCCTATGAAAACAAGTACAAATAAAAATTAAAATTAAAATGAAAAGAGCTTAAAGAATAAACCAAGACCAAATGCTCTTTTCCAAGCCTTCAAAGCCTCCAACTCGCCAAGACGTTAAGCTCGAATCGAAGCCCGAGTTGAGGGAAGATGAGCGCTTTGAGAAGTCGTTGATCGGAGATGCTAGCGCAAGTCAATCAAGCTCTAGATGGCAGAAATCTCTCTTTTGAATGCTTATGTTAGTTGTTAAGAGAGGTTAAATAAGTTAGATGAGGGGTATTTATAACCCCTCAACCGAACGGCTCCTCAACGGGCATTTTTTTTGCCCATTGGACGTCGTTCGGTCACTTGTCGGTCGATCGTCGGTCGACTGATCGATCGACCACCCAACGATCGCTGGCTTTTTGCGCTTCTATCGCTCTGTTCGGTCGACCAAAGGATCGATTGAATGAGTCGCGATTAAGCTCCTATGCTGTCCGGTCTATCGGTCGGTCGACCAAAGTAGGAACTGCCATTTTTTGGCCTTGGTCTGTCGACCGAAGTAGCCACTACTGATTTTTAACCATCTTCGGTTGATCAAATTGGCTACTGCCAATTTTTAACATCATTCGATCGACCAACCGATCGACCGAATTGGCTACTACCATTTTTTTTAACTACATTCGGTCGACCGACTGGTCGATCAAACCTAGGCTGAACTTGATTTTTTCAGCCTTCTTCTTGTGCGCTTCATTTTCGGGTTCCGACCTCCATCGTGCGTCAACTTGGAGAGCTTTCCATGTGTTCTTTAGACTCGTCCAAGACGTCTTTGGTGCACACATCGAACTTCGAGAGATTTCCATGACAAACCTGAATGCGCCTATCAATGTCCTTTCGATTTTTCGATTTCTCCGATATTTCCGATTGAGGACATCGAGCACTAACCGATATGAAACCTGAAAATATTTATCAATGAAACATTAGTTCCATGTTTGTTATCATCAAAATCGAGATTATGACCATGGTAGAAAACCTTAGGCCAACAATCTCCCCCTTTTTGATGATGACAAATATCCTTAAGAAAATATCTACAATTAAGCATAGAGGATATCAAACATGGGATTTCTCTCCCTACCAACATGCATATCTATATAAGAGAACTCCCCCTATCTATATGCATGGTTTCCCTATATTTTTTTCCCCTTTATCTATATTTTTCTCCCCCTTTTGACATCAATAAAAAAGGGCAAGAAAGGTCAACCTATAGTCAAATTTGAGACTCTAATTTTTTTTTATTATGAAACATAAAAATCTCAACTAAAGGGATGAAAAATCAAATATCTAATATGAAACTAAATCATACATGATATCATTAGATGATAAATACATTCCAAGTCTAGAAATCATGTATAGGCTTAAGTATTGATATTTTCGTGTATCGATCAAGGAGTCAAAAATCATTTTAGAAATGATTTTTCTCATCAAATGAGTAGAACGATACTATGAGTGAATTTAAAGTATCATACTTCAAGTCTCATTTGAAAATCTAATGAAAATTTAAAAAATCGAAAAAATGAGCAACTTGAGAAGAGAGATACTTTAGTGGCATTTTTGTAAATAAATGAGATTTTAATGACATTTTCAGAAATCATTCAAACTTTCAAAATACAAAGATATGGTCATGTAAAACATGTATATCAAGTTTGAAGTGAAAAGAATGTCATTTGATCAAAATATGAACTTAGGACGATTTCATTCAAAGTGAGCATGAAAGCATGAAAATGGCTAAGTATCAAATTTTACTATCTACTCATGTATTCTCATATTTAGGTACCTAGATATCTAACACGAGTGAGTCTAAGTATATTGATCAAGTTTGGGCTTAAAATGTGGTTTCTAAGTCACTTTTTGACATAGGTCAAAGTATACTTCAAGTTTTCAAAAATCAAACTTTTAAATCCATACAAAATCATATTTTTGACAATTTTTTTTGAAACTTTAGTTGGACAAACTAGATTTTTCAAGGAATCTACAGGTTCAAGAATCAGTCAAAAATCAGTTTCTTATAAATTCATAAAATTCTTGAAAGTCCAAGGGCATTTTCTTAAATTTTAGGTGTTTTTCTGAAAGTTATATTTTTTGCTTCAAACTTTTCAGACATCGCTAAATGATCATTTAAGATGAGTGTGTCAAGTTTGAGCTCAAAATGATTTATCTAAGTTTATTTTTCATCCTATATTGATTTCAATTAAAAAATTGATATTTCTAGATATCATTCAAGAATATTTAATTATTATACAAAGATTTTTGGAAAATTAAACCCATACCTTATTCTTAGAAATTTTACCAAACTTGCATTTTTCTTTCCAATTTTTAAAGCCTTCCCTTTTATCATAACTTTGCAAGCAATATTCATTAGTAGGATAATGAGAATATAATTACTAGCAAGGTCAAATTGGTCTTTATTGAGAATTTCAACCTAAGCTAGGTAGTGAAAAGTTCGTTTCAAGAAAAATCGCCATGAAACCAAAACAAATCGAGAGATCACAAAATATGAAATTTTGAAACATAAGATCTACAACCCTTCCTATTGGTTGAAAACCGAAAGGCCACAATGAGACTATGATTTTAAACCACAAGGTCGCTTAGGCCCGTTATAGGCCACATAGGTCTCCGAAGAGACCGAAAATCAAAAATCAAAAATGTTTTTGAAGTTATATCGAGAGTGGACAAGACTCAATAGAATTATGCATAGTATCATAAACTTCAACTAAAATGGATTAAAGTTAGGTAGAAGATGATACCAAAATGTTTGATGCCAATTTTACCTATGGCATCTAGGTGAAAGCTTGAAGTTGCAACCATATAAGGATCCTTCATTCAACTCTTTGGTCAACTTCAACACATCATCAATCGTTCATCCTTCTGTGGTAGCTCCCCCTACAAAAGAACAAGAGACATTTGGTACCCAAATGGCTTTGGGTCCTTGGGGGTCAATGGGCTTCGGTACCCAAAGTGTCTTAACAACACTAGGATTCACTTTAAAAGCACAATCATAGATCGCATGCCCATATATGCCACAACAAAAATAATGTCCATGAAATTCTTTCTTTTTATCCTTTTTGTGAACATGAGGTTTATAGTTAGAATGCTTAACATGTAAACTATGATGAGCATGAGCATTCTTAAATGAAGCATTCTTGTTTTGAGGTTTCCTAAATGAGACATTTTGATTTCTAGATTTCTTAAAAGAAGACACATTTGATAAATCATTGATTTCCCTATTCAAGAATACAACCTCATTTTTCAAATCACTCATGGATTTGTGAATAACATGCAATTGAGATTTCAACATGTTATTTTGAATTTTCAATTTTTCATATTCTTAATTTTGAAATCATTTTTCAAGTCATCATTCCTAAACTTCAATCTAGCTTTCAAATCCTCATTTTCATTTTTCAAGTCTTTTGCCTCACTTTTTAAATTCTCAATTTCAAGCTTAAAATCATCATGGCAAGAAACAAGTATACTTGAATTCAAATTTTCATTTTCTAGTTCATGCTCATGAGAACTAAGCCTTAAATTTTCTTTCTTTAGTTTTCTATTTTCCTTGTTATTTTTCATAAGCAAGGCATACATATTTTTGCATTCTTCTAGTAGTTCTTCAGAAGACATATCAAGGGATTTTGAGCTACTAGAATCACTATTTTGATCATGACTAGAAGATGGTAAATATACCTCATTCCGAAGACCCATGAGGCAAAAGTTCGATGTAGCTTCATCGTCATGTCTAGAAGAGGCTTCACTTGATTGAGATGTGGATGGAGAAGCACACTTCTTTTTGGATTTCCTTTTCAAGAGAGGATAATTCATCTTCTTGTATCCCGTCTCTTGGCAAATGAAACACCTAAGTTTTCGTTTCCGATTCTTGCTTGTGCTTCTTTGGCTAGAAGTGCTTTGGACATCAAAACCAAGATTAGTACTAGGGGGATGACCATTGTCATCACCACCTTCATTAGAAGTGACAATCTCTTCAGTCTTGGCATAATCATATAGCATGTTTAAAGTTGCCCAAATATCAAAAGCCGAAGTACAATGCATGACTTTTCAAGGATGCTATTAGGTAAGGTACAAAATATGGAATACATAGCATCTCCATTAGATTGAAATATTTTCTTGTCAAGTTCACTCCAATCATGCATGTCAACCTTAGGTTCAATGTATTCTAATTTATCATGTTATAGACATCAAAACCTCTAGTCTTTAAGTAGGTATACATCCTAGACTTCCAAAGACCAAAGTTCAATTCATCGAACCTAGGAGGTGAAGACGCTACCGACTCTAGTGCCATTTTAAGATCGAGATAAATTGTAGAAGAGATGGTGAAATCTCAATATACGGACCCGTTCTGATACCAATTGTTGGGTGAAATGGCCTACACTAGAGGGGGGGTAAATAGTGTGTTTACTAATTTTTTTGCCTAAATTCGGTTTTAATCATTTCTTTGGTTACTTAGGCAAATTACAAGATGAGTAGAAAGTGGAAGCAAAGTAAATGCGATAATGAAATAAACACAAGTAGAATCAATGCAGACACAATTATTTACTAGATTAATAAAGTAAGTTCGGCCCCAAAGCCTACTCCACTACCTAAGCACCCCGCTTAGGATTTCCAAACTAAACTTTACTAGATTAATCTTGTTTCCCTTACAACGAGGACTTTGACCCGAAGAGTCTCGCTCTCAACCTAAGGCACTTCCACACCCGGAAGTCTTCGCCTTCTTACCGAGAGCACTCTTCCACCTCAACCTAAGAGACAACTAAACTAATCTTAGTAAACTAAGTTTACACTGGTGGAATTAAGCCTCAAACACAAAGGCAACCACCCAATTTCAAGACCTAACAACCTAGGTCTTCACAAGCTCAAATCCAATGAAAACAAGTTCAAATAACAATTAAAATTATAATGAAAAGAGCTTAAAGAATAAACCAAGATCAAATGCTATTTTCCAAGCCTTCAAAGCCTCCAACTCGCCAAGATGTTAAGCTCGAATCGAAGCCCGAGTTGAGGGAAGATGAGCGCTTTGAGAAGTCGTTGATCGGAGAAGCGAGCGCAAGTCAATCAAGCTCTAGAAGGCACAAATCTCTCTTTTGAATGCTTATGTTAGTTATTAAGAGAGGTTAAAGAAGTTAGATGAGAGGTATTTATAACCCGTCAACCGAATGGCTCCTCAACGGGCGTTTTTTTGCCCGTTGGACGCTCGTTCGGTCGCGTGCCGGTCGATCATCGGTCGACCAATCGATCGACATCCCAACGACCGCTGGCTTTTTACGCTTCTACCGCTCTGTTCGGTCGACTGGAGGATCGACCGAATGAGTTGTGATTAAGCTGCTCTGTTGTTCGATCGACCGATCGGTCGACCGAAGTAGGCACTGCCAATTTTTGGCCTCGGTCGGTCGACCGATCGACCGAAGTAGCCACTACTGATTTTTAACCATCTTTGGTCGACCGATCGGTTGACCGAATTGGCTACTGCCAATTTTTTAACTACATTCGGTCGACCGACCGGTCGATTGAACCTAGGCTGAACTTGATTTTTTTAGCCTTCTTGCGCGCTTCATTTCCGGGTTCCGCCTCCAACGTGCGTCAACTTGGAGAGCTTTCCATGTGTTCTTTAGACTCGTCAAAGATGTCTTTGGCGCACATATCGAACTTCAAGAGATTTCCATGACGAACTCGAATGCGCCGATCAATGTCCTTCCGATTTTCTAATTTCTCCGATATTTTTGATCGAGGACATCGAGCACTAACCGAAATGGAACCTAAAAATATTTCTCAATGAAATATTAGTTCTATGTTTGTTATCATCAAAACCGAGATTAAGACCAATGTAGAAAATCTTAGGCCAACACCAATGTTGCTAGGGTTGTCACCAAATTCCTGAAAAAGAATATATTTTCAAGGTTTGGCACACCAAGAGCAATAATTAGTGATGGAGGCACACACTTTTGCAATCGCCAATTTGAAACTCTTCTTGGACAGTATGGAGTTACTCATAAAATTTCTACTCCATATCATCCGCAAATAAGTGGCCAAGTTGTGGTCTCCAATAGAGAATTGAAATGGATCCTTGAGAAAACAGTGGGTAATTCTAGAAAAGATTGGGCTACCAAGCTTGATGATGCTCTGTGGGCTTATAGGACTGCTTACAAAACCCCAATTGGGATGTCTCCCAATAGGTTGGTTTTTGGTAAGGCTATTAGAGAGCATCTCAACTTTGATCTCAAGGAGATTGGTGAAAAGAGAATGCTACAATTAAATGAGCTTGTTGAGTTTAGATGTGATTCTTATGAGAGTGCTAAGTTCTACAAAGAAAAGACTAAAACATAGCATGTCAAGCACATCTTGAGGAAAAGCTTCTGAAGGCCAAAAAGTGCTCCTGTTTAGCTCCAAACTCAAGCAATTTCCAGGAAAATTGAGGTCAAGATGGTCTAGACCCTTTGAAGTCACCAAAGTCTTGCCATTTGGTGTTATAGAGGTCAATCACCCAACAAAAGGCACTTTCAAGGTTAATGGACAAAGATTGAAGCCATACATTGATGGGGAGTTTGACAAAATCAAGGCTTCAATCCGTCTTTACTCTTCCAATTGGTTACAAGAATCATGTCCAACTTAGGGACATTAAACCAAAGTGCCTTTTGGGAGACAACACAAGTTTTCTATCTCTTTCTCTGCATTTTGCATTTCTTTTAAGTACTAGTGCTTTTCCCTAATTTTATTTTAGTGTGCTTTAATTTTATTTTGCAAGGATCCTGAACATGAAGCTTTAGAGGAGGAGAAAGAGGAGGAATAATAATAAGAAGAAGATGCAGCGGATCAAGCCTAATGGTTGGGGAGTAACTTTCCTTACCCTCCTTTGCTTTCATTTTTAAGTTGGGGACAATGTTTACTTTAAGTTTGGGAGTGGGAAATCAAAAATTTTCTGAAAAATGTTGAGTTGAAGCTAGTTTGATTCTCCTTTAGTATTAACTATTTTAAGTTGGGTATGTCTTTTTGTGTGAAAATAATAATAATAATAAAATCATTAAACCTCACTAATGTATTTGGGTAAGTGAAAAGCAAAGATTGATTTTGCTTCAATGATGACATAATTTAAAATCATAACATGCAATGATGACATAATTTTTTTGCTCAGAGATCAGAATGACACACCGTTTGATGTTTTAGAAAGCTAAGAGAAAGAACTAATACTCTCATGTTGACCACTTGAGCCAATTCGTGCATTGAAGGCCTCGGAACTGCATCCCAAGTTACGTCATGTTTTGGTCCAGCACTTGAATGAGAGAGGATCCACTAAGCTAACGGATTGTGGGAGTCAAATCCACTCAAATGATTATTGGGCCAACCTTTATCTCACTCAGAAGAGGATTTGGATCCAATAAGAATGAATTTTCCATCAAGAAGACAACAAGATAGGAAGGCTGAAATTTGATGAATTGCTGCACAAAAACAGAGGGTGGCCGACCCTAATGAGGAGGAGAGGGCAGCACACAATAGGAGGATGGCATGAAAGAGGTGGAGAGTCGAAGTAATCAAGAGGGGGATTTCCAAGGTTTTCGGCAAGTTGGAGAAGCCCTTCTTCATCAAAAAGTCAAGCTAGTTGCATCTTCTCATTGTTTTCATGGCTTCCTTCTCTTTTCTTTCATCTTCCATCTATTTTAGTTGTTTAATTTCATCCATTATGAACTAAATTTATTAGCTAGGGCGTTGATGTAGCCAACTATTTGGTTTTGATACTTTTGGATTAACGTTATTCATGCTTTTACTCTATAATTAATTGATTGTAATTGTTCTTAATGCTATTGAGTGCTTGATCATCATTCAATTGATTTGTTGGTTTGCAATAACTTGAGAAAGGGTTTATAAACATTGATTCTCCTTATAAACACCATGAATTGAGCGAAAACTAGAGATAGGCAAACGTGATTCATGTGGTCATTGCAAGAATTCCATAGAACTTAAACCTTCTCTTGAATTAGTTTGTAACTAAGAGATTAGTCATCCGATTTGATTAGAAGAGAATTACTTGACCTTGAGAAAGGCTTGGAATTAGTTTCGGGAATTTGATCATTAATTAATTAAGGTAAAGGCTAAATAAATAAATCCTAGGTATCTTTATCAATAGTTAGGTGAAATCAATTAGCCCTAGCATCCATTTCATTATCTTGAACTCTTTCTTTAATTTTAATGCAATTAATCTGCTCAATTTTTAGATTTAAGTTATGCACTCAATTCACTCCAATTTGATTGTCCAAATAGCATTCCATATTAGTCAATTTTGGTACTTGATTCTATCCTCGTGGGAACGATACTTTTCTCATCATTTTATTACTTGTACGAATTAGTATACTTGCTAGCTTCACATCAGGCACTTAAAAAAATAAGGAAAAATTTAAGGCATATGATTTAGCGCAACATCATGCAATCCTCACATAATTAAGTGCAACAGTAATATGTTCAACGTAGCCAAATAAATATAAAGGCAAGTAGTCTCAAATACAAATATAGAATAGTCTAAGCAAAGTATAGTATTAATACAAGTCCATATAATGAATGCCATCATGCAACAATGGGACTAATCATCCTTAGGTGGTGGAGGTGGCAGATGCTTCTGATAGTATTGCCACATCTCATCCACCCGACCATACATCTCATCAACACGATGACCATTCTCTTCAACTCTTCGATCGTACAGATCGATACGTTGACCATACTCATCAATGCGGCGACCATACTCATCGATGATCTAACCATACTGATCGATGCGTCGGCCGTACTCATCTAGATGCCCTGTCGTACCTCTGTTCCATTCCAATTGGTCAATATGAAATTGAGCAAATCGATGCTCCAGCTCTCCCAAACGCTTAGTTGAGTAGCAGCTGACAAGCTTCCACCAGCATCCGCCTCATCCCTATCCTCCTCATCATCATCGTTGTGCACCTCAGGTGCCCCCGTATCCTCTTACCGCACTAGTTTTCAAGTATTTTTACCCAGTTTAGGGTATAGGTGTCTATTTCTTTGGGCACAAACTCTATCTCAAGTTTGGACCTATTTACCCAGCAGCATAGATAAAATGAGAGATTACTGTGGCATAGGGTAGGGCTTGCTTTCTAGAGGCATGAACATTCGCTATGTAACGAAGCATAAGATCAGGAACGTTTATAGGTCTACGGGTCATAGCATAAAAGAGCACTCTAGTACTCGTGCTGGTTACCTCATCATAATGTCTCGCCCTAGGAAGTATATTAATTATAAGCAATGATAAGATGCATAATCCTAGCAGTAGTTGATAGTTTGATGCTTTGAGTAGGAAGCATCCCCTGGTAATCTTCAGGACAAATGACTGACACAACCTCAAAACTAAGAAAATCCGCATGAAAGTGGTGTGTGGACATGTTATATATCGATCTTCCTAGTAGAGGGAACCCAAAGGCATCCCAAATGGTTGTTTCAGTGATGACTATGGATTTACCTTGGATTTCAGATTGAAGGACTAGTGAGTCACCTAGTCTAGCCTTATCTATAACTAGGTTAGAGAAGAATGCCTTTACCAATATGGGGCACACTATGGTACCTGTCTCCCTATGTATTCTACCCTTCCCAGGGCTGCAAGCCTGCTTCTAATGTCATACTTTGATAGGTCTCCTAGGTTCACTGGAAGAGTTTGTAAGATGGTTCTATCTATGAACCAAGGGGCTTGAGTCTTGCCTATATATGGAGGTTAGGAGATTATTGGGCAAACTTAGAAGGTTTGTCTTGGGTGCCATCTTCAAGACAACTAAAATAATGTGTATATAATTAGATTTGATGGGTAATGTATGAAGGCGAAATAGCACACTAGAGGGAGGGTGAATAGTGTGTTTACTAAATTAATTAGCCTAAATTCAATTTTAATCATTTTCTTAAATCATTTAGGCAAGATGCAATTATGCGATTAAATGCGGAAGCAAGATAAAACAATTAAGCACAACAATATATCAATGCAAACACACAAGATTTATAGTGGTTTGGCCCCAATGCCTACTCCACTACCTAAGCACCCCGCTTAGGATTTCTAAACTAGTTTTACTAGATTGAATCTCATTTCCCTTACATAGAGGACTTTGACTCGAAGAGTCTCACTCTCAACCTTAGGTACTTCCACACCCGAAAGTCTCCGTCTTCTTATCGAGAGCACTCTTCCACCTCTACCCTAAGGGACAACTCGACTAATCCTAGTAACACTACGTTTACACAAGTACAAGTGGCTTTACACCTTCACAACAAGGTAACCACTTTCTGACAAGAAGACCTAACACCCGGTCTTCATACAAACCCAAATCAAAGAAAAATAGTTCAAATAACAAATAAAAATTATAATGAAAAGAGTTTAGAATAAAACCAAGAATAAATGCTCTTTTCAATCCTTCAGAACCTCCAACTCGCTGAGTCGTAGAGCTCGATTCAATTCCCGAGTTGAGGCAGCAGCTGGCGCTTGAGAGAATGTTCGCAGAAAGAGCAGAGCGCGCTTAATCAACCTCTAGAAAGCTCAAATCTTCCTTTTAATTGCTCAATAAAATCTGTAATCATCAAGGAAGAAACTTAAAAAATGTTAGATGAGGTATATTTATACCCTCACCAAGAAACGACAGCTCAACGGATAGAAAACTATCCGTTACACACGCTCGGTCGATTGATCGGTCGATCGACCGATCGACCGCACAAAGTGACCGACGCTTCTTCTCTCTGTGCGGTCGACCGACGGGTCAGCCGCCAAGATGCAAAACTGTGTTCCCGCAATTCGATCGACCCATCGATCGACCGATGCAGGGGAAGCAAGAGCGCAACCGTGTGATCCTCGATTCAATCGACCAATTGCTCGACCGATAAGCATTATGCTCATATTTGGCCTATGTCGGTTGACCGACCGGTCGACCAAAGTAGCCACTGCAAATTTTTGGCATTGTTCGGTTGACCGACCGGTCGACCGAATTGGGTACTGCCAATTTCCTTACCCTATTCGGTTGACCGCCCGATCGACCGAACCTAGGCTGAGTTTGATTTCTTCAGCCTTTTTCTTCCACGCTTCGTTTCCGGGTTCCGACTTTCAATGACCATCAACTTGGAGAGCTTTTATGTGATCTTTGAGCTCATCCAAGATGACTTTGGTGCTCATGTTGATCTTCGAGAAATTTCACAACGAACCCGAGCGCGACGATCAATGTCCTTCCAATTTTTCCGATCGAGGACATCGAACGCTAATTGATATGGAACCTAAAAGATTTCTTGATGAAATATTAGTTCTATGTTTGTTATCATCAAAACCGAGATTAAGAGATTAAGACCAAGGTTGAAAACCTAAAGCCAATAATCTCCCCCGTTTTGATGATGACAAACAACCTTAAGAAAATATATTCATTAAAACATATAGGATATCAACTAAGGGATTTCTCCCCCTATCAACATGCATATCTATGAAAATAAACTCCCCCTATCTATATGCATGGATTTTCTATATTTTCCTCCCCTTTATCTATAATTTTCTTATACTTTTCTCCCCCTTTATACCTATACTCTTCTCCCCCTTTTTACATCATTCAAAAAGGGTAAGAAAGGTCAATCTAGTCAAAGGGATGAAAGACAAATATTTTTTCATGAGGTTGAGACTCTAAAGATTATTTTTCACGAAACATGAAAATTTCAACCAAAGGGATGGAAAACAAATATTTTTTCATGACATTTTTAGATTTCCTTCAAACTTTCAAAATACCAAGATATGGTTATTTAAATCATGTATATCAAGTTTGAAGTGAAACTAATGTCATTTAATCAAACTTTCAACTTAGCACGATTTCATTCGAATTAAGCATGAAAACATGAAAATGGCTAAGTATCAAGTTTTGCTATCTACTCATGTTTTCTCAAACTTAGGCATCTAGACATCAAACATGAGATAATGTAAGTCTATGAATCAAGTTTGGGCTTAAGATGAAATTTTTAAGTTATGTTGTTGATTTAGGTCAACCTATACTTCAAGTTTTGAAAAGAATCAAACTTTTAAATCTATACAACATCATATTTTCGATGAAAAACTTTGGTACCAATTTTTGGATGAAAATTTTGATACCAAAAATTGAATGGTCATTTGAAATGCATGAATAAAGTTTGAACTCAAAAGAATTTTCAAAGACCATTTTTCATCCTATATTCATTTTAATAAACAAATGGATATTTCTAGCTATCATCCAAGATATCAAAATTATTTCTAGGAATGATTTTACTCAAGAAATTGTGTGAATGATATTAGAAATGGAATCCAAATGGCATGCACAAAGTTTCATTTGATGTTTTTGAAGAAAGATCAAAATATCAGAAAGATTGATATTTCAAATAAGTGATACTTTGTGTTTTCGAAATCCGACTTCAAAATTCCATTTTAAATCAAATTCTTGATGAAAATTTTTGAAATTTTGACTGATAAAACTAGATTTTTCAGTGAATGTGCAGTTTCAAGAATCATCTGAAAATAATTTTTCTATATTTCTCTAAAAATAACTGAAAATGATACCAATTGTAAGTTGAAATGATATTTTTGTAATTTTCAGTTATTTTTAAAACTTGTTCAATTTTCATTCAAACTTTCATGACACCACATGATGGTCATGTAAAGAGTATATGTCAAGTTTGAGATGAAAATTATATCCTTAAGTCAAGATATCAACCTAGCATGGTTTCATTCAAAACTAAACTAGTTTTTATGAAACTTGTTAAGTTTCAATCATAAAATTACTCATGATTTTTCAAACTTAAACCTAGGGATACCTAACATGAGTAAATCTAAACATGTTCCCCAAATATGGATTGAAAATGAAACCTCTAAGTCATTTTTTGTTCAAAAGAGGTAAGCATGAATTGACCTCTATTGTCATTTTATCAAAAGAGGTAAACATGTTCATCAAATTTTTAACTTAAAATGAAGTCTCTAAAGAAGAATTTTAACCTAGTTCGATTTCATAAATATCATGATATCATGAAATGAGCTAAGTTATCAAAATGTTTCCTACTCATGAAGATTCAAATATTTATCATGCAACATCAATCATGAGTATAGAGACATCATTAAACATGAAAATTCAATTATTATAGTAAGATTTTTGCAAAGATTAAATTCATACCTTAGTCTTAGAAATTTGCCCAACTTTTCATTTCCTTTTTCATTTTCTTTTAGTTAGCATAGCTTTCCAATTCTTAACTTGCAAGTTGACTTCATTAGTATCATAATTAAATAATATGACAACTAGCAAGCTAACTTACTACATAGCAAGGTTCAATGCAAAGTTTCATTTAAAACCTTAACCTATGCTAGATAGTAAAGATTCATTTTAAAGAATTAACATGTTATCAAAATGAATCAAAGAGATCTTAAGATGTGAAATATTTGAAGAATAAGATCTCTACCCATGTTAAATTAGTGTGGACTTACAAGAAGGTCTCTAATAATAGATATTTACCTAGAGCAAGTTTCATTCAATGAAATTTGCCTAAGTGCTAAAATTCTACCTACTCATGAAAATTCAAGGGTTTAACATGCAACCCTAATCATGAGTATAGAGACATAATTTTAGCTTAAGCATTGAGGTATAACACTAAGATTTTGAATTTATCAAAGTTATACCTTATTTATGATAATTTGTCAAACTAATCTTTTTCTTCTTAACTAGCCTTCCTAAAATATTTATAACTTGCAAGTATACTTTATAAGTAGGATAATGAGAATATAATTACTAGCAAGTTATCAAACTAAGTAGCAAAGAGAGGGATGAATTATCGATATCAAAATCTACTTTGCTAAATAGTTTCAAATTCGTTTCAAAATAAAATAGAGTGATATCAAAATGAATTTTAAGAGATCACAAATGTAATATTAATGAAAACACGATCTCCAACCCTTCCTATTAGTTGAAAACGAAAGGCCACAATGAGCCTACGATTTAGAACTATAAGGTCGCTTAGACCCATTACAGGCCACATAGGTCTCCGAAGAGACCGAAGATCACAATATCAAAAATCATTTGAAATATATTAAGAGCGGGGAAATATACTAATATTAAGCATATATCAAACTCCAACTCTAATTTTAAAAAGAGGTATAGGAGATGATACCAAAGTATTTGATGCCAACTTTACCATAGGATCATGATGACTTGAAGTTGCAAGTTTGAAATGGTACAATCTATGAATCCTCCAGCAACTTCAATCAACCAATTTCATCTCACCCTTGTGTGGTAGCTCCCCCTACAATAGAGCATGAAATTTTTGGTACCCAATGGCTTTGGGTCCTTGGGGGTTAGTTTGCCTAGGAATCGAAAGTGTCCTAGCAACACTTGGATTTCTTTTAAAAGCACACTCATGGATAGCATGGCCATAAGCACGACAACAAAAGCAATGTCCATGAAACTTTTTCTTTTCAATTTTAACATGGACATGAGATTTAGTGCTAGAATGCTTAACATAGGAGGCATGATAAGCATGAGCATTCTTAGATGAAACATTTTTATTTTGAGCATGAGGTTTAAATGTGGAATGCCTAACATGAGATTTTGCATTAGAATGCATAGCATGTGATTTATGATGAACATAGGCATTCTTGAAAGAGACATTTGTCTTTCCAACTTTCTTGAAGGAAGTTGAGTTTCTTAAATTATGTACTTCCTTGTTCAAAACTAAAATATCATCTTTTAAAACTTCAATTGACTTATGCATGGCATGTAGTTGAGATTTCAAAATATTATTCTCACTTACGATTTTTGAATTCTCAAATTTTAAATTTTCGTTTTCAAGCTTTAAGTCCTTAAGCTCAAAATTCAATCTATCATGACAAGGATCCAATGAGCTAGATTTTAATTTCTCATTTTCTAATTCTAGAGCATGCACATGTGAACTAAGTCTAGAATTCTCATTTCTAAGCATTTTGTTTTCCTTATCCTTTTTCAAGAGCAAGGCATACATGATTTTATACTCATCCAATAATTCATCAAAATCATGAGAGCTAGATGAGTTAATACTATCATTATTATTAACATGACTAGAAGGAGAGGAGAGTACCTCATTATTATCATTCATGAGATAAGCTTTTGAAGTGACTTCATAGTCATGGCAAGAGGATGCTTCATTAGAATAAGATGATGATGTGGAAGCATTTGACCTCTTCCTTGCCTTGTACTTCTTGGAAGGGCAATTTTTCTTCACATGTCCCTTTTCCTTGCATGCATGACACACTACCTTCCTTTTTCGGCTCTTGGAGCTACTCCTTTGACTAGAAGAGCTATGGGCATCAAAACCAAGATTAGTAGTAGGTGAATGGCCATTGTCATCACTACCTTCATTAGAAGTGCCAATCTCTTCGGTCTTGGCATAATCATGTAACATGTTTAGAGTTGCCCAGATATCAAAAGCCGAAGTACAATGCATGATCTTTTCAAAGATATTATTTTCACAAGAACAATATATGCAATTTGTTGCCTTAACATTTAATTCAAACCTATTAATTTGTTCTTGTGTTCATGCATCCATGTTTTCCTTAGGTTCAATATATTTGATTTTTACCATGTTAAAGACACCTAAACCTTGAGTCGTTAGGAAAGTGTACATTCTACTCTTCCAAAGACCAAAGTTAGACTCATCGAACCTAGGAGGTGTAGACGCTACCAACTCTAGAGCCATTTCAAGATCGAGAGACGATGTAGAGGAGATGGTGAAATCTCAATCTACGACCCGCTCTGATACCAATTGAAGGCGAAATGGCAACACTAGAGGGGGGATGAATAGTGTGTTTACTAAATTAATTAGCCTAAATTCAATTTTATTCATTTTCTTAAATCGTTTAGGCAAGATGCAATTATGCGATTAAATGCGGAAGCAAGATAAAACAATTAAGCACAACAATATATCAATGCAAACACACAAGATTTATAGTGGTTCGGCCCCAATGCCTACTCCACTACCTAAGCACCCCGCTTAGGATTTCTAAACTAGTTTTACTAGATTGAATCTCATTTCCCTTACACAGATGACTTTGACTCGAAGAGTCTCACTCTCGACCTAAGGTACTTCCACACCCGGAAGTCTCCGCCTTCTTATCGAGAGCACTCTTCCACCTCAACCCTAAGGGACAACTCGACTTATCCTAGTAACACTACGTTTACACAAGTACAAGTGGCTTTACACCTTCACAACAAGGTAACCACTTTCTGACAAGAAGACCTAACACCCGGTCTTAACACAATCCCAAATCAAAGAAAAATAGTTCAAATAACAGATAAAAATTATAATGAAAAGAGCTTAGAATAAAACCAAGAATAAATGCTCGTTTCAATCCTTCAAAACCTCCAACTCGCTGAGTCGTAGAGCTCGATTCAGTTCCCGAGTTCAGGCAGCAGCTGGCGTTTGAGAGAATGTTCGCGAAAAGAGCAGAGCACGCTAAATAAATCTCTAGAAGGCTCAAATCTTCCTGTTAATTGCTCAATAAAATCTGTAATCATCAAGGAAGAAATTTAAAAAAGGTTAGATGAGGTATATTTATACCCTCAGCAAGAAATGGCAGTTCAACGGATAGAAAACTATCCATTCCAAACGCTCGGTTGATTGGTCGGTCGATCGACCGATCTACCGCTCAAAGCGACCGACTCTTCTTCTCTCTATGCGGTCGACCGACTGGTCGATCGCCCAGATGCAAAACTGCATTCCCGTAATTCGGTCGACCCATCGATCGATCGACGCAGGGGAAGCAGGAGCATGATCGCATGATCCTCGATTCGGTCGACCGATTCATCGACCGATGAGCATTCTGCTCATATTTGGCCTCTGTTAGTCGACCGAAGTAGCCACTGCCAGTTTTTGGCAGTGTTCGGTTGATCGACCGGTCGATCGAATTGGCTACTACCAATTTCCTTACCCTATTCGATCGACCACCCGATCGACCGAACCTAGGCTGAGTTTGATTTCTTCAGCCTTTTTCTTCCGCGCTTCGTTTCTGGGTTCCGACTTTCAACGACCATCAACTTGGAGAGCTTTCATGTGATCTTTGAGCTCATCCAAGATGACTTTGGTGCTCATGGTGATCTTCGAGAAATTTCACGACGAACCCGAGCGCGACGATCAATGTCCTTCCGATTTTCCGATTTCTTCCAATTTTTCTAATCGAGGACATTGAACGCTAATTGATATGGAACCTGAAAGATTTCTTGACGAAATATTAGTTCCATGTTTGTTATCATGAAAATCGAGATTAAGAGATTAAGACCAAGGTTGAAAACCTAAAGCCAACAATGTATGCACCAAAACCAAAGAGAAGGGACACTTTTAAGATCAACATGAATTTTTACAAGAATCTTTTTCCTATGTTTCTTATTGAGAGAAAAGCATTATAATTTTAATATTAAATATCATTGTATGAGTCCAAAATTTATTTTTCTTTCCCCCCTTTTTTTTAACAAAAAATAATTTTTTTAAGAGATAGAATTTTTAAGACACCAATATGCATCATTTGATCTACAAAAAGAATTAAAGAAAAAGGAGATCACAAAAGAAAGAAAACCAACAAGAACACTCTTTTGTTTTGGCATTTTTTCTTTTTTTGAAAAAAATTGGCAAAATGGAAATTAGAAATTTGAATCATCATGGAGATCCCTTTAACAAGAACAAACAAAACAAAAAAAGATGAAAAATATGAGATTTCATGAAGAGAAAGTTTTTAAACACACAAAAGACACAAGAAGTATGATTTTTCTTCCCTAGAACTTGTTTTGAGCAAAATATGTCAAGGAAAAACCACCATGCATAGAGTAGAAAAACATGAACCATGATTTTATGAGTAAGCCTAGACATAGAGATGAAGGAAGATGAAAGATCTACTCAACATGATGAATTAACTCAAGTGTTTGAGCTAAGAGTTGAGTTTTTACCTTAGAAGTGGAGAAGAACCCTTAAGATCCAAGAAATGGGGGTGAGTGGCCGGTTGGAATGGTACGTGAGAGGAGCCATAGTTTTGGTCTTAAAAGCTTATGTTGAAGGGTTCAGATTAAAATAGTTGGTCAAATGGGTGGACAGGATGATTTTCTGTTCGCCGATCGACCGGGCGGTCGCATGTCGTGCGATCACTCAAGCTGAACTGTGTTTTCTAGTGCTTACAAAGAAAATTATTTTGAGAGATATAAATATTGGAATTTTATGAAACTTTTTCCACATGAACTATGCTTCGCGAGGATTCCATAAAATTAAGAATCACTCAAAAAGGATCTCTCTACACTTTTCTAGAAAATCCTCAAGTTCATAATGGTGTTTTCGTAAATATTTGGACTTTATGCGAAACCTTAGATTTTTATCATAGGATCCCTTGATCTGGCAAGATACTGCCTAGATCACTTATAATGATGTTTTTGAGCATATAGAGTTTTACTAAAAAAAATTATGCAATTTTAATCATATATATCAATTTTTCAATACATCCACTCATCACATTCTTATTTGCCTGAAATATGAAATTTTAAGTATCTATCAAGATACTTGTTTAAGTGTGATTATTTTGCAATTTATGCTCATGACAAATTCGTCAATCAAGATACAAGGTTCCAAATATAAAATCTATCTATAATATGTAATCATAAAGAGAGTCAAGATTTTCGAGTTTCTTTATATTCCAAATTTCTTATTTATGCTTTTTTACTCAAACAACATGCAAGATCATTCATAAACATATGGAATTCATTTAATCAAGAGAAATGAGGTGTCATGCAAGAATTTTTACCAAATTAACGCTCATACCTCATTTCTTGAATAATTCCACAGATTTTATTTTATTTCCGCATTTACTTGACTATAGCCTTCCATTTTCAATAGTCGTACGAGGGCGCTGAGGCCGAATGTGTTGGCGTGATAGCCATAGACCGCATTCGGGGATTTGGGCCGAGCTCGCTGAGGAGTGTAAGGCAGAACCGCGCGTGATGAGTCGTATGAGGGCATTGAGGCTGAATGTGTTGGCGTGATAGCCAAAGATCGGACTTGGTGGATTGGGTCGAGCTCGCCAAGGAGCGTAAGGAGGAAATGCGCATGATGAGTCGTATGAGGGCGCTGAGGCCGAATGTGTTGGCGTGATAACCAAAGAACTCACTCAGGGATTCAGGCTGAACTCGTCGAGGAACGTAAGGTGGAACCGCGCACGAGGTGTCATATGAGGGTGCTAAGGGTGAATGTGTTGGCGCGATATACAGAGACCACACTCGGGGGGTTTAGGCTGAGCTTGCCAAGGTGCGTAAGGTGGAACGATGCTTGAGGAATCGTATAAGGGCACTAAGGCCAAATTTGTTGTCATGATAGCCAGAGACCGCACTCGGCGCTTCGGGCCGAGCTCGTCGAGGAATGTAAGGCGGAACCACGCACGAGGAGTCGTAAGTGGGTGCTAAGGCTGAATTTGTTGGCGCGATAGACAAAGACTGCACTCGAGGGTTTGGGCCGAGCTCACCGAGGAGTGTAAGGTGAAATGATGCGTGAGGAGTCGTATGAGGGTGCTTAGGCCAAATGTGTTGGCGTGATAGCCAAAGACCGCACCCGGAGCTTCGGGCCGAGCTCGTCAAGGAACGTAAGGCGGAACTGCGTGTGAGGAGTTGTATGAGGGTGCTAAGGCCGAATGTGTTGGAGTGATTGCTAGAGACCGCACTGCGGGGTTTGGGCCGAGCTCGCCGAGGAGAGTAAGGCAGAACGACGCACGAGGAGTCATATAAGGGCACTGACGCCAAATGTGTTGGCATGATAGCCAGAGACAGCACTCAGGGGTTCGCGATGAGCTCGCCAAGGATCATATGGTGAAACCACTCACGAGGAGTCATATGAGAGCGCTGACGCTAAATGTGTTGGCATGATACCCAAAGACCGCACTACGAGGTTTGGGCCAAGCTCGCCGAGGAGAGTGAGGTGGAACCGCACGCGAGGAATCGTATGAGGGCGTTGAGGCTGAATGTGTTGGCGTGATAGCCAAAGGCCGCACTCGGGGGTTTGGGCCAAGCTCACGAATAAGGCAGAAATGCACTGGAGGAGTAGTATGAGGGAGCTGAGGCCGAATGTGTTGGCGTGATAGCCAGAGACCGCACACGGGGATTCGGGCTGAGCTCGCCGAAGAACGTAAGGCGGAACCGCGTGCGAGGACTCGTATGAGGCTCCTAAGGTTGAATGTGTTGACGTGATAGCGAGAGACCGCACTCAGGGGTTTAGGCCGAGCTCGCCGAGGAGCATAAGGCGGAACCATGTGCGAGGAGTCGTTTGAGGGCTCTAATGCCGAATGTGTTGGAAAGATAGCCAGAGACCGCACTCGGGTGTTCGGGCCGAGATCGATGAGGAACTTTAGGTGGAACGTCACGCGAGGAGTCGTATGAGGGCGCTGAGACCGAGTGTGTTGGTGTGATAGCCAAAGCCTGCACTCGGTGGTTTGGGCCGAGCTCGCCGAGGAGCGCAATGTGCAACCACACGTGAAGAGTCATATGAGGGCGCTAAGGCTGAATTTGTTCGTGTGATAGTCATGGACCGCACTCGGGGATTTTGGCCGAAATCGCCGAGGAGCGTATGGCAGAACCACGCGCGGGGAGTCTTATGAGGGCATTGACGCTGAATGTGTTGGTGTTATAGCCAAAGACCGCATTCGGGGGTTTGGGCCGAGAAAATAGAGGAGCGTAAGGCGGAAACATGCACGATGAGTCGTGTGAGGGAGTAGAGGCCGAATATGTTGGCGTGATAGCCAGTGACTACACTCGGGGATTCGGGCTGAGCTAGCCGAGGAATGTAAGGCGAAACCGCATGAGAGGAATCCTACGAGGGTCCTAAGGCCGAATGTGTTGGCGTGAGATTGAGAGACCGCACTCGGGGGTTTGGGCCGAGCTCATCGAGGAGCGTAAGGAGGAACCACGTGGGAGGAGTTGTATGAGGGCTCTAATGCCGAATGTGTTGGCAAGATAGCCAGAGATCGCACTTGGGGTGTCGGGCCGAGATCACTGAGAAACGTAAGGAGAAACCACGCGCAAGGAGTCGTATGAGGACGCTGAGGCCAAATGAGTTGGAGTGATATTCGTAGACCGCACTCAGGTGTTGGTGCCGAGCTCGCCGAGCAGCGTAAGGCGGAACCGCGTACGAGGAGTTGTATGAAGGCGCTGAGGCTGAATGTGTTGGCGTGATAGCCAAAGACCGCACTCGGGTGTTTGGGCCAAGCTCACTATTGAGCGTAAGGCAAAACCGCACACTAGAAGTCGTATGAGGGCGTTGAGGCCGAATGTGTTTGCATGATAGCCAGAGACCACACTCGGGGGTTTGGGTCGAGCTTGCCAAGGAACGTAAGGCAGAACCGCGAACGAGGAGTTGTATGAGGGTGCTAAGCACGAATGTGTTGCCGTGATAACCAGAGACCGCACTCAGGGGTTTGGGCCAAGCTCGCCAAGGTGCGTAAGGTGGAATGAGGAGTCGTAAGGTGGAACCACACATGAGGAGTCGTATGAGGGTGCTAAGGCTGAATGTGTTGGTGTGATAGACAGAGACCGCACTCAGAAGGTTTGGGCCTAGCTCGTCGAGGTGCGTAAGGCGGAACGACGCTTGAGGAGTCATATAAGGGCACTAAGGCCAAATGTGTTGTCATGATAGCTAGAGACCGTACCCGGGGCTTCGGGCCGAGCTCATCAAGGAACGTAAGGCGGAACTGCGCATGAGGAGTCGTATGAGGGTGCTAAGGCTGAATGTGTTGGCTCAATAGACAGAGGCGCATAAGGTGGAACTGCGTGCTTCACCTTTTCTATAGTCTCTTCCACCAGATCAGGTCCCATTATAAGGGAATCTCCTACCTCAAACTAGTCTACAAGCGACCTGCATCTCCGCTCGTGCAACGCCCGAAAGGGGGCCATCCCAATGCTGCTGTGGTAGCTGTTATTATAAGCGAACTCAATCAGAGGTAAGTGCCTATCCCATCTGCCCTCTAGCTCTAAGACACATATCCTCTGCATATCCTCCAGTGTATGAATAGTCCAATCTGACTGACCATCTGTCTGAGGGTGAAATGAGATACTGAACCGAACTTGAGTGCCCAACGCCTCCTGAAGGACTGCCAAAATTAAGCCGTGAACTGGGTGCCCCGATCTGAGATGATCATAACTGGAGCTCCATGATAAGCGACGATCCGATCCAAGAACAACCTCGCATAATGCTCTGCTGGAAAGGTCATCTTGACTGGTATGTAGAACAATGACTTGGTTAATCCACCACTGTCCAGATAGAACCATTGCCTTTCGCGGACTTAGGCAACCCAATCACGAAATTCATGGTTATCTTCTCCCATTTCCTCTCCGGCACCCCTAAGTTCTGGAGCAACCCTGCAGGCTTCAAATGCTCAGCCTT
Source organism: Canna indica (assembly GCA_034359265.1). Lineage (NCBI taxonomy): Eukaryota > Viridiplantae > Streptophyta > Magnoliopsida > Zingiberales > Cannaceae > Canna > Canna indica. The sequence continues at coordinate 54,066,529 of CP136891.1, read as the reverse complement.
CACCTGCTGACACACTAAGCACTTAGACGCAAGCTTGGACACTTCTCTTTTTATGCCTTTCGACCAATAAATCTGCCTAAGATCTCGGTACATCTTCGTGGCTATCGGATGCATAGTGTAGGTAGATCGATGAGCTATCTTTAGCACCTGCCTGCGAACCTCAGCCAAATCAGGTACCACAATCCGATTCATAAACCTCGGAACGCCCTCCGAGTCCACACTGATTCCATTATTTGCATCTCCTCTTCTGGCCAGATCCTTAGTGAGTGCACAAAAGGCATCCTCCTCCTGAGCAGCCCGCAACATGTCAACCAATGTCGACTGCACTCTCAAGTGGGCCACCAGCGCACCAGAATCTGACATTAACAAGACTGCTCCTCCATCCAAACATAGGGCCAACTCCTGAGCCAACAACCTCCTCCGGACTGCCAAATGTGCTAGACTTCCCATAGACTTCTTGCTCAAGGCATCAGCTACCACATTAGCCTTCCCTGGATGTTACATGATCGTGCAATCGTAGTCCTTCAACAGTTCAAGCCATCTTCTCTACCTCGGGTTCAACTCCTTCTAGGTGAGCAAATACTGGAGGATCTTATGATCAGTGTATATCTCACAAGCCTCGCCATAAAGTTAGTGATGCCACATCTTCAATGCGAACACCACCGCTGCTAGCTCAAGATCATGGGTTGGGTAATTCTTCTCGTGAACCTTCAACTGTTTGGAGGCATAGGCTATCACTCTGCCATTATGCATCAACATGCAACCCAAGTCGACTCAGGAGGCATCACAATAAACAACAAAATCTCCTAAACCCGAGGGTACTGCTAAACTTGGCGCCGACGTCAAGCGGTCCTTGAGCTTTAGAAAACTCTCCTCGCACTTACTGTCCCATTCGAACTTGACCTTCTTATGGGTCAGGCGGGTCAATGGCGTGGCAATCCTAGAGAAATTCTCCACAAACTTCCTGTAGTAACCAGCCAACCCCAGAAAACTGCAAATCTCCGAGACATTAGTCGATCTCTTCCAATTTTGAACCGCTTCAATTTTTGCAGGGTCCTCCTTTATTCCTTCCTTGGACACCACATGGCCAAGAAACCCCACACTCTCCAGCCATAACTCTCACTTGGAGAATTTGGCATTGGTAGTGAGAGAAGAAGCAACTTTCAACATTTTCTGAAACTCTTCCGGGGACATTTTGCCGATTGTTTGAGATGCCATTTTAACCATTTCAGGATTCATCTCTGCAGAAAAGCCTATCAGATATACAATTTTGGTTTATAAACAAAAATGAATATCAGATATAAGTTTAACCAACAATTATAAGAGTTATAATCCGAAGTTATAAGCTGTACAACATCACCATATATGGATAAGAGCGAAACAAGTGTGGCAGTAGGCCTCTAAATATAAGCAACAGATGACATTTTATTTACTGAAGTGAGGAGGCCATATATTTTGACCAACTGGAGGTTTGTTCAATAGCTTATGATAGTTGCCTTAGATTAACGTCTCTTCGTATATCATATTGCAACAGTTCATGTTAAGGATTTGCTTTTCATTAATTTTCAGCACTTCAAATCAATACTACATTGCACGAAAATTACACATACATTTATATTAAAAATTGAAAATTATGCATATAATCAAGGAAAGGAAAGCACGCAATCGGGTATCATCACGGAAAAAGGAATAACCTGCAAACCCAGGAAACATCATTAAGACATTGCTATCTTGTAGCCAAATAGCATAATCCAATCTTAGGAAGGGATGTGCAAACATTAAATACGAGGTTCAAAATATCTAAGCTACTAGTCATTATGGCACTGTGGTTTAGAGGAACTATTAAAAACTAAAACGAGATATAAAAGGTTAAAATCAGATACAAGGTAAAGATAACAATGTAACAAACCATTTTTAACTAAATGCATTTAAAAGCAATATATAATGCAAGAATGTAAAATATACTAGATTCCTAATGTATGAATATAAGAAATAACATATCAATTTACATTATGCATATTCAAGAGAAGGGATCAGAAAGAGCCAGAGTAGAGAAATAAAACCTCAGGGGATATAGCTCGGTGAACAAGACGGAATTGGTTGTGGAGGAAATCCGAGGTTTTTGAAGCATGTCGTGTTTGACCTTTAACTGTTCCATTTGCTGAATGAAATTAAAGAAGGTTTTATATTTTTAATAATTGCAAAGATAGCAAATTATAATTTCATTTTAATCCATCAAAACTTTTCAGTTAATATGTTGAAATTGAGAAGACGTTTCCGCTATATTTTCCTTTTCCTGGTATCAGAGCCAGTTATTGAAGAAAGGTACTAACTTCTTCGCCACAAGTTTTATTGTTATACTGTTCTAGTTCTTATTTAAGGTTGATATCTAGGAGACGTGTACTTAAGGAAGTAGATAAAGGCACGGAGTCGTAAACCTTATTGAAAAGTAGACTCCTGAAAATTCGAACCCTTAAGAAGGCACCTAGTTTACAACCTTAATTTGAGACATAATTAGAATAGTAGAGCGAGCAATCTTGTTTTGTAAGAAGTTTCATCCTTTATGAGTGACTGGCGTAAAACAACATCATCCACAACCTACCGTGAAGCAATCAAAGCTACAGAATCTTTAGGAAATCCTGCCGAAGGATTCATCCAACCTAGCAGCGTTACACAAAAGTTTTCAGAAACCCTGTTTAAACAGCTGAACACCCTGATTCAGCTTACTGTAAAAATTAAAGAGCAACTAGACGATCTGCAAGAAGTCAAAACCCTGAAGAAATCAGGAATCCAAACAAAACCAGACGAACTAGCCAGCTCGATTGAATCATTAACAAAGGACCTTCAAAAGCTTAAGTTGGGAGAACCAGCCCCAACTCTTCCTAAGAAGAAGGGACCTTTCTTTGTTTTCACAAACCCACAGGAAATCTATAACAAGGAGAAGGCAAAAATTGGGTCACAACAATGACTACAAGGACAGAAACAATTGCCCCAAGACCTTCCATTTCAGGACGGGAGGACCGTCAACCTACTATTGATGATCAAATAAGAAGCTACAGACTAGGCAGCCATCTGAGACATGAAGCTCAACGAAGGTTGTCAAACAGAACAACCTACAGACGCAGTCTGGAATCACAACTGAACCCAAATACTGAGCTCTCTGTATCTCAGTACAGAAGGGCGCAACAAGTACCTGCCGAAACTTTATATCACGCAGGATGGGCTGAGCGACAACATCGAGTCTATCAGCACTATTCAGATGAAAGGGTTCTAGTCATTGAAGGGGCTCAAGTGGAGCTTCCTTTTATTACTGAACAAAGTTATAACCTGCTTGTTCAAGCAGGCCTCCAACATCTGCATATTGGCATGATAATGGTTCGACTTCATACTCTTCATAGAAGAAGCACTGGAGTAAACGCGCTCGTCCTTCTCCGGGACACGAGATGGTCTGATGATAGAGCTGTAATAAGCTCTATGGAAATAGACCTCACCACCGGAACACAGCTGGCATATTCAGCACCAGATATGACCATTAGTATTCATGACTTTCGAGACCACATAAAGTTAGTCCTTCAAACTCATGGTTACCAAGGTTGGCAAGGGGGCGAAAGTAACCTCCTTTTATCAAGATCCTTGATCGGAAGGCTGTCAAACAGCAGCCATACGAACTTCAGGTACAATGTCCAGCATGTCGCGGACCACCTAGCAAGCAGAGGTATCCGAGCTATACCTGGACAAGTCCGATCTACTGAGCTCCTACAAGGAAATCAATGGATCGTAAGACCTGCTGTTATCATAAACACTGCAAATCCTCAAACAGCTACCATCAGAACAAGATCTGATGGATCACTTGCCGTCCAATTCCTGGACTATACTATTACAAACACTGCAACATCTGACCATGATGAAGATATCGCAACCATGGATCATGAGCTCAAAGCAATGATGACGTGCGATTGGGACGACTCTTTTGCGCAGTATGATGAATCTGAAGGAGAAGAATTAATAGATGATGTAGCTGAGGATGAAGACGAAGACCTAGCGGTGTTACGACACCTCATGGCTCTCCAAACCGATGATCCCACGAATGATTTCTTCCTAGCACCTCAACCTCGTGACTGGGACGATGAATTCGACCCCCTTTCATTCCCGAAATGGGACACATCTGACTCCAACTCAACTGAACTTGAAAATTGGGATAACCCAATTTCTTTTTCAGCGGGAAGAGGAGGAATAGGAGGAAGAGACGACTCCGACAACGACTCTTACCCCAATGCAAAGGAAGCAGTTTACACAGCAGAACTAAACTACCCGATGATGAAGCAGCTGATTAAGGAAGTCCAACCCAAAGTAAAATCAGAATCAGCGTTTTGCACAGCAGAGTCATCATTTACAAGACTCCCAAAAGAACCAGTAATGGGGCCACCAGCATACCCCCCGGCATCTACTTCAAACCAGAGGCAAACATATCCCATAAGGGAATTGCCTGCCATAACTACAAGAGTCAATAATCTAGCAGGAGGATACTCTAAGCATCACAGTGAAAGGTACAATTTACCCTCTGCACAAGCAAATACCGGAGCCATTCTAGTGTTGCCAGAAAGCGTAGGGCAATATAGTGATGTAATTTCCAGATGGGAATCCATCACTTTAAATTTAATCAATGAAAGGAACTGGATAGACAACAAGTCTAAGATGAGCTATATAGAAAATCTGTTGGGAGAAACAGAAAAGAAGACCTGGATCCAGTGGAGAACAGTCTTTCCTACAGAATACGATGAGCTCACTAATATAGCAGACGACCCCCAGAACGTACTTTCCCAAATAAGAAGAATGTTCCTGCTAGAAGACCCTTCAACAGGCTCAACAGAAGAGCAAAACAGGGCATATGATGACCTGGAGCGTCTTTCATGTCATAATATCAAAGACTTGTTTGACTATATCAATGATTACAAGATACTGGCTGCAAGGTCCGGAAGAATGTATATATCTCCGGAATTATCTGAAATTTTTTTCAGAAAAATGCCTCCTATCATAGGAAAGGAGCTGGAAATGGCATTTGCAGCAAAACACCCTGGGAACACTTTAGGGGTTTTTCCTAGAATTCATTTCACCTATCAGTACCTCGAAGAACAATGCAAGAAAGCTGCATTTCAGAGGAGCCTCAAGGACTTATCCTTATGCAAGAAGATCCCGATCCCAGGCTATTACAAGAAGGAAAAGAGATATGGGCTAAGAAAGACAAAAACCTACAAAGGTAAGCCCCATGATACCCATATCAGAATATTCAAGAAAAAGCATTCAGATAAAGTCAGGAAGTGTAAATGTTTCATTTGTGGCGAAGAAGGCCACTTTGCAAGGGATTGCAACAGGAAACAAGGAAATATAGCACGAGCTGCTATAATTGAGAATTTAGAACTATCTGACGACTGGGATATTGTCTCAGTCGAGCAAGACGAACCAGACAGTGAGGCAATCTGTTCTTTTTCGGAAGGCGAAAATGGCACAGCTCAATCCCTCTTGGCAGAACTAAAGGGAATGCCTTATGAAACCGCCTTTGTAATCATCACAGAGGAAAGAACAGAAAAAGCAGAAGAAAAACCTAACTCATGGAGATCATATGTAACCCTTCCTGATCTCATGAATCAATGTGAACACACATGGGAGGATAACAGCCTTGATATAACAAGGGGATGCGAAAGATGTACTTGCTGCAAAGAAATCATCAACCCAAACATGAGAGCACATTGCAGAAAGTGCTTAATCACAATATGTCCAATGTGTTCACGATTCTGCTTAGGCCGAAGAATCATGATCAAGAAAACAAGCTTCCCCCCTTATGATGATAAGGACAGCTTAATAAAGGAATTACTTGACTACACTATCTATCTACTTGCCGAAATACAAAAGCTGAAGGAAGAAAATGAAGAATTAAAGCTCAGGCAGGACATGGCAGACCTTGAGAATGAATTCAGCAGTTTAAAGATAGGCAGGGAAAGAAAAGGGAAAGATCTGGTCACAGAAGAATCAACTCAGAAAGAAAGAAGAAAGCAAACCGGAATAGTTTTTAATGAAGCAATAAACACAATCTCAGAAGAATACGACAGTGAGGAAATTGAACCACAAGTTCAGTCAATCTTTCCAGACCCAAGAAGAGGAAAGAGGGTCTTAAACAGATTATACAACATGATTATATACATGGAAATATCGGGCCTAAAAAGCTTCAAAATACAAGCAATTTTAGATACTGGGGCCACAGTTTGCTGCATAGATGAAGAGTCCATCCCTGCAGAAGCACTGGAGCCTAGTGACTACCCTATACTCATAAATGGGGTAAATTCGCAACAAGTAGCAAGATTAAAGCTCAAAGGCGGACAGATGTCTATTGAGGACAACAAGTTTAAGATACCATTTACATACGCATTCTCGATGGGTAAGAAGGATGGTATACAGATGTTGATTGGATGCAACTTTATAAGGGCAATGCAAGGAGGAGTTCGCATCGAAGAACAGACGGTTACATTCTACAAAAAGGTAACCACAATCAACACCAAAGCTGATACTGAAGTAATGGCCACAACCGCTATTGAAGAATTAAGTCTATCCGAGGAAGAATACCTCGAAGTAAAAAGTGCCGTAGCGTATGACAATTTTCAGGAATCTGAAAGGTTTAAGAGGAAATTCAACCCTCTTTTGAGAAGGCTAAGAGAGCAAGGATTCATCGGAGAAAACCCTGCCCTACACTGGTCCAGAAATCAAGTTACATGCAAACTTGATATTATAAACCCAGAAATCACTATTCAAGATAAGCCATTGAAACATGTAACCCCCTTAATGAAGGACCAGTTCAATAGGCATGTTCAAGCCTTACTCAAGATTGGTGCAATAAGGCCAAGCACCAGCAGACACAGAACCATGGCAATCATGGTAAATTCAGGTACGAGTATTGATCCTATTACAAAACAGGAGGTTAAAGGCAAAGAGCGCATGGTTTTCAATTATAAGTCCTTGAATGACAACACGCACAAGGACCAATACAGCCTTCCTGGGATTAATACTATCTTGAAAAGGATTGGCAATAGCAAAATCTTCTCAAAGTTCGACTTAAAGAGTGGCTTCCATCAAGTAGCCATGGACCCTGAGTCTATCCCATGGACTGCTTTCATTGTACCTGGAGGGTTATACGAATGGCTAGTCATGCCTTTCGGTCTGAAAAATGCACCCTCAATATTCCAAAGGAAGATGGACCAATGCTTCAAAGGTACAGAAGAATACATTGCTGTATATATTGATGATATCCTTGTCTTTTCAGAAACTGAGGAACAACACTCTAAACATCTGGAGAAAATGCTAAATATCTGTGAAAAATGGGGATTAATACTATCCCCTACAAAAATGAAGATAGCCACAAAGGAGATCGAATTCTTGGGGGCTATAATAGGAGACAGCAAAATAAGGCTCCAACCCCACATAATCAAGAAGATAATAAGTTTTGATGAAGAAAAGCTCAGAAGCAAGACAGGCTTAAGATCATGGCTGGGCATATTAAATTATGCCAGGTCCTATATTCCCAAATTGGGAACTTTACTGGGACCGCTTTATTCAAAGCTAAGCCCACATGGTGAGAAAAGGTTGAAGCCATCAGATAAGCAGCTGATAGAAGAGATAAAGAAACAAGTCCAAAACCTCCCGGACTTAGAACTTCCCCCACCTGGCTCATACATAGTCCTGGAAACCGACGGATGTATGGAAGGCTGGGGTGGCGTATGCAAATGGAAACGAAAGAAGAACGACCCTAGAAATACTGAAAAGGTATGCGCGTACGCCAGTGGCAAGTTCCCTACCATAAAGTCAACAATAGATGTCAAGATCCATGCATGCATGGAAATTATGAAGTCTTTAAAAATCCACTATTTGGACCAAAGTGAAATTACATTGAGGACTGATTGCCAAGCAATAATCAGTTTTCATAACAAATCCGCACAAAATAAGCCATCAAGAGTCAGATGGATTAATTTTGTGGATTTCATTACTGGAACAGGCATCCAAGTAAATTTCGAGCATGTTGACGGCAAGCTGAACATGTTAGCAGATTCCTTATCCAGACTTACCACCAATCTGGCCCAAATACAAGAACCAGAATGTATCTATCATCACCTCAATAGCCTAGAAGGAGCACTATTAGAAGCTGAAAGGGCTCCTCTTGCAATGATCCACCAACTAAAAGGTGCGATTGACAAAATTGATGTTTTTTTGGCCCAGGCAAAGGAAGATACGGCCTATATGACGATAACCTCCTGGGATGAGGATTGGGAAGACATTTTTGAAGAAAATGCAAATGTAATCGAGGAAATTATGGACATAGGCGTAACCATGGAAGAAGAAGAAGAATTCAGACCCCCACTCCCTAGTTGGGAAGATGATGACAAAATTGAGGAAATCCTTAAACATTTAACTGAAGAACATTTTCCTCCTCAACAACCAGAAGGAGCAAGAAAAGACCCTGAGCAACCGCCTGAGAAGATAGAGATACTCTACCTCCCACCTCGTTCGTACAACCGCATTGATGAGCCAGCTGAATGTTCTACTGCGAGGACAAGCAGCTTACTCGACCTATATGATCTGGAACAAGAAGATTTCAAAATCGAAGATTTCCTAGTAGATCATGAAGGACCGGAAGAATTCCTGATGGATTACGAGACCCTTCGAAAGGGGAAGTATCCTGCCAGGAACTGACTGAAGATGACTGTCAACAGGGGAAGTGGACAACCCCTTCACTAATGTCCACATTAGTTAATATTGTTTGTTTGTTTGTTTGTTTGTTTTAGATGATACTAGACGAACTCCAGCAACTGGCGATCTCGAATCATGGCACTTACTGGTCAACCAAAAAGGACATTTCGGATGCACAACACTGGGCCGTCCTTGGAGGCGCAACCGGATGGCAAGAGCTTGAGAGACTGACAGGCAAAATATTATTCAAATTTCCAAGATCGATGGATAAGCAACATGAATGGACTCAACGAGTAAATCAGATCCATCATGAGCAAACCCTAAAGACAATTGCAGAACTAGAGAAGCTACTAGCCATGACATTTCTCCAAAAAGCAAGACTTGACCAGGCAGCCACAAAGGACAATTGGGCGTCTGATGCCCTAGAGATGGTAACCCATCACATAAAGAATCTGGATCAATGTCATAAGATGATAAGGAGCACAAGGCAAAGCAACACCTACTTTGTCTAAAAGATGGACCCACATGAGTACAATAATAGAGCTCCTTGAGCTGGAGGGATAAGATCCAGGACGAATGTCACTATCATCCTAGCTGTTTCTTAGCTGTAATGCTTATCTAAAGTGTACGAAGGAATCTTTACACTGTTAAAGGCCAATAACTGAGCGGTCGATGGGGCCCAAAGAGCACCCACGCTTAATTATTAGGCTTCATCGTGAAGCTTCCTTCACCTATAAATAGAGTGAGTTATGAAGTAGCAGAACACACTCAAGACCTGAGAAGTTCTACTCTTCCACCTTTGTGTAATATTTCCAAATATTAAGCTTTAAGCTTTTAAGCTTTCCTCATTTTGACTCAGTGTTCTTCGTAGCCCGAAGTTGAAATTGAGAAGACGTTTCCGCTATATTTTCCTTTTCGACCTATAAGAGAAGAAGAGAACCAGTAAACTGCATTTTTTGCTCTAATAAAAAAACTATTAAGAAATGCAAAAAGAGCTGAATAAACAAATTAGTAACTGGAATACAAAGGCCAAAAGAGCTGAGTAAACCTACTAACAAATCACGATGGTAGCAAAACCATACTGCTACACTAACCTTCCACAACTCCAAGGTAGAAAGGATATGTATAGTGTATATGGTCCAGATGAGATTTTTGGAATTATTGATGCAAGATGCAATAATTTAAAAGAAAACCAGGAGATGAAATTGTCAATCAAATTACTATGATCATTCTATAGAAAATTATACAAAAGACAACGAAATAAACATGATTAGTATACCTCCTTGACATCAACTGTAATGAATGTGCTTTCAATAAATAATGCTATACAAGAGAAAATGACTGCAGTAAAGATATTGCAATAGCATAATATCTGATTTGAGGAGACTACGCCAGTAGGGATCTACAGGAAAATAAGAGTAGAAAAGGATATAAGGCATGCTAATATGGTAAAATATTTCTGCACCAAGCCAATTACAAAATATGCTAAAACCCAAAACAAATATTGTTCTTAGTTTGAGCAATTTACTCTCTTTAACAATTATAACAATAGGGCATCACCATTGCAAAGATGAGATGGGGGAGGAAAAGAGTCTGGACTCTTGACAAGCAGGAGAGCAGGAGAGACGAGGAGACTCAGCGGCGATCGGGTCGAGGGTTTTGTCGCCAGAGGAGAAGGGGGACGCGTTGACTCTCGGCGAGCAAGAGAGCAGGAGAGACGAGCAGAGTGGGCGGCGATCGGGTTAAGGGTTTTGTCGCTAGAAGAGAAGGGGGATCGGCATTAGAGAGTAGCATTTGTAACTACTAGATTATGAGCAAAATTTAGCAGGATGTATTATTTTTTTAAAATATAAAGTTTAAATTTATAGTGCATACTAAATAATGAATATGTTGAGCTCATCATTAATATTAATGATTGGACTCAATAATAAATTAAATTATTTGAATTGAATGCTAAAACAATGCACTTTCTTTATTGTTCATTCTCAAATGATATACTTGAAAAAATTATACATTGTTCATCCGCATTCGATATTTGGGCTTGTTTAAACATGTTTTACCATTATGCAAAAATCGAGAAGCTTATTAATTTCAATAAAGGGGGTGATGACAATTGTCATACCTCTAGTCCTAATAAAATTTTTGATGCCCAAAGCTCATCTAGTCAAAGGAACACTAAAAATCGAAATAGAAAACTTAAGTGTTTTCTTTGCCAAGAGAAAGGACACAAGAAGAAGAATTATCCACTCTTGAAGAAAAAATCTAAAAAGAAGAATTGTGCTTCATCATCCACATCCAAATCAAGTGAAGCCACTTCTAGACATGACAATGAAGCTACATCAAACTTTTGCCTCATGGGTCTTCGAGATGAGGCATATTCTCCATCTTCTAATCATGTTCAAAATGTTAATGATAGTGATTATAGTAGCTCTAAATCGCTTGATATGTCATATGAAGAACTACTAGAAGAATGTAAAAAGATGTATGACTTGCTCATGAAAAAGAATAAGGAAAATAGGAAATTAAAGAAGGAAAATTTAAGGCTTAGTTCTCATGTGCATGAATTAGAAAATGAAAAATCGAATACTAGCTCTTTTGATTCTTGCCATGATGCTTTAAAACTTGAAATTGAGAACTTGAAACATAGAAATGAAGAATTAAAAATTGAGAATGATGAGTTGTTAATTAAGATTTCAAAAATTAGAGATGAAAATGAGAACACGAAAAATAATGTGAATCTCAATGGTAAGGATTGTACAAATGATTTCAAATTTGAGCATGATATTTTGAAAAATAAAAATCGTTTGTTGAGATCTCAATCTCATGCATTGCATAAGTCCATTAATGACTTAAATAAGGTTGTTCTCTTGAGTAAGAAAACACATAATTTATCTCATGTTTCATCCTTTAAAAATTCTAGGAAGAAAAATGTTTTACTTAAGAATGCTCATGTCCATCATCCTTCTCATGTCAAGCATTCTAACATTAAATCTCATGTCCATAATGAAAAGAAGAAATTTAATGGACATTATTTTTGTTGTGGTGTTTATTGGCATGTTATCTATGATTGTGCTTTTAAAGTGAACCCTAGTGTTGTTAACATAATTTGGGTACCTAGCCCACTAACCCCCAAGGACCCAAAGTCATTTGAGTACCAAAAATTTCATGCTCTATTGTCGGGGGAGCTACCACACAAGGGTGAGATGAAGTTGGTTGATTGAAGTTGCTTGGGGATTCAAAGATTATACCATTTCAAAGTTACAACTTCAAGTCATCATGATGTCTTGGGTAATGAAATTGTTGGTATCATCTCTTATACCTACTTGTTTAAATTAGAGTTGGAGTTTTGATATATGCTTAATATTAGTAGATTTTCCGCCCTTGTAAGACCCGAAAAAAAATTCCTAATATAAAAATCTATTTTGGTGCAGCACGCTAGACCCGGGGATAGTCGAGTCGAGCCTCAGGATCGCCTCGAGTAAAAGGTATGACTCGACTAATGATGTATGCAATTAAATTGGGCAAATGACTCTTTTCTATTATTCATTTATACCTTAATCTAGTTTAAATCGACTTGTGTTGCGGGTAGAGTCGGAACCCAAGTCGAGCTCGGGCTTAGTCGAGTCAGGAGTAAGAGTCAAAGGCCAAAATGGAAGATTAGATGAGGGATTAAAATCCCTCATCCAAGCTACTGTGCGACTCATCTTGGAGTCGCACAAGGCAGCGCATAGGGAGAGGGGGAGAAAGAGCAAGGGAGATAGGTATTGGTCGATCCGAGTTTCGCGTCGTCGCTGAAAGATTCGAGGTCGTCAATGCTCGATCCTTTATCTTCCTCTAGCAAAGTGAGTGGTTAGATTTGAAGGATTGGGGGAGGCGGGTAGCCGAACCCCTAGAAGTGTTAGGATGTGTTTTCTCGCGAGTTTCCGACGAATCTTGGTTTCGGAGTTGTGTATTCATTGTTTTGTATCAATTCTTGTCGAATTGTCTTGTTTTTCTCATCGATTTCTCGAGTTCTAGGGCTGTCGAATCATGGGAAAAGGGGAAAAATCATGCCAAAATTTTCCCCAATTCCCTTGACGGAACTAGAGCCCTCTGATGATCTCAAGTTCATGAATAGTGGGTTCTTAATCGTCGATTTCATGTGTTAAGAAACTCATCTTCCCTAAAACTCATAGGATTGGCTGAGTGAACCCTAAAACTTAATGAGAAGGGTTCGGCCGAGTATAGGGGGAGGGGCAAACTAGTTAATATGCAATTAAGAGATAGCAGAGACAATGAATTAGGGTCGGGGATTAATTCTCCTCTTTCTTTCCTACCCTATGAGGCATGGCCAAGCAAGGTTCACCTTGCTCAAGGCTCGGCCAAGCCTAGGGGAGGGAGAGGGTGAGCTTTAGATGGTAATTTCCATAGTTAGAGTGCTAAAACAATAGAGACATGATGACACTTAGGAAGAACTCTAACTATAGCAAGTTAATTTATTGATTCAGGTAATTGAATGAATGATAGCGTAGTGACTATCTTTAGCTCTTTCCTCTTTAATTTTTGAAATGATGTAATCTTTTTACCATGCTTAGTATTTCATGCGTTGTTGAATTTATTGTTATATTACCATGCTAGATAAATTGTTTCTTATTGGTAATTCTAAATGCAATGTATAAATGATTATTGATGAATCTCGTAGTTATATATAGTAGTTGTTGTAAATTATACTTGCTTTTCTTTAAATTACATATGCTGTCCTGAAATATTCATGGGTGGAATTCCAAGGTCGGTTCATAGAATTCCTCACCCAAGGTAGCGTATAATGCTAGATAACATGTTGGACATTGCAAGATGCATAGTATATATGGAAACCTAGCTAGGAGATGACACAACTTCTAGGACTTCTAGTATTTTTTTTTGAAACCTAGAACTGTTAAGTGTAACATTTTTGGGAAGGGCAGCATTAATTTGTTAACCCTGCAGATCGGATTAGGGCCAAATACGGGCAACCGCCCGAAGTGTATATAAGGAGCAATTCCAAAAGCCGAAAACGAAAGGTAAAATGTCATGCTTGCAAAGAAAATGGGCATGTGAAGAAAAATTGCCCAAGCATGAAGAACAAAGCAAGGAAGAGATCAAGTGCTTCCATATCCACCTCTCACTCAAGTGAAGCACCCTCTAGCAATGACTATGAAGCTACTTCAAAAGTTTGCCTCATAAGTACCAAAGATGAGGTACATTCTTCTCTTTCTAGTCATAATAATAATAATGTTAGTACTAGCTCTTCTAGTTCATTCATTATGCCATATGAAGAACTAGTTGATGAATGTCAAAAAATGTATGTCTTGCTTGTTAGAAAAGATAACGAAAATAAAAGATTGAAAAAGAAAAATGTGATGTTTAATTCTCATTTGCATGAATCCGAACTAGAAAATGAAAAATTGATATCTAGGTCATTTGATTCATGCCATAATAATGTAAAATATAAGCTTAAAGATTTGAAGCTTAAAAGTAATAATTTAGAAAATGAGAATTGCAAGTTAAAATCTCAATTGCATGCATTGCATAAATACATAGATGATTTGAAAAATGAGATGTTGATTTTGAGTAGGAAAGTTAATACTTCATCTTTTAATTCTAAAAATCAAAAAGTCTCATTTAGGAAACCTCAAAAGAAAAATGTTTTATCTAAGAATGCTCATGCTCATCATGCCTCTCATGTCATGCATTCTACCATTATACCTCATAATTATGAGAAGATGAATGAGATTTCTAAGAATGCTCATACTCATCATATTTCACATGTCAATCATTCAAATGATAGATCTAATGTCCATAGCATAAATAAATTCAATGGACATTATTTTTGTTATGGTATTTTTGGCCATGCTATCCATGATTGTGCATTCAAGAAAAATCCAAGTGTAGTTAAGACACTTTGGATTCCTAGGCCAACTTACCCCCAAGGACCCAAAGCAATTTGGGTACCAAAAGTCTCATCTTCTTTTGTAGGGGGAGCTACCACACAAGGATGAATAAGAAGTAGTGTATTGAAGTTGACCATGGACTTGAATGATGAATCCTTCCTTGGTTGCAACTTCAAACTATCTTGATGTCTTAGGTAAAGTTGACATCAAAACTATTCTGGTATCATCTCCTATATCCCATTGTGTAAATTATAGTTAGAGTTTGATATGTGCTTAATATTAGTAGATTTTCCGCTCTTTATAAAATTCAAAAACCTTTTTGATTTTTGATTTCTCAGTCTCCTCGGAGACCTATGTGGCCTGTAATGGGCCTAAGCGACCTTGTGGTTCTAAATCGTAGGCCAATTATGACTTTCGGTTTTCAACCAAAGGAAGGGTTGGAGATCTTATTTTTCAAAATTTCATATTTTGAGATCTCTTGATTCATTTTGTTATCATGAATAATTATTTTGAAAATGAATCCATGCTATTTAGTGAAGTTTAATTTGGAAAATGATACTTGGTTTTTCACTTTACTATTTAGTTTAATAGCTTGCATGTAGATTTGATTTCATTTTCTATTCATGAAGTATACTTGCAAGTTATAAGTTTTTAGGAAGGCTAATTAGGAAGAAAAATATTAGTTTGGCTAAATCTTCAAGTATAAGGTATAACTTCAATAAATCCAAAATTTTAGTGTTATACCTCAATACTTATGCTTAAAATATGTCTCTTTACTCATGATGGTAATTACATGTAAAATCTTTGATTTCTCATGAGTAGGTAAAAACTTTAGTACTTAGACAAATTTAATTGAATGAAACTTGCTCTAGGTAAATACCTATTAATAGATACCTTCTTGGAAGTCCAAACTAGTTTAACATGGTTAGGGATCTTATTCCTCAAATGTTTCACATCTTAGGATCTCTTAGGTTCATTTTGATATCATGAAAACTTTCTTAAAAATGAATCTTATCTATCTAGCATAGATTAAGATTTTAAATAAAACTTTGCATTGAACATTTGCTATTTAGTATGTTAGCTTGCTAGTTGGTATATAATTTCATTATGATACTAATGAAACTTACTTGCAAGTTAAGAAAGCGGTAAACAATGAAAGACTATGCTATCTAAAAGAAAATGAAAAAGGAAATGAAAAGTTGGACAAATTTTCAAGAAAAATGTATGGTTTTAATTATTGAAAAAATCTTTGTATAAATAATTGAATTTTCATTTTTAATGATGTCTCCATACTCATGATTGATGATTGCATGATAAATGTTTGAATTTTCATGAGTAGGAAAAATCTTGATAACTTAGCTCATTTCATGATATCATGATATTTATGAAAATGAACTAGGTTAAAATTCTTCTTTAGAGACTTTATTTTAAGTTAAGAATGAAATGAACATGTTTAGATACACACATGATATGATTCTAGGTATTCAATCTTGAAAATTCATGTGTAGTTGAAAATGTGATAACTAGATCACATTTAGAGGACTTAAGCTTGAGAAGATTGACCCAAGTCAATAAATCGACTTGGATAATTCATCTTAAGTCCAAATTTCATAAACATGTTTAGGAATAGGTATGATATGTTTCTATTCATTTAAAATGAAAAATTCATATGGATATGGATAAAATGACATAGAGGTGGTTTCATGAAAATCTCTTTTGAAGCTAGTTGACCCAAGTTAACAAGTTGACTTAAATATCTCATTTTCAATCCATATTTGGGGAACATGTTTAGATTTACCCATGTTAGGTATCCATATATAGATTTAATTTTAAAAAATCATGAGTAAATGTTAAGATTGAAACTTAGCAAGTTTCATGATATCTAGCTTAGTTTTGAATAAAACATGCTAGGTTGATATCTTGACTTAAGAATATAATTTTCATCTCAAACTTGACATACACTCTTTACATGACCATTATGTGGTGTCATAAAAGTTTGAATGAAAACTAAACATTCTTTGAAAATAACTGAAACATTATGGAATTGTCATTTGTTCAACAATTGGTATCACCAATTTCATTTATTTCTAGAGAAATATAGAAAAATCATTTTCAGATGATTCTTAAAACTACACATTCACTGAAAAATCTAGTTTTATCAGTAAAAATTTCAAAACATTTCATCAAGAATCTGATTTATAATAGAATTTTGAAGTTGGATTTTGAAAACACAAAGTATCCTTATATGAAATATCAATCTTTCCGATACTTTGATTTTTCTTCGAAAACTTCATATAGAAACTCATGTACACCATTTGGATTCAATTTCTAATATCATTCACACAATTTCATGAGTAAAATCATTTCTAGGAATGATTTTGATATTTCAGATGATAGCTAGGATCCATTTATTGATTAAAATTAATATAGGATGAAAAATGGTCTTTGAAAATTCTTTTGAGTTTAAACTTTGTTCATGTATTTCATATGACCATTCAAAATTTTCATCCAAAAATTGTTTTCAAACATTCATTAAAGATATGATTTTGTTTAGATCTAAAAGTTTGATCTATGAAAACTTAAGGTATAGGTTGACCTAAGTCAACAAAGAAACTTAAAAAATCCATCTTAAGCCCAAACTTAATTCATAGACTTACATTATCTCATGTTTAATATCTCGATGCCTAAGTTTGAGAAAACTTGAGTAGATAGCAAAACTTGAGACTTAGCACCTTCATATTTTCATGCTTATTTCAAATGAAAATGTGCTAAGTTCATATTTAGATCAAATGACATTAGTTTCACTTCACACTTAACACATGAGTTAAATGACAATATCTTGGTAGTTTGAAAGTTTGAATGAAATCTAAAAAATATCACGAAAAACATATGAATACATTCATACTTGAGTGCATACATGATTGAGTGTTGAATTGTATCTATCATTCTTTTATCATGTATGTCTTTGTTTCATATTAAATTACTTGTTTTCATCCATTTGGTTGAGATTTTCATGTTTCATGAAAATAATCTTTAGAGTCTCAACTTCATGAAAAACAAATACTTGTCTTTCATCCCTTTGATTAGATAGACCTTTCTTGCCCTTTTTGATTGATGTCAAAAGGGGGAGAAATGTATAGTCAAAATGGGGATAAATGTATAGTTAAAATGGAAAGAAAAGTATAGGTAAAAGGGAGGAAAATATAGGAAATCCATGCATATAGATAGGGGGAGTTTATTCTCATAGATATGCATGTTGATAGGGGGAGAAATCCCTTAGTTGATATCCTTCTATGCCTTAATGATTATATTTTCTTAAGGATGTTTGTCATCATCAAAAAGGGGGAGATTGTTGGCTTTAGGTTTTCAACCTTAGTCTTAATCTCGGTTTTGATGATTTTGAGGATAACAAACATGGGACTAATGATTTCTTTGAGAATATCTTCAGGTTCCATATCAGTAGTGTTCAATGTCCTCGATCGAAAAAATCGGAGAAATCGAAAATCAGAAGGATATTGATCATCGCGCTCGGGTTCATCGCGAAAGTTTCTCGAAGATTGACGAGTGCACCAAAGATGCATCAGATGAGCTCAAAGATCACATGGAAAGCTCTCCAAGACGATGCTCGTTGAAAGTCGGAACCTAGAAACGAAGCGCAGAAGAAATCGGTTGAAAAATACAACTCAGCCTAAGTTTGGTCGACCGGGCAGTCGACCAAATTGGGTAAGAAAAATGGCACCAGCCATTTTGGTCGACTGGTCGGTCGATCGAAAATTGCCAAAAATTGGCAGTGGGCACTTCGGTCGACCAGCCGATCGACCGACAGAGGCTAGTTTTGGGTAGTAGCCCTAGCGGTCGATCGATCGATCGACCGGAGTAAAAAATCACGCAGCGCGCGATCTTGGCTTCCCTGCGTCGGTCGATCGATGGGTCGACCAAATTAAGGGAATGAACAGTCGCGTCTAGGTGGTCGGCCCGTCGGTCAATCGACCATAGACAGAAAGCGGCGGTCGATGTGAGCGGTCAATCAGTCGATCGATGTGAGCGATCGATCAGTCGATCGACCGACCAATCGACCGGCGGTCTGCAATAGATAGTTTTCTATCCGTTGAAGCTACTGTTTCTTTCTAAGGTATAAATATACCTTTTCTACTCATTTTTAATAATCTTCCTTCATTCCGACCAATCGACCGGCGGTCTGCAATAGATAGTTTTCTATCCGTTGAAGCTACCGTTTCTTTCTAAGGTATAAATATACCTTTTCTACTCATTTTTAATAATCTTCCTTCATTCCTACAGATTTTTATTGAGCATTTAAAAGGAGATTAAAGCCTTCAAAGAGATTGTTTTGGAGCGCGCGCTGATCTCTGTCGAGTTCTTCTACAAGCGCACAAGCTCTACTTCTCAACTCGGGTATTGATTCAAGCTCTGCTACTTGACGAGTTGAAGGATTGCAAAAGAGCACGAACTCTTGGTTTATTTTAAGCTCTTTTCAATTGTATTTTAACTATTATTTAAATTGTTTGATTTGTGAGTCTGTAGAAGACCTGCTATTAAGTCTTGAAATTGGTGGTAGCCTTGGTGTTTGAGGTTTAAATCCATCGGTGTAATTAAATGTAGTTGTTGCTAAGATTAGTTTAGTTGTCCCTTAGGGTTGAGGTGGAAGAGGACTTTCGATAAGAAGGCGGTGACTTCCGGGTGTGGAAGTACCTTAGGTCAAGAGTGTGTCTCTTCGGTGGAAAGTCCTCGTGTGTAAGGGAAATATAAATTAATCTACTAAAACTAGTTTGGAAATCCAAAGCGGGGTGCTTAGGTAGTGGAGTAGGCGTTGGGGTCGAACCACTATAAATTCTGTGTTTGCATTGATTTATTATTGTGTTTAATTACTTTATCATTTATAAGCTTCCGCATCTAATCGTCAAATTGCATATTGCCTAAATAATCTAAGTAAATGATTAAAAGTGGATTTAGGCTAATTGAATTAGTAAACACACTATTCACCCCCCCTCTAGTGTCGCTATTTCGCCCATAGGCTCAGCCAGTGATTGGGTCATGAAATGCACCAACGGGCCCGCTAGGTGCCAAACCCTAGTTGGGTGGGACTTGCTATCCCTACCCCAGACGGTGTCCGGAGACTTGTAGACCATCCTAGTCAATGGCCCGAGATTTTTTGTTTACATCTTGATATGATGTGGCCGAACGACCAGTGTGATTCCCTTATTTGGTAGGGCCGGTTGTAGTCGGGATTCTTATACCATAAGTAGGCCTTAAGGGCCAGATGCAAGGAGGCAAAGTTAGGCCGTTATGGCAGGTCTCTCCTATATGGTCTATACAGAATGACCCATGGGGTCGATAGTCACACTAAAAAGTAGCTTACCTCCCTGATTACATTCTATGCTGCTTTATATATTATGCATGACTAATTATGGATTGTATGGAGGTTCGGAAGAACTGGTCACTGAGTCCCAAGTGGACTCACAATTTGTTTCCTTTGTTTTTGCAGAGCATGATCAGTGATCGAGGCTTGTCGTCATGGTGCAGCTGGAGGGCAGGTGGTGGTGCCATATCTCGTAGCGGTGTCCTTTCATCATAGTGCAGTGTCTTCTAGTAGTTATTTTTCTTTTCTACACTGATAGTTGTGTTTTGAAAAGTTTGTAATAACTTTGATACTTGAGATGTTCTATTTGCGATGATGTTGGTTTTCTTCTTTGGGTTGAAAAACATATACTTGTGAATTTTGAAAACTTTAACTAAAGATTTTGTTGTGGTTTCCTTTCTCGATATGTTTTGTTTTATGGTCAGTCAGTGTAGACAGTAGGCTATAGGGCAGGATGTAGGCCCTGGCCGATCACACTATCCTCAGTTGGGGTGTGATAGCTCTTGATATGAGTTTCAAAAAGGTTTTTTGATTTTTTGATTTTCGGTCTCTTCAGAGACCTATTGTAATATACTAGATATTTAATTATATTCTTTTCCTTATGGTTGTGTTGCCAGCCTAGCAGACTAGTTTGAGGTCGAGCCGAGTTGA
The DNA here is from genome assembly GCA_034359265.1 of Canna indica. Taxonomy (NCBI): domain Eukaryota; kingdom Viridiplantae; phylum Streptophyta; class Magnoliopsida; order Zingiberales; family Cannaceae; genus Canna; species Canna indica. The sequence continues at coordinate 54,045,859 of CP136891.1, read as the reverse complement.
CTCATGGTCCGGTGCGAGCTTGCGAGCTTAGGTAAGTAGGATATGAGTGTTGGCTTAAGGGTCTTTCTTAAGCCTCGATCTTTATTTTGATGATAACAAACATGTATTTAATCCAAGCGTGAAGTTTTGAGTTTAGGTTGAGGTTGCGATAAGCATGCCAAGTCTGTTCAAACGAGACGAAAGAAAAGGTCGTCAAAGAAACGGAAGAAGAAAATGTCGAAGAAAGGCTCGGGCTTAGATCAAGTAGAATTCATGTGATATACCCCTAGGATAAGTGTATCCCAAGCCAAAATTGTAAAGTTATCCAAGTTGAAACTTGGTAACTAAACCCATAAAAAAAGCATGTAAAAATTCATGAAGAAGTCAGCCTTAGCACGAGTTTGGTCGACCGGTCGGTCGACCGAACAAGATAGTATTCTGCTGAGCAGCCATTCGATCGACCGGTCGATCGATTGAATGATGGTAAAATCTGGCAGTAGCCATTCAAGGCTGCGTCGGTCGATTGACAGAGGCGAAAACTTGGCAGAATGCTTAGCGGTTGACTAATCGGTCGACCGGATTGGAGATAGCCTATCGCGCGATCCTGGTCGACCGAATGGGGATCGGTACTTTTTCGTCAGTCGATCGACCCGTCGGTGGACTGAGCTCTCTCATATGGACAGAGACCGAACGACTTCAACGGCTATTTTTTTACTCGTTGAATGGGCCGTTCGAGTGAGGGGGTTATAAATACCCATCACTTAACTTCTTTACCACTTCTCAAAACTTTTATTGAGCAATTAAAGAAGTTTCTTAAGCCTTCAAAAGAGCGAATTGCTGCACGCGCCCTGTACTTCCGTCGATAACTCACTTCAGGCGCTGATTCTCTACTTCTTCAATCTTGTTGCAATTCAACGAGCCATCTTCTTGCAAGTTGGTGACGTGAAGGCGGTGGAAAGGAGCCTTGGTTCATTTTAAATTCTTAAAGCTCTTTCCTTTGTATTTGACATTTATTGTAAACTTGTTCTCTAATTGAGATAGCTGCTAGGTGTGCTAGGAAACACTTAGGGTGACTTTATAGGATTGTGTTTTGCCTAGATGAATAGGATTGAGGTGTTCTCATAGTGGTGAGAAGGGTGTCCTCATTGTATTCAAAGGGAAACATGGATTCTATAAAGTAGTGGTTAGGAATCCTTGGTGATGAGCCAAGGTAGTGGAGTAGGCAGTTGGCCGAACCACTATAATTACTCTTGTTTATCATTGCTATTTATATTTGATCATATTCACCATTAAGAAACAATTGCATTAAGTGAAGCTAAAATTGAGTAAGAAGAAAACATAGGAAAAGGGGACAAACACTATTTAACCCCCCTTCTAGTGTCGGATTTTACTCAACATTTGGTATCAGAGCGAGGTCGTATGTCAAGATTTAACCATCTTTCATACAGTCAAGATGTCTAGTGAAATCCAATTGTCTCAAGGGTCCTCTACTCATACTCCACCACTATTCGATGGGAACAACTATGCCTATTGGAAGATCCGCATGTAGGGCTTCCTTCAATCCTTAGGCATGGATGTTTGGAGGATGATCCTAGTAGAGTATAAACAACCCAATAAGGATATGGACCAATGGGACCAAGAAAAAATTAGGTTTTTCAATGCAAATGCAAAGGTCGTCAATGTTTTATATTGCGGCCTATCAATTAATGAATTCAATAGGATTTCTACGTGTAAGTCCGCATAAGAAGTATGGAAGGTCCTAGAGACCACCCATGAAGGGACTTCACAAGTAAAGGAATCCAAAATTAACTTACTCATGCATGATTATGAAGTGTTTAAGATGCTTTCACATGAGTCCATTGATGCCATGCATGCTAGATTTTAAAATATTACGAATAGCTTAGCTAACCTTGGCAGGAAAATAAAGGAAGAAGAGAGGGTAAGGAAGCTCCTCCGTTCCCTTCCAAAATCTTGGGAGCCCAAAGTGACAGCCATCATGGAAGCCAAGGATTTGAGCACTTTAAAGATCACCGAGCTCATTGGGTCTCTCATGACACATGAGACCCACATGAAGCAATACCAAGAGGAAGATGTCCCCAAAGGCAAGACCATTGCCTTAAGAGCATCACATCGAGCAGAAGAATCGTCGTCATCCGAGGAAGAGACGAATCATCTTGAAGAAATGGCGATGCTCGCAAGAAGATTCATGAGCTTCATGAGGGGAGGCATGAGTAAGGGAAGAGGAGGCTACACTAGCTACCATTGCAATAAGATCGGGCACCTAAGGAAGGATTGCCCACTTCTCAAGATGGCCTCCACCTCCAACCCTCACAAGAAAGAAAAATACAAGAAGAAGAAGAAGGCAATGATGGCCACGTGGGATGAAAGCGAGGCCTCATCGAGTGAAGAAGAAGCAAAAAGTGAAAATGCAAACATTTGCTTGATGGCAAAGGATGATGAGGTAAAATTTATTTTTGGTGAAGTTTCATTTACTCAAGAAGAGCTAGAAAATGAATTTGAGCAAATGCATGATGAATTCAATGCCATTAGGAGAAAATTTAGAGATCTCAAAAAGGACAATAGATCTTTAGAACTTGAGAATGATAGTCTATTACTTTCATGCAATATCCTAAGGAAAGAAATAGACACCCTTAAGGAAGAAACATGCACCCTAGAAAAAGCTAAGAAGGACTTAGAGATTGACAACCATAAACTAGAGAATGAAAACAAGTATTTATGTGATAAAGTAGAGCATCTAAATGATAGCATGCTAACATTAAAAAAAGAACTTTGCATGCTTAATAAAAAAATGACAACCATCCAAAATATCATGCCAAAGGTTGTTCATAAAAAGAAATCATCACAATTTATTCCTCACACACACACTAGAAGAAAATTTAATGGAAATTGCTTTTCGTGTGGCATATTTGGCTATATGGCCGAGGATTGTGCTTTGAGAAGGAACCCACATGCAAGAATTACATGGGTTCCAAAATTGACTAACACTCAAGGACTCAAGAAAATTTGGGTACCTAAGAAAGTTTCTTCTTCTTTTGTAGATGGAGAAACATCCTCAACCAAGTAGAAGCACTTGGATATTGGATAGCGGTTGCTCAAAGCACATGACGGGTGACATCAATTTATTTGCAACCCTATCAAGTAAAGATGGTGGGCATGTCACATTTGGAGACAATGCCAAAGGTAGGATTGTTGGCATTGGTGACATAGGTATACTCACTTACCCATGCATTACGAATGTTCTATTAGTTGATGGGTTAAAACATAATTTGATTAACATATCACAATTATGTGACAATGGATACACAATTGTTTTTGAAGCATCTAAATGTATTATTAGAAGTGCACCATCAAATGATATCATATTTATTGGAAATAGACAAGAAAATATATACACCTTAGAATTAAATGTCTTGCCAAATCCTCATGTTAGATGCTTAATTGCCATGGAGAATGACTCTTGGCTGTGGCATAAAAGGCTAGAACATGCTAGCATGAGCCTCATCCAAGAGATATCTAGGAAAGAATTAGTTAAAGGCTTACCCAAGATAAAATTTGAAAAAGACAAACTTTGTGATGCATGTCAACTAGGTAAGCAAGTTAAATCTTCATTTCATAGCATTAATCATGTTAGTACATCTAGAATTCTCGAGCTTGTGCACATGGATCTCTTTGGTCCATGTGATGTAGCTAGTCTAGGTGGAAAGCTATATTGTTATGTATTAGTTGATGATTTTTCTAGATTTACATGGGTTTTCTTTTTGGCCAAGAAAAATGAAACTTTTGAGTTTTTCAAAAAGTTTGTAAAGAAAGTTTCAAATGAAAAAGGAGTATCAATTTTGAAAATTAAAAGTGACAATAGAGGGGAGTTTAAAAATGAAAAAAAAATTGAGTTTTGTGATGATTTGGGCATTGAACATACCTTTTCTTCCCCTATGACCCCTCAACAAAATGGGGTGGTTGAGAGGAAGAATAGAACTTTATAAGAAATGGCTAGGACCATGCTATGCGAAAATAATTTACCTAAGTATTTTTGGGCCGAAGCCATAAATACTTGTTATGTTCTTAACTGAGTTTTATTGAGACCAAAAATTAAGAAAACACCTTTTGAGCTTTGGAATGCTAAAATTCCAAATGTGGGATATTTTCATATTTTTGGATGCAAATGTTTTATATTAAATACGAAGGAGAATTTAGGAAAATTCGATTCTAAATCCGATGAAGGGATTTTCCTAGTTTACTCAACTAATTCTAAGGCATATAGAGTTTACAACCGTAGAACAATGATTGTTGAAGAATCCATGCATGCCACGTTTAATGAAACTAATGATTCTTCTAGAAATGTGAAGATTGTGAATGTAGGTGAGGAACTTGAGGATCTTACACTTCATGATAAAGAAGTGGAGGATGAAGATAATGAGGAGACCCAACATGAAGAACCTCCATCCTCAAATCTACCTCAAGTTGAACATGAAGAAGAAGAAGCTCTACCACCTCTCCCTAAAGGATATCGATTGATAAGAGATCGTCCAATGGACCAAGTCAATGGAGAGCCTTCAATGGGAGTGGTAACACATTCTAAACTCAAGAATGTTTGTCAATATATTACTTTTGTATCTCAAGTAGAGCCTAAGAACATTAAAGAAGCAATAGAAGATGAGTTTTGGGAACTAGCTATGCAAGAAGAACTCAACCAATTTGCTAGAAATGATGTATGAGACTTAGTGCCTAGACCTAGTGAACAAACCATAATTGGAACTAAATGGGTATTTAGAAATAAGCTAGATGAAGAAATATTGGTTATTAGAAACAAAGCTAGGTTAGTGGCACAAGGGTACTATCAACAAGAAGGAATAGACTATAATGAAACGTATCCTCCCGTAGCTAGATTAGAAGCAATTAGAATGTTTTTGGCATATGCTAGCTTTAAGGATTTTAAACTTTTTCAAATGGATGTAAAAAGTGCATTTTTAAATAGTTTTATTAATGAAGAAGTTTATGTTGAACAACCCCCCGGATTTGAAAGTTTTGAGTTTCCAAACCATGTTTTCAAACTTAAAAAAACATTATATGGTTTAAAATAAGCCCCTAGGGCTTGGTATGAAAGACTTTCAATTTTCTTAATTGAACAAGGTTTTTATATTGGAAAAGCCGACGTTTCACTTTTCATTAAGCATCATGAAAATGACATGTTATTAGTTCAAATTTATGTTGATGACATAATTTTTGGTACTACTAATGAAATACTTTGTAAGTGGTTTGCTAAATGTATGCAAGATGAGTTTGAGATGAGCATGATGGGAGAACTCTCCTTCATGCTTGGTCTCCAAATCAAGCAAATCAACAAAGGGATCTTCATCAATCAAGCCAAGTATACAAATGAGCTCATCAAAAGATTTGGGATGAATGAAGCCAAGATAGCTTCTACACCTATGAGCGCATCCATCAAGCTTGACAAAGATGAAGAGGGCATTAAAGTGGACGAAAAATGATATTGAGGTATGATTGGTAGTCTTCTTTATTTAACCGCAAGTAAACCCGATATCATGTTTAGTGTTTGTGTATGTGCTAGGTTTCAATCTTGCCCTAAGATGTCTCATTTAAGTGCGGTAAAACACATATTGAGGTATTTAAAGGGCACGATTGACTAAGGATTATGGTATCCATGTCATACATCATTTGATTTAATCGGTTTTTCGGACGCTGATTTTGCCGGATGTAAGGTAGATAGAAAAAGCACTAGTGGATGTTGTCAATTCTTAGGAGCGAGTCTTGTTTCTTGGTTCTCAAAGAAACAAAACTCAATTGCCCTTTCAACTACCGAAGCGGAATACATCGTTGTGGCTAGTTATTGTGCGCAAGTCCTTTGGATGAAACAAACCCTTTTAGACTATGGATTTAGGTATTCTTGCATACCTATACATTGTGATAATACTAGTGCAATAAATTTAACCAAAAATCTCATTTTACACTCTAGAACTAAGCATATTGACTTGAGACATCATTTTCTTAGGGATAATGTGACTAAGAGAAATATATCGGTAGAATTTGTATCCACCGATAAACAACTTGTCGATATATTTACAAAACCCTTGGTTGAAGAAAGCTTCACAAATTTAAGGATGCAATTAGGAATTTGTGTTTTTCCTAGTAATTAAAATGCTTTTCTTTAAAATGTATATGCTTTTCAAAAAATTGCATTCAATACAGTATCATCACACTTATGTATTGCTCTGTAGTGGGGCTTTGCGACCTATTGATGTTTGCCTTCTATAGGCTTACATTAATGGGAAGGACTATAGTGGTAGATGATACTTGGTTTTTGTGGCTTTCTTGGTTTTTATGATTACACTCATTAATTGTACCTTAATTCGTACCCTTTTTGATTGATGTCAAAAGAGGGAGAAAAAGTAAGGTCACACTTGGTTTTCACGATGCATATAGTTAGGGTGAGTTAAAAATGATATGCACATTGATAGGGGGAGCATAGGATGAGTTATAAGTATTTGAATATGCACATTGATAGGGGGAGCATAGGTTGAGTCATAAGAAGTTGAATACATATGCTAAATTACATATCTTTCATGCCCTAACTCATGAATGCCTTAACTCAAACTCACAAACACTTATGCTTTCTAAAAATTTTATGTTATGTTTGTCATTATCAAAAAGGGGGAGATTGTTGGCTTAAGGGTCTCTCTTAAGCCTCGATCTTTATTTTGATGATAACAAACATGTATTTAATCAAAGCGTGAAGTTTTGAGTTCAGTTCGAGGTTGCGATAAGCATGCCAAGTCCGTTCAAATGAGACGAAAGAAAAGGTCGTCAAAGAAACGAAAGAAGAAAATTTTGAAGAAAGGCTCGGGCTTAAATCAAGTAGAATTCATGTGGTATACCCCTAGGATAAGTGTATCCCAAGCCAAAATTATAAAATTATCCAAGTTGAAACTTGGTAACTAAACCCATAAAAAAAGCATGTAAAAATCCATGAAGAGTCAATCGAATGACGGTAAAATCTGGCAGTAGCCATTCAAGGCTCCGTCGGTCGACCGGTCAGTCAATCGATCGAGGCAAAAACTTGGCAGAATGCTTAGCGGCCGACCAATCGGTCGACCGAATTGGAGATAGCCTGTCGTGCGACCCTGGCTCCAGTGATTCGATCAACCGACTAGTCGACCGAATGTGGCATCGACACTTTTCTGTCAGCCGGTCGACCCGTCGGTCGAACGAGCTCTCTCATATAGCCAGCGGTCGCATTGGTGGACGATCAGTCGGTCGATCGGCCGATCGACCGGCCAGCGATCAAACGGCTTTAACGACTATTTTTTTACCCGTTGAATGGGCCGTTCAAGTGAGGGGGTTATAAATACCCATCACCTAACTTCTTTACCACTTATCAGAACTTTTATTGAGCAATTAAAGAAGTTTCTTAAGCCTTCAAAAGAGCGAATTGCTGCACGCGCCCTGTACTTCCGTCGATAACTCACTTCAGGCGCTGATTCTCTACTTCTTCAATCTTGCTGCAATTCAACGAGCCATCTTCTTACAAGTTGGTGACGTGAAGGTGGTGGAAAGGAGCCTTGGTTCATTTTAAATTCTTAAAGCTCTTTCCTTTGTATTTAACATTTATTGTAAACTTGTTCTCTAATTTAGATAGCTGCTAGGTATGCTAGAAAATACTTAGGGTCACTTTAGGATTGTGTTTCGCCTAGGTGAATAGGATTGAGGTGTTCTTAGAGTGATGAGAAGGGTGTCCTCATTGTATTCAAAGGGAAACATAGATTCTATAAAGTAGTGGTTAGAAATCCTTGGTGAGGAGCCAAGGTAGTGGAATAGGCAGTTGGCCGAACCACTATAATTACTCTTGTTTATCATTTCTATTTATATTTGATCATATTCACCATTAAGAAATAATTGCATTAAGTGAAGCTAAAATTGAGTAAGAAGAAAACATAGGAAAAGGGGACAAACACTATTCAACCCTCCCTTCTAGTGTCAAATTTCACTGAACAATGAGTTATGTGAATTTTGCTTGCATAAAATAGATTTATTTAATTTTATGTTGTGTTGCATGATGGTTTAATTATGTGCATGTGGGGTTTGCTTGCATAAAATTTAATTTTATGTTGTGTTGCATAGATTTAAATTAGATGAATCTGTGCTATTTTTGTAATGCTTGCTGTGGGGTTTGTATTTCTTTGAACATAGTTATGTAACCTATCGTTTCGACCAGAAAATATAGTTTGGAAATATAGAACATACTCTGGAAACTAGATTCGGATTAGATACATTGGTTTCGGGCAGAACAGTAAGCTAAAATAAAACCCTAAAACAAAACCCTAATTGTGGTGAACTAAATTTTAATAGCATAATTAAAATTGGGTAAAAGGGTCGGCATAATCTGTTATGAACCAACATGAGAAGTTTATGGATGAAATAAAACCACACGGGTTTATGACATTATGGGTCTAGGAGTTGGGGTCGGGTATTGGAGTGTTGAGACACTTTCCAATATGAATACCTATGAGACACTGTAGCAAGGCCTTGACATAGGTCATAGTGCGCCATATCTTAATGAATGGCGGAGAGGCTCGTTGAGGAGCCGGATTGCGGGCTAAGCCCTGGAGGTTGGATGACAAATTCCCAATCTGTAGAACAAGTTCGGAAGGCCTTTCCTGATTGTTCTGATTTGGCCTCGTGGGATAAGTTCGGAGGGCCTACTCGATTATCCCCGAGGTGGTGTTAAGGAATAAGTTCGGAGGGTATTTCCCGATTATTCCTGTGATATCTTTTAAGAGTAAGCTCGGAGGGCCTACTTGATTACTCTTATGATATCTTAAAGGGGCAAGTTCAGATGGGCGAATCCCGATTGTCCCTACGCATCTCGTGGAGCAAGTTCAGAGGGCCATTCCCGATTGCTCCCGAGTTTGTTTATACTTGGATAAGTTTAGAGGGCCTTCTCGATTATCCTAGTATGTGTTGTTTGCCTTAGGGCATGGTAGGCTTAGGCCTGTTGTTCTTCACCATTTGGGTGTTGGCTGCCTTCGGGCAGGTGGTGGCCGAATGGCCTGTAAGCAGGTCAGTCCCTTGTGACCTTTTTCTGCTTGAGTCAGGAGTTTTACCTTGTGCATCTTATATGTGATGTTTGTTTTTGTGAGAGTTAGTAGAGCCGCTCACTGAGTTATTTGAACTCACTCGTTATCGTTGTTTTGTTTTGCAGAGCCTGACCGGTGAGGTGGGCAGGAGCACTTGACGCAGCTGGAGGGCAGAGGAGCCACATGATCTCATAGCAGTCCTAGTTAGGGGTCGTAGTCGAGTCTGTAGTAGGTTGTCATGCACTGTTGTTTTGGTATTTGGAGTTGTAGTCTCGTGGGGACATTCATGTTTTTCTTTATTTTAGTCTTTTATTTGTTAAAAGAACTGTTGCTCTTCGATTTATTTATTTCCGCACTTGAGCTATTTATTTAAAACCTTGATGTTTTGATATGAAAATTTGTTTGGTTCTTTTATCAATAAAAGATGTTGTTTATTCCGCTATTTTATGAGTTGACATGTGCATGGGTTAGGCTGCGGGGTATAGGCACGTATACCATGGCCGGTCACGTGACCCTAAACTTGGGGTGTGACAATGTGGTATAGAGCATGTGGTTCGGTCTGACTACGACCTAGAGTTGTCACTGTATAGGGCATTCCTAGCGTGTCAGTATACGATAAGGTTATGCTATGAGATCAATGGGCTAAGTCTGCACCTCAGCGCGACTTGTGGTTTGTTTATTTAAACGACTTACGGTGAATTGAATTATTTAAAATTTGATATTTTATTTCTGGTGATTCCAGATTGATGGAGGCTTTTGATGCCGCAAGGAGCGATAGTGACAATAACTCTACTGAGCGACGAGGCCGAGGCTGAGGTTGGGGCCGGGGTCGTGGGAAACCACCGCATGCCTGAGAGGATGTAGGACAGGATCCCATGATTGTTCAGTTGCAGGCCCGAGTGGCTGAGCTGACTAAGGCGCTCCGCAGGGAGCAAGAGCTGAGGCAGTAGCCACAACTAGTACCGACAGCACCCGCAGCACCAAAGGTGGCCCAGCCAGTAGCACCAGTGGTCAAAGCCCCTAGAGTGCCTTCATTTACAGATTTTGTTGCATTCAGACCACCGGAGTACACAGGGACATATCAGCGGGTGGAGGTCACCAGTTTCCTGAGAGATTGCTATGAGCTGTGCAAGGAGCTCGGTTGTTCTTCTGAGATGACCTCTCGACTGATCGGGTTACAGCTGAGAGGTCCAGCCAAGGATTGGCTTCACACCTGGAGGGGCCGTAGAGCAGCAGATGCACCACCCCCTACATGGGAGGAGTTTAGAGCTACTATGGTTGAGAAGTACCTACCGATGAGCATCAGGGATAGACAGGCGAAAGAGTTCGAGCTGCGGCATCAGACGGGCAGTATGTCGGTGGTAGATTATGAGATGGAGTTTACTCAGATCTCGAAGTACCATCCCACCTTGATAGCCACATAGATCACCAGGGTCAAGAGGTTTGTTAAGGGGTTGAGGTCGCGGATCGCCAGACTGATCCATTAGACCGAGGACACTTCCTTTGCTCGGGTTGTAGATGAGGCACTCTGAAAGGAAGCATTGGTACTGATAAACATGCATGATGGTCACTAGAAGAAAAAGTTTTGGCCCCAACCTTCGGGGGGGTCGACCAGCTCACTCAGAGGGGACTTTCAGGTAAGCAGATCCACCGCAGGGTGGAGGTCATAACAGTTCCAAAGGCCACATGGGTTCAGGATCAGGGGCGTCATCTAGAGGTTCGCAGCGGAGATCTAGGTCGCAGCAGTGTAACCAATATCACAGGAGGCACTGGGGGGCTTGTTGGGGACGTTCGGATGTATGTTTCAGCTATGGGCAAACTGGGCATTACAAAAAGGATTGTCCTAGCAATGGCAGTCAGCAGACTAATCAGACCAGAGGAAAGGCACCGATGTCAGCGGGTTCTATAGCTAAGAGGGGTCAGGCTCAGGGTGGAGGCCAGTGAACTGGTGGTTTAGAGAAGCGCGCTAAACGGGTGTTCTCTATGAACCAAGAGGGCGCTGAGGCGTCCAGGGCAGTGGTGTCAGGTAATATTATTGTTGGGTCTGCCATTGCATATGTTTTTTTTTATCCGGGTGCTACACACTCTTTTGTATCTGCTTTGTTTGCTGCTAAATTGTCAGGGGTACATTCTGTGCTTGAGTTACCTCTTGTGGTGTCTATGCCTACGGGCGTTTCTGTGATGGCAGAGATAATCTTTTAGGGCTGCGAGGTGGTCATTTGTGGGCATGTGTTGATATCCGACTTGACACTTCTGCCGATGCTGGAGCTTGACGTAATTTTAGGCATGGACTGGTTGGTGGATCATTTCGACTTAGTAGATTGCAGGGCTAAGACTGTGACCTTTAGTAAGCCCAGATTGCCCCAGTTTACCTTCCAGGGTGAGTGAAGGGGAGAGCTGTTGATGGCGATTTCAGCTCTTAAGGCTCGGAAGCTACTTCTAGGCGGTTGCTAGTCCTTCTTGGCCTTTGTGTCTGTGGCAGAGGAAGGCAGAGGTGCGGCTAGGGACACCGGGGAAACGTCCGTGGTGTGCGGTGTCTCTAATGTATTTTTGGAGGAGTTGCCAAGGTTGCCTCCAAAGAGGGAGATCGAATTCTGTATTGATTTGCAGTCAGGGGTGAAGCCGGTCTCCATTCCTCCGTACCAGATGGCACCAGCTAAGTTGAGGGAGTTGAAGTCCCAGTTGCAGGAGCTGCTTGAGTTGGGTTTCATTCGCCCAAGTGTTTCTCCTTGGGGTGCTCCAGTGCTCTTTGTGAAAAAGAAAGATGGGTCCATGCAGATGTGCATTGATTACCGGCAACATAATAAAGTAAGGGTGAAGAATCGGTACCCGCTGCCTAGGATTGATGATTTGTTTGATCAGCTTTAGGGAGTTCAGTGGTTTTCTAATATTGACCTGCGGTCAGGGTATCATCAGCTGAGGATCCGGGATAATGACATCCCTAAAATTTCTTTCAGGTCGAGGTATGGGCACTTTGAGTTCCTGGTGATGTTCTTCGGGCTGACTAATGCACCTGCAACATTTATAGATCTGATGAACCGAGTGTTCAGGGAATTCTTGGATAAATTCATAATTGTATTCATTGATGATATTTTGATTTTTTCCAAGAGCAGGGAGGAGCATGCTCCGAGAGCATCGCTTGTATGCTAAGTTCTCCAAGTGCGAGTTCTGGCTGGAGAGAGTGGGGTTCCTTGGCCATGTGGTGTCCAGGGAAGGGGTAAAGGTGGACCCCGAAAAGATAGAAGCAGTTCAAAATTGGAAGAGGCCAACTAATGTCACAGAGATCCGCGGTTTCCTGGGGTTGACAGGTTATTACAGAAAGTTTGTGGAGAACTTATCTAGGATTGCAGCGCCATTGACCCGCCTGACTCAGAAGAAGGTCAAGTTCAAATGGGATAGTAAGTGTGAGGAGAGCTTTTTGAAGCTCAAGGACCGCTTGACGTCAGCTCTAGTTCTAGCAGTACCTTCGGGCTCGGGAGGGTTTGTTATTTATTGCGATGCCACCCAAGTCGGCTTGGGTTGTGTGTTGATGCAGAATGATAGGGTGATAGCTTATGGGGTCACGAGAAGAATTACCCCACCCATGATCTTGAGCTAGCAGCGGTGGTGTTCGCATTGAAGCTGTGGCGTTACTACCTTTATGGCGAGGCTTGTGAGATATACACTGATCATAAGAGCCTCCAGTATTTTCTCACCTAGAAGGAGTTGAACATGAGGCAGAGAAGATGACTTGAGCTGTTGAAGGACTATGACTGCACTATCATGTATCATCCAGGGAGGGCCAATGTGGTGGCTGATGCTTTGAGCAGGAAGTCTATGGGCAGCTTGGCACATTTGGCGATCAGGAGGAGGCCGCTGGCTCAGGATTTAGCCCTATGTTTGGATGGCGGGGGAAGTCTTGTCAGTATCAAATTCTGGCGCGTTGGTGGCTCACTTGACGGTGCAGTCCACGTTGGTTGATATGTTGCGAGCAGCGAAAGAGGAGGATGCTTTCTGTGCTCTCACTAAGGATCTGGCCAGGAGAGGCGATGCCGATAATGGGTTCAGTGTAACTCAGAGGGTGTTCTGAGGTTTAAGAGAAGGATAGTGGTGCCAGATATGGCAGAGGTTCGCAGGCAGGTGCTAGATATGGCTCATCGATCTATTTACACTATGCATCCGGGAGCCACGAAGATGTACCGGGACCTAAGACAGAATTATTGGTGGAAAGGCATGAAAAGAGAAGTGGCTGAGTTTGTGTCTAAGTGCCTGGTGTGTCAGCAGGTGAAGGCTGAGCATTTGAAGCCGGCAGGGTTGCTGCAGAACCTAGAAGTACCAGAGTGGAAATGGGAGAAGATAACCATGGATTTTGTGACAGGATTGCCAAAGTCTGGGAAGGGCAATGATTCTATTTGGGTAGTGGTGGATCGCCTAACCAAGAGTTCACATTTTATACCAGTCAGGACAACCTTTTCAACTGAGCAGTATGCGAGGTTGTTCTTGGATCGGATCATCGCATATCATGGTGTTCCTGTGATGATCATCTCAGATCGGGATACTCAGTTCACAGCTCATTTTTGGCAGTCGTTCCACGAGGCTTTGGGCATTCAGGTTCCGTTCAGTACTAAGTTTCACCCTCAAACAGATGGTCAGTCGGAGCGAACTATTTAGACGTTGGAGGATATGCTGAGAGCATGTGTCCTGAATTTGGAGGGCAGTTGGGAGAGGCACTTACCTGTGATTGAGTTTGCCTATAATAATAGCTATCATAGCATCATCGGGATGGCTCTATTTGAGGCATTGTATGGGCGGAGATGCAGGTCGCCCGGAGGCTAGTTTGAGGCAAGGGATTCCCTCATGATGGGACCTGACCTGGTAGCGAAGGCAGTAGAAAAGGTGAAGCTAATCAGGAAGAGACTATTGGCAGCTCAGAGTCGTTAGAAAATATATACGGATGGAAAGGCCAGGGAGGTAGAGTTTACTGAGGGGGACATGGTGTTCCTCAAGGTGTCCCCCATGAAAGGGGTGGTGAGATTTGGTATGAAAGGAAAGCTAAGCCCTAGGTACATTGGGTTGTTTCCTATTCTCAGGTGCAGGGAAGCTGTGGCCAATGAGTTGGTCTTACCTCATAGTATGGACCGAGTATATCTAGTGTTCCATGTGTCTATGCTGACGAAGTATATTCGGGATGCGTCCCATGTGATTGAGCCTACCGTACTGGAGGTGGATTCAGCAGTCTCCTATGAGGAGCGGCCAGTTGAGGTTCTAGACCATCAAATCAGAAAGTTAAGGTCCAAGGAGATTCCCTTGGTTAAGGTCAGATGGGAGCACCATTCCGTCCAGGAGGCCACCTAGGAGGTGGAGCAGGATAGGAAGGAGCGTTATCCTTCATTGTTCGATGATTTGGTGAGTTCTAAATTTTCCTTTCTGAAATTCAAAGATGAATTTTCTTAAAGGAGGGAGGATTGTAATATCCTAGATATTTAATTATATTCTTTTCCTTATGGTTGTGTTGCCAGCCTAGCGGACTAGTTCGAGGTCGAGCCGAGTCGACTCATGGTCCGGTGCGAGCTTGCAAGCTCGGGTAAGTAGGATACGAGTTATGTGAATTTTGCTAGCATAAAATAGATTTATTTAATTTTATGTTGTGTTGCATGATGGTTTAATTATGTGCATGTATTGGATGGTTATATGGAGAATGGAATTGATTAAGTTAATTAAGTTAGCGGGTTCGGGTTCGGCTTGAGATGGATACGGGTTGAATAAAGGGTATAGATGGGTTAGGGTTGAGGAGGGAGTATAAAACCCTCTCCCCTTGGCTTGTGGCTTCCTATTGGAGCCACCCAACCTAATTGAGAAGAGGAGCCAGCCGACAACCAAGCCGCCAGCCGCCCCCCTCCTCTCTCCCATTGGAGCCGTCGCTAGCCAGAGCCGAGCCGCCCAAGCTTTCCCCCTTCTCCTTCCTTTCCTTCTTCATCCCCTTTGGAGCCAAGCCGAGAGGAGCCAGCCACTCTCTCTTCCTCTCTCTCCCTCTCTCCTCTAGCCGATGGCTTGAGGTGAGCCGCCGCCCCTTCTCTTCTCCTTCTTGGGTTGAGCCGTCATCTTTTGAAGCTGGATTCGAGGGCCATCGTCCAGAATTTCTTCTTATTTCATCGTTCCTAATTAGGTGAGTGGTTTTACCCTCCTTTCTGGTTTCTTCGAGTTCTTGAAACCAATCTTGAAGGCTATTGAAATCTTGATTTATTTTTCGACGATTTCTTTAATTCTCGACGTTCTTGTTGTGTGCTGTATTTGAGGAGGCCCTAAACCCTTCCCTATCGGGTTCGGCGGCCGTAGGACGGCCCTAGGGGTGCTCAGCCAAGTATGGAGCAAGGGCGCCCTCAAGGTGTTCGATGAAATGTATAAGTGAGGGATCTTGATTATCTTGTAGTTTATATCTCAAATTGATGATTAAAATGAGTTCTTTTATGTTCAAGTATGCTTAGTATTTAATCTGTGATTTTGGAGAAAATCATGTTTTATGAAAATTAGGATCTTGATATTGATGTCATGAAGGTTTTGCAAGATGGTTTCTTGGTTTTAATGCTTGATCTTAAAGATTGTTCTTGATTAAAGATGATGGTAGTGTTTTATAATCTTGTTTAAAAATATGGTTTTTGTGAGAATTATCTAAATGTTATAATCCTGATATGTTAGGGAATTAAGGATTTAATTTCTGTGAATTTTCGGATTTATATTCATGACATGCTGAAAATTCAATGTTGCTGGAATTTTATGCTGAGATGATGAATCTATGTTATTTTTGTAATGCTTGCTGTGGTGTTTGTATTTCCCTGAACATAGTCGTGTAACCTAGCGTTTCGACCAGAAATCATAGTTTTGAAACATAGGACACACTCTGGAGACCAGATTCGGATTAGATACATTGGTTTCGGGTAGAACAGTAAGCTAAAACAAAACCCTAAAACAAAACCCTAAATGTGGTGAACTAAATTTTAATTGCATAATTAAAATTGGGTAAAAGGGTCAGCATAATATGTTATGAACCAACATGAGAAGTTTATGCATGAAATAAAACCACACAGGTTTAGGACATTACGGGTCTAGGAGTTGGGGTCGGGTATTGGAGTGTTGAAACACTTTCCAATAGGAACACCCATGAGACACTATAGGAAAGCCTTGACATAGGTAATAGTGGGCCATATCTTCATGAATGGTGGAGAGGCTCGTCGAGGAGCCGGATTGTGGGCTTAGCCCGGGAGGTTGGATGACAAATTCCCAACCTGCATAACAAGTTTGGAGGATCTTTCCCGATTGTTCTGGTTTGGCCTCGTGGGATAAGTTCGGAGGGTCTACCCGGTTATCCCCGAGGTGGTGTTAAGGAATAAGTTTCGATGGCCTTTCCCGATTATTCATGTGATATCTTTTGATAAAATTAATTTTTATATACAAATTTAGTATAGATTATACACTAATTCTATTCCTTATGTGGTTAATTCTAGGTGTAAAGAGGGTTGCAGGTGCATTTTTGGAAAGCAAATCTTGTTTGCATGTTTTTCGCTCAAACTAAGTACTCTGACTTAAATTGAGCATAACTTTGCGTACATATGTCAGAATGACACGCCGTTTGCTGTTCTAGAAAGCTAAGAGAAAGATCTAAAACTCTCATGTTGACCACTTGAGCCAATTCGTGCATTGAAGGCCTCGGAACTACATCCCAAGTTATGTCATGTTTTGGTCCAGCACTTGAATGAGAGAGGACCCACTAAGCTAACGGGTTGTGGGAGTCAAATCCACTCAAATGATTATTGGACCTACCTTTATCTCACTCGAAAGAGGATTTGGATCCAATAAGAATGAATTTGCCATCAAGAAGACAACAAGATAGGAAGGCTAAAAATTGATCAATTGTTGCACAAAAATAGAGGATGCTCGACTATTATAATGAGGAGGAGAGGGCCGCACACAATAGGAGGTTGGCAAGAAAGAGGTGGGGACTCGAAGTAATCAAGAGGGGGATTTCCAAGGTGTTCGGCAAGTTGGAGAAGTCTTTCTTCATCAACAAGTCAAGCTAGTTGCATATTCTCATTGTTTTCATGGCTTCCTTCTCTTTTCTTTCATCTTTCATCTATTTTAGTTGTTTAATTTCATCCATTATGAACTAAATTTCTTAGCTAGGGCATTGATGTAGCCAACTATTTGGTTTTGATACTTTTGGATTAACATTATTCATGCTTTTACTCTATAATTAAGTGTTTATAATTGTTCTTAATGCTATTGAGTGCTTGATCATCATTCAATTGATTTGTTGGTTTGCAATAACTAGAAAGGGTTTATATACATTGCTTCTCATTATAAACACCATGAATTGAGCGAAAACTAGAGATAGGCAAACGCGATTCATGTGGTCATTGCAAGAATTCCATAGAACTTAAACCTTCTCTTAAATTAGTTTGTAACTAAGAGATTAGTCATTCGATTTGAGTAGAAGAGAATTACTTGACATTGAGAAAGGTTTGGAATTAATTTTGGGAATTCGATCATTAATTAATTAAGGTAAAGGCTAAATAAATAAATCCAAGGTATCTTAATCAATAGTTAGGTGAAATCAATTAGCCCTAGCATCCATTTTATTATCTTGAACTCGTTCTTTAATTTTCTCGCAATTAATCTGCTCAATTTTTACATTTTAGTTGATTGTCCAAATAACATTCCATATTAGTCAATTTCGGTACTTGATTCTATCCTTGTGGGAACGATACTTTTCTCATCATTTTATTACTTGTACGAACTAGTATACTTGCTAGCTTCACATCAAGTTTTTGGCGCCGTTGCCGGGGATAGTTAATCAATATTGATACTAGCTAATTGGATACTAGTTTGGATTTGTTTTTATTTTTGTTTTAAATTTTATCTTCACTTGTTTTTCTTGATTTCTGTAGTTTATGCAAAGGTGTCGGTGTTTTGGTGACTTGCTCTTTGATCCGGAGATTGAAAAAACTTTGCATCGACTAAGGAGAGAAAGAAGAGCCATTGAAGATACTCAAAGCAACATCATGGAGGATGAAAATGAAGTTCATGAACCAAACAATAGGGTTATGAAGGACTATTTAATTAGCTCCAAATCTTGATGGTTGTGCATCGAGCATCTTAAGGCCACCGATTCAAGCAAACAATTTTGAGATCAAGCCTTTGCTCATCCAATTTGTTCAACAAAATTGCCAATTTAGAGGATTGCCTAGTGAAGATCCCAATGCTCACACGAGTGACGATGCTATTAGATTGAGGCTTTTCCCTTTCTCATTGAGGGACAAGGCTAAGGCTTGGATGAAATCTCTACCTCAAGGAACCCTCACTACTTGGGATATTGTGGCTAAGAGGTTCTTGGAGAAACATTTTCCTTCTATAAAATCAGCCAGAATGAGGAATGACATCACATCCTTTGCTCAAGGAGAGGGAGAATCATTCTATGAAGCTTGGAAAAAGTACAAGGAGTTACTAAGATGTCCTCACCATGGCATCCCTCTTTGGATGCAAATCCAGACCTTCTACAATGGTCTTTTGCTTAGTACTCAAGTTATGGTAGATGCGGCGGCGGGAGGATCTCTCAACAATAAGACACCAAAGGATTCTCAAGATCTTTTTGAAGTCATGGCAAGCAACAACTACCAAAAGCCTATAGAGAGAGTTCAAAAGAAGGGAATACTAGAAGTTGATACTACTAGTGCAATTCTAGCACAAATCAAAGCTCTCTCCATGCAAAATGTGGCCATTCAAAAGCAATTGGGGATAAATGCCAATGTTGTCCATGTTGTTCATGCTCAAGTGATGGTTTGTGATTTTTGTGGAAGTAATCATCCCAATGGTGAATGTAATGCAGACCCTTCACAAGAAGAACAAGTCAATTATATGGGTAACGCTCCAAGAAATAATCCTTTCTCCAACACTTACAATCCAGGGTGGAGGAACCATCCTAATTTCTCATGGGGCAATCAAGGTGCACCTAAGCAACAATTCAATCAACCCCCTCAAGAGAAGAGGTCCAATTTGGAGGATACATTGCAACAATTCATGAAAAGCACTACTTCTTTTGTGGAGAGGACTGAATCTCAATTTAGGAACTATGATACCATGTTTAGAAATCAAGATGCATCAATTAGAAACATAGAAAGTCAATTGGGACAGATATCTAAGCAACTAGCAGAAAGGCCACAAGGTTCCTTGCCTAGCAACACTAATGAAAACCCAAGAGAGCATGTGAAGGCAATCACTTTGAGGAGTGGAAAGGAGCTGGCCGAACCAGAAAAAGAAGAAGCAAAGGAGGAAGAAAAGCCCTCTAATGAGACCCATGTTGAGCCACCTAAGGAGAAGAAGTATGAGATTCCAATGAGGCGCAACAAAGGTGTGGAAAAAGAAGAAAAAGCTCCAACACCTTTAGCATAAGACCCTCCAATCCCTTACCCTAAAAGGTTGAAGCAACAAAGGAAGGAACAACAAGAGAAGCAATTCTCTAAGTTTCTAGAGGTGTTCAAGAAGCTACAAATCAACATTCCCTTTGCTGACTTGAACAAATCCCAAGCTATGCAAAATTCATGAAGGAAATTCTCTCTCAGAAGAAGAAGATTAAGGATGATGAGACCGTGATGCTCACCGAGGAATGTAGTGCTATATTGCAAAATAAATTGCCTCCTAAACTAAAGGATCCAGGGAGTATTACAATTCCATGTGTTATTGGTGATGTTTATTTCAATAAAGCTCTTTGTGATCTTGGTGCTAGCATTAACTTGATGCCTTTGTCTATTTTTAGGAAGCTTGGAGTTGGAGAAGCGAAGCCTACTATGATTTCCTTGCAATTGGCGGATAGGTCTATCAAGCATCCAAGAGGCATCATTGAAGATGTTTTGGTGAAAGTAGACAAGCTCATCTTTCCGGTTGATTTCATTGTGCTTGACATGGAGGAAGATAGAGAGGTTCCACTCATTCTTGGGAGACCCTTCTTAGCAACCAGAAGAGCTTTGATTGGTGTCCAAGAAGGGAAGCTTGAGTTGCATGTTCAAGAAGAGAAAGTCACATTTAATGTGTTTGAAGCAACAAAATTCCCTTTAGAGGCTGAAGCTTGTCTTAGAATGGATACCATTGATGAAGTGGTGGCTACTTCCTTTAGAGCAAGCTCTACTACTCTCCCTCTGGAGGCTTGTCTAATGAACCCCAATGTTGTGGAAGAAATAGAAGATGATAAGCTAAAATTATGTCATGAGCTTTTGGAAGCTCAATCTTTGGTGTTCAAGCCTAAATTCACCACTTTGAAGATTGAAGAGGAAGTTCAGCAAGCTAGTGATGAACCACCCAAGTTAGAGCTGAAACAACTACCTTCTACCTTGAGATATGTGTTCCTTGGTGAGGGAGAAACTTATCCAGTCATTATTAGTGCCTCTTTGAATGCTTTGGAGGAGGACAAATTGCTTAGAGTGCTTCGAGATCACAAGAGTGCAATTGGTTGACAAATTTCAGATTTGAAAGGTATTAGTCCAACCTTTTGCATGCTTAAAATCCCTTGGAAGATAGTTACAAGCCTCTTGTGCAACCACAAAGAAGATTGAACCCAACAATGAAAGAGGTTGTCAAGAAAGAGGTGATGAAGCTCTTAGATGCTGGGATTATCTATCCAATTTCGGATAGTACTTGGGTGAGTCCAGTTCAAGTTGTGCCAAAGAAATGAGGGATTACAGTTGTGAAAAATGAAAATAATGAACTCATTCCTACAAGAACAGTGAGTGGTTGGAGAATGTGTATTGACTATAGGAAGCTCAATGATGCAACAAGAAAGGATCACTTCCCTTTACCATTCATGGACCAAAATGATTGAGAGGTTGGCTGGTCATACTTATTATTCCTTCTTGGATGGATATTCGGGCTACAATCAAATTCCTATTGCTCTGGAGATCAAGAAAAGACCACCTTCACTTGTCCTTATGGCACTTTTGCATATAGAAGGATGCCTTTCGATTTGTGCAATGCTCCTGCCACCTTTCAAAGGTGTATGATGGCAATCTTTCATGACACGGTGGAGAGATTTATTGAGGTTTTTATGGATGATTTTTCTATTTTTGGTTCTTCTTTTGATAATTGTTTATATCATTTATCTTTGGTTTTGAAAAGGTGTCAAGAAACTAACCTTGTTTTGAATTGGGAAAAGTGTCACTTTATGGTGCAGGAAGGTATTGTTTTAGGGCATCAGATCTCAGCCAAGGGCATTGAAGTTGATAGAGCCAAAATAGAAATCATTGAGAAACTGCCTCCACCCACAAATGTCAAGGGAGTCAGGAGTTTTTTAGGCCATGCTGGATTTTATAGAAGATTTATAAAGGATTTCTCTAAAATTGCTAAGCCTTTGAGCAATCTTTTGATTAAAGATGTTCCTTTTAACTTTGATGATGATTGCATGCATGCTTTTGAAACTTTGAAGCAAAAATTGATTTCAGCTCCTGTTATTGTTGCCCTCGGTTGGGATTTACCTTTTGAAATTATGTGCGATGCTAGTAAGTTTGCTATAGGTGCAGCACTTGGTCAAAGGAAAAATAAACTCTTGCATGTCATTTATTATGCTAGTAGGACTTTGAATGATGCACAAATTAATTATGCTACAACTGAGAAGGAATTGTTAGAGGTTGTATATGCATTTGATAAATTTCGTTCTTATTTGATAGGTGCAAAAGTCATTGTCTACACTGACCATGCAGCCCTCAAATTTCTGTTGGACAAAAAGGATGCAAAGCCAAGACTCATTAGGTGGATTCTTTTGCTACAAGAATTTGATTTGGAGATTAGAGACAAAAAGGGAGCTGAGAATGTGGTGGCAGACCATTTATCAAGGTTGTCTCTCTATAATTCTCACGAGGAAGAAGTAATAAAGGAGACATTTCCGGATGAATAACTCTTTGCTACACAAATAGCCCCTTGGTTTGCAGATTATGCCAACTACTTGGTGAAGAAGATCTTGCCTTTGGATGTCAAGATTGCATTCCTTAATGGTGAACTTGAGGAAGAGGTCTATATGATCCAGCCAAAAGGATTCGTGTCTCCGAGAGGACTGGAGAAGGTATGCAAATTGCAAAAGTCCATTTATGGACTCAAGCAAGCCTCGAGGAGTTGGAACACCCGTTTTGATGAGACAGTCAAAGAGTTTGGCTTTATAAAAAATATAGATGAACCTTGTGTCTACAAAAAGGTTAGTGGGAGCGTCGTGGTGTTTATTGTGTTGTATATAGATGAAATATTGCTCATGGGGAATGATGTTCCTTTGCTCCAGTCAGTGAAAGCATGGTTGCCCAAAAATTTCTCCATGAGAGACTTGGGTGAAGCATCCTACGTACTCGGCATTAAGATCTATAGGGATAGGTCTAGAAGGATGCTTGGTTTGTCCCAGTCTCGGTATATTGATACTGTGCTAAAAAGGTTTAGCATGGAACCCACTAAAAGAGGTTACTTGCCTATGAGTCATGGCATCACTCTTTCCAAGAAGATGTCTCCTAAGACACTTGAGGAGAGAAAAAGGATGAGCTAGATCCCTTTTGCTTCGACAGTATGATCCATCATGTATGCAATGCTCTGTACTCGGCCTGATGTCGCTTATGCCCTAGGGGTAACTAGCAAATTTCAGGCAGATCCAGGAGAGGAACATTGGAAAGCCATAAAAAACATTCTTAAGTACTTAAGAATGACTAAAGATGTTATCTTGATTTACGGTGGGTCAGATTTTAAACTGGAGGGCTACACATATCCTATCTTCCTATCAGACCTGGATGATAGTAAATCCATTTATGGATATGTATTTACTCTAAATGGTGGTGTAGTATGCTAGAAAAGTTCAAAGCAAGGTACTGTGGCCGACTCGATGACAGAAGCTGAGTACATCGCTACAAGCGAAGCCGCCAAGGAAAGAGTGGGGATTAAGAAGTTCATCTCTGAGTTGGGTGTTGTTCATGAGGTTGTCGTTCCAATCCCTATTTATTGTGATAATATTAGGGTTGTTGCTCAAGCAAAGGAACCTAGATCCAACCACAAATCAAAACACATCCTAAGACGGTATCACCTGATCAGAGAGATCGTTGGACGTGGTGATATAAATGTCGAACGTGTCGACACAAAAGAGAATATAACAAATCCATTCACAAAGCCATTACCACAGCAGTAGTTTGATTGACACTTTAGTTGTATGGGTATTAAATACCGCAATGATTGGCTACAAGGGCAAGTGGGAGATTGAAAGAAATAGTATCCTTGAGCCAATCACATATTGATGTGTAGGGAACTATTTTTGGTTAATGAATAATATGATCAACTTTTCATCATATGATACATCTATATTTTTTATATATTAGATTGTGATGAACCCCATGCACCCGGGCAATTGATTCCAAGGCCATGATGAGATCATGCCAGTGAGACTTGGAATCTAGATGTCCATGTTCTAAATGTTCACAGTCGTAGGATCACCAATTAGGGGATTGGTGATTCCGGGTAGACTGGTGCACTTGGTACATGCCTTATACGATAAGGGGTAGCTTATCTAACAGTTACCTATGAACCGTCATTTAAGGTACAAGTTCATGTACTCATTAGGGAATGAGTTCACTGAATGGACCTACACGAGGAACACAAAATGGAATCCTTACATGTGTGTCGATAGGATGTTCTTCGGGTGACAGTAGATGCAAGCAGTCCTTGGACCTGAGGCTATCATGGTTACCTTGTGAGTGTCGATCCATTGCTTAGGACTTATCCTTATGTGGCCTTCAGTGTCATGTGCCGGATACCTCTGTGCATGGGAAAACACCCATGGAGGTATGTGAGCAACCGATATGGAATCAGTTACTTTTAGTAAGAGGAGATAATGTCCTATGTGTCCCTGCAAGTGTTGGCTCAGGAATCTTTGGCCATAGTAGACATGAATGTCGGGAAAATATTTCTTTATGTCATTATTCAGATGACGACTTGGCAGACATAATACATATGAATTGGTATTTGGGTTTGACACTTTTTTCATACCCTAGCCGTATTCAGGACATTGTAACAGAGGGACTTAGTTGCACGGTAACTAATCACCGAAGGGCGTTCGATCCCTATACATTGAACCTCACACTATCCGGCTAGTCATGACACGTTGCTAGACGTCAATCTTGACTTGTGAGTGGAGTCTCTCATAACCACACTAAAGGGGTTTAGTGGTGGCTCGTAAGATTCGAATAAGAAGTCATTCTATCGGATCTGACTCTCCATTATGCCCAACTCACTGCTAGCTTAGTATGAGGCCCAATGGATCACATACAACAAGCTAACCTCGTAACGGACCTTATGAGATAAATTTCGGATGCAGCCCTATATGTCTACTAGCATGGACATGCTGCAACTCGATCACGGATCTCGTTTACGGACACGATAGGAAAGTTATTTCCTATAGGAACGAATGCACGAGGAAGGAGTTCCTCGATAAGAATTTGATTTATGAAGATAAATCATAAAATTAATAGATATGTGACTTATGAGGATAAATCATAATTCTGTTAATAAATAAGAAATTGAATTATTTAGATAAACCACTTTCCTACCTTTTAGGGAATTGGTTTGTTTAGATAATTATCATTCTTATTTGTAGGCTATTAATTTATGAAGATAAATTAAAATTTATATTTTATTGGACTTAATTAATTTCGAATTAATTATGATGCCATTAAAATATGAATTATTTTTGGAGGCAAACCCCGGAATTTTGAATTCTAGGAAGAGAGTTTTTAGTGGGGGCCGGGTCTACCTTGTAACCGCCACCCTCTCAATTAATGGTGGCCGAGCACCCCATGGAGAGGGTGGTGAATTAGTTCTTCCTCCTCTCTATTGGTGGCCGACCATCTACTACCTCCTCGGTCTTTTACGAAGCCAAATTTCAGGGTGTCTTCTACTTGGGTGTGCTGTCTACTTCATCCACTTAGAGGACTCCAAATAAGGACAGCGAGGTATTCTTTAATTTACCTCTTCGTTCCGTTGATTTCTCATCTCCTCTTCCTCTCATTTTGGAGCCAGGTTCTTGGTGGAAGGGCTGGCCTAGCCTTGAGGTTTCGGGGTTTGAGAAAGCGTCTCCGTTGAGCCACGACGAGTCCGATTATTCGCTACCCTTTTGTTGCGAGGTACCTGGTGTGGACTATCATTGGAGGACGTGCATTTGGGCGTCTTGATACGGGAGTAGGAGCACCGTATCCAACCGCGGTATAAGGTATACATTTCCCCTTCTCTTGTAGATTGAATTTCTTAATTGTTGCTAAAGTAGATCACTATTTTGGGATGTTTCAAATTTTTTAAATTGCTATTTCCATTGCGTTTCTTATTCACATCCCATCATACTCAGGTTTCTACCATATTCTAGTCGCACTAGAGGACCAAGAGAATACCACTTTCACTTGACTATTTGGCACTTTTGCCTACCGGAGGATGCCATTTGGACTTTGCAATGCTCCGGCAACTTTCCAAAGATGCATGGTCAGCATATTTTCAGACTACGTGGAGGACATCATAGAAGTATTTATGGATGATTTTACCGTCTATGGTAACTCCTTCGATGAGTGCTTGACCAATCTTAGTAAAGTGCTAAAACGATGTCTAGAATCTAATCTTGTTCTAAATTATGAAAAGTGTCATTTCGTGGTAGATCAAGGTTTGATTTTAGGTCATATAGTGTCCTCTAGGGGGATTGAAGTTGATAAGGCTAAAATAGATGTTATCAAAACTTTGTCTTACCCCGCAAACGTGCGGGATATTCAATCTTTTTTTGGACATGAAGGTTTTTACCGACGCTTCATCAAGGACTTCTCGAAAATTTCAGCACCATTATGTTGTTTACTTCAGAAGGACGTCGTGTTCGAGTTTGATGATAAGTGTAAGCATGGCTTCAATAACATAAAGGAGAAGTTGATTTCAGCCCCCATCATCCAGCCTCCGAATTGGAACTTTCCCTTCGAGATCACATGCGATGCGAGCCACTATGCTGTGGGGGCAGTACTCGGCAAGAGGATTGAGAAGAACCCTCATGTGATCTACTATGCCTTGAAAATGCTTGACGGCATGCAGTCCAACTATTCAACCACTGAAAAAGAATTTTTAGCTATTGTTTCTGCCTTAGATAAATTCAGAGCTTATTTACTTGGCACTAAAGTGATTGTTTATTCTGACCATTGAGCTCTCAAATACCTACTCAAGAAGAAGGAGACCAAACCCAAGCTCATACGATGGTTCCTCCTAATGTAGGGATTTGACATGAAGATAAGCGATAAAAAAAGGATAGAGAATTTGGTGGCCGACCACCTCAGTCGCCTACCCCTAAAAGAGGAGACATTACCAATCAAGGACGAGTTCCCTGACGAACACCTCTTCTCTTTACAAGATTCATCTCTTTGGTATGTAGATTTAGTCAATTTTTTGGTCACCAATTCCTTACCTCTTGATCTCTCTAGGGCTGAAAAAGATAGGATCAGACGAGATGCTAGATACTACGTCTGGGATGATTCTTATCTATGGAAGTATTGTTCGGATCAGGTCATTAGGAGATGTCTCCCCAACATCGAAATACCCTCTATTCTTCAATTTTTCCACTCATATGAGTGTTGGGGACACTTCGGTCCAAAAAGAACGACTAGGAAAATCTTGAAAAGTGGGTTGTTTTGGCCTTATTTATTTTGTGATTCATACTTGTTTTGTAAGACTTGTGAAAATTGTCAGAAAACAGGGAATTTGGGGTGCAAGGATGAAATGCCGCTAACCCCAATCTTGATTTGTAAGATTTTCGATGTTTGGGGCATCGACTTCATGGATCTATTTCCTCTCTCTTTTGGAAATTCTTATATTATTCTCGTTGTTGATTATGTTTCCAAATGGGTGGAGGCCAAGGCCACTAGGACTGACAATGCTAAAGTTGTTGTTGACTTTGTCAGATCTCATATTTTTGTCAGGTACGAGACGCCTGGAGCCATAATATTTTTGCAATAAAGTAGTAGACACACTTTTCAAGAAATACAGAGTTACACACTGCACATCGACCGCCTACCACCCACAAACAAATGGGCAAGCCGAAGTCTCCAACAGGGAAATCAAGTCCATACTTGAAAAGACCGTTAACCCTAATAGGAAGGATCGGAGTATGAGACTTGATGATGCACTATGGGCCTACCGGAGTGTCTATAAAACCCCTATAGGCATGTCCCCATACCGCCTCATTTTTGGAAAGCCATGTCATATCCCTGTTAAATTGGAACACAAAGCTTACTGGGCCATCAAGCAATACAACATGGACATGAATCGAGCAGGCAAACACAGAAGGCTCCAACTTCAAGAATTGGAGGAAATACGAAACGATGCATATGAAAGCTCCAGGATCTATAAAGAAAAGACAAAAAAACTTCATGATCATATGATTTCTAGGAAGCAATTTTGTATTGGGCAAAAAATTTTTCTTTATCATTCTCGTTTAAGATTATTTCCTGGAAAATTGAAATCAAGATGGGTATGTCCTTTCATTGTTACTAATGTCTATTCTCATGGCACAGTTGAAATCAAGAGCATGGAGACCAACAAGATCATAAAAGTAAATGTATACCGATTGAAACCCTTCTATGGGGGACCTCCAAATCAAAGCGTTGAACAACCTGGAGATTCCACCCGAAGAAACTTGACACACGGCCATGTCGAGCCCACGACATTAAAAGGACGCTCTTGGGAGGTAACCCAAGGTAGGTAGTTCTCATTTTAAAGTTTTCTAAACTTGATTTTTTTCTACAGGTTTTGGTAAAAAAAATTTCGGCCACCCCTTCACCAATAGTCGTGCTAGTAGACACACCACACCCCCTCCGCTTATTTTCAGGGAAGTCCTCACTTCTTGACTAATTAACTCCTTTTTGGTGTTTTATTTTGCTACATTGAGGACAATGTAGAATTTAAGTGTGGGGGAGGGGAATAATATTTTGGCATTATGTGGACATTTTCAGCTTTCCCTTATCTTATAGATAACTTTCCATGCCACTTTTTACAACTCCTATCATTAATAGCTCCTTGAAAATTTCTAGCTCACTATTGAAATCATTTGAGTTTTGATGTTTTGATAAGTATGAGATCGTATGACGTCCTAGGCAAGCCATCGAGGTTTATAACCAACTGAGTAACTGGGTGCATGCATCACCAATGTATGCCCTCGCGTCAAAAGGTTGGAGAAAAGCCAAGGAAATGCTAAAAAAAATATAAAGATCCTCAATTTTTTGATCCTAATCTTGATGAGGTAAGCATGATGTCTTAGCAAGCATGGTGATATTCTTATGTGCTTTGACTTAATCTTTATCAAAACCAATTTGTGTGATTTTAAACTCATTTGAACCTTGCTCTTTGTGTGGATTAGTAGGGTACGCTTGTACTTGTCAATTTTCTCTTGTTTATCAATTCAAACTATTAAGGCATGAAGACAAAAGATGATGATTGGGAGAGTTAGACTTTGACAAGAGTAATTTCTGATTTCAATTATGCTTATGGACAAGCATGGCTTAAGTGTGGGGGAATTATGATGACATGTAAAAATTACCATGTTTAGTAGTATAATTTAAAGATTTATCTTAGTTAAATGCTACTTATTTTATGTCCTCTAGCTTATTTTATATTTTCGTGGTAAAATTCAATTACGAATTTAATTATTTCTTGTAGGTGCC
This sequence comes from Canna indica, assembly GCA_034359265.1. Classification (NCBI taxonomy): domain Eukaryota; kingdom Viridiplantae; phylum Streptophyta; class Magnoliopsida; order Zingiberales; family Cannaceae; genus Canna; species Canna indica. The sequence goes on along the minus strand of CP136891.1, from coordinate 54,017,052 downwards.
AATTTGGACCAATCCGGGAAAGTAAGGTGGCGCAAGCCTAGTGCGAACACATTTGAATGAGGAATCAAGAATCTTCCACATAATTCTCAACATTGATTACAAAAGGCGTGAACGCATTTATGAAGGAAGAATCAAATCTCTATCCTATGGAAGGGGCGACATATCTTTGGCAAATGACAACTTGAAGATCTCTATTTTGAGGAAAGAGTGGCTGACCATTATTATGAAGAATTTGAGCATTATTTTGCTTCCTTGTAATTAAGCATTTCCATGTTTGGTTGCTAAATTGTGAGGTTTCTTCTATTTTATTTATGCACTTCTTCTTCCTCGCTATCTTTAAGAATACTTTAATTATTGTTATTTTATCATCGAGTTGTTCTCGGATTTTATAACGATAGTTGGTCTGTTACCAACTTTTAGATTGTTGTTCAATCTACTTCTTAAGACTACACACGATTTTAACTTGATTTCCGTTCCGAACTACTCGTGCTTCTTTGATAGTCGAGCTGTCCTTGGGCCTTGGATCGCACATCTTGCTTTTTATCTGCTTTATTTTGTCATCTTTAATCGCTGGGCTAATCTCAGATTTTAGATCGTCACCTTCCAGATATTACTGTTTAAATTTGGAGCCAAGAGGCAAGTTGGTACGAGTTGCTATTCAATCCACCAAGATAACTTGCAAGATTGGTACGGGCGGTCAGATCTAGTTCAAATCATCTTGTTGAAGGAGTTGAAACTCATTTCAAACCCGTGATCAACCCCGCAACCGGATCTAAGAACAAGCCTTTGACTAGAGTATTTTATATCGATTTTCTCTACAATTTAATTTTTGATTTTTAATTTCTGCACCTACGCATAAAACCCCACATTTTTATTCACAATCAATTCTGGTTTTATTGAATTAAAAACTAACCAATCCCTATGGATTCGACCCTACTCATCGCGGCTGCAAACTAAGAAAGTATGATTTATTTTTGGTCTGTTCGACACGCATCAGTTGATTACCAAAGATCATGAGTAGAGCTAGTAGCCACCTAGAATTGTGATCAACTGAGTAACCGGATGCATGCATCACCAATGTATGTCCTCGTGTCAAAAGGTTGTATGACATTCTAGGCAAGAAACTTAGATTCGGGGCCAACAAAGAAATCGAGTGCATGCATCACCAATGTATGTCATCGCGTCAAAAGGTTGAGCAATGATCTAGGAAAATTAAAAAGGTGCTCAGTCAATAAGTTAAATCTCCTAGTTTTTTTGACTTATGGCATTTCTTGGTAGATGTTTCTCCTATGCGATGATTCTTTTTCAAATTTGCATATGTACTTAAAACTTTTTTGCCTTTGCATCTTGTATTCTGAATGTGCATCTAGGTAATCATAAATTTGTGTGGATTGATGAGATTTCATTATGAAATGTTTACTTGCTATTATCTTTTAGTTTGAGTCGTTAAGACTTTATGATGCGGGCTGCGATAGGGTGTGATGGATTCAAAAGAGAGTGATTGTTTTGTGTGAGCTGTGCTTGAGGACAAGTATCAGTTTAAGTGTAGGGGGATTTGATGACATGCTTATTTTTCATATTTAGTTGCCTATTTTCATGCTAAATTCGGATTAAATACTTCCTAAATTTTGGTTATTGTTTTGTTTAATATTTAGGCAACAAAGTATGGAATGAAATCAAAAAAGAATCTCCTTGCATATTTTTGAAAGCTGGAAATTGGAAAGAAAGCTGGACCTGATCACCATGCCTTAGAGGTGCCCACGCCTTAGTGAAGATACATGTGACAGAATCAGAAATTACCAATTCCAGGAATGGAAATTTATTTCCAACTTCCCATACGAATTTGGACTCTCCTTTTGTGTCTAAAATATTAAATCGAGATATTTGATTGTTAGTTTATTACCTTATAAGGTTGATTTGATTTTCCTTTCTATTTTAGTTAGGTTTGTGAATTCTCCTATAAGAGGAGAAAAGTTGTATGCACAAGTATGTTTTGTTTTAGTCTTTTATTTTCAGTTTAGAATTAAGGTTTCAATTGAGCAGAAATATTTTACAAAGATGTTTGTCTTTGCGATGCGTGGCTAATTCTCTTCTATCTTGCTAAAGGACGTTCGACGTTTCGATTCTACTCGGATTGTGAGATCTCTCTGTGCTTAATTTCTTTTGATTTTTAGTATTCATTTATTTCCTACAATAATTTATTTATTGATGCTTTTTAATTATTGATCTGTTATCGGGTTATTAGGACAATAGTTTGCCTTTCGGTATGGCTATTCCATACTGGATTTTGAGGCAATTAGTTGAGGTTGTTGTTCAATCCATACTAAGGGAATTCATGAATTAATTTGACATATATGATTGTTGTTCAATTTATATTGGTCTGTTAAAATCGGTGATCCCAAGAACTTTAGCTATTATTAATTCCATAGAGTGTCTCTAAGAATACTAATTAATAAGGGTTTAATCACAACGTTTGTTTGGGTTAACCATAGATTTAAAGAAGATCACGGTTCTTAGCGCTTGTCTACGACCAAAGCGATTTGCTAGAAATTAAGGAACTCATCCTCGCATCCATGATCGATCATACGAACAGAAACTGAGAACGTACCTTTAGCTAGATCTTTCTCTCATTGATTTCTCATCAATTTTAATTACTTTTTTAATTACTTTTTTAATTACTTTTTTAATTACTTTTTTCTTTCAATTTCTGGTTTTGAAAGAATTTGAAGCTAACTAGTCTCTGTGGATTCGACCCTACTTGTCACGATTACAAAATCTCAAAGAAGTAGGTATTTATTTTTGGTGGATTCGACACTCATTAGAGTATCTTTTACAGGTCCCCCCAGTATTGAATCAGACAAGGAGATACATCGAACCGAGCCAGAGTACTCTGATCCTCAAGCAGGAACAGTTCCTAATGATAGACAATACAATTAACCTAGGTTACAAATCCAATTAATTCAATTCCAGTTTTTGCAAGAGAGTTGCCCATGGCATTAGAAAGAATGTCATCATAGCTATCTCAAGGCAAAAATTTCATAAAACCTAATCTTGGCATATGAGCAGCCCTAAAACCTTATTCATGCAAATAGAGTAAGCCCTAGGTATCATCTTTTAGGGTTACGGAATCATCACAAACTATGAACGATTTGATGGTTACTAATGAAGCTTGAGGGAGAATTATCGCAAATAATCTTGATGTTGTTATTGCTCAAGATTGCATATATTCTTCAGGAAAGGGGACCGAATGCAACAACATTAGGGGACCAAGCAACTCCAATGGCGATGTGTCCGTATGATAATTTCGGTCGGGGAGAGATACAAGTAGGTGTGGCCGGTGCAACCAATAATGGTGAGCGCAACCGACGGTGGCGAGAGACGCTGGTTGCAATTCTAGGCAGCCGAGATGTTAGTAGTGTGCCATAGGCCAATGGAACAATATTATATTGTAGTTTTCTTTGTGAATAATTGGAATACTTATTTTATCTTGTTATTTATTATGAGCATATTTAAATTGATAAGAGATTCCTTGAATTGTTGATTCTGCTTAATGGTCATCAAGTATGAGACTTGATAGTAAAACCCTAAGGCAGTTGGAATCCTATTTTAAATAATCCCTTGTTAGTCATTGTCTTGATACGATAATGAATGAAGACTAGTATGCAGTGTGACTGATGATGATCATGTTTTATTGGTCATGGATATGTGATATCAAAGTCAGATCATAGACACATGTTGGAGAACATAGTGTCGGACAGACCCACAGTGAGAATACTATGTGGATTAGTATCATTAGTATCTCATAACAGTAGTTATACGCCAGTCCTCTGACTTGATGTCACTATGGATTCCTACATAAGGAGTTCTATGTTTTGACCTAGTCTAACATCATCTTTAACCAAATGGTAATAAGGACTACAATTGGACATGTAATGGATCATGCAGAGGAATATGTGTAGTCGTGATGGAATTTATCCCTCTCATATATGAGAGAGATATCTCTGGGCCCCTTGATGAGTGTGAGTGAGGAAATGCATGGTCCTGCTCAAATGAATTAATAGGAGTATGAATGTCATTTGTTAAATCAGTCTACTCAAGAATCAAGAAAACAAGTTGAGCAATATAAGGATGACGTAATCCATGCCTTATGCTCGATCCAGATAGCGTGCAACAAAAGGATAGAGTATCATATTGTGAGTTAGGTTGCTCGGATCACCGACCTCACTTGACTTGGGTAGTCATAATATCTTGCTAGAGGCCTCATATGACTTATGGGTTACAAATGAGTTTTGAACCCACTGCCAACGTTAAGTGAACCTACAGGGTCGCACACATAGGGCGAACCAAATTGGGCTTTGGGTTACGTTTATCGGATTGGATCCGCATGACAAGCAACCCATTAATTCTCTCTTGATATTTATATTTGGGAATTAATTTCGAATTTGAAAATGATTTTTCAAATCAGAATTAATTATTATGAATTTTAAATGCAATTTAAAATTGGAATTATGTTGATTACAATTTAGGTAATGTATCTTTGATAATCATTATTAAATGATACATTATATTCCACATCTTGAATTTAGGAAATTCATCATTGGTAATTGTTAATAAGGATATATTTTATTCGGGCATTAAAATCATTTTATGATTTCAGATATGGATTTGAATTAATCAATGAATGAGGCACTACTAGAATATTGGCTATCATCCACGGGGCTCACCGACGGCCGCCAAGGCTGTTTGAACTATTCATGGCTTTTCGACAGCCGCAGCAGTCGTGGCTGATGTAACCAAATCAGTCGCGGCTAGCATACAACCGCCTAAGGCCGTCACTCATAGTTGATTGCGCGCATGGGGCGCAAAATGAAATAACTTTATAGCGATGGCTTAGCGGGGGCACCGAGCCGTGGGTGATATAAAATATGTCATTAGCCACGGCTAGCGTCGACCGTCGCTTATTAATTGATGGCGCGAACGTGGTGCGAAAATAAAAAACTCTTCACCAATGGTTTCGTGTGGGCCGCATCAGCCGTCGGTGATATTTTTAGCAAGAGTCCACGGTTTACTGATTGTTGTTGGGCCGTCGGTGATAATTAAACCTTTTATTTGCATTCGCGCCCAACCCTTCCTCTTCTACTTCTCTTCTTCTCTCCTGTGTGTCGCCGCTACCATCGCCGCCCGTCTTCCTGTCGTGCCTCGCCGCCCATCGCCGCCCACTGTCGGTTCCAACCTTTCATCGTCGGCCCCTTTTCTCCGTGAGCTAGGTATTCTTCGGCTGACCCTTCCTCTTGCGCCCCCTTTTTGATCAGGTCACCACCACTGTCGGCCTCTACACGCCGGACGCCGACAGTGGCGAACAGCGCTGACATGTAGACGCCAGTGCCTGGTTTGGGGCCGAATCCCTCGCCCCCAACCAGATGAACAGTAGCCGGTAGCTATTGTCGGCTACTATTTGATTAGGGGTTTAATTACCCCTAATCTTAGGTTTTATTTTTTTTAGATTTATGTATTATCTGTTATTTATAGAATTTATGTGTTGAATGTAGACTAATTTTAGATTAATTATTTGCTAATTGTAGATTTTATATGTTAATTGTAGATTAATTAAATTTTTACTATTATATTAAATTTAGGTTAGTTAATCAAGGATAGAATAAATGTTAGGGTTAATTTTAGTTGGGTATAATTAAAATTTTAAAATCGTCCACTTTGGATTCGTGCGTGTTGGAATCGTCCACTTTGGACTCGAGCGCGCCAAAATCGTCCACTTTGGACTTGTGCGCACCGGAATCATCCACTTTGGACTCGCGCGCGCCGGAATCATCCACTTTGGACTCGCGGCCAAATCATCCACGGTGGACTCGCATCGGAATCGTCCACAATGGATGGACTTGCGCCGGAATCATCCACTTTGGACTTGCGCGCAATCATCTGTTGTGGACTCGCACTAGCATCTACAAATTTAGAAAATAATCAAGACGAGTTGATACGTTTCACATACGCATCGAGGAGTCAAGTTTTAATTTTGCAAAATCTTAAATCCGTTTGGGGGTTGTATGTTCCTGTAAACAAACTAAATGATTTTTTATACGACGTACAACCTTTGAATTGTCCCTAATTGGATAATTTGATAACATAGTTATTTATATTGCACTTAGTTTATTTCTTTTAGTCATTATTCATTTTTAAATTTTGGCTTGTATCTCCCTTGTTCTCCAATACGCGCCCAGATGATATGCATATTCGGATAACTGTAGGGAGATGCTGCCGAAATTTAGAATGAAGTTAATGACTAAAAGAAATTCTAAGTGCAATATAAATAACATGAATCTCGAATGGAATAGGACCATCCCACCTAAAGACATTACTTAAAGATATTGCCAACTTTTTTACAAGGCATGTCGGGCGATTGAAGTTGGATGTACCGACGAATTCATCATGGAGCTATAACGGACAAATTTCGAGTAGGCATAACTTACTTCTTAGATTTCGCCTACTCGAATAAAAAATTCCTTAGTGGTTATAAAATCTGATGTCCGTGCCGAAAATGTTTCAAACATAAGATTTTTGGACCGGGAAACTATCACAATGCATCTATATACAAAAGGATTCACACTAGGATATTTTGTATGGAATCATCACGGGGAGTCACATCAACTCGAGACGTCGAGCAATCCTATTGTCCAAACTCATGGTGAATCCTCTACTGTGGTTGTTTGTTCTTCCAATCCACCTAATCCTTATAGAATAATAATTCTGGATAGTTTTGGCGGACAATTCCATTTAAATCACAATGTTGAGTCAGTGACTAAGACGGTACAACTACTAGATACTATGACAGTTGAAGTCATTGAAGAACAACATGCGATACAGATTGAATTGCCGAATAAGGAGGCTATAGAATTTTACGAGATGTTAGAAGCTGCCGATGAACCATTGTATGACAATTATCCTAAATATACAAGATTTTCGGCAATGACGCAACTCCTGAACATCAAGTCCGATTGTAATATCAGCGGGGTTACATTTGATTGGATTGTAGGCTTTATCAATGGTATGCTACCTCTAGATAACAAGTTTGAGCCAAATTTTTATAAGACAAAAAAGTTGATGAGGAAATTGAGGCTTGGGTATGAAAAGATACACGCGTGCCCAAATAACTGCATTTTATATTATAAAGAAAATGCACAGTTGGAGCGATGCCCGGTATGTGATTATCCTCGTTACAAGGAGAAGAAATCGGCCCGACAAAAAAATATCCCCTTTAAGGTGTTTCGGTATTTTCCACTAACACCGAAGCTTCAAAGGTTACTCATGTCGGAAAAGACTGCCCCCTCTGTCCGACAATGAAGCATGGAAACATTTGGATATATGTTATCCTTCATTTGCTAGGGATACTAGAAATATCAGGTTGTGATTATGCACAGATGGTTTTAATCTATTTGGTAATTCGGCAACTCCGTATTCAGTATGGCCAGTGCTGTTAACAGTTTATAATTTGCTGCCCTCAATATGTATGAAAGATGAATTTATCTATCTTTCGATGATTATTCCAGGTCCTAGGGGTCCTCGGAAAGAAATTGACGTGCTTCTCCAATCCCTAATTGATGAACTAAAAACATTGTGGGCTAAGGGAGTTGTCACTTATGATTGTCACCGAAAGCAAAACTTCACTTTACGAGCTGTTATATTATCGACAATCAATGATTTCCCGACCTACAACATATTGTCTGGTTGGAGCACGCTTGGGTGACTCTCTTATCTGTATTGCATGGAACACTCAAAAGCCTTCAGTCTTGAGAACGGTTGGAAAATTTCCTTCTTTGATTGTCATCACTGGTTCCTACCGTCTAACCATTAGTATCGAAGGAATCATGACAAATTTACAAAGGGTAGAATCGAAAAAGATGAGCCACCACCGATATTGTCTGGTGAACAAATGTTAGCACGTGTTGAATTGCTTCCAGATATTACTTTTGGTCAGAATGTAAGAATTTCAGGCTTTGGTCAAACACATAACTGGGTGAAAAAAAAGTATCTTTTGGGAATTGCCGTATTGGAGTTCATTACTGATTCAGCATAATTTAGATGTCATGCACATTGAAAAAAATGTGTTTGATAATATTTTTAACACTGTGATGGATATTCCCGGCAAAACTAAAGATAATGTGAAGGCCCGACGTGATGTGAAAATACTTTGTAAGAGGCCTGAGTTTGAGTTGCAAGGGGTCAACGGACAACTTCATAAGCTAAAGACGTCTTATGTGTTAAATAAGCAATGGGCTACTTCGGCAGGCCCGTAAGACTGTGATGAGACAACTGGAGGCCACACAGATTGGGCAAACTCGGGGACACGCCACCGAGTGGATTTCTGAACCTATGTGGGACCAGCTTGTTAAGCGGTGGGACACACCTGAGTGGCAAGAGGTCTCCCGGACAGCGTCGAGAAACTGCATGTCTGGGGGGGACGACACGGGGGGCACCACACTGGTGGCTCTATGTCTTTTGCGGTGCATGAGCGTCGTATGGTATGTATAATTTCCTTACTTTTAATTAAAATATTATATATTATGTATAATGATACTAATGGATTTGCTTTCTAATGTAAGACGCGAGTTGCGGAGGATGGCACCGTCCAACGCCCCTCGCTGATGCAGGTGTTTGAGCGCACTCACCGTCGACGATGAGGAGCAGGGGACTACGTCGATAGTAGGGCCATCGTCCTCCTCAACCTAGGCGACGCTCCGACCCAGTCGCTGTCGACTCCATCGCCTCCACCGCAGTCGTGAGATGTATGTTCGTGTATTTTGATTATATATTGATACTTGTTAGCCTTTGTTTGAGGCTTAGATACTTGATAGATGTTTATACTTTATATTTCTATTTTGATACTTGTTAGCCTCTGGTTTGAAGCTTATAATTGTTTATATACTTATAGTTGTATATATATGATATTTTAATACTTCTTTGCCTCCGATTTGAGGCTTAGATTGATGATATTTAAGAAAAACTTGTATGGTTGGTTAAAAATGTGATTGTAAATAAATTATAATGTATAAATATCATTGTATACAAGAATTTTCAAAATTTAACTTTTTTTCAGTTACAAGATATAACTTCAACCACTGCTTACCCATAGTTGCCCGTCACTAGACCGTGGCTGAAAATGTATCGTAAATGGCTGATGACCTGGGCAGCACCAAATATCACAGATGCTAATGATATCATCGACGGCTAGCACCCACAACTGATGTGTTTAAATCAACGACAGCCGTCGAGTGCCGTCACTAATGTGTTTAAATCAGTGACAACACACACGTGTCGATGATGATTACTTGTGACGGTAGAGGTCGGCCGTCACAACTTATCTGAGACGCGCACATCAGCGACGGTATTTTGCTACAGTCCGCACCATCCATGATAGTTGTCATCGATGGTTCAACCACGGCTCGAGCCGTCGGTGATAACGACAATTCCAGTAGTGAGAAGACTCGATCAATATGATTAACATGTCTATAAATACCCGCCTATGGTTTAGATGAGCATGTGTGTTGTATGAAATCCGACAGTAGAAGGGAGGGTGAATAGTGTCTGTCACCATTTTCAATTTACTCAATTTTTCTTTTTACTCAATTTGACTTTAATCAAATGCAAATGTATCTTAACAATAGATATGATCAAATATTAAGAACAATAATAGGCAAATAAGAAAGCAATGCAGACAAGAGTAATTATAGTGGTTCGGCCAACTATCTACTCTACTACCTTGGTTCCCCACCAAGGATTTCTAACCACTACTTTTATAGAACTTATGTTTCTCTTTGAATACAATTGAGGACACTCTTCTCACCTCTTTGAGAACCCCTTAAAGCTATTCACCTAGGCAAAACACAACTCTACACAGTTTCCCCTAAGTGTTTCTCTAGCACACCTAGCAGCTATTACAGATTGAAAACAAGTCTAAAATAAAACTTCAAATACAATGCAAAAGAGCTTAAGAATAGAGAGGAACCACAGCTCTTTTCCCAAACCTTCACGCCATCAACTTGCCAGAAGTTAAACTCGAGTTGCAATAGAGTTGAGGGAAGCAGGAGCTTGAAGAGGATTTTGACGGAATATTAGGGCGCAGCAATATCGATCACTTTGAAGGCTTTTAATCACTTCTTGAATGCTCAATTAATTCTCTAAGAAGTTTTTAAGAAGGTAGGTGAGGGGTATTTATAACCCCTGAGTTGAACGACGATTCAACGGTTAGAAAACTAGCCGTTACAGTCGTTCGATCGATCGACCGCTACCCTTTCTGTGTGTTTTTAGCGTTGTTCGATCGACTGACGGGTCGACCGAATGAATCGCAGCTTCCTCATTCCAGATCCGGTCGACCGAATCGGTCGACCGATGCAGGGAAGCCAGACGGACGATCTACAATCTTTAATCCGGTCGACCGATCGGTCGATCGATGCGCCTTGTGCCTAATTTTGGCTTCGATCGGTCGACCGACCGATCGACTGACGTAGCCTTCCACCAATGCTTCACCAACTTCGATCGACCGACAGGTCGACCGAATGGCTACTGCCATTTTTTGGCATCATTCGGTCGACCGAATAGGCTACTGCCAAACTTCTGCCTTATTCGGTCGACCGAACTCAGGCTGAGGCTGATTTTTACTTTGAGTTTTTTACATGCTTTTTTATGGGTTTAGTTACCAAGTTTCAACTTGGATAACTTTATAATTTGGCTTGTGATAAAATCATCCTAAGGGTATATTACATAATTTCTACTTGATATATTCCCGAGCCTTTCTTTGACATTTTCTTCTTTCGTTTCTTCGACGGTCTTTTCTTTCATTTCGTTTGAACGAACTTCGCATGCTTATCGGAACCTTAACTTGAACTCAAAACTTCACACATAGATTAAATACTTGTTTGTTATCATCAAAATAAAGATCGAGGCTTAAGAGAAACCCCCAACAATGTGATCATCTCCTGGCGGCTGTCGACGTTATCAAGAAAGGAAGCTGACCTCCTTTTTGAAGGCAATTGACCTGCACCAAAAGAGAGATAGAGAGAAAAGAGCGCAGAAGGAGTTCTGTGCTCGTCTAGATCGAAAGGAGTTCCTATAGAGACGCGTTAGCCTAAGGTTTTCAATCTTGGTCTAATTTTGATTTTGATGATAGCAAACATGGAAGTAATGTATTCATGGAGAATTATTTTTAGGTTCCAAGTCAGTTAGCGTTCGACGTCCCTGATTGGAAAAATTGGAGAAATCAGAGAAATCGGCAAGGACGCTTGTCGGCACTCGCGATTCTTCGGGAAGTTAGAGTTTAGGTTTAAGGTGTCTAGAATGAATATGTAATCCTCTCTTATGATGCAAAGAATCCTAAAACCAAACTCGAACCCAAAAATATGAAAAATCGAAAAATTAGAAAACGACCCTGAAATTCACTAAGCCTAGGAATCTCTTTAGAGGGCTATATGACCTAGATATTTTCTTAACACTAAAAGTCTCGATAATTATTCCTTAGGTAAAAATTAGTTAACGACATATTTTAAAGGAATTTTTGGAAGCCTTTAATCTACCCATATTTGACCTCGGAGATTATAAATTTTTGATTTTCAAAAATTTGTACTAGACCCCAAAAGTTAGATTTTGATTTTTTAGATTTTTTTTATTGAATCCAAATGTGGTTAATCCTTATATAACATTTATGTTTTAAAGTTATTAATTTATATTATATAAGAAGACTTAGCGAAGATGAAACCCAAAAACGAACAAACGGGCAGAAAACTCAGCCAAACCAAGTTGTTTTCTGGGTGCCGGTCGATGGGACGATCGACCAACCATTAGCCGACCACCGACCGACCGAGGATCAAAATTGGCTGAAGCCTCCGGTCGGTGGTCGGTCGCTCGGCCGATGAACTGGCCATCAGCCAGCCACCGGCTAGGCGGCGCTAACGGGCTCAACTATTGGCTTATAAATACAAGCCATTGATTGTCTTCCAAGGTGATATAAGACTTCATTGAGCCATTCTAACATCCTTCGCAAGCCTTCCTTGAGCCATCTCTTTGCAAATCATAGTTTCTATGATAAAACCTTGATTTTGCCTTTAGACATTCAAGATTTCTTCTCAAGGCATCAAGAGGACTAGGGAGTTTCTTTTGGAGCTAAGTATACTTTGGTTTGATTATTGCTCCATTAGTTCTTCTATTTTTATGTTTATTTGTTGTATTTTAAAGTGTCTAAACCTAGAGTGCTAGGTTGATTGAATGGGTTGATGCCTTGGTGTTTAAGGCTTAAATTCACCCATGTAAATGTAGTTTGCTAGGATTAGTTGAGTTGTCCTTAGGGTTGAGGTGGGAGAGTGCTATTAGTAGGAAGGCGGGATACTTTCGGGTGTGAAAGTGCCTTCGGTTTGAGAGCTGAGACTCTCTGGTGTAAATTTCTCATTGTAAGGAAACTAGTTAATCTAGTTAAACTAGTTTGAAAATCCTAAGCGAGATGCTTAGATAGTGGAGTAGGCATCGGGACCCGCCCAATTCGTCGCGTTCGTCCTTGTGCTAACCGTAGAGGGTGTTCGTCACTTAGCAGCATCTTGGATCCAGAGCAAGATCATGATCTTGGATTCGCAGAGCAGAAGGAGTTCAGTCTTCAAAGGTATAATCCTCAACATAGTATTGATTTAACCGAGATGCATGGATTCGATTGGGTAGATGATCGATTTTATTTTCGTTGCGTGTAAAATTTTTTTGTTGTTTGCTCGATCCTCCATGACCCAACACGAGAACCAAGCGAAGTGTTGGTGTCGGCGTGCAAAATAAATGTCGGGTTAGAGGAAATAACTAGGGGAGGATCGAATAATATATTAGGTTATTTACATGTTGATTTGGACCGAGACCACTTGTTATTTACCTACTGATGTGGATGAGGACCACTGGTTATTTACTTATTGATATGGACGGGAATCACTGCTTAGAAATTTACTAATGTGTTAATATTTTTATATTATAATTTGATGTGCTAACTGGGCTGCTGATCCACACGGGAAACCAACGTTGGGTTGACATTAGAATATTTTTGAAACAAAATCAAAGTTAGAGTACGTTATTGATACAAATAAAAATTTAGAATATAATCGGAAAAAGTTTTAAAGTTCATAGTACACAGTGTAATTAAACATTTAAAACCCAAGTAATAAAAAAATCAATAATAAGAAAACAAAATAATTCGTCGAAGAAAAGAATAAAAAAGAACACAAAGAAAGAAGCGGAGTGCGATGCACTCCCTTTTTTGTTATCTTCTTCTTTCGTCGTTGGCGATCTCCGACACCAAGACGATCCCCATAAGCCTAACGCTATGCAGATCTCCCACAATGGTCATCTCTCTTGACCGCAGCGGCGAAGGGGGTGGTGGCATTAGCTGTCTATGATGGTATCGCTCCGCCAGCCGTGATTCACGGTCCTCATCGTTGCCCTACTCGCCGCCTCAGTCCTAACTCCGCTTCTCCTCTTCATTAACATCCCTGCTGCCAGTGTGTCCCTTTCGCTAGGTGATCCCATCTTCGCCACTTTCTCTTGTTCGCATAGCATATTTACTTTCATGAACTGGTTTTTGTGGGATTTTTCTTTTTTCACGCAGCAAGAGAGGAGTTTGACAGGGAAGGCAACATCATCGTGAAAAATATCTCCTCTGTATGATTGACATGCGTTTTTCGCATTTTTCTTTTTTGTATCTTTGGAATTTCTGCTCTCTTCGAGGATGTTCTTTTAACATTTGCGAGAATTCAGGGACATACTTCGAATGGATTGCGGCTTCATGCGATTAAACAGGTGGTCCTTTCTCGTACAAGAAGAATTACTGCTGCTCATTAATATGCTTTTTACTCAAAGAAAAAAAAACCATTTAAATCTAGTTTTTATACGATACATGTTTTTGTTTACCGTCGTTTTGGGTTTCAGGATGTTGGTGGTGGAGAGAAACTGCCCGATGGAGTTATTTACAGGGATAAGGATTCAACCAATCTTCGGAGAGCTTCCAGTGAAAATGTCATAATTTCTGGTACAGAAAATGGAACTTCTACAGAAATGTGTTGGCCTTTGATGGTTTTCCCATATTTTCCTCTATGTGGCATATTTTGGTCCATTGGTATTCTATGTATCTGATTTTCTTCTTTTTGTCTTCTTCTGAGTTAATGATATAGGTTCAGGAAACTCTGGACAGGGAGCACATCGATATAATCTCCAATCACATTCTAATGGAAGAGAGGTATTACTTTTCCGGACATGGAACACATCAAAATAATCTGGACTCATTGGCAGATAGGTATTACTTTTCTAGTAACAGAAGAGTTCTAAATCGTCTTCCCTGTTTGAGATATGGGAAGGAGCCACTTGAATGAGAGGTTTGCATAAGTGAAGCATTTGTAAACCTGATGGAATAAGTCATAATCATGCAACATTTTTGACTTCTCAGTTTTGTGGTTCTCATCTTCATTTTTTGTGATGAGCTATGGACAAACTTCACTTAAAAGTCCAATCAACCACTGATTGCCGACATTATGTAAGTTAATAAACCTACTATTATCAAACAAGTTGAATATGAGGTCATGTCTTGAAACATATTATAACAGAATAAATTAAAAAATATTTCTGCAGCTATACTTATTTGTAAGAGTTCAATTGTTAATCATTAAATTGTTTACCTAGATCTAGATGCACTTGTCTTGAGATTTTTTTGTCTCTTTGATAGAGTTAAGATATAATGATACATTAAACTAAGCATCCCAATCGAACTAAAATTGAAATAAGAATCAACATGAAGGCTATAATCAGTTGGTGATGCTTAGTAGTGATATCATAAAACTGCTTATGTTAATAAAACCGACGGGTTCTATTTTTGGCTTCTCAACTTAAAAATGCTTCAAGAGAAAGGACAAACTATATAGCATTCACATCATACAGCTAGATACCTAATTGAAACAATCTTTACTAGTTTTGGTTATCCTATCTTAAAACAACTGTAAGGGGAACTATAAATAAATAAATAATGTTGTTCAGATGCTTATAGGAAATCGTAAGAAATTTGTTGCGTCATTTTAGATAAAGTTCTAAACCATAGTTTCTTGATAATTTTTTCATGGAAAAATGCTAAAGAGTACACAACTGTTGAGAAAGCTACTTGTTACTTTTGTTAACTTGTATCTTTATTACTTGTGTCATTCAGAGCCAAGCTCGCACAGTTTTGTACTAGTAATTCTTGTGACTGGATGACAATAACGGAATAGTAGATGGCTAGGGTCTTATAGTCATATTAAGACAAAAAGATCACTTTTTTGGTCTGTTCGTTTCGCAAACTGTTTAGTACAAGGTTTGTTCAGAACAAAACAAGGCTTGTTAGCACAACATAATAAGATTATACCGGACAATACAAAGGATAATCCAAGAATAATCCTCTATTTCTTTTGCATATCACTGGATGTCCAAATTTAGTGTTGTCGTTGTTTTATCACCACAATCATGAGACATGTCGGGTGGAAACAAGGAGGCATTTAGGTTTGGGGTAGGAGGGTATTGTAGTAATTTTTCAATCTTGTACCACAGGACTAACTCCTTGTTACTCCAAATTTGAGTAACAGAAAGGACCTTGTTGTACTCCCTGTTACGACTGCTTGATGTATATAGACTCGACAATTTTTGTCCTATCCCTAGCAATTTTTTGCAAACCAACACTCGACAACAATTGTTGTCATATCTTGTACCTCAAAATAATGAAACGAGCGAACCCTTTCTTTCATTTAGTTTTCTCTTTAAATAGTCTCTGAATGTATATAGATACCGTTCAATTTTAGGAATTATATATTTAAATAATGGAAAAAATACACATTCTTTGGTTTCCGTGCAATATAGTATTTTTCTGCTTTTATATTCTGAAGTACTTTAAATAATCTAATATCCAAAAGCTTTCTCAGCTTTCTTCCAATGTTTGTTCTTATTGCTTGGCAAGACCTGGCAATTATCTTTTTGCTCACATGTCTAAGGGTGGTTCTGAAGTTTTGAGTACAAAAGTCAAATTCTAGCAGAAAAACGACATAGCTATTTGCAATATACTTGGCTTCAATAGATGTTGATATATCTTAAAGCATGGTTTAAAATACCGGTACCGGTACTGATCTCGGTCAGTGCCTGGTACCGGTATGTACCGGTACCACATACTGGTGCCGTGCCGTACCGACACACGGTATGGGCCGGAACGAAAAAGGCATACTGGCCGGTGAATTTTTATTTTTTTATTTTTTTATATTTTTGCTGTTAAAAATAACTCCAATAACACATAATTGTTTGGGGTCTTTATAAAGACCCAAACAGCCTTAAATCCAGCCCCAAACGGCTATATAGCCGTTTGGGGTGCTGTCGGGTACTGTAGCAACGACTCTTAAAAAGAGCCGTTGCGTCATACCGAGCGGTATCGCCCGGTATGACATCAAATACCGCCCATATCAGGCGGTATTAACCGAGATATCTGGTATCGCCCAATACCGGGTATCTCGTATACCGGTTTTTCGAAAAACTAGTAAATACCAGCGGTACCGAGCGGTACGGTACAGTATTTTAAACCATGTCTTAAAGTTTTTGTATGATTAGTTTTTTATCTTTTATGGCTACCGCCTGTACCTCTACATTCTTTTCAGCTATATGCAATATATAAAAACAGTGCATCTTAAGCTTATTTATTACATGTGGTTATTATTCTCAGGTTATAGAGATATCGTGAGTTTAGAAGTAAGTGCAGTATTCTACTTAGTAAATTAATCAAAGCCTGAAAGAGATTAAATGAATGAAGCACTATATTTAACCACTGAGCTAAATCAATGCCAATTTGAGATATTTGTTAACTTAAATGCCGAAGTGCTTTTCTAGGCAAGTACACTTAATTGTTGCTCTGATATTTAAGTAGGAAGAGAAGCAGGGATCATTTCGCAACACAACTAGTGGTGAAACTACAACTACTTCCGATTCTCGTTCATCAACTACTTGTAAGATAAAGGAAATGGAGGATCAGCTAATTATTGTGAAGACATATTTGCACTTTTCTTCCAATAGTAACTTTCACTTAGTGCGAGAGCTAAAGCTTAGGATAAAAGAGATAGAAAGAGTGCTTGGTCGAGCGAACAGAGATTCAGATGTATCCAGGAGGTATGTTGTTTCATTTTGAAGTGTAAAAAGTTAACTCAAGCAGTCATATTTGTACAAATTTATACTTTGTCCAAACAACTTACATATAGGAAAAGTTTCTTTGATGATAGAACCTATCCATTATCTTTGACTAAGAGAAGAAGTTGTTCAGTGATTTGCAGAAAAACAAAGCCATGGATATAACTTTGTCTAAAGCCAACAGAGCTTATTCACATTGCTCTGTAGTAGCATCAAATTACGAGCCCAATTATACAATGCTGAAGAACAGATTAGGGCACATCAGAACCAAGCTTCATATCTTATTCATCTTACTTCTAGGACACTCCCAAAATGTCTTCACTGCCTATCCATGCGGCTTACCACTGATTTTTTTGTGCTGAAGCCTGATGAGAAAGGGTTGCCTACCACTCAAAATGTGCATAAATCTGATTTTTATCATTATGTTATTTTCTCTGACAATGTACTGGCTTGTGCTGTGGCTGTGAACTCTACAGTAACGACATCCATGGTAAGAATACTACTGTTGGGTGTTTGCAATCTTCATCTAGGTGCACATGCATGCATGAGAAACTGAAAGTTCTGTATACATAGATTTAGCATTTCTGTTAAACATTTGGGATTTGCCATTATGAAACTGTATAAGCATGAGAAGGGTCATCGAAGCTCAGTGTTTTAAAATTTCCAGTCATCATCTAGGTGCACATGCATGCATGAGAAATTGTAAATTCTATCTAGTGCATATATAGATTTGGATCTGGACTCTATGTAGAAATAGTTCAATCTTCTATCGCTAACGGCCTGCACTTCTGTGAAACATTAGGATTTTGTCATTTTGAATTTATTTAAGCATGAGGAGGGTCACTGAAACATGAAACATGAGGCTGTTAGCAAGGCCTGGAGTCTTGAACTAGATATAATTCTAACATGGTAAATACTTTAAACGTATATTAAGATGAATTGAGGAGTTCTTGTTAATTGTTATGCGTTTTTGATCAGTGACAAATGGATGTTTTTACTTTGAAGTTCATGATAACCAATGGCCACGTGAATGCAAATGATAATTTGGTACCATCTTTTCAGACAATATTTCTTATGCCCAATTGATAGTCCATACTCCATAGTCTACACTTTGTGTAGTGAGGAAACACTAGTTAATTATTTACTGACTGATTTCATTCAATCATACAACAACCAGTTGGCAGGATGTCAGGCATACTGTACTCCTATTAACTGATGTTAAACGTCCCCAATTCACTTGCTTGAAACCTTTACTGTTAGCTTTCTTTTGCAGGAACCAGAGAAAATTGTCTTTCATGTGATAACCGATACCTTCAATTACCCAGCAATAGTGATGTGGTTTCTATTGAACACTCCTGGAGAAGCCTCCATTCAGATACAGAGGATGGATGATTTCGGATTTCTCCCTGCTGGCTTCAGTTCAATGTTTATTCAGTCATCTAATGCTGACCCAATATCCACTTCACCACTTAACCACCTTCGTTTCTACTTGCCAGAGCTCTTCCCGTCCTTGAATAAGATTTTGCTTTTGGACCATGATGTGCTTGTGCAAAGAAATCTCAGATTGTTATGGAGTGTTGATATGAGAGGGAAAGTAAATGGAGCAGTGAAAACTTGTACAGAAGAAAAGCCATTCCATTTGGAAATGTTTGCCAACTTTTTTGATCCACTTCTAGCAAATGTTTTTGATGCTAACTGCTAAGGCATGTTTATATGCATTTGGAATGAACATATTTGACCTTCTTGAATGGAGAAGACAAGGACTAACAGAAATATATCGTAAATGGGTAAAACTTGTAAGTAACCCAGCTGGTTCTTCAGTTTATATTGCCATTAGCGTAGATAATTTTGTCAATTACTACAACTGGTTCATTCTGATACATATTAGATAGTTGTTTAGATAATTTTACTGAAGGCACTTGTGTGGAAAACAAGTCATGGATGAAAGGATAACTTTTCATAATCTTACATTGTTCTGCTTAGGGATAGCAATGAGCCAAGTTTTATAATATTCTCACTTATTCGTAAGTCATGCTACTCTTTGGAGGGTTTACGGTTCAGGTACTGAAAATAATACCAGAACCCCATTCAAGTTTTGTTAAAGCTAGTAGGTTTGCAATTTAATGTCTTAAATATAGTATATTTTTTGTACCATGTTAGTACCTAGTTGTCAAATTCTGGCCGGGTTCAGGTAGGACAATATAAAGTTGTGGGTTTGGCTTGGGTTGGATAAAATTGGCAGCTATCTTTCTTTTCGCTTGGCTACAGGTAATTTTGTAGCAATTGACAAATCTTGCTGGATGCCTACCCCATGTCATTCCTAGTTCTGCTAATTGTAGTAGTTCCATTGCTTGCACTTGCATTGGAGGTAGTAATTCATAGTTACTGAACTCAGGCAATTTGGATATCAGATGACTGAATATTGTCAGTGATCTTTCTTAAATTGAATTCATCTGATATCTCATTGAGTTACATAGATGTTATGATAACATTCTCTATATTGAGCATTATGCAAGAACCATTGTATATCTTAACAAGTGTTACAATTCATTCACACTGAAAAGCTATATGGAGGTTGTAGAGCTATTATAATAGAAATTTAAAAGCCATGCATATGTTTGCAACTTTTGATCAGTTTCTGATGGTGTATCTTCTGCAGGGTAACAATAGAAAGCTATGGAAGGCAGGAACTAATTTCCTGGGTCAGTTGCTGTTTTACAATCATACTGTAACCCTGGAGCAGCAGTGGCATGTTACTGGACTAGGCCATGATTCTAATCTGGACAAGATTGAAATTGAGACTGCAGCTGTTGTTCACTACGATGGGAATATGAAACCATGGCTGGACATTGCCATTCCTAGATACCGAAGATACTGGACCAAATTCCTTGACTACACTAATGATTACTTACAAAAATGCAATATCCATGAGTAGATGTTGCTAATAGATATTCATGAGCTATCATCAATCTTTGCTAATCTGCATTATTCATTGGTTTTCTATTGCTACAGACGGATCTTTTCTCCATTTAATTCTTTTTTTCATGTAAATATCTCAATTAGTCAGCTACCGTTGTTTTACTAGACCATGAATAATAGCAGGTGCCTGTGATGTGTCAAGGAAATATCCAAGTTCTTCAGCACCTGTGTGATGTGCAATTAAATATGCTAGCTCTAAAGATTTGATGGATGTGTTTTTTTTTTAACTTAGACTTGTCTACTTTAGGCAAACGGTTTAGATCTATCAAGTTAAGAATGGGTTAGTTGTCCATCTATCATTTTTTATTTTTTACTCAAAAATAATTTGTATAAAAAGTTTGATTAATTCAACCAAGAATGATTCAACTCCGTCAAAATTGGAACGTTTGAACGTAAAACTCTGAGGCTTGGTCAGTGCTGAGGTTTTTTATGTTCTTTTGATTTTATATTTTAGAATGTTGCATCTTTTTTAAAAATTAAAATTGTGATGTTCAGGTAGTAAATGTTGAACTAGATTGATTGAATCTAGAACTGATCCATCAATAGTGTTTATTTAGTTCAAGAACACGGTAGAATTTGAACACTAACATTATTTTTTGGACCCATTCGAACTTGTCGGATAAAATGAAATTGAATCAAGATCTATAATGAGCTTTAATTTTTGTAAAACTCTGATCGAAATCATTTAAATTGAGATGGAGCATTTGGGTCATATAGAAATTTCTGAAATTAAAAATCAAGTTGGTCATGTTAGATCAAATTGGAGCCAGCATTTCCTCTGTCTCTATCAAGATTGTCAGGTTGATTGAATTAATCCAATATATTGATTTCAAATTAAACTAAAATTTATAAATTTAATCAAGTTGGGGTTTTGGATAGGGAAGGGATTTAATCAATTAGGGCGCGCCGCACAACCTCTCCAACCATATCAGTAGAGTCCCGAACGGCTTTAACGGTCATGAATCGAGGCATATGTCCACGTGGTCGGTTCTCATTGGTAAGGATTCTTGGTTCGTTCCCCTTTTAAGCGTGCCCAAAGCAGAGAGCTATCGTTATCGCGATCCCTCGTTTTCCATTGAAAGAGAGAGATGGGTTTGGTGGCGGTCGCTGAGACGGCATCATTAGAGAACGCGGCAGCGGTCTCAGAGACGGCAGCATTAGAGATCGCGGCAGCGGTCTCCGAGACGGCAGCAGTAGAGATCGCGGCTGTGGTCGCTGAGACGGCAGCAGCGGTAGAGATCGCGGCTGCGGCGGCGATCGCTGATGCAGCGGCTGCAGAGAATGCGGCGGCGCTGGCGGTTGCTGTCACGGCGGCTGCAGAGAACCAGGCGGCGCTGGCTGTCTCCGACACGGGCGCCGTAGAGAACGCGGTGGCTCCCGCGGTCGTTGATACGTTGGCTCTGGAGAAGGCGGTGGCGCTGGCTGTCGCTTTCACCAAGGCTGCGGAGAAAGATGTAGCGTCGGCCGTCCCTGACACAGCGGCCGAAGATAACTCGGCGGCGACCCCGGTCGCCGACACGGCGGCAGTAGATAACGTGTCCGCTCCCGTGGGGCGGAGCAAGAAGAACCGCATCCAGGTATCGGCCAGCAAGCAGCCGCTCTTCTACTACGTCAATCTCGCTAAGGTAATCACATCCCTTATCTTCCTCCTATAGGATTTCGGTTGTCGTCTCTCGAACCGGATCGTTAGTTCCATGGTTCCTAATTCTAGTTGACTCAAACTTTTGCCCTTTTGTTTCCAACTTCCAAGGATTCATATGAGGATTTTTTGATTAATTGGGGTCTTTTCATTTATTCATCTCTTCGGTGGCATTTTAGGAGAATAATTTGGCGATTTATGCTTCTTGCTCTTCTGTTCTTTTGAAGGATCTTCTATTTACCATTCAAAAAAGTTTTCTTTATTGCTTCTCTCCATTTCCCAAAATGTGACGGTTAATGTGATATTTTCTTCCCTCCCCATCCTGTAATTTTTTTTTCAGGTTTTTGCTTATCTTTTGACGGATATTTTTGTTTATCTTCCCGCGGAACTGAATTTTTGTTTTCTACTTCTCATTATTTTCTTCCAGATCAGTTCTTGCTGATAATTTCATCTTTTCGAGTTGAATTTCTTTTTGTTGGTTTCATATGGTTTCTACTTTTATATAGTTACTATATCTTATATATGTATTGCCATTCACACTTATATATGCATAGTTTACTGAATCTTCTATATATTGTGATTGCAGAGGTACATGCAGCATTATAGCGTCATCGAACTTTCTGGGTTGGGCATGGGTAATCTTTTTGCTAATACCTGCTCACCGATTTAGGAATAAATTAAATATATCAGCTTTTCTTTAAGTCTATAAATATTAATATCGGTATCTAATCTCTTGATCATTTCTTCTCGTATTAGCTATTGGCACTGTTGTGACAATTGCTGAGATTCTAAAAAACAATGGGGTAGCAATCCAAATAGGTAAGCAGTTTTAAAATGCAATATAGAAAGGGGTTACCTTCTCCCTACCTTTTACATAAAAAAATGAAATGATCTGATTGGTGCAGGGTTATCGACGTCAACCATTGTCACCAAAGAGGAAGCCAAAGGCGGTCGGAAGGCCAAGGTAATCAATTAGTGCTTAATTAACCAGTAATTAGACTAAAACAGAGATTTGTAATCTTCACATGCTGTTCTTGATTAATTGTAGATTGAGATTCTGTTGCGAAAAGCAGAGAGCTCCAACGTTACTGCCAAGACAGATAAAGTAGAAATTTCTGAGTGATAGACATGGACGAGTGGATGATTCTTTCTTGCTGATGGATAAAGAACTGGCCGCCAGGGTTTCTGGCGAACTGGATTTAAGCTTAAAAGAGCATATCTGCAATTTTAAGTTTTCAGTTTCCTTTACATTGTCTTGTTTTCAGGAGATAATCAGATTAGCTGTATAGACAATAATGTTCAAAAGGATCTTGATAATTTCACATCTGATATTTTTTGGTGAATTTTGTCCAACTGCCATCTTCTTTCTTTCTTTTGCTATTTTAACTCTTGCTGATCTCAAATTTGGAGTACTGTAATTTCACTTCAGGTTTCAACAAGCATTTAATCAAATTTGTGATCAACGTAATAATACTTGATAAATAATATTAATATCTAGGAATGCGAAAAATTTAACATATGGTGGCAGAATTATATTTTGCCTCCACGAAAAATCATGTAGAAGCAATTATTATGGTTTTAAATTTTTTTGGGACAAAAATTCCTTTCTTTTTTTTTTTGAGGAAAATTCCTTTTCTTCTTTAATAGATTTTAAATCAGTAATTTAAAAAACATGTAGCATTCAGTCATCATTAGTATATAAGATAATATTCTTAAATTATGTCTGTTCATTGCCTCACTGGGGGTTGGGCAAGTAGGGGAGGTGGAAGAGATTGCCGTAGAGGATCAGGGTTAAAAATGACTCTCGTGCCTTATCTTTTTGGAAAATTATAAGTTGCATCAGCCTTAACTTCAATAAAAGTTCATTTGACATTCATCTGCCATCCACAAAAGTAGAATGATAGGTTCATTTGACATTCATCTGCCATTCTCAAAAGTAGAATGATAGGCCTCTATTGGGAAAAGGTTTCACTTGATCGATCGGAAAGAACTTTGACCCGGTTGAGAAATTCTTAAAGTAATAAAAGTTCTTGATTCCCTCGTAATGTTTTATACGATAAAACTCGGATGCGGTAATTGATGTTTGTTGGCACGAACATGCCGAGACACGACCATTATTCTCGTCTATGGATTTTTTAAAAATGAAGTGTTCCTTTCGAATTTAAATTTTGAATTTAAAATTTGAATTTGAATTTAAATAAAGATTTAAATTCAAATATGCTACAAGATAAATGAGGAATGGTTCCTCATTCAATATTCATATTTTTAAGGAATAGATAATCTCCTCTGAAATAATGAGTCTTCTCATTAATATTTATTTGGAGAATTATCTCCTTGATTGGTGGGCTAAATTAGAGAGAAATTTTAAATTAGAGATAATGATCTCAACTTGAATTATGTTGACATAATGATCTCAACTTGAGTTATATTATGGGACAGTAAATCAATTCCGAATTTATAATGATTTTTCATCAAGAGTTTGTTAGTAGTGTGTCGTAGGCCTTTGGAATAAATTGATATTGTTACTTTCCATTTATTTTAAATGGAACAATTGCTTTATCTTGTTATGAGCATGTTTGACTTGATAAGTCATTCCCTGAATAGTTAGTTCCGCCTAATAATCATCAAGTACAAGACTTAATAGTAAAACTCTAATGCAATTGGAATCATAGTCGGTCATTATCTTGGAACGATAATGAATGAAGACTAGTATGCAGTTTGATTGATTACTGGTTATGAATACATGATATCAAAGTCAGATCATGGAGAACATAGTGTCGGACAGAGCCACCGTGAGAAAACTACGTGGATTATATTATTAGTATATCTCACAACGGTAGTGATACGTCAGTCCTCTAACTTGATGTCACCATAAATTCCTACATGAGGAATTTTGTGTTTTTGACTTAGTCTAATATCATATTTAATCGGATGGTAATAAGGACTGCAATTGGACATAGAATGAATCATGTAGTGGAATATGTGTAGTCATGAAGGAATTTGTACCACTTCTATATGAGAGAGATATCTCTGGGCCCCTTGATGAGTGTGATTGAGAAAATGCATGATCGTGCTCAAATGAATTGATAGAAGTATGAATGTCATTTGTTAAGTCAGTCTACTTAGGAACCAAGAAATCAGATTGAGCAATATATGTATGATGTAATCCATGCCTTAGGCTTGATCCAAATATCGCGTGACAACAAGACATAATAACATACTGTGAGTTAGGTTGCTCAGATCACCGACCTTACTTGGCTTGGGTAGTCATAATGTCTTGGTAGAGGCCGCTTATGACTTATGGGTGAAAAATAAGTTTTGAACCCACTACCAACGTTAAGTGAACCTATAGAGTCGCACACGTAGGACGAACCGAATTGGACTTAGGGTTATGACTCATCCGATTGGATCCACATGACCATTAATCGACTATATCTCTCTTGGTAATTTTGGAGGTTAATTTCGATTTTGAAAAGGAGTTTTCAAATCAAAATTAATTATTTTCAATTTTGAAATGCAATTTCATTGTTGGGGCCTTAGAGCCCTTACACGACCCATCGCGTGGTCTTGCCTTACGCTCCTCGGCGAGCTCGGCTTGATCCCACGAGCACGGTCCTCGGCCCCCAGAGCCACTACTTTCGGCCTTAGAGCCCTTACACGACCCATCGTGCGGTCCTGCTTTACGCTCCTCGATGAGCTCGGCTTGATCCCTCGATCACGATCCTCGACCCCAGAATTGCTATTTCCAGCCTCAGAGCCCTTACACGATCAGGACTCGATTTTCACCAGCTTAGCTTGTCGGCGACCACGCCACTATTTCAAGCCTCAGAGCCCTTACACGACCCCTTGTGCGGTCCTGCCTTACGCTCCTCAGCGAGCTCAGCTTGATCCCCTGTGCGTAGTTCTCGGCCCCCAGAGCCACTATATCCAGCTTGAGATCCCCTACATGACCCATCTTGTTGTCCTACCTTACGCTCCTCGGCGATCTCGGCTTGATCCCCTAAGCGCGATCCTTGGCCCCTAGAGCCGCTACTTTCGGCTTTAGAGCCCTTACACGATCAGGACTTGGTTTTCACCAGCCTGGCTTATCGGCCATCGTGCCACTACTTTCGGCCTTAGAGCCCTTACACGACCCCTCATGCGGTCCTACCTTATGCTCCTCGACAATCTCGGATTGATTCCCCAAGCGCGGTCCTCGGCCCCTAGAGGAGCTACTTTCGGCCTCAAAGCTCTTACATGACCAAGACTCGGTTTTCACCAACCAGCCAGCTTATCAGCCACTGCACCACTACTTCCGGAGTTAGAGCCCTTACATGACCCCTAGCATGGTCCTGCCTTATGCTCCTCGACGAGCTCGACTCGATCCCTTGGACGCACTTCTCGGCTCCAGAGTCGCTAATCTTGGCCTCAAAACCCTCATTTAGCCTTACTGACACCATTCAACCTCAAAAGAGTAAGTTCGAAACTCACTATGCTAGGGCAATGAATTGCTTGTATTGCTCATTCTCAAATGAAAATTTGAAGAAAATTATGCATTATTCTTCCGCATTTGACATATGGGCAACTTTAAATGTACTGTACGCCGAAGAGATTACTACTTATGATGAAGGTAGTGATGACAATGGTTATTCACCTACCACTAATCTTGGTTTTGATGTCATAGTGCTTCTAGTCAAAGGAGCAATTCTAAGAGCCGGAAGAGGAAGGTAATTGTTGGCTTAAGGTTTTCAACCTTGGTCTTAATCTCGATTTTGTTGATAACAAACATGGAACTAATGATTTCATGAAGAGTTTCTTTCAGGTTCCATATTAGTTAGCGCACGACGTCCTCGATCGAAAATATCGGAGAAATCGGAAAATCAAAAGGACGTTGGTCGATGCGCTCGGATTCGTCGAGAAGATAGAGTCTAGGTTTAGGGTGTCTAGTTTATGTTGTAAATCCTCATGATGATGCATAAGAACCCAAAAACCATCCCCGAATCCCAAAACATGAAAACCCGAAAACCATCTTGAAATTCACTAAGCCTAGGGAGCTCCTTGGAGGGCTATATGACCTAGATATTTTCTTAACATAAAAAATGGCGGTAATTGTTCCTTGGGTTAAAACTAGATAACAAGGCATTTTAAAGGATTTTTTGGAAGCCTTTAGCCTACCCATATTTGACCTGAGAAATTAGGAAATTTTCGTTTTCCAAAAATTTGTACTAGACCGCAAAAACTAGATTTTGATTCTTAAGGATTTTGATTTTTTAGATATTTTTATTGAATCCAAATGGGGGTAATCCTTATATAATATTTATATTTTAAAGTTATTATCTTAGAGTTAAGAAATGTTATATAAGTAGACTTAGCGAAGACAGAACCAGAAATCAAACAAACAAAGCCTAACCAAACTGCCCTGCCCAGGTTCAGTTGACTGATCGGTCGACCGAATGGTGTTAAAAATTGGCAGTAGTCAATTCGGTTGACCGATCGATCGACCGAAGATGGTTAAAAATTGGCAGTGGCTATTTCGATCGACCGGGCGGTCGATCGAACGAGGCAAAAAATTGGCAGTGTTTGCTTCGATCGACCGAGATGTCGATCAAATAGCAGACACTACAAAAAAATAGGGTATCACCAATGGACCAAATCCTTCGGTAATATTATTACCGACGGAGTATCTATCGATAATTAAAATCCATCGAAAAAGGCTTCTCGGTAATATCGACGGATTTTAATTAATCTGTCAATATTACCAACAAATATTTTATTTTGTTGGTAATACCAACGGATAAATATCTGCCAGTATTACCAACGAAAATATATCCAATAATTAATCTGTCAATATTACCAATAAATAATTTTTGTTGGTATATCCGTTGGAATTACCAATAGAACCTACCAATTGCTCATTATTGTGTACCTGATCAATCCTCAAATCATGAAATCACATATAAGATAATTTGATAATTCACACGAAATCTTAAAAATAATTTTTGAATCACACATCATTAAAATCCACACACATAAGAAACCGTGTATACAAGTAATTTTGAAATATATAATGCTATTCAAATATTTACATTGTTTCAAAGTCTCAAAATACATAAGATAATTTTTCCCAAAAAGCTGATCCTTGCACTTCATCCTTTTACTTGCATGTAAAAACAAAAGAAATAATGAGGCAATGAAATAAGGAATACCAAGTTTGCAACTCAATGCAAGATAATAAACTGACACTCTAAAGTTGTAAATAAAATTTGTAATTTAATGAAATGAGGAATATCCAATAATGCAACATGCTAAATTGTATCAATAGCATGCTAAGAATTCACGCATGCTGAGAATTGAATTCTCAGCATGCTGTGTTCAACATGCTGAAAATTCATTCTCAGCAAGTTTAATTTACCAAGGAACCTCTCATGTTGGTGCTAGATAAATTCCTTTGGTACTAGAGTGGACTTCCTCAAGCCCACGTGAACCCTAAATGGACTGTGAATTGGTACTAGCTCAATGCATGCATGAATTTGATGTTTTGGTACAAGTCCTTCTCCTGGGGGGAGTTTAAGAAGGCCATGTACTCCCTTAGGCTTGGCCACAACAAGCTTGATGTTATGCCCCGCCTATGTTCATCCCTAAATAAGGAACACCGCCTAGGAGAAGCGCAACCAACTATCAATTAACACACCAAAATCTTCATGAACAACTTGCAAGATGAACCTCAACCACTTGCATTAAAATAATATCTATTACAATAATGAAATGTTATTCAAGAAACTTTATACATCTCTCCGAAAATCAATGTCAGAGTCAGCCTCCTCTACTCTATCTAACTAGACCTTCACAGCTACCACTCGAACCTGCAGATCTGAGGGAAAACAACAAACATTAGCGGAAAGCTGAGTAGGAGATTCAATATGCCAACAATAAGGACAACAATCATGATGCGATGATACTGCAAATGCAACAATACATGTCAACAACAACAAGACACATATTCACCTATCAACTATTGCAACTCATACCAATCAAGAGCATAGTGGACAAGTGGGTTTCCCCCGCACTCTCGCACCTCGAGAGTGGCACCTCAAGCCTGCTCCAGCTAGAGATGCGACTATCTAAAAGATAGTCCGCCGACATCTAGCACCGCGACGCCGCCCACGAGCCCGTCGACGTCTAACAGCGCGACGCCACACAAGCAACTCGAGTGAAAGTTTCGTGATCACCGGTGTCACCGCCCATACACCTCGGGCAATAAATCAACAATGTCCGAGCTTGCGCCCACAACGGTTATAATGCAGTATGTCAACAACAACTGTACTACGATACTAGCAACAATAACTGATACAATAATAAGCAACATGATAACTAGATCTCCACATGACACATCACAACTGATCTACAATGCTAACAATAATAAATGTTACAACAATTATCAATTGAAGATGCAACCAAAATAATTCATGTTAGCAAATACAACTTATGACAATGCTAACAACAAGTCAACAACAACAAGACACATGTTCACCTATAATAAAATGCAACATGTCAACAACAACAAGACACATGTTCACCTATCAACTATTGCAACTCATACCAATCAATAGCGTAGTGGACAAGTGGGTTTCCTCCGCACTCTCGCACATCGAGAGTGGCACCTCAAGCCCGCTCCAGCTGGAGATGCGACTATCTAAAAGATAGTCCACCGATGTCTAACACTGTGACGCCGCCCACGAGCCCGTCGACGTCTAACAGCGTGACGCCGCACAAGCAACTCGAGTGAAAGTTTCGTGATCACCGGTGTCACCGCCCATACACCTCGGGCAATAAATCAACAATGTCCGAGCTTGCGCCCACAACGGTTATAATGCAGTATGTCAACAACAACTGTCCTACGATACTAGCAAGAATAACTGATACAACAATAAGCAACATGATAACTAGATCTCCACATGACACATCACAACTGATCTACAATGCTAACAATAATAAATGTTACAACAATTATCAATTGAAGATGCAACCAAAATAATTCATGTTAGCAAATACAACTTATGACAACACTAACAATAAGTCAACAACAACAAGACACATGTTCACCTATAATAAAATACAACATGTCAACAGTAACAAGACACATGTTCACCTATCAACTATTGCAACTCATACCAATCAAGAGCGTAGTGGACAAGTGGGTTTCCCCCGCACTCTCGCACCTCGAGAGTGGCACCTAAAGCCCGCTCCAGCTAGAGATATGACTATCTAAAAGATAGTCCACCGACGTCTAACACCACGACGCCGCCCACGAGCTCGTCGACGTCTAACAGCGCGACGCCGCACAAGCAACTCGAGTGAAAGTTTCGTGATCACCGGTGTCACCGCCCATACACCTCGGGCAATAAATCAACAATGTCCAAGCTTGCGCCCACAACGGATATAATGCAGTATGTCAATAACAACTGTCCTACGATACTAGCAACAATAACTGATACAACAATAAACAACATGATAACTAGATCTCCACATGACACATCACAACTGATCTACAATGCTAACAATAATAAATGTTACAACAATTATCAACTGAAGATGCAACCAAAACAATTCATGTTAGCAAATACAACTTATGACAATGCTAACAACAAGTCAACAACAACAAGACACATGTTCACCTATAATAAAATGCAACATGTCAACAACAACAAGACACATGTTCACCTATCAACTATTGCAACTCATACCAATCAATAGCGTAGTGGACAAGTGGGTTTCCCCCGCACTCTCGCACCTCGAGAGTGGCACCTCAAGCCCGCTCCAACTGGAGATGCGACTATCTAAAAGATAGTCCACCGATGTCTAACACCGTGACGCCGCCCACGAGCCCGTCGACGTCTAACAGCGTGACGCCGCACAAGCAACTCGAGTGAAAGTTTTGTGAGCACCGGTGTCACCGCCCATACACCTCGAGCAATAAATCAACAATGTCTGAGCTTGCGCCCACAACGGTTATAATGCAGTATGTCAACAACAACTGTCCTACGATATTAGCAACAATAACTGATACAACAATGAGCAACATGATAACTAGATCTCCACATGACACATCATAACTGATCTACAATGCTAACAATAATAAATGTTACAACAATTATCAACTGAAGATGCAACCAAAATAATTCATGTTAGCAAATACTACTTATGACAATGCTAACAATAAGTCAACAACAACAAGACACATGTTCACCTATAATAAAATGCAACATGTCAACAGTAACAAGACACATGTTCACCTATCAACTATTGCAACTCATACCAATCAAGAGCGTAGTGGACAAGTGGGTTTCCCCCGCACTCTTGCACCTCGAGAGTGGCACCTCAAGCCTGCTCCAGCTAGAGATGCGACTATCTAAAAGATAGTCCGCCGACATCTAGCACCGCGACGCCGCCCACGAGCCCGTCGACGTCTAACAGCACGACGCCGCACAAGCAACTCGAGTGAAAGTTTCGTGATCACCGGTGTCACCGCCCATACACCTCGGGCAATAAATCAACAATGTCCAAGCTTGCGCCCACAACAGATATAATGCAGTATGTCAACAACAACTGTCCTACGATACTAGCAACAATAACTGATACAACAATAAGCAACATGATAACTAGATCTCCACATGACACATCACAGCTGATCTACAATGCTAACAATAATAAATGTTACAACAACTATCAACTGAAGATGCAACCAAAATAATTCATGTTAGCAAATACAACTTATGACAACGCTAACAATGTGCACCATGCCTAGCATAATATCACACTCAATAATCATTAATGAATAGCAGCTAATCAGACTCATGCAATTATCAACATGGCATGTTCAACAACATAATGCAATAGGAGATCAACGGATTTCAAAAGCAAATCAAGCAAATAGAGGCATGGGGTAAAATCATCAAATTATCTATTCAACATTCATCGGCTACAATAGGAGTCAACTCCCACCCACCATAACTATTTATACTCTAAATCACCACCTAACATAGAATACCACTATCCTTCATTATTTAATTATTTATCAACTGAATTAATAACTCGCATCTACCAAATAACACCGACACATAGAAAAGACCTACCAGACGACCTCTGATCAGAAATCCGACAGCACTATCACGTTCAGAACACAAAAACCTACAACTTTGGTATTCACCTCAACTCAATCCGATGATCCTACGATCAAATCTAAAAATATCCTAATATTCTACAAATTAACCTCATTTCATGCGATACAGCTCTCTTCTTAATTAACCTATTTATTAAATTAAATAAAACTCTTATCTCCCACTTGCTTGTCTCCTGCCCGACGCCGCCCTCCTCTCTCCTCCTCGGGTCCTTGCCGACCCTCCCTCCGATCCAACTGTCGGCGACCACTTGTTGCCCCCCCTCCGACCTCCTCACCGACCTCCGGCGACGGTGGGACACTGTCCCTTTGCGGGCAGCGACATGGCTGCTACGGCCTGGCTACCGCAAGGCCGCATGGCCAGCGCCACCAATCGCTCATCACCCTTCGACCGGCTCCGCCTTCCGATCGGTTCCGACTACAATCTCCTCTTCTCCAACTTGTTGCCGATGAACGAAGCCATGGAAAAAATTGACGAATCAACAGAGAAGATAAGAACTCCTACCTAAAAACTCCTCCGAACTTCGGTCTTCACCGAAGTCTTCTCACCGCCCGCACGCCACTCTGATCACTTACCTCTTCAACCATTGCCGACACCAAGCCCAAGAGATTAGAGGAGGATTAGGGCTAAATATAAATCATTAGGCATTTTGCAAAAACACCCCTCAAGAAAATACATTCACAATTCAATCCTTTTTTTAAGGTCATAACACTTAATCTCTTCTTTACAGAGCTTGACCAAGAAGAAGAAGAAGAAGAAGAAGAAAAAGTTGTTTCAGACTGAATTAACTCCTTGAGATTGAAAGAAAAGAAGAAAAAGACAAAAATAAAAATGAAAAGTTGACAGCATGAGGTAGAAGATTAGTGCTTGTTTTATGAGGTGAGGGGTGGATTTTATCATCCTTGTTGCCCCAATTTTTGATAATTAGTTACCATAAAACAGTGAGTGATTTTTTTTTTCTTTTTTCTTGATTTCATATTCAGTGTGATAAATATCAATTAGTGTGTATATTTTCTTTTCTCTATTTTTAGATGAGCAATTTGATGGCACTTTTTTGGTGTCTTGCAATGAAAAGTTGAATGTGTACTTTTTGGTATATAAAGTTGATAAAGCAAGAAGCTGTTCTGATGGACAGAGAGGGGTCATGAATGCCTTTAATGTGCATAAAAGCAACAAGTTCATGTGGACTGATATGAAGAAATAGATAGAGCTACACAAGCGAACTATTAACTCACTACCATTCAAGATAATTTAATAGTTCATGCATTAACAAGAAAATTTTAATGTTATGATAAGTATAGATGCCCCAAAATGGTGTAACCTGAACAGAGCCAATTTTAATGCAGCATGCTGAATTGTATCAATAGCATGCTGAGAAGTCACCCATGCTGAATTCTTAGGGGTAAAACATATTTCCCTTTGATCAGTGGTACCATCATAGGTGCCTGGAATTTCAAGTTCTTAGAATGTCCTTGCTATTCATGATATCCAGACTATATGTGCTAGGGTGGACTTCATCTATTATACCAAGGAACCTCCCATGTTGGTGCTAGATAGATTCCTTTGGTACTAGAGTGGACTTCCTCCAGCTAGCTCAACTCATGGATTCTCTTTATTGATAGTAGAGTAACTGGGACAAAACTTTGGATTCTGACACTTTTTACCTATTTTACTTAATTTCCAATCCAAACCACAAGAATATTTCTTAGATAAAGCTCCTCAATTGCAAGAACAACCATAATTTAGGAACACGTGGACCAGCAACAGTCATACAATCCTTTAATCAAGTACATAGATTAACAAGTTGTTAAAATATACACTTCAATTCCCTATTACAAAGCCCAACATTGGGCATCATCAGCCATTGCAGTCACCAGCTATGGTAGCTCAATTAAAACAATGAGCATACCTTATGGGCAACCGGGCAAACAAATCAATTTCATATTTTAACTAGACGAGAAGGGTTCCATTTCTTCTTAATTATGAAGATGGATCCCTTCATGAATGGTTTGTTTTTCAGTATATACTGTACAACCATCAAAAGATGGGGGGAAAATCCTGTACTAGTTAAATCTAGAAATGTGATTTTGCGGCATGGCGTGAGCATTTGGTGCGAGGACTCTTAGTAAAATAATATCGAATGATTAATTAAGGGTGCAGTTTAATTTACTAACCAGTAATCATAACCCAGCTGATGGAGGTGGATGTGGAGGTCGTGGAGGTGGTGAGGTGGAACTCGTTGGAGAATTTGTTGATTCCGAAGAAATGACAGGAATACCAAGTTGTGTCAATAGCAAACGGACTTGAGCCTCCACTTGTGATTGCATCAATGTCTCCAAATGGGTAATGTGCTCTTGCATGGATGCCACCTCCATCTGCATATTGTTCCACTCATCATGTGTCCGATGATGCCCATAACTTGAGGATGTACTTCCTTCAGAGCTTGAACTCCCAATAACATATTTAACACCCTCTTGACATCCAAAACCATAAACCCGATTATGAGATGGGGGTCCAGAGGCATTAATCCATTCTTCAGGATCAAAATTCGGGTGTAATGATGCATCTGTGCCATACTTCTCTATGATTGATGCCTCATAAGTCTCCTGTATAATTTTTTTTAAAATAATTAATTATTATTTCAAAAATTAGTTAATTATTAGTTAAATCAAGTACATACCGCAACTTTTTGTGATTTGTCGTCGACATAGTCACCCTCACGACTATTTCGCTTATGGGTGTGTTTAAACAACTCAAGATGTGTAGGTGGTCGATTCAACTTTTCTTCCTACAAAAAGATAAATAATATTTAGTTAACAATATTAACATAAATTTTGTATGACAACAATATTATCAATATCATACCAGTTTTTTTCGATGAGCAACAAATGAAATAGATCCACCTGTATGAAGTGTAATGTCACCATCTACCTCCTTCTTGCGATTGAGACGGTTGACTTCTAATTTTTGTCTCCACTTATTTGTATCCCAATGCTCAATAATAAGTTGATTCCAAATATCTGGAGGTATCGACGGAGGGCCAAAACTGCTATTTCGGCGGATATCATCGGTGTTAGCCTTTCTTTTTGCATAATTTCTAGCATCACACATATTATCAGAGAAGCGTCGACAAGCTATCTTGTCCCATACATCATCGGTCTTAGAAGGATCCCAACGATAAACTGCCTAAAAAAACCCAAATACACAATAGTGGAGATAAAAATTTCAATTTTAGGGGTTTATATATCAGCAACATATAATTATCATAATCAAAATTTTAAAATAAAATACTTTAAATTTGTCCCAAGTAACTCCTTCAGATGTGATGGCACTTCAGACCAATATGGCCATATATATACCTGTGAAATTTCCTTTAATAATTGATGAAATGTCTCGAACCACTTCTGTCTCGTGGAAGCTACAAAAATAATAAAACTAGATCACAAATGAACTTTATAGTCATGGAAATGTCATGCAAACAATTAATACTTGGTTTTGGTCAATTGTGCTAAGTCTGTAATTAACACTACTAAAATGAACTTTGCTGGAAAATGAGGAAAGAAAAGAATAGTGGATTGGTCAATGGTGCTAAGTAAATACTATTTGACTTGCAATTAATTAATTCCAAAAACTCAATAATTGTTTTGATAAAGTAAATAACAATGGACTAGTCCAATATGCTTTTATATATCCTAACTTCATGAACTCAATATAGTCAACTTAAAAACTTCATTTTTAAAAGTAACGAGATGAACTTTATCAAATATAGCGGGCTGAACTTGAATTAGCAAATATTGAAGACTTATAGAAGATATGAGCTTGGAAAATGGAAGAGAGACCAGAAGAAAGAAGGCTGTCAAAGGAAGTTGAGGGAAGTGAGAAAAAGAGCCATTGAACACTGGATTGGTTCTATGCAAATGCTTGTTGTCATTACTTTTTCTTTTGTTTCATTAACTACACGTGTAATGAGAATTAGAGGCAATATTCTCTGTTTGAAGTATAAGTGGCAATGTAAGTAAATAGCAAGGACAAAGTGGTCATTCTGCTTCATAACTGAATAGCACATTGTATTAATGCTTTTGATATTGAAATGAAAAAAAAAGTTTATAGCCTTGTTTTTAGTCAATACAATTGAGCATTTTAATTATTGTCTTCCCCTCTCCCTCTCCCACTTTGTCCCAATTATTTACTTACATTGTCATTTATTCTTCAAATAAAGAATATTGCCTCTATTCAATGGCTCTTCTTCTCACTTTCCTCAGTCTTTCTTTCATTTGCCATGCTCATATCTTTTATAAGTCTCCAATCTCTGCCGTTCCAAGTTCTGCCAGCTCCTCATAGGTAGCATCATCATTGTAGACAAGGAACCATCATCTTCAGATGTATGATGAAGAGGGAGAGGTGGAAAAGGTTAGATACATGTAGAAATCAATAGAGAAGCACAAAGGGTTTGGAGTATTTGTAACACAGTCAAGGAATACATAATGTATGTCATTATGTTCTTTTGGTGCTAATAATTTTTGACTCTTTATTAGGGTTACAGTGTTAAAGTGTTTAGTGAATGAGTTGGTTTTTGTTTGGTTTAAATGAAGAGGGAGGCAGTATATGCATGTGTGTGTATACTAAAAAAGAGGGCAATTTTTTCTGAAGCATTGGTATTCTGTCTGAGTTCCTATTTGAGCTTCAGTTTTGCATGTGTCTTCATTTAAGTGCTAGGAATCAGTTTGAACAATGACCATTGAAAAATTGAAGAACTAACCATTCAACAATCGCGTAATAGCGAGTAAATGATATGAGTACCAGTTTGAGCAAGGACAATTAAATAATTTAAGAAAGAAAATGCTAGTGTGTACTACTAGGAAGAAGCCCTAAATATACCATTTTCATTAGATGTGGTTTTTATCTTATGGCCATTTTCAAACTGCACTAATATTAGAAGCCCTAAAATTGCTATTCAAACTGCTATTCAAATAGACAATTTCAAGCTGCACTAATATTATGATGAAATTTGATTATGCAGTCAAGAATAGAGATAAATATGAACTCGAACTGCTATTCAAAATGACAAGTATTTATTCATATTCATTCATGCTTATAGAACAACAATATTAATGCTGAAGTAACTAAGTAATATTAATGCTGAAGTAAGATAACCTTCAGTTATATTGCACCATACAACAACAATAATGGTAAAGTTTAGAAGAGTACTCAAGTCTTATTATATTAATCACGATAACATGAACCATTCCTAAGACCAACTTGGTGTATAACAGTGGCATGCTTGAACATGTGGGCATATATCATGGAAATTGTTCTACTGGATACTTCTGAATGTTTAAGAGGAGAATAAGACTAAGATTGAACCTATGATGTTTGTGCATTAGTTTACACTTAATATGGCATGAGAATCATAAGAGACATAAGAACATAACAGAAAGCTAGATGAAGAACAATAAAAAGAAAGAAAATGAATTGTTTATCATGGATGAAGAAGTTATCGCTCAGAATCAATAATTAAGTGTCTAAACTATTTTTGTCAAGTCAATGATAGAGTTCATCCATATATCAAAATAATTCACACTAGTAAAATTCTAAATTGGTCTGTTCAAAGATAGAAGTGCTCTAAATAATGTAGGGAAATTGGATTTATTTTTTAGGAAAAGGATGACAAAATTGTTAGAAGTCTATTCATTTATAATATTTAAACCTGACATAAGAATCTAAACCAAAATTGCATGCACGATGAGAATCCCAGATGATCATCTTAATTTCCTACAAGCCAAGCCTCTTGCAAGCTTGAGTTTCTGGTCTAAGCTAAACATAGACACTGGACTCTCATTAACATAGCAGGTATTAATTTGAGTACAACCGAAACTTGACTTTCTTCGAGGTTATTTCAACTGATACATTCGATTAGACTTAGACCACAAATAGATTATCAAAAAAATGAAAATAATAAGCAAAAAAATTAATATGCATTTCAAAACCCGAACTTAGTATGAATTTAAAAAACATTAGGTTTTTTTTGAATTACTGGACTGAGAATGTGGCAAGGAATTATTTCATCAACTGTTAAAAGTTGATGGAAGTGTCATGTCCTTGTGCCCAGAGACTTCAATGTAATAATAATTTAAACCATATTCTTTAGTAGAACGTTTAATTATATATTAATTGAGAAGTAAAGTTTCAGGTGGATGCCTTGATCCTTTTCCCGGACCTACAAGTTATACAAACTGAATAACAGTCTCTCCATATTATTGAAGGTGTCTTTTCTACCATTTCACATTCATTTCTATCAGAAAAACTCTAACATTGCTATAAGTAAAGGCCTGAAAATTCATCTTCTAACAATTTTTGCTGAGTTAGTGATTTCTTTTAAAGAAAAATCAAAATTCTAATTTTCAAGGACTAATTATTAGGCAATGATTAACGCAATCCTACTCCTCCCATTACCGCAGTGCCAACACTCCCACTTGTACCATTGCCAACTTCCTCAGTTGAAGAAGTACTTGACAAAAATATTGTCTCTCCTCAAGGAAGCACAACTAGGTATTTTATTCAATGGAAAGATCAATAGCAAATTGAGGATGCATGGATTTCAGAAGAAGAGCTTCAACATTTGGCAACCTACATTTTTCAGCAACTTAAAGCTTCAATGAAGTATGCTCTTCCCTTGGATAACCCATTTGAAGAAGAGTGACTACTTTGTATGATGGCGGGGAAGAATAATGCAATCAAAGTCCTAATTTTTAGGGTCTAATTATTAGGTAAATTTTGAATCTAAGCCAACAAGTTTAAAGTAACAGATATTTAGAACAACCAAAACTAGTCAAGAGAGACATTAAGTTTAGAATATTACATGTGTAATGGAATTTATAACAAATGGTTTCACTATAACAAGTTATAAAGAAATAAAGAAGGAGAACAAGTTTCACCATATAACATTTGAAGGATTGGATAACCGAAAAGCCATGCAAAACTAGAAGCTATTTGCTTCCAAATCAAAAGCTAGAAAAAATTATTTAGCTTTTGGAGTGTAGATCCTAAATGCAAGGTTTAAGCTATTCGTGACTAACTTTTAGTTGAAAAGAATATTAGTTAAGATGACCAACAACTACCTCTCTCTAGCAAGCCAATATAAAACTAAAGAATGAGCCATTTTGTCAGTCTCTATCCGAGATGATATGGAGATCCTAATTTAACTATTCATATATTTATGCAAAATTTGTGTTCAGTAAACACATTGTCATTGGTACATCATGAGAAATCCACTCTTTAGTTCTGAAGCATTGTCTAAGAGGGAATTGCAGATTGACATACTCTGCATTTGTAGTTCTTAGCACCACTATCATACCATCTTCCACCTCAGGGAGTCTCACCTTTCATTTTCGTATGTGAATGTGAGCTTATTGGGGAAACCATGTTAATGTTCCCATGATGTGTCACACCCCAACTGAGGGTAGTGTGACCGGCCACGGCCTGCATCCTACCCTATAGCCTACTGTCTACACTGACATAAAGAAACCAAAACATGTCGACAAAAAGAAATCTCATCACAACATTTTTTTAAAAGTTTTCAAAGTTCACAATTTTAAGTTTTCAAACCAAAGAAGAAAACCAATATTAGAACAACTGAACGTCTCAAGTATCAAAGTTTTACAAACTTTTTATAAATACAACTGTCAGTGGAGAAAAGAAAATAACTACTAAACACTGGACTATGACTCATGGACGCCGCTACGAGATATGGCACCACCTCCCGCCACTCGCTACACCATGTCGACAGGTCACAATCCTGCTCATGCTATGCAAAAACAAGGAAACAAACTGTGAATCCACTTGGGACTCAGTGAGTGGTTCTAGCGAACCTCTACATAATCCTCAGTTATTCATGCATATCATATAAGGCAACAAACTGAATATACAGGGAGGTAAGCTACTTCTAATGTGACTACTAACCCCATGGGTCATTCTATGTAATCTGAATATGTGAAAACCTGCCATCTCGGCCTATCAAGCCTCCGACATCCGGCCCTTGGGCCTACTTATGGAATAAAAATCATGGCTACAACCGGCACTACCATACAAGGTAGAATCATACTGGCCGTCGACCACATCATATCAAGATTTAAACAAACAATCCCGAGCCATCGACTAGTATGGTCCACTAGTCTCCGATCACCGTTTGGGGTAAGGATAGCTAGTCTCACCCAACTGGGGTCTGGCACCTAGCGGGCCCGCTGGTGCATCTCAAGACCCAACACTGGCCGAGCTGAGCATTGGTTATTCTTGACCTCCACGCTCCTCGGCGGACCATCTGAAGCACATCACACAATCAATGTTCTAGGGTTTCCTTATATACACTTCGGGCCATTGCCCATATCTGGCCCAAATTCGGGCTACCAGGTCAATAATTAATGCTGCCCTTTCAAAATGTGTACACCTAAGAGTTCTAATTTTCCAAAATATTTACTAGAAGTCATAGAAGTGATAACATCTCCTAGCTAAGTTTCCATATATATATATATACGCTGAGCGTCTCGCAACGTCCTACATGTTATCTAACCTTCTACACTACTTTGGGTGAGAAATTCCTTGTACTGACCTTGGAATTCAGCCCATAAACATTTTTGGACAGCATGCAATCTAAAGAGAAATAAGCATTCTTTAGAACATATACCATATATAGCTACGATATTAATACATAACAATTATACAGTACCTTTAAAATTAAGCTCAATAAGAAACAATTTATCTAGCATGGTAATGTAGCAAGGAATTCAATAATGCATGAAATACTAAACATGGTAAACTAATACATCATTTCGAAATTTAAAGATTGAATGGGCTAAAGATGGTCGTTAAGCTAGCATTCCTACAATCTCCTAAATCAATCAATTTACTTACTATGGTTAGTATTGTTCCTAAGTATCATGATATCTCTATAACTCAAACTTTATAACCATGGAAGTTTCCATCTAAAGTCACCCTCTTTCCCCATCCCTAGGCTTGGCCGAGCCTTGAGCAAGGGAAACCTTGCTCGGCCATGGCCCTTAGGGTAGGAAAGGGAAGGAAGACTTTAACTACACTCCTAACTCTTCGTCTCCGATATATCATAATGTCATGTGGAATAATTTATCCATTTCCCTTACCCTTGGCCAAACCCTCTTCATGAGGTGTGGGGTTCATTCGGCCACACCTAGGAGTTCTAGGGAAATCAAACTGTTTCATATTTGAAATCAACGACGGAGAGTGCTTTAGTGGGAGATTTATGATCATCTAAGGGCCCTACTTCCGTCAAGGGGATTGGGGAAAATTTTGGCATGACCTTTCCCCTTTCCCCATGATTCGGCAACCCTAGATCTGAGAAATCGATGAGGAAGCAAGACGATCCGACAAGATTTTGTACAAAACAGTGAATACACAACAATGAAACCAAGATCCATCAGAAAGATCGCGAGAAACACACCCTAACACATCTAGGGGTTCGGTTACCCGCCTCCCCCAATCTTTCAAATTCTAACCACTCACCTTGATTACGGAGAATGAAAGATTGGATGACGATGACTTTGAATCTTCCGGCGATGGCGCGAAATCCCGGATCGATCCAAGTCCCCCTTCTCCTTGCTCTTCCCCCTCTCTACCTAGGCTGCCTTGTGCGACTCAAAGGATGAGTCGCACGGCACAAGGGTGAGGGGTTTTAATCCCTCATCTAGCCTTCCATATAGGCTCTTGACTCACTTGACTCATACTCAAGACTCGACTCAACCCACAACATGAGTCGATTTTAACTTGATTTAAGGTATGATTGCATAAAAGGAAAGTCAATCACCCAATAAAATTCCATGCATCATTAATCGAGTCATACCTTTTCACTCGAGGCGATCCAGAGGCTCCACTCGACTATCCTTGGGTCCGGCGTGCTGCACCAAGAACAAATTTTTATATTAGGAAATTTTCCTGGGTCTTACATGATGTTAGAATATAAGTTCAGTGAAGATACTAAGAAGTTCATTTCTTACGTGAACAGTCATGATGAAGCAACCGGATACCCTACATGTTGCTCTCAACAAATAGAATCATACTTTTTGTTCTTTTGTTGTT
This sequence comes from Canna indica, assembly GCA_034359265.1. NCBI lineage: Eukaryota > Viridiplantae > Streptophyta > Magnoliopsida > Zingiberales > Cannaceae > Canna > Canna indica. Next base: position 53,974,965 of record CP136891.1, on the reverse strand, counting down.
CTCGCAATGGATTGACACAACATTATTTATATCCTGTTATATATAGTCATACGAAAAAACATTATTTCAAATCCAAAAAGCTCAAGCGATGCATTATGTCATATCTCCCTCCAACGGATGGTCACATTTTTTGAGCCTTACGCCAAATCAAACAAGATAAAGTAATATAATGTTGAACTAAGAATGAGACTAAATTGGCCACAATCTTACATTTCCTGATTTCCTACATGCAAAGGATGGCCACTTATGATAAAGCAACATATGCAATCAACTTTGAAACATATTGCAGAATAAGCTAGTTACCCAAATAGTAACTGAAAGAATATAATGCAAAATATAATGATCTACCTTTTCTTATCAATAATTAATAGGTGTCTATCATCTGGTGTCTCTGACGGTTGTGAAGGCTAATTTGGTCCTCTTCGACGTGAAGTATCATCACTGTGTGTAGCAGCAGATGTAGATGGCACAAGAGGAGCTGATGGCATCAAATGCAAATGGACTGAAGGTGGTGAGGGTGTTGGTGCTGGTACTGGTGCTGATGACGTCGAAGGTGTAGGAGTAGAAGGTGTTCCTAGTGGAACAGTAACAGGTACAACATGAGTACAAGGTGTATAGGTCGTGGCTCCAACTATAGCTTCAGATGATGATGATTGTGTAGAGGCCGCAAAAGGTATTTCAATCAAAGGAGGATGCCCTCGACCTCATCCTCGCCCTCGTGACACCATTATTTACTAAAAGTGCATTAAGAATAGTTAATAATTCAAGACACATGAATTTTTTTAAAAAAATCAATTACAAACAAATGAGAGTTTGTCATCATGTTCACAATGATTTTATAAGTGATCATCAAAAGTAAACTTATACAAAAAAAGTTTCAATCATCATTCTCCTCATTTGACAAATACTCGTCAACTTCATCATCTTCACTATCTTCCATGTCTATAGTGTCCGCTTCTTCTTCATCCTCCTCAATGGCTTGTCTTCGAGTTCTTAAGAAAAATTCTTCGCCAGTTAAGTGTGGTTCTCTTTGCATAACGATATAATTAAACGCACTAAAAACAATAAGGTTTACATTAACATAATTTGAATATATGAAATAATTAACGAAAAGTTGATGTTAATACTACTACGTACTTAATGAAAGGAGAGATTTCTTGACAATTCATAAGTACGTAAAGCTCCATTGCTTTATACTCAACTTCGTCGACAACCATCCTATAACGCCCAACGGCCCCACAAGGTCGACCAGGGTAGGTAAAGATAGATAAGAGTCCCATGGTAGTTGGAACTCCACCATCATCATTTCGAGGTACTTGATTCAACCTTGTGTTTATCTTTGGTTCATAGTAGAAAGAATAGAAAGTATAAATTTCTTGTATGATATATGCTTCACAAATTGATCCTTCAACATATGCTCGATTCTTCACTTTTTCCTTCAATTGAAGCATATACCTGAAATATTCTTATAAATTAAGATGTTTAAAAAAATTAGAAATTTGAATGAAGAATCAAAAGGCATATTTGTTACCTTTCGAATCTATATATCCATCTATATTGTACAGGACCGCCAACTTTAGCCACATAAGGTAAATGAATAGGGAGATGCTCCATAGAGTCGAAAAAACTTGGTGGAAATATTTTCTCAAGCTTGCATAGCATCTCAATAATGTTTAACTCAAGTCTTTTGACCTCCTCAATTCGCAACACACTTGAACACAAGTCTCGAAAGAATAAACTCAGCTCAGTTAATGTATCCCATACTAGATCAGGTAACAAATCACGAAATGCAATTGGAATAAGCCTTTGCATGAAAATATGACAATCATGACTTTTCATTCCATAAAATTTACAATCATCTATATTTACACATCGACTTATGTTTGAAGCATAACCATTAGGAAATTTCAATTCTTTGACCCAATGACATACTGCTTTGATTTGTTCTTTGTTCAACACAAATGAGGATCTTGGCTTCAACAGTTTCCCATTGACATTCTGTAATTCTAATTCGGGGCGCTTGCAATACTTAGGCAAATAAGCTCTAGCCTTGACATTGTCTTTTGTTTTCCCCTTGATGTCCATTACCGTATTGAATATATTTTCAAACACATTTTGTTCAATATGCATCACATCTAAGTTGTGTCGAATTAAATTTGTATGCCAATACAGTAAAGTCCAAAAGATATTTTTTTTAACCCAATTGTGTTGTTGCCCAAATCCTGAAATTCTAGCAACACATTGATTTCCAAATTGAATACTAGGTAATTTATCAATACGTGCCTTCATTTCATCGCCTGATAATCATGGAGGTGGAACATCTCTTTCAATTCGGCCCTTCATAAATTTGTCTCTTTGCCTTCGATATGGATGATCAAGAGGGAGAAACTGACGATGACAATCGAAAAATGATATCTTTCTCCAATTTTCAAGAATAAAAGATTTGCTGTGTTCTAAACAATATGGACAAGCTAACCTCCCGTGTGTGCTCCATCCTGATAACATAGCATATGCAGGGAAGTCGCTGACAGTCCACATAAGTACTGCTCTCATTTGAAAATTTTGTTTTCTAAACACATCATATGTCATAATCCCATCAGACCATAACATGTTCAATTAATCAATCAATGGCTTCAAAAATATGTCAAGTTCTTTACGTGGGCTCTTTGGTCCAGGAATTATCAAACTTAAGAATATAAATTGATCTTTCAAACACATAGATGACAGCAAATTGTATACAGTAATGAGCACAGGCCAAACTGAATATGGAATAGAAGAATGCCCAAATGGGTTAAAGTTATTGGTGCACATTCCTAATATGACATTCCTTGGATCAGAAGCTAATGAAGGATGGTGAACATCAAACTATTTCCATGCTTCACTATCTGCAGGATGTGTAATAACATCTGAACTACGATTCTTTGCATGCCAAATCATATACTCAGTAGTTTTTTCAGACATAAAAAGCCTTTGAAGTCTTGGTGTTATCGGAAGATACCATAAGACCTTACACGGTATTTTTTTTCTCCTACTATTATTTAATGGTGTTGGCTTATATCTAGGATGTCCACACACTGAGCACTGCATCAAATTTGTTGTTTCTTTATAAAACAACATGCAATTATTCTGACATGCATCTATCTTTTCGTATCCAAGTCCTAGTTTCTTCATCTTCTTCTTCGTTTTATAAAAATTTTCTTCCAACTTCGCATCTTCTAGTAACATATCTTTGATTATTGACATCAGCCGATCATAGCAAGCTTCGCTCATGTTAAACTCAGATTTGCAATTGAGTACCTGTGACATGGCTGATAACCTACTTTGACTCTTACAACCACTCCATAATGGCTCATCTGCGTAATTCAATAATTCAAAAAATTTGGCAGCTTCTTCATTTGGTCTTTCTTCTACATTTGATGAGTCAATACCAATTGCTTCCACCACCATAGTTCTATAGGGATTTTGAGTGGTGCTTTCTGATTGAGGAATGGTTGAGGATTCACCAACTTCTTCACTTGTCAACTCCCCATGTGCAATCCAATGTGTGTAGCGAGGCAAAAATCCCTTCGAACATAAGTGATATACTAGATCATCTCGATAATGATAATGATGATTAATACGTTGTCGACATGGGCACCTAATTTTGTCACTAAAAACATATTGAGTTTTGGAGTATGCAAAATTAAGAAATCCATCGACTCCTTGAATAAATTCATCAGTCAAAACTCCTCTAATTATTCGACGTTTCATCCAACTACGATTCGTAGACATTTTGATTAACTTTTTCAACCTAGAAACAATATTAAGCACATTAATTAGAACACAATTTTTTTTTTAAAAAATAGCTATCATGTTATTTAGATGATATTTAAAAAAATCAGCTATCAAAGTGGTACCTTGGTTTGTTTGGGAGTTGAGTTAGGCAAAAGAAGGGGTGGGAAGAGAAAGGGGGATGAAGGAAAAAGAGGGTTAACAAATTTCCAGTCATCTAGGTGACAAGAGTATTTAAATATCTTATAGCTTCTACTCGAATTGTTTTCAATTAAACTTTTAGCTACCTTGTTTTTCTTTCAATTATAGTTAGCTAGTACTTTGTTTTTCTGATTTAGTTTAATTAGTGTTGGTTTCATATTTTTTTATCACATCTTTACATGTTTCTACTTTTGTGATTGTTGTTGGTTTAGTGGAGAAGTCTTTTACAAGTACCAGAAATGCACAAGAAAGGTGTTATATGTCTAAATGGCTTGATGGTATCTCCCACTAAAGCATTGTTTGCTTCTTCTTCTTCTTCTTCTTCAGATGGTCTAATTCTTATATGGGAATTAGTTTCCCCATCCACTATGTTTGACAAGAACCTGTACAGGTGCAATCAGAGACGAGGCCTTGCAAAAAGATGCATTGAGAGAGAATCCTACAAAGTGGTATAATGAGTGAGGCAAGGTACCAATAAAAAAATGAATATATTTCAAATACTGAATACATATTTGAATTTGACGTATCAAGTCAAATAAATATGTGTGTGAGAGAGGAGAGCAAGTGGGAGATGTATGTTGAGAAGAAGGCAATAAGAATGTGGCCTAGAGAACACAATGGAAAAGCTTGCTGAATGCAGCACTTTGAAATAGTTGATTTCCTTTCATACAAAGGATCATACATATGAAGTAGGTTTGACAACACATTGATGACATTAATAGGGCCATTTAAAGAAGGATTGATAATTAGTTTCCTTCCATTTAGCTGCTTTCCTTTGATTTGTATAAGTTCTTCTTGTAATAAAGTAGTGCTGATAAACATGGTATCAAAAATCCATTTATGCAGAAATATTTGCATACTAAGTCCCTTGCTGCATCACATATGCAAAGGGGTATGAATCAGATATCATATGCAAACAATACTTTGAATATAGATTGCATAAGCACCTGCATATTACATATAAAACTATGCAGTAGCCCAATCAGATATCACACGCATTCATTTTTTTAGACTATTCCTACAAATAGGCTTAACACCATGAGGGCATGCCCTTGATATGGAAGTACTTTCATCCCTCCACCACCCCTTCCCCCACCCCCCATGTATCTTTCAAATCTAATCTTTTGAAATGATATATCTGGCTTTCCTCAAAAAAGAAAAACTTAAACCTTGCTTATTTACACATAATACTTCAGAATGCAGTATAGCATGGTAATAAATCTATGGCATGAAAATTCAAAGCCACAATTTGATAGCAACGACAAGAAAAGAATCACATAAAAGCATCTCAAAATTTACCAAGCAAAGACGGAACTGCTTTTGTCCTTCTTTGTCCTGAATGGAGATAACTATCTTTTGTCTTTGAACTTGTTTTATTATTTCTTCAATAGCTTTTCCTGAATTATTATGTTCCTGTTTTGCACCTTCCACCACTTGCTGCAGTGCATCCTGGGCTGATTGAGCAAATGCTGCCAACTCTTATATAATATATATATGAGAAGATAAAATAGATGAACTACATTACCATGAAAAATCAGAAATATGGGTATCAATGCCACAAAAAGAGGGCAACTGTAGGAAAGTTCTAGCAGAATTAGAGCAAGCATATGTTGACACAACTCTAGAAACAAAATCAAAGTATATAAATCTACAATAGCACGTACAAACCCAAGCTTTTACCTTATCCAAATGAGCAAACCTACATATATAACTACAGTTCTCCTAATAAACTAGACAAATAACGACGAAAAATAACAAAATAAAATAAATAATATTCATGTACACTAATCAGTTTGTCTTTCCAATTCATTATTGATTCGTGAACTTATCAGTATGGAACAAGAGCCAAGAGATATAGGTTGATCAATAAGCTATATGACTGTTATTAGACCAGTAAATCATACTTTTTTTAGTATTAGGTCAATTTAAATATATGCTAAGACGGTCGTCACACTTCTGTCTGTGCAATATATTGTTAAAAAGATCAATAACTTGTAAATTACTACACTAACATTTTCTACCCTAAATGGAGCTGATGAGCTTTTACAATCCAAAGGAAAGATGTTCAGATCATTAAACATATTGATCAAGCTATACTCATAGATTCAGATTATCAAACTTTGAAAATGTGAAACTCCCTTCATCTATACTTCTATATTAAACCCATAAATACACTGTAAGTGCCCATGTCAAAATCTCAATAACTATGGTCAACTACCCACTATTTTCTCCGCTATATTAAACCCATAAATGTCCAACTACCGAAAGCCAACAATAACCCAACTCTGGTTCTTTTTCTCCTAATGAACCCATCCCAAACTGAAATCGTTTAAAGAATCTGCAGGAAACAAATAAAATATACTATATTTGAGGTAGTGAGTTGGTCTTACCTGCGAGATTTTCCTCTACCCAAAACTAAAATTGGTATCAAATCTTCTACCCTAAATGGATCCATACCAACTTAATCGGTGCGCAATTCAGATAAAGCAGGTTCCCTACCCCAAAAATGTGCAATGCAAAGCCATCCCAAGAGTCCTAAACTTACTGAAGATGTCTTAACTGCGACAGAACAGTAGAAATATATGCCTATGCACGATGTTTTTGTGCAACATTAACCAAACTAAAATTGGTTAAAGCAATATCATGTTGCACAAAGGATAACTAGTTTTCCACAATCTATAAATTTCTTAGATTTGAAGATTAATATCCTACAAAACCAATATTGTAGAGAAAGCTATTTGTCCAAACATCATCTATAAAAGAAGCAAAAGAATATAAACTTCCAAATATCTAAGAATGCAAAGCAGAAACATGGTTACTTGCATATAAAACTATATACACCAACTAAAAATTCAGATAAAACTACATGATTTTAACAGAGTCAGATATAAAATTAATCATAGTCTTGTTTTTCCAACATTTGAAGCAATGCCACTAATGACAACACAACTGATATAATTAATACCAAAGCAATTAACATCTATAGTGGCCAACACTACGGAGAAAACAAGTCAACAAAATTTGCACTCGGAATAAAATAACATGATTCAGTTGCGATGAGTTTGTAGAAGAGCCATTCAAATCTAGAAATAGATAGTTAGTGAAAACAAAAGTGCAAAATATTTGACAGTAAAGAGCTTTAATTCCTGGCATTGCAACCAATGCACCATATTCTTTTGAGCCTTAGACCAAATAAAACAAGATAAAGTAACATAATGTTAAACAAAGAAGGAAAACTTAATTGGCCACAAAGCTTACATTTACTATATGTGAGGGATGGCAACATTTTTTGAGACTTATACCAAATAAAACAAGATAAAGTAACATATTTGAGCATCAGTTTAAATTATAATCCAAACACACTATAATTTACATGCTAAGAAATCAATAACAACTCTCTAAGAAATCAGCTAACAACTCTCTAGTTTAAATTATAATTTACACACTATAAGAACATGGCATCGGATGAAATCAATAACAACTCTCTAAGAACAATCTATGAAATCTGGAGAAATTTAAAGATTAAAGAAATTTACCTCAAATCAGCAAAAATCTAGAGAAATCGGAAGAAAGGGGCCTGCGACAGTGTTGGATGGGGGAAGAATCACAGGTGGCAGGGGGGAGCTTGCGGAAGAAATTAAGGGGCCTGGCAATAGGCCTCCGTGAGAGCTTGTTGCGGGTGGCAGGGAAGAAGCGTCGAATGAAGAAGGATGAAGAAGCGTCGCCACGGCTGGAGAAGAATCGCACGGCAGACATGCCTCTGCGAGAGATTGTTGCGGGTGGCAGGGGAGATCGCGGGTGGCAGGGAAGAAGCATCAGATGAAGAAGGATGAAGAAGCATCGCGGGTGGAGAAGAATCGCACGACACAAAGGGGGAGAGGGAAACTTCTGTCGCACGCCTGCAAGCTTTTGTCGGGTTGATAAGAAAAATAAGGGCGCAAGTTTTTGCCGGCTGGGGGAGAGAGAAAAGTTGGTCGGCTAAAAAAATAAGAGGGAAAAAAAAGAGGGAATGGAAAAATTTAGGGTTTTCTAAATTTTACCAAAAGATATATGTATATGTTGGTGACTTTGTTAGTAATACCAACAAAAAATATCGGTTGGCAAAACATCCATCGGTGAAGCCTTGTTTTCTTGTAGTGAGAGGAGCTGGAACGCGACTCATTCGGTCGACCGAACAGAGCGGAAGAAGCACAAAATGCCAACGGTCGTTGGGCGGCCGATTGGTCGGTCGATCGATGATCGATCGGCAAGCGACCAAACGGCGTTCAACGGGCGAAAAAATGCCCGTTGAAGAGCTGTTCCTTGGAGGGGTTATAAATACCCCTCTCCAACCTTCATTAACACCACTTAACAATTGATCCAAGCTTCCATTGAGCCATATTTGATCATCTATAAAGGATTTCTTGAGCCATCTCTTTGCAATCCCTAGTTTCGATGATAAAACCTTGATCTAGCCTTTGAACCTTCAAGATTCATCTTCTCAAGGCATCAAGAGGACTAGGGAGTTTCTTTTGGAGCTAAGTATAGTTTGATTTGTTTATTGCTCCAATTGTTATTGTATTTTCTTGGTTATTTTCATTGTATACCACTTGTGTAAACCTAGAGTGCTAGGTTGATTGAGTTGGTGGTTGCCTTGGTGTTAGAACTTAAACCCACCATTGTAAACATAGTTTACTAGGATTAGTTGAGTTGTCCTTAGGTTGAGGTGGGAGAGTGCTCTCGGTAGGAAGGCAGTATACTTTCCGATGTAAAGTCATCATTGTAAGGAAACTAATTAATCTAGTTAAACTAGTTTGGAAATCCTAAGAGGGGTGCTTAGGTAGTGGAGTAGGCATTGGGGCCGAACCACTATAAATCATTGTGTTAGCATTGTTCTCTTTGTGTATTCATTGTTTATCTTCATTACTTGCTTCCACATTTAGTCATTGAATTATAAATTGCCCAAGCAGCTTAAAAAAATGATTAAAATCGAATTAGGCAAATAGATTTAGTTAACACAATATTCACCCCCCTCTAGTGTGGCCATTTTATCCAATAATTGGTATCAGAGCGGGTCGTAGATTGAGATTTCACCATCTCCTCTACATCGTGTCTCGATCCGGAAAATGGCACTAGAGTGTTTAGCGTCTTCACCTCCTAGGTTCGATGCCTCGAACTTTGGTCTTTGAAAATATAGGATGTACACATATTTAAAGACTAAAGATTTTGGTGTCCTTAACATGTTAAGACTATAATTCATTGAGCCTAAGGTTGACATGCATGCTTGGAGCGAATTAGACAAATCTTGGTTTTGATGCCCATAGCTCTTCTAGTCAAAAAAGCAACTCCAAGAGCCGAAAAAGAAAGGTAATTTGCTATGCATGTAAAGAAAAAGGGCATGTGAAGAAAAATTTCCCTAACATGAAGAACAAAGCAAGGAAGAGGTCAAATGCTTCCATATCTACATCTCATTCACTTGAAGCATCCTCTAGCCATGACTATGAAGCCACATCCAAAGCTTGCCTCATGGTTGCAAATAATGAGGTACTTTCTTCTTCATCTAGTCATGATAATGATAATGATAGTACTAGCTCTCCTAGTTCACATGATATGCAATATGATGAGTTAGTAAGTGAATACAAGAAAGTGTACACATTTCTAGTTAAAAAGGATAAGGAAAACAAAAAATTGAAGAAAGAAAATTTAGAGCTTAGCTCACATGTGCATGCATTAGAATTAGAAACTGACAAATTAAAGACTAATTCTATTGAGTCTTGCCATGATATATTGAACCTTGAGCTAAAAGCTTTGAAACATGAAAATGTGGATTTAAAAGATAAATTGAAGTTTAGGAATGACGATTTCAAAATTGAGAATGAAAAATTGAAATTTGAAAATAACATGTCGAAATCTTAATTGCATGCATTGCATAAATCCATGAATGGTTTAAAAAGTAAGATGTTGATTTTGAGTAGGAAAGTTAATACTTCCTCTTTTAATTCTAAAAATAAAAATGTCTCATTTAGGAAGCCTCAAAAGAAAAATATTTCCTTTAAGAATGCTCATGCTCATCATAGTTCACATGTTAAGCATTCTAATGATAAATCTCATGTCCATAGCAAAAAGGAAAAGAAGTTTAATGGACATTGCTTTTGTTGTGGTACTCTTGGGCACGCTATATATGATTGCGCATTTAAGATGAACCCAAGTAGAGTTAAAACACTTTGGGTAGCTAAGCCCTCTAACCCCCATGGACCCAAAGCCATTTGAGTACCAAATGTCTCATGCTATTTTGTAGGGGGAGCAACCACACAAGGGTAAAGGAAATTGAAGAATTGAAGTTGACCATGGACTTCAATGAAGAATCCATCTTTGGTTGCAACTTCAAGCCATCATGATGCCATAGGTATGAAAATTGGCATCTAGGTATGTTTAGTATCACCTCCTTTATATTACTTGTCATCTTAAAGTGGGAGTTATGATACTAGTTAAATTTGAGTTGGTTTTGCCCGCTCATGATATGACTTGAAAAATGATTTTTATTTTTTATTTTCCGATCTCATCGGAGATCTATGTGGCCTATAATGGGCCTAAGCGACCTTACAGTTCTAAATTGTAGGATAATTGTGGCCTTTCGGTTTTCAACCAATAGGAAGGGTTGGGAATCATGTTTTCATTTATATTTCACTTGTGATCTCTTAAAATTCGTTTTGGTATCACTTGATTCTATTTAAAATGGATTTCAAACTATTTAGCAAAGTGAACTTTGATAGTGATACTTGATACTTCTCTTTGCTTTTTGGTTTGGTTAGCTTGCTAAGTAGCTATATTTTATATAAAACATTAGTGTAGCTTACTTGCAAGTTATGAGTATTTAAGGAAGGCTAATAACTAGGAAGAAAAAGATAAGTTTGGCAAATCATCATGAATAAGGTATAAGTTCGATTAATTCAAAATCTTAGTGTTATACCTCACTGTTTAAGCTTAAATTATGTCTCTATACTCATGATTATAATTGCATGTTAAACTCTTGAATTGTCATGAGTATGTAGAATTTTAGCACTTAGGCAAATTTTATTAAATGAAACTTGCTCTAGGTTGTTACTAGAGACCTTCTTTTAAGTCCAAACTAGTTAAACATGTTTAGAGATCTTATTCCTCAAATATTTCATATCTTAAGATCTCTTTGATTCATTTTGATATCATGATAACTCCTTTAAAATGAATCTCTACTATCTAGCATAGGTTAAGATTTCTCAATGAAACTTTGCATTGAACCTTTGCTATTTAGTAAGTTAGCTTGCTAGTTGGTATATTATTTCATCATGATACTAATGAAGCCTACTTGCAAGTTGAGAAAGTGGTAAATTTGGAAGGCTAAAGGAAAATGGAAAGAAAGTGGAAATTTTGGAATTTCTCAAGAAAAGAGGTATGAGTTTCATTTTGGTAAAATTCTCGCATAACACCTCTATTTTCTTAATTAAATGATTTCTCTATGCTCATGAATGATCTTGCATGATAATTGATTGAAATCTCATGAGTAGATAAAATTTTGATACTTAGGCAATCTCATGAAATCTTGTTTGAATGAAATATGCCCTAGGTAGAATTTCATCTTAGAGACTTCATTTTAAATTGAAACTTGATAAATATGTTTGAGCTTACTCATAATTTAAATCCATGTGGTTAAAATTGAAGAATCATATGTAAATGGATAAAATGACAACTAGCTCCCCTTAGGAGACTCAAAATAGAAAAAGTTTGACCTAAGTCAACAATTTGACTTAGAAAATTCTTTTTAACTCAAACTTCACAAACATGTTTAGATTTACTCATGTTAGGTGTCCATATGTTTAAATTTGAAAAACCGTGAGTAAAGGTTAAAATTTGATACTTAGCAATTTCATGATACAATGCTTGTTTTAGAATGAAATCATGCTAATGTAAAATTTTGACCAAATGACATTATTTTCATTTTAAACTTGATAAACATGCTTTAAATGATTAGATCTTGATATCTGAAAAGTTTGAATGAAAATTGAAAACTTTTGAAAAAATCGCTAATATTTACGAAAATACCACTAGATTTTAGATATTTTTAGAAAAATACAAAAAATTGATTTTTTGATGATTCTTGAAACTGCATGCTCTTTGAAAAATCTAGTTTCGTCAGTAAAAAATTCAAAATTTTTTAGTAAGAATATGATTTGATATGGGTTTTTGAAATTTGATTTCAAAACTTTAAAGTATCATTCTTTCCAAATGTTTATTTTTTCGATACTTTGATTTTTGGTCCAATCCTCAAAAGAGACTTCAAGTATGATATTTTGAATTCACATTTGGTATCATTCCACTCTTGTGATGAGAAAAATCATTTCCAAAATGATTTTTGACTCCTTGATCGATACACGAAAATATTAATACTTAAGTCTATACATGATTTCTAGACTTGGAATGTATTTATCATCTAATGCTATCTTGTATGATTTAGTCTCTTATTAGATATTTGATTTTTCATCCATTTAGTTGAGATTTTCATGTTTCATGGAAAATAGCTTTAGAGTCTCAACTTTGACTATAGGTTGACTTTTCTTACCCTTTTTGATTGATGTCAAAAGGGGAAGAAAAATATAGGTAAAGGGGAAAAAAAGAGGAAAATCATATATATAGATATGGGAAGTTCTATTATATAGATATGCATGTTGATAGGGGGAGAAATCCCCTAGTTGATATCCTTTGTGCTTTAATTTTATATATATTTTCTTAAGGATGTTTGTCATCATCAAAAAGGGGGAGATTGTTGGCTTAAGGTTTTCAACCTTGGTCTTAATCTCGGTTTTGATGATAATAAACATGGAACTAATGATTTCATGAAGAGTTTCTTTCAGGTTCCATATCGGTTAGCGCACGACGTCCTCGATCGGAAATATCAGAGAAATCGAAAAATCAGAAGGATGTTGGTCGACGCGCTCGAATTCGTTGGGAAGATAGAGTCTAGGTTTAGGATGTCTAGTTTATGTTGTAAATCCTCATGATGATTCATAAGAACCCAAAAACCATCCCCGAATCCCAAAATATGAAAACCCGAAAACCGTCCTCAAATTAACTAAGCCTAGGGACCTCCTTGGAGGGCTATATGATCTAGATATTTTCCTGACATAAAAAATGGTGGTAATTGTTCCTTGGGTTAAAACTAGATAACAAGGTATTTTAAAGGATTTTTTGGAAGCCTTTAGCCTACCCATATTTGACCCGAGAAATTAGGAAATTTTTGGTTTCCAAAAATTTGTACTAGACCCCAAAAACTAGATTTTAATTCTTAAGGATTTCAATTTTTTAGATATTTTTATTGAATCTAAATGGGGGGTAATCCTTATATAACATTTATGTTTTAAAGTTATTATCTTAGAGTTAAGAAAGGTTATATAAGTAGACTTAGTGAAGACGGAACCAAAAATCGAACAAACAAAGCCTAACCAAACTGCCCTACCCAGGTTCAGTCTACTGGTCGGTCGACCGAATGGTGTTAAAAATTGGCAGTAGCCAATTCGGTCGACCGGTCGATCGATCAGGCGGTCGATCAAATGATGTCAAAAATTGGTAGTGTCTACTTCGGTCGACTGGATAGCAGAGGAGCTGAAACGCGACTCATTCGGTCGATTCTCCAGGTGACAAAACAAAGCGGTAGAAGCGTAGAATGCCAGCGGTCGCTAGGCGGTCGATCGGTCGGTCGATCGACGATCGACTGGCAAGTGACTGAACAACGTTCAACGCGCGAAGAAATGCCCGTTGAAGAGCTGTTCCTTGGAGGGGTTATAAATACCCCTCTCCAACCTTCATTAACACCACTTAACAATTGATCCAAGCTTCCATTGAGCCATATTTGATCATCTATAAAGGATTTCTTGAGCCATCTCTTTGCAATCCCTAGTTTCCTTGATAAAACCTTGATCTAACCTTTGAACCTTCAAGATTCATTTTCTCAAGGCATCAAGAGGACTAGGGAGTTTCTTTTGGAGCTAAGTATAGTTTGATTTGTTTATTGCTCTAATTGTTATTGTATTTTCTTGGTTATTTTCATTGTATACCATTTGTGTAAACCTAGAGTGCTAGGTTGATTGAGTTGGTGGTTGCCTTGGTGTTAAGGCTTAAACCCACAATTGTAAACATAGTTTACTCGGATTAGTTGAGTTGTCCTTAGGTTGAGGTGGGAGAGTGCTCTCGGTAGGAAGGCGGGATACTTCCGGGTGTGGAAGTTGCCTTTGGTTTTAGAGCGGAGACTTTCCGATGTAAAGTCCTCATTGTAAGGAAACTAATTAATCTAGTTAAACTAGTTTGGAAATCCTAAGCGGGGTGCTTAGGTAGTGGAGTAGGCATTGCGATCGAACCACTATAAATCATTGTGTTAGCATTGTTCTCTTTGTGTATTCATTGTTTATCTTCATTACTCCCTTCCGCATTTAGTCGTTGATTGCCCAAGCAGCTTAAGAAAATGATTAAAATCAAATTAGGCAAATAGATTTAGTTAACACACTATTCACCCCCCTCTAGTGTGACCATTTCACCCAACAGTAATTTGCCACTTGTGCAAAGAAAAAGGGCATATGAAGAAGAATTGCCCTATCATGAAGAACAAGTTAAGAAGAGGTCAAGTGCTTCAACCTCTACCTCTCATTCACTTGAAGCACCCTCAAGCCATGACTATGAAGCCACTTTCAAAGTTAGCCTCAGGAATGCAAATGATGAGTCCTTCACCTAGTCATATTAATAATAATGATAATGTTAGATCTACTAGTTCTCATGACATGCCTTATGATGATTTACTAGATGAGTGTAGAAAAATGCATCCCTTGCTTGTTAAAAAGGATAAAGAATATAAGAGTTGAAGAAAGATAACTTGGGTCTTTGTTCTCATTTACATGATGTAAAATTAGAAAAGAGAAGCTAAAAAGTATGTTTTCGGAGTTCATGAGATTAAACCCGAAAAAAATGCACTTTCAGAGTTCATGGTGGCAAGTTTCTCGGCTTCATATTGACACATCGAGGGATAGAAGCCAATCAGGAGAAATGTCATGTCATTCAAGAGATGCGGAGCCCGTGCAACATCAATGAGGTACAACAGCTTACTGGGAGGATGGCCGCATTGTCTAGATTCTTCTCCAGGTCGGCCGACCGTGCCACCCCCTTTTTTAAGATCTCAAGGAAGATGCAGAATTTTCATTGGGATGAGAAATGTGAATAGACTTTCGAAGAGTTGAAACAATTTCTTGCTAGCCCACTGGTTTTGGACAAATCGCAATAGGAAGAAATCCTTTCTCACAGTCATAAAAAGTGCCCTCAGCTCGGTCTTTATCCGAGAATAAGAAAAAGATCAAAAATCGATCTACTTCGTCAGCAAGGTTCTCCAAGGACCAGAAATCAGATACTATAGACTAGAAAACTCGCTTTTGCCCTGGTCATCTCCAAGGCCGTATTTCTAGAGCCATCACATTGAAGTGCGTACCGAGCAACCTATCAGACAAGTACTAGCTAAACCCAAGCTTGCTGGATGAATGATATCCTGGTCAGTAGAATTCTCAGAGTTCAGCATTGAATACCAACCTAGCGGTCCCATAAAATTCTAGGCTCTAGCCGGCTTTGTCACTGAATTTACTAACCAGGAAGGTACTTCCAAATAGTAGGAAACTTGGACGCTATTGGTGGATGGCGCCTCTAATGAAAAAGGAAGTGGGGCAGGCATCATTCTGGAAAATGGCCAGAGAATCGCATTAGAACAATCCCTTCAATTCCAGTTCAAAGCCAGCAACAACCAGACAGAGTATGAAGCTCTGATCGTCGGGCTAAAAATCGCTCAGGAAGTGAAAGCTCAAAATATAGTCGTGAAAAGTGACTCACAACTTGTCGTAGGGTAGGTCAACGACACTTGCCAAGCCAGGGACCCCTCCTTTGAAAGGTATCTCTCAGTAGTACTTTATTTAATCACTAATTTCGATAGTTGTGTGATTCAGCACATATCCTGGGAGGAAAATACTCGAGCATACCTACTATCCAAACTAGCTAGTACCAAAAAGCCTAAAAACAATTGGTTGGTCATTCAGCAAGTCCTTGGACATTTGGGCATCCAATTGGCTGACACCTTGATCGATGTCTAAATAGTTGAACAAGGTACAAACTGGAGAACTCCCTACATCAATTACCTTAAACTAGGCGAGATTCCATAACACATTTCCAATCGAGGTAAATTTAAAAGAACAACAAGCTATTATACACTCTTTGATAACTAGCTCTACAAAAGAGGATACTCTTGATCCCTCCTCAAGTGTGTCGCCCAACCTCGGATAGCCACCATAATGGTGGAAGTCCATGAAGACATCTGTGGCAACCACATGGGAGGAAAATCCCTAGCGGCCAAAATCCTCTGGTCCGGCTACTTCTGGCCAAGCATGAAAGTAGATTATAGCCTGTACGTCAAAAAATGTGATAAGTGTCAAAGATTGTTTGAAATCTCTCTATTGCACCCTGAATCGTTGCATAGCTCAAACACCAGCTGGTCGTTCCACAAATGGGTCATAGACCTCCTCCAAGCACTAGGGCAAATCAAATTCTTGGTCATAGCAATCGACTACATTACCAAATGGATAGAGGCTAAATCCCTATCTTCAATTGTGACTGTAATATCCTAGATATTTTTATTTATTTTTTCCCTTTATTGTTTGTGTTTGCCAGCCTAGCGGGCTAGTTCGAGGTTGAGATGAGTCAACTCATGGTCCGGTGCGAGATTGCGAGCTTGGATAAGTTGAATTTTGGTTTGTAATTATATAGCTAATTTATTAGGCTATGTTGCATATGGGTGTGCATGCGTTTGATGCTTGTTTTTTTTTAAACATGGGGTTAGTTTGGGTTATCGGTTTGCGGATCTAGGTTGAGGAGAGTGCGGGTTACGGTGTGGTTAAGTCGAAGTGGGAGAGGATTATAAAATCCTCCTCCTAGGGCTGGCGGCTCCCCATTGGAGCTGCACCAGCCGATTGAGAGAGGAGAGGAGCCGCTGAGCAAGAGCCAAGCTGCCCCTCCCCACCTCTCTCTCATGCAGCCGCCGAGCCATGGAGCCCAGCCACTTGAGCCGAGCCTTTCCTCCCCTCTTCCCTTCCCTTTGGAGCTGAGCAGAGAGGAGTCGCCCAGCCAAGCCGAGCCGCCCCTCTCTCTCTCTTTCCCTTTCTTGAAGCCGGCGGCTTGTGTGGAGCCGAGCTGCCCCCTTTTCCTCTTTTTTAAGCTGAGCCGCCATCTGTTGGAGTCGGATTCGAAGGTCGTCGACCTGGAATTTTCCTCTAATCCTTCTTCCTATTCTTGTGAGTGGTTTTACCCCTCCTTTTTCTCGGGTTTCTTTCGTATTCTTGAGCCGTTCTTGAAGTCAAGATGTTCTTGTTAGTTTTCCATCGACTCTCGAGTTCTCACCATTTCTTTATGATTGCCATGCGAGAGGAGATCCGAACCCTCCCCTATGCGGCTCGGCAGCCCTAGGATGACCCTAGGGGTGCTTGACCAAGGTGGAGAAACAGGTGCCCTCCAAGTGTTCGACAAAATGCCTAATAGACATATTTGTTGTGTTCTTTGAAATCTAGGCTTGGATTAATTTTCTTAATTAAATTCCTTTGATGCCAATGCATGAGGTGTGTTTAGATATGAAATTTCAGTTTATAAATCTAAGTTTGCATGTGAAAAAGTTAATCTTGATGCCATGAATGAATTCTTGGTTTAAAACATGAGTCTTGTTTCTACGATGATGTGGATGAATGTTAGTTCTTGATTAGAAAATTATGAAACTTGTGTTGTATGATGGATTTGATGTTATGGATATGTAATGACAGTAATTAAGGATTATATTCTGTAAATTTTGAATTTATTTTCATGTCATGCTGAAAAATCAATCTTGCTGGAATTTTATGCTGAATTGTTGAATCTGGGCTGATTTTGAATTCTCTGTTGAGATTAGGATAGTTCTCTGAACATAGTCGTGTAACCTATTGTTTTGACAAGAAAATATAGTTTGGAAATATAAGACACACTCCAAAAACCAGATTCGAGTTAGATACACCAGTTTGGGGCTCAACAGTAAATTGAGAATAAAACCCTAAAACAAAACCCTAATTTAGGTGATGATAAATTTTAATTGCATAATTAAAATGTAAGGGGCAGCAAAATATGTTATGAACCAACAAATAAATATTATGCATGAAATAGAACCTCACGGGCTTATGACATTACGGGTCTAGGAGTTGGGATCGGGCATTGGGCGTTGTGGAGTTTTCCCAATAGAGACATCCCTAACATCCCTAAGACACCGCAGGAGACACTTGACTTAGGTCATATTGTGCCATATCTTATTGAATTGCGGAGAGGCTCGATTAGGAGCCGGATTGCGAGCTAGGCCCGGAAGGTTGGATGGCTAATTCCCAACCTGTGGAACAAGTTCGGATGGGCAAATCCCGATTGTTCCTGCGTATCTTGTGGAACAAGTTTGAACGGGCAAATCGCAATTGTTCCCAAGATTTTATATTTAAAGGAATAGGTTCGGATGGGCGAATCCTGATTATTCCTACGTTATCATTTTGGAACTAGTTCGGATGGGCAAATCCCGATTGTTCCTGTGTTTTCTCGTGGAATAAGTTCGGACAGGCAAATCTTGATTGTTCCCTAGTTTCTTATAAGGAATAAGTTCGGACGGGCAAATCCTAATTATTCCTGTGATATCTGAAAGGGGCAAGTTCAGACGGGCGAATCCCGATTGTTCTTTCGCGTCTCGTGGAGCAAGTTCGGATGGGCCAATCTCGACTGCTCCCGATTTTCTTTATATTAGGATAAGTTCGGATGGGCCTATTCCAATTATTCTAATATGTTTTGTTGCCTTAAGGCATGGTAGACTTAGGCCTGTTGTACTTCACCAATGGGGTGTTGGATGCCTTCGGGCATGTGGTGGCCAAATGGCCTGATAGCTAGTCACTCCCTTGTGATCTTTCTTGCTTGAGTCAGGTGTTTTGCATTATTCTATATATCTGTGTTTGATTTCTCGTGGGGGTTGGTAGAACCGCTCACTGAGTTCTTTGAACTCACCCATTGTCATTGTTTTTGTTTTGTAGAGCCCGACCGTTGAGGTGGGCTGGAGCACTTGGCGCGGCTAGAGGGCAGAGGAGCTACATTGATCTCATAGCAGTTCAAGTTAGGGGTCGTAGTCGAGTCTGTAATAGTTTTGTCATGCACTTGTGATTTGGTGTTTGGAGTTGTAGTCCCATGGGGACATTCATGTCTTTTATTTAGTTTTTATTTGTTAAAAGAACTGTCGCTCTTTGATTCATTTTTTTCTTTCCGCACTTGAATTTTTGATAAAAACTTTACTGTTTAAATGAAATCTATTTTGGTTTCTCTTTTATAATAAAAACTGTTTATTTCTTCCGCTATCTTTTTATGTGTTGGCATGTGCATGAGTTAGGCTGTGGGGTATAGGCACGTATACCCTAGCCGGTCACGTGACCCTGAGTTGGGGCGTGACAGTGACTAACAAAGTTCAGAAGTTTGTTTGTAAAAACATCATTTGTAAGTATGGAATACTGCGTGAGCTCGTCAACGACAACGGGACACAATTCACAAATCGTTGATTTTGAGGGTTCTGCTCAGACCTCGGCATCCGATAACTCTTTTCATTTGTCGAACACCCATAGACAAACGGCTTGGCTGAGGTAGCCAACAAGGTCATTCTATCAGGATTAAAGAAGAAGCTTAATCGGGTCGAGGGATAGTGGGTTGAAGAGCTACCGAAAGTGCTCTGGAGTTACAACACAACTACCTAATACTCCACGTCGGAGACCCCTTTCCAGCTCGTCTATGGAGAAAAGGCCATGATCCCTGTCAAGATCGTAGAGCCCAGCTTCCGCAGAATCACCTTTGAGGAGCAGGGCAACACAGAAGCCCGAGTCGCCAAGCTCGATATTATTGAAGAAGAATGAGAGCTCGCCAAAATCAAAGAAGAACAAATGAAACTTAAGATTGCTAAAAAATATGACAAACATGTCACAGCTAGAACTTTTACAGAAGGAGACCACGTTCTCCAAAAGATTGAACCCTAAAGAAAACCAGCCGTAGAAGGTAAGCTCACTCTGAACTGGGAGGGCCCCTACCAGATCACAGAGGTCCTTGGAAAGGGCGCCTATAGAATCGCCGAACTCTCTGGATGAGAACTCCCATGATCCTGGAACGCGGCCTCTCTATGAGCCCACTATAGCTAAGGTTCCACCCTAATTACAACAAGGCTGGAGTACTCTTTTCCCTACTTGTCCGTTTTTCCCACTAGGTTTTTCCCATTAAAGGTTTTAACGAGGCTCCACCATGCGTAAGCCGAGCTGAACTCTCGGTGGGTCACGATGCATATATCTCTATGATATTTTCACAATGAAACTACTCTTTCTATTCCACACATTTCTTTTGTGTCTAATGTCACTTGCAGCCACTACATACTTTGTAGGGAGAACTCACACGATCTCACAAGCGACCCTTGACCCATGTGGTGCACCGTTCTTCCTCGACCAATCTCCCCTATTCTCGGCACTACAAAGCCTTAGTAAGCAATTGCAATCCAGTTTTCACCAGCCCAAGCTCATTGGCCTTAGCATCCCATTCAGCGACAAGAACTCAGTTTTGACCAGTCTAGCTCACCGGCCTCAGTGCCTATCTCGGGCTCCTACGCCCTCAATGACCCCAAATGTGCTTCTAGTGAGCTCAGTTTTCACCGAGTCTGGTCCTCGGCCCTAAATGTGACCTCCGGCTTAGTCTGACACACTCTAAATGAGCAACACGACCCTAAGCGCGCTTCTCGCGACATCAGTTTTCATCGAGTCTGGTCCTTGGCCCTAAATGTGGCCTTCGGCTCAGCCCAACATGCTCTAAATGAGAAAACAACCCCAAGCGCGCTTCTCGTGAGCTCTGTTTTCACCGAGTATGGTCCTCAACCCTAAATGTGGCCTCCAGCTCAGTCCGACATGCTCTAAATGAGCAACACGACCCCAATCACGCTTCTCGCGAGCTTGATTTTCACCAAGTCTGGTCCTCGGGCCTAAATGTGGCCTCTGGCTTAGCCCGACATGCTCTAAATGAGCAACACGACCCCAAGCACGCTTCTCGCGATCTCGATTTTGACCGAGTTTGTTCCTCGGCCCCATAGCTGCTACTTCTAGCCATAGAGCCCTTATTTGACTCCTCGCGTGCTATCCTACCTTACTCTCCTCGGTAAGCTCGACTTGAACCCTCGAGTGCAGTCTTTGACCTCCAGAGCCACTACATTTAGTCTCAGCACCCTTACACAACTAGGACTCGGTTTCCACCAACTTGGCACATTGGCTACCGCACCACAATTTATGGCTGCAACGCCTTACTCACAAACACCAAACAAGTAACCCCAAATTTAGATATTATTCTAACCAGGACATGCAGATAATGAAGCTTCAACAAATCAAAGAGCTGATCAAACTCGGCAAAGAACACGACACGGATAAATACATAAGACATCCTTTTCATTCACAAAGTCCCGAAAGGGGATATTTACACTTACAAACCATTGGAGGATAACTTACAAAGGAAAATAAAACCACAAAGGTATAGCTCCTAGGGAGTACGACAATTAAAAGATGTTCCCCTTAGGAACCTTGAAAATATTTCTACCAACAGTCTTGCTACCACGATTTAACCCCACATACGGAGATGGTAATGGGAACTTCCCACAACTCGGGAGTTGAAGGAAAGGAAGAGAAGGAGTTCAAAGCCTCGGCACGACAAGCTGAGAACCACAGAGCTGGCATGACGCCTTCCCGACGCCCGAACCAAGGAGATGGCTTCGCCGTAAGCCCGATGGTACAGACTCGCGACTGTAACCCCATCTCCTGCCTTCATCATTAAGCCCGATAGTACAAACCCACGATGAACGGTGAACTCTTCGCCAACAAAATAAGAGCTAGTAAACCCCGGAGGGATGATGATCTTCGAAACCTCCCATTCCATGCTCGACAATACACACAATACACAGGGGGCTATTTATAGATCTAAAAACCACCTCTCCGATGGGTAGTTCTTTTACGGGCAGAATCACGTCCCATCACAGTTGGCGCTCGGACGCCTCGAAAACCGCCTACTAAGCTTTTGCTCATAAAATGCTTTTCTATCAAATTATATCTAACGTACATGTGGCAAACATCCAAAAATATCGATATCACTTAGAGCTCGGCATCCATTCTTATAGACTTCGATCGAGCTCGGGTGCTGTGGACTGGACTAGAACTTTTGGGCCCAGTTGAATTAGGCTCAATAGTGCCCCACAAAACAACTCAAGCCAGACTAGACGATTCCGCCCGGGGACCCCACCCGGCCATACAATGGACATTTACGTCCCTCCTATAATAAATACAGACACAACACGCCTTAGGTAACCTAAGTTCTATTTTTTGTTACCTCCATCTTGGAGTCTCACTAACTTGAGCGTCAGAGTATCTTTTGCAGCCCCCCTCTTCTTGGACCTGACTAGGAGAGACACCAAACTGGACCGGACTACTTCGATCCTCAGGTAGAACAAAAACTAAATTACATGCATTACATAGTTCCATTAATACATTGAAAAATGAGGTTTTGAGCTTAAGCAATAAGGTAAATGATTTGAAAAATGTTTCCTCTTTTAAGAACACTCGGAACAAAAATGCATCACTTAAGAATGCTCACTTTCATCATGCACATCATGTGAAGCATTCTAACCTTAAACTTCATGTCCATAAGAATAATGAAAAGAAAAAATTCAATGGACATTGTTTTTATCGTGTGGAATATTTGG
The DNA here is from genome assembly GCA_034359265.1 of Canna indica. Classification (NCBI taxonomy): domain Eukaryota; kingdom Viridiplantae; phylum Streptophyta; class Magnoliopsida; order Zingiberales; family Cannaceae; genus Canna; species Canna indica. The sequence continues at coordinate 53,952,152 of CP136891.1, read as the reverse complement.
ACATGCTATATATGATTGCGCCTTTAAGATGAACACAAGTGTAGTGAAGACACTTTGGGTACAAAAGCCCATTAACCCCTGTTGGCCTAAGGTTTTCAATCTTGGTCTTAATCTCGGTTTTAATGATAACAAACATGGAACTAATATAATCATGAAGAAATACTTTCAGGTTCCCTATTGATTAGCGCAACACGTCCACGATTAGAAATATTGGAGAAATAAAAAAATCAAAAGAACGTTGGTCGCCGCGCTCGGATTCGTCGTGGAAATCTCTAGAAGTTCGATGAGTGCACCGAAGATGCTTTGGAAGAGTCTAGACGCATGCCGAAAGACTCTCTAAGTTGACGCATGTAAAACACCTGGAAAACTCTCTAAGTTGACGCATGTCGAAAGACAAATCTCGAAAATGAAGAACGCGACAAGAAATCAACAAAAATGCTAATTTCCTAGGTTCGATCGCAAGGGCGATCTGAGCCCGAAATGCACAGAGTGCTCCGGTCGCTCGGGCGATCGCTTGTCCAGTCGGCTGACGATCGACAAGGCCAATGATCGGACATCGCCAACGAGCAGAAAAACACCCGTTGACGAGCCTTGGTGTTTGAGGGGTTATAAATACCCATCCCAAACTCTCTCCTACTTGGTTGTTGATGCTTCTAAACCTCAAAGAGTCATTTCTAGCATCTCCTAAGCTATTTCTTGATCAAATCTATAATCCCTAGCTCTTGATCCCTCATCCTAAAGTGTTCTTCATTGGAGGGCTTTTCAAGGTTGCTAGGCTTAAGAAGAAGAGGTGTTCTCATTGTGATAAGTTCTCTTTACTCTCTTCTTGCGATAAAAGTGTTTTTACTTTGTTTTGAATTGATTTACTTGAGTTTGTAAGAAAATCTAGTGTTTGGTCTTGTGATTGAGTGGTATCCTTGGTATAGAAGGTATAAAGCCACTTGTGTAAACTAAGTTTAGAGTAGGTCATAGAAATTGAGGTGGGAAAGCTCACTCGGTGTGAAGGTGGATACTTTCGGGTGTGGAAGTGCCTTCGAAGTGAGTGTAGGGTCTTCCCAGTGTAAAGTCCTTGATTGTAAGCTACCCGTAATTTAGTGGATTTGTGTATGAAATCCTAAGCACGAGGCTGAGGTAGTGGAGTAGGTGGTGTTGCCGAACCACTATAAATTCTTGTGTTAGCATTGCATATTGTGTTTGTACTTGATTGCTATATCACTTGCTTCATCATATTGCTTCAAAGGTATAAATTGCCTAAGTTATTCAAGAAACATTTAAAATCGAATTTAGGCTAATTTATTAGATAACACACTATTCACCCCCTTCTAGTGTGATAATTTCACCAACATTTGGTATCAGAGCGGGTTGTAGATTGAGATTTCACCATCTCCTCTACATCTAGTCACTAACAGGAAAATGACACTAGAGTTGGTAGTGTCTATACCAGCTAGGTTCGATGAGTCTAACTTTAGTCTTTGGAAGAGTAGAATGTATACTTTCCTAAAGAGTCAAGGTTTAGGTGTATTTGACATGGTAAAGATTAAATATATTGAACCTAAGGAAAATATGAATGCATGGACCTAAGAGCAAATAGATAGATTTGAGTCAAATGCTAAAGCCATGAATTATATTTTTTGTTCTTTGGAAAATGCTATTTATGAAAAAGTCATGCATTGCACTTCCACGTTTGATATTTGGTCATGCTTAAATATGCTCTATGACTATGCTAAAACCGTACAACTTATTACTTTAAATGAATGAGTTGATGACAATTATCATACTCCTAGCTCTAATGAAGTTCTTGAAACTAGTGTATCTAGCCAAAGAAGTACAAAAAGTCGGAAGAGAAAGATGATTTGTCACCTATGCAATGAAAAATGGCATGTGAAGAAGAATTGCCCTACCACAAAGAACAAGGCAAAAAGGAGGTCAAATGCTTCCACATATTCATCTTCATCAAGTGAAACATCGTCTTGCCATGGCCACGAAGCTAGCATCATGAATGCTAATGATGAGGTATAATATTCCTCTAGTCATGATAACAAAAATGGTACTATTAATTCATCTAGTTCTCATGACTTGCTTTATGATGAATTAATGGATGAATATAAAAGCATGTATGCCTTGCTTGTTAACAAAGATAAAGAAAATAAAAAATTGAAGAAAGAAAACTTAAGCCTTAGCTCTCAATTACATGATGTAAAATAAGAAAATGAGAAGCTAAAAATTAGTGTCTCTAATCCATGCCATAATACCTTAAGTATTGACACTAAGGATTTCAAAACAAAAAATGACATCTTAAAGAATGAAAATAGCATGTTGAAAACTCAATTGTATGCTATTCATAAATCCATGAACGACTTGAAAAATGAGGTTATTTTTCTAAATAAGAAATTTAATAATCTATCTAGTAATTCATCCTCTAAGAATTCTAGAAATACAAATGCTTCTTTCAAGAATGATCATGCACATCATGTTTCTCATGTCAAGCATTCTAACACTAGACCTCATGTTCATAAGAATGATGAAAATAAAAGATTTAATGGTCATTGCTTTTGTTGTGGTGTTTACGGGCATGCCATTTATGATTGCGCTTTTAAGATGAATCCAAGTGTCGCAAACACACTTTAGGTTCCTAAGCCCTTTAACCCCCAAGGACCCAAAGTCATTTGGGTACCAAAGATTTCATGTTCTCTTGTAGGGGGAGCAACCACACAAGGATGAGTTGGTGATGGTTGATGGGAGTTGCATGAGGACTTAAAGCTTCACCAAATCCAAGTTGCAATTTCGCATCTTATAGATGCCTTCGGTATGAAAAATCGGCATCTAGTAACTTGGTATCATCTCCTATGTTCATTTTACCACATTAAAGTTGGAGTTCGTGATACATGATTGATTCTAGTTGGTTTGATTCGCTCTCGATATATCTCTTGAAAAATGATTTTTGTTTTTGATTTCTTGGTCTCCTCGGAGGCCTTTGTAGCCTATAACGGGCTCATGCGACCTTGCGGTTCTAAATCGTAGGCTCATTGTGGCCTTTCGATTTTCAACTAATAGGAAGGGTTGAAGATCTTACTTTACAAAATTTCATATTTTGAGATCTCTCGATTCGTTTTGGTTTCTTGACGATTCTACTTGAAATGATTTTTTCACTATCTAGCTTAGGTTGAAATTCTCAAATGAAGATTTCTATTACACCTTAGCTATTTAGTATGCTAACTTGCTAGTTGTTATATCATTGTGCTATTAATGATTTTTGGCTTGCAAGTTAACATTTATGAAAATGGAAGGATAATAATTATGAGGAAAAGGATAAGCTTGGCAAAATTCTCATGTAAGAGGTATGTCTTTGAATTTCATAAAAATCTAAGCATAATACCTCAATATTCATGCTTTATTGGTGTCTCTATACTCATGATTAGAATTGCATGATAAATCCTTGAATTCTCATGAGTAGGTAGAATTTTAGAACTTAGGCAAGTTTCATTGATTGAAAATTGCTCTAGGTTAAAATTTGACATTAGAGACTTCTATTTTAAGTCCAAACTCATGAAACATGTTTAGATATAGGGAAAAGGGCCAAATTTGCCATTGAAGTATTGAAAAATGTGCAAATTTATCCCTTAACTATGTTTTTGACCAAAATTGTCCTCGATGTTACATAATTGGATCATTTTTGCCCTTTTCGTTAACGGAAGTCCACATCAGCAAACGGAATCCCACATGACAGTGTAGCTCAGCCACATAAGATGTCGTGATGGAAAATAACACGTTGCAATTATGTACTGATTAGGGCAATTTTGGTCCAAAACATATTTAAGGGGCAAATTTGCATATTTTTCAATATTTTAGGGGCAAATTAGCACATTTTTCAATACTTCAGGGGCAAATTTGGCCCTTTTCACTTGAATAAAATCTATATGCTGTCAAACCAACGTGTTTTATGTCCATTGCATGATTTTTGCAAGTTTGTCTTCTACCTTACAATTTAAACAAATACTTTAGTAAATTTATTGAGAAATATAAATTTTAAAGATGAATCAAAAACAATATTCAGAAATATATATATTGATTACTAAATTAAAAACTTGTTTAATTTTAATTATTAGTAATCGGTCCGGCCCGACCCGAAAGTTCGGTGATAATCCTATCCCAGTTCAAAATCGGGATGGGACTGGGACAAAATCGGGATGCTTCATATTTGGGACCGAGACTGGGACACATATTTGCGTCCCAACTCAAAATTGGGACGGGACCGAAACATACTAAATCTCGACCTATTCCGATCCAAACTCACCCATACTATGTTGGTTGGTTTCTTATTACAATGACAATTGTCTAAAGCTGATAATTCATATCTTTGAGTAAACAAATCAGTTACAACAGAAAGTATAATTGTCAAGCTTATATTTTCTTGATTTTGGTAAGATGATATTGTTGGGTGAAATGGCTACACTAGAGGGGGGGGGGGGGCTGAATAGTGTGTTTACTAATCTTATCGCCTAATTTCGATTTTAATCATTTCTTGATTAGTTAGGCTAAGCAATATATAATAGCAAGCGAAAGCAATAAATATGAAGCAATAAAGACAAACAAAATATCAATGCTAACACAGTTGTTTTTAGTGGTTCGGCGCCAATGCCTACTCCACTACCTAAGCACCCTGCTCAGGATTTCCAAACTAAGTTTACTATATTAAATTGATTCCCTTGTGAAGAGGACTTTGACTCGAAGAGTCTCACTCTCAATCTAAGGCACTTCCACACCCGGAAGTCTCCGCATTCTTACCGAGAGCACTCTTCCACCTCAACCCTAAGGGACAACTCAACTAATCCTAGTAAACTAAGTTTACACAAGTGGCTTTACACCTTCTACACCAAGGATACCACTTACACATAAGACCTAACACTAGGTCTTGTTGTACGCTCAAATACAATGAAATAAATAGTAAAATACAACACAAAATGGAGCAATAAATCAAACAATAAAGTACTTAGCTCTACAACAAGATTCCTAGCTTCCTCTTGATGCCTTTGATGGTGAAACAATGAAGGTAAGGCTCAATCAAAGGGATGAGATATCAAAGCTAGGGGTTTTCCAAGAATTGACTCAATGAAAGCTTGGAATTGATTAAGGATGGCTCAATGAAGTGTAGGAGTGATCAAATGTTGTTTAGGAAGGCTTAGGTTTGGGTATTTATAGAGCCAAGAAGAAATGGAATGGAACGAATGGCTCAACGGGCGGAAGTTTCCGTCACTCGGTCGCATGCCGGTCGATCGTTGATCGACTAACCGATTGACCGCCTAGCGACCGCTGCCCTTCAGTGATTTAATCGAGCTGTTCGATCGACCAACGGGTCGACCGAATGAGTCGCGGGCTCATCAATCCCCAATTCGGTCGACTGAAGCCATTATGCCAGAGTCGCGATTTTGTGATCCTCAATCCGGTCGATCGATCGGTCGACCGATGCATGCCTTGCCATTTTTTTGCATCTGTCGGTCGACAGACCGGTCGACCAAAAATTGGATAGACTGGACAGTTTTCTATTTTGCTTGGGTAAGTCAATAACTTTAAAATATAAATGTTATATAAGGATTACCCCCCATTTGGATTCAATAAAAATATCTAAAAAATCAAAATCCTTAAGAATCAAAATCTTGTTTTTGGGGTCTAGTACAAATTTTCCGAAAACGAAAATTTCCTAATCTCCCGGGTCAAATATGGGTATGCTAAAGGCTTCCAAAAATTCCTTAAAAATACCTCGTTATCTAGTTTTGACCCAGGGAACAATTACCATCATTTTTTATGTCAAGTAAATGTCTAGGACATATAGCCCTCCAAGGAGCTCCCTAGGCCTAGTGAATTTCAGGGCGGTTCTGGGTTTTCATATTTTGGGGTTCGGGATTAGTTTTTGAGTTTCTTAGCATTATCATGAGGATTTACAATTTATCTAGACACCCTAAACCTAAACTCTAACTTCCTGAAGAATCCGAGCACGACGACAAACGTCCTTTCGATTTCCCGATTTGTTCAACATTTCCGATTGAGGACGTCGTGCGCTAATCAATATGGAACCTGAAAATAACTCTTTATGAAATCATTAGTTCCATGTTTGTTATCATCAAAACCGAGATTAAGACCAAGGTTGAAAACCTTAAGCCAACAGATATCAATATCATTCTTATAGTGTTAATTAGAACCACATTAATGATAATATTATATATATATAAAATGATTAAATTTGCCCCTCAAGTATTGAAAATGGTGCAAATTTGTCCCCAAAGTATTGAAAAATGTGCTAATTTGTCCCTTAAATATGTTTTCGGCTAAAATTACCCTTGTTAGTACATAATTGCCACGTGTCATTTTCCATCGTGGCATCTTATGTGGCTGAGATACACTTGCCACGTGGGATTCCGTATGCTGACGTGGACATCCGTCAACGAAAATGACAAAAATAATCCAATTATGTAATGTCGAGGGCAATTTTGGTCAAAAACATAGTTAAGGAGCAAATTTGCACCTTTTTCAATACTTCAAGGGCAAATTTGCTTCTTTTCTCTTAGATATACACATGACATGCTTGTAGGTGTTTAGAGTTGAAAATTCATGTGAAGATCAACAAGATGAAACAAGTTCACTTTAGGATACTTTAAGTTGAGTGGAGTTGACCTAAGTCAACAAATTGACTTAGAAACTTCATTTTAAGTCCAAACTTCTCAAACATGTTTAGATTTACTCATGCTAGGTGTCCATATATTTAAATTTGAAAAACCATGAGTAAAGGTTAAATTTTGATACTTAGCAATTTCATGTGAACATGCTTGTTTTTAAATCAAATCATGCTAAGGTAAAATTTTGACCAAATGACATTATTTTCATTTCAAACTTGATAAACATGCTTTAAATGATTATATCTTGATATCAGGAAAGTTTGAATGAAAGCTGAAAACTTTTGAAAAATAGTTAATCTTTACGAAAATGCCACTAGATTTCAATTACTTTTAGAAAAATGCAAAAAATTGATTTTTGGATGATTCTTGAAACTGCATGTTCACCGAAAAATCTAGTTTCTTGTATAAAATTTTCAAATTTTTTTAGCAAGAATATGATTTATTATGGGTTTTTGAAATTGAATTTTCAAACTTTCAAGTATCGTTCTTTCCAAATGTTCAATTCTCCGATACTTTGATTTTTGATCCAATTTTTAAATGAGACTTTAAGTATGATATCATAATTTTATTTTTGGTATCGTTCTCAGTATTACCCGAGAAAAATCATTTCTAAAATGGTTTTTGATATTTTGACCGATACTTGAAAATATCGATACTTGAGTTTATACATGATTTTCGAATTTGGATTTTAGTTATCACTCCTTGCTATCATGTATGATTTAGTCTCATATTAAATATTTGTTTTTCATCCATTTGGTTGAGATTTTCATGTTTCACGAAAAATCGTTTTCAAGTCTCAACTTTGACCATAGTTGACCATAGGTAAAAAGGGAATAAAATATAAGAAAATCATGCATATATATAGGGGGAGTTTATTTTCATAGATATGCATATTGATAAGGGGAGAAATCCCATGTTTAATATCCTTTGTGCTTAAATGATATATTTTCTTAAGGATGTTTTTCATCATAAAAAAGGGGTAGATTGTTGGCCTCAGGTTTTCAACCTTGGTCTTAATCTCGATTTTGATTATAACAAACAAGGAACTACTGTATTCATGAAGAAATACTTTCATCTTCTTGAGAAAAGCATTTGGGTACTGAAAGTCCCATCTTCTCTTTTATGGAGAACTTCCACACAAGGATGAGGGAACGATGAATATTAAAGTTGACCATGGATATGAATGAAGAATCCACCCTTTCTTGCAATTTGAAGCTACCTTGATGCCCTAGGTAAAGTTGACATCAAAATACTTTGGTATCATCTCTCAACTTTAATTGTAAAACCCAAAATTTTCCTAATATAAAAATCTATTTGGTGCAGCGCACCGGACCAATGGTTAGTCGGGTCGAGCCTCGAAAATTGCCTCGAGTAGAAGATATAACTCGAGCTATGTAGTTTATTTGGTTAAATGAACATTTCCTTTTATGCATTAGATGTCTTATTAAAGTTGAGTTCGACTCGTGTATGCAGATCGAATCAGAGCTCGAATCGGAGCCCGAATCAGACTCGGATTGAGTCAAGGAAGGGATAAGTCATGATGAAGGGCATAGAGGTCTTTTGTAGATGGGGGAATAAAACCCCTCATCTATAGTCGTGCGGCTCATCTTGGAGCCGCATGCAGCCCAAGCAAGAGAGGGAGGAGGGGAGATCTTGGGTCGGCATCGAAAATCGTGTCGCCGTCGGAAGGATCGAGATCACCAATGTCCATCTTTTTTTCTTCCATAATCAAAGTGAGTGGTTGTTTTCCGTTGATTGGGGGAGGCGGGTAGTCGAACACCTAGGATTGCTAGGTGATGATTTTCTCCCGTGTTTTCGTCGATTCATGGTACCTTGACCTTCTTACCACTATTGTAATTGTTATTACGTCGGATCTCTGTCGTTTTTCTAGATTCTTATGTTTTAGGGGCTGCCGAGTTAAGGAAAAAGGGGTAAGGTCATGCCGAAATTTTCCCCAATTCTCTTGACAGATGTAAACCCCCTTTGAACGATCTTAAATCCATATCGAGTGGATTTATAAATTACTTACTGAAAATGATGATTGAAACTCCTCCTCTAAAGCCTAGTAGGCTTGGCCAAGCAAAGGGAAAACTCCATGTTCATGGTTTGGCCGAGCAAGGGGTGTGCGGCTTGATCAATGTCTTGATTAGGATAGATTGGAAATAAGACATTAGGGTTTGGGGTTAGTTCTCCCCCCTTGTTCCTATCCTTGAAGGCTCGGCCGAGCAAGGCATGCCTTGCTCAAGTCTTGGCCGAGCAAGGATGGGGGAAATGGTGACCTCTAGAAACTAAACTTCATGTTTAGGAATACTCAAAACAATAGGAAATGAAGGTTGCCTAGATTGGCAAGTAGAATTAAGAAGAGAATAAGGAAAGACATCAATTAAGGAAAACTACCACCCTAGTGCATGTATGTACACATACACTTAGCGACATTAGATGGTAGCAATTATTTCCAAGACTTTTTCCTTATCAATTACTAATATTAGTAATGAATTGCCATGATAGAATTAATGTTACCTTGCTGGAATTTTATGATTAAATGTAGAATTTAATTATTAACAATCATGTGGTTACTCATGGTAATAGTGGTAGGTTAACTTCCTTATAACCTAAGGGTTGTGACACATATATACTTGAACATTCTACACTTATGACATGTAGCTCACTCTAGTAAAAGTAGAAATTGACGCTAGATGACTAGTAGGAAACTCTAAAGTATGTGTTACTTATGGAAACTCGAATGTAAACGAGCTAGGTTACACACTCAAGGAACCACCAGTGTGTAATGGTGTGCGGATGGTGAGGCCCGAAATAAAAGGGCTGAACATGGGTGGACGCCCGGAATTTTATATAATGAAACTCTAGACACTTTGCTTGTGTGATGTGATTGTGATGGTCTGCCGAGAAGCATGGATAGTCAAAATGACTAATGCTTGACTCGGCCAGCGATTCGGGTCTTGAGGATGCACCAGTGGGTCCGCTAGGTGTCAGACCCCGGTTGGGTGGGACTAGCTATCCCTAGCCCGGTAGGTGTCCGGAGACTAGCAGACCATCCTAGTCGACGGCTCGGAGATTGCCTTGATTCACTTGTGTGTTATGTGGACCGAACGGCCAGTATGTTACTATCTTTGTGTGGTAGGGCTGGTTATAGCCGAACCACTAGATCATGAGCAGGCCCTAAGGGCCGGGTGCCATGTGGCTTAGTTGGGCTATTATAGCCGGTTGTATGTATGTATGGTCTATACAGAACGACACTTGAGGTCGATTGTCATATCAAAAGCAAATCATACCCCTAACTTTATATTATGCTGCTATATATATATTTTTCTTGTTTATTGGGGATTATTGGGGATTTACGTGGAGGTTCAGAAGAACCGCTCACTGAGTCCCATGTGGACTCACGGTTTATTTTTCTTGTTTTGCAGAGCCCGATCAGTGAGATGAGGCTTGGAGTCATGGTGCAGCTGGAGGGCAGGCAGTGGCGTCGATCTCGAAGCAGCGTCCACTAGTCATAGTCTAGATGTCTAGGACTGTTGTTTTCATACACTGAGAGTTGTTTGTTTTAAAAGCATGTATTCCACCTTGATTTCGGGTTGTTTCATATTGTGCTGATGTTGGCAACTTTTCCTTTTTATAAAAATTATGGACTTTCTTGAAATTCAAATAAAGCTGCATCGTTATTTCTATTTATGTGTTTTCAATTTCTCGTTAGTCAGTGTATGTAGGAGGCGTCACGGTAGGAAATAGACCCTGGCCGGTCACACGACCCTGAGTTGGGGTGTGACATTAATAGTTAGAGTTTATGATACTTAATCTAAGTTGAGTTGTTTTCCCCGCTCATGATGTGATTTCAAAAATGATTTTTGTTTTTGATTTCTCGGTCTCTTCGGAGACATTGGTAGCCTATAATGAGCTCTTGCGACCTTGCGGTTCTAAATCGTATGTTCATTGTGGCCTTTCGGTTTTCAACCAATAGGAAGGGTTGAAGATCTTAATTTTCAAATATTTTATATTTTGAGATATCTAGAATCGTTTCGGATTCATGATAATTTATTTTGAAACGGATTTCAAACTATTTAGCAAAATGGACTTGATTCTTCTTTGTTATTTGGTTTGGGTTGTTTTCTAGTAGCTTTATTTTCATTAAATCTACAAATGGAGCCTACTTGCGAGTTGAGGAAATGATATATAGAATTGGATGGCTTTTGAAAATGGAAAGAAGATGACAAGGTTGGCAAAAATTCCGAGAATAAGGAACGATTTTTTATTTTGCAAAAATCTTAGGGGGCGTTCGGTTGTCCGCAAGTGCAAATGCTGCAACTTTAGTTGCAGCATTTAGAAAACAAATTTGTTTGGTTGGCCACAAAAGCATTTTGCAGCATTTACTAGTTGCAACTTGTAATTCCAATATCATTTGCGGGCCGCAAAAGATATTGCAGCCTAAAAAGCCCGCAATACATGATTGCGAGCTGCAAATGCAATAATTTGAGTATTAAAAAATAATTAATTTGGGCGACTTAGAATCGTCGGATGGAGATGAGATAAATATCAAAGTGGTAGATTTTCACGCGATGGTAGTGTTAAAGTTTAGATCTGATGTCGTTTGATAATTATATATATATATATATATATATATATATTCAATATTATACAAAAATTAAAATTATTAATTTATTAAACTATGTCTAGCAAATCGTGTCGGGACCATGTTTTTGGCCCAGCCTGAAAAAATTCATGCAAGGCCCGACACGAAAAAATTCGTGTTAGGGCTAGCCTAAAAAAATTCGTGCCTGGCCCAGCCGGCTCGGCCTGACCCGAGAAAACTTGGGCCTTGTCCGGCCCGAAAAAAATCGTGCCTAGCTCGGCCCGAAAAATTTCGTGCCCAGACCAGCTCGGCCTAAAAAAATTTGTGCACGTCCCGGCTCAGCCCAACCCGAAAAAATGTGCCCGGTCCGGCCCGAAAAAACTTGTGCCCAGGCCGGCCCAAAAAAATTTCGTGCCCAGCCCAGCCCGGCCTCAAAAAATTCATGCACGGCCCAGCTCAGCCCGACCCAAAAATAATCGTGCCAGACTCAGCCCGAAAAAATTTGTGCTCGCCCCCACCAGGCTCGGAAAAATTTGTGCTCGACCCGACCCAGAATAATTCGTGCACGGAACGGCCCGTCCCAAAAAAATTCGTGCATAGCCCGGCCCGACTCGGCCTGAAAAATTTCGTGCTTGGCCTGACCTGGAAAAATTCGTGCCCTGCTCGGCCTGGCCCGGAAAAATTTGTGCCCAGCTTGGTCCATAAAAATTCATGCACGGACCAGCCTGGATTGGCCAAGCCCACAAGAATTTGTGCCCGATCCGTCCCAAATTTTTTTTTGCCCGACACGGCCCGGCCTAACCCAAAAAAAGTTCGTGTCCATCCTGACTTGAAAAAAATTTGTGCCTGGCCCGACCCGGTAAAATTCATGCACGGCCCAGCCTGCCCTGGCTCAGCCCGACCTGAAAAAATTCGTGCCAGACTCGGCCCGGCCCGAAAAAATTTGTGCCTGCCCTGGCCAGGCTCGAAAAAAATTCATGCATGGCCCGGCTTGACATGACCCAAAAATTTGTGCCCGGTCTGGCCCAAAAAAATTCATGCCCGACTTGACCCGACCGGTCCTGAAAAAGTTTGTGCCCGGCCCGACCCGAAAAAATTCTTGCACGGTCCAACCTGACTCTATCCGATTCGAAACAATTCATGCCCGGCCCGAAACAATTCATGCCCGTCCCGAAAAAATTCGTGCCCGGCCCAAAAAAATTTGTGGCCTGCCCGAAAAAATTCGTGCACGACCTGTCCCGGCCCGGCTCGGCCCGACCCAACAAATATCATGCCTGATCCAGCCCAAAAAAAATTGTGTCCGACCTAGCCCGAAAAAATTCGTAAGATGCAAGTTACAAGTTGCAATTTTAATTGCAACTTCGATTTGTGGCCAACCAAACGCTTGCAAATAGAAGTTGCAACTCTACTTGCGGGCAACCAAACGATATGCTGCAAAATCTATTTGCGGGCATTTGCTTTTGCATGCAAATAGATTTTGCAGCATTTGCACTAGCGAGCAACCAAATGCCCCCTTAGTGAAATACTTCAATAATTATGTTTAAATGATTTCTCAGTACTAATAATTGATTTTCATGATAAACTTTTGAAATTTCATGAGTAGAAAAAAGTTTGATAACTTAGGCAATTTCATGATATGTTAATTGAATGAAACTTGCACTAGGTTAAAATTCTTCTTAGAGACTTCATTTTAAAGTTGTAGTTTGATCAATATATTTAGGTTTGCTCATGACTTGTTGCCATGTGTTTAAAATTAAAAATTCATGAGAAATTAAGCAAAATGATAACTAACTTTAGGGGCCACAAACTTGAGAAAGTTTGACCTAAGTCAACATATTGACTTAGACACTTCATTGTAGGACTAAATTTCACAAACATATTTAAGTATAGATATGACATGTTTCCATGCATTTAGAATAAAAAATTATTATGGATATGTATAAAATGACATAGAGGCGATTTTATGATTACCTCTTTTGAACCAAGTTGACCCAAGTTAACAGATTGAAGATCTCATTTTCAATCCATATTTGAGAAACATATTTAGATTTACTCATGTTAGGTGTCCATAAGTTTAAATTTGTAAAACCATGAGTAATGACAAGGTTGTCAGTTAGCTAGTTTCATGTTATCATAGGTTGAAATCTTGACTTAATGATATGATTTTCATCTCAAACTTGACATACACCCTTTACATGGTCATTATGAGGTGTCATAAAAGTTTGAATGAAAATTGAATACATTTTGAAAAATAACTAAAAATTTTAGAAATGCCATTGAAATTTTAGCATTTTCAGTTAATTTTAGAAAAATGTACAAAACTGATTTTAAGATGATTCTAGAAACTTTACCTTCATTGAAATATCTAGTTTATTGTGTAAAAATTCCAAATATTTTCATCAAGAATATAATTTTTAATTGAATTTTGAAGTTGGATTTCAGAAATTCAGTGTCACTTGATATGGTAATTTTTTGATACTTTGTTATTTCGTCAAAAACTTTGAATGAAAACTTTTGTATTCAATTTTGATTCCTCTTCTAGTGTAATTCACAGTATTGTTTGAGTGAAACCATTTCTAGAAATGATTTTGATCATTACTTGAACGATAACTTGTAAATATCATTTTCGGTTGGAATTGAGATATGATGAAAAATGGACTTAGAGAATTCATTTTGAGTTCAAACTTGACACATGCATCTTAAATGATCATTCAACTACGTTTGGAAAGTTTGAATCAAAATTGATAATTTTTGAAAACAATACCTGATATTAATGAAAATGCCATTTCCACTACTAGAAAACTGCTCTTTTGCGACGACTACAATGGTAGCTAAATCGTCACAGAAGACCTTTTGCGACGGCCGTTGCAAATGTCTATTGCGAAAGATCGCATCGCAAAAAGTTTACGACGGTGGATTTAGTTTGTCAATACACCATTTGGGAAGAAGGCCTGAAAGTAATAAGGAATGTCTTTCTTTAGGAAGGATCCTTCTAACTGTTATTTTTAACGCCACAAAACAAAAAGGAAACATGAGTCAAATTCAAGCTTAATGAACTATTATATAACTTAAAGTAGCTAAATTTTTGTAGTATGTTCAATATTTCCAACAATTTTTCTTTTTTCATTGGGTTATTAAACGAAAATGACCTAAACTTTCACAAATTTCTAAATTATGGTCAATTGTATATAAGAAGTTTAACATTGGTTCCAATAATAACCCCCGTCAGCTAGCCGTGATGTCAGTCGTTAACTTGCTAATATGGTGATCCGGAAATAATTTTTAAATATTGCCACGTCAGAAGGGATCCACATAGATTTAAGGATTATTAGACAAAAATGGCCTCAACTTTCGCGAATTTCTCAATTTTAGCAAATCCATTGATTGGTCTCTATTGAATATAAGAAGTTTAACATTAGTTCCAATAATGACCCCACATATATGTATCATCAAATACCACACTGCATACTGATATATATGTACCATCAAACACCATACTGATATATATGTACCATCAAACACCACACTGCACACTGATATATACACCACACTGATATCAGTAGTATCAAAAAGAAAAATAACACATCAATCTGATAACATCAAATACACCATCAAAAATACTGAAACATACACCACCAGTATAGTGTTGCATAGAAATGACTCAAGAAATCTTTAGAGATGATCAAGGATGGCTCAATGAAGGTTAAGATCATGGAGGAAGGCACTCAAGGGCTAGTTTATATAAACCCCAAGAAGAGGGAGCCAAAATAGCTCTCCCAACTGGCTAATTTCATCCCGTTGGCAATGCTTGGTCGCTTGCCGATCGATCGTCGGTCGACCGACCGAGCGACCGCCGAGCGATCGAAGGTATTCTGCCCATTCTGGGCATCGATCGGTCGACCGAATCTAGGCAGGGCTGATTTGTTTGCTTGTTTATTTTTCTGTTCGTTTGTTCATTTTTGGGTTATGTCTTCACTAAGTCTACTTATATAATATTTCTTAATTTAAAGTTAATAACTTTAAAACATAAATGTTAGATAAGTATTATCCCCCATTTGGATTTAATAAAAATATCTAAAAAATCAAAATCCTTAAGAATCAAAATCTAACTTTTGGGGTCTAGTACAAATTTTTGAAAACCGAAAAGTTTATAATCTCCCGGGTCAAATACGGGTAGGCTAAAGGCTTCCAAAAAATCCTTTAAAATATGTTGTTTACTAGTTTTTACATAAGGAACAATTATCAGGACTTTTAGTACCAAGAAAATATCTAGGTTATAACCCATAAGGTTAGTGAATTTCAGGGCCTTTTCTAATTTTTCGGGTTTTCATCTTTTGGGGTTCGGGTTTGGTTTTTGAGTTTCTTTGCATCATCATGAGGATTTACAACCCATTCTAGACACCCTAAACTTAAACTCTATCTTCCCGATGAAATACGAGCAACGACGAGCGTCCTTGCCAATTTCTTTGATTTCTGTGATTTTTTCGATTGGGGACGTCGAGCGCTAACCGGTATGGACCCTAAAAATATTTCTCCATGAAACATTAGTTACATGTTTGTCATCATAAAAACCGAGATTAAGACCAAGGTATAAAACCTTAGGCCAACATATTTTTGATGGTGTATGTTTCAATATTTTTGATGGTGTATTTGATGTTATCAGATTGAAGTGTTCTTTTTCTTTTTGATACTACTGATATCAATATAATGTAGTGTGGCTTATATATGCAGTGTGGTGTTTGATGGTATATATATATAAGTATGGTGTTTGATGGTACATATATATCAGTGTGAAGTATGGTGTTTGATGGTACATATATATGGGGCCATTATTGGAACCAATGTTGAACTTTTTATATACAATTGAGACCAATTAAAGAATTGGCCAAAATTGAGAAATTCGCGAAAGTTGGGACCATTTTTGTCTAATAACCCTTAAATCTACGTGGATCCCTTCTGAAATGGCAATATTTAAAAAATATTTCTGGATCGCCACATCAGCAATTTAACGAGCAACATCACGACTAGCTGACGGGGGGAGGGGGGGCATTATTGGAACCAATGTTAAACTTCTTATATACAATTAAGACCAATAAAAGGATTGACAAAAATTGAGAAATTCGCGAAAGTTGAGGCCATTTTCGTCTAATAACCCTTTTTCATTTGATGATACAAGGTATGGACCATAAAAAAGATCAGTTACTATGTCTCTTCAGAAGTCATTCTTAGTAATCTTGGTCAACAAGATTACGACAAAGATCTACAAATTCTGAAACCAGTAATGAAGATTTTTGAAATCTTGAATGCTTATTAAACGTGTTCCTATGAAGATGTAATGTAATCTTTAGTGCAAACTTTATCATCTATAGTTGCAATGCAGATAGTTAATCGCTAGAGCTTTTCATAACCTGTGAATATGCACCTTCTTATTAGAATAAGAAAATGCATGCTATTTTGGAATATGCTCTTACCATTTTGCAAAAAAATAGAATAAAAAAAGAATAATTCGATAATCAAATAATATAATCAATAGAAATTGTCACGACTATGAACATGAAGGCAGTATTTGGAAAACTCACCCTTTTATACTGAAAGGAGATCCAACAGGTTTCTTAAATACTTGTATTAATCAAAAGATTTGAATGTTACAAGTGGAAAAGAAGGAGAGGGAGAAAAGAAGCATAGAAAGAGACCTAAGTAGAACTATCTAGCTCGACGAAAGATTTTTCGACTCCTTCAAAACAACACAGATTTCTCTTGTGCCATAATTTTCATCGCAATATCATGATGAGACGATACATTTTAGATTTCAAAGAACCAATAGAAGCCATCCCTATCCAGGGCCGATCATTCAAAGAGAAGTATGGAAGGCTGGTCATGTCAAGCAATGAAGCCCAACCTTGAGTAGTGAACTGACAATCCACGAAAAGATGTTGGTGAGTCTCATTGGCGGTTTTGCAGCCCAACCTATTGGAGTCGCACAAGCCGCGTAGAGAGAGGAGCTACCCAGCCATGCCGAGCCGCCCCTCTCCCCTCTTCCTCTTCCTTGGAGCCGCCACCCCCATGCTAGCCGTCGAGCCTCTCTCCCTCCCCTCTCTTCCTTTGTCTCTCTTCCCCTCTCCTTGGAGACAACCAATGGCTTGGGTGTAGCCGGCGCCCCCTTGAACCTTGGAGCCACCGCCTTTCTTGAAGAGGAGCTGCCGCCCCTTGTTGAGCTGAGCTTCCCCCTTTGAGGCCAGATTCGAAGGCCGCCGACTTAGAGTTTCTCATACTCTTTCCTCCTAGATCAAGGTGAGTGGTTTTACCTCTCATTTTTTGGGTTTTTTCGTGATCTCGAGCCAATTTGGGGGATCTTCTTGTTTCTTGAGATTTTCGCCGAATCGTGAGTTTTGAACGCAGTGTTCTTGTGCCGATTTGTGTGAGGAGGGTCTGGGATCCTCCCTTTGTGGCTCGGCTGCCCCAGTCTTACCGTAGGGGTGCTCGGCCAAGGGGGAAGCAAGGGGGCCCTCAAGTTGTTCAGTGAAATGCCCAAGTGAGCTATCTTGTTTATCTTGAAGTGTAAAACTTGATTTGTTTGCTTAATTAGGTTCTTGAATGGTGGTTGCATGCCTTATATTTAAATTTGTGATTTTTGGGTAGAAATCATGTTAAAAGATTAAGATCTTGATATTGATTCCATGGGGATTCTTGAAAAGGGGTTCTTGATCATGATGCTTGTTTCTTGATTAAGGTGTTGTGGATACTTATTAATCTTGTGTAATAAGCATGAAATCTGTGAAATTTATCTTGAGATTAGTATACTGTTCTAATGATAATTAAGGATCAAATTTCTGTTAATTTCGGATTTATTTTCATGCTATGTTGAAGACTTAATGTTGCTGAAATTTCATGCTGAGATGATAAATCTGTGCTATTTTTGAAATACATGTTGTGGTGTGTATATTTTCTCTGAACATAGTCATGTAACCTGTGGTTTTGACCAAAAAATATAGTTTGGAAACATAGGACACACTCTGGATACCAGATTCGGATTAGATATATCAGTTTCGGGCATAACAGTAAGCTACACAAAATCCTAAAACAAAACCCTAATCTTGGTGATCTAAATTTTAATTACATAAATAAATTTGGGCAAAGGGTCAGGATAATCTGTTATGAACCAACAAGTAAAGTTTATGCATGAAATAAAACCACACGGGTGATGACACTACGGGTCTAGGAGTTGGGGTCGGGTATTGGAGTGTTGAGACGCTTTTCAATAAGGAGACCCCTAAGATACCGTAGGAGAGAATTGACTTAGGTCATGTTGCGCCATATCTTTATGAATGGCGGAGAGGCTCGTTGAGGAGCCAGATTGCGGGCTAGGCCCAGGAGATTGGATGGCTGATTCCCAATCTGGGGAACAAGTTCGGTTGAGCAAATCCCAATTGTTCTAGTTTAGCCTCGTGGGATAAGTTTGGAGGGCCTACCCGATTATCACCGAGGTGGTTTTAAGGAATAAGTTCGGATGGCCTACCCGATTATTCCTATGATATCCTAAAGGGGTCAGTTCGGAGGGCCTACCCGATTACCCCTGTGATATCTTAAAGGGGCAAGTTCGGATGGGCGAATCCCGATTGTCCCTTCGTGTCTCATGGAGCAAGTTTGGAGGGCCTTCCTGATTACTCCCGAGTTTCTCAATACTTGGATAAGTACGTTCGTAGGGCCTTCTCGATTATCCTAGTATGTGTTGTTGCCTTAGAGCATGGTAGGCTAAGGCTTGTTGATTTTCACCGTTTGGGTGTTGGCTGCCTTCGGGCAGGTGGCGGCCAGATGGCTTGTTAGCTAGTCACTTCCTTGTGACCTTTTTCCTACCTGAGTCAGGAGATTTTCTTTATGCATCCTAATTTTGATTATTTTTTTTGTGGGGGTTGGTAGAATCGCTCAGTGAGTTCTTTTGAACTCACCCGTTGTCATTGTTCTGTTTTGCAGAGTCTGACCGGTGAGGTGGGCTGGAGCACTTGGCACGGCTGGAGGGCAGAGGAGCTGCATTGATCTCATAGGAGTCCTAGTTAGGGGTTGTAGTCGAGTTTTGATAGTTAGTCATGCACTTATGTTTCGTTGTTTTAGAGTTGTAGTCCCTTTGAGGACATTTATGTCTTTATTACAGATTTCATTGTAATTGAATAGTTGAACATGTTTTTTTTATTTCCGTACTTTTTGATTTTGCTAAAATTACTTATAATGATTTATGGTTTGGTTTTTCATTTGAAATAAAACTTGTTATTTCTTTTTCGCTATGTTTGCCTATAATAACAACTACCACAACAGCATTGGGATGACCCAATTTGAGGCATTGTATGGGCGGAGATGCAAGTCGCCAGTAGGTTGGTTCGAGGTAGGAGATTCCCTTATGATGGGACCTGACCTGGTGGGGGAGGCAGTAGAAAAGGTGAAGCTAATCAGAGAGAGGCTGTTAGCAGCTCAGAGTCGGTAGAAGATGTATGCTGATGGAAAGGCCAGGGAGGTAAAGTTTGCTGAGGGGGACATGGTGTTCCTCAATATATCCCCTATGAAAGAGATAGTAAGATTTTGTAAGAAAGGAAAGTTAAGCCCTAGGTTCATTGGGTTGTTTCCTATTCTTAGGTGCAGGGGAGCTATGGCCTATGAGTTGGCCTTACCTCCTAGTATGGACCGAGTACATCCAGTGTTACATGTGTCTATGCTGAAGAAGTATATTCGGGATGAGTCCCATGTGATTGAGCCTATCGCAGTGGAGGTGGATTCAGTAGCCTCCTATGAGGAGCGGCCAGTTGATGTGCTAGACCATCAGATCAGAAAGTTGAGGTCCAAGGAGATCCCTTTGGTTAAGGTCAGATGGGAGCACCATTCTGGGTAGGAGGCCACCTTGGAGGTGGAGCAAGATATGAGAGAGTGTTATCCTTCATTGTTTGATGATTTGGTGAGTCCTTAATTTTCTTTTCTGAAATTCGAGTACGATTTTTCTTTAATGAGGGAGGATTGTAATATCCTAGATATTTTAATTATATTCTTTTCCTTTATGGTTGTGTTGCCAGCCTAGCGGACTAGTTCGAGGTCGAGCCGGGTCGACTCATGGTCCGGAGCGAATTTGCGAACTCAGATAAGTAAGAATAGGAGTTATGTAATTTTTCTTGTGTAGATTAATTTATTTATTTTTTATGTTGTGTATGTATGATTGTTTACTAATGTCGCATGTGGGTATGCGTGTATTAGATGATTATGTGGAGAATAGGATTAATTAAGTTAATTTAAGTTAGTGGGTTCGGGTTTGGCTTGGGGCGAATGCGGGTTGGATAAAAGGTTTAGAAGGGTTAGGGTTGAGTAGGGAGTATAAAACCCCCTCCCCTTGGTTTGTCGATCCCTATTTGGAGCCGCACAAGCTATTGAGAAGAGGAGCCAGCCGCCAGCCAATCCCTCTTCTCTCTCCCCTTGGAGCCGCCGCAGTCAAGAACCTAACCGCCGAGCTTCTTCCCTTCTCCTTCCTCTCCTTCTTCCTCCCATTTGGAACGGAGCCGAGAGGTGCCAAGCCAAGCCAGCCCCTCCCTCTCTTCAAGCCGGCGGCTTGAAGTGAGCAGCCCCCCCCCCTTTCTCCTTTCTCCTTTCTTTGAATCGAGCCATCGATTCTTGAAGCCAATTCGAGGGCCAGCATCCAGGATTTCTCCTCTCATCATCCTTCCTAATTAGGTGAGTGGTTTTACCCTACTTCTTTCTGGGTTTCTTCATATTCTTTAAGCCGACCTTGAAGGCTTGGATGTTCTTGAATGTTTCCCGTTGATCTCACAAGTTTCAACCGTTCTTTTTGATTGTCGTGTTTGAGGAGACCCTAAACCCTTCCCTATGGGGTTCGGCCAAGGGTGGAGCAAGGGTGCCCTCAAGGTGTTCGAGGAAATGTCCAAGTGAGAGATTTTGGTTATCTTGTAGTTTATGTCTTGAATTGGTTATTAAAATGAGTTCTTATATGTTCAAGCAAGCTTAGTATTTAATCTGTGATTTTTGGAGAAAATCATGTTTTTGAAAATTTGGATCTTGATGTTGATGCCATGAAGGTTCTTGCAAGATGGGTTTTCGATTTAAATGCTTGATCTTAAAGGTGATTCTTGATTAAAGATGATGGTAGTGTTTGGTAATCTTGTCTAACAATATAGTTTTTGGTGAGATTCATCTAAATGTTATAATTCTGATATGTTGGTGAATTAAGGATTTAATTTCTATGAATTTTCGGATTTCTTTTCATGATATGCTGAAAATTCAATGTTGCTGAAATTTTATTCTGAGATGATGAATCTGTGCTATTTTTATAATGCTTGTTGTGGTCTTTGTGTTTCTCTGAAAGTCGTGTAACCTATTGTTTCGACCAGAAAACATAGTTTGGAAACATAGGTCACACTCTGGAAACTAGATTCGGGTCAGATACATCAGTTTCAGGCAGAACAGTAAGCTAAAACAAAATCCTAATTTTGTTGAACTAAATTTTAATTGCATAATTAAAATTAGGCAAAAGGGTCAGCATAATTTGTTATGAATCAACAAGTCAAGTTTACGCATGAAATAAAACCACACGGGTTTATGACATTACAGGTCTAGGGAATGGGGTCGGGTATTAAAGTGTTGAGGCACTTTCCAATAGGGGCATGCACCCCTAAGACACCGTATGAGAGTCTTGACGTGGGTCATGGTGCACCACATCTTTATGAATGGTGGAGAGGCTCGTTGTGGAGCTGGATTGCGGGCTAGGCCCGGGAGGTTGGATGGCTAATTCCCAACCTGTGGAACAAGTTTGGAGGGCCTTTCCTGATTGTTCTTATTTGGCCTCGTGGGATAAGTTCGGAGGGCCTACCCGATTATTTCTGTGATATCTTTAAGGAGTAAGTTCGGAGGGCCTACCCGATTACTCCTGTGATATCTTAAAGGGGCAAGTTCGGATGGGCGAATCCCGATTGTCCCTACGAGTCTCGTGGAGCAAGTTCGGAGGGCCTTCCCGATTGCTCCCGAGTTTCTTTATACTAGAATAAGTTCAGAGGGCCTTCTCGATTATCCTAGTATGTTGTCTTAGGGCATGGTAGGGTTAGGCCTGTTGTTCTTCACCATTTGGATGTTGGCTGCCTTCGGGTAGGTGATGGCCGGATGGCCTGTTAGCTGGTCACTCCCTTGTGACCTTTTCTTGCTTGAGTCAGGAGTTTGCTTTATGCATCTTATCCGTGATGATTGTTTTTTTTGTGTGGGGGTTGGTAGTTACGCTCACTGAGTTCTTTGAACTCCCCTTTTGTCGTTATTTTGTTTTGTAGAGCCTGACCGGTAAGGTGGGCTGGAGCACTTGGCGCACTACTATTTTGTTTTGTTTAAATATCACTACTGTTGCTCTTTGATTCATTTTATTCCGCACTCGAGCTTTTTGATAAAAACTATATTGTTTAATGAAATCTGTTTATGTTTCTCTTTATAAATAAAACTGTTGTTTCTATCCGCTATCTTTTGTAAGTTGACATGTGCATGAGTTAGGCTGCGGGGTATAGGCACGTATACCCTGGCCGGTCACGTGACCCCTAAGTTTGGGGCATGACAAATATAGAAAGTGCATTATTAAGCATTCAGTTCAAACAATCTAACTTGTTCTTAAGTCCACTCATTAATGTAAATGGTGGGCTCAACACATTCATTCTTTAGCATGCACCATAGATCTAAACTTTGTGTTTTAATAAATGTATACATCCTACTCTTCCGAACACTAAAATTGACCTCATCAAACATAGGTGGTACAAATGCTATATTCTCTAGTGCCATTCTAGGATCGAGGCTACATGTAGACGAGATGGTGAAATCTCAATCCACAACCTGCTCTGATACCAAATGTAAGTTGAATAAGCACACTAGAGGGGGGGGGTGAATAGTATATTAACTAAAACTTTGGCCTAAATTCGATTTTAACCATTTCTTTTTTACTTTAGGCAAATCACAATTTAATAGCAAGCAAAAGCAAGATAAATAACAAGTAATCAAACACACATAAGAGCAATGCTAACACAATGAATTTATAGTGGTCCAGCCCCAATTCCTACTCCACTTCCTAAGCACCCCACTTAGGATTTCAAACTCTAGTTTACTAGATTATGTGTATTCTACAAGAGGATTTACAAGCTAAGGCACCGACCCTCACAACCGATGGTTACTCTCACCCCCAAGAGTACCTCCAACACCTCTTATTTTAAGGACTACAAAACTAACCCTACCAAACTAAGTTTACACCGGTGAATTTAAGCCCCCACACCCAGGCTACCACCATACACATAAACCTAGCACCCTAGGTTTTCACAACTTGATATACAATGAGAATAACAACAAAATACAAATATAAATGGAGCAAAAACACAATCAATATAATACTTATCTCCAACACAAGATCCTAACTTCTTCTTAATGCATTTGATGATGAAAGACAAGGTTGAAGGCTCAATCAAGGAGGTAGAAGCTCAAAGCTAAGGTTTGAGAGAAATAACTCAAGAAAGACTTTAAATATTGTTAGAATGACTCAATGAATAGTTGGGAGCCCTAGGAAGGGAGTTTTGGATGTATTTATAGAGTTGGTATTGGGGTATGAAAGCAAAGAGTCATTCAAACCTTCTTTAATTTAAAAAAGAGTCATTTGGGGGCATTCTGGGAATTCTGGACAGTTTTTAAAAAAAACTGGCTGGGGATATTTTGGGAATTCTGGGTAGTTTGGAGGTTTCTAGTATTTCAAGCCTTATTTTTTTAGGTTAAGAGTTTCCAAAAATTCCTTTAAAATATGTCTTTAATTTATTTTTACCTAAGGAATAATTATTGAGTATTTTGATGGCAAAAAAATATCTAAATTATGTAGCCCTCCATGAAGCCCCCTATACTTAGAAATTTTCAAGATCATTTTTTGATTTTTCTAGTTTTTAAGTTTTCGGGGTTCGGGGTTCGGTTTTTTGGATTGTGAAATCAATGAGGACATCAAACTAAGGCTTAGGAACATTTACAATAAAAGAAACTAAGTCCTAAACTAATTTTGACATGCTCGACTCTGAAGCCTTGGATTCTTGATTTTTTATGATTTTTCCGATTTGGTACGTTGCATGCAAACCGATATGTAATTTGAAAATATTTCTTGCTCAAACATTAGTTCCATATTTGTTATTATCAACACCGAGATTAAGACCAAGGCTGAAAATCTTAGGCCAACAATCTCCCCCTTTTTGATGATGACAAACAACCTTAAGAAAATATTTTCATATAAGCACAAAGGAAGTTAATTATGAAATTTCTCCCCCTATCAACATGCATATCTATGAAAATAAACTCCCCCTATCTATATGCATGGTTTTCCTATATTATTTTCCTTTTAACCAATATTTTTCTCACCCTTTTGACATCAATCAAAAAGGGCAAGAAAAGTCAATCTAATTAAAGTTGAGACTAAAACATACATGATAGCAGGAAATGATAAATAAAATCCAAGTTTGGGCATCATGCATAAATTCAAGTCTCGGTCAAAATATGACCTTAGCATGATTTCATTCAAAAACAAACATTTAACATGAACCTAGCTAAGCATCAACCTTATCATTTACTCATGGTTTTTCAAGTTTAAACACATGAACAACTAATATTAGTAAATCTAAACGTGTTTGTGAAGTTTGGGCTCAAAATGAATTTTTAAGTTCATTTTTCATTCTATCTTTATTTCAATGAAAAAGTCGATATTTCTAGCTATCATTCAAGTTATCAAAATCATTCCTAGAAATGATTTTACTCAAGCAATGATGTGAATGATATTAGACATTGAATCAAAATGGTTTATGTGAGTTTTCATTTGAAGTTTTTGACGAAAAGTCAAAGTATCGGAAAAGTGGGTATTTTAAATAAGTGATACTTTGTGTTTCCGAAATTCAACTTCAAAATTCCACTATAAATTAGATTCTTGATGAAACTTTTTAAAATTTTTACATAATAAACTATATTTTTCAATTAAAGTGTGGTTTTAAGAATCATCACAAAATTGGTTTTCTACATTTTTCTAGAAATAACTGAAAATACAAAAATATTAAAATTTCAATGGTATTTCCGTAATTTTCAATTATTTTTAAAAATGTCTTCAGTTTTCATTCAAACTTTTATAACACCACATAATGGTCATCTAAAGAGTGTATGTCAAGTTTGAGATGAAAATTATGTTCTTATGTCAAGATATCAACCTAGCATGGTTTCATTCTATAATAAGCTAGTTATCATGAAACTTGCTAAGTGTCAATCTTATCATTTACTCATGACTTTCCAAATTTAAACCTATGGACACCTAATATGAGTAATAAATATGTTCATCAACTTTTAACTTAAAATGAAGTGTCTAATGAAGGATTTTAACCTAGTCCGATTTCATTCAATATCAACATCATGAAGTGGCCTAAGTTATCAAAAAATTTCCTACTCATGAAACTTCAAACATTTATCATGCATAATCAATCATGAGCATAGAGAAATCATTCAAGCATACTACAACACAACTAACCTATAGAGACACAAAATTAGAGATAAATTATATTTTTGTTTCTAAATCATCACATTTAGAGACTAATAGACACAAAATTTGTTCCTAATTAGCCTCTAAAGATCTATAGAAACAACAATAATAGAATCACTTAATTTATTTATCTCTAAGCTATAAAAACATCAACAACATAGTCACTTAATTGATCTGACTCTAAAGCTAGTTTTAGATGCTAATTAGGAACAAATTTTGTGTTTATTAGTCTCTAAATGTGAAGATTTAGAAACAAAAATCTAATTTATCTCTAATTATGTGTTTCTATAGGCCGGTTGTGTTGTAGTGATAATTATTGAGGTAATTAAACTCTATTTTAATAAAAGTCAAGATCATACATCATTTATGATAAATTTTGCCAAACTTGTCAACTCTCATTCCAATTTCAATCTATTAGCCTTCCATCAATTTTTTGATAACTTGCAAGCAACAACCATTAGTAGCATAATGAAAATATGTGACTACTAGCAAGTTAGTATACTAAATAGCAACGGTTAAGTGCAAGATTTCGTTCAAAAGTCTCAACCAAACTATATAGTAAGGATTCATTTCAAAAGGAAGTATTATGATACCAAAATGAATCAAGAGATCTCAAAGTATGAAATATTTGAAAAACTACGATCTCCAACCCTTCCTATTGGTTGAAAACCAAAAGGCAGAATTAGCCTACGATTTAGAATCGCAAGGTCGCATGAACCCGTTATAGGCTACATAGGTCTTCGAAGAGACCGGGAAACCAAAAATAAAAAAAATATTTGATAAAACTATATCAAGAGCGGATAAAGTCTACTCGTATTACACAAGTATCATACACACCAACTTGAATGGAACAAAGCAAAGTAAGGAGATCATACCGAATTACTTAAGATACCATTTTTTCATACCTTAGGCATCATGATGACTTGAAGTTACAATTAATGATGGACTTTTCATTCAAGTCCATGATCAACTTCAATTCTTCAATTTCCTTTTCCCTTGTGTGGTAGCTCCCCCTACAAAAGAAAATTAGACTTTTGGTACCCAAATGGCTTTGGGTCCTCGGGGGTGAGTTGACCTTGGAATCCAAAGTGTCCTAGTAACCACTTGGATTTCTTTTCAATGCGCAATCATAGATAGCATGGCCAAAAATACCACAACAAAATCAATGTCCATTGAACTTTTTTTCATTTTTGCTTGACATGTGAACTATGATGAGCATGAGCATTCTTAAAATAAACATTCTTCTTTTGAGATTTTCTAAATGAGACATTTTGATTTCTAGAGTTCTTAAAAGAAGGAACATTTTTCAAATCACTCATAGACTTATGTAAGGCATGTAATTGATATTTCAACATGCAATTTTCATTTTTGATTTCACATTTTCAAATTTCAAGTTCTCATTATCAATCTTGAAATCACTTTTGAAAACATTCTTTTCATGCTTTAATCTATTTTCCAACTGATTATTTTTAGTTCTCAAATTTTCATTTTCATTTCTAAATTTTGAATTATTAATTAGCATTTCATTATTCCCAATTTCCAAATCACTATTTTGGCTTTTCAACTCTTTAATTTCTAGCTTCAAATCATCGTGGCAAGGATTAAATGAGCTAGTATCTGTTTTCTCATTTTCTAATTCTAAAGCATGCACATGAGAACTAAGTTTAGAGTTTTCCTTTTTTATCTTTTTAATTTCCTTATTTTTCTTTAAAAGCATGACATACATTTTTTGACATTCTTCTACTAACTCCTCATAAGACATGTTAAGGCAACTACAAGAGCTACCATCACTATCAAAATTTTCATAATGATGAGAAGTTGAAGATTTTACCTCATCATTGAATCCCATGAGGCATAGGTGAGAAGTAGCTTCTTTATCAGAACAAGAAGGTGCTTCATGTGATTCGTAGGTGGATGTTGAATCACTTGTTCTCCTCTTGACTCTTTTCTTCAAGGAAGGGCAATTCTTTTTAATGTGCCCCTTTTCCTTGCACAAGCAGCATCTAATCTTCCTCTTTCGATTTTTAGTGCTCCTTTGACTAGAGATACTATGAGCTTCAAAAACCTTGTTAGTACTAGGGGGATGATAATTGTCATCACCACCCTCATCTAAAGTGATAAGCTCCTCGGTTTTTGCAGTCATATAGCATATTTAAACAAGCCCAAATAGCGAATGCGGATGAACAATGCATAACCTTTTCAAGTATATCATATAGAAAGTGCATTGTTTTAGTATTCACTTCAAACAATCTAACTTGTTCTTGAGTCCACTCACTAATGTCAATGGTGGGCTCAACATATTCATTCTTTAGCAAGCGCCATAGATCTAAACTTTGTGTTTTAAGAAATATATACATTCTACTCTTCCAAAGACCAAAATTTACCTCAACAAACCTAGTTGGTGCAAACGCTATACTCTCTAGTGCCATTCTAGGATCGAGGCTAGATGTAGACGAGATTATGAAATCTCAATCCACAACCCACTCTGATACCAAATGTAAGTTGAATAACCACACTAGAGGGGGGGTGAATAGTGATTTTAACCATTTCTGGATTACATTAGGCAAATCACAATTTAATAGCAAGCAAAAACAAAATAAATAACAAGTAATCAAACACGCATAAGAGCAATGATAACACAATGAATTTGTAATGGTTCGGCCCCAATGCCTACTCCACTACCTAAGCACCCCGCTTAGGATTTCAAACTCTAGTTTACTAGATAAAGTGTATCCTACAAGAGGATTTACAAGCTAAGGCACCGACCCTCACAACCGAGCGTTACTCTCACACCCGTGAGTACCTCCAACACCTCTTATTTTAAGGACTACAAAACTAATCCTACCAAACTAAGTTTATACCGGTGGATTTAACCTAGCCTCTACACCAAGGCTACCACCATACAACACAAACCTAGCACCCTAGGTTTTCACAACTTGATATACAATGAGAATAACTACAAAATACAAATATAAATGGAGCAAAAATATAATCAATATAATACTTAGCTCCAACACAAGATCCTAGCTTCCTCTTGATGCCTTTGATGATGAAACACAAGGTTGAAGGCTCAATCAAGGAAATAGAAGCTCAAATCTAAGGTTTGAGAGAAATGACACAAGAAAGGCTCCAAATATTGTTAGAATATATGGCTCAATGAATAGCTCGGAGCCTTAGGAAGGGAGTTTTGGGTGTATTTATAGAGTTGGTATTGGGGTATGGATGCAAAGAGCCGTTCAAACCTTCTTTACTTTGAAAAAGAGCCATTTGGGGACATTATGGGTCTGGGGAATTTTTAAAAAAACTAGCTGGGGTCATTTCAGAAATTCTGGGTAGTTTGGAGGTTTCTAGCCTTTCAAGCATTATTTTTTTAGGTTAACGGTTTCCAAAAATTCCTTAAAAATATGTTTTTAATTTTTTTTTACCTAAGGAACAATTATTGAGTCTTTTTATGGAAAAAAAAAATCTAAATTATGTAGCCCTCCAAGGAGCCCCCTATACTTAAAAATGTTCAAGACCGCTTTTTGATTTTTCTAGTTTTCAAGTTTTCGGGGTTTGAGGTTCAATTTTTTGGATTATGAACTCAATGAGGACATTAAACTAAGGCTTAGGAACATTTACAATAAAAGAAATTATGTCCTAATCTAATTTTGACATGCTCGACTCCGAAGCCTTTGATTATTGATTTTTTATGATTTTTCCGATTGGGGACGTCGCTTGCAAACCGATATGTAACATAAAAATATTTCTTGCTCAAACATTAGTTCTGTGTTTGTTATCATCAAAACAAAGATTAAGACCAAGGTTGAACACCCTAGGCCAATACTCTCCCCTTTTTCTATCACCGGTCGAAACCCTAGTCGGAGGTGGCTAGGGTTTTGATGGCCAGAGAGAGAGAGAGAAATTATCGGGAGGGGCAGTGGCAGGTGGCGGTAAAGATCACACGGAGATATCGTGTGAGAGAGAGAGGCGAGAGATCGAGTGATCGAGCGGCAAAAGTAAAAAAGTGATCACGTGCGGGTTAAGAATTAACTCAATGACGGTTTTGCGATGACAAAATTGCTATCGCAAACGGCGATCGCTACGCGGTGACCATGCCATCGCAGAGTCATTAATTTTATGACAGTGAACTTACCATCGCAAGGCCATCACAAATTTTATGGCTACTCTGCGACCCCCATGGCCACTGGTCGTAGAACTGTAGCATCCCCTATTGCTTGATTTCTAGTAGTGTGGACTTGTGAGATTTTTATAAATTTGTAGAAAATTTATTTTTGTCTGATTCTTGAACCTGCAGATTCTATAAAAAATATAGTTTATACAATTAAAGTTTGAAAAATTTTAGTTAAGAATATGATTTAATAAGGATTTAAAAGTTTTATTTTTGAAAACATGAAATACCCCTTGACCTAAGTCAACAAAATAATTTAGAAACTTCATTTTAAGCCCAAGCTTGACTAACCTACTTAGATTCACTCTTGTTAGATATATAGGTACCTAAATTAGAGAAAACATGAGTAGATAGCAAAATTTGATACTTAGTCATTTCTTATTTTCATGTCTACTTTGAATGAAATCGTGGTAAGTTATGATTTTGATCAAATGACAAAATTTTCACTTCAAATTTGATAACATTCTTTACATGACCGTATCTTGGTATTTGAAAATGTCATGAAAAATCTCACTTATTTACAAAAATGGAAATGTTCAGTAAATTTTTAAAAAATGGAAAAAAAATTATTTTTGGTTGATTCTTGAATCTGCATTTTTCTTGAAAAATCTAGTTTATGACATACAAATTTCAAAAATCTTGAGTATGAATATGATTTGAGATGAATTTTTTAAATTTAAAGTATCACTCTTCTCAAATGGTTATTTTCCGATACTTTGAATTTTTCATCGGATTTTCAAATGAGACTTGAAGTATGATATTTTGAATTCACTTTTGGTATCATTCTAATCATTTGGCGAGAAAAAACATTTCTAAAAGGATTTTTAACCCCTTGATCGATATATGAAAATATCAATATTTAAGCTTATACATGATTTCGAGACTTTGAATTTACTTATCATTAAATACTATCATGTATGACTTAGTCTCTTATTCGTTATTTGGTTTTCCTACCTTGGGTTGAGAACTTCATGCTTCATGAAATATATTTTTAGAGTCTTAGCTTTGACTATAGGTTAAACTTTTTCATACCCTTTTTGATTGATGCCAAAAGGGGGAGAAAATATATAGGTATAAGGGGAGAAACCTTAAGGAAACCATGCATATAGATAGGATGACTTCTATTATGTCGATATGCGTGTTGATAGGGGGAATCTATTGTGGTGAATATCCTTTATGCTTAAATAAAAATATTTTCTTAAGGATATTTGTCATCATCAAAAAGGGGAAGATTGTTAGTCTAAGGTTTTCAACATTGGTCTTAATCTCGGTTTTGATAATAACAAACATGTAACTAATTTTTGAGCAAGAAATATTTATAGGTTCCATATCGATTTGTGCACGGCGTCCGCGATCGAAAAAATTGGAGAAATCGGAAGGACGGTCGTCTACGCTTGGATTTCATCTTGAAGATAGAATTTAGGTTTAGGGTATCTAGTATACTTGTATAATCTTGTTCATGATGCAAAAAGATCCAAGAAACAAAAAACCATAACCCAAACCCCGAAAACCTAATATCCTGAAATATCAAAAAATGACCTAGAAAATTTTAAAGTCTAGGGAGCTCCTTGGATGGCTACATGATTTAGAGATCTTCTTGGCACCAAAAGTCCTGATAATTGTTTCTTGGGTAGAAATAAGCCAAAGGCCGATTTTTACGGAAGTTTTAGAAACCCTTAACCCATCCTTGTTTGACCCGAGAGATTTTAAAATTTTTGATTTTCGCAAATTTGTACTAGAACCCAAAATTTGGATTTTAATCCCTAAGTATTTTTATTTTTATTTGTTTTTATTGAATCCAAATAGGGGTATTTACTTATTTACATTTATATTTTAAAGTTAATAGAGTAAAAAAAAATAAAGACATTAATTAACTTAAAGTTAAGAAACGTTGATAAGGCTTGAAATCAAAAAACTTAACTATTCTTGAGACATTATATGTGATATTAAAGGTTTGATTGAGCCACTTTTCATTCCAAACCCTAGTTTCATCATCTATCCTTGATTGAGCCTTGTTTCTTCATCGATTCATCAATTTAAATTGAGGCATCAAGAGGATTAGGGATTCAGTATTGGAGCTAAGTACAATTTGTTTGGTATATTGATCCATTTATACTTGTATTTTCTTGTTTATTTCATTGTAGTTGAAGTTGTATAAACCTAGGTTGCTAGGTTTGTTTGAGTGAGTGGTAGCCTTGGTGTTTGATGCATAAGTCCACTGGTGTAGCTTGATTTACTAGGATTAGTGATTGTTGTCCTTTAGGGTTTGAGGTGGAAGAGTGCTCTCGGTGTGAAGGCGAAGACTTCTGGGTGTGGAGGTGCTTTCGGTGTGAGAGCATAGACTGTTCGAGTAAAAGGTCCTCATTGTAAGGGAAACATATATAATCTATTAGAGATAAGTTTGGAAATCCTAAGCGGTGCTTAGGTAGTGGACTAGGCATTGGAACCGAAAAACTATAAATCTCTTTGTTTGTATTGCTTACTTTGTGTTTTGGTTACGCGACTTATTGATTCGCTTCCGCATTCATCTAGTTTGTTAGTGTTTGTTTTTGTAGGTTGGTTGTTTTTGGCAAAAAAAAGCTTTTAGCTCTACTTTGTATTGTCAGTCTCAAAACAGTTTCAACTATGAAGAACCAGTTTTCATCTGCATACAGTCTATGATATTCTCATTAGTTTTTGGTGCGAACATGATGGTTGATGAACTTCGGGTTTAATGATGATTCTCTCGATATTCTCTGATCATTTAATCATCATTATTTATGTCTGCGTTCAGTTGAGTTTTGAAGAGTTTTTTTTGATTCTTTATTTCCAAACGCTACTATTGCTTGAATGATCACATGATTTATGATGCCTATTTATGTTGATTGTTTTAAACTGAATCTGCAAAGAGGTATGTGATTGAAGTCAGCATTTATTCAAATAGTTCAGATGTCACATATAAATACTGGAGAAGGGATCCGTTTGTCATATGTCTCCATAGTGCCAAAACTCTGTGGCTAGTTGTATAGGAGTTGAGACTACTTAGTGCAAGGAAGGCAACATCTTACTCAATATTTATCCATGCTGAGATAGTTGTGGGCTGCGAACTCATTACAACACAAGGATTGTGTGGAGGACAAAACTCTGTGGCTGGGACGCCATAGAGAGACAAGTTGATATGTACTTGTAATTGCAATAGGTTTTGTTATTTCCAATTCACTGTAGTACGGATAGTTGGATTTCGGTGTGTGAAATAATAGAAGCTAGAAGTTGTACTTTTTGATAGTGGATTGGACATTTGTCCGGTGAGTGCCCCGCATATTAGGTGACATATTTTGTAACTGAACTACATAAACAAATACTTGTGTTTGCATATGTTT
The DNA here is from genome assembly GCA_034359265.1 of Canna indica. NCBI lineage: Eukaryota > Viridiplantae > Streptophyta > Magnoliopsida > Zingiberales > Cannaceae > Canna > Canna indica. Next base: position 53,918,803 of record CP136891.1, on the reverse strand, counting down.
ATTTTGGTTCTTAGTTTGCTACTTAAGACAGTTATTGAGTAGCTGTAACTTCCTATGCAACTGTCATTTACAGAAGTTCCCTACGAGACCAATATTTTCATTTGGTATCAAAGCGGTTGTGCTAAACTCTACCTGCACAAGATCCTTGGTGTGTCTCTTTTTTAGGTTTAAGATGGAAGGAATGACAATGGGAAATTCTATCAATGTTCCTCCACTTCTAGTTGGAACAAACTATGCATATTGGAAGGCTTGGATGAGGGCTTTCATCAAGTCCATTGATGATCATTGCTGGGACTCTATAGAATAATGCTATACTCCTCTATCTATTGATGGGACTTACTAGAAGCCAAACAACCAGTATACTGAAGCAGAAGTTATTGCTGCAAACTTTGATAACAAGACCCTGAATGCCATTTTCAATGAGGTTGATCCATCTTAATTCAAACTTATCTCCGCCTGTACTCTTGCAAAACAAGCATGGGAAATTTTGGAAACAAATCATAAAGGATCCTTGACTTTTCGTAAGTCAAAAGTCAAAATTCTCAACACCAGATTTGAAAACCTGAAAATGGGGGAAGATGAAAGCATTCAAGACATTCATGGATGCATCAAAGATTTGATGAACAATGCTTCCAACCTTGGAGAACCATTCTCTGAAGAAAATGTGGTAAGAAAAGTTTTAAGATCCATGCCTACAAAATTTGACATGAAAGCTGCTACTATAGGTGAAGTTCATGATCCCTCAATCATTACCCTTGAAATCTTGATGGGTAAATTTGAAACATATGAGTTAGAACTGTCTGAGAAATACTCTCATAAAGAGAAAAGGAGAAATTTTGCTTTCAAAACTACATAAAATGAGAACAAGTCTGAAGATTGTTCTAAAGAAGAGATGGATGCAGCATATGCTCTTATGACAAAAAATTTCAAAAGATTTTTAAGGGCTAAGGATAAGCAAAATCATAATTCATAGTCCATACAGCAGTTTCAACCGCCTAGTTCAACTGGCTCCAAAATAAGTTCTCCATTTGGTGAAAATAGAATAAGTCAATCTTCTGCTGATAAGTTTGATCTCAAATAGAAGTCTAAAGGTGTTCAATGCTTTGAGTGTGAAGGATATGGACATTCCAGATCTAAATGTCTAAATGTGCAGAAAAAACTCAAGAAGTACTTTACTACTACTTGGAGTGATGATGATGAAGCAGATGACACAGAAGAATCTGAGCAAGGAAATTGTAGAGCCTTTGCTGCCTACATAGTTGACACAGTTCAAACTGCCTGTAGCCCAGACATTAATTGATAATGAACAAGACAAGACTCAATGTGCCAACAGTCATGAAGAAGCCTATCAATAGATGTTTGATAAATGGGTTGAAGTGACAAAACTCAACAAGACCCTCAAAAATCAAAACAAACTCTTGGATGATCAAAAGAAGAAACTTGAGGAGGAAGTTGAGACTTACCAAAGTTAGATTGTTGAAAAATCTGATAAAGAATTCAAGTTGATTTCTGAACTTGAAAATATAAAGAAAGAAGCCGGGATGATGAATTCCACTGTTACTCTAAATAAAATTTTAAGTTCATGAAAATCTCCTTCAAATTATGTTGGACTTAGATACACTAGCTCTAAACAATCAAAACTCCAGTCTCAACTACCCATTCAAATGAAGAACTTTCATAAAGGCTCCTCAAGTCACCAACAGTCCACTACAAGAAAGGGAAGTAGAGTTCCCACATTTTACTACTGCAAGTGTAGAGGACACAAAATTGCAAATTGTTTCAAGCTTGCCAACAAACTAAGGAGAAAGAAGCATGAAAATCCTCCAAAGAAGAATGATAAACAAGTCTGGGTAAGGAAAATTGATCTTAATTGCAAAGTTGCTTTTATGTCAAACATTGTTTCTTCTCTTGGATCATGGTATTTCGACAGTGGTTGTTCTCAACATAGGACAGGACATTCAGAAAATTTGAAAAACATCCAGAAACATGAAGGTGCAGCTGTAATCTTTGGAGATGGAAGACATGGAAATATTATAGGAGTTGGAACACTCAATGTTCGAGGAATTCCCAGTTTGAAAGATGTCCTGCTGGTGGATGGTCTCAAGGCCAATCTTGGACCTAAAGAAACTTGTAAATGCTTGAGCTGTGAGAGGAATCCCTAAATATTTAGGAGAACCAAAATTAGTTTATGGTCATTGTCAAGAAGGATAGCAGACAATGCAGTCTCATAAGTAGTCGCAACTGGTGACCACATCAAAGCCTCTAGAACTTCTTCACTTGGACTTGGTTGGTCCTTGTAATATCCTAGATATTAATTCTAATTTCCATTTATTGTGTGTGTTTGCCAGCCTAGCGGACTAGTTCAAGGTCGAGCCGAGTCGACTCATGGTCCGGTGCGAGCTTGTCAGCTCGGGTGAGTAAGAATTTGATTTTGTAGTTTCTTTCATTGATTGGATGAATTTATTTAAGTTTAATGCACGATTGTTTAAGTGTGTGCATGTGGTTGTTGCTTGTAATTTGTCATGGGATTAGAATAGGATTAATTAAGCTTAGTTGGGTTAGCGGGTTTGGATCCGGGTTGAGGCAGATGCGGGTAAATGAAGGTTAGGGTTGAAGAGGAGGAAGGGATTATAAAATCCCCCCCCCCCAGGGCTTGCGGCTCCCTATTGGAGCAGCACAAGCCGCGTAGAGAGAGGAGCCGCCCCTCTCCCCTCTTCCTCTTCCTTGGAGCCGCCGCCCCCAAGCCAGCTGTCGAGCCTCTCTCCCTCCCCTCTCTTCCTTTCTCTCTCTTCCCCTCTCCTTGGAGCCAAGCCAACAACTTGCGTGTAGTCGGTGCCCGCTTGAACCTTGGAGCCGCCGCCCTTGTTGAGCCGAGCTGCCCCCTTTGAGGCCGAATTCAGAGGCCACCGATTTAGAGTTTCTCGTACTCCTTCCTCAAAGATCAAGGTGAGTTATTTTACCTCTCCTTTTCCGGGTTTTCTCATGATCTTGAGCCAATTTGGGGCATCTTCTTGTTTCTTGATATTTTCGCCGAATCGTGAGTTTTGAACGTCGTGTTCTTGTGCCGATTTGTGTGGGGAGGGCCCGATCTTGTTTTTCTCGAAGTATAAAACTTGATTTGTTTGCCTAATTAGGTTCTTGAGTGGTGGTTGCATGCCTTAGATTTAAATCTATGATTTTTGGGTAGAAATCATGTTATAAGATTAAGATCTTAATATTGATGCCATGGGGATTCTTGAAAAGGGGTTCTTGATCATGATTCTTTTTTCTTGATTAAGGTGTTGTGGATACTTGTTAATCTTGTGTAATAAGCATGAAATCTGTGAAATTTATCTTCAGATTAGTATTCTGTTCTAATCATAATTAAGGATCAAATTTCTATTAATTTCGGATTTATTTTCATGCTATGTTGAAGACTTACTTTGCTGAAATTTCATGGTGAGATGATGAATCTATACTATTTTTGAAATACATATTGTGGTGTGTATATTTTCTCTTAACTTAGTCATGTAACCTATCATTTTAACCAGAAAATATAGTTTGGAAACATAGGACACACTCTAGAGACCAGATTCGAGTTAGATACATCAGTTTTGGATATAACAGTAAGCTAAACAAAACCCTAATCTTAGTTATCTAAATTTTAATTGCATAAATAAAATTGGGCAAAGGGTCAGCATAATCTGTTATGAACCAACAAGTAAAGTTTATGTATGAAATAAAACCACACGGGTTATGACACTACGGGTCTAGGAGTTGGGGTCGGGTAGTTAAGACATTTTCCAATAAGGACACCCCTAAGTCACCGTAGGAGAGACTTGACTTAGGTCATGTTGCGCCATATCCCTATGAATGGCGGAGAAGCTCGTTGAGGAGCCGAATTGCGGGCTAGGCCTAAGAGATTGGATGGTTAATTCCCAATTTGGAAAACAAGTTTGGTTGAGCAAATCCCAATTGTTCTGGTTTGGCCTCGTGGAATAAGTTGGGAGGGCCTACCCAATTATTCCTATGATATCCTAAAGGGGTATGTTCGGAGGGCCTACCTGATTACCCCTGTGATATCTTAAAGGGGCAAGTTCGGATGGGTGAATCCTGATTGTCTCTTCGCGTCTCGTGGAGCAAGTTCGGTGGGTCTTCCCGATTGATCCTGAGTTTCTCTATACTAGGATAAGTTCGGAGGGCCTTCCCGATTATCCTAGTATGTGTTGTTGCCTTAGGGCATGGTAGGCTTAGGCTTGTTGATCTTCACCGTTTGGGTGTTGGCTGCCTTCGGGCAAGTGGTGGCCAAATGGCCTGTTAGCTGGTCACTTCCTGGTGACCTTTTTCTTGCTTGAGTCAGGAGATTTTCTTTATGCATCCTAATTATGATTGTTTTTTTTGTGGGGGTTGGTAGAACCGCTCACTGAGTTCTTTTGAACTCCCTCGTTGTCGTTGTTTTGTTTTGCAGAGCCTGATCGGTGAGGTTGGCTGGAGCATTTGGCGCGGTTGGAGGGCAGAGGAGCTTCATTGATGTCATAGCAATCCTAGTTAGGGGTCGTAGTCAAGTTTTGGTAGTTAGTCATGCACTTATGTTTTAGTGTTTTGGAGTTGTAGTCCCTTTGGGGACATTTATGTCTTTATTACAGATTTCATTGTAATTGAATAGTTGAACTTATTTTGTTATTTCCGCACTTTATGATTTTGCTAAAATGACTTATAATGATTTCCGGTTTGATTTTCCATTTGAAGTAAAACTCATTATTTCTTTTCCGCTATGTTTTATTGTTCAGTTGGCATGTGCATGGTTTAGGCTGCGGGGTATAGGCATGTATATCCTGGCCTGTCACGTGACCCTGAGTTGGGGAGTGATAGTCCTATGCAAGTTAAAATCATTGGAGGTAAAAAGTATGTTCTAGTTTGTGTAGATGATTACTTTTATTTCACTGGGACATAATTTCTAAGGGAGAAGTCCAATGCCTTCAACAACTTTAAATCTTTATGCCTAAGATTTCAGAATGAACAAGAACTTCCTTTTAAAAAGGTGATCAGAATAAGAAGTGACCATGGGAGAGAGTTTGAGAACATTTTCTTCTGTAAATTTTATGATGAAAATGGTATACTTCATGAATTTTCTGCCCCAAAGACTCCTAACAGAATGGTGTTGTTGAAAGGAAGAACCGTACCATCCAAGAAATGGCTCGAGTCATGCTAAATTCCAAAAAGATTTCTGAACTACAAAAACACCTTGTGAATTATGCAAGAGAAGAAAACCAAATCTCACATATTTTCATATTTTTGGCAGCAGGTGCTATGTACTGATTGATAAGGAATATCTTGGAAAGATACATAGCAAAAGTGATGAAGCAATATTTCTTGGCTATTCAACATGACAGCAAAACTTACAGAGTCTACAACAAGCGCACTGAAACTGTTATGGAGTCACTAAATGTGAAAGTTGATGACTCACAGATCTACCAAACTTTGACTTCTGATGAGAAAGCAGTCAAAACTGTTGATAAGACTATCTAGGACTCTTCCAAGACAACAAAATAAATAGTTGAAATTGTTAATTCAAGAGATTCTGAGACTGACACTAATCAACAAAATAAAAAAACAACTTAAATGTCTGTATGAGCTCTCAAGAATCATCCTCTGAAGAATATAATTGGAGATGTGCATGATGGAGTCAAGACCATGAATCAATCCAAAAATCTTCATCAACACATGATCAGATATTCCTGCTACACCTCTAACTTTTGAACCCAAAAGCACCAAGGAAGGTTTAAAAGATGAATTCTAGATCATAGCTATGCAAGAAGAACTACAGCAGTTTGTCAGAAATGATGTTTGGGAAATGGTTCCAAGACCTAAAGATGTCAACGTGATTGGAATCAAGTGGGTCTTCAAAAACAAGACCGATGTAGCAGGAAACATTACAAGAAATAAGGCCAGACTTGTTGCTCAAGGCTATAATCAAATTGAAGGTCCGGATTATAATGAAACCTTTGCTCCTGTTGCAAGGTTAGAGTCCATCTATTTACTTCTTGCATTATCTTATTGTATGAAGTTCAAAGTATTTCAAATGGATGTTAAGACTGCTTTCTTGAATGGTATTCTCAATGAATAAGTCTATGTTAAACAACCTAAAGGGTTTGAAGATTCTGCTCATTTTGATCATGTGTATAGACTGAAGAAAGCATTATATGGTCTCAAGCAGGCACCTAGAGCTTGGTATGAAACACTAGCTCAGTTTTTACTCTTGAAAGGTTACAAAAGAGGAAGAGCTGATTTGACATATTCATTAAGAAGAAGGAGTCTCATCAGGTAATTGTTGAAATTTATGTTGATATTATTTTTCGTTCGACTTTTGAAATGTTTGTTAAACAATTTGTGGATGATATGAAATCTGAATTTGAGATGAGCATGGTAGGGGAAATGAGCTATTTTATCAGCCTTCAAGTAAAGCAATCTAAAGAAGGAATACTCATTTCTCAGAGTAAGTATGCTAAGAATCTAGTTCACAAGTTTGGACTAGATAGTTCTAAGGCAGTTAGAACTCTCATCTCAACTCATGAGAAACTGAGCAAAGATGATAAAGGGAAGGATATTGCTCCTAGTCTCTACAGAAGTATGATTGGCAGCCTATTATTTGACTGCTAGCAAACTTGACTTATGCTTTAGTGTTGGTTTGTGTGATAGGTATCAAGTAAATCCTAAGGAGTCTCATCTTAAGGCAGTTAAGAGGATTCTCATGTATGTGAAAGGTACTTTGGATTTTGGGCTTTGGTATTCAGTTGATTGCAACCCTTGTCTAGTTGAATTTACATATGCAAATTGGGCTGGTAATGTTGATGAAAAAAAGAGTACTTCAGGTGGTTGTTTTTATGTTGGAACCAATCTTGTGGCTTGGTTAAGCAAGAAGCAAAATTTTATTTTTCTTTCTTCAGCAGAGGCAAAATACTTGGCAGCAGGCAGTTGCAGCTTACAGTTGATCTGGATGAGGAGTATGTTACATGATTATGGTCTCAATCAAGAAGAGATGATACTTTATTGTGACAACACAAGTGCAATAAATATTTCAAAGAATCTTATTATGCATTATCGTTCCAAGCACATTGAAATAAGGTTTCATTATATGAGGGAGTTAGTTAAAAGAAGGGAATTACAACTGGAGTACATTACAACAGAGAAGCAAGTGACAGATATCTTTACAAAGGCATTAAATGGTGAAAGGTTTGAGTAGTTGAGGTCTGCTCTTGGATTATGTGTCATTTGACATATTTCATATGAGGATGAAATAAATGAATTAAGTATTTATTGAAAAAAAAAACTGAAAATGATTTTTTTTTAAGGCTATCTTCTAAGCTTTTTTGCATCAAATACACTACTGGAATAATGGGTATCAGCAACGGCGTGCAACGGCCCCACCCGTCGCAACGGAGTCATAGCAGAAAAATGTGTTGCTGATAATTTAGCAACGTATCAACAACGACCGCTTGGGCCGTTGCTAATAATAATAGTAGCAACGGCTTTGCCACGGACACTGGGCCGTTGCTGATAATATTATTAGCAATGGTCCGAGAGGTTGTGGCAAGGCCGTTAGTGAAAGACCGTTGCTAAGCCGTTGCTGTAGGTTATCAGCAACGGCTTACGATACACTTTTAGTAACGGCTTTCCCATGGGCGGCCATGGGAAAGCCGTTGCTGATGATGTAGACCTAAAATTGAAAAAAATTTAAAATTCCAAATTTCCATTAATACATTGATACATTATCTAATACATAACTCACACACCCATACACCACAAATACACCAAGATATACATCAAAACAATTATACTTATATTTATAATTATCCACAATCGTATAAAAACTATTCAAATTCAAAATGGAAGTATCAATATCCAAACAAAACAAATTAATCAAGTATAGTATCTAAGTAACAAAGTCAATATAAAAAAAAACAATAAATCTCACGATGACGATGGAGGATGGTCTGGATCATGTGGCGGGGTCTGGAGTGCTTGGGTGTACACCGGCGTGGACCGACTCGAGGACGATGGATCAGATGATGCCGAGGGGATACCTGATCTGTTATGAGCTGAGATGTTGCGTAGAATAGCATGCATCTCCGCCATCATCTGACTCTGATGCGCGACCGTCTCCTCCAGTGTCCTTATCCTGCTACTCTGATCATAACTGGACCTGGAGGTGGACGGCCGCTCACCAGCGACCGAAGGGGTTGGTGCCCCAAGTGGGCCTAGCACGGCTCGCGCATGACCACTATCTACAAAGCCATATACGCGGCCGTGGTCCCAGCCACCTACAGCCTCGACCCATGCTCCTGCGTCAAAGTCCTTGGGGGTGCCCCCGCGCTACACCACCATCTGAGTGTAGGTCTCCTACTCGAGTTTGATTTTTTATTTCATATTTTTCTTAAAACTTAAATTATAAATAAATAATGAATAATTTAAACAAATATACTTACCGTAATGTATGTAGCGCGGTTGTCAATGTACTCCCCCGTCCCATGTACTCGACGGTGAGTCCGCTCAAACACCGCCATCGAGGAGGGTCGCTTGACAGTCCCGTCGTCCAACACTGTCGTCTATATTTACAAAACAAATACATTAATTAGTACACAGAGTAACAAATAAAATATATAATTAAAAGTAAGGTATACTTACCATACGGTTCGCGTGCACTGCAAATGCAATAGAGTCACTAGTGTGATGCGCTCCTCCCCCGACATGCGGTTTCTAGCCGCAGTCCTAGAAACCTCCTACTATCGATCCATCGACCAGACTGCCACAAGCTGGTCCCATATATCCAAAGTAATCCAATCGAGGTTGTATCCCCGAGTCTCTGTGATGTTAGTGATCCCATCTCGGGCCATCGCTTGGGACCAGGCCTGCCCCAGCTGCCCGTTGTACCTCTACAGGGAAATAGTCTCCCAGGCAGCGTAAATGAAGGACCTTTGGTCCTCAGCCCATGTATAGCGAGCCTGCAAAACAATAATATCAGTACCAATATTAATCATCATGCATGTATAAAAAAAAAATTAATGTGCCTCAAACTCATTCGTTAAAGCTCCAAGATCAAGACGTCGGTACATCCAACTTCGATCAGCCGACATGATTCTGTCAATCAATGATAATTTCTTCGGTTAATGCCTTTAGGTGAGATGGTCCTATTCCATTCGGGATTTATGTTATTCATATTGCACTAAGTATTTCTGTTAACTGCTAACTTCATTCTAAATTTTGGCAGCATCTCCCTACAGTTCTCTGAATACATATATCATTTGGGTGCGTATCAGAGAAAAAGAGAGATGCTGCCGAAATTTAGAATAAGTTAACGGTTAAAAGAAAAAACTAAGTGCAATACAAATAACTATATTCCCAAATTATCCAATCAGGGACAATTCAAGGGTTGTACGTCGTATAAAAGATCATCTACTTCTTTTACAAGAACATACAACCCCCGAACGGATCTACGGTTTTGCTAAATCATATTCGACTCATCGATGCGTACGTGAAATGTATCAACTCGTCGGGTGGATGATTATTTTCTAAATGTTTCGAGTCAGTTCGAGTCCATAGTTGAAAATTCTGACACGAGTCCAAAGTGGACGATTTTGGCGGGAGTCCGAAATGGACGATTCTGGCGCGAGTCCAAAGTAGACGATTTCGGCGCGAGTACGAAGTTGACGATTTCGGCGCGAGTCCACTAAGGATGACTCCGGACTAATTAACATTTTAACTAATTAATTAAAATTAATCTAAAACATTTTAACTAATTTAAATAATTAACATACCATTATTAATCTAAAACATAATATTAATCCAAATAGATTAATCCAAAAATTAATCTAAACTCTAACAATTAATCTAAAAATTAATATATATCATAACAATTAATCTAAAAATTAATCTAAACCCTAAAAATTAATCTAACAATTAATCTATAAATTAAACAATTAATTAAAAATTAAACAATTATTAAAAAATCATTAATTAATGGATTTTCGGACACTAGACAATGGTCCGGCCACGACCACCGGCCGAAACCCTATATTTAGGGTTTTGGCCGGATCAAGGGAAAGAAGGTGGGGCGGTGAGGAATACCTGGAACAGACGGGGCGGCGACGGTCAGAATCGGCAGTTGAGGATGCGGCGGCGGAGTCGGTAGTGGCAGTACGGCGGCGGTGTCGGCAACGGCAGTGGGCAGCGAGCAGAGGAAGAGTAAGAAGAAGGAGGAAGGGGCGGGTGCGGGTGCATGCCCTATATAAACTTATCAGCAACGGCTCACTTAACCGTTAGAACGTCATTGCTGATAATTTAATCATCAGCAACGGCTCACGTGTCCGTTAGAAAGTCGTTGCTAAGGTAATTAATATCTGCAATGGCTCGAGTAGCCGTAGGAACGCCATTACAGATACAGCATATCTGCAATGGCTTGAGCGACTGTAAGAACGTTGTTGCAAATTGCAACGGCTTGAACGGTCGTTGTTGGTAGCCATTGCAGAAGAACCAATTTCTAGTAGTGATATCGACGGGAGTTTAATTCCTCTTATGAAGTTCCCACATGTGCCCCCTAAAAGTTAGTGGAGTTTTTATTTTGCCCTAAAAGCTTTGGGCATTACTTGTCTACCTCTTCCGATCGTCTACTAACCGACGACAAACTCTTCTCCTCCACTTTCTTGTCCTTTCAACTGCTATTTTCTCTTATTAAAGATGGCCGAAGGTAAAGGAAGAAAGGCTTTGTGAGAAAAGTGTATGTTTCCTCAGCCAAGAAGATGCAATCTCTAAACCCTCCCGGAGAGCCTCAACCATCTGTTGGACCTTCAACTGAGGAAATGCCATCGCCTCCTTCTCCTTCAACTGGTCAAGGACACAAGTTGAGAAAGAAAACTGGCAGGATACCGACTAACCAACCTCTAAGGAGAAGCAGTCGAGTCAAATCTGGACCATCTGATATCTGAATGCGAAAGAGGATAAAAATAATCTTTGAGCAAGAAAGCACTATCAATCCACCAGACTACTCTGAGACTGTGATTGAGACATCTGTCGCTAAGAACCTTGAAGCTCCACCTGAAATGGTTACAACCATGTCAGATGCAATTCACACTACTGAAATTGCACCTGTTGTTGCTGACCTTCCACAGCCTCCCATTCGTAAGCCAACTGTTAGGGATCTAAATCAAGTTCCAGCTGATGAACCTATAATTCATGAGGCCTCTACACCTCATCCGAAAGATGTTCCATCTATTCATGAAAATACTACCTTCTCCAAAAGGAAAAAGATAGTCTCATATGAGCCCGAGATGAAAAGAAGTTCAAAAAAGAAAATGCCAATCAAATCCAACCTGATTTCTGGAGAAACAATGAACTTAGAAATTGATTCTGATAATGAATTTCTGTCCCAAAGAGCTACTGAGCTGAGAAAATCCAAGATAAAAAAGCACAACCCAGAAGTGTCAAAAGAGAATAAAGCCCCTTTTCCTGAATAAAGAAGGACTCAAACTCCCAAGAAGAAATTCTCAAAATCAGAGAAGAAAACTAAAAAGAAAACTCCTATTAGCAAACTGCACAAGGGAGTGCTTTCTGATGAGCTCTATCCTCTTAGGAAAGCTCTACAGTCTAGAGGTATAATTTCTCAAAGAATTCTTGATTTAAAACAAATCTCTTTAAAGTGTAAACCAATGCTTGATGTTCTTGCAAAGAGAAACTTGTCTAGTTCTTATTAAAAAGTTAGACCTTTTTACAAGTAGCCTATACTAGAGTTCTATTGCAACTTGTCTGATGATATTTCAAATCATGATAGGAACCATTATCATGAAGTGTTTATTAGAGGCTGTTGGTACAATTTTAGTCCAGATGTAATTAATAATTTTATTGGCTTCTCTGAGTTTACACCTTCTACAGTTGAATCAGATGAGACTGGTGAATTTTTTAATATTGTTGGTAAAGAGGTTTCAAATGGTGATGTTCTTTATTGGACCGGAAGCCATGACATCAAGTCCTCTTCCTTGAACATTTTTTATACTGGATTCCTACTTCTCACATTACTTTTCTAAGTAAGGAAATGATAATGTTACTTTATAAGATCTCAAATGGAATTCCTTTCAACCTTGGTAGTCTTATCTTTGAGCAAATTATCTCTGTTAGGAGCAGGCTTCTCTCTAAATCTAGGATGTTCTTAATTTTTCCTAACTTGATATATGAAATTCTAGAGAAACAGGGATTTAAACGCTCATCTGATGAAGCTCTGGAACCCTTCGGCATATCTCTAATGATTCATAATAAAATTCTCAAGACGGTTAATTCTTCAGGAAGAAATCTGCTAAGTCCAAGATCTGAAGGGAAGACTGAACTTGGATCTGCTTCAGTCACCACATCCTCGACTGAGAAAGAGATTTTGGATGAGCTGGCCAAGCTTAAACAACAGGTAATTACAACTGAGGAGAAAGATATAAAGTACTTTTCTACAACTTCTGGATGACCTGCCTCCTCTTCTTTTGAAAGTTTCTCTAATTCTTCTGAAGGTTCTGATTGAACTTTACACTTTCCTGTTTTACTCCTTTGGCTTATTGTGCCTAAAAGGGGGAGAACAAGCTATAATATCCTATATATTAATATTTATTTCTGTCATTGTTTGTGATTGTCAGCCTAGAGAGCTAGTTCGAGGTCGAGCCGAGTCGACTCATGGTTCGGTGCGAGCCTTTGACCTCGGGTAAGTAGAAATATGAATTATGCGATTTCTATTCCTGTGTAGATAAATTTATTTAATTATTCTATTACACGTGTTTGATTTATTAAATTGTATTGCATGGGTGTGCATGTGTTTGATGTTTATGTGGGGCATGGGGTTAGATTGAGTTAACTAAGCTTAGTCGGGTTAGCGGGTTTGGATTCGGCTCGAGGCGGATGCGGGTTTGCTAAGAGGGTTAGTGGAATTAGGTTTGTGGAGGGAGTATAACCCCCCCCCCCCCCCCCTTGGCATGCGGCTCCCTATTGGAGCCGCACAAGCCGCTTGGAGAGAGGAGCAACCGAGACGCCACCCGCCCCTCTCCCCTCTCTTGGAGCCGCCACCCTCAAGCAGCCAGCCGCCGAGCCCTCTTCCTCTTTCCCCTCTTCTTCGCCTTCCCTTGGAGTGCAAGCCACTGGCTTGGTGCAGCCGAGCAGCCCCTTCTCTTGAAGCTTGGAGCTGCCGCCCCTTCCTCCTTTCTTTGAGCTGAGCTGAGCCGCCACCCTTTGAGGCTGGATTCGGAGGCCGCCGCTTGGAAGTCCTTCTCTAATTCTTTCTTCCTAATCGGGGGAGTGGTTTTACCCCTCCTTTTTTGGGTTTTCTCTCATTTCTTGAGCCATTCTTGGAGGTTGAGAGTTCTTGTTAGAATTTCCCATCGTTTCTCAAAATTTCTCATTGTTTTCACGTGTTGCCATGAATGAGGAGGCCCGAAAACCCCCCTATGGGGCTCGACAGCCCTAGAATGACCCTAGTGGTGCTCAGCCAAGGTGGAACAAGGGGTGCCCTCAAGCTGTTTGATGAAATGCCTAAGAGAGGACTCTTGTGTATTTTTGAGATCTACTCTTTGAATTGCTTACCAATTTAGGTTTCTATATGTTAACGCATGCTTTGTAATTAATTTGTGATTTTTACATAGTAATCATGTTTTACAAAGATAGGGTTTGATCTTAATTCCATGTGTATTCTTGATGTGGGTTCTTGATCATGATGCTTGATTCTTGTTTAAAGATAACATTGGTTCTTGGTAGTCTTGTTTAATAAATATGTATGTTGTGAGATTTATCTCAAATTTTATAATTTTGTTTTGATGGTAATTAAAGATTTAATTTATGTGAATTTTGGATTAATTACCATGGTATGCCGACAACTTAATGTTGCTGAAGTTTCATGTTGAGTTGTTGATTCTGAGCTGATTTTGAAGACATTGTTGTGATGTGTATAGTTTACTGATCATAGTCGTGTAACCTATCATTTTGACCAGAAAACATAGTTTAGGGCACAACAGTAAACTAAAAATAAAACCCTAAAACAAAATCCTAATCTTGGTGATGATAATTTTAATTCCATAATTAAAATTCAAAGGGGCAGCACAATCTCTTACGAACCAACAAACAAAGTTTATTCATGAAATAAAACCGCATGGGTTGGTGGTATTACAGGTTTAGGTGTTGGGATCGGGCATAGAGTGTTGCAGCGCTTCCCTGTAAAGACACCCCTAAGATACCGTAGGAGACACTTGACTTAGGTCATATTCTGCCATATCTTAATGAATTGCAGAGAGGCTCGGCTAGGAGTCGGATTGCGGGCTTGGTCAGGAAGGTTGGATGGTTAATTTCCAACCTCTGTTTAAAGGAATAAGTTCGGATGGGCGAATCCCGATTATTCCTACGTTATCTCTTTGGAATAAGTTCGGATGGGCAAATCCCGATTGTTCATGTGTTTCCTAGTGGAGCAAGTTCGAATGGACAAATCCCGATTGTTCCCGAGTTTCTTTTAAAAGAATAAGTTTGGATGGACGAATCACGATTATTCTTGTCATATCTTAAAGGGACAAGTTCAGATGGGCGAATCTTGATTGCTCCCGAGTTTCTTAATTTAGGAAATGCTCGGATTGGTCAATCCTGATTATCCTAGTATGATTTATTGCCTTAGGGCATGGTAGGCAGAGGCCTGCTGTACCTCACTGCTAGAGTGTTGGATGCCTTCAGGCATGTGGTGGCCAGATGGCCTGATAGCTAGTCACACCCTTGTGACTTTATTCCTGTTTGAGATAGGTGTTTTATCATATGCTATATTTCTGTGATTGGTTTCTCGTGGGGGTTGGTAGAATCGCTCACTGAGTTCTTTGAACTCACCTGTTGTCATTTTTTATTTATTTTTTGCAGAGCCTGACCGGTGAGGTAGGTGGAGCACTTGGGGCGGCTGGAGGGAAGATGAGCCACATTTATCTCATAGCAGTCCTAGTTAGGGGTCGTAGTTGAGTCTTTGGTAGTTTGGCATGCACCGATGTTTAGTACTTTGGAATTGTAGCCCCTTGGGGACATTCGTGTCTTTTATTTCAGATTTTATTTGTAAATGAACCGTTGAACTTTGAGTTATGATTTTCGCACTTTACTATTTTGCTAAACTTACTTATAATGAAATCTGGTTTGATTTTTTATTTGAAATAAAACTCGTTACATTCTTTCCGCTATATTTATTTATTATGAGTTGGCATATGCATGTGTTAGGCTGCGGGGTATAGACACGTATACCCTGGCCAGTCACGTGACCTTGAGTTGGGGCATGACAATGTGGTATCAGAGCATGTGGTTTGGTCTTACTACGACCTAGTGTTGTTACCATTTAGGGCATTACTAGTGTGTCGGTATACGATAGGAGTATATTATGAGATCAATGGGCTAAGTTTGCACCTCAGCGTGACTTGTGGTTAAGTTAGCAAAAAAAATGTTAGGGTGAATTAAATTGTCTAATTTTTATATTTTCTTTCTGGTGATTTCAAATTGATGGAGGCCTTTGATGCCGCAAGGAGCGGTAGTGATAGCAACTCCACAGAGTGCCGAGGGCGAGGCCAGGGCCGGGGTTGTGGGAGACCACTGCATGCCCGGGAGGAGGCTGGATAGGATACCATGGTTGTGCAGTTGCAGGCCCGAGTGACTGAGTTGACTGAGGCACTCCGTAGGGAGCAGGGACTGTGACAGTAGCCACAACAGGTTCCGGCAGTACCCGGAGTACCGGAGGTAGTCCAGCCAGTGACACTAGTGGTCAGAGTTCCCAGAGCAACTTCACATGTAGATTTTGTCCCATTTAGGCCACCGGAGTATACAGGGACATATCATCGGGTGGAGGTCACCAATTTCCTAGGGGATTGCTATGAGCTATGTAGGGAGCTCGATTGTTCTTCTAAGACGACTGCTTAACTGATCGGGTTACAACTGAGAGGACCAGCCAAGGATTGGTTTTACACCTGGAGGGACCGCAGAGCAGCAGATGCATTGCCCCCTACTTGGGAGGAGTTTAGAGCTGCTATGGTGGAGAAGTACCTACCGCTGAGCGTCCAGGACAAGCGGGTGAAAGAATTCGAGCTACTACGTCAGACCGATAGTATGTTAGTGATGGACTATGAGATAGAGTTCACTCGACTCTCGAAGTACCATCCCACCTTGTATACAGGGACATATCAGCAGGTGGAGGTCACCAGTTTCCTAAGGAATTGCTATGAGCTTTGTAGGGAGCTCGGTTGTTCTTCTGAGACGATCGCTCGACTGATCGGTTACAGTTGAGAGGGCCAGCCAAGGATTGGCTTTACACCGGGAGGGACCACAGAGCAGCAGATGCACCGCCCCCTACTTGGGAGGAGTTTAGAGCTACTATGGTGGAGAAGTACCCGTCGCTGAGCATTCGAGATAGCCGAGCGAAAGAATTCGAGCTATTGTGTCAGACCGATAGTATGTCAGTGATAGACTATGAGATGGAGTTCACTCGACTCTCGAAGTACCATCCCACCTTGATAGCCACAGAGACCGCCAAGATCAAGAGGTTTGTCGAGGGGCTGAGGCCATAGATCGCCAGACTTATCCATTACACTGCGGACACTTCTTTTGCTAAGGTTGTAGATGAGGCGCTCCAGAAGGAGGCACTGGTACCGACAGATAGGCATGATGGACCTCAGAAGAAAAAGTTTTGGCCCCAGCACTCGGAGGGTCAGCCAGCTCACTCTGAGGGTGCTTACAGGACAGCAGATCCACAACAAGGTGGAGGTCATAACAGTTCCAGAGAATAGAGGGGCTTAGGACCAGGGGCAACATCAGGAGGCTCACAGCGGAGGCCTGGGTCGCAACCCGTATGACCGATATCACAGGAAGCACTAGGGAGCTTCGTGGGGATGTTCAAATGTATGTTTCAGTTGTGGGCAGA
This sequence comes from Canna indica, assembly GCA_034359265.1. Taxonomy (NCBI): domain Eukaryota; kingdom Viridiplantae; phylum Streptophyta; class Magnoliopsida; order Zingiberales; family Cannaceae; genus Canna; species Canna indica. The sequence continues at coordinate 53,901,879 of CP136891.1, read as the reverse complement.
CTGGGCACTACATAAAAGATTGTCCTGGTAAGGGTAGTCATCAGCTTGATCAGACCAGAGGAAAGGCACCGATGTCAGTAGGTTTTGTGGCGCATAGCGTTTAGACTCAGGGAGGAGGCCAGGGAGCTGGTGGTTCAGAGAGGCCCGCGAGCTGGTGGTTCAAACCCCAAAAGTTAGATTTTGATTCTTAAGGATTTTAATTGTTTAGATATTTTTAGTGAATCCAAATGGGGGGTAATCCTTATATAACAATTATGTTTTAAAGTTATAAAGTTAGTAAATGTTATATAAGTAGACTTAGTGAAGACGGAACCCAGAAATGAGCCAAACCAAGCAGTCTGCCCAGTTTCGGTCGACCAGTCAGTCGACCGAATGCTACCAAAAACTGGCAGTAGGCAAGTCGGTCGACCAAAGTGTGCCAAAAAGTGGCAGTATGCCTTCGGTCGCTCGGTCGATCGATCGACCATCGACGAGACCTGCGGCCGAACGGCGGAAACGGCTAGTTTCCTAGCCGTTAAGTTGGGTGTTTAATGCCAACTCTTCATGGCTTATAAATACCAAGCCATGGGATTCTTTCCTCCATCATCCAAGCTTCCATTGAGCCATTCTTGATCATCTCAAAGCTTTTCTTGAGCCATCCCTTTGATAACCCAAGTTTCCATGATACATTCTTGATCTTGCCTTCAAGCTTTGAACAATTCATCGTTGAGGCATCAAGAGGAACTAGGACTCATGTTTGGAGCTAAGTATTTGTTGTATTATTTATATGCTCCATTATTTGTGTATTTTTGTGATTTATTTCATTGTATTTGAGCTTGTAAAATCCTAGGTTGTTAGGTCTTGAAATTGGGTGGTAAGTTTGGTGTTTGAGGTTTAAATCCACCACTGTAAACTTAGTTTACTAGGATTAGTTGAGTTGTCCCTTAGGTTGAGGTGGGAGAGTGATCTCGGTAGGAAGGCGGGATACTTCCGGATGTGGAAGTGCCTCCGATTTGAGAGCGGAGACTTTTCGGTGTAAAGTCCTTTTTATAAGGGAAATGATATAATCTAGTAAACCTTGTTTGGAAGTCCTAAGCAGAGTGCTTAGGTAATGGAGTAGGCATTGGGGCCGAACCACTATAAATCATTGTGTTAGCATTGATATTTTATTTGTATTAATTGTTTTATCATTTATCGCTTCCGCATATAGTCATTCAATCGTGAATTGCCTAACTAATCAAGAAACGATTAAAATCAAAATTTAGGCGATAAGATTTAGTTAACACACTATTCATCCCACCTCTAGTGTGGCTATTTCACCAATAGTCATTTGTGGGCATGTGCTGATGGCCAAATTGACACTCCTGTCGATGCTGAAACTTGATGTGATTTTGGGCATGGACTTGTTGGTGGACCATTTCGCCTCAGTGGACTGCAGGGCTGATTGTGACCTTCTGTAAGCCTGGATTGCCCCAGTTTACCTTCCAAGGTGAGGGAAGGGGAGACTCGTTGGTGGCCATCTCAGCTCTCAAGACCCGGAAGCTACTTCTAGGCGGTTGCCAATCCTTCTTGGCCTTTGTGTCTATGGCAGAGGGGAGTGGAGCCGTGGCTAGGAGCATTGAGGGAATGCAAGTGGTATGCGGGTTCTCTAATGTGTTTCCAAATGAGTTGCCAGGTTTGCCCCTAGAGAGGAAGATCGAATTCTGTATTGATTTGCAACCTAGGGTGATGCCGATCTCCATCCCGCCGTATCAGATGACACCAGCTGAGTTGAGGGAGTTGAAATCTCAGCTGCAGGAGCTGCTCGAGTTGGGCTTCATTTGCCCAAGTGTTTCACCCTGGGGTGATCCAATGCTCTTTGTGAAAAAGAAGGATGGATCCATGTGGATGTGCATAGACTATCGGCAGCTTAATAAGGTGACGGTGAAGAATCGGTACCCGCTGCCCAGAATCGATGATTTATTTGATCAGCTTCAGGGGCTCAGTGGTTTTCCAAGATTGACCTACGGTTAGGGTACCATCAGTTGAGGATCCGAGACTGTGACGTTCCTAAGACTACTTTTAGGGCGAGGTATGGGCACTATGAGTTCCTAGTTATGTCATTCGGGCTGACTAATGCACCTGCAGTATTTATGGACCTTATGAACCGAGTGTTCAGGGAATACTTGGATAAATTTATGATAGTGTTTATTGATGACATCTTGATATATTCCGGGGGAGCAAGGAGGAGAATGGTGAGCATTTGAGGGTAGTTCTAGAGACTCTCAGGGAACACAGCTTATATGGCAAATTCTCCAAGTGCGAGTTTTGGCGGGAGAGTGTAGGGTTCCTTGGCCATGTGGTGTTCAGGGAAGGGGTAAAGATGGACCCCGTGAAGATAGAAATAGTTCAGAATTGAAAGAGACCGATTAATGTCATTGAGATTCACAATTTCCTGGGGTTGGCAGGTTATTACAGAAAATTTATGGAGGACTGCTCCAGGATTGCAGCGCCATTGACCCGCCTGACTCAGAAGAAGGTCAAGCTCGATTGGGATAGTAAGTGTGAGAGAGCTTTCAGAATCTCAAGGACCGGTTGATGTCGGCACCACTTCTAGCCGTACCCTCATGCTCGGGAGGGTTTGTTGTTTATTGTGATTCCTCCCGAGCCGGCTTGGGTTGTGTGTTGATGTAGAATGGCAGGGTGATACCTTATGCCTCCCGGCAGTTGAAGGTCCACGAGAAGAATTACCCGACTCATGATCTTGAGCTAGCAGTAGTGGTGTTTGCATTGAAGTTGTGACGTCAGTACCTTTATGGTGAGGCTTGTGAGATATACACTGATCATAAGAGCCTCCAGTATTTGCTCACCCAAAAGGAGTTGAACCTGAGGTAGAGAAGATGGCTTGAGCTCTTGAAGGACTATGACTGCACGATCATGTACCATCCGGGGAAGGATAATGTGGTGGCTGATGCTTTGAGCAGGAAGTCCATGGGCAGTCTAGCACATTTGGAAGTTGGGAGGAGGACGTTGGCTCAGGATTTGGTCATGTGTTTGGATGGCGGGGCAGTCTTGTTAGTATCAGCTTCTGGTGCATTGGTGGCTCACCTGAGGGTGCAGTCCACATTAGTAGATATGCTGTGGGCAGCGCAGGGAGAGGATGTTTTATGTGCACTCACAAAGGATCTGGCCAGGAGAGGCGATGCCAATAATGGTTTTGGTATTGACTCGAAGGGCGTTCTGGGGTTTACGAATAGTATAGTGGTGCCAGATATGGCTAAGGTTCGTAGGCAGGTGCTAGAGATGGTTGTTCGTGTCTAAGTGCCTGATGTGTTAACAGGTTAAGGCTGAGCATTTAAAATCGACAGGGTTGCTCTAGAACTTAGAAGTACCAAAGTGGAAATGGGAGAAGATAACCATGGATTTTATGACGGGGTTAGCAAAGTCTGGGAAGGGCAATGATTTTATCTGGGTAGTGGTGGATCGCCTAACTAAGACGTCACATTTCATACCAGTTAGGATGACCTTTCTAGCCGAGCAGTATATGAGGCTGTTCTTGGATCGGATCGGCGCTTATCATGGTGTTCCTTCTATGATCATCTCAGATCGGGATACTTAATTCACAACTCAATTATGGCAGTCTTTCCAGGAGGCGTTCGGCACTGCATTTCACCCTCAGATAGATGGCCAGTTGGAGAGGACCATTCAGACATTGGAGGATATGCTAAGGACATGTGTCCTAGATTTGGAGGGTAGTTGAGAGAAACCCTTACCCCTGATTGAGTTTGCCTACAATAACAGCTTTCATAGTAGCATCGGGATGGCCCCTTTTGAGGCATTGTATGTGAGGCGATGTAGGTCGTATGTACGTTGGTTTGAGGCAGGGGATTCTCTTATGATGGGACCTGACCTGGTTAAGGAGGCAGTAGAAAAGGTGAAGCTAATCAGGGAGAGGTTGTTGGCAGCTCAGAGTCGCCAGAAGATGTATGCGGATGGAAAGGCCAGGGAGGTAGAGTTTGCTGAGGGGGACATGGTGTTCCTCAAGGTATCCCATATGAAAGGGATGGTGAGGTTTGGCAAGGGAGGGAAGCTAAGCCCTAGGTTCATCAGGTCATTCTATATTCTCAGGAGCAAGGGAGCTGTGGCATATGAGTTGGTCTTACCTCCTAGTATGGACCGGGTGCATCCAATGTTCCATGTATCCATGCTGAAGAAATATGTTCAGGATGAGTCCCATGTGATTGAGCTTACTACAGTAGAGGTGGATTCAGTAATCTCTTATAAGGAGCGACCAGTTAAGGTGTTAGACAGGCAGATCAGAAAATTGAGGTCCAAGGGGATTTCCTTGGTTAAGGTCAGGTGGGAGCACCATTACGGGCAGGAGGCTACCTGGGAGGTGGAGCAGGATATGAGGGAGCGATATCCTTCGTTGTTTGATGATCTTGGGAGTCCTTAAGTTCTTTTTCCAAAATTCGAGGGCGAATTTTCATTAAGGAGGGAGGATTGTAATATTCTAGATATTAATATTTATTTCTGTCATTGTTTGTGATTGTCAGCCTAGCGAGCTAGTTCGAGGTCGAGCCAAGTCGACTCATGATTCGGTGCGAGCTTGCAAGCTCGAGTAAGTAGGAATATGAATTATGCAGTTTCTTTTCCTGCGTAGATAAATTTATTTAATTATTCTATTGCGTGTGTTTGATTTATTTAATTGTATTGCATGGGTGTGCATGTGTTTGATGTTTATGTGGGGCATGAGGTTAGATTGAGTTAACTAAGCTTAGTCGGGTTAGTGGAATTTGGTTTGAGGAGGGGAGTGTAACCCCCCCCCCCCCCCCCTTAGGCATGCAGCTCCCTATTGGGGCCGCACAAGCTGCATGGAGAGAGGAGCAACCGAGCCGCCAGCCGCACCTCTCCCCTCTCTTGGAGCCGCCACCCTCAAGCAGCCAGCCACCGGGCCCTCTTCCTCGTTCCCCTCTTCTTCCCCTTCCCTTGTAGACCAAGCCGGCTGTAGTCGAGCCGCCCCTTTCTTGAAGCTTGGAGCCGTCGCCCCTTCCTCCTTTGTTTGAACCGAGTCACCACCCTTTGAGGCCGGATTCAGAGGCCGCCACTTGGAAGTCCTTCTCTATTTTATTTTTTCTAATCGGGTGAGTGGTTTTACCCCTCCTTTCTCATATTTTCTCTCGTTTCTTGGGCCGTTCTTGGATGTTGAGAGTTCTTGTCAGAATTTCCCGTCGTTTCTCGAAGTTTCTCATCGTTTTCACGTGAGGGGTGCCCTCAAGGTGTTTGATGAAATGCCTAAGAGAGGACTCTTGTATATTTTTGAGATCTATGCTTTGAATTGCTTACTAATTTTGGTTTCTATATGTTAACACATGCTCTGTAATTAATCTGTGATTTTTGGATAGCAATCACGTTTTACAAAGATAGGGTTTGATCTTAATGCCATGTGTATTCTTGATGTGGGTTCTTGATCATTAAAACTTGATTCTTGTTTAAAGATGAAATTGTTTCTTGCTAGTCTTGTTTGATAAATATGTATGTCATGAGTTTTATCTCAAATTTTATAATTCTATTTTGATGATAATTAAAGATTTAATTTCTGTGAATTTTGAATTAATTACCATGGTATGCTGAGAACTTAATCTTGCTGAAATTTCATGCTGAGTTGTTGATTCAGAGCTGATTTTGAAGACGTTGTTGTGATGTGTATAGTTTACCGATCATAGTCGAGTTACCTATCATTTCGACCAGAAAATATAGTTTGGATCCATAGGTCATACTTTGGAAACTAGATTCAGATTGGGTACAGCAGATTCGGGCTCAATAGTAAATTGAAAAGTTTATGCATGAAATAAAATCGCATGGGTTGGTGGTATTACGGGTCTAGGTGTTGGGATCGGGCATAGAGTATTGCGGCGCTTCCATGTAAAGACTCCCCTAAGACACCGTAGGAGACAATTGACTTAGGTCATATTTTGCTATATCTTTATGAATGGCGGAGAGGCTTGGCGAGGAGCTCGATAGCGTGCTTGGCTCGGAAGGTTGGATGGTTAATTCCCAACCTGTGTTTAAAGGAATAAGTTCGGATGGGCGAATCCCGATTATTCCTAGGTTATCTCTTTGGAACTAGTTCGGATAGGCAAATCTTGATTGTTTTTGTGTTTCCTCGTGGAGCAAGTTCGGATGGGCAAATCCCGATTGTTCTCGAGTTTCTTTTAAGAAATAAGTTCGGATGGGCAAATCCCGATTATTCTTGTGATATGTTAAAGGGACAAGTTCGAACGGGCGAATCCCGATTGTTCATTCGCGTCTCGTGGAGCAAGTTCGGACGGGCAAATCCTGATTGCTTCTGAGTTTCTTTATTTAGGATAAGCTCGGATGGGCCAATCTTTATTATCCTAGTATGATTTATTGTCTTAGGGCATGGTAGGCTTAGGCCTACTGCACCTCACTGCTAGAGTGTTGGATGCCTTCAGGCATGTGGTGCCTAGATTACCTGATAGCTAGTCACACCCTTGTGACTTTATTCCTGTTTGAGATAGATGTTTTATCATATGCTATATTTCTGTGATTGGTTTCTCGTGGGGGTTGGTAGAACCGCTCACTGAGTTCTTTGAATTCACGCATTGTCATTTTTGTTTTTTTGCAGAGCTTGATCGGTGAGGTGGGCTGGAGCACTTGGCGCAGTTGGAGGGCAGAGAAGTCACATTGATCTCATAGCAGTCCTAGTTAGGGGTCGTAGTTGAGTCTTTGGTAGTTTGGCATGCACCTGCGTTTTAGTACTTTTGAGTTGTAGCCCCATGGGGACATTCATGTCTTTTATTTCAAATTTCATTTGTAAATGAACCGTTGAACTTTGAGTTATGATTTCCGCAATTTACTATTTTGCTAAACTTACTTATAATGAAATCTGGTTTGGTTTTTCATTTGAAATAAAACTCGTTAAATTCTTACCACTATATTTATTTATTATGAGTTCGCATGTGCACGGGTTAGGCTGCAAGGTATAGGCACGTATACCTTGGCCGGTCGCGTGACCCTGAGTTGGGGCGTGACACAAGCAGTTTCACCTTTGCAGTTTTAACTACTCTTTGACTATGGTTGTGGTACTTGTCTATGGTGATGATACTTTTTACTATTTTGGTTGCTGGTCATGATACTTAAGATAGTGGTTGTGTGTATTTGATACTCTGGATGATCTGTTGGGTGTAATCCTTTTTCTTCCTTGTGTATATGGCTGATTGTGTGGTTTTTATGGTCTAAACAATGACCATGATTGACGGATACTTTCTGTTAACTATTGAATTATCTTTTTTTTAACAGTTATTATATTTAAGTTGAAGCTCTCTTATGTCTTGTGATCTGATCTGATTGGGTTTTACCAAATAAGCAAAAGGGAGAGAATGTTAGTGTTTGTTTTTGTAGGTTGGTTGTATTTGACAAAAAGAAGCTTTTAGCTCTACTTTGTATTGATAGTCTCAAAGTAGTTTCAACTATGAAGAGACAATTTTCATCTATCTACAGTCTATGGTATTCTCGACAGTTTTTGGTGCGAACTTGGTGGCTGATGAACTTTGGGTTTAATGATGATTCTCTTGATATTCTCTGATCATTTAATCATCATTATTTATTTCTGCGTTCAATTGAGTTTTGAAGGGGTTTTTTCTGTTCTTTATTTCCCGGCGTTACTATTGCTTGAATGATCACATAATTTATGATGCCTATTTATGTTGATTATTTCAAACTGAAGTTTGCAAAGAGGTGTGTGATTGAAGTCAGCATTTATTCAGATCCTTCAGTTATCACATATAAATACTGGAGAAGGGATCTGTTTGTCGTATGTCTCTGTAGTGCCAAAACTCTGTTGCTTGTTGAATAGGAGTTGAGACTACTTAGTGTAAGGAAGGCAACATCTTACTTAATATATATCCATGCTGAGATGATTATGGGCTACTAACTCATTACAACACAAGGATTGTGTGGAGGATAGAACTCTGTGGTTGGGACGTGAAAGAGAGACAAGTCGATATGTACTTGTAATAACAATAGGTTTTGTTATTTCCAATTCACTGTAGTACGGATAGCTGGATTTTGGTGTAATACCCAAAATCTTAATAGTAATATTTTATTCTTGAGCGGGGGATTGTGGACCCTAGTTAGCGCGAATTGGCGGGAAGCTTCGGGATTAGACCCGAGTAAGTATGTAATGTAGAAAAATTAAGAGAAATTTTAGTTGTCTTATCTCTGTGATTTAGCATGCTAGGGTGATAGAGGGTGTCAAGGCGAATTTTGCGGTGCAATTGGATCTCGAATCGGAGTTAGATCGAATGAGTTATGGGTTGTTTAAGTTGGATAGCTTAGATAGGGATATTTTGATCATTTGGACCCAATCAGTGTCTATAAATTAGAACCTGAGGTCTGCAGCTAGGGGTTTTAAGCCACGCGCCATCCGAGGCAAATGAGAGAGGAGAGAGAGGGCATCGTCAAGGAGGAGGAGCCGTCGGAGCCGGATTTTAGCGAGTTCGTCAGTGTCGATCGGGGAAAGATCCTACGCATCTTTTTCTTCCGTCCGATGAGTGGATTTAGGCCATCTTTTCTCCAATTCTTGATTCATGTCGTTGTTTTTATGTTTCGGGGTTTTCGTCGATTTTTGACGTATTTTCTCGTATCGGATCGGTAGTTTCTTAATTGAATCATTTTGTTTACCCTTTTTGGAATAAAATATTTTTTTATTTTCCTTATTCTTCTTCTTTCTTTCTACCCCTTCCTGATCATTGTGCTGGCAGGCGCCGGCCGTGCCAGGAGGCGGCGCCTGGCGAGGTGGCACGGCGGTGGTGGCAATGGGTGCCGGCGGAGGTGTCGTGGCGGCAGCGGCGCCCCGTGTCGCATTGCTGCCACGCACGGGCAAACGCTGCCCTGCGCGAGCAGCCACGCTAGGCCCTGCCACCGCCGCGTGGTGGCGACGGGGCGACGGGGCGACGAGGCGTCGGCTTGCGCTAGCGTCGATGCCGGCGTCGGCGCCAGTGTCTCGGGCGGCCCGGAGGCGGTCGGAGAAGGGGCGAGTTAAATGGAGGGTTGAGATTGATTTGGGTAAGATGAAGGGGGGCGGCGGCCGGAGGAAGATGACCTAAGGGGCGAGTTAAATGGAGGGTTGAGATTGATTTGGGTAAGATGAAGGGTTGGATTGAATTGGTTAAGATGAAGGACAGGGATTTGATCTTGTGTAGATGTAAGGCTTAGATTGCATCATGTAGATGGAGGGATGAGATTGCATCACGATAGATGCAAGGCTGTGGATGCATCATGTTAGATGTAAGGCTGAGATTTCATATGGTTAGATGAAAGACTGTGATTGCATCAGGTAGATGGAGAGGTGTGATTGCATCTGATTAGATGGAGGGCTATGATTGCATTGTGTAGATGGAGAGCTGTGATTGCATCATGTAGATGGAGGGTTGTGATTGCATCTGGTTAGATAGAGGGCTGTGATTGCATATGATTAGATGTAAGGTTATGATTTTATCATGTAGATGTAGGGTGGTGATTGCATCTGGTTAGATGTAAGGCCGAGATTGCATCATATTATATGGAAGGCTGTGATGTAATCTTGTTTAGATGAAGGGCTGAGATTTTATTTCTGATTTATTGATTGTACCACCGTTATATTTATTTATAGCTATGATTTATTAAATAAATTAAGACATTATTTTCATTATTCTAAATAATTATTTGGAGGCTTTATAGTTAGCAAAAATATTCATGTAATATATGAATTTTCACCTAATCGATGTTCTCGATTCATTGGTGAGGTCTGTTTCGCCATCAGACCTTCGGATTTTGGAAACAGTTGGTGGATGTCGCCTCATTTTGTGTGCCAGGCTGAAAAATCATATTTTATATATTTTTATGATTCAATCTGAGATGATTCATGGGTATAGTAGTTAATGAGGTGAATTTTATCCTAGATCTGTAATTTCTTTGACGAGTTGTTTTATCATGTTCCAATTCATTGATTCATAGTTGAAGTTTCTTTTTGCACTACTTTCTTGATACACGTGCATCTTTTCTTACAGTGCTATAATTCTATTTTATGATTGTTTATTTGTGCTGAGCATTCATGATTTATGAGCACTATTTATACATATGTATCGGTATGTGATGGTGATGTATAGCAGGAGGAGGTGGAGGATGAGGTATGCACTTGACATACCTTTTATTACTTGTTGATAGCACATATTGTTCATACTTATATACTTGTGTGTGTGGTGTTGTGATGTGCTTGTTGCATTTTTCAGAAGCCTCGTTGGTGAGGGAAGGGTATGCCCCAAAGAGACAGCATTGGCCTTATTCCGGAAGTTCGAATTGTGAGGGGAGATCATACCCCAAAGAGACAGTTCGATGACCCGAGCAGGTGAGGGGAACATATGCCCCAACAGGCTAGCTCGGAAGAGCCAGTGCCGGTGACGGGAGGGCATGCCCCAAAGAGACGACAGTGAGCTGGGTGGTAGTTCGGTAGCCACCCGTCTACCTACCCTATGTGGCTATGTGGGACCGACGGGTCCGGAGAGCATGCATATGATTGGGGTGTTGCATTGCATGCATATGATTGAGTTATTGCATTCATCCTATTTTATTGTTGTCAATATGTTTATAACTTTTGATGGGTGCTTATACTTATTGTTGTGGATATAAGTAGGGTAGCGGATGTGTTATTGATGTTTTTTCGTCATTTTAAAAAAAATATTTTATACTTGTTGATGGATGTTGATTTCGTGCATAGAGCTATGGATATAGTATTGCTGATTCCTTCTAACGTTGTTCTTACGTTATTTATATCGGCTATATTGTGTTTTTATGCATGATGATTGATTTGGTGAGTTGAGGACTGATCTACTCACTAAGTCCTAGTTGGACTTACCCCTCATTACTATTGTTTTGCAGCACCTGAGCTAGATCAGAGAGGTACCGAGGTGCAGTAGCGCGGCTGGTGGCGACAGGGCAGCGGGTCTCATGACATGTCGTGATCGAGGAGGATACTTGAGTCATTTTAGTGTCTCTTTGAGTTGTTGAGTCATGTTGACTTGGGTCATGGTTTCTGCATTTTATTTTTATTTAGGGAGTCTTATTTATTTATTTGAACTCCTTTTTAATAAACCTGTTCAGTGTGTTCATTTGAGTTTTGATTTGGTTTGGTTCGTGATGTCATGTCTATTCTTTTCAAAAAAAAAAAAAAATCTTCCACTGTTCAAGTTATTGTTGTTTTATTTGAGTTGGATTAGGCTTCGGGGTACGTGGCGTATCCTGGCCAGTCTTACCAGGTTTGGGGTGTGACAAAGTTGGTATCAGACCGAGTACGACAATAGGATGGTAGGTATCGTATGGGGGCATTGCTAGCGTGTTCACATATGGTACGTCCTAGTCACGAGATCGAGCTGAACCTGCGCACCAACGGCGGTACATATTTTTGGTTTAAGTTGATTAGTTATATGATTAATTATGTGGTTATTCTAAAAATGTAGACCCATAATGATGTTTAATTTATTTACTGTATGTTTTGTTATGGTCAATTGGCAATGTAGTAAGAGAGGTTTAGGGCTTGTTTGTTAGGGCCGATTTTGAGTTTTCGTTTCGTCTAAAATCAAAATCGGCTTCGAAATGTCGTTTGTTGACCGAAACAAGGTCCAGTTTTGGATTCGGTTTCGCGAAACCCATTGTTGTACATAAATTTGAATTCTACTCGGAGTAGAACTTCATGTTTCGCGAAACTGGAGAAATGGACGGTGGCAAACTTGTAAATAAAATTCAATTTCTGTCGTTTCACCCGTTTCGTGAACAAAACTCTTTTACGTCTTCGCGCAGCCTCCAACAACGAGCTTCTCCTCTTTTGGCGACAGGCGACAACTTCTCGCCTGAACCCTAATCCCACAAAACCCCCTCGACTCTTCCCCAACCGACGACGTATCTGGCACTCTCACATCCCACGAAGCCATTGACCCTTCCCACGGCCAGCGGTGACCTTGTTTTTGCCTGGATCCCAACGAAATTGAGTCGACTCTTCCCATCGAGTCGCCTGAACCCTAGATTTCCATATCTATCGTTACCAACCACTGATCGACAATGGCATCGCCCTGGGCATCACCCTCCTTGGTGAGTCTGATGTTCTTCCTTCACCTTTTCAAGCTTGTTCTTCTTATTGGTGTTTCTTGTTTCCTTATGTATTCTTTCATAATCTTCTTTATCGAGAACCTAAAAAATGCCTATATATCACAGAAGTAATTCCTCAGGTAAGTAGGTTGTTCTCTCTTTATCTCTGATATTGGTGATTTGGTTCTAGGAATAAAGAAAAAATCCATAATTTGTGCAGTATTTCTTTCATTTTTAACTGGATCTTTGTGATAATACTTGGAGATCATTTATTCCCTCTTTTCTCATCTTGGTTGTTGGTGTGTTGCAGGATACGTCTAATTGGCCCTTGATCGATCCTTCCCATCGTATGGTTTAACTTGGTTATTTTCTCATCCAGGTACCACCAATGTTTGACCAATTTTCTCATGTTGTTTGGCTGATAATGATGTCTTCCATTTCACCCTTTAACTTAATGGTTGCATATCCATAATAAGTATTTGGTTAACTTAACTAGAAAATGTTTCATAGTTCATATGATCTGCTTGTTAAAGTTGCCAACTTTATGACGGCTTTATCTGGATCTTATAGAACTATTCATAGTTTAGGCTTAGGTATGAGTGGGATTCTACAATGTAGAAAATGACACCCACTAATCATCTATTATTTGTGTTCAAGTTCAATTGCATGTAGGAATCATCTCTATACATTGTTCATGTTCAATTGCATGTAGAAAATGACACCCACTAATTAATCATATGTTTCTCCTACAACTTTTTTGTCACTGCATATAATTTTAATCTACTGATTTACTCCCTATTATCACATAAGGCCAAACAAAAGAAAAGAAATGATGTGCATCTCTTTGCCTAAGGCAGCTCGCACCAGTATCTGCCCTTGTGATTCTAAGGAAAAAAATGAATAAGTATGGTATTTGTTGTGTTCTTCCTTTCCAACTATGAACTTGTGTTTAAGATTTATATAACTATGAGCATTGCACAATCAATCATCCCAAAATCAATCATCTGTGGTGCTATAAGCCATAATCAAAATGATGAGGATTTTTTAATGTAAGTATTAAGGTTTGATTTCTTTTAATTTGCTTAATGAATTAAATTGAACATATTACTTTAATTTCTTTCAGCAATGATTGAAGGACCAAAACAGACCTCGTCATTTTTGAAACTATTTTGACAAGATCAAATGGAAACTAGAGTTGGTTAGAAAGATGAATGGCTGCAAAACCTTGGGAGAGCAGGCTGATGGAAGAGAGGACACAAAATGATCTTTCTCAAGCTTAAAATTTTATCTATACAGTTTAGAATTTTATCTATGAAAAACTACCTTGTAAACTAAATTGAGGTGCTAGTTATGCAAGCATTTGTTAAGAAGCTTGGAGCTTGGTTATCGTCATTCAATAATTCCTCCCTTCACTAGAGTCCAAAATGGACAAGCTCATATGTAGCTGAGATTATATCTAATGTAACTGTTGCTTGTGTACAAGCTGTTACTTATGTAACTGAGATTATATCTAATATATGTATGAAATTATATCTAAAGTACATATGAAATTATTGCTATCTAATTGAAATTCTATGTATGTAGAACAGAATTATATGTTAAATATGAAATGACGATATGCCAAAAGATAATAAGAAAGATAATGTATAAAATGATGCCAAAAAATAACGTATCAAACGACGATAATCATCCATGAGTATATGAAAAAAAGAAGATAACATGTGTGAACAAACGACGATGCTTGTCTCAACTTTATTGCTACACAACTTATGAATTATCATATATTTACCTTTACTCAACATGTTTATGACTTACCATATACTCAACATATTTATGACTTATCCTATACTCAATTTATTTATGATTTACATTATACTCAAGGAAGATATTTGAACATCAATTTATATTGGAATGACAAACATTTCTTTTTAACTTCATGATCATTTTATATTAGCTAATCCATAATTTTTGTATTTATTAAAAAAATGTATTAATATAATAGTTAATAATTATTAGTTAATAAGATTGAAATAAAATTATTGTGGTTTTTTAGTTAAAATATTTTTAACTCTAATAGTTGTAATAAATAAGGTTTGTAGTACTTAATAATAATTAATTTAATAAGGTTCATAAATAAAATAATATAAATTCTAAAATTGAATCTGAGTCTGATTTTGATAAACAAACACAGTTTCAATTTTCGTCCCGAAAATAGTCACTGAAATCAACACAAAACAAATAAGTTTTCGCTGGTTTCATTTCACGAAATATGAAATTTGAATATGTCAAACAAACATGTTTTCGCCAAATAAAAAAACCGTACCAAAATTCCGAAACTCGAAAATTCGTTTCGGTTTTGGCGAAACGAAAAGTCAAAAAATATTTTCGCAAAGAAACGCGCCCTTAGAGATTTAATTTCCTTGGTAGAACCTTCATTTGTTTGGCCGACCCATATGCGGGGAAGGCTTGAACGGATATTTTTGTTATCTTAAATTCATGCATGTTTTTCCTTAGTTGAAATTGGTTAAAGGAAAAGGAAGGTCTCTTGGCGGAGGGTTTGGGAAGAGTGGGAAATTTGGTGGGATAAATGCATAATTGGATAAGTTAAACAAACATCCACATCTTTGTGGGAAACATATAGTAGGTGATAGAATATGATTAGCTTATCTTGAATTATAATTAAGTTAAATATATTATTCAATGTCCATTATGATTGGATATAACATGGTAAAAGAATATTAGACATTGAAAGGCTTAAGAAAATAATAATAATAATAATAATAATAATAATAATAATAATAATAATAATAATAATAATAATAATAATAATAATAATAATAATAATAATAATAATAATAATAATAATAATAATAATAATAATAATAATAATAATAATAATAATAATAATAATAATAATAATAATAATAATAATAATAATAATAATAATAATAATAATAATAATAATAATATATAAGTACTCGTTATGGATGTTGATGCTCTGCAATGCCATATGTTTTGACACTGCATAGGAAAGATAATCATTGATGTTTATGAGAATGCCTAGTTGAGATTGTGACTCGACATATTTGAAATGAGATATTACCCATTAGAGTTGTGGCCTCAAATGTAAGATATTCACCTATTGATCCTAGGTGGTTGTGCTTGAGTTTTATACCTTATAGGTGAGGTTTAACAATTAATTTATTTTAAGAATGTTATTAAATGGTTGATGTTGCAAAGGGTTGCAGGCAGATTTTAATTGAAGAAATATAAGAATCAAATGAAGCAGTTTGATCATATGTGGTGATCATTGATTTTTAATACTAATTGTTGGGCTAAGGGTTTAAATGATTTGGTTCTTATTAAGCATTGAGTTAGTGTTGATAGATTTGATTACTTGTTTTAATTTAATCATGGAAAAAATTTAGGTGTGGTTATGAGGTTGAGCAGGATATGAGAGAGAAGAATAGTACCCGTACCCTTTTGATGCCGAGGTGACCTTCTTTCTTTTATCTCAAAATTCGAGGACAAATTTTCTTTAAGGAGGGAGGGAATTGTAATACCCAAAATCTCAATAGTAATTTTATTCTTGAGCGGGAGATTGTGGACCCTAGTTAGCGCGGATTGGCGGGAAGCTTCGGGATTAGACCCAAGTAAGTATTTAGTGTAGAAAAATTAAGAGAAATTTTATTTGTCTTATCTCCGTGATTTAGCATGCTAGGGTGATAGAGGGTCTCGAGGTGAATTTGGCGGTTCAATCGGATCTCAAATCGGAGTTAGATCGGATGAGTTATGGACAGTTTAAATCGGATAGCTTAGATAGAAGTATTTTGGTCATTTGGACCCAACCGGTGTCAATAAATTAGACCCTGGGGTGTGCAGCTAGGGGTTTTGAGCCGCGGCCGTCCAAGGCAAAGGAGAGAGGAGAGAGAGGGTGCCGTTGAGGAGGAGGAGCCGTCGGAGCTGGATTTTCGCAAGTTCATCGGTGTCGATCGGGGAAAGACCATGCGCATCTTTTTCTTTCATCTGGTGAGTGGATTTACGCATTCTTTTCTCCAATTCTTGATTCATGTCACTGTTTTTATGTTTCAGAGTCTTCATCAATATTTGACGCATTTTCTCGTATCGGATCGAAAGTCGGATCTGTCGTTTCTTAATTGAATCATGTTGTTTAACCCTTTCGGAATAAAATATTATTTCATTTTCCTTTTTCTTCTTCTTTCTTTCTACCCCTTCCTGTTTACTGTGCTGGCAGGCACCGACCGCGCTCGGCGTGGCATCGTTGCCACACGCGGGCAGCCGCACGAGGCATTGCCACCGTCGCGTGTTGGCAGCGGGTCAGTGGGGCGTCGGCAGGCACTAGCATCGGTCCTGGCGTCGGCGCCAGCGTCTCAGGCGGCGGCTGGAGAAGGGGCGGCGGCGGCTGGGTTGGGGAGGAGAGGAGTAAGATGACCTAAGGGGGCGAGTTAAATGGAGGGTTGAGATTCATTTGGGTAAGATGAAGGGTTGGATTGAATTGGTTGAGATAAAGGACAGGGATTTGATCTTGTGTAGATGTAAGGCTTAGATTGCATCATGTAGATGGAGGGATGAGATTGCATCAAGATAGATGTAAGGCTGTGGATGCATCATGTTAGATTTAAGGTTGAGATTTCATCTGGTTAGATGAAAGACTGTGGTTGCATCATGTAGATAGAGAGCTGTGATTGCATCTGATTAGATGGAGGGCTGTGATTGCATCATGTAGATGGAGAGATATGATTGCATCATGTAATTGGAGAGCTGTGATTGCATCTGGTTAGATGGAGGGCTGTGATTGCATCTGATTAGATGTAAGGTTATGATTTCATCATGTAGATGTGAGATGGTGATTGCATCTGGTTAGATGTAAGACCGAGATTGCATCAGGTTAAACAGAGGGTTGTGATTGCATCATATTAGATGGAAGGCTGTGATGTGATCCTATTTAGATGCAGGGCTGAGATTTTGTTACTGATTTATTGATTGTAGCACCGTTGTATTTTTTTATAGCTTTGATTTATTAAATAAATTAATGCATTATTTCCATTATTCTTAATAATTATTTGGAGGCTTTATAATTAGCAAAAATATTCATGTAATATATGAATTTTTACCTAATCGATGTTCCAGATTCATTGGTGATGTCTCTTTCGCCATCGGACCTTCGGATTTTGGAAACAGTAGGCGATGTCGCCTCGTTTTGCGTGCCAGGCTGAAAAATCATATTTTATATATTTTTATGATTCGATCTGAGATGATTCATGGGTATAGTAGTTAATGAGGTGAATTTTATCCTAGACAAGTGATTTCTATGACGAGTTGTTTTATCATGTTCCAGTTCATTGATTCATAGTTGAAGTTTCTTTTTGCACTGCTTTCTTGATACACGTGCATCTTTTCTTATAGTGCTATAATTCTATTTTATGATTGTTTTTTTGTGCTGAGCATTCATGATTTATGAGCACTATTTATACATATGTATCGATATGTGATGGTGATGTATAGCAGGACGAGGTGGAGGATAAGGTATGCACTTGACATACCTTTTATTACTTGTTAATAGCACATATTGTTCATACTATACTTGCGTGTGTGGTGTTGTGATGTGCTTGTTGCATTTTTTGGAAGTCTCGCTAGTGAGGGGAGGGTATGCCCCAAAGAGATAGTGTTGGCCTTATTCCGAAAGTCCGGTTGGTGAGGGGAGATCATACCCCAAAGAGACAGTTCGAAGACCCAGCAGGCTAGCTCGGAAGAGCCAGTGCCGGTCAAAGGAGGGCATGCCCCAAAGAGACGACACTGAGCTGGGTGGTAGTTCGGCAGCCACCCATCTACCTGCCCTATGTGGCTATGTGGGACCGACGGGTCCGGAGAGCATGCATATGATTGGGGTGTTGCATTGCATGCATATGATTGAGTTATTGCATTCATCCTATTTTATTGTTGTCGATATGTTTATAACTATTGATGGGTCCTTATACTTATTGTTTTGGATATGAGTAGGGTAGCGGATGTGTTATTGATGTTTTGTCGTCATTTAAAAAAAATATTTTATACTTGTCGACGGATGTTGATTCCTTCTGACGTTGTTCTTACGTTATTTATATCGGCTATATTATGTTTTTATGCATGATGATTGATTTGGTGAATTGAGGACTAATCTACTCACTAAGTCCTAGTTGGACTAACCCCTCAATACTATTGTTTTGCAGCAGCTGAGCTAGATTAGAGAGGTACCGAGGTGCAGTAGCGCGGCTGGTGGCAGCAGGACAGCGGCTCTCGTGACATGTCGTGATCGAGAAGGATACCTGAGTCATTTTAGTGTCTCTTTGAGTTCTTGAGTCATGTTGACTCGGGTCATGGGTTATGCATTTTATTTTTATTTAGGGAGTCTTATTTATTTATTTGAACTCCTTTTTAATAAACTTGTTCAGTGTGTTCATTTGAGTTTTGATTTGGTTTGGTTCGTGATGTCATGTCGATTCTTTTTTTAAAAAAAAAATCTTCCACTGTTCAAGTTATTATTGTTTTATTTGAGTTGGGTTAGGCTTCGGGGTACGTGGCGTATCCTGGCCGATCATACCAGATTTGGGGTGTGACATTCGTTGTGTTAAACCTTAGAAGCTAGAAGTTGTACTTTTTTATAGTGGATTGGGTATTTGTCTAGTGAGTGCCCCACATATTAGGTGACATGTTTTGTTACTGAACTCCGTAAATAAATACTTGTGTTTGCGTATGTTTATTTTTGTTCTTAGTTTTCTAATTAAGATAGTTATTGAGTAGTCGAAACTTCCTATGCAACTATCATTTACAGAAGTTCCCTAAGAGACCTATATTGTCATAGTTGAATTGAGAACTAACCTAAGTAATCAAACATTCAATTAAAATCGAACTTAGGTTAAGTTTTAGCGAACACACTATTCACCCCCCCTCTATTGTAGGCTATTCGACTCACAAAGAATGTATCAACTCCAATGAGTCCATCCGTCAAGCTTGATAAAGATGAAGGAGGTACCAAGGTGGATGAAAACGATAGCGAGGTATGATTGGTAGTCTTCTTTACTTAACCGCAAGGGTACCTGATAACATGTTTAGTGTTTGTCATTGTGTTAGGTTTTAATCTTTCTGCAAGGTGTCTCATTTAAGTGTGGTCAAACGTATATTGAGATATCATAAAGGTACAGTTGGTTTAGATTTATGTTATTCAAACAATGCATCTTTTGAATTAATTGGATTGTTCGATGTTGATTTTGCCGGATGTATGATAGATAGAAAAAGCACTAGTGGGTGTTGTCAATTCTTAGGGATGATTTTAGTTTCTTGGTTTTTCATGAAGCAAAACTCGATTGTACTTTCAACTACCGATGCGGAGTATATCGCCGTAACTAGTTGTTGTGCACAAATCCTTTTGAACAAACAAACCCTCATGAATTTTGGATTGAATTATTCATGCATACATATTCATTGTTATAATACTAGTGTTGTTAACCTAACTGAAAATCCAGTATTGCATTGTAGGACAAAACATATACATTTAAGGTATCATTTTCTTAGAGAGTATGTAGCAAAAAAGAATTTTTTCGTGCATTTTGTTCCTATCGATAAACAACTTGCAAATATATCTTTACAAAAATATTAAATGAAGAAAGTTTTACAAATTTGAGAATGCAATTAGAAATTTGTACTCTTCCCCATGTTTAAGTTTTGAAAAATGGCATGTTTAATTAAGCTTTCTTGAAAAGTCAATTTTGATGGTATCATCACACACAAGTAATGCATTGTAATGAGGCTTTGCAATTTATCGGTGTTTGCCTTCCATAGGCTCACATCGGTAGGAAGGGCTATAGTGTTTAATGATACTTCGTTTTATAGAATTCTTGGTTTTAATGAAGAATCTCATCAATTGAGCCTTGCATTCTTGCCCTTTTTGATTGATGCCAAAAAGAAGAGAAAAGACTTTGTCGCATTTGTTTTATGATGTATATAAATAGGGAGAGTTATGTTTTAGCTATGCATGTTGATAGGGGGAGCTTAAGTTAATTTTTGATATGAACTTGCGAATGAGCATTTATCTTTGATATTGAATTGCTTATTTTCATGAAACATTTGTCATCATCAAAAGGGGGAGATTGTTGACCAAATAGTTCAACCGATGTCTCATTCTCTATTTTGATGATAACGAACATGAAACTAACTCGTTTGGAGAGTATTAAGCTCACGATGATAGAACGATACGTCTAGAAAGTCCGTCCAAAAAATCACAAAAAATTGAGTCGAAACGACTCCGGAAGTGATCGAGTCAATACTTAGGTCTAGGCTTAGAAATGAATGTAATATATACCTCTAGGACCTCAACCAAACCTAACTCAACCATTTCCTAAGTCAAAATCCAAAACGAGAAACGAAAATGAAACCCGACTGATAAAATTAGCAAAAATCAAAATGTTGATTATGATATTGTTATCGGTCGAACCTCGGCCAACTGATGATTGCTTGAGGATCGACCGAAAGTGTTCTGGAATTTTTCCAGAACTTGTTCAGCCAACCCTCAACCGAATCTAGGTCGACCTTGGGTTGGTCGACGGTCGATCGAAAATGCCAACATATCTATTTAGATTCGTTGAACGAATTGTTTAGCTTCCATACCTCCATTGCCTATATATATATATGTCTGATTTGAGCCTCCTAACCCCACTTACTATACATTGAGTCAATCTACAAGAGTTTAAGCTTCAAAGTGTGGATTTCAAGCCCTAATTCCCAACTTCACTCTCTCAACTGGTGGTCTTCATTCTTCAATCCTCTCATGCTAAAGCTCTCCATCCTCTTGAGATGTTGGAATACTAGAATGCTGGTTGAAGGAGCTTTACAAGTTTAATTTCAATATTTAAGCTTCTTTACATTGTTTTCTTGTTGTTTGATTGAATTGTTAAGTGTGCCTTGCAAGGTGTGCTTGAAACACCTCGGTAGATTGTAGATTATTTTTTTGCTATAGAATAGGTGTTGAGGCCTCCTCTAGGGTTGAGGGATAAGTCCTCATTGTATTCTTTAGAAAAATAATCAATCTATATAGTGTTAAGGTTAGAAATCCTTGGTGATGAGCCAATGTAGTGGAGTATGCGCGCAGAATTGGCCAAACCACTATATATTCAGTTATTAGCATTGCTCTTTTAATTGTTGATTAACCTTTACTTGTGCTCAATCCAATACTTGTTGCATCTATATATACTTATCTTCAAGAAACTTGAATTGACTTGTTAGGTTGATTAAAATCGAAAAAGAGTAAAATTGAATTACGAATTAGCTTACACACTATTCAACCCCTCATTCTAGCGTGGACATTTGATTCACACATTTATCGTCGCCATCCACGGAGAAGGATAGCATTCTTACAAAACTCTAGATTTAGGGGTTCAGCCCCAAACATCCCAAAAAACAATAACTAACCCGAGGACGTGCTTTGGCGGTTGGAGAGACAAACCTCAGCCGAGGACTAGGGCTTGATGGGCTCTAATGGCGTGGAAAAGCAACGACATAGATTTGTGCTCGATGAGAAAGATGAACAATAGAGGGAAGATGAGGGTGTGGGTGCGACATCATTAAAATTACTCATCATTGACGGCTCAAGTTGGTATCGGTAAACCATCTCAACAGCCGAGGTGAGATGAAAAAAAGAGCCCGTATAAAAAATATTAGAGATGAAAATAATAACTGTATTAATCTTCAATGTATGAAAAAAATCATCTCATTCGTATGCTTATTAATCTTCAACGGCCGAGGTGGTCGTTGCTAAACCATCAATGTTTTTATATCAACATCAGTGACGTGCGGCTCAAGCGATAGTCAATAAGCCATCCGAAATAGCTACGACACAAATGGTCATCGCTGATAGGCCAAAGCAAACTACATAAATTCTAGTAGTAGGTACAACTAGTGGGATATAATCTTCTAGAAGGAAAATGTTGTAGTTGGGTCGTTAACCTCACTTTTATGCCTATTTATCCGAATACTTTCTATGTTATGCTTTTAATTATTGTAAATGTAGATGAACAATTACTTCTGTAATGGAATGAAGTACTGTTTGTTAATTCATTTGAATATTTTTTATAGTATACTTAATTGAATTAAAACAGTATTTCAAAATAGAATTTGAAGTGAATAATCAACTAAGGTTCGTCCAAAGGGCTAGGTGGCAACATGAAGATTTCTTCTAGTGTTTGCACAATCCTAATTCCTTGCCTTTTGTACTTACTTCTTACTCATTATTTGTGCTAATTGTGAAAGTGTGAGCGACGTATTACAGTATCATTGTTATAAGCTTTGTTTTCCCTTTGAGAGGTACTGGTCGAAAGGAAAGTTCTTGGTGTATTCTCTTTGAGAAAATTATATCTTTAGAGTGATTTGTTTGTGAAATCTTTGGGTGAGCCAAGATATTATTGATGCAAATTAAAGCATTTAACCACGTGCTTATTAAACCTTAATTATCTTCTTATGCCTGCTGTATGATGGAGCACTACTCAAACTGTTTCCACGTTTTTTTATTCTTCACGCTACACGTGTTGTGTAATCAGCCTACCTTCACGCTATACTTGTATAAATAGCTACTGCTATTCACAATATTCAATACAAAGCTTTACTTTAATTTCTTGCAGGCTACTATTCGCATACGGTATCAGAGCTATTTTCACTCTAACGAGTAAACTCTGCCTCTCCACTGTGTTGACCGGAACAATGTTGATCAAAATCATTATCAACCGATGGTTAATTGATTCTCTTATTCAAATCAGCCATTACAACTCATCTATCACAGTTGAAGAAGAAGAGGGGAAAAATACATTTGAAAAGTGAAGAAGGAAGAAGACAACATTCTACGGAAGATACGGTTTGCTATTTAAGTGACTGGACTTCAGTTATTAACTGAATTAATAAAATATCTAATTCCTAAAGTACCTTTGCTTGCAAGTATTAAAGACTAATTACATAAGTCCTATTTAAGAAAAAACACCTATTCAATACTCTCCCGCAAGCTGGCACTAAAGAAAATGAATTCTTCGTGCCAAGCTTGCTTATCATGTCTTCATATTTTGCTTGAGATAATGCTTTATTGAGTATGTCGACTGGTTGATTGTTGCTTGAAATGCAACTTGGTTTAATCACTCCTTGTAAATACTTTTCTCTTGCAAAGTAACAATCAATCTCGAGATGCTTGGTTCTTTCATGAAAAACAGGGTTTGATGTTATATGAAGTGCACTCCTGTTGTCGCAATAAATTGGCACATGTTGATTGAAACTAAAACCCAATTCTGTGAGCAACTTAGTGAACCAGGTAACTTCTGCTGTCACACTTGATAAGGCTCGAAGCTCACTTTCAGCACTGAATTTACTAACTATTTGCTGTTTCTTACATTTCCAGCTCACTAGTAATGCTCCTATTTTTACCAAGTAATCAGTCACAGATTTTCTGGTTAGAATGCAGCTTCCTCAGTTTGCATCTGAAAAAGCTGATAGAGATGAAGTTTCTTCAGTTGGATAAAAGACTCCCAATCCTGGAGCCTTTTTTAGATACTTCAACACTCTTGTGATTGCTTTATAGTGTGACATTTTTGGTGCTTGACAAAACTAGCTTAAGTGATGAACTGTATATGCTATGTCTGGCCTGGTTATTGTAACATATAAAAGCTTGCCTATTAGGTTCTTATAGACTGTACAATCATTCAATAAAGGGTCCACTTGAGATGCTTCATTGTGAAGTTTGGTATTTGTCTGCATTGGGGTATCTTTAGGCTTGCTATCTTTCAAACCAGTTTCATTTAAGATATCAGTAATATACTTTCTCTGTCATATTTATACTCCTTCAGTTGTTCTATGTATTTTCAGGCCTAGAAAATATGTTAGCTCTCCTATATCTTTGATTTTGAACTTCTCATTTAAATATTTCTTCAAGCTATCAATTTCTTCAAGGTTTGTTCCAGTTAGCACCATGTCATCCACATAAAGATTTGCAACTATTATTTTTTCATTCTTTCGTCTTATGAACAAGCATGAATCAGCTGTGCTTTGTTCATAACCCCTTGCTAAAATGCTGGTGGACAATTTTGCAAACCATTGTCTACCTGCTTGTTTGAGCCATAAATGGATTTTTTTAATTTACAAACTCTTGGGTCATTTGGGTTTCCATACCCCTGTGGCTTTACCATATAGACTTCCTCGTTTAAGTCCCCATGCAGGTAGGCATTATTGATGTCAAGCTGTTGTAGTGGCCAATTTTTGGAAGCAGCTATTGCTATTAAAGTTCTTATTGTGTTCATCTTTGAAATTGGAGCAAAAGTCTCCTCATAGTCAATTCCTTCCTCTTGTGTGTAACCTTTAGCTACCACTCTGGATTTGTGTTTTTCAACTTCTCCATTTTGTTTGAATTTAGTTCTAAAGACTCACTTGCTTCCTACTGCCTTCTTACTAGGTGGTAAATTGCACAATGTCCAAGTATCATTTTCTTCCAATGCTTTCAATTCATCCTGCATAGAGTCAATCCAAACTTGTTTTTGAACAGCTTCACTATAGGTTTTGGGTGTATGTGTGCTTTCTAGGTAAGTTTAGAAGGCTCGATGGGCTGTAGGTATGTTGTTCAGGTTCATGTACTTATGAAGAGGATAAGGTGTGGTTTTTTGTTTCTTCTCAGTTTGTCGCTTAGTGAGCAGTGAATTGCAATAATAATCATGGAGCTTTGAAGGCACTTTAGTGACTCTTTTGCTTCTTCTTGTTGCTAGTTCAGTCAAAACAGGATAAGGAATACTTGTTTCATAAGTGGGTGAAGCCACATTAGATATAGGACTCATCACCACTTCTAATTTTCCACTCAATGTATCTTCATTTTTTTTTTTTTTTTTTTTTTTTTCTTCCTCTCTTTTACCCTTAGTGGATGACTTAGTAGGATGTTCAGTGCTAGTAACTTTAGTTTCATCTGGGACATTATTTTGCTCACTAGATATAGGCAAAGGGAAGATGATTTGTTGTGATGTGGAACTATCAAAAGGGTATATGTTTTCAACAAATGAGACATCTCTTGAGATGAAAATGGCTTGAGTCTTTATATCACAAACCTTGTAACCTTTCTTGCCATAGGAATATCCTAAGAATACACATTCTATTGCTCTAGGTTGGAATTTTGTTCTTCCTTGTTTGAGGGAATTGGCGTAGCAAAGGAATCTAAAGGCTTTCATGTGTGAAACAATTGGTTTTCTTTGATATAGCTTTTCAAAGGGGGTTAAGCTATCTAATGCCGCATTTGGTGTTCTATTTATGATGTACGTAGTTGTTAAGATACAATCTCCCCAAAAAGACAAGGGAAGTTGAGCTTGAAATTTTAATCCCCTAGCTATTTCTAAGAGATGCCTATGTTTCCTTTCAACCAAGGCATTTTGTTGAGGCTTTTCCACACAGGTACTTTGGTGATGTATTCCTAAATTGGCAAGAAAAGCATCAGGACATGCATTGAAGAACTCACTCATGTTATCCGATCTAATGGTTTTGATGGTTGTATTGAATTGGTTTTGAATAAGCTTGATGAAGTCAATGAGCATGGTTGGAACCTGAGTTTTGAATGACAATAGGTATGTCCACACACATCTACTATAGTCATCCACTATGGTCAGGAAGTATCTTTTTTTATCATAAGTTAAGACTTTATGAGGTTCCCACACATCAACATGAACAATCTCAAAAGGAAATGATGTTTTGTTTATTCTTTTCTGAAAATGTTTACATGCATGCTTGGCTAAAGGACAAACATTACAAAAAAAAATTGAATCAACTTTGAGGTCAGGTATCATATCCCTCATCAACTTCATTTTATTCATGGACATATGTCCAAGTCTTAAGTGTTATAAAGCAGAACTATCTAATGAAACCTGACACATATTTGGAATTGAAAAATGCTTGCTAACAAAGGGAAATGCTCCATTCATATAGTACAATCCATTGCTCACCTTACCACTCCCCAAGATCTTCTTCGAAGTGAGGTCCTGGATCATAAAATGGTCAGGATTAAAGGTAATTGAGCAGTCTAAGTCCTTGGTTAGCTTACTAACTGAGAGTAAGTTGAATCTAAATGTTGGCACAGCAAGAATTTTTTCTAATTTTATGTTTTTGTTGATATAGGCAGTTCCCACTTCAGTTATCTCAGTTGTTGTACCATTTGGTAGGGATACACTCCTGAATGAGCTAGGTTTTGTGGTATTTTTTAAGGCTATTTGAGATGAAGCTACATGGTTAGTAGTACCATTGTCCATAATCCATGTTTTTGATTTCATAAATGAAGTTGAATTGAAATGCATACCTGCCATGTTCACTTGAGGAACGAAATTGCTTCTTTGTCCAAACAAACTCAGCAATGTGTTATATTGCTCCTCTGTGAAACCTCCAACTATCTTCTCCTTGTTTATACTGCATTCTCCTTCAGTTGAAGTTTTCTCAGAATCTTCAGTAAATTGCACATTGTTGACTGAATTTTCCTTTGCAACATTGCTTCTATTCCACTCACTGTTTTTTTGCTTACCCTTATAAAATTTGTGCCATGGTAGAAATCCGTGAAGCTTATAGCATACATCTTTGGTATGCCCTGCTCTTTTGCAATACTTACAGAAACTCTTGTTTCCTCCTTGGAATTTGCTTTTTTCATACTGTTTCGGCCCATAATTTTGCCCTTGATAAGTTGTATTTAAGGCAACACTGTCAATTTCCGCATCTAATTGCCTTTGAAACTCTTCTTGCTCAAGCATAGAGTAGGCTTGGGTTATTTCTGGAAGTGGATTCATGAGGAGTATCTGACCTCTGATAAGCATATAGGTCTCGTGAAGACCCATTAAAAATTGCCTCAATTTTTCCCTTTCCCTTTCTTCCTTCGCTGGCTTGTAGTTGCAACTCACACTCAGTCTAAGTGCATTCATCTCATCCCATAAGCTCTTTAATTTTGTGTAGTAGGACGAGATGCTCATACTTCCTTGTCTCATGTTGGTGATCTGGAGCTGAATGTCGAATATCCTGGGCTTGTTTCTTCGCCCAAACCTCTCCTCCAAATCCCTCCATATCTTGTGTGCAGTATCTAAATAAATCACACTGGTGCTTAGCTCTGGTGAAATAGATTGCAGAATCTGGGACTTCACCATTTCATCGCATCTGCGCCATTGGTGGAATTTGGGCGAACTTTCATCTGGTTCTTCCACTGTTCCGTTTACGAACACCAGCTTGTTCTTCGCTGACAATGAGATCATCATCGATCTCTTCCAAGGGAGGTAATTCTCATGACCTTTAAGCTGGAAAGATACTAGTGACATACCGGGATTATCATTTCCCTAAAGGATGTAAGGATTGTCTCCAGCTTGATCATTGTATGACGATGCTCCTTCCTGGTGTTCGCTTTGCGATTCATCCACTACAAATCGAGCAGCCGCAGAGTTTCTTCTGTTCCTTGTCATTCGTCTGAAAGGGGATCTGATCGCCAAAATGCCTCTTCAATCGATCAACTGTGCCCGCTCTGATACCATGTTGACTGGAACAATGTTGACCAAAACCATCATTAACTAATGGTTAATTGATTCTCTTATTCAAATCAGCCATTACAACTCATCTGTCACAGTTGAAGAAAAAAAGGGAAAAAATACATTTGAAAAGTGAAGAAGGAAGAAGACAACATTCTACGAAAGCTACAGTTCACTATTTAAGTGACTGGGCTTCAGTTATTAACCGAATTAATAAAATGCCTAATTCCTAAAGTACCCTTGCTTGCAAGTGTTAAAGACTAATTACATAAGGCCTATTTAAGGAAAAACACCTATTCAATACACTGTTCTTTCTCTCGTCTTCTTTCTTCTTCTAATGGCAACCAATAAAATTGCTGCTTCGACCAACTCTGTTGAATCTAGCCATGGCGTCATCAATTTGATTGCACAAGGAAGACAGATCGTGACTATCAATCCGGCTGCTCAACTCCTGATCAAACTAATTGGGAGCAATAACTATTTAATATGGAAAGCATAGCATGATCGGCTGCTTCAAGGGTATGATCTCATTTCTTATGTTGATGGTTCATTTCCTTGTCCTCCTGATAATGGTCCAAGAAGAAAGATCTGGCTTCGGCAAGATGGGCTTATTAAGCATGCCATAATGGCATCTGTTGACACCTCCATTGCTCGCTTGGTGGCTACTCCTCCAACATCTCACGCTGCGACTAAACTTACTCTTCACTATGTGAATAAATCGCAATCTCGAGTCTATGCTCTTCAAGACAACTTGTCTCGATTAACCGAAGGTACAAATACCATTTTGAATATTTTAATGAAATTAGAAGCATCTTTGATGAACTGGCTATAGCCGATGCTTGCAACCCTGATTCTGCCCTTGTTGTCAAGATCCTTACCGAATCTGATTATGATGACATCAGTTCCGCAATACGTTCCAGAGATACTCCTATATCTCTTCAGCAACTATTTCACAAACTTTGTGGGCACGAGTCTTTTCTTCTTCACAAGCAAGTTAAGCATGAGATCACTGCAAACTTTAATCAGAAGTCTGAAACACTTAATCATCCATTCAATAATAATGCTGCTTGATGAAACTTGCCTCAAAACAACTGGCGTCATTCTCTTTCTCCTGGAGGACCACAACAACTAAACTGGAGACCACCTGTATACAATCGTAACAGAGCTAAAATTCAATGTTAGTTATGCAACAAGTTTGGGCATACTGCCAATGTTTGCAGATCTCGTTCTCATAATCATGAAGAAGCACATGCCAACTTCACTACTCGTTTCAACTCTAACAATAGCAATTGCCATGTTATTAGTGACAATCAAACATTCCAGTATGTCTCCGAGTATAATGGTGAGGATAGTTTGATTGTTGGTAATGGACAGAACATTGGAATTACTCATACAAGTAATACCTTCATTTCATCACTTGTTCATACATTCACTCTAAACAATGTTCTCCGCACGACATTTATAAAGAGAAATTTGAAATCTATCTCAGTTTTGTATGCAAAGTAATGTGTCAATTGAGTTCTTGCATGACCATTAATTACTATGAAGGATCGGAGAAGGAGTTTGTCTTGCTCGAGGCTGAAATAAAGGACACATATATATGAGTGGACTGAAAAAATACATCCATTTGCAAACTTCATTTCTGCATCACCTCCACCAACTCTCAACCTATGGCACATAAGACTTGGTCACCCTCACTGGAAGATCCGTAAGTATACTATTTCTAAGTTTCAGCTTCCTTTATCTAGATCAAACCAAATGTTTTGTAATTCCTGTTTGTGTAATAAAAGCCAAAAACTTCCATTTTGTACCTCTACATTAAAAAGCTCTAGGCCATTGAATTACTCTTTTCAGATGTTTGGGATCCATCTCCCGTTGTTGAGATATATTTTATGTTATCCTCGTAGATCATTTTACTAAGTACACTTGGTTATTCTCTATTAAATTCAAATATGATGTCTTAAATGTTTTCATTACCTTTAAATCACCGGTTGACAAATTCTTCAATGTATCCACTAAAACTCTATACTCTGATGGAGGAGGTGAGTATACAACCATGTTTCATTTTCTCTCCTGAATGGGAATTCAACACCTTACCTCTCCACCTTATACACCTCAACACATTAGTACAACATAAATAAGGCACATGTCATGGAAACAACTATAACCCTTCTACTTCAGGCCAATGCACCTCTTAACTTTTGGCCCTTTGCTTGTGCCACTGCTGTGTATATGATAAATAGAGTGCCAACATCAATTTTAAAAGGCATGTCACCTTATCAGAAAATGTTCAAACAAGCTCCAAGTTAAAGAGTCTCAAAACCTTAATTTGGATGACTTTGATATCCATGGTTGAAACCTTACCCCAACAATAAATTAGAACCAAAGTCCGAACCTTGTATCTTCATTGGTTATTCAATCAAATTTCATTCTTATCAATGCTTTAACATGTCTTCTTCCAAAATAATATATTCTAGACATGTTTTCAAGGAAGATACATTTCCTTTTCAAAATTTTCAGTTAAACTTACCTCGAGTCTCACTCAATAAAGAGGCTTGGTTTGATGTCTTACCTGCAACATAAACCATTCTTGATAATGATACTTCTACATCATCAGTTCCCATTGATCTTACCATTTCTCCAAGTACTATCAGTCCAAGTTCCACTGTTATTACTCCAATTCCAACAAACATACCTAATGTTCACTCAGAATATATGTTCTTGTTCCGGTCACTAGCATTGAGCATTCCTCTGGTTCTTCACATGAAACTCATCCTCCTTCAGAACAGCCACGCAGAATGGTTAGTAGGTCACAGCATAACATATTCAAACCCAGACAGTCGACTGATTATTCGGCTTTATCAATTATCACTAATTCTAATGAGCTACCAAGGAGCTACAAGCAAGCATTAAAGAACTCACGTTGGCGAATTTCTATAAATGAAGAAATTGATGCCTTAATGAAAAGCCAGGCATGGACTTTAGTACCTCCCAATCCACATCAGAATGTTCTAGGATGTAAGTGGGTTTTTAGAATCAAGAAAAAGTCTGATGGCAGTATTGACAAGTTCAAAGGAAGGCTAGTAGCTAAAGGGTTTAATCAAAGACTTGGGATAGACTTTACATGTACCTTCAGTCCTGTTGTTAAACCCACTACCATCAGATTAATCTTAACCCTTGCAGTATCACTTAACTAGCATGTTTATCAACTAAATGTTAATAATGTATTCTTGCAAGGGCACTTAGAAGAACATCCACACTATGTCCACAAACTTAAAAAGGTCATTTATGGCCTTCGACAAGCTCCACAAGCATGGTTTAATGAATTCAAAAATTATATTTGTTCAATTGGTTTTATTAGCTCCATCTTCTACAACTCTCTATTCCAACTCAAAGGGCCAGATTTTCAAATATTGTTGCTATTATATGTGGACAACATTCTCTTAACAAGAACATCTTCTTCCAAAATTCATGACATCTATATAGCTATTTCGTCAAAATTCTCTCTCAAAGACATTCATCCACTCTCTTATTTCCTTGGAATTGAGGTTTGTCGCTCGAATATAGGCATTCATCTATCTCAAAAGCAGTATATTTCAGATATACTTCACATATTCAATATGGCAGATGAAAAAGGGATCAAGACTCTAATTGCCACTACGACAACATTAAAGCTTGATGATGGAACCGCTCCTACCAATGAAACTGGATATAGACGAGCTATGGGGGCACTTCAATACTTAAGTTTTACAAGACCAGATATCTGTTTTATTGTTAATAAGCTTTCTCAGTTCATGCAGGCTCCAAAGGTGTCTCACTGGAAGGCCTCCAAATGCTTACTTCGATATCTCAAGAACACTCAATCATATGGCTTATTCCTCAAACCACAGAAATCACTGAAACTAATAATATTTTCAAATTCAGATTGGGTGGCGATCCTGATGATCGATGCTCAACCGGTGCCTACGTTACATTTTTGGGTGATTCACCTATCAGTTGATATTCTAAGAAACAAAAAAATGTTGCATGTTCTTCCACTGAAGTTAAGTATCAAGCTCTTCTAAATGCAGTAGCTGAATCTATTTGGGTAACTAACTTGCTCCTTGAACTACATATTCCTGCTGTTGAGCAACCTGTCATCTACTGTGATAATGCTGGTGCAACCTTCTTGTCTCAAAATCCGACCTTTAATACCACATGAAGCACATTATCATCGACTATCATTTTATGAGAGAGCTTGTTCAGAATAAATCTATACATGTTAGTTATATTCCTTTTGTTGTTCAGCTAGCTGATTCTCTTACGAAAGCCTCCAGTTCTTCAACCTTCCTTTAGCATCGGATCAAGATAGGTGTTATTGATCCAACACCTATTTTGAGGGGGCGTATTGAAGCAAATTAAAGCACTTAACCACATGCTTATTAAACCTTAATTATCTTCTTATGCCTGTTGTATATTGGAGCACTACTCGAACTGTTTTCGTTCTTATATATTTTTCATGCTACACATGTTGTGTAATTAGCCTATGAGCTGATACGACTTGATACTCCTATACTTGTATAAATAGTTGCGTGCTATTCACAATATTCAATACAAAGCTTTACTTACATGCCTTGAGCTTCTGAAAGCTCGCCTCGCATTTGTCATTCCAAACGAACCTGACCTGCTTCTGGGTCAACCGAGTCAAAGGGGTTGCAATTCTGGAGAAGTTCTCTACAAACTTCCGGTAGTACCCGGTCAAACCAAGAAAACTGTGGACCTCAGTCACGTTAGTTGGTCGTTTCCAGTTATGCACCACTTATATCTTAGTAGGATCTACCCTTATCCCTTTCTTGGACACTACATGGCCTAAGAACCCTACACTTTCCAACCAAAATTCACACTTGGAAAATTTTGCAAACAAGCGGTACTCTCTGAGGATTTCCAGGACCACTCTCAGGTGCTTAGAATGCTCTTCCTCACTCTTGGAGTAAACCAGAATGTCGTCAATGAAGACGATCACAAAGCTGTCCAAGTACTCCTTAAATACCCTGTTCATTAGGTCCATGAAGGCAGCAGGTGCATTGGTTAGGCCAAAGGACATCACTAGGAACTCATAGTGACCGTAGCGAGTCCTAAAGGCCGTCTTAGGCACATCGCAGTCCCGGATTCTCAACTGATGGTATTCGGACCTCAAGTCTATCTTAAAGAACCATTCTGCCCCCTACAACTGGTCAAACAGATCGTCAATCCTCGGCGGAGGATAACGATTCTTGATTATCACCTTATTCAACTGCCTATAATTGATGCACATGCGCATAGATCCATCCTTATTCTTTACGAAGAGCACCAAGGCACCGCATGGTGACACGCTCAGCCAGATGAAACCCAGGTCTAGCATCTCTTGCAATTGCTCTTGTAGTTCTTTGAGTTTGGCCAGCGCCATCCAATAGGGTGGAATGGAAATAGGCTTCTCCCCGAGTTGCAATTCAATGCAGAAATCAACAACTCTACTAGGCATCAACCTCGGCAGCTCCTTGAGAACACATCGGGAAACTCCTAAACTACCTGAGTTCCACCAACATCCCCTACCGCTTCCCCCTTCTCTCTAGCCATGGATACGAAGGCTAGGAATGACTGACAGCCCCCTTGAAGTAGTTTACGAGCCTTAAGGGCTGAGATGACCCCAATCGGCTCGCCCCTCCCCTCTCCTTGGAAGGAGAACTACGATAGCCCAAGCTTATTAAACATCATTATTTTAGCTCTGCAATCCAACATCGCAAAGTGCTCTGCCAACCAGTCCATGACACGGATGACATCAAGCTCAAGAGTGGATATGAGTGTCAAATCCGCACTCAAGACATGGTCGTAGATGAGAACCTCACAGCCTTGATATATTGAATTTGCTAAGATTGCATCGCCCGTAGGCGTTGATACTATCAATGGCACATCGAGCATGGAGGGTGCCATTGGCAATTTTGCAACAAACATGGCAGATACAAATGAGTGTGTGGCACCCGGATCAAACAGAACATACGTAGCAGACGAACATACTAAATTAGTACCGGCCACCACTGCCTTGGACGCCCCTGCCCCATCACGATTCATAGCATATACCCTAGCAGGTGGCCTCTCTGAATGACTGGCCTGTGACCCCTTGTTCTGTGCCTGACCTCTCCGAGCCACTGAACCCACAAACACAGGTGCCTTTCCTTTAGACTGATCAGGCTTCTGGCTAATTCCCTCGGGACAGTCCTTCTTGAAATGCCCAACTCGACTGCACCTACAGCAAGCACTAGTTCGGCCAAGGCAGGATCCCTAGTACCTCCTACTGCAGCTGCCACATAGCGGCGCCTCAGATCTCTGAGAACCACCTCCTGACGCTGTCGGCCTTACCGACCTAGTCCCTGGTCCCCCACGCCCCCCGATTACCATTCTGCCCTCGGCTCTGTTGGTGGTCCGCAGCGGTCACTGCCCCCCTCAGAATGCCACGATCGACTACCAGATCTTTGCGGCCGAAATTTCTTCTTGGCTTACCCTGCATAATTAGTTCGGTCATGCCCGACCTTCATCTCATTGCAATACTCGGCCACTCTAGCCCACGATCACATAATAAATTCTTTACATAAACTTTTAAAAATTACTAACCACATGGTGCGTTGAGTGCAGGAGTGGTCGCTCAATCTCGTAGTATAACTATATCGTATGTCGACATGCTAGCATATGTCTCATACGGCACCCAACATTGAGTCATAGACAAGACCTAACCTAGTGCTTTGATACCAACTTTGTCACAACCCAACTGAGGGTAGTGTGACCGGCCAGGGCCTACATCGTGCCCTGTAGCCTATTGTCTACACTGACATAAAGAAAACCAGAACGTATCGATAAAAAAGTCTCAACACAACTTTTTAAAAAGTTTTCAAATTCATAATTTTATGTTTTCAAAGCAAATAAGAAAACCATCATCAGAACAACTAACGTCTCAAGTAATCAAGTTTTACAAACTCTTTTCCAAATACAACTGTTAGTGCAGAAATTTAAAAAAACAACTACTAGACTCTGGTCTATGACTCATGGACGCCGCTACGAGATATGACACCACCTCCCGCCCACCAGCTGCACCATGTCGACATGTCAAAGTCACTGCTCAAGCTCTGCAAAAATAAAGAATAAACTATGAGTCCACTTGGGACTCAATGAGTGGCTCCACATAGTCCTCAGTTATGCATGCATATGATAGAAGGCATCATAATGAATGTACAAGGAGGTAAACTACTTCAAATGTGACTACCGACCCCAATGAGTCAATCTGTACAAACTGAATATGTGAAAATCTGCTATCTCGGCCTATCAAGCCTCTGGCATCCGGCCCTTGGATGGTCACTAGTCTCCGGACACCATCTGGGGTAAGGATAGCTAGTCCCACCCAACTGAGGTTTGGCACCTAGCGGGCCCGCTGGCGCACCTCAAGACCCAACACTGGCCGAGCTAAGCATTGGTCATTCCCGACCTCCACGCTCCTCGGCGGACCATCTCAAGTACATCACACAATCAAGTGTCCTAGGGTTTCCTTATATACACTTCGGGTCATTGCCCTTATCCGGCCCTAAGTCGGTCTGCAGGGTTAGCAAATTAATGCTGCCCTTTCAAATTGTGCACACCTAATGGTTCTAGGTTTCCAAAAATATTTACTAGCAGTCCTAGAAGTTATGTTATCTCCTAGCTAAGTTTCCATATATGCTGAGCGGCCCACAGCGTCCTACACGTTGCCTAACGTTATACGCTACCTTGGGTGAGGAATTCTATGAACCGATCTTAGAATTTCACCCACAAATATTTCAGGACAGCATGTGTACATCACTTACCAAATTAATTTCGGAAAGTAACATCATGAAGAACCGAAATAAAAAGTAAGTAATGTAGAGGTTAATCCCATATGAAACGTACACTAAGCATAGCAACAATTAAACATGATATGAGCAAGGGAAAAGGTACAAAAATGCCCCTGACATTTTTTCGTGGGTACTAAAATACCCCTAACATTTTTTTGGGATAAAAAATACCCCTCACGTTATGAATTGGGTACAAAAATACCCCTATAGGTAAACGGT
The DNA here is from genome assembly GCA_034359265.1 of Canna indica. Taxonomy (NCBI): domain Eukaryota; kingdom Viridiplantae; phylum Streptophyta; class Magnoliopsida; order Zingiberales; family Cannaceae; genus Canna; species Canna indica. The sequence goes on along the minus strand of CP136891.1, from coordinate 53,866,130 downwards.
GTTAGTTGAGAGATAACAGAGCTGACGTGGCTGATGACTGGGACTGATGACGTGGCCAAGATGTTTTCTCACGGGTACTAAAATGCCCCTGACGTTTTCTCATGGGTACTAAAATGCCCCTAACATTTTCTTATAGATATAAAAATACCCCTATTGTTTTCTCACGAGTACTAAAATACCTCTAACGTTTGTTTTGGACCTAAAATACCATTGGGTTATTGAAAATGGTACAAAAATATCATCAGACTAACTTTTGTTAGATGAGATGGAGATGTCATGGATGCTGATAAAGATGTTGACTTTACACTTGACGCATATGTAGAGAACAACTTGCCACGTAAGCGACACATAATAAATCGAAAATTGTGAAATTTGGTTCGGTTTCAAACCGGTTTTTTAATTAATCGAATTTTTGATTTTTTATTCACCCCTACGATTGTGTGGCAAGTTGCTCTCTGCATATGCGCGTGTAAAGTCAACATCTTTGTCAGCATCCATGACATCTCCGTTAAGTCTCACCTAACAAAAGTTAGTCTCATGTTATTTTTGTACCATTTTCAATAACCTCAAGGGTATTTTTGTACTCGTGAGAAAATGTTAGGAGTATTTTTGTACCCGTGAGAAAATGTTAAGGGCATTTTAGTACCCGTGAGAAAATGTCTTGGCCACGTCATCAGCCCCAGTCATCAGCCACGTCTGCTCCGTTATCTCTCAACTAACACCGTTTACCTATAGGGGCATTTTTGTACCCAATTCATAATGTAAGGGATATTTTTGATCCTAAAAAAATATTAGGGGTAATTTAGTACCCGCGAGAAAACGTCGGGGGCATTTTTGTACCTTTTCCCTATGAGCAATTAAATGAAACCTTTCTTGTCTACATATACTATATAAGCATTAGCAAGAACATTTCCAATTTGATAATATAGATCTATCCCAACAATTTACAATATGAATATGAATTAACATTTATGTGAATATGAATAAACATTAAACGAAGGGATATGAACAACTACACAAAATCGTTCATTTGCTCCCCCTTTTCCTTGATCGACCGAGGCTTGAGCAAGGTGAACCTTGCTCGGCCCAACAATCCATGTGGGAAGGGGCTGGAATCTATGCATTTTAACCAATGGAACAGTAACATAAACTTCAAATTGAATCTAACATTTAAATATGAAGGTGCGGGTTAAGACGATAAAATACGAGGTCCAACAATCCAATACAAAACAGTCCTACTTTTCCCCCTTCTACTGCTCGGCCAACTCGAGTAGGATCATAACCACGCTCGGCCGAACATATAGGGGCGGTGGACATGGCTGCGACGTCCACACAATTGTCAATCCAAAAGCAAAAACAAGTGAATACAAGGCGATGCGCAAGTTGCGAGACGAGCGAGGAAATTGGGGAAAATTTTGGCATGGCCTTTCCCCTTTTTCCTCGACTCAACCAGCCCCTTGAAACAAGAAATCGACACTTATAAAACCAGGAAATAACAGCATATACAATGATCTAAGAATCTAACATGGAGAAAACAACTCGATCGACAAAACTCGTGAAGAAGAATCCCGATTTCAAAATCTATGGGGCCGGCCACCCGCCTCCCCTCAATATCTATATAACCACTCACCTCGATTGCGGAGAATGAAAGATTGGATGACGACGACTTCGAATCTTCCGGCGACGGCGCGAAATCCCGGATCGACCCAAAGTTCCCCTTTTCCTTGCTTCTTCTCCCCTTCTCCCTAGGCTGCCTTGTGCGACTCCAAGGTGAGTCGCACAACACAAGGATGAGGGGTTTTAAATTCCCTCATCTAGCCTTCCATATAGGCTCTTGACTCACTTAACTCCTACTCAAGACTCGACTAAAGCCGAACTCGACTTGGGTTCCGACTCAACCCATAACATGAGTCAATTTAAACTTGATTTAAGGTATGATTGCATAAAAGGAAGGTCAATCACCCAAATAAATTCCATGCATCACTAGTCGAGTCATACCTTTTCACTCAAGATGATCCTGTCGCTCGACTCGACTATCCCCGGGTCCGACGCGCTGCACCATCACAGATTTTTATATTAGGAAAAAAAAAATTCGAGTCTTACAAAGATAAACAATGCTAACACAATTATTTATAGTGGTTTGGTCCCAATGCCTACTCCACTACCTAAGCACCCCGCTTAGGATTTCCAAACTAGTTTTACTAGATTATATTATTTTCCTTACAAAGAGGACTTTACATTGGAAAATCTTTGCTCTCAAACCGAATGCACTTCCACACCCGGATGTATTACGTCTTCCTACCGAGAGCACTTTCCCACCTCAACCTAAGGGACAACTCAACTAATCCTAGTAAACTAAGTTTATAATTGTGGATTTAAGCCTTAACACCAAGGCTACCACCAACTCAATCAAATCTAGCAACTTAGGTTTATACAAATGATATACAATGAAAATAAACAACAAAAAAATAATAACAATTGGAGTAATAAATCAACAACAAGTACTTAGCTCCAAAAGAAACTCCCTAGTCCTCTTGATGCCGAGAGAATATAAATCTATGAAGCTTGAAGGCTAAATCAACAAGTGGAGATCAAAACTAGGGTTTTGCAAGGATGGCTCAATGGAAGCTTCTAGAAATGCTTAGGATCACTCTTTAAGGCTTGGAAGCATCATAGAAGACTTGGAAGAAAGTTTGGGGTGGGTATTTATAACTCCCCAAACAAGATGGCTCGTCAACGGGCTGATTTCTGCCAGTTGGCGATGCCCGGTTGCTTGCCGATCGATCGTCGGTCGGTCGATCGACCGAGCGACCAAAGGCATACTGCCGTTTTCTAGCATACTTCGGTCGAGCGACTGGTCGACCGAAACTGGGCAGACTGCTTGGTATGGCTGATTTTTCTGCTTGTTTTGTTTCTGGGTTCGATCTTCGCTAAGTTACTAACTTTAAAACATAAATGTTATATAAGTATTATCTCCCACTTGGATTCAATAAAAATATCTAAAAAATTAAAATTCTTAAGAATCAAAATCTAATTTTTGGGGTCTAGTACAAATTTTTGAAAAACGTAAATTTTCTAATCTTCTGGGTCAAATATGGGTAGGCTAAAGGCTTCCAGAAAATTCTTAAAAATATCTTGTTATCTACTTTTTACCTAAGGAACAATTATCGGTATTTTTTGTGTCAAGAAAATATCCATGTTATATAGTCCTCCAAGGAGCTCCCTAGGCTTAGTGAATTCCAAGGTCATTTCTTAATTTGCCGGTTTTTCATGTTTTGGTGTTCGAGTTTGGTTTTTGGGTTTCTTTGCATCATCGTGAGAATTTACAATACATTCTAGACACCCTAAACCTAAAACTCTATCTTCCCGACGAAATCCCAAGCGTCGACGAGCGTCCTTGTTGATTTCTCTAATTTTTCCAATCGGGGACGTCAAGCGCTAACCGACTTGGAACCTGAAAGTATTTCTCAATAACATCATTAGTTTCATGTTTGTTATCATCAAAATTGAGATTATGACCAAGGTTGAAAACCTTAGGCCAATAGATTTGACTCTAAGCTATGGAAACACCATCAATATAGTCACTTAATTGATATGACTCTAAAGCTATTTTTAGAGACTAATTAATAATAAATTTTGTATTTATTAGTCTCTAAATGTGAAGATTTAGAAACAAAAAATTAATTTGACTCTAATTATGTGCATGTCTCTTTAAATCGCTTGTGTTGTAGTGTTTTTTGATTGTAACAACTTGTTGTCTTGTTTATCCTAACAATTTGTTCATACTTTTTCTTTTCCTTTGAAATCACTTCCATCATGGTCTTACATAATGCATTTAATAACTTTCTTTATTAAATGCATTGGAAATACAATATGTATTGTTCATGTTGTCGCTGCAAATGATACAACTTAATTTTATGGATACAAGATAAAAGATGAAGTCAAGGTTCATAATATGGTCTAATTGATTCAATATATCACACGCAGGAGTTGGGATTTACATTGCCGTTGGAGAAACCTTGGGCATTAACACAAGTAGATGTCAAAGAAATATTCGGCTTGTCACCAGTGTACTCAAAGTGTATGTCCTGCAACTGCACACCTTCACAAGGATTTGATGCACTACATACAAGTTTAATAGCTTCCTCTGAGAGAGAAGTACCCCGTATGTTTTTGAACGTGACGTCGGTGATCTTTACTAGAGAAGGGTCCTAAGCAAAAGAAGAATAAGGAATAAAAAATAAGCCACAACATTATGATTTTAAAATATTATATATAGTACAATGCATGATCTACAGTGTTACGACTAATAACTTAGGTTTATGAATCATGTATATGAAATGTAGATGTATGTAGTAATTTAATTTGACATAGAGTCTTGCCATTCTGTAAATATTAATCATATCAAATTTTGTCCACCCTATTATTAAGCAAAAACCTGAATATATGTATACCTTTTCCGGACATGACACATACGGACAATACTCTTGATCTATAATGATGGGGTTGTAGACATCCTTCATTACGATATCCTCATAATGGAAGCCGCTAGCCTTCAAGGCAGATACTGAAGATTGCCATGATTTGATTCTCAGTCCATTCGATGTTCCAATGAAGGTGCAGTTTCTCACCGTTAAGCCAACAACATCATTCTCGCCCGGAGTCTTACCCAGACTTCCGACACTGATGCCATGGCCAGGGCCGCAAGTCACACCAGTGATACTCAAATTTCTGTTCCCTGGGCCAATGGAGATGCAATCGTCACCAGTGGCAATGACTGCTTTATTGACAACGATGTTGCTAGATTCAGCTATATGGAGGCCATCAGTGTTAGGACTGTCTCCAGGAGCAGTGACCCTGATGGAGTTGAACGTCACGTAGTTTGATTTAAATACTTGCATGTGGAATAACTTTGGATCAAGCAATGTAACGCCCATGATGGTAGCATTGGTGACATAGCTAAAAACCAAGGACTGCATCGCAACATGCATGGAGCAGATGAAGAAATGTTATTATTGGATCCAATTAAACATCTATGTGTTATTATTCTATATTAAACAAATAGGGGTTTAGAAGATTTATTTCTACGCTGTCAAAGATGATTTATACCCCTAAATATTAAAAAAAAATGTAATAAATTAGATGAGATGCTACCGTGGGTAGAAGTTTGCAGCTCCATTTCTTTGGACATTGATTGTGAGGCCAAGCTGTGGCTCCTTGCCCATTGAATCTTCCATTGCCCGTGATGATCAACCCATCGATGTACTGGAACTGAATCCAATTACTTACATAAATACTGAGATCTGTTGACGCGAGCAGCTCTCCTCTTAATTCTATCACCTGCATCCCCTTGCAAGGCCCTTTGAAGACCAAGGGGCCAACTAAGTATTTTCCCTCAGGGATCACAATCCTTGGCTTCCCTGCCGTAGCACATGATGCATTCCAGGCATCTTGGAAAGCCTATAGTTGTACATAATAATTTTGCCCATGAGTACATATATATGATTTCATTTTAGTTTTAGGCACCAAAACTCCATTTGAGATAATATATAATGAGAAACATACACATTTAACATCCTCCTCACCTTTGTGCTGTCAATTTGGCCGTATCCTGAAGCTCCATAAGCCTTCACATTGTATACACCCAACTGCTGTGCACTTGCAGCCTTTAGAATTAAGAACAAAAATCCAATGACCATAAATTTGGGTTCTGAAGCCATTGACTATTACAAATCTATCTTTCTACTTTGGTTCCAGCTCCTCTCCAGTAAAAGGGAATTGCTCCTGAGATGGTGTGGTGGCCGAGGAGTTGTTCCTCGGACCCCCAAGTGATGTTTTATTTGAAGGAGGAAGGACGAAAGGAGAGGAGCTGAATGCTTCGTGGTGGAGACGAGACATCCTTTTTATAGTTGATCCAATGGAGACGAGTCATTCTTGTGGTTTACCTTTTTATTCTCGACTTCTAGAGTTATTTTTGTAAATTGTTTTCCGTTCTTGGTGTATGTTATTTTGATGAAAAGTCTGTTGCATGCATGACCATGAGTTTATGCGAAGTTGAGGGAACTTGTATTAAATTTTAGTCTCCGCTTTGTAAACCCAGTTTGGCCGGAGTTTATGTTAAGTGGAATGGGTTCTAGTTAAAAAAAGAAAAAAAAAAGACAATTTAACTTTAAGAAAATATCTATTTACTTTTTAGATTTTTTTTTAATGTTTATTTTCTTAAATACTAGGGGACATGTTTAGCATGTGACTGACTCTATTGCTCCTATTTTTTTTGGACTATTCTTTATAATCCTTATAATTTTTTTACTATAGTATCTTACATGCATGTGAGTGTTTTTCAAAGTTGTTTGATTTTATTGTATCACGATTCTTTCAGGATATTAATTCTTTGCCGTTCTCCAACATCACTTTGGCATATTACTACAACATAACACTACAACGTAATCATCTTCGTACCGTCAGAAAAATTCTAACACCGCTCATATATATATATACACACGACGAAAATTATGGGCGGATTAATTATTAGCATCAGAAATTACTAGCGCCAACATACCGGCACATTTGGCATGGGTATTCTCGCGGATAGAGCCGTCGGAATATATACAATTATACCCCTCTTTTTTTCATTCTCCACCACTTCTCATCTATTTTTCTCCGTTCTACTATTTCTCCTCTCTTCTTTCTTTTTTTCTTCCTCTATTCTTTCTTCTTCTCCGTTTCTTTCTTATATCTTCTCTATTTTTTCTAATTATCTATTAAAAATTTTTAAAGTTACTAAAGTTGCGGAAGTCATCAAGAAATTGAAGATTGTCAAAATTAAAGATTGTTTTAAACGTTAGAGTATAATTTATTTATGTTATATTTTTTATGACATCAAATTTTCTTATGGTTAAAAAAAATTAATTAATCAATATATATATTAATTAAATAAAATATCACATACATATAATGTACTGGACTAGAATTATTGGGCCCAATCAAACTAGACCAAACAGTGCCTCATCTTTCATCTAAACCAAACCACGCGGCCCCACTAGGGGGCTCCGCCCAAATTACATCCTTGAGCCAAACTCAAGTCAGGCCAGATGGCTCTATCCAGGGAATTCACCCAGCATACATGGACTCTCACATCCTTCCTTATCGCGAGGGTTATACCATCATAAGTCTGCCATCCCTAGGATTGGTCTCGATCCATTCTGGGCAACAATCATATCTTGATTATCGAGCATCATGATCTTCTCCACCTGTAATATATACGGACACAGTGCACCCAAGTAACCCTAAGTTCCAATTCCATAAGTCTCCACCTTGGAGTCACCCTAACTTGGGCATTGGAGTATCTTTTGTAACCCACCCCCTCAGGTATGAACATTTGGCGCTCACCATGGGGAGTAAAGCTTACCTCCCCCACAATGGTTAGAACCCGGAGCTAAGCGACTACCACCGCACGCCAACGGGAATGACCCAACGACGACAATCGTCCGCAGCCTGGTGACACTGAAACAGTGAGGAACGACGCTCGGGTACCAACCCCCTCCCCCCTTGAAGAGCTTTGACAACGGGAATACGAGTTAGAAGTACAAAACCAACAAGTAGTGACACAAGTTTAGATACCTGCGCGACTTGCGGGGCAGCCCCCGATCGAACGCGAATGTTGCTGCCCAGAGCATGGAGGGACCAACCACTCAAAAAGAAGAAGACCAGTCTTTGTCCTTCGAGATGAGGTCTCCATCACCCCTCAACCATAAAAGAATTAAGCTCCAAAGACTCAAGGGATTGAGGCCGCTTCTCCCCTTGTTGCAGGGCCCTTCGCCAAGCATATCATGGAAACCCATCTCCCACCAAGAAGTGACTTACCCACTACCTTGACACCCTATGACGGTACGGGAGATCCCACATTGCACCTAACTACATTTCGAACCGCGATGCTCTATCACGGAGCAACCGACTCCGCGCTCTATAGAGCCTTCCCGATCTTCCAGGGGAAAACTGCTCTATTATGGTTTGCCTCATTCCCGTCGGGATCAGTTCACTCCTTTCCCATGTCTTCCTCCGACGATTCACCACATCGCGAGTATATCACAAAACAGGAGCAGCCCTACACTATATCAAACAAGGGCAACATGAGCCCCTAAGAGAATACCTGAACATGTACTATGCATAACGTCCGACATCCCCAACCTCAATCCTGCGATCGAGCTTTTCTGCATCCAACACGGGGTGAAACCCGGGCCTTTCGCCGACCAGATCGCCATAATCGAGCCAAAAGATATGACCAAATTTTAAGAAAAAGCAGCGGGTTTCATAAAATGGAAGATCAACGAGAAGCAGAAAAAGATCGATTGGAAAAACCTCAAAATCGTGATCGAGGACAAAAGATCCCAAAAGGAAGATAGATGGACTGAAGACTACAACCAACATGAGCGGAGGCCGAGGTCGCCACCTCGCCCATCGCCCATTTCGAAAGACACAGTCCCCTCAACACCAAGAAAGAAACTATCCTTCGAAACATCTATCACCTAAAGTTCATCAAGTACCCTACCAATGCAAGAAAACAAAAGTTGCCATCAAACACTGACATGAGCAAGAAGTGTGCATACCATGACACCTACGGACACACTACCTAGTAGTGTGTAATTCTCGAAGATCAATTGGAAGAATTAGTCCACACAGGACACCTTGATATATACCTTCCCAAGAAAGAGAAAGATCGGAGCAGGAGTCACGACCCTCGACGTTGAAGTCGAACACCCCCAAGGTCTAAAAAAGAACGCAGTTAAGCTAACGAACCCCGAGGGATAATCAACTACATCACCAGCGCATTCGTGGGAGGCAGGGAGTCAAGCTCGACAAGGAAAAGATCACTTCGGGCAATCATGGCCATCGACAATGTTGACCGCCCATGTCGACCTATCCCCAAAACCCCGGTAATATCATTCTATGGAATCTAACTTCTAGGGAACTGATCAGAATCTACATGACCCGATTGTCATTTCGATGATTGTAAGAAATTTTATCATTAAAAAGGTTCTCGTCGACCAAGGGAACTCAGCTGACATTCTCTTCTACTCCATCTTCGAGAAGATGCAACTAACTGAAACCTTACTCACACCTTATAAATGAGATCTAGTGGGTTTCTCAAGAGAGAGGGTCGACGTTCGTGGAGCAATATGGCTAAGGACGACATTATACTCTCGCCCTAAAGCAAAAGACGATCGATGTGCAGTATCTCGTCATACGATAGATGTGGTTGCCATAGATGTTGTTGTGAACTTTCGCCATTATGGTGGCTATTCGGGGTTGGGCGATGAACTTGAGGAATGGTTGGGAATACCCCCTCTTGTAAAGCTGGTTATCATAAAGCGTATAATAACTTGTTATTCTTTTAAATCTACCTGGATTGGAGATGTGCTCCAGAATCCCACCTTGTTTGAGGTAGTTGATGTAGAGAGTTATGTAATCTGGGCCTTATTGATCTCGGCTGAGGGGTCAGTCGGTTGGATGCTTGGATGTCCAGGATTTCCTGAATGACCGACCTAATGTTTTGAGATTTTTGGTGCTAGCATGTTTGCATAGTAGGTCTGCCCGGGTGTTTTGTTCCCGAGGTATTTGTCGAATCACACAACTATAGTAGTTAGTGATCAAAGAAAGTATTAGTGTGAGATACCTTTCGAGGGAGGGGTCAATGGCTTGGCAAGTACTCTTGACTTATCCTACAACAAGTTGTGAGTCGCTTTTCACGACGATGTTTCGAGCTTTCACTTCTTGAGCGAGTTTCAGCCCGTCGATTACAACTTCGTATTCGGCCTAGTTATTGCTGGCCTTGAACTGAAATTGAAGGGACTGCTCCAAGACGATTCCTTGTCCATTTTCTAGAATGATGCCTACCCCGATCCCATTTTCATTGGAAGCGTCATCTACAAATAGCGTCCAGGTTTCCTCCAGTTCAGGAGTATCTTCTTAGTTGGTGAATTTGGCAATGAAGTCGGTTAGAGACTGGGCCTTTTATAGGACCCCTAGGTTTGTAATCGATGATGAATCCTGATTGGTTGCTCGGTGTGCACTTGAATGTGGTGACTTTGGAAGAACAATCTTAGTCTTCAAGCCAAGATGACCAAGGCAAAGACGAGCTTTTCAAGCCTCTAGTACTTAATTTCTAGTCCTTAGAGGAATTTGCTGATGGAGTAGATTGGTTTTTGATCTTTTTTCTGCTCTTGAATCAGGACTGAGTTGAGGGCGTTCTCCATGACCGAGTTGAAAATCTCAACGACTATAATGATCGCCGGTGGTTGATGTTTTAGCTACCATGTCATCGACGTACACCTACATATTATGACCGATTTGTTTTTTGAAGATTTGTTCATCAATCACCGGTATGTTGCTCCTACGTTCTTAAGTCCGAATGGCACTACCCTATAGTTGAAGTTTGCAAGTTTGTTGATGACAGCCATTTTTTCTTCACCGTTAGGGTGCACTTGGATCTGATTATAGCTTGAATAGGCATCCATGAAACTCAGGTATTGATATCCCGAGGAGCCATCGACGAGTTTATCAATGCTCGGCAGAGGATAGGAGTCCTTTGGGCAGGTCTTGTTGAAGTCGGTGAAGTCGACGCACCTTCGCCACATTTGTGAGTGTTTTTTGACCATCACAATGTTTGCGAGCCATGTTGTAAACCGAATTTCTCTGATGAATTTTTCTTTTGGCAACTTTCTGGTTTCTTCAAGCGATGCTTGTTATCGCTTGATCCTGAGCTTTCTCTTCTCTTGTTGACACGAGGATCGATGGCCAGCCTATGGCAGATGACCTGGGGTTTATTCCTGGCATGTCGGCTGGGGTCCTGTCACACCCCAACTGAGGATAGTGTGACCGGCCAGGGCCTACATCCTACCATGAAGCCTACTGTCTACACTAACATATAAGAAATCAGAATATATCGATAAAAAGAAACCTCAACACAACCTTTATTTAAAGTTTTTCAAAGTTCACAATATATGTTTTCAAACCAAAGAGAAAACCATCATCGGAACAAACTGAACATATCAAATATCAAAGTTTTACAAACTTTTCCAAAACACAACTGTCAGTGCAGAAAAGGAAACAACTACTAAGACACTGGACTATGACCTAAGGACGCCGCTATGAGATATGGCACCACCATCCGCCCTCCAACTGCACCATGCTGATAGGTCACAATGACTGCTCATGCTCTGCAAAAGAAAACAAGGAAACAAAATGTGAGTCCACTTGGGACTCAGTGAGCGGTTCTTGCGAACCTCCACATAATCCTCAGGTATTCAGGCCTAACATATAATGCAACCTAATATATGTTCAGGGAGGTAAGTTACTTTCTAGTGTAACTACTGACCCTACGGGTCATTCTATATAAATCATATATGTGAAAACTTGCCATCTTGTCCTATCAAGTCTTCGGCATCCGGCCCTTGGGCCTACTTATGGTATTAGAATCTCGGCTACAACCGGCCACATCGCAGCAAGATGTAAACAAGAAATCCCAGACCATCGACTAAGATGGTCCACTAGTCTCTGAGCACCGCCTGGGGTAGCGATAGCTAGTCCCACCCAACTGGGGTCTGACACCTAGCAGGCCTGCTGGTGCATCTCAAGACCCAAACACTAGCTGAGCTAAGCATTGGTCATTTCCGACCTCCATGCTACTCGGTGGACCATCCCAAGCACATCACACAATCAAATGTCCTAGGTTTTCCTTATATACACTTCGGGCCCTTGCTCGTATCCGGCCCTAATTTGAGCTATAGGGTCCACAAATTAATGTTGCCCTTCCAAAATTGTGCACGCCTAATAGTTCAAGGTTTCCAAAAATATTTACTAGGAGTCCTAGAAAGTTGTGTCATCTCCTAGCTAAGTTTCCATATATGCTAAGCATCTTGCAACGTCCTACATGTTGTCTAGCGTTATACGCTACCTTGGGTGAGGAATTCTATGTACCGACCTTGGAATTCCACCCATGAACATTTTAGGACAGCTTATATAATTTAAAGAAAAATAAGAATAACTTACAACAACTACTATATATACCTACAAGATTCATCAATAATCATTTATACACTGCATTTAGAATTTATTTCAATAAGAAGCAACTTATAAAGCATGGTAAGATAACCATAAATTCACAACGCAGGAAATACTAAGCATGGTAACATATTTCATCATTTCAAAAATTAAAGAGGAATGAGCTAAGGATGGTGATTAAGCAATCAATCCTACAATTACATAAATCAATAAATTTATATGCCATGGTTAGAGTTCTTCCTAAGTATCATCATGTCTCTATAGTTTTAGCAAGAACATTACCATAACTGAGATAAATATAGATCTATAGTTGCGACAATCTCTAAGACGAACATCAATCATATGATACAAGTTCAACTTACCCATAAGCATGTGTTCGCGAATCAAAACAACACAACCTGGAACCAAGAATGTTAAATCCGAGCAGTCCACTTTTTCTCACCCTTGCCCTTGCTCTTGGCCGACTCAAGCAGGGTGACCCCCTGTTCGGCCGAGTCCTCAAGGATGAACGAGCATGGTTGCGAAAATGACACGAGTGATAAATCCATAGATCTAACATATACGAACATAAAGCGATCTACGAGTTTCGAGACGAGCGAGGAAATTGGGGAAAATTTTGGCATGACCTTTCCCCTTTTTCCTCTACACGGCCAGCTCTCAAGAAAGCGAAATAAACACGCTTAAAACACAAGATCATAGGAATACACAACGATTAAAGTTCTAATACGAAGAAATGCATCGATCGGCAAGAACTCGCGAGCGAAAACTCGATTTCAAATCTTATAGGGCCGGCCACCCGCCTCCCTTCAAAAACTATGCTAACCACTCACCTTGATTGGATCCTGAGGAAGCCTCGATGAAGACGAGCTCCGATCTCCTCGAGAGTCGACGCAGACTCGGCGCTGACAAGATCTCCCCTCTCTCTCTTTTCACCCTTGCTCGGGCTGTGTGCAGCTCCAAGATGAGCCGCACGGCTCATGATGAGGGATTATATTCCCTCATCCACAAATGACTCAAATGCCCCTCATATGACTTAACCTCTACTCGATTCGATCCGAGTCCGATTCGGTCTCCGATTCAATCTGCACTCAAGAGTCGAACTTGACTTTAATAAACATCTTATGCATAAAAGGAAATAACCATTGAGCTAATTTAAACTTCTTATTCTCATGAGTCAAGTTATATCTTCTACTTGAGGCGATTCTGCGGCTCGACCCGACTAACCCCCGATTCGGTGAACTGCACCAAAATAGATTTTTATATTAGGAAATTTTCGGGTCTTACAACCTTCCCCCATTAAGGGAAATTCATCCTTGAATTTTGAAGATTCATACGGACTTACCAGATCTTCGAACAGGGAAGGGTAACGTTCCCTCACGACTTGCTTTACTTCCTAGGTAGCTTCATATCCGGAGTGATACTCTCACCTAACTTTTACCAAGGGAATTTCCTGGGACCTCAATTTCCTGATTTGTCGGTCAAGTATCTCCACTGGCCTCTCCTCATACGAGATCGTCATGTCCACCTCAACCACAATCGGTTCGATTACATGGGACTCATCCCTCACATATCTTCGGAGCATTGGCACATGAAAAACCGGGTGAACTCTGCTCAAACTAGTTGGCAGAGCCAGCTCATAAGCCACCGCACATCTTCGCTTGAGAATAGGAAAAGGCCCAATGAACCTAAGGCTCAACTTTTCCCTCTTCCCAAATCGGACCACCCCTTTCGTGGGGAAAACCTTTAGGAATACCAAGTCGCCCTCAGCGAACTCCAACTCCCTTGCTTCTTTTCTGCATACATCTTCTGGCAACTCTGAGCCGGCAACAACCTTTCCTTTATCAGCTGCACCTTCCTCACCGCCTCCTCTATTAGGTCAGGGCCTACCATGAGAGCCTGTTCGGTCTCAAACCAGTCCACAGGAGATCTACACCGCCGCCCATACAAGGCCTCAGAGGGAGCCATGCCATTTCTACTGTGGTAGCTATTGTTGTAGGCAAACCCAATCAACGATAGATGGTTCTCCCAACCACCTGCCAGGTCCAGAACGCAAGCTCTCAGCATATCTTTCAGAGTTTTGGATGGTCCTCTCAGACTGCCCATTTGCCTACGGATGGAAGATCGTACTAAACCGTACTTGAGTGCCCAAGGCTTCTTGGAAAGATTGCCAAAATCGGGCTATGAACTAGGTACCTCGATCTGATATGATCATCACTGGGGTACCGTGATAAGCCAAAATCCTATCTAGAAATAGTCAAGCTTACTTATCTGCGAAAAAGGTTGTCTTCACCGAAATGAAGTGTGCGGTCTTGGTTAATCGATCCACTACCACCCAAATACAATCAAAGCCTCCTCTTGACTTAGGTAATCTGGTCACTAGGTCCATGGTGATTTTCTCCCACTTCCACTCGGGCACCTCGAGGTTTTGCAGCAGCCCCGCGGGCTTCAGGTGTTCGACCTTCACTTGCTGGCAGACCAGACATTTGGATACATATTTTGCTATCTCTCTTTTCGTGCTCTACCACCAGTAATACTGCCGTAGATCTCGGTACATTTTGCTAGCTCCCGGATGCATCGTATAAGTGGAACGATGGCCCAACTCCAGGTCTTGCCTGCGCACCTCTGCCATATTCGGCACCACGATTTGGTCTTTGAACCTCAGCACACCCTCCGAGTCCAACCTGAATCCATTCTCTGCATCGCCTCTTTGCACCAGATCCTTGGTCAGCGCACAAAAGACATCCTCTCCCTACGCGGCACGCAGCATGTCCACCAGCGTGGATTGTACCCGCAGGTGTGCCACCAAGGCACCTGAAACTGACACTGACAAGGTTGTACCCCCATCTAGGCACAACGCCAACTCTTGAGCTAGAGGCCTCCGCTTAATTTCCAAATGAGCCAAACTGCCCATGGATTTTCTGCTCAGAGCATCTGCTACCAGATTTGCTTTCCCCGGATGGTACATAATGGTCAGTCATAACCCTTTAGGAGCTCTAGCCACATCCTCTGCCTGAGGTTCAGCTCCTTTTGGGTAAGCAAGCGGTGGAGGCTCTTGTGATCCGTATATATTTAGCAAGTCTCCCCATACATGTAGTGCCGCCAGAGCTACAGTACAAAGACCACTACTGCTAGCTCTAGGTCGTGCGTCGGATAGTTCTTTTCATGAACTTTCAACTGGCGAGACGCATAAGCTATAACTCTGCCAAACTGCATCAAAACGTAGCTCAGGCGAACTCGGGAGGCATTAAAGTAGGCTACAAACCCTCCGGAGCCGGAAGGTACAACCAACACGGGTGCATATGTCAAACATTCATTGAGCTTCTGAAAGCTCGCCTCGTATTTGTCATCCCAAATGAACCTGACCCTTTTTCTGGGTCAACTGAGTCAAAGAGGCTGCAATTCTGAAGAAGTTCTCCACAAACTTCCGATAGTAGCCGGCCAAACCACGAAAACTGCGGATCTCAATAACGCTAGTCGGCCGTTTCTAGTTCTACACCACTTCCCTCTTTGCAAGATCTACCCTTATCCCATCCTTGAATATTACATGGCCCAAGAACCCTACACTTTTCAACCAGAATTCACACTTGGAAAATTTTGCAAACAAGCGGTGCTCTCTGAGGGTTTCTAGGACCATTCTCAGGTGCTTAGAGTGCTCTTCCTCACTCTTGGAGTAGAACAGAATGTCGTCCATGAAGACGATCACAAAGCTGTCCCGGTACTCCTTAAATACCTTGTTCATTAGGTCCATGAAGGCAACAGGTGCATTGGTTAAGCCGAAGGACATCACTAGGAACTCGTAGTGACCATAGCGAGTCCTAAAGGCCATCTTAGGCACATCGCACTCCCAGATTCTCAACTGATGGTATTCGGACCTTAAGTCTATCTTTGAAAACCATTGTGCCCCTTGCAGCTGGTCAAGCAAATCGTCTATCCTTGGCAGTGGATAACGATTCTTGATAGTCACCTTGTTCAGCTATCTATAGTCGATGCGTATGCGTATCGACCCATCCTTCTTCTTCACTAAGAGAACCGGGGCACCCCAGGGTGACACACTTGGCCGAATGAAACCCATGTCTAGAATTTCCTACAATTGCACCTTTAACTTCCTAGTTCGGCCGGTGCCATCCTATAAGGTGGAATGAAAATTGTTCCCCCCCCCCCCCCCCCCGGGGCTACAGGTCAATGCAAAAATTAACTTCCCTTCTGGGCGACACTCCTGGCAATTTTTCGAGAAACACATCAGAGAATTCACATACCACTGGGGTTCCACTAACATTTCTTGCCTCACCCCTTTCCTCCTCAGCCATAGATACGGAGGCTAGGAAGGATTGGCAGTCGCCCGAATTAGCTTACGAGCCATTAGGGCTGAGATGACCCCTATCGGCTTGCTCCTTCCCTCCCCTTGGAAGGTGAACTGCGGTAGCCCAGGCTTACTAAACATCACCGTTTTAGCTCTATAATCCAACATCGCAAAGTGATCTGCCAACCAATCCGTGCCAAGAATGACATCAAGCTCAAGTGTGGGTAGGAGGTGTCAAATTTGCACTCAATACATGGCCGTAGATGAGAACTTCGCAGCCTTGGTATATTGAATTTGCTAGGATTGCATCACCTGTAGGCGTTGATACTATCAATGGCCCGTCGAGCATGGAGGGTGCCACTGGCAACTCCGTGGGAAATTTGGCAGATACAAACGAGTGCGTGGCACCCGAATCAAATAGAACATAAGCAGCGGATGAACATACTAGAATAGTACATGGTACCAATGCCTTAGACGCCTCTGCCCATCACGGTTCATAGCAAACACCCTGGTAGACGGTCTCTCCGAATGGCTCGCTTGCGGCCCCCTTTGAATGCCACGGTCGATCCCTAGATCCCCGCGGCCGAAATTTCTTCTTGGTCAGCCCGTCATTCCTCTCGAACGACACCAAGGCTTCCTTCCGAAGGGCCTCATCCACCACCCATGCAAGAGTGCAAACCTCGGTGTAGTGGATGAGCCTACCTATCTAAGGCCTAAATCCCCCAACAAACCTCTTGACCCTGGTAGTCTCAGATGCCACTGAGGTCTAATGATATTTGGAAAGCCGATGAAATTCCATCTCATACGTTGACACTGACATGCCACCAGACTTGCGCAGCATCTCAAAGTCCCGTACCCGCTTATTGCGAACACTCATTAATACATGACATGCTCATGAATGCCATAATTACTTGGCCCATACCAGCCCCACAGAAAACAATACATTCATACGACCCAAACCGGCCCAAACCTAGCAATCATACAAGTCGGTCGCTAGAATCTATCTAGCGAGCCTTCTACCTGGGCCCTCTCTAGTTGGGTATGTCCCACCCAACCAAATCCACTCAGGTCTAAAGTTAGTGTGGCTCCCCTTGGGTCTAACGTCAGCGTGGCTCACTCACGCAGTATCAAGACCCAAAATCCACTCACCGAGTCGGGACCAACTTGCCAAGTCAGTACGCTTATCGGCTCGGCCATCGCTCATCCACAAGCACGCACAATCAATATCCATGCACAGTACGCACAAGTACATAAGGAATATTTTCTACCGACAACCGGGGTACGCGTCTACGCGCCCCAACTCGACCCTCTCTTGGGTCTAACCTCTTGGCTCTATGTTTCATCACCCAATTTATTGCCACTGCCGCTCAGTGCAGCATTGGGAGCCTCCATTATACTATCAAAGAAAAGAAAAAGTTTCCTATCACATAATAAATTTTTAACATAAGTTTTTAAAATTTAATAACCGCATGGTGCATTGATTGCAGTCGGGGCAGTCGGGGTCGCTCGATCTAATAGCATAACTATACCGTATGTCGACACGCTAGCATGTGTCTCATACGGTACCCAACACTTAGTCATAGTCAAGACCTAACCTAGTGCTCTGATACCAATTTTGTCACACCTCAACTGAGGGTAGTGTGACCGGCCAGGGCCTACATTCTACCCTGAAGCCTACTATCTACACTAACATATAAGAAACCTTAAGATATCGATAAAAAGAAACCTTAACACAAGCTTTATTTAAAGTTTTTCAACGTTCACAATATATGTTTTCAAACCAAAGAGAAAACCATCATCGGAACAAATTGAACATCTCAAATATCAAAGTTTTACAAACCTTTCCAAAACACAACTGTTAGTGCTGAAAAGGAAACAACTACTAAGACACTGGACTATGACCCAATGACGCCGCTATGAGATATGGCACCACCACCCGCCCTCCAGCTGCACCATGCCGACAAGTCACAATCACTGCTCATGCTCTGCAATAAAACATAAGGAAACAAACTGTGAGTCCACTTGGGACTCAGTGAGCGATTCTTGCGAACCTCCACATAATCCTCAGTTATTCAGGCCTAACATATAAGGCAAGATAATATATGTTCAGGGAGGTAAGTTACTTTCTAGTGTGACTACTGACCCTATGGGTCATTCTGTATAAACCATATATGTGAAAACTTGTCATCTTGGCCTATTAAGTCTTCGGTATCCGACCCTTGGGCCTACTTATGGTATTAGAATCCTGGCTATAACCAGCCCTATCATACAAGATAGAATCACACTGGCCGACCAGCTACATCATAGTAAGATATAAACAAGAAATCCCGGGCCATCGACTAGGATGGTCCACTAGTCTCCGAGGCACCGTCTGGGGTAGGGATAGCTAGTCCCACCCAACTGAGGTCTGACACCTAGTGGGCCCGCTGGTGCATCTCAAGACCCAAACACTGGCCGAGCTAAGCATTGGTCATTTCCGACCTCCATGCTACTCGGTGGACCATCCCAAGCACATCACACAATCAAATGTCCTAGGTTTTCCTTATATACACTTCGGGCCCTTGCTCGTATCCGGCCCTAATTTGAGCTATAGGGTCCACAAATTAATGCTGCCCTTCCAAAATTGTGCACGCCTAATAGTTCAAGGTTTCCAAAAATATTTACTAGGAGTCCTAGAAAGTTGTGTCATCTCCTAGCTAAGTTTCCATATATGCTAAGCATCTTGCAACGTCCTACATGTTGTCTAGCGTTATACGCTACCTTGGGTGAGGAATTCTATGTACCGACCTTGGAATTCCACCCATGAACATTTTAGGACAGCTTATATAATTTAAAGAAAAATAAGAATAACTTACAACAACTACTATATATACCTACAAGATTCATCAATAATCATTTATACACTGCATTTAGAATTTATTTCAATAAGAAGCAACTTATAAAGCATGGTAAGATAACCATAAATTCACAACGCAGGAAATACTAAGCATGGTAACATATTTCATCATTTCAAAAATTAAAGAGGAATGAGCTAAGGATGGTGATTAAGCAATCAATCCTACAATTACATAAATCAATAAATTTATATGCCATGGTTAGAGTTCTTCCTAAGTATCATCATGTCTCTATAGTTTTAGCAAGAACATTACCATAACTGAGATAAATATAGATCTATAGTTGCGACAATCTCTAAGACGAACATCAATCATATGATACAAGTTCAACTTACCCATAAGCATGTGTTCGCGAATCAAAACAACACAACCTGGAACCAAGAATGTTAAATCCGAGCAGTCCACTTTTTCTCACCCTTGCCCTTGCTCTTGGCCGACTCAAGCAGGGTGACCCCCTGTTCGGCCGAGTCCTCAAGGATGAACGAGCATGGTTGCGAAAATGACACGAGTGATAAATCCATAGATCTAACATATACGAACATAAAGCGATCTACGAGTTTCGAGACGAGCGAGGAAATTGGGGAAAATTTCGGCATGACCTTTCCCCTTTTTCCTCTACACGGCCAGCTCTCAAGAAAGCGAAATAAACACGCTTAAAACACAAGATCATAGGAATACACAACGATTAAAGTTCTAATACGAAGAAATGCATCGATCGGCAAGAACTCGCGAGCGAAAACTCGATTTCAAATCTTATTGGGCCGGCCACCTTCCTCCCTTCAAAAACTATGCTAACCACTCACCTTGATTGGATCCTGAGGAAGCCTCGATGAAGATGAGCTCCAATCTCCTCGAGAGTCAGCGCAGACAAGATCTCCCCTCTCGCCCTTTTCACCCTTGCTCGGGCTGTGTGTGGCTCCAAGATGAGCCGCACGGATCATGACGATGGATTATATTCCCTCATCCACAAATGACTCAAATGGCCCTCATATGACTTAACCTCTACTCAATTCGATCCGAGTCTGATTCGGGCTCCGATTCAATCCACACTCAAGAGTCGAACTCGACTCTAATAAACATCTTATGGATAAAAGGAAATAACCATTGAGCTAATTTAATCTTCATATTCTCATGAGTCGAGTTATATCTTCTACTCGAGGCTATTCTGCAGCTCGATCCGACTGACCCCCGATCCAGTGCGCTACACCAAAATAGATTTTTATAATAGGAAATTTTTGGGTCTTACATGTCCATACGAAGAGGTCAGCGTTATTTCTAAGCAGAGCACTGAGTTGAGCTTGGAACTCGCTGGGGACGTGTCCTCCCATGTAGATTATATGTTCGGGGGATGTCCGATCTATACGGTCTCAAGGTTGTCAGCGGGTTGGGGCCGCTCTTGGATGTCTCCTATGGGGTCCAAGTCTAATATCCTTGGTGGGAGTTCTGCTGGCTTGAGCTTCAAGCATTCGTTGTAGCACGCACGAGCCTCCCTCTGGTCTGTATGGTGTCGGTGAAATGGCCTACACTAGAGGGGGGGTGAATAGTGTGTGAACTAAAATTTTCGCCTAATTCCGATTTTAATATTTTCTTGAACTTCTTAGGCAAGTTATCAAGTTAACGACTAAATGCGGAAGTGATTAATAATAAAGCGATTAACACTAACAAGAATAACAATGCTAATACAATGATTTATAGTGGTTCAGCCCTACTGCCTCCTCCACTACCTTAGCACCCCACTTAGGATTTTCAAACTAGTTAAACTAGATTAATTAGTTTCCTTACAATGAGGAATTAACACCGGAGAGTCTCCGCTCTCAAACCGAATGCACTTACACACCCAAAAGTATCCCATTTTCCTACTGAGAGCACTCTCCCACCTTAACCTAAGGACAACTCAACTAGTCCTAGTAAACTACGTTTACACCGGTAGATTTAAACCTCAAACCTCAAACACCAGGCTACCACCCAATTTCAAGACCTACACTCTAGGTCTAACACAAACTCAAATATGATGTAAATAACAAGAAAATACAAAAATAATGGAGAAAATAAACAATACAACAAATACTTAGCTCCAAACACAAGTCCTAGTTCCTCTTGATGCCTCAATGATGTATCAATCAAAGCTTGAAGGCAATGTCAAGGAGTTGAGAGATCCAACTAGGGTTTTTCCAAATAATGGCTCATTGAAAGCTTGGGAATGATTAAGAATGGCTAAATGAAGTTTAGGAATGATCAATAGTGTTAAAGGAAGGTTGGGACATCAATATTTATAGAGCCATGAAGTGAAACATTACTCAACGGCTCGAAATAAAGCTGTTTCCGCCTACCGGCCGATCGCCGGTCTTTGGGCCGGTCGACTGGACGAGCGATCGGTCATTCGATTAGATACTTCTGTGGCTTTAAAACTTTGATCGACCGAACGACCGTAGAGTACTGATACTCTACCTATTGTACCTATACTCGACATTGAGTTTTAGCCGGGTTCTTTCTTCGGTTCGGATTTTGGATTATGGGTTTGGTTCTTGAGGGGTCTTTGTATCATAATGAGGATTTTACCATTTATCTAGACACACTAAACCTAGACTCTAACTTCCTGACGAATTCGAGTGTGTCGACCAATGTCCTTCTGATTTTTCAATTTGTTCGATATTTTAGATCGTGGACGTCGTGCGCTAGCCGATATGGAACGTGAAAATAATTCTCCATGAAATCATTAGTTTCATGTTTGTTATCATCAAAACTGAGATTAAGACCAAGGTTGAAAATCTTGGGCCAACACATGGATTACTCCCACTTCGGTCTCTAAGATGGGAAATTTAATTACGAGGTGGAGAGTCGACATGACGGCTCCTAGGTTGTTCAAGGAGGGTCAGCCCAAGAGTATGTTGTAGGGACTCGTGCACTGGACGACAAGGAACTGTACGTCTATTGTCTTTGTCCTCGGGAGGGAGCCAAATGTTGTTGTTATCCATAATAACTAGCCCCTGACATTTACGTGGTCTCCTCAAAAGCTGACAAGGAACTCCCCTGGTCTACCAAAACTTTCTTGAGAAGGAAACCAACGATAATTACAGAAATAATGACAGGATCATGTAAGTTCTTGTCAACTCCTTGAAAGTCAATATCATAGAAGGATATTACCGGGGTGGGGACGCGTGGCCTTTGTGGCCGAGTGGCTTGGTTGACAATCATGACAGATTGGGGTGATTGTGTTAAAAGAAATAGTGCCCTTGAGCCAATCACATGTTGATGTGTACGAAACTATTTTTGGTTAATGAATAATATGAGGCAACTTTTCATCATATGCTGCATATATATGTTGTATATATTAGATTGTGATGAACCCCATGGATCCGGGCAATTGATTCCAAGGTCATGATGAGATTATGCCTGTGAGACTTGGAATCCAGATGCTCTTGTTCTAAATGTTCCCAGTCGTAGGATCACCAATAGGGGATTAATGATTCCGGATAAACCGGTGCACTTGGTACATACCTTATATGATTAGGGATAGCTGATCTCATAGTTACCTATGAGCCGTCATTTAATATACAAGTGCAGGTACTATTTAGGGAATGAGTTCACTGAACGGACCTACACAAGATACACAAAATGGAATCCTTACATGAGTGTCGATAGGTAGTTCCTCGGGTGATAGTAGGTGCAAGCAGTCCTTGGACCTAAGGTTGTCATGGTTACCTTGTGAGTGTTGACCCATTGATTTGGACTTATCCTTACGTGGCCTTCAGTGTCATGTGCCGGATACCTCTGGGCATGGAAAAGCACCCATGGAGGTATGTGACATACCTTTGTTAGCTATTGTACACATCTTGTTATGCTCATTTATATATGTACTTGCGTGTGTGATGTTGTGTTGTGCGTGTTGCATTTCCCGTGAGCCTCGCTACTGCAAAGAAGATATGCCCCAAGGAGATAGCGTTGGCCTTATTCCGGAAGTCCAATTGTTGCGAAGAGATCATACCCCAAGGAGATAGCCCGTGTCAGTGAGGGGAACACATACCCAAACAGGCTGATAATGAGCTAGGTGGTTGTGCGGCAGCCACCCGTCTACCTAGCCTATGTAGCTACATGGGACCGACGGGTCCGGAGGTGATTCATGTGGATGATACATCATGTTTCTTATTCGTTATTTGTGTGGTATTATTGCTATATGATTATCATGTGTAGTGTAAAAGATATGGTATTATCATGATGTTGTTTACCGCTTGAGTTATGTTTTCTTTCACGTTGATGATGATATAAAGGATATGAGGACTGATCTACTCACTAAGTCCCATTGGACTTACCCCTCATTTTGTTGTTTTACATCACCTGAGCTAGATCAGGGAGATACCGGGGTTCAGTTGCGCGACTGGTGGCGGCTGGACAACGGGTCTCGTTACATGTCGTGGTCGAGGGGCATACCGAGTCCTTTTCTTTGTTTCTTGAGTCGTTGAGTCTTATCGACTCGGTTTACTTATGTTTCCGCATTTTATTTACTTTGAGTTATCCGCTTTTGAAGCAAACTTTAATTCCATTTTCTTTTGAACATTGGTTATTGTTGAGTTGATGGTTAGGGTTTTGGAATTTAAGTATTTTCAAAATTTCCTAGAAGTATTAATAGAATGTTCATGGTTTAGTTTGTTTACATGTGGTTCGGCTTGGGTTTAGGCTTTGGGGTACGTGGCGTACCCTGGCCGCTCATACTGGGTTTGGGGTATGACAAAGTCGATATCAGAGTAGGTACAACAATAGGATAGTAGGTATCATATGGGGTATTGCTAGAGTGTCATCATATGGTATGTTCTTGTCACGAGATGGACAGCTGAACCTGCGCAACAGCGCTGGTACGTGTTTTCTTTGGTTAATTTCATTGTTGTATATATGTTAAAATTGTGTGGTGCTTGCTTTCTTATTTAATAGCAATGGAGGCATACGCTGATGTCGTGATGAGTGGAAGCGGAAGTAACTCTGCTGGTAGACGAGGCCGAGGCTGAGGCTGAGGTCGTGGTCGAGGCAGAGGCCGTGTTACCAGCCAGATGGCTCAGGGGAAGGATAGGTGCACCCAGTCTGAGAGTGTCGGCCATGGAACGTCGCGCCCATAGAGCCCGTGCGGGGAGATTTTAGAGGTCGTGCACCGATGGGACCACCGGCAGCTACCCAGATTACCATAGTACCAGGAGGACAAAGGAGCGATGCGCTAGAGTGCGAATAGTGCGGGAGACCTAGATCTATATTGATCTGTAGCCGGGGGTGAAGCCTAAATCAATCCCCCCATATCGAATGGCACCCGCTGACCTGAGGGAGCTTAAAGTGCAGTTGAAGGAGCTGTTAGACAATAGGTTCATTCGCCCAAGTTTCTTGCCCTAGGGTGTGCCGGTGTTGTTTATGAAAAAGAAAGATGGGTCTATGCAGATGTGCATCGACTAACGGCAGCTCAATAAGGTGACGATCAAGAACCAGCTATTTGCCAATTTTGCAAAGTGTGAGTTCTGGTTGACCAGCGTGGGATTTCTGGGGCATATTGATCCCGAGATGGTGTAAAGGTCAATCCTGCAAAGATTGAGGCAGTTCAGAGCTAGGAAAGGCCGACTAGTGTGACTGAGATCCGCAGCTTCTTGGGGTTGGCCGGCTACTAGTTCATTGAATTTTTTTCCAAGATTGCCGCCCCGCTCACGCTCTAACTCAGAATAAAGTAAAGTTTATCGATGATGACAAATGCGAGGAGAGCTTTCAAAAGCTCAAGGACCACTTGATTACTACTCCTATACTAGCACTATCATCGGGGTCAGGAGGATTTGCAGTCTATTGTGACGCTTCTGGAGTCGGATTGGGATGCGTTCTAATGTAGCACGACAAAGTGATCGCGTACGCATCCAAGCAGCTAAAAACCCACGAGAAGAATTATCCAACTCATGATTTGGAGTTGGCAGCCATAGTCTTTGCCTTGAAGCTATGGCGTCACTACTTATATGGGGAGGCATGTGACATATTCACCGATCACAAGAGCCTCCAATATCTGCTTTCTCAGAAGGATTTGAACTTGAGGCAACGAAGATGGCTTGAGCTATTAAAAGATTATGACTGCACCATTTAGTATCACCGAGGGAAGGCAAATGTAGTAGCTGATACTTTGAGCAGGAAGTCGATGGGGAGTTTATCCCACTTGGCCGTGAGTAGGACATCCCTGGCGAGAGAGCTAGCGATGAGCCTGGGCCCAGGGGTTTTGTTATCTGTGGCTAATTCAGGTGGATTGGTGGCACACATGCGTGTAGAGTCCACTTTGGTTGATATGCTATGAACGGCTCAGGGTGAGGATTCTTTCTATTCTCTAACGAAGGATCTAGCTGTGAGAGGTGATGCAGAGGGTTTCAGAGTGGACTCTGAGGGGATTCTCAGCTACAGGGATAGGATTGTGGTACCAGACATGGTAGAGGTCCATCGGAAGGTACTAGAGGTGGCCCATTATTTAACTTACATTATGCATCCGAGGGCCACCAATATGTACCAATATCTGAGGCAGCACTACTGAGAAGCGAGAGGTGGCAGAATTCATATCCAAATGTTTGGTCTGTCAGCAAGTAAAGGCCTAACACTTGGTCAGAGAAAGGAAACGACTCTATCTGGGAAGTGGTGGATCGCCTGACCAAATCGGCGTACTTTATTCCGGTGAAAACCACTTTCTCTGCTGAGCAGTATGCACAGTTGTTCCTTGACCATTTTGTGACTTACCATGGGATCCCAGTTATGATCATATCTGACCGAGGCACTTAGTTCAGCACTCGGTTCTAGCAGTCGTTCCAAGAGGATTTGGGTACATAGGTGCGTTTCAGTACCGCTTTCCATCCTCAAACAGATGGTCAGTCAGAGAGGACCATTCAAATGCTTGAGGATATGCTGAGGGCGTGCGTGATGGACCTGGAGGGTAGCTGGGAGAGGCATCTACCTTTGGTAGAGTTCGCCTACAGTCACTATAGTAGCATCAGTATGGCCCCGTTTGAGGCTTTGTACGAGCACAGGTGCAGATCGCCGATAGGCTGGTTTGAGGTCGGCGAGTCCCAAATACTAGGGCCGAACTTGGTTCATGACATCGTAGAGAAAGTGAAGCTCATCAAGGAGTGACTTCTAGCAGCTTAGAGTCGTCAGAAGATGTATGCCGATGGTAAAGCCCGCGACGTGGAGTTTGAGGAAGGGAATTCAGTCTTCCTGAAGTTGGCCCCTATGAAGGGGGCTGTGCGCTTTGGGAGGAGGGGAAAGTTGAGCCCCAGATTCATCGGGCCTTTTCCTATCTTGCGGCATAGAGGAGCAGTTGCTTATGAGTTGGCTCTACTGCCTAGCATGGATCGAGTGCATCCTATTTTCCATGTCTCCATGCTTAAGCGATATGTTCGGGATGAGTCCCATATTCTAGATGTTGCTGCGGTGGAGGTCGATCAAACCATTTCTTATGAGGAGCGACCTGTGGAGATCCTAGACAAGCACGTGAGGAAGCTAAGGTCCAAGGAGGTCCCCATGGTGAAAGTTTATTGGGAGCATCACTCAGTGTAGGAGGCCACTTGGGAGGTCGAGCAAGATATGAGAGAGAAGTACCCGTACATTTTTGATGCCGAGGTGAGCTTCTCTTCTTCATATCAAAATTGGAGGACGAATTTTCCTTAAGGGGGGATGAATTTTTATGCCCAAAAGTCCTAAAATAATATTTTAGTCCTCAGTAGGGATCCGTGGGCTCGAGTTAGCGTGGTTTGGCATAGAGTCGCGAAATTTAATTCGGGTAAGCTGCATATATGGAAAAAATTAGAAAAAATATATTTATTTTATATATGTGATTTAGCATGCTAGGATGATAGAGGGTCCCGAGACGAGTTCAGCGGTTCAATCGAAACTCGAATTAGAGTTAGAACGGGTTATATACGGGCTAGTTTAGTCGGATAACTTAAGTGGGGGTATTTTGGTCATTTGGAACAAACAAGGGTCTATAAATTGGAAACTAGGGTGTGTGGCCAGGGATTTTGCCACACGCCACCCGAGGATCAAGGAGGAGGACAGAGAGGCACCGCCGAGAGGAGGAGTAGGAACTCTAGTGCCGGATTTCGCAAGATCGTCGACGTTCAACGTAGGAAGATCCCTAGCTTCTTCTTCCTTCCTTGTTTCTCCAAAAGAGGTGAGTGGATGAGCCTTCTTTTTCCTCTTTTCTTCACCAGCCATGCTGCCCCTATGTCATGGGGTTCTTGTCATTTCCAACGGGTTTTTCCGTGAATCAAATTGGTTAATCGTGTTGAGAGTTTTACCATGATCGTATTGATTCTATCGGATTGAATTTTGGGCAATTGGCCACCCCCTTCCTTGCTGTGCTGCCCCCTTTCTTTCTTCAATTCTTGATGGCTTCTTTGAAGATTCTTGATGGTTTTTGAGAGTTCTTGGTGGTGGTTTGATATCTTGAGGAAAGGGGAAAGATGGAGGATGTTTAGGGTGTGCCGCCCTCTTATAGGGCACTTTGAGAACCCTAGGGTGGCTGGCCACCCTAAAGGTTGGATTTTTAGTGGTTAAATATATTTTTCACACCTAGGAGATACACTATAGGGCATGTTGGGCTTGTTCCTAAGGAAAGAAACAATATAGGACCCTACACTTAGACAGTTGAAAACCTAGGGACACCTAGAGACACTAGGACCTTGGTTTAACTTTCGGGAGGGCCAACCCTAAAGACACTTAAGGGGGCCGAACCTTCCTTGCCATTAGAGCACTCGGGTGAGGGAGGGAGGCCGGCCCTAGGTCATTCGTCTAAGGTCCTTAAGGGCGGGGTGATACCCTATTCCTAGAGTTTGCTATACATGCTTTCCATGCTCTAATACTACGCTTTTATACGTACTATGCTATACTTCTTTGCTTATTGTACACGCTGTGATGTTATGATTTTGGTGTTATTTCCCGTAATATATAATTGCATTTGAAGGTATGCCATAGACATACCTTTGTTACCTATTGTGCATATCTTGTTATGCTCATTTATATATGTACTTGCGCGTGTGATGTTGTGATGTGCGTGTTGCATTTCCCGGGAGCCTCGCTGGTGTGGGGAAGATATGCCCCAAGGAGACAGCATTGGCCTTATTCCGGAAGTCCGGCTGGTGCAGGGCGTGTTAGGTGAAATGGTCACACTAGAAGGGGGGTGAATAGTTTGTTATCTAAATCTTTCGCCTAATTCTGGTTTTAAAAGTTTCTTAAATTATTTAGGCAAATTGCAATTTATCGACTAGATGCGGAAGCAAAAATAAACCAATTAAACACAAACAAAGATAACAATGCTAACACGGAGATTTATAATGATTCGGCCCCAATGCCTACTCAATTACCTAAGCACCCCGCTTAGGATTTCCAAACTAAGTTTACTAGACTAAATTGTTTCCCTTACACAGAGAACTTTGACCCGAAGAGTGTCACTCTCAACCTAAGGTACTTCCACACCCGAAAGTCTCCGCTTCTTACCGAGAGCACTCTTCCATCTCAACCCCAAGGGACAGCTCAACTAATCCTAGTAAACTATGTTTACACAAGTGGCTTTACACCTTCTACACCAAGGTAACCACTTACAGACAAGACCTAACACTAGGTCTTCTTACAAGCTCAAATACAATGAAGTGAAAATAAATTAAAGACAAGTCTATTACAATAAGAGGAAGAAAATAACTTATCACAATGTAAACACCTCTTCTTTTCGAGCCTAGCACCCTTGATGAACCCTTTGATGAAGAACTCTTTGAAGGTGAGGGATCAAGAACTAGGTTTGAAGAATTTTATCAATTGAAAGATTTGGAGGATGCTAGAGATCACTCTTTGAATGTTATTAGCCTAAAAAATTACATGGGAGGAGGATTAAAGAAGTTAGGTGAGGGGTATTTATAACCCCTCAACGGAACGGCTGCTCAACGGGCATTTTTTCGCCCGTTGGACGCCGTTCGGTCGTTTGCTGGTCGATCGTTGGTCGATTGACCGATCGACCACCCAGCGACCGTTGGCAATTCTTTCTTCTGCCACTCTGTCCAGTCGACCGACTGAGTCTCGATTCTGCTCCTCTGCTATTCGATTGACCGATCTGTCGACCGAAGCAAGCATTGTCAGTTTTTGGCTTTGGTCGGTCTACCGAAGTAGCCACTGCCAATTTTTAACCATCTTCGGCCGACCGACCGGTCGACCAAATTGGCTACTGCCAATTTTTAACATCATTCGGTCGATCGACCGGTCGACCGAGCCTAGGCTGAACTTGATTTTTTTTCAGCCTTCTTCTTGCGCGCTTCACGACTTTCAATGTGTGTCAACTTGGAGAGCTTTCCATGTGTTTTTTAGACTCGTCCAAGACATCTTTGGTGCACACATCAAACTTCAAGAGATTTCCATGACGAACCCTAATGCGATGATCAATATCCTTCTGATTTTTCGATTTCTCCGATATTTCTGATCGAGGACATCGAGCACTAACTGATATGGAACCTGGAAATATTTCTCAATGAAACATTAGTTCCATGTTTATTATCATCAAAACCGAGATTAAGACCAAGGTAGAAAACCTTAGGCCAACAGGGAGATCATACCCCAAGGAGACAACCCGGAGACCTGAGCAGTGAGGGGAATGTATGCCCCAATAGGCTGACACTGAGTTGGTTGGTAGTGCGGCAGCCACCCGTCTACCTACCCTATGTGGCTACGTGGGACCGACGGGTCCGAAGGTGGTTCATGTGGATGATGCATCATGTGTCTTATTCATTATTTTTGTGGTATTGTTACTATATGATTATCATGCGTAGTGTAAAAGATATGGTGTTATCATGATGTTGTTTACCGCTTGAGTTATGTTTTCTTTCACGTTGATGATGATATAGAGGATATGAGGACTGATCTACTCACTAAGTCCCATTGGACTTACCCCTTATTTTGTTGTTTTACATCACCTGAGCTAGATCAGGGAGGTACCGGGGTGCAGTTGCGCGACTGGCGGCGGCTGGACAACGGGTCTCGTTACATGTCGTGGTCGAGGGGCATACTGAGTCCTTTTCTTTGTTTCTTGAGTCATTGAGTCATATCGACTCGGTTTACTTATGTTTCCGCATTTTATTTACTTTGAGTTATCCGCTTCTGTAAGCAAACTTTAATTCCATTTTCTTTTGAACATTGGTTATTGTTGAGTTGATGGTTAGGGTTTTGGAATTTAAAAGTCTTTTCAAAATTTCCTAGAAGTATTAATAGAATGTTCATGGTTTGGTTAGTTTACATGTGGTTCAGCTTGAATTTAGACTTCGGGGTATGTGACGTACCCTGGTCGGTCATACTGGGTTTGGGGTATGACATTGGCGAATTAATTCTTCCTCCTCTCCATTGGTGACCGGCCATCTACTTCCTCCTTCCCGGTCTTTTATGAAGCCAAATTGGAGGTGTCTTCTACTTGGGTGTGCCTCCTACTTCATTCACATGGACTATTCGAAAAAGGACAGCGAGGTATTCTTTAATCTACCTCCTCATTTTGGAGGCCGGTTCTTGGTTGAAGGGTCGGCCTAGCTCTTGAGGTTTCGGGGTTTGAGAAAGCGTATCCGTTGAGCCACAACGAGTCTGATTATTCGCTGCCCCTTTGTTGCGAGGCAGCTGGTGTCATGTCCCAAACTCAGGGTCACATGACCGGCTAGGGTATACGTGCCTATACCCTGCAGTCTAACTCATGCACATGCCAACTCATAAAATATAGCGGAAGAAATAAACAGCTTTTTGTTATAAAAGAGAAACCAAAATAGATTTCAATTAAACAGTAAAGTTTTTATCAAAAAGTTCAAGTGCGTAAATAAAATGAATCAAAGACCAACAGTGTACTTAACAAATTAAATCTGAATAAAAGACATGAATGTCTCCACGGGACTACAACTCCAAAACACCAAACCACAAGTGCATGACAAAACTACCAAAGACTCAACTACGACCCCTAACTTGGACTACTATGAGATCAATGTGGCTCCTCTGCCCTCCAGCTGCGTCAAGTGCTCCAGCCCACCTCACCGGTCAGGCTCTGCAAAACAAAACAAAATGACAACAGGTGAGTTCAAAAAACTCAGTGAGCGGTTCTACCAACCCCCACGAGAAACCAAACACAAATATATAGTATAATGATTAAACATCTGACTCAAGCAGGAAAGGTCACAAGGGAGTGACTAGCTAATAGGCCATTTGGCCACGACATGCCTGAAGGCATCCAACACCCTAATGGTGAAGTACAATAGGCCTAAGCTTACCATGCCCTAAGGCAACAAAATATACAAGGATAATCGCGATTGACTCATCCGAGCTTATCCTAACATAAAGAATCTCAGGAGCAATCGGGATTGACCCGTCCGAACTTGCTCCACGAGACGCGAAGGAACAATCAGGATTCGCCCATCCGAATTTATCCCTTTAAGATATCAGAGGAATAATCAGAATTTGCCCGTCCGAACTTGTTCGACGAGTAAGCACAGGAAAATTGGGATTTGCCCATCCGAACTTGTTCTAATGAGATAACGTAGGAATAATCAGGATTCACCCATCAGAACTTATTGCTTTAAAGACAGGTTGGGAATTAACCATCCAACCTTCTGGGCCAAGCCCACAATCCGGCTCCTAGCCAAGCCTCTCCGCCACTTATAAAGAAATGGCGCAATATGACCTAAGTCAAATGTCTCCTACGGTGTCTTAGGGATGCCTTTATTGGAAATGCTGCAACACCTAATACTCGATCCCAACTCCTAGACCTGTAACATATAAACTCGTGAGGTTTTGTTCTATGCACAAAACTTAATTTATTGGTTCATAACCGATTATGCTGCCCCTTTGAATTTTAATTATGCAATTAAAATTATCATCACAAAAATTAGGGTTTTGTTTTAGGATTTTGTTCTTAGTTTACTGTTGTGCCCGAAACTGGTGTATCTCACCCGAATCTGGTTTCCAGAGTGTATCCTATGTTTCCAAACTATATTTTCTGGTCAAAACGATAGGTTACATGACTATATTCAGAAATCTATTCGCATCACAACAGAGATTTTAAAATCAGCAAATATTTAACAATTCAGCATGAACTTTCAGCAAGATTAAATTTTCAGCATGACATGGTAATTAAATCCGAAATTCACAGCAATTGAATCTTTAATTACCATCAAAATAGAATTATAAAATTGAGATAAATCTCACAACATACATATTTATTAAACAAGACTAGCAAGAACCTACATCATCTTAAAACAAGAATCAAACTTCATGATCAAGAACCCACATCAAGAACACACACTTGGCATCAAGATTAAACCCTTTCTTTGTAAATCATGATTACTATTCAAAAATCACAAAGTAATTACAAGACATGCATTAACATATAGGAATCTAAATTGACAAGCAATTCATGGCATAGATCTCAAGAATTCACAAGAATCCTCTCCTAGGCATTTTATCAAACACGTAGAGGGCACCCTTATCTCCACCTTGGCCGAGCACCCCTAGGACCATCCTAGGCTTCCGACGAGCTCCATGGGGGTGTTGGGGGGGGGGGTCGGGTCTCCTCTCACATGGAAATCACAAAGAAATGGCGAGAATTCGAGAAACGATGGAAAACCAACAAGAATATCTTGACTTCAAGAACGGCTCAAGAATATGAAAGAAACCCGAGAAAAGGTGGGGTAAAACCACTCACCTGATTGGGAAGAAAGAACTAGAGAAGAACTTCTAAGCGGCGGCCTCCAAATCCGGCCTCAAAGGGGGCGGTGGCTCCAAGATCAAGAAGAGAGGGGCGGCGGCTCCACCTCAAGCCGGCTGCTTCAAGAGAGGGGAAGAGGGGAGGATAGCTCGGTGGCTGGGGCTTGAGGGCGGCGGCTCCAAGGAAGAGAAAAAGGGGGGAGGGGCTGCTCCACTTGACTGGGCGGCTCCTCTTGTTGGCTTTAAGTTTTTAACCTTAGTCTTAATCTCGGTTTTGATGGTTTTATGATAACAAACATGAGACTAATGATTTTATTGAGAATATATTTTAGGTTCCAAATCAATTAGCGTTCAATGTCCTCGATAGAAAATATCGGAAGAAATTAGAAATCGAAAGGACATTGATCGTCGTGCTCGGGTTCATCGTGAAAGTTTCTCGAAGAACGACGAGTGCACCAAAGATGCATTGGACAGGCTCAAAGATCACATGAAATCTCTC
Organism: Canna indica; assembly: GCA_034359265.1. Taxonomy (NCBI): domain Eukaryota; kingdom Viridiplantae; phylum Streptophyta; class Magnoliopsida; order Zingiberales; family Cannaceae; genus Canna; species Canna indica. The sequence continues at coordinate 53,832,670 of CP136891.1, read as the reverse complement.
CAAGTTGATGGTCGTTGAAAACCAAAACCCGAAAATGAAGTGCGGAAGAAAATCGACTGAAGAAATAAATCTCAGCCTAAATTCGATCGACCGGGTGGTCGACTGAATAGGGTAAGGTATCAGGCAGTAGCCTTGTCGATCGACCGATAAAGGCCTAAAATAGGCAATAAAGTTGGCAGTCGATCGATCGATCGACCGAGCGGTCGACCGACCTGCATATAAGCCAAAGACGCAATCACGTCGGTCGATCGACCAGAGAGAATTGCAGCGATCGAAAGACCGATCGACCGACTATTCGATCGGCGGCCTGTAAGAGATAGTTTTCTATCCGTTGAACAGTCATTTCTTCAGCAGGGTATAAATATACCCTCATATGATTCTTTTAACAACTTTTCTTGACTTTCACAGCCTTCATTGAGCATTCAAAGAGGAAAATTTGAAGCCTTCCAAAAATCTCTGCTTCTCTGTCTGCGACATTTTCTTCAAGCGTACAAGCTCTGCTGCCTCAACTCGGGAATTGATTCGAGTTCTACCTCCTAAAGAGTTGAAGGCTCCAAGGCTTGGAAAAGAGCACGAAATCTTGGTTTCATTTTAAGCTCTTTTCAATTGTAATTTTATCTGTTATTTGAACTGATTTTAAATTTGTGTGTATGAAGACCTTGTGTTAGGTCTGTTGTGTGGAAGTGGTATCCTTAGTGAAAATGAGTAAAGCCACTTGTGTAAACTTAGTGTTTACAAGGATTAGTTTAGTTGTCCCTTAGGGTTGAGGACTCTCGATAAGAAGGCGGTGACTTCCGGGTGTGGAAGTGCCTTAGGTCGAGAGTGCATCTCATCGATGAAAAGTCCTCTGTGTAAGAGAAACGTAAATTAATCTAGTAAAACTAGTTTGGAAATCCTAAGCGGGGTGCTTAGGTAGTGGAGTAGGCATTGGGGTTGAACCACTATAAATATCTTGTATTTGCATTGACTTCTTATTTGCTTTAATTGCAAAATCATTTATTGCTTCCACATATAATCATCGAATTGCAAATTGCCTAAACCAATCTAAGTAAATGATTAAAAGTTGATTTAGGCTAATTGAATTAGTAAACACACTATTCACCGTCCTCTAGTGTCACCATTTCGCCTACATTTGGTGTCAGAGCAGGTTCGTAGCTTGAGATTTCACCATCTCTTCTGCACCTTATCTCAATCTTGAAATGGCTCTAGAGTCGGTTGTTTCCGCACCTCCTAGGTTCGATGACTCAAACTTTGGTCTTTGGAAATATAGGATGTACACTTTTTTAAAGACTAAAGGGTTTGGAGTCTTTAACATGTTACATTGGGAACTCATTGAACCTAAGGATGATATGCATGCTTGGAGTGAATTAGATAAAAAAATGTTTAAGTATAATGGAGATGCCATGAATTGTATTCTTTACACATTACCAAATGACTTCTTAGAAAAAGTTATGCATTGTTCTTCGGCTTTTGATTTATGGGTCTCGTTAAATGTTTTATATGATTATGCCAAAACCAAAGAAATTGGCACTTTTGATGAAGGTGGTGATGACAATGGTCACACACCTACTACTAATCGTGGTTTTGATGCTCATAGCTCTTCTAGTCAAAGAAGTAGCACCAAGAGCCGAAAAAGAAGAGTAATCTGTCATGCTTGCAAAGAGAAGGGGCATGTGCAGAAAAATTGCCCAAGCATGAAAACAAAGCAAGGAAGAGGTCAAGTGCTTCCACCTCCACCTCTCACACATTTGAAACACCCTCTAGCAATGACTATGAAGCTACCTCAAAAGTTTGCCTCATGAGTACTAATGATGAGGTATAATATCTCCCTTCTAGTCATAATAATGAAAATGTTAGTACTAGCTCTTCTAATTCCCATGATATGCAATATGATGAGTTAGTAAGCGAATATAAGATAATGTACACCTTGCTTACTAAAAAGGATAAGGAAAATAAGATGCTAAAGAAAGAAAATGTAATGCTTAATTCTCATGTGCATGAATCAAAGCTAGAAAATGAGAAATTGAAGTCTAACTCATTTGGTTTATGCCATGATAGATTGAATTTTGAGCTTAAGGACTTAAAGCTTGAAAATAAAAATTTAAAATTTGAGAATTCAAAAATAGTAAGTGAGAACAATATATTTAAATCTCAACTATATGCCATGCATAAGTCAATTGAAGTTTTGAAAGATGAGATTTTGGTTTTGAACAAGGAAGTACATAATTTGAGAAACTCAACTTCCTTCAAGAAAAATGGAAAGAAAAATATTTCCTTCAAAAATGCCTATGATCATCATAAATCTCATGCTAAGCATTCTAATGCAAAATCTCATGCTATGCATCCTAATGCCAAATCTCATGTTAGGCATTGCACTTTTAAACCTCAAATTCAAAAGAAAAATATTTCACTTAAGAATGCTCATGACCATCATCCTTTTCATGTCAAGCATTCTAAGGATAAATCTCATGTCCATAACAAAAACAAAAAGAAATTTAATGGACATTGCTTTTGTTGTGGTGTATTTGGGCATGCCATCCATGATTGCGCATTAAAGAGAAATCCAAGTGGTGCTAGGACACTTTGGATTCCTAAGCCCTCTAACCCCCAAGGACCCAAAGCTATTTGGGTACCAAAGGTATCATGCTCTTTTGTAGGGGGAGGAACCACACGAGGGTAAAGAAATTGAAGGATTAAAGTTGAACTTGGATCTTAATGAGAAATCTCCAAGAGATTGCAACTTCAAATCATCATGATGCCATAGGTATGGAAATTGGCATCTAGGTATACTTTTTATCATCTCCTTATTTTGGATTGTTTTCATTTAAGTTGGAGTAATGAAACTATGTTTATATTGAGTTGCTTTCCCCGCTCTTGTTAAAGAGTTCTTTTGAAAATGCTTTTGATATTTGATTTCCCTATCTCCTTGGAGACCTAGGTGGCCTATAATGGGCCTAAGCGACCTTGCGGTTCTAAATCGTAAGCACATTGTTGGCCTTTCGGTTTTTAACCAATAAGAAGGGTTGGAGATCTTACTTTTCAAAATTTCATATTTTGAGATCTCTTGATTCATTTTGTTATCATGAATAAATTACATGAAAATTAATCCATGCTATTTAGTGAAGATGAATTTGGAAAATGATACTTGGTTTTTCTCTTCACTATTTAGTTTGATAGCTTGCATGTAGATTTGGTTTCATTTTCTATTTATGAAGTATTCTTTCAAGTTATAAGTATGTTAGGAAGGCTAATAACTAAAAAGAAAAAGATTAGTTTGGCTAAATTTTTATGAATACGGTATAACTTCAATTAATTCAAAATCTTAGTGTTATACCTCATTGTTTAGGCTTAAGTTATGTCTCTATACTTATGATGGTAATCACATGTAAAATCCTTGATTTCTCATAAGTAGGTAGAACTTTAGTACTTAGACAAATTTCATTAAATGAAACTTGTTCTAGGTAAGTATCTATTATTAGAGACCTTCTATTAAGTCCAAACTAGTTTAAACATACTTAGAGATCTTATTCCTCAAATGTTTCACATCTTAGGATCTCTTAGATTCATTTTAATATCATGATAATTCATTAAAATGAATCTTTACTATCTAGCATAGATTAAGACTTTTAAATGGAACATTGCTTTGAATCTTTGCTTTTTAGTATGTTAGCTTGCTATTAGGCATATTATTCGTTATGATACTAATGAAGTCTACTTGCAAGTTAAGAATTGAAAAGCTATGCTATCTAAAAGAAAATAAAAAAGAAAATGAAAAGTTGGGCAAATTTCAAGAAAAATGTATGGTTTTAATTTTGCAAAATCTTAGTATAATAATTGAATATTAATGCTTTAATGATGTCTCTATATACTCATGATTGATTTTGTAAGATAAATGTTTGAATTTTCATGAGCAGAAAAAATTTGGATAACTTAGGCAATTTTATGATATCTTGATTAAATGAAACATGCTCTAGGTTAAAATTTCTTATTAGAGATCTCATTTTGAGTAAATACCAAATGAACATGTTTAGATACATATATCACATGAGTCTAGTTATTTATAACTTGAAAATTCATGTCTAGATGATCAAATACAATTGGTATCTTAATTTAGAGAACTTAAGCATGAGAAGTGTGACCGAAGTCAACAAAATGACTTGGACACTTGATTTTAAGTCCAAACTTCATAAACATATTTAGGAATAGGTATGACATGTTTCCAAGCACTTAGAATGGAAAATTCATATGGATATGGATAAAATGACAATAGAGGTTAATTCATGATTATCTCTTTTGAACCTAGTTGACTTAAAGGTCTCATTTCCAATCCATATTTGGGGAACATGTTTAGATTTTCTCATGTAAGGTATCCATAGGCTTAAGGTTGAAAAATCATGAGTAAACGTTAAGATTGAAACTTAGCAAGTTTCATAAAAACTAGTTTAGTTTTGAATGAAACCATGCTAGGTTGATATCTTGACTTAAGGACATAATTTTCATTTCAAACTTGACATATATTCTTTACATGATCATCATGTGGTGTCATGAAAGTTTGAATGAAAATTGAAGAAGTTTTAAGAATAACTAAAATTTACAAAAATATCATTTCAACCTACAATTGATATCAATTTCAGTTATTTCTAGAAAAATATAGAAAATTAATTTTGAGATGATTCTTGAAGTTGCCCCTTCATTGAAAAAACTAGTATGGTGTGTAAAAATTTCAAAAAGTTTCATCAAGAATCTAATTTATAATGGAATTTTGAAGTTGGATTTTAAAAATGCAAAGTATCATCCTTATTTGAGATATCAATCTTTTCGATACTTTGATCTTTCTTCAAAAACTTCAAATGAAAATTTATGTATACCATTTGGATTCTATTTCTAATATCATTCACACAATTTTTTGAGTAAAATCATTCCTAGAAATTATTTTGATATCTTGAATGATACCTAGAAATAAGCTTTTGATTAGAATCAATATAGGATGAAAAAAATGGACTTTGACTTTTAAATTCTTTTGAGTTCAAACTTGATACATGCATCTCAAATGACCATTCAATATATGGTATCAAAATTTTCATCCAAAAATTGTTTTCAAAAATTTGTTAAAGATGTGATTTTGTTTAGATTTAAAATTTTGATTTTTTTTAATCTTGAAGTATAGGTTGACCTTAGTCAACAAAGTAACTTAAAAATTTCATCTTAAACCCCAACTTAATTCATGGACTTAGATTCTCTCATGTTTGAAGTCTAGATGCCCAAATATGAGAAAACATGAGTAGATAGCAAAACTTGAGACTTAGCATTTCCATGATTTCAAGCATACTTTGAAGGAAATCATGCTAAGTTCATAATACTTGAGTGATACTTGAATGCATACATGATTTAGTTTAGAATTGTCTCTATCATTTTTTTTATCATCTATGATTTATTGTTTCATATCAAATATTATTTTCCATCCCTTTGGATGACATTTTCATGTTTCGTGAAAAATATTCTTTAGAGTCTCAACTTCATGAATTTCATGATTTAATTCCATCCCTATGTCTAGAATGTCCTTTCTTACTCTTTTTGATTGATGTCAAAAGGGGGAGAAATGTATAGTCAAAAGGGGGAGAAAAGTATAGATAAAATGGGGAGAAAAGTATAGAAAATCCATGCATATAGATAGGGGGAGTTTATTCATATAGATATGCATGTTGATAGGGGGAGAAATCCCTAAATTGATATCTTATGTGCTTTAATGATTATATATTTTCTTAAAGATGTTTGTCATCATCAAAAAGGGGGAGATTGTTGGCTTTAGGTTTTCAACCTTAGCCTTAATCTCGGTTTTGATGGTTTTGAAGATAACAAACATGGGACTAATAATTTCATTGAGAATATGTTTTAGGTTCCATATCAATTAGTGTTCAATGTCCTCGATCGAAAATATTAGAAGAAATAAAAAATCGGAAGAACATTGATAGTCGCGCTCGGGTTCATCGCAGAAGTTTCTCGAAGAACGACGAGTGCACCAAAGATGCATTGGATGGGCTCAAATATCACATGAAAGCTCTCCAAGTTGATGGTCATTGAAAGCCGGAACATGGAAATGAAGCGCGGAAGAAAATTGGCTGAAGAAACAAATCTCAGCCTAAATTCGGTCGACCGAGTGGTCGACCGAATAGGGTAAGGTATTAGGCAGTAGCCTTGTCGATCGACCGGTCAGTCGACCGAACACTGCCTAAAATAGGTAGTGGCTACATCAGTCGATCGGTCGATCGATCGACAGAGGCCTAAAATAGGCAGTAAGGTTGGTGGTCGATCGAGCGGTCGATCGACCTGCATATAAGCCAAAGATGCAATCGCGTCGGTCGATTGACTGGTCGACCGAAGAAGAAATCACGTGATCTTGCGTCTGGGCGGTCGATCCGTCGGTTGATCGACCAGAGAGAATTGCAGCAGTCAAAAGACCGGTCGACCAGTCGGTCGACCGACCATTCAACCGATGGCCTATAACGGATAGTTTTCTATCCGTTGAACAGTCGTTCCTTCAGCAGGGTATAAATATACCCTCATATGATTCTTTTAACAACTTTTCTTGACTTCCACAGCCTTCATTGAGCATTCTAAAAGGAATATTTGAAGCCTTCTGCCTCAACTATTCTCTGTCTACGACATTTTCTTCAAGCGTATAAGCTCTGCTGTCTCAACTCGGGAATTGATTTGAGTTCTACCTCCTGAAGTGTTGAAGGCTCCAAGGCTTGGAAAAGACCACGAAATCTTAGTTTCATTTTAAGCTCTTTTCAATTGTAATTTTATATGTTATTTGAACGGATTTTAAATTTGTGTGCGTGAAGACCTTGTGTTAGGTCTGTTGTGTGGAAGTGGTATCCTTAGTGAAAAGGAGTAAAGCCACTTGTGTAAACTTAGTATTTACTAGGATTAGTTTAGTTGTTCCTCAAGGTTGAGGTGGAAGAGGACTCTCGATAAGAAGACGGTGACTTCCAGGTGTGAAAGTGCCTTAGGTCGAGAATGCGTCTCTTCGGTGAAAAGTCCTCTGTGTAAGGAAACGTAAATTAATCTAGTAAAATTAGTTTGGAAATCCTAAGCAGGGTGCTTAGGTAGTGGAGTAGGCATTGGGGCCGAACCACTACAAAAATTTTGTGTTTGCATTGACTTCTTATTTGCTCTAATTGCAAAATCATTTATTGCTTCCGCATATAATCATCGAATTACAAATTGCCTAAACCAATCTAAGTAAACGATTAAAAGTGGATTTAGGGTAATTGAATTAGTAAACACATTATTCACCCCCCCCCTCTAGTGTCGCCATTTCGCGTACACCTCTCTCGACGCGGCTTGTGCTGCTCCAATAGGGAGTCGCAAGCCAGGGGGGGGTTATACTACTCCCCTCCTCAAAACTAATTCCACTAACCCTCTTAGCAAACTCGCATCCGTCTCGAGCCGAATCCTAACCCGCTAAACTAACTAAACTTAATTAACTCAATCTAACCCCATGCCCCACATAAACATCAAACACATGCACACCCATGCAATATAATTTAATAATCAAACACACACACACAAAAAAAAATTAAATAAATTTTTTATCTACGCAGGGAAGGGAATTGCATAATTCAAACTCCCACTTACCCGAGCTCGTAAGCTCGCACTGGATCATGAGTCAACTCTGCTCGACCTCGAACTAGCCCGCTAGGTTGACAATCATAAGAAAAATAGAAAAGAAACATTAATATCTAGGATATTACAGCTGGTGTGGACTATTATTCGAGGACATGCATGTGGGCGTCTTGATACGGGAATATGAGCACCCTGTCCAACCGCGGTATAAGGTATACCTTCCCCCTTCTACTCATAGATTGAATTCCTTAGTTGTTGCTAAAGTAGAACGTTGTTTTGGGATGTTTTTATTTTTTAAATTGCTATTTCCGCTGTGTTTCTTATTCCCATCCCAACATGTGTTTCCTTCTTCGGCGAATCCTCCCGTTATGCAGTCGATGACTCCCTGGATGTCGTGGTAGGGTTGTTCACCTTTAGAGTCATCGTGGTTGTCTGTATCACCAGATGGTGATGAGTTGCTAGGACTTCAGCGTTGTCGATAGTTCCGTCGGCTTTGGCTGCAACTCCGATCATGTCAGATGTAATGGTCGAGGAGACCTTCTCTGATTAATCATTAAATCTGATCATCAAGGATCACACACTCTTCGGTGGTGTGTCCATAGGTTCGGTGGAACTCACACCTTTTGCCCTTGTCGCCTTTTAATGAAGATCTCACCCTTTTGGGACAGCTAGGGGGCTTGAGCAGTACAGGTAGTATACCTCTTGTAGGATGGTCTCTCTTGAGGTATTGAGGGGTTGGTACCTTTCAAATCGAATACTCGCTAGGTTGTAGTCTTGGTAGTGGCGATCGCGGTCTTCGCTTTTCCTGTCTCCATTTCTGGATTTCTTGTCTACGACAATGGCCTTAAGATTTTGCGAGTTAGTTTTTTTAGCTTCTCAAAGTTATTCCATCTTGATGAAGCTAGCGGCCTTCTCTTGAAACTCGAGCATATTCTTAGGCTTGGTCATGATGATGTGGTTGGCAAAGAGTCCGAGCTTTAGCCTGAACTGAATGCAGAAGAGCTCAATTTGTGGGTCGAGATTGGGAATTTCAGCTGCTATGACCTGAAACCTGTTTAGGTACTCTCTTAGGGGCTCATGTTGCCCTTTCTTGACATACTAGAGGGCATCCCCATCATGTAATACACTTGTGATGTGGTGAACCGATTGAGGAAGACGCAGGAGAGGTCTTCGAAGGATTGAATAGATCCCGACGGGAGGGAGAAAAATGACAACAAATCAGTTTTCCCCAAGAAAGTTGGAAAATGCTCTGTAGAGTGCTGGATTAGTTGCTCCATGATACTATTGTAGGATGCTAGGGTGGTAGGCAACTCGCTCCTTTGTGGGAGGCATGTTGTCATCATGTGCTCGGCAAAGGATCCCACGTCGAGGGGGAGGGCAGTTTCGGCTTTTCTGACTTTGGGATCTTCACCTTTTTCCAAGCGAAGGATGTTGGAGGCCTCGTCACGAAGGATGGAAACTTTCCTCCTTCTTTCTAAGTGATTGCTCTTCCCATGCTGTGAGTGACAACGCTCATGGTTAACCGAGGGTTGTCCCTGGGACCATATCAATATCTCATGGGGAAGATGGGCTGGCCTCGGAGCGTCGCTCCTTACTATTTCAGTGTCACCAGGCTACATCTGATCGTCATCGTCGGGCCATTGTCGTTGGCGTGTAGCGGCGGTCGCTTGGCTTTGGGTTCCAGCAATTGTGGGGAAGGTAAGCTTTACTCGGCCCAACAGTGGGTGCCAAATGTTCCTGCCTGAGGATCGGAGTACTTTGGTCTGGTTCGGTGTCTCTCCATGTCTGGTTCAACGCCAATGAGGGGGGAGGGGGAGCTGCAAAAGACATTCTGACACTCAAGTTAGGAGGACTCCAAGGTGGACTTAATGAAATTAGAACTTAGGGTTACCTGAGGCATGTCGTGTCCGTATTTATTGCAGGTGGAGGTGATGACGCCGCCCAAAAATCTCATGGGGATATTGCATAGAATGGGTGAAGGCTGATCCTAGAGATGGCAGGCTTGTAATGTCGTATCCCTCTTGATATGGAAGGATGTGGATATCCTTGTATAGCCGTGTGAGGTCCTCAGAGATAGCTGCTTGGGCTGCCTCGAATCTGGTTTAGGGGTGTAGCTAGGTGAAACCCCCTAGGGGGAGCCACTTGGTCCAGCCTGAGACGTGTGATGAGGCGCTTAATGGGTCTAATCCGACCAGGCCCATTAGTCCTAGTCCAATCCAACACCCAACTTCTCTAACCTTTCGATCAAATCGATGAGTTTGAGTACATGGGTCAGGAAGAATTGTTTTGACAGCTCATACCTAGCAGTTCTACTCTCTTTACCATACAACTCATTTAGGTGAAGTATGATGGATCTAGCATCCATCTTTTCATGTTGCCTCTATCAGACATCTTACATAGAGGAGAGCATTATTCATTGTTTAATAGTACTATCATCTTGCCACTTCTTATAAGTGGCCCTGACTTCCTCAAATGCCCTCTACACTTGGGTTTTCGGTGGCCGGTTATCAAGTTGTAGGAGAGTTTCTCCCGAGTGAGGATAATCCTCAAGTTTCGCAACCAATCGACATAGTTGGGTCCAATTAATTTATTAGCATGAAGAATGCAACGTAACGACAGTGTAGTTGACATTGTGATGATGAAAAAGCTACAACGAAAAGAAGACATACATAAGCATATGTTATACATGCATGATTATTGAGGACTTTTATGTAATCATGTCTCCCACTAAATTTTACGGTTCCCAAATGACCCTCCAGTTGGGAAGCGGGAAGCCCTCATTGGTAGACTTTCTTAGGGGAAGATGGAACCTCACTTCTCCTACTCGGGTCTCGTATGTAACACAATAAACCCTAATAGGTCCTTGGGTAGGTAACTCTTTACCGATAACATCTCTATCTGACTTCCATCAATTTATGCCTCTAGGGTAACTTCCTTCGTTGTGTTTCCTCTCTGTGTCCCAATAGTGCCATGCCGGGCCCGGGACCCAGGTCGGGCCGGGCATGATATTTGTTCGGGCCAGGTTGGGCACGATTTTTGTTCAGGCCGACCCGACCCGATAACTTCGGCTCGGCACGAATTGTTGGGTTTATCTTTCACATTTTTTTTAATATTTTTTTAACAAATTATTAAAGGATACAAACAAGTTAACTTTCATTTTATATGTAAATGTGTTTGAATGGCTAAATGTGTCTTTTCATTAAAATTATTATCTCCCACCCCACCATTTAAAGTTTCTACCGAAACAAGGAAAGGAGTATATTATCCTACTCTTTCCCACCCACCTTTTAGTTACTCTATCCAAACATTGAATTATCTACGCTTCCCCAGCTCTCTTTATCCTTCCCCTCCCCATCCCTCCCCATCCCTCCCCACCCCTCCTCCCCTTTGTGTCCAAACAAGTCCTAAGTCTTTGTCAACTTCTGAGCAATGATCAACGTCCTTCTTGAATTTTCTAATTTTGTGTCAATGTTTCGATCGCGAATATCATGCGGTACTCAACTTGGAACCTAAATTATTTCTCAATAAACCATTAGTTTCGAGTTTATTATCATCAAAACCGAAATAAAGACCAAGGTTGAAAATCTTAGGCCAACAGTTGATGTATCATAAAATATGTCACTAATGATTCTTTCTTGCAAGTTAAAGTTTAACTTAAATGGAAGGCAAAAATTGATGAAAATAAAAAGTGTTGGCAAAATTCTCGAATGGGATATGAATTTGTTTTCACAAGAATTCTTGTATAATACTTCGATATTTATGACATAATGATTTTTTATTCTCATGATAGGAAATTCAATGTCTTTAATTTAAAAATTCATGAGTAGATAGAATTTTGATACTTAGATAATTTCATGATTCCTAACTTACTTTTGAATGAAATTGTGCTATGTTGATAAATGCATTTAGGGATACTATTTTTGGTTCAAACTTCATATATATATATATATATATATATATATATATATATATATATATATATATATATATATATATGTTTGATAGCATATTATGTTGATTGTATGGAAGTTTGATTAAAATTTGAAAATAATTTGAAATTTTTATATATTTATGAAAATACCATTAGGTATTCGATGAATTTTATAAAATTAAAGAAAATTATTTTTTGATTGATTTTTGAAACTGCATGTCTCTTGAATATTATAATTCATTAATAAAAATTTTAAAAATTCTCGTCAAAAATATGATTTTCTATGAATTTTTTAAGCAAGTTTTTGAAAATTTTACCGTATGATTCTCTTTATATGTTGATGTTACTATACTTTATTTTATCATATGTTTTTCGAACTTTGATTTTGAGTATAATGTTTAATTTTATACTTGGTATCACGTCCATGAGTTGACTATTTCAAGATTTTTGAAAATTAAGTTTCAACTTTGATACTAGGGTTTATGCTTCTTGTCCTTTTTATTATGTCAAAAGGAGGAAAACATACATGTTTAGGGGATAGATCAATATTGAAAATTAATGCATATAATCAAGAGGAGTAAATTTGTGAAAGCTAGGATTTTGAGAAAGGTCGCTTATAAGATGACTAAATCTTGAGATCCGGTGATTAGTAAGTGAGCGGAAATCGCCAGGAGTGTATGTGTGCCATTACTATGACTAGAATTTATCTTTGGACTGGACTAAAATTATTGGGTCCGGTCGGATTAGACCCAGCAGCGTCCTATCACTTATTTTGGGCCTAAACAAGCAGCTCCACCTAGGGGTGCTCTGCCCAATTACGCCCCTGAATCATATTCGAACCAGACCAAGCGGCTCTACCCCGGGACCCCACCCGATTATACAAGGATATTCACATCCTACCTTATCAAAAGAGATACATCATTACAAGCTCGTCATCTTCGGGATCAACCTACCCATTTTGGGCAATCTCATCACGAGATTTTCGGGCGGCGTACCTGCAATAAATACAGACACTGCACGCATCAGGTAACCCTAATTCCAATTAGCATTACTTTCATCTTGAAGCCCAACTGATTTGAGCATCATAGTGTTTTTTGCATGTCCCTCCCCGAATTAGACAAGGAGAGATATCGAATCAGACCGGGAGACCCCAACTCCCAGACAGGAACACCCTTATTATTTAATTTCTTTGATATTTGTTTTTTTTACCTTGTGAAACTTTATCATATATTTATTTATATATGAACAGATAGTGTTTCGGTACTTGGTTTTCATCTAGGTGATTAATTGGTAATGCACAATTGTATTTATCTTCCTGACATTATGCATACGTAAATGCACACCATACTTAAAGAGTGGTATTGTGTTGACATATTATACATGAGTTTGTATGTCGACCCTTAATTTGGGAATGGTGACGTTGGTGATGCATTCAGTATGGATGCTCTTCTTGTAGCTCATATATGCATTTAGCATGGAGTAATTTTGTTTATATAGGTTTGTTAATAAGGAGAGAAATCTCATATTTGAGACTCTTCATGCTTAGTGAAATTATTTTTTATAAGAGTGATTGTCATCATCAAAAGGGGATATTGTTGATCTAAGGTTTTCAACCGTCGTCTCAGTCTTGGTTTCGATGATGACAAACTCGAAATTGATGTTTTACTGAGAAATAATTTAAAATTTATATCGAGTACCATGCGACGTCCGCGATCGGACAATCGATGTGAAATCAAAGAAAAACTCAAGAAATGTTGATCAATGCTTGGAAGGAGATGAAGAGTTAGAGTTTAAGTTTTTGGGTCTAGATTTATTGTAAAATCTTCAATATTTGTGACAATGATGAAAGAAACCAAACCTGAAATCCAAAATCCGAATCGAAATTCGAACCTGTGCTGAAACAGCACTCAATGTATTTTTTAGCACTCAATGTAGTTTCGATCGCAGGATCGATCAACCGACGATCACCCGATCTTCGACCCGAGGGCCCAATGTATGTTTTTTCAATCATATTCATTGTTTTTGGTATATATATGGGTTCTGCCTTAAAGCCTCTAGAACATCTTGTGTCATCCTATGTATGATTGTGAGCCTTTGATTAATGAGCCAACCTTTAAATCTAACCTAGCTTGAGCCACATTTTTCTTAATTGAGCCTTAAACTCCTTTATTCATTATCAAAAGGCATCAAGATGAGCTAGTAATTATCATTTGGAGCTAAGTATTGTTCATTGTACTTATTGCTCCATCTTTTGTTGTATTTTGATTAGTTTTTGTTGTCATTCAAGGGTTGTAATTGACCTTGTGGTATTTTGGTAAAGGTTAAGTGGTAGCTTTGCTATAGAGGCATAAATCCAATTGTGTAACAGGGTATTAGGTTGCCATGTAGCTTGAGGTGGGAAGGTGCTTTCGGAAAGAAGTTTGTATGCTTTCGGTATAAATTCTCTTGGAGGAACCTTAATGTAAGTCGATTTGACCTACACTAGAGGGAGGGGGGTTGAATAGTATGTTCACTAAAAACTTAATCTAAATCCGGTTTTAATCATTTCTTGATTACTTAGGTTAATTCTCAATTCAAGACTAAATGCAAAAGCAAGTGATATGTCAAGTAATCAAAAGGCAAAGTAAGCAATGCAAACAATAAGATTTATAGTGGTTCGTGTTGGCCTAAGGTTTTCTACCTTGGTCTTAATCTCAATTTTAATGATAACAAACATGAAACTAATGTTTCATTGAGAAATATTTTCAAGTTCCATATCGGTTAGTGCTCGATGTCCTCGATCCAAAATATCAAAGAAATCAGAAAATCAGAAGGACATTGGTCGACGCGTTCGGGTTCGTCGCGGAGGTGTCTCAAAGTTCGATGTGTACACCAAAGATGTCTTGGACGAGTCTAAAGAACACATGGAAAGCTCTCCAAGTTGATGCATGTTGAAGGCCGGAACCCGAAAATGAAGCGCACAAGTAGAAGGCTGAAAAAATTAAGCTCAGCCTAGGTTCAATCGACCGGTCGATCGACCAAATATGGCGAAAAATTGGTAGTAGCCAATTCGATCGACTAGTCGGTTTACCGAAGTGCGCCCAGAAGTGGTAGAATGTTGCGGTCGCTTTGGCGGTCGATCCATCGGTCGACCAATGATCGACCGGTAAGCGATCGAGCGTCGCCAACGGGCAGAAAAAAGCCCGTTGATGACACCCTGGTTTTGGGGGGTTATAAATATAGGATGAGAGCGGGTCGTAGTTTGAGATTTTACCATCTCTTCTACAATTTATCTCAATCTTAAAATGGCACTAGAGTCGGTAGCGTCTTCACCTCCTAGGTTTGATTCCTCGATCTTTGGTCTTCGGAAATATAGGATGTACACATATTTAAAGACTAAAGGTTTAGGTGTCATTAACATGTTAAGATTAGAATTCATTGAACCTAAGGTTGACATGCATGCTTGGAGTGAAATAGATAAGAAATTTTTTAAGTATAATAGAGATGCCATGAATTGTATACTTTGCACATTACCAAATCGCTTCTTAGAAAAGTCATGCATTGCTCTTCAGCTTGAGATTTATGGGACACTTTAAATGTTTTATATGATCATGCCAAAACCGAAGAGATTGACACTTTTGATGAAGGTGGTGATGACAATGGTCACTCACCTACTACTAATCTGTGTTTTGATTCTCATAGTGCTTCTAGTCAAAGGAGCAACTCTAAGAGCCGAAAACAAAAGGTGATTTGTCATGCTTGCAAGGAAAAGGGGCATGTGAAGAAAAATTGCCCTACCATGATGAACAAAGCAAGGAAGAGGTCAAGTGCTTCCACCTCCACCTCTCACTCACTTGAAGCACCCTCTAGCCATGACTATGAAGTCACTTCCAAAGTTTGCCTCATGGATGCCAATAATGAGGTACACATTCCCTCATCTAGTCATGTTATTGATAATGATAGTCATAACACTTCTAGTTCATTTAATATGCCATATGAGAAACTAGTTGAGGAATGTCAAAAAATGTATGCCTTGCTTATGCAAAAGAACAAGGAAAATACAAACCTAAAGAAGGAAAACTCTAAGCTTAGTTCACATGTGCATGGCTTAGAACTAGAAAATGAAAAATTAAAGACTAGGCCTTTTGATTCATACCACGATAATCTAGAACTTGAGCTTAAAGCCTTGAAACTCGAAAATGATGATTCGAAATCTTAAATGAAATCTAGAAATAATAATTTCAAATTTGAGAACGAGACTTTGAAAAATGAAAATTATATGATGAAATCTCAAATGCAAGCCCTACACAAATCAATTAATGACTTGAAAAATGAGGTTGTTCTCTTGAGAAGGAAAGCAAATAATTCATCAAGTGTTTCATCCTTCAAAAATCCAAGGATGAAAAATATGTCCTTTAAGAATACTCGTGCATCTTATGCTTATCATGTCAAGCATTCTACCTCCAGACCTCATGATCATAAGAAGATGAATGTTTCTCTCAAGAATGCTCACGCTCATCATATTTCATATGTCAAGCATTCAAATGATAAATCTCATGTCCATAGCAAAAATGAAAAGAAATTTAATAGACATTATTTTTGTTGTGGTGTTTATCGGCATGCCATCTATGATTGTGCCTTTTAAATGAACTCAAGTGTTGTGAAGATACTTTGGGTACCTAAGCCCACTAACCCCCTAGGACCCAAAAGCATTTGGGTACCAAAAGTATCATGCTCTCTTGTAGGGGGAGCTACCACACAAGAATAAAGAGAAATGAAATATTGAAGTTGACCTTGGATCCAAATGAGAAATCTCCAATAGGTTGCAACTTCAAGCTATCATGATGCCATAGGTATGAAAATTAGCATCAAAGACTTTGATATCATCTCCGATACCCACTTGCTTAAATTAGAGTTGGAGTTTTGATATATGCTTAACATTAGTAGATTTTCCTCTCTTGAT
Source organism: Canna indica (assembly GCA_034359265.1). Classification (NCBI taxonomy): domain Eukaryota; kingdom Viridiplantae; phylum Streptophyta; class Magnoliopsida; order Zingiberales; family Cannaceae; genus Canna; species Canna indica. The sequence goes on along the minus strand of CP136891.1, from coordinate 53,816,168 downwards.
ATGAATTTCAAAAATGTTTTTGATTTTGATTTCCCGGTCTCTTCGGAGACCTATGTAGCCTATAACAGGCTCATGCGACCTTGCAGTTTTAAATCGTAGGCACATTGTGGCCTTTCGGTTTTCAACCAATAGGAAGGGTTGGAGATCATGTTTTCATATTTATTATTTTTGTGATATCTTAAAATTCATTTTGGTATGACTTAATTTCATTTAAACCGGATTTCGAACTATTTAGCAAAGTTGAATTTTGAATGAAATATTTGATGCTTACTTTGCTATCTAGAATGATTAACTTGCTTGAAATAATTATGCCATTATGTTACCAATGATTTCCTCATGCAAGTTAAATCTAAGGTTAAATGGAAGGCTAATTAGAATGAAAAAGATTAAGTTTGGCAAATTATCATGAATAAGGTATAACTTCGATTAATTCAAAATCTTAGTATTATACCTCAATATTTAACCTTAAATTATAACAATGGTCACTTTTGATGAAAGTGGTGATGACAATGGTCACTCACCTACTACTAATCTTCGTTTTGATGCCCATAGTCCTTGTAGTCAAAGGAGCAACTCTAGGAGCCAAAAATGAAGGTAATTTGCCATGCTTGCAAAGAAAAAAGGCATGTGAAGAAAAATTGCCCTAGCATGAAGAACAAATCAAGGAAGAGGTCAAGTGCTTCTACCTCTACCTCTCATTCACTTGAAGCACCCTCTAGCCATGACTATGAAGCCACTTTCAAACTTAGCCTCATGGATGCTAATGATGAGGTACACTCTCCTTCACCTAGTCATGCTAATGATAACGATAATGCTAGTTCTACTAGTTCTCTTGACATGCCATATGATGAGTTAGTAGATGAATACAAGAAAATTTATGTCTTACTTGTTAAAAAGGATAATGAAAGTACAAGATTGAACAAATAAAATGTAAGGTTTAATTCTCATATGGATGAATTAAATCTAAAAAATGAGAGACTAAAATCTAGTTCATTTGATTCTTCCCTTGATAGCTTGAAACTTGAGCTTAAGGAATTAAAACTTGAAAATGATAATTTGATATTTGAGAATTCAAAAATCATAAGTGAAAACAATTGTCACACCCCGACTGAGGGTAGTGTGACCGGCCAGGGTTGACATCCTGCCCTGTAGCCTACTGTCTACATTGACATCAAGAAACCAAAACACATCAACTGAAAGAAACTTAACATACTTTATAAAACAAAGTTTCCAAGTCACAATGTATAAGTTTTTCAAAACAAGAAGAAACCAACATAACTAGGACTAGTCTAAGATTCATGGACGCCGCTACGAGATTTGGCACCGCCTTTGCCCTCCAGCTGCACCATGTCGACACAAAGCTACTGCTCATGCTCTACAAAAATAGAAATAAACCGTGAGCCCACTTGGGACTCAGTGAGTGGCTCAATTGAACCTCCACATAAGTCTCAGTCATATATATATATATCATACAGGGCAATAAAGAAAATGTACACTAGGAGGTAAAATTTATTTCTAATGTGATTACCGACCCCCAACGGGTTCGTCTGCATCAACTGAACATGATAACCTGCCATCCGGCTTATTTAGCCTTTGGAATTCGGCCCTTGGGCCTACTCATAGAATCATATCCCGGCTACAGCCGTCCCTACCATATCCGGTAGTATCACACTGGCTCTAGGCCACAACATCTCAAGATGTAAACAAACAATCTCGGGCCGTCGACAAGGATGGCCACTAGTCTCCGGACACCGTCTAGGGTAAGGATAGCTAGTCCCACCCAACTGGGGTTTGGCACCTAGCGGGCCCGCTGGCTTACCTCTAGACCCAACTGGCCGAGCTGAGCATTGGTCATTTCCGACCTCCTCGCTCCTCGGCGGACCATCACAAGCACATTACACATTCAATATCCTAGGGTTTCCATACATATAAATATACCTCAGGCCTTTGCCCGTATCTAGCCATGTTCGGCTACTGGGTCAACAATTATAGAAGTGTTCATGCTGCCCCTTTTAGTATATGTGCACCTACAATCTCTAAGTTTCCAAAAATATACAAGCAATTATAGAAGTGTTATCGTCTCATATCTAAGTTTCCATAAATGTGCTATGAACATCTACTGGCACATTATATGTTAACTAGCCTTCTACACTGTCTTAGGTGAGAATTTCCATAAGTCAACCTTGGAATACCATCCAAGAACATTTAGGGCAGCATACATAATTTAAAGAAAAATGCTCAAATATTACATCATTCATCATATATAACCATAATGCACATACCTAACAATTCTTATACTACCTTAGGAATATTAGCTCAATAAGGAGCAACTATCTAGCATGGCAAGGTAGTAATAAATTTAAATAACATGTATGAATTATAAAACATGGTAACATTGTCAACATCCAAGTTTAAGGATCAAATGCCAAGTATGGTTACAAGACTAGCATTCCTAAAGTTTCAAATCAATCAAGCTACTTGCTATGTTTGATGTTCTTCCTAAGTATTGTCATATCTCTATGTATGATCCTTATAGTCATGTAATTTCCATCTATAGCTAATCTCTTCTCCCCTCCCTAGCCTTGGCCGAACCATGAGCAAGGAAGACCTTGCTCGGCCATAGTCCTAATGGTAGGAAAAGAGGGAGGAGGCTCTAGCTATACTTCTACCTCTTCAATTCCGAATGTAACTTAAAATGCCAATTAACTAATTTACCCTTCCCTCACCCTTGGCCGAATCCTCTTCATGAGTGGTAAGGTTCATTCGGCCATTCATGGGACTCCTAGGGAAGACATGCTTCAATATACGAAAGATATACAAGTAGAACTACATCGAACATTGATCTATGGTCATCTAAGGGTTTCCTTGCCATCAAGGGAATTGGGGAAAATTTTGGCATGACCTTTCCCCTTTTCCCATGACTCGGCAGACCTAAAAACTTGCAAATCGATGAAGAAAGAGCGAGTTCCGACAAGAAATTTCATAAAACAGTGAACACACATCATAAAAATCAAGATTTGTCGGAAAGATCGTGAAAACTCAACCTATCTCATCTAGGGTTCGGCCACCCGCCTCCCCCAAGCTTCAAAACTTAACCACTCACCTAGGTTGCGGAGAAACAAGGATCGAGTGACGACGACTTGAAATTTTTTCCGGCGACGACTCGAATCCCGGATCGATCCAAGCCCCAAGCTTCACCTTGCTCCTCTTCCTCTCTCCCCTTAGGCAGCCTTGTGCGGCTCAATGGATGAGCCACATGGCTGCAAGATGAGGGTTTTAATCCCTCATCTAGCTTTCCAAATGAGGCCTCTTGACTCACTTAACTCGCACTCAAACCTCGACTAAACCTGAACTCAACTTGGGTTCCGACTCAAACCATAATATGACTCGAGTTAACTTAATTTAAGGTATGATTTTATAAAAGGAAAGTTAATTACCCAAATAAACTTCATGGTTCATTAGCCGAGTCATACCTTTTCACTCGAGGCGATCCTGAGGCTCAACTCAACTACCCCCGGGTCCGACGCGCTGCACCAAAATAGATTTTTATATTAGGAAACTTTTTCCGGGTCTTACAACAATATTTTGAAATCTCAACTATATGTCATGCATAAATCAATTGAAGTTTTAAAACATGATATTTTGATTTTGAACAAAGAAGTAAATAATTTGAAAAACTCAACTTCTTTTGAGAAAATTGAAAAGAAAAATATTTCTTTCAAGAATGCCTATGTTCATAATAAATCTCATGCTATACATTCTAATGCTAAATCTCATGCTAAGAAAAATGACAACAAGAAGTTTCATAGTCATTGTTTTTGTTGTGGTATTGGGGATTTTGTCTATTTCTCTTTATCTTTCTATTGTCTCGTAGAAATTTTTATCGAGATCTGAACCTCTTGTGTATATGTTGTTTAACGATGAAGTTTCACGGAGTTCTCCTCGGATTTAGGGGCCGACCGCATGAAGGAAAAAGGGGAAAGGTCATTCCTAAATTTTTCCCAATTTCGTAGAGTGGTCGTAACCTCTTGGATCGAGTTCTTTTCATGATTGGTGGCTCGATTATTCTTGATCATGGCCAAAAACCCTCTTCTTCCACCCTGATCAATCTCGGCCGAGCATGAGTAACCTAGGTTAGGTTCGGCCGAGTGGGTGTGAGGAGGGGAAAGGGGTGAAGGCGAAATGGCAACACTAGAGGGGGGGTGAATAGTGTGTTAACTAAATTAATTAGCCTAAATTCAATTTTTGTCGTTTCTCAAATCGTTTACGCAATTTACGATCGAATGATTTGATGCAGAAGCGATATAAACAATTAAGCACAAGCAATAGTAAATAACAATGCTAACACAATAATTTATAGTGGATCGGCCCCAATGCCTACTCCACTACCTAAGCACCCCGCTTAGGATTTCCAAACTAGTTTAACTAGATTAAATCGGTTTCCCTTACACAGAGGACTTTGACTCGAAGAGTCGCACTCTCGACCTAAGGCACTTCCACACCCGGAAGTCTCCGCCTTCTTATCGTGAGCACTCTTCCACCTCAATCCTAAGGGACAACTCACTTAATCCTAGCAAACTATATTTACACAAGTGGCTTTACTCCTTCTACACGTAGGATACTACTCACACAACAAGACCTAACACCCTAGGTCTTCACACGCACAAATCCAAATTAAAGATGTTCAAATAACTATAAAAATACAATCAGAAGAGCTACAAGATTAAACCAATATTAAAAGCTCTTTTTCAAGCCTTGGAACCTCCAACTCGCCAGAAGATGAATCTTGAGTCGAAGCAGAGTTGAGGAGCAGACGGCGCTTGAAGAAGAACTCGACAAAAGAGCAAAGCGCGCTGCAATCGATCTTTGGAAAGCTCAAAAACTTCCTTTTAATTGCTCAATCATTTCTGTAGAAGTTAAGGAAGAAACTTAAAAGGAGTTAGATGAGGTATATTTATACCCTCACGAAGAAACGACAGCTCAACAGATAGAAAACTATCTATTGCTGACGCTCGGTCGATTGGTCGGTCGACCGACCGATCGACAGCTCAAAGCGATCAACGCTTCTTCTCTCTGTGCGGTCGATCGCCCAGACGCAAAATTGCATTCCCGCAATCCGGTCAACCGCTCGATTGGCTGACGCTGGTTTGCATCTTAAGCCAACGCAGGTTGGTCGACCGATCGGTCGACCGATAGAGCTACTACCCATTTTGGGCTTCGATCGGTCGACCGTCCGGTCGACCGAAGTAGCTTTTGCTACTTTTTACCTTCGATCGGTCGACCGACGTAGCCTTTACGATGGCTACTACCACTTTTTACCTATATTCGGTCGACCGCCTGGTCAACCGAACCTAGGCTGTATTTATTTTCTTTAGCCTTCTTCTTTCGCACTTTGTTTCTGGGTTCCAACTTTCAACGAGCATCAACTTGGAGAGCTTTTCATTTGATCTTTGGTCTCGTCCAATGCGACTTTGGTGCCCACGTCGATCTTCGAGAAATTTCCGTGACTAACCCGAGCGCGACGATCAATGTCCTTCCGATTTTTTGATTTTTCCGATCGAGGACATCGAACGTAATTGATATGGAACCTGAAAGATTTCTCGACGAAATATTAGTTCCATGTTTGTTATCATCAAAATCGAGATTAAGAGATTAAGACCAAGGTTTAAAACCTAAAGCCAACAATCATCCCCTTTTTGATGATGACAAACATCCTTAAGAAAATATATTCATTAAAGCATATAAGATATCAACTAAGGGATTTCTCCCCCTATCTATATGCATGGATCTCCTATATTTTCCTCCCCTTTACCTATAATTTTCTCCCCAGTTTTCCTATACTTTTCTCCCCCTTTTTCTTATACATTTCTCCTCCTTTTAACATCAATCAAAAAGGGCAAGAAAGGTCTAACTAGTCAAAGGGATGAAGAACACTTTTTTTTTTCCTCATTAAGTGGAGACTCTAAAGGATATTTTTCATGAAACATGAAAATCTCAACCAAAGGGATGGAAAAACAAATATTTGATATATGAAACTTAAATCGTACATGATATGTTCAAAACTAAATATTTGAATTCAAAACAAAATCATGTATGTTCTCATATCTTTTTCATGACATTTTTAGATTTCATTCAAACTTCCAAAATAACAAGATATGGTCATTTAAAGCATGTTTGAGAAGTTTGAAATGAAAATAATATCATTTGGTAAAAAAATTTACCTTAGCACAATTTCATTCAAAAACAAGCATGATAACATGAAAATGGCTAAACATCCAATTTTGCTATCTACTCATGTTCTCTTTATCTTAGGCATCTAGACATCAAACATGAGAGAACGTAAGTCTATGAATCAAGTTTGAGCTTAAAATGAAATTTCTAAGTCACTTTGTTGACTTAGGTTAACCTATACTTCAAGATTTTAAAAAAATCAAACTTTTAAATCTATACTAAATCATATTTTCGATGAAAAACTTTGGTATCAATTTTTGGATGAAAATTTTGATACCAAATATTGAATGGTCATTAGAAATGCATGAATAAAGTTTGAACTCAAAAGAATTTTCAAAGACCATTTTTCATCCTATATTGATTTCAATGAAACAAATGAATATTTCTAGTTATCATTCAAATTATCAAAAACATTCCTATGAATGATTTTACTCAAGCAATGGTGTGAATGATTTTAGACAATGAATCAAAATGGTATATATGAGTTTCCATTTGAAGTTTTTTGATGAGAAAACAAAGTATCGAAAAAGATTGATATTTCAAAAGGATGATACTTTGTAATTTTGAATTCCAACTTCAAAATTCTATTTTAAATTAGATTCTTGACGAAACTTTTTGAAATTTTTACTGATAAAACTAGACTTTTCAGTGAATGTGCAGTTTCAAGAATCATCTGAAAATGATTTTTTTATATTTCTTTAGAAATAACTAAAAATGATACCAATTGTAGGTCGAAAGATATTTTTGTAATTTTTAGTTATTTTTAAAACTTGTTCAATTTTTATTCAAACTTTCATGACACCACATGATGGTCATGTAAAGAGTATAAGTCAAGTTTGAGATTAAAATTATGTCCTTAAGTAAAGATATCAACCTAGCATGGTTTCATTCAAGACTAAACTAGTTTTTATGAAACTTGCTAAGTTTCAATCTTAACATTTACTCATGATTTTTCAAAATTAAACCAATGGATACCTTACATGAGTAAATCTAAACATCTTCCTGATGGGTGTCGAATCCACCAAAAATAAATTCCTACTTCTTGAGATTTTGTAGTCGTGACAAGTAGGGTCAAATCCACAGAGATTGGTTAGTTTCAAATTCTTTTAAAACTAAAAATTAAAAAGGAGAAATTAAAAAGAGGGGGGGTTTTGATTAGATGCAAACTGAAATAAAAAATAGTAATTAAAAATAGTGATTAAAATTAAGGAGAAATCAATGAGAGGAAAGTCTAGCTAAAGGTACGTTCTCGATTTCGGATCGTATGATTGATCATAGATGCTAAGGATGGGTTTCTTTATTCCTAGCAATTTAATAGACTTTTGTGAATTGTACAGCAATCTCACAAGTCATATTAACTCAAATATTCCATTAGTTCGGATTGAACAACAACCTCGACTAATTTGTCTCTAAACTCGGCATAAAATAGCCAATACCGATAGACTAGCTATTGTTCTAATAATCTGATAACATACCAACAATTAAAAAGAAACAATAGAATAAATTCCGTAGGAAATAAATGAAATACTAGAAAACAAAGACTTTGAGCATAGAAGAATCTCACAATCCATAGAACCGAAATGTCAAATCGTCCTTTAGCTAGAAAGAAGTGGATCAGCCACACATTTCAAACTCATACAATTTCATTCTAAAAAATAAACTACTGTTGAAAACTTAAAGAGCAAAACACAAAAGGAGGCTAAAGCTAAGAATTGTCAGCCCTTGTTCATTACAATTATTCTCCTTTTATAGGAGAATTCCATACCTAATGAGAATAGTAAATAAAAATCAAATCATACTTACATGGCAATAAACAAACATCCAAATATCCCGATTTAATGTTTTTGATACAAATAGACTGTTCAAATTCGTATGGAATCATGGGCCCAAAATTTTAGCTTTAAACATGGTAAATTCTGGGTCTGTCACATATATTCTCGCTAAGGCGTGGGCACGTCCAAGGCAGTGCGACCAGATCCAGCTTGCATTCTAATTTTAGCTTCCAAAAACATGTAGGGAGGCTTCTTTTCAAATTTTTTCCATCATTTGTTGCCTAAAAGTTAAACAAAACAATAAACACAATTTAGGAAGCATTTAATTTGAATTTAGCATGAAAATAAGCATCAAAAGATGGAAAATAAACACTTCATCAAATCTCCCCACACTTAAACCATGCTTGTCCTCAAGCATAACTCAAACCGAATAATCATTTTCTTTAAAATTCATCGCATCCTATCACATCCTGCATCATAATGTTTTAGCTACTCAAACAAAAAGCCAATAGCTAGTAACCTTTCACAATGAAATCTCATCCATCCACACAGATTTATGATTACTTAGATGCAAATTCAGAGTACAAGATACAAAGTATGAAGAGTTTTTTTATCACACATGCAAGCTTCAAAATAATCATCGCATAGAGGAACATATACCAAGCAATGCCACAAGTTGAAATAATTAAAAGACTTAACTTATTGACTGAGCACCTTTTATTTTCCTAGATTGTTGCTCAACCTTTTGACGCGAGGACATACATTGGTGATGCATGCACCCGGTTACTCGATTGGCCTCGAATCTAAGTCCCTTGCCTAGAATGTCATGCAACCTTTCGACGCGAGGACACACATTGCAAGCGATTTAACAATGTCTTCAAGAGATGTACCTGAGCTTGAAGGAAATTGCTGTGGCGGAATAGGTGGTTTGTGCTGAAATTGCTGAAGTTGCTGAAAGTTTTGTTGCTGAAAAATTTGGTTGCCTTGTCCCATAACTCAAGTTTGGATGATTCCTCCAACCTGGGTTGTAGGTGTTTGAATAGGGACCAGGTTTCCTTTGTGGAGGACCTGGGAATCGTCCAACGGTATTAGCTTGTTCTTGTGTGTCCTCTTAAAGGGTAGGGCACATATCGGTGAGATGACCCGCGACGACACAAATCCCACACACTTTGACCTGTGAGCTATTTCCTACAACCAAATTCTTAACCATAGTAGTTAGATGAGTAATTTTTTATTCAAGAGAAGACACATTTACCTCATTTACTCCTCTTGAAGGTTCCTGTCACAGCCCGAATTGTTGTGAGTTGGCTGCCATGATGGAGATTAATTCCCTGGCGGCTTGAGGAGTTTTGTTCACTAATAGCACCACCACTTGCTGCATCCATCATCCTTCTTTCCATGGACAACAAACCTTCATAAAAATATTGGATTAACAATTGTTCAGAAATACCATGTTGAGGACAACTTGCACATAACCGTTTGAATCTTTCCCAATATTCATGTAGAGTCTCTGTGTCTTTTTGTTTAACTCCGCAAATTTCTCTTCTAATTCTAGCGGCTCGTGAAGCTGGAAAGAACTTGTCCAAGAACAGTCTCAGCAAATCTGTCCATGTATTGACCGATCTAGAAGGAAGATAGAACAACCACTCCTTGGCTGCATCAGCTAAGGAGAAGGGAAAGGCTCGTAGCTTGATTTGCACATTGAATATGCCATGTGGTTTCATTGTTGAGCATACAACGTGGAATTCCTTCAAGTGCTTGTGAGGGTCTTCATTTTCACATCCTCTGAAAATAGGCAAGAGATGTATTAATCCATATTTTAATTCAAAGTTTACCTCTAGTTCTGGGTAAGTGATGCATAATGATGGTTGGTTGAAAGGTGCAACAGCCAGTTCGCGCAAAGTCAGGTTGTTTTCAGCCATTTTTGTTTCTGGTTTTGCTTCAGATTTTGCTTCTGGTTCTACTTCTATCTCAGTGTTAAGGCGTGCCCACGTCTCGTCTGTTGTTGAAGATGAGGGTGCCGAAATGTGTTTACTTCGCTGTTGGGTCGCCTTTCTAAGACTTCTAGCAGTCTTCTCAATCTCAGGATCGAATACGAGTTCTCTTGTGCGATCAGATCTGACCATCAACGCTAAGACGCGCCCACGTCTAACCTGTCTGGAATTTTCTTCCTGCACAGTCAAAATTGGTTAACAAAAGAATTGAAACTGATTAATACCAGTCCCCAACAACGGCGCCAAAATTTGATGGGTGTCGAATCCACCAAAAATAAATTCCTACTTCTTGAGATTTTGTAGTCGTGACAAGTAGGGTCGAATCCATAGAGACTGGTTAGTTTCAAATTCTTTTAAAACCAGAAATTAAAAGGAGAAATTAAAAAGAGGGGGGTTTTGATTAGATGCAGACAGAAATTAAAAAAATAGTAATTAAAAATAGTGATCAAAATTAAGGAGAAATCAATGAGAGGAAAGTCTAGCTAAAGGTACGTTCTCGATTTCGGATCGTATGATTGATCATAGACGCTAAGGATGGGTTTCTTTATTCCTAGCAATTTAATAGACTTTTGTGAATTGAACAGCAATCTCACAAGTCATATTAACTCAAATATTCCATTAGTTCAGATTGAACAGCAACCTCGACTAATTTGTCTCTAAACCCGGCATGGAATAGCCAATACCGATAGACTAGCTATTGTTCTAATAATCTGGTAACAGACCAACAATTAAAAAGAAACAATAGAATAAATTCCGCAGGAAATAAATGGAATACTAGAAAACAAAGACTTTGAGCATAGAAGAATCTCACAATCCGTAGAACCGAAACATCGAATCGCCCTTTAGCTAGAAAGAAATGGATCAGCCACACATTTCAAACTCATACAATTTCATTCTCAAAAATAAACTACTGATGAAAACTTAAAGAGCAGAATACAAAAGGACGCTAAAGCTAAGAATTGTCGGCCCTTGTTCATTACAATTATTCTCCTTCTATAGGAGAATTCCAAACCTAACTAGAATAGTAAATAAAAATCAAATCATCCTTACATGGCAATAAACTAATATCCAAATATCCCGATTTAATGTTTTTGACACAAATAGACTATTCAAATTCGCATGGAATCATGGGCCCAAACTTTTAGCTTTAAACATGGTAAATTCTGGGCCTATCACATGTATTCTCGCTAAGGCGTGGGCACGTCTAAGGCAGTGCGATCAGATCCAGCTTGCACTCTAATTTCAGCTTCCAAAAACATGTAGGGAGGTTTCTTTTCAAATTCTTTCCATCATTTGTTGCCTAAAAGTTAAATAAACACAATTTAGGAAGCATTTAATTTGAATTTAGCATGAAAATAGGCATCAAAAGATGGAAAATAAACACTTCATCAGTTCCCCAAATATGAATTGAAAATGAGACCTTTAAGTCAACTGTTGACTTGGGTCAACTTGGTTGAAAAGAGGTTTTCATGAAACCACCTCTATGTCATTTTATCCATATCCATATGAATTTTTCTCTCTAAATGCATGGAAACATGTCATACCTATTCCTAAACATGTTTATGAAGTTTTGACTTAAAATCATGTGTCCAAGTTAATTTGTTGATTTGGGTCAAACTTTTTCAAGCTTAAGTACTCAAAATTGAACTAGTTTTCAATTTGCTCAATCTCTTATGAATTTTCAATTTTAAGCAAATGACAACTAATCATTAACACACATAAACATGTCCATCAAATTTTTAACTTAAAATGAAGTATCTAAAGAAGAATTTTAACCTATTTCGATTTTATAAATATCATGATATCATGAAATGAGCTAAGTTATCAAGATTTTCCTTACTCATGAAAATTCAAATATTTATCATGCATAATCAATCATGAGCATAGAGAAATCACTTAAGCATAAGTATTCAAGTATTATACTAAGGTTTTTGCAAAATTAAATTCATACCTTATTCTTAGAAATTTTGCCCAACTTTTCATTTCTTTTTTCATTTACTTTTAGATAGCATAGCCTACCATTAGCATTTTTGACTTGCATGTAGACTTCATTAGTAGCATAATGAAATAATATGCCAACTAGCAAGCTAACTTACTAAATAGCACAAGTTTAATGCAAAGTTTCAAAAGAAATTCAACCTATGATAGATAGTAAAGATTCATTTTAAGGAGGTTATCATGATATCAAAATGAATCTAAGGAGATCTTAGGATGTGAAACATTTGAGGAATAAGATCCCTAAACATGTTTAATTAGTTTGGACTTAAAGGAATGTCTCTAATGGTAAGTATCAACCTAGAGCAAGTTTCATTTAATGAAATTTGTCTAAGTGCTAAGATTCTACCTACTCATGAAAATTCAAGGATTTAACATGCAATTCTAATCATGAGTATTGAGACATTATTTAAGCTTAAGCATTGAGGTATAACACTAAGATTTCAATTTATCAAAAATATACCTTATTCATGATAATTTGCCAAACTAATCTCTTTCATTCTAATTAGCCTTCCTAAAATACTTATAACTTGCAAGTAAGCTACACTAATATTTTTAGAGAAAATATAGCAACTTAGCAAGCTAACCAAACCAAATAGCAAAGAGATTCAAATATCATTTTCAAAGTCCACTTTGCTAAATAGTTTGAAATTCGTTTCAAAATAAAATCAAGCGATATCAAAACGAATTTTAAGATATCACAAAAATAATATAAATGAAAACATGATCTCCAACCCTTCATATTGGTTGAAAACCGAAAGGCCACAATGAGCCTACGATTTAGAATCGCAAGGTCGCATGAGCCCATTACAGGCTACATAGGTCTCCGAAGAGACCGATGATCAAAAAAATCAAAAATCATTTGAAATATATTAAGAGCGGGGAAAATCAATCAATTTTAAGCATGTATCATAAACTCCAACTATTAATGGATCAATTAAAGTTAAGAGATGATACCAAAACTTTTTAGATGCCGACTTTCATTTCCATAGGCATCTAGGTGAGAATCTTGAAGTTGCAACCATGTAAGGATCTTTCATTGAATTCTTGGCCAACTTCATCACATCACTTTCCCTTATCCTTGTGTGGTAGTTCCCCCTACAAAAGAAGATGAGATCTTTGGTACCCAAATGACTTTGGGTCCTTGGGGTTTAGATGGCCTAGGAATCCAAAGTGTCTTAGCAACACTTGGATTTCTTTTGAATGCACATTCATGAATAGCATGACCATAAATACCACAACAAAAATAATTTCCATGAAACTTTTTCTTTTGGACATGAGGTTTAACGGAAGAATGCTTGACATGAGAATGATGATGAACCTTAGCATTCTTTACATAAGCATTTTTATTCCTAGGATTTCTAAAGGATGAAGCATGTGATAAATTACTAGTTTTCTTACTCAAGAAAACAACCTCATTTTTTAAGTCATTGATGGATTTGTGTAAAGCTTGTATTTGAGATTTCAACAAGCAATTTTTATTTTTCAAAATATCATGCTCAAATTTAAAATCACTTGTACAATCCTTACCATTGAGATTCACATTATTTTTTGTGTTTTCATTCTCATTTCTAATTTTTGAAATCTTAGTTAACAACTCATCATTCTCAATTTCTAATTCTTCATTTCTATGTTTCAAGTCCTTAATTTCAAGTTTTAAGGCATCATGGCAAGAATCAAAAGGGTTAGTATTCAATTTTTCATTTTCTAATTCATGCACATGAGAGCTAAGCCTTAAATTTTCCTTCTTTAATTTCCTATTTTCCTTGTTTTTTTTTATGAGCAATTCATACATTTTTCTACATTCATTAACTAGCTCATCATAAGACATGTTAAATGAGCTTGAATTGCTAGAGTCACTATTATGACAAGAAGCAGAAGACTTTACCTCATCGTCAAGACCCATGAGGCACAATTTTGAGGTGGCTTCATTGTCACCACATGAGGAGGCTCCACTTGATTCCGAAGTGAAGTTGGAGACCTTCTTCTCCTTCTTGAATTTCTTTTTTATCAAGGGACAATTTTTCTTAATATGACCCTTCTCTTGGCAAAGGAAGCACTTGACTTTTCTTTTTCTACTTTTAAGCGTGCTTCTTTGACCGGAAATGCTATGGGCACCACAAGAGACCACCACAAGAGACGTTAGTAGCCGATGGATGACCATTGTCATCACCACCTTCAACATAAGTAGTAATCTCTTCAGTTTTTACAAAATCATATAGCATGTTTAATGTTGCCCAAATATCAAATGCAGATGTACAATGCATAACTTTATCAAGGATGCTATTAGGTAAGGTACAAACACTACAACAAAAGTGACAATTAGAGACAACCAAAATTATCTCTAAAAGTTAAATATTTGTCTCTATAACTTTTAGAGACAAATAAAATTGTTCGTCTCTAGAGCCCCCATCCCTAAAAGTATTAGAGACCTATAATGTATTTGTCTCTACAAATATAATAGAGGCATATATATTTGCCTCTAATATATAAATACTATTAGAGGCACATAATATATTTGCCTCTAAAAATATTAATAGAGGCATATACGTTTGCCTCTAAAAATATTAATAGAGGCATATATATTTGCCTCTAAAAATATTAATAGAGACATTTATATTTGCCTTTATAATATACATACACGGTTAGAAACATGTATCATATTTGCCTCTAAAATATCGTTAGAGGCATATATATTTGTTTTTAATATTTATAAATATCATTATGGGCATATACAATTGCCTCTAAAAATATTAATAGAGGCATATATATTTGTCTTTAATAAAAGTAAATTTTATTGACTCTAAATTAAAAATTAGGCTAATTTTTTTCGTATTATATTTAATTAATAGATAATTTAAATATTTAATTAAGAATAAAAATTATGTAGAGGCAATTAATTTTACTCGAAAAATTAGATAGGATTGGAGACAATATATTTTTAACTAAAAAAATTATAATTAATAAGAAAAATATAATTACAACTTAAACAATCACATTTCACATATGTATAAGTTTGTACTCAACTATAAACTTTGTAAAGATAAAAGCAAAACATTCTACTAAAAGAGTAGATATGTTTGTTCTAAAACTAATATTGACAAATAAGTATGTCTCAAATTTCTAAAGTTCACTTAAATCTCGAACATCTAAAGTTCACTTAAATTTTAAACTTCTAAAGTTTACTTAAATCTTAAACTTCTAAAGTTCACTAAAAATATAAAGATGCACGATTGTTCGATCAATTGTCATTCGAGACATGATCAACCTACACAAAAATAAAGAAAACAATTATTAGAATTTTGGTACAATAATATTTTAAATAAATTATATATAAATATTTCAAGGCATACCAAATTATGTGGCAATGCAACACTTAGCCCAACAGCTTGTCGAATGGTCTAGGTACATTCAAAAGGACATAATAGTAGTTCATTCTTAATAAATGCTTCTTCTATGTGTACCTCATACCATTCTTCTCCCAATTTATGTCCTCCAACTCTTGTAGATTGATGTGTACTCTTCGAAATACCTTTAGCTACTAGTATCTCATGAGGAGGCTAAGAACTTTTCAATACAACTTTACTTCCAATCTATTATTTATATAATTAAAAAATTATTTAAAAACTGATATTAGTAACAATGTAGTTTAATATAAAAAAAACTATATCTAATATCATATTTACCTCAATAGAAGGACGTACTCGTGTCTTTGCTCTCTTGGAATTAGAATTCTAAAGAAAATAAAAAACATGTCATTTTACCCAAATGTAAAATCAAATTACCTACTTAATAAATAAATTATTACAAATAAAATTTGTTTTATAGCATAATCATGCAGCAAAAATATTTTAACTTATGTACCTTAATAAACTCATTTCCATCCTTTCTTCTTAAATGTTGCCTCTGCAATATAGATTGAAAAATAATATCATTAAAAAACTTCCTATATTTATATATATACACTTTTATAACTTGAATGCCAATAACCTTATGAGCTTGAATTCCACGGACAGGATGATGGGAAGTCGATGATAAAACATTCCTTCGTGGTGATATTTCAATAGCATTATGATCATGTATATCCTTATGTCATTAAAATAAAAAATTTAAATTAGTTGAAAAGAAAAAACTATGGAAAATAAATAACATATACAGTACCTCATTAAAGTCCAATGGTACATTTGATTTTCCTATATGCTCGAGTGGTTGCTCCATGCTTGCCTGTTGCGTAGATTTAAGTAACTGTAGAAGTTCATTAACTTGACTTTGTAACTCTTTTTGCTTTGCTTTCATAGATTTTTGTAATTCAATTTGTTTTTGCTCCATAGATTCTTTCAAATCCTTTTGTTTTTGCTCCATTTCTTGCATGCACTTTAAACTTAATGCACGCTCCTCTTCTAGTTCTTTCCTTGCTTCTATAACTTCTCTCATGCATTGAGTTTTGCTAGGAAGTGGACCACATAAATTAGATGGCCTTGGGCCAAGGCCATATGTGCGCACCCATCCACGTTTTTCTTGTCCTATAACTCGAGAGAAAATATCATCATCAAATGCACCTCTTGTAAAATTCTCTGGTTGTTCTTCCATAAGTTTTTCCATTTGAGCCTATTTAAAGAATTATCAACAATAACTTTTATAACAAAATGAATTAATAAAAAACAAAT
Organism: Canna indica; assembly: GCA_034359265.1. NCBI lineage: Eukaryota > Viridiplantae > Streptophyta > Magnoliopsida > Zingiberales > Cannaceae > Canna > Canna indica. The sequence goes on along the minus strand of CP136891.1, from coordinate 53,799,509 downwards.
ATTAAATTAAAACTTTATATCCTTCAAAGCAAGTATATAGATAAGTGCTAATAAGGTACTTGTGCTTGCCATGCTTAAAAAACCCAGAACAAACTAAAAGCAATTGGGAGTGGAAAGAAAATGATACCATAAAAATGAAAGGAGATTAATACATTAGCTATTTGATGCTGAAATGAGATTATTCATGGCATCATCAAGCTTAATTGCTTAAGACAAAAATGAAAATAAAATAGTGGACCATGCGCCTAATACCATGCCAACTTATGAATTATTCATAACATTTCATTATTTTCATTTTTAAAGATCATTAGATAAAGATTTTAAGAGCTAAAATCAACAGCAAATTAGTAACAAGTCACATGTACATAAAAGCACGCTTATCCATTCTACATACATACCATATTTGTTCTCACTTGTTCCTTTCTATTGTTTTCTTCTTTTTTCTATTTTCATCTCTTCCTTGACTTTACTTTGTAATGTAATACTTTTGAATAAATTTGATGGTGGCAACTCTCAATTTTTCTTCCTCAAAAGTTGGCAAATATCATCAGGACCTTTGATTTCCCTTTTTTTCTTTCTCTAGCATGATTTGGTTTACTCTTTCTTAGGACTCCAATCCATATATCCTAGGGTGTATAAACTTCTTCCTAACAACACACCAACAAGTTACTTTCAATTATCAAAAAGCATAATTCATGCATTCCATAGATACAACTAAGATGTGCTTCCTCACTTGTGACTTTGAAAACCAGATTTAACCAAACCAATTAAACTACTTAATATTACAAATAGTGAAGATGCTTACCATAGCATGCTAAAGCACCACCTAGTAGGATTATGGCCACAGAAAAGATAAAATAATGAAAAGCATCAACTTATATTGCATGGTCCCACGAAAGGTATAGAAAAATAGACCAAATGAATAGGGAATAGAAATTAACCATCATGCTAGCAGCCTAGCATTAAATATTAAACTTGACAAGCTACTATGAAAATTGGGAAATTCTAGTACTGGGTTATGCATTAGCACTAGATATTAGCATATTGCAAATTTCCATGTTTTAAATGCCCCATTAGTTCCTTTATTGCTGAAAGATATAAAGAGACTAAGGGGTCGTTTGATTGATACAAAGTTATATGGAAAGTAAAATTTTTAAGGAACTTCCACGAAGTTGAAACTTCATCCTTCCACCCCTTGTTTGAATGGCATGAAGTAGCCAAAATAGGAGAAGTACTACTTTACGAGGAAGTTCTACTTCTCACAAAAGAGAAAAAAAGGCTTACTAGCCCGGCAAGTAAGTTTTACTCATTGTATTTTCTAACATGTAAAAGTATAGAATTACTCAAAACTTTTTCAATTATTTTCAATATTTGCAACTCTATGAATTTTCCAATATATAACTAAAATATATAGGTAGCAAGTATAATATTATATTATACTTTAATATTATGATTTTTTTTTAAAATATTCATATTATAATTGAAAATATTGTTAAAATATTATAATTAATATTATATTTATTATATTATCATATTATAATTAAAATAATATACTGCATTAACATAATATTATTATTGTTTTAAGTCGACATTTTAGTCTTTTGAAGTGTACTTCCTAAATCAAATAAGATATAGAAAGCTAATTCGTGGGAAGATGCAATTCACTTATGTCAAACAAATATATTTTTTCCATTTCCCAGCAATTCATAAGAGAATACAATTCATGGGAAGTGCAACTTTCTACCCCACAAGAACTTACTTCCTATGTTTCCTATATGAATCAAACAACACCTAATTTTCCACTTGGTAGATGCATAATTTTCAGTGATAATATATTTCGTCTAGGAGAAAGTAAACATGTTACCACATGCTCCAGACTCTAGAGTACAAGGGAAGAAAATAGTTTTTATGAGCAATCACATCCTATTAACTTGTTCACTTCAAGGTGAGAGTGGGGATACCTTATTGAAGTTTATCTTATTTTGAACATGCCCATCATTTATTTTTCTATAAATAGAAAGTTAAATAGACTGATATGTCAATATACGTACCCTTGCTACTAGAGAAGAATCAATAGGATTTTTCCCTTTGCCAATCCAAATTAGGATGGAAAAAGCAATCATAGAAAGAAATGTCATGACAATCACCTGCAAAAAAAAGTGTGATTATTGTACCAAGTTTCAGAAGAAACATACCAATATTTAAAGAGAAATAGTAACAATATTTAACATATCAAAAAAAATTATTCATGAAAAGTTACGAGAATAGACGACTTATGAATTTGATCATGCATATAACTTACTTTTAAGGTATGTATTTATCATCTCACATGAATATTGCATGGAAACCAGGCATGATCCAACATGTTTTCTGATTTCATGTTTGAATTAAAAGATGTATATTTTTAGTAGCAACTAATAGCATATAGGAGGACCTCCCTATATTTTGATCATGCACCCAAGTTTCACCAACCTGAATTTTGTATTCGTTGAGAAGTCATCACCTATCAAAATAAACTAGTAAATATATGGGAGCTTAAGCAAGAAAAATGCCAATATATGTGATACTCAATTAAGTGGTGCCTTTACTCATCCATGGCATTAATCTCCTCTCTAAACTTACTAGTATGCTCTGAGACCATTTATCATGACCTAGCCTGGTGGCATAACTTACAATAATCTTGTTAACTTTATAAGTCTAAACTATTGGCACATATAGCTTAAGCCCATATTCACAATAGTATACCCACATGTGGGACTAAATGGGGGATCGGTATCACATCTACAATCTTGTAACCTCCTATATATTGTTTAGTTTTTATTACTTCCCAGACCGTTGGTTTTGCTACTCTTCAGTTGTGTTCATATATAATGAAATACTTTGGGTGACCACATCCGCTTTGTATCATATACAATACACGTGTCCAAACTCAGTTTGCGATATTTGTTAAGAATTTGTCCAAAAGTTAACCCTTCTCCAAAATTTTTTGAATGATAAAAAAATCAATTTCAGATGAAAGGACTAAAAGACTGAAATGAAACACTAAAAGTTGCAGTCAATATGATTTCCCGAGCAAAAAACATTTATCCACAAATGATGAAGATTTTGTCATGTTCCTATAAGCATCTGAAAAACTCAAGTATTCATTGTCTCAATGAGAACAATTACATGGAGTATCTTTGTAATATTTAAATTTTGAAAATTCTACAATATTTTTTACCCCTAATAATGATTACTTGAACAATTTGTAGTTAGCAACATATTTACTACACTTAATAGTTTATGCTTGCAGGGTTTTTACCATTGTGGATACCATTCTGAGAAATCTTATGGAGCAACTTCCTATTTTATCACACATCCTGAAGGGAACATACTTGTCCACTATTATGTTTTATTATAAAAAAAAATATGAAATCTTTAGCAGAGGATACTAGCTAAACTACAAGATAGTGATGGCATGGTCCACCTAGCTTCAAAAAAGTTCAAAACGATCTAAATTATTTATATATAAAAAAAGATACTTTCTAGTTTCTACTATATAATGGTCAATCATTCAGTCTCCTTTTTTTTGGTCAAGTGCGGATCTGGGAAGCACTGCTCCACTTTTTACATTTTTTGAAAAATGCATAATTCTTGGTTCTTCACATTGAAATTACCAAAGACACAGCCAACCCTAGAAAAAATTCTCTGAATTCTAATATAACAATGTATAATTCTCTGAAATGTTACTGATCAGAAAGTAGTAGCATCTATTAGAGATTAAGTATATACAGAAGAAAAATAAAAATAAGATTTAAGATTGATAACAATGTACTAATAGTATTTAAGATTGTTACTTAAGCATTGATGGAAAAAATTTGGCATTCTCTTCTCTAATTCAATTTTTAGGGAATAGTAAATTCATGCACCTTCATGGACTTCCATACAAACTTAAGTGGCATAATTGCTAATTCTGATAGACAAAAATGTCATTTACATTAAGTTTACTATCAACTTTAAGAATTATTGGTGATATAGTAAGCACATTTTCGAAAAAGTTCCAAATGGAATTACTGATTGAGAGTAGAAATAACTTTACTTGATTCTAAATTAACTAGAAGTATGTTTACCTTCCAGCCCAAGATTTCCAGCCCCACGGAAAAGAGCTACTGACTTATTCATTGAAAGCAGGGGACGTCACCCAACCCTTTGCCTTCTTTTTGGTTTCTAGGGTATTGTCTTGGTCAATGATTTATCATCCTAAACGTTACCCTTAAAGACTTAAAAGTTTTATGTTTGTTTGTATTAGTTTTCTACTTTTGAGAAGCAAGGATTGTTAATATTAGTTAGTGATGAAGTAAATGTTTAGTCCCACATCTGAAAACTAAAAAAAGCATGAGGTGTTTATAAACTCCTATTGTGCACCTCTACTTGATGGGAATTTTGGATGGAAACAAATGTGACTATGAATTAATAATATAATAGTCAAAGATATAATTTTTATTTTATCTATTAATTTTGTAAGCCTAAGATTCATCCACTGCTCCACTCAAATTTCCTAACAAGGATTTCATCAACCAATCTCTCCAACAGGATGATGTAGGAGATCATGAGAAATGGTATAACCGGCTAAAATGTGACTGAATTCTTCACTCAGGAGATGTAAGAAGTTGTTCTCCGGAGTCCTTTTTTTGTTAAATATTGGCAACTATGTGCTTCAGTTCATTTCAATAAGAATTATGATTAGGTCACTGTATATTAGTGATGAACAAGTAACTACTGATAGCTTGTACTAAAAAACATATTGACACTCTATTTATCTTATTGCTATACACAAAAAAGAACTCATAGCTTGTTGTAGCAGTAATCAAAGGCAAAATCAAAAATTTCATATATGTTGTTTTTTCATATTAGATTGAATAACAACTAACAAATAAGCAATCTCAATTTTTCATTTGAAAACAATAATTTATGTCCAAAGTGTCACACCCCGACTAAGGGTAGTGTGACCGGCCAGGGCCCATGTCCTGCCCTGTAGCCTACTGTCTACACTGACATTCAAGAAACTAAAGCATATCGACTGAAAGAAACTTAAAATACTTTATAAAAAGTTTGCAAGTCACAATATATATATAAGTTTTTCAAAACAAGAAGAAACATCAACATCAAATCCAAAGGGTTAAATGTTACAACCCGCTTGATGGGATAGCTGACCCACCAACTTCATAGGCCAACCTATTAGCTTCATTAAAATGCTTAAGCTGAAGTTGATAGTAGCACACCCATCAAGCCTTATAAGCCAACACCACATCCAACATACTCCCGATGTGGGACTAAATCGGGGTATTACAATCTCCCACACTTATGTCTTGACGTCCTCGTCAAGACTCAACTCGAGTCTAACACATAGCCCAGAATCACACCCAAGTCGGCGGCATGTGAGGCCTAGTCTAGTAGCGGCTCCACCCCATCACCTGGGCAGCCCTTTCTCACATAGGCTCCCTCACCATGCCTAGAACTAGGTCTAGCTCTGATACCATTTGTTACAACCCGCTTGATGCGACTTCATAGGCCAACCTATTGGCCTAATTAAAATGCTTAAGCTGAAGTTGATAGTAGCACACCCATCAAGCCTTATAAGCCAACACCACATCCAACATACTCCCGATGTGGGACTAAATCGGGGTATTACATTAAATATCAAGTTTTACAATTCTTTTCAAGATAACCGTCAGTGCAGAAATAAAACCAACATAACTAGGACTAGTCTAAGACTCATGGACGCCGCTACGAGATATGGCACCGCCTCCGCCCTCTAGCTGCACCATGTCGACACCAAGCTACTGCTCATGCTCTGCAAAATAAAATATAAACTGTGAGTCCACTTGGGACTCAGTGAGTGGCTCAAATGAACCTCCACATAATCCTCAGACCTGCATATATATCATACAAGGCAATAAAGGAATGTACAAGGAGGTAGAGTGTGTTTCTAATACAATTATAGACCCTCAACGGATCCATCAGTACCAACTGTACATGATAACCAGCCACCTTGGCTTATCAAGCCTCTGGCATCCGGCCCTTGGGCCTACTCATAGCAATATATCCCGGCTACAGTCGTCCCTACCATATTAGGTAGTATCATCTCAAGATGCAAGCAAACAATCCCGGGCCGTCGACGAGGATGGCCACTAGTCTCCGGACACCGTCTGGGGTAAGGATAGCTAGTCCCACCCAACTGGGATCTGGCACCTAGCGGGCCCGCTGGCGCACCTCTAGACCCAACAGGCCGAGCTGACCATTGGTTATTTTCAACCTCCTCGCTCCTCGGTGGACCATCACAAGCACATTACACAATCAAAATCCTAGGGTTTCCATATATATGTATACACTTCAGGCCTTTGCCCGTATCTAGCCATGTCCAGCTACCGGGTCAACAATTCATGCCGCCCCTGTTAGTATATGTGCACCTACAATCTCTAAGTTTCCAAGATGTAAAAGCAGTCATAGAAGTGTGATAATCTCATATCTAGGTTTCCATAAATGTCCTATGAACATCTAGTGACACCTTACATGTTACCTAGCTTTTCTTACACTAACTTAGGTGAGAATTTCCATGAGTCATCCTTGGAATACCATCCAAGGACATTTAGGGCAGCATGTATAATGGAAAGAAAAATTCTCAAATATTACATCATTCACCATATTTAATCATAATGCACATACCTAACCATTCTTATACTACCTTAGGAATAGTAGCACAATAAGGAGCAACTATCTAGCATGGCAAGGTAGTAATAATTTAAATAACAAGTATGAATTATAAAACATGGTAACATTGTCAACATCCAAGTTTAAGGATCAAATGCTAAGTATGGATACAATCTAGCATTTCTACAATTCAAATCAATTAAGCTACTTGCTAAGTTTGGTGTTCTTCCTAAGTATTGTCATATCCTTATGTGATCCCTAAGATCATGAACTTTCCATCTAAAGCAAATCTCTCCTCCTCTCCCCAACCTTGGCCGAACCATGAGCAAGGGAAACCTTGCTCGGCCAAGGTCCTTGGGGTAGGGAAAGATGGAAGAGACTTTAACTATACTTTGTCTCTTCAATTCCACGTACTTCTTAAATACCAAAGATCAACTTACCCTTCCCCTCACCCTTTGGCCGACCCTCTTCATGAATCTTAGGGTTCATTCGGCCACTTCAAGGGGCTTTAGAGGGGGACATGCTTCATGTTATGCAAGGAGTTCAAAGCATTCAATCAAAATAGTAGTATAGGGCATCTAAGGGCCTTCTTGCTGTCAAGGGAATTGGGGAAAATTTCGGCATGACCTTTTCCCTTTTCCCATGACTCGGCAGCCCCTAAAATATTCAAATCGATGGTTAAAACAGCGAGATCCAACAAGAACATCATAAAACCGTGAGTACCTATCGTTGAAATCATAGATTGTTGGAAAAACGCGAGAACTCAACCTAGCATCTAGGGTTCGGCCACCGCCTCCCCCAAACTGTTAAAGCCTTAACCACTCACCTTTTTAAGAAGACAAAATAGTGAGGAAGAAGATCCCCACATCCTCGAAGTGATCGGCTCCGGCAATAGCAAGATCTCCGACCAAGAATCCGAGTAGTGCCTCCCTTTTTTTTTTCTTGCTCCTCCTCTTTCTCCCTTGCTGCCTTGTGCGGCTCAATGAATGAGCCACACGGCTGCAAGATTAGGGTTTTAATCCCTCATCTAGCTTTCCAAATGAGGCCTCTTGACTCACTTAACTCGCACTCAAACCTCGACTAAACCCGAACTCAACTTGGGTTCCGACTCAACCCATAATATGACTCGAGTTAACTTAATTTAAGGTATGATTTTATAAAGGAAAGTTAATTATCCAAATAGACTTCAAGATTCATTAGCCGAGTCATACCTTTTCACTCGAGGCGACCCTGAGGCTCGACTCGACTACCCCCGGGTCCGACGCGCTGCACCAAAATAGATTTTTATAATAGGAAACTTTTTTATTTTGGGTCTTACACAAAGCTATACCATTTGAACAGATAACAATATGATCATGAAGAAAAACAATGACCGAAAATATGTAGTCACAAGATCTTACCTCCTTCTAGATTTGTGATTGCTGCGATAGACGACTGCAGGAGAAGGCTCGTGAGGGGCCGAAAATAGGGCGCGGTGAAGGAGAAGGCGCGTGAGGGGCACTCACACAAGAAATAGGGCTATGGATTGGGTGAGGTTGGAGAAGAAGGCTTGCGAGTGAGATTGGAGGAGATCGACAGTGCGAGACTTGGTGATAGGGCTGCGAAATTGGAGGAGACCGAAGACCGCGAGACTTGGTGAAAGGGCTGCGAAAGTGGAGGATATCAAAGGTGATAGGGTTGCAGAATTGGAGGAGATCAAAGGTGATAGCTACGGAATTAGAGGTGATAGGGTTGCGGATTGGAGGAGAAGGCACGAGTGGCGAAAAAAAAATGAGGGAGAGGAAATTTTAGGCGCCGACTGCAGCTAATAAAGAATATGTTTATTTAATTTTAATATATTTAATTAAAATTTAATGGGTGTAGATTTAGAGGCAAATGTTTCTTATAAAAATAAAATTAAAGACATATATTTTTTATTGTCTCTAAATCGTATATTTAGAGACAAATAATTTTATGTTTCTAAGAATTTGTCTCTAATGGAGGCTTTTGTTGTAGTGAAAATATGGAATACATAGCATCTCCATTATATTAAAATATTTTTTTGTCATATTCACTCCAATCATGTATGTCAACCTTAGGTTCAATGTATTCTAATTTAATCATGTTATAAACATCAAAACCTCTAGTCTTTAAGTAGGTATACATTCTAGACTTCCGAAGACCAAAGTTAGATTCATCGAACCTAAGAGGTGAAGACGCTACTGACTCTAGAGCCATTTCAAGATCGAGACAAATTGTAGAAGGGATGGTGAAATCACAATCTACGACCCACTCTGATACCAATTGAAGGCGAAATGGCAACACTAGTGGGGGGGTGAATAGTGTGTTTACTAAATCAATTAGCCTAAATTCTAATTTTAATTGTTTCTCAAATCGGTTTAGGCAATTTGCGATTGAATGATTAGATGCGGAAGCGATAAATAGTAAAGCAATAAATACACACAAAAAATCAATGCAAACACTGGACTTATAGTGGTTCGGCCCCAATGCCTACTCCACTACCTAAGCACCCCGCTTAGGATTTCCAAACTAATTTTACTAGATTAAATTGGTTTCCCTTACACAGAAGACTTTGACTCGAAGAGTCGCACTCTCGACCTAAGGCACTTCCACACCCGGAAGTCTCCGCCTTCTTATCGAGAGCACTCTTCCACCACAACCCTAAGGGACAACTTACTTAATCCTAGCAAACTACGTTTACACAAGTGGCTTTACTCCTTCTACACCGAGGATACCACTCACACAACAAGACCTAATACCCTAGGTCTTCACATGCACAAATCCAAATTAAAGATGTTCAAATAACTATAAAAATACAATCAAAAGAGCTACAACATTAAACCATGATTAAAAGCGCTTTTTCAAGCCTTGGAACCTCCAACTTGCCAGAAGATGAATCTTGAGTCGAAGCAGAGTTGAGAAGCAGACGACGCTTGAAGAAGAACTCGACGGAAGAGTAGAGCGCACTACAATCTATCTTGGGAAGGCTCAAAAACTTCCTTTTAATTGCTCAATCATTTCTGTAGAAGTCAAGGAAGAAGCTTAAAAGGAGTTAGATGAGGTATATTTATACCCTCGCGAAGAAACAACAGCTCAACATATAGAAAACTATCTATTGTAGACGCTCGGTCGATCGGTTGGTCGACCGACCGATCGACCTCTCAAAGCGACCGACGCTTCTTCTCTCTGTGCGGTCGACCGACAAGTCAACCGCCTAGATGCAAAACTACGTTCTCGCAATTTGGTCGACGGCCCGGTCGACCGACGCAGGTTTGCATCTTCAGTGAATGCAGGTCGGTCGACCGACAGAGCTACTGCCCATTTTGTGCTTCGATTGGTCGATCGCCTGGTCGACCGAAGTAGCTTCTGTTGCTTTTCACCTTTGGTCGGTCGACCGAGCGATCGATCGACGTAGCCTTTACGATGGCTACTACCACTTTTTACCTACTTTTTACCTACATTCGATCGAACCTAGGCTGAATTTATTTTCTTCAGCCTTCTTCTTCCGTGCTTCATTTTTGGGTTCCAGCTTTCAATGATCATCAACTTGGAGAGCTTTTCATTTGATCTTTGCACTCATCCAATGTGACTTTGGTGCCCACGTCGATCTTCGAGAAATTTCCGCGACGAACCCGAGTGTGACGATCAATGTCCTTCTGATTTTTCGATTTCTTCTGATTTTTCTGATCGAGGACATTGAACGCTAATTGATATGGAACCTGAAAGATTTCTTGATGAAATATTAGTTTCTTGTTTGTTATCATCAAAACCGAGATTAAGAGATTAAGACCAAGGTTGAAAACCTAAATCCAACAAGGGGCTCGACTTGGTTCATGCTTACACGTAGAGTTTTATTTCATCGTTTATGCTATAGATTTCTCACTTGATGTATGATATGTTAGTAGTGGTAGATTGAGTTTATCATGCTATAAGGAAATGTTCTTGAGCGAACATATATGGTTAGGATTTAGAATGGCATGTGAATCATGGAAATATTTCATTTATTTTCTAATGTAAATGCCCAAACCTTGCCATGTTATATTCCTTGTTTCCTTATCGAAATTTAGAAATTTATTGTTGAATTTAATCTCCTTATTTTTGGAAATCATGTGATTGTTCATGTGGATAATTGTAGAACGAATTTCCTATGTTATATATGTTGTGATGAACCCGAAAGTTGACATTTTCATGCTTATGAAATGTGGTTACACTTAAGGAACATAATGCGTAGACTAGGTTTCACACCTAGGGAAGGATAGCGGACATTAGTACTCGACAAGTGCTACCAGAGGAAGGGGTCGGGTCCGGGTTGATGCCCGGGGATTTAGATGGAAGTTATTCTTTGAGAAACTTTGATTGTGTATTGTGATTGAGATGGTCTACTGAGGAATACCGATAGTCGGAATGGCTACTATTCGACTAAGCGGTGATTAGGGTCTTGAGATTGCACCAGCGGGCCCGCTAGGTGTTAGACCCGAGTGGCGGAGGGTCTTGAGATTTCGTGAGTGGGCCACGCTGACAGTAGACCCGAGTCGGGTGGGACTAGCTATCCCTAAACCGGTGGGATCCTGAGACTAGTTGACCATCCTAGTAGACGGGCCCGGTGATTATTATTGACATTCCTTGTATGTTGTATAGGTCGGTGCGGCCGAGTACTGTATTGTGGTGAAGGTCGGATAGAGCCGGACCAGTCTGGCAGGATGAGGCCATAGTGGCCGAATGAAACTCAGTCTAAAGGAGCCGATATCGCCATACCTACTTATTTGCATAGTATGGCCAATTGGCCAATTACCATGATATGACTAGCATAGACTTCTCATATATGTGCTTGTGTATATATTTATATGTTATCATATCGGGGATTTAAGTGGAGGTTCGGAAGGACCGCTCACTGAGTTCCTCGTGAACTCATGGTTTTATTTGTTGTTGTTTTACAGAGCCATATCAGTGAGGTACAACTTGGTGGCATGGTGCGACTGGAGGGCAGGCGTTGGCGTAGGTCTCATAGCAGGCAATCATGTAGTCGTAGTCGTGTCGAGTATGATTGTTGGACATGCACTGAGTAGTTTATTCTTGAAAACTTGTAACTATTTTAGACTTTGAATTTGAGTTGTTTCCTTCGAATTTGAAACCCTTTAAAACTATTTTGATTTTGAATAAAGATTTGCGCCGCTCTTCCATATTTCGTGTTGCCTTGATGTACAGTATTTTCATGTATATTATTGTGTAGTGCATGTGGTAGGCTTCAGGGTACCGACACATACCCTGGCCGGTCACGCACCCCTGAGTTGGGGCATGACATTAAACTTGAAAAATCACGAGTAAATGATAAGGTTGATGTTTAGCTAGATTCATGTTAAATGCATTGTTTTTTATTGAAATTGTGCTAAGTTGAAATCTTAGGTAAATGACATTATTTTCATTACAAACTTGACAAACATGCCTTACATGATCACATCTTGGTATCTTGAAAGTTTCAACGAAATCTGGAAATGTCATGAAAAATTCCAATTATTTATGTAAATGCCACTAGAACTCGGTGAATTTTAGAAAAATGCAGATAAATTATTTTTGGTTGATTCTTGCATTTACATATGTAATAACCTAGATATTAATATTTATTTTTGTTATTCTTTGTGATTGTTAGCCTAGCGGGCTAGTTTGAGGTCTAGCCGAGTCGACTCATGGTCCGGTGCGAGTTTGTGAGCTTGGGTAATTAGGAATTTGGATTATGCGGATTCTTTACTTGGTTAGATATATTTATTAAATTATGTTGCATATAGGTGTGCATATAAGTGATGCTTGTTTTTAGCATGGGGTTAGTTTGGGTTAGTGGGTTGCGGATCTGGGTTGAAGTTAGTGAGGGTTAGGGTGTGAATAGGAAGAAATAGGAGGGGATTATAACCCCCCCCCCCAAGGCTCGGCGGCTCCCCATTGGAGCCGCACCAACCGAGTGGAGCGAGGAGCCGCCCACCAAGTCGAGCCGCCCCTATCACCCTATCCTCTTCCTTGGAGCTGTCGCCCTCAAGCCCCAGCCGCCAAGCCATCCCTCCCTCTTCCCCCTCTCTCTTCGCCTCTCTTGGAGCAACCGGCTTGAGGTGGAGTCCCCACCCCCTTGCTTCTTGATCTTGGAGCCGCCGCCCCCCCTTTGAGGCCAGATTCGGAGGCCGTCACTTGGAAGTCCTTCTCTAATTCTTCTTCCCAATCGGATGAGTGGTTTTACCTCTCCTTTTCTCAGGTTTTCCATCGTGTTCTTGAGCCGATTTGGGCGTTATGTTGTTCTTGATTGATTTTCGTCGATTTTTGTGTTTGATCGCCGAAATCTTGTGTCAACTTGTGGGAGGGAACCCATGGATTCCCCTTTGTGGCTCGGCAGCCCTAGGAATACCCTAGGGGTGATCGGGCAAGGTGGAAAAAGGTGGTGCCCTCAAGGTGTTCAAAGAAATTCCTAAGAGAGGACTCTTGTGTATTTTTGTGATCTATGCTTTGAATTGCTTACCAATTTGGGTTTCTATATGTTAATGATTGCTTTGTAATTAATCTGTGATTTTTGGATAGTAATCATGTTTTACGAAGATAGTGTTTGATCTTAATGTCATATGTGTTCTTGATGTGGGTTCCTTATCATGAAGCTTGATTCTTGTTTAAAGATAATATGGGTTCTTGCTAGTCTTGTTTAATAAATATGTATGTTGTGAGATTTATCTCAAATTTTATAATTCTGTTTTGATGGTAATTAAAGATTTAATTTCTGTGAATTTCGGATTAATTACCATGGATTGCTAAAAATTCAATCTTGCTGAAAACTCCATGCTGAATTGTTGATTCAGAGATGATTTTGAAAACTTTGTTGTGATGTGTATAGTTTACTTAACATAGTCGTGTAACCTATCATTTTGACCATAAAAAATAGTCTGGATCCATAGGGCACACTTGGGAGGTCATATTCGACTTAGGTGTACCAGTTTTGGGCTCAACAGTAAACTAAAAATAAAATCTTAAAACAAAACCCTAATTTTGACAATTGAGAATTTTAATTGCATAATTAAAATTCAAGAGGTAGCATAATCTGTTAAGAACCAACAAATTAAGTTTTGTGCATGAAATAAAACCTCATGGATTTATGATGTTACGGGTCTAGGTGTTGGGATCGGGCATAGAGTGCTGCGGCACTTCCCAGAACGATACCCCTAAGATATCGTAGGAGAACTTGACTTAGGTCATATTGCCCCATATCTTTATGAATGGCAGAGAGGCTCGGCTAGGAGTCGGATTGCGGGCTTGGCCCGGAAGGTTGGAAGGTTAATTCCCAACCTGTGTTTAAAGGACTAAGTTCGAATGGGCTAATCCCGATTATTCCTACGTTATCTCTTTGGAACAAGTTCGGATGGAAAAATCCCGATTGTTCCTATGTTTAATCATGGAACAAGTTCGGACGGGCAAATCCCGATTGTTCCCGAGTTTCTTTTAAGGAATAAGTTCGGATGAGCAAATCCCGATTATTCTTGCGATATCTTTAAGGGACAAGTTTGGATGGGCAAATCTCGATTGTTCCTACATTTCTCATGGAGCAAGTTCGTACGGGCAAATCTCGATTGCTTCTGAGTGTCATTATTAAGGAATAAGTTTGGATGGGCGAATCCCGATTATTCCTATGCTTGATCTAAGGATTCTCTTTTAGGATAAGCTTGGATGGGCCAATCCAAATTATCCTAGTAACCCTTGAGTATGATTTGTTGCCTTAGGGCATGGTAGGCTTAGGCCTGTTGTACTTCACTGCTAGAGTGTTGGTTGCCTTTGGGCATGTGGTGGCCAGATGGCCTCATAGCTAGTCACACCCTTGTAACTTTATTCCTGTTTGAGACAGGTGTTTTATAGTATGCTATATCTTTGTGTTTGGTTTCACGTGGGGGTTGGTAGAATCGCTCACTGAGTTCTTTGAACTCACCCGTTGTTATTTTATTTTATTTTTGCAAAGCCTCACAAATGAGGTGGGCTGGAGCACTTGGCACGGCTGGAGGGCAGAGGAGCCACATTGATCTCACAGCAGTCCTAGTTAGTGGTTGTAGTCAACTCTTTGCTAGTTTGTCATACACCTGTGTTTTGGTATTTTGGAGTTGTAGTCCCTTGGCGACATTCATATCTTTTATTTTAGATTTCATTTGTAAATGAACTATTAAACTTTGATTTATTGTTTCCGCACTTTACTATTTTTCTAAACTCACTTCTAATGAAATATGGTTTGGTTTCTCCTTTTAAATAAAACTCATTACATTCTTTCTGCTATATTTTATTAGCATGAGTTGGCATGTGCATGGGTTAGGCTACGGGGTTAGGCACGTATACCCTGGCCGGTCACATGACCCTGAGTTGGGACGTGATAATGTGGTATCAGAGCATGTGGTTCGGTCTGACTACGACCTAGAATCTGTTTACTATGTAGGGCATTGTTAGCGTGTCAGTATACGGTAGGGTTATGTTATGAGATCAATGGGCGACTTGTGGTTAAGTTTGCAAAAAATGTTAGGGTTAATTAAATCATCTAATTATGACATTTTTCTTTTTGGTGATTCCATATTGATGGAGGCCTTTGATGCCGCAAGGAGCTGTAGTGGTAGCAACTCCACTAAGCGCAGAGGCTGGGGCTGAGGTTGGGGGAGACCGCCACAGATCCGGGACGAGATGGGACAGGATCCCACGGCTGTGCAGTAGTAGGCCCGAGTGGCTGAGCTAATTGAGGCACTCTGCAAGGAGCAGGAACTGAGGTAGCAGCCACAACCGATACCGGCAACACCCGTAGTACCAAAGGTTGTCCAGCCAGTGGCACCGGTGGTCAGAGCCCCCATAGCACCTTCATATGCAGATTTTGTTGCGTTCGGGCCACCGGAGTGTACAACGATAGATCAGTGGGTGGAGGTCACCACTTTCCTTGGGGATTGCTATGAGTTGTGCAAGGAGCTCGGTTGTTCTTCTAAGATGACCACTCGGATGATCGAGTTGCAGCTGAGAGGACCAGCCAAGGATTGGCTTCACACCTGGAGGGACCGCAGAGCAGTAGGTGCACCACCCCCTACTTGGGAGGAGTTTAGAGCTACTATGGTAGAGAAGTACTTGTTGTTGAGCATCCGAGATAGGTGGGTGAAAGAGTTCGAGCTACTACGCCAGACTGGCAGTATGTTAGTAATGGACTATGAGATGGAGTTCACCCAACTTTCGAAGTACCATCCCACTTTAGTAGCCACAGAGACCGCCAGGGTTAAGAGTATTGTTGAGGGGCTAAGGCCGCAAATCGCCTGACTTATCCATTGCATAGAGGATACTTCTTTTGCTTGGGTTATAGATGAGGCGCTCCGAAAGGAGGCATTGCTATCGACTAACAGGCATGATGGACCCTAGAAGAAAAAGTTTCGGCCCCAACACTCGGGGGGTTGGCCAGCTCACTTTGAGGTGACTCACATGACAGTAGATCCACAGCGGGGCGGAGGTCATAACAGTTCCAAAGGCCTCATGGGCTCAGGACTAGGAGCATCATCAAGAGGCTCACAGCGGAGGCCTGAGCCGCAGTCGTGTAACCGATGTCACAGGAAGCACTGGGGATGTTTGGAGGTATGTTTTAACTGTGGGCAGACTAGGCACTTCACGAAGGATTATCCCAACAAAGGCAGTCAACAGTCTAATCAGACCAGAGGGAAGGCACCGATGTTAGTAGCTTTTGTGGCTCAGAGGGGTCAAACTAAGGGACGAGGCCAACGAGCCACTGGTTCAAACAGGCCCACTACATGGGTGTTTGCTTTGAACGAAGAGGGCGCTGAGGCATCTAGGGCAGTAGTGACATGAGACCTTGTTGGTTCTGCTATTGCTTATATTTTGTTTGATCCAAGTGCTACACATTATTTTGTATCTGCATTGTTTGCTGCTAAGTTGTCGGGGAAACCCTCTATGCTTAATTTGCCTCTTGTGGTGTCTACGCCTACGGGCGATGCTGTGCTGGCAAAGATAATCTTTCGGGGCTGCATGGTGGTCATTTGTGGGCATGTGCTGATGGCCAAATTAACACTCCTATTGATGCTGGAGCTTGATGTGATTTTGGGCATGGACTGGTTGGCCAACCATTTCGGCTCAGTGGACTGCAGGGCTAAGACTGTGACCTTCAGTAAGCCCGGATTGCCCCCAATTTACCATCCAAGGTGAGGGAAAGGAAGATTCGTTGGTGGTCATTTCAGCTCTCAATGCCTAGAAGTTACTTCTAGGCGGTTGACAATCCTTCTTGGCCTTTGTGTCTATGGCAGAGGGGAGCAGAGGTGCGGCTAGGGGCATTGAGGAAACGCTAGTGGTATGCAGGTTCTCTGATGTCTTCCCAGAGGAGTTGCCAGGTCTGCCCCTAGAGAGGGAGATCGAATTCTATATTGATTTGCAGCCTAGGTGAAACTGATCTCCATTCTGCCTTATCGGATGGAACCAGCTGATTTGAGGGAGTTGAAGTCCCCGTTATAGGAGCTGCTTGAGTTGGGCTTCATTCGCACAAGTGTTTCACCTTGGGGTGCTCCAGTGCTCTTTGTGAAAAATAAGGATGGGTACATGTGTGCATTGATTACCGGAAGCTTAACAAGGTAATGGTGAAGAATCAGTACCCGCTACCCAGGATTGATGATTTATTTGATCGTCTTCAGCGGGCTTAGTGGTTTTCCAAGATTAACTTGCGGTCAGGGTACCATCAGTTGAGGATCTGGGACAATGACATCCCTAAGACTGCTTTCAGGTCGAGGTATGGGCACTATGAGTTCCTGGTTATGTCATTCGAGCTGATAATGCACCACGGCATTTATAGACCTGATAAACCGAGTGTTCAAGGAATACCTGGATAAATTTGTGATAATGTTTATTGATGACAACTTGATATATTCCAGGAGCAAGGAGGAGCATGCTGAGCATTTGAGGGTAGTTCTGGAGACTCTCAGGGAGCACAACTTATATGCCAAATTCTCCAAGTGTGAGTTTTGGCTAGAGAGTGTAGGGTTCCTTGGCCATGTGGTGTCGATGGACACCGCGAAGATAGAAGCAGTTCAGAATTGGAAGAGGCTGATTAATGTCACTCAGATTCGTAGTTTCCTGGGGTTGGCAAGTTATTACAGAAAATTTGTAGAGAATTTCTCTAGGATTGCAGCGCCATTGACTTGCTTGACTCAGAAGATGGTCAAGTTCGATTAGGACAGTAAGTGTGAGGAGAGCTTTCAGAAGCTCAAGGCCGGTTGACGACGACACCAGTTCTAGCTGTACCCTCGGGCTCGGGAGGGTTTGTTGTTTATTGTGATGCCTCCCGAGTCGGCTTGGGTTATGTGTTGATGCAGAATGGCATGGTGATAGCTTATGCCTCCCGGCAATTGAAGGTCCACGAGAAGAATTACCCGACTCATTATCTTGAGCTTGTTATATGAAATCTAACACTAGAAGGGAGGGTTGAATAGTGTCGGTCCCTTCTTTCTATTTTATCAATTTTCTTTTCGCTTAGTTTCAACTTCAATTAAATGCAAATGTAACTTAACAATGTATGTTATCAAATATCAAGAACAATAATGAGCAAACATTCAAGGCAATGCAAACACGATCAAATATAGTGGTTCGGCCAACTGCCTACTCCACTACCTTGGCTCCTCACCAAGGATTTCTAACCAACTACTTTATAGAACTTGTGTTTCCCTTTGAATACAACTGAGGACACAATTCTCACCTCTTTGAGAACTCCTCAAACCTATTCACCTAGGCAAAACACAAATCTATAAAGTCTATCCTAAGTGTTTCTCTAGCACACCTAGCAAGCTATTACAGAAGAAAACAAGTTTGAAATAACTTTTCAAATACAATGAAAAAGAGCTAAGAATTGAAAGAAGAACCAGTGCTCTTTTACTAAGCCTTCAAGCCTTCAACTCGTTCAGTAGATGAATTTAATTGCAGCAGAGTTCAGGAACATAACTGGGCGCTTGAGAAGGATGCTGACGGAAGAACAGGGTGCAGCAATTAATCTTTTTGAAGGCTCAAATCACTTCTTAAAATGCTCAATAAAATCTCTAAGAAGACTTAAAGGAGTTAGGTGAGGGTTATTTATAACCCTCAACTGAACGGGCTATTCAACGGGCGAAAAACTAGCTGTTACAGCCGTTTGGTCGCTTTTCGATCGATCATCGATCGATCGATTGATCGATCGCCCATGACCGCTGCTTTAATAGCATTGTTCAGTACATTGACGGGTCGACCGATGGAGTCACAAGCTCAGCGATCTGCAATCCGGTCGACCGATCGGTCGACCCACGCACCTTCTGCCAATTTTTAGCATTGGTCGATCAATCGACCGGTCGACCGACGTAGCCCTCTGCTAGTTTTTCAACATCTTCGGTCGACCAAGTGGCTATTGCCATTTTGTGGCATCATTCAGTCGACCAACCGATCGACCGACAAGGTTACTGCCAATATTCTGCCTTGTTCGGTCGATCGAGCGGTCGACCAAACTCAGGCTGAGGCTGATTTTTCTCTTATATTCATTACAAGCTTTTTCATAGGTTTAGTTACCAAGTTCTAACTTGGATAACCTTATAATTAGGCTTGGGATATGATCGTCCTAGGGGTATATTACAAGATATCTACTTAATTTATACTTGAGCCTTTCTTTAATGTTCTTTTCTAATGTTTCTTGACGATCTTTACTTTCGTTTCTCTGAACGAAGTTCGCATGCTTATCGCAACCTCAACCTAAACTCAAAACTTCACACATAGATTAAATACATGTTTGTTGTCATCAGAATGAAGATCGAAGCTTGAGAGAACCCCTTAAGCCAACAGAGCTAGCAGCGGTGGTGTTCGCATTGAAGCTGTGGCGTCACAACCTTTATGGCGAGGCTTGTGAGATATACACTGATCATAAGAGCCTCCAGTATTTGTTCACCCAGACGGAGTTAAACCTGAGGCAGAGAAGATGGCTTAAGATCTTGAAGGACTACGTCTGCACGATCATGTACCATCCGAGGAAGGCTAATGTGGTGGTTGATGCTTTGAGCAGGAAGTCCTTGGGCAGTCTAGCACATTTGGCAGTTAAGAGGAGGTCGTTGGCTCTGGATTCCGCCAAATGTTTGGATGGCGGGGCAATCTTGTCGGTATCAGCTTCTAGTGCGTTGGTGGCTCACCTGAGGGTGCAATCCACGTTGGTAGCATGCTGCGGGCAGCGCAGGAAGAGGATGTTTTTTGTGCAATCACTAAGGATCTGGCCAGTAGAGGTGATGCCGATAATGGTTTTAGTATTGACTCGGAGGGCGTTCTGATGTTTAAGAACATGATAGTGGTGCCAGATATGGCTGAGGTTCGCAAGCAGCTGCTAGAGATGGCTCATCGATCCACATATACTATGCATCCGGGAGCCACAAAAATATACCGTGATCTAAGATAGAATTATTGGTGGAAAGGCATGAAGAGAGAAGTGGTCAAGTTCGTGTCTAAGTGCCTGGTTTGTCAATAGGTTAAGGCTAAGCATTTAAAGCCGGCAAGGTTGCTCCAGAACTTAGAAGTACTAGAATGGAAATGGGAGAAGATAACCATGGATTTTATGACGAGGTCGCCAATGTCTGGGAAGGGCAATGATTCTATCTGGGTAGTGGTGGATTGCCTAACCAAGACATCACATTTCATACCAGTCAGGATGGACCTTTTCAACCGAGCAGTATGCGAGGTTGTTCTTGGATTAGATCGTCACTTATCATGGTGTTCCTGTCATGATCATCTCACATTGGGGTGCTCAGTTCACAGCTCGATTCTGGCAATCTTTCTAGGAGGCGGTGGGCACTCAGGTTCGGTTCAACACTGCATTTCACCCTCAGACAGATGGTCAGTCAGAGCGGACCATTCAGACGTTGGAGGATATGCTGAGGGCATGTGTCCTAGATTTGGAGGGCAGTTGGGAGAGACACTTACCCCTGATTGAGTTTGCCTATAATAATAGCTATCATAGTAGCATCGGGATAGCCCCTTTTGAGGCATTGTATGGGCAGCGATGCAGATCGCCTATAGGTTGGTTTGAGGTAGGGGATTCCCTTACGATGGACCTGACCTGGTTAAGGAGGCAGTAGAAAAAGGTGAAGCTAATCAGAGAGAGGTTGTTGGCAGCTGAGAGTCGCCAGAAGATGTATGCTGATGGAAAGGCCAAGGAGGTAGAGTTTGCTGAAGGGGGACATGGTGTTCCTCAAGGTGTCCCCTATGAAAGGGGTGGTGAGATTTGGTAAAAAAGGAAAGCTAAGCCCTAGGTTCATTGGGTCGTTTCCTATTCTCAGGCGCAGGGGAGCTGTGGCCTATGAGTTGGCCTTACCTCCTAGTATGGACTGAGTGCATCCAGTGTTCCATGTGTCTATGTTGAAGAAGTACATTTGGGATGAGTCCCATGTGATTGAGCCTATCGCAATGGAGGTGGATTCAGTAGTTTCCTATGAAGAGCGGCCAGTTGAGTTGCTAGATTGGCAGGTCAGAAAATTGAGATCCATGGAGATTCCCTTGGTTAAAGTTAGGTGGGAGCACCATTTCGGGCAGGAGGCCACCTGGGAGGTGGAGCAGGATATGAGGGAGCGGTATCCTTCGTTGTTTGGTGATCTGGTGAGTCCTTAAGCTTCTTTTTTCGAAATTCAAGGATGAATTTTCTTTAAGGAGGGAGGATTGCAATATCCTAGATATTAATATTTATTTTTGTTATTATTTGTGATTGTCAGCCTAGCAGGCTAGTTCGAGGTCAAGCCGAGTCGACTCATGGTTTGGTGCGAGCTTGCAAGCTCGGGTAAGTAGGAACTTGGATTATGTTGTTGCGTGTACTTGATTATTAAATTATGTTGCATATGGGTGTGCATATAAGTGATGCTTGTTTTTAGCATGGGGTTAGTTTGGATTAGCGGGTTGCGGATCTGGGTTGAAGTAAGTGAGGGTTAGGGTGTGAATAGGAAGAAATAGGAGGGGATTATAAAATCCCCCCCTAAGGCTCGGCGGCTCGCCATTGGAGTCGCACCAGCCGAGTGGAGAGAGGAGCTGCCCAGCCAAGCCGACCCACCCCTCTCCCCCTTTCCTCTTCCTTGGAGCCGCCGCCCTAAAGTCCCAGCTGCTGAGCCATCCCTCCCTCTTCCTCCTCTGTCTTCCCTTCTCATGTAGCAGCCGGCTTGAGGTGGAGCCGCCACCCCCTTTCTTTAAGCTGAGCCGCCCCCCCTTTGAGGCCGGATTCGGAGGCCGCCGCTTGGAAGTGCTTCTCAAAACTTTCTTGAAAGACTCTTTTGATCGGCAACAAACATACGATTCTATGCTGTCCGCTTCGCCCCTTTCAAGTGGTATTGGAAATGTCTTCAGTTCTTATGTACCGATGTGAACCTCAACAGGAGACTCTCTTCTTTTGACCCCTGACATTGCAAAGGCTTTTAGAGAACGGTCAGGAGCGGCGTGGGGATGCGATTCGCCAAGATAGGGCAAAAAAAGCAAAGGAAGTGATCGAGCGATGACAACCAGGACTGAACATCTCATTTACCTATACCTCACTAGCACTGATGGGGACTCGGCAGCATGCCGAGATACAGACGCCTCGTTCTATTATGGTGCCAATCCATCTTTCTCTACTTTCATGTTCATACGAATAAGAGAAAGCTGGTTCTTGAACCCCAGGATATGACTTCTTCCCAATCGGATGAGTGGTTTTACCTCTCCTTTTCTCGGGTTTTCTCTCGTGTTCTTGAGCCGATTTGGGTGTTATGTCGTTCTTGATTGATTTCTGTCGATTTTTGTGTTTGATCGCCGAAATCTTGTGTCAACTTGTGGGAGGGAACCCGAGGATTCCCCTTTGTGGCTCGGCAGCCCTAGGAATACCGTAGGGGTGCTCGGGCAAGGTGGAAGAAGGGGGTTTCATCAAGGTGTTCGATGAAATGCCTAAGAGAGGACTCTTGTGTATTTTTATGATCTATGCTTTGAATTGCTTACCAATTTGGGTTTCTATATGTTAATGCATGCTTTGTAATTAATATGTGATTTTT
Organism: Canna indica; assembly: GCA_034359265.1. Lineage (NCBI taxonomy): Eukaryota > Viridiplantae > Streptophyta > Magnoliopsida > Zingiberales > Cannaceae > Canna > Canna indica. The sequence continues at coordinate 53,776,782 of CP136891.1, read as the reverse complement.
GGATAGTAATCATGTTTTACAAAGATAGGGTTTGATCATAATGCCATGTGTGTTCTTGATGTGGGTTCTTTATCATGAAGCTTGATTCTTGTTTAAAGATGATATGGGTTCTTGCTAGTCTTGTTTAATAAATATATATGTTGTGAGATTTAACTCAAATTTTATAATTCTGTTTTGATGGTAATTAAATATTTAATTTATGTGAATTTCGGATTAATTACCATGGATTGCTGAAAATTCAATCTTGCTGAAAACACCATGCTGAATTGTTGATTCAGGGCTGATTTTGAAAACTTTGTTATGATGTGAATAGTTTACTAGACATAGTTGTGTAACCTATCATTTTGATCAGAAAATATAGTCTGGATCCATAGGGCACACTTGTGAGGTCAGATTCGACTTGGGGGCACCAGTTTTCGGCTCAACAATAAACTAAAAATAAAACCCTAATTTTGACAAATGGGAATTTTAATTGCATAATTAAAATTCAATGGGCAGCATAATCTGTTAAGAACCAACAAATTAAGGTTTGTGCATGAAATAAAACCTCATGGATTTATGATGTTACGGGTTTAGGTGTTGGGATCAGGCATAGTGTGTTGCGGCGCTTCCCAGAAAGACACCCCTAAGACACTGTAGGAGACACTTGACTTAGGTCATATTGCATCATATCTTGATGAATGGCGGAGAGGCTCGGGTAGGAACCGGATTGCGGGCTTGGCCCGAAAGGTTTGATGGTTAATTCCCAAACTGTGCTTAAAGGAGTAAGCTCGGATGGGCGAATCCCAATTATTCCTACGTTCTCTCTTTGGAACAAGTTTGGATGGAAAAATCTCGATTGTTCCTGTGTTTCCTCATGGAACAAGTTCGGATGGGCAAATCCCAATTGTTACCGAGTTTCTTTTAAGGAGTAAGTTCGGACGGGCAAATCCTGATTACTCCTGCGATATCTTCAAGGGAGAAGTTCGGACGGGCGAATCCCGATTGTTCCTACGTTTCTCGTGGAGCAAGTTCGGACGGGCAAATTCGGATTGCTCCCGAGTGTCTTTATTAAGGAATAAGTTCGGATGGGCGAATCTCGATTATTCCTACGCTTGATCTAAGGGTTCTCTTTTAGGATAAGCTCTGATGGGCCAATTCCGATTATCTTAGTAACCCTTGAGTATGATTTGTTGCCATAGGGCATGGTATGCTTACGCCTGTTCTACTTCACTGCTAGAGTGTTGGTTGCCTTTGGGCATATGGAGGTCAGATGGTCTGATAGCTAGTCACACCCTTGTGACTTTATTCCTGTTTGAGACATGTGTTTTGTCGTATGATATATCTGTGTGTAACCGCTCAATGAGTTCTTTAAACTCACCCGTTGTCGTTTTGTTTTTTTTTTGCAGAGCCTGAATGGTGAGGTGGGCTGAAGCACTTTGCGTAGCTGGAGGGCAGAGGAGCCACATTGATCTCATAGCAGTCCTAGTTAGGGGTCGTAGTCGAGTCTTTGGTTATTTGTCATGCACATGTATTTTGGTATTTTGGAGTTATAGTCCCTTGGGGACATTCATGTCTTTTATTTCAGATTTCATTTGTAAATGAACCGTTGAACTTTGATTTATTATTTCCGCACTTTACTATTTTGTAAACTTACTTCTAGTGAAATCTAGTTTGGTTTCTCCTTTTAAATAAAACTTGTTTCATTCTTTCCGCTATGTTTTATTATCATGAGTTGGCATCTGTATGGGTTTGGCTGCGGGGTATAGGCATGTATACCCTAGCCGATCACGTGATCCTGAGTTGGGGCGTGACAGCATCTTCCTTGAGAAATCTAGTTTATGGCATTATGATTTCAAAAGTATTGAGTATGAATGTGATTTGATTTGGATTTTTGAAAATAGATTTCGAAACTTTAAAGTAACATTTTTTCCAAGTGTTCATTTTTCGATACTTTGGATTTACGTCGAAATCTATGAATGAAACTTCAAGTGTAATGTTAGAATCATGTTTTTGACATCATTCTCATTTTGACTCATGAAAAATAATTTCAAAAATAGTTTTTTGATATGTTGACCGATACATGAAAATGTCATTACTTGAACTTGATACATGAATACTAGATTTAGAATTCTTTGATATCATGTATTAATTTGTCTCATAGTGGATATGTCATTTTCGTCCCTTTGGTTGGTTGACTTCATTTTCATGAAAATAGTTCTTAAGTCCCAACTTTGATCATAGTTGACTTTTTTTGCCCTTTTTGATTGATGTTAACAGGGGAAGAAAAATATAGATAAAGGGAAGAAAATATAGGAAAACCATGCATATAGATAGGGGGAGTATAACTATTTAGATATGCATGTTGATAGGGGGAGAAATCCCATGATTGATATCCTTTTATGCTTAAATGATATATTTTCTCAAGGATGATTGTCATCATCAAAAAGGGGGAGATTATTGGCGTAAGGTTTCCAACCTTAGTCTTCATCTCAATCTTGATGATAACAAACATGGAACTGTTGCCTGAGGTTTTCAACCTTGGTTTTAATCTCGATTTTGATGATAACAAACATGGAACTAATAATTTCATGAAGAATTACTTTTAGGTTCCAAGTCGGTTATCGCTCGACGTCCGCGATCGAAATTATCGGAGAAATCAAAAATTCAATATGATGTTGGTCTACGCGCTCAAATTTGTTGTTAAAGATAGAGTCTAGGTTTTAGGACATCTAGATAATATGTAAAATCCTCAACATGATGCATAGATCCCTAAAGAACCAAAATCTGAAGATAAAATTCGAAAACGAACGACGAGCAAAAAAATCAGCAGAAACTGGGCTGGTTTCAGCTTGCCGACCGATGGGCGATCGACCGGCCATCAGTCGTCCACCGACTAGCAGAGCCCCGAAATGGGTAGTGCACCTCGGTCGATGGCCGGTCGCTCAACCGATCAACTGGCCATCAGTCGGCCACCAACCAAGCGGCGCCAACGGGCAAAAATATGTCCGTTGGGTGAGCTGTTTTGGATCTCTTCCTTCATGACATATAAATACAAGCCAGAGAAGCCTTCCTACCTGATCTTGATCACTCCTACTACCTTTGGGACATCCTTTGATCAATCCTAAACTCCATTGAGCCACTCCTTTGGTGAAATCCTACTTTGATCTCTCCACTCCTTGATATAGCCTTTAAGCTTCATCGATTCATCATCTTGAGGCATCAAGAGGACTAGGGAGTTTCTTTTGGAGCTAAGTATTTGTTGTTTGATTTATTTTTCCATTTAGTGTTGTATTTTATTGTTTATTTCATTGTATTTCTCAAGTGTGTAAACCTAGAGTGCTAGGTTGATTGAGTTGGTGGTTGTCTTGGTGTTAAGGCTTAAATCCATTGGTGTAAACTTAGTTTACTAGGATTAGTGATTGTTGTCCCTTAGGGTTGAGGTGGAAGAGTGCTCACGGTAAGAAGGTGGAGGATTCTGGGTGTGGAAGTGCCTTAGATTGAGAGCGGAGACTCTTTGGCTAAAAGGGCCTCTTTGTAAAAGAAACGATATAATCTAGTAAAACTAGTTTGGAAATCCTAAGCGGAGTGCTTAGGTAGTGGAGTAGGCATTGGGGCTGAACCACTATAAATCATCATGTTTGCATTGATTCTACTTGTGTTTGTTTAATTAGTATATCTACTTTGATTCCGCTTGCTACTTGATTTGTTAATTGCCTAAGTAATCAAGTAAACGATTAAAATCGAAATTACGTTAAATATTAGTAAATACACTATTCACCCCCCTCTAGTGTAGGTCATTTCACCAACATTTTGTATCAGAGCAGGTCATGGATTGAGATTTCACCATCTCATCTATATCTTGCCTCAATCCAAAAAATAGCACTAGAGAGTATAGCGTTTGCACCACCTAGGTTTGATGAGGTAATTTTGGTGTTTGGAAGAGTAGGATGTATACCATTCTTAAAACACAAAGTTTAGATCTATGGTGGATGCTAAAGAATGAATATATTGAGCTCACCATTGACATTAATGATTGGACTCAAGAACAAGTTAAATTGTCTGAATTGAATGCTAAAACAATGCATCTTCTATATTGTTCATTTTCAAAAGATATACTTGAAAAGGTTAGGCATTGTTCTTCCGCATTTGATATTTGGGCAACATTAAATATGCTTTATGATTACGCCAAAATCGAAGAGATTGACACTTTTGATAAAGGTGGTGATGACAATGGTCATCCCCCTAGTACTAACCTTGGTTTTGATGTCCAAAGCACTTCTGTAAACCAAATAACCACACTAGAGGGGGGGGGGGGGTCAATAGTGTGTAACCTAAATATGCTAAGTTCAATTCTGATTTTTTTTTCAAGTTGGCCTAACTATGGATTTTTGATACATTGAGTTATATGCTTTCAAGATGAAAATATAAATGAGTAATGATTAATACCAAGCAAGATTAAATAGATAAACAATGCTAATATGTGAAATTTAGAGTGGTTCGGCAACACCGCCTACTTCACTACCTTGGCTCCTCACCAAGAATTTCTAACCTTAAATCTTTAGGCAAAGGTTGGCTCTTTCATCCTTCGAGTCTTCCTCACCTGATGAAGATTCACTTTCTTCCCAAGAAGCCATCAATCCCTTCTTCTTCTTCTTCTTGAGCTTGTCCTTCTTTGTGGATGAGGTGGGGGTGAGCTTCAATTGTGGGCAATCCTTCCTCAAGTGCCCGGGTTTGTTGCAACTGAAACAAATGAACCTTTTGCCACCCTTTATGAACCTCATGAACCATTTTGCAAGCAAGGACATCTCCTCATAGTTATCAAGCTCCTCTTCGGATGAAGAAGTGTCATCATTCCTATGTGATGCTTTTAATTAAGGCAATACTCTTTCCTTTTGGGGTATCTTCCTCCTTGTGTGCCCTCGTATGGATCTCATGTGTCATGAGAGATCCAATGAGTTCGGTGAGTTTCATGATACCAAGATCCTTAGCTTCCATGATAGCTATCACCTTTGGCTCCCAAGCTTTGGGAAGTGATTGAAGTAGCTTTCACACCTTTTCTACTTCCCTAATATCTCTTCCAAGATTGCATAAGCCATTAGTAATATTTTGGAATCTAGCATACATCATCAATAGTCTCATGATATAGCATTTTAAACAATTCATAATCATGCATGAGAAGATTGATTTTTGACTCCTTTACTTTCAAGAACTTGTCAAATTTCAAATGCAGATTTACATGTAGAAATTCTTTTAAACTCATTAATTGATAATCCACAATGTAATGCATTCATGGATTTAGCATTGGAATTAAAGAATTTAACTTCCTCTTCGGTCCTATCATCCATGTTCCTAGTTGGTTACTTATAATCATTTTGAATCATCCTCCAAACCTCTAGGCCTTGTGATTGAAGGAAAATATTCTTTCTAATTTTCCAATAAGCATAGTTCTTTCCACATAACAAAGGAGGTGCATGGGTAGAGGTCCCTTGAGCTAGTGTGTTTTTGGTAGTCATTCTAAGTGTAGGCTAGATGGTGAAATCTAGTCCTACTATCAAGCTCTAATACCAAATGTAAACCAAATAACCACACTAGAGGGGGGATGAATAATGTTGGATTTAGGTTTTCAACCTTGGTCTTAATCTCTTAATCTCTTAATCTCGGTTTTGATGATAACAAACATGGGACTAATATTTCGTCGAGAAATCTTTCGGGTTCCATATCGATTAGCATTCGATGTCCTCGATCGGAAAAATCAGAAGAAATCAGAAAATCGGAAGGACATTGATCGTCGCGCTCGGGTTCATCGCGAAAATTTCTCGAAGCTCGACGAGTGCACCAAAGTCGCATTGGACGAGCGGTGCTTCGTCGGTCGACCGATCGGTCGACCGGACTGCGTATCGCCAAAGGCGCAACCTGCGTCGATCGATCGACTGGTCGACCGAATGTGGAATTGATTGTTTTGCATCTGGTGGTCGACTGCACACAAAGAGGAAGGCAGCGGTCATTCCGGCGGTCGATCAGTCAGTCGACCGAGCATTTGCAACGGATAGTTTTCTATTCATTGAGCTGTCGTTTCTTCGTGAGGGTATAAATATACCTCATCTATCTCCTTTTAATCTTCTTCCTTGATGATTACAGATTTTATTGAGCAATTAAAAGGAAGATTTGAGCCTTCTAGAGATTGATTAAGCGCGCTCTGCTCTTTCCGCGAACATTTTCTCAAGCGCCAACTGCTGCCTCAACTCGAGAATTGAATCGAGCTCTACGACTTGGCAAGCTGGAGGTTCCAAGGCTTGGAAAAGAACTTTTAATCTTGGTTTACTCTTTTAGCTCTTTTAGCTCTTTTGATTGTATTTTAATTGTTATTTGAATATGTTTCCTTTGATTTGAGTATGTAAGAAGACCTAGGATGTTAGGTCTTGTTGTGTAAGTGGTTACCTTGTTGTGAAGGTGTATAGCCACTTGTGTAAACTTAGTTTTTACTAGGATTAGTTGAGGTATCCCTTAGGGTTGAGGTGGAAGAGTGCTCTCGATGAGAAGACGGAGACTTTCGGGTGTGGAAGTGCCTTAGGTCGAGAGTGCGACTCTTCGAGTCAAAGTCCTCTGTGTAAGGGAAACTAATTAATCTAGTAAAACTTAGTTTGGAAATCCTAAGCGGGGTGTTTAGGTAGTGGAGTAGGCATTGGGGCCAAACCACTATAAATTCTCGTGTTTGCATTGATAACTTGTGTGTATTTATCGCTTCCACATCTAATCATTCAATTGTAAAGTGCCTAAACAATCTAAGTAGACGATTAAAATTGAATTTAGGCTAATTAATTTAGTAAACACACTATTCACCCCCCCCCTCTAGTGTTGCCATTTCGACTACATTTGGTATCAGAGCGGGTTTGTAGCTTGAGATTTCACCATCTCTTCTATACCTTGTCTCGATCCGAAAATGGCACCAGAGAGTATAGCGTCTTCACCTCATAGGTTCGATGAGTCTAACTTTGGTCTTTGGAAGAGTAGAATTTATCCTTTTCTAAAGACTCAAGGTTTAGGTGTATTTAACATGGTAAAGATAAAATATGTTGAACCTAAGGAAAATATGGATTCATGGACCCAAGAACAAATTAATATGTTTGAATTAAATGCTAAAGCAATAAATTGCATATATTGTTCTTTGGAAAATAATATAGTTGAAAAGATCATGCATTGTACTTCTGCATTCGATATTTGGGCTTGCTTAAATGTCTTATATGATTATGCTAAAACCGAAGAGTTAGAAACTATTAATGATGGTAGTGATGACAATGGTCATCCTTCCAATACTAACATAGTTTTTGAAGCCCAAAGTGTCTCCAGTCATAGGAGCACTAAAAGCCGGAAGAGAAAGGTGATTTGCCATTTGTGCCAAGAGAAAGGGCATGTAAGGAAGAATTGCCCTACCTTGATGAACAAAGCAAGGAAGAGGTCAAATGCTTCCACCTCCACATCTCACTCATTTGGAGCATCCTTTACCCATGACTATGAAGCCACTTCCAAATTGAGCCTCAAAATTGCAAATAATGAGGTACTTTCTTCTTCATCTAGTCATGATAATGATAATGATAATACTAGCTCTTCTAATTCACATGATATGCAATATGATGAGTTAGTAAACGAATATAAGATAATGTACACCTTGCTTGTTAAAAAGGATAAGGAAAATAAGATGCTAAAGAAAGAAAATGTGATGCTTAATTCTCATGTGCATGAATTAAAGCTAGAAAATGAGAATTTGAAGTCTAGCTCATTTGATTTATGCCATGATAGATTGAATTTTGAGCTTAAGGACTTAAAGCTTGAAAATGAAAATTTAAAATTTGAGAATCCAAAAATCGTAAGTGAGAACAATATTTTGAAATCTCAACTATATGTCATGCATAAGTCAATTGAAGTTTTGAAAGATGAGATTTTGGTTTTGAACAAGGAAGTACATAATTTGAGAAACTTAACTTCAAGAAAATTTGAAAGAAAAATGTTTCTTTCAAAAATGCCTATGTTCATCATAAATCTCATGCTATGCATTCTAATGCAAAATCTCACGTTAGGAATTCCACATTTAAACATCAAGGTCAAAAGAAAAATGTTTCATCTAAGAATGCCCATGCTCATCATGCCTCCTATGTTAAGCATTCTAACATTAAATCTCATGTCCACATTAAAAATGAAAAGAAAAAGTTTCATGGACATTGCTTTTTTTGTGGTGTTTATGGCCATGCTATCCATGAGTGTGCTTTTAAAAGTAATGCAAGTGTTGCTAGGACACTTTGGATTCCTAGGCCAATTCACCCCCAAGGACCCAAAGCTATTTGGGTACCAAAAGTGTCTTGTTCTTTTGTAGGGAGAACCATCACACAAGGGTAATGGAAATTGAAGAGTTGAAGTTGATCAAGAAATTGAAGGAATGATCCTTGCATGGTTGCAACTTCAAAGTCTTCACCTAGACTAGATGCTTATGGTAAAGTTGACATCAAACACTTTGGTATCATCTCCCATACTTACTTGATTAAATTAGAGTTGGAGTTTTGATACATGCTTAATATTAGTAGATTTTCCGCTCATAATATGCTTTTATAAAATGATTTTTGATTTTGATTTTGATTTCCCGATCACCTCGGAGACCTATGCGGCCTGTAATGGGCCTAAGCGACCTTGCGGTTCTAAATCGTAGTCTAATTGTGGCCTTTCAGTTTTCAACCAATAGGAAGAGTTGGAGATCTTATTTTTTAAAATTTCATATTTTGAGATCTCTTGATTCATTTTGTTAACATAAATGATTTATATGAAAATGAATCCATGCTATTTAGTGAAGTTGAATTTGGAAAATGATACTTGGTTTTTCATTTAGATTAATAGCTTGCATGTAGATTTGATTTCATTTTTTATTATTAATGAAGTATACTTGCAAGTTATTGTAAATGGAAGGCTAATTAGAATGAAAAAGATTAGTTTGGCTAAATCATCATGAATAAGGTATAACTTTGATAAATTCAAAATCTTAGTGTTATACCTCAATGCTTAAGCTTAAATAATGCATCAATACTCATGATTAAAATTGCATAGTAAACCCTTGAATTTTCATGAGTAGGTAGAATTTTAGCACTTAGGCAAATTTCATTAAATTAAACTTGCTCTAGGTTGATACTAGAGACATTCTTTTAAGTCCAAACTAGTTAAACATGTTTAGAGATCTTACTCTTTAAATATTTCACATTTTAAGATCTCTTTGATTCATTTTGATAACATGTTAATTCTTTAAAATGAATCTCTACTATCTAACTGTAAGACCCGAAAAAGTTTCCTAATATAAAAATCTATTTTGGTGCAGCACGTCGAACCCGGGGGTAGTCGAGTCGAGCCTCAGGATCGCCACGAGTGAAAAGGTATGACTCAGCTAATGGATCATGAAGTCTATTTGGGTAATTAACTTTCCTTTTATGAAATCATACCTTAAATTAAGTTAACTCGAGTCATGTTATGGGTTGAGTCGGAACCCAAATTGAGTTTGGGTTTAGGTCGAGTTCCGGGTATGACTTAAGTGACCCTTGAGGCCATCTTTGGAAACATGGTTGAGGGGATAAAATCCCCCTTATGGCAGCCGTGCGACTCACCCATTGAGTCGCACAAGGCCACAAGGGAGAAGAGGAGAAGGAGCAAGGAGGAGGATTGGGGTCTTGGATCGATCTGAAACTAGTGTCGTCTCTGGAAAATCTCAAGTCGTCATCACCCGATCTTTGTCTCTTGGCGATCTAGGTGAGTGGTTAATGTTTAAAAGGTTTGGGGGAGGCGGGTGGCCGAACCCTAGATGATAGGTTGAGTTCTCGCGATTTTTCCGACGATCCATGATTTCAACAACATGTGTTCACTGTTTTAATCGTCGATTTGCATGTTCTTGGGGCTGCTGAGTCATGGGAAAAGGGGAAAGGTCATGCCGAAATTTTCCCCGATTCCCTTGACGGCAAGAAGGCCCTTAGATGACCTTATATCACTGTTTTGATGTAGTTCCTTCGAACATCTCGCGTGTTATGAAGGGTGCCCTCTCTAAAGTACCTTGAAGTGGTTGAATGAACCCTACAACTCATGAAGAGGGTTCGGCCAACGGTGAGGGGAAGATTAAGTAGTTCATTGGTATTTAAATTGTATGCGGAGTTTAAGAGGTAAATGTATAGCTAGAGTCTCCTCCCTCTTTTCCTACCCCAAGGACCTTGGCCGAGCAAGGTCCTCCTTGCTCATGGTTCGGCCAAGGTTAGGGAGAGGAGGAGCCACTTGCTTTAGATGGAAATTTCATGATTTTAAGGATCACACATAAAGATATGACAATACTTAGGAAGAACACCAAACTTAGCAAGTAGCTTAATTGATTTTGAATTGTAGAAATGCTAGTTTTGTAACCATACTTGGCATTAGATCCTTAAACTTTGGATGTTGACATTGTTACCATGTTTTGTATTTCATACATGTTATTTAAATTCATTACCAACCTTGCCATGCTAGATAGCTGCTCTTATTGTGCTAATATTCCTAAGGTAGTATAAGAAATGTTATGTATAAACATTATGGTCATATATGATGAATGTTACAATATTTGCACATTTTTCTTTGGATTATACATGCTACCCTAAATGTTCTCAGATGGTATTCCAAGGTCGATTCATGGAAATTCTCACCTAAGACAGTCTACGAGAATAGGCAACATGTAAGGCGTCACTAGATGACCATAGCACATTTATGGAAACTTAGTTATGAGACGATAACACTTCTATGTCTGCTTGTATACTTTTGGAAACTTAGAGCTCGTACGTGCATATATATATTGAAAGGGTGGCATAAAATGTTGACCCGGTAGCCTAACATAGGCTAGATATGGGCAAAGGCCCAATGTGTGTATATATGGAAACCCTAGGATATTGATTGTGTAATGTGCTTGAGATGGTCCGCCGAGGGGCGAGGAGGTCGGAGATGACCAATGCCCAGCTCGGCCAGTTGGGTCTAGAGGTGCGCCAGCGGGCCCGCTAGGTGCCAGACACCAGTTGGGTTGGACTAGCTATCCTTACCCCAGACGGTGTTCGTAGACTAGTGGACCATCCTAGTCGACGGCCCGGGATTGTTTGCTTGCATCTTGAGATGATGTGGCCAATGGCCAGTATGATACTACTTGATATGGGAGGGACGGCGGTAGCCGGGATATGATTCGATGAGAAGGCCCGAGGGCCGGATGTCGAAGGCTTGATAAGCCGAGGTAGCAGGTTGTCATGTACAGTTGATGTTGATGGATCCATTGAGGGTCTGTAGTCGCATTAGAAATAAATTTTACCTCCTTGTACATTCCTTTATTGCCTTATATGATATATATGCATGACCGAGGCTTATGTGGAGGTTCATTTGAGCCACTCACTGAGTCCCAAGTGGACTCACAATTTATTTCTATTTCTGCAGAGCATGAGCTGTAGCTTAGTGTCGACATGGTGCAGCTGGAGCGCGAAGGCGGTGCCATATCTCGTAGCGGCGTCCATGAGTCTTAGACTAGTGCCTGGTTATGATGGTTTTGTTTCTGCACTAACGGTTGTAATTGAAAAGAATTGTAAAACTTGATATTTGACTATTCGGTTTTGATGTTGATATTTCTATTTGTTTTGAAAAACTTATATATTGTGACTTGCAAACTTTTCTAAAGTATGTTGAGTTTTCTTTCAGTCGATGTCTTGGTTTTCTTGATGTTAGTGTGGATAGTAGGCTACAGGGCTGGATGTAGGCCCTGGCCGATCACACTATCCTCAGTTGGGGTGTGACAAAGTTGGTATCAGAGCACTAGGTTAGGTCTTGTCTATAACTCAGTGTTGGGTACCGTATTAGACATATGCTAGCGTGTCAACATACAGTATAGTTATGCTACGAGATTGGGCGACCACTCATGCACTCAGCGCACCATGCGGTTAGTAATTTAAATTACAGTTGAATGAATTATTTATGTTAGCAAGATAATTGTTTCCTTGTTCTCTCTATGATAGTGTGATGAAGACTCACAATGCTGCACTAAGTGACACTGACAGTAATTTGGGTGATAAAACATAGAGTCAAGAGGTTGGACCCAAGAGAGGGTCGAGTGGGGGCGCATAGACGCGTTCCCTAGTTGTCGGCAGAAAATATTCTTTATGTACTTGTGTGTACTGTGCATGGATGTTGATTGTGTTTGTGCTCGTGGATGAGCGATGGTCGGGCCGAGAAGCGTGCCGACTTGGAAAGTTGGTCCTGACTCGATGAGTGGATTTTGGGTCTTGATACTGCGTCGGTGAGCCACACTGATGTTAGACCCGTGGGGGGGGCACGCTGACATTAGACTTGAGTGGATTTGGTTGGGTGGGCTATTCCCAACCAGAGAGGGCCCGGGTAGAAGGCTCGCTAGATAGATTCTAGCGACCGACTAGAATGATTGCTAGGTTTGGGTCGTGTGAATGTATTGTTTTCTGTTGGGCCAGCATGGGCCGAGTGATCTTGGCATTCATGAGCATGAGATGTATTAATGAGTGATCGTGATAAGCGGGCATGGGACTTTGAGATGCCGTGCAAGTCTGGTGGCATGTCAGTGCCAGGAGGTGCCTCTCGGATGGTTGAGGTGCTGCAATATGGCAGCAGCAACAGCCGGAGGCACTAGGGGGGCCTACCTTAGTTGCTTCAAGTGCGGCCGAGTCGGGCACTTCAAGAAGGACTGTCCTGAGGAAATTATCCAGAAGCCTCAGCAACCTAAGGGAAAGGCACCTATGTCAGTAGGGTAAGTGGCTCAGAGGGGGCAGACACAGAATAAGGGGCCACAGACCAGTCATTCAGAGAGGCCGCCTGCTCGGGTATATGCTATGAATCGTGATGGGGCAGAAGCGTCTAAAGCAGTGGTGGCAGGTACTATTTTAGTATGTTCTTCTGCTGCATGTGTTTTATTTGATCCGGGTGCCACGCACTCGTTTGTGTCTGTCATATTTGCTGCAAAATTGCCAATGACACCCTCCTTGGCATGGACTAGTTGGCAGAGCACTTTGCGATATTGGATTGCAGAGCTAAAACGATAATGTTTAATAAGCCTGGGTTGCCATAGTTCACCTTCGAAGGGGAGGGAGGTAGCAAGCCGATAAGGGTCATCTCAGCCCTAAAGGCTCGTAAGTTGCTTCAGGGCGGCTGCCAATCCTTCCTGGCCTTCATATCTGTGGCTGAGGAGGAAAGGGGTGAGGCAAGGAATGTCAGCGAAACCCCAGTGGTCTGTGAATTCCCAGATGTGTTTCCTGAGGAATTGTCGGGATTGCCGCCCAGAAGAGAAGTTGATGTTGCATTGACCTGCAGCCCGGGGTGAAACCAATTTCCATTCCACCTTATAGGATGGCACCGGCCAAACTCAGGGAGTTAAAGGTGCAATTGCAGGAAATACTAGACCTGGGTTTCACCTGGCCGAGCGTGTCACCTTGGGGTTCCCCAATTCTCTTCGTGAAGAAGAAGGATGGGTCGATGCGCATGTGCATCGACTATAGGCAGCTGAACAAGGTGACCATCAAGAATCGCTACCCACTACTGAGGATAGATGATCTGTTTGACCAGCTGCAGGGGGCACAGTGGTTTTCAAAGATAGATCTAAAGTCCGGGTACCATCAGCTGAGGATCCAGGACTGCGATGTGCCTAAGACGGCCTTTAGGACTCGCTACAGTCACTATGAGTTCCTAGTGATGTCCTTTGGCCTAACCAACGCACCTGCTGCCTTCATGGACCTAATGAACAGGTTATTTAAGGAGTACCTGAACAGCTTTGTGATTGACTTCATTGACGACATGCTGGTTTACTCCAAGAGTGAGGAAGAGCACTCTAAGCACTTGAGAATGGTCTTGGAAACCCTCAGAGAGCACCGTTTGTTCGCAAAATTTTCCAAGTCTGAATTTTGATTGGAAAGTGTAGGGTTCTTGGGCCATGTAGTGTCCAAGGAAGGGATAAGGGTAGATCCTGCCAAGATAGAAGTGGTGCAGAGCTGGAAACGGCCGACTAGCGTGATTGAGGTCCGCAGTTTTCTTGGTTTGGCTGGGTACTATCAAAAGTTTGTAGAGAACTTCTCCAGAATTGTAGCCCCTTTGACTCGGTTGACCCAAAAAAGGTCAGGTTCATTTCGGTTGACAAATGCGAGGCGAGCTTTTAGAAGCTTAAGGCATGTTTGACATCTGCACCCATGTTGGCTATACCTTTTGGCTCAAGAGGGTTTGTAGTCTTCTGTGATGCCTCTCGAGTTGGCATGGACTGCGTCTTAATGCAGTTTGGCAGAGTCATCGCTTATGCGTCCCGCCAACTGAAAGTTCATGAGAAGAACTATTCGACGCATGACCTAGAACTAGCGACAGTGGTCTTTGCACTGAAGCTTTAGCGACACTACCTGTACGGGGAGACTTGCGAGATCTACACATATCACAAGAGCCTCCAGTACTCGCTTATCCAAAAGGAGCTGAACCTCAGGCAGAGGAGGTGGCTAGAGCTCCTAAAGGATTATGATTACACCATTATGTATCATCCGGGGAAAGCAAATGTGGTAGCAGATGCTCTGAGCAGGAAGTCCATGGGTAATTTAGCTCATTTGGAAGTTAAGCAGATGCCTCTAGCTCGAGAGTTGGCTTTGTGCCTAGATGGGGGTGCAACCTTATCAGTGTCAGCTTCAGGTGCCCTGATGGCACACCTACGGGTACAGTTCACGCTGGTGGACATGCTGCGAGCTGCGCAGGGGGAGGACGCCTTTTGTGCGATGACCAAGGATCTAGTGCAAAGAGATGATGCAGAGAATGGTTTCAGATTAGACTCAGAGGGTGTACTGAGGTTCAGAGACCGGATAGTAGTACCAAGCAAGTCCTAGAACTGAGTCATCGTTCCACTTACACGATGCATCCGGTGGCCACCAAGATGTACCATGATTTAAGGCAGCATTACTGGTGGAAAGGTATGAAAAGAGAGGTAGCCGAGTTTGTCTCCAAATGTCTGGTCTGCCAGCAGGTGAAGGCTGAACACCTTAAGCCTACAGGGCTTCTGCAAAACCTCGAGGTGCCCGAGTGGAAATAGGAGAAAATCACCATGGATCTAGTGATCGGATGGCCTAAGTCAAAAGGCAGTTTTGATTCCATTTGGGTGGTAGTGGACTGGTTAACTAAGACCGCACACTTCATACCGATGAAAACTACCTTCTCTGCAGAGCAGTATGCCTGACTGTTCTTGGATAGGATTATGGCATATCATGATACCCCGATGATGATTATATCCAACCACAGTATCCAGTTCATAGCCCAGTTTTGTCAGTCCTTCCAGGAAGCCTTGGGTACCCAGGTGCATTTCAGCACAGCTTTCCATCCACAAACAGATGGGCAGTCAGAGCGGACCATCCAAACTTTGGAGAACATGCTGAGAGCATGCGTCCTGGATATGGCCGATGGCTGGGAGAGGCACCTACCGCTGATAGAGTCTGCCTACAACAATAGCTATCACAGTAGCATTGGCATGGCCCCTTCTGAGGCTTTGTATGGGCGGCGGTGTAGGTCTCCGATGGGCCAGTTTGAGGCTGGGGAATCACTCATGGTGGTCCCTGATCTGGTTGAGGAAGCGGTAGAAAAAGTAAAGGCTATAAAGGAAAGATTGCTGGCGGCCTAGAGTCGATAGAAAATGTATGCTGACAAGAAGGCCAGGGAATTGGAATTTGCCAAGGGTGACTTAGTCTTTCTGAAGATCTCTCCTATGAAAGGGGTGGTCTGGTTTGGGAAGAAGGGGAAGCTAAGCCCTAAATACATTGGGCCTTTTCCCGTTCTCAAGCGGAGGGGCGAGGTGGCCTAGAGATGACATTACCTCCTAGCCTAAACAGAGTACACCCGGTCTTCCATGTATCCTTGTTGCGAAAATATGTAAAAGATGATTCGCATGTGATCGAGCCCTCTTCCATCGAGGTAGATTCGGCCATCTCGTTCGAGGAAAGGACTGTACAGATCCTTGACCGCCAAATCAGGAAGCTAAGGTCCAAAGAAATTACCCTGGTAAAGGTCAGATGGGAGCATCATTCTGGGCAAGAGGCCACTTGGGATGTAGAGCACTACCCTTCCTTGTTCGAGGAGCCGGTAAGTCCTTGTAATTTAAGTAAATTCGAGGACAAATTTCCCTTAAGGGGGAAGGTTGTAAGACCCGGAAAAGTTTCCTAATATAAAAATCTATTTAGGTGCAGCGCGTCGAACCAGGGGGTAGTCGAGTCGAGCCTCAGGATCACCTTCAGTGAAAAGGTATGACTCGGCTAATGGATCATGAAGTCCATTTGGGTAATTAACTTTCCTTGTATGAAATCATACCTTAAATTAAGTTAACTCGAGTCATGTTATGGGTTGAGTCGGAACCCAAGTCGAGTTTGGGTTTAGGTCGAGTTTCGGGTATGACTTAAGTGAGCCTTGAGGCCATCTTTGGAAAGATGGTTGACGGGATAAAACCCCCCTTATGGCAACTATGCGACCCACCAATTTAGTCGCACAAGTCCGCAAGGGAGAAGAGGAGAAGGAGCAAGGAGGAGGATTGGGGGCTTGGATCGATCCGAAACTCGTGTCATCTTCGGAAAATCTCAAGTCGTCGTCACCTCATCCTTGTTTCTTGGCGATCTAGGTGAGTGGTTAATGTTTAAAAGGTTTGGGGGAGGCGGGTGGCCGAACCCTAGATGATAGGTTGAGTTCTCGCGATTTTTCCGACGATCCATGATTTCAACGACATGTGTTTACTATTTTATAAAGGTTCTTGTCGGATCTCACTATTTTAATCGTCGATTTGCATGTTCTTGGGGCTGCCGAGTCATGGGAAAAGGGGAAAGGTCATGCCGAAATTTTCCCTAATTCCCTTGACGACAAGAAGGCCCTTAGATGACCTTATATCACTGTTTTGATGTAGATCATTTTAACATCTAGCGTGTTATGAAGTGTGCCCTCTCTAAAGTCCCTTGAAGTGGCCAAATGAACCCTACAACTCATGAACAGGGTTCGGCCAAGGGTGAGGGGAAGATTAAGTAGTTCATTGGTATTTAAATTGTATGCGGAATTGAAGAGGTAAAGGTATAGCTAGAGTCTCCTCCCTCTTTTCCTACCCCAAGGACCTTGGCCGAGCAAGGTCCTCCTTGCTGATGGTTCGGCCAAGATTAGGGAGAGGAGGAGAGACTTGCTTTAGATGAAAATTTCATGATTTTAAGGATCACACATAAAGATATGACAATACTTAGGAAGAACACCAAACTTAGCAAGTAGCTTAATTGATTTTGAATTGTAGAAATGCTAGTTTTGTAACCATACTTGGCATTAGATCCTTAAACTTTGGATGTTGACATTGTTACCATGTTTTGTATTTTGTACAAGTTATTTAAATTCATTACCTACCTTGCCATGCTAGATAGCTGCTCTTATTGTGCTAATATTCCTAAGGTAGTATAAGAAATGTTATGTATAAACATTATGGTCATATATGATGAATGTTACAATATTTGCACATTTTTCTTTGGATTATACATGCTACCCTAAATGTTCTCAGATGGTATTCCAAGGTCGATTCATGGAAATTCTCACCTAAGACAGTCTACGAGAATAGGCAACATGTAAGGCGTCACTAGATGACCATAGCACATTTATGGAAACTTAGTTATGAGACGATAACACTTCTATGTCTGCTTGTATACTTTTGGAAACTTGGAGCTCGTACATGCATATATATATTGAAAGGGTGGCATAAACTGTTGACCCGGTAGCCAGACATAGGCTAGATACGGGCAAAGGCCCGATGTGTGTATATATGCCAGCAGGCCCGCTAGGTGCCAGACCCCAGTTGGGTGGGACTAGCTATCCTTACCCCAGACGGTGTCCGAAGACTAGTGGACCATCCTAGTCGACGGCCCAGGATTGTTTGCTTGCATCTTGAGATGATGTGGATGATGCCAATATGATACTACCTGATATGGTAGGGACGGCGATAGCCGAGATATGATTCGATGAGAAGGCCCGAGGGCCGGATGTCGAAGGCTTGATAAGCCGAGGTAGCACGTTATCATGTACCGTTGATGTTGATGGATCAGTTGAGGGTCTGTAGTCACATTAGAAATAAATTTTACCTCCTTGTTAATTCCTTTATTGCCTTATATGATATATATGAATGACCGAGGCTTATGTGGAGGTTCATTTGAGCCACTCACTGAGTCCCAAGTGGACTCACAGTTTATTTCTATTTCTGTAGAGCATGAGCAGTAGCTTGGTGTCGTCATGCTACAGCTGGAGGACGGAGGCGGTGCCATATCTCGTAGTGGTGTCCATGAGTCTTAGGCTAGTGCCTAGTTATGATGGTTTTGTTTCTGCACCGACGGTTGTAATTGAAAAGAATTGTAAAACTTGATATTTGACTATTCGGTTTTTATGTTGATGTTTCTATTTGTTTTGAAAAACTTATATATTGTGACTTACAAACTTTTATAAAGTATGTTGAGTTTTCTTTCAGTCGATATGTCTTGGTTTTCTTGATGTTAGTGTGGATAGTAGGCTACATGGCAGGATATAGGCCCTAGCCGGTCACACTACCCTCAGTTGGGGTGTGACACTAACATAGGTTAAGGTTTTTAAATGAAACTTTTCATTGATCCTTTGCTATTTAGTATGTTAGCTTGCTAGTTGGTATATAAATTCATTATGATACTAATAAAGCCTACTTGCAAGTTAAGAAAGTGGTAAACATTGAAGGCTATGGTATCTAAAAGAAAATGAAAAGTAAATGACAAGTTTGGCAAAATCTATTGAAAGAGGTATGAATTTTTTTTTGCAAAATCTTAATATAATTCTTGAATATTCATTCTTTAATGATGTCTCTATATACTCATGATTGTTTTTGCATGATAAATGTTTGAAGTTTCATGAGTAGGCAAAATTTTGATAACTTGGGCAATTTCATGATATCTTGATTGAATGAAACTTGCTCTAGGTTAAAATTCTTATTAGAGACCTCATTTTGAGTAAACACCTAATGAACATGTTTAGAAACACATATTACATAAGTCTAGGTATTTAAAATTGAAAATTCATGTCTAGATGATCAAATGTGATAACTAGATCATATTAGAGGACTTAAGCTTGAAAAGTTTGACCCAAGTCAATAAATCGAATTGGTCACTTCATTTTAAGTCGAGAAGTCATAAACATATTTAGGAATAGGTATGACATGTTTCCATGCACTTAAAGTAAAAAATTCATATGGATATGGATAAAATGACATAGAGGTCAATTCATGCTTACCTCTTTTGAACCAAATTGACCCAAGTCAACAAGTTGACTTAAAAGTCTCATTTTCAATCCATATTTGAGAACATGTTTAGATTTACTCATGATTAGGTGTCCATAAGCTTAAAGTTGAAAAATCATGAGTAAATCATAAGATTAAAACTTAGCAAGTTTCATGATAACTAGCTTAGTTTGAATGAAACCATGCTAAGTTAATATCTTGACTTAAGATATAATTTTCATTTCAAACTTGGCATACACTCTTTGCATGATTACTTTATGGTGTCATAAAAGTTTGAATGAAAATTGAACATGTTTTGAAAATAACTGAAAATTACAAAAATAAAATTTCAATCAACAATTGGTATCATTTTTAGTTATCTCTAGAGAAATATAGAAAAATCTTTTTAATTGATTCTTGAAATTGCACCCTCACTGGAAAATCTAGGATCTTCAGTAAAAATTTTGAAAAGTTTTATCAAGAATCTGATTTGAAATGGAATTTTAAAATTGGATTTTCAAAACACAAAGTATCATCCTTCTTGAAATATCAATCTTTCTGATACTTTGTTTTCTCATCAAAAACTTCAAATGAAAATTCATGTATACCATTTTGATTCATTGTCTAAAATCATTCAGACCATTGCTTGAGTAAAATCATTCATAGGAATGATTTTGATAATTTGAATGATAATTAGAAATATTTATTTTTTTCATTAAAAACAATATAAGATGAAAAATGAACTTAGAAAATTCATTTTTAGTTCAAACTTGATACATGCATTTCAAATGACCATTCAATAATTGGTATCAAAAATTTTCATCCAACAATTGGTATTTCAAATCTTGAAGTATAGGTTCACCTAAGTCAACAAAGTGACTTAGAAATTTCATTTTAAGCCCAAACTTGATTCATATACTTGACCATTCAATAATTGGTATCAAAAAATTTCATTCATAGGCTTTAGGTTTTCAACCTTAGACTTAATCTCTTAATCTCTTAATCTTGGTTTTGATGATAACAAACATGGAACTAATATTTCGTCGAGAAATCTTTCAGGTTCCATATCGATTAACCTTCGATGTCCTCGATTGGAAAAATCAGAAGAAATCGGAAAATCGGAAGGACATTGATCGTCGAGCTCGGGTTCGTCGTGGAAATTTCTCTAAGCTCGATGAGTGCACCAAAGTTGCATTGGACGAGTCCAAAGATCACATGGAAATCTCTCCAAGTTGATGCTCGTTGAAAGTCGGAACTCGAAAATGAAGCGTGCAAGAAGAAGGCCGAAGAAATCAAATTCAGCCTAAGTTCGGTCGATCGGGCGATCGACCGAATGTAGGTAAAAAGTGGCAGTAGCCATTGTTAAGGCTACCTCAGTCGACCGGTCGGTCGACTGACCAAAGGTAAAAAGCAGCAGTAGCTACTTTGATCGATCAGGTATCGCCAAAGGTGCAACATGCGTCGATCGATCGACTGGTTGACCGAATGTGGAATCGATTGTTTTACATCTGGCAGTCGACCCATCGGTCGACCGCACACAAAGAGGAAGGCAGTGGTCATTCGGGCGGTCGATCGACCAATCGATCAAGCATTTGCAACGGATAGTTTTCTATCCGTTGAGCTGTCGTTTCTTCGTGAGGGTATAAATATACCTCATCTAACTCCTTTTAATCTTCTTCCTTGATGATTACAGATTTTATTGAGCAATTAAAAGGAAGATTTGAGCCTTCTATAGATTGATTAAGCACGCTCTGCTCTTTTCGCGAACATTTTCTCAAGCGCCAACTGCTGCCTCAACTCGGGAATTGAATCAAGCTCTACGACTCATCGAGTTGGAGGTTCCAAGGCTTGGTAAAGAGCTTTTAATCTTGGTTTACTTTTTTAGCTCTTTTGATTGTATTTTAACTGTTATGATTTGAGTTTGTGAGAAGACATAGGCTATTAGGTCTTGTTGTGTAAGTGGTTACCTTGTTGTGATGGTGTAAAGCCACTTGTGTAAACTTAGTTTTTACTAGCATTAGTTGAGGTATACCTTGGGGTTGAGGTGGAAGAGTTCTCTCGGTAAGAAGGCAGAGACTTCCGGGTGTGGAAGTGCCTTAGGTCGAGAATGCGACTCTTCGAGTCAAAGTCCTCTGTGTAAGGCAAACTAATTAATCTAGTAAAACTTAGTTTGGAAATCCTAAGCGGGGTGCTTAGGTAGTGGAGTAGGCATTGAGGCCGAACCACTATAAATTCTCGTGTTTGCATTGATAACTTGTGTGTATTTATTGCTTTATCATTTATCGCTTCCGCATCTAACCATTCAATTGTAAATTGCCTAAACAATCTAAGTAAACAATTAAAATTGAATTTAGGCTAATTAATTTAGTAAACACACTATTCACCCCCCCTCTAGTATTGCCATTTCGACTACAAATAATGTGTAGCCTAAATACGCTAAGTTCAATTCCGATTTTTTTTAGTGGCCTAACTATGGATTTTTGTTATTTTCAGTTATATGCTTTCAAGATGCAAATATAAATGAGTAATGATTATTACCAAGCAAGATTAAATAGAGAAGCAATACTAACATGTGAAATTTAGAATGGTTCAACAAAACCGCCTACTCTACTACCTTGGTACCTCACCAAGGATTTCTAACCTTAAATCTTTATGACTTGAATGTTTCCTCAATAATACAAAGATGACTTATCCCTCAACCTTCGAGGATGCCTCAACTACTATTCCAAAGCAAAATACTCATATATGAAGAAACCTAGGTGTAACACTGCACCACACTTGACAACTTGAAATGAGAAGCAAATAAGAAAGAAAATACAAGTAAAGGAGTTATAAATTAAAACAAACTCAAATGAGCTCCTCCAAGTTGCCTCCTAGTACTCCAAAGCCTCAAGATATGTAGAAATTCAGATTGAAGACTTGAAATGGAGTTTTGAAGACTTTCAGAATGAGAAGTTGAGGTTTGCACTTTGAATCACTCTTTAAGGCTCAAGAAAATGTTTTGGTAGCTCAATGGAATAGTTGGGAGCCTTAGGAAGGGAGATGTGGGTGTATTTATAGAGTTGGTATTGAAGTATGGAAGCAAAGAGCCGTTCAAACCATATCTTATTTGTAAAAGAGCTATTTGGGGGCATTCTAGGAATTCTAGGCAGCTTTTTAAAAAACTAGGTGAGGGCACTCTGGGAATTCTATATAGTTTGGAGGTTTCTAGTCTTTCAAGCTTTATTTTTTTAGGTTAATAGTTTCCAAATATTCTTTAAAAATATGTCTTTAATTTGTTTTTATCTAAGGAAAAATTATTGGGACTTTTGATGGCAAGAAAATATCTAAATTGTGTAGCTATCCAAGGAACCCCCTATACTCAGAAATTTTCAAGACCGTTTTATGATTTTTCTAGTTTTTAAGTTTTCGGGATTCGGGTTTCAATTTTTTGGCTTTAAACTCAATGAGGACATCAAACTAAGGCTTATGATCATTTACAATAAAAGAAACTAATTTTGACATGCTCGACTCCGAAGCCTCCGATTCTTGATTTTTCGTAATTTTTCCAACAAGCTTCGGATGCGTATCGTATGTCCAACCTGAGACCAAACCTTGATAAACTATTAGAACCATGTTTATTATCATCAAAACTAAGAGTGTTGCCAAGGTTGAACCTTGGGATAACATTCTCCCCCTTATTGAATGAAGACAAATATTTCATTAAAAACACTACACCAGAGGTTCACTTTAAGCATCCGGTTTTTTATTTTAATTAACTTGGTATTGAAAGCTAGCTTAAGCTCCCCCTATCTATATGCATCGTTAAAACCAAGTGTGACCAAGTCTCCTCTCCCCCTTTTGACATCAATCAAAAAGGCAAGAATGCAAGGTTCTATTAATGCAAACTCAATATTACATGCAATCTTCATTTAAAGGTTTAGTAAATATATCTGCAAGTTGCTTATAGGTAGGCACAAAATCAACAAAGATATTTTTCTTAGCTACATTATCTCTAAGAAAACTGTGCCTTAAGTCTATATGTTTTGTCCTAGAGTGCAAGATGGGATTTTTTGTCAAATTTATGGCACTAGTGTTATCACAATAAATGGGTATACATGAATAGTTCAATCCAAAATCTAGTAGGGTTTGTTTCATCCAAAGGACTTGTGCACAACAACTAGCCGCTGCGATATACTCCGCTTCGGTAGTTAGAAAGTGCAACCGAGATTTGCTTCTTAGAAAACCAAGAAACCAAACTCATCCCTAGGAATTGACAACACTCACAACTGCTTTTTCTATCAATCTTACAACCGGCAAAATCTGCATCGGAAAAACTAATCAATTCAAAGGATGCACTACTAGCATACCAAAGGCCTTAGTCAAAAGTGTCCTTTAGATATCTCAATATGCGTTTGACCGCACTCAAATGAGACATCTTAGGTCAAGATAGAAACGTAGCACATTGACATACACTAAATATTATATCGGGTCTACTTGCGGTTAAATAAAGTAAGCTACCAATCATACCTCTGTATCATTTTTCATCAACATTGATACCTTCCTCATCCTTATCAAGCTTGGTGGATGGACTCATGGGGGTTGATGCAATCTTTGCTCCATCCATCCCAAATCTTTTGATTAGCTCCTTTGTGTACTTAGCTTGATTGATTAAGATCCCCTTCTTGGTTTGCTTGATTTGAAGTCCAAGCATGAAAGAGAGCTCTCCCATCATGCTCATCTCAAATTCATCTTGCATACACTTAGCAAACCACTCACAAAGGGTTTCATTAGTAGCACCAAAAATTATGTCATCAATATATATTTGAACTAATAAAGATCATCATTTTTAATGAAGAGTGAAACATCGGCTTTTCCAACATTAAAATCTTGTTCAATTAAAAAATTTGAAAGCCTTTCATTCCAAGCCCTAGGGGCTTTTTTTAAACCATATAATATTTTTTTCAATATGTAAACATGATTTGGAAAATCAAAGTTTTTAAAACCGGGGGTTGTTCAACATAAACCTCTTCCATGATAAAACCATTTTAAAATGCGCTTTTAACATCAATTTGAAATAGTTTGAAACTGTTGGTGAAATGGTCACACTAGAGGGGGGGTGAATAGTGTGTTAACTAATCTTATCGCCTAATTTTGATTTTAATTGTTTCTTGATTAGTTAGTTTAAGCACGATATTAATAGCAAGTAAAAGCAATAAATATGAAGCAATTAACACAAAACAATATATCAATGCTAACATGATTATTTATAGTTGTTCAGCCCCAATGCCTACTCCACTACCTAAGCACCCCGCTTAGGATTTTCAAACTAGTTTAAGTAGATTAATTAGTTTCCTTACATTGAGGACTTTACACCGGAAAGTCTTCGCTCTCAAACCGAAGGCACTTCCACACCCGAAAGTATCCCGCCTTCCTACCGAGAGCACTCTCCCACCTCAACCTAAGGACAACTCAACTAATCCTTGTAAACTACATTTTCACCGGTGGAATTAAGCCTCAAACACAAAGGCAACCACCCAATTTCAAGACCTAACAACCTAGTTCTTCACAAGCTCAAATATAATGAAATAAACAAGAAAATACACAATTTAATGGAGCAATAAATCAAACAACTTATACATAACTCCAAACAAAGTTTTCTAGCTTCCTCTTGATGCCTTTGATGGTGAATCAATGAAGTCAAGGCTTACTCAAGGAGTTGAGATATCAAAGCTAGGGATTTCAAGAATGGTGGCACAATCAAGCTCAAGGATCATCAAATATGGCTCAAAGTTTGTTGGATGAAGGGTGGAAGGCTTGCTAAGGCTTCTATTTATAAGCCTTGAGGAGATGGCATGAAATAGCCACCTCAACGGGCGGAAAAACTAGTTATTTCCGCCGTCCAATCACAGGTCCGGTCGACCGTCAATCGGCCAACCGAGCGACCGATGGCATACTGTCATTTTCTGGCACATTTCGGTTGACTGACTTGCCTAGTACCAGTTTTTGGCAGCATTCGGTCGACCAACTAGTCGACCGAAACTGGGCAGACTGCTTGGTTTAGCTCGTTTCTGGGTTCCGTCTTCACTAAGTCTACTTATATAATAATTACTAACTTTAAAATATAAATGTTATATAAGGATTACCCCCATTTGGATTCAATAAAAATATTTGAAAAATCAAAATCCTTAAGAATGAAAATCTAGTTTTTTGGGTCTAGTACAAATTTTCGGAAAACGAAAATTTTCTAATCTCCCGGGTCAAATATGGGTATGCTAAATGTTTCCAAAAATTCTATAAAAATACCTCGTTAACTAGTTTTTATCCAAGAAACAATTACCGCCATTTTTTGTGTCAAGAACATGTCTAGGTCATATGGCCCTCCAAGGAGCTCCCTAGGCTTAGTGAATTTCAGGGCGATTTCCGAGCTTTCATGTTTTGGGCTTCGAGTTTGGTTTTTGGGTTCTTTGCATCATAAATAGGATTACATCACATTCCTAGATACCCTAAACCTAAACTCTAACTTCCCGAAGAATCCCGAGCGTCGACGAGCATCCAAGTCGAATTCTCCAATTTCTTCGATATTTTCGATCGGGGACGTCGAGCGCTAACCGACTTGGAACCTGAAAGATTTCTCAATGAAATATTAGTTCCATGTTTGTTATCATCAAAATCGAGATTAAGACCAAGGTAAAAAACCTTAGGCCAACAGAAACCTTTAAAACTTGCAAAAGGTAAAGGCATGCGAATAGCCTCTAATCTAGCTACGGAAGCACAAGTTTCATTGTAATCAATATCCTCTTTTTGGTTGAAACATTGGGCCACTAACCTAGCTTTGTTTCTAACAACTAAGCCATTTTCATCTAACTTATTCCTAAAGACCCACTTAGTTCCAATTACCATTTGTTCACTCGGCCTAGGCACTAAATCCTAAACATTATTCCTAACAAATTGATTTAGTTCCTCTTACATGGCCATAACCCAAAATTCATCATCTATGGCTTCCTTAATATTTTTAGGCTCTACTTGAGAAATAAAGGCAAAATATTGACAAATGTTTTTGAGTTTAGAACGTGCTACCACTCCGGTTATAGGTTCTCCAATGACTTGTTCAATGGGATGATCTTTTGCGCCTCGGTTAGCTTTAGGAAGTGGTGGTAAAGCTTGTTCTTCAACTTGAGGTAGGGAGGTTGAGGATGAAGGTTCTTCATTATGAGGTACTTCATTAGGCTCATCTTCAACTTCTTCTTCATTGAAAGTTAAAGTCTAAAGTTCTTCCCCTACTTTCAATATCTTAATATTTCTAGAAGAGTCATTAGTTTCATCAAAAGTTACATGCATGGATACTTCAACAATCATAGTTCTGCGATTATAAACTCTATAGGCTTTAGAACTAGATGAGTATCCTAGGAAAATACCTTCGCCGGATTTTGAGTCAAATTTTCCTATATGATCATTAGCGTTCAAAATAAAGCACTTACAACCAAAAACCCTAAAGTGTCCCACATTTGGAATTCTATCATGCCAAAGTTCAAGAGTTTTCTACATTTGGAATTCTATCATGCCAAAGTTCAAGAGTTTTCTTTATTTTAGGTCTTAATAAAACACGATTTAAAACATAGCATGAGGTATTTATGGCTTCAGTCCAAAAATACTTAGGTAAATTGTTTTCACAAAGCATAGTCCTAGTCATTTCTTGCAAGATTCTATTTTTCCTCTCAACCACCCAATTTTGTTGAGGGGTTCTAGGGGAAGAAAAGGGATGTTCAATCCCAAAATTTTCACAAAATTCAAAAAACTTTTTATTTTTAAATTCACCACCAATATCACTCCTAATTTTTGAAATTGAAATCCCTTTTTCTTTGACAACTCTTTTAGCAAACTTTTTAAAGAAATCAAATGTTTCATTCTTCTTTGCTAAAAACAAGACCCATGTAAATCGAGAGTAGTCATCAATCAAAACATAACAATATAGTTTACCACCTAAGCTAGCAACATCACAAGGACCAAAAAGATCCATGTGAATAAATTCAAAAATCCTAGAGGTAGTAACTTGATTAAAACTATGAAAAGATTATTTGACTTATTTTCCATGTTGACATGCATCACAAAGTCTATCTTTTTCAAATTTTATTTTAGGGATTCCTTTAAATAGGTCTTTCTTGGTGATTTCTTGAATGATGCACATGCTAGCATGTCCTAGCCTACGGTGCCATAACCAATAATCATTGTCCATTACTACTAAACATCTAACATGAGAATTAGACAAGATATTTAAACTCAAAAAGGAAACATTCTCATGTCTATTTCCAATGAATACTATATCACTAGATGATGCATTTCTACTGAGACATTTAGATGCTTCAAAAATCACCATATATCCATTATCACATAATTGAGAAATACTAATCAAGTTATGTTTCAAGCCATCAACTAGTAAGACATTCTTAATGCAAGGGAATGGAAGTAGACCTATATCACCAATGTCAATGATCTTACCTTTGGCATTACCTCCAAAACTAACATACCCTTCATCTTTTCTTAATATGGTTGCAACCACTATCCAAAACCCATGTGCTCGATCCTATGTGCTTGAGGATGACTCTCCACCTACAAGTGGAGAAGAAACAACCTTAGGTACCCAAATATTTTTGGGTCCTTGAGTGTTAGTCATTTTAGTAACCCAAGTAGATCTAGCATGATGGTTCCTCTTGAGTGCACAATCCCTAATCATGTGTCCATAAATTCCACAACAAAAGCAATAACCATGAAACTTAGTGGAATAATGAGTATGAACATGAGTATGGGAATGAGGATGTGATGGTTTTCTAGTATTTCTAGCATGTGATACATGATCATTTTTAGTATTTTGTAAGGCAAGCATTTTTTCATTCAAAGTACATAAGTCCTTCTTCAATGAGAGCATGCTATCATTCAAGTGATCAACTTGTGAACTCAAAAATTTGTTTTCCTTTTCTAACACATCATTTAAATCTAGTAAATCATTTTTTGCCTTTTCCAAAATGAGTTTTTCATCTATAAGAGCTTCTACTTCATTTTTCAAAGCATAGCATGAAACAAGTAGTTCATCATTTTCCATTTCTAATGACTTATTTTCCTTTCTAAGTTCTTTAAACCTCTTTCTAATAGCATTAAACTCAAAATGTATTTGTTCATACTCATGCTCTAATTCTTCTTGAGTAAATGTAAATTCACCAAATGTAAAGGTTACTTCATCATCATTTGCCATGAGGCAAAGGTTGGCACTTTCATCCTTGGAGACTTCCTCACTTGATGAAGATTCACTTTCATCCCAAGAAGCCATGCATTAATGCCTTCTTCTTCTTCTTCTTGAGCTAGGGGTGAGGTTGAGGTGAGCTTCAATTGTGGGCAATCAATGCCTTCTTCTTCTTCTTCTTGGTCACCTCTCTTTTGTGGATGAGGTGGGGGTGAGCTTCAATTGTGGGCAATCCTTCCTCAAGTGCCTGGGTTTGTTGCAATTGAAACAAATGTACCTTTTGCCACCTTTATGAACCTCGTGAACCATTTTGCAAGCAAGGTCATCTCCTCATAGTCATCAACTTGCTCTTCGGATGAAGAAGTGTCATCATTCCTATGTGATGCATTTAATTAAGGCAATACTCTTGCCTTTGGGGGCATCTTCCTCCTTATGTGCCCTCATATGAATCTCATGTGTCATGATGAGAGATCCAATGAGTTCGGTGAGCTTCATGGTACCAAGATCCTTAGCTTCCATGATAGCTATCACCTTTGGCTCCCAAGCTTTGGGAAGTGATCGAAGTAGTTTTCTCACCTTTTCTTCTTCCCTAATATCTCTTCTAAGATTGCATAAGTCATTAGTAATGTTTTGGAATCTAGCATACATTTCATCAATAGTCTCATGAGATAGCATTTTAATCAATTCATAATCATGCATGAGAAGATTGATTTTTGACTCCTTTACTTGAGAGGTCCCTTCATGAGTAGTTTCAAGAACTTGCCAAATTTCAAATGCGGATTAACATGTAGAAATTCTATTAAACTCATTAATTGATAACCCACAATGTAATGCATTCATGCCTTTAGCATTGGAATTAAAGAATTTAACTTCCTCATGGGTCCAATCATCCATGTTCCTTGTTGATTGCTTATAATCTTTTTGAATCATCCTCCAAACCTCCTGACCTTGTGATTGAAGGAACATATTCATTCTAATTTTCCAATAAGCATAGTTATTTCCATCAAACAAAGGAGGTGCATGGGTAGAGGTCCCTTGAGCTAGTGTCTTTTCGGTAGCCATTCTAAGTGTAGGTAGATGGTGAAATCTAGTCCTACTATCAAGCTCTAAAACCAAATGTAAACCAAATAACCACACTAGAGAAGGGGTGAATAGTGTGTAGCCTAAATATGCTAAGTTCAATTCCAATTTTTTTTCAAGTTGGTCTAACTATGGAATTTTGTTATTTTGAGTTATATGCTTTCAAGATGCAAATATAAATGAGTAATGATTAATACCAAGCAAGATTAAATAGATAAGCCATGCTAACATGTAAAATTTAGAATGGTTAGGTCACACCGCCTACTCCACTACCTTGGCTCTTCACCGAAGATTTCTGATATTAAATCTTTATAACTTGAATGTTTCTTAAAGAATACAAAGAGGACTTATCCCTCAACCTTAGAGGATGCCTCAACTGCTATTCCAAAGCAAAACACTCATATATAAAGAAACCTAGGTGTAACACTACACAACACTTAACAACTTGAAATGAGAAGCAAATACGAAAGAAAATACAAGTAAAGGAGCTATAAATTAAAACAAACTCAAATGAGCTCCCCCAAGTTACCTCCTAGTACTCCAAAGCCTCAGGATATGTAGAAATTCTTATTGAAGACTTGAAATGGAGTTTTGAAGACTTCCAGAATGAGAAGTTGAGGTTTGCACTTTGAATCACTCTTTAAGGCTCAAAATAATGTTTGGTAGCTCAACGGAATAGTTGGGAGCCTTAGGAAGGGAGAATTTGGTGTATTTATAGAGTTGGTATTGGAGTATGGGAGCAAGGAGCCGTTCAAACCTTATCTAATTTGAAAAAGAGCCATTTTGGGGCATTCTAGTTATTCTGGGCAGCTTTTTAAAAAATTGGCTGAGGGCATTCTGGGAATTCTAGGTAGTTTGGAGGTTTCTAGTATTTCAAGCCTTATTTTTATAGGTTAATAGTTCTGTCACACCCCAAATCCGGTATGAACGGCTTGGATACACCACGTACCCCGAAGCCTAACCTAACTCAAACACAATAACAATAACCTGTACAGTAGGAGAATTTTTTTTTTTTTTGAAAAGAATAGACATGACATTACGAACCAAACCAAACCAAAACTCAATATGAGCACACTGAACAAGTTATTAAAAAGGAATTCAAATAAATAAGCAAGACTCCCAAAATAAAAATAAAATGTGGAAACAACAACTCGAGTCAACATGACTCAACAACTCAAGAGACACTAAAACAACTCAGGTATCCTCCTCGATCACGATATGTCACGAGACCCGCTGTCCTGCCGCCACCAGTCGTGCTACTGCACCCCTGTACCTCTCTGATGTAACTCAAGTGCTGCAAAACAACGGTAATAAGGGGTAAGTCCAACTAGGACTTAGTGAGCAAATCAGTCCTCAATTCACCAAATCAATCACCATGCATAAAAACATATATAGCCGATATATAACGAACAACAACATCAAAAGAAATCAGCAATAATATATCCACAACTCTATGCATGAAATCAACATTCGCCAACAAGTGTAAAATATCTTTAAAAATAACGGAACAAGCATCAGTAACACATCCACAACTCCACTCATATCCACAGCAATAAGTATAAGCATCCATCAATAAGTATAAATAAATCCACAATAATAAAATAGGATAGATGCAACACCACAGTCATATGCATGCAATGCAACACCTCAATCATATGCATGCTCTTCGGACCCGTCGGTCCCACATAGCCACATAGGGTAAGTATACGGGTGGCCGTCGAACTACCACCCAGCTCAATGCTGTTTCTTTGGGACATGCCCTCCCCTCACCGGCACTGGCTCTTCTGAGCTAGATTATTGGGGCATACGTTCCCCTCACCTGCTCGGGTCTCTAGACTATCTCTTTGGCGTATGATCTCCCCTCACCAGCCGGACTTCCTGAATAAGGCAAACGCTGTCTCTTTGGGGCATACCCTCCCCTCACCAGCGAGGCTTCCGGGAAATGCAACAAGCACATCACAACACCACACATGCATGTATATAAGCATAAACAAAATGTGCTATCAATAGGTAATAAAGGGTATGTCAAGTGCATATGTAGAAACAGATATATATGTAGAAATAGTACTCATAAATCATGAATGTTCATCACAAATAAACAACCATAAAATAGAATTATAGCACTGTAAGAAATGATGCACGTGTATCATGAAAGCAATACAAAAAGAAACTCCAACTGTAAATTAATGGACTAGAACAACAGGATAAAATAACTCATCATAGGAATCACTAATCTAGGATAAGATTCACCTCATTAACTACTATATCCATGAATCATCTCAGATTGAACCATAAAAATATATAAAATATGATTTTTCAGCTTGGCACGCAAAATGAGGCAACGTCTGGCTACTATTTTCAAAATTCGAAGGTCTGATGGCGAAACAAACCTCGCCAATGAATCCAAAATGTTGATTAGGTAAAAATTCATATATAACATGAATCTTTTTGCTAACCTTAAGGTCTGAAAATAATTATTTAGAATAATGAACGAAATGTCTTAATTTATTTAATAAATCACTGTTACGAACGAATATAACGGTGTTATAATCAATAACTCAGTAATGAAATCTCAACCTTTCATTTAAACAAGATCAAATCACAGCCTTCCATCTAAAATGATGCAATCACAACCCTCTCTTAACATGTTGCAATATCAGCCTTACATCTAATCACAGCCCTCCATCTACATGATGTAATCACAGCCTTATATCTAACCAGATGCAATCACAACCCTCTATCTAACCAGATGCAATCACAACTCTCTATCTATATACATGATGTAATCATAGCCTTACATCTAACCAGATGAAATCACAGTCCTTCATCTGTATGATGCAATCAAATCCTTACATCTAACCAGATGCAATCACAGCTCTTCATCTATATAATGCAATCACGGTCTTACATCTAACCAGATGCAATCATAGCTCTTCATCTACATGATGTAATCATAGCTCTCCATCTACATGATGTAATCACAGTCTTATATCTAACCAAATGCAATCACAGCCTTACGTCTAACCAGATGCAATCACAGCTCTCCATCTACATGATGTAATCACAGCCTTACATCTAACCAGATGCAATCTCATCCCTCCATCAACACAAGATCAAATCCCTGCCCTTCATCTCAACCAAATCAATCCAGCCCTTCTTCTCACCCAAATCAATCTCAGCCCTCCATTTCATCTTCCCACCTATGTCATCTTCATCTCCTCCTCCCCTCCACCTGTCGCCGCCGTCGGACCGCCAGCAACGCTGGCGTCAACGCTGACACCGATATCGGCCCCTACCAGCGCACCGCATAATAAGGAAAAAAAAGAGAAAAGAAAATAAAGAATATTTTATTCCCAAAAGGGGGTAAACAACATACTTCAATTAAGAAATGACTTATCCGACTTCCGATCCGATACGAAAAAATGCATCAAAAATCGACGAAAAACCCCGAGACATGAGAACAGCGACATAAATCAAGAATTGGATAAAATAATTTCTAAATCCACTCACAGGACGGAGAGAAAATGGAAGGAAAAGACACGTAGGATCTTCCTCCAATCGACACCGACAAACTCGCAAAAATTCAACTCCGGCGGCTCCTCCTCCTCGACGGAGCCCTCTCTCTTCTCTCCCCTTTGCCTCAGGTGGCGTGCCGCTAAAAACCCATGGCCGCACACCCCAGGGTCTAATTTATAGACACTAGTTGGGCCCAAATGACCAAAATACTCTTACCTAAGTTATCTGACTTAAACAGCCCATAACTCACCTAGCTCTTCCAACTCCGATTCGACATCCGATTGCACCAATAAATTCGCCCCGATACCCTCTATTATCCTAGCATGATAAATCACAGAGATAAGGCAAATAAAATTTCTCTTAATTTTTCTACATTAGACAATTACCCAGGTCTGATCCCGAAGCTTCCCGCCAATCCGCGCTAACTAAGGCTCACGATCCTCCAATCAAGAATAAAACATTATTATTATGATTTTGGGTATTACAAGTTTCCAAAAATTCTTTTAAAATATGCCTTTAATTTGTTTTTACCTAAGGAGAAATAATTGGGACTTTTGATTGTAAGAAAATATCTAAATTATGTAGCCCTCCAAGAAGCCCCCTATACTTAGAAATTTTCAAGACCGTTTTCTGATTTTTTTTAGTTTTTAAATTTTTGAGGTTCGGGTTTCGGTTTTTTGGTTATAAACTCAATGAGGCTTATGATCATTTACAATAAAAGAAACTAAGTCCTAAACTAATTTTGACATGCTCGACTCTGAAGCCTCTGATTCTTGACTTTTCGTGATTTTTCCAGGTAGTGGAGTAGCTATTGGGGCCGAACCACTATAAATCATCATGTTTGCATTGCTTCTACTTGTGTTTGTTTAATTAGCATATCTACTTTGCTTCCCCTTGCTACTTGATTTGTTAATTGCCTAAGTAATCAAGTAAACGATTAAAACTAAAATTAGGTTAAAGATTAGTAAACACACTATTCACCCCCTCCCCCTCTAGTGTAGGCCATTCCACTAACAGGAACTAATAATTTCATGGAGAATTAATTTCAGGTTCCATATCGGTTAGCGCATGACGTCCCCGATCGAGAAAATCAAAGAAATCGAGGAAATAGGCAAGGACGCTCGTCAACGCTCGGGATTCTTCGAGAAGATAGAGTTTAGGTTTAGGGCGTCTAGAATGATTATGTAATCCTCTTTTATGATGCAAAATCCAAAAAATGAAATTCGAACCCCAAAACAAGAAAACTCAAAAAAAAAAAATGGCCTAAAAATTCTCTAAGCCTAGGGAGCTCCTTGGAGGACTATATGACCTAGATATTTTCTTGGTACCAAAAGTCCCGATAATTATTTGTTAGGTAGAAACAAGTTAATGACCTATTTTTAAGGAGTTTTTGGAAACCTTTAACATTTCCATATTTGACCCAAGAGATTATAATTTTTTTGGTTTTCGTAAATTTGTACTAGACCCCAAAAGCTAGATTTTGATTCTTTAGATATTTTTATTGAATCCAAATGGAGGGTAATCCTTATATGACATTTATGTTTTTAAATTAACTTAAAGTTAAGAAATGTTTTATAAGACTTAAGGATACTAGACCTTACTAAAACTACCCTTAGAGTAGTTTCGGTCAATTGGTCGGTCGGTCTACCAACGATCGGCGAGAGGCAAAAACCAACAGTGGGCGTTCGGTCGACGTCTGGTCGATGGTCCGATCGACCAACAGATCAACCAACTGATCAACCAACGATCGATAACGACTCTAATTTGAGTCGTTGAGTGGAGTTCTACCCGAGCTCTCTTCATGCCTCTCTATATATTTGAGACCCCAGCCTTCGTGTACACTACTTGATCACTTCTACCATATATGAGACATCCTTTGATCAATTCTAAACTTTTTTGAGCCATTCTTTTGTGAAAAACCTAGCTTGAGCTAAAAACCCTTGATCTTGCCTTCTCTCTTCAATTGTTTCATCATCAAGGCATCAAGAGGAAGGTATGAATCTTGTTGTGGAGCTAAGTACTTTATTGTTTAATTTATTGCTCCATTTAATGTTTTATTTTATTGCTTATTTCATTGTAATTCAAGTGTGTAAAGATCTAGTGTGTAGATCTTGAGTTTGGTGGTTGCCTTTGTGTAGAGGCCTAAATCCATCGATGTGTTTAGTTTACTAGGATTAGTTGTGTTGTCCTTAGGGTTTGAGGTAGGAGAGTGCTTTCGATAGGAAGACGGAGACTTCCGGGTGTGAAAGTGTCTTCGGTGTGAGAGCGGATACTCTCCGGTGAAAATGTCCTCATTGTAAAGGAAACAATTAATCTAGTAAAGCTAAGTTAGAAATCCTAAGTGAGAAGGGCATTAGGGCTGAACCACTATAAATCATTGTGTTAGCATTGATATATTGTTTGTGTTTAATTGTCTTACTTATTGCTTTCGCATTTAGTCATTGAATTGTGAATTGCCTAAAGTAATCAAGAAATGATTAAAATCAAAATTAGGCTTAAAGTTTAGTAAACACACTATTCTCCCCACCCCCCCACCCCCACCCCGTAGCAGTCCAATTCACTAACAAGTAGTGTTCTTTCACCTTACAAGGATAGAGGCGATTTCTCCGTTTATCTCATCTCAAGCCTTTTCGGCTAGACTTTGCCCCCTAGCTTCCGGCAGCAAGAGGCTTGAAAAAGGTTGAACTTGTCTGCTTCAGAACTATCATGATTTGGCGCTGGAAAATCTTACTGCGTAATGGGTGATGCTTTGAGGCTGTTGAGCATTCATACATCGAGCTAGTGATTGAGGCTGCTAATCTCCTACGTCTCACTTGTTAAACTCGTTGTTCTGCTTCCTATCTGTATATTTTAATCCCATGTTCTGTTCTATAACTACTTACTCAGTTGTATTTTTCAATCCTGATGATAAATACAAATTTGTTTTTACTCAAGAAAAAAAGGCAACAATAGGTAATTATTACTATAATAAAAGGACCACCTTGACAAAAATTAATTTTAGAGGCATGTGAAATTGCTGGTGTAGACTATTTTTAATTATGATATTTTTTTGTGGCATCTTATGTTGGGCTAAGATTTTTAATCTTGGTCTTAATCTCGGTTTTGATGATAACAAACATAGAACTAACGATTTCATGGAGAGTTATTTCAGGTTCCATATCGATTAGCGCACGACGTCCTCGATCGAAAAAATCAAAGGAATCAAAGAAATCAGCAAGGACGCTCGTCGACGCTCAGAATTCTTTGGGAAGTTAGAGTTCAGGTTTAGGGTGTCTAGCATGTGTTGTAAATCCTCATGATAATGCAAAGAACCCAAAATACCAAATCCAAATCCCAAAATATGAAAAATTGGAAAATTAGAAAATGACCCTGAAATTCACTAAGCCTAGAGAGCTCCTTGGAGAGCTATATAACCTAGACATTTTCTTGGCACCAAAAGTGCCGATAATTATTCCTTAGGTAAAAACTAGATAACGAGATATTTTTAAGGATTTTTTGGAAGCCTTTAGCCTATCCATATTTGAACCGAAAAATTATAAAATTTTCATTTTTTCAAAAATTTGTACTAGACCCCAAAAGTTAGATTTTGATTCTTAAGGATTTTGATTTTTTAGATATTTTTATTGAATCCAAATGGGGGGTAATCCTTATATAGCATTTATGTTTTAAATTTATTAACTAAAAGTTAAGAAATGTTATATAAGAGGACTTAGCGAATACCGATTCTTCACCGTTACCTTGTTAAGCTGCCGGTAATCAATGCACATCCGCATGGACCCATCTTTCTTTTTCACAAAGAGCACTGGAGCACCCCAAGGTGAAACACTTGGGCGAATGAAGCCCAACTCAAGCAGCTCCTGCAACTAGGACTTCAACTCTCTCAACTCAGTTGGTGCCATCCGATACGGTGGAATGGAGATCGGCTTCACCCCTAGGTGTAAATCAATACAGAATTCGATCTCCCTCTCTAGAGGCAACCCTGGAAACTCCTCTAGGAACACATCAAAGAACCCGCATACCATAGGCGTCCTCCTAGTGTCCCTAGCCACATCTCCGTCTCCCTCTGCCACAGACACAAAGGCCAAGAAGTACTGGCATCCACCCAGAATTAGCTTTCGGACCTCGAAAGCTGAAATCGACACCAACGAATCTCCCATTCCCTCACCCTGGAACCTAAATTGGGGCAATCCGAGCTTACTGAAGGACTCAGTCATAGCCCTGCAATCCACTAAGGTGAAATGGTCCGCCAACCAGTCTATGCCCAAAATTACATCAAGCTCTAACATCAGTAGGAGTGTCAATTCGGCTATCAACACATACCCACAAATGACAACCTCGCAGCCCCGAAAAACTATCTCTGCCATCACAAAAACGCTCGTAGGCGTAGACACCACAAAAGGCAAATCAACTACAAACGGTTCCCCTGCCAACTTAGCAGCAAACAAAGTAGATACAAAAGAGTGCGTAGCACCCGAATCAAATAAGACATATGCAATAGCAGAACCTACAACAAAGTTACCTGACACTATTGCCCTGGACGCCTCAGCGTCCTCTTGGTTCATAGCAAACACCCATGCAGCGGGCCTCTCTGAACCACCAGCTCACTAGCCTCCTCCCTGAGTCCGACCCCTTTGAGCTTCAAAACCCACAGACATCGGTGCCTTTCCTCTAGTCTGATCAGGCTGCTGACTGCCCTTGCTAGGATAATCCTTTTTGTAATGCCCAGTATGCCCACAACTGAAACATACCTCTGAACGTCCCCAGCAAGCCCCTAGTGCTTCTTGTGACATCGATTACACTACTGCGGCCCATGTCTCCATTGCGAACCTCCAGATGACACCCCTGGTCCAGACCCCATGTGGCCTCTGGAACTATTATGACCTCTGCCCTACTGTGGATCCGCTATCCTGAAAGTCCCCTCTGAGTGAGCTGGCCGACCCCCCGAAGGCTGGGACCGAAACTTTTTCTTCTACCATCATGCCTGTCTGTCGGTACCAGTGCCTCTTTCTAGAGTGCCTCATCTACAACCCCGAGCAAAGGAAGTGTCCTTTGTGTAATGAATCAATCTGGACATCTACGACCTCAATCCCTCAACAAACCTCTTGACCCTGGTGATCTCTGTAGCTATCAAGGTGGGATGGTACTTCGAGAATAAGTGAACTCCATCTCATAATCTATCACCGACATACTGCCCATCTGACGCAGTAGCTCGAACTCTTTCGCTTGCCTATCCTGAACGCTCATCGGCGGGTACTTCTCCACTATAGTAGCTCTAAACTCCTCCCAAGTAGGGGGTGATGCATCTGCTATTCTGCGGTCCCTCCAGGTGTGAAGCCAATCCTTGGCTGGACCTCTCAGCTGTAACCCGATCAGTTGAGCGATCGTCTTAGAAGAACAACCAAGCTCCCTCCACAGCCCATAGCAATCTCCCAGGAAACTAGTGACCTCCACCCACTGATTTGTCCTTGTATACTCCGGTGGCCTGAATGCAACAAAATTTGCATATGAAGGTGCTCTGGGGGCTCTAACCACCTGTGCCACTAGCTGGACCACCTCTGGTGTTGTGGGTGCTGCTAGTACTGGTTGTGGCTACTGCCTCAGCTCCTGCTCCCTACGGAAAGCCTCAGTCAGCTCAGCCACTCAAGCCTACATCTGAACAACCATGGGATCTTGTCCCACATCCTCTCGAGCTTGCGGTGGTCTCCCGCGACCCCAGCCCCGGCCTCGGCCTCGGCCTCGGCGCTTAGTGGAGTTGTTGTCACTACCGCTCCTTGATCAATCTGGAATCACCAAAAAATATATATATCAAAATTAGACAATTTAATTTACCCTAAGTCGTTAAGTAACTAAACCACAAGTCGCGCTGAGGTGCACACTTAGCCCACTGATCTCATAACATACCCCTACCATATACTGATACGCTAGAAATGCCTTATACGGTGACAACTCTAGGTCATAGTCAGACCGAACCACACACTCTGATACCATATTGTCATGCCCCAAACTCAGGGTCACGTGACCGGCCAAGGTATATGTGCTTATACCCTGCAGCCTAACTCATGCACATGCCAACTCATAAAAGATAGTGGAAAGAAACAATAGTTTTTATTATAAAGAGAAACAGAAACAGATTTCATTAAACAATAAAGTTTTTAGAAAAAGGTTCAATTGCGGAAATAATAAATCAAGTTCAATAGTTCATCTTAACAAATAAAAACTGAATAAAAGACATGAATGTCTCCACGGGACTACAACTCCAACATCAAAACACAAGTGCATGACAAAACTACTACAGACTCGACTACGACCCCTAACTAGGACTGCTATGAGATCAATGTAGCTCCTCTACCCTCCAGCCACGCCAAGTGCTCCAACCCACCTCATCGGTCAAGCTCTGCAAAACAAAAACAAACGACAATGGATGATTTCGAAAGAACTCAATGAGCGATTCTACCAACCCCCATGAAAAACCAAACACAGATATAATGCATAAAGCAAAACTCCTGACTCAAGCAAGAGAGATCACAAGGGAGTGACCAGCTAATAGGCCATCTGGCCACCACCTACCCGAAGGCAGCCAACACTCAAACGGTTAAGATCAACAGGCCTAAGCCTACCATGCCCTAAGGTAACAAAACATACTAGGATAATAAGGATGGCCCTCCAAACTTATCCTAAAATAAAGAAACTCGGGAGCAATTGGGATTGGCCAATCCAAACTTGCTCCACGAGACGCGTAGGAACAATCAGGAATCATCCATCCGAACTTGCCCCTTTAAGATATCACAAGAATAATCGGGATTTGCCCGTCCAAACATATTCCTTAAAAGCACCTTGGGAATAATCAGGATTTGCCCGTCCGAACTTATTCCACAAGGCCAAATCGAAACAATCGAGATTTACCCATCCGAACTTATTCCAAAAAGATAACGTAGGAATAATTGGAATTCGCCCATCCGAACATAATCCTTTAAATATAGAATCTTGGGAACAATCGAGATTTGCCCGTCCGAATTTGTTCCATAAGATACGCAAGAACAATCGGCATTTGCCCATCCGAACTTGTTCTACAGGTTGGAAATTAGTCATCCAACCTTCTGAGCCTAGCCCGCGATCTGGCTCCTCAACGAGACTCTCCGTCATTCATAAAGATATGGCGTAACATAACCTAAGTCAAGTCTCTCCTACAGTGTCTTAGGGGTGTCTTTATTGGGAAGCGTCTCAACACTCCAATACCCGACCCCAACTCATAGACCCGTACTGTTATAACCCGTGAGGTTTTATTTCATGCATAACTTTATGCTGCCCCTTTTTAATTTTAATCATGCAATTAAAATTATAATCACCAAGATTAGGGTTTTGTTTTAGCTTACTGTTATGTCGGATACTGATGTATCTAACCTGAATATGGTCTCCAGAGTGTGTCCTATATTTCCAAACTATGCTTTCGGGTCAAAACGATAGGTTACAGGACTATATTCAGAAACCTATTCACATCACAATAGAGATTTCAAAATTAGCACAGATTTGACAATTCAGCATTAATTTCCAGCAACATTGAATTTTCAACATAGCATGAAAATAAATCCGAATTTGCAAAAATTAGATCCTTAATTATCATCAAAATAGAATACTAATCTTGAGATAAACCTCACAACTTTCATACTTATTAAAGAAGGCTAACAAGCATTAACAATATCTTTAAACAAGAAACAAACATCATGATCAAAAACCCATCTCAAGAACACTCATGGCATCATTATCAAAATTTTAATTTTGTAAAACATGAGTTATATCCAAAAATCACAGATTAATTACAAGGCATGCTTTGACATATAGAAACTCATATTGATAAGCAATATAAGGCATGGATATCAAGAACACCAAGAACCCTCACTTAGGCATTTCTTCGAACACCTTGAGGGCACCCTCATCTCCACCTTGGCCGAGCACCCCTAGGATCATCCTAGGGCTGTCGAGCCCCAAAGGGGAGGGTTTAGGGCCTCCTCAAGCACGACAAACAAAATAAACAGCGAGAATTTGAGAGATCATTGGAAAATAAATCAAGAACAATCAAGCCTCCAAGAACGGCTTCAAGAATTCGAAGGAAAACCGAGAAGAAGGAGGGGTAAGACCACTCACCTAAATAGGAAGGATGATTAGAGGAGAAATTCCGGATGGCGGCCCTCGAATCCGACTTCAAAAGATGGCGGCTCGACTCAACGAAGGGGGAAGAGGGGGCGGCGGCTCCACTCCAAGCCGCCGGCCTCAAGAAAGGGGAAAAGGGAGAGGGGCGGCTCGACTTGGCTGGGCGGCTCCTCTTTGCTTGGCTCCAAGAGAAAGAGAGAAGGAGAGGAAGGGGGTGGCGCTCGGCTTGGCTGCTGCGGCTTGAGGATGGCGGCTCCAGGGAAGGGGAGTGGGGCAGCTGGCTCGGCTTGGCTCCTCTCTCCTTTCACAGCTTGTGCGGCTCCAATAGGGAGCCACAAGCCCTAGGGGGGTTTATAATCTTTTCCCATCTCTTCAACCCTAACTTCCTTTAACCCGCATCCACCTCAATCCAGAGCCAAACCCGCAAACCCACCTTACCTTAATCTAACCTCATGCTAAACACATGCATCAGCCAATATGCGACATAATTTAATAATTCAAACAAATGCAACCACATAATTAAATAAATTCATCTACGCAAGCAAGAAATTACATAATTCATATTCCTACTTACCCGAG
Organism: Canna indica; assembly: GCA_034359265.1. Taxonomy (NCBI): domain Eukaryota; kingdom Viridiplantae; phylum Streptophyta; class Magnoliopsida; order Zingiberales; family Cannaceae; genus Canna; species Canna indica. Next base: position 53,734,954 of record CP136891.1, on the reverse strand, counting down.
CTCGCACCGGACTATGAGTCGACTTGGCTCGACCCCGGACTAGCCCGCTAGGCTGACAAACACAAACATAAAGGAAAAATAAATAAAAAATATCTAGGATATTACAATCCTCCCTCCTTAAAAAAAATTCATCCTCGAATTTCGAAAAAAGAAGATTAAGGACCCACTAGATCATCAAACAATGAAGGATATCGATCCCTCATATCCTGCTCCACCTCCCAAGTGGCCTCCTGCCCAGAATGGTGCTCCCACCTAACTTTAACCAAGGGAATCTCCTTGGATCTCAATTTTCTGACATGCCAGTCTAGCAACTCAACTGGCGGCTCTTCATAGGAAACTACTGAATCCACCTCCACTGCGATAGGCTCAATCACATGGGACTCATCCCAAATGTACTTCTTCATCATAGACTCATGGAACACCGGATGCACTCGGTCCATACTAGGAGGTAAGGCTAACTCATAGGCCACAGCTCTCCTACGCCTGAGAATAAGAAACGGCCCAATGAACCTAGGGCTTAGCTTTCCTTTCTTACCAAATCTCACCACCCCTTTCATAAGGGACACCTTGAGGAACACCATGTCCCCCTCAACAAACTCTACCTCCCTGGCCTTTCCATCAGCATACATCTTCTGGTGATTCTGAGTTGCCAACAACCTCTCTCTGATTAGCTTCACCTTTTCTACTGCCTCCTCCACCAGGTCAGGTCCCATCACAAGGGAATCCCCTGCCTCAAGCCAACCTACAAGCGACCTGTATCTCCGCCCATACAAAGCCTCAAATGGGGCCATCCCGATGTTGCTGTGGTAGCTATTATTGTAGGCAAACTCAATCAGAGATAAGTGCCTCTCCCAACTGCCCTCCAAATCTAGGACACATGCTCTCAGCATATCCTTCAGCGTCTAAATAGTCCGCTCTGACTGACCATCTATCTGAGGGTGAAATACAGTACTGAACCGAACCTGAGTGCCCAATGCCTCCTGGAAAGACTGCCAAAATCGAGCCATGAACTGAGTACCCCGATCCGAGATGGTCATAACCGGAACACCATGATAAGCGACGATCCAATCCAAAAACAACCTTGCATACTGCTCGGCTGAAAAGGTCATCCTGACTGGTATAAAATGTGAACTCTTGGTTAGGCGATCCACCACTACACAGATAAAATCATTGCCCTTCCCAGACTTTGGCAATCCCGTCACAAAATCCATGGTTATCTTCTCCCATTTCCACTCTGGTACTTCTAGGTGGGAGCAACCCTGCCAACTTTAAATGCTCAGCCTTAACCAGCTGACACACCAGGCACTTAGACACGAACTCGGCCACTTCTCTATTCATACCTTTCCACCAATAATTCTGCCTTAAATCTTGGTACATCTTTGTGGCTCCCGGATGCATAGTGTATGTGGATCGATGAGCCATCTCTAGCACCTGCCAGCGAACCTCGGTCATATCTGGCACCACTATCCGGCTTTTAAACCTTAGAACACCCTCCGAGTCAACACCGAACCCAATATTGGCATCGCCCCTCCTGGCCAGATCCTTAGTGAGAGCATAGAAAGCATCCTCCTCCTGGGCTGCTCGCAACAAATCCACCAACATGGACGGCACCCTCAGGTAAGCCACCAGCACACCAGAAGCTGACACTGACAAGACTGCCCATCTCAAGGCTAACAAGCATCAACAATATCTTTAAATAATAAACAAGCATCATGATCAAGAACCCATCTCAAGAACACTCATGCCATCATTATCAAAATCTTAATTTGTAAAACATGAGTTCTATCCAAAAATCACGGATTAATTACAAGGCATGCTTTGACATATAGAAACTCAAATTGATAAGCAATATAAGGCATGGACCTCAAGAACACCAAGAACCCTCACTTAGGCATTTCATCGAACACCTTGAGGGCACCCTCACCTCCACCTTGGCCGAGCACCCCTAGGATCATCCTAGGGCTTCCAAGCCCCAAAGGGGGGGGTTTAGGGCCTCCTCAAGCACAGCAAACAAAATAAACAACGAGAATTTGAGAGATCATCGAAAAATAAATGAAGAATAATCAAGCCTCCAAGAATGGCTTCAAGAAATCGAAGGAAAACCGAGAAGGAGGGGTAAGACCACTCACCTAAATAGGAAGGAGGATTAGAGAAGAAATCTCGGACGACAGCCCTCGAATCCGACTTCAAGAGATGTCGGCTTGACTCAACGAAGGGGGAAGAGGGGGCGGCGGCTCCACTCCAAGCCACCGGCTTCAAGAAAGGGGAAGAGGGAGAGGGGCGGCTCGGCTTGGCTGGGCCGCTCCTCTCTTCTCGACTCCAAGAGAAAGAGAGAAGGAGATGAAGGGGGCACTCGGCTCGGCTGCTGCGGCTTGAGGACGACTGGCTCGGCTTGGTGGCTCCAACGGGGAGCCGCAAGCCCTAGGGGGGGGATTTATAATCCCTTCCCCCCTCTTCAACCCTAATCTCCTTTAACCCGCATCCACCTCAATCCGAATCCAAACCCACTAATCCACCTTAGCTTAATCTAACCCTATGCTAAACACATGCATCAGCCAATATGCGACATAATTTAATAATTCAAACACATGCAACCATATAATTAAATAAATTCATCTACGCAAGCAAGAAATTACATAATTCATATTCCTACTTACCCGAGCTCGCAAGCTCGCACCGGACCATGAGTCGACTCGGCTCGACCCCAGACTAACCCGCTAGGCTGACAAACACAAACATAATGGAAAAATAAATAAAAAATATCTAGGATATTACAGCCTTAAAGAGCCACTCATTGCATCTCTACAAGAATTCTTGAGCCATCTTTGCGAAGAACCCTAGCTTCCATGATACAAGCTTGATCTTCCCTTTGAACCTCTAAGATTTATCTTCTCAAGACATCAAGAGGACTAGGAGTTTCTTTTGGAGCTAAGTATTTGTCATTTGATTTATTGCTCAATTAGTTGTTGTATTTTGATGTTTATTTCATTGTATTTGAATTTATGTAAACCTAGGTTGCTAGATTTGATTGAGTTGGTGGTTGCCATGGTATTAAGGCTTAAATCCATTGGTGTAACATAGTTTATTAGGATTAGTTGAGTTATTCTTATGGTTGAGGTGGGAGAGTGCTCTCGGTAGGAAGGCGGGATACTTCCGGGTGTGGAAGTGCCTTCGGTTTGATAGCAGAGATTTTTCGGTGCAAAGTTCTCATTGTAAGGAATCTAATTAATCTAGTTAAACTAGTTTGGAAATCCTAAACATAGTATTTAGGTAGTGGAGTAGGCATTGGAGCCGAACCACTATAAATCACTGTGTTAGCATTGTTTACTTTGCGTATCGTATTGCATATTTTTATTACTCGCTTTCGCATTTAATCGTTAAATTATGAATTGCCTAAGTAATTTAAGAAAATGTTTAAAATCGAATTTAGACTAATTGATTAGTTAACATACTATTTACCCCCATCTAGTGTGATCATTTTACTAACATCTTATAATTTGTGTACTTAATATACATGCCATTGTAAATAATCGTGCCTCAAAAAATACCATCATATTAAAATTTGTCATCTAACTTGATGACACTAAGTCATTTTCTTGAGGCGTGCATCAAAATATCTCATCGATTTTTCTTATGACAATCTGAGCATGCCATTAAAATGCCTCATTAGGTGAATGATCTAAGTGATCATTCTTAATTTGTGTATACAAGAACCAAAGGGTGAATATTAGGGGTGAGCAAAAAAAACCGGTTTTTCGGTTAACCGAAAAATCGGTCCGAAACCGAACCGGTTTTTCCGGTTAACCTAACCGGTTTTTACGATTTCAGTTTTTAATTTTTTGAAAAATCGGTTTTCGGTTTCGGTTTCGGTCCGAGAGGTAAAAAGTCCACCGATTTCGGTTAACCGACTGGTTCGATATAATTTATTAATTTTTAATAATATATATATATTAAAAAATAATTTATAAATTTAAAAAAATATATAAGAAATGATAGAAAATTATAAAAAATTATAAAAAAATTATAAAAATATATAGAAAATATAGAATATTAAAAATATTAAAAAAAATATTAAAAAAATATTAAAAAAATATTAAAAAAATAAAAATAAAAATATTAGTTTTTGTAGAACATCATCTTGGTTCAAGTGGTTTCACTTTCTTTTTTTTTTCTCAATGAGAATTCGGTATTTGTTTGAATTTTTCTCCATAATTTGCATAATATTATTATGTTTATAGGTTAAAAAATTTCATTGTGAACCGAAAAAATCGAAACCGAAATAGCGGTTAACCGAAGTTAATGGACCGATTTACGGTTAATGATTTTAAAAAACCAAAGTTAATGTACCGCTTTTTTTTTTTGCTAATGAACCGATTAACCGGTCCATGCTCACCCCTAGTTAATATATGGAGCATTCTTTTGGGATGCACAAGGTAACACTAATAACAACTAGTGGAAAGTAGGTTAAGTTATTGTATCACATAATATATATATATATATATATATATATATATATAGCCAACACTAATAACATAAAAAAAAATAGAACTATAACATATGTTGCAAAAATTTCAAGAAAATCATGGTCGAGAACTAGCACTAAGTCCAAGGATCGACTCATCACCATCCAATTTTCTCATGATAATAATGAGTTTGATGTAAATAGAATAGGCACGCTAGAGGAGAGATGAACACTGTGTGTTAGCACTAGTATAATTAAATGACAACTTTCAATACCTCAGTCGATGTGAATGACAAATTTGATATTTTACATTCAAGTGCAAATCAAGTGAGATATAAAATGAGTATACACACAATTTAAATAATGCTAACATAAAGATTGATAGTGGTTCAACAACTCTACCTATATCCACTACCTAACTACATGTCTAGGATCTTCAACAAATACACTAGATTAAAAATGTCTGCTCCAAGAAGATTTTCAATTTGAGGTTACCATCGATCCTCTCCCCGAGGGAACTTCCAAGACCTCAAGATCGAAGAAAATCAATCCTAACCTAGCAAACCAAGTGGACTTATGCATCTACTCCAAGGCAACCATTCAAAGTTAACCTAACACTCTAGGTCTACAAAATACAATAAAATTAAGTAATGAAAAATATAAAGCACCAAATGACAAATAGAGAGGAAGAAATGCCTAACTATTGAAGCACAAGTCCTTTTCTTCTCACCTAGTGAAGCTTGAACAACCCTTCAAGATGATGCTCTTTAAAGTTAAGAATTTCAAGCAACTAGGTAGAAGAAAATAGCTCAAGTGAGGCTTAGCATTTAAAGATTTCTTTTTCAAGCTCAAGTAGATGCAAGGATCAACTCAAACTAGGCTTAGGGCATCAATAAGTGTACTTGGAAGGCTTAGAATGGGTCTATATAAGTTCCCCCGAAGCTAGGTTCAGGGTAAATGCTCCTTCAACGACTAGAAAACTAGTTGTTACATCATCGCGTCAAAGTATGAATGCACTTCGAGCACCTAAACATCGCTTGAGCATCAGCTAAAACCTTACTCAATTGAAGTTTGATCGCACATCGGACAATCGAACATTAATCGAATTGCAATCGAAGTTTAGGTTTAGTTCGGTTTCCAAGTTTTGCGAGTTTCGGGATCATTTTTGTCGTTTAAAGTGCATACACCCTAAAGGCCTGCCCAAACAACTTACATGAGTCTATAAATAAAATTACATAGTAAATCAAAGTTTACTTGCATGTTTCTGACGAGCATCGCACTTACGTTTTCGAGTTTTTTGTTTCGTATAATTCACACTTTTTGACCGTCAAATGCCAAATGCTTATTAATTACAAACTTGAAATTATTTCTTAATGGAATATTAGTACATTGTTTGTTAGGATCAGACCAAGAATGAAACCTACATTGAAAACTTTAGACCAACACTTACACTTTATTTGTTATTTTAGGGTTCTTTATTGAGTTGTAATAATGCCATGTGAGACTATTTTAGTCATGTTTATTCACAAAAGTTGATTGAAGTTGAGTTGGGTTTAATTGGAGACAAAACAAACCTAGATCAGGCATCTTGGTCGATCGTTAGCCAATGCTTTAATCGACCAACTACAACCACAGTTGATTCCTTGAGTCTTTGAACTTTTCTATTTTAGTTGAATTCTTGAGTTCTAGTCAATTTGGGCACCCCCTTCAATACTAGCCAGTCTAGGGTTTCTATATATTTATTTTTTAATCAAATATTATGTTGTTTATGAAGATTATTCATGAAAATTTGTGAGATTCTTCCTATAATTGAAGGGCTCTTTAAGGATTATCTTTTGCGAACATTGGAAATAGTATACAATACTCTCAAAGTATACAATACGAACATTGGAAATAGTCCAATTATCCTCATTGCCAACCCACCACTGTCACCGCCACCTTCTCGTCTTCACACCATCCACCTTTATCTTCTAGTTCAACTGGCAAGCGTCTTCTTTGTAGAGTTGTTCACGGATCGGATCGGATTTAGGAAAAAAATCGGTCGGGTCGGGTTCAAAAATTTTCACCTCTCAAACCCGACCTAATTCGGATCGGATCAGATAGTCGGATTTACTCAATTAGGTAAAAATAAGTTTTTAACAATAATTTTTTAAATTTTTTTGAATAATAATTAAAAAATAAATATTTTTAATATAATATTTTAAAAATAAAAATGTATTAAACAATATAGAAAGCCAAACAACAATGTAATAAACAAGTTCTCACTGCATTTGCGATCTCCATTTATTCAAAAAAAATATAGATTGTAACACAAGATCCAGATATTATCAATGACCAACTTCAATGTACTATGAAGACCAAACAAATTCTTGTAGGCGCCCCGGGGAAGCACCAGATCATATGAGTGAGTGTGGTAAAACTCTGACAACAGAGTGGCAAAGAAGAAAGTTCTTTCAAGGGTAAATTCAAAGTCATGAAAAAGCTGTGCATATTCATTGAGATGACTCAATTATAAGTGTCCACGCAGGCATCATTTTACTTGAATGCTCCAGCTTTTTGGTCAAGATCAGATCGTGCTTCTTTCACATGCGTTGTCAAATTCTGGAAGAAGTTGAAAGAGTACATATTCAATGGGAACACGAACAAGACGATCACTGTGTCCATTTATTGACATTTTGGAAAGAAGCAAGACTTCATCAGTCGACTCCTTTCCGATTAATTTGTTCCAAAATGCATCGTCCTCGTTGAGTTTTGATTGCCCCAAAAGTTCTAAAACTTTGTTCAAACGAGCAACGTTTCTTCCTGCTCCACAGCCAGTTGCAGTTGCAGCACCTACTGCATTCGCAAGTGCTAATGTCTCAACTGCAGACATGCCATGGAGAAAGCCGAAAGCTATGGCAGCTGTGAAACTATCTCCACAGCCCACAGTATCGACTACATCAACCTGTTGAGAATTTAGGATCAAATTCAGGCATTTGGTATTAGAATTCCAAGTTCAAACAGGCAGTAAATGAAAAGCAACTAAAAAATGCACAAAACTTCCAAGTATCATTATTTTCAACTGAATATTGTTTACAGGACCAAATAGTCATAAGAGATATGAGCAAACTATACCTTAAAAGAAGGTGCACATGACACAGTGGACCTGTTGATCAAAATTGAACCTTTCGAACCCATTTTGACAACGACCCATTTGGTCTGTACCCCTCTTCTAATCAATTCCTGTCCTGCCTTAATCGGGTTATTGATCCCCGTTAATGATTCGATCTGGTATACCAATGCAAGGATAAATTTAAAAAGGTCATCTACGGTTGTACACAATGTAGAGTGTATGTTATATAAGTATTCTCTAAGAAACACATTGCTGAGTAGAATCATTTATATAGGATAAAGAGAAAAAAAGAACTTAAACACATAAGAAACCCTGAAATCTTTCTCCATATATGTTATTAGAGATAGTCAGAGACAGAAAGAGATGCTGAATGGGGGAGAAAGGAAGAGCATGAGAACAAAAGTTTTGCATACTATATAATAAAAAATAAACTTATATAAAATAAAATTTCTCAATATGTTCGAAGAAAAGTATATCACACATAGAGCTTGCAAAGAAACAAGATTAGAAAATATCCATTTTTAAACACATGGAGAAAAGCCTGAGCATAGAATTAAAGCATACACAGTGTTGTCTACCAACCTATATTTCTTCTACCTTTATTTCCGTCCTGAAATAATCAGATATCTATGCTATTGTCTTTTCTTGCTATTAAACTAATCAGCCTGCCTCAGCCAACACTAGCAGAAAACAGGATATGAACCTATAGCATTAATTCTACCTTTCTTTTCCTTTTTCGAAAGATCAGACACCTATGCTATTGCCTTTGGTTCTTAATCAGCCTGTCTAGGCCAACACTAGAATAAAACAGGCTTATCTGACAAACAGTTGTGCCTAGCACTTTAATCACTTAAGCTAACAGTCAAGTACCACATGGAATGCATGCAGAGCTTCTGCCATGAAATAAGAAAATAAAAATCTATGGATAACTAGAATTGTCTCATAGGAGGGCCTGAGAAACTATTTGCCAGCTGAGACACCTCTTTTATTACAAGGTCAACATTTTGCTGCTATTTGTTTTCGGAATTACTATTAACACACAGAAGTCCTTTACTGAATTCTTTTAGTCACAGAGATTAAACTTGAACAATGGGTTAAAATTTTATGGTTCCTATGTTAATAAAAGACTATTCTCTTTTTCTTCATATCACTTGTAATCTTCAGTGATTGAGTCCTAGTTTGTTAACATTTAACCATGTTCTGTTATTACAGATATTTAGACAATCCATTCAAGCTTATGTATGTTCAAGGATCAAATCTACAGATTATTTCTTGGGAGTTGATTTTCAGCCCCATACTATATTTTTAACCAAAATACAGAGCAGCTAGTTCCACAATCTACCAATTTCAATTCCCTAGACTGGCCTTAACTTCATCTCCATTACAATCGAGTACCTTAAGGGCATGTTTGCTTCATTGGATAAGGGAGGATAGGATAGGGAATGAATTAATATCCATTGTTTGTTTAGTGCATGGATTAGAATAAAATGTGAATAGAAGAATATTTATATCCGATGTACATCGAATTTAAAAAATTCATATCCAATCCTCCCTTATTTATTATCCAATCCAATCCCTTCCTATCCAACAAAGCAAACATACCATAAGTGTAACGTTATGACCACAACATGAGCATCAAACAAAATAGATCAAAGTCTAAGTTTTCTCATGGTGGCTCTAGCAAATATTACCGAAAAGGTAAAGTGGTAAAGAGTGTAACAAAAACGTAATCATAGTTCCCCCTCTAATGGAAGGTTACAAAGATCACATTTTTACTTGTGGAAGAAAATGAGGATACATGTTCTCTACTCTAATCTCAGCTAATGACAAAAACTGCACCAGCACCAAGATAAATTGTTGAACAAACAAAGATGTCATATATAAGTTGAAAGAATTATCATGCTCACAAGTAGCTTCTACAAGCTTACTGCTTATTTTTATCTTAACTTTTCCAATATTTGAAAATCATTAGATTTCTACTTTAAAGCTTAAGATACTTCAACACAAACACTTGATCCAAGATAAAATGCAATATCATGCTACAGAAGATACTTTGCAGTTGTATCCACTTCCAACATTAATGGACAATTGTTTCATAGCAAATTGGGATTGTATTTTGTTATCTAATCTTATGTAAAATGAAAAGAGATAAATCAATACAGGAAAAGTAAATTCGGCTATTTCCTATTTGTCATATACACGAAATATTTTGAACATATGCAAGCTCATTACTATGCAATACATAAAAAAAATAGTAAAATAGTGTTGAATGGTGAACCTCATCAGATGTAAACAAAAGAACATCACTTTGCCTCAAAAACAGTTCCAGTGCCTTTTTCTCTTCAAGGGTGCCATGTAATAGTTTTCTAACACGAGGACCTGGATCAAAAAATACTGCTGTTCCAGCATGAATTGCACAATCAAGTGATGAGATAATTAAATGTGGAAAAAATTCATCAAATGCATAGCCATTGCAGAATAATATCTTAGTTTGCCGAATAGCTGTCTTAACTTCTTCAGTCAGCTCACTCATCCAATTAAATGCAGGTTCCTCACTAAAATCAGCAAGGCTGACATTGAAAAGGAGAGACTAATAAAAAGAAAATCAACTTACATTTACTTTTAGGGTAATATTTTTAATAGTAATGATTAAATAGAAAAAGAAAAAGAGCCAAATTAGACATAAATCTTACCTACAAAATCCATGTTTTTGAAATGGATCAACCAACACCCAGCATGTAAGGGTTTCATATGCAGCAACACGAACAATGTCATCGGCATTTGTACTCATTCCAACATAAGTTATCTTCTCGTCCTGAAGCACATCAAGAAGAAAGTTCCCGTAGATTTCATCACCAACATGACCAAGGGTTAAACATGACAACCCTAGCCTTGATGCAGCTATTGTCAAGTTGCAGTTACCACCAGCTTCCCAAAATTTCTAGACAGGAATTAAAATTATTAACATATTTAATTATACAGGAAGCCAAATCAGACGGATTTTTAGAAAGGAAAACTAATGAAAATGGCCTGAACTTTGACGTTTTTAACAAATATAGCTCATTCTTTTATTTGAAACAAATATGTATTTCAATTTTTGAAATTATAACAATTATAGACTCACGTTAAATCTTTGTTTATTTACCTGTTATGTGCTGACGTGGAACGTCACGTCAGCAAATAAAAATTATTTTTTAAATTCAAGGTGTCACGTCATCATTAATCCTACGTGGCAGATTTTTTAAAAAAAAAGGAAAAATTAACAAAAGTGGCCCGAACTTTGACGTTTTTAACAAATATGGCTCATTCTTTTATTTGAAACAAATATATATTCCAACTTTTGAAATTATAACAATTATAGATTCCCGTTAGATCTTTGTTTATTTACCCGTTATATGCTGACGTAGAACGCCACGGCAGCACAGAAAAATTGTCTTTTCTAAATTCAGGATGTCACATCATCATTAATCATACGTGGCAATATTTCAAAAAAAATATTTAAAAACTAAAACTAATTCACGTCACCGCCACAACTTAAAAACTTCAAACCTAATATCCGACCAAATTAAAAAACTAAAACATGCCGCCCACTCGACTCGACACCCTCGACGAAGGTGTTCCTGTCGTCGACGCCTCACGTCGCCTGCCATTATCGTCGGCACATCACCTCGACCGGTCACATCGCTTATTGTCGCCGACGTATACTTATTGTCGTCGCTAATATCAGTATACATATTAGTATATTGATACTGATATTTAATTATATTGATACTGATATTTAATTAAACGAACTGATATAAAAATGCATTCAAGGTAAAATATACCAGAGAGGAAGCTGATGATGTATCTCGTCGTGTAGGTAAAACAGTCATCCGTTGTCGATTTGATCTATGAACCATGGTATGCAGTTAGATTGATATCTAGGTTTAGGGTTTAGGCGACAAGCTTCGGTGACAAAAAATAGGTATCTCAGGCCTTCAAAAAAGGTTAGGCGAAAGATTACCTTTGGGGTGAGGCGCCGGCGAGACCAGGCAAGAAATAAAAAAAAAACTTTCGGGGTGAGGCGCCGACGATAATAGGCGACGTGAGGCGAGACCAGTTGAGGTGAGGCGACGTGAGGCACCGGCAACAGGAACACCTTCGTCGAGGGATTTGTCGAGGGTGTCGAGTCGAGTGGGTGGCATGTTTTAGTTTTTTAATTTTGTCGGATATCAGGTTTGAAGTTTTTAAGTTGTGGCGGTGACATAGATTAGTTTTAGTTTTTAAATATTTTTAAAAAAAATTCTGCCACATAGGATTAATGATGACGTGGCATCCTGAATTTAAAAAACAATTTTTATGTGCTGACGTGGCGTTCCACGTCGGCACATAACAGGTAAATAAACAGAGATCTAACGGGAGTCTATAATTATTATAATTTCAAAAGTTGGAATACATATTTGTTTCAAATAAAAGAATGAGACATATTTGTTAAAAACGTCAAAATTCGGATCATTTTCATTAATTTTCCCATTTTTAGAATTAGAAATTTAAAGCTATTTGTTTCTAATTACCTTATTATAGCAATTATTAACATATTACTTTTTCATTATAATTTTTGTTCCATGGAATTATCTCTGCATCTAGAAAACCAAATGGACCTCCTCGCAAGTTGACTAGGAATGCCAAATGGATTCAAACTAAACTTATTAGAACTGATTTATTTTCCTTTTGTTTTAATTACCAAAAGGATCTTTGTTTCAAGAAAAAAATTAAATCCAACCAAAATGATTCAGTGTGGTTCCCGTTAAAATGCCACTACCAAGAGTTCATGATAAATAAATTATAACTATTTTTGAAGAAAAAAACAAATACAAAAAAAAATTGAATAAAAAATCAGTTAATTGGTTTTGTCGGAATTTTTATAAAGAAAACAAAACCAAAATAATGTTTAATTTGGAACCACTAATTTTGAAGCAAACTAACCTTAAAGAATGAACTGACCAAACCCAAAAATTCAGTTTTTTAGCAAGGACTATCCGAAAATTAATATGAGCAAAATACATGAACATCAATATGTGAAGGAATAGCGCCCTCAAGCCAATTGCATGTTGATGTAATAATGACTATTCTTTGATAAATAAATATATGAGACATTTATTTTCATCATATGCCGCATCTATAATTGTTTTTAGATTATGATGAAGCCCATTAACTAGGCAATTATTTTAGGGTCACGATGAGATGATGCCAGTGAGAGCTAGAATCAAATAAACCCTAGTTTAAAACTTTCCTAGTCATAGGTTCACTGAGTAGGGGATTAATGATACCGATAAGACTAGTACACTTGTTACATGCTCTAAGATAGAGGGTAACTGATCTCTCACAATTACTTATGAGGGGTCATTAATGTAAAAGTGTAGGTATTCATTGGAGAATGAGTTCACGGAACAGACCCGCTCGAGGAATGCCTAATGGAAACCTTACTTGTATGTCAATAGGCAATTCCAGTGATACTAGGTGTAAGTAATCCTCGGACATGAGACTACCATGGCACTTTGTGATTGATGATCTATAGTTTTGGTCAACTCTGTAGCATGACTCTTTGAGACATGTGTCAGGTATTCTGGACATAGTGAGGTTTTTATGAAAGTGAAAGTGGGTGAGTAATGATTAGGGAATCAGTTACTTGTAGTAGGAGAAGTGAATGTCATATGTTCTCTTGCGAGTATTCTCGAGAAACCTCTAGTCATAGTAGATATGAAAATAAAAAAGAGTTTCTAATGTTTCATTGAGACAATAACTCGAGAAATCGATTACATACGAACAAGTATTAGAGTTTGACATTTCTTCCATGCCATAGCATGATTCGGGACATTATGTAACTGAATGATTTAATTACACAAGAACTAACCACTGAAGGGCGCTCGATCCTGTTTGATTGAACTCCATATTATCTGGGTAGTCGCTAGACGTCAATCTTGACTTGTGGGTGAAAAGTTGATCAAGAGTTGATTAGGGAGGTCTCATTAGATAATTTATAAGGATCGATGAAACTAATTTAAATAGAAAGTGTTTTATCCAATATATGTACTGACATAGGGAAGACCCACTGCCAGCTTAGTGTGGGGCCCAACGGATCATGCACATAGATTTTTCTCGTAGCGAAATTTATAGGGATAAATTTTGAATTGGACAAATATATCTGCTAGCACGGATATGCCAAAACATCGTCACATTTCTTTTCTATGGATATAAGGAAAGGTTCCTTAAAGTAATGGCTACAAGATTCCCCAATCCCTAAATTCGAGGAGCCTACAATTAAGGGATGAAGAAAGAAAGTTTATCATCAAATAAAATTTAGGGATTGACTAAAGTTGAGGAAACTAAATTCAAGGGATGAGAAAAGGAAGTTTCTCATCACCAAAAATTTAGGGATAGGGGTCGGCTAGGGGTGCCTTGACCTCTCCTATTTAACGAGAGGGAGCACACATGAAAAAGGTAAGAGACACGTAAATTATTCCTCCCCTCGAGAGAGTTGTGCCCCTCCCTAGCAGCCGCCCCTTGCCATTATGTAGTCGCCTCTTGCTCTTTTAAAGTCAGCCTCTCTCCCTCAAGAAAAGAAGCCGCCTCCTTCCGTCAAGAGCAGTCGCCACCTCCTCAAGAAGGGTAGCCGAATCGAGAAGCTTTCTCCACCTCGGGGCCAAGCAATCTTGGGCAAGAAACAAGAGTTATTTCTTGCAGTTTCTTGTAGCCGATTTTCTTCGCTCTTGGGGCTGCACCTTGTTTTAAGGGCTAACGCTCAGCCCCGCGTTCTCTAGCGAGTATCATCTTGGGAAATCTATGGCCAGAGTAGATATGAAAATTAGAAAAGAATTTCTAATGTTTCATTGAGACGATTACTCGGGAAATTGATTACATAAGAACAAGTATTAGGGTTTGACATTTCTTCAATGTCCTATCTTGAGTCGGGACATTGTGTAACCGAAGAATTTAATTACACACGAACTAATCACTAAAGGGCGTTCGATCTTGCTTGATTGATCTCAACAGTATCAAGGTAGTCATGACACGTTGCTATACGTCAATCTTGACTTGTGAGTCAAAAATCGATCAAGAGTTGATGTGGGCAAAAAGAGTTTAACGAGGATCAATGAAATTAATTCAAATAGAAGACGTTCTATCGAACAAATGTACTCGCGCAGTGAAGACCTATTGCCAGCTTAGTGTGAGGCCCAATGGGTCACACACATAGGTTTTTCTCGTAATGAAATTTATCGAGATATATTTCGAATTTGGCAAAAATATCTGGTACCACGAATATGCTGAAACATTGTCACATTTGTTATTTATGGATATAAGGAAAGGTTTCTTAAATCAATGGCTACAAGATTGCTCAATCCCTAAATTTGAGGAGCCTAAATTTAAGGGATGAAGAAAGGAAGTTTCTCATGACCTAAAATTTAGGGATTGACTAAAATTGAGGAGCCTAAATTTAAAGGATGAAAGAAAGGAAATTTCTCATCACCTATAATTTAGGGATTGGCTAAAATTGAGGAGACTAAATTCATGGGATGAGAAAAGGAAGTTTCTCATCACTAGAAATTTAGGGATAGGGGTCGGCTAGGGGTGACTTGACCTCACCTATTTAATGAGAGGGGGCAGCACACATGAAAAGGGTAAGAGCCTTGTAAATAATTCCTCCCCTCAAGAGAGTTGCCGCCCCTTGCCATTGTGTAACCGCCTCTTGAACTTGTGAAGTTGGCCTCTCTCCCTCAAGAAAAGAAGTCACCTCCTTCCCTCAAGAGCAGTCGCCATCTCCTCAAGAAGGCAGCCGAATCGAGAAGTTTTCTCCACTTTGGAGCCAAGCAATCTTGGTCAAGGTACAAGAGTTGTTTCTTGCATTTATTGTAGCCGTTTTTCCTCTTTCTTGGGGTCGCACCTCACTTGAAAGGTCGGCCCCCTTTCTTTTCGCTTGCTCTTGTGAAGCATGCTTCTCTCCCTCAAGAAAAGGAGCCGCCTCCTTCCCTCAAGAGCTGTCATCACCTCCTCGAGAAGGGGCCGAACAAAGAAGCTTTCTCCACCTAGGAGCCAACCAATCTTGGGGAAGGTACCAGAGTTATTTCTTGCATCTCTTGTAGCTGATTTTCTTCTCTCTTGGGGCCATACCTTGCTTGAAAGGCCGGCCCCCTTTTGTTGTGCCTTGGTGAAAGCCGGTCATCCATAAAGCCACGACGAGTCTTGTGTGATCAAGAACAAGATAAAGAGTTTTCTTGGTGTTACGAGGAAGCCTAGTGTGGATCACCATTGGAGGGTGTGCATGTGTGCAGTTTGCGTGAGGATCCTACGCTTCTTCCACATCTTCTTCACTTGGGGTATAATTTCTAATTTTCTATCCTCTCTTCTTGAGTTCTAATTCACATCGTTAGGGATGGTAGCATGTAATATCAAAAATAATAGATGCAACATATGCTAAAGAAATCTTAAAGAATTATATGAAACTAAAAGTAAGCCATGTGAAGTTGTTTTATATAGAGAATTAAAAGCAAATAAAATTAAAGAAACTAACCTTAAAGAAAGAACTGACCAGACCCAAAAATTCAATTTAGTTGGTTTTTAGCATGGACTATCCGAAAATTAATATGATCACCAATCTGGAGTTTATTGACAGATAGCATACCACCTATTCCATGCTAAAAGTAAGGCATGTGAAGTTGTTTTATATAGAGAAAATTTTGGGTTCCGTGATTGAGTGATTACTGTAAGGATTAGTGTTCCTCAACTTAACTTCTGCTCTAACCTTTTCCATTGAGAAATTTGTAAACACACTGGTGAAAGACAATTCGGCTATTGAACACACCAACATGCTTTCTTATGGGTTCAGTTATATATAGGGGTGGCAATTTTATCCGCATCCGCTAACTAAAAACCGCATCCGCACCGTATCCGATCCATATCCGCAAGTAAAAATGGATATGGATACGGATACGGATACGGATTTAGAAAACTTATATCCGTGCGGATATGGTGCGGATACGGATATGACTATGGATTTTCACCGTATCCGCACCGCCTATCCGCGTCTCTGAATTACTATTTTGCCCATATAAGTTATTAATATATATAAGAGCTCTATGGTAATTTCATGTCAAGATGAATTTTGAAGTATATTATATATTTATTTTGGATCAATGAATTGGTAATTTATTGATTTTTTGATATAAATATATTATTTTAATATTTTTTATTAAATACGGTGCGGATACGGATGCGGTGCGGATATCCGTATTTGAAGCGGTGCGGATATGGATATTCATATTCTCATCCGTAGCGGATACGGTGCGGATACGGATGGGCGGATATGAGGTGCGGTGCGGATACGGATAATCCAGTATCCGCACCGTATCCGATCCGTTGCCGGCCCTAGTTATATATTTACATCTGCAACAATACCAAAGTCTACTTTAAATAAAGTTTTAGTTTCCCCAATAGAAAAAATGTCACAAAATTTCAAATCTAGATAATCCCTGTGAGAAGATAGAGAAAGTCACACAGGACTGATCAAATTATTAGATCATTTTGTTGCTAATGCTGTATTTCGCAGTTCATTTATTACATGGACTGTCACACTACTGCTAAATATTTTGGAAACATGGAATATGTATAATATGTAGAAAAGTGTTGCAAATAAGAAACATCAACAGATTTAGATTTTTTACATATATCTTTCCGCCAAACATGACCAAAGTGGAAAACTATAGAAGATTTCTTCTATTTAGGATCATCGCGGGTTCAAACATTTAACTTCACAACCTTTACATATGGCCTTTTAAAAATAAAGTAACAAAATCGAAAGAAAGAAAAAAAAAAAGAACCACCGAGAGAAAGAATAAGAAAAGGAAACATGGACCCCTACCAACCTTATCGGGAGGAGAAGCCGCCAATTGCTCCATGTAGGCCCGCCGCTCCACCTTCGAGGCCGGAGGTAAGTTCTGGACGCCCAGAACGACGTCGACGCATAGATTTCCCAGCGTAGCGAGGTCGGCATTCTTCGGCACCACTTCCCTTCCCGTCGCAACACCGCCATCTTCAGTGCTCCCAAATCCACTCCTCCCAGCATAAATCCGGGTGCTAACGGTTAAGGGCGTCAGCTTACGGACTGATCTCCGCGGCGGAAGATGGAGATGCGCGCGGACCTCGACGGTGTCAGAGGGCTTGGGCCTCCAAGGGATCGGTGGGTTCAGGGTTTTGAGAGCCATCACGAGCGACAGGCGAGGAGGCAAGGAGGGAGAACGAAAGGAGAGATTTTTATTTAATGAGCAAATATAATATTAATATATGCGAATCCAACTCGACCGGGGACCCTTTTTAACAAATTAGTGCTCATAAAAGTATTAATTGGTTTTTCTCGTAACAAAGGACGCGAGATTACATCTCGACATCACGTTGAAGCCGCAAAAACCGCTCTTTGACACATTTCACGTAATAGAATCTAATTCTTAATTAGAACAATTTGGGGCTTGATTTTGCAAAAAGTGATGCACATGACGTGGAACAAATGATTAGATTCCAATAATAGTCGTGCAAGTATTAAAAACCAAATAAAATATGTATGAGAATCCTCAAAAAGTAGATCATAAATAAATATTTCCCATTACCTCTCCCATATCTTTTGGTTCTAACATATAGCTCCTTTAGTTCCATTTTCACAAGGATGATTTTCAAAAAAATCCTTTATTGCCAACTTTAATTCTGATAGACAATTTTTGTCAAATATATATATTGTACCTAATTAATTTTTTATATTAGTTCATTGTTGCTCTAATTCTTTTAATAAAATAATAATACAACTAATCTGAACAATGCTGACTCCTTTTTTTTAAAAAATGTAGTAAGTATAATATAATTATCAATTTATATATTTATATATTTACATTTTCAAATTATTATACCAAAGGGCGTAAAGAGGCGTCCTTGGTGACCTCGGAGAACGTACGCGATCACATTGACGGCATCATCGTCGCCCCAAATCTCGATCGCAAATCCCGCCGAGGGCCTCACCTCGTGCAGAATCTCGAAAATAAGGAGTGACAATAGAATCACGGGAAGTTCGGGGCAGGGGACGACGCCTCCAAACCGAAGAGGAGGCGGCAATGCTCTTGCAGGGCGGATGTCTTTGCATGGTGTGAAGTTGAATGAGAATACAGACATATTGTTAATTTGAAATTCGCATATGACTTTCTCGTCTTCACAAAAGGCAGCAAATAGGACATTCTAAACCTGAAAATTGATGTCTGATCTTCGAGTTAACTTCTCAAAATTAAACTGCAGTCACTCATCTTCTTAACGACTCAAGTAAGGCAGTGGAAGTTGCCAGATCCTTGGGCTGTAGGCAGTCCAATTTTCCTATCAAATATGTCGGCTTACCTTTGCGCGATATATAGCAAGATTCATAAAAGTGACTGGCTTTAGGTTGTGGAAAGAATTGATACCCGTCTCACTAGTTGGAAAGGTAGCACTACAACAAAATCATTATATATCGGCTTAAAATTTTCGACCCTTATTGCAGGTGTCGAAATGTAAAAGATAGTAAAAAAATTTAATATTATATATTTTGAAGCCAATTACAAGCGTCGAAAAGATTTCGACACCTAACAGCAGGCGCCAAAAAAATTCCGCACATGCTGTTAGGAGGTGCTGAAATATTTTCGCACCAGGTAGGCACCAAAATGTTTCTGTGCCAATTGGCGTGCTCACCCAAACAGGAGGGGGGAGATTTCCCACCTCCATTTTTTTTAAATTTTTTTTTAATTTTTAATTTTTATCTATGACTTCTATTTATATCCTTCTTCCTTCATTTTTTTTCCCTCCCCTCTTCTTTCTCACGTGTTCTTTCTTCTATCATTTATTCCTCAATTTATTCCTTTTATTTCTTTTACATTTGTACTTATTTTTTCCTCTATTTTTTTTTACAGGTTATGAAGTTTGTTCAAGGTATCAAAGGTTAGTAATATACTTTTTTTAACTTTTATTTATATCATAATTTCTAAAATTTATAACTGATTTAATATATATTTTTATTATTTTAGTTTCGAGCAAGTGCGAATCTACGTCACACCTGCTCGTATCCGCGGCTTCTCCATGGAGCAGCTCGAGCATATCGATTTCCTCTACAGAGCGAAACTCGAGCAAGCACGAAAACTCGCCTGCTCGAATTCTACCTTACGCGGAATTGGAATTCTGCGTGCGGTGGAAATTGAAAAGGCGTAGATTCATGGATTTCCACCGCACGCGGAATTCCAATTCCGCGTACGGCGGCTCCTTGGATTTTGTTGCATTGCCGGTATGTTAAAATAGTTTTTTTTTAATTTCAACGCCTGAGCAGACATCAAAATGTTACATTTCGGTTCTCGTCATTGTCTACTCCATTTCAACACTTTTGATGTCGTCCATATGCACGTTTTGGCTGGTGTTGGCATCGAAATTTTTACAGTGAAGAGGCGTCGAAATTAAGCTGGTTTGTTGTAGTGTAGATTACTATCTCTGGGGGCGCCTTGTGCTTATTAATAGTGTCTTGAGTAGTTTACTAGGGTACTTCCTCTCAATTTTCCGCGCTCCAAAATGGGTCCTTAAATCGATTGATGTGAGGCGTAGGTCCTTCTTGTGGTCTAGTTCAAATGATTCTTCAAATTCTAGGCCCCTGGTTTGTTGGAGTGACGTCACCCGCCCCAAGCAGTTCAGTGGTCTTGGAATTCTTGATTTAGATAAGCACAATCTAGTGCGACTGGCTCGTTGGTGGTGGTCGATTGCTTCGGGAGTGAGTATCCTTTGGGTTGATATCGTCAATATCAAATACTTCAAGCGCTTGAATTGGTCGAGGAGACATAACACATACAATTAGTTGGTCAGCAACTTGGAATGGAATTATGGTGGCAAAGGAGCCATTTTTACTCAGCATTGAAACTTCGCTTAGGAATGGAGCCTCCACCAGTTTCTGGAATGCCAATTGGGCCAATTACCGATGTTTGGTCTCTACTTTTCCTGACCTTTACAAAGCTTGTCGGAATCGGAATGCTAGTGTAGCATCGACTTTCGACGGCTTGGCCAATAGATGGTCTCTTTCTTGGAGAGAGCAGGTGGACCTAGAAAGGGGGGCAGCTCCGCTTCATTTAATTCAGGGCTTTCACAGCTTCGAACGGCTCCCGACCGAATTATTTGGAGATGGGAAGGGAACATATGCTTCTCAACAACATCTCTTTAGCACTTGCTCATGGACGCGGGGGGGGGGGGGGGGGGGGGAGTTGTTCTCCACCACAAGACCACCACTTTTGTCTTCAATATGGCAAGGTAAATTATTGCTTAAATTGAAGGTGCTACGACTGGGTGTAGTTTCTCAATAGCTACAGATGTGTGTTTTGCAAGGAGGACGGAGGAAACCTATGATCATCTATTTGGAGCACGCTTGCCATCAATCATCGGGGGATGGAGATCGTTCTTGAGCAAGACAAGGCATAGCTTCTTCCATTTGGTGTTGTCTTCGAGGTATTGTTCACGTATTGGATCTAGAGCATAAAGAGGCATCACAATGACCGGGTGTTGGATGGTGTGGTCCGCTTGAAATTGGGCCATCTTCAGAGAAGCTCGGATCTAAATTCCGGAGATCATCATTCGTTCTTGTTCCTTTTGGTCCCGTTTAAGTCTACTAGTGTAAGGTTCTTGATTTCGCCCCATATGTAAGGGTTTTTATTTCTTGTTTAGTTAATTTTCTGGGCTGGTGTTCTTGCGAGCACCACCCATGCGACATGTATTGTACCTTAAATTGTTTTAATTCTTATGAAATGCTTCGTGTGATCATCGGCCTCACTTCACCTCAACAAATTATTATACTAAAGGCGTAAGATTAATTGACAAAAAATATAACAAAGCTGAGATACCCTGACAGAAAGAACGAATATAGGAGCTCGTAATAATAAAATTATAATTTTTTGAGTATGTATAGGGGTTGAAATGAAAAGTCGAACTTTGTGGGGGCGTGCACGGGATAAATATCATGGAGAGCTTTTGATAATGTCCACTTAGTTTGCCTTGACGCATAAAGCGATGGTTCCAAACAGTGAGTGAGACTTTTGAGAGTGTAGTATTTTATAATTTTATAATTTTATTTATCTATTTTTAGATGCACGAGAAATTTGCCTTTGATTATTATGCTCCTCTAACTCAAAATGACTAGCTAGGGTTGCTTGCAGTTGGCTATTTGAGTAGGGAATTGATGCAAAGTGATCAATGTTGGACTCAAAGCATGTACGCATGGTTAAGCCAATTGGTGGGTGGTGTCATTTTATGAGTCTAACTAATAGACTAGTGTTGAGGGAGACTAATCATGGACATATATAATAGGTTTAATTTCAAATTGGCCCATGGAAATTTTTTTCTATATATGTGTTCATCTAAGATTTTCAAATTAGGTTGTGATCTTAGTTTTGGCGATAATAAATAAGTTACTAATGTATGCATTGAGTAGTCATTTTCACGTTTGACAATGATAAATATGTGACGCCCACGCCCGCAATTGAAAGGATCAAAAAGGACAGAAATCAAAGATGTCACTAGAAAGATAAAAAAATATTAATTGAACATTAGATTTTGGGTTTGAGTTAGTGTTATAATCCTTAGATGCTTCTTGATAAGGATGTTCAACTAACTCTAAGCCTCAAATGTAGAACGTACTGACGCCTAACTAAATTGAAAATTACCATACTGACATTTTCGACCAAAGAATAGATCCATCGACATTCGACTAGACAAGTGATCAATAGATGTAATGACTCTTTTAATTTTCAACTGTTGTGACTTGTGTTTCATGAGCCTTGTATTAATAAAACTCTATATATTCTGCATATATGTTTGCCTTTGTTAACACTTCATGAACCTATTGAGCCACTTGATACACCATTGTTGAGCTTTATTGAGTTATTTTCTTGAGAGATAACTCAAAGTCTAATCTTCTAGAGATTCATCATGAGGCATTGAAGGATTGGGAGACTACTTGAAGGAGCTAAGTTGTATCCCGTACATGTTTTGCTCTATTTAGTTGTATTTTAAATTCTTTTTATTTGAATTAAAGCTTATTTGATAGACCTAGGATTGTAGGTCTAAGGTTGAGTGATTGCCTTGATGATGTAAAGGCAAACGTGTATTTGTAAATTGTTAGTGGAGGTTGCTTCCTTGGTCCAGAGGCATGTGAGGTTCCTTTGGTGTTTAGGGTTGTTGGCTCTAATTGTAAATCCTTTTGGAGAAAATATTTATGCTAGTGAATTGAGTTTGAAATTCTAAACGGAGTGGTTAGGTAGGTTGATGAAAGACTACAAGATTGTGTTTGCTTCATGGGATAAGGGATGAATTTTAATCCTTTATAATTTGTTTGGTGCTTGGTTTAAAAAAATAGGATTAGTGGAATATAAAACTATTGTCATCCTGTAAATCAGATAAAAAAAATTTGAATTTTTTTCACTCATTTATTACTTGCTTTGCACTTACTTGAAATATCAAGATTGTCATTTACATTTACTTAAGTACAAAATCTAGCATTTAGTTTCGCATTTGCTAGTACACAGTATTCACCCTACCGGTAGTGTGCTCAAAGTTGTATCTATAATTTATTTTGTCTCAGTTTAATTCAAATATTTTTGAAAAATTATTTTAATAAGATTCTTATAATTTAATTATGAATTCATTTCATATATTTATAGATGACATAGTTTTTAATCACTTTTTTTGCTACAACAAATAATAAAAATATCGACACCATTTGTATTTATCATATTGAAGCCAATGGGTGAAAATTTACAAATCGGTGCCTAAAATGCCAGTGTTACTACTATAATGATATTAGGAATAACTGTATCCAATATTATGAAAATTAAAAAATCTATAATTGAATTCAAATTGCAGTTGAATTTAAATCTGAATTCAAATTCATTCAATTCAATTGAAAGTACATATATCAATAGTTTATATATAAATAGTATATGTAAATCTATATAATTAACATTTAGATTAATAGATAATATATATAGTTTATAAATATATAAGTATATATTATCTTTTTTGAAGATTTACATAAATTCAACAATTATGGAAACATGATGGAATTTCGTGCTTCTAGACCAGCCTACACCTGCTCAAACAAAAGAGCACATCCTCATCGTATATAAAAAAATTTTGGATCGCTTTCTCGCCACCTCAGATTGGCATGATTTGTGGAAGAATCGGTAATCTATTCATTTGGAGGTTATTAGCAACAATCACTCTCCCCTCCTTCTGCAACGGATTGAGTTCAAAAAAGGACATCTTGTTTTAAATATGATAAAAGGTGACTTTCTATTCGTCAGCTTGATGCCCTCACTATTGGTATTTGGAACGTTAATATGAATGGCTCTCCTCAATTTCAAATCCACTACAAACTGAAAGCTCTCCGGGCTAACATTATCTCTTGGCTCAAAGTTAATAAGATTAATTCTGAAACTAGAGCATCTATTCTATAGCAATAGCTACTCTCCTTCTCAAATCAGCATGATGTAGACTCCTTGAATCTTCTTAGTTGTGTCGAGCTAAAACTTCGAAAAGCCATCCATGATGAAGAAATTTTCAGAATGCAAAAATTCAGAATTAAATGGCTTCTAGAAGGGGATAGAAATACCTTTTTTTTTTATGTGACCACCCGCATTCGAAGAAACTACAATAATATCAAATGACTCAAGAACAATGCTGGTGCATGGGTTGAAGGTTCTGCTTACGTTGCTGATGTAGCGCAGGATTATTTTCAGGCTTTATTTTGTTCCTCCAACCCCTTTGATACAAGAATTCCATTTACTTGTAAGAAAGTTACTTACAAAATCAATAGTTGGCTCCTTCTGCCGATTTCAAGTGATGAAACCAAACAGGCAGCCTTCTCCTTAAACCCAGACAATGCTCTTGGTCCTGACAGATTCACTTGACATTTTTTCGTCATTATTGGTATCTTATTGGTTCAGAAATTACTAAGGCGGCTGCAACTTTTTTCTAAAGCATCAAGATTTTACAAAGTCTCAATCATGCTTCTATTGCACTCATTCTTAAGACGAAGGTAGTTCAGGGAATACAACACCTTCATCCAATCAGCCTCAGTAATTTTATTTATAAAAGAAATTCAAAGATTATTGTCAACCAACTGCAGCCTATAATGGACCTCATTATCTTGAACAATCAATGTGCTTTCATCAAACACAGGTTGATATCAAACAATATTCTCCTTGCTCATGAACTCACTCATTACATCAAGACAATGCAAAAAACAAACACTCATGAAATGGCAATTGTTCCTGCATGAGGATCGGAGTAATTTGGTCTGGTTCGGTGTCTCTCCAGGTTAGGTTCAATGTTGGCGATGGGGGAGGGGGGGGGGGCTGCAAAAGAGACTCTGACGCTCAAGTCAATGGGACTCCAAGGTGGAGGTAATGAAAATTGTAATTATAGTTACCTGATGCATGTCGTGTCTGTATCTATTGCAAGTGGAGGTGCTGACGCCGCCCGATAATCTCGCAAAGATGTTGACCAGAATGGGTCGAGGCCAATCCCGGAGATGACGGGTTTGTAATGGTGTATCCCTCGTGATAAGAAATGGCGTGGACATCCATGTATGGCCGTGTGGGGTTCTTGGGTGGAGCCGTCTGGCTCGAGTGTAATCCGAGGGTATAGTCTGGCGATGCCCCTTGGGCAGGGCCGTTTGGTTCGACTCGAGATGACTAGTACGTGGGGCGCTGTTGGGTCTTGTTAAGAAATTAGTAGACTTAACTCACCCCAAAAGCTAGCTTCTGGGGAGAGAATTGTCCAAACTATTTAAAAGCTATCTTGGTCATATTTTAACCAATGTGGGACTTTAACACATCCCCCTCACGCCCAGTATTGGACATCTGGAGCGTGGAGTTTTGTAGGACTGTACATCTGCAGGTGGCACAATATCAACCACATGATAGGCTCTGATACCATGTTAAAAAATTAGTAGACTTAACTCACCTCAAAAGCTAGCTCATGGGGAGAGGATTGTCCAAACTATTTAAAGGCTATCTTGGCCATATTTTAACCAATGTGAGACTTTAACAAGTCCAATCGGTCCGGGTTGAATAGTTTTGGTCCAGTCCACAACCCTAGAGCTCAGTCGAAGTCAGTAAGACTGTGTGCCAAGCCCTTAAGTGATGCCAACTTTTTGGCCTCGGTTGGTCACGTGGTGAGTGCACATCTTCTCATGTGCAGTTTCGATATCCGGGCTGGATGTGATGTCAGTGTGAGTTCCTCCGAATGCCTGCCACATGTATGGTAGATATGTCTTGGCAGAAAAGTAATCATAAAGATTCAGTAGGTGATTCCCAAAGCATTTTAGTGCCAAATGCAAGTTGGCAGAAAGTGGTTTCGTGGATCCGTCAATTACGGTGACGATTCTTGTTTTGGGCTTATAAATAGCCCCCTTGCCTACTGTGTGTTTTGAAAATCATAGACTGGGAAGTGTCGAAGACTACAGTCCCTCCGGGGATCGCTTTTGTTCCATTGGCGAATGGTTCGCTAGTTGTTGTGGGTTTGTACCATTGGGCTTAAAGATGGAGGCGAAAGAAGGAATTCAAAGTGTGGGTCTGTACCATCGGGCTTATGGCGAAGCCGTCTCCTTGGTACATGCGTCGAGGGAGGCGTCATGTTGGCTGGAACCTTGTTCATGGTCTTAGTTTATCGTGTCGATGCTTTGAATTCCTTTTTTGCGTATACTCTACTCCTGGATTGCAGGAGGCTCTACGATCAAGTCTGTGTTTGGCGTTAAATCCTGGTAGAGCCCTGAGCTGGAGTTCTTCTCTACACAGCTTGTTTAGTGATGAAGCTGTTCCTGGAATACTTTCCAAGTAGATGCTTCGCCAATAGTTCATTTGTTTTTCGTAGATGATTAGCCTTTTATGGGTTTATAACTGTAAAATACTCCCTTTGGGGGCTTTATGAATAAAAAGGATGCCTTTTGTATTCATCCCTTTTATGTTTCTTTGCCGGGATTGATCAGCTCTTTGATTTGTGGAAGCTTGTTATCTGCATGTATTGGTTAGAAGAATATCTAAACTTTGTGTTGCATGTCTAGTGTTTGTGAGTAAGGCGCCAAAGCCATTTATAGCGGTGTGACGAACATTAAGGCGGATCGGTGAAAACCGAGTCTTGATCGTATAAGGGCGTTGAGGCCGAAGGTGGTGGCTTTGGAGACCAAGGATTGTGCTCAGGGGTCATGCACGAAGAGTTGTGTAGGGGCTTTGAGGCCAGAAATGGCGGCTCTAGCCGATGACCAGACTCGGTGAAAAACAAGCTCGCGAGAAGCGCGCTTGGGGTCATTTTGCTCGTTTAGAGCATGCTAGGCTGAGCCAGAGGTCATGTTTAGGGCCGAGGGCCAGACTCGGTAAAAACCGAGCTCGCGAGAAGCGTGTTGGGGTCATGTTGCTCTTTTAGAGTGTGGCGGGTTGAGCTAGAGGCCACATTTAGGATTGAGGACTAGACTCGGTGAAAACCAAGCTCGCGAGAAGTACGCTTGCGGTCGTTGAGGGCATACGAGCCCGAGATAGGCACCGAGGCCGACAAGCCAGATTGGTGGAAATCGAGTTCTAGTCATCGTATGAGGTGTTGAGTTTGAGTTTAGACTGGTGGAAATCGAGTTTCAATTGCTTGTGCACTTGATAACGCTGAGGGAGGATTAGCCGAGGAGGAACGACACGCTACGTAGGTCAAAGGCCGCTTGTGAGACCGTGTAAATTTCTCCTATAAAGTATGCAATGGCTGCAAGGGATGTTAGACACAAAAGACATGTGCATAATATAAAGAATAATTTCATTGTAAAATACATCATAGAATGAATAATTTCATTGTGAAATATCATAAAGATACATCTTTTAAATCTACCTGGATCGGAGATGTGCTCCAGAATCTCACCTCGTTTAAGGTAATTGATATCGGGAGTTCTCCAATCTGTGCCTTGTTCGACTGTTTGGATCTCGCCCAAGGCGTCGACTGGTTGGATGCTCGGATGTCTAAGGACTTGCTGAATGACCGACCCGTTGTTTTGAGGCTTTTTGGTGCTAGCAAGCTTGGATAGCAGGTCGTCCCTAGTGTTTTTCTTACCGAGGTATATGCTGAATCACACAACTATCAAAGTTAGTGATTAAAGAAAAGTACTAGTGTGAGTTCCCTTTCGAGGGAGGGGTCATTGGCTTGGCAGGTGCAGTTGACTTGTCCTATGACAAGTTGTGAGTCGCTTTTTATGACAATGTTTCGAGCATTCACTTCATGAGCAAGTTTTAGCCCAGGGATCAAAGCTTCATATTTTGCCTGGTTGTTGCTGACTTTGAATTAGAATTGATGAGACTGTTCCAGGGCGATTCCTTGGCCATTTTATAGAATGATGTCTATATTTTGCCCCGTACCCTTTTTCATTGGAGGCGTTGTCCACAAAATAACGTCCAGGTTTCCTCCAATTTAGGAGTATCTTCTTGGTTGGTGAATTCGGCAACGAAGTCGACTAGAGCCTGGGTCTTTATGGGACCCTTGGGTTGGTATTCGATGCTGAATTCTGAAAGTTCCATCGACCAAGATATCAGTCGTCCTGTGAGTTCGGGTTTAGCCAGTACCTGCCTGGTTGGTTGATCAGTGCGCACCTAAATGTGGTGGCTCTCGAAATGCGGCCTTAGTCTTCGAGCCGAGATGACCAGGGCGAAAGAGAGCTTTTCAAGCCTCTAGTACCTGATTTCTGGTCCTTGGAGGACTTTGTGGGCGAAGTAGATTGGCTTTTGATCTTTTTCTTGCTCTCGGATTAGGATCGAGCTGACGACATTCTCCATGATTGTGAGGTAAAGGAACATGGTTTCTCCTTACCGCGGTTTATCCAAAACTGGCGGGTTAGCAAAAAAATGTTTTAATTCTTCGAATGCTTGTTCGCATTTTTCATCATAGTGGAAATTTTGCTTTTTTCGTAAGATCTTGAAGAAGGGAGCGGCTCGGACGACCGAGCTGGAGAGGAATCTAGAGAGCACTCCTATCCTCCCTTTGACTTGTTGTACCTCGTTGATGTTACTTGGGCTCTACATCTCTTGAATGGCTCGACATTTCTTCGGATTAGCTTTTATCCTTCGATGTGTCAGCATAAAGCTGGGGAATTTGTCACCCTGCACTCCGAAAGTGCACTTTTTCGGATTTAATCTCATGTTGTAGTGTTTGAGCTGGCTGAAGATCTCGATGAGATCACCACAATGATCTCCAATGGCTGGCGTTTTAGCTACCATGTCATCGACGTACGCCTCCATGTTATGACCAATTTGCTTTTCGAATACTTTGTTCATTAATCGCTAGCATGTGGCTCCCGCGTTTTTAAGTTTGAAGGGCATTACCCTGTAGTAGAGGTTTGCATGCTCGGTGGTGAAGACCATTTTTTCTTCATCGTCAGGGTGCATTCGGATCTGATTGTAGCCTGAATAGGCATCCATGAAACCCAGATATTGGTATCCTGAGGAGCCGTCGACAAGTTTATCAATGCTCGGCAGTGGGTAGAAATCTTTTGGGAAGGCTTTGTTGAGGTCGGTGAAGTCGACTATGTTGGCCTAAGGTTTTCAACCTTGGTTACCATCCTGATTTTGATGATAACAAACTTATTCTAATGAATTTATCAAGTGTTTGATCTCAGGTTGAGGTTACGATATGCGCGCGAACTTCGTTCGGAGAAAGTCCAAAAATTGGCAAAAATGGCTCCGTCGTCGATCGAGTAGAAAATCTAGAGTTAGGAATAGATTTCATGTAATATGACTCTAGGATTATGTCCCAAGCCAAATTGTAATGTTATCCATGTCCAGACTTGGTAATATAACCCGGAAACGAAGCGTGCAAGAAGAAGACTAAAAAAATCAACCTCAGCCCAGGTTCGGTCGATCAGTCGATCGACCGAATGTGGTCCGAAAGTGGCAGAACGCCTCCGATCGCTCAACGGTCGATCAGTCGGTCAATCGACGATCGACCGGCAAGCGATCGAGCGTCGCGAACGGGCAACAAAATGCCCGTTGGGCGCCCTAGCCGAGTGAAGGGTTATAAATACCACTCATAAACCTCCTCCCCAGCTGTTGAGAACTTCATTGAGCATATCCTTTGAGATTACAAGCTTAAAGGAGTTGATTTAAAGTCCTAATCTCCGTTTCCACACTCTTAATCCTTCCTCACTTCATCAAGCTTGGTCTTCACCGAGGAATCCATACTCGAAGCCTTGAAGTGCTCAGAGGAGACGCGTTTGAGCTACATCAAGTATTGTTTTACATTTAAGCTACATTTATATTGTTTTCATCTTTCTTTGTATCGATTTTTAGGGTAGCTTGCAAGGTGTGCGTGTAAACACCTTGGTGTCTTGTAGATTATTATTTTTGCTAGAGAATAGGTGTTGAGGCTCGCCTCTAGGGTTGAGGGATAAGTCAATGTATTCTTAGAAAAACTGTAAATCAATAAAGTGTTAAGGTTAGAAATCCTTGGTGATGAGCCAATGTAGTGGAGTAGGCGGTGTTGGCCGAACCACTATATATTTCGTGTTTGCATTGCTATCTTGATTGCTCAATTTGATGTTCACTTGTGCTTGATATAATTGTGATTGCATCTAGTCGCACTAAGAATCAAGTAACTTGAATCGGGTAATTGAGTTGATTAAAATCGAAAAGAATTTAATTAATCATAAAAGTAGATACATACTATTCAACCCCCCTTCTAGTGTGAGTATTTGTTCAACAGACGAACATTCACCACTTTCCTAAGTGCTTTTTGAACATCACAACATTTCTTTGATGAATTTTGCTTTTAACATCTTCCTAGTCTCTTCAAGGGATCTCTGCTATCACTCGATTCCGAGCTTTCTCTTTTACTGGGCCACGAGTTTGACACGAGGGTCGATGGTCAGCCTGTGGCAGATGACCTGGGGGTCTATTCCTGGCATGTTGGTAGGCGTCCATGCAAAGAGGTCGACGTTGCTTTTGAGCATGGTTCTAAGTTGAGCTTTGATCTTGTTGGGGAGGTGTGCTCCCACGTAGGTTACCTGTTTAGGGGATGTACCAATCTGCACGAACTCCAAGTCGTCAGTGGGTTGGGGTCGCTCATGGATGTCTTCTCTGGGATCCAGGTATAATATTCTTGGTTGGAGTTCAGCCGGCCTGAGCTTCTAGCATTCGTTGTAGCATGCGTGGCGCGAGCCTCCCTCTAGTCTGCATGGATTATTCCCACTTCTGGCTTCGAGATGATAAATTTGATGGTGAGGTGGGGGGTCGACACAACGGCTCCTAAGTTGTTCAAGGAGGGTCGGCCCAAGATCATGCAGTAGGGACTCGCGCACTGGACGACAAGGAACTCTACGTCTATCGTCTTTGTTCCCGATGTGGAGCCAAATGTTGTGGCTATCCATAAATAGTCTCTGACGTTTACGTGGTCTCTTGAGAAGCTGATAAGTTCTCCATGGTAAGGGTGTAGCGAAGATTTGCTAATGCCCATTTTACCAAGTGTAGGGTAGAAAAGGACATCGGTAGAACTCCCCTGGTCCACCAAAACTTTCCTAACAAGGAAACTAGCAGGAATCACAGAAATAACGACATGATCATGTAAATTCCTGTGAACTCCCTAAAAGTTAGTATCATAGAAGGATATTGTCGGGGTGGGTATGCGTGGCCTTTGTGGTCGAGCTGCTTCGTTGAAGATCATGATGGTTTGAGATGGTTGTGTTTCAGGGTTGACTTCTCCTCCTCGAATGTCGGAGCGGGATTGTTCACCTTCAGAGCCATCATGGATGTCTATATAACCAAATGACGGTGTGTTGCTAGGACTTTGGTGTTGTGGACGGTTTCGTCGGCTTTGGCTGTGACTCTGATCATATCGAATGCAGTGCTTGAGGTGTCCTTCTTTGATTAAATGTTCTGTTTGGTCGCGAAGGACCACACATTCTTTGGTGGCATGTCTGTAGGTTTGATAGAACTCACACCTTTTGCTCTTGTCACCTTTAAATGAAGCTCTCACCCTTTCGGGGCAGCAAGGGGGTCTAAGTAGTTGTAGATAGTATACTTCTTGGAGGATGGTCTCTCTCGGGGTATTGAGAGGTGTATATCTTTCGAATAAGGTATTCGGTCGACGTGAAGACCTCGGTGCTAGGCTGTTGTTATGTTCATGGCGGTCACGATCTTCAATTCTTCTGTCTCCTCTTTTGGACTTTTTGTCTTCGACAATGGCCTTGAGATTTTACCAGTTGGCCCTCTTAGCTTCTCAGAGTTCATTAATCTTTATGAAGCTGGTGGGCTTTAGCCATGTTCTCAGGCTCTGTCAGGGCCATCTGGTCCGCAAAGACCTCGGGCTTTAGCCCGAGCTTGATGGAGTATAGCTCGATTTGCGGGTCGAGTTTCGGGATTTCGATCGCTATGGCCTCGAATCTATTCATGTAGTTGTTGGGATGGAAGAAGAAGCACAAAGGAAAAAATGATTTTAACAAAATACAAACCATCCGAAACCAACGATCAACTTTAGCAATCTTTAAGAAATTCAATCTACAAGTAGAAGGAGATGATATATCTTATACCGCGGATGGTAAGACTGCTCCTATCCCCATTTCAAGACGTCCAAGCTCATGTCCTCCAATGGAAGGTCCACACCAAATGCCTTGCAACCAAGGGACAGCGAACACCAAGACCCGTTGTGGCTCAACAGAGAGGGAACTGAACCCCAAAACACACCTAGTGAAGCCGGCCCTTCCACCAAGAACCAAGCACCAAAAGGGAGGAATAGGGGATGAGAAAACCATGGAACGAGGAGGAAGATGAAGGAATACCTCGTTGTCCTCCTTTGACTCCTCCAAGAGAATGAAGGAGATGACACACCCAAGAGGAAGAGACCTCCAAATCGGCTTCATAAACCCGCGAAGGATGAGCTTGATGGCCAGCCACCCATAGAGATCAAGAGGAGCTCTTTGGAGTCTTGGTCTTCAAGAAGCTTTTCAAGAATCCAAGCCTTTGCTCCTCTCCAAGATCTCTAATCAATTTGCATAACCCTTCTCAATGGAGGTTAGCCCCCCCCCCCCCCCATTTTAGATCCTCTCCCCGGAATTTAAAATTCTGGGGTTTGCCTACAAAATAATAATTTATATTTAATGGATTTATAATTAATTCAAAATTAATTATATATAACTAAATATAAACTTTAATTTATCTCTATAAATTAAATTCTTATTCATTAGGATTTATCATTTGCCAATCCTTACAATTTAGGGTTATCGAGGAACTCCTTCCTAGCATATTCATTCCTATGGGAAACATCTTTCCTATCATGTCCATAAACGAGATTCGTGATCATGTTGCAGCATGTCCATGCTAGTAGATATATAGTGCCGCATTCGAACTTTATCTCATAAGGTTTGTTACGAGGTTAGCCTATTGTATGTGACCCATTGGGCCCCACACTATACCAGTAGTGAGTTGTGCATAATGGAGGGTCAGATCCTATAGAACGACTTCTATTCGAATCTTACAAGCCACCTCTAAAACCCCTTTAGTGTGGTCGTGAGAGTCTCCACTCACAAGTCAAGATTGACGTCTAGCAATGTGTCATGACTACCCGGATAGTGTGAGGTTCAATCTACAGGGATCGAACGCCCTTCGGTGACCAGTTACCGTGCAACTAAGTCCCTTGGTTACAACGTCCCGAAATCGGCTAGGGTACGGAAGAAGTGTCAATCCCTAATACCGATTCATATGTATTCCACTCGCCAAGATGTCGTCTCAATAATGAAACATCAAAAATATCTTCCTCACTTTTATGTTTACTCTACCAAGAGATTCCCCAGTCGACACTTGTAGGGACACATAGGACGTTATCTCCTCTCACTAGGAGTAATCAATTCTATGTTGGTTGCTTACCTACCTCCATGAATGTTTCCCCATGATCAGTAATATTCGGCACATGACGTTGAGGGCCATCTAGGGATAAAACCAAAGCAATGGGTTGTCACTCACAAGGTAACCATGACAACCTTAGGTCCAAGGACTGCTTGCACCTAATATCACTAGAGGAACATCCATTTGACACTCATTTAAGGATTCCATTCTGAGTTCCTCATGCAGGTCCGTTCAGTGAACTCATTCCCAAATGAGCACGAGCACTTGTATTTATAACCCAGCAACGGAAATAACATGTCAACGGGCATAAAACTAGCCATTTCTGCCGTTCGATCGCATGCTAGTCGATCGTCGGTCGACCGATCGATCGACCACTCGAGCGACCGCTGGCTCAATCTCTCTATGCGGTCGATCGACGGGTCGACCACCAGACGTGATTCCTATGATCTGCAATCCGATCGACCGACACAAGTCTTTCGCAATTTCTTCACCAACTTCGGTCGACCAACAGGTCGATCGAATGGCTACTGCCATTTTTTGGCATCAGTCGGTCGACCACCCGATCGACTGAAGTGGCCTTCTGCCGCTTTTTAACACCATTCGGTCGACCGATCGATCGACCGAAACTAGGCTGAGCAGTTTCGTTTGCTTTGTTTCTCTGCTCGTTTGGGTTCCGTTTTCGCTAACGGAAATTTCCTATAGGTAGGCTTCTAAAAAATTCTTAAAAATACCTCGTTATCTAATTTTAACCCAATGAACAATTACCGCCATTTTTTATGACAAAAAACTATCTAGGTCATATAGCCCTCCAAGGAGCTCCCTAGGTTTTTTCAAGACGTTTTTCGGGTTTTCATATTTTGAGATTTGGGGATGGTTTTTGGATTCTTATGCATCATCATGAGGATATTACAATATAAACTAGACACTCTAAACCTATACTCTATCTTCCCAACGTATTCAAGTGTGTCGACCAACGTCCTCCTTATTTCTTGATTTCTTCGATATTTCCGATCGAGGACGTCGTCCGCTAACCGACTTGGTACCTGAAAGATTTCTCAATTGAAACATTAGTTCCATGTTTGTTATCATCAAAATCGAGATTAAGACCAAGGTTGAAAACCTTAAGCCAACAATAGAACAGGGGCATCTGGATTCCAAGTCTCACTGGCATGATCTCATCATGGCCTTAGAATTAGTTGCCCCATTTCATGGGGTTCATCACAATCTAATATATACAAAATATAGATGCAGCATATGATGAAAAGATGTCTCATATTATTCATTAACCATAAATAGTTCCCTACACATCAACATGTGATTGGCTCAAGGGCACTATTTCTTTCAATCTTCCACTTGCACTTGTAGCCAATCATTGCAGTATTTAATACCCATACAACTTAAGTGGCCATCGAACTGCTGTTGTGGTAATGGCTTTGTGAATGGATCTGCTATATTGTCTTTCGTGTCGACACGTTCGACATTTATATCACCACGTCCAACGATCTATCTGATCAGGTGATATCGCCTTAGGATGTGTTTTGATTTATGGTGGGATCTAGGTTCCTTTGCTTGAGCAACAGCCCCAGTGTTATCACAATAAATGGGGACCGGACCGACAACCTCAGGAACAACACCCCAGTCAGAGATAAAATTTTTTATCCACACTCCTTCCTTTGCGGCTTCGCTTGCAGCAACGTACTCAGCTTATGTCACCGAGTCGGCCACAGTTCCTTGCTTGCAACTTTTCCAGCGTATTGCGCCACCATTCAGAGTAAATACATACCCATAAATGGATTTACTGTCATCCGGGTCTGATTGAAAGCTAGAATCTATTTAGCCCTCCAATTTAAAATCTGACCCACCATAAATCAGGAGTTTAGTCCTTCTGAAGTACTTAATAATGTTATTTACGGCTTTCCAATGTTCCTCTCCAGGGTCTGCCTGAAATCTGCTAGTTACCCCTAGGGCATAAGCGACATCAGGCCGAGTATAGAGCATAGCATGCATGATGGATCCTACTGCCGAAGCATAAGGGATCTCGTTCATCCTTTTTCTCTCCTTGGGTGTCTTAGGAGACATCTTCTTGGAAAGAGTGATGCCATGACTCATAGGCAAGTAACATCTTTTATTGCCTTCCATGCTAAACCTTTTTAGCATAGTATCAATATACCGAGACTAGGACAAACCAAGCATCCTTCTAGATCTATCCCTATAGATCTTAATGACGAGTACATAGGATGCTTCACCCAAGTCTTTCATGGAGAAGTTTTTGGATAACCATGCTTTCACTGACTGGAGCAGAGGAACATCATTCCCCATGAGCATTATGTCATCCACATACAACACAATAAACACAATGGTGCTCCCACTAACCTTTTTATAGACACAAGGTTTGTCTATATTTTTGATGAAGCCAAACTCTTTGACTGTTTCATCAAAACGGATGTTCCAACTCCTCGAGGTTTGCTTGAGTCCATAAATGACCTTTGCAGTTTACATACCTTCTTCGGTCCTGCTGAAGACACGAAACCTTCCGGCTCGGTCATATAGACCTCTTCCTCAAGTTCACCATTGAGGAATGCAGTCTTGACATTCATCTGTCAGATCTCGTAGTCATGATATGCAACAATGGCTAGCATTATCCTAATGGACTTGAGCATGGCTACAGGAGAAAAAGCTTCATCATAGCCAAGACCTTGCCTTTGAGTGAAAACTTTTGCTACTAGCCTGGCCTTCTAGGTCTCCACCTGGCCATCAGCTCCAATCTTTCTTTTAAAGATCCACTTACACCCTATAGGAGTAACTCCTTCGGGTAAGTCAACCAAAGTCCAAACTTGGTTGGTGAACATCGAGTCCATTTCGGATTTAATTGCTTCCTGCCATTGTTTACAATCAACATCCTTGATTGCCTGATCATAGGATTGCGGATCAATGAATTCCTGGCCATTCTCAATGGTCAGGAATAATCTTTCAGGTTGTCTACGCAATCTCCTTGATCTTCGAAGAGTGGTGGGAGGTAGTGTTTCTGTGATTGGTTCTTCTTGTGAATTTTCCACGGGTGGTTGCGATTTTGCTTGTGGTTGTTGAACTTCATCAAGCTCAACATCTCTCCCGCTCCCACTTTCCTCGATAAACTCTTTTTCTAAGAATGTGGCATGCCTACTGACAAACACCTTTTGATCAGTTGACGAGTAGAAATAATACCCTAAACTTTCTTTAGGATACCCCACAAATCTGCACCAGGTTGATTTAGCATAAAGCTTATCTAACTCTAATTTCTTGACGTATGCAGGGCAACCCCAAATCTTGAGATGTCTCAGACATGGTTTGTTGCCACTCCATATCTCATATGGTGTACCAGAGACAGACTTTATGGGAGCCCTATTCAATGGGTAGATAGCTGTTTCAAGCGCATATCCCTAAAATAAAATCGGGAGTGTTGGCTTTAGGTTTTCAACCTTAGCCTTAATCTCGGTTCTGATGGTTTTGATGATAACAAACATGGGACTAATGATTTCATTGAGAATATATTTCAGGTTCCATATCAATTAGTGTTCGATGTCCCCGATAGGATAAATCGGAAGAAATTGGGAAATCGGAAGGACATTAATCATCGCGCTCGGGTTCATCGCAGAAATCTCTCAAAGATCGACGTGTGCGACAAAGACGTATTGGACGAGCTCAAGGATCACATGAAAGCTCTCCAAGTTGATGCATGTAGAAAGCCAGAACCCGAAAATGAAGCGCGAAAGAAAAAGGCTGAAGAAATCAATTTCAGCCTAGGTTCGGTCGACCTGGCGGTCGATCGATTGTAGGTTAAATGGGGCAGTAGACATTCGGTCGACCTGTCGATCGACCGAACATAAGGAAGAAAGCGCAGTAGAGCTATTTCGATCGATTGGGCGGTCGACCGATAGAAGCCCAAAATGGGCAGTAGCTCGAGCGATCGACCCATCGGTCGACGACCTGCATTTGCTGAAGACGCGAGATTGTGTCGGTCGACCGAAGGTCGGGATCACGATTCTTGAGTCTGGGCGATCGACCCGTCGGTCGACCGACCATAGAGTAATAGAAGCGGTCGAAGGGCCGGTCGACAGGTTGGTCGACCGACGGCCTGTAACGGATAGTTTTCTATCTATTGAACAACTGTTTCTTCGCGAGGGTATAAATACACCTCGTATATTTTATTTAATCTTCTTCCTTCACTCCTATAGATTTTTTGAGCCATTAAAAGGAAGATTTGAGCCTTCCAAAAGATTGATTGAAGCGCGCCCTGTTCTTCATCGAGTTCTTCTTCAAGCACCGTCTGCTTCCTCAACTCGATATTTAATTCAAGCTCAACGACTTGGCTGAGTTGAAGGTTTTAAGGCTTGGAAAAGAGTAGATAATTTTGTTTTACTTAAAGCTCTTTTCCCTTGTAATTTTAACTATTTTTCAAAATTGTTTTTTGATTTGGGTTTGTGTAAAGACCTAGTCTATTAGGTCTTGTTGTGTACAAGTGGTTACCTGGTGTTAGGTGTAAAGTCACTTTTGTGAAATATAGTTGTTACTAGGATTAGTTTAGTTGTTCCTTAGGGTTGAGGTGGAAGAGGACTCTCGATAAGAAGGCGGTGACTTCCGGGTGTGGAAGTGCCTTAGGTCAAGAGTGCGTATCTTCAAGTGAAAAGTCCTCTGTACAAGGGAAACGTAAATTAATCTAGTAAAACTAGTTTGGAAATCCTAAGCGGGGTGCTTAGGTAGTGGAGTAGGCATTGGGGCCGAACCACTATAAATTACTGTGTTTGAATTGATTGATTGATTGCTTCGATTGCTTAATCATTTATCGCTTCCACATCCAATCGTTAAATTGCAAATTGCCTAAACCAATCTAAGTGAACAATTAAAATTGGGATTTAGGCTAATCGTATTAGTAAACACACTATTCACCCCCCCCTCTAGTGTCGCCATTTCGCCAATACTTGGTATGAGAGCGGGTTCGTAGCTTGAGATTTCACCATCTCGTCTACACCTAGTCTCGATCTAGAAATGGCTCTAGAGAGTGTAGTGTCCTCACCTCCTAGGTTCAATGAGTCAAACTTTGGTCTTTGGAAGTCTAAGATGTATACCTTCTTAAAGACCCAAGGTTTGAGTGTTTTCAACATGGTAAAAATTAGGTATAATGAACCTAAGGAAGACATGAATGCATGGACCCAAGAACAAATTAGCATGTTCGAGTTAAATGCTAAAGCTACAAATTACTTATTTTGTTCTTTGGAAAACAATGTGTTTGAGAAAATCATGTATTGCACTTCGGCTTTTGACATATGGGCAACATTGAATATGTTATATGATTATGCTAAAACCGAAGAGCTTACCACTTTTGTTGAGGGTGGTGATGACAATGGTCATCCCCTAGTACTAACCTCGGTTTTGATGATTTTAGTGCTTCTAGTCAAAAAGCAAATCAAAAAGCCGAAAAAGAAAAGTGATATGTTACTTGTGCAAGGAAAATGGGTACATCAAGAGGAATTACCCTTTATCAAAGAAGAATGCCAAAAGGAGGACAAGTGCTTCAACATCCACCTCCAAATCTCAAGAAGCATCCTCTTGTCATGACTATGAAGGCACATCCAAGGTTTGCCTCATGGGTATCCATGATGAGGTACAATATTCCACTTTTAGTCATGATAAAGATATAGCATATGATAGTGATGATAGTGCTTCACATTCAATTAAAATGTCATATGAAGAATTAGTACAAGAATGTCAAAGTATGTGTGCCATGCTTTTGAAAAAGAGTAAAGAAATGAATAAAATTAAAAAGGATAACTCTAGGCTCACTAAGGATTTGCAAGCTCTAGAATTAGAAAATAAAAATTTAAAGGCAAATCTAAGTTCCTCAAGTGTTGATTGCCATGGTAGTATTGATGTTTTGAGAACTAGTAATTCTTGCCGTGACAATTTTAAGATTGAAATTGAAGACCTAAAAAGTGAGAATATTGACTTGAAAAATGAAAATGATGATTTGAAAATTGAATTGAAAAATATCTCTTTTGAGATTGAGAATTTGAAAGTAGAAAATATGAAAATCAAAAATGAAAATTGCTTGTTGAAATCTCAAATACAAGCTTTACACAAATCCATAAATGACTTAAAAAATGAGGCTGTTATCATATGCTTCATTTTTTAGAAATCCTAGGAATAAGAATGGTTATGTAAAGAATGCTAAGGTTCCTCATGCTTCTCATATCAAGCATTCCAACATCAAACCTCATGCTCCAAAGATGAATG
Organism: Canna indica; assembly: GCA_034359265.1. NCBI lineage: Eukaryota > Viridiplantae > Streptophyta > Magnoliopsida > Zingiberales > Cannaceae > Canna > Canna indica. Next base: position 53,695,182 of record CP136891.1, on the reverse strand, counting down.
CTTCTCTCAAGAATGCTCATGCTCATCTTAATTCATGTAAGAAGCATTCTAATAATGAATCTCATGTCCATGTTAAAAATGAAAAGAAAAAGTTTCATGGACATTGCTTTTGTTGTGGTGTGTTTGGGCATGCCATCCATGATTGCACATTAAAGAGAAATCCAAGTGTTGCTAGGACACTTTGGATTCCTAAGCCCTCTAACCCCCAAGGACCCAAAGTTGTTTTGGTACCAAAGGTATCATGCTCTTTTGTAGGGGGAGGAACCACACAAGGGCAAAGAAATTGAAGGATTGAAGTTGACCTTGGATCTTAATGAGAAATCTCCAAGAGGTTGCAACTTCAAATCACCTTGATGTCTTAGGTAAAGTTGTCATCAAAACTATTCCTGTATCATCTCCTATATCCCTTCGCTTTATCTAAGTTGGAGTTATGATACATGATTAATATTAGTTGATTTCCCCGCTCTTAATATATTTCAAAAACGTTTTTGATTTTTGATTTCCCGGTCTCTTCGGAGACCCAGGTGGCCTGTAATGGGCCTAAGTGACCTTGCGGTTCTAAATCGTAGGCACATTGTGGCCTTTCAATTTTCAACCAATAGGAAGGGTTGGAGATCATATTTTTCATTTATTATTCTTGTGATATCTTAAAATTCGTTTTGATATCACTCGATTTCATTTTGAACCGAATTTGAATCATTTAGCAAAGTGGTATTTGATAATGACACTTAATGCTTCTCTTTGCTTTTTGGTTGAGTTAGCTTGCTAAGTAGCTATATTTTCTCTAAAAATATTAGTGTAGCTTACTTGCAAGTTATAAGTGTTTTGGGAAGGCTAATTAGGAAGAAAAAGATTAGTTTGGCAAATTATCATGAATAAGGTATAACTTTGATAAATTCAAAATCTTAGTGTCATACCTAAATGTGTACGCTTAAACTATGTCTCTATACTCATGATTAGAATTGCATGTTAAATCCTTGAATTTTCATGAGTAGCTAGATTCTTAGTACTTAGGCAAACTTCATTGAATGGAACTTGCTCTAGGTTGATACTTGAGACCTTATCATTAAGTCCAAACTAGTTAAACATAGGTAGAGATCTTATTCCTCAAATGTTTCATATCTTAGGATCTCTTAAATTCATTTAGATATTATGACAACCTTTCAAAAATGAATCTTAACTATCGTGTATAGGTTAAGGCTTTTAAATGGAACATTGCATTGAACCTTGCTATGGAGTAAATTAGCTTGCTAAGTTGACATATTATTTCGTTATGATACTAATGAAGTCTACTTGCAAGTTAAGAATTGGTAAGGTATGCTATCTAGAAGAAAATGAAAAAAAGGATATAAAAAGTTGGGCAAATTTTCAAGAAAAAGGTATGATTTTAATTTTTGCAAAAATCTTTGTAAAAATAATTGAATACTCATGCTTAAATAATTTCTCTATGCTCATGATTGATTATGCATGATAAATTTTGAATCTTCACGTGTAAGAAATTTTTTGTTAACTTAGCTCAATTTCATGATATCTTGATTGAATGAAACTTGAACTAAGTTAAAATTCTTCTTTAGAGACTTCATGTTAAGTTAAACTTAAAATGAAATTAAATTTCTAAAAATAAGGTATGAGTTTAACTTTACAAAAATCTTAGTATGATGATTGAATATTAATGCTTTAATGATGTCTCTATATACTCATGATTGATTTTGCATAATAAATGTTTCAATTTTCATGAGCAAGAAAAATTTGGATAACTTAGGCAATTTCATGATATCTTGATTGAATGAAACTTGATCTAGGTTAAAACTCATATTAGAGACCTCATTTTGAGTAAACATCAAACAAACATGTTTAGACACACATGATATGACTCTAGGTGTTCAATCTTAAAAATTCATGTGTAGATGAAAATGTGATAACTAGATCACATTAGTGGACTTAAGCTTAAAAGGTTTCACCCAAGTCAACAAATTGACTTGGACACTTGATTTTAAGTCCAAACTTCATAAACATGTTTAGAAATAGGTATGACATGTTTCCATACATTTAGAGTGAAAAATTCATATGGATATGAATAAAATGATATAGAGGTTAATTCATGTTTACCTCTCTTTGAACTATGTTGACCCAAGTCAACAAGTTGACTTAAAGGTCTCATTTTCAATCCATATTTGTGGAACATGTTTAGATTTACTCATGTTAGGTATCCATAGGTTTAAATTTAAAAAATCAGTATTTCTAGGAAAATATAGAAAAATCCTTTTTAGATGAAAAATCCTTTTTAGATTAAACAATTAGTATCACCAATTTCAGTTATTTCTAGGAAAATATAGAAAAATCTTTTTTAGATGATTCTTGAAACTACACATTCATTGAAAAATCTAGTTTTATCAGTAAAAATTTCAAAAAAGGTTTGTTAAGAATCTAATTTATAATGGAACTTTAAAGTTGGATCTCGAAAACACAAAATATCCTTATATGAAATATCAATCTTTCCGATACTTTGATTTCTCTTCGAAAACTTCATATAGAAACTCATGTACACCATTTGGATTCTATTTCTAATATCATTCACACAATTTCATGAGTAAAATCATTTCTAGGAATGATTTTGATATTTTGAATGATAATCTAGAAAATTCATTTATCCTACATTTGGTATCCATTTGTTTATTAAAATCAATATAGGATGAAAAATGGTCTTTGAATGATTTCTTTGAGTTCAAATTTTATACATGCATTTCAAATCACCATTCAATACTTGGTATCAAAAATTCTCATCCAAAAATTGGTACCAAAGTTTTTCATTAAAGATATGATTTTGTTTAAACTTAAAAGGTTGATTTTTTGAAAACTTTAAGTATAGGTTGATCTAAGTCAATAAAGTGAATTAAAAATTTAATCTTAAGCCGAAACTTGATTCATAGACTTACATTATCTCATATTTGATGTCTAGATGCCTAAATATGAGAAAACATGAGAAGATAGCAAAATTGAGACTCAGCATTTCCATAATTTTCATGCTTATTTCAAATGAAAATATGCTAAGTTCATATTTGGATTAAATAACATTAGTTTCATTTCAAACTTGATATACATGAGTTAAATGACCATATCTTTGTATTTTGAAAGTTTGAATGGAATCTAAAAATGTCATGAAAAAGAAACAATATTCATTTTGAGAGCATACATGATTTAGCTTTGAATTGTCTCTATTTTTTTATCATGTATAATTTAAGTTTCATATTAAATATTTGTTTTTCCATCCATTTGGTTGAGATCGTCATGCTTCATGAAAAATATTTAGAGTCTCAACTTCATGAAAAAATATTTGCGCTTCATCCCTTTGACTATATTGACCTTTCTTGCCCTTTTTGATTGATGTCAAAAGGGGGAGAGAAGAGTATAGGAATAAAGGGGGAGAAAACTAAGGAGGAAAATATAGGAAATCCATGCATATAGATAGGGGGAGTTTAATTATATAAATATGCATGTTGATATATCCTTGTGCTTTAATGATTATATATTTTCTTAAAGATGTTTGTCATCAACAAAAAGGGAGAGATTGTTGGCTTTAGATTTTCAACCTTAGCCTTAATCTCGGTTCCGATGTTTTTGATGATAACAAACATGGGACTAATGATTTTATTGAAATATGTTTCAGGTTCCATATTAATTAGCGTTCTATGTCCTCGATCGGATAAATCAGAAAAAATCGGGAAATCGAAAGGACATTGATCGTCGCGCTCGGGTTCATCGCAGAAATCTCTCAAAGATCGACGTGTGCGACAAAGACATATTGGACGAGCTCAAGGATCACATAAAAGCTCTCCAAGTTGATGCGCGTTGAAAGCCGGAACCCGAAAATGAAATGCGGAAGAAAAAGGCTGAATAAATCAATCTCAGCCTAGGTTCGATCGACTTGGTGGTCGACTGATTGTAGGTAAAAAGGGGCAGTAGACATTCGATCGACCGAACATAAGGAAGAAAGCGCAGCAGAGCTATTTCGGTTGACCGGGCGATCGATCGATGGAAGCCCAAAATGGGTAGTAGCTCGGGCGATCGACCGACCTGCATTTACTAAAGACGCGACGGGTCGACCGAAGGTCGGGATTGCGATTCCTGCGTCTGGGCGGTCGACCCGTCGGTCATCCGACCATAGAGTAATAGAAGCGGTCGAAGGACCGGTCGACAGGTCGGTCGACTGACCATTCGACCGGCGGCCTGTAACAGATGGTTTTCTATCCGTTGAACAGTCGTTTCTTCGCGAGGGTATAAATACACCTCGTATATTTAATTTAATCTTCTTCCTTCACTCCTACATATTTTTTGAGCCATTAAAAAGAAGATTTGAGCCTTCCAAAAGATTGATTGAAGTGCGCCCTATTCTTCATCGAGTTCTTCTTCAAGCGTTGTCTGCTTCCTCAACTCAGGATTTAATTCAAGCTAAATGACTTGGCCGAGTTGAAGGTTTTAAGGCTTGGAAAAGAGTAGATAATTTTGTTTTACTTAAAGCTCTTTTCCCTTGTAATTTTAACTGTTATTCGAAACTATTTTTTGATTTGGGTTTGTGTGAAGACCTAGGCTGTTAGGTCTTGTTGTATACAAGTGGTTACCTGGTGTTAGGGGTAAAGCCAATTTTGTAAAACGTAGTTGTTACTAGGATTAGTTTAGTTGTCCCTTAGGGTTGAGGTGGAAGAGGACTCTCGATAAGAAGGCAATGACTTCTGTGCCTTAGGTCGAGAGTGCGTCTCTTCAAGTGAAAAGTCATCTATATAAGAGAAACGTAAATTTATCTAGTAAAACTAGTTTGGAAATCCTAAGCGGGGTGCTTAGGTAGTAGAGTAGGCATTGGGGCCGAACCACTATAAATTACTGTGTTTGCATTGATTGATTGATTGCTTCGATTGCTTAATCATTTATCGCTTCCACATCCAATCGTTAAATTGCAAATTGCCTAAACCAATCTAAGTAAACGATTAAAATTGGGATTTAGGCTAATCGTATTAGTAAACACACTATTCACCCCCCCTTTAGTGTCGCCATTTCGCCAATAGTGAGATCTTTAAAGCAAAGCATGGAACCACATCATGTCTAACAACGTGCGATTCATCCTTTCAGATACTCCATTATGTTGTGGTGTGCCTGGAGGGGTCCATTCGAAGACAATCTCATTGTCTATTAGATAATGTAGAAACTCAGTGGATAAGTACTCACCACCTCAATTTGATCGAAGGGTTTTAATACATTTCCCTATTTGTTTCTCAACCTCAGCCTTAAACTATTTGAACTTTTCAAAATTATCAGACTTATGTAACAGGAAGACATATTCGTACCTTGATCTATCACCTGTGGACGTGATGAAGTAGGAATACCCACCTCTGGCTTGAGTTGTCGTTGGTCCACAAACATCTGTGTGGACTAGCTCTAACAACTCAGTAGCCCTTTCACTACGCCCAGTGAATGGGGACTTTGTCATTTTTCCTTTGAGATAGGATTCACAAGTTGGTATTGATTCAAAATCGAAAATGTCAAACATCCCGTCTTTGTACAACTTGTTAATCCGATTCTCATTAATATGACCCAGTCTCAAGTGCCAAAGATAGGTGAGGTTCAGATTATCTCATTTCCTCTTGTGCGTTTGTTTGATATGAAAAACATTATCAGTTACATCTAAGGCCATCAAACCATTTAAAATGTGCTCAGTTCCATATAATTCATCAGAATGATATATGTGGTAACAATTGCCTTTTAAAGTCATTTCATAACCTTGTTCTAGCAACAAAGTAACAAAAAAAATATTCTTTATTAAAACTAAAACGTAATAGCAATTGATCAATTCAATGGTTTTGCCTAATGGCAGATACAAATAATAGGTCCTACAGCTAAAGTTGCAAGTTTTGCGCCATTGCCTACCTGAAGGTCGTAGTCACATTTGTTTAGCATTCTACTTATTCTCAACCTCTGCAATGAATTGCAAATGTGAGCACCACAATTAGTATCCAATACCCATGAAGTAGAATTTTGTAATGATAGATTTATTTCAATAACAAATGCACATGCAAATTGAGCTTCAAAAGCCCTCTTTTGCTTTACTTCTGCTATATACTCCTTGCAGTTGTGCTTCCAGTGGCCATCTTTACTACAATGGAAACAAGTGCCCTTAGGAGCCTTCTTCCCTTTCTTCTTGATATCCTTTTTGGGTTTCACATCTTTGTTTTTCGCTTTGTTCTTAACAGAGCGCAGCTTTGCCTTTTTAGGGGCACTACCCACTAACAAGACTTTGTCCTTTTCCTTCGGAAGGTGGGACTTAGTAGTATGCAGCATATTAAGGAGCTCGGGAAGTGAGGCGTCCATCTTGTTCATGTGGTAGTTAATGATAAACTATGAAAATGACCCTGGAAGGGATTGGAGTATTAAATCCTGACTTAGCCCCTTATTAATATTTATGCCTAATTCCTCTAACCTCTCAATCAAATCAATTAGTTTGAGAACATGAGTTTCAATAGGGGTCCCTGCCGCCATCTTGGCCTAGAAGAGTTGTTTTGACAACTTAAACAGTCTGGCTCACTTCACCGTACAACTCCTTGAGGTGAGAGAGGATGGCCCCTGCGTCCATCTTTTTATGTTGTCGCTGCAACACATCGGACATAGAGGCGAGCATTATGCACTGAACAATAGTGTCGTCATTTTGCCACTTCTTGTAAGTGGTTCTCACTTCCTCGGTAGCCATTTGAGAAGGGGCATTTAGTGGCATATTATCAAGAATATAGAAAAGTCTCTCCTGGGTGAGGACAATCCTCAGGTTTCGCAACCAATCAACATAGCTCGGTCCAGTGAGTTTATTTGCATCAAGTATGCTTCACAATGACAGTGTAGATGACATGGCAACAATGAAATGCTATAAGGAAAAATAAAAACAAACATGAGATACCATTCTATATGCATGATTATTATGGTCTTTTAATTTATCATGTCTCCAACTAATTTTTGCAGTTCCCAAATGACCCTCCTATTAGGAAGCGGGAAACCCTCGTTGGTAGACTTCCTTAGGGGAAGATGGAGCCCCACTTCTCCTACTCGGGTCTCGCATTTAACACAACAAACCCTAATAGGTTCATGGGTAGGTAACTCTTTACCGATCACATCGTTATGCGACTTCCATCAAGTTTTGCCTCTAGGGTTACCATGGTCTTGTGTTTGCACAACAAACCAAGGAGCCCTAGTTGAGTCGGACCCATCGTTTGTTTACCCTAGCGAGAAAATAACCACCCTTGAGTTTGGTCAACAAGGTAAGTCACGTTCAAGCTAGTAGTAGAGACACAAGGATATGTGTCATATGAGATACAACAATCCCGTTGTGACAATAGACACATTTTTCCTCACAACGATGGAAGGCGTGATCGATATTCTTAATATCATAGCCATTCGGAATCAATATTATTGGAGGGTATCTTCATGCAATCATAATTATCTAAGCTATCAACAATTGAAGCAAAAACAATAAATAAAAGCATAAAGTAAATAAAGATGATTGTGGATGTTCTAAGGGTTCCATCCGAGACACCTGGCGAACCAAGGCCACCATCTTAGGGTTTTAGGGAGCTCCGCCTCACCAAGGCGCTGCCCAAAATCATCTTGGAGGTTGTCGGTTTCATCAGTGCCTTCCCGGGGTTCAAGACGTCATCATCATGGAGCCGAACACCTCCTCTCCCCCTGTGCGCACCAAAACGGGGCAGCAAGCGTGCTCGTCGCGAATCTGCCCCTATACTTCTAATTTTACAAAACTAAAAGAATAAGACTCCAAACAATCCTTGAGGAAAACTTTAAGGAGAGGGAGAAGAAGATTACAATCAGAATACTCAAGAAGAAGGCAGGGGTACACATGTCCTATTTAAAAGTTACAATGTTGAAATTTCACAAATTTATAAGCAAACAACACAACCACATTTTACACACAGTCACAGCACATAGGTGTCATCGATAATCATCCTTTCATGTATATTAAAAATTAAGAAAAAGAAAGGAAAAATAGAATCCAAAAACGCGCTAATCGGGTTACGTTTCCACCCAAAACTGTGCAAACAACACATGCTGAAAATTTCAGTTTTCGGGGCTGTTCAACCATGAACCCATGGGGTTCTTCAGTCCGAAATCTGTCCAAGACAAGTTTGGACAGTAGGCTACCACCTTGATTAATTGCATGAACCATGGAGCCAAAAGAATGACTCAAGAACCCCTGAAAACAAAAAACCGGACAGCTTGATGTTTAGGGAGCAAACGGTCCGTAAATGCAACAATAACGCGTAATAAAATTCCGGAAAAATTGCTAAATGTGGCTCTGATACCACTGTTGGGATAGAAGAAGAAGCACAGTAGAAAAAGCGATTTTAAAAAAATACAAACCATCCAAAACCAACGATTAACTTTAGCAATCTTTAAGAAATTCAATCTACGAGTAGAAGGAGATGATATACCTTATACCAGGGATGGTAAGGCTGATCCTATCCTCATTTCAAGACGTCCAAGTGCACGTCCTCCAATGGAAGGTCCACACCAAACACCTCGCAACCAAGGGACAGCGAACACCAAGACATGTTGTGGCTCAATGGAGAGGGAAACTCAACCCCAAATCGCACATAGGTGAAGTTGGCCCTTCCACCAAGAACCGAGCACCAAAAGGGAGGAAGAGGCGAGAAAACTATGGAACGAGGAGGAAGATGAAGGAGATGACACACCCAAGAGGAAGAGACCTCCAAATCGGCTTCACAAACCCGGGAAGGAGGAGCTTGATGGCCGGCCACCCATGGAGATCAAGATGAGCTCTTTGGAGTCTTAGTCTTCAAGAAGCTTCTCAAGAATCCAAGCCTTTGCTCCTCTCCAAGATCACTAACCAATTTGTTTAACCCTTCTCAAAGGAGGTTAGGCCATCTATTTATAAGGTGAGTAGATGGCCCCATGGTGGACCCAACCCCCCTCCCCCCCTTTTAAATCCTCTCTCCGAAATTCAAAATTACGGAATTTGCCTCCAAACCAATAATTTATATTTAATGGATTTATAATTAATTCAAAATTAATTAAATCAAACTAAATATAAATATAAATTTATCTCTATAAATTAAATTCTTATTGATTAAGATTTATCATGTGTCAATCCCTATAATTTAGGGTTACCGAGGAACTCATTCCTAGCGTATTCGTTCCTATAGGAAATATCTTTCCTATCATGTCCATAAACGAGATCCGTGATTGTGTTGCAGCATGTCCATGCTAGTGCCGCATTCGGACTTTATCTCATAAGGTCCGTTACGAGGTTAGCCTATTGTGTGTGACCCATTGGGCCCCACACTAAGCCAGTAGTGAGTTGTGCATAACAGAGACTCGAATATGATATAACGACTTCTATTTGAATCTTACGAGTCACCACTAAAACCCCTTTAGTGTGGTCATGAGTCTCCACTCACAAGTCAAGATTGATGTCTAGCAACGTGTCATGACTACCCGGATAGTGTGAGGTTCAATCTACAGGGATTGAACGCCCTTTGATGACCAATTACCGTGCAACTAAGTCCCTCGGTTATAACGTCCCGAAGTCGGCTAGGGTATGGAAGAAGTGTCAAATCCTAATTCATATGTATTCCACCCGCCAAGATATCGTCTCAATAATGAAACATCAAAAACATCTTCCTGACTTTCATGTTTACTCTGGCCAGAGATTCCCGAGTCGACACTTGTAGGGACATATAGGACGTTATCTCCTCTCACTAGGAGTAACCGATTCCATGTTGGTTGCTCACCTATCTCCATGAATATTTCCCCATGCCCAGTAATATTCGACACATGACGCTGAGGGCCATGTAGGGATAAAACCAAAGCAATGGGTTGCCACTCACAAGGTAATCGTGACAACCTCAGGTCCAAGGACTGCTTGCACCTAATATCACCCGAGGAACATCCCATTGACACACAAGTAAGGATTCCATTCCGAGTTCCTCGTTCAGGTCCGTTTATTGAACTCATTCCCTAATGAGCACCTGCACTTATACATTAATGACTGCTTATAGGTAACTGTGAGATCAGCTATCCCTTATCGTATAAGGCATGTACCAAGTGCATTAGTCTATCGGGAATCATCAATATATCCCATAATTGGTGATCCTATGACTGGGAACATTTAGAACATGGGCATCTGGATTTCAAGTCTCACTGGCATGATCTCATCATGGCCTTATAATTAGTTGCCCGGGTTCATGGGTTTCATCACAATCTAATATATACAAAATATGGATGCAGCATATGATGAAAAGATGCCTCATATTATTCATTAACCATAAATAGTTCCCTACACATGAATATGTGATTGGCTCAAGGGCACTATTTCTTTCAGTACTCTCTTAGGGGCTCAAGTTGCCCCTGCCTGACATAGTGGAGGGCAGCCTCTATCTTGTGGTAGACCCGTGATGTGGTGAACCGAGTGAGGGAAACACGGGAGAGGTCTTCAAAGGAATGAATAGACCCTAGCGGTAGGGAGGCGAACCACAATAGAGCATTTTTTTCGGGAAAGTTAGAAATGCTTTTCAAAGTGCGGGGTTGGTCTCCCCGTGATAGAGCATCGTGGTCTTGAACATCGTCAGGCGCAGTGCGGGATCGCCCGTTCCGTTGTAGGGTGTCAAGGTGGCAAGCAGTTCGCTTATCGGTTGGAGGCTGGTTTCCATGATGTGTTCGGCAAAGGATCCCGTGTCGAGAGGGAGGACAATCCTGGTTTTCTGGGCTTTGAGATCTTTGTCCTTCTCCGATCGAGGGGTGTTGGAGACTTCGTTGCATAGGATGAGAACCAGTCTCCTCTTTCTTGAGCAGTTGCTTTCTTCAGGTCTTGAGCGACAGTGTGCGTAGTCAGCCGAGGGTTATCCACAGGATCATGTCAACATCTCGATTTGGGCTGTTAAACATTGGTTTTCACTCCCAAATCATTTTTCCACAGCTAGGGCTCTTCAAGGGGAAGGTAGGCTGGCTGCAGCACTTGCTCCATTGCCGATCTTTAAAATGGCTTCATTTCTTCCAAGGACCATACCAGTTCCTGCACTAAGGTACAAATTTGAGAACTTGCACCCGTATCAAGAACCCAAGCACTAGTAGAGATATATGGACTATCAGATTTAGAAAAATAGGAAATAGACTTACATTCTGAAGGTTTGGCGTTCCCTTTATCTGCCTTCAATGACTCCATTTCCAACGTCCAACCTTGCCACAATGAAAACACTTTCCTTTGCTTGCAGTATCCTTTATCTTGCATTTTTTCTTGGACACTCCACTCGATGATTTAGAGTTAGTAACCTTCTTGTTCTTCTTGTTCTTCTTAGTCTTACCAGAAGCAGAAGCTACAAGAACGGTCTCATTCCCTTTGTCAGGCAAGGCCATTTGGGATGTGACTAACATATTATGCAGATCAACAAGCATACACTCAATCTTGTTCATGTGAAAATTCACAATGAACTGGGAGAAAGAACCAGGCAGAGACTGAAGGATCAAATCCAAATGAAGACCAAAATCTATGTAGAACTCTAGATTCCAAGCTGTTCTATCAGCCTGATCATCTTCTGCACATGAGCTCCTACATGAGCCCCTTCGGGCATCTTGTTTTGGAACAATTCCTTAGATATCTCATATCTAGCAGTATTGCTTTACTCAACATACACCTCTTTGAGGTCTAGCAAAATTCCTCCAACAGTGTCCATGTTTTCAAGCTGCTTTTGCAACTCATTGCTCATGGAAGCTAGCATGTAACATCGTGCTTGTAGGTCATTGGCTTGCCACTTCTCATAAGCGGCCTTTTCCTCATATGTAGCCCCTTCTGATAAGGGCTCCATATGAGTGTCCATAATGTATCCATGCAGAGCCAGTCCACATAATTAGGCCAAGTGAGCCTATTTGAATCGATTATGCTAGGGAGGGGGTTTTGAGATTTCATATTCAAAATAGAAGGGATAAGGGTGGATCCCGTAAAGGTGGAGGCTGTGTAGAACTGGAGGCGGCTGGCTAGTGTGATTGAGATTCGTAGTTTGCTAGTATAAAATGGTTTGATTGGAAGTTTTGAATTTTTTATAAAATGCAATAGCCGAATTGAATAAAAAAATAAAATTTTGGTAAATAATTACTATATAGAAAGTTATTGGTTTAATTTGGATAATTTGATTTTCTTTGAAATGCAATAATATAATTAAATAAAATAATAATAAGAAAATCAAAATTTGAATCAAATTTTTTAAAATACAATTTCAATAGATAATTATAAAATTATTTTCAAAATTTTCAAAATTTAATAAATAATAAGTTGCTATATGGTAACATTTTATTTTTTCTAATACCTAGTCCAATCAAGAATAAGAAATCACATTGATTTAAAATAGAAGATGATCAAGAGATATGCTTGACGGAAGCTAGAAGGTGCTGTGTAAGGAAGCTTTTTCAAGCAATTAAATATATTTTTAATATTTAGCGGGCCAAACAGGCCGAGCTGGCCCGATAAGGGCCGACCCGTTTTAGCCCACAATGCTATTGTGACAGCCTGGCCCGACAAGCTTATGGGGTTGAATTCCTCGGCCCAAGCATGCAATTATCGTGTCATGCCCATTTCTACCGCCCGTAAGCTCGAGTATTCAATATCCCAACCTTATCTCTCCTAAATTTTAGGAGTCAACCAATTGATCATAGACCAAGTCATCACTGACTTGGTCTTAGCTAAAATCAAGGAGTCAAATTCCTTGATTAAGTCAGCTATTCAAAATAGCCGACTCCCTCAATTTTGACTCAACCGACCACATCAAATGTGGTCGGGTCCAACCCTAATTAATGGCCGGGTTCATCCCATCAATATCCAGTCACGGTTTGGTTGAGTCGCATCGCATGTCGATGAAGAGAATAGTACTCTTGAGCCAATCACATGTCGATGTGTTTAAGGACTATTCAAGGGTAATCAACTTAATAAGACAATCTTTTCATGATATGCTGCATCTTTATTGATAAAGATTGTGATGAACCCCATGAACCCAGGCAAATGATTCCGAGTCCACGATGAGTTCATACAAGTGAGACTTGGAATTCATATGCCCATGTTCTAAATATTCCTAGTCGTATGATCACCAATTAGGGGATCGGTGATTCTGGATAGACTAGTTCATTCGATACATGCCCTATACGATAAGGGGTAGTTGATCTCATAGTTACCTATGAGTCATCATTAATGTACAAGTGCAGGTGCTCATTAGGGAATGAGTTCACTGAACGGGCCTGCGCGAGGAACATAAAATGGAATCCTTACATAAGTGTTAATAGGATGTTCCTTGGGTGGTAGTAGGTGCAAGCAGTCCTTGGACATGAGGTTGTCATGGTTACCTTGTAAGTGATGTCTCATTGCTTTGGTTTTATCCCTATGTGGCCCTCAGTATCATGTGTCGGGTATTACTGATCATGGGGAAGCATTCATGGAGGAAGGTGAGCGACCAACTTGGAACCGGTTACTCCTAGTGAGAGGATATAATGTCCTATGAGTCCCTGAAAGTGTCGATTCAAAAATATTTGGCCACAGTAGATATGAAAGTCAGGAACATGTTTTTGACATTTCTTTATTGAGACGACATCTTGGCGAGTGGAATACATATGAATCAGTATTAGGGTTTGACACTTCTTCTGTACCCTAGTCGACTTCGGGATATTGTAGCCAAGGGATTTAGTTGCACGGTAACTAATCACTAAAGGTCGTTCGAACCCTGTAGATTGAACCTCACACTATCCGGGTAGTCATGACACGTTGCTAGACGTCAATATATCTTGACTTGTGAGTGGAGTCCCTCACGACCACAATGAAGGGGTTTAGTAGTGGCTCGTAAGATTCAATTAGAAGTCGTTCTATTTGATCCGACTCTCCGTTGTGAACAACTTAGTGCTTGCTTAGTGTGGGGCCCAATGGGTCACACACAACAGGCTAACCTCGTAACAGACCTTATGAGATAAAGTTTGAATGCAGCACTATATGTCTACTAGCATGAACATGTTGCAACACGATCACAGATCTGTAATATCCTAGATTTTAATATTAGTTTCCATTTATTATGCGTGTTGTCAGCCTAGCGGGCTAGTTTGAGGTCGAGCCGAGTCGACTCATGGTCCGGTGCGAGCTTGCGAGCTCGGGTAAGTAAGAATGTGAAATATGCAATTTCTTTTCTGCAATGATAAATTTATTTAATTATCCTATTGCGTGTGCTTGAGTTATTTTTCATTATGTTGTTATGATATCACTACAAAAAAATAAAGCATCACCAACGGACTAAATCCATTGGTAATAGTCAAAAATCCGTTGGTAAATCCGTTGGTAAATCCGTCGGTGTTACCCTGCTAGGTAGTACCAACGGATTATAATATCCGTTGGTAATACCAACGGATTATAATATCCGCTGGTAATACTAACAGATACACTTCTGAATTAAATCCAACCACACATAATACATATCAAATTTAAAATCAAATTTCCTAATTATACAACCACTTAAAAAATCATAAACTCACATTTAAAATCAAATTTCTTAACAAAAATAAATTCATATTCAACAATTATGTAAAAGTATAAAGCATCTACAAGTATATAGAAATGTATCGAGTATCTACACAACTAGAGGGATGCCAAAAGAAAAAAGAAATCATAAGATTTAGGAACAAAAGTCAAATGCCAAAATAAAAATTGTTCTCACTACTCCCAATAGCTCTCACTACTCCTACTACTCCCAATTGCTCTAGTGCTTCATTGTTCGTAGCATCTACGGCTGCCCTTTGCTCCAGCCCTGAGATCACCATGTTGAATGCTTTCCTCCTGACTGGAAAAACATGAATGAGATATATAAATAAAAATGATGCATCATAGGATATATTAAAATATATTAAGATCTGCCCACTGAAATTAACCATTAATGAAATATATTAATTATATAGAGAGAATTAAAACAAATTAAAAAGAAAGTGTATATATTACAGCTCTCTTTAGGTGTGGTGTTATGTCCAAGCCCTTCTCCATCAGTACTCCATAAGCAGCATCATTGGATGTATTGAAGACTATTAGAAAGCAGAGCTTCATGTATTCGGGAAGCTTGTCAATTGCATTCACATGCCATCTGAAATAAATATATTAGGCAGCATAAACATGTATCATTATAATACTATTTTTTCACTCAAAATTAAACATACTACTCTGTTTCATTTAGGAAGTAATTAGCTAGTGAATCAAGGTTAATTAATCACCTATTGATGGTATCGGTGAAAAGCTCAAGTTCATCTAATGTTTCGTGTACATCGTAAACATCATCTATCATTGTTATGAAGCAATTTGTCTTGGTTTGTATGTCCCTGAAACTCCAGTGTTCTGCTTCATAAGCCGAACCAACACTCCACAAATAGTTCTCCGTCAACCGGTCCCTAAAAAATGGCAATTTCTGCGGAAGGCCAAGATTTGTCCACCATCTAATATTATACACATCAATAGTGCATCAGTTAACAAGATATATGAAGAGAGAATTAATGCTGTGGAGACTGGTCATTAGTTTATATACCGTGACAAATCTGAGAGTTCTTTCTTATGGATGTCTTGAAGCATGTTGAAGTCCAGCTTAGCAAATTCCAGTAGAAGTGGGTTCACGATGGAATTCATGTGGCATGCTTCTATGAACCACCTTGTTTGTAATCTCTGCATCCTCCAGTTTAGTGGAAGATCAAGGGCATGGGCTACTTGCTCCCTGAGATGTGGCGGGACATCAGATTCCTTCATCTCTATGAGATTTTGGAGGTGTTTACTGATGAAATCCATGGCATCATTCGACACCATCTCTCCTTCTTTTGCGAGATATGAGGCCTCGTACAAACTCAACAATCCTGTAGTCTGGTCCTTGAGGCTGGATTTAAAGCATCCCTGCTCACCTCTGAAGCTGTTGAATATATCTGCAGTATTCAACAATAAAAGTGTTTATTGGATAAAGTGATATTGGCTTGCTTAATTTGAAATTAATGATTCACCATGCATGGATTCGTAAGTAATTACTGACTAAATTAGTAGTCACGTACCTTGGGGAATAGTGAATCCATTCTCCCGGAGAAGCCTAAAAAGAAGTGACTAAATTACTATGGCCTTTCAAATATCAAAATCAATTACAAGTTAAAAACTATCATCACCTGGAATTACTTGGTCATCATAACATATCACTTGGTCATCATAACATATTAATAGGTATTATTATTAAACTTATCATCACCAAAAACCTCTAGCTAATTTATGCTTGGCTGAAGTGATTCTAATTCCGTGACAAAGATCAATTTGACTTCTTTTGTTCTTGTGGAACTACTTCATAGTATGCTACATGTCATTCTTGTTACAAGGATCAATTTGACTAAAATTAGTAGATCTAAGGAACCGACAATCCCTATCCTCCCCATTCTTGTTACAAGGTTTTACCTACACCATTCTTGTTATCTTTAATATTGTCAAGAAGATAAATTAGTTCCATTTATGAATAACAAATGAGAAAGAATTTAGATTTCTTTCATAAAAAACATAAATAACACTATAAGAGAAGAAACATTAGTCATACATTTTTTGAAGAATAAATCTATTCTCTTGGTTAGAATGATAGACCAAATAGTCATTACCCCTCCATCCAAGTCGGAATACATCCCAAAAAAGGGTTGTTCAGAAAGTTATCATGGGATAATTCTGTTGTGTAATACTCCAAAAATATAAAGAAGATATGTCAAATAATTAAACCTCGTAATAGGAAAAAACTACTTACAAGCGGATGATCCCTCCAAAATTATGGTAAAGACTGCAATGATGAAGATATTGTCCCCCTTTAGCAACTTAATGATGAAGAGTGAACCATCTAAATCAAGATTTCTTTATTTCTTAAATTAGGCAAGTCAGTGTTAAAGCAGCTTGACTCAAAGAGTTTGTTTACTAAATTCTTGTGGAAGAACTTAGGAAGGAAGATTACCTGGAAGAATTCAACTTCCGGATGATTGCAAACATCACACTTTACAGCTTTTGTACGAGGAAGAGTCGGGTCAGCTGTTACATCCTATAGGACTTGTTATCAGCAACCTCCTAAGTTCAAGCAGAATAATATCTAGTGAGCATAAGTATGAAGAAATATCACATTATATTTTACTCGCATAATAAAACACATCAATTTAACTCACATAATTATATCACATTATATTTTACTCGCATAATAAAACACATCAATGGATTCTCCCGTTCCTCTATAGATCTAATTATGTGCAAATGTAGAACAGACCAAGAAATAGTTACATACTTACATGCAATTTTGCAAACCAAAGTGAACAGTTGAAAACAATGAAGGTGCATAAGTATTAAGAACAAGTAGCACTCAAACTCCAATCCCTGAGTAAAATATTACTAAGCTCCACTAAGAATTGACTACTAAAATAATAGAGGCCGGAAACCAATCACGACTGTGAAGAGAACAATTGATAGTGAAATGGGAGGCATGTTACGTCAATAATAGGTTCCCGTAGTCAATCATAGCCACCTTCACTATCATCTGATCGGCATCTAGATTGTATTATAACCCGAGCTCCAGAAGTAAGCCTGACGGAACAAATAGAACAAATGAGGAGCAAGAAACAAATGACCATAAAAATCCAGTATCAGCAAACATGGGAAATATACGCAACTTTCTTCAATCTTGAACACCTTCTCTCTATTTTCTCTAAATGACTCTAACCTCATGGATGATCCATTGGCCGTAGAAGTATCTATAATCCTTTTACTTCCACCATTTGGTGAACTTGTTGAATAACCTGGAGATCATCGAGCTAAGAACAAACAATGTTGAGAGCCGAAAACATCATCTCTCATTTTCTGTAAAAGAGCAATTGCTCAAACAAGAACATTAAGGAGATTGCACATGCGTAGCCAATCTTCTCCTCTATATGAAACAGAAAGCTAAAACGAAAATGAAAAGTTAACCCTACTCTTCTCGCGCTTTGTCTTATATACAACTTTTGAATTTTGAATTAAAAATTACATTTATACCCCTGCGTCAACCAACTTACCTATGGCCTTTTATTTACGATCATATCCTCTTCACTTTTATTCTTCCTCTGCTACTTGCCCAAGACACTGATTGAGTTTCGTCAATTAAATACACACTTGCTCTATTATCTAACACTCCTTCCTCAAATTGGAGATGGCAAAAAAGGATTTTGCAATCCCAGTTTGTCAACTAGTAGTTGATGTCTTTCTTTTGGTAATGGTTTTGTGAAGATATCCGCTTCCTGCATTCTGCTTGGTATGTACTTTGGAGTAAGAAATCCAGCTTGATATTTCTCTCTAACATAGTAACAATCTATTTCTAAGTGTTTTGTGCGTTCATGGAAGACTGGATTCTTCGTTATGTGAATCGTACTTTGATTGTCACACAGTAGATCTATTGGTTCATTTGCTTTGAAACCCAACTCAGTTAGCATTTTAGCCAACCACACCAGCTCAGTTGCAGCACTGGACATTGATCTCAGTTCATTCTCAGTTGAAGACTTGCTAACAGTGGCCTATTTTTTACACTTCCAAGATACCAAAGACTGTCCCAATTTCATACAATATCCTGTAACTGATTTCCTTGAAAGAGGACAACTTGCCCAGTCCGCATCACAGAAACCAGTGATCCTTATCTCTGTTTTGGATGGGTAAAACAAACCCAACCCAGGTGTAGCCTTGAGGTATTTTACTATCCTGACTGCTACTTTGTAATGTATTGTCATTGGTTCATGTACATGTTGGTTGACACAATGCACTGCATACAATACATCAGGCCTAGTAATGGTTATGTACAACAACTTTCCTACAAGTCTCCTGAATGCAGTCTCATCAACCACTTCATCCTCATGCGCACTTCTCAGGTCAAGTTCATGAATCTTTGAATGCCCCTTCATTGGTGTTGCTTGTGGCTTACAAGACTCTAAGTTCATTTCCTTTAACAAGTCCAGGATGTACTTCCTTTGACCTACATGTATACCTTCTTCTCCCCTCTGAATTTCCAATCCTAGGAAATATTTCATCTCTCCAAGATCTTTTATTTTGAAGGTATCATTCAAATAAACCTTTATCTCTTGTATTCCCAGCTCATCAGTGCCTGTTAACACCAAATCATCCACATACACAAGAATTATGATGACCTTCCCTGATTGTTTCCTCACATACATACAAGGATCACTATTGCACTGACTGAAACCTAATGAAATAATGCAAGAAGAAAGTTTTGAGTACCATTGCCTTCCAGCCTACTTTAATCCATAGATTGCCTTTTTTAATTTGCATATTTTATTGTCTCCTTCATCACCATAACCAGGTGGTTTAGACATGTACACAGTTTCATTTAGCTCCCTATGTAAGTATGCGTTATTAATGTCTAGCTGAAACAACTTCCAGCCATTTGCTGCAGCTATGGAAATCAACATTCTGATAGTGGTGAACCTTGACACTGGAGCAAAAGTGTCTTGGTAGTCAATACCCTCAATTTGCGTCTACCATTTTGCCACCAATTTGGATTTAAACCTCTCGACACTCCCATCTGGTTTATACTTGATTCTATACACCCATTTGCATCCTACCTTGTGTTTCCCTAGTGGCAAGTCGCATAGGACCCAGGTATCATTATCCTCAAGTGCCTGTAGCTCTGCCTGCATTGAGTCTATCCATATTGGATCTTGGATAGCTGATTCATAGGTGTTTGGCTCAGTGTGATGGTCAACTTGGGTTATAAAGGCTTTGTCTTCTAGATTTATGTTTTGGAAGGAAAGGTACTTTGAAATAGGATATGGACTAGATGTGTGGTTTGCTTTGGTGGATGTTTCTGTGGGGATTGATTCTTTCCTCATGGTATTACACTGATAATCCAACAGCCTTGTAGGTATTTTGAGATTTCTTTTCCCTTTTCTTTGAGCTATGGGTAAAGAAGGTGATTGAGAAGGTATTGTGGAGTAGATATCACTGGTTGCTTAATGGAATTGTGTGAGTTTGATTCTGGAGCAGAATTATGCTCTATAATGTTTTTAGAATCATGATTTGAGTTCAAAGGATTTTGTCCAACAGGAGGATTAAATGCATGATCACATGACATGTCTATGATTGTCATTGGACTGAGCAAAATTTTTTCATCCGAATTGGCATCTTCTTGTATGACTGGTATAGGAATCAAGGTGTCATTGGCTTTGGATTTTGAGAAAGGAAAGATATTTTCAGTGAACACTACATCTCTAGATACAAGAAATTTTTGAGTCAAGATGTTATAAACTTTGTATCCCTTTTGTGCATATGGATAACCTACAAACACACATGGATTTGCTCTTGCTTCAAACTTATCCCTGCCTTCATGATGAGTACTTGCATAGCGCAAGCACCCGAACACCCTCAAATGACTAAGAATTGGAGTTTTGTTGTAGAGAAACTCAAAAGGACTCTTGTTACCTAACAAAGGGCTTGGAAGTCTATTTATGAGGTAAGTGGCAGTTAGTACACATTCTCCCCAAAAATTCAAAGGTACATGAGATTGAAACTTCAAACTCCTAGCAACTTGTAATAGGTGTCTATGCTTCCTTTCAATAACTGCATTTTGTTGGGGTGTGTAGGGACAAGAAGTTTGATGTAGGATACCCTTTTCTAAGAATTTTTTTTTCAAAGTGGCATTGCAAAACTCACCACCATTATCTGTCCGAAAGCACTTAATGACAGTATTGAATTGTGTATGCACTAGGTTCACAAAGTTTATTAACATACTTGACACTTGTGTTTTTGAAGCCATTAAAAAAGTCCAACAGCTTCTTGAAAAGTCATCAACCAAGGTGAGAAAATAAGAACTTCCACAATGAGTCTTGACCTTAAAAGGCCCCCACACATCACAATGTATTAACTTAAAAGGAGTGGAAGATGAAATCATGCTTGAATGAAATGGCAATTTACATTGTTTGGCTAAAGGACAAATGTTGTAATGCAACTTAGGCGAAGCCTTTACATCAGGAATTGAACTGGATAACAAAAGCATTCTAGAGTGTGACATATGGCCAAGCCTCATATGCCATAAAGAGTATTTATCATGAAGAATTGAAAAAACTTGGTTTTGTGAGTTTTCGGTGGCAGCTTCAGACATCAAGTAAAGACTATGATTCTCTCTACCAATCCCCAGAGTTTTCTTGGTAGTAAGGTCCTGGATATGACAATGAGTGGAGGTAAAGGTTACTGAACAAATTAATTCTTTGGTGATTTTACTAATGGACAACAAATTGAACTTCAAACTAGGGACTGAAAGAACATTTTTCAATGATACTTGATCATTTATAACTGCTTTACCTACATGTGCTACTTGGGTTTTGATTCCATTTGGCAATGCTACATATTCAAGTTTTATAGGCTGTTTTGGTTCGTGCAATTTTGTATCAACTGTGGATATGTGGTCTGTAGCACCACTATCCAAAATCCAAGTATGTAGACATTTATTTGTAAGAAAACATGCAGAGTTACCTGCACAATTGGATATCTAATATCCTGAGGTTCCTTCAGAGAATTTTCCACTCAACAAGCTCCTTAATGTGTTCAGCTGCTTCTCAGTGAAACCAGTGTCTGTCTCATCATAGGCCTGTGAATTTTCAGCATTCCCACTGGTATGACACTCATCTTCTGGTTTTTGCACATTGTTAGCTGTTTTCTGCTTGATATTTGGTTCCCAGATCTTTGGTGGCTTGCCTTTGAAGAATTTTTGACTTGGCGGATAGCCATGCAACTTGAAACATCTATCTTTGGTGTGCCCCAATTTGCCACAGTGTTCACATTCTTTGTCTCTTTTAACTGATGCATTTCTGAATTTTTTATTGAAACCACCATTTGAATTGTAATATGAGCTCTTCAATGCTACTGCTTCAACATTCCCTGCAGCATTTTGAGCCATTTCTCGCTACTTTTCTTCTTGTTGTTTCATAGAATAAACGTGCTCTATGCTTGGAAGATGTTTCATTAGCAAAATTTGACCTGTGACAATGACATAGTTTTCATTCAATCCCATTAGGAATTGTCTTAATCTTCTCTTTTCATTTGCCCTGACTCCCGACAAGCAACAACACCTATCTTCAAGTTCAGCTGAGTCCAATTCATCCCATAAAGACTTCAGCTGAGTGTAGTATGAGGATACTGAAGAGTTTAACTGTCTGGTGTTTATAATTTGGGTCTCAATCTCAAACACACGAGGCTCATTGCTTTGACCGAATTTGGTCTCTAAATCACACCACATCTTCTCTGTTGTTTTTGTATACAACACACTCTTCGCCAGATCTTGACTCATAGACTGAGTTATCCATGATCTGACAAGATCATTACAACGTCTCCACTGTCCATATGACGCGAAATCACATCCTGGATTTCTTAAGTTTCCATCAATGAATCCCAATTTGTTTTTGGCAGATAATGCCATCAACATGGATTCTTTCCATGGTAAATAGTTGGCACACCCATTTAATTGGACAGATACTAAGCTAGTACCTGGGTTATTGCTGTTGTTCAAAAACATCGGATCATCCACCAATGATAGGATTCCTCCGCTTTCGTTGGTTGAGCTCTCCATGTACAAATCAACAAATAAATGAAGCAGATCGAAAATAAATCGACTGAGGAATCAAGTAAGTAAACCTCTTAATCTGAAGGAAACACTTCACTCTTTCCGATCTGCATCTGCTTCACAAACGAATTGATCCAAATCAGCCACCGAAAAACAATCGCGATCACTGATCCCCTGCTCTGATACCATGTTGAATAACCTGGAGATCATCGAGCTAAGAACAAACAATGTTGAGAGCTGAAAACATCATCTCTCATTTTTTGTAAAAGAGCAATTGCTCAAACAAGAACATTAAGGAGACTGCACAGGCACAACTAGTCTTCTCCTCTATATGAAACAGAAAGCTAAAACGAAAATGAAAAGTTAACCCTACACTTCTCGCGCTTTGGCTTATATACAACTTTTGAATTTTGAATTAAAATTACATTTATACCCCTACGTCAACCAACTTACCCGTGGCCTTTTATTTACGATCATATCCTCTTCACTTTTATTCTTCCTCTGCTACTTGTCGAAGACACTGATTGAGTTTCTTCATTTAAATACACACTTTCTCTATTATTTAACAGAACTGAGTGGTGAGGATTTGCAAGTATCTGGCTTGACAGAAGAGTTTCTTATATCAGAAACTGGGGACATCATTGATTCATTCTCATCATTCCTGGAATGCTTGCAGGATGTAATTTTGATAGTCCTAGGAGGACACTTCAATTGAGCTGAATTTGTCTCCTTTTGTGTGTCCTTTCTTGAACAAGGCTTGTTGCAGCTCCTGTATAATTAGCATTCTTTATTCCACATATAAAAGAACATACAGAGTCTAATAAGAGTATGCCACCAAAAGAACGTTGAAACCCAAATTTCAAAATTGACAAGAAAACAAGAGCATGATGCCTCAAAAGAAGAATTGTTTCACAAGAAAATACAGAATACAAAACAAGCCAACATGAGAAATTGAAAAAGAAGGCAAGGTAACCTCCCCTTGATGTAACAAAACATACATAGTCTGTTATTGCACATATAACAGATCTACAAGCACAAAAATGAATCTCAATAAGAGGATTGACAACTTCAGTTGGGATGCTGAACTTAAAACACATGGATAAATGATCAAAGGTACTAGGATTCAATTGTCTACGTACCCTCATAACAAGCGGCACTTCATCTAAAATAACTTGACGAGAAGCTGATCGACTACTCGCTTATCTGTTCTCTCCAAAGGCTTGGCAACTAAGCTAGCTTGAGTTGCTCAATTCCACAATGTCTAAGTGCTATTTTTAGTAATTCATACACAAGCACATGCACCATATCTGTATACTATATATAGCACATTTAGACATATGATGAACCTGTAAGAGGTAGATATGATGGTCTTGGGTACAATTTTTATTGATTACATGCTGAATTGTTATGACACTTCAAAGATAAAGTCTACCCAAATTTTCTTTATGGACTCTATCCAATGGCATGGTGGGGGATGATGACAGTCCATACCTGCCAGCAAAATGCCACATGAAGCATAAGGGTGCATCAGCACAGTCACCTCACTTACAACATGCAATAATGAAAACACTCTTATTTTTAGGCAATGTGGTGCTAGGATTAGTTGCTACCCTCCTTTGATAAATAACTTTGCAACCCAGTTCTACTGCTGTTTGTTGATACAAGATGGTGCAGGTGTACGGTGTACCACTTGATATCTTGATACAACAATCATGGCAAAAAGAGAATCAGATTGGTATGTAATCCTTCATTTTTTATCCTCTTTTCAATACTTACAATCAAACTAAACCAAAGAAAAACTATGAGTCTTAACAAAAGATTAAGACAAATTTACAGAATCATGAAGTTTAAACAGGAAGAGACCTGGCGCATGATGTGCAATATTTACGGAATTTAAGATATAAATAAATTAAGAGAAATTTGCATACTTGAAGATTATATGCAGGTTACTTTCCAGAAGATCCAACATATTGAACTCCTGCCTACTTTACTATCAAGTTTTGAAGATTTTTATGTCTACGGAAATGTTTGATCCTATAACATGGGTAAGGGATAAGTAAATTAGATTTGAGGTTCTCTTTCCATTCCATTGTAATACCAAGAAGTGAAGCTATCAATCAACAGCGTAATGCCTACCCCTTGCTTTATGAAAAAAATAGACTAAATTTTAGATTGCTCGCAGCTTGATTGTTTCTATCTGAAACAAAAAAAAATCATTTGTTCTGTCATAAAATTGCAAATGTTTTCCTTTATCTTATAATTGAGGATTGACGTGAATCGACAATGTACCTTGAGGGGTTTGATCCACGAGCTCGGAACCCTTGAGCAGATACTCATTCCCTTGCACCGGCAGGATAAGGTCGTCCTTGGAGAGATCGTGCCACACGAATCCATTTTTGTAGCTCCTGCACCGCCACCATTCCGTCAGTTAACCAAGAAATCTAAAAAATCTAGGGTTCTCTCAATCTCTCTTCACGAGTCTTACCTCTTGCAAGACTAGGAATCCGTGGCTGCCATCCCCTTTCCTCTCAGCACATTAAGCCTATCGACCACATCTAGAAACCAAACACAACATGTTCAAGATCACATTTTTCTTTTTCATTCGCGCAAAACAACTCGAATTACCTCTCAGGTAGAGTCCCTCGGGGGAGGAGAGGGGTACTTCAATGAAGTGTCGGTGCTCGAGGTGACGATTGCGGCAGAGGTAATAGACCACCAGAACCTTCACCCCATGCTGGTACTCTGGCGGGTGGTGGTGTTTCGGGGGTGGTTCTGCCCACACTTTGGTCCTGTCTGGGTTGGCCTGCGGTGCGTACCTCCTCATTCTGGTGTCCATTTCCGAGCTTCTCCCTTGCTCGCACAGAATGGGGAGGCGTCGCATGGAGAGGTCGTGGAATGGGCAGGTGTCGCAAGGAGAGGTCGCGCAAGACGGGGAGGTGTCGTAGGGAGAGGTCGC
Source organism: Canna indica (assembly GCA_034359265.1). Taxonomy (NCBI): domain Eukaryota; kingdom Viridiplantae; phylum Streptophyta; class Magnoliopsida; order Zingiberales; family Cannaceae; genus Canna; species Canna indica. The sequence continues at coordinate 53,669,565 of CP136891.1, read as the reverse complement.
GCGGGAGTTTGTCGGTTGGGGAAAATTAAGGGATTTGTCGGGTCGCTGTATTAGGGCTGAAAAAAATATAGCGCGGAAATAGTATTTTGGTGAGTTAGTAGGGGGGGAATATTTGGTCGGCTAAAATAGAAGAGGGAAAAAATTATAGACTGATTTACCAACGAATTTTTTAATCCGTTGATAATTTTGTTGGTAATACCAACAAACTAAATCCGTTGGTAACAAATCCGTTGGTGATGCTATGTTTTCTTGTAGTGTATATGCATATGATTGGTGCTTGTGGTAGCATGGGATTGGAATAGGATTAATTAAGTTAAATCGGGTTAGCGGGTTCAGGTTCGGCTTGAGATGGATGCAGGTTTAATATGGGATTTAGTTGAGTTATGGTTGAGGAGGGAGCATATAACCCCCCTCCCCTTGGCTTGTGGCTCCCTATTGGAGCTGCACAAGCCAATTGAAGAAGAGGAGCCACCAGCTAGCCGCAAGTCAGCTGCCAGCCAACCGCCCCTCTTCTCTCTCCTCTTGGAGCCGTCGAGCCTAGCCGCCAAAGCCAAGCCCATTCTTCTTCTTCTTCCTCTTCCTCTACCTTGGAAGCCAAGCCATGGCTTGAGGAGGAGCCGCTGCTCTCTTCTTCCTCTTGTTGGAGCCGGTAGCTTGAGGAAGAGCCGCCGCCCACTTCTTTTCCTTGGTGGAGCCGAGCCGCCATCTCTTGAAGCCGAATTCGAGGGTCGTCGTCCGGGATTTCTCCTCTAATCATCCTCCCTATTCATGTGAGTGGTTTTACCCTCATTCTTTTCGAGTTTCTTCGAATTCCTGAAGCCATTTTTGGAGGCTTGGATGTTCTTATTTTGTTTTCCGTTGATCTCTCGAATTATCGCCGTTCCTTTTGTTTGCCGTGTTTGAGGGAGCCCTAAACCCTACCCTATGGGGTTCGGCAGCCCTAGGATGATCCTAGGGGTGCTCGTTCAAGGTGGAGACGAGGGTGCCCTCAAGGTGTTTAGTGACATGCCTAAGTGAGAGTTTTTGGCGTTCTTGAGATCCATACCTTAAATTGCTTATCAAATCGAGTTCCTATATGTCCAAGCATGTCTTGTAATTAATTTGTGATTTTTGGATAGACATCATGTTTTACAAAATTAAGATTTTGCTATTGATGCCATGAAGGTTCTTGAAGAAGGGTTCTTGATCATGATGCTTGTTTCTTGTTTATGATGTTGTTGGTGCTTGCTAGCCTTGTTTAATAAGTATGAAATTTGAGAGATCTATCTAAAAATTAGTATTCTATTTTGATGATAATTAAGGATCTAATTTCTATAAATTTCGGATTTATTTTCATGCTATGCTAAAAATTTAATGTTGCTGGAAATTCATGCTGAGATGATGATTCTGTGTTGATTTTAGAATACTTGCTGTGGTGTGGGTATTTCTCTGAACATAGTTGTGTAACCTATTATTTCGACCAGAAAATATAGTTTGGAAGCATAGGACCTACTCTGGAGATTAGATTTGGGTTAGATACATCAGTTTCAGGCATAACAGAAAGCTAAAACAAAACCCTAATCTTGATGATCTAAATTTTAATTGCATAAATAAAATTGACCAAGGGGTCAGCATAATTTGTTATGAACTAATAAATAAAATTATGCATGAAATAAAACCTCACGGGTTATGACATTACGGGTCTAGGAGTTGGGGTCGGGTATTGGAGTGCTGAAACACTTCCCAATTTGGACACCCCTAAGACACCGTAGGAGAGACTTGACTTAGATCACGATGCATCATATCTTTATGAATGACAGAGAGGCTCGTTGAGGAGCCGGATTGCGGGCTAGGCCCGAAAGGTTGGATGGTTAATTCCCAACCTGTGGAACAAGTTTGGATGGGCAAATCCCGATTGTTCCTGCGTATCTTGTAGAACAAGCTCATATAGACAAATTCTGATTGTTCCCAAGATTCTATATTTAAAAGGGGTAAGGGATGGGCGAATCCTGATTACTCCTACGTTATTGGAACAAGTTCGGAAGGGCAAATCCCGATTGTTCCGGTTTGGCATAATGAAATAAGTTTGGAGGGCCTACTTGATTATTCTCGAGGTGCTTTTAAGGAATAAGTTCAGACAGTCAAATCCCGATTATTTTTGTGATATCTTAAAGGGGCAAGTTCGGATGGGCGATTCTCGATTGTTCCTACACGTCTCGTGAAGCAAGTTCGGATGGGCCAATCTCGATTGCTCCCGAGTTTCTTTATATTAGGATAAGATCGGAGAGCCTTCCCGATTATCCTAGTATGTTTGTTGCCTTAGGGCATGGAAGGCTTTGGCCTGTTAATCTTCATCGTTTGGGTTTTGGCTGCCTTCGGGCAGGTGGTCGCTAGATAACCATTTTTGCTTTATGCTTCATATCTGTGTTTGGTTTCTAGTGAGGGTTGGTAGAACCGTTCACTGAGTTATTTTGAACTCACCCATTGTCATTTTATTTTTGTTTTGCAGAGCCTGACCGGTAAGGTGGGCTGGAGCACTTGGCCCAGCTGGAGGGCAGATGAGCCACATGATCTCATAGCAGTCCTAATTAGGGGTCGTAGTCGAGTTTTTGGTAGTTAGTCATGCACTTATGTTTTAGTGTTTTAGAGTTGTAGTCCCTTGGGGACATTCATATCTTTATTTCAGATTTCATTGTAATTGAACCGTTGAACCGATTTATTATTTCCGCACTTTATAATTTTGCTAAACTTACTTTTAATGAATTCTGTTTGGTTTTTCATTTGAAATAAAACTTGCTTATTTCTTTCCGCTATGTTTTATTATTGAGTTGGCATGTGTTTGGTTTAGGCTGCGTGGTATAGGCATGTATACCCTGGCCGGTCACGTGACTCTGAGTTGGGGCGTGACAATGTAGTATCAGAGCATATGGTTCAGTTTGACTATGACCTAGAGTTGTCACCGTATAGGGCATTACTAGCGTGTCAGTATATGGTAGGGTATATTATGAGATCAATGGGCTAAGTTTGCACCTCAACGCGACTTGTGGTTGAGTTACTTAATGACTTAAGGTGAATTAAATTGTCTAATGTTGATGTTTTCTTTTTGGTGATTCCAGCTTGATGGAGGTCTTTGATGCTGCAAGGAGCAGTAGTGATAGCAACTCCACTGAGTGCCGAGGCCGAGGCCGAGGCCGGGGCCAGGGTCGTGGGAGACCACCGCAGGCCCGGGAGGAGGTGGGACAGGATCCCATGGTTGTGCAGTTGTAGGCCCGAGTGGCTAAGCTAATAGAGGCACTCTGCAGGGAGCAAGAGCTGAGACAACAGCCACAGTAGGTACCGACAGTACCCGCAACACCAGAGGTGGTCCAGCTAGTGGCACTGATGGTCAGAGCCCCCAGAGCACCTTCATATGTATATTTTGTTGCATTCAGGCAACCAGAGTATACAGGGACAGATCAGCGGGTGGAGGTCACCAGTTTCCTGGGAGATTGCTATGAGCTATGCAGGGAGCTTGGTTGTTCTTCTGAGATGACCGCTCGACTGATCGGGTTATAGCGAGGTCCAACCAAGGATTGACTTCACACCTAAAGGGACCGCAGAGCAGCAGATGCACTATCCCCTACCTGGGAGGAGTTTAGAGCTGCTATGGTGGAGAAGTATCTACCGATGAGCGTCCGGGATAGGCGGGCGAAAGAGTTCGAGCTACTGCGTCAGACGGGCAGTATGTCGGTGACAAATTATGAGATGGAGTTCACTTGACTCTTGTAGTACGATCCCACTTTGATAGCCATATAGACCGCTAGGGTCAAGAGGTTTGTTGAGGGGTTGCGGTCGCAAATCGTCAAACTGATCCATTACACAGAGGACACTTCTTTTGCTCAGGTTGTAGATGAGGCGCTCCGAAAGGAGGCACTGGTACCGACAGACAGGCATGATGGTCCCCAGAAGAAAACGTATATCTAACAACACTTGGGTATGTCTTATCCCCAATTGATGATTCGTGGGTAATATTTCGTGGCTACAAGTCTTATCTGCTGTAGTGCGGGTTACTAAACCACTATAATTAAATTCATTTGTGTAATTGCCATTGCTTGTTTGCTCTTAATTGCTTTACATTTTTGCTTCTTCACTTAGTTAATTACTTGTGTTTGCCTAATCACTCAAAAAACCGTTGAAACCGAAATTAGGCATAAGAATTAGCGTAAAACATCCCCGTCTAGTGTGGATGTTCAACTCACAAAAAGACCAGTCAATTTTTTCAAGTTCATGCTCAAAGAATGGAAGCGTATGTCAAGAGTTGTCTAGAGGGGAAGATTTCAGCATAATCAATACAAAGTAGAGTGGGTGATTTCAGCATAATCAACTCCATCATGGTCTAACGTCATCTTTCTTTATTAAATGCATTGGAAAAATTATATGTATCTTTCATGCTGCGGTTGCAAATGATACAAAACTTTTTTATAGATACAAGATGACGGATGAAGTCCAATTGAAGTTCATAGACACAAGGCCTAAATATCAAAAGCAGGAGTCGGGATTTACATTGTCGTTGGAGGAACCGTGGGCATTAACACAAGTAGATTTAAAATTTGCATTCGGCTTGTCACCAGTGTACTCAAAGTGTATGTCCTGCAACTGCACACCTTCACAAGGATTTGATGCACTACATACAAGTTTAATAGCTTCCTCCGCGAGAGAAGTGCCCCGTATGTTTTTGAACGTGACGTCGGTGATCTTTACTAGAGAAGGGTCCTAAGCAAAAGAAGAATAAGGGAATAAAATAAGCCACTAGATTATGATTTAAAATTAGTACAATGCATGATTTATATTGTTACGACTAATAATATATTTTGGTTTACGAATAATGCATGCATCATGTATATGGAATGTAGATGTACGTACCAATTTAATTTGATATATTAATTATATCAAATTTTATCCACCGTATTATAGATCAAAAGCTTGAATATATGAATACCTTTTCAGGACATGACACATACGGACAATACTCTTGATCTATAATGATGGGATTGTAGACATCCTTCATTACGATATCCTCATAATGGAAGCCGCTAGCCTTCAAGGCAGATACTGAAGATTGCCATGATTTGATTCTCAGTCCATTGGATGTTCCAACGAAGGTGCAGTTTGTCACTGTTAAGCCGACAACATCATTCTCGCCTGCAGTCTTACCCAGACTTCCGACACTAATGCCATGGCCAGGGCCGCAAGTCACACCGGAGATACTCAAATTTCTGTTCCCTGGGCCAATGGAGATGCAATCGTCACCTGTGCCAATGACTGCATTATTGATCACAATGTTGCTAGACTCGGCGATATGGAGGCCATCAGTGTTTGGACTGTCTCCTGGAGCTGTAACCCAGATGGAGTTGAACGTCATGTCGTGTGATCTAAATACTTGCATGTGGAATAACTTTGGATCAAGTGATGTAATGCCTGTGATGGTAGCTTCGGTGACATTGCTAAAAACCAAGGACTGCGTTGCAACATGAAGTAGATGAAGATATGTTATTATGTTATTCTATATGAAACAAATATTTGGTTTAGAAGACTTGTCAAAAATGATTTTTTTTTTTTTTTCTGTTGTTCTTGTTTCTTTTTTGAAAATAAAACATTGATTATAAAAGAAATGAAATAAATAATCTATTTTTTTTATAAAAAAATAAAAAATCTTATCAATCTCACAAAATATTACAAAAAATAGATTATTTATTCATAACATTATGAAATTAAAAATATAAAAAGAATTTCAACTCCAAAACTTTCAAATATATTAGTTATCCAATTTGATCCTATTTAGCAGATAATTTTTTATCTTACCAAAATTTTGTTGCATCTGGATCGATTTCAAGTGGTCTTTTCCTAATTCCTAGAGCAATAAATTAAATTTTATTTGAAAAAAATATATATAATTTGATAGACCCATGCAGTTAATTCGATCATATATATACAAATAATGTATGTAATATATAATCAATGAGATGAGTTATGATAAAATGATCGAGATGCTACGTACCGTGGGTAGAAGTTTGCAGCTCCATCTCTTTGGACATTCATTATGAGGCCAAGCTATGGCTCCTTGTCCATTGAATTTGCCATTGCCCGTGATGATCAACCCATCGATGTACTCGAACTGAATCCAATTACTTTCATAACTACTGAGATCTGTTGATGCGAGTAGTTCTCCTCTTAATTCTATCACCTGCGTGCCCTTGCAAGGCCCTTCGAAGACCAAGGGGCCGACTAAGTACTTTCCCTCAGGGATCACAATCCTTGGCTTCCCTTCCGTAGCACAAGATTCTTTCCAGGCATCTTGGAAAGCCTATAGTTGTACATATATGATTTCATTTTAATTTTATATAGGCACCAAAGCTCCATATATTTGAGATAATTAATATATAAAGAGAAACATGCATACACATTTAACATCCTGCTCACCTTTGTGCTGTCAGTTTTGCCGTCTCCTGAAGCTCCATAAGCCTTCACATTGTATTCACCCAACTGCTGTGCACTTGCAGCCTTTAGAATTAAGAATAACAATCCAATGAACATAAATCTGGCTTCTGAAGCCATTGATTATTTTTCTACTTTGGTTGACGAGAGCACCTGAGATGGTGGAGACCGTTCCTCGGACCCCCAAGTTTTCTTTTATTGAACGAGGAAGAATTGATGAAATGAGAGCAGCTGAATGCTTCATGGTAGGCAACCTCCCTTTTATACTTGAAGGGAGGAGCAGATGGGTTGTATCCTCAATGGAGACGACTCATTCCTATGGCTAATATTTATTCTCGAGTTCTTGTGTTATCTATTTATATTTATACTAGTCGAATCCGCGCGTTGCGCAAATATATATAAATAAATAAAATTTTATTTAAATAATAATAAATAATTAAATAAATTTAAATATAACATTACAAGTTTCATTTATAAATTGTAAATAATATTTTATTCAAATACATAACATCATTATAAATTTATTATTAAAAATCTAAGCATAAAAATAAATGTTTATGAAAAATACAATAAAATTTATACTCATACAAAGAATAAAATATTAATGTAATATTTTTAAGGAAAAATTGACTTCAATACATAAATAATGCTTCTATATACTTATACATATTTTGTTTCAAAGTATACTCATTTTATAAAGTTTCTTTTAATAAAATCTTAATAGTAATAATATTCTACATGAAAAAAATCAAAACAAATTATAATAAAATCTACATAGATTTCAACTATCAAAATACACACAAAAGAAATGGTAACATTATATTAAATATAATTTAGATATATGATAAAAATTTGAGAAAAAATAGAAAAAAATATATTAAATAATTTTAAACTACAAAAGTTTCTTTGATTGGAAATATTATATTATGTTTTCACTACTAGAAATATTATATTATGTTTTCACTACTAGAAATTTAATATAAAAATACAAAATAAAAAGCTTTTTATTAAGGTATAAAAATTAAAAATTGTCTTGCATTAATAATTAATATTAATCTATATATAAGAAACATTCTAATTTGTTTTAATATAAAAAGCAATATTCAAATTTGCTTATTATATATAAGCAGCATTCTTAGATGAAGACCAAACGCTCATATATGTGTCAATTTATGTATATACCTTTGGTTACGCTATAATGGAAGCCGTAGATGCCTCCAAGATAAGTGCAATTTATGATTATTAGTGAAAAAAAATAAATCATCTCTAAAATATTTTGCGATAATGTAGCCTTAGTTGATTGCTCATGTTTGAAGAAAAAATGTATGCATGTACACTGCAATTTGAGTTAGAAAACACAATCTTATGTTTAAATAGGTTAAGGGATTAAAAATTTATGACTATGCAACAGAAGCGTCAAATAGAGATCGACAACAAAGAAATTATAATATAAAAAATCATACAATATTAAATATAGTCTTACCTAATATTAACAATATTAATTATTCTTTCATATTATGGCCTTAAAATTGTTAGAAGTTAAGGAAGAAAACAAATATGAACTTGATAGCCGAACATATATTTCAGAGGTACCATTGTCAAGTGAACATATCTAAAATTAGCAATGCAAGATAATGTGTTTGAGGAAAGCATACTTTCATTAACCACTAAAGATAATTAGCAAATGGGCATTATTTAATGAACTTAATTATAAAACAATGTGAAGATGACATACTATTCACTAAATTGATGCTGTCGTGCGACATTATTGGTGTTCAAGGTTAATTGACATTATCCAAAGTAGCTATGACCATCTAATGAATCAACATCTCATCTCAAAATGTATTCTGTAGAAGAAAAACTTACAAAAGGGGAAAAAATGGAAAAATGTAAAGTTCAAAGAATACATTCACTCTTCACGCGAAGGGACCTAGTTCGCTCCTTTTATACATTTGAAGCTTAAAAGGTACTATTACTAAAATGCCCTTTGGTCTACTTAAGAAACAACTCTTTATTACTCGTCTTCAATCGCCGTTATTACCTGCCATTTCTCACTGATCCTTCATTTCACCCCCCTCAAGTTGGTAGGATGGAGAAGGGGTTCTCCATTCCCAACTTGGAACATAGCTTTTCATGCTGCTCGATTGGTAGAGCTCTAGTTAATATATTTGCAGTTTGTTCCTTGCTTGATATATACACAGGGTTGATCAATTTTTCTTGAAATTTCTCGCGAACGAAGTAGCAGTCTACTTCAAGGTGTGTTGTGCACTCGTGAAACATAGGATTTTTGGTAATATGCAGGGCACTCTATGAATCACAGTACATTAGCACCTCATCCTCTTGTTTGATCTCCATTTCTGCTAGTAAATTCAGAGTCCATACCACCTCAGCTGTTGCACTAGAAAGGGCCCGAAGCTCGCTTTCTGCACTTGACCTACTCATAGTCACTTGCTTCTTGAACTTCTAATTTACAGTGGAAGTTCCTATCTTCACTAAGTACCCGGAAATGGATTTTCTTGACAAGGGACAACTCCCCCAATCAGCATCCAAGTAACCTGTTACAAGTGTCCTTTCGCTGGATGAGTAGAATAAACCCAAACCCACTGTTCCTTTCAAGTATCTTAGGATCCTCAGTGCAGCTTGATAATGCCTTATCTTTGGGTTCTCTACAAATTGACTAAGCTGGTGTACACTATACATGACATCTGGTCTAGTCACTGTTATATAGAGTAATTTTCCAATCAATGCCCTGTAAGCAGTGTGATCATCAAAAACATCCCCACTTTCAGCAGCCTCTTTTTGTTTTTTGTTATTCAAAACCATTGGAGTAGATTTAGGCTTGCAGTCAAGCATCTTCATTCCTGCCAACAAATCAATTATGTATTTTCTTTGACTGATATGAATGCCTTTACTGGTTCTTTGAACTTCTTGACTTAGGAAGTAGGTCAGTCTTCCTAAGTCTTTAATTTTAAACTGATCATTCAAGTATCTCTTGAGATCTCTTATGCCTTCCTCATTTGAACCAGTTAAAATTATATCATCTACATATACCAGAGCTATCACTATTCCTTTGTCACATTTTTTAATAAACATATAAGGTTCACAATAGCTTTGAGTGTATCCTTGGCTTTTGATTTTTGAGGACAACTGCAAAAACCATTGCCTTCATGCCTGTTTTAATCCATATAGTAATTTTTTCTGCTTGCAAACTCTCAGGTCTCCTGTTCTGCCATAATCAGGTGGCATTCTCATATAAACTTCCTCTTCGAGGTCTCAATGCAAGTAGGCATTGTTGACATCCAACTGAAACAATGGCCAATTCAAAGCAGCAGCTACAGCTAAGGTAATCCTCACTGTTGCAAATTTTGACACTGGAGCAAAAGTGTCTTGATAGTCGATACCTTCTATTTGGGTATATACCCTTTAGCTACAAGTCTTGACTTGTACTTGTCAACAGTTCCATCTTGCTTAAATTTTATTTTGTATACCCATTTGCATCCAATTGGATATCCATGTGTTATTTTCTTCAATAGCCTTTAGTTCATCTTGCATTCACTTCTTCCCGATTGGATTCAATGCAGCCTCCTCATATGTTCTTGGCTCCTGGTGGATATCAATGGATGCCAAATAACATCTATGGTCCACTGATATGGCTGACAAACTGAGATATTTAGCCAATGGATATGGTGAAAATCCATGGTTGTTCTCTCTAAACTGAGTTTTGGGTATATATGAGCTACACACATAATCATTGTATTTTGTTGGCATCCTTGTCTTTCTTTTCCCTCTGGTGTGTTTGGTTTACTAACAAGCTCACAACTTCTATCATTTTCAGGCTCATAAGAGAAATTTTTTTTTGAATTGTGATAACCATCATTCTATTTAGCTGTTTCTTCTTTATCACTTTCAGTCTCACACACTTCATGTCCAGGTATGCATTCCAAAACCTGATTTAAATCCAAGTCTTTTTCTACATTATTTCTCTATATGTGTATCCCCAATCTCTTCAAAGTTTCTGTCTACTAAACCTAGAGGAATTGGATACACTATTTTGTTTGCACCTTTTTCATCAAAAGGAAATATGTGCTTTATGAATAACACATCCCTTGATATTGTGAGCTTGTTTGTTTCTATTTCATATATTTTGTAACCTTTCTGGGTGTTACGATAACCCATAAAAACTGCTTCTTTACCTCTTTCATCAAATTTTGATCTCACTTGTTTTAAGGTACTTGCATACAAAGACATCCAAATAACCCCTCCGGTCGCTGGTGAGCGGCCGTCCATCTCCAGATGCAGTTATTATCATAGTAGCAGGATAGGGACACTAGAGGAGACAATCGCGCGTCAGACTGAGATGATGGAGCGCTAGAGTCAGATGATGGCGGAGATGCATGCTATGCTACGCAACATGTCAAGTCATCCCGGAGCAGACATCTCTTCGGCATCATCTGATCCATCATCCTCGAGTCAGTCCACGCTGGTGTACACTCAAGCACTCCAGACCCCGCCATATGATCCAGACCATCCTCCATCATCATCGTGAGATTTTTTATATATTGACTTTGTTACTTAGATACTATACTTGTTTAATTTATTTTGTTTGGATATTGATATTTCAATTTTGTATTTGAATAGTTTTTATACTATTGTGGATAATTATAAATATAAGTATAATTATTTTGATGTATATCTTGATGTATTTGTGATGTGTGAATGAATGTGTGTATGAGTGTATGGGTGTGTGAGTTATGTATCAGATAATGTATCAATGTATCAATGAAAATTTAGAATTTTAAAAAATTTTCGTTTTCAAGTTTACATCATCAGTAACGGCTTTCCCACGGCTGTCCGTGGGAAAGCCATTGCTAAAAGTGTATCGAAAGCCATTGCTGATGACCTACAGCAACGACTTAGCAACGGTCTTTTACTAACAGCATTGCTATTGACTCACTAGCCGTTGCTATTAATATTTTCAGCAATGGCTCCGTGTTCGTGGCAAAATCGTTGCTGATAATATTTTTAGCAACGGCCTGAGCGGCCGTTGCTGATCCGTTGCTAAGTTATCAGCGACGCAATTTTCTGTCACGGCTCCGTTGCAACGGTTGGCGCCGTTGCACGCCGTTGCTGATGCCCATTATTCCAGTAGTGTTTCTTAAAGGAGAAACAAATCTAAAAAAAATGATATTTCAATAAATCAAAAAAATAACATAAAAATAATTCATTACATTAAAAAATATTCTCAATTTTTATTCAAAATAATAATAAATACGAAATTCAAAACAACAAAAATAGTTTTCTATGAAAAAAATCAACTTCCACGTAAATAAATTTTTAAAAATATGAAAAAATAAGCAAAAAGTAAATTCACAACGTCAAAACTTATTGCAAGTATATTTATACAATTTAATTAAAAATAATTATAAATAATAATCAAATTTAATATAAAAATACAAAATAAAAAGCTTTTTATTAAGGTATAAAAATTAAATTATCTTGCATTAATAATTAATATTAATCTATATATAAGAAACATTCAAATTTGTTTTAATATAAAAAGAAATATTGAAATTTACTTATTATATATAAGCAACATTCTTAGATGAAGACCAAACGCTCATATATGTATCAATTTATGTATATACCTTTGGTTACTCTATAATGGAAGCCGTAGATGCCTCTAAGATAAGTGCAATTTATGATTATTAGTGAAAAAAAATAAATCATCTAAAATATTTTGCGATAATGTAGCCTTAGTTGATTGCTCATGTTTGAAAAAAAAATGTATGCATGTACACTGCAATTTGAGTCAGAAAACACAATCTTATGTTTAAATAGGTCAAGGGATTAAAAATTTATGACTATGCAATAAAAGCGTCAAATAGAGATATATCGACAACAAAGAAATTATAATATAAAAAATCATACAATATTAAATATAGTCTTACCTAATATTAACAATATTAATTATTCTTTCACATTATGGCCTTAAAATTGTTAGAAGTTAAGGAAGAAAACAAACATGAACTTGATAGCCGAACATATATTTCATAGGTACCATTGTCAAGTGAACATATCTAAAATTAGCAATGCAAGATAATGTGTTTGAGGAAAGCATACTTCCATTAACCACTAAAGATAATTAGCAAATGGGCATTATTTAATGAACTTAATTATAAAACAATGTGAAGATGACATACTATTCACTAAATTGATGCTATCGTGCGACATTATTGGTGTTCAAGGTCAATTGACATTATCCAAAGTAGCTATGACCATTGTTGAAAACTTATTTCGGATATTTTTCAAAAATTGAATTACCTAAAGTAATGATTCCTAGAAAATGCCTTTAGTTAATATACAAACGAAGGAAACAATTCACACACAAGTACATCAATAGCATTGTTATCTATGTGGAAATAAGCTGCTTAGCATTTGCTCTTTTCGGTGTGCATGAACGATCTGTTCAACAGAAAGTGCGTACCAAGAAGCGAACCATAATAGGATTTGAAAATTATATTAGCAAACAGCTATCAGGATAATAGTGAATCAATGGCTGGTTAAGGCTGTTACTAACAGACCCAAGATCAGGAAGGGCTGAGCACTCGCTTGCTCACAGACATGCAATGGTCAGCAAAAAGCTGTTATTTCAAGAATTACTGAAGTAGCAAACAAAACGTAGGATGTAATATAAAGAAAAAAAATTACCTGATATTTTAAGTGAAAGATTTCCACAATCGAATTCGCCCTCATCATATATATATATATAAGCATAAACTTCGTGAAGTTTGTAACCTTCGGCCAGGATGAAATCATTGAATAAAAGCAGAGCAGACAGTATTTTTTTACCTCAAATCATTTACAAAATTTAAATAAGACGAAACTTTTCGTCCTTGTTAATTGCACCAACCAAACAACAAAGGTATCAAAACCACATAAAGCAGCACAAATTTTTCCTGCACAGGAACACTGACCTATACTTGCCTACCCAATTACTCCATCGTATCGGTCCCATATGAGTGCAAGAATGTCGTCCACAGACAGTATGGTTTTCTTCTCGGTGCATATCAACAAACACAGGGAAGGCAACATCCGAGAGCTCCTCATTCAATCAAGCTTGAAGAAGAAGAAGAATATAATTGGGCACAATTACAGGGCACTGGCAAGAAGAAGTTAATTGGAGCGTGAACTTGCATTACATGAGGAAATGTTTCCAGACAAATTTAGAGCACATCTCATGTTCAATGTTCCTTTAGCTCATGTAATCTTGGCAGGAGGAAGCTGCAGTACAGGTTTCTTGCAGATCCCACCGAAAAACCTGGAAAGATGAAACAAAAAGTAGAATATGTAGAACCGAGGAGGAGGAGAAGAACAGAATAAGAAGAAGAAGAAGAAGATGATGATGATGAATACTACAATAAGATTGTAACTTGGAAGAAGAAGAAGACTGACCTTGACTGCAATAAGATTACGCACTAGAATTGTAACTTGAGGATTTTTGAATACGGGTTGCAGAGGCCGCCTCTAATGGTGCAAGTTTGAGTGTCCTTGCGTCGCACTGCTCGTCGTTGTCGGGTTTCACTGGAGAACTGCAACGGCGGCGGCTTTCAGCTTTGGCGATTAGATCGACGGCTTGATAAAGAACTGACCTTGACTGCAATAAGATTACTATAGCTGAAGATTCCGCTACATGCTCAGCAAGAGAAGCATGCATGAGTTTGGGAGAGGAAGGTGCTCTAAACTTACATGCAATCAAAAGAGGTGGAATTTAATTAAAGGAGAGCATTAAAAGATGGAGGAAGTTGAGGAGACGTGAATCTAATGAGAGGCGTATGAGAGCAAGAAAGTTAGAGCATGAAATCATGGAGGAAGTTGAGGAGACGTGGATCTAATGAGAGAGAGAAAGTTATGTCCAATTAAAAAGAGGTGGAATTTAATTAAAAGATAAGTATTAAACCGCCGGGTAGAGAGAGAGATAGTGGGACATTAAACAAAGAGAAACCAAAGAGAAAAATATTAAATTATATTTAAAATTATTTAAATTAAATAAATATGAAAAAAACCTAAAATTGCCATGTCAGCAAACATAGCTTTTGAAGGGTGCCACATGGCAAGTTTGCATTTTGCTTTTATATATATAGATAAACAACGTGATGATAAATCGAACATGGAAGGGCTGAAGAACTCAAATCAACACATTCATCTAATGAATCAACATCTCATCTCAAAATATATTTTGTAGAAGAAAAACTTACAAAAGGGGAAAAAATGGAAAAATGTAAAGTTCAAAGAATACATTCACTCTTCCGCGTCAAGGGAGCCAGTTCGCTCCTTTTATACATTTGAAACTTAAAAGGTACAATTACTAAAATGCCCTTTGGCCTACTTAAGAAACAACTCTTTATTACTTGTCTTCAGTCGCCGTTATTACCTGCCATTTCTCACTAATCCTTCATTACACCCCCCTCAAGTTGGTGCGATGGAGAAGGGGTTCTCCATTCCCAACTTGGAACATAGCTTTTCATGCTACTCGATTGGTAGGGCTTTAGTTAATATATCTGTAGTTTGTTCCTTGCTTGATATATACAAAGGTTTGATCAATTTTTCTTGAAATTTCTCGTGGACGAAGTTGCAGTCTACTTCGAGGTGTTTTGTGCGCTCGTGAAACACATAATTTTTGGTAATATGTAGGGCACTTTGTGAATCACAGTACATTAGCACCTCATTCTCTTGTTTGATCTCCATTTCTGCTAGTAAATTCAGAGTCCATACCACTTCAGCTGTTGCACTAGAAAGGGCCCGAAGCTCGCTTTCTACACTCGACCTACTCGCAGTCACTTGCTTCTTGCACTTTTAATTTACAGTGGAAGTTCTTATCTTCACTAAGTACCCAGAAATGAATTTTCTTGACAAGGGACAACTCCCCCAATCAGCATCCGAGTAACCTATTACAAGTGTCCCTTCATTGGATGAGTAGAACAAACCCAAACCCACTGTTCCTTTCAAGTATCTTAGGATCCTCAGTGCAGCTTGGTAATGCATTATCTTTGGGTTCTCTACAAATTGACTAAGCTGGTGTACACGGTACATGACATCTGGCCTAGTCACTATTATATAGAGTAATTTTCCAATCAATGCCTTGTAAGCAGTGTGATCATCAAAAACATCCCCACTTTTAGTAGCCTCTTTTTGTTTTTTGTTATTCAAAACCATTGGAGTTGATTTAGGCTTGCAGTCAAGCATCTTCATTCCTTCCAACAAATCAATTATGTATTTTCTTTGACTAATATGAATGCCTTTACTGGTTCTTTGAACATCTAGACCTATGAAGTTGGTCAGCCTTCCTAATTAAGTCTTTAATTTTAAACTGGTCATTCAAGTATCTCTTGAGATCTCTTATGCCTTCCTCATTTGAACCAGTTAAAATTATATCATCTACATATACCAGAGCTATCACTATTCCTTTGTCACATTTTTTAATAAACATACAAGGTTCACAATAGCTTTGAGTGTATCCTTGGCTTTTGATTTTTGAGGACAGCTTCGAAAACCATTGCCTTCCTGCCTGTTTTAATCCATATAGTGATTTTTTCAGCTTGCAAACTCTCAGGTCTCCTGTTCTGCCATAACTAGGTGGCATTCTCATATAAACTTTCTCTTCAAGGTCTCCATGCAAGTAGGCATTGTTGACATCCAACTGAAACAATGGCCAATTCAAAGCAGCAGCTATAACCAAGGTAATGCTCACTGTTGCAAGTTTTGACACTGGAGCAAAAGTGTCTTGATAGTCGATACCTTCTATTTGGGTAATACCCTTTAGCTACAAGTCTTGACTTGTACCTGTCAACAGTTCCATCTTGCTTATATTTTGTTTTGTATACCCATTTGCATCCAATTGGATATTTGCCAAGTGGTAGCTCACACAATATCAATGTGTTATTTTCTTCAAGAGCTTTTAGTAAATCTTGCATTCACTTCTTCGAGATCGGATTCAATGCAGCCTCCTCATATGTTCTTGGCTCCTGGTGGATATCAATGGATGCTAAATAACATCTATGGTCCACTCATATGGCTGACAAATTGAGATATTTAGCCAATGGATATAGTGAAAATCCATGGTTGTTCTCTCTAAACTGAGTTTTGGGTGTATATGAGCTACACACATAATCATTGTATTTTTTTGGCATCCTTGTCTTTCTTTTCCCTCTTATCACTTCTGGTGTATTTGGTTTACTAACAAGCTCACCACTTCCATCATTTTCAGTCTCGGAAGAGAAATTTTTTTCTAAATTGTGACAACCATCATTCTCTTCAGTTGTTTCTTCTTTATCACTTTCAGTCTCACACACTTCATGCTCAGACGATTTTAAAGATCAATTTTTTTTAATTAACTTGTCGTGGTCTGGGTTTGGTGGGACCGAAAAAAATAAGTTAAAGTTCGCATTTTAATGCTGACTGGGATTATTAGCTACGTCAGCATTCCGATGACGAAATTGACGCTAGGTAGACAGTGGGATAGATTTGTAACAAATCGAAAAGTGGTATACTGAATTAGAAAAATTGGAAAGTGGTGATAGATTAGGAAAACACATCAAAAATCGGGATATATTTTGTAATTAACCCTGATTCTAACTGGGTTTGGTGGGATCGAAAATAAAATAAGTTCAGAAAAATCACGTCTAAATATAGACAGAGATTATTAGCCACGTCAGCATTCAGACGACAAATTTGACGCTGGATAGACGGTGGGATAGATTTCTAACAAATCGAAAAGTGGTGTACTGAATTGGAAAAATTGGAAAGTTGGGTTGAGGGGCGCTACTGGGTCTAATTCGATCGAGCCCAATAATTCTTGTTCAATAGTTATAGTCCATAATGGGTTGAAAGTTGCTTATATTTATATAAGCAACGTTCAAAATTGACACGCGGCACATGGGAATTTGAGATTTTTCAAATTTATTTATTTTAAATTTGGTTAATAGTTCTCACTCTTAAACAAATCCCATTTACTTCCTCTCTTTCTCTTAATTGAAGCCCACTTTCTCTCTATTTTATCTTATGAAAACCAATTTTGATACTGTTACATTTTTATGATTGTTTAAACTCAACGTGAATATAATGTTATAATCAATTATGTATTATTAATAAAGATTTATATAAGTTATATTTTTACATAATCATAAAATGTGTCAATTGTTTTATTATATACTTTAAATTTATAATATAATGATTAAAGAGCCCAAGGTCGTCATGTGGGCTCGCTCTCGGTCGCCTAGGGTGACTTCTTCGTCCCCATTGAGAGTTCGTCCTCCTCCCTCACTACTAGAATATACCATATCAGTCATGGGGATCATTGATGGTCGCTTGGGCCGTCAGAATCATTCACAGCTTTGCGTCGGTCGCAGCGACCATGGCTGATGTAACCAAATCAGGTGCGGCTCGCATACTCCCAGCCATATCCATCGCTCATAGTTCATGGTGCGTAGCGCGCGCAAAATAAAATAAGTTATTAGTCACGGCTTAGCGGGGAGCGCTAGAGCCGTTGGTGATGTGAGTAACCAAATCAGCCGCGACTCACTTACAGCCGTCGCTCATATTTGATGGCGTGCACGGTGGCACGTAATAAAAAAAGTTATTAGCCATGGCTATATCCATCTGTCGGTGATATGAATAACTCAGTAGCCACGGTTGGAGGCAGCGGTCGCTTATTGTTTAATGCCACGAACACAGCGCGAATATTAAAACACTCTTAACCGACGGCTACCAGCGCCGTCGGTGATAATAAAATTATTGATCCACGATTTTTCGACGGCCCTCGAGCCATCGGTGAAAATCCTTTTTATTTGCGTTCACGCCCGACCCTTCCTCTTTCTTCTTTGCTCGCCGCTGTCGCCTATTACCACCGCCATCCGTTGCTGCCGAGTTACCGCGGGGTCGCTGCCTGTTGCCGCCGCCGTCAATCGCCGCAGGTGAACCTCTCCCTTTCGGTATGCTACCTCTCCTCTCCCTTTCATTCCACTGTTAAATATATCCCCGCCACCCTCTCCGCCCCGGCGTCGACCCGGCCGACCCTCTCCACACTGACGTCGACCCGACCGTCCCTCTCCGCGCCGGCGTCAACCAGGTCGGCGCTCATTGGGGCCGATTACCATTGGCCCCAAACCATGTTCGAACAGTAGCCAGCAGTGATGCCGGCTACTGCTTGATTAGGGTTAATTACCCTAATCAATTACTTGATTAGGGTAATTAACCCCTAATCAAATTGTGATCAGGGTAATCATAGTTTGATTAGGGTTTTATTTTTTTATTTTTATTTTAATTATTAATTATTAGAAATACTTCGAGTTGAAGATATGTCAGCACTTGAAAATAATATTGTTGAAATCATATGCAAGCTGGAGTAGTTTTTCTCTCCTGCATTTTATGACTTGATAGAGCATCTACCGATACACTTGGCATACGAGGCACGAGTTGGTGGCCCCGTTCAATACCGGTGGATGTACTTATTTGAAAGATGCATGAATCGTTTGAAAAAAAAGTAAAAAACACCGCCACAGTTAAAGGTTTCATATCAGAAGCATATATAATTCAAGAAATTTCAACATTCTGCTCAGAGATTGAGATTGAGAAGTTCATTGAAATATTTGACATTGAGATGGTGAGAAGCATAAAAAACACCGCCGCAGTTGAAGGTACCATTTGGCCTACTTGTACATTTTACTAAACTGTCCAGAGATTGAGAAGTTCATTGAAATATTTGACATTGAGATGATGACAAAATACTCAATTTACAATGATGAGTAATTAGTAAGATTACGGAATCGTGAGTTCCCTAATTGGTTTCAAGCTTACAGCACAGAATAGAGAGGCGAAATAGATAACTAAATATTTGAGTATGCTAGCAGACCGGCACGACTTGTACAGTGTTATAATGGTTATTTTATCAATGGATATAAATTTCACACACTTGAATATTCATCTACAAAAAAGACTATGAATGCCGGGGTCTGCGTCAAAAGGACAACATATGTTGAATGTGATGTTGACATTTACGGACTATTGGAAGAAGTCATTGAATTGCAATTTTTCGGATGTAAATTAGTTGCCCTTTTTAAATGTCATTGGTTCGATACAAGCGATAGGGGCATGAGAGTTCATCCAAAGTATAAACAGCTGGTCGAGGTCAATTACAAATCAAAATTGGCTTCAAATGAGACATTTATATTGGCATCTCAAGCTGAACAAGTATATTAGATGCAGTATCCGTCTCGAAAGAAAGATTGGGCAGATTGGTGTGTAGTCTGTAAGACTAAAGCCAGAGAAAAAATTGACCCGATAGTTGGAGAGAATGAGCTAGCAAATAACTTCTATCAAGAAGAAGATCCTTCCAAAGTGGAACGAGTTAGTCCAATACTCGAGGATGATGACACAAAGTTAGTTCAATTGAAAATAGAATACGTTGATGACGATGATAATGAAGTTGAGGAAGGACAGAATGATGATGAGGGAGATGAAGAAGAATTTCAAGATTCTGGTACAGAAGAATAAGAAGAAGAATATTACACGGATGATGGTAATCACGATGATGAATAATTGTAAATGTGAAGTATATATTCAATTATTAAATATATCTATTAATCTATTATATATAATCCAATTATATTAAATTTTTACAGCTATGGTTCGAAATATCAGTTCTCGAGGAGGCATTCCTCGTAGGACCCCCCGACGATTACCACCTGCCCCACCTGTACCCACTGACCCTTTGCCTCCCACCACTATCCCCCCACCTCCAACCACCATTCCCCCACCTAGTCCGGCCACCATTTCCCCACCTGATCTAGCCACCATTCCCCCAGCTGATTTAGACACCATCTCCCCACCTCCAACCACCATCCCTTCAGCCGATCCAGGCCCGTTGACATCGAGACGTAGGCCACGATGGCCTAATAGAATTCTCCCTCCACCACCCGAGGGAGAACTGCACAGAGCAGTTAGTGTGTATGAAAGAAGGTAAGTATATGCATTAATTATTTCTTATAATTTATTTATAATTCAAAATATCATAATATGAATTTATATTTGGTGCAGATTTGAGCAGGAGGACGTCCCCCGCACGATAGCGGGGACGATCCGAAAGTGTATGCATGGGGCATGGCCTATATGGTCTCACGTGCCCCGTGAGCATATGAATTTATTGTGGCGAGAGTTCACGGTAGGTATATTTATTAAATTAATGTTAATGTTAAATATTCATCTGTAATAATATTTTTTTTTTTTGCAGGTTCATTATACATGGTCGGAGGACTAGACCACTTTTGTGGATGCTGCATGGGAGCATGTTGCCCGCGCTGGCTATAACGGGTTACTTCAGCAGGCTTGTCAGACCCTAATGAGACTGCTGGGGGCCACACAGATAGGGTAGACTCGGGGACACACCCCCCGAGTGGATTCCTGGCCCTGTGTGGGACCAGCTCGTTGAGTGGTGGGACACACCTGAGTGGCAGGAGGTCTCTCGGACTGCGTCAAGAAACCGCATGTCCGGGGGGGACGGCACGGGCGCGCACCACACTGGTGGCTCCAACTCTTCTGCGGTTCATGAGCGTCATATGGTATGTATAATTTAATTATTTTTAATTAAATTATATATTGTGTATAATGATACTAATGTATTGGTTTTGTAATATAAGACGCGCGTGACGGAGGACGACACCGTCCAACGCCCGTTGATGATGGAGGTGTTTGAGCGCACCCACCGTCGTCGACGAGGAGCGGGGGACTACGTTGATAGCAGAGCCTAGTATGTAATGGTAAGTATTTATATATTGTTTATTTGATTTACACATTTTTTTTATAGTTTATATATATTTAAAATATAAACATGTGTAGGAAACTTATACGAGGACTGTGATCGAGCGTGGAGGGAGACCGGAGGAGTTCGACGCAGGAGATTGGGTGGAGGCCGCAGGTGGCTGGGAGCACGATCGTGTTTATGGCTTTGTAGATATTGGCCATGCACACACCGTGCTCGGGCAACTTGGGGCACCGACCCCTCCGACTGCGGGTGAGCGGCCCTCAACATCCCGAGCGCAGGACCAGAGCCGGATAGCGGCCATGGTGTCAGAACTCACCCAACAGAGACATGCGATGGAGGAGCAGAGGTAGGTGATGGAGGAGCAGATGCAGGAGCAGAGACGGGCGAATGACGAGTTGAGACAGATGATCTAGAACATGCAGACACTCCTCACTCAGATTGCGTCTCACTTTGGCCTTCTACCGATGATGTCGTAGTCGTCATCCTCCTCGACCCAATCGACGCTCCCGACCCAGTCGTTGTCGACTCCACCGCCTCCACCGCAGTCGTGAGCTTTTGATTAATTATATTTTTTTTATATTTTGATACTTGAATGTACATAGATGATATTTTGATAATTGTTTGCCTCCGGTTTAAGGCCGAGATTGATGATATTTATGTAAAACTTATATGTTTGGTTTCAAATGCATGTGTATAATGTTTTCTAATTATAATATGTGATTGAAAATAGGTTATAGTCGATATATCATTGTATATAGGAATTTACAAAATTTTCAGTTTTTTCAGTTACAGGATACAACCTTTAGCCACGACTTACCCACGGTTTACCGTCACTAAGCCATGGCTGAAAGCTTATCGTAAATGGCGGATGGCCTAGGCAGCACCAAATATCACGATTGCTAATAATATCACCGACGGGAAATGGTCATGGCTAATGGGTTGGTATCAGTGATAGTGCCCCGAGCCATCACTGATGTTTTTAATCAGCGATAGCTCACGCGACTGTCGCTGATGATTACGTGTGACGGCCGCGCTGGACCGTCACAACTTATCTGAGACACGCGCATCAGTGATGGCTGTTTGCCACGATTGGCACCGTCCGTGATATCTATCACCGACAGTTCAGCCATGGATTTAGCCGTCGCTGATGACCACAATTCTAGTAGTGCCTCCTCCCGACCCCCCGGCTCCTCCCGATCCCCCCGCTCCTTCGATCCCCCCTGCTCCTGCTCATTGCCTGAGAAGAAGAATATTCCAAAAGCATTAGATCTAAACCTAATGGTAAGGTATAGTATCTTTCAAGAAATCTCAAATAGAGCAATGGTGTGAACCATGGTACTCGATCCTCATCGGTAAATTCTTGGGTCAATTTCCGCTTGTTCTTTTCATTCGTTCTTGGGCTGAGAATATTTGGTATTCTATTGGATTGAAATCAATTTTGGATATCGACGATGGCTTTTTTGTTTTTCGCTTCGATTCTTTTTAGCGGACTACTGATCGATGTCTCACTACTAGACCTTAGTCTTTCCGGGGTAATCTTCTTCGATTAGTTCCTAGGAAGTTGATGTTCCGACCTTGGATGGAGAAAATTAGCACGTCGGCTCTTTGGGTGTGCTTCCATAGTCTGCAGCTTGATCTATGGAATGAACATTTGATTAAACTTATTGCTGCTAGTCTTGGTCAATTCCTTCGTATTGACCATAATTCGTTCTTCTTTGAAAGGGGTAAATATATTTGTGTCTGTGTGGAATTAGATCCTGCTTCCCTGTTGTGTCATGGTGTTTGGGTTGGGGAAGAAGGTTTGGAGGTTTTTCAACCGGTTTCGTATGAGAATCTCCCCTCAATTTGTTTTTCTTGTGGTCTTGCGGGGCATTCTAAAGCCAATTGCAAAGTTGTTGCTCAGAATTCTCCTCTTCCTGATAGTTCTTCTCTGCATACTAATTCTTTAAATGCTTATGTTAGCATTGTTGCCACTCCCACTTATGCCATTTCTTCCTCGGTGTTGACTGGATCGACGGAAATAGCTTGGTCCGTGGGTATAGGTTCTTCGTTGTCATCCCCGTCGGCGACAAGATAATGGTAATCGTTCTGCCTCTCTTGCGTTGGACGCAGAGACGAGGCCCGTCCCTCGCGATCAGGGCAAGGATGCCTCAAACCATAATGCACCTAGGTTTGGTTTGCCCCACTCGAATTCGGTCTCACATTCTCATCATTCGTGTCAAGTTCGATTAGGTAATTTTGGTCCTCCTTCTGTGCCAATTCCCGAGTCTTGGATCCTATATGTAGTAGTAGTTGGCTTAAGATTTTCATCCTTGGTCATCATCTTGATTTTGATGATAACAAACTTATTCTAATGAGTTTATCAAGTATTTGATCTTTGGTTAGGCGATTGATATGCGCGCGAAGTTCATCGAAAAGTCACGAAAAAATCACAAAAATTCAAGTGTCGACGGATTCGGAGGCGATCGAGTCGGGAGTTTGGCCTAGAATTTTGTAATATGTCCTATCCAAATCCGAAAACGAAACTCAGAAATGAACACCGCGAAGAAAAATCAGCAATCTGAGCCATTTTTGAGGTACCGATCGATGGGCAATTGACGGTCGGTCGATCGACCAAGGCCCAAATTAAATGGGTAGTCGCACCCAGTCGGTGGCCGGTCCCTTCGCCGATCGACCGGCCATCAGTCGGCCATCCATCGTGCGGCGTTAATGAGTAATTTTCTGCCCGTTGCAAATAGCTCTTTTGGCCCTCTCCTCTTGGCTTATAAATAGGAGCCATATACCTGCCTCACCACTTCTCTTGATCTTCATTGAGTCCGTCCCAAGAGATTTTAAGCCTAAAGGAGTTGATTTAAAGCCCTAATCTCCATTTTCATAATCTCAATCTCTTCTCGCTTCATCAAGCTTGCTTTCACCGAGTAATTTATATTTGAAGCCTTGAAGTGCAAGGAGGAAATGTGTTGGAGCTTCATCAAGTTTGTTTTCATATTTAAGCTCCATTACTTGTGTTTTACCTATTGTTTTCTTGCTACTCATATGTTTGTATGTGTAGGTGTAGTGTACACCTAGAATTCCTTTGTAATTGAGTGGTTTTGCTAGAGAATAGGTGTTGGCTTTAGGTTTTCAACCTTGGCCTTAATCTCGATTATGATGATAACAAACATAGAACTAATATTTTGTCGAGAAATCTTTCAGGTTCCATATCGATTAGCGTTCGATGTCCTCGATCGGAAAAATCTAAAGAAATCGAAAAATCGGAAAATTGGAAGGACATTGATCGTCGCGCTCGGGTTCATTGTAGAACATCTCAAAGTTCAACGTATGCACCAAAGACGTATTGGACGAGTTCAAAGATCACACAGAAAGCTCTCCAAGTTGATGCTTGTTGAAGGCCGGAACCCATAAATGAAGCGCGCAAGAAAAATGGCTGATAAATCAAATTCAGCCTAGGTTCGGTCGACCGGGCGATCGACTGAATAGGGTTAGAAAAATGGTACTAGCCATCTCGGTCGACCAATTGAAGCCAAAAATTGGCAGAGAACACATCGGTCGACTGATCGATCGACCAGACTGCATATCGCCAAAGATGCAACTTGCGTCGGTCGACCAGGTGGTCGACCAGATTGAGGAACGTAAGGTTTGCGTCTGGCGGTCGACTCGTCGGTCGACCGCACAGAGAGAGTAAGGCAGCGGTTGTTCGAGCGGTTGATGGGTCGGTCGACTGGCCAATCGACCGAGCGTCTGCAACGGATAGTTTTCTATCTGTTGAGCTGCGCCGTTTCTTTGAGAGGGTATAAATATACCTCACATAACTCATTTAACCTCTCTCTCCCACTCTTACAGATTTTATTGAGCAATTAAAAGGGAGTTTTGGGCCTTCAAAAGATTAATTGCTTGCGCTCGATTCTTCCGCCGACAATTTCTTCAAGCGCACACTCTGCTTCAACTCGGGAATTGATTCGAGCTCTACGACTCAGCGAGTTGGAGGTTCCAAGGCTTGGAAAAGAGCATTTGATCTTGGTTTTATTCTAAGCTCTTTTCATTGTAATTTTAATTATTTATTTGAACTTGTTTTTCTTGGATTTGAGATTGTGAAGACCTAGGCTGTTAGGTCTTGTGTGGAAGTGGTTACCTTGCTGTGAAGGTGTAAAGCCACTTGTGTAAACGGAACTTACTTGGATTAGTTGAGTTGTCCATTAGGGTTGAGGTGGAAGAGTGCTCTTAGTAAGAAGGTGGTGACTTTCGGGTGTGGAAGTGCCTTAGGTCGAGAGTGCGACTCTTCGAGTCAAAGTCCTCATTGTAAGAGAAATAAGAATTAATCTAGTAAACCTAGTTTGGAAATCCTAAGCGGGGTGCTTAGGTAGTGGAGTAGGCATTGGGGCCGAACTACTATAAATTTATGTGTTAGCATTGTTATCTGTTGTTGGTTGTGCTTAATTGTTTTATCTTGCTTCCAAATTTAATTGCATAATTGCATTTTGCCTAAACGATTTGGGAAATGATTAAAATTGATTTAGGCAAATTGAATTAGTTAACACACTATTCACCCCCCTCTAGTGTTGCCATTTCTCCAACATTTGGTATCAGAGCGGGTCGGAGATTGAGATTTCACCATCTCCTCTACATCGTCTCTCGATCTTAGAATGACACTAGAGAGTATAGCATTTGCACTACCTAGGTTTGATGAAGAAAACTTTGGTGTTTGGAAGAGTAGGATGTATACCTTTCTCAAAACACAAAGTTTAGATCTCTTGTGCATGCTAAAGAATGAGTATGTTGAGCCCACCATTGACATAAATGATTGGACTCAAGAACAAGTTAGATTATTTGAATTGAATGCTAAAACAACGCATCTCCTATATTGCTCATTTTCAAATGAAGAACTTGAAAAAGTTATGGATTGTTCTTCTGCTTTTGATATCTGGGCAACATTTAATATGTTATATGATTATGCTAAAATCGAAAAGCTTAATACTTTTGTTGAAGGTGGTGATGACAATGGTCATCCCCCTAGTACTAACCTCGGTTTTGATGCCCAAAACACTTCTAGCCAAAGAAGCATAAGCAAGAATCGGAAATGAAAACTTAGGTGCTTCCTTTGCCAAGAGACGGGACACAAGAAGATGAATTGTCTTCTCTTAAAGAAGAAATCCAAAAAGAAGAAGTGTGCTTCTCCATCCACATCCAAATCAAGTGAAGCCTCTTCTAGACATGACAATGAAGCTACATCAAACTTTTGTCTCATGGGTCTTCGAGATGAGGTATATTCTCCATCTTCTAGTCATGTTCAAAATGCTAATGATAATGATTCTAGTAGCTCAAAATCCCTTGATATGTCATATGAAGAACTACTAGAAGAATGTAAAAAGATGTATGACTTGCTCATGAAAAAGAATAAGGAAAATAGGAAATTAAAGAAAGAAAATATAAGGCTTAACTCTCATGTGGATGAATAAAACTAGAAAATGAGAGAATGAAATCTAGTTCTTTTGATTCTTCCCATGATAGGTTGAAACTTGAGCTTAAGGATTTAAAGCTTAAGAATGAATTTTGAAACTTGAGAATTCAAAAATTATAAGTGAAAACAACAATTTGAAATCTCAATCTAATGCCTTATATCAATCTCTTGATTTATTGAAAAATGAGGTTGTGTCCTTAAATAAGAAAGTAAACGAATTGAGAAATGTTTCATTTCTTAAGAACACTAGAAATGCTTATGTAAATAAATGCCAATGCTTATCATCATTCTCATGCTATGCATTCTACCATTAGACCTCATGATCATAAGAAGAAGAATGATTCTCATCATGTTTCACATGACAAGCATTCTAATAATAAATCTCATGTCCATAGCGAAAAGGAAAAGAAGTTTAATGGACATTATTTTTGTTGTAGTACTTTTGGCCATGCAATCTATGATTGTGCATTTAAGAAGAATCCAAGTGTTGCTAAGACACTTTGGATACCTAGGCCAACTAACCCCCAAGGACCCAAAGCCATTTGGGTACCAAAGATTTCTTGCTCTATTGTAGGGGAGTTACCACACAAGGATAAGGGAAAGTGATGTGTTGAAGTTGGCCAAGAATTCAATGAAAGATCCTTACATGGTTGCAACTTCAAGATTCTCACCTACGATGCCTTAGTAAAGTTGGCATCAAAAGTACTTTGGTATCATCTCCTATACCCTCTTGCTTAAATTATAGTTGGAGTTTGATATATGCTTAATATTAGTAGATTTTTTGCTCTTGATAAGTTTCAAAAACGTTTTTGATTTTTGATTTTCGGTCTCTTCGGAGACCTATGTGGCTTGTAATGGGCCTAAGCGACCTTGCGGTTCAAAATCGTAGGCTAATTGTGGCCTTTTAATTTTCAACCAATTGGACGGGTTGGAGATCTTATTTATCACAATTTCATATTTTTAGATCTCTTGATTTATTTTGTTATCATGAATGATTTATATGAAAATGAATCCATGCTATTTAGTCAAGTTGAATTTGGAAAATGATACTTGGTTTTTCACTTCGCTATTTAGTTTGATAGCTTGCATGTAGATTTGGCTTCAATTTCTATTTATGAAGTATACTTGCAAGTTATTGGTAATTAAGAATGGAAGGCTATGACAATGAAAAATAAAAAGTTTGGCTAAATCATCATGAATAAGGTATAACTTAGATAAAGTCAAAATCTTAGTGTTACACCTCAATGTTTAAGATTAAATAATGTCTCAATACTCATGATTAGAATTGCATATTAAATCCTTGAATTTTCATGAGTAGGTAGAATCTTAGCACTTAGACAAATTTCATTAAATGAAACTTGCTCTAGGTTGATACTTACTATTAGAGACATTCCTTTAAGTCCAAACTAGTTAAACTTGTTTAGGGACCTTATTCCTCAAATGCTTCACATCTTAAGATCCCTTAGATTTATTTTGATATCATGATAACTCCTTAAAATGAATCTCTACTCTCTAGCATAGGTTAAGGTTTTTAAAATGAAACTTTGCATTGAAATTTTGCTATTTAGTATGTTAGCTTGCTAGTTGGTATATAATTTTATTTTGATACTAATGAAGCCTACTTGCAAGTTAAGAAAGTGGTAAACAATTGAAGGTTATGCTATCTAAAAGAAAATGAAAAGTAAATGAGAAGTTTGGCAAATTTCTAAGACTAAGGTATGGATTTAATTTTGCAAAAATCTTAGTATAATAATTGAATATCCATGTTTAATGATGTCTCTATACTCATGATTATTTTGGCATGATAAATGTTTGAATTTTCATGAGTAGGCAATTTCACGATAACTAGGCAATTTCTGATATTAATATTGAATGAAATTGGACTAGTTTGAAATTTCTTATTAGAGACCTAATTTTGAGTAAACACCAAACAAACATATTTAGATACACATATCACATGAGTCTAGGTACTTAATCTTGAAAATTCATGTCTAGATGAATAATGTGATAACTATATCACTTTAGGGGACTTAAACTTGGAAAAGAGTGACCCAAGTCAACAAATCGACTTGGACACTTCATTTTAAGTCCAAACTTTATAAACATATTTAGGAATAGGTATGACATGTTTTCATGCATTTAGAATGAAAAATTCATATGAATATGGATAAAATGACATAGAGGTGATTTCATGAAAATCTCTTTTGAACCAAGTTGACGCAAGTCAATAAATTGACTTAGAGGTCTCATTTTTAATCCATATTTGGGGAATATGTTTAGATTTACTCATGTTAGGTGTCCATAAGTTTAAATTTGAAAAATCATGAGTAAATGATAAGATTGAAACTTAGCAAGTTTCATGATAACTAGCTTAGTTTTGTATGAAACCATGCTAGATTGATATTTTGACCTAAGGACATAATTTTCATTTCAAACTTGACATACACTCTTTACATGATCACTTTATGGTGTTATAAAAGTTCGAATAAAAAATGAGCACTCTTTGAAAATAACTGAAAATTACGGAATTGCCATTTCGACCAACATTTGGTATCAGCATTTTCAGTTATTTCTAGAAAAATGTAGGAAAATCCTTTTTAGATGATTCTTGAAACTACACTTTCATTGAAAAATTTAGTTTATTGCATAAAAATTTCAAAAAATTTCATCAAGAATCTAATTTATAATGGAATTTTGAAATTGGATTTCGAAAACACAAAGTATCATCCTTTTTGAAATATCAATCTTTTCGATACTTTGATTTTTCTTTAAAAACTTCAAATGAAAACTCATGCATACTATTTTATTCCATTTCTAATATCATTCACACCATTGCTTGAGTAAAATCATTCATAGGAATAATTTTGATAATTTGAATGATAACTAGAAATATTCATTTTTTTTATTGAAAACAATATAGGATGAAAAATGAACTTAGAGAATTCATTTTGAGTTCAAACTTGATACATGCATTTCAAATGACCATTCAATAATTGGTATCAAAAATTTTCATCCAACAATTGGTATTTCAAATCTTGAAGTATAGTTTAACCTAAGTCAACAAAGTGACTTAGAAATTTCATTTTAAGCCCAAACTTGATTTATAAACTTATATTCTCTCATGTTTGATGTATAGATGCTTAAAATATGAGAAAACATGAGTAGATAGCAAAACTTGATACTTAGCATTTTCATGTTTTCATGCTTATTTCAAATGAAAACGTGCTAAGTTCATATTTGGATGAAATGACATTGTTTTTACTTCAAACTTGATATACATGTTTTACATGACTATATCTTTGTATTTTGAAAGTTTAAATGAAATAAAAAATGTCATGAAAAAGAAACAATATTCATGAAAATATTCATGCTTGAGTGCATACAAGATTTAGGTTTGGATTCTATCTATCACTCTTTGCTATCATGTATGATTTAAGTTTCATATGAAACATTTGTTTTCAATCCCTTTGGTTGAGATTTTCATGTTTCATGAAAAATAAACTTTAGAGTCTCAACTTCATGAAAAAATATTTGTTTTTCATCCCTTTGACTAGATTGACCTTTCTTGTCCTTTTTGATTGATGTCAAAAGGGGGATAAAATTATAGGTAAAGGGGAGGAAAATATAGGAAGACCATGCATATAGATAGGGAGAGTTTATTTTCATAGATATACATGTTGATAGGGGGAGAAATCCCTTAGATGATATCATCTATATATGCTTTAATGTATATATTTTATTAAGGATGTTTGTCATCATCAAAAAGGGGGAGATTGTTGACTTTAGGTTTTCAACCTTGGCCTTAATCTCGGTTTTGATGGTAACAAACATGGAACTAATATTTCGCCAAGAAATCTTTCAGGTTCCATATCGATTAGCGTTCGATGTCCTCGATCGAAAAAATCAGAAGAAATCGGAAAATCGAAAGGACATTGACTGTCGCACTCGGGTTCGTCGTGGAACATCTCAAAGTTCGACGTATGCACCAAAGACGTATTGGATGAGTCCAAAGATCACATGGAAAGCTCTCCAAGTTGATGTTCGTTAAAGGTCGGAACCCGGAAATGAAGCGCGTAAGAAAAATGACTGATAAATCAAAATCAAATAGGGTTAGAAAAATGGTAGTAGCCATCTCGGTCAAGGTCGAAGGATGCCACAAAGCGGCAGTACCTACTTCGGTCGATCGGGCGGTCGATCGATTGAAGCCAAAAATTGGCAGAGAACACATCGGTTGACCGGACTACGTATCGCCAAAGACGCAACATGCGTCGATCGACCGAGCGGTCGGCCAGATTGAGGGAATGCAAGGTTTGCGTCTGACGGTCGACCCGTCAGTCGACCACACAGAGAGAGTAAGGCAGCGGTTGTTCGAGCGATCGATCGGTCGATCGACCGACCAATCGACCGAGCATCTACAATGGATAGTTTTCTATCCGTTGAGCTATCGTTTCTTTGAGAGGGTATAAATATACCTCATATAACTCATTTAACCTCTCTCTCCCACTCTTACAGATTTTATTGAGCAATTAAAAGGAAGTTTTGAGCCTTCAAAAGATTAATTGCTTGCGCTCGGTTCTTCCGCCGACAACTTCTTCAAGTGCACACTCTGCTTCAACTCGGGAATTGATTCGAGCTCTACGACTCAGCGAGTTGGAGGCTCCAAGGCTTGGAAAAGAGCATTTGATCTTGGTTTTATTCTAAGCTCTTTTCATTGTAATTTTAACTATTTATTTGAACTTGTTTTTCTTGGATTTGAGATTGTGAAGACCTAGGCCGTTAGGTCTTGTGTGGAAGTGGTTACCTTGCTGTGAAGGTGTAAAGCCACTTGTGTAAATGTAACTTACTAGGATTAGTCGAGTTGTCCCTTAGGGTTGAGGTGGAAGAGTGCTCTCGGTAAGAAGGCGGTGACTTCTGAGTGTGGAAGTGCCTTAGGTCGAGAGTGCGACTCTTCGAGTCAAAGTCCTCATTGTAAGGGAAACAAGAATTAATCTAGTAAACCTAGTTTGGAAATCCTAAGCGGGGTGCTTAGGTAGTGGAGTAGGCATTGGGGCCGAACCACTATAAATTTATGTGTTAGCATTATTATCTGTTGTTGCTTGTGCTTAATTGTTTTATCTTGCTTTCGCATTTAATTGCATAATTGCATCTTGCCTAAACGATTTGGGAAACGATTAAAATCAATTTGGGCAAATTGAATTAGTTAACACATTATTCACTCCCCTCTTGTGTTGCCATTTCTCCAACATTGAGGCCCACCTCTTGGGTTGAGGGATAAGTCTTCATTGTATTCTTAGAAAAACATTCAAATTATAAATTGTAGTGGTTAGAAATCCTTGTTGAGGAGCCAAGGTAGTGGGGTAGGCAGGGTTGGCCGAACCACTATAAATCATCTTGTTTGCATTGCTATATTACTTGCTTGATTGATCCTTACTTGTGCTCAATTTAATTGTAATCGCATCTAGTCGCACTTAGTATCAAGAAACTTGAATTGGCTAGTTGAGTTGATTAAAATCGGAAAAGAATTGAATTGAACATAAAAGTAACCTACACACTATTCAACCCCCCTTCTAGTGTGGACATTCATCCAACATTTGGTTTAACCATCTATCCTACACTACTTATGGCTTCAAATATCATACTAGGTCAAGGGTCTTCAACTCAAGCACCTCCTTTTTTTGATGGAAACAATTATGCTTACTGGAAAGCTAGGATGAGTATTTTCTTGCATTCCCTAGGATTAGATGCTTGGAGAACTATCCATGTAGATTATGAATTACCCTCAAGAGCATGAATGATTGGTCTCAAGAAGAAATCAAATTATTTAATTTCAATGCCAAAGCAATGAATGCATTACATTGTGATTTTTTTATAAATGAATTTAATATTTTATCATGTTACAATTCCGCTTTTAAAATTTGGCATGTTTTAGAGATTACTCATGAGGGAACTTCTCAAGTTAAAGAGTCTAAAATTAATTTGCTTATGCATGATTATGAACTTTTTAAAATGCATGCTCATGGGACCATAGATGAAATGTATGACCGCTTTCAAAATATTGTGAATGCTTTGACTAACCTTGTAAGGGGCATACAATAGGAAGAAAAAGTGAGGAAGCTTCTTCGATTGCTTCCCAAAGCATGGGAGCCAAAGGTGGTTGATATCATGGAGGTCGAGAATCTTGGCACCATAAAGCTCACCGAACTCATTGGATCCCTCATGACCCATGAGATCCATATGAGGGCAAAAAGTGAGGAAGATGCCCCCAAAGGCAAGAACATTGTCTTAAAAGCATCATATGGTGATAGGATCTCATCATCATCATCGGAGAATGAAAAATACGAGTACAAAGAAGAGATGATTCACCTAGGAATGATGTTGATGGAACTAATGGGAAAGACTCTCAAGAAGAAGGAGGGCAAAGATAGGCACATGTGCTTCCAATGCAACAAGCCCAGACACTTGGAGAGCGATTGTCCTAAGTCCAGGCTCACCTCCCTATCATCCTCAAAGAAAGATAAAAGAAGAAGGATGAAAAAGAAAGCACTAATGGCCACTTGGGTTGAAAGCGAGTCATCATCACCTTCAAGTGGGGAAGAAAGCACAAGGGAGAATGCAAACCTTTGTTTCATGACAAAGGACAATGAGGTACTCACCATTACTATAGGTGATTATATGTTTACCCAAGCAAAATTGGAAAATGAAATTGAGCATATGTATGAAGAATTTAATATTATTAGAAAAAGATTTAAGGAACTTAAAAAGGAAAATAAGTTGTTAGAACAAGAAAATGATGATTTTTTGCTTTTTTGTAATGATTTGAAAAAAAAAGTTGAATTCTTAGAAAATGATAAAGGTTCCTTAGAAAAGAAAAATGTAGATCTACAAAATTTAAATGACTCATTGAAAATAGAAAATGCTTCATTATGCTTACAAATTAAAAATTTAAATGTTGGCATGTTATCATTAAAAAATGAGGTATCTTCTTTAAATGATAAAATTAATCATTTGCAAAAAATTTCCACTAAGATTACCTATGGTTCAAATGCTAAAGCATCATCTCATGCCCATTCTCATTTTCATGTCCATCCTCATGCATCTACTAGATTTAAGGGTCATTGTCTATGTTGTGGCATGTATGGACATATGGTTAGAGATTGTGTCTTCAAAAGGAGCCCCAATGCTAAATCACTTTGGGTTCTAAAAGTTTCCAAACCCTAACGACCCAAAGAAATTTGGATACCAAAGTTTTCATGCTCAAATGTAGGGGGATATATTTCACTTGAATGAAGGCACAATGATGGCTTGAAGTTGGTTGGGAATTAAAGAAAGAGGAATTAACTTGATTGCAACTTTGTGACTAATGTGATCGGTATCAACTCCTAACTCTATTCTTGCCTAACTACATTACTATTGGAGTTTGATGATATGTGAATGTGTTTTATTTAGTATTCACTTGATACTTGATTCTCCTTGTGTTTATATTTGATTAATATATTTGTGGTATCA
Source organism: Canna indica (assembly GCA_034359265.1). Lineage (NCBI taxonomy): Eukaryota > Viridiplantae > Streptophyta > Magnoliopsida > Zingiberales > Cannaceae > Canna > Canna indica. Next base: position 53,635,333 of record CP136891.1, on the reverse strand, counting down.
AGTTTGGATTTCAATTTTTCATTTTATTTTCGGTCTTCTTGAAGGCCATTTATGACCTATAATGGGTCTATGCAACGTTTGGTTTTGAAACCTTGACTATTTATGGCCATTTTGGTTTTCAACCTTAGGAAGGGTTTTGAGGTCTTGATTTTATAATATTTTCACTTCTTGAGATCTCCTTGATTCATTTTGATTTCACTTTTGATTGATTGTGAAAAATGAATCCCCACTAGTTAGCAAAATATGACTTTTGAGAAATGAACTTAACTTTTCCTTTGCTATCTAGTTTATGAACTTGCTACTAAGAAAATGTTTATTGTGCTATTTATAATTCAATTACTTGCAAGTTGAGCATTGATCATATGTTTTTTAGAGATTTCAAGAATACATACTAAATACTTGAAATTTCTATAGGATATTAATTTCATTCGTGTACTATGTAGTATGATACCTTATAAAGCATGTAAGGACTCTTGCACCTTGCTCATGATAAAGTATTTAGGCGTGTTTATGTGAAAATTCATGAGTATTTAGGAAAATGACATGTAGACAATTTCTTGATATATCATGTTGATTCTTAATCGAAATTGTGCCAAGTCACTTGAGTAATCCTTGGGACTCTTGATAGTAATTCAAACTTTCTATACATGATTACAATGATCATATCTTAGTTCTATACAAATTTGATCAAAATTAGAAATTATTGTTAAAAACAAGTATTTGTTGATAAAACATGAAATTTGGAATTTCAGCGAATTCCTAAAGAATGCAAAAAATTAATTTTTGAAAAATTCTTGTTTCTACACTTTGCTTGAAAAATCTAGTTTCCACTGAAAAAGTTTCAAAAAGTTTCATTGAGGATTCAATTTTATATGATTTTGGATTCGTCTTTATCAAAAACCGGAAACTTAGTCTTTATCGATTAATTTTTTAACAAAGCTAAAAACTAATGGCTTTCGTATGTCCCGTACTTTTTTTGTAACCCTCTTGACATATCTTGACACTTGTGGTATCGTTGTGCTTATTCTTCCAAAGTGTTCTTGATAACATGTGTGTTTTAATACTTGTCATTGGGTAACTTAAGGGGAGCCAAAAAATGTTTAACTTAGGCCCTTTTTGATTGATGTCAATAGGGGGAGAAATTAGACAAAGACATGCATATAGTTAGAGGGAGTTTACTCTAGATATGCATGTTGATAGGAGGAGCATTATACATTCACTTGATAAAATGCTATGCTTATTGATACTTATCCTAAGGCATTATTGAGAAGTTTGTCATCATCGTAAAGGGGGAGATTATTGGCCTAAGGTTTTCAACCTTGGTCACCATCTTGATTTTGATGATAACAAACTTATTCTAATGAGTTTATCAAGTGTTTGATCTCAGGTTGGGTGATCGATACGCACGTGAAGTTCGTCGGAAAGTCACAAAAAAGTCGTGGAAATTCAAGTGTCGAAGGCTACGGAGGCAATCGAGTTGGAAGTTAGGTCTAGAATTTTGAAATGATTGTAAAATTCTTCTAAGGCCTTAAGCCAACCTGTTTGTAATATGTCCTAAGTCAAAACCCGGAAATGAACATCACGGAGAAAAATTAGCAATTTGGGTTATTTTTGGGGTACCGATCGATGGCCGGTCGACTGACCATCAGCCGGTCACCGACCGACCAAGGCCCAAAATGGCCAGTGGCTCCCAGTCGGTGACCGGTCGCTCAGCCGGTCGACTGGCCATCAGCCGACCACCGACCAGGCAGCGTCAACGAGTTATTTTTTGCCCATTGCAAATGGCTCTTTTGGCCCTCTCCTCTTGGCTTATAATTAGGAGCATTATACCTGCCTCCCCACTTCTCTTGATCTTCATTGACTCCATCCTAAGAGATCTTAACCCTAAAGGAGTTGATCTAAAGCCCTAATCTCCATTTTCATACTCTCAATTTCTCCTCACTTCGTCAAGCTTGCTTTCACTAAGTAATTCACATTCGAAGCCTTGAAGTGCAAGGAGGAGACGCGTTGGATCTTCGTCAAGTTTGTTTTCATATTTAAGCTCCATTACTTGTGTTTTACCTATTGTTTTCTTGCTACTTATATGTGTGTATATGTAGGTGTAGTGTACACCTAGGGTTCCTTTGTAATTGAGTATTTTTGCTACAGAATAGGTGTTGAGGCCCGCCTCTAGGGTTGAGGGATAAGTCCTCATTGTATTCTTAGAAAAACATTCAAGTTATCAAGAGTAGTGGTTAGAAATCCTTGGTGAGGAGCCAAGGTTGTGGAGTAGGTGGGATTGGCCGAATCACTATAAATCATCTTGTTTGCATTGCTATATTACTTGCTTGATTGATCCTTACTTTTGCTCAATTTAATTGTAATCAAATCTAGTCGCTTAGGATCGAGAAACTTGAATTGATTAGTTGAGTTGATTAAAACCGAAAAAGAATTGAATCGAACATAAAAGTAATCTACACACTATTCAACCCCCCTTCTAATGTGGACATTCATCCAATAATAGTTCGCAGCTCGTATCCTATAAGGATCCTTTATGTCCTGAATTGGATTTGAAAAACCCTAATCATTTCACTAGAGTATCGGCCGCCACTATCTCCACTTCACCAACCCCATTCTTCATGCGTTGTGCATCCTTCCTCTTCCTCCGCCCTTCCTTGAACCTCTTTTCTAGTAGTGTGTCCTAGGCCAATGGAACAATATTATCATTGTAGCTTTCCTTTTTAATAAATAGACTATTTGCTTTATCTTGTTATTTACTATATATGAGCATATTTAACTTGACAATAGACTCCTTGAATGGTTGATTCCGTCTAATGGGAATCAAGTGTGAGACTTGATAGTAAATCCCTAAGGCAGTTGAAATCCTATTCTAAACAGTCCCTAGTCGATCATTGTCTTGAAACAATAATGAATGAAGACTAATTTGCAGTCTGACTGACGATGATTATCTTTTACTGGTCATAGATATGTGATGTCAAAGTCAGATCATAGACACATGTGTTTGGATAGGAATCGAAAACGCAGCGGAAATAACAATTTAAAAATTCGAAATCATCCCGAAAATAATGATCTACTTTAGCAATATTAAGGAATTCAACATCATAGATTTGGGAGAAGGTATACCTCAAACCACGGTTGGTGTGACTGATCCAATCTCTGTCTTGAGACGCACACGTGCACGTCCTCCAACGATAGTCTACACCAAACACCTCACAATAATAGGGGCAACAAACATCGGGGCTCGTTGTGGCTCAACGGAGAAGCTTTCTTAATCCCGAAATCCACCTTCAATTTGGCTTCACCAAAAGCTCGGGGAAAGAGGAAGAAGATGGCCGGCCACCAACGGAGAGGAAGAGGGATTCTTTGGAACTTTTCCACTCAAGAACCCTCTCAACAATCATGTTCTTCATCACCCTTGAAGGAGGTTCGACCACCAATTTATAGGGGGCATGGGCGGCTACAGGAGTAGACCCGCGCCCTTTAAAAAACTCTATTTGGAATTCAAAATTCTAGGGTTTGCCTCTAAAATATATTTCATATTTAATTGTTTCATAATTTCAAAATTAATTAAATCTAATTAAATATAAACTTTAATTTGTCTCCATAAATTAAGAGCATATCAATAGGAATCATAATTATCTAAATAAACTAATATTCTAAACAATAGGAAAGAGGTTTATCTAAATAAAATAAGATTTATCTAAACTGATTAAATTCCTATCAAATAGGACTAATAATTATCTAAATAAATTAAATTCCTATTAATTAATAGAATTATGATTTATCCTCATAAATGATGTATCTATTAATTTTATGATTTATCTCAATAAATCAAATTACCATTAATTAGGATTTATCCATATAAATTAATTTTTAATTAATTGGTTAGGCTCATGGTTAGGAACTAATTTTCCCACAATGTATATTTGATTCAAAATCAAATTATATTTAATTCATAATTAAATACAATCTCTGTCAAGTGATTAATTAAATATTTAGTTCATAATTAAATTTAATCAATTAAATAAAATATTATTATGTGTCAATCCCTACAATTTCAGAATGTCCTACAAATTAGGGTAACCGAGGAACTTCTTCCTCGCGCATTCGTTCATATAAGAAACACATTTCCTATTATGTTCATGAACAAGATCTGTGATCAAGTTGCAGCATGTCCATGCTAGTAGATATATAATGCCTCATTCAGACTCTATCTCATAAAGTATGTTACGAGATTAGTCTGTTGTGTGTGACCCATTGGACCCCACACTAAGCCAGTAGTGAGTTGTGCATAAAGGAGAGTCGGATCCGATAGAACGACTTCTATTTGAATCTTACGAGCTTCCACTAAACCCCTTTAGTGTGGTCGTGAGGGACTCCACTCACAAGTCAATATTGACATCTAGCAACGTGTCATGACTACCCGAATAGTGTGATGTTCAATCTACAGGGATTGAACACCCTTCGGTGATTAGTTACCGTGCAACTAAATCCCTCGGTTACAATGTCCTGAAGTCGGTTAGGGTACAGAAGAAGTGTCAAATCCTAATACCGATTCATATGTATTCCACCTACCAAGATGTCATCTCAATAATGAAATGTCAGAAACATCTTCCTGACTTTCATTTCTACTCTGGCCAGAGATTCCCGAGTTGACACTTGCAGGGACATATTGGACATTATCTCCTCTTACTAGGAGTAAGTGATTCTGTGTTGGTTGCTCACCTACCTCCATGAATGCTTCCACATGCCCAGTAATACCCGACACATGACACTAAGGGCCACGTAGGGATTAAACCAAAACAATGGGTCGTCACTCACAAGGTAACCATGACAACCTCCGGTCAAAGGACTGCTTGCATCTACTATCACCTGAGGAACATCCTATTGACACTCATGTAAGGATTCCATTTTACCCAATAATACCCGTTCAGTGAACTCATTCCCTAATGAGCACATGCACTTGTACATTAATGACGGCTCATAGGTAACTATGAGATTAGCTACCCCCTATTGTATAGGGCATATACCAAGTGCACTAGTCTATCCGGAATCACCGATCCCCTAATTGGTGATCCTACGACTAGGAACATTTAGAACACGGATTCCAAGTCTCACTGGAATGATCTCATCATGGCCTCGGAATCATTTGCCCGAGTTCATGAGGTTCATCACAATATTTATGAATAAAGATGCAACATATGATGAAAAAGTTGCCTCATTAAGTTGATTACCCGTGAATAGTCCCTAAACACTTCGACATGTGATTGGCTCAAGGGCACTATTTCTTTCAATCTCCCACTTGCCCTTCAGCCAATCATCCTAGTATCTGTATACCAAATTTCATCGGTGATCGAATCTGCTGCTGTGTTAATTAGTTTAATCTACATCAATGTCTTTCACTCATCATCTCTTTCCAACGACGAGGTGATACCGACTTTTAATAAAAGCAATGATCTTCATGGGATCTTAGTTCCTTAACTTTGAGCAACATTCCAAGTATTGTCATACAATACGGTGCTGCACTAGCAACCTCAGGAACAACTCCCACTAAATGATAATCTCCTTTATCCGATGCTTTCCTAAGCGGTACAGTAAGTAGCAAAGCACAAAGCCTTTGTCACATTACCGGTTATAGTACCCAGCTAGGAACACTTTCCTGCTTATCGCACCACCATTAAAGGTATCCTTATACCATCATATGGTTTCATCATCGTATGGAACACCTCTCATCCTTCTCAAGTGCCTGAGAGAGTTCTCTATTTGGTCTTCAATGTTATTCTCCAAGGTTTTACCCGAAAATTGCTAGATACTTTTAAGGTATAAGCAATATCAAGCCAAGTGCAAAGCATCGCATGATGAATCCCACTGCTGGATCATAATGGATCATTCTCACCCTTTGTCTTTCCACAAATGTCTAAGGAGACATCATCTTGAAGAGACTGATGCTATGACTCATAGGTATGTAACCTCTCTTTTACTGCCTTTTATGCTAAACCTCCTTAGTATTTTATCAATATACATGGGCTGGGACAATCCTGGCATCCTTTCAGACCTATTCCCAATAGATCTTAATACCGAGTATATAGGAGGCCTTTCCCAGATGTACCATGGAGAATCAATATGGGTAATAACTGGAACATGGGAATTTGTTTTTCTCACAAGTATGTTATACAATATGACTACACTCCCAATAAACATCTTGTCTGCACAAGGTTTAACCATATTTTTGATAAAATCAAAACCCTTTTGATTATCTCATCAAAACGGATGTTTCAACTCTTCGATGCTGGCTATAGTCTATAAATGGACCTCTGCAGCTCGCATACCTTTCTCAGTCCAACCGAGGATATGAACTCCTCTAGCTATGTCATATAGACTTCTTCATAATGGAAGAACACAGTCTAGACACCCACTAGCCAGATCTCATATTCATAGTACACACTGATAGTTAGCAATATCCTGATGGACTTGAGCGCTGGAACTGGTGAGAATGTCTTATTGCAGACAAGCTATTGTCTGGGTTAGATCTCATTCACAGTTAGTCTGGTCTTATAGATCCACACATTGCCAGTTGCTCAGATCTTTCCTAAAGATCCACCTGCACCCTATAAGAGTTATCCTCTTTGAGCCAGTCAACCAAAGTCCGTACTTGGTTTGAGTCCAGTTTGGATTTGCATAATGCCACCGCATAGTGTCAACACATTTGACCATTAAGAGATCGTGGATTGCTTGAATCTAGGTCATACCCTATGGCTAGATACATCACTTAGATAGTCTACGTAGTTTCCTAGAAGAGTGATGGGAAGTAATAATTACATTGATTGGTTTAACTTGTGGACTTTCAACTAGTTGTTGTGATTTTATTTGTGGTTGCTGAACTTCACCAAGTTCAACATATCTTCCACTCCCACTTTTCTTGACAAACACCGTTTCTCAGAAAGTGGTGACAAAACTTCTTTTGTTGAGTTGGGAGAACTTGATACCCAAAACACTTTTTAGGGTATGCCTTAAAATTTGCACCTGGTCAAGTTTGTCAAACGCTAGGCAACCCCAAATCACAAGAGGTCTCAGACTCGATTTCTTGCCATTCCATATCTTATATGGTGTATCAGAGACAAACAAAATTATGGCCGCTACAATAGCTTATCCTTTGAAAAGAGATTGGAAGCTAAGTATGGATCACATTATATCCAATAAGATGTGATTCCTCCTTTCAGACACACCATTGTGTCGGGAGGGGTCCATATAGAGACAATTTTATTGTCTTCAAGATAATTCACAAACCTAGTGGATAAGTATTCTCTGCCTCGATCCAATTGAAGGCCTATAATATCTTTTCCAATATGTTTCTTTGACTTCACCTTCATACACCTTAAACGATTCAAAGGTATCAGGTTTGTGCCAAAGCAGGTGGACGTACCCGTGCCTAATCATATCTTAGGAGTATCCTTTTCTGACTTGAGTTGTTATTGACCTACATACACCTATGTTGGCCAACTCTAATCAACTCCGTGAGTCTTTCGCTAGGTCTGGTGAACAGAGACTCGATCAGAATCTCCTTGAGACACACTTCTCAAGTTCTGACTGTGATTCATAATCACCCAAAGTCATAAAAGCCAGAAGTAGGTGAGGTTAATTTTATCGCTTCGTGCGTTCATACAAAAAATATTTATCATTAACTTCAAAACCATTAAACCAATTGAGACGTATCTAGTAGAATACAACTCATCGGAATGGTTCATGTGACAACTATTGCCTTTTAAAGAACTTTTCATAACCTTGTTCAGACAACAAAGGAAAAATGACATTCTTTTATTAACACTAGAGCAAATCAATTATACAATTCAATGGTCTTTGCCAAATAGCATACTTATACAATAGGTTCCAACGGCTAAGGCTGCAACTGTTGGCCTAAGGTTTTCTACCTTGGTTTTAATCTCAGTTTTGATGATAACAAACATGGAACTAATGTTTCATTGAGAAATATTTTCAGGTTCCATATTGATTAGCGCTTGATGTCCTCGATCAAAAATATTGAAGAAATCAGAAAATCGGAAGGACATTGATCGTCGTGGAAATGTCTTGAATTTCGACGTGTGCACCAAAGACGTCTTGGTCGAGTCTAAAGAACACATGGAAAGCTCTCCAAGTTGACGCACGTTGAAGACCGGAACCCGTAAACGAAGTGCGCAAGATGAAGGCTGAAAAAAAGTCAAGTTTAGCCTAGGTTCGATCGACCGGTCGATCGATCGAATGTAGTTAAAAAATGGCAGTAGCCACTTCGGTCGACCGGTCGGTCGACCGAACAATGCCAAAAATTAGCATTGGCTACTTCGATCGACCGAACGAGGCTAAAAATTGGCATTGGCTACTTCGGTCGATCGATCGGTTGACCGAACAGCAGAGGATCAAAATCACGATATAGTCGGTCGACCCTCCAGTCGACTGAACCTAGCGGCAGAAGCACAGAGAGCCAGTGGTCGCTGGGCGGTCGATCGGTCGATCGACCGACGATCAATCGGCAAGCGATCGGGCATCGGCAACGGGCAAAAATGCGCCCGTTGACGAACCATTTTATCGCAGGGTTATAAATACCCTTCTCTCTCTCTCTCTCCTAGGAAACAATTGATGCCAATAACCTTCAAAGAGTGATCTTTAGCATCCTCCAAGCTTCTCAATTGATCAAATTCTTCAAACCTAGCTCTTGATCCCTCGTCTTCAAGTGTTCTTCATTAAAGGATTCATCAAGGATTCATTAAAGCTTCTCAATTGATCAAATTCTTCAAACCTAGCTCTTGATTTTTGATTTTCGGTCTCTTAAGAGACCTATGTGGCCTATAACGGGCCTAAGCGACTTTGCGGTTCTAAATCGTAGGCTGATTGTGGCATTTTGGTTTTCAACCAATAGGAAGGGTTGGAGATCATGTTTTTATTTATATTTCACTTGTGATCTCTTAAAATTCATTTTTGATATCACTCGATTTTATTTTGAAACGAACTTGAAACTATTTAGCAAAGTAGATTTTGATATCGATAATTGATCCCTCTCTTTGCTACTTAATGTGATAATTTGTTAGTAGTCACATTTCCATTATCCTACAAATGAATATTGCTTGCAAGTTATGATAAAATAGAAGACTAAAGGAAAATGAAAAGAAAGTGAAAATTTTGGAATTTCTCAAGAAATGAGGTATGAGTTTCATTTTGGTAAAATTCTTGCATAACACCTCTATTCTCTTGATAAAATGATTTCTCTATGCTCATGAATAATTTTGCATGATAATTGATTGTAATTTCATGAGTAGGTAAAATTTTAATAACTTAGGCAATTTCATGAAACCTTGTTTAAATGAAATGTGCTCTAAGTAAAATTTTATCTTAGAGACTTCACTTTAAAGTTGAAACTTGGTAAACATGTTTAGATTTACTCATGTTAGGTGTTCATGTGTCTATACTTGAAAAACCATGAGTATAAGTTAAAGATTGATACTTAGCAATTTCATGTTAACATATATATTTTTTAATGAAATCATGCTAAGGTAAAATTTTGACCAAATGACATTATCTTTGTCTCAAACTCAATATATATGCTTTAAATGATCATATTTTGGTATCTAGAAAGTTTGGACAAAATCTGAAAACATTTGACAAATGACTCACACTTACAAAAATGCCACTGAGAACTTGTAGATTTTCTAGAAAATTGTAGAGGTATCCTTTTTGAGTGACTCTTGACATTTTGGAATCCTCATGAAGCCTAGTTCACGTGGAAAAAATTTCATAAAGTTTCAATATATAGATCTCTCAAAAACAATTTTTTTGGGCTTAAGAAAACCCATGGTAGCTCGAGCAGTCGCATGACATGCGACCGGCCGACCGACCGACGGACAGAAATTAATCCTATACACCCATTTGGCCGCCTGTTTTAATCTCAGCCCTTCAACCCAAGCTTTTAAGCCCAAAACTAGGGCTTCCTTGATCACTTCAACCGGCCACTCACCCCTCTCTTCTTGGGTTTAAGGTTTCTTCTTCTCCTCCAAGGTAAAAGACTCAACTTTTATCTATCATTCATGAGTTAGTTCATAACGTTTAGTGGATTCTTCATCTTTCCTTTTCTCTATGTCTAGATTCACTCTTAAAAATCATGGTTCATGTGTTTTTTATGGATGATGATTTTCCTTAGTTTTTTTTTACTTCAAAAACAAGTTCTAGGGAAGGAAAACCAAATCTATCATGGTTCTTGTGTAAGTAAAAGTTTTTTTTCATGAGATATCTTTACTTTTGTTAATTAAATTTTTTTATCTTCATCTTGCCAAAACAAAAGCCTTTTGTTGGAAGGAGAACATTAATGATTCAAATTTATGTCTGCTATTTTATTGTTGACCCATTATATATTTTTTTTGGATTCTATCTTTTATTTGTTTATTTATTTTTTATTCTTATTTTTTTACTCACACATTGAGATTTAATGTTATAATCCAAATTTTTTTAAGGAGGCCTTGTACGAATTTATGTCGATCTCAAAAAGTGTTTCTTGTCCTTGCGTTAAGAGCATGCATTACTCATCAAAGCAAATTATCTACACATCATCCTAATTATCTTGCAGAATGGCACCCAAGACAAAGGTTCCAAGCTTGCCCGACAATCTTTTGACCACTATAGGCAAGACTCAAGCCCTAGGTTTGTGGACAGAGCTGTCTTATAGACTCGTCCAGTTAACTTAGGTGACCCAGAGCAGTATGACATTAAATGTAAACTTGCAAGCTTGGGATGGCTAGAATATATAGGAAAGCAAGTACCATTAGGTCCCATCTTGATAAAAGCATTTTTCTCCAACGTCGTGATAGATCAGGCTAGATTAGGTGACTCACTAGTTCTTAGATCTAAAATTTTGGGCAAATCCATAGTAATCACCGAATTAGCCATTAGAGATGCTTTTGGATTTCCTCTGCTAGGAAAATCCATATATAAGATGTCCACGCACCTCTTTCATGAGGATTTTACCATTCATGAAGTTATATTAGCCATCTGTCCTGAGGACTATCAGGGGATGCTTCCTACCCAAAGCATAAAATTGTCAACCTCAGCTAGGATCATGCATCTTATCATTGCATATAATATTCTTCCTAGAACAGGTCACTATGACGAGGTAACCAGTATGAGTACTAGGGTACTCTTCTTTGCTATGTCCCGCATACCCATAAACGTTCCTGATCTCATGCTTCGCTACATAGTGGATGTTCATGCCTCAAAGAAGAAAGCCCTACCCTATCCCTCAGTGATTTCTCACTTTATCTATGTTGCTGCGGTAAACAAATCTAGATTCGAAATAGAACCTGTGACCAAAGCCATAGATTCATCCTCTCTCAATCGTATGAAAATTCTTGAAAATCAGTCTGGTAAAAGAGTGCGGGGGGAACCTGCGGAGCACACTGATCATGACATAGTCATGGAGGCGAGAGACGTTGGTGGAAACTCATCAATCGGCACGCCCATTGAGCATCTGGGTGATCTGGAGCATCATTTCGCTCAATTTCATATCGACCAGGTGGAATGGAACAGAGGCACAAGAGAATGCCTAGACGAGTATGGCCGACAGATTGATGAGTATGGTCTGATGATAGATGAGCATGGCTGGCGTATGGATGAATATGGCCAACATGTTGACCAGTACTGTCAGCAAGTGGATGAGTACGGTCGTCGGTTTGATGAGATGTGGCAATACTAACGTATTAAAAAAGGTACAAATTTGTCCCTTAAATATATTGTCATAATTGCCATGTGTCATTTTCCATCGTGGCATCTTATGTGGCCGTGCTACACTTGCTTGTAGTACACAAAATCTTATTGATAAAATTTTATTCTTGAGCGGGGGATCGTGGGCCCTAGTTAGCACGGATTAGCGGGAAGCTTCGAGATTAGACCCGAGTAAGTATTTAATGTAGAAAAATTAAGGAAAATTTTATTTGTCTTATCTCTGTGATTTAGCATGCTAGGGCGATAGAGGGTCTCGAGGCAAATTTAGTGGTGTAATCGGATCTCGAATCGAAGTTAGATCGGGTGAGTTATGAGATGTTTAAGTCAGATAGCTTAGGTAGGGGTATTTTGGTCATTTGGACCCAATTGGTATCTATAAATTAGACCCTGGGGTGTGCGGCTAGGGGTTTCGAGCCGAACACCAGGTCTTTCGAAATAGAAAAAGATGGATAGGCGCTTTTTAGTTTCCGGTATTTGAAACTGCAAGGGAGAGAGGAGAGAGACGACACCGTCGAGGAGGAGGAGCCGTCGGAGCTGAATTTTCGCGAGTTCATTGGTGTCGATCGGGCGAAGATCCCGCACATCTTTTTCTTCCATTTTCTCTCCGTTCGGTGAGTGGATTTAGACCTTCTTTTCTCCAATTCTTGATTCATGTTGCTATTCTAATGTTTCGGGGGTTTTCAACGATTTTTGACGCATTTTCTTGTATCAGATCTGATGTAAAATCGTTGTTCTTCCTCTTGTTGATTTTTATATATATATATATCTTGGTCTTGTGCAGCCGCCACCAAGGGCGGCCGCTGCCAGGCGGCGGTGGGTTAGGCCAGCGATATCGTTGCTGGCCGGGCTATCGCCTGCCCTTGTGGGCCGTGATTTCTATGACGAGTTATTTTATCATGTTCCAATCCATTAAGTTATAGTTGGAGTTTGTTTCTGCACTGCTTTCATGATACACATGCATCCTTTCTTACAGTGCTATAATTCTATTTTATGGTTGTTTATTTGTACTGAGCATTCATGATTTACGAGCACTATTTCTACATATATATGTCTGTATGTGATTGTGATGTATGGCAGGAGGAGATGGAGGAGGAGGTACTTGACATACCATTTATTACATGTTGATAGCACATCTTGTTTATACTTATATACTTGCATGTATGGTGTTGTGATGTGCTTGTTGCATTTCCCGGAAGCCTCGCTGGTGAGGGGAGGGTATGCCCCAAAGAGACAGCGTTGGCCTTATTTCGGAAGTCCGACTGATGAGGGGAGATCATACCGCAAAGAGATAGTCTGGAGACCCGAGCAGGTGAGGGGGACGTTTGCCCCAACAGGCTAGCTCAGAAGAGCCAGTGCTGGTGAGGGGAGGGTATGCCCCAAAGAGATGAGACTGAGCTGGGTGGTAGTTCGGCAACCACTCATCTACCTATCCTATGTGGCTATGTGGGACCGACTGGTCCAGGGAGAATGTATATGATTGAGCTGTTGCATTGCATGCATGTGATTGGGGTGTTGCATTCATCCTATTTTATTATTGTGGATATGTTTATACTTATTGGTTATACTTATTGATGGATGCTTATATTTTTTGTTGTGGATATGAGTAGGGTAGTGGATGTGTTACCGATGCTTGTTCCGTCATTTTTAAAGATATTTTATACTTGTTGACGGATGTTGATTTCATGCATAGAGCTATGGATATATTATTGATGATTTCTTCTGACATTGCTGTTACGTTATTTATATCGGCTATTTGTGTTTTTATGCATGATGATTGATTTGGTGAATTGGGGACTGATCTGCTCACTAAGTCCTAGTTGGACTTACCCCCTCATTATTGTTGTTTTGTAGCACCTGAGTTAGATCAGAGAGAAACCAAGGTGTAGTAGCGTGACTGGTGGTGGCAGAGCAGCGGGTCTTTTGACATGTCGTGATCGAGGAGGATACCTGAGTCATTTTAGTGTCTCCTTGAGTTGTTGAGTCATGTTGACTCGAGTTGTGGTTTTCGCATCTTATTTTTAATTGGGGAGTCCTGTTTATTTATTTGAACTCTTTTTTATAACTTGTTCAGTGTATTCATATAGAGTTTTGGTTTGGTCTGGTTCGTGATGTCATGTCTATTCTTTTCATGAAAAAAGTCTTCCACTGTTCAGGTTATTGTTGTTTTGGTTGAGTTGGGTTAGGCTTCGGGGTACATGGTGTATCCTGGCCGATCATACCGGGTTAGGGCTGTGACATTGCCACGTTTGCTTCCGTTTGTTGACGTGGATTTCCATTAAGAAAAAGGGCAAAAATGATACAATTATGTAACGTCGAGGGCAATTTTGATCAAAAACATAGTTAAGGGGCAAATTTGTACATTTTTCAATACTTCACGGGCAAATTTGGCCATTTTCCATATATTTTATTCGGATATTAAAATCATTTTAAATATTCCGAATATGACTTTGAATTAATCAATGATCGTGATGTCATGTTCAATATAATTGGCGCATCTATAAATAGATGGGGTATGCGTTCATCTTGAAAGGCTGCTAACCTCTTCTTAGAAGCCGACCTCCTTTTGAAGGAAGCCGAGCTCCCTTTTGTGGCAGCCAACCTCCAACAAACACAGACACACACAAAGAAGAGTGCGAAAGGCATTCCGCGCTCGACCAAACCTGAAGGTGTTTCGACAAAAGCCGAGCATGCACTTACGGTAGAGGGTGTTCGTATCACGCCCCAACTCAGGGTCGCGTGACCAGCCAGGGTAAGTGTCGATACCCCGAAGCCTGCCACATGCACTTAACGAATCATAAAAGAACAACATTGAACCAACGAAAAAGCCATGAAATAACTTTAAACCAATCATAAAAGAACCACATGCACTATAAACAGTTTTAAGTTTAAAGAAATAACTCAGCTTTTCAAATAACAGTTCAAGTTTTATACAATAATGTTTTTACAAACGACCACTCAGTGCATGATTATCAACCCTAAATAACACGACTACGACTCTATGGACGCCTGCTATGAGATCTGTGCCTCCACCTGCACTCCAGCTGCGCCATGCCACCAAGCCGTACCTTACTGGTCGGGCTCTGCAAAACAACAACAAATAAAACCATGAGATCACGAGGAACTCAGTGAGCGATTCTTCCGAACCTCCACTTAAATCCTCGGCATGGTAACATATACAAAGTATGATACAAATAAGGAATTTAAGTTGATCACACCATGATAACCAACCGGTTTGCCATGTAAATCGACCTCTTTGACCCTTAACAAACTCGGTGTCATTCGGCCGCTATAGGCCTTAACATATGTAAGGGGGGTTTGGCCCTACCGGGCTCCCCCTCTCTACATAAACCAGGCCAGATCGGCCCTCACAATTAGCCCAATGAGGCACACATAATTTAAACAATCAAATTACCGAATCCGTCGACTAGGATGGCCACTAGTCTCAGGAACCCTCCGGATTAGGGATAGCTAGTCCCACCCAACTCGGATCTACCGTCGGCGTGGCCTACTGACGAAATCTTAATTAAGACCCTCCGCCACTCGAGTCTAACACCTAGCAGGCCCGCTGCTGCAATCTCAAGACCCTAATCACCACTGAGTAGTGTGGTAGCCATGCGGCTAATAACACTCCTCAATAGATCATCTAAATCACAGTACACAAGCAAAGTGCTCTACAATTTTCCTATTTAAACCTCGGGTCTTCACCCGTACCCGGGCCCCCCTCATTCCGGGCCCCATCAGACGCACATCAGTGCCTGCTGATTATTCCCTAGGTGTGACACCTAGCTCATCCACATCCATGTTTTATCGATAGCTAAACACCCGATGGTGTTATTAAATTCATCTAACATCCTTAGCCACATTCCATAAGAGTGAACCACATGTCATCAGCAGGAATATGTTCAAATACAAGGGTATCACCGCATACTAATTATATTGACTTTATTTTACAGCTAATTGCATAAACTACATGCGATAGCAACATTTAAAGCAATTAAATTTTGCATTTATATAAAAATTTCAGCAAGGTAATAATGTACTAGACTGGAAGGGCATGCTCTCGACTGTCATCCCTATATATCGATGCAATGATCTATTCTTTAACTAGAAGAAGACAATCTAAGAGTTTTAAGCCGCTCGAGGAAATCAGGGAAAATTTTGGCATGACCTTTCCTCGTTTTCCTCTATTTGGCCAACCCCTAGATCTCAAAAATCATCATCAATGAAACACATAAAGCACAATGAGACGAGTCATCCGAACTCTAAATACAAGAATTACAATGATCGTCAAGAATCATCGCGTAAAAACCAGATCCATGAAAACTTCCAAGGTTCGGTCGGCCACCTGCCTCCCCTTGATCATGAGAAGATGATGGATGGGATGATGACAATCTCGATTCCTCCGACAACAATGCAGATCCGGCGCCGCCCCAAAGTTCTCTTCTCCTCCCCCTTCCTCTCTCGGGCTGCGTGCGGCTCAACTTGCCTTGAGCCGCACGGCGGCTTGGCGTGAGGGGTTTTATCTTTCTTTCTTTTCTTTTTTGACAAGAATGCCCCGATTCACTTAAAGCCCCTCACTCGACTCCACCCAATCCGGATCGAACCCCGACTCGATCCGCGAACCCGATCTCAACCCAACTTAAGTCAATCTAACACATAAGTCATACGACTTCACGAATCAACAAATTAAGTTATACCTTCCATTAGTGTCGATTCTCGCGACTCAACCCGGCTATTCCCCGATCCTGTACGCTGTACCACCTAAAACTTATACGTTAGGAAATCCCGGGTATTAGAACCTTCCCCCCTTAAGGGAAATTCGTCATCGAATTTAGTAAAGCATAGGGACTCACCATATCCTGGAATAGGGAGGGGTAGTGCTCCCTCATGTCCCTCTCTACTTCCCAGGTAGCCTCTTGCCCGGTATGATGCTCCCACCTAACTTTCACCAAGGGAATTTCCTTGGATCTCAGCTTTCTGATCTGTCGATCAAGTACCTCTACTAGCCTCTCCTCATACGAGACTGTCGAGTCCACCTCAACCGCAGTCGGCTCAATCACATGGGATTCATCCCTCACATTGACACATGAAAAACTGGGTGAACTCTGCCCAGGCTAGGAGGCAAAGCCAGCTCGTAAGCCACCGTGCCTCTTCGCTTGAGAATAGGGAAAGGTCCAATGAACCTAGGGCTCAACTTCCCCTTCTTCCCAAACCAGATTACCCCTTTCATGGGGGAAACCTTCAGGAACATCACCCAAATGGAATCAAAACCTCCTCTTGACCTAGGCAGCCCGGTCACTAGGTCCCTGGTGATGTTCTCCCACTTCCACACGGGGACCTCGAGGTTCTGTAGCAGCCCCACGGGCTTCATGTGTTCGGTCTTCGCTTGTTGGTAGTCCAGACACTTGGATACAAACTCTGCTACCTCTCTTATCATGCCCTTCCACCAGTAGTGTTGCCTTATGTCTCAGTACATTTTGGTGGCTCCTGGGTGCATCCTGTAAGTGGAATGGTGACTCATTTCCAAAACCTATCGGCATATCTCTGCCATATCAGGCACCACGATCCGGTCTCTGAACCTTAGAACACCCTCTGTGTCAACCCCAAACCCGTCATCTGCATCACCTCTCCGGACCAGATCCCTTGTCAGAGAACAAATACGTCCTCCTTCTGTGAGGCACGCAACATGTCCACCAAGGTGGACTATACCCGCAGGTGTGCCACCAAAGTACCCGAAATTGACACAGTTAGGGTTGCTCCCCATCCAGGCACAATGCTAGCTCTCGCTCTAGGGCCTTATCCTGATTTCCAAATGAGCCAAACTACCCATGGATTTTCTGCTTAAAGCATCTGCTACTACATTGGCTTTCCCCGAATGATACATAATAGTGCAGTCATAGTTCTTCAGGAGCTCCAGCCACCTCCTCTGCCCGAGGTTCAGCTCTCTTTGGGTAAGCAAGTACTGGAGGCTCTTGTGATCCATATAAATCTCACTAGTCTCCCCGTACAGGAAATGACGCTAGAGCTTTAGTGCAAAAACCACTACTGCCAGCTCTAGATCATGCGTCGAGTAGTTATTTTCATGAACCTTCAGCTGGTGGGATGCATAGGCTATGAGTCTGCCAAACTGCATCAGAACACAGCCCAGGCCAACCTGAGAGGCATCACAGAAGACTATAAATCCTCATGAACCAGAAGGGAGAACCAACACAGGCGTTGATGTCAAGCATTCTTTGAGCTTCTGAAAGCTCGCCACACACTTATCGTCCCAATCAAATTTGGCCTTTTTCTAAGTCAACTGAGTCAAAGGGGCCATAATCTTGGAGAAGTTTTCTACAAACTTTCAGTAGTACTCGGCCAACCCAAGAAAGCTGCGGATCTCAGTCACGCTGGTTGGCTGTCTCCAGTTCTGCACAGCCCCCACCTTAGTAGGATCCACCCTTATCCCTTCCTTGGACACTACATGGCCCAGGAACCCTACACTTTCCAACCAAAATTCACACTTGTAGAATTCAGCGAACAACCGGTCCTCTGTGAGGGTTCCGAGGACCATCTGCAAGTGTTCGGAGTGCTCCTCCTCACTCTTGGAGTATATTAAGATGTCGTCAATGAGGACGATCACAAAACTACCCAGGTACTCCTTAAACACCCGATTCATCAAGTCCATGAAAGCCACAGGTGCATTGGTCAGACCAAAAGACATCACTAGGAACTCGTAGTGGCCATAGCGAGTCCTGAAGGCAGTCTTAGGCACACCGCAGTCTCGGATTCTCAGCTGATGGTATCTGAACCTCAAGTCGATCTTAGAAAACCATCGTGTTCCCTGCAGTTGGTCAAACAAATCGTCTATCCTCGGTAGTGGGTAACGATTCTTGATCATCACTTTATTCAACTGTCTATAGTCAATACAAATTCGCATAGACCCATCCTTCTTCTTCACGAAGAGTACCAGCGCACCGCATGGTGACATGCTCGGTCGAATGAAGCCCAGGTCTAGCATCTCTTGCAATTGCACTTTTAACTCTCTGAGTTCGGCCAGCGCCATCCTATAGGGTGGGATGGAGATCGGCTTCACTTCGGGCTGCAAATCAATGCAGAAATCAACCTCTCTCCTAGGCGGCAATCCCGACAACTACTCGAGAAACACATCGGGGAACTCACAGATTACTTGAGTTCCACCAACATCCCCTGCCGCACTGCCTTATCCTCGGCCACGGATATGAAGGCCAGGAAGGACTGGTAGCTGCCCTGAAGAAGTTTACGATATTTAAGGGTTGAGATGACCCCAATCGGCTCGCTCCTTCCTTCTCCTTAGAAGGTAAACTGCGGCAACCCGGGCTTGCTGAACATGACTGTCTTAGCCCTACAATGCAGCAATGTAAAGTGCTCCACTAGCCAATCCATGCCGAGAATGACATCGAGTTCAAGCATGGGCAGGAGTGTCAAATCTACCCTCAATGCATGGCCGCAGATGAGCACTTCGCAGTCTCGAAAAATTGATTTAGCTATAATTGCATCACCCGTAGGCATTGATACCACAAATGGCCCGTCAAGCAGGGAAGGTGCCAAAGGTAACTCAGCAGCAAATTTGGCAGACACAAACGAGTGAATGGCACCCGGATCGAACAGAACATAAGCAGCAGATAAACAGACTAAAATAGTACATGTTACCATTGTTCTAGATGCCTCTGCCTCTTCACGATTCATGGCGTAAACTCGGGTGGATGGTTTCTCAGAGTGACTAGCCTGCGGCCCTCTGCTCTGCATCTGACCCTTCTGTGCCACTGACCCCACTGACATCGGCATCTTTCCTTTTGATAGCTCAGATCTCTTGCCACCTTTGTCCGGTCAATCTTTCCTAAAGTGCCCAACCTGCCCACATCTGAAGCATGCATCTGTGTGGCCATAGCAACCCCCACACTGCGGCATGTCTATCTTCTAAGTAGTGCCCCCTGTCTCTGTCTGCCTCGCCGCCCCTGACCCTGAGCCTCCGCGGCCCCGGCTACTGTTGTACCTACTACTCTGCTAGTGATCTGCGGTGTTCATAGTCCCCTCTGAATGCCACGGCCGACTTCCAGATCCTTGAGGTTGTCCCTTAGGTCAAGAGCTTTATCTTAAGATCAAGAGTTGTCCCTTAGGTCCTTTTACAATAAAGCCATAGCTCTCCAAAGATAAATTTTCCTTAAATGGTGGGCTAAAGATAAGGTTAAGTGGCTCGATGATGGATACAAAAACACTACATATTTCCATCGTATAGTTACTTCTAAAAGGAGATCTAATATAATCAATTCTATTATTAAGCTTGTTCTTCCTCATTTAATCTCTTCCGAGCAAAATATTTTTCTTAAATGTAGGAATATTCAAGACAAAATATTGCTTGTCGGAAATTGCTCATTCTATTCATAATTCTAAGGGCAAGCATCCTTATTTATGTTTAAGCTTGATCTTGATAAAACATTTGATAAATTATCTTGGGATGCTATTATTCATGTTCTTCAATTTACTAATTTTCCTCCTTTTTTTATTAATTGCATTAAATCTTGCATTAGTTCTCCATGCTTTGCTTGTTTAGTTAATGGTAACACATCCTCTTTTTTCTCTTCTTGTAAGGGTGTGAGTTAGGGTGACCCCTTGTCTCCACACTTATACATCCTTGTAGCTCAGACCCTTTCTAATTTGCTTAATCATGATATTTTTGATAAAAAAATTATTCTTTTTTAGCTTAAAATTCTTTTCAATGATCTCATATCATGTATGCTGATGATGTTTTACTTGTTTTTAGAGCTAACAATAAGGGTATTCATGATGTTAAAAACATTCCATCTCAATATGAATCTCTTATTGGTTAGGCTATTAATTTCAATAAATCTGAGATTTTTCCCCCATTATACTTCTTCTTATGTTAAGCATAATGTTTGTTCTGCTTTAAATATGAAGGGTGATAACTTCCCCTTTAAATATTTGGGTGCCATAATCTCTCCTAGAAGGGCTCCTACTTAATCCTATGATTTTGTTTTAGAGAATATTCAAAACAGGATTGGTTCATGGCAGAACAATTTTATTTCTCAGGCTGGTAAAATTGTGCTTGTTAATTCTGTTTTGAATTCTATTCCTCTTCATACTTTGTTTGTCTCTTGGATTTCTAATAAGCTCATTGAGAAAATTATTTCCAAACTTGGAATTTTATTTGGTCCTCTAAAGATGATGGTAAAATATCTTGGGGGTCTTGGTGTGCATGATTTAAACTTTAAAGTTATGTCTTTACAACTTAGACGTATCTATTCTTATCTTGAGAATAATAATTCTTTATGAGTGACTTTAGTTAAAACTAAATATACTCTTCTTACTCAAACTTGTGTTAATATCCCTAAGACTTGTTCTGTTGCTTGGAAGCTTTTTGCTTCTGCTTTTAAAGACCTTAGATTTGGCTTTAAAAGGATTGTTAATTTGGGGTGTAATACTTCTATTATGAATGTTTCTTAGGTTTTTGATGTTCCTCTTTCTCTTAAACCCGCTCTTCTTAATTCTAATATTGATCTTAGTTATTGTAATGTGTGTGATCTTATTTCTCATAGTGATTGGAATGATAATTCTGATCTGCTTTATTTTCATCCTTATATGTGGGAATCCATTAAGAAGATCGGTCTGCCCCCCTCTCCCGATGATGATACCCGGGCTTGGGCCATTGAGGTTGATGGGACTGTTACTACAAATTCAACTTACTCTTTCCTCAAAAGTCGTAGCGTTAAGGAACACAACACCACTATGTCCTGGTCTGCCCATTGGCATCTCAAGCTCCCACCAAAAATTCTTACTTTCCTTTGGAAATTTTTACATGGTAGACTTCCAACTAGAGCCTACTTACATCATATAGGATTATCTATTCCTTTTGAGTGTCCTATTTGCCATAATACTTTGGAGCAGGAGTCTATAAATCATTTATTTTTCTCCTGTACTTATACCTCTTCTCTTTAGTCTCTTCTCTCTTTAAAAACTGGCTTAAATCTTTTGAATAGAGGATCCTGGATTAATGGTGGTTGACTTGAGCTGTCCTATAACCAGACTAGGACTGACCCTTTAAAGCCCCTTATTGTTGTAACATTTCGGCTCACCTGGCATACTAGGAATGGGAGAGTCCATCTTGTTAGGCAGCTTTCCCTTTTTAGCCTAGTGCTCAAAATTCTCGCTTACACTGTGCATATAATTAACTTAAGGGAAGACATCCTATGGTTCCATTTTTTGAAAAAAAATTGGGGGGAAATGCATTCATGTTGATCTTAAAAGTAACCCTTCTTTTTGTTTAGAGGCATACATTACCTATTAAAATTAATTATCTACACATTGTCTTAGTTGTCTTGCAGATGACACCCAAAACAAAGCTTCCGAATCTACCCAAAAACCTCCTAACCGTAGGCAAAACCCAAGCCCCTAGGTTCGTAGATAGAACCATCTTGCAAACCCGTCCAGTAAACCTAGGAGACTTAGAAAGATACGACATTAGAAGTAGACTTGCAGCCTTAGGATGGGTAGAATACATAGGGAAACAAGTACTAGTGTGTCCCATATTGGTAAAGGCATTTTTCTCTAACCTTGTTATAGAGAAGGCTAGACTAGGTGACTCACTAGTCCTTAGATCTGAAATCCTAGGAAAACCCATAGTTATCACAGATGTCGCCATTAGGGAGGCCTTTGGTTTTCCTCTGTTAGGGACCCCAGTATATTACATGTCTACCCACCATTTTCATGAGGAGTTTCCCAGTGCTGAGGTTGTGTCTGCTATATGTCTTGAGGGTTACCAGGGGATGCTTCCTACTCAAAGCATCAAAGTTTCCACTATTGCTAGGATTATGCATCTTATCATTGCTTATAACATTCTTCCTAGAGTGGGACATTATGACGAGCTCACTAGCTCAAGGACTAGAGTACTCTTTTATTCCATGACCCGCAGACGTATAGATGTCCCGGATCTTATGCTTCGTTACATAGCGGATGTTCATGTCTCTAGAAAGCAAGCCCTACCCTAGGCCTTCGTAATCTCATTTCATCTATGCTGCTGGGGTAAACAAGTCCAGATTTGAGATAGAACCTGTGCCCAAAGCAATAGACACTTATACCCTAAACCAAATGAAGATACTTGAAAACCAGCGCAGTAATCGTGTACGGTGGGCACCTGTAGAGCACAACGATGATGATGAGAACTAGAATGAGGCAGATACGGGTGGAAGCTCCTCGGCTACTACTCCTATTGGGCGATTGGATGAGTTGGAGCATCGATTTGCTCAGTTTCATATTGACCAATTGGAATGGAACAGAGGTACGACTGGTCGTCTAGATGAGTATGGTCAATGCATCGATCAGTATGGCTAGACAGTCGATGAGTACGATCACTGCATTGATGCATGAGTACGGTCAACGCATCAATCAGTACGGCTAGAGAGTTGATGAGTACGATCGCCGCGTTGATGAGATGTATGGTTGGGTGAATGAGATGTGGCAATACTATCAGACGCATCTGCCACCTCCACCACCTGAGGATGATTAGTCCAACTATTGCATGATGTCATTTATTCTATGGACTTGTATTAATATTGTACCTTGTTTAGACTATTTTGTATTTGACTCATATGGATTTGTATTTGTGAATGCTTGCCTTTATGTCTATGTGGTTACGTTGAACATATGTGATGCTTGCCTAATTGTATGGTACCATGAATTTGCATGACTCATGTTTTATTTTATTTTATTTGTACCCTTTTTGATAGATGCCAAAAGGGGAGAAGAATGTTCATCATGATAGGAGTTAACATGTTTAAATTATGGCATGATGATAGGGGGAGAGTTAAAGATATTCATATTGATAGGGGGAGCACTAAATGGAATGTGTCTTCATTATTTTATGATGCTCTCATATATGCACTAATAAACTCATGCTTCAAACTCTAAGAATTGATTAATACATTACATATAGATTTTGATCATTGATGGTTTGTCATCATCAAAAAAGGGGAAATTGTTAGCTGAGGGCTTCTCCCTTGTGCGCTACTCTCTTCATGATAATTTTGATGATAACAAACCAAGTCTACCTAACTAAGTTCTTGAAGCATGAAGATCGCAGGTTTCATAGTTCGCAACATCGGTCTCGATACGACGTACATTTACGACGACTTATAAAAGTTTGACGTGTGCACCAAAGACATCATGGGCGAGTCTAGAGAACACATGGAAAGCTCATCAAATTAACACACAGGCTAAAACCCAAAAATGAAGCGTGTAAGAAGAAAGCTAGAAAATACAAGCTCAGCCTAGGTTCGATCAATTGAATGTGGTCAAAAATTGATAGTAGACAATTCGATCGACCGGTCGATCAATTGAATCTTGCCAGAAAGTGGCAGTAGGCCTGTGGTCGCTCGATCATTCAACCGATAATCGACCGACAAGTGATCGGGCGTCGGCAATGGGCAGAAATATGCCCGTTGTCAAGCCCTTTGTTTGGGGGGGTTATAAATATCCACCCCAAACTCTCTCCCAAGCTTCTAATGATGCTTCTAAGCCTCAAAGAGTGACCTTTAGCATCTTCTAAGCTCTTTCTTGATCAAATCCATTTAACCTACCTCTTGATCCCTTAATCTCAAGTGTTCTTCATTGGAGGGCTCATCAAGGGTGCTAGGCTCAAGAAGAAGAGATGCTTTCATTGTGATAAGTTCTCTTCACCATCTTCTTATAATAGATTTGTTTTTGATTTGTTTTTAACTTAATTATACTTGAGCTTGTAAGAAGACCTAGTGTTGGGTCTTGTAATTGAGTGGTATCCTTAGCAAAGAAGGTATAAATCCACTTGTGTAAACTAAGTTAGGAGTAGGTCTTAGGAATTGAGGTGGGAAAGCTCACTCGGTAGGAAGGCGTCATACTTACGATTGTGGAAGTGCCTTCGAGGTGAGTGTTGTATCTTTCCGGTGTAAAGTCCTCGATTGTAAGATACTCTTAATTTAGTGGATTTGGGTGTGAAATCCTAAGCGTGGTGCTTAGGTAGTGGAGTAGGCATTGGGGCCGAACCACTATAAATTTTTGTGTTAGCATTGATACTTTGTTTGCATTAATTATTTTATCATTAATCGTCTTCGCATTTAATCATTCAATTATGAATTGCCTAAGCAAACTAAGAAATGATTAAAAATAAAATTTAGGCTAATTAATTTAGTTAACACACTATTTACCCCCCTCTAGTGTGGTCATTTCATCAACAGATAGGAGTGGATCCATCAAATATGGTCAATCTTCTAAAACATTCTCTCAGACCTTTTATAAGCGGAGTATACAACCCAAAAGACATAGCCATTACTCCACAAGAGAAACTCCTAATTCCATGATGGCCATTAACTCCATTAATGACCATCAACTCCACTAATGAATGACCAAAGCCATAAAGCTTCATGATGACTATAACTTCTACAAAGTGAACGACCAAGGCGATAAAGTAGTAGCTCTATGATGGACAAAACTCCATTAAACAAGTCCAAAAGTCATCGTAAATGATCAATTCCAAAACTCACCATAAATGATCAATCAAGATTAACTCCACCATATATATATATAATCAATAATCTCAGCAACATTCAAGCAACATCGCAGCAGGATAAACATTGCAACAATATAAACTTTACTGCAGCAAGAGCAGTTGAGACTGGCCAGCGAGCAGTTAAAATTGACTGTGTTGATATAGGAGACTTGCAGATCCATATCTTCTCTTTCCTCATAAATAGAGAAGGCCAACCAACTTCGATAAATGTCATTTAACAAAGAATATTAGTTTCAGCAGTTTCAAACTCAAAAGTCAGGCATAACATATCATAATACTTCGAACATAAAAGCTTTAAGAAAAACTGCCGCCATAAAAGCTTTAAGAATAACCGACAGCCCATTAATGAATACTATTTCATTTCTTCCATAATTGACTTCGGTCATAAAGGCTTCAAGATAACCGCCAGGCCATCAATGAATACTACTTCATTTCTTCCATAAATGAATAGACAATAATTAAAGATTATTTAAAAATATCTAAGATGTAAGATAGAATCATCATTAATATTGGAAACCGAAAATCATCATATTCGCAGCATCCTTATCCATAAAACCATAGGTCTCTAGGAGCAGTTGAAACTGTCCTCACACAATTGTAATTGTCTTCAACATAAGCAGAACTCCTCAACATTGTGACTGTCCTTTTAATTGAGAATAATCTGAAATACTTTTGCTTAAGCAACCATAGATCAAGTAATAGTTAGACAACAGAATGTAACTTGTAAGTCTAAACCGAGAACTTCAGCATAAATTCCACAGTAGTTGCAACTGACATACAACTGAGAACTGATTGATCATCCTTTTGCCAAATATAGTAGCAACAACTGGCATACAACTAAGAGCTTTAGTATAAACTCCATAGTAATTGCAACTGTCATACAACTGAGAATTGGCCGATAATCTTTTTGTCAAATATAACCAACGCAACATAAGCTAAATACCAACAATCTCCCCCTTTGGCTTATTTGGCAAAACACAAGCTGTCAAGAGAATATCTAGAGTATATTCCAGTCACAACATTTGCAACCAAAGAGTTAATAGACATCACACACAGTATCATAAGCTTCAGCATAAACTACTCAGCAACCAGAGCACTTGTAACTGTCTTAACAGAACTCCTCATAGGCAAAAGCAGTTGTAACTATCTTTTCAACTGAGAACAATCTGGAAATACTTTTGCCAAATATAGCCAACACAAATAAGCCAAACACTAATATTCTCCCCCATTCACTTATTTGGCAAAACACAACAGTCATCCACTCATCCACGACCATAGACAAAATATTACAACCAACAAAGTCACACAGACAAACAAACAGTCACAATAGTCAAACTAGAATACATATAACCAAAGAATAAACAAGATAAATAAGGTTGCAACTGGATGTACCATTCCCCCCCCTTTTGGCATAATAAACCAAAGGAAAAGTAACGAGAGTACCAAGATCAATCAGAGCATGAAGAATCTGAAAGACTACTAGAGCAGGGAGAAACAGGACCTGTTGAAGTTGCAGTGAAGTGCTCAATGCATTTCTTCTCAATAGAAATAAGCTGTTGTTGAAGGAGAGACATGGTTTCCCTTGCATTAAAGAATTCCTCAAGAATACATTGTTTACTAGGAGTTGAAGCACCAGAGGTGTCTTGTTAGAACCAGGCTGGGACTTCACAAGAGTACTCACCCTCTTCAAAAGCTTGTGATGAATCTTCATGGATGAACCAACTGGTTCAAGAAAACTCTTCAGATGAGCATTTGAACCCTTGCCTTTCTAGAATTCCATAAATTATTGTTGGAAAGATTAAAAATATCCTAGAATTAGAATTCAATCTACATCTAATTTGTTCAAAAATCAAAATCCCTAAATCAAAATGTATCCCATTGGTTATCTTGTACATCAACATCACCAGAAAATAGTGATGTGAGATGTAGGGATCCAGAAATACCTTGCAATTAGAAACAACACTACATAGAAGGTATTCAAAGAAGAGGATTTGATATCATGTCCACCTGCCCAGTTTATAATTTTACCATTTGATACCTCTGGTCCACCATATTTTAGAAAATCAGTATTAGATTCATCAGTAAGATCAGTTGAAGAAGAAGAAGAAGTGAAACCAAGAAACTCATTAATGATCCAAGGACTGAAAGAGTACTCTTTGTGTTTCCTCTAACAAATACTCGTTGAAAGTGACTACTTTCAGGATCAGATATATCCTCAGCAACATTGCAGTAAAACTTCAAGATATGTAATTTGTAGTAAGGAGTAACTAAAAGGTGTTAAGGCACACTAGAGGGGGGGGTGAATAGTGTGAGTCTAAGGTGATTGACTTCAATTCTACTTTGATCATAACTAATTTAAATTCCACTATAGTTTTCTAAGTTATGATTAATGTTTGATATGATTATGCTTGATAATGAGAATGAGAACAAGTGATGAGCTAAGCAATTCAAAATATCAATGAAATAATGCTAACAAGATATTTAGAGTGGTTTGGGAACCTTCCTACTCCATCACATTGGCTCACCACCAAGGATTTCACAACTACTTGTTTAACTTTTGTATTGCTACAAATGAGGGTCAACCAAGGGCTTATCTCTTCACAATGAGAGTGCCTCTACATCAAACCCTACATCAAACCTAAGGAACTCTAAAAGTTACACAAAAGTCAAACCCAAGGTGTGTCACCCACACCTAGTTACAAACTGATTTTGAGTTGAAATGAAAACAACAAACAATAAGTAGAAAATGCAAGGAGAAAAGCTTAAGTAAATCACAAACACTTAGTGAAGCTTCTCCTTGATGTCTCCTAGAGCTCCAAGCCTTAGGATGATGTCCACACCAAGTTGGAGGGCTTGAGAGTGAAGGAAGACAATGAGAGATGAAAACTAGGATTTGCACTTTAGAATCATTCTTTAAGGCTCAAGAGAATGTTAGATAGCTCAATGTAATAGTTGGGAACCTTAAGAAGGGAGTTTTTGGTGTATTTATAGTGTTGGTAATAGGGTATGGAAGAAAAGAGCCGTTCAAGCCTTGTCTCGTTCGAAAAAGAGCCATTTGGGGGCATTTTAAGAATTCTGCGTAGTTTTTAAAATTGGTTGGGGATATTCTGGGAATTCTAGATAGTTTGGAGGTTTCTAGCCTTTCAAGCCTTAATTTTTTAGGTTAATAGTTTCTAGAAATTCCTTTAAAATATGTCTTTAATTTGTTTTTACATAAAGAACAATTATTGGAACTTTTGATGGCAAGAAAATATCTAAATTATATAGCCCTCCAAGTAGCCCCCTATACTTAGAAATTTCAAAACCGTTTTTTTTTATTAAAGTTTTTGGGGTTCGGGTTTCGGTTTTTTGGTTATAAACTCAATGAGGACATCAAACTAAGGCTTAGGAATATTTACAACAAAAGAAATTAAGTCCTAAACTAATTTTAACATGCTCGACTCCGAAGCCTCCGATTCTTAATTTTTCATGATTTTTCCGACGAACTTTGGATGTGTATCGTATGTCCAACCTGAGACCAAACATTGATGGAACTATTAGTTATCATTAAAACTAAGAGTGTTGCCAAGGTTGAACCCTTGGGCCAACATTCTCCCCCTTTTTGATGATGACAAATATTTCATTATAAACACTACACTAAAGGTTCATTTTAAGCATCCAATTCTATATTTTAATGAATTTGGTATCGAAAGCTAGCTTAAGCTCCCCCTATCAACATGCATACTATTTAAGTATGAAATCCATACTCCTCCTATCTATATGCATTGTTAAAACCAAGAGTGACCAAGGTTCTCTTCCCTTTTGACATCAATCGAAAAGGCAAGAAAGCAAGGTTCTATTAATGATATCATCATGAAAACCAAAATCTTAATAAAACCGGGTATCATCATACACTATAGTCCTTCCTATCGACGGATGCCTATAGTAGGCAAACATCGATAAGTTGCAAAGCCCCATTACAAGGTATGTACATAAGTGAGGATGATACATCGAGAATTCATTTTTGAAAGACATGCAATTTTCAAATTCCGGGGAAAGTACAAATACCTTGTTGCATTCTTACGTTTGAAAATATTTCATCACTAAGGGATTTTGTGAAAATATCTGCAAGTTGCTTATCGGTAGGCACAAATTCAATAGAAATGTTTTTCTTTAAGACATTATCTCTAAGGAAGTGATGCCTAAGATCTATATGCTTGGTTCTTGAATGTAAAATAGGATTCTTTGATAAATTGATAGCACTAGTGTTGTCACAAAAGATAGAAACACAAGAATAGCTCAAATCATAGTCTAATAGTGTTTGCTTCGTCCATAGTATTTGAGTACAACAACTAGCCGCGGCTATGTATTTGGCTTTGGTAGTTGAGAGTGAACCAAGTTTTGCTTCTTGGAGAACCAAGTGTCATGTCTCAACTCAGGGTCACGTGACCAGCCAGGATATGTGTCTATACCCTGAAGTCTAACTCATGCATTTAACAACATAGGTATATGTATGCAAATGAAAACTGACATGAAAAGTAAATAAAATCCACTGAAATAAAATAAATGTTAATTTGTAATCAAAGATTTACGGACTCCAAATGACATAGCAACACGACTCAATGCATGAAAAATAAATCTCAACACGACTACGACTCTCTAAACAGCTTGCTACGAGATCATTGATGCCATCTGCCCCTCTAGTCGCGCCACGCCATCAAGCCGTACCTCACTGGTCAGGCTCTGGAAAACAAAATCAAAGAAAACCATGAGTCCATGAGGAACTCAGTGAGTGGTTCTACCGAATCTCCACTTAATTCCTAGTATATGATCATATATAAGACTATATAAAGAACATATAAAATATAGTGGTTTTGTCACGTCACCTGGCTAATCGGCCGACCCAAAATAATAAATGCACCAGTCATTCATGGCCTTGCGCACAAGGTATCACTCGGCCACTATTGACCCTACACTGCACAAGTAAATCCCGGCCATACCCGGCCCTCATCACATGACAACACTTGGCCATAACCGGCCTACACAGTCATGCATATATATATAATCCATAACAAATCATGTTCTTATATGTATTAGAGATTTAAAATCACCTGGTTCATCAACTAGGATGGCTAACTAGTTTCTGGAACCCCCACCAGATTAGGGATAATTCGTCCCACCCAAATTCTCTCGGGTATAACATCAACGCGGGCCACTGACGCAATCTCAAGACCCCTACCACTCGGGTCTAACACCAGCATGGCTCACTGGTGTAATCTCAAGATCCTAAATCCATCGCTGAGTCGGGCAATAGCCGTGCCGGCTAACGACACTCCTCAGCCCAGCCATCGCAAACACAGTACACACATAGTGCATAACAGAATTTACTAGTCAGAAGACACCTCTCGAGCTTGCACCCGTACCCAACCCTATCCCGGGCTCTATCAGAAACAATATTCAAGTACTACCCTTCCTAGGGTGCGAACATCAATCGTCTCTATGTTCTAATGGTTGACACTTATTCTCTAATAATTCATGTCCACTACTAGAGAGGTTCCACACCTTACATTTATGTCTGTAATGCTAAACAACCTTCTCTAATTTTTCCTCTACATTGGTTCATGTCAGATACAACAGTTACTCATCTATATTTAGCACATCATTGATATAATAATTGTAATAAATGTTAAATCACAGCGTACTAAAAATGAGATAATTCAGCAATTAAATTACCATAATTATCTACATAACCACAGCAATTAGATACCCAAATTCTACATTTAAATATTTAATTTTAGCACATTAAAATTAAGTTCCAGCAAGGACAATATAACGTAGGAACCCAAAAGTATGTGTTTTATGCAAGAAATATATCCTACAAGCAAAATAGAATTCTATTCTTTTATGTATCATATCCTCACATGTCAACTACTTGGGGACACATACTTTTCCTACTCTAATCCTCCTCTTCCCCACTCGGCCGAACCCTTAAACAAGGGGTTCCCCCATTCGGCCAACCCTTAGGGGTTAAGGAATTATTTTTCTACCATGTTCTATGTTTTCCTTGATCTTTACGATAATTAAACATACAAGGGAACCGGCCGATCTATAAGTTTAAACAACTTGAGGAATTGAGGGAAAATTTCAGCATGACCTTTTTCCTTTTTCCTCTATTCGGCCGACACCCCAAATCCAAGAAATCATCGCAGAAAAATCACAACCCAATCATAGATCACACAAGGAAGAAACAACATCAAGAAATCTCAAAAAAACGTCAAGAACCAAGACATGAATCATCAAATCCATCATCACAAGGGTTCGGCCAAGGCCTCCCCCAAATTCCAAGGTTCTACCACTCACCTTTGCCATGAAGGAAGGAAAGGAAGGAAGAGATGAAGACATTTTTGGTCTCTGGCGATGACACCAAGCTCTGGCGCCGCCCTCTCAGCTTTTCCCCTCTCTCGCCCACCTCGATCCACGTGCAGCTCCTCTTGAGTCGTACAGTGGATGGGTGAGGGGGTTTTATGTATATATATTTTTAATTTATTACAATTGTGCCCCTTTTTCACTTAAGTTCTCTACCCAACTCAACCCGCATCCGAATTGAGCCCCAACTGAACCCGCGATCCCAGTTCTAACCCATCATGAGTCCAACATCAAATTTCAAAATATAAAAGCACAATTTATAGAGCCATACAAAATAAGGTATCTCCAACCATACCTTCTACTCGCAGCGATCTCGTGACTCATCCTGGCTAGTCCCCGAATCGGCTCGTTGAATCAAACAAAAATTTAAATTAAGAATCTCAAGTATTACACCAAGAGACAAGACTCATACCAAGGAATTGACAACACCCACTAGTACTTTTCCTATCAATCCTACAACCCACAAAATCCGCATCCGAAAAACCAAACAAGTCAAAATGAGAAGAAGCTGGATACCACAAACCCAAATCAATAGTGCCTTTCAAATATCTCAAAATACGTTTCACGACACTAAAATGAGAATTTTTTGGACAAGATTAAAAACATGCACATTGACAAATGCTAAACATTGTGTCTGGTCTACTTGTGGTTAAGTAAAGTAAACTACCTATCATACCTCGATATCATCTCTCATCAACCCTTTCTCCATCTTCATCTTTGTCAAGCATTGTTGAGGTACTCATTGGAGTTGGTGCAATCTTGCAATCTTGCATCCCAAACTTCTTGATCAACTCCTTGGCATACTTTGCTTGACTTTTGAAGGTCCCTTCCTCGGTTTGCTTTATTTGGAGTCCAAGGATGAAGGTTAACTCTCCCATCATACTCATCTCGAACTCATCTTGCATGCATGTAGCAAACCACTTGCAAAGAGTTTCATTAGTAGATCCAAAAATGATGTCATCAACATAGATTTGCACAAGTAAGATCTCATTTTTATCATGCTTTATAAATAATGAAACATCTACTTTACCCATACAAAAACCTTGATCAACCAAAATTTTTGATAACCTCTCATACCAAGCTCTAGGAGCTTGCTTCAAACCATATAAAGACTTTTTTAATTTAAACACATGATCCAAAAAATCAAAACTTTCAAAGTCGGGAGGTTGTTCTACATAAACTTCCTCCATAATGAAACCATTTAAAAATACACTTTTGACATCCATTTGAAAATGTTTGAATCTTTTAAAACTTGCAAAGGCCAAAAGCATTCTAATTGCTTCTAATCTAGCTACCGGTACAAATGTTTCATTATAATCTATTCCTTCCTCTTGATTGAACCCTTGGGCAACTAATATAGAAATTAATGTAATATGCCTCTAGGATACCAACCCAAACTTGTTTGTAATAAATCCCAAGTCAAAACCCGAAGACGAAACCCAAAAATGAACATCGCGAGAAGAAATCAGCAAAAATTAGCAAACTATAGGATTTCCAAGTTCTAGCTGATTGGCGATCGACAACCGGTCGATAGGCCCATCAGCCGGCCATCAACCGACGGTGAGGGGTTATAAATACCCCTCATAAACCTTCACCTACCTTCCTTCACTATTGCATTGAGCCTTCAAGAGAGTTCTTAAAGACTTCTAAGAGTTTGATTTCCACGCCCGCGCTTCATCGATTCATCATCCGTTCGAAGTGTTCTTCGCGACTCGACTCCAGCTTCAAATTTCACCATTATTCAAGTTGAGGAGTTGGAGGCTTGGAAGGCTAAGAAGGGAACACACAAGCTTGGTTTACTTAATTGTTCCCTTGTTCTTGTTTTCTATAGTTGTTTAAATGTTTTTCACCATTGTAGCTTATAAGGTATGCTAGGTAAACATCTTAGGTTCTTTGTAGAGTTATGTTTTGCCTAGAAGAATAGGTGTTGAGGCTTTCTCAAATGGTTGAGAAGTGAGTCCTAACACTTGGTCTATAAAGAAGTTGGGTTAGAAATCCTTGGTGTGGAGCCAAGGTAGTGGAGTAGGTGGTTTGGACGAACCACTATAAACGCTTGTGTTTGCATTGCTTCAATACTTGCTTTCAAATTGCTATATTTACTTGTCTAAACATCCAACTTAAAAAAATATCGATTTGGTTGTAAACGGGTTTGAATCGAAAAGATTGTAGTTGAACCTAGTTTTAGCTACACACTATTCACCCCCCCCCCCCCCCCCTTTCTAGTGTGGATATTTGAACAACAGCAATGGCTAGCAATATCCTAATGGACTTTGGCATTGCTACATGATAAAAAGTTTCATCATAGTCAACACCTTGTCTTTGATAAACCTTTTGCAACTAGCCTAGCCTTATAGGTATCCACCTGGCCATCGGCTCTGATCTTTCTCTTAAAGATCCACTTACACCCTATAGGAGTGACTCCTTCGGGCAAGTCAACCAAAGTCCAAACTTGGTTGGTGAACATGGAGTCCATTTCAGATTGCTTTGCTTCCAGCCATTGCTTTCAATCAACATCCTTGATTGCATGATCATAGGATTACGGATCAACATTTTTTTGGTCATTCTTAATGGTCAGGAAGAACCTCTCAGGTTGTCGACGCAATCTCCCAAATTGACGAAGGGTGGTGAGAGGTAGTGTTTCTGCGACTGGTTCATCCTGTGGACTATCCACCGGTTGTTGCGATTTGGCATGTGGTTGTTGAACTTCATCAAGCTCAACATTTATTCCACAACCAATTTCCTCGATAAACTCTTTTTCTAAGAAAGTGGCATGCCTACTGATAAACACCTTTTGTTCAATTGGCGAGTAGAAGTAATCCCCTAAACACTCTTTAGGATATCCCACAAACCTACACTTGGTTGATTTAGAATAAAGCTTATCTTATTCTAATTTCTTGACGTACGCAAGGCAACCCCAATCTTGAGATGTCTCGGACTTGGTTTCTTGCCGCTCCATATCTCATATAGTGTACTAGAGAGAGATTTTATGGGAGCCTTATTCAGAAGGTAGATGGTCGTTTCAACCGCATATCCCCAAAAAAAAATCGAGATATTAGTAAAGCAAAGCATGGACCGCATCATGTCTAACAATGTGCGATTCCTCCTTTCAAACACTCCATTATGCAGTGGTGTGCAAGGAGGGGTCCATTCGGAGACAATCTCATCGTCCTTGAGATAATCCAAAAACTCAGTGGATAAGTATTCGCCACCTCGATCTGATCAAAGGATTTTAATACTTTTCCCTACTTGTTTCTCAACATCAGTCCTATACTCTTTGAACTTTTCAAAAGCGTCAGACTTATGTCTCATCAAGTAGACATATCCATACCTTGATACATCGTCAGTGAACATGATGAAGTAGGAATACCCACCTCTGGCTTGAGTTGTCATCGGTCCGCAAAGTCTGTGTGGACCAACTCTAACAACTCAGTGGCCCTCTCACTACGCCCAGTGAAGGAGGACTTGGTCATTTTTCCTTTGAGACAGGATTCACAAGTCGGCATCGATTCAAAATCGAATGGCTCAAACAACCCGTCTTTATACAACCTTTTTCTTTTGTGAGATATGTGAGGTTCAAATTATGTGAGGATTCACAAATTGCAAATGCCAAAGATATGTGAGGTTCAAATTATCCCTTTTTCTTTTGTGCGTTTGTTCGATATGAAAAATATTATCATTTACATCCAAGACCATTAAACCATTCAAAATGCGCCCAATTCCATATAATTCATCAGAATGATATCTGAGGCAACAGTTGCATTTCAAAGACATTTCATAACCTTGTTTGTTAGTGTTTGGCTTTTATATGTTGGTTGTATTTGGCAAAAGTGTTCCTAGTGAATTCTCTATTTTGAACATAGTCTTAACTATGAGGAGCTTTGCCTATGATGACAGTTTCAACTTTGTGAGGACACTCTCAACCGCTTCTAGAGTATGAGGATTTTTTGGATAAGTATGTTTCGAATGAGATGGTTGTTGGACTTCAATATTGATGATAATTCTCTTGATATCTCTGGTAGTATTAATCATCATTATTTATTGATTGTCCGTTATTTATTGATTGTCCATTTTGGGTATTATGAGTAGTGGAGAGTTTTCTACTCTTTATGTTTTGGGCGTTACTGTTTGAGCTCTATGTTGTTTTCAATGCTGGTTGTTTTAACCGGTGACTTTTTGGTTTGAACTGAAGACTGATTAAAGATCGGTTATTTAAGTCAATATTGATTCAGGTCTTTCGGTTGTCTCATAAAAAATTTGATGGAAAGATTTGATAAAAATTGCTCTCAATGTGCGAACACTGGATTGCCAATTATCGAGAGGAGTTGAGGCTGCTGAGTGGAGACTGCTGAGTGCAGACATTTCTTATCTTTAGGAGAAGATTGATTTCGGGTGGATAGCTCACTACAACACAAGGCTGTGTGGAGGATAGAACTTTGTGGCTAGGATGTCATAGAGAAGCAAGTAGGATTTTTACTTGTAATAAGAAATAGTATTTTTGTTATTTCCAATTCACTGTAGTACTATAGTCGGATTTCGGGTGTGAAATCCCTTATTTTGTATTTATAGAGAGTGGATTGGACATCAATTCTGTGAGTGCCCCACAGATTAGGTGACTGATTTGTCACAGAACTTCGTAAACAAACCTCTTGTGTTTGCGTGTGCTTTTGTTTTGATTCTTACTCTTCTTTTAGTAGCAGTTGCAATAGCAGTTGCAACTTCCTATTCAATTGCCCTTAACAGAAGTTTCCTAAGAGACTTGCACAAGATCATTGGTGTGACTCTTCTTTTTCAAACTCAAGATGGAAGGAATGCTAATGAGAAATTCTATCAATATTCCTCCTTTGCTTACCGGAACAAACTATGCATATTGGAAGGCTAGGATGAGGGCTTTCATCAAATCGTTGGATGACCGGTGTTGGAACTCTATAGAGATTGGCTACACTCCTCCGAAAACACCTGATGGGAATGAGCGCAAGCCAAATAACCAATACACAAAAGTAGAAATAACTGTAGCAAACTATGACAATAAAGCCCCAAATGCTATCTTTAGTGGAGTTGATCCTTCTCAATTTAAACTAACCTATGTTTGTACCTTGGCAAAGTAGGAATGGAAAATTCTAGAAACAAATCATGAAGGAGTCTTTACTCTTCAAAAGTTAAAAGTTGAAATCCTCAACACCAGATTTGAGAATCCGAAGATGGGAGAAGATGAAAGCATACAAGACTTTCATGGGCGAATCAAAGACCTCATGAACAATGCTACCAACCTTGGAGAGTCATTCTCTGAAGAAAAAGTAGTAAGGAAAGTCCTGAGATCCATGCCTACCAACTTCGATATGAAAGCTACTGTCATAAGTGAAGTTCATGACCCATCTACTATTACTCTTAACACTCTAATGGGGAAACTTGAAACTTATGAGTTGGAATTATCTAAAAAATATTCTCTCAAAGAAAAGAAGAAGAAATTTGCTTTTAGAGCTACTGAGGATGAGATTGAGTTACACCTCCTAACCTCGACCTTGACTTCCTCAGCCTCGGTCTTCAAACGGGAACCCTCCGCCACTACTGCGGCAAGATCAAGGTAGAGCTTTTCCAATTTCTCCCTAGACTTGCTTACTCTCTCCGTTATCTGGGCAAAAGACTCAAAGACAACGACATTCAGGTGCGCGACCTCATCAATCTTCGCCACTAAGACCCTTTCCACTCAACCATATTGAACCTCAATGCCTCGAGCTCTCTAGATTGTACCTCAGATTCTCTCGACATAGACTCTCTCAACCTACTCATCAGAAGGTGGACGTTCTCCTAGGGATCCACCCCGTCAGTTGATTACTTGATCAGATGCATAAGGTCGAAACAGACTCTTGAACTCCCACTGACACACTAGCCACCACCGCCACCTCTGGAGACACAAACTCATCCCCCCGCGAGCGAGTAGTCGCCCGGGGAAGCAACTTTCCATCGGAGCACCTAGCACTTTTCCAACACCTCGTTGGTGAGCCAAGGAAGACAAGAGAATTCAAAGACGTCGACGACCCAACTGCCTCTGCTCGAACCCTAGAAACTCCTAGATTCCGAGACTACAAAGCCCTCATAGGCTTCAGTAAGCTATCCACTAACGGATTTTTCCTTCTCTCGTCTGAAGTGCTTTTCCGCATTTCCGCAAGTTGGGCGTGCATACCTGGTACCTTCAGCACTGAAGACATCTCACCTGCACGATGGAAAGATTCTAGACAATTCGAAAAGAAATGGAAAAACACCTTGTAGTTATGGTACGACTAAATGGATCATGAAGAGGCAAACCTAAAACCAACACCAAGAAGGCCTACCGAAGGGGTTTAGCTACGGAAGAAGAAATAAACCAACAGGAAAACACCGACAAAAAAATTTGCTAAGAATGAATACCAAAGAACGGAAGAAAAGCTCGAAACAAGGAGGGAAAGATCCATCTTATAGGTCGAGGAATGACAATCCCTCCATCAAACGGTCAGCAACAAGGACATGATTAAATCTCAACCGACCAGCTCAACAATTGACGATTCTCTGGAAACCCCCAAGATACGAGCGGATGCTTTTTTTGCCATGATGCCTCACCCAAAATGAGGAGGCAATACCAATCAGCAACTGCCACACAAGACAATGAGATCTTTTCATTATCAAACCGATATGCCAGGCACGAAAGTCGATAAGACACAAGAACAACACAACAAAAATATGCCGATTTAACTTACTCCAAGGCGTCACCAAAAATGACTGCATACCTACTGCTTGCTCCAACCCGACCTTCACAACCGCTTGCCCCAACTTGGCATTCATAGTCGCTTGCCCCAAAACTCGTCCTTCATTGCCGCTTGTTCCAACTCGGCCCCTACAGTCATTCATTGTCATCTCAGCCCGGCCTCTACAATCAACTACTCCAACTCAATCTTCACAAACACTTGTTCCGGCTTGGCCTCGTTAGTCACTTAACACAACATGCTAAATATTTTCGGAGGTTCCTCAAACCACAAAGACACCAGGGATAGGAAAGTTGACTCTACTTAAGAGCTCTACACGCGGTCCTCCAGGCTCCGATCGAGCTCGGGGACTATCGATTGGACTAGAACTATTGGGCTCGATCGAATTAGACCTAGTAGCGCCCCTCAACCCAACTCAAATGGCTCTGCCCGAGTGCTCAACCTAGCATGGACATCCACGTCCTTCCCTATCACGAGGGATACGCCATCACAAGATCACCATCTCCGGGATTAGCCGCAACCCATTATGGGCAATATCCTTGTGAGATTAGAGGGCGACGTCAACACCTCCACCTGCAAAAAATACAGACACAACACGCCTCATGTAACCTAAGTTCCAATATCATTACCTCCACCTTGGAGTCTCACTAACTTGAGCGTTAGAGTATCTTTTGCAGACTCCCGTCGGCGTTGAACCTAACCAGGAGAGACACCAAACGAGACTAGATTACTCTAATCCTCAGGCAAGAACAATATCTTATAAAAATAATTATTAATAATACATAATTGATTATAACATTCTATTAATAATTATACACGTTGAGTTTAAACAAGGGTTAATTACAAAAATATATCCCGACTTTTGACGTGTTTCCCTAATCTATCCCCACTTTCTAATTTTTTTAATTCAATATACCACTTTTCGATTTGTTGCAAATCTATCCCATCGTTTACCCAGCGTCAACTTCACCGTCTGAATGCTGACGTGGCTATTAATCCCAATCAGCATTCAAACACGAACTTTAACTTATTTTATTCGGTCCCACCAAACCCAGTCAGCAGATCACGATAAGTTAATTTAAAAAAATCCACCTTTAAAATCGTATGCTCACCTCTTCCCCGACCTTGTCGCCAGCTCACCGCTCGCCTTTCTCTCTATCCCCAACGTCGCCTGCATCTCTTCGTGCTCTATGTCTTCATCCCCGTCAACTTTGGCATTCCTCTATTAATTTTCAACTGCTCGCTCGCCTTCCCCCTTCCGTCTGGTAGTGTTAATATAAACCCTAAAAATTTTCTATCAGTGATGATATTGTTAAATGTAGGATTTTATATGATACTGTAAAATTTTCCAATAGTGATGATATTATAAAATTTTCCAGCAGTGATGATACTGTTAAATATGATTTGTCGTTGTAGGCTTTGTTTTGATGAGAAAATTTTCAACAAAAGAGAAGGATTTCTTCTCTCTATTGAAAATTGCAAAGTTGACGCTGGTTAGATGGTGAGATAGATTTGTAACAAATCAAAAAGTGGTGTACTGACTTGAGAAAATCGGAAAGTGGGGATAGATTAGGAAAACGCGTAAAAAGTCGGGATATATTTTGTAATTAACCTACTGCTGACTAGGTTTGGTGGGGCTAGAAAAAAAATAAGTCGGAATATATTTTATAATTACCCCTTCAAACAATCATAAAAATGTAACAGTATCAAAATTGGTTTTGATAAGATAAAATAGAGAGAAAGTGGGCTTTAATTAAGAGAGAGAGAAAGTAAATGGGATTTGTTTAAGAGTGAGAGCTATTAACCAAATTTAAAATAAATAATTTTGAAAAATCTCAAATTCCCATGTGCCACATGTCAATTTTGAACGTTGTAATGAAGGATCTGTGAGAAATGGCAGGTAATAATGGCGACTGAAGACAAGTAATAAAGAGTTGTTTCTTAAGTAGGCCAAAGGGCATTTTAGTAATTGTACCTTTTAAGTTTCAAATGTATAAAAGAGCGAACTGGCTCCTTTCACGGGGAAGAGTGAATGTATTCTTTGAAGTTTACATTTTTCCATTTTTCCCCTATTGTAAGTTTTTCTTCTACAGAATACATTTTGAGATAAGATGTTGATTCATTAGATGAATGTGTTGATTTGAGTTCTTCAGCCCTTCCGTGTTCAATTTATCATCATGGTATCAGAGCAGGCGGCGTAGCTGAGGCGGAGATTCATTAGATCTAGGTTTTCCAGAATCGCAATGGCGAGAAATCGAAGATCTCAATCAAATTGATATGTAGTGGCAGAATCTGGGAATGTCGGGGAAGTGCGATCGTCTACTGATGATACGGAGTATGAAGATGATCCATTTTTAATCCAAGGTAGCGATGCATCAGGTACCCTTCTCGTTTTTGTGAAGTTAACTGGTCATGAAAACTTTTTGCCATGGCGAGAATCCATGCTCATCTCTCTGTCTGCTAAAAACAAAGAAGGATTCGTGGACGGAATAATTCAGGTTCCAGATCCAAACTCATCAAAATTCCGCATATGGAAGTGATGCAATAATCTTGTGCGATCATGGATAATTTAGTCGATCACACCAGAGTTGACTACTAGTGTAATTTACACCAAAACAACTCATGAGATGTGGATGGACCTTGAGGATCGATTTGGAAAGAGTAATGAACTGAAAATCTACGAATTAAAGATCCAGATCACAATGACAAGGCAAGGGAACTCTACTGTGGCCGCTTACTTCACAAAGCTGAAATCTTTATGGGATGAGCTGGATGCAGTGGAATTGAACTCTAAGTATGAGTGTGGAAAAGCAAAAGTGAATGTTGCAAAGGATAGACTAACCCAATTTTTGAAGGATTTGAATGAAATCTACACAAGTGTAAGAGGCCAAATTTTGTTGATGAAGCCCTTACCCAACCTGAATCAAGCCTATTCCCTTCTGGAACAAGAGGAATCCCAGAGGAAAATAGGCTCGCAGAGCAATAGAGTAGTGGACAGCATTGCACTTAACAGCATGAAACAGCCTTATGAGCAGCGTTTCAAAACTCAGAACAGTGAGCAATATGTTAAAAAAATTTGCGAATTCTACAAGAAAGTGGGTCATACAAAAGACATTTGCTATAAGCTGCATGGATATCCGAATGGGGGCAAGTAGTTTAAAGGGAAACAAAAGTTTCGAAAGATCAGCCAACAAAGCCATTGTGGAGAATAATGAGATGAAAAATGAGATGAGGGCTGAATCTTCAAATGGTAAAAAAGAAGGAAGTCATGGGGGCTTCACAGAAGAACAGTATTCCACTTTGTCCTCGACACTGCTAAGTATGCTAGGCAACAAGAACAACACAGGTACAAATTCTGCAATGGTGAATATAGCTGGTAAGAGCCTTTACAATGCTGAGAAAGAAAATTTAGAAGAAATGGATTTTGGATAGTGGAGCAACTGACCACATTGCTTCAAGAAATGTAAACTTGTCAAATGTTTTGAAAACTTCAAATAAGGGCAGGGTGTCACTGCCTAATGGAGACTCAATACCTGTTACTTACATGGGGATAGCTCATATAAATGAACACATGAAACTGCAAAATACATTATCTGTAGCAAATTTTCATTTCAATTTACTATCTGTTAGTAGGTTGACAAAGGAATTGAACTTCTCCATCACCATTAATCCTTCAAATTTTGTCATCCAGGACTTGGTCTCGAAGAAGACATTAGGGAGTGGTGATGAAGAAGGTGGTCTATACATATTGAGAAAATCACCTAAGAAAGATACTGACAGTAGCTCTAAAAAGAAGGCCTTAAATGTCACCTTGGATGCTCAAGCTTTAAGGCACCTAAGGTTAGGCCACATGTCATCAGACTTGTTTTCTAAATGAGGTTGTTCTCTAAATGTATTCCTGAATTGAGTAGTTCTTCAGACTTGTTTTGTAATGTTTGTCCAAAAGCAAAGATATGTAGATTACCATTTTGTCTCACTATGAATAAAACAAGTAGATGCTTTGAACTCATCCACTGTGATGTCTGGGTCCTCATAAGAAAAGGATCTATGATAATTGATCTTACTTCCTAACAGTTGTAGATGACTTTTCAAGAGCAACATGGACTTTTTTGTTTTCACACAAAAGTCAAGTTCCTAACATACTATTAAACTTCATAAAAATGGTGAAAAAGTAGTATGACAGTGACATTAAAATGGTGTGAACAGATAATGGTTCAGAAT
This sequence comes from Canna indica, assembly GCA_034359265.1. Lineage (NCBI taxonomy): Eukaryota > Viridiplantae > Streptophyta > Magnoliopsida > Zingiberales > Cannaceae > Canna > Canna indica. The sequence continues at coordinate 53,592,634 of CP136891.1, read as the reverse complement.
TTTTTAACTCAGTAATGAATACTTTCCTATCAAGTTTAGGCATTGTACATCATTGTTCTTGTGTAGAGACACCTCAATAGAATGTCGTGGCTGAGAGAAAGCACAGACACTTGTTGGAGATTGCCAGAAGTTTGAAACTTCAAGCACAAATGCCAATTAGGTTTTGGGGAGAATGCATTCAAACAGCAACATATTTGATTAATAGAATGCCTAGTGTGAAACTAGGGAACAAGAGTCCTTTTGAGATTCTTTACAAGAGAAAGCCAACATTAGATCATTTAAGGGTATTTGGATGTCTTTGTATGCAAGTACCTTAAAACAAGTGAGATCAAAATTTGATGAAAGAGGTAAAGAAGCAGTTTTTATGGGTTATCGTAACACCCAAAAAGGTTACAAAATATATGAAATAGAAACAAACAAGCTCACAATATCAAGGGATGTGTTATTCATAAAGCACATATTTCCTTTTGATGAAAAAGGTGCAAACAAAATAGTGTATCCAATTCCTCTAGGTTTAGTAGACAGAAACTTTGAAGAGATTGGGGATACACATATAGAGAAATAATGTAGAAAAAGACTTGGATTTAAATCAGGTTTTGGAATGCATACCTGGACATGAAGTGTGTGAGACTGAAAGTGATAAAGAAGAAACAGCTAAATAGAATGATGGTTATCACAATTCAAAAAAAAATTTCTCTTATGAGCCTGAAAATGATAGAAGTTGTGAGCTTGTTAGTAAACCAAACACACCAGAGGGAAAAGAAAGACAAGGATGCCAACAAAATACAATGATTATGTGTGTAGCTCATATATACCCAAAACTCAGTTTAGAGAGAACAACCATGGATTTTCACCATATCCATTGGCTAAATATCTCAGTTTGTCAGCCATATCAGTGGACCATAGATGTTATTTGGCATCCATTGATATCCACCAGGAGCCAAGAACATATGAGGAGGCTGCATTGAATCCAATCGGGAAGAAGTGAATGCAAGATGAACTAAAGGCTATTGAAGAAAATAACACATGGATATCCAATTGGATGCAAATGGGTATACAAAATAAAATTTAAGCAAGACGGAACTGTTGACAAGTACAAGTCAAGACTTGTAGCTAAAGGGTATATACCCAAATAGAAGGTATCGACTATCAAGACACTTTTGCTCCAGTGTCAAAATTTGCAACAGTGAGGATTACCTTAGCTGTAGTTGCTGCTTTGAATTGGCCATTGTTTCAGTTGGATGTCAACAATGCCTACTTGCATTGAGACCTCGAAGAGGAAGTTTATATGAGAATGCCACCTGATTATGGCAGAACAGGAGACCTGAGAGTTTGCAAGCAGAAAAAATTACTATATGGATTAAAACAGGCATGAAGGCAATGGTTTTCGAAGTTGTCCTCAAAAATCAAAAGCCAAGGATACACTCAAAGCTATTGTGAACCTTATATGTTTATTAAAAAATGTGACAAAGGAATAGTGATAGGTCTGGTATATGTAGATGATATAATTTTAACTGGTTCAAATGAGGAAGGCATAAGAGATCTCAAGAGATACTTGAATGATCAGTTTAAAATTAAAGACTTAGGAAGACTGACCTACTTCCTAAGTCTAGAAGTTCAAAGAACCAGTAAAGGCATTCATATCAGTCAAAGAAAATACATAATTGATTTGTTGGCAGGAATGAAGATGCTTGACTGCAAGCCTAAATCTACTCCAATGGTTTTGAATAACAAAAAACAAAAAGAGGCTGCTGAAAGTGGGGATGTTTTTGATGATCACACTGCTTACAGGGCATTGATTGGAAAATTACTCTATATAACAGTGACTAGACCAGATGTCATGTATAGTGTACACCAGCTTAGTCAATTTGTAGAGAACCCAAAGATAATGCATTATCAAGCTGCACTGAGGATCCTAAGATACTTGAAAGGAACAGTGGGTTTGGGTTTATTCTACTCATCCAGCGAAAGGACACTTGTAACAGATTACTTGGATGCTGATTGGGGGAGTTGTCCCTTGTCAAGAAAATCCATTTCCGGGTACTTAGTGAAGATAGGAACTTCCACTGTAAATTAGAAGTTCAAGAAGCAAGTGACTATGAGTAGGTCAAGTGCAGAAAGCGAGCTTCGGGCCCTTTCTAGTGCAACAGCTAAAGTGGTATGGACTCTGAATTTACTAGCAGAAATGGAGATCAAACAAGAGGATGAGGTGCTAATGTACTGTGATTCATAGAGTGCCCTGCATATTACCAAAAATCCTATGTTTCACGAGTGCACAAAACACCTTGAAGTAGACTGCTACTTCGTTCGTGAGAAATTTCAAGAAAAATTGATCAACCCTGTGTATATATCAAGCAAGGAACAAACTGCAAATATATTAACTAGAGCTCTACCAATCGAGCAGCATGAAAAGCTATGTTCCAAGTTGGGAATGGAGAACCCCTTCTCCATCCTACCAACTTGAGGGGGGTGAAATGAAGGATCAGTGAGAAATGGCAGGTAATAACGGCGATTGAAGACGAGTAATAAAGAGTTGTTTCTTAAGTAGACCAAAGGGCATTTTAGTAATAGTACCTTTTAAGCTTCAAATGTATAAAAGGAGCGAACTAGGTCCCTTCGCGTGAAGAGTGAATGTATTCTTTGAACTTTACATTTTTCCATTTTTTCCCCTTTTGTAAGTTTTTCTTCTACAGAATACATTTTGAGATGAGATGTTGATTCATTAGATGGTCATAGCTACTTTGGATTATGTCAATTAACCTTGAACACCAATAATGTCGCACGACAGCATCAATTTAGTGAATAGTATGTCATCTTCACATTGTTTTATAATTAAGTTCATTAAATAATGCCCATTTGCTAATTATCTTTAGTGGTTAATGAAAGTATGCTTTCCTCAAACACATTATCTTGCATTGCTAATTTTAGATATGTTCACTTGACAATGGTACCTCTGAAATATATGTTCGGCTATCAAGTTCATATTTGTTTTCTTCCTTAACTTCTAACAATTTTAAGGCCATAATATGAAAGAATAATTAATATTGTTAATATTAGGTAAGACTATATTTAATATTGTATGATTTTTTATATTATAATTTCTTTGTTGTCGATCTCTATTTGACGCTTCTGTTGCATAGTCATAAATTTTTAATCCCTTGACCTATTTAAACATAAGATTGTGTTTTCTAACTCAAATTGCAGTGTACATGCATACATTTTTTCTTCAAACATGAGCAATCAACTAAGGCTACATTATCGCAAAATATTTTAGAGATGATTTATTTTTTTTCACTAATAATCATAAATTGCACTTATCTTGGAGGCATCTACGGCTTCCATTATAGCGTAACCAAAGGTATATACATAAATTGACACATATATGAGCGTTTGGTCTTCATCTAAGAATGCTGCTTATATATAATAAGCAAATTTGAATATTGCTTTTTATATTAAAACAAATTAGAATGTTTCTTATATATAGATTAATATTAATTATTAATGCAAGACAATTTTTAATTTTTATACCTTAATAAAAAGCTTTTTATTTTGTATTTTTATATTAAATTTCTAGTAGTGAAAACATAATATAATATTTCTAGTAGTGAAAACATAATATAATATTTCCAATCAAAGAAACTTTTGTAGTTTAAAATTATTTAATATATTTTTTTCTATTTTTTCTCAAATTTTTATCATATATCTAAATTATATTTAATATAATGTTACCATTTCTTTTGTGTGTATTTTGATAGTTGAAATCTATGTAGATTTTATTATAATTTGTTTTGATTTTTTTCATGTAGAATATTATTACTATTAAGATTTTATTAAAAGAAACTTTATAAAATGAGTATACTTTGAAACAAAATATGTATAAGTATATAGAAGCATTATTTATGTATTGAAGTCAATTTTTCCTTAAAAATATTAATGTAATATTTTATTCTTTGTATGAGTATAAATTTTATTGTATTTTTCATAAACATTTATTTTTATGCTTAGATTTTTAATAATCAATTTATAATGATGTTATGTATTTGAATAAAATATTATTTACAATTTATAAATGAAACTTGTAATGTTATATTTAAATTTATTTAATTATTTATTATTATTTAAATAAAATTTTATTTATTTATATATATTTGCGCAACGCGCGGATTCGACTAGTATAAATATAAATAGATAACACAAGAACTCGAGAATAAATATTAGCCATAGGAATGAGTCGTCTCCATTGAGGATACAACCCATCTGCTCCTCCCTTCAAGTATAAAAGGGAGGTTGCCTACCATGAAGCATTCAGCTGCTCTCATTTCATCAATTCTTCCTCGTTCAATAAAAGAAAACTTGGGGGTCCGAGGAACGGTCTCCACCATCTCAGGAGCTCTCGTCAACCAAAGTAGAAAAATAATCAATGGCTTCAGAAGCCAGATTTATGTTCATTGGATTGTTATTCTTAATTCTAAAGGCTGCAAGTGCACAGCAGTTGGGTGAATACAATGTGAAGGCTTATGGAGCTTCAGGAGACGGCAAAACTGACAGCACAAAGGTGAGCAGGATGTTAAATGTGTATGCATGTTTCTCTTTATATATTAATTATCTCAAATATATGGAGCTTTGGTGCCTATATAAAATTAAAATGAAATCATATATGTACAACTATAGGCTTTCCAAGATGCCTGGAAAGAATCTTGTGCTACGGAAGGGAAGCCAAGGATTGTGATCCCTGAGGGAAAGTACTTAGTCGGCCCCTTGGTCTTCGAAGGGCCTTGCAAGGGCACGCAGGTGATAGAATTAAGAGGAGAACTACTCGCATCAACAGATCTCAGTAGTTATGAAAGTAATTGGATTCAGTTCGAGTACATCGATGGGTTGATCATCACGGGCAATGGCAAATTCAATGGACAAGGAGCCATAGCTTGGCCTCATAATGAATGTCCAAAGAGATGGAGCTGCAAACTTCTACCCACGGTACGTAGCATCTCGATCATTTTATCATAACTCATCTCATTGATTATATATTACATACATTATTTGTATATATATGATCGAATTAACTGCATGGGTCTATCAAATTATATATATTTTTTTCAAATAAAATTTAATTTATTGCTCTAGGAATTAGGAAAAGACCACTTGAAATCGATCCAGATGCAACAAAATTTTGGTAAGATAAAAAATTATCTGCTAAATAGGATCAAATTGGATAACTAATATATTTGAAAGTTTTGGAGTTGAAATTCTTTTTATATTTTTAATTTCATAATGTTATGAATAAATAATCTATTTTTTGTAATATTTTGTGAGATTGATAAGATTTTTTATTTTTTTATAAAAAAAATAGATTATTTATTTCATTTCTTTTATAATCAATGTTTTATTTTCAAAAAAGAAACAAGAACAACAGAAAAAAAAAAAAAAATCATTTTTGACAAGTCTTCTAAACCAAATATTTGTTTCATATAGAATAACATAATAACATATCTTCATCTACTTCATGTTGCAACGCAGTCCTTGGTTTTTAGCAATGTCACCGAAGCTACCATCACAGGCATTACATCACTTGATCCAAAGTTATTCCACATGCAAGTATTTAGATCACACGACATGACGTTCAACTCCATCTGGGTTACAGCTCCAGGAGACAGTCCAAACACTGATGGCCTCCATATCGCCGAGTCTAGCAACATTGTGATCAATAATGCAGTCATTGGCACAGGTGACGATTGCATCTCCATTGGCCCAGGGAACAGAAATTTGAGTATCTCCGGTGTGACTTGCGGCCCTGGCCATGGCATTAGTGTCGGAAGTCTGGGTAAGACTGCAGGCGAGAATGATGTTGTCGGCTTAACAGTGACAAACTGCACCTTCGTTGGAACATCCAATGGACTGAGAATCAAATCATGGCAATCTTCAGTATCTGCCTTGAAGGCTAGCGGCTTCCATTATGAGGATATCGTAATGAAGGATGTCTACAATCCCATCATTATAGATCAAGAGTATTGTCCGTATGTGTCATGTCCTGAAAAGGTATTCATATATTCAAGCTTTTGATCTATAATACGGTGGATAAAATTTGATATAATTAATATATCAAATTAAATTGGTACGTACATCTACATTCCATATACATGATGCATGCATTATTCGTAAACCAAAATATATTATTAGTCATAACAATATAAATCATGCATTGTACTAATTTTAAATCATAATCTAGTGGCTTATTTTATTCCCTTATTCTTCTTTTGCTTAGGACCCTTCTCTAGTAAAGATCACCGACGTCACGTTCAAAAACATACGGGGCACTTCTCTCGCGGAGGAAGCTATTAAACTTGTATGTAGTGCATCAAATCCTTGTGAAGGTGTGCAGTTGCAGGACATACACTTTGAGTACACTGGTGACAAGCCGAATGCAAATTTTAAATCTACTTGTGTTAATGCCCACGGTTCCTCCAACGACAATGTAAATCCCGACTCCTGCTTTTGATATTTAGGCCTTGTGTCTATGAACTTCAATTGGACTTCATCCGTCATCTTGTATCTATAAAAAAGTTTTGTATCATTTGCAACCGCAGCATGAAAGATACATATAATTTTTCCAATGCATTTAATAAAGAAAGATGACGTTAGACCATGATGGAGTTGATTATGCTGAAATCACCCACTCTACTTTGTATTGATTATGCTGAAATCTTCCCCTCTAGACAACTCTTGACATACGCTTCCATTCTTTGAGCATGAACTTGAAAAAATTGACTGGTCTTTTTGTGAGTTGAACATCCACACTAGACGGGGATGTTTTACGCTAATTCTTATGCCTAATTTCAGTTTCAACGGTTTTTTGAGTGATTAGGCAAACACAAGTAATTAACTAAGTGAAGAAGCAAAAATGTAAAGCAATTAAGAGCAAACAAGCAATGGCAATTACACAAATGAATTTAATTATAGTGGTTTAGTAACCCGCACTACAACAGATAAGACTTGTAGCCACGAAATATTACCCACGAATCATCAATTGGGGATAAGACATACCCAAGTGTTGTTAGACATACGTTTTCTTCTGGGGACCATCATGCCTGTCTGTCGGTACCAGTGCCTCCTTTCGGAGCGCCTCATCTACAACCTGAGCAAAAGAAGTGTCCTCTGTGTAATGGATCAGTTTGACGATTTGCGACCGCAACCCCTCAACAAACCTCTTGACCCTAGCGGTCTATATGGCTATCAAAGTGGGATCGTACTACAAGAGTCAAGTGAACTCCATCTCATAATTTGTCACCGACATACTGCCCGTCTGACGCAGTAGCTCGAACTCTTTCGCCCGCCTGTCCCGGACGCTCATCGGTAGATACTTCTCCACCATAGCAGCTCTAAACTCCTCCCAGGTAGGGGATAGTGCATCTGCTGCTCTGCGGTCCCTTTAGGTGTGAAGCCAATCCTTGGTTGGACCTCGCTATAACCCGATCAGTCGAGCGGTCATCTCAGAAGAACAACCAAGCTCCCTGCATAGCTCATAGCAATCTCCCAGGAAACTGGTGACCTCCACCCGCTGATCTGTCCCTGTATACTCTGGTTGCCTGAATGCAACAAAATATACATATGAAGGTGCTCTGGGGGCTCTGACCATCAGTGCCACTAGCTGGACCACCTCTGGTGCTGCGGGTACTGTCGGTACCTACTGTGGCTATTGTCTCAGCTCTTGCTCCCTGCAGAGTGCCTCTATTAGCTTAGCCACTCGGGCCTACAACTGCACAACCATGGGATCCTGTCCCACCTCCTCCCGGGCCTGCGGTGGTCTCCCACGACCCTGGCCCCGGCCTCGGCCTCGGCCTCGGCCTCGGCGCTCAGTGGAGTTGCTATCACTACTGCTCCTTGCAGCATCAAAGACCTCCATCAAGCTGGAATCACCAAAAAGAAAACATCAACATTAGACAATTTAATTCACCTTAAGTCATTAAGTAACTCAACCACAAGTCGCGTTGAGGTGCAAACTTAGCCCATTGATCTCATAATATACCCTACCATATACTGACACGCTAGTAATGCCCTATACGGTGACAACTCTAGGTCATAGTCAAACTAAACCATATGCTCTGATACTACATTGTCACGCCCCAACTCAGAGTCACGTGACCGGCCAGGGTATACATGCCTATACCACGCAGCCTAAACCAAGCACATGCCAACTCAATAATAAAACATAGCGGAAAGAAATAAGCAAGTTTTATTTCAAATGAAAAACCAAACAGAATTCATTAAAAGTAAGTTTAGCAAAATTATAAAGTGCGGAAATAATAAATCGGTTCAACGGTTCAATTACAATGAAATCTGAAATAAAGATATGAATGTCCCCAAGGGACTACAACTCTAAAACACTAAAACATAAGTGCATGACTAACTACCAAAAACTCGACTACGACCCCTAATTAGGACTGCTATGAGATCATGTGGCTCATCTGCCCTCCAGCTGGGCCAAGTGCTCCAGCCCACCTTACCGGTCAGGCTCTGCAAAACAAAAATAAAATGACAATGGGTGAGTTCAAAAGAACTCAGTGAACGGTTCTACCAACCCTCACTAGAAACCAAACACAGATATGAAGCATAAAGCAAAAATGGTTATCTAGCGACCACCTGCCCAAAGGCAGCCAAAACCCAAACGGTGAAGATTAACAGGCCAAAGCCTTCCATGCCCTAAGGCAACAAACATACTAGGATAATCGGGAAGGCCCTCCGATCTTATCCTAATATAAAGAAACTCGGGAGCAATCGAGATTGGCCCATCCGAACTTGCTCCACGAGACGCGTAGGAACAATCGAGAATCGCCCATCCGAACTTGCCCCTTTAAGATATCACAAAAATAATCGGGATTTGACTGTCTGAACTTATTCCTTAAAAGCACCTCGAGAATAATCAAGTACGCCCTCCAAACTTATTTCATGATGCCAAACCGGAACAATCGGGATTTGCCCTTCCGAACTTGTTCCAATAACGTAGGAGTAATCAGGATTCGCCCATCCCTTACCCCTTTTAAATATAGAATCTTGGGAACAATCGGAATTTGTCTATCTGAGCTTGTTCTACAAGATACGCAGGAACAATCGGGATTTGCCCATCCAAACTTGTTCCACAGGTTGGGAATTAACCATCCAACCTTTCGGGCCTAGCCCGCAATCCGGCTCCTCAACGAGCCTCTCTGTCATTCATAAAGATATGGTGCATCGTGATCTAAGTCAAGTCTCTCCTACGGTGTCTTAGGGGTGTCCAAATTGGGAAGTGTCTCAGCACTCCAATACCCGACCCCAACTCCTAGACCCGTAATGTCATAACCCGTGAGGTTTTATTTCATGCATAATTTTATTTATTAGTTCATAACAAATTATGCTGACCCCTTGGTCAATTTTATTTATGCAATTAAAATTTAGATCATCAAGATTAGGGTTTTATTTTAGCTTTCTGTTATGCCTGAAACTGATGTATCTAACCCAAATCTAATCTCCAGAGTAGGTCCTATGCTTCCAAACTATATTTTCTGGTCGAAATAATAGGTTACACAACTATGTTCAGAGAAATACCCACACCACAGCAAGTATTCTAAAATCAACACAGAATCATCATCTCAGCATGAATTTCCAGCAACATTAAATTTTTAGCATAGCATGAAAATAAATCCGAAATTTATAGAAATTAGATCCTTAATTATCATCAAAATAGAATACTAATTTTTAGATAGATCTCTCAAATTTCATACTTATTAAACAAGGCTAACAAGCACCAACAACATCATAAACAAGAAACAAGCATCATGATCAAGAACCCTTCTTCAAGAACCTTCATGGCATCAATAGCAAAATCTTAATTTTGTAAAACATGATTTCTATACAAAAATCACAAATTAATTACAAGACATGCTTGGACATATAGGAACTCAATTTGATAAGCAATTTAAGGTATGGATCTCAAGAACGCCAAAAACTCTCACTTAGGCATGTCACTAAACACCTTGAGGGCACCCTCGTCTCCACCTTGAACGAGCACCCCTAGGATCATCCTAGGGCTGCCGAACCCCATAGGGTAGGGTTTAGGGCTCCCTCAAACACGGCAAACAAAAGGAACGGCGATAATTCGAGAGATCAACGGAAAACAAAATAAGAACATCCAAGCCTCCAAAAATGGCTTCAGGAATTCGAAGAAACTCGAAAAGAATGAGGGTAAAACCACTCACATGAATAGGGAGGATGATTAGAGGAGAAATCCCGGACGACGACCCTCGAATTCGGCTTCAAGAGATGGCGGCTCGGCTCCACCAAGGAAAAGAAGTGGGCGGCGGCTCTTCCTCAAGCTACCGGCTCCAACAAGAGGAAGAAGAGGGCAGCGGCTCCTCCTCAAGCCACGGCTTGGCTTCCAAGGTAGAGGAAGAGGAAGAAGAAGAAGAATGGGCTTGGCTTTGGCGGCTAGGCTCGACGGCTCCAAGAGGAGAGAGAAGAGGGGCGGCTGGCTGGCAGCTGACTTGCGGCTAGCTGGTGGCTCCTCTTCTTCAATTGGCTTGTGCAGCTCCAATAGGGAGCCACAAGCCAAGGGGAGGTGGGTTATATGCTCCCTCCTCAACCATAACTCAACTAAATCCCATATTAAACCTGCATCCATCTCAAGCCGAACCTGAACCCGCTAACCCGATTTAACTTAATTAATCCTATTCCAATCCCATGCTACCACAAGCACCAATCATATGCATATACACTACAAGAAAACATAGCATCACCAACGGATTTGTTACCAACGGATTTAGTTTGTTGGTATTACCAACAAAATTATCAACGGATTAAAAAATTCGTTGGTAAATCAGTCTATAATTTTTTCCCTCTTCTATTTCAGCCGACCAAATATTCCCCCCCTACTAACTCACCAAAATACTATTTCCGTGCTATATTTTTTTCAGCCCTAATACAGCGACCCGACAAATCCCTTAATTTTCCCCAACCGACAAACTCCCGCGCGACCTCTCCCTACGACACCTCCCCGTCTTGCGCGACCTCTCCTTGCGACACCTGCCCATTCCACGACCTCTCCATGCGACGCCACCCCATTCTGTGCGAGCAAGGGAGAAGCTCGGAAATGGACACCGGAATGAGGAGGTACGCACCGCAGGCCAACCCAGACAGGACCAAAGTGTGGGCGGAACCACCCCCGAAACACCACCACCCGCCAGAGTACCAGCATGGGGGGAAGGTTCTGGTGGTCTATTACCTCTGCCGCAATCGTCACCTCAAGCACCAGCACTTCATTGAAGTACCCCTCTCCTCCCCCGAGGGACTCTACCTGAGAGGTAATTCAAGTTGTTTTGAGCGAATGAAGAAGAAAAATGTGATCTTGAACATGTTGTGTTTGGTTTCTAGATGTGGTCGATAGGCTTAATGTGCTGAGAGGAAAGGGGATGGCAGCCACGGATTCCTAGTCTTGCAAGAGGTAAGACTCGTGAAGAGAGATTGAGAGAACCCTAGATTTTTTAGATTTCTTGGTTAACTAACGGAATGGTGGCGGTGCAGGAGCTACAAAAATGGATTCGTGTGGCACGATCTCTCCGAGGACGACCTTATCCTGCCGGCGCAAGGGAATGAGTATCTGCTCAAGGGTTCCGAGCTCGTGGATCAAACCCCTCATGGTACATTGTCGATTCACGTCAATCCTCAATTATAAGATAAAGGAAAACATTTGCAATTTTATGACAGAACAAATGATTTATTTTTTTTTCAGATAGAAACAATCAAGCTGCGAGCAATCTAAAGTTTAGTCTATTTTTTTCATAAAGCAAGGGGTAGGCATTACGCTGTTGATTGATAGCTTCACTTCTTGGTATTACAATGGAATGGAAAGAGAACCTCAAATCTAATTTACTTATCCCTTACCCATGTTATAGGATCAAACATTTCCGCAGACATAAAAATCTTCAAAACTTGATAGTAAAGTAGGCAGGAGTTCAATATGTTGGATCTTCTGGAAAGTAACCTGCATATAATCTTCAAGTATGCAAATTTCTCTTAATTTATTTATATCTTAAATTCCGTAAATATTGCACATCATGCGCCAGGTCTCTTCTTGTTTAAACTTCATGATTCTGTAAATTTGTCTTAATCTTTTGTTAAGACTCATAGTTTTTCTTTGGTTTAGTTTGATCGTAAGTATTGAAAAGAGGATAAAAATGAAGGATTACATACCAATCTGATTCTCTTTTTGCCATGATTGTTGTATCAAGATATCAAGTGGTACACCGTACACTTGCACCATCCTGTATCAACAAACAGCAGTAGAACTGGGTTGCAAAGTTATTTATCAAAGGAGGGTAGCAACTAATCCTACCACCACATTGCCTAAAAATAAGAGTGTTTTCATTATTGCATGTTGTAAGTGAGGTGACTGTGCTGATGCACCCTTATGCTTCATGTGGCATTTTGCTGGCAGGTATGGACTGTCATCATCCCCCACCATGCCATTGGATAGAGTCCATAAAGAAAATTTGGGTAGACTTTATCTTTGAAGTGTCATAACAATTCAGCATGTAATTAATAAAAATTGTACCCAAGACCATCATATCTACCTCTTACAGGTTCATCATATGTCTAAATGTGCTATATATAGTATACAGATATGGTGCATGTGCTTGTGTATGAATTACTAAAAATAGCACTTAGACATTGTGGAATTGAGCAACTCAAGCTAGCTTAGTTGCCAAGCCTTTGGAGAGAACAGATAAGCGAGTAGTCGATCAGCTTCTGGTCAAGTTATTTTAGATGAAGTGCCGCTTGTTATGAGGGTACGTAGACAATTGAATCCTAGTACCTTTGATCATTTATCCATGTGTTTTAAGTTCAGCATCCCAACTGAAGTTGTCAATCCTCTTATTGAGATTCATTTTTGTGCTTGTAGATCTGTTATATGTGCAATAACAGACTATGTATGTTCTGTTACATCAAGGGGAGGTTACCTTGCCTTCTTTTTCAATTTCTCATGTTGGCTTGTTTTGTATTCTGTATTTTCTTGTGAAACAATTCTTCTTTTGAGGCATCATGCTCTTGTTTTCTTGTCAATTTTGAAATTTGGGTTTCAACGTTCTTTTGGTGGCATACTCTTATTAGACTCTGTATGTTCTTTTATATGTGGAATAAAGAATGCTAATTATACAGGAGCTGCAACAAGCCTTGTTCAAGAAAGGACACACAAAAGGAGACAAATTCAGCTCAATTGAAGTGTCCTCCTAGGACTATCAAAATTACATCCTGCAAGCATTCCAGGAATGATGAGAATGAATCAATGATGTCCCCAGTTTCTGATATAAGAAACTCTTCTGTCAAGCCAGATACTTGCAAATCCTCACCACTCAGTTCTGTTAAATAATAGAGCAAGTGTGTATTTAAATGAAGAAACTCAATCAGTGTCTTCGACAAGTAGCAGAGGAAGAATAAAAGTGAAGAGGATATGATCGTAAATAAAAGGCCACGGGTAAGTTGGTTGACGTAGGGGTATAAATGTAATTTTAATTCAAAATTCAAAAGTTGTATATAAGCCAAAGCGCGAGAAGTGTAGGGTTAACTTTTCATTTTCGTTTTAGCTTTCTGTTTCATATAGAGGAGAAGACTAGTTGTGCCTGTGCAGTCTCCTTAATGTTCTTGTTTGAGCAATTGCTCTTTTACAAAAAATGAGAGATGATGTTTTCAGCTCTCAACATTGTTTGTTCTTAGCTCGATGATCTCCAGGTTATTCAACATGGTATCAGAGCAGGGGATCAGTGATCGCGATTGTTTTTCGGTGGCTGATTTGGATCAATTCGTTTGTGAAGCAGATGCAGATCGGAAAGAGTGAAGTGTTTCCTTCAGATTAAGAGGTTTACTTACTTGATTCCTCAGTCGATTTATTTTCGATCTGCTTCATTTATTTGTTGATTTGTACATGGAGAGCTCAACCAACGAAAGCGGAGGAATCCTATCATTGGTGGATGATCCGATGTTTTTGAACAACAGCAATAACCCAGGTACTAGCTTAGTATCTGTCCAATTAAATGGGTGTGCCAACTATTTACCATGGAAAGAATCCATGTTGATGGCATTATCTGCCAAAAACAAATTGGGATTCATTGATGGAAACTTAAGAAATCCAGGATGTGATTCTGCGTCATATGGACAGTGGAGACGTTGTAATGATCTTGTCAGATCATGGATAACTCAGTCTATGAGTCAAGATCTGGCGAAGAGTGTGTTGTATACAAAAACAACAGAGAAGATGTGGTGTGATTTAGAGACCAAATTCGGTCAAAGCAATGAGCCTCGTGTGTTTGAGATTGAGACCCAAATTATAAACACCAGACAGTTAAACTCTTCAGTATCCTCATACTACACTCAGCTGAAGTCTTTATGGGATGAATTGGACTCAGCTGAACTTGAAGATAGGTGTTGTTGCTTGTCGGGAGTCAGGGCAAATGAAAAGAGAAGATTAAGACAATTCCTAATGGGATTGAATGAAAACTATGTCATTGTCACAGGTCAAATTTTGCTAATGAAACCTCTTCCAAGCATAGAGCACGTTTATTCTATGAAACAACAAGAAGAAAAATAGCGAGAAATGGCTCAAAATGCTGCAGGGAATGTTGAAGCAGTAGCATTGAAGAGCTCATATTACAATTCAAATGGTGGTTTCAATAAAAAATTCAGAAATGCATCAGTTAAAAGAGACAAAGAATGTGAACACTGTGGCAAATTGGGGCACACCAAAGATAGATGTTTCAAGTTGCATGGCTATCCGCCAAGTCAAAAATTCTTCAAAGGCAAGCCACCAAAGATCTGGGAACCAAATATCAAGCAGAAAACAGCTAACAATGTGCAAAAACCAGAAGATGAGTGTCATACCAGTGGGAATGCTGAAAATTCACAGGCCTATGATGAGACAGACACTGGTTTCACTGAGAAGCAGCTGAACACATTAAGGAGCTTGTTGAGTGGAAAATTCTCTGAAGGAACCTCAGGATATCAGATATCCAATTGTGCAGGTAACTCTGCATGTTTTCTTACAAATAAATGTCTACATACTTGGATTTTGGATAGTGGTGCTACAGACCACATATCCACAGTTGATACAAAATTGCATGAACCAAAACAGCCTATAAAACCTGAATATGTAGCATTGCCAAATGGAATCAAAACCCAAGTAGCACATGTAGGTAAAGCAGTTATAAATGATCAAGTATCATTGAAAAATGTTCTTTCAGTCCCTAGTTTGAAGTTCAATTTGTTGTCCATTAGTAAAATCACCAAAGAATTAATTTGTTCAGTAACCTTTACCTCCACTCATTGTCATATCCAGGACCTTACTACCAAGAAAACTCTGGTGATTGGTAGAGAGAATCATAGTCTTTACTTGATGTCTGAAGCTGCCACCGAAAACTCACAAAACCAAGTTTTTTCAATTCTTCATGATAAATACTCTTTATGGCATATGAGGCTTGGCCATATGTCACACTCTAGAATGCTTTTGTTATCCAGTTCAATTCCTGATGTAAAGGCTTCGCCTAAGTTGCATTACAACATTTGTCCTTTAGCCAAACAATGTAAATTGCCATTTCATTCAAGCATGATTTCATCTTCCACTCCTTTTAAGTTAATACATTGTGATGTGTGGGGGCCTTTTAAGGTCAAGACTCATTGTGGAAGTTCTTATTTTCTCACCTTGGTTGATGACTTTTCAAGAAGCTGTTGGACTTTTTTAATGGCTTCAAAAACACAAGTGTCAAGTATGTTAATAAACTTTGTGAACCTAGTGCATACACAATTCAATACTGTCATTAAGTGCTTTCGGACAGATAATGGTGGTGAGTTTTGCAATGCCACTTTGAAAAAAAAATTCTTAGAAAAGGGTATCCTACATCAAACTTCTTGTCCCTACACACCCCAACAAAATGCAGTTGTTGAAAGGAAGCATAGGCACCTATTACAAGTTGCTAGGAGTTTGAAGTTTCAATCTCATGTACCTTTGAATTTTTGGGGAGAATGTGTACTAACTGCCACTTACCTCATAAATAGACTTCCAAGCCCTTTGTTAGGTAACAAGAGTCCTTTTGAGTTTCTCTACAACAAAACTCCAATTCTTAGTCATTTGAGGGTGTTCGGGTGCTTGCGCTATGCAAGTACTCATCATGAAGGCAGGGATAAGTTTGAAGCAAGAGCAAATCCATGTGTGTTTGTAGGTTATCCATATGCACAAAAGGGATACAAAGTTTATAACATCTTGACTCAAAAATTCCTTGTATCTAGAGATGTAGTGTTCACTGAAAATATCTTTCCTTTCTCAAAATCCAAAGCCAATGACACCTTGATTCCTATACCAGTCATACAAGAAGATGCCAATTCAGATGAAAAATTTTTGCTCAGTCCAATGACAATCATAGACATGTCATGTGATCATGCATTTAATCCTCCTGTTGGACAAAATCCTTTGAACTCAAATCATGATTCTAAAAACATTATAGAGCATAATTCTGCTCCAGAATCAAACTCACACAATTCCATTAAGCAACCAGTGATATCTACTCCACAATACCTTCTCAATCACCTTCTTTACCCATAGCTCAAAGAAAAGGGAAAAGAAATCTCAAAATACCTACAAGGCTGTTGGATTATCAGTGTAATACCATGAGGAAAGAATCAATCCCCACAGAAACATCCACCAAAGCAAACCACACATCTAGTCCATATCCTATTTCAAAGTACCTTTCCTTCCAAAACATAAATCTAGAAGACAAAGCCTTTATAACCCAAGTTGACCATCACACTGAGCCAAACACCTATGAATCAGCTATCCAAGATCCAATATGGATAGACTCAATGCAGGCAGAGCTACAGGCACTTGAGGATAATGATACCTGGGTCCTATGCGACTTGCCACTAGGGAAACACAAGGTAGGATGCAAATGGGTGTATAGAATCAAGTATAAACCAGATGGGAGTGTCGAGAGGTTTAAATCCAAATTGGTGGCAAAATGGTAGACACAAATTGAGGGTATTGACTACCAAGACACTTTTTCTCCAGTGTCAAGGTTCACCACTGTCAGAATGTTGATTTCCATAGCTGCAGCAAATGGCTGGAAGTTGTTTCAGCTAGACATTAATAACGCATACTTACATGGGGAGCTAAATGAAACTGTGTACATGTCTAAACCACCCGGTTATGGTGATGAAGGAGACAATAAAATATGCAAATTAAAAAAGGCAATCTATGGATTAAAGTAGGCTGGAAGGCAATGGTACTCAAAACTTTCTTCTTGCATTATTTCATTAGGTTTCAGTCAGTGCAATAGTGATCCTTGTATGTATGTGAGGAAACAATCAGGGAAGGTCATCATAATTCTTGGGTATGTGGATGATTTGGTGTTAACAGGCACTGATGAGCTGGGAATACAAGAGATAAAGGTTTATTTGAATGATACCTTCAAAATAAAAGATCTTGGAGAGATGAAATATTTCCTAGGATTGGAAATTCAGAGGGGAGAAGAAGGTATACATGTAGGTCAAAGGAAGTACATCCTGGACTTGTTAAAGGAAATGAACTTAGAGTCTTGTAAGCCACAAGCAACACCAATGAAGGGGCATTCAAAGATTCATGAACTTGACCTGAGAAGTGCGCATGAGGATGAAGTGGTTGATGAGACTGCATTCAGGAGACTTGTAGGAAAGTTGTTGTACATAACCATTACTAGGCCTGATGTATTGTATGCAGTGCATTGTGTCAACCAACATGTACATGAACCAATGACAATACATTACAAAGTAGCAGTCAGGATAGTAAAATACCTCAAGGCTACACCTGGGTTGGGTTTGTTTTACCCATCCAAAACAGAGATAAGGATCACTGGTTTCTGTGATGCGGACTGGGCAAGTTGTCCTCTTTCAAGGAAATCAGTTACAGGATATTGTATGAAATTGGGACAGTCTTTGGTATCTTGGAAGTGTAAAAAATAGGCCACTGTTAGCAAGTCTTCAACTGAGAATGAACTGAGATCAATGTCCAGTGCTGCAACTGAGCTGGTGTGGTTGGCTAAAATGCTAACTGAGTTGGGTTTCAAAGCAAATGAACCAATAGATCTACTGTGTGACAATCAAAGTACGATTCACATAACGAAGAATCCAGTCTTCCATGAACGCACAAAACACTTAGAAATAGATTGTTACTATGTTAGAGAGAAATATCAAGCTGGATTTCTTACTCCAAAGTACATACCAAGCAGAATGCAGGAAGCGGATATCTTCACAAAACCATTACCAAAAGAAAGACATCAGCTACTAGTTGACAAACTGGGATTGCAAAATCCTTTTTTGCCATCTCCAATTTGAGGAAGGAGTGTTAGATAATAGAGCAAGTGTGTATTTAATTGACGAAACTCAATCAGTGTCTTGGGCAAGTAGCAGAGGAAGAATAAAAGTGAAGAGGATATGATCGTAAATAAAAGGCCATAGGTAAGTTGGTTGACGCAGGGGTATAAATGTAATTTTTAATTCAAAATTCAAAAGTTGTATATAAGCCAAAGCGCGAGAAGAGTAGGGTTAACTTTTCATTTTCGTTTTAGCTTTCTATTTCATATAGAGGAGAAGATTGGCTACGCCTGTGCAATCTCCTTAATGTTCTTGTTTGAGCAATTGCTCTTTTACAGAAAATGAGAGATGATGTTTTCGGCTCTCAACATTGTTTGTTCTTAGCTCGATGATCTCCAGGTTATTCAACAAGTTCACCAAATGGTGGAAGTAAAAGGATTATAGATACTTCTTCGGCCAATGGATCATCCATGAGGTTAGAGTCATTTAGAGAAAATAGAGAGAAGGTGTTCAAGATTGAAGAAAGTTGCGTATATTTCCCATGTTTGCTGACACTGGATTTTTATGGTCATTTGTTTCTTGCTCCTCATTTGTTCTATTTGTTCCGTCAGGCTTACTTCTGGAGCTCGGGTTATAATACAATCTAGATGCCGATCAGATGATAGTGAAGGTGGCTATGATTGACTACGGGAACCTATTATTGACGTAACATGCCTCCCATTTCACTATCAATTGTTCTCTTCACAGTCGTGATTGGTTTTCGGCCTCTATTATTTTAGTAGTCAATTCTTAGTGGAGCTTAGTAATATTTTACTCAGGGATTGGAGTTTGAGTGCTACTTGTTCTTAATACTTATGCACCTTCATTGTTTTCAACTGTTCACTTTGGTTTGCAAAATTGCATGTAAGTATGTAACTATTTCTTGGTCTGTTCTACATTTGCACATAATTAGATCTATAGAGGAACGGGAGAATCCATTGATGTGTTTTATTATGCGAGTAAAATATAATGTGATATAATTATGTGAGTTAAATTGATGTGTTTTATTATGCGAGTAAAATATAATGTGATATTTCTTCATACTTATGCTCACTAGATATTATTCTGCTTGAACTTAGGAGGTTGCTGATAACAAGTCCTATAGGATGTAACAGTTGACCCGACTCTTCCTCGTACAAAAGCTGTAAAGTGTGATGTTTGCAATCATCCAGAAGTTGAATTCTTCCAGGTAATCTTCCTTCCTAAGTTCTTCCACAAGAATTTAGTAAACAAACTCTTTGAGTCAAGCTGCTTTAACACTGACTTGCCTAATTTAAGAAATAAAGAAATCTTGATTTAGATGGTTCACTCTTCATCATTAAGTTGCTAAAGGGGGACAATATCTTCATCATTGCAGTCTTTACCAGAATTTTGGAGGGATCATCCGCTTGTAAGTAGTTTTTTCCTATTACGAGGTTTAATTATTTGACATATCTTCTTTATATTTTTGGAGTATTACACAACAGAATTATCCCATGATAACTTTTTGAACAACCCTTTTTTGGGATGTATTCCGACTTGGATGGAGGGGTAATGACTATTTGGTCTATCATTCTAACCAAGAGAATAGATTTATTCTTCAAAAAATGTATGACTAATGTTTCTTCTCTTATAGTGTTATTTATGTTTTTTATGAAAGAAATCTAAATTCTTTCTCATTTGTTATTCATAAATGGAACTAATTTATCTTCTTGACAATATTAAAGATAACAAGAATGGTGTAGGTAAAACCTTGTAACAAGAATGGGGAGGATAGGGATTGTCGGTTCCTTAGATCTACTAATTTTAGTCAAATTGATCCTTGTAACAAGAATGACATGTAGCATACTATGAAGTAGTTCCACAAGAACAAAAGAAGTCAAATTGATCTTTGTCACGGAATTAGAATCACTTCAGCCAAGCATAAATTAGCTAGAGGTTTTTGGTGATGATAAGTTTAATAATAATACCTATTAATATGTTATGATGACCAAGTGATATGTTATGATGACCAAGTAATTCCAGGTGATGATAGTTTTTAACTTGTAATTGATTTTGATATTTGAAAGGCCATAGTAATTTAGTCACTTCTTTTTAGGCTTCTCCGGGAGAATGGATTCACTATTCCCCAAGGTACGTGACTACTAATTTAGTCAGTAATTACTTACGAATCCATGCATGGTGAATCATTAATTTCAAATTAAGCAAGCCAATATCACTTTATCCAATAAACACTTTTATTGTTGAATACTGCAGATATATTCAACAGCTTCAGAGGTGAGCAGGGATGCTTTAAATCCAGCCTCAAGGACCAGACTACAGGATTGTTGAGTTTGTACGAGGCCTCATATCTCGCAAAAGAAGGAGAGATGGTGTCGAATGATGCCATGGATTTCATCAGTAAACACCTCCAAAATCTCATAGAGATGAAGGAATCTGATGTCCCGCCACATCTCAGGGAGCAAGTAGCCCATGCCCTTGATCTTCCACTAAACTGGAGGATGCAGAGATTACAAACAAGGTGGTTCATAGAAGCATGCCACATGAATTCCATCGTGAACCCACTTCTACTGGAATTTGCTAAGCTGGACTTCAACATGCTTCAAGACATCCATAAGAAAGAACTCTCAGATTTGTCACGGTATATAAACTAATGACCAGTCTCCACAGCATTAATTCTCTCTTCATATATCTTGTTAACTGATGCACTATTGATGTGTATAATATTAGATGGTGGACAAATCTTGGCCTTCCGCAGAAATTGCCATTTTTTAGGGACCGGTTGACGGAGAACTATTTGTGGAGTGTTGGTTCGGCTTATGAAGCAGAACACTGGAGTTTCAGGGACATACAAACCAAGACAAATTGCTTCATAACAATGATAGATGATGTTTACGATGTACACGAAACATTAGATGAACTTGAGCTTTTCACCGATACCATCAATAGGTGATTAATTAACCTTGATTCACTAGCTAATTACTTCCTAAATGAAACAGAGTAGTATGTTTAATTTTGAGTGAAAAAATAGTATTATAATGATACATGTTTATGCTGCCTAATATATTTATTTCAGATGGCATGTGAATGCAATTGACAAGCTTCCCGAATACATGAAGCTCTGCTTTCTAACAGTCTTCAATACATCCAATGATGCTGCTTATGGAGTACTGATGGAGAAGGGCTTGGACATAACACCACACCTAAAGAGAGCTGTAATATATACACTTTCTTTTTAATTTGTTTTAATTCTCTCTATACAATTAATATATTTCATTAATGGTTAATTTCAGTGGGCAGATCTTAATATATTTTAATATATCCTATGATGCATCATTTTTATTTATATATCTCATTCATGTTTTTCCAGTCAGGAGGAAAGCATTCAACATGGTGATCTCAGGGCTGGAGCAAAGGGCAGCTGTAGATGCTACGAACAATGAAGCACTAGAGCAATTGGGAGTAGTAGGAGTAGTGAGAGCTATTGGGAGTAGTGAGAACAATTTTTATTTTGGCATTTGACTTTTGTTCCTAAATCTTATGATTTCTTTTTTCTTTTGGCATCCCTCTAGTTGTGTAGATACTCGATACATTTCTATATACTTGTAGATGCTTTATACTTTTACATAATTGTTGAATATGAATTTATTTTTGTTAAGAAATTTGATTTTAAATGTGAGTTTATGATTTTTTAAGTGGTTGTATAATTAGGAAATTTGATTTTAAATTTGATATGTATTATGTGTGGTTGGATTTTTTTATCTGTTGGTAATACCAACAGAAGTGTATCTGTTAGTATTACCAGCGGATATTATAATCCGTTGGTATTACCAACGGATATTATAATCCGTTGGTAAATACCAACGGATATAATAATATCCGTTGGTACTACCTAGCAGGGTAACACCGACGGATTTACCAACGGATTTTTGACTATTACCAATGGATTTAGTCCGTTGGTGATGCTTTATTTTTTTGTAGTGATATCATAACAACATAATGAAAAATAACTCAAGCACACGCAATAGGATAATTAAATAAATTTATCATTGCAGAAAAGAAATTGCATATTTCACATTCTTACTTACCCGAGCTCGCAAGCTCGCACCGGACCATGAGTCGACTCGGCTCGACCTCAAACTAGCCCGCTAGGCTGACAACACGCATAATAAATGGAAACTAATATTAAAATCTAGGATATTACAGATCTGTGATCGTGTTGCAACATGTTCATGCTAGTAGACATATAGTGCTGCATTCAAACTTTATCTCATAAGGTCTGTTACGAGGTTAGCCTGTTGTGTGTGACCCATTGGGCCCCACACTAAGCAAGCACTAAGTTGTTCACAACGGAGAGTCGGATCAAATAGAACGACTTCTAATCGAATCTTACGAGCCACTACTAAACCCCTTCATTGTGGTCGTGAGGGACTCCACTCACAAGTCAAGATATATTGACGTCTAGCAACGTGTCATGACTACCCGGATAGTGTGAGGTTCAATCTACAGGGTTCGAACGACCTTTAGTGATTAGTTACCGTGCAACTAAATCCCTTGGCTACAATATCCCGAAGTCGACTAGGGTACAGAAGAAGTGTCAAACCCTAATACTGATTCATATGTATTCCACTCGCCAAGATGTCGTCTCAATAAAGAAATGTCAAAAACATGTTCCTGACTTTCATATCTATTGTGGCCAAATATTTTTGAATCGACACTTTCAGGGACTCATAGGACATTATATCCTCTCACTAGGAGTAACCGGTTCCAAGTTGGTCGCTCACCTTCCTCCATGAATGCTTCCCCATGATCAGTAATACCCGACACATGATACTGAGGGCCACATAGGGATAAAACCAAAGCAATGAGACATCACTTACAAGGTAACCATGACAACCTCATGTCCAAGGACTGCTTGCACCTACTACCACCCAAGGAACATCCTATTGACACTTATGTAAGGATTCCATTTTATGTTCCTCGCGCAGGCCCGTTCAGTGAACTCATTCCCTAATGAGCACCTGCACTTGTACATTAATGATGACTCATAGGTAACTATGAGATCAACTACCCCTTATCGTATAGGGCATGTATCGAATGAACTAGTCTATCCAGAATCACCGATCCCCTAATTGGTGATCATACGACTAGGAATATTTAGAACATGGGCATATGAATTCCAAGTCTCACTTGTATGAACTCATCGTGGACTCGGAATCATTTGCCTGGGTTCATGGGGTTCATCACAATCTTTATCAATAAAGATGCAGCATATCATGAAAAGGTTGTCTTATTAAGTTGATTACCCTTGAATAGTCCTTAAACACATCGACATGTGATTGGCTCAAGAGTACTATTCTCTTCATCGACATGCGATGCGACTCAACCAAACCGTGACTGGATATTGATGGGATGAACCCGACCATTAATTAGTGTTGGACCCGACCACATTTGATGTGGTCGGTTGAGTCAAAATTGAGGGAGTCGGGTATTTTGAATAGCTGACTTAATCAAGGAATTTGACTCCTTGATTTTAGCTAAGACCAAGTCAGTGATGACTTGGTCTATGATCAATTGGTTGACTCCTAAAATTTAGGAGAGATAAGGTTGGGATATTGAATACTCGAGCTTACGGGCGGTAGAAATGGGCATGACACGATAATTGCATGCTTGGGCCGAGGAATTCAACCCCATAAGCTTGTCGGGCCAGGCTGTCACAATAGCATTGTGGGCTAAAACGGGTCGGCCCTTATCGGGCCAGCTCGGCCCGTTTGGCCCGCTAAATATTAAAAATATATTTAATTGCTTGAAAAAGCTTCCTTACACAGCACCTTCTAGCTTCCGTCAAGCATATCTCTTGATCATCTTCTATTTTAAATCAATGTGATTTCTTATTCTTGATTGGACTAGGTATTAGAAAAAATAAAATGTTACCATATAGCAACTTATTATTTATTAAATTTTGAAAATTTTGAAAATAATTTTATAATTATCTATTGAAATTGTATTTTAAAAAATTTGATTCAAATTTTGATTTTCTTATTATTATTTTATTTAATTATATTATTGCATTTCAAAGAAAATCAAATTATCCAAATTAAACCAATAACTTTCTATATAGTAATTATTTACCAAAATTTTATTTTTTTATTCAATTCGGCTATTGCATTTTATAAAAAATTCAAAACTTCCAATCAAACCATTTTATACTAGCAAACTACGGATCTCAATCACACTAGTCAGCCGCCTCCAGTTCTACACAGCCTCCACCTTTACGGGATCCACCCTTATCCCTTCTATTTTGAATATGAAATCTCAAAACCCCCTCCCTAGCATAATCGATTCAAATAGGCTCACTTGGCCTAATTATGTGGACTGGCTCTGCATGGATACATTATGGACACTCATATGGAGCCCTTATCAGAAGGGGCTACATATGAGGAAAAGGCCGCTTATGAGAAGTGGCAAGCCAATGACCTACAAGCACGATGTTACATGCTAGCTTCCATGAGCAATGAGTTGCAAAAGCAGCTTGAAAACATGGACACTGTTGGAGGAATTTTGCTAGACCTCAAAGAGGTGTATGTTGAGTAAAGCAATACTGCTAGATATGAGATATCTAAGGAATTGTTCCAAAACAAGATGCCCGAAGGGGCTCATGTAGGAGCTCATGTGCAGAAGATGATCAGGCTGATAGAACAGCTTGGAATCTAGAGTTCTACATAGATTTTGATCTTCATTTGGATTTGATCCTTCAGTCTCTGCCTGGTTCTTTCTCCCAGTTCATTGTGAATTTTCACATGAACAAGATTGAGTGTATGCTTGTTGATCTGCATAATATGTTAGTCACATCCCAAATGGCCTTGCCTGACAAAGGGAATGAGACCGTTCTTGTAGCTTCTGCTTCTGGTAAGACTAAGAAGAACAAGAAGAACAAGAAGGTTACTAACTCTAAATCATCGAGTGGAGTGTCCAAGAAAAAATGCAAGATAAAGGATACTGCAAGCAAAGGAAAGTGTTTTCATTGTGGCAAGGTTGGACGTTGGAAATGGAGTCATTGAAGGCAGATAAAGGGAACGCCAAACCTTCAGAATGTAAGTCTATTTCCTATTTTTCTAAATCTGATAGTCCATATATCTCTACTAGTGCTTGGGTTCTTGATACGGGTGCAAGTTCTCAAATTTGTACCTTAGTGCAGGAACTGGTATGGTCCTTGGAAGAAATGAAGCCATTTTAAAGATCGGCAATGGAGCAAGTGCTGCAGCCAGCCTACCTTCCCCTTGAAGAGCCCTAGCTGTGGAAAAATGATTTGGGAGTGAAAACCAATGTTTAACAGCCCAAATCGAGATGTTGACATGATCCTGTGGATAACCCTCGGCTGACTACGCACACTGTCGCTCAAGACCTGAAGAAAGCAACTGCTCAAGAAAGAGGAGACCGGTTCTCATCCTATGCAACGAAGTCTCCAACACCCCTCGATTGGAGAAGGACAAAGATCTCAAAGCCCAGAAAACCAGGATTGTCCTCCCTCTCGACACGGGATCCTTTGCCGAACACATCATGGAAACCAGCCTCCAACCGATAAGCGAACTGCTTGCCACCTTGACACCCTACAACGGAACGGGCGATCCCGCACTGCGCCTGACGATGTTCAAGACCACGATGCTCTATCACGGGGAGACCAACCCCGCACTTTGAAAAGCATTTCTAACTTTCCCGAAAAAAATGCTCTATTGTGGTTCGCCTCCCTACCGCTAGGGTCTATTCATTCCTTTGAAGACCTCTCCCGTGTTTCCCTCACTCGGTTCACCACATCACGGGTCTACCACAAGATAGAGGCTGCCCTCCACTATGTCAGGCAGGGGCAACTTGAGCCCCTAAGAGAGTACTGAAAGAAATAGTGCCCTTGAGCCAATCACATATTCATGTGTAGGGAACTATTTATGGTTAATGAATAATATGAGGCATCTTTTCATCAAATGCTACATCCATATTTTGTATATATTAGATTGTGATGAAACCCATGAACTCGGGCAACTAATTATAAGGCCATGATGAGATCATGCCAGTGAGACTTGAAATCCAGATGCCCATGTTCTAAATGTTCCCAGTCATAGGATCACCAATTATGGGATATATTGATGATTCCCGATAGACTAATGCACTTGGTACATGCCTTATACGATAAGGGATAGCTGATCTCACAGTTACCTATAAGCAGTCATTAATGTATAAGTGCAGGTGCTCATTAGGGAATGAGTTCAATAAACGGACCTGAACGAGGAACTCAGAATGGAATCCTTACTTGTGTGTCAATGGGATGTTCCTCGGGTGATATTAGGTGCAAGCAGTCCTTGGACCTGAGGTTGTCACGATTACCTTGTGAGTGGCAACCCATTGCTTTGGTTTTATCCCTACATGGCCCTCAGCGTCATGTGTCGAATATTACTGGGCATGGGGAAATATTCATGGAGATAGGTGAGCAACCAACATGGAATCGGTTACTCCTAGTGAGAGGAGATAACGTCCTATATGTCCCTACAAGTGTCGACTCGGGAATCTCTGGCCAGAGTAAACATGAAAGTCAGGAAGATGTTTTTGATGTTTCATTATTGAGACGATATCTTGGCGGGTGGAATACATATGAATTAGGATTTGACACTTCTTCCATACCCTAGCCGACTTCGGGACGTTATAACCGAGGGACTTAGTTGCACGGTAATTGGTCATCAAAGGGCGTTCAATCCCTGTAGATTGAACCTCACACTATCCGGGTAGTCATGACACGTTGCTAGACATCAATCTTGACTTGTGAGTGGAGACTCATGACCACACTAAAGGGGTTTTAGTGGTGACTCGTAAGATTCAAATAGAAGTCGTTATATCATATTCGAGTCTCTGTTATGCACAACTCACTACTGGCTTAGTGTGGGGCCCAATGGGTCACACACAATAGGCTAACCTCGTAACGGACCTTATGAGATAAAGTCCGAATGCGGCACTAGCATGGACATGCTGCAACACAATCACGGATCTCGTTTATGGACATGATAGGAAAGATATTTCCTATAGGAACGAATACGCTAGGAATGAGTTCCTCGGTAACCCTAAATTATAGGGATTGACACATGATAAATCTTAATCAATAAGAATTTAATTTATAGAGATAAATTTATATTTATATTTAGTTTGATTTAATTAATTTTGAATTAATTATAAATCCATTAAATATAAATTATTGGTTTGGAGGCAAATTCCGTAATTTTGAATTTCGGAGAGAGGATTTAAAAGGGGGGGAGGGGGGTTGGGGTCCACCATGGGGCCATCTACTCACCTTATAAATAGATGGCCTAACCTCCTTTGAGAAGGGTTAAACAAATTGGTTAGTGATCTTGGAGAGGAGCAAAGGCTTGGATTCTTGAGAAGCTTCTTGAAGACTAAGACTCCGAAGAGCTCATCTTGATCTCCATGGGTGGCCGGCCATCAAGCTCCTCCTTCCCGGGTTTGTGAAGCCGATTTGGAGGTCTCTTCCTCTTGGGTGTGTCATCTCCTTCATCTTCCTCCTCGTTCCATAGTTTTCTCGCCTCTTCCTCCCTTTTGGTGCTCGGTTCTTGGTGGAAGGGCCAGCTTCACCTATGTGCGATTTGGGGTTGAGTTTCCCTCTCCATTGAGCCACAACATGTCTTGGTGTTCGCTGTCCCTTGGTTGCGAGGTGTTTGGTGTGGACCTTCCATTGGAGGACGTGCACTTGGACGTCTTGAAATGGGGATAGGATCAGCCTTACCATCCGTGGTATAAGGTATATCATCTCCTTCTACTCGTAGATTGAATTTCTTAAAGATTGCTAAAGTTAATCGTTGGTTTTGGATGGTTTGTATTTTTTTAAAATCGCTTTTTCTACTGTGCTTCTTCTTCTATCCCAACAGTGGTATCAGAGCCACATTTAGCAATTTTTCCGGAATTTTATTACGTGTTATTGTTGCGTTTACGGACCGTTTGCTCCCTAAACATCAAGCTGTCCGGTTTTTTGTTTTCAGGGGTTCTTGAGTCATTCTTTTGGCTCCATGGTTCATGCAATTAATCAAGGTGGTAGCCTACTGTCCAAACTTGTCTTGGACAGATTTCGGACTGAAGAACCCCATGGGTTCATGGTTGAACAGCCCCGAAAACTGAAATTTTCAGCATGTGTTGTTTGCACAGTTTTGGGTGGAAACGTAACCCGATTAGCGCGTTTTTGGATTCTATTTTTCCTTTCTTTTTCTTAATTTTTAATATACATGAAAGGATGATTATCGATGACACCTATGTGCTGTGACTGTGTGTAAAATGTGGTTGTGTTGTTTGCTTATAAATTTGTGAAATTTCAACATTGTAACTTTTAAATAGGACATGTGTACCCCTGCCTTCTTCTTGAGTATTCTGATTGTAATCTTCTTCTCCCTCTCCTTAAAGTTTTCCTCAAGGATTGTTTGGAGTCTTATTCTTTTAGTTTTGTAAAATTAGAAGTATAGGGGTAGATTCGCGACGAGCACGCTTGCTGCCCCGTTTTGGTGCGCACAGGGGGAGAGGAGGTGTTCGGCTCCATGATGATGACGTCTTGAACCCCGGGAAGGCACTGATGAAACCGACAACCTCCAAGATGATTTTGGGCAGCGCCTTGGTGAGGCGGAGCTCCCTAAAACCCTAAGATGATGGCCTTGGTTCGCCAGGTGTCTCGGATGGAACCCTTAGAACATCCACAATCATCTTTATTTACTTTATGCTTTTATTTATTGTTTTTGCTTCAATTGTTGATAGCTTAGATAATTATGATTGCATGAAGATACCCTCCAATAATATTGATTCCGAATGGCTATGATATTAAGAATATCGATCACGCCTTCCATCGTTGTGAGGTACAAGTGTGTCTATTGTCACAACGGGATTGTTGTATCTCATATGACACATATCCTTGTGTCTCTACTACTAGCTTGAACGTGACTTACCTTGTTGACCAAACTCAAGGGTGGTTATTTTCTCGCTAGGCTAAACAAACGATGGGTCCGACTCAACTAGGGCTCCTTGGTTTGTTGTGCAAACACAAGACCATGGTAACCCTAGAGGCAAAACTTGATGGAAGTCGCATAACGATGTGATCGGTAAAGAGTTACCTACCCATGAACCTATTAGGGTTTGTTGTGTTAAATGCGAGACCCGAGTAGGAGAAGTGGGGCTCCATCTTCCCCTAAGGAAGTCTACCAACGAGGGTTTCCCGCTTCCTAATAGGAGGGTCATTTGGGAACTGCAAAAATTAGTTGGAGACATGATAAATTAAAAGACCATAATAATCATGCATATAGAATGGTATCTCATGTTTGTTTTTATTTTTCCTTATAGCATTTCATTGTTGCCATGTCATCTACACTGTCATTGTGAAGCATACTTGATGCAAATAAACTCACTGGACCGAGCTATGTTGATTGGTTGCGAAACCTGAGGATTGTCCTCACCCAGGAGAGACTTTTCTATATTCTTGATAATATGCCACTAAATGCCCCTTCTCAAATGGCTACCGAGGAAGTGAGAACCACTTACAAGAAGTGGCAAAATGACGACACTATTGTTCAGTGCATAATGCTCGCCTCTATGTCCGATGTGTTGCAGCGACAACATAAAAAGATGGACGCAGGGGCCATCCTCTCTCACCTCAAGGAGTTGTACGGTGAAGTGAGCCAGACTGTTTAAGTTGTCAAAACAACTCT
The DNA here is from genome assembly GCA_034359265.1 of Canna indica. Taxonomy (NCBI): domain Eukaryota; kingdom Viridiplantae; phylum Streptophyta; class Magnoliopsida; order Zingiberales; family Cannaceae; genus Canna; species Canna indica. The sequence goes on along the minus strand of CP136891.1, from coordinate 53,562,518 downwards.
TCTAGGCCAAGATGGCGGCAGGGACCCCTATTGAAACTCATGTTCTCAAACTAATTGATTTGATTGAGAGGTTAGAGGAATTAGGCATAAATATTAATAAGGGGCTAAGTCAGGATTTAATACTCCAATCCCTTCCAGGGTCATTTTCATAGTTTATCATTAACTACCACATGAACAAGCTGGACGCCTCACTTCCCGAGCTCCTTAATATGCTGCAGACTACTAAGTCCCACCTTCCGAAGGAAAAGGACAAAGTCTTGTTAGTGGGTAGTGCCCCTAAAAAGGCAAAGCTGCGCTCTGTTAAGAACAAAGCGAAAAACAAAGATGTGAAACCCAAAAAGGATATCAAGAAGAAAGGGAAGAAGGCTCCTAAGGGCACTTGTTTCCATTGTAGTAAAGATGGCCACTGGAAGCACAACTGCAAGGAGTATATAGCAGAAGTAAAGCAAAAGAGGGCTTTTGAAGCTCAATTTGCATGTGCATTTGTTATTGAAATAAATCTATCATTACAAAATTCTACTTCATGGGTATTGGATACTAATTGTGGTGCTCACATTTGCAATTCATTGCAGAGGTTGAGAATAAGTAGAATGCTAAACAAATGTGACTACGACCTTCAGGTAGGCAATGGCGCAAAACTTGCAACTTTAGCTGTAGGACCTATTATTTGTATCTGCCATTAGGCAAAACCATTGAATTGATCAATTGCTATTACGTTTTAGTTTTAATAAAGAATATTTTTTTTGTTACTTTGTTGCTAGAACAAGGTTATGAAATGACTTTAAAAGGCAATTGTTACCACATATATCATTCTGATGAATTATATGGAACTGAGCACATTTTAAATGGTTTGATGGCCTTAGATGTAACTGATAATGTTTTTCATATCAAACAAACGCACAAGAGGAAATGAGATAATCTGAACCTCACCTATCTTTGGCACTTGAGACTGGGTCATATTAATGAGAATCGGATTAACAAGTTGTACAAAGACGGGATGTTTGACATTTTCGATTTTGAATCAATACCAACTTGTGAATCCTATCTCAAAGGAAAAATGACAAAGTCCCCCTTCACTGGGCGTAGTGAAAGGGCTACTGAGTTGTTAGAGCTAGTCCACACAGATGTTTGTGGACCAACGACAACTCAAGCCAGAGGTGGGTATTCCTACTTCATCACGTCCACAGGTGATAGATCAAGGTACGAATATGTCTTCCTGTTACATAAGTCTGATAATTTTGAAAAGTTCAAATAGTATAAGGCTGAGGTTGAGAAACAAATAGGGAAATGTATTAAAACCCTTCGATCAAATTGAGGTGGTGAGTACTTATCCACTGAGTTTCTACATTATCTAATAGACAATGAGATTGTCTTCGAATGGACCCCTCCAGGCACACCACAACATAATGGAGTATCTGAAAGGATGAATCGCACGTTGTTAGACATGATGTGGTTCCATGCTTTGCTTTAAAGATCTCACTATTGGCGAAATGGCGACACTAAAGGGGGGGTGAATAGTATGTTTACTAATATGATTAGCCTAAATCCCAATTTTAATCGTTTACTTAGATTGGTTTAGGCAATTTGCAATTTAACGATTGGATGTGGAAGCGATAAATGATTAAGCAATCGAAGCAATCAATCAATCAATGCAAACACAGTAATTTATAGTGGTTCGGCCCCAATGCCTACTCTACTACCTAAGCACCCCGCTTAGGATTTCCAAACTAGTTTTACTAGATAAATTTACGTTTCTCTTATATAGATGACTTTTCACTTGAAGAGACGCACTCTCGACCTAAGGCACGGAAGTCATTGCCTTCTTATCGAGAGTCCTCTTCCACCTCAACCCTAAGGGACAACTAAACTAATCCTAGTAACAACTACGTTTTACAAAATTGGCTTTACACCTAACACCAGGTAACCACTTGTATACAACAAGACCTAACAGCCTAGGTCTTCACACAAACCCAAATCAAAAAATAGTTTCGAATAACAGTTAAAATTACAAGGGAAAAGAGCTTTAAGTAAAACAAAATTACCTACTCTTTTCCAAGCCTTAAAACCTTCAACTCGGCCAAGTCATTTAGCTTGAATTAAATCCTGAGTTGAGGAAGCAGACAACGCTTGAAGAAGAACTCGATGAAGAATAGGGCGCACTTCAATCAATCTTTTGGAAGGCTCAAATCTTCTTTTTAATGGCTCAAAAAATATATAGGAGTGAAGGAAGAAGATTAAATTAAATATACGAGGTGTATTTATACCCTCGCGAAGAAACGGCTGTTCAACGGATAGAAAACCATCTGTTACAGGCCGCCGGTCGAATGGTCAGTCGACCGACCTGTCGACCGGTCCTTCGACCGCTTCTATTACTCTATGGTCGGATGACCGACGGGTCGACCGCCCAGACGCAGGAATCGCAATCCCGACCTTCGGTCGACCCGTCGCGTCTTTAGTAAATGCAGGTCGGTCGATCGCCCGAGCTACTACCCATTTTGGGCTTCCATCGATCGATCGCCCGGTCAACCGAAATAGCTCTGCTGCGCTTTCTTCCTTATGTTCGGTCGATCGAATGTCTACTGCCCCTTTTTACCTACAGTCAGTCGACCACCAAGTCGATCGAACCTAGGCTGAGATTGATTTCTTCAGCCTTTTTCTTCCGCATTTCATTTTCGGGTTCCGGCTTTCAACGCACATCAACTTGGAGAGCTTTTATGTGATCCTTGAGCTCGTCCAATATGTCTTTGTCGCACACGTCGATCTTTGAGAGATTTCCGCGATGAACCCGAGCGCGACGATCAATGTCCTTTCGATTTCCCGATTTTTTCTGATTTATCCGATCGAGGACATAGAACGCTAATTGATATGGAACCTGAAACATATTTCAATAAAATCATTAGTCCCATGTTTGTTATCATCAAAAACATCGGAACCGAGATTAAGGCTAAGGTTGAAAATCTAAAGCCAACAATCTCTCCCTTTTTGTTGATGACAAACATCTTTAAGAAAATATATAATCATTAAAGCACAAGGATATATCAACATGCATATTTATATAATTAAACTCCCCCTATCTATATGCATGGATTTCCTATATTTTCCTCCTTAGTTTTCTCCCCCTTTATTCCTATACTCTTCTCTCCCCCTTTTGACATCAATCAAAAAGGGCAAGAAAGGTCAATATAGTCAAAGGGATGAAGCGCAAATATTTTTTCATGAAGTTGAGACTCTAAATATTTTTCATGAAGCATGACGATCTCAACCAAAGGGATGGAAAAACAAATATTTAATATGAAACTTAAATTATACATGATAAAAAAATAGAGACAATTCAAAGCTAAATCATGTATGCTCTCAAAATGAATATTGTTTCTTTTTCATGACATTTTTAGATTCCATTCAAACTTTCAAAATACAAAGATATGGTCATTTAACTCATGTATATCAAGTTTGAAATGAAACTAATGTTATTTAATCCAAATATGAACTTAGCATATTTTCATTTGAAATAAGCATGAAAATTATGAAAATGCTGAGTCTCAATTTTGCTATCTTCTCATGTTTTCTCATATTTAGGCATCTAGACATCAAATATGAGATAATGTAAGTCTATGAATCAAGTTTCGGCTTAAGATTAAATTTTTAATTCACTTTATTGACTTAGATCAACCTATACTTAAAGTTTTCAAAAAATCAACCTTTTAAGTTTAAACAAAATCATATCTTTAATGAAAAATTTTGGTACCAATTTTTGGATGAGAATTTTTGATACCAAGTATTGAATGGTGATTTGAAATGCATGTATAAAGTTTGAACTCAAAGAAATCATTCAAAGACCATTTTTCATCCTATATTGATTTTAATAAACAAATGGATACCAAATGTAGGATAAATGAATTTTCTAGATTATCATTCAAAATATCAAAATCATTCCTAGAAATGATTTTACTCATGAAATTGTGTGAATGATATTAGAAATAGAATCCAAATGGTGTACATGAGTTTCTATATGAAGTTTTCGAAGAGAAATCAAAGTATCGGAAAGATTGATATTTCATATATCCTCGAGATCCAACTTTAAAGTTCCATTATAAATTAGATTCTTAACAAACCTTTTTTGAAATTTTTACTGATAAAACTAGATTTTTCAATGAATGTGTAGTTTCAAGAATCATCTAAAAAAGATTTTTCTATATTTTCCTAGAAATAACTGAAATTGGTGATACTAATTGTTTAATCTAAAAAGGATTTTTCATCTAAAAAGGATTTTTCTATATTTTCCTAGAAATACTGATTTTTTAAATTTAAACCTATGGATACCTAACATGAGTAAATCTAAACATGTTCCACAAATATGGATTGAAAATGAGACCTTTAAGTCAACTTGTTGACTTGGGTCAACATAGTTCAAAGAGAGGTAAACATGAATTAACCTCTATATCATTTTATTCATATCCATATGAATTTTTCACTCTAAATGTATGGAAACATGTCATACCTATTTCTAAACATGTTTATGAAGTTTGGACTTAAAATCAAGTGTCCAAGTCAATTTATTGACTTGGGTGAAACCTTTTAAGCTTAAGTCCACTAATGTGATCTAGTTATCACATTTTCATCTACACATGAATTTTTAAGATTGAACACCTAGAGTCATATCATGTGTGTCTAAACATGTTTGTTTGATGTTTACTCAAAATGAGGTCTCTAATATGAGTTTTAACCTAGATCAAGTTTCATTCAATCAAGATATCATGAAATTGCCTAAGTTATCCAAATTTTTCTTGCTCATGAAAATTGAAACATTTATTATGCAAAATCAATCATGAGTATATAGAGACATCATTAAAGCATTAATATTCAATCATCATACTAAGATTTTTGTAAAGTTAAACTCATACCTTATTTTTAGAAATTTAATTTCATTTTAAGTTTAACTTAACATGAAGTCTCTAAAGAAGAATTTTAACCTAGTTCAAGTTTCATTCAATCAAGATATCATGAAATTGAGCTAAGTTAACAAAAAATTTCTTACACATGAAGATTCAAAATTTATCATGCATAATCAATCATGAGCATAGAGAAATTATTTAAGCATGAGTATTCAATTATTTTTACAAAGATTTTTGCAAAAATTAAAATCATACCTTTTTCTTGAAAATTTGCCCAACTTTTTATATCCTTTTTTTCATTTTCTTCTAGATAGCATACCTTACCAATTCTTAACTTGCAAGTAGACTTCATTAGTATCATAACGAAATAATATGTCAACTTAGCAAGCTAACTTACTCCATAGCAAGGTTCAATGCAATGTTCCATTTAAAAGCCTTAACCTATACACGATAGTTAAGATTCATTTTTGAAAGGTTGTCATGATATCTAAATGAATTTAAGAGATCCTAAGATATGAAACATTTGAGGAATAAGATCTCTACCTATGTTTAACTAGTTTGGACTTAATGATAAGGTCTCAAGTATCAACCTAGAGCAAGTTCCATTCAATGAAGTTTGCCTAAGTACTAAGAATCTAGCTACTCATGAAAATTCAAGGATTTAACATGCAATTCTAATCATGAGTATAGAGACATAGTTTAAGCGTACACATTTAGGTATGACACTAAGATTTTGAATTTATCAAAGTTATACCTTATTCATGATAATTTGCCAAACTAATCTTTTTCTTCCTAATTAGCCTTCCCAAAACACTTATAACTTGCAAGTAAGCTACACTAATATTTTTAGAGAAAATATAGCTACTTAGCAAGCTAACTCAACCAAAAAGCAAAGAGAAGCATTAAGTGTCATTATCAAATACCACTTTGCTAAATGATTCAAATTCGGTTCAAAATGAAATCGAGTGATATCAAAACGAATTTTAAGATATCACAAGAATAATAAATGAAAAATATGATCTCCAACCCTTCCTATTGGTTGAAAATTGAAAGGCCACAATGTGCCTACGATTTAGAACCGCAAGGTCGCTTAGGCCCATTACAGGCCACCTGGGTCTCCGAAGAGACCGGGAAATCAAAAATCAAAAACGTTTTTGAAATATATTAAGAGCGGGGAAATCAACTAATATTAATCATGTATCATAACTCCAACTTAGATAAAGCGAAGGGATATAGGAGATGATACCGGAATAGTTTTGATGACAACTTTACCTAAGACATCAAGATGATTTGAAGTTGCAACCTCTTGGAGATTTCTCATTAAGATCCAAGGTCAACTTCAATCCTTCAATTTCTTTGCCCTTGTGTGGTTCCTCCCCCTACAAAAGAGCATGATACCTTTGGTACCAAAACAACTTTGGGTCCTTGGGGGTTAGAGGGCTTAGGAATCCAAAGTGTCCTAGCAACACTTGGATTTCTCTTTAATGTGCAATCATGGATGGCATGCCCAAACACACCACAACAAAAGCAATGTCCATGAAACTTTTTCTTTTCATTTTTAACATGGACATGAGATTCATTATTAGAATGCTTCTTACATGAATTAAGATGAGCATGAGCATTCTTGAGAGAAGCATTCATCTTTGGAGCATGAGGTTTGATGTTGGAATGCTTGATATGAGAAGCATGAGGAACCTTAGCATTCTTTACATAACCATTCTTATTCCTAGGATTTCTAAAAAATGAAGCATATGATAACAGCCTCATTTTTTAAGTCATTTATGGATTTGTGTAAAGCTTGTATTTGAGATTTCAACAAGCAATTTTCATTTTTGATTTTCATATTTTCTACTTTCAAATTCTCAATCTCAAAAGAGATATTTTTCAATTCAATTTTCAAATCATCATTTTCATTTTTCAAGTCAATATTCTCACTTTTTAGGTCTTCAATTTCAATCTTAAAATTGTCACGGCAAGAATTACTAGTTCTCAAAACATCAATACTACCATGGCAATCAACACTTGAGGAACTTAGATTTGCCTTTAAATTTTTATTTTCTAATTCTAGAGCTTGCAAATCCTTAGTGAGCCTAGAGTTATCCTTTTTAATTTTATTCATTTCTTTACTCTTTTTCAAAAGCATGGCACACATACTTTGACATTCTTGTACTAATTCTTCATATGACATTTTAATTGAATGTGAAGCACTATCATCACTATCATATGCTATATCTTTATCATGACTAAAAGTGGAATATTGTATCTCATCATGGATACCCATGAGGCAAACCTTGGATGTGCCTTCATAGTCATGACAAGAGGATGCTTCTTAAGATTTGGAGGTGGATGTTGAAGCACTTGTCCTCCTTTTGGCATTCTTCTTTGAAAAAGGGTAATTCCTCTTGATGTACCCATTTTCCTTGCACAAGTAACATATCACTTTTCTTTTTCGGCTTTTTGATTTGCTTTTTGACTAGAAGCACTAAAATCATCAAAACCGAGGTTAGAACTAGGGGATGACCATTGTCATCACCACCCTCAACAAAAGTGGTAAGCTCTTCGGTTTTAGCATAATCATATAACATATTCAATGTTGCCCATATGTCAAAAGCCGAAGTGCAATACATGATTTTCTCAAACACATTGTTTTCCAAAGAACAAAATAAGTAATTTGTAGCTTTAGCATTTAACTCGAACATGCTAATTTGTTCTTGGGTCCATGCATTCATGTCTTCCTTAGGTTCATTATACCTAATTTTTACCATGTTGAAAACACCCAAACCTTGGGTCTTTAAGAAGGTATACATCCTAGACTTCCAAAGACCAAAGTTTGACTCATTGAACCTAGGAGGTGAGGACACTACACTCTCTAGAGCCATTTCTAGATCGAGACTAGGTGTAGACGAGATGGTGAAATCTCAAGCTACGAACCCGCTCTCATACCAAGTATTGGCGAAATGGCGACACTAGAGGGGGGGGTGAATAGTGTGTTTACTAATACGATTAGCCTAAATCCCAATTTTAATTGTTCACTTAGATTGGTTTAGGCAATTTGCAATTTAACGATTGGATGTGGAAGCGATAAATGATTAAGCAATCGAAGCAATCAATCAATCAATTCAAACACAGTAATTTATAGTGGTTCGGCCCCAATGCCTACTCCACTACCTAAGCACCCGGCTTAGGATTTCCAAACTAGTTTTACTAGATTAATTTACGTTTCCCTTGTACAGAGGACTTTTCACTTGAAGATACGCACTCTTGACCTAAGGCACTTCCACACCCGGAAGTCACCGCCTTCTTATCGAGAGTCCTCTTCCACCTCAACCCTAAGGAACAACTAAACTAATCCTAGTAACAACTATATTTCACAAAAGTGACTTTACACCTAACACCAGGTAACCACTTGTACACAACAAGACCTAACAGCCTAGGTCTTTACACAAACCCAAATCAAAAAACAATTTCGAAAAATAGTTAAAATTACAAGGGAAAAGAGCTTTAAGTAAAACAAAATTATCTACTCTTTTCCAAGCCTTAAAACCTTCAACTCAGCCAAGTCGTTGAGCTTGAATTAAATATCGAGTTGAGGAAGCAGACGGTGCTTGAAGAAGAACTCGATGAAGAACAGGGCGCGCTTCAATCAATCTTTTGGAAGGCTCAAATCTTCCTTTTAATGGCTCAAAAAATCTATAGGAGTGAAGGAAGAAGATTAAATAAAATATACGAGGTGTATTTATACCCTCGCGAAGAAATAGTTGTTCAATAGATAGAAAACTATCCGTTACAGGCCGTCGGTCGACCAACCTGTCGACCGGCCCTTCGACCGCTTCTATTACTCTATGGTCGGTCGACCGACGGGTCGATCGCCCAGACTCAAGAATCGTGATCCCGACCTTCGGTCGACCCGTCGGTCGACCGACACAATCTCGCGTCTTCAGCAAATGCAGGTCGTCGACCGACGGGTCGATCGCTCGAGCTACTGCCCATTTTGGGCTTCTATCGGTCGACCGCCCAATCGATCGAAATAGCTCTACTGCGCTTTCTTCCTTATGTTCGGTCGATCGACAGGTCGACCGAATGTCTACTGCCCCATTTAACCTACAATCGATCGACCGCCAGGTCGACCGAACCTAGGCTGAAATTGATTTCTTCAGCCTTTTTCTTTCGCGCTTCATTTTCGGGTTCTGGCTTTCTACATGCATCAACTTGGAGAGCTTTCATGTGATCCTTGAGCTCGTCCAATACGTCTTTGTCGCACACGTCGATCTTTGAGAGATTTCTGCGATGAACCCGAGCGCGATGATTAATGTCCTTCCGATTTCCCAATTTCTTCCGATTTATCCTATCGGGGACATCGAACACTAATTGATATGGAACCTGAAACATATTCTCAATGAAATCATTAGTCCCATGTTTGTTATCATCAAAACCATCAGAACCGAGATTAAGGCTAAGGTTGAAAACCTAAAGCCAACACTCCCGATTTTATTTTAGGGATATGCGCTTGAAACAGCTATCTACCCATTGAATAGGGCTCCCATAAAGTCTGTCTCTGGTACACCATATGAGATATGGAGTGGCAACAAACCATGTCTGAGACATCTCAAGATTTGGGGTTGCCCTGCATATGTCAAGAAATTAGAGTTAGATAAGCTTTATGCTAAATCAACCTGGTGCAGATTTGTGGGGTATCCTAAAGAAAGTTTAGGGTATTATTTCTACTCGTCAACTGATCAAAAGGTGTTTGTCAGTAGGCATGCCACATTCTTAGAAAAAGAGTTTATCGAGGAAAGTGGGAGCGGGAGAGATGTTGAGCTTGATGAAGTTCAACAACCACAAGCAAAATCGCAACCACCCGTGGAAAATTCACAAGAAGAACCAATCACAGAAACACTACCTCCCACCACTCTTCGAAGATCAAGGAGATTGCGTAGACAACCTGAAAGATTATTCCTGACCATTGAGAATGGCCAGGAATTCATTGATCCGCAATCCTATGATCAGGCAATCAAGGATGTTGATTGTAAACAATGGCAGGAAGCAATTAAATCCGAAATGGACTCGATGTTCACCAACCAAGTTTGGACTTTGGTTGACTTACCCGAAGGAGTTACTCCTATAGGGTGTAAGTGGATCTTTAAAAGAAAGATTGGAGCTGATGGCCAGGTGGAGACCTAGAAGGCCAGGCTAGTAGCAAAAGTTTTCACTCAAAGGCAAGGTCTTGGCTATGATGAAGCTTTTTCTCCTGTAGCCATGCTCAAGTCCATTAGGATAATGCTAGCCATTGTTGCATATCATGACTACGAGATCTGACAGATGAATGTCAAGACTGCATTCCTCAATGGTGAACTTGAGGAAGAGGTCTATATGACCGAGCCGGAAGGTTTCGTGTCTTCAGCAGGACCGAAGAAGGTATGTAAACTGCAAAGGTCATTTATGGACTCAAGCAAACCTCGAGGAGTTGGAACATCCGTTTTGATGAAACAGTCAAAGAGTTTGGCTTCATCAAAAATATAGACAAACCTTGTGTCTATAAAAAGGTTAGTGGGAGCACCATTGTGTTTATTGTGTTGTATGTGGATGACATAATGCTCATGGGGAATGATGTTCCTCTGCTCCAGTCAGTGAAAGCATGGTTATCCAAAAACTTCTCCATGAAAGACTTGGGTGAAGCATCCTATGTACTCGTCATTAAGATCTATAGGGATAGATCTAGAAGGATGCTTGGTTTGTCCTAGTCTCGGTATATTGATACTATGCTAAAAAGGTTTAGCATGGAAGGCAATAAAAGATGTTACTTGCCTATGAGTCATGGCATCACTCTTTCCAAGAAGATGTCTCCTAAGACACCCAAGGAGAGAAAAAGGATGAACGAGATCCCTTATGCTTCGGCAGTAGGATCCATCATGCATGCTATGCTCTATACTCGGCCTGATGTCGCTTATGCCCTAGGGGTAACTAGCAGATTTCAGGCAGACCCTGGAGAGGAACATTGGAAAGCCGTAAATAACATTATTAAGTACTTCAGAAGGACTAAACTCCTGATTTATGGTGGGTCAGATTTTAAATTGGAGGGCTAAATAGATTCTAGCTTTCAATCAGACCCGGATGACAGTAAATCCATTTATGGGTATGTATTTACTCTGAATGGTGGCGCAATACGCTGGAAAAGTTGCAAGCAAGGAACTGTGGCCGACTCGGTGACATAAGCTGAGTACGTTGCTGCAAGCGAAGCCGCAAAGGAAGGAGTGTGGATAAAAAATTTTATCTCTGACTGGGGTGTTGTTCCTGAGGTTGTCGGTCCGGTCCCCATTTATTGTGATAACACTGGGGCTGTTGCTCAAGCAAAGGAACCTAGATCCCACCATAAATCAAAACACATCCTAAGGCGATATCACCTGATCAGATAGATCGTTGGACGTGGTGATATAAATGTCGAACGTGTCGACACGAAAGACAATATAGCAGATCCATTCACAAAGCCATTACCACAACAGCAGTTCGATGGCCACTTAAGTTGTATGGGTATTAAATACTGCAATGATTGGCTACAAGTGCAAGTGGAAGATTGAAAGAAATAGTGCCCTTGAGCCAATCACATGTTGATGTGTAGGGAACTATTTATGGTTAATGAATAATATGAGACATCTTTTCATCATATGCTGCATCTATATTTTGTATATATTAGATTGTGATGAACCCCATGAAATGGGGCAACTAATTCTAAGGCCATGATGAGATCATGCCAGTGAGACTTGGAATCCAGATGCCCCTGTTCTATTGTTGGCTTAAGGTTTTCAACCTTGGTCTTAATCTCGATTTTGATGATAACAAACATGGAACTAATGTTTCAATTGAGAAATCTTTCAGGTACCAAGTCGGTTAGCGGACGACGTCCTCGATCGGAAATATCGAAGAAATCAAGAAATAAGGAGGACGTTGGTCGACACACTTGAATACGTTGGGAAGATAGAGTATAGGTTTAGAGTGTCTAGTTTATATTGTAATATCCTCATGATGATGCATAAGAATCCAAAAACCATCCCCAAATCTCAAAATATGAAAACCCGAAAAACGTCTTGAAAAAACCTAGGGAGCTCCTTGGAGGGCTATATGACCTAGATAGTTTTTTGTCATAAAAAATGGCGGTAATTGTTCATTGGGTTAAAATTAGATAACGAGGTATTTTTAAGAATTTTTTAGAAGCCTACCTATAGGAAATTTCCGTTAGCGAAAACGGAACCCAAACGAGCAGAGAAACAAAGCAAACGAAACTGCTCAGCCTAGTTTCGGTCGATCGATCGGTCGACCGAATGGTGTTAAAAAGCGGCAGAAGGCCACTTCAGTCGATCGGGTGGTCGACCGACTGATGCCAAAAAATGGCAGTAGCCATTCGATCGACCTGTTGGTCGACCGAAGTTGGTGAAGAAATTGCGAAAGACTTGTGTCGGTCGATCGGATTGCAGATCATAGGAATCACGTCTGGTGGTCGACCCGTCGATCGACCGCATAGAGAGATTGAGCCAGCGGTCGCTCGAGTGGTCGATCGATCGGTCGACCGACGATCGACTAGCATGCGATCGAACGGCAGAAATGGCTAGTTTTATGCCCGTTGACATGTTATTTCCGTTGCTGGGTTATAAATACAAGTGCTCGTGCTCATTTGGGAATGAGTTCACTGAACGGACCTGCATGAGGAACTCAGAATGGAATCCTTAAATGAGTGTCAAATGGATGTTCCTCTAGTGATATTAGGTGCAAGCAGTCCTTGGACCTAAGGTTGTCATGGTTACCTTGTGAGTGACAACCCATTGCTTTGGTTTTATCCCTAGATGGCCCTCAACGTCATGTGCCGAATATTACTGATCATGGGGAAACATTCATGGAGGTAGGTAAGCAACCAACATAGAATTGATTACTCCTAGTGAGAGGAGATAACGTCCTATGTGTCCCTACAAGTGTCGACTGGGGAATCTCTTGGTAGAGTAAACATAAAAGTGAGGAAGATATTTTTGATGTTTCATTATTGAGACGACATCTTGGCGAGTGGAATACATATGAATCGGTATTAGGGATTGACACTTCTTCCGTACCCTAGCCGATTTCGGGACGTTGTAACCAAGGGACTTAGTTGCACGGTAACTGGTCACCGAAGGGCGTTCGATCCCTGTAGATTGAACCTCACACTATCCGGGTAGTCATGACACATTGCTAGACGTCAATCTTGACTTGTGAGTGGAGACTCTCACGACCACACTAAAGGGGTTTTAGAGGTGGCTTGTAAGATTCGAATAGAAGTCGTTCTATAGGATCTGACCCTCCATTATGCACAACTCACTACTGGTATAGTGTGGGGCCCAATGGGTCACATACAATAGGCTAACCTCGTAACAAACCTTATGAGATAAAGTTCGAATGCGGCACTATATATCTACTAGCATGGACATGCTGCAACATGATCACGAATCTCGTTTATGGACATGATAGGAAAGATGTTTCCCATAGGAATGAATATGCTAGGAAGGAGTTCCTCGATAACCCTAAATTGTAAGGATTGGCAAATGATAAATCCTAATGAATAAGAATTTAATTTATAGAGATAAATTAAAGTTTATATTTAGTTATATATAATTAATTTTGAATTAATTATAAATCCATTAAATATAAATTATTATTTTGTAGGCAAACCCCAGAATTTTAAATTCCGGGGAGAGGATCTAAAATGGGGGGGGGGGGGGGGCTAACCTCCATTGAGAAGGGTTATGCAAATTGATTAGAGATCTTGGAGAGGAGCAAAGGCTTGGATTCTTGAAAAGCTTCTTGAAGACCAAGACTCCAAAGAGCTCCTCTTGATCTCTATGGGTGGCTGGCCATCAAGCTCATCCTTCGCGGGTTTATGAAGCCGATTTGGAGGTCTCTTCCTCTTGGGTGTGTCATCTCCTTCATTCTCTTGGAGGAGTCAAAGGAGGACAACGAGGTATTCCTTCATCTTCCTCCTCGTTCCATGGTTTTCTCATCCCCTATTCTTCCCTTTTGGTGCTTGGTTCTTGGTGGAAGGGCCGGCTTCACTAGGTGTGTTTTGGGGTTCAGTTCCCTCTCTGTTGAGCCACAACGGGTCTTGGTGTTCGCTGTCCCTTGGTTGCAAGGCATTTGGTGTGGACCTTCCATTGGAGGACATGAGCTTGGACGTCTTGAAATGGGGATAGGAGCAGTCTTACCATCCGCGGTATAAGATATATCATCTCCTTCTACTTGTAGATTGAATTTCTTAAAGATTGCTAAAGTTGATCGTTGGTTTCGGATGGTTTGTATTTTGTTAAAATCATTTTTTCCTTTGTGCTTCTTCTTCCATCCCAACAACTACATGAATAGATTCGAGGCCATAGCGATCGAAATCCCGAAACTCGACCCGCAAATCGAGCTATACTCCATCAAGCTCGGGCTAAAGCCCGAGGTCTTTGCGGACCAGATGGCCCTGACAGAGCCTGAGAACATGGCTAAAGCCCACCAGCTTCATAAAGATTAATGAACTCTGAGAAGCTAAGAAGGCCAACTGGTAAAATCTCAAGGCCATTGTCGAAGACAAAAAGTCCAAAAGAGGAGACAGAAGAATTGAAGATCGTGACCGCCATGAACATAACAACAGCCTAGCACCGAGGTCTTCACGTCGACCGAATACCTTATTCGAAAGATATACACCTCTCAATACCCCGAGAGAGACCATCCTCCAAGAAGTATACTATCTACAACTACTTAGACCCCCTTGCTGCCCCGAAAGGGTGAGAGCTTCATTTAAAGGTGACAAGAGCAAAAGGTGTGAGTTCTATCAAACCTACAGACACGCCACCAAAGAATGTGTGGTCCTTCGCGACCAAACAGAACATTTAATCAAAGAAGGACACCTCAAGCACTGCATTCGATATGATCAGAGTCACAGCCAAAGCCGACGAAACCGTCCACAACACCAAAGTCCTAGCAACACACCGTCATTTGGTTATATAGACATCCATGATGGCTCTGAAGGTGAACAATCCCGCTCCGACATTCGAGGAGGAGAAGTCAACCCTGAAACACAACCATCTCAAACCATCATGATCTTCAACGAAGCAGCTCGACCACAAAGGCCACGCATACCCACCCCGACAATATCCTTCTATGATACTAACTTTTAGGGAGTTCACAGGAATTTACATGATCATGTCGTTATTTCTGTGATTCCTGCTAGTTTCCTTGTTAGGAAAGTTTTGGTGGACCAGGGGAGTTCTACCGATGTCCTTTTCTACCCTACACTTGGTAAAATGGGCATTAGCAAATCTTCGCTACACCCTTACCATGGAGAACTTATCAGCTTCTCAAGAGACCACGTAAACGTCAGAGACTATTTATGGATAGCCACAACATTTGGCTCCACATCGGGAACAAAGACGATAGACGTAGAGTTCCTTGTCGTCCAGTGCGCGAGTCCCTACTGCATGATCTTGGGCCGACCCTCCTTGAACAACTTAGGAGCCGTTGTGTCGACCCCCCACCTCACCATCAAATTTATCATCTCGAAGCCAGAAGTGGGAATAATCCATGCAGACTAGAGGGAGGCTCGCGCCACGCATGCTACAACGAATGCTAGAAGCTCAGGCCGGCTGAACTCCAACCAAGAATATTATACCTGGATCCCAGAGAAGACATCCATGAGCGACCCCAACCCGCTGACGACTTGGAGTTCGTGCAGATTGGTACATCCCCTAAACAGGTAACCTACGTGGGAGCACACCTCCCCAACAAGATCAAAGCTCAACTTAGAACCATGCTCAAAAGCAACGTCGACCTCTTTGCATGGACGCCTACCAACATGCCAGGAATAGACCCCCAGGTCATCTGCCACAGGCTGACCATCGACCCTCGTGTCAAACTCGTGGCCCAGTAAAAGAGAAAGCTCGGAATCGAGTGATAGCAGAGATCCCTTGAAGAGACTAGGAAGATGTTAAAAGCAAAATTCATCAAAGAAATGTTGTGATGTTCAAAAAGCACTTAGGAAAGTGGTGAATGTTCGTCTGTTGAACAAATACTCACACTAGAAGGGGGGTTGAATAGTATGTATCTACTTTTATGATTAATTAAATTCTTTTCGATTTTAATCAACTCAATTACCCGATTCAAGTTACTTGATTCTTAGTGCGACTAGATGCAATCACAATTATATCAAGCACAAGTGAACATCAAATTGAGCAATCAAGATAGCAATGCAAACACGAAATATATAGTGGTTCGGCCAACACCGCCTACTCCACTACATTGGCTCATCACCAAGGATTTCTAACCTTAACACTTTATTGATTTACAGTTTTTCTAAGAATACAATGATGACTTATCCCTCAACCCTAGAGGCGAGCCTCAACACCTATTCTCTAGCAAAAATAATAATCTACAAGACACCAAGGTGTTTACACGCACACCTTGCAAGCTACCCTAAAAATCGATACAAAGAAAGATGAAAACAATATAAATGTAGCTTAAATGTAAAACAATACTTGATGTAGCTCAAACGCGTCTCCTCTGAGCACTTCAAGGCTTCGAGTATGGATTTCTCGGTGAAGACCAAGCTTGATGAAGTGAGGAAGGATTAAGAGTGTGGAAACGGAGATTAGGACTTTAAATCAACTCCTTTAAGCTTGTAATCTCAAAGGATATGCTCAATGAAGTTCTCAACAGCTGGGGAGGAGGTTTATGAGTGGTATTTATAACCCTTCACTCGGCTAGGGCGCCCAACGGGCATTTTGTTGCCCGTTCGCGACGCTCGATCGCTTGCCGGTCGATCGTCGATTGACCGACTGATCGACCGTTGAGCGATCGGAGGCGTTCTGCCACTTTCGGACCACATTCGGTCGACCGACTGATCGACCGAACCTGGGCTGAGGTTGATTTTTTTAGTCTTCTTCTTGCACGCTTCGTTTCCGGGTTATATTACCAAGTCTGGACATGGATAACATTACAATTTGGCTTGGGACATAATCCTAGAGTCATATTACATGAAATCTATTCCTAACTCTAGATTTTCTACTCGATCGACGACGGAGCCATTTTTGCCAATTTTTGGACTTTCTCCGAACGAAGTTCGCGCGCATATCGTAACCTCAACCTGAGATCAAACACTTGATAAATTCATTAGAATAAGTTTGTTATCATCAAAATCAGGATGGTAACCAAGGTTGAAAACCTTAGGCCAACATAGTCGACTTCACCGACCTCAACAAAGCCTTCCCAAAAGATTCCTACCCACTGCCGAGCATTGATAAACTTGTCGACGGCTCCTCAGGATACCAATATCTGGGTTTCATGGATGCCTATTCAGGCTACAATCAGATCCGAATGCACCCTGACGATGAAGAAAAAATGGTCTTCACCACCGAGCATGCAAACCTCTACTACAGGGTAATGCCCTTCAAACTTAAAAACGCGGGAGCCACATGCTAGCGATTAATGAACAAAGTATTCGAAAAGCAAATTGGTCATAACATGGAGGCGTACGTCGATGACATGGTAGCTAAAACGCCAGCCATTGGAGATCATTGTGGTGATCTCATCGAGATCTTCAGCCAGCTCAAACACTACAACATGAGATTAAATCCGAAAAAGTGCACTTTCGGAGTGCAGGGTGACAAATTCCCCAGCTTTATGCTGACACATCGAAGGATAAAAGCTAATCCGAAGAAATGTCGAGTCATTCAAGAGATGTAGAGCCCAAGTAACATCAACGAGGTACAACAAGTCAAAGGGAGGATAGGAGTGCTCTCTAGATTCCTCTCCAGCTCGGTCGTCCGAGCCGCTCCCTTCTTCAAGATCTTACGAAAAAAGCAAAATTTCCACTATGATGAAAAATGCGAACAAGCATTCGAAGAATTAAAACATTTTTTTGCTAACCCGCCAGTTTTGGATAAACCGCGGTAAGGAGAAACCATGTTCCTTTACCTCACAATCATGGAGAATGTCGTCAGCTCGATCCTAATCCGAGAGCAAGAAAAAGATCAAAAGCCAATCTACTTCGCCCACAAAGTCCTCCAAGGACCAGAAATCAGGTACTAGAGGCTTGAAAAGCTCTCTTTCGCCCTGGTCATCTCGGCTCGAAGACTAAGGCCGCATTTCGAGAGCCACCACATTTAGGTGCGCACTGATCAACCAACCAGGCAGGTACTGGCTAAACCCGAACTCACAGGACGACTGATATCTTGGTCGATGGAACTTTCAGAATTCAGCATCGAATACCAACCCAAGGGTCCCATAAAGACCCAGGCTCTAGTCGACTTCGTTGCCGAATTCACCAACCAAGAAGATACTCCTAAATTGGAGGAAACCTGGACGTTATTTTGTGGACAACGCCTCCAATGAAAAAGGGTACGGGGCAAAATATAGACATCATTCTATAAAATGGCCAAGGAATCGCCCTGGAACAGTCTCATCAATTCTAATTCAAAGTCAGCAACAACCAGGCAAAATATGAAGCTTTGATCCCTGGGCTAAAACTTGCTCATGAAGTGAATGCTCGAAACATTGTCATAAAAAGCGACTCACAACTTGTCATAGGACAAGTCAACTGCACCTGCCAAGCCAATGACCCCTCCCTCGAAAGGGAACTCACACTAGTACTTTTCTTTAATCACTAACTTTGATAGTTGTGTGATTCAGCATATACCTCGGTAAGAAAAACACTAGGGACGACCTGCTATCCAAGCTTGCTAGCACCAAAAAGCCTCAAAACAACGGGTCGGTCATTCAGCAAGTCCTTAGACATCCGAGCATCCAACCAGTCGACGCCTTGGGCGAGATCCAAACAGTCAAACAAGGCACAGATTGGAGAACTCCCGATATCAATTACCTTAAACGAGGTGAGATTCTGGAGCACATCTCCGATCCAGGTAGATTTAAAAGATGTATCTTTATGATATTTCACAATGAAATTATTCATTCTATGATGTATTTTACAATGAAATTATTCTTTATATTATGCACATGTCTTTTGTGTCTAACATCCCTTGCAGTCATTGCATACTTTATAGGAGAAATTTACACGGTCTCACAAGCGGCCTTTGACCCACGTAGCGTGTCGTTCCTCCTCGGCTAATCCTCCCTCAGCGTTATCAAGTGCACAAGCAATTGAAACTCGATTTCCACCAGTCTAAACTCAAACTCAACACCTCATACGATGACTAGAACTCGATTTCCACCAATCTGGCTTGTCGGCCTCGGTGCCTATCTCGGGCTCGTATGCCCTCAACGACCGCAAGCGTACTTCTCGCGAGCTTGGTTTTCACCGAGTCTAGTCCTCAATCCTAAATGTGGCCTCTAGCTCAACCCGCCACACTCTAAAAGAGCAACATGACCCCAACACGCTTCTCGCGAGCTCGGTTTTTACCGAGTCTGGCCCTCGGCCCTAAACGTGACCTCTGGCTCAGCCTAGCATGCTCTAAACGAGCAAAATGACCCCAAGCGCGCTTCTCGCGAGCTTGTTTTTCACCGAGTCTGGTCATCGGCTAGAGCCGCCATTTCTGGCCTCAAAGCCCCTACACAACTCTTCGTGCATGACCCCTGAGCACAATCCTTGGTCTCCAAAGCCACCACCTTCGGCCTCAACGCCCTTATACGATCAAGACTCGGTTTTCACCGATCCGCCTTAATGTTCGTCACACCGCTATAAATGGCTTTGGCGCCTTACTCACAAACACTAGACATGCAACACAAAGTTTAGATATTCTTCTAACCAATACATGCAGATAACAAGCTTCCACAAATCAAAGAGCTGATCAATCCCGGCAAAGAAACATAAAAGGGATGAATACAAAAGGCATCCTTTTTATTCATAAAGCCCCCAAAGGGAGTATTTTACAGTTATAAACCCATAAAAGGCTAATCATCTACGAAAAACAAATGAACTATTGGCGAAGCATCTACTTGGAAAGTATTCCAGGAACAGCTTCATCACTGAACAAGCTGTGTAGAGAAGAACTCCAGCTCAGGGCTCTACCAGGATTTAACGCCAAACACAGACTTGATCGTAGAGCCTCCTGCAATCCAGGAGTAGAGTATACGCAAAAAAGGAATTCAAAGCATCGACACGATAAACTAAGACCATGAACAAGGTTCCAGCCAACATGACGCCTCCCTCGACGCATGTACCAAGGAGACGGCTTCGCCATAAGCCCGATGGTACAGACCCACACTTTGAATTCCTTCTTTCGCCTCCATCTTTAAGCCCAATGGTACAAACCCACAACAACTAGCGAACCATTCGCCAATGGAACAAAAGCGATCCCCGGAGGGACTGTAGTCTTCGACACTTCCCAGTCTATGATTTTCAAAACACACAGTAGGCAAGGGGGCTATTTATAAGCCCAGAACAAGAATCGTCACCGTAATTGACGGATCCACGAAACCACTTTCTGCCAACTTGCATTTGGCACTAAAATGCTTTGGGAATCGCCTACTGAATCTTTATGATTACTTTTCTGCCAAGACATATCTACCATACAGGTGGCAGGCATTCGGAGGAACTCACACTGACATCACATCCAGCCCGGATATCGAAACTGCACATGAGAAGATGTGCACTCACCACGTGACCAACCGAGGCCAAAAAGTTGGCATCACTTAAGGGCTTGGCACACAGTCTTACTGACTTCGACTGAGCTCTAGGGTTGTGGACTGGACCAAAACTATTCAACCCGGACCGATTGGACTTGTTAAAGTCTCACATTGGTTAAAATATGGCCAAGATAGCCTTTAAATAGTTTGGACAATCCTCCCCCCATGAGCTAGCTTTTGAGGTGAGTTAAGTCTACTAATTTTTTAACATGGTATCAGAGCCTATCATGTGGTTGATATTGTGCCACCTGCAGATGTACAGTCCTACAAAACTCCACGCTCCAGATGTCCAATACTGGGCGTGAGGGGGATGTGTTAAAGTCCCACATTGGTTAAAATATGACCAAGATAGCTTTTAAATAGTTTGGACAATTCTCTCCCCAGAAGCTAGCTTTTGGGGTGAGTTAAGTCTACTAATTTCTTAACAAGACCCAACAGCGCCCCACGTACTAGTCATCTCGAGTCGAACCAAACGGCCCTGCCCAAGGGGCATCGCCAGACTATACCCTCGGATTACACTCGAGCCAGACGGCTCCACCCAAGAACCCCACACGGCCATACATGGATGTCCACACCATTTCTTATCACGAGGGATACACCATTACAAACCCGTCATCTCCGGGATTGGCCTCGACCCATTCTGGTCAACATCTTTGCGAGATTATCGGGCGGCGTCAGCACCTCCACTTGCAATAGATACAGACACGACATGCATCAGGTAACTATAATTACAATTTTCATTACCTCCACCTTGGAGTCCCATTGACTTGAGCGTCAGAGTCTCTTTTGCAGCCCCCCCCCCCCCTCCCCCATCGCCAACATTGAACCTAACCTGGAGAGACACCGAACCAGACCAAATTACTCCGATCCTCATGCAGGAACAATTGCCATTTCATGAGTGTTTGTTTTTTGCATTGTCTTGATGTAATGAGTGAGTTCATGAGCAAGGAGAATATTGTTTGATATCAACCTGTGTTTGATGAAAGCACATTGATTGTTCAAGATAATGAGGTCCATTATAGGCTGCAGTTGGTTGACAATAATCTTTGAATTTCTTTTATAAATAAAATTACTGAGGCTGATTGGATGAAGGTGTTGTATTCCCTGAACTACCTTCGTCTTAAGAATGAGTGCAATAGAAGCATGATTGAGACTTTGTAAAATCTTGATGCTTTAGAAAAAAGTTGCAGCCGCCTTAGTAATTTCTGAACCAATAAGATACCAATAATGACGAAAAAATGTCAAGTGAATCTGTCAGGACCAAGAGCATTGTCTGGGTTTAAGGAGAAGGCTGCCTGTTTGGTTTCATCACTTGAAATCGGCAGAAGGAGCCAACTATTGATTTTGTAAGTAACTTTCTTACAAGTAAATGGAATTCTTGTATCAAAGGGGTTGGAGGAACAAAATAAAGCCTGAAAATAATCCTGCGCTACATCAGCAACGTAAGCAGAACCTTCAACCCATGCACCAGCATTGTTCTTGAGTCATTTGATATTATTGTAGTTTCTTCGAATGCGGGTGGTCACATAAAAAAAAAAAGGTATTTCTATCTCCTTCTAAAAGCCATTTAATTCTGAATTTTTGCATTCTGAAAATTTCTTCATCATGGATGGCTTTTCGAAGTTTTAGCTCGACACAACTAAGAAGATTCAAGGAGTCTACATCATGCTGATTTGAGAAGGAGAGTAGCTATTGCTATAGAATAGATGCTCTAGTTTCAGAATTAATCTTATTAACTTTGAGCCAAGAGATAATGTTAGCCCGGAGAGCTTTCAGTTTGTAGTGGATTTGAAATTGAGGAGAGCCATTCATATTAACGTTCCAAATACCAATAGTGAGGGCATCAAGCTGACGAATAGAAAGTCACCTTTTATCATATTTAAAACAAGATGTCCTTTTTTGAACTCAATCCGTTGCAGAAGGAGGGGAGAGTGATTGTTGCTAATAACCTCCAAATGAATAGATTACCGATTCTTCCACAAATCATGCCAATCTGAGGTGGCGAGAAAGCGATCCAAAATTTTTTGATATACGATGAGGATGTGCTCTTTTGTTTGAGCAGGTGTAGGCTGGTCTAGAAGCACGAAATTCCATCATGTTTCCATAATTGTTGAATTTATGTAAATCTTCAAAAAAGATAATATATACTTATATATTTATAAACTATATATATTATCTATTAATCTAAATGTTAATTATATAGATTTACATATACTATTTATATATAAACTATTGATATATGTACTTTCAATTGAATTGAATGAATTTGAATTCAGATTTAAATTCAACTGCAATTTGAATTCAATTATAGATTTTTTAATTTTCATAATATTGGATACAGTTATTCCTAATATCATTATAGTAGTAACACTGGCATTTTAGGCACCGATTTGTAAATTTTCACCCATTGGCTTCAATATGATAAATACAAATGGTGTCGATATTTTTATTATTTGTTGTAGCAAAAAAAGTGATTAAAAACTATGTCATCTATAAATATATGAAATGAATTCATAATTAAATTATAAGAATCTTATTAAAATAATTTTTCAAAAATATTTGAATTAAACTGAGACAAAATAAATTATAGATACAACTTTGAGCACACTACCGGTAGGGTGAATACTGTGTACTAGCAAATGCGAAACTAAATGCTAGATTTTGTACTTAAGTAAATGTAAATGACAATCTTGATATTTCAAGTAAGTGCAAAGCAAGTAATAAATGAGTGAAAAAAATTCAAATTTTTTTTATCTGATTTACAGGATGACAATAGTTTTATATTCCACTAATCCTATTTTTTTAAACCAAGCACCAAACAAATTATAAAGGATTAAAATTCATCCCTTATCCCATGAAGCAAACACAATCTTGTAGTCTTTCATCAACCTACCTAACCACTCCGTTAAGAATTTCAAACTCAATTCACTAGCATAAATATTTTCTCCAAAAGGATTTACAATTAGAGCCAACAACCCTAAACACCAAAGGAACCTCACATGCCTCTGGACCAAGGAAGCAACCTCCACTAACAATTTACAAATACACGTTTGCCTTTACATCATCAAGGCAATCACTCAACCTTAGACCTACAATCCTAGGTCTATCAAATAAGCTTTAATTCAAATAAAAAGAATTTAAAATACAACTAAATAGAGCAAAACATGTACGGGATACAACTTAGCTCCTTCAAGTAGTCTCCCAATCCTTCAATGCCTCATGATGAATCTCTAGAAGATTAGACTTTGAGTTATCTCTCAAGAAAATAACTCAATAAAGCTCAACAATGGTGTATCAAGTGGCTCAATAGGTTCATGAAGTGTTAACAAAGGCAAACATATATGCAGAATATATAGAGTTTTATTAATACAAGGCTCATGAAACACAAGTCACAACAGTTGAAAATTAAAAGAGTCATTACATCTATTGATCACTTGTCTAGTCGAATGTCGATGGATCTATTCTTTGGTCGAAAATGTCAGTATGGTAATTTTCAATTTAGTTAGGCGTCAGTACGTTCTACATTTGAGGCTTAGAGTTAGTTGAACATCCTTATCAAGAAGCATCTAAGGATTATAACACTAACTCAAACCCAAAATCTAATGTTCAATTAATATTTTTTTATCTTTCTAGTGACATCTTTGATTTCTGTCCTTTTTGATCCTTTCAATTGCGGGCGTGGGCGTCACATATTTATCATTGTCAAACGTGAAAATGACTACTCAATGCATACATTAGTAACTTATTTATTATCGCCAAAACTAAGATCACAACCTAATTTGAAAATCTTAGATGAACACATATATAGAAAAAAATTTCCATGGGCCAATTTGAAATTAAACCTATTATATATGTCCATGATTAGTCTCCCTCAACACTAGTCTATTAGTTAGACTCATAAAATGACACCACCCACCAATTGGCTTAACCATGCGTACATGCTTTGAGTCCAACATTGATCACTTTGCATCAATTCCCTACTCAAATAGCCAACTGCAAGCAACCCTAGCTAGTCATTTTGAGTTAGAGGAGCATAATAATCAAAGGCAAATTTCTCGTGCATCTAAAAATAGATAAATAAAATTATAAAATTATAAAATACTACACTCTCAAAAGTCTCACTCACTGTTTGGAACCATCGCTTTATGCGTCAAGGCAAACTAAGTGGACATTATCAAAAGCTCTCCATGATATTTATCCCGTGCACGCCCCCACAAAGTTCGACTTTTCATTTCAACCCCTATACATACTCAAAAAATTATAATTTTATTATTACGAGCTCCTATATTCGTTCTTTCTGTCAGGGTATCTCAGCTTTGTTATATTTTTTGTCAATTAATCTTACGCCTTTAGTATAATAATTTGTTGAGGTGAAGTGAGGCCGATGATCACACGAAGCATTTCATAAGAATTAAAACAATTTAAGGTACAATACATGTCGCATGGGTGGTGCTCGCAAGAACACCAGCCCAGAAAATTAACTAAACAAGAAATAAAAACCCTTACATATGGGGCGAAATCAAGAACCTTACACTAGTAGACTTAAACGGGACCAAAAGGAACAAGAACGAATGATGATCTCCGGAATTTAGATCCGAGCTTCTCTGAAGATGGCCCAATTTCAAGCGGACCACACCATCCAACACCCGGTCATTGTGATGCCTCTTTATGCTCTAGATCCAATACGTGAACAATACCTCGAAGACAACACCAAATGGAAGAAGCTATGCCTTGTCTTGCTCAAGAACGATCTCCATCCCCCGATGATTGATGGCAAGCGTGCTCCAAATAGATGATCATAGGTTTCCTCCGTCCTCCTTGCAAAACACACATCTGTAGCTATTGAGAAACTACACCCAGTCGTAGCACCTTCAATTTAAGCAATAATTTACCTTGCCATATTGAAGACAAAAGTGGTGGTCTTGTGGTGGAGAACAACTCCCCCCCCCCCCCCCCCCCCGCGTCCATGAGCAAGTGCTAAAGAGATGTTGTTGAGAAGCATATGTTCCCTTCCCATCTCCAAATAATTCGGTCGGGAGCCGTTCGAAGCTGTGAAAGCCCTGAATTAAATGAAGCGGAGCTGCCCCCCTTTCTAGGTCCACCTGCTCTCTCCAAGAAAGAGACCATCTATTGGCCAAGCCGTCGAAAGTCGATGCTACACTAGCATTCCGATTCCGACAAGCTTTGTAAAGGTCAGGAAAAGTAGAGACCAAACATCGGTAATTGGCCCAATTGGCATTCCAGAAACTGGTGGAGGCTCCATTCCTAAGCGAAGTTTCAATGCTGAGTAAAAATGGCTCCTTTGCCACCATAATTCCATTCCAAGTTGCTGACCAACTAATTGTATGTGTTATGTCTCCTCGACCAATTCAAGCGCTTGAAGTATTTGATATTGACGATATCAACCCAAAGGATACTCACTCCCGAAGCAATCGACCACCACCAACGAGCCAGTCGCACTAGATTGTGCTTATCTAAATCAAGAATTCCAAGACCACTGAACTGCTTGGGGCGGGTGACGTCACTCCAACAAACCAGGGGCCTAGAATTTGAAGAATCATTTGAACTAGACCACAAGAAGGACCTACGCCTCACATCAATCGATTTAAGGACCCATTTTGGAGCGCGGAAAATTGAGAGGAAGTACCCTAGTAAACTACTCAAGACACTATTAATAAGCACAAGGCGCCCCCAGAGATAGTAATCTACACTACAACAAACCAGCTTAATTTCGACGCCTCTTCACTGTAAAAATTTCGATGCCAACACCAGCCAAAACGTGCATATGGACGACATCAAAAGTGTTGAAATGGAGTAGACAATGACGAGAACCGAAATGTAACATTTTGATGTCTGCTCAGGCGTTGAAATTAAAAAAAAACTATTTTAACATACCGGCAATGCAACAAAATCCAAGGAGCCGCCGTACGCGGAATTGGAATTCCGCATGCGGTGGAAATCCATGAATCTACGCCTTTTCAATTTCCACCGCACGCAGAATTCCAATTCCGCGTAAGGTAGAATTCGAGCAGGCGAGTTTTCGTGCTTGCTCGAGTTTCGCTCTGTAGAGGAAATCGATATGCTCGAGCTGCTCCATGGAGAAGCCGCGGATACGAGCAGGTGTGACGTAGATTCGCACTTGCTCGAAACTAAAATAATAAAAATATATATTAAATCAGTTATAAATTTTAGAAATTATGATATAAATAAAAGTTAAAAAAAGTATATTACTAACCTTTGATACCTTGAACAAACTTCATAACCTGTAAAAAAAAATAGAGGAAAAAATAAGTACAAATGTAAAAGAAATAAAAGGAATAAATTGAGGAATAAATGATAGAAGAAAGAACACGTGAGAAAGAAGAGGGGAGGGAAAAAAAATGAAGGAAGAAGGATATAAATAGAAGTCATAGATAAAAATTAAAAATTAAAAAAAAAATTAAAAAAAATGGAGGTGGGAAATCTCCCCCCTCCTGTTTGGGTGAGCACGCCAATTGGCACAGAAACATTTTGGTGCCTACCTGGTGCGAAAATATTTCAGCACCTCCTAACAGCATGTGCGGAATTTTTTTGGCGCCTGCTGTTAGGTGTCGAAATCTTTTCGACGCTTGTAATTGGCTTCAAAATATATAATATTAAATTTTTTTACTATCTTTTACATTTCGACACCTGCAATAAGGGTCGAAAATTTTAAGCCGATATATAATGATTTTGTTGTAGTGCTACCTTTCCAACTAGTGAGACGGGTATCAATTCTTTCCACAACCTAAAGCCAGTCACTTTTATGAATCTTGCTATATATCGCGCAAAGGTAAGCCGACATATTTGATAGGAAAATTGGACTGCCTACAGCCCAAGGATCTGGCAACTTCCACTGCCTTACTTGAGTCGTTAAGAAGATGAGTGACTGCAGTTTAATTTTGAGAAGTTAACTCGAAGATCAGACATCAATTTTCAGGTTTAGAATGTCCTATTTGCTGCCTTTTGTGAAGACGAGAAAGTCATATGCGAATTTCAAATTAACAATATGTCTGTATTCTCATTCAACTTCACACCATGCAAAGACATCCGCCCTGCAAGAGCATTGCCGCCTCCTCTTCGGTTTGGAGGCGTCGTCCCCTGCCCCGAACTTCCCGTGATTCTATTGTCACTCCTTATTTTCGAGATTCTGCACGAGGTGAGGCCCTCGGCGGGATTTGCGATCGAGATTTGGGGCGACGATGATGCCGTCAATGTGATCGCGTACGTTCTCCGAGGTCACCAAGGACGCCTCTTTACGCCCTTTGGTATAATAATTTGAAAATGTAAATATATAAATATATAAATTGATAATTATATTATACTTACTACATTTTTAAAAAAAAAGGAGTCAGCATTGTTCAGATTAGTTGTATTATTATTTTATTAAAAGAATTAGAGCAACAATGAACTAATATAAAAAATTAATTAGGTACAATATATATATTTGACAAAAATTGTCTATCAGAATTAAAGTTGGCAATAAAGGATTTTTTTGAAAATCATCCTTGTGAAAATGGAACTAAAGGAGCTATATGTTAGAACCAAAAGATATGGGAGAGGTAATGGGAAATATTTATTTATGATCTACTTTTTGAGGATTCTCATACATATTTTATTTGGTTTTTAATACTTGCACGACTATTATTGGAATCTAATCATTTGTTCCACGTCATGTGCATCACTTTTTGCAAAATCAAGCCCCAAATTGTTCTAATTAAGAATTAGATTCTATTACGTGAAATGTGTCAAAGAGCGGTTTTTGCGGCTTCAACGTGATGTCGAGATGTAATCTCGCGTCCTTTGTTACGAGAAAAACCAATTAATACTTTTATGAGCACTAATTTGTTAAAAAGGGTCCCCGGTCGAGTTGGATTCGCATATATTAATATTATATTTGCTCATTAAATAAAAATCTCTCCTTTCGTTCTCCCTCCTTGCCTCCTCGCCTGTCGCTCGTGATGGCTCTCAAAACCCTGAACCCACCGATCCCTTGGAGGCCCAAGCCCTCTGACACCGTCGAGGTCCGCGCGCATCTCCATCTTCCGCCGCGGAGATCAGTCCGTAAGCTGACGCCCTTAACCGTTAGCACCCGGATTTATGCTGGGAGGAGTGGATTTGGGAGCACTGAAGATGGCGGTGTTGCGACGGGAAGGGAAGTGGTGCCGAAGAATGCCGACCTCGCTACGCTGGGAAATCTATGCGTCGACGTCGT
This sequence comes from Canna indica, assembly GCA_034359265.1. Classification (NCBI taxonomy): domain Eukaryota; kingdom Viridiplantae; phylum Streptophyta; class Magnoliopsida; order Zingiberales; family Cannaceae; genus Canna; species Canna indica. The sequence goes on along the minus strand of CP136891.1, from coordinate 53,533,760 downwards.
TCTGGGCGTCCAGAACTTACCTCCGGCCTCGAAGGTGGAGCGGCGGGCCTACATGGAGCAATTGGCGGCTTCTCCTCCCGATAAGGTTGGTAGGGGTCCATGTTTCCTTTTCTTATTCTTTCTCTCGGTGGTTCTTTTTTTTTTCTTTCTTTCGATTTTGTTACTTTATTTTTAAAAGGCCATATGTAATGGTTGTGAAGTTAAATGTTTGAACCCGCGATGATCCTAAATAGAAGAAATCTTCTATAGTTTTCCACTTTGGTCATGTTTGGCGGAAAGATATATGTAAAAAATCTAAATCTGTTGATGTTTCTTATTTGCAACACTTTTCTACATATTATACATATTCCATGTTTCCAAAATATTTAGCAGTAGTGTGACAGTCCATGTAATAAATGAACTGCGAAATACAGCATTAGCAACAAAATGATCTAATAATTTGATCAGTCCTGTGTGACTTTCTCTATCTTCTCACAGGGATTATCTAGATTTGAAATTTTGTGACATTTTTTCTATTGGGGAAACTAAAACTTTATTTAAAGTAGACTTTGGTATTGTTGCAGATGTAAATATATAACTAGGGCCGGCAACGGATCGGATACGGTGCGGATACTGGATTATCCGTATCCGCACCGCACCTCATATCCGCCCATCCGTATCCGCACCGTATCCGCTACGGATGAGAATATGAATATCCATATCCGCACCGCTTCAAATACGGATATCCGCACCGCATCCGTATCCGCACCGTATTTAATAAAAAATATTAAAATAATATATTTATATCAAAAAATCAATAAATTACCAATTCATTGATCCAAAATAAATATATAATATACTTCAAAATTCATCTTGACATGAAATTACCATAGAGCTCTTATATATATTAATAACTTATATGGGCAAAATAGTAATTCAGAGACGCGGATAGGCGGTGCGGATACGGTGAAAATCCATAGTCATATCCGTATCCGCACCATATCCGCACGGATATAAGTTTTCTAAATCCGTATCCGTATCCGTATCCATATCCATTTTTACTTGCGGATATGGATCGGATACGGTGCAGATGCGGTTTTTAGTTAGCGGATGCGGATAAAATTGCCACCCCTATATATAACTGAACCCATAAGAAAGCATGTTGGTGTGTTCAATAGCCGAATTGTCTTTCACCAGTGTGTTTACAAATTTCTCAATGGAAAAGGTTAGAGCAGAAGTTAAGTTGAGGAACACTAATCCTTACAGTAATCACTCAATCACGGAACCCAAAATTTTCTCTATATAAAACAACTTCACATGCCTTACTTTTAGCATGGAATAGGTGGTATGCTATCTGTCAATAAACTCCAGATTGGTGATCATATTAATTTTCGGATAGTCCATGCTAAAAACCAACTAAATTGAATTTTTGGGTCTGGTCAGTTCTTTCTTTAAGGTTAGTTTCTTTAATTTTATTTGCTTTTAATTCTCTATATAAAACAACTTCACATGGCTTACTTTTAGTTTCATATAATTCTTTAAGATTTCTTTAGCATATGTTGCATCTATTATTTTTGATATTACATGCTACCATCCCTAACGATGTGAATTAGAACTCAAGAAGAGAGGATAGAAAATTAGAAATTATACCCCAAGTGAAGAAGATGTGGAAGAAGCGTAGGATCCTCACGCAAACTGCACACATGCACACCCTCCAATGGTGATCCACACTAGGCTTCCTCGTAACACCAAGAAAACTCTTTATCTTGTTCTTGATCACACAAGACTCGTCGTGGCTTTATGGATGACCGGCTTTCACCAAGGCACAACAAAAGGGGGCCGGCCTTTCAAGCAAGGTATGGCCCCAAGAGAGAAGAAAATCAGCTACAAGAGATGCAAGAAATAACTCTGGTACCTTCCCCAAGATTGGTTGGCTCCTAGGTGGAGAAAGCTTCTTTGTTCGGCCCCTTCTCGAGGAGGTGATGACAGCTCTTGAGGGAAGGAGGCGGCTCCTTTTCTTGAGGGAGAGAAGCATGCTTCACAAGAGCAAGCGAAAAGAAAGGGGGCCGACCCTTCAAGTGAGGTGCGACCCCAAGAAAGAGGAAAAACGGCTACAATAAATGCAAGAAACAACTCTTGTACCTTGACCAAGATTGCTTGGCTCCAAAGTGGAGAAAACTTCTCGATTCGGCTGCCTTCTTGAGGAGATGGCGACTGCTCTTGAGGGAAGGAGGTGACTTCTTTTCTTGAGGGAGAGAGGCCAACTTCACAAGTTCAAGAGGCGGTTACACAATGGCAAGGGGCGGCAACTCTCTTGAGGGGAGGAATTATTTACAAGGCTCTTACCCTTTTCATGTGTGCTGCCCCCTCTCATTAAATAGGTGAGGTCAAGTCACCCCTAGCCGACCCCTATCCCTAAATTTCTAGTGATGAGAAACTTCCTTTTCTCATCCCATGAATTTAGTCTCCTCAATTTTAGCCAATCCTTAAATTATAGGTGATGAGAAATTTCCTTTCTTTCATCCTTTAAATTTAGGCTCCTCAATTTTAGTCAATCCCTAAATTTTAGGTCATGAGAAACTTCCTTTCTTCATCCCTTAAATTTAGGCTCCTCAAATTTAGGGATTGAGCAATCTTGTAGCCATTGATTTAAGAAACCTTTCCTTATATCCATAAATAACAAATGTGACAATGTTTCAGCATATTCGTGGTACCAGATATTTTTGCCAAATTCGAAATATATCTCGATAAATTTCATTACGAGAAAAACCTATGTGTGTGACCCATTGGGCCTCACACTAAGCTGGCAATAGGTCTTCACTGCGCGAGTACATTTGTTCGATAGAACGTCTTCTATTTGAATTAATTTAATTGATCCTCGTTAAACTCTTTTTGCCCACATCAACTCTTGATCGATTTTTGACTCACAAGTCAAGATTGACGTATAGCAACGTGTCATGACTACCTTGATACTGTTGAGATCAATCAAGCAAGATCGAACGCCCTTTAGTGATTAGTTCGTGTGTAATTAAATTCTTCGGTTACACAATGTCCCGACTCAAGATAGGACATTGAAGAAATGTCAAACCCTAATACTTGTTCTTATGTAATCAATTTCCCGAGTAATCGTCTCAATGAAACATTAGAAATTCTTTTCTAATTTTCATATCTACTCTGGCCATAGATTTCCCAAGATGATACTCGCTAGAGAACGCGGGGCTGAGCGTTAGCCCTTAAAACAAGGTGCAGCCCCAAGAGCGAAGAAAATCGGCTACAAGAAACTGCAAGAAATAACTCTTGTTTCTTGCCCAAGATTGCTTGGCCCCGAGGTGGAGAAAGCTTCTCGATTCGGCTACCCTTCTTGAGGAGGTGGCGACTGCTCTTGACGGAAGGAGGCGGCTTCTTTTCTTGAGGGAGAGAGGCTGACTTTAAAAGAGCAAGAGGCGACTACATAATGGCAAGGGGCGGCTGCTAGGGAGGGGCACAACTCTCTCGAGGGGAGGAATAATTTACGTGTCTCTTACCTTTTTCATGTGTGCTCCCTCTCGTTAAATAGGAGAGGTCAAGGCACCCCTAGCCGACCCCTATCCCTAAATTTTTGGTGATGAGAAACTTCCTTTTCTCATCCCTTGAATTTAGTTTCCTCAACTTTAGTCAATCCCTAAATTTTATTTGATGATAAACTTTCTTTCTTCATCCCTTAATTGTAGGCTCCTCGAATTTAGGGATTGGGGAATCTTGTAGCCATTACTTTAAGGAACCTTTCCTTATATCCATAGAAAAGAAATGTGACGATGTTTTGGCATATCCGTGCTAGCAGATATATTTGTCCAATTCAAAATTTATCCCTATAAATTTCGCTACGAGAAAAATCTATGTGCATGATCCGTTGGGCCCCACACTAAGCTGGCAGTGGGTCTTCCCTATGTCAGTACATATATTGGATAAAACACTTTCTATTTAAATTAGTTTCATCGATCCTTATAAATTATCTAATGAGACCTCCCTAATCAACTCTTGATCAACTTTTCACCCACAAGTCAAGATTGACGTCTAGCGACTACCCAGATAATATGGAGTTCAATCAAACAGGATCGAGCGCCCTTCAGTGGTTAGTTCTTGTGTAATTAAATCATTCAGTTACATAATGTCCCGAATCATGCTATGGCATGGAAGAAATGTCAAACTCTAATACTTGTTCGTATGTAATCGATTTCTCGAGTTATTGTCTCAATGAAACATTAGAAACTCTTTTTTATTTTCATATCTACTATGACTAGAGGTTTCTCGAGAATACTCGCAAGAGAACATATGACATTCACTTCTCCTACTACAAGTAACTGATTCCCTAATCATTACTCACCCACTTTCACTTTCATGAAAACCTCACTATGTCCAGAATACCTGACACATGTCTCAAAGAGTCATGCTACAGAGTTGACCAAAACTATAGATCATCAATCACAAAGTGCCATGGTAGTCTCATGTCCGAGGATTACTTACACCTAGTATCACTGGAATTGCCTATTGACATACAAGTAAGGTTTCCATTAGGCATTCCTCGAGCGGGTCTGTTCCGTGAACTCATTCTCCAATGAATACCTACACTTTTACATTAATGACCCCTCATAAGTAATTGTGAGAGATCAGTTACCCTCTATCTTAGAGCATGTAACAAGTGTACTAGTCTTATCGGTATCATTAATCCCCTACTCAGTGAACCTATGACTAGGAAAGTTTTAAACTAGGGTTTATTTGATTCTAGCTCTCACTGGCATCATCTCATCGTGACCCTAAAATAATTGCCTAGTTAATGGGCTTCATCATAATCTAAAAACAATTATAGATGCGGCATATGATGAAAATAAATGTCTCATATATTTATTTATCAAAGAATAGTCATTATTACATCAACATGCAATTGGCTTGAGGGCGCTATTCCTTCACATATTGATGTTCATGTATTTTGCTCATATTAATTTTCGGATAGTCCTTGCTAAAAAACTGAATTTTTGGGTTTGGTCAGTTCATTCTTTAAGGTTAGTTTGCTTCAAAATTAGTGGTTCCAAATTAAACATTATTTTGGTTTTGTTTTCTTTATAAAAATTCCGACAAAACCAATTAACTGATTTTTTATTCAATTTTTTTTTGTATTTGTTTTTTTCTTCAAAAATAGTTATAATTTATTTATCATGAACTCTTGGTAGTGGCATTTTAACGGGAACCACACTGAATCATTTTGGTTGGATTTAATTTTTTTCTTGAAACAAAGATCCTTTTGGTAATTAAAACAAAAGGAAAATAAATCAGTTCTAATAAGTTTAGTTTGAATCCATTTGGCATTCCTAGTCAACTTGCGAGGAGGTCCATTTGGTTTTCTAGATGCAGAGATAATTCCATGGAACAAAAATTATAATGAAAAAGTAATATGTTAATAATTGCTATAATAAGGTAATTAGAAACAAATAGCTTTAAATTTCTAATTCTAAAAATGGGAAAATTAATGAAAATGATCCGAATTTTGACGTTTTTAACAAATATGTCTCATTCTTTTATTTGAAACAAATATGTATTCCAACTTTTGAAATTATAATAATTATAGACTCCCGTTAGATCTCTGTTTATTTACCTGTTATGTGCCGACGTGGAACGCCACGTCAGCACATAAAAATTGTTTTTTAAATTCAGGATGCCACGTCATCATTAATCCTATGTGGCAGAATTTTTTTTAAAAATATTTAAAAACTAAAACTAATCTATGTCACCGCCACAACTTAAAAACTTCAAACCTGATATCCGACAAAATTAAAAAACTAAAACATGCCACCCACTCGACTCGACACCCTCGACAAATCCCTCGACGAAGGTGTTCCTGTTGCCGGTGCCTCACGTCGCCTCACCTCAACTGGTCTCGCCTCACGTCGCCTATTATCGTCGGCGCCTCACCCCGAAAGTTTTTTTTTTATTTCTTGCCTGGTCTCGCCGGCGCCTCACCCCAAAGGTAATCTTTCGCCTAACCTTTTTTGAAGGCCTGAGATACCTATTTTTTGTCACCGAAGCTTGTCGCCTAAACCCTAAACCTAGATATCAATCTAACTGCATACCATGGTTCATAGATCAAATCGACAACGGATGACTGTTTTACCTACACGACGAGATACATCATCAGCTTCCTCTCTGGTATATTTTACCTTGAATGCATTTTTATATCAGTTCGTTTAATTAAATATCAGTATCAATATAATTAAATATCAGTATCAATATACTAATATGTATACTGATATTAGCGACGACAATAAGTATACGTCGGCGACAATAAGCGACGTGACCGGTCGAGGTGATGTGCCGACGATAATGGCAGGCGACGTGAGGCGTCGACGACAGGAACACCTTCGTCGAGGGTGTCGAGTCGAGTGGGCGGCATGTTTTAGTTTTTTAATTTGGTCGGATATTAGGTTTGAAGTTTTTAAGTTGTGGCGGTGACGTGAATTAGTTTTAGTTTTTAAATATTTTTTTTGAAATATTGCCACGTATGATTAATGATGATGTGACATCCTGAATTTAGAAAAGACAATTTTTCTGTGCTGCCGTGGCGTTCTACGTCAGCATATAACGGGTAAATAAACAAAGATCTAACGGGAATCTATAATTGTTATAATTTCAAAAGTTGGAATATATATTTGTTTCAAATAAAAGAATGAGCCATATTTGTTAAAAACGTCAAAGTTCGGGCCACTTTTGTTAATTTTTCCTATTTTTTTTAAAAAATCTGCCACGTAGGATTAATGATAACGTGACACCTTGAATTTAAAAAATAATTTTTATTTGCTGACGTGACGTTCCACGTCAGCACATAACAGGTAAATAAACAAAGATTTAACGTGAGTCTATAATTGTTATAATTTCAAAAATTGAAATACATATTTGTTTCAAATAAAAGAATGAGCTATATTTGTTAAAAACGTCAAAGTTCAGGCCATTTTCATTAGTTTTCCTTTCTAAAAATCCGTCTGATTTGGCTTCCTGTATAATTAAATATGTTAATAATTTTAATTCCTGTCTAGAAATTTTGGGAAGCTGGTGGTAACTGCAACTTGACAATAGCTGCATCAAGGCTAGGGTTGTCATGTTTAACCCTTGGTCATGTTGGTGATGAAATCTACGGGAACTTTCTTCTTGATGTGCTTCAGGACGAGAAGATAACTTATGTTGGAATGAGTACAAATGCCGATGACATTGTTCGTGTTGCTGCATATGAAACCCTTACATGCTGGGTGTTGGTTGATCCATTTCAAAAACATGGATTTTGTAGGTAAGATTTATGTCTAATTTGGCTCTTTTTCTTTTTCTATTTAATCATTACTATTAAAAATATTACCCTAAAAGTAAATGTAAGTTGATTTTCTTTTTATTAGTCTCTCCTTTTCAATGTCAGCCTTGCTGATTTTAGTGAGGAACCTGCATTTAATTGGATGAGTGAGCTGACTGAAGAAGTTAAGACAGCTATTCGGCAAACTAAGATATTATTCTGCAATGGCTATGCATTTGATGAATTTTTTCCACATTTAATTATCTCATCACTTGATTGTGCAATTCATGCTGGAACAGCAGTATTTTTTGATCCAGGTCCTCGTGTTAGAAAACTATTACATGGCACCCTTGAAGAGAAAAAGGCACTGGAACTGTTTTTGAGGCAAAGTGATGTTCTTTTGTTTACATCTGATGAGGTTCACCATTCAACACTATTTTACTATTTTTTTTATGTATTGCATAGTAATGAGCTTGCATATGTTCAAAATATTTCGTGTATATGACAAATAGGAAATAGCCGAATTTACTTTTCCTGTATTGATTTATCTCTTTTCATTTTACATAAGATTAGATAACAAAATACAATCCCAATTTGCTATGAAACAATTGTCCATTAATGTTGGAAGTGGATACAACTGCAAAGTATCTTCTGTAGCATGATATTGCATTTTATCTTGGATCAAGTGTTTGTGTTGAAGTATCTTAAGCTTTAAAGTAGAAATCTAATGATTTTCAAATATTGGAAAAGTTAAGATAAAAATAAGCAGTAAGCTTGTAGAAGCTACTTGTGAGCATGATAATTCTTTCAACTTATATATGACATCTTTGTTTGTTCAACAATTTATCTTGGTGCTGGTGCAGTTTTTGTCATTAGCTGAGATTAGAGTAGAGAACATGTATCCTCATTTTCTTCCACAAGTAAAAATGTGATCTTTGTAACCTTCCATTAGAGGGGGAACTATGATTACGTTTTTGTTACACTCTTTACCACTTTACCTTTTCGGTAATATTTGCTAGAGCCACCATGAGAAAACTTAGACTTTGATCTATTTTGTTTGATGCTCATGTTGTGGTCATAACGTTACACTTATGGTATGTTTGCTTTGTTGGATAGGAAGGGATTGGATTGGATAATAAATAAGGGAGGATTGGATATGAATTTTTTAAATTCGATGTACATCGGATATAAATATTCTTCTATTCACATTTTATTCTAATCCATGCACTAAACAAACAATGGATATTAATTCATTCCCTATCCTATCCTCCCTTATCCAATGAAGCAAACATGCCCTTAAGGTACTCGATTGTAATGGAGATGAAGTTAAGGCCAGTCTAGGGAATTGAAATTGGTAGATTGTGGAACTAGCTGCTCTGTATTTTGGTTAAAAATATAGTATGGGGCTGAAAATCAACTCCCAAGAAATAATCTGTAGATTTGATCCTTGAACATACATAAGCTTGAATGGATTGTCTAAATATCTGTAATAACAGAACATGGTTAAATGTTAACAAACTAGGACTCAATCACTGAAGATTACAAGTGATATGAAGAAAAAGAGAATAGTCTTTTATTAACATAGGAACCATAAAATTTTAACCCATTGTTCAAGTTTAATCTCTGTGACTAAAAGAATTCAGTAAAGGACTTCTGTGTGTTAATAGTAATTCCGAAAACAAATAGCAGCAAAATGTTGACCTTGTAATAAAAGAGGTGTCTCAGCTGGCAAATAGTTTCTCAGGCCCTCCTATGAGACAATTCTAGTTATCCATAGATTTTTATTTTCTTATTTCATGGCAGAAGCTCTGCATGCATTCCATGTGGTACTTGACTGTTAGCTTAAGTGATTAAAGTGCTAGGCACAACTGTTTGTCAGATAAGCCTGTTTTATTCTAGTGTTGGCCTAGACAGGCTGATTAAGAACCAAAGGCAATAGCATAGGTGTCTGATCTTTCGAAAAAGGAAAAGAAAGGTAGAATTAATGCTATAGGTTCATATCCTGTTTTCTGCTAGTGTTGGCTGAGGCAGGCTGATTAGTTTAATAGCAAGAAAAGACAATAGCATAGATATCTGATTATTTCAGGACGGAAATAAAGGTAGAAGAAATATAGGTTGGTAGACAACACTGTGTATGCTTTAATTCTATGCTCAGGCTTTTCTCCATGTGTTTAAAAATGGATATTTTCTAATCTTGTTTCTTTGCAAGCTCTATGTGTGATATACTTTTCTTCGAACATATTGAGAAATTTTATTTTATATAAGTTTATTTTTTATTATATAGTATGCAAAACTTTTGTTCTCATGCTCTTCCTTTCTCCCCCATTCAGCATCTCTTTCTGTCTCTGACTATCTCTAATAACATATATGGAGAAAGATTTCAGGGTTTCTTATGTGTTTAAGTTCTTTTTTTCTCTTTATCCTATATAAATGATTCTACTCAGCAATGTGTTTCTTAGAGAATACTTATATAACATACACTCTACATTGTGTACAACCGTAGATGACCTTTTTAAATTTATCCTTGCATTGGTATACCAGATCGAATCATTAACGGGGATCAATAACCCGATAAAGGCAGGACAGGAATTGATTAGAAGAGGGGTACAGACCAAATGGGTCGTTGTCAAAATGGGTTCGAAAGGTTCAATTTTGATCAACAGGTCCACTGTGTCATGTGCACCTTCTTTTAAGGTATAGTTTGCTCATATCTCTTATGACTATTTGGTCCTGTAAACAATATTCAGTTGAAAATAATGATACTTGGAAGTTTTGTGCATTTTTTAGTTGCTTTTCATTTACTGCCTGTTTGAACTTGGAATTCTAATACCAAATGCCTGAATTTGATCCTAAATTCTCAACAGGTTGATGTAGTCGATACTGTGGGCTGTGGAGATAGTTTCACAGCTGCCATAGCTTTCGGCTTTCTCCATGGCATGTCTGCAGTTGAGACATTAGCACTTGCGAATGCAGTAGGTGCTGCAACTGCAACTGGCTGTGGAGCAGGAAGAAACGTTGCTCGTTTGAACAAAGTTTTAGAACTTTTGGGGCAATCAAAACTCAACGAGGACGATGCATTTTGGAACAAATTAATCGGAAAGGAGTCGACTGATGAAGTCTTGCTTCTTTCCAAAATGTCAATAAATGGACACAGTGATCGTCTTGTTCGTGTTCCCATTGAATATGTACTCTTTCAACTTCTTCCAGAATTTGACAACGCATGTGAAAGAAGCACGATCTGATCTTGACCAAAAAGCTGGAGCATTCAAGTAAAATGATGCCTGCGTGGACACTTATAATTGAGTCATCTCAATGAATATGCACAGCTTTTTCATGACTTTGAATTTACCCTTGAAAGAACTTTCTTCTTTGCCACTCTGTTGTCAGAGTTTTACCACACTCACTCATATGATCTGGTGCTTCCCCGGGGCGCCTACAAGAATTTGTTTGGTCTTCATAGTACATTGAAGTTGGTCATTGATAATATCTGGATCTTGTGTTACAATCTATATTTTTTTTGAATAAATGGAGATCGCAAATGCAGTGAGAACTTGTTTATTACATTGTTGTTTGGCTTTCTATATTGTTTAATACATTTTTATTTTTAAAATATTATATTAAAAATATTTATTTTTTAATTATTATTCAAAAAAATTTAAAAAATTATTGTTAAAAACTTATTTTTACCTAATTGAGTAAATCCGACTATCTGATCCGATCCGAATTAGGTCGGGTTTGAGAGGTGAAAATTTTTGAACCCGACCCGACCGATTTTTTTCCTAAATCCGATCCGATCCGTGAACAACTCTACAAAGAAGACGCTTGCCAGTTGAACTAGAAGATAAAGGTGGATGGTGTGAAGACGAGAAGGTGGCGGTGACAGTGGTGGGTTGGCAATGAGGATAATTGGACTATTTCCAATGTTCGTATTGTATACTTTGAGAGTATTGTATACTATTTCCAATGTTCGCAAAAGATAATCCTTAAAGAGCCCTTCAATTATAGGAAGAATCTCACAAATTTTCATGAATAATCTTCATAAACAACATAATATTTGATTAAAAAATAAATATATAGAAACCCTAGACTGGCTAGTATTGAAGGGGGTGCCCAAATTGACTAGAACTCAAGAATTCAACTAAAATAGAAAAGTTCAAAGACTCAAGGAATCAACTGTGGTTGTAGTTGGTCGATTAAAGCATTGGCTAACGATCGACCAAGATGCCTGATCTAGGTTTGTTTTGTCTCCAATTAAACCCAACTCAACTTCAATCAACTTTTGTGAATAAACATGACTAAAATAGTCTCACATGGCATTATTACAACTCAATAAAGAACCCTAAAATAACAAATAAAATGTAAGTGTTGGTCTAAAGTTTTCAATGTAGGTTTCATTCTTGGTCTGATCCTAACAAACAATGTACTAATATTCCATTAAGAAATAATTTCAAGTTTGTAATTAATAAGCATTTGGCATTTGACGGTCAAAAAGTGTGAATTATACGAAACAAAAAACTCGAAAACGTAAGTGTGATGCTCGTCAGAAACATGCAAGTAAACTTTGATTTACTATGTAATTTTATTTATAGACTCATGTAAGTTGTTTGGGCAGGCCTTTAGGGTGTATGCACTTTAAACGACCAAAATGATCCCGAAACTCGCAAAACTTGGAAACCGAACTAAACCTAAACTTCGATTGCAATTCGATTAATGTTCGATTGTCCGATGTGCGATCAAACTTCAATTGAGTAAGGTTTTAGCTGATGCTCAAGCGATGTTTAGGTGCTCAAAGTGCATTCATACTTTGACGCGATGATGTAACAACTAGTTTTCTAGTCGTTGAAGGAGCATTTACCCTGAACCTAGCTTCGGGGGAACTTATATAGACCCATTCTAAGCCTTCCAAGTACACTTATTGATGCCCTAAGCCTAGTTTGAGTTGATCCTTGCATCTACTTGAGCTTGAAAAAGAAATCTTTAAATGCTAAGCCTCACTTGAGCTATTTTCTTCTACCTAGTTGCTTGAAATTCTTAACTTTAAAGAGCATCATCTTGAAGGATTGTTCAAGCTTCACTAGGTGAGAAGAAAAGGACTTGTGCTTCAATAGTTAGGCATTTCTTCCTCTCTATTTGTCATTTGGTGCTTTATATTTTTCATTACTTAATTTTATTGTATTTTGTAGACCTAGAGTGTTAGGTCAACTTTGAATGGTTGCCTTGGAGTAGATGCATAAGTCCACTTGGTTTGCTAGGTTAGGATTGATTTTCTTCGATCTTGAGGTCTTGGAAGTTCCCTCGGGGAGAGGATCGATGGTAACCTCAAATTGAAAATCTTCTTGGAGCAGACATTTTTAATCTAGTGTATTTGTTGAAGATCCTAGACATGTAGTTAGGTAGTGGATATAGGTAGAGTTGTTGAACCACTATCAATCTTTATGTTAGCATTATTTAAATTGTGTGTATACTCATTTTATATCTCACTTGATTTGCACTTGAATGTAAAATATCAAATTTGTCATTCACATCGACTGAGGTATTGAAAGTTGTCATTTAATTATACTAGTGCTAACACACAGTGTTCATCTCTCCTCTAGTGTGCCTATTCTATTTACATCAAACTCATTATTATCATGAGAAAATTGGATGGTGATGAGTCGATCCTTGGACTTAGTGCTAGTTCTCGACCATGATTTTCTTGAAATTTTTGCAACATATGTTATAGTTCTATTTTTTTTTTATGTTATTAGTGTTGGCTATATATATATATATATATATATATATATATATATATTATGTGATACAATAACTTAACCTACTTTCCACTAGTTGTTATTAGTGTTACCTTGTGCATCCCAAAAGAATGCTCCATATATTAACTAGGGGTGAGCATGGACCGGTTAATCGGTTCATTAGCAAAAAAAAAAAGCGGTACATTAACTTTGGTTTTTTAAAATCATTAACCGTAAATCGGTCCATTAACTTCGGTTAACCGCTATTTCGGTTTCGATTTTTTCGGTTCACAATGAAATTTTTTAACCTATAAACATAATAATATTATGCAAATTATGGAGAAAAATTCAAACAAATACCGAATTCTCATTGAGAAAAAAGAAAGAAAGTGAAACCACTTGAACCAAGATGATGTTCTACAAAAACTAATATTTTTATTTTTATTTTTTTAATATTTTTTTAATATTTTTTTTAATATTTTTAATATTCTATATTTTCTATATATTTTCTATATATTTTTATAATTTTTTATAATTTTCTATCATTTCTTATATATTTTTTAAAATTTATAAATATTTTTTAATATATATATATTATTAAAAATTAATAAATTATATCGAACCAGTCGGTTAACCGAAATTGGTGGACTTTTTACCTCTCGGACCGAAACCGAAACCGAAAACCGATTTTTCAAAAAATTAAAAACTGAAATCGTAAAAACCGGTTAGGTTAATCGGAAAAACCGGTTCGGTTTCGGACCGATTTTTCGGTTAACCGAAAAACCGGTTTTTTTTGCTCACCCCTAATATTCACCCTTTGGTTCTTGTATACACAAATTAAGAATGATCACTTAGATCATTCACCTAATGAGGCATTTTAATGGCATGCTCAGATTGTCATAAGAAAAATCGATGAGATATTTTGATGCACGCCTCAAGAAAATGACTTAGTGTCATCAAGTTAGATGACAAATTTTAATATGATGGTATTTTTTGAGGCACGATTATTTACAATGGCATGTATATTAAGTACACAAATTATAAGATGTTAGTAAAATGATCACACTAGATGGGGGTAAATAGTATGTTAACTAATCAATTAGTCTAAATTCGATTTTAAACATTTTCTTAAATTACTTAGGCAATTCATAATTTAACGATTAAATGCGAAAGCGAGTAATAAAAATATGCAATACGATACGCAAAGTAAACAATGCTAACACAGTGATTTATAGTGGTTCAGCTCCAATGCCTACTCCACTACCTAAATACTATGTTTAGGATTTCCAAACTAGTTTAACTAGATTAATTAGATTCCTTACAATGAGAACTTTGCACCGAAAAGTCTCTGCTATCAAACCGAAGGCACTTCCACACCCGGAAGTATCCCGCCTTCCTACCGAGAGCACTCTCCCACCTCAACCATAAGGATAACTCAACTAATCCTAGTAAACTATGTTACACCAATGGATTTAAGCCTTAATACCATGGCAACCACCAACTCAATCAAATCTAGCAACCTAGGTTTACATAAATTCAAATACAATGAAATAAACATCAAAATACAACAACTAATTGAGCAATAAATCAAATGACAAATACTTAGCTCCAAAAGAAACTCCTAGTCCTCTTGATGTCTTGAGAAGATAAATCTTAGAGGTTCAAAGGGAAGATCAATCTTGTATCATGGAAGCTAGGGTTCTTCGCAAAGATGGCTCAAGAATTCTTGTAGAGATGCAATGAGTGGCTCTTTAAGGCTGTAATATCCTAGATATTTTTTATTTATTTTTCCATTATGTTTGTGTTTGTCAGCCTAGCGGGTTAGTCCGGGGTCGAGCCGAGTCGACTCATGGTCCGGTGCGAGCTTGCGAGCTCGGGTAAGTAGGAATATGAATTATGTAATTTCTTGCTTGCGTAGATGAATTTATTTAATTATGTGGTTGCATGTGTTTGAATTATTAAATTATGTCGCATATTGGCTGATGCATGTGTTTAGCATAGGCTTAGATTAAGCTAAGGTGGATTAGTGGGTTTGGATTCGGATTGAGGTGGATGCGGGTTAAAGGAGATTAGGGTTGAAGAGGGGGGAAGGGATTATAAATCCCCCCCCAAGGGCTTGCGGCTCCCCGTTGGAGCCACCAAGCCGAGCCAGTCGTCCTCAAGCCGCAGCAGCCGAGCCGAGTGCCCCCTTCATCTCCTTCTCTCTTTCTCTTGGAGTCGAGAAGAGAGGAGCGGCCCAGCCAAGCCGAGCCGCCCCTCTCCCTCTTCCCCTTTCTTGAAGCCGGTGGCTTGGAGTGGAGCCGCCGCCCCCTCTTCCCCCTTCGTTGAGTCAAGCCGACATCTCTTGAAGTCGGATTCGAGGGCTGTCGTCCGAGATTTCTTCTCTAATCCTCCTTCCTATTTAGGTGAGTGGTCTTACCCCTCCTTCTCGGTTTTCCTTCGAATTCTTGAAGCCATTCTTGGAGGCTTGATTATTCTTCATTTATTTTTCGATGATCTCTCAAATTCTCGTTGTTTATTTTGTTTGCTGTGCTTGAGGAGGCCCTAAACCCCCCCCTTTGGGGCTTGGAAGCCCTAGGATGATCCTAGGGGTGCTCGGCCAAGGTGGAGGTGAGGGTGCCCTCAAGGTGTTCGATGAAATGCCTAAGTGAGGGTTCTTGGTGTTCTTGAGGTCCATGCCTTATATTGCTTATCAATTTGAGTTTCTATATGTCAAAGCATGCCTTGTAATTAATCCGTGATTTTTGGATAGAACTCATGTTTTACAAATTAAGATTTTGATAATGATGGCATGAGTGTTCTTGAGATGGGTTCTTGATCATGATGCTTGTTTATTATTTAAAGATATTGTTGATGCTTGTTAGCCTTGAGATGGGCAGTCTTGTCAGTGTCAGCTTCTGGTGTGCTGGTGGCTTACCTGAGGGTGCCGTCCATGTTGGTGGATTTGTTGCGAGCAGCCCAGGAGGAGGATGCTTTCTATGCTTTCACTAAGGATCTGGCCAGGAGGGGCGATGCCAATATTGGGTTCGGTGTTGACTCGGAGGGCGTTCTAAGGTTTAAAAGCCGGATAGTGGTGCCAGATATGACCGAGGTTCGCTGGCAGGTGCTAGAGATGGCTCATCGATCCACATACACTATGCATCCGGGAGCCACAAAGATGTACCAAGATTTAAGGCAGAATTATTGGTGGAAAGGTATGAATAGAGAAGTGGCCGAGTTCGTGTCTAAGTGCCTGGTGTGTCACATGGTTAAGGCTGAGCATTTAAAGTTGGCAGGGTTGCTCCCACCTAGAAGTACCAGAGTGGAAATGGGAGAAGATAACCATGGATTTTGTGACGGGATTGCCAAAGTCTGGGAAGGGCAATGATTCTATCTGTGTAGTGGTGGATCGCCTAACCAAGAGTTCACATTTTATACCAGTCAGGATGACCTTTTCAGCCGAGCAGTATGCAAGGTTGTTTTTGGATTGGATCGTCGCTTATCATGGTGTTCCGGTTATGACCATCTCGGATCGGGGTACTCAGTTCATGGCTCGATTTTGGCAGTCTTTCCAGGAGGCATTGGGCACTCAGGTTCGGTTCAGTACTGTATTTCACCCTCAGATAGATGGTCAGTCAGAGCGGACTATTTAGACGCTGGAGTATATGCTGAGAGCATGTGTCCTAGATTTGGAGGGCAGTTGGGAGAGGCACTTATCTCTGATTGAGTTTGCCTACAATAATAGCTACCACAGCAACATCGGGATGGCCCCATTTGAGGCTTTGTATGGGCGGAGATACAGGTCGCTTGTAGGTTGGCTTGAGGCAGGGGATTCCCTTGTGATGGGACCTGACTTGGTGGAGGAGGCAGTAGAAAAGGTGAAGCTAATCAGAGAGAGGTTGTTGGCAACTCAGAATCACCAGAAGATGTATGCTGATGGAAAGGCCAGGGAGGTAGAGTTTGTTGAGGGGGACATGGTGTTCCTCAAGGTGTCCCTTATGAAAGGGGTGGTGAGATTTGGTAAGAAAGGAAAGCTAAGCCCTAGGTTCATTGGGTCGTTTCTTATTCTCAGGCGTAGGAGAGCTGTGGCCTATGAGTTAGCCTTACCTCCTATTATGGACCGAGTGCATCCGGTGTTCCATGAGTCTATGATGAAGAAGTACATTTGGGATGAGTCCCATGTGATTGAGCCTATCGCAGTGGAGGTGGATTCAGTAGTTTCCTATGAAGAGCCGCCAGTTGAGTTGCTAGACCGGCATGTCAGAAAATTGAGATCCAAGGAGATTCCCTTGGTTAAAGTTAGGTGGGAGCACCATTCTGGGCAGGAGGCCACTTGGGAGGTGGAGCAGGATATGAGGGATCGATATCCTTCATTGTTTGATGATCTAGTGGGTCCTTAATCTTCTTTTTTCGAAATTCGAGGATGAATTTTTTTTAAGGAGGGAGGATTGTAATATCCTAGATATTTTTTATTTATTTTTCCTTTATGTTTGTGTTTGTCAGCCTAGCGGGCTAGTCCGGGGTCGAGCCAAGTCGACTCATAGTCCGGTGCGAGCTCGGGTAAGTAGGAATATGAATTATGTAATTTCTTGCTTGCGTAGATGAATTTATTTAATTATGTGGTTGCATTTGTTTGAATTATTAAATTATGTCGCATATTGGCTGATGCATGTGTTTAGCATGAGGTTAGATTAAGGTAAGGTGGGTTTGCGGGTTTGGCTCCGGATTGAGGTGGATGCGGGTTAAAGGAGGTTAGGGTTGAAGAGATGGGAAGGGATTATAAACCCCCCTAGGGCTTGTGGCTCCCTATTGGAGCCGCACAAGCTGTGAAAGGAGAGAGGAGCCAAGCCGAGCCAGCTGCCCCACTCCCCTTCCCTGGAGCCGCCATCCTCAAGCCGCAGCAGCCAAGCCGAGCGCCACCCCCTTCCTCTCCTTCTCTCTTTCTCTTGGAGCCAAGCAAAGAGGAGCCGCCCAGCCAAGTCGAGCCGCCCCTCTCCCTTTTCCCCTTTCTTGAGGCCGGCGGCTTGGAGTGGAGCTGCCGCCCCCTCTTCCCCCTTCGTTGAGTCGAGCCGCCATCTTTTGAAGTCGGATTCGAGGGCCGCCATCCGGAATTTCTCCTCTAATCATCCTTCCTATTTAGGTGAGTGGTCTTACCCCTCCTTCTTCTCGGTTTTCCTTCGAATTCTTGAAGCCGTTCTTGGAGGCTTGATTGTTCTTGATTTATTTTCCAATGATCTCTCAAATTCTCGCTGTTTATTTTGTTTGTCGTGCTTGAGGAGGCCCTAAACCCTCCCCTTTGGGGCTCGACAGCCCTAGGATGATCCTAGGGGTGCTCGGCCAAGGTGGAGATGAGGGTGCCCTCAAGGTGTTCGAAGAAATGCCTAAGTGAGGGTTCTTGGTGTTCTTGATATCCATGCCTTATATTGCTTATCAATTTGAGTTTCTATATGTCAAAGCATGCCTTGTAATTAATCTGTGATTTTTGGATATAACTCATGTTTTACAAAATTAAAATTTTGATAATGATGCCATGAGTGTTCTTGAGATGGGTTTTTGATCATGATGTTTGTTTCTTGTTTAAAGATATTGTTGATGCTTGTTAGCCTTCTTTAATAAGTATGAAAGTTGTGAGGTTTATCTCAAGATTAGTATTCTATTTTGATGATAATTAAGGATCTAATTTTTGCAAATTCGGATTTATTTTCATGCTATGTTGAAAATTCAATGTTGCTGGAAATTAATGCTGAATTGTCAAATCTGTGCTAATTTTGAAATCTCTGTTGTGATGTGAATATGTTTCTGAATATAGTCATGTAACCTATCGTTTTGACCCGAAAGCATAGTTTGGAAATATAGGACACACTCTGGAGACCATATTCAGGTTAGATACATCAGTATCCGACATAACAGTAAGCTAAAACAAAACCCTAATCTTGGTGATTATAATTTTAATTGCATGATTAAAATTAAAAAGGGGCAGCATAAAGTTATGCATGAAATAAAACCTCACGGGTTATAACAGTACGGGTCTATGAGTTGGGGTCGGGTATTGGAGTGTTGAGACGCTTCCCAATAAAGACACCCCTAAGACACTATAGGAGAGACTTGACTTAGGTTATGTTACGCCATATCTTTATGAATGACGGAGAGTCTCGTTGAGGAGCCAGATCGCGGGCTAGGCTCAGAAGGTTGGATGACTAATTTCCAACCTGTAGAACAAGTTCGGATGGGCAAATGCCGATTGTTCTTGCGTATCTTATGGAACAAATTCGGACGGGCAAATCTCGATTGTTCCCAAGATTCTATATTTAAAGGATTATGTTCGGATGGGCGAATTCCAATTATTCCTACGTTATCTTTTTGGAACAAGTTCGGATGGGTAAATCTCGATTGTTTCGATTTGGCCTTGTGGAATAAGTTCGGACGGGCAAATCCTGATTATTCCCAAGGTGCTTTTAAGGAATATGTTTGGACGGGCAAATCCCGATTATTCTTGTGATATCTTAAAGGGGCAAGTTCGGATGGATGATTCCTGATTGTTCCTACGCGTCTCGTGGAGCAAGTTTGGATTGGCCAATCCCAATTGCTCCCGAGTTTCTTTATTTTAGGATAAGTTTGGAGGGCCATCCTTATTATCCTAGTATGTTTTGTTACCTTAGGGCATGGTAGGCTTAGGCCTGTTGATCTTAACCGTTTGAGTGTTGGCTGCCTTCGGGTAGGTGGTGGCCAGATGGCCTATTAGCTGGTCACTCCCTTGTGATCTCTCCTGCTTGAGTCAGGAGTTTTGCTTTATGCATTATATCTGTGTTTGGTTTTTCATGGGGGTTGGTAGAATCGCTCATTGAGTTCTTTCGAAATCATCCATTGTCGTTTGTTTTTGTTTTGCAGAGCTTGACCGATGAGGTGGGTTGGAGCACTTGGCGTGGCTGGAGGGTAGAGGAGCTACATTGATCTCATAGCAGTCCTAGTTAGGGGTCGTAGTCGAGTCTGTAGTAGTTTTGTCATGCACTTGTGTTTTGATGTTGGAGTTGTAGTCCCGTGGAGACATTCATGTCTTTTATTCAGTTTTTATTTGTTAAGATGAACTATTGAACTTGATTTATTATTTTCGCAATTGAACCTTGTTCTAAAAACTTTATTGTTTAATGAAATCTGTTTCTGTTTCTCTTTATAATAAAAACTATTGTTTCTTTCCACTATCTTTTATGAGTTGGCATGTGCATGAGTTAGGCTGCAGGGTATAAGCACATATACCGTGGCCGGTCACGTGACCCTGAGTTTGGGGCATGACAATATGGTATCAGAGTGTGTGGTTCGGTCTGACTATGACCTAGAGTTGTCACCGTATAAGGCATTTCTAGCGTATCAGTATATGGTAGGGGTATGTTATGAGATCAGTGGGCTAAGTGTGCACCTCAGCGCGACTTGTAGTTTAGTTACTTAACGACTTAGGGTGAGAGGATGTGGGACAAGATCCCATGGTTGTTCAGATGTAGGCTTGAGTGGCTGAGCTGACTGAGGCTTTCCGTAGGGAGCAGGAGCTGAGGCAGTAGCCACAACCAGTACTAGCAGCACCCACAACACCAGAGGTGGTCCAGCCAGTGGCACCGGTGGGCAGAGCCCCCAGAGCACCTTCATATGCAAATTTTGTTGCATTCAGGCCACCGGAGTATACAAGGACAAATCAGTGGGTGGAGGTCACTAGTTTCCTGGGAGATTGCTATGGGCTGTGGAGGGAGCTTGGTTGTTCTTCTAAGACGATCGCTCAACTGATCGGGTTACAGCTGAGAGGTCCAGCCAAGGATTGGCTTCACACCTGGAGGGACCGCAGAATAGCAGATGCATCACCCCCTACTTGGGAGGAGTTTAGAGCTACTATAGTGGAGAAGTACCCGCCGATGAGCGTTCAGGATAGGCAAGCGAAAGAGTTCGAGCTACTGCGTCAGATGGGCAGTATGTCGGTGATAGATTATGAGATGGAGTTCACTCATTCTCGAAGTACCATCCCACCTTGATAGCTACAGAGATCGCCAGGGTCAAGAGGTTTGTTGAGGGATTGAGGTCGTAGATGTCCAGACTGATTCATTACACAAAGGACACTTCCTTTGCTCGGGGTTGTAGATGAGGCACTCTAGAAAGAGGCACTGGTACCGACAGACAGGCATGATGGTAGAAGAAAAAGTTTCGGTCCCAGCCTTCGGGGGGTCGGCCAGCTCACTCAGAGGGGACTTTCAGGATAGCGGATCCACAGTAGGGCAGAGGTCATAATAGTTCCAGAGGCCACATGGGGTCTGGACCAGGGGTGTCATCTGGAGGTTCGCAATGGAGACATGGGCCGCAGTAGTGTAATCGATGTCACAAGAAGCACTAGGGGCTTGCTGGGGACGTTCAGAGGTATGTTTCAGTTGTGGGCATACTGGGCATTACAAAAAGGATTATCCTAGCAAGGGCAGTCAGCAGCCTGATCAGACTAGAGGAAAGGCACCGATGTCTGTGGGTTTTGAAGCTCAAAGGGGTCGGACTCAGGGAGGAGGCTAGTGAGCTGGTGGTTCAGAGAGGCCCGCTGCATGGGTGTTTGCTATGAACCAAGAGGACGCTGAGGCGTCCAGGGCAATAGTGTCAGGTAACTTTGTTGTAGGTTCTGCTATTGCATATGTCTTATTTGATCCGGGTGCTACGCACTCTTTTGTATCTACTTTGTTTGCTGCTAAGTTGGCAGGGGAACCGTTTGTAGTTGATTTGCCTTTTGTGGTGTCTACGCCTACGAGCGTTTTTGTGATGGCAGAGATAGTTTTTCGGGGCTGCGAGGTTGTCATTTGTGGGTATGTGTTGATAGCCGAATTGACACTCCTACTGATGTTAGAGCTTGATGTAATTTTGGGCATAGACTGGTTGGCGGACCATTTCACCTTAGTGGATTGCAGGGCTATGACTGAGTCCTTCAGTAAGCTCGGATTGTCCCAATTTAGGTTCCAGGGTGAGGGAATGGGAGATTCGTTGGTGTCGATTTCAGCTTTCGAGGTCCGAAAGCTAATTCTGGGTGGATGCCAGTACTTCTTGGCCTTTGTGTCTGTGGCAGAGGGAGACGGAGATGTGGCTAGGGACATTAGGAGGACGCCTATGGTATGCGGGTTCTTTGATGTGTTCTTAGAGGAGTTTCCAGGGTTGCCTCCAGAGAGGGAGATCGAATTCTGTATTGATTTACACCTAGGGGTGAA
Organism: Canna indica; assembly: GCA_034359265.1. Taxonomy (NCBI): domain Eukaryota; kingdom Viridiplantae; phylum Streptophyta; class Magnoliopsida; order Zingiberales; family Cannaceae; genus Canna; species Canna indica. Next base: position 53,511,546 of record CP136891.1, on the reverse strand, counting down.
GCCGATCTCCATTCCACCGTATCGGATGGCACCAACTGAGTTGAGAGAGTTGAAGTCCTAGTTGCAGGAGCTGCTTGAGTTGGGCTTCATTCGCCCAAGTGTTTCACCTTGGGGTGCTCCAGTGCTCTTTGTGAAAAAGAAAGATGGGTACATGCGGATGTGCATTGATTACCGGCAGCTTAACAAGGTAACGGTGAAGAATCGGTATTCGCTAAGTCCTCTTATATAACATTTCTTAACTTTTAGTTAATAAATTTAAAACATAAATGCTATATAAGGATTACCCCCCATTTGGATTCAATAAAAATATCTAAAAAATCAAAATCCTTAAGAATCAAAATCTAACTTTTGGGGTCTAGTACAAATTTTTGAAAAAATGAAAATTTTATAATTTTTCGGTTCAAATATGGATAGGCTAAAGGCTTCCAAAAAATCCTTAAAAATATCTCGTTATCTAGTTTTTACCTAAGGAATAATTATCGGCACTTTTGGTGCCAAGAAAATGTCTAGGTTATATAGCTCTCCAAGGAGCTCTCTAGGCTCAGTGAATTTCAGGGTCATTTTCTAATTTTCCAATTTTTCATATTTTGGGATTTGGATTTGGTATTTTGGGTTCTTTGCATTATCATGAGGATTTACAACACATGCTAGACACCCTAAACCTGAACTCTAACTTCCCGAAGAATTCTGAGCGTCGACGAGCGTCCTTGCTGATTTCTTTGATTCCTTTGATTTTTTCGATCGAGGACGTCGTGCGCTAATCGATATGGAACCTGAAATAACTCTCCATGAAATCGTTAGTTCTATGTTTGTTATCATCAAAACCGAGATTAAGACCAAGATTAAAAATCTTAGCCCAACATAAGATGCCACAAAAAAATATCATAATTAAAAATAGTCTACACCAGCAATTTCACATGCCTCTAAAATTAATTTTTGTCAAGGTGGTCCTTTTATTATAGTAATAATTACCTATTGTTGCCTTTTTTTTTGTGAGTAAAAACAAATTTGTATTTATCATCAGGATTGAAAATATACAGATAGGAAGCAGAACAACGAGTTTAACAAGTGAGACGTAGGAGATTAGCAGCCTCAATCACTAGCTCGATGTATGAATGCTCAACAGCCTCAAAGCATCACCCATTACGCAGTAAGATTTTCCAGCGCCAAATCATGATAGTTCTGAAGCAGACAAGTTCAACCTTTTTCAAGCCTCTTGCTGCCGGAAGCTAGGGGGCAAAGTCTAGCCGAAAAGGCTTGAGATGAGATAAACGGAGAAATCGCCTCTATCCTTGTAAGGTGAAAGAACACTACTTGTTAGTGAATTGGACTGCTACGGGGTGGGGGGGGGGGGTGGGTGGGGAGAATAGTGTGTTTACTAAACTTTAAGCCTAATTTTGATTTTAACCATTTCTTGATTACTTTAGGCAATTCACAATTCAATGACTAAATGCGAAAGCAATAAGTAAGGCAATTAAACACAAACAATATATCAATGCTAACACAATGATTTATAGTGGTTCAGCCCTAATGCCCTTCTCACTTAGGATTTCTAACTTAGCTTTACTAGATTAATTGTTTCCTTTACAATGAGGACATTTTCACCGGAGAGTATCCGCTCTCACACCGAAGACACTTTCACACCCGGAAGTCTCCGTCTTCCTATCGAAAGCACTCTCCTACCTCAAACCCTAAGGACAACACAACTAATCCTAGTAAACTAAACACATCGATAGATTTAGGCCTCTACACAAAGGCAACCACCAAACTCAAGATCTACACACTAGATCTTTACACACTTGAATTACAATGAAATAAGCAATAAAATAAAACATTAAATGGAGCAATAAATTAAACAATAAAGTACTTAGCTCCACAACAAGATTCATACCTTCCTCTTGATGCCTTGATGATGAAACAATTGAAGAGAGAAGGCAAGATCAAGGGTTTTTAGCTCAAGCTAGGTTTTTCACAAAAGAATGGCTCAAAAAAGTTTAGAATTGATCAAAGGATGTCTCATATATGGTAGAAGTGATCAAGTAGTGTACACGAAGGCTGGGGTCTCAAATATATAGAGAGGCATGAAGAGAGCTCGGGTAGAACTCCACTCAACGACTCAAAATAGAGTCGTTATCGATCGTTGGTTGATCAGTCGGTTGATCTGTTGGTCGATCGGACCATCGACCAGACGTCGACCGAACGCCCACTGTTGGTTTTTGCCTCTCGCCGATCGTTGGTAGACCGACCGACCATTCGACCGACCAATTGACCGAAACTACTCTAAGGGTAGTTTTAGTAAGGTCTAGTATCCTTAAGTCTTATAAAACATTTCTTAACTTTAAGTTAATTTAAAAACATAAATGTCATATAAGGATTACCCTCCATTTGGATTCAATAAAAATATCTAAAGAATCAAAATCTAGCTTTTGGGGTCTAGTACAAATTTACGAAAACCAAAAAAATTATAATCTCTTGGGTCAAATATGGAAATGTTAAAGGTTTCCAAAAACTCCTTAAAAATAGGTCATTAACTTGTTTCTACCTAACAAATAATTATCGGGACTTTTGGTGCCAAGAAAATATCTAGGTCATATAGTCCTCCAAGGAGCTCCCTAGGCTTAGAGAATTTCTAGGCCATTTTTTTTTTTTTGAGTTTTCTTGTTTTGGGGTTCGAATTTCATTTTTTGGATTTTGCATCATAAAAGAGGATTACATAATCATTCTAGACGCCCTAAACCTAAACTCTATCTTCTCGAAGAATCCCGAGCGTTGACGAGCGTCCTTGCCTATTTCCTCGATTTCTTTGATTTTCTCGATCGGGGACGTCATGCGCTAACCGATATGGAACCTGAAATTAATTCTCCATGAAATTATTAGTTCCTGTTAGTGGAATGGCCTACACTAGAGGGGGAGGGGGTGAATAGTGTGTTTACTAATCTTTAACCTAATTTTAGTTTTAATCGTTTACTTGATTACTTAGGCAATTAACAAATCAAGTAGCAAGGGGAAGCAAAGTAGATATGCTAATTAAACAAACACAAGTAGAAGCAATGCAAACATGATGATTTATAGTGGTTCGGCCCCAATAGCTACTCCACTACCTGGAAAAATCACGAAAAGTCAAGAATCAGAGGCTTCAGAGTCGAGCATGTCAAAATTAGTTTAGGACTTAGTTTCATTTATTGTAAATGATCATAAGCCTCATTGAGTTTATAACCAAAAAACCGAAACCCGAACCTCAAAAATTTAAAAACTAAAAAAATCAGAAAACGGTCTTGAAAATTTCTAAGAAGTATAGGGGGCTTCTTGGAGGGCTACATAATTTAGATATTTTCTTACAATCAAAAGTCCCAATTATTTCTCCTTAGGTAAAAACAAATTAAAGGCATATTTTAAAAGAATTTTTGGAAACTTGTAATACCCAAAATCATAATAATAATGTTTTATTCTTGATTGGAGGATCGTGAGCCTTAGTTAGCGCGGATTGGCGGGAAGCTTCGGGATCAGACCTGGGTAATTGTCTAATGTAGAAAAATTAAGAGAAATTTTATTTGCCTTATCTCTGTGATTTATCATGCTAGGATAATAGAGGGTATCAGGGCGAATTTATTGGTGCAATCGGATGTCGAATCGGAGTTGGAAGAGCTAGGTGAGTTATGGGCTGTTTAAGTCAGATAACTTAGGTAAGAGTATTTTGGTCATTTGGGCCCAACTAGTGTCTATAAATTAGACCCTGGGGTGTGCGGCCATGGGTTTTTAGCGGCACGCCACCTGAGGCAAAGGGGAGAGAAGAGAGAGGGCTCCGTCGAGGAGGAGGAGCCGCCGGAGTTGAATTTTTGCGAGTTTGTCGGTGTCGATTGGAGGAAGATCCTACGTGTCTTTTCCTTCCATTTTCTCTCCGTCCTGTGAGTGGATTTAGAAATTGTTTTATCCAATTCTTGATTTATGTCGCTGTTCTCATGTCTCGGGGTTTTTCATCGATTTTTGATGCATTTTTTCGTATCGGATCGGAAGTCGGATAAGTCATTTCTTAATTGAAGTATGTTGTTTACCCCCTTTTGGGAATAAAATATTCTTTGTTTTCTTTTCTCTTTTTTTTCCTTATTATGCGGTGCGCTGGTAGGGGCCGATATCGGTGTCAGCGTTGACGCCAGCGTTGCTGGCGGTCCGACGGCGGCGACAGGTGGAGGGGAGGAGGAGATGAAGATGACATAGGTGGGAAGATGAAATGGAGGGCTGAGATTGATTTGGGTGAGAAGAAGGGCTGGATTGATTTGGTTGAGATGAAGGGCAGGGATTTGATCTTGTGTTGATGGAGGGATGAGATTGCATCTGGTTAGATGTAAGGCTGTGATTACATCATGTAGATGGAGAGCTGTGATTGCATCTGGTTAGACGTAAGGCTGTGATTGCATTTGGTTAGATATAAGACTGTGATTACATCATGTAGATGGAGAGCTATGATTACATCATGTAGATGAAGAGCTATGATTGCATCTGGTTAGATGTAAGACCGTGATTGCATTATATAGATGAAGAGCTGTGATTGCATCTGGTTAGATGTAAGGATTTGATTGCATCATACAGATGAAGGACTGTGATTTCATCTGGTTAGATGTAAGGCTATGATTACATCATGTATATAGATAGAGAGTTGTGATTGCATCTGGTTAGATAGAGGGTTGTGATTGCATCTGGTTAGATATAAGGCTGTGATTACATCATGTAGATGGAGGGCTGTGATTAGATGTAAGGCTGAGATTGCAACATGTTAAGAGAGGGTTGTGATTGCATCATTTTAGATGGAAGGCTGTGATTTGATCTTGTTTAAATGAAAGGTTGAGATTTCATTACTGAGTTATTGATTATAACACCGTTATATTCGTTCGTAACAGTGATTTATTAAATAAATTAAGACATTTCGTTCATTATTCTAAATAATTATTTTCAGACCTTAAGGTTAGCAAAAAGATTCATGTTATATATGAATTTTCACCTAATCGACATTTTGGATTCATTGGCGAGGTTTGTTTCGCCATCAGACCTTCGAATTTTGAAAATAGTAGCCAGACGTTGCCTCATTTTGCGTGCCAAGCTGAAAAATCATATTTTATATATTTTTATGGTTCAATCTGAGATGATTCATGGATATAGTAGTTAATGAGGTGAATCTTATCCTAGATCAGTGATTCCTATGATGAGTTATTTTATCCTGTTGTTCTAGTCCATTAATTTACAGTTGGAGTTTCTTTTTGTATTGCTTTCATGATACACGTGCATCATTTCTTACAGTGCTATAATTCTATTTTATGGTTGTTTATTTGTGATGAACATTCATGATTTATGAGTACTATTTCTACATATATATCTGTTTCTACATATGCACTTGACATACCCTTTATTACCTATTGATAGCACATTTTGTTTATGCTTATATACATGCATGTGTGGTGTTGTGATGTGCTTGTTGCATTTCCCGGAAGCCTCGCTGGTGAGGGGAGGGTATGCCCCAAAGAGACAGCGTTTGCCTTATTCAGGAAGTCCGGCTGGTGAGGGGAGATCATACGCCAAAGAGATAGTCTAGAGACCCGAGCAGGTGAGGGGAACGTATGCCCCAATAATCTAGCTCAGAAGAGCCAGTGCCGGTGAGGGGAGGGCATGTCCCAAAGAAACAGCATTGAGCTGGGTGGTAGTTCGACGGCCACCCGTATACTTACCCTATGTGGCTATGTGGGACCGACGGGTCCGAAGAGCATGCATATGATTGAGGTGTTGCATTGCATGCATATGACTGTGGTGTTGCATCTATCCTATTTTATTATTGTGGATTTATTTATACTTATTGATGGATGCTTATACTTATTGCTGTGGATATGAGTGGAGTTGTGGATGTGTTACTGATGCTTGTTCCGTTATTTTTAAAGATATTTTACACTTATTGGCGAATGTTGATTTCATGCATAGAGTTGTGGATATATTATTGCTGATTTCTTTTGATGTTGTTGTTCGTTATATATCGGCTATATATGTTTTTATGCATGGTGATTGATTTGGTGAATTGAGGACTGATTTGCTCACTAAGTCCTAGTTGGACTTACCCCTTATTACTGTTGTTTTGCAGCACTTGAGTTACATCAGAGAGGTACAGGGGTGCAGTAGCACGACTGGTGGCGGCAGGACAGCGGGTCTCGTGACATATCGTGATCGAGGAGGATACCTGAGTTGTTTTAGTGTCTCTTGAGTTGTTGAGTCATGTTGACTCGAGTTGTTGTTTCCACATTTTATTTTTATTTTGGGAGTCTTGCTTATTTATTTGAATTCCTTTTTAATAACTTGTTCAGTGTGTTCATATTGAGTTTTGGTTTGGTTTGGTTCGTAATGTCATGTCTATTCTTTTCAAAAAAAAAAAAAATTCTCCTACTGTACAGGTTATTGTTATTGTGTTTGAGTTAGGTTAGGCTTCGGGGTACGTGGTGTATCCAAGCCGGTCATACCGGATTTGGGGTGTGACAGAACTATTAACCTATAAAAATAAGGCTTGAAATACTAGAAACCTCCAAACTACCTAGAATTCCCAGAATGCCCTCAGCCAATTTTTTAAAAAGCTGCCCAGAATAACTAGAATGCCCCAAAATGGCTCTTTTTCAAATTAGATAAGGTTTGAACGGCTCCTTGCTCCCATACTCCAATACCAACTCTATAAATACACCAAATTCTCCCTTCCTAAGGCTCCCAACTATTCCGTTGAGCTACCAAACATTATTTTGAGCCTTAAAGAGTGATTCAAAGTGCAAACCTCAACTTCTCATTCTGGAAGTCTTCAAAACTCCATTTCAAGTCTTCAATAAGAATTTCTACATATCCTGAGGCTTTGGAGTACTAGGAGGCAACTTGGGGGAGCTCATTTGAGTTTGTTTTAATTTATAGCTCCTTTACTTGTATTTTCTTTCGTATTTGCTTCTCATTTCAAGTTGTTAAGTGTTGTGTAGTGTTACACCTAGGTTTCTTTATATATGAGTGTTTTGCTTTGGAATAGTAGTTGAGGCATCCTCTAAGGTTGAGGGATAAGTCCTCTTTGTATTCTTTAAGAAACATTCAAGTTATAAAGATTTAATATCAGAAATCTTCGGTGAAGAGCCAAGGTAGTGGAGTAGGCGGTGTGACCTAACCATTCTAAATTTCACATGTTAGCATGGCTTATCTATTTAATCTTGCTTGGTATTAATCATTACTCATTTATATTTGCATCTTGAAAGCATATAACTCAAAATAACAAAATTCCATAGTTAGACCAACTTGAAAAAAATTTGGAATTGAACTTAGCATATTTAGGCTACACACTATTCACCCCTTCTCTAGTGTGGTTATTTGGTTTACATTTGGTATTAGAGCTTGATAGTAGGACTAGATTTCACCATCTACCTACACTTAGAATGGCTACCGAAAAGACACTAGCTCAAGGGACCTCTACCCATGCACCTCCTTTGTTTGATGGAAATAACTATGCTTATTGGAAAATTAGAATGAATATGTTCCTTCAATCACAAGGTCAGGAGGTTTGGAGGATGATTCAAAATGATTATAAGCAATCAACAAGGAACATGGATGATTGGACCCATGAGGAAGTTAAATTCTTTAATTCCAATGCTAAAGGCATGAATGCATTACATTGTGGGTTATCAATTAATGAGTTTAATAGAATTTCTACATGTTAATCCGCATTTGAAATTTGGCAAGTTCTTGAAACTACTCATGAAGGGACCTCTCAAGTAAAGGAGTCAAAAATCAATCTTCTCATGCATGATTATGAATTGATTAAAATGCTATCTCATGAGACTATTGATGAAATGTATGCTAGATTCCAAAACATTACTAATGACTTATGCAATCTTAGAAGAGATATTAGGGAAGAAGAAAAGGTGAGAAAACTACTTCGATCACTTCCCAAAGCTTGGGAGCCAAAGGTGATAGCTATCATGGAAGCTAAGGATCTTGGTACCATGAAGCTCACCGAACTCATTGGATCTCTCATCATGACACATGAGATTCATATGAGGGCACATAAGGAGGAAGATGCCCCCAAAGGCAAGAGTATTGCCTTAATTAAATGCATCACATAGGAATGATGACACTTCTTCATCCGAAGAGCAAGTTGATGACTATGAGGAGATGACCTTGCTTGCAAAATGGTTCACGAGGTTCATAAAGGTGGCAAAAGGTACATTTGTTTCAATTGCAACAAACCCAGGCACTTGAGGAAGGATTGCCCACAATTGAAGCTCACCCCCACCTCATCCACAAAAGAGAGGTGACCAAGAAGAAGAAGAAGAAGGCATTGATTGCCCACAATTGAAGCTCACCCCAACCTCACCCCTAGCTCAAGAAGAAGAAGAAGAAGGCATTAATGCATGGCTTCTTGGGATGAAAGTGAATCTTCATCAAGTGAGGAAGTCTCCAAGGACGAAAGTGCCAACCTTTGCCTCATGGCAAATGATGATGAAGTAACCTTTACATTTGGTGAATTTACATTTACTCAAGAAGAATTAGAGCATGAGTATGAACAAATACATTTTGAGTTTAATGCTATTAGAAAGAGGTTTAAAGAACTTAGAAAGGAAAATAAGTCATTAGAAATGGAAAATGATGAACTACTTGTTTCATGCTATGCTTTGAAAAATGAAGTAGAAGCTCTTATAGATGAAAAACTCATTTTGGAAAAGGCAAAAAATGATTTACTAGATTTAAATGATGTGTTAGAAAAGGAAAACAAATTTTTGAGTTCACAAGTTGATCACTTGAATGATAGCATGCTCTCATTGAAGAAGGACTTATGTACTTTGAATGAAAAAATGCTTGCCTTACAAAATACTAAAAATGATCATGTATCACATGCTAGAAATACTAGAAAACCATCACATCCTCATTCCCATACTCATGTTCATACTCATTATTCCACTAAGTTTCATGGTTATTGCTTTTGTTGTGGAATTTATGGACACATGATTAGGGATTGTGCACTCAAGAGGAACCATCATGCTAGATCTACTTGGGTTACTAAAATGACTAACACTCAAGGACCCAAAAATATTTGGGTACCTAAGGTTGTTTCTTCTCCACTTGTAGGTGGAGAGTCATCCTCAAGCACATAGGATCGAGCACATGGGTTTTGGATAGTGGTTGCAACCATATTAAGAAAAGATGAAGGGTATGTTAGTTTTGGAGGTAATGCCAAAGGTAAGATCATTGACATTGGTGATATAGGTCTACTTCCATTCCCTTGCATTAAGAATGTCTTACTAGTTGATGGCTTGAAACATAACTTGATTAGTATTTCTCAATTATGTGATAATGGATATATGGTGATTTTTGAAGCATCTAAATGTCTCAGTAGAAATGCATCATCTAGTGATATAGTATTCATTGGAAATAGACATGAGAATGTTTCCTTTTTGAGTTTAAATATCTTGCCTAATCCTCATGTTAGATGTTTAGTAGTAATGGACAATGATTATTGGTTATGGCACCGTAGGCTAGGACATGCTAGCATGTGCATCATTCAAGAAATCACCAAGAAAGACCTATTTAAAGGAATCCCTAAAATAAAATTTGAAAAAGATAGACTTTGTGATGCATGTCAACATGGAAAATAAGTCAAATAATCTTTTCATAGTTTTAATCAAGTTACTACCTCTAGGATTTTTGAATTTATTCACATGGATCTTTTTGGTCCTTGTGATGTTGCTAGCTTAGGTGGTAAACTATATTGTTATGTTTTGATTGATGACTACTCTCGATTTACATGGGTCTTGTTTTTAGCAAAGAAGAATGAAACATTTGATTTCTTTAAAAAGTTTGCTAAAAGAGTTGTCAAAGAAAAAGGGATTTCAATTTCAAAAATTAGGAGTGATATTGGTGGTGAATTTAAAAATAAAAAGTTTTTTGAATTTTGTGAAAATTTTGGGATTGAACATCCCTTTTCTTCCCCTAGAACCCCTCAACAAAATTGGGTGGTTGAGAGGAAAAATAGAATCTTGCAAGAAATGGCTAGGACTATGCTTTGTGAAAACAATTTACCTAAGTATTTTTGGACTGAAGCCATAAATACCTCATGCTATGTTTTAAATCGTGTTTTATTAAGACCTAAAATAAAGAAAACTCTTGAACTTTGGCATGATAGAATTCCAAATGTAGAAAACTCTTGAACTTTGGCATGATAGAATTCCAAATGTGGGACACTTTAGGGTTTTTGGTTGTAAGTGCTTTATTTTGAACGCTAATGATCATATAGGAAAATTTGACTCAAAATCCGGCGAAGGTATTTTCCTAGGATACTCATCTAGTTCTAAAGCCTATAGAGTTTATAATCGCAGAACTATGATTGTTGAAGTATCCATGCATGTAACTTTTGATGAAACTAATGACTCTTCTAGAAATATTAAGATATTGAAAGTAGGGGAAGAACTTTAGACTTTAACTTTCAATGAAGAAGAAGTTGAAGATGAGCCTAATGAAGTACCTCATAATGAAGAACCTTCATCCTCAACCTCCCTACCTCAAGTTGAAGAACAAGCTTTACCACCACTTCCTAAAGCTAACCGAGGCGCAAAAGATCATCCCATTGAACAAGTCATTGGAGAACCTATAACCGGAGTGGTAGCATGTTCTAAACTTAAAAACATTTGTCAATATTTTGCCTTTATTTCTCAAGTAGAGCCTAAAAATATTAAGGAAGTCATAGATGATGAATTTTGGGTTATGGCCATGTAAGAGGAACTAAATCAATTTGTTAGGAATAATGTTTAGGATTTAGTGCCTAGGCCGAGTGAACAAATGGTAATTGGAACTAAGTGGGTCTTTAGGAATAAGTTAGATGAAAATGGCTTAGTTGTTAGAAACAAAGCTAGGTTAGTGGCCCAATGTTTCAACCAAAAAGAGGATATTGATTACAATGAAACTTGTGCTTCCGTAGCTAGATTAGAGGCTATTCGCATGCCTTTACCTTTTGCAAGTTTTAAAGGTTTCTGTTGGCCTAAGGTTTTTTACCTTGGTCTTAATCTCGATTTTGATGATAACAAACATGGAACTAATATTTCATTGAGAAATCTTTCAGGTTCCAAGTCGGTTAGCGCTCGACGTCCCCGATCGAAAATATCGAAGAAATTGGAGAATTCGACTTGGATGCTCGTCGACGCTCGGGATTCTTCGGGAAGTTAGAGTTTAGGTTTAGGGTATCTAGGAATGTGATGTAATCCTATTTATGATGCAAAGAACCCAAAAACCAAACTCGAAGCCCAAAACATGAAAGCTCGGAAATCGCCCTGAAATTCACTAAGCCTAGGGAGCTCCTTGGAGGGCCATATGACCTAGACATGTTCTTGACACAAAAAATGGCGGTAATTGTTTCTTGGATAAAAACTAGTTAACGAGGTATTTTTATAGAATTTTTGGAAACATTTAGCATACCCATATTTGACCCGGGAGATTAGAAAATTTTCGTTTTCCGAAAATTTGTACTAGACCCAAAAAACTAGATTTTCATTCTTAAGGATTTTGATTTTTCAAATATTTTTATTGAATCCAAATGGGGGGTAATCCTTATATAACATTTATATTTTAAAGTTAGTAATTATTATATAAGTAGACTTAGTGAAGACGGAACCCAGAACAAGCTAAACCAAGCAGTCTGCCCAGTTTCGGTCGACTAGTTGGTCGACCGAATGTTGCCAAAAACTGGTAGTAGGCAAGTCAGTCAACCGAAATGTGCCAGAAAATGACAGTATGCCTTCGGTCGCTCGGTTGGCCGATTGACGGTCGACCGGACCTGTGACTGGACGGCGGAAACAACTAGTTTTTCCGCCCGTTGAGGTGGCTATTTCATGCCATCTCCTCAAGGCTTATAAATAGAAGCCTTAGCAAGCCTTCCACCCTTCATCCAACAAACTTTGAGCCATATTTGATGATCCTTGAGCTTGATTGTGCCACCATTCTTGAAATCCCTAGCTTTGATATCTCAACTCCTTGAGTAAGCCTTGACTTCATTGATTCACCATCAAAGGCATCAAGAGGAAGCTAGAAAACTTTGTTTGGAGTTATGTATAAGTTGTTTGATTTATTGCTCCATTAAATTGTGTATTTTCTTGTTTATTTCATTATATTTGAGCTTGTGAAGAACTAGGTTGTTAGGTCTTGAAATTGGGTGGTTGCCTTTGTGTTTGAGGCTTAATTCCACCGGTGAAAATGTAGTTTACAAGGATTAGTTGAGTTGTCCTTAGGTTGAGGTGGGAGAGTGCTCTCGGTAGGAAGGCGGGATACTTTCGGGTGTGGAAGTGCCTTCGGTTTGAGAGCGAAGACTTTCCGGTGTAAAGTCCTCAATGTAAGGAAACTAATTAATCTACTTAAACTAGTTTGAAAATCCTAAGCGGGGTGCTTAGGTAGTGGAGTAGGCATTGGGGCTGAACAACTATAAATAATCATGTTAGCATTGATATATTGTTTTGTGTTAATTGCTTCATATTTATTGCTTTTACTTGCTATTAATATCGTGCTTAAACTAACTAATCAAGAAACAATTAAAATCAAAATTAGGCGATAAGATTAGTTAACACACTATTCACCCCCCCTCTAGTGTGACCATTTCACCAACAGTTTCAAACTATTTCAAATTGATGTTAAAAGCGCATTTTAAAATGGTTTTATCATGGAAGAGGTTTATGTTGAACAACCCCCGGTTTTAAAAACTTTGATTTTCCAAATCATGTTTACATATTGAAAAAAATATTATATGGTTTAAAAAAAGCCCCTAGGGCTTGGAATGAAAGGCTTTCAAATTTTTTAATTGAACAAGATTTTAATGTTGGAAAAGCCGATGTTTCACTCTTCATTAAAAATGATGATCTTTATTAGTTCAAATATATATTGATGACATAATTTTTGGTGCTACTAATGAAACCCTTTGTGAGTGGTTTGCTAAGTGTATGCAAGATGAATTTGAGATGAGCATGATGGGAGAGCTCTCTTTCATGCTTGGACTTCAAATCAAGCAAACCAAGAAGGGGATCTTAATCAATCAAGTTAAGTACACAAAGGAGCTAATCAAAAGATTTGGGATGGATGGAGCAAAGATTGCATCAACCCCCATGAGTCCATCCACCAAGCTTGATAAGGATGAGGAAGGTATCAATGTTGATGAAAAATGATACAGAGGTATGATTGGTAGCTTACTTTATTTAACCGCAAGTAGACCCGATATAATGTTTAGTGTATGTCAATGTGCTACGTTTCTATCTTGACCTAAGATGTCTCATTTGAGTGCGGTCAAACGCATATTGAGATATCTAAAGGACACTTTTGACTAAGGCCTTTGGTATGCTAGTAGTGCATCCTTTGAATTGATTAGTTTTTCCGATGCAGATTTTGCTGGTTGTAAGATTGATAGAAAAAGCAGTTGTGAGTGTTGTCAATTCCTAGGGATGAGTTTGGTTTCTTGGTTTTCTAAGAAGCAAATCTCGGTTGCACTTTCTAACTACCGAAGCGGAGTATATCGCAGCGGCTAGTTGTTGTGCACAAGTCCTTTGGATGAAACAAACCCTACTAGATTTTGGATTGAACTATTCATGTATACCCATTTATTGTGATAACACTAGTGCCATAAATTTGACAAAAAATCCCATCTTGCACTCTAGGACAAAACATATAGACTTAAGGCACAGTTTTCTTAGAGATAATGTAGCTAAGAAAAATATCTTTGTTGATTTTGTGCCTACCTATAAGCAACTTGCAGATATATTTACTAAACCTTTAAATGAAGATTGCATGTAATATTGAGCTTGCATTAATAGAACCTTGCATTCTTGCCTTTTTGATTGATGTCAAAAGGGGGAGAGGAGACTTGGTCACACTTGGTTTTAACGATGCATATAGATAGGGGGAGCTTAAGCTAGCTTTCAATACCAAGTTAATTAAAATAAAAAACCGGATGCTTAAAGTGAACCTCTGGTGTAGTGTTTTTAATGAAATATTTGTCTTCATTCAATAAGGGGGAGAATGTTATCCCAAGGTTCAACCTTGGCAACACTCTTAGTTTTGATGATAATAAACATGGTTCTAATAGTTTATCAAGGTTTGGTCTCAGGTTGGACATACGATATGCATCCGAAGCTTGTTGGAAAAATTACGAAAAATCAAGAATCGGAGGCTTCGGAGTCGAGCATGTCAAAATTAGTTTCTTTTATTGTAAATGATCATAAGCCTTCGTTTGATGTCCTCATTGAGTTTAAAGCCAAAAAATTGAAACCCGAATCCCGAAAACTTAAAAACTAGAAAAATCATAAAACGGTCTTGAAAATTTCTGAGTATAGGGGGTTCCTTGGATAGCTACACAATTTAGATATTTTCTTGCCATCAAAAGTCCCAATAATTTTTCCTTAGGTAAAAACAAATTAAAGACATATTTTTAAAGAATATTTGGAAACTATTAACCTAAAAAAATAAAGCTTGAAAGACTAGAAACCTCCAAACTATATAGAATTCCCAGAGTGCCCTCACCTAGTTTTTTAAAAAGCTGCCTAGAATTCCTAGAATGCCCCCAAATAGCTCTTTTACAAATAAGATATGGTTTGAACGGCTCTTTGCTTCCATACTCCAATACCAACTCTATAAATACACCCACATCTCCCTTCCTAAGGCTCCCAACTATTCCATTGAGCTACCAAAACATTTTCTTGAGCCTTAAAGAGTGATTCAAAGTGCAAACCTCAACTTCTCATTCTGAAAGTCTTCAAAACTCCATTTCAAGTCTTCAATCTGAATTTCTACATATCTTGAGGCTTTGGAGTACTAGGAGGCAACTTGGAGGAGCTCATTTGAGTTTGTTTTAATTTATAGCTCCTTTACTTGTATTTTCTTTCTTATTTGCTTCTCATTTCAAGTTGTCAAGTGTGGTGTAGTGTTACACCTAGGTTTCTTCATATATGAGTGTTTTGCTTTGGAATAGTAGTTGAGGCATCCTCGAAGGTTGAGGGATAAGTCATCTTTGTATTATTGAGGAAACATTCAAGTCATAAAGATTTAAGGTTAGAAATCCTTGGTGAGGTACCAAGGTAGTAGAGTAGGCGGTTTTGTTGAACCATTCTAAATTTCACATGTTAGTATTGCTTCTCTATTTAATCTTGCTTGGTAATAATCATTACTCATTTATATTTGCATCTTGAAAGCATATAACTGAAAATAACAAAAATCCATAGTTAGGCCACTAAAAAAAATCGGAATTGAACTTAGCGTATTTTGGCTACACATTATTTGTAGTCGAAATGGCAATACTAGAGGGGGGGTGAATAGTGTGTTTACTAAATTAATTAGCCTAAATTCAATTTTAATTGTTTACTTAGATTGTTTAGGCAATTTACAATTGAATGGTTAGATGCGGAAGCGATAAATGATAAAGCAATAAATACACACAAGTTATCAATGCAAACACGAGAATTTATAGTGGTTCGGCCTCAATGCCTACTCCACTACCTAAGCACCCCGCTTAGGATTTCCAAACTAAGTTTTACTAGATTAATTAGTTTGCCTTACACAGAGGACTTTGACTCGAAGAGTCGCATTCTCGACCTAAGGCACTTCCACACCCGGAAGTCTCTGCCTTCTTACCGAGAGAACTCTTCCACCTCAACCCCAAGGTATACCTCAACTAATCCTAGTAAAAACTAAGTTTACACAAGTGGCTTTACACCATCACAACAAGGTAACCACTTACACAACAAGACCTAATAGCCTATGTCTTCTTACAAACTCAAATCATAACAGTTAAAATACAATCAAAAGAGCTAAAAAAGTAAACCAAGATTAAAAGCTCTTTACCAAGCCTTGGAACCTCCAACTCGATGAGTCGTAGAGCTTGATTCAATTCCCGAGTTGAGGCAGCAGTTGGCGCTTGAGAAAATGTTCGCGAAAAGAGCAGAGCGCGCTTAATCAATCTATAGAAGGCTCAAATCTTCCTTTTAATTGCTCAATAAAATCTGTAATCATCAAGGAAGAAGATTAAAAGGAGTTAGATGAGGTATATTTATACCCTCACGAAGAAACGACAACTCAACGGATAGAAAACTATCCGTTGCAAATGCTTGATCGATTGGTCGATCGACCGCCCGAATGACCAATGCCTTCCTCTTTGTGTGCGGTCGACCGATGGGTCGACTGCCAGATGTAAAACAATCAATTCCACATTCGGTCAACCAGTCGATCGATCGACGCATGTTGCACCTTTGGCGATACCTGATCGATCAAAGTAGCTACTGCTGCTTTTTACCTTTGGTCAGTCGACCGACCGGTCGACTGACGTAGCCTTAACAATGGCTACTGCCACTTTTTACCTACATTCGGTCGATCGCCCGATCGACCGAACTTAGGCTGAATTTGATTTCTTCGGCCTTCTTCTTGCACGCTTCATTTCCGAGTTCCGACTTTCAACGAGCATCAACTTGGAGAGATTTCCATGTGATCTTTGGACTCGTCCAATGCAACTTTGGTGCACTCGTCGAGCTTAGAGAAATTTCCACGATGAACCCGAGCTCGACGATCAATGTCCTTCCGATTTTCCGATTTCTTCTGATTTTTCCAATCGAGGACATCGAACGTTAATCGATATGGAACCTGAAAGATTTCTCGACGAAATATTAGTTCCATGTTTGTTATCATCAAAACCAAGATTAAGAGATTAAGAGATTAAGTCTAAGGTTGAAAACCTAAAGCCTATGAATGAAATTTTTTGATACCAATTATTGAATGGTCAAGTATATGAATCAAGTTTGGGCTTAAAATGAAATTTCTAAGTCACTTTGTTGACTTAGGTGAACCTATACTTCAAGATTTGAAATACCAATTGTTGGATGAAAATTTTTGATACCAATTATTGAATGGTCATTTGAAATGCATGTATCAAGTTTGAACTAAAAATGAATTTTCTAAGTTCATTTTTCATCTTATATTGTTTTTAATGAAAAAAATGAATATTTCTAATTATCATTCAAATTATCAAAATCATTCCTATGAATGATTTTACTCAAGCAATGGTGTGAATGATTTTAGACAATGAATCAAAATGGTATACATGAATTTTCATTTGAAGTTTTTGATGAGAAAATAAAGTATCAGAAAGATTGATATTTCAAGAAGGATGATACTTTGTGTTTTGAAAATCCAATTTCAAAATTCCATTTCAAATCAGATTCTTGATAAAACTTTTCAAAATTTTTACTGAAGATCCTAGATTTTCCAGTGAGGGTGCAATTTCAAGAATCAATTAAAAAGATTTTTCTATATTTCTCTAGAGATAACTAAAAATGATACCAATTGTTGATTGAAATTTTATTTTTGTAATTTTCAGTTATTTTCAAAACATGTTCAATTTTCATTCAAACTTTTATGACACCATAAAGTAATCATGCAAAGAGTGTATGCCAAGTTTGAAATGAAAATTATATCTTAAGTCAAGATATTAACTTAGCATGGTTTCATTCAAACTAAGCTAGTTATCATGAAACTTGCTAAGTTTTAATCTTATCATTTACTCATGATTTTTCAACTTTAAGCTTATGGACACCTAATCATGAGTAAATCTAAACATGTTCTCAAATATGGATTGAAAATGAGACTTTTAAGTCAACTTGTTGACTTGGGTCAATTTGGTTCAAAAGAGGTAAGCATGAATTGACCTCTATGTCATTTTATCCATATCCATATGAATTTTTTACTTTAAGTGCATGGAAACATGTCATACCTATTCCTAAATATGTTTATGACTTCTCGACTTAAAATGAAGTGACCAAGTCGATTTATTGACTTGGGTCAAACTTTTCAAGCTTAAGTCCTCTAATATGATCTAGTTATCACATTTGATCATCTAGACATGAATTTTCAATTTTAAATACCTAGACTTATGTAATATGTGTTTCTAAACATGTTCATTAGGTGTTTACTCAAAATGAGGTCTCTAATAAGAATTTTAACCTAGAGCAAGTTTCATTCAATCAAGATATCATGAAATTGCCCAAGTTATCAAAATTTTGCCTACTCATGAAACTTCAAACATTTATCATGCAAAAACAATCATGAGTATATAGAGACATCATTAAAGAATGAATATTCAAGAATTATATTAAGATTTTGCAAAAAAAAAATCATACCTCTTTCAATAGATTTTGCCAAACTTGTCATTTACTTTTCATTTTCTTTTAGATACCATAGCCTTCAATGTTTACCACTTTCTTAACTTGCAAGTAGGCTTTATTAGTATCATAATGAATTTATATACCAACTAGCAAGCTAACATACTAAATAGCAAAGGATCAATGCAAAGTTTCATTTAAAAACCTTAACCTATGTTAGTGTCACACCCCAACTGAGGGTAGTGTGACCGGCTAGGGCCTATATCCTGCTATGTAGCCTACTATCCACACTAACATCAAGAAAACCAAGACATATCGACTGAAAGAAAACTCAACATACTTTATAAAAGTTTGTAAGTCACAATATATAAGTTTTTCAAAACAAATAGAAACATCAACATAAAAACCGAATAGTCAAATATCAAGTTTTACAATTCTTTTCAATTACAACCGTCAGTGCAGAAACAAAACCATCATAACTAGGCACTAGCCTAAGACTCATGGACGCCACTACGAGATATGGCACCGCCTCCGTCCTCCAGCTGTAGCATGACGACACCAAGCTACTGCTCATGCTCTACAGAAATAGAAATAAACTGTGAGTCCACTTGGGACTCAGTGAGTGGCTCAAATGAACCTCCACATAAGCCTCGGTCATTCATATATATCATATAAGGCAATAAAGGAATTAACAAGGAGGTAAAATTTATTTCTAATGTGACTACAGACCCTCAACTGATCCATCAACATCAATGGCCTTTTATTTACAACTTTTGAATTTTGAATTAAAAATTACATTTATACCCCTGCGTCAACCAACTTACCTATGGCCTTTTATTTACGATCATATCCTCTTCACTTTTATTCTTCCTCTGCTACTTGCCCAAGACACTGATTGAGTTTCGTCAATTAAATACACACTTGCTCTATTATCTAACACTCCCTCCTCAACTTGGAGATGGCAAAAAAGGATTTTGCAATCCCAGTTTGTCAACTAGTAGCTGATGTCTTTCTTTTGGTAATGGTTTTGTGAAGATATCCGCTTCCTGCATTCTGCTTGGTATGTACTTTGGAGTAAGAAATCCAGCTTGATATTTCTCTCTAACATAGTAACAATCTATTTCTAAGTGTTTTATGCGTTCATGGAAGACTGGATTCTTCGTTATGTGAATCGTACTTTGATTGTCACACAGTAGATCTATTGGTTCATTTGCTTTGAAACCCAACTCAGTTAGCATTTTAGCTAACCACACCAGCTCAGTTGCAGCACTGGACATTGATCTCAGTTCATTCTCAGTTGAAGACTTGCTAACAGTGGCCTATTTTTTACACTTCCAAGATACCAAAGACTGTCCCAATTTCATACAATATCCTGTAACTGATTTCCTTGAAAGAGGACAACTTGCCCAGTCCGCATCACAGAAACCAGTGATCCTTATCTCTGTTTTGGATGGGTAAAACAAACCCAACCCAGGTGTAGCCTTGAGGTATTTTACTATCCTGACTGCTACTTTGTAATGTATTGTCATTGGTTCATGTACATGTTGGTTGACACAATGCACTGCATACAATACATCAGGCCTAGTAATGGTTATGTACAACAACTTTCCTACAAGTCTCCTGAATGCAGTCTCATCAACCACTTCATCCTCATGCGCACTTCTCAGGTCAAGTTCATGAATCTTTGAATGCCCCTTCATTGGTGTTGCTTGTGGCTTACAAGACTCTAAGTTCATTTCCTTTAACAAGTCCAGGATGTACTTCCTTTGACCTACATGTATACCTTCTTCTCCCCTCTGAATTTCCAATCCTAGGAAATATTTCATCTCTCCAAGATCTTTTATTTTGAAGGTATCATTCAAATAAACCTTTATCTCTTGTATTCCCAGCTCATCAGTGCCTGTTAACACCAAATCATCCACATACACAAGAATTATGATGACCTTCCCTGATTGTTTCCTCACATACATACAAGGATCACTATTGCACTGACTGAAACCTAATGAAATAATGCAAGAAGAAAGTTTTGAGTACCATTGCCTTCCAGCCTACTTTAATCCATAGATTGCCTTTTTTAATTTGCATATTTTATTGTCTCCTTCATCACCATAACCAGGTGGTTTAGACATGTACACAGTTTCATTTAGCTCCCCATGTAAGTATGCGTTATTAATGTCTAGCTGAAACAACTTCCAGCCATTTGCTGCAGCTATGGAAATCAACATTCTGACAGTGGTGAACCTTGACACTGGAGCAAAAGTGTCTTGGTAGTCAATACCCTCAATTTGTGTCTACCATTTTGCCACCAATTTGGATTTAAACCTCTCGACACTCCCATCTGGTTTATACTTGATTCTATACACCCATTTGCATCCTACCTTGTGTTTCCCTAGTGGCAAGTCGCATAGGACCCAGGTATCATTATCCTCAAGTGCCTGTAGCTCTGCCTGCATTGAGTCTATCCATATTGGATCTTGGATAGCTGATTCATAGGTGTTTGGCTCAGTGTGATGGTCAACTTGGGTTATAAAGGCTTTGTCTTCTAGATTTATGTTTTGGAAGGAAAGGTACTTTGAAATAGGATATGGACTAGATGTGTGGTTTGCTTTGGTGGATGTTTCTGTGGGGATTGATTCTTTCCTCATGGTATTACACTGATAATCCAACAGCCTTGTAGGTATTTTGAGATTTCTTTTCCCTTTTCTTTGAGCTATGGGTAAAGAAGGTGATTGAGAAGGTATTGTGGAGTAGATATCACTGGTTGCTTAATGGAATTGTGTGAGTTTGATTCTGGAGCAGAATTATGCTCTATAATGTTTTTAGAATCATGATTTGAGTTCAAAGGATTTTGTCCAACAGGAGGATTAAATGCATGATCACATGACATGTCTATGATTGTCATTGGACTGAGCAAAAATTTTTCATCCGAATTGGCATCTTCTTGTATGACTGGTATAGGAATCAAGGTGTCATTGGCTTTGGATTTTGAGAAAGGAAAGATATTTTCAGCGAACACTACATCTCTAGATACAAGGAATTTTTGAGTCAAGATGTTATAAACTTTGTATCCCTTTTGTGCATATGGATAACCTACAAACACACATGGATTTGCTCTTGCTTCAAACTTATCCCTGCCTTCATGATGAGTACTTGCATAGCGCAAGCACCCGAACACCCTCAAATGACTAAGAATTGGAGTTTTGTTGTAGAGAAACTCAAAAGGACTCTTGTTACCTAACAAAGGGCTTGGAAGTCTATTTATGAGGTAAGTGGCAGTTAGTACAAATTCTCCCCAAAAATTCAAAGGTACATGAGATTGAAACTTCAAACTCCTAGCAACTTGTAATAGGTGCCTATGCTTCCTTTCAACAACTGCATTTTGTTGGGGTGTGTAGGGACAAGAAGTTTGATGTAGGATACCCTTTTCTAAGAATTTTTTTTTCAAAGTGGCATTGTAAAACTCACCACCATTATCTGTCCGAAAGCACTTAATGACAGTATTGAATTGTGTATGCACTAGGTTCACAAAGTTTATTAACATACTTGACACTTGTGTTTTTGAAGCCATTAAAAAAGTCCAACAGCTTCTTGAAAAGTCATCAACCAAGGTGAGAAAATAAGAACTTCCACAATGAGTCTTGACCTTAAAAGGCCCCCACACATCACAATGTATTAACTTAAAAGGAGTGGAAGATGAAATCATGCTTGAATGAAATGGCAATTTACATTGTTTGGCTAAAGGACAAATGTTGTAATGCAACTTAGGCGAAGCCTTTACATCAGGAATTGAACTGGATAACAAAAGCATTCTAGAGTGTGACATATGGCCAAGCCTCATATGCCATAAAGAGTATTTATCATGAAGAATTGAAAAAACTTGGTTTTGTGAGTTTTCGGTGGCAGCTTCAGACATCAAGTAAAGACTATGATTCTCTCTACCAATCACCAGAGTTTTCTTGGTAGTAAGGTCCTGGATATGACAATGAGTGGAGGTAAAGGTTACTGAACAAATTAATTCTTTGGTGATTTTACTAATGGACAACAAATTGAACTTCAAACTAGGGACTGAAAGAACATTTTTCAATGATACTTGATCATTTATAACTGCTTTACCTACATGTGCTACTTGGGTTTTGATTCCATTTGGCAATGCTACATATTCAGGTTTTATAGGCTGTTTTGGTTCATGCAATTTTGTATCAACTGTGGATATGTGGTCTGTAGCACCACTATCCAAAATCCAAGTATGTAGACATTTATTTGTAAGAAAACATGCAGAGTTACCTGCACAATTGGATATCTGATATCCTGAGGTTCCTTCAGAGAATTTTCCACTCAACAAGCTCCTTAATGTGTTCAGCTGCTTCTCAGTGAAACCAGTGTCTGTCTCATCATAGGCCTGTGAATTTTCAGCATTCCCACTGGTATGACACTCATCTTCTGGTTTTTGCACATTGTTAGCTGTTTTCTGCTTGATATTTGGTTCCCAGATCTTTGGTGGCTTGCCTTTGAAGAATTTTTGACTTGGCGGATAGCCATGCAACTTGAAACATCTATCTTTGGTGTGCCCCAATTTGCCACAGTGTTCACATTCTTTGTCTCTTTTAACTGATGCATTTCTGAATTTTTTATTGAAACCACCATTTGAATTGTAATATGAGCTCTTCAATGCTACTGCTTCAACATTCCCTGCAGCATTTTGAGCCATTTCTCGCTACTTTTCTTCTTGTTGTTTCATAGAATAAACGTGCTCTATGCTTGGAAGAGGTTTCATTAGCAAAATTTGACCTGTGACAATGACATAGTTTTCATTCAATCCCATTAGGAATTGTCTTAATCTTCTCTTTTCATTTGCCCTGACTCCCGACAAGCAACAACACCTATCTTCAAGTTCAGCTGAGTCCAATTCATCCCATAAAGACTTCAGCTG
Source organism: Canna indica (assembly GCA_034359265.1). Lineage (NCBI taxonomy): Eukaryota > Viridiplantae > Streptophyta > Magnoliopsida > Zingiberales > Cannaceae > Canna > Canna indica. The sequence continues at coordinate 53,488,449 of CP136891.1, read as the reverse complement.
AGTGTAGTATGAGGATACTGAAGAGTTTAACTGTCTGGTGTTTATAATTTGGGTCTCAATCTCAAACACACGAGGCTCATTGCTTTGACCGAATTTGGTCTCTAAATCACACCACATCTTCTCTGTTGTTTTTGTATACAACACACTCTTCGCCAGATCTTGACTCATAGACTGAGTTATCCATGATCTGACAAGATCATTACAACGTCTCCACTGTCCATATGACGCGGAATCACATCCTGGATTTCTTAAGTTTCCATCAATGAATCCCAATTTGTTTTTGGCAGATAATGCCATCAACATGGATTCTTTCCATGGTAAATAGTTGGCACACCCATTTAATTGGACAGATACTAAGCTAGTACCTGGGTTATTGCTGTTGTTCAAAAACATCGGATCATCCACCAATGATAGGATTCCTCCGCTTTCGTTGGTTGAGCTCTCCATGTACAAATCAACAAATAAATGAAGCAGATCGAAAATAAATCGACTGAGGAATCAAGTAAGTAAACCTCTTAATCTGAAGGAAACACTTCACTCTTTCCGATCTGCATCTGCTTCACAAACGAATTGATCCAAATCAGCCACCGAAAAACAATCGCGATCACTGATCCCCTGCTCTGATACCATGTTGAATAACCTGGAGATCATCGAGCTAAGAACAAACAATGTTGAGAGCTGAAAACATCATCTCTCATTTTTTGTAAAAGAGCAATTGCTCAAACAAGAACATTAAGGAGACTGCACAGGCACAACTAGTCTTCTCCTCTATATGAAACAGAAAGCTAAAACGAAAATGAAAAGTTAACCCTACACTTCTCGCGCTTTGGCTTATATACAACTTTTGAATTTTGAATTAAAATTACATTTATACCCCTACGTCAACCAACTTACCCGTGGCCTTTTATTTACGATCATATCCTCTTCACTTTTATTCTTCCTCTGCTACTTGTCGAAGACACTGATTGAGTTTCTTCATTTAAATACACACTTGCTCTATTATTTAACAGAACTGAGTGGTGAGGATTTGCAAGTATCTGGCTTGACAGAAGAGTTTCTTATATCAGAAACTGGGGACATCATTGATTCATTCTCATCATTCCTGGAATGCTTGCAGGATGTAATTTTGATAGTCCTAGGAGGACACTTCAATTGAGCTGAATTTATCTCCTTTTGTGTGTCCTTTCTTGAACAAGGCTTGTTGCAGCTCCAGTATAATTAGCATTCTTTATTCCACATATAAAAGAACATACAGAGTCTAATAAGAGTATGCCACCAAAAGAACGTTGAAACCCAAATTTCAAAATTGACAAGAAAACAAGAGCATGATGCCTCAAAAGAAGAATTGTTTCACAAGAAAATACAGAATACAAAACAAGCCAACATGAGAAATTGAAAAAGAAGGCAAGGTAACCTCCCCTTGATGTAACAGAACATACATAGTCTGTTATTGCACATATAACAGATCTACAAGGACAAAAATGAATCTCAATAAGAGGATTGACAACTTCAGTTGGGATGCTGAACTTAAAACACATGGATAAATGATCAAAGGTACTAGGATTCAATTGTCTACGTACCCTCATAACAAGCGGCACTTCATCTAAAATAACTTGACCAGAAGCTGATCGACTACTTGCTTATCTGTTCTCTCCAAAGGCTTGGCAACTAAGCTAGCTTGAGTTGCTCAATTCCACAATGTCTAAGTGCTATTTTTAGTAATTCATACACAAGCACATGCACCATATCTGTATACTATATATAGCACATTTAGACATATGATGAACCTGTAAGAGGTAGATATGATGGTCTTGGGTACAATTTTTATTGATTACATGCTGAATTGTTATGACACTTCAAAGATAAAGTCTACCCAAATTTTCTTTATGGACTCTATCCAATGGCATGGTGGGGGATGATGACAGTCCATACCTGCCAGCAAAATGCCACATGAAGCATAAGGGTGCATCAGCACAGTCACCTCACTTACAACATGCAATAATGAAAACACTCTTATTTTTAGGCAATGTGGTGGTAGGATTAGTTGCTACCCTCCTTTGATAAATAACTTTGCAACCTAGTTCTACTGCTGTTTGTTGATACAGGATGGTGCAAGTGTACGGTGTACCACTTGATATCTTGATACAACAATCATGGCAAAAAGAGAATCAGATTGGTATGTAATCCTTCATTTTTTATCCTCTTTTCAATACTTACGATCAAACTAAACCAAAGAAAAACTATGAGTCTTAACAAAAGATTAAGACAAATTTACAGAATCATGAAGTTTAAACAGGAAGAGACCTGGCGCATGATGTGCAATATTTACGGAATTTAAGATATAAATAAATTAAGAGAAATTTGCATACTTGAAGATTATATGCAGGTTACTTTCCAGAAGATCCAACATATTGAACTCCTGCCTACTTTACTATCAAGTTTTGAAGATTTTTATGTCTGCGGAAATGTTTGATCCTATAACATGGGTAAGGGATAAGTAAATTAGATTTGAGGTTCTCTTTCCATTCCATTGTAATACCAAGAAGTGAAGCTATCAATCAACAGCGTAATGCCTACCCCTTGCTTTATGAAAAAAATAGACTAAACTTTAGATTGCTCGCAGCTTGATTGTTTCTATCTGAAAAATAAATAAATCATTTGTTCTGTCATAAAATTGCAAATGTTTTCCTTTATCTTATAATTGAGGATTGACGTGAATCGACAATGTACCTTGAGGGGTTTGATCCACGAGCTCGGAACCCTTGAGCAGATACTCATTCCCTTGCGCCGGCAGGATAAGGTCATCCTCGGAGAGATCGTGCCACACGAATCCATTTTTGTAGCTCCTGCACCGCCACCATTCCGTCAGTTAACCAAGAAATCTAAAAAATCTAGGGTTCTCTCAATCTCTCTTCACGAGTCTTACCTCTTGCAAGACTAGGAATCCGTGGCTGCCATCCCCTTTCCTCTCAGCACATTAAGCCTATCGACCACATCTAGAAACCAAACACAACATGTTCAAGATCACATTTTTCTTCTTCATTCGCGCAAAACAACTCGAATTACCTCTCAGGTAGAGTCCCTCGGGGGAGGAGAGGGGTACTTCAATGAAGTGCCGGTGCTTGAGGTGACGATTGCGGCAGAGGTAATAGACCACCAGAACCTTCGCCCCATGCTGGTACTCTGGCGGGTGGTGGTGTTTCGGGGGCGGTTCCGCCCACACTTTGGTCCTGTCTGGGTTGGCCTGCGGTGCGTACCTCCTCATTCTGGTGTCCATTTCCGAGCTTCTCCCTTGCTCGCACAGAATGGGGAGGCGTCGCATGGAGAGGTCGTGGAATGGGCAGGTGTCGCAAGGAGAGGTCGCGCAAGACGGGGAGGTGTCGTAGGGAGAGGTCGCCTGGGAGTTTGTCGGTTGGGGAAAATTAAGGGATTTGTCGGGTCGCTGTATTAGGGCTGAAAAAAATATAGCGCGGAAATAGTATTTTGGTGAGTTAGTAGGGGGGAATATTTGGTCGGCTGAAATAGAAGAGGGAAAAAATTATAGACTGATTTACCAAAGAATTTTTTAATCCGTTGATAATTTTGTTGGTAATACCAACAAACTAAATCCGTTGGTAACAAATCCGTTGGTGATGCTATGTTTTCTTGTAGTGTATATGCATATGATTGGTGCTTGTGGTAGCATGGGATTGGAATAGGATTAATTAAGTTAAATCGGGTTAGCGGGTTCAGGTTCGGCTTGAGATGGATGCAGGTTTAATATGGGATTTAGTTGAGTTATGGTTGAGGAGGGAGCATATAACCCCCCTCCCCTTGGCTTGTGGCTCCCTATTGGAGCTGCACAAGCCAATTGAAGAAGAGGAGCCACCAGCTAGCCGCAAGTCAGCTGCCAGCCAGCCGCCCCTCTTCTCTCTCCTCTTGGAGCCGTCGAGCCTAGCCGCCAAAGCCAAGCCCATTCTTCTTCTTCTTCCTCTTCCTCTACCTTGGAAGCCAAGCCGTGGCTTGAGGAGGAGCCGCTGCCCTCTTCTTCCTCTTGTTGGAGCCGGTAGCTTGAGGAAGAGCCGCCGCCCACTTCTTTTCCTTGGTGGAGCCGAGCCTCCATCTCTTGAAGCCGAATTCGAGGGTCGTCATCCGGGATTTCTCCTCTAATCATCCTCCCTATTCATGTGAGTGGTTTTACCCTCATTCTTTTCGAGTTTCTTCGAATTCCTGAAGCCATTTTTGGAGGCTTGGATGTTCTTATTTTGTTTTCCGTTGATCTCTCGAATTATCGCCGTTCCTTTTGTTTGCCGTGTTTGAGGGAGCCCTAAACCCTACCCTATGGGGTTCGGCAGCCCTAGGATGATCCTAGGGGTGCTCGTTCAAGGTGGAGACGAGGGTGCCCTCAAGGTGTTTAGTGACATGCCTAAGTGAGAGTTTTTGGCGTTCTTGAGATCCATACCTTAAATTGCTTATCAAATCGAGTTCCTATATGTCCAAGCATGTCTTGTAATTAATTTGTGATTTTTGGATAGAAATCATGTTTTACAAAATTAAGATTTTGCTATTGATGCCATGAAGGTTCTTGAAGAAGGGTTCTTGATCATGATGCTTGTTTCTTGTTTATGATGTTGTTGGTGCTTGTTAGCCTTGTTTAATAAGTATGAAATTTGAGAGATCTATCTAAAAATTAGTATTCTATTTTGATGATAATTAAGGATCTAATTTCTATAAATTTCGGATTTATTTTCATGCTATGCTAAAAATTTAATGTTGCTGGAAATTCATGCTGAGATGATGATTCTGTGTTGATTTTAGAATACTTGCTGTGGTGTGGGTATTTCTCTGAACATAGTTGTGTAACCTATTATTTCGACCAGAAAATATAGTTTGGAAGCATAGGACCTACTCTGGAGATTAGATTTGGGTTAGATACATCAGTTTCAGGCATAACAGAAAGCTAAAACAAAACCCTAATCTTGATGATCTAAATTTTAATTGCATAAATAAAATTGACCAAGGGGTCAGCATAATTTGTTATGAACTAATAAATAAAATTATGCATGAAATAAAACCTCACGGGTTATGACATTACGGGTCTAGGAGTTGGGGTCGGGTATTGGAGTGCTGAGACACTTCCCAATTTGGACACCCCTAAGACACCGTAGGAGAGACTTGACTTAGATCACGATGCACCATATCTTTATGAATGACAGAGAGGCTCGTTGAGGAGCCGGATTGCGGGCTAGGCCCGAAAGGTTGGATGGTTAATTCCCAACCTGTGGAACAAGTTTGGATGGGCAAATCCCGATTGTTCCTGCGTATCTTGTAGAACAAGCTCAGATAGACAAATTCCGATTGTTCCCAAGATTCTATATTTAAAAGGGGTAAGGGATGGGCGAATCCTGATTACTCCTACGTTATTGGAACAAGTTCGGAAGGGCAAATCCCGATTGTTCCGGTTTGGCATCATGAAATAAGTTTGGAGGGCCTACTTGATTATTCTCGAGGTGCTTTTAAGGAATAAGTTCAGACAGTCAAATCCCGATTATTTTTGTGATATCTTAAAGGGGCAAGTTCGGATGGGCGATTCTCGATTGTTCCTACGCGTCTCGTGGAGCAAGTTCAGATGGGCCAATCTCGATTGCTCCCGAGTTTCTTTATATTAGGATAAGATCGGAGGGCCTTCCCGATTATCCTAGTATGTTTGTTGCCTTAGGGCATGGAAGGCTTTGGCCTGTTAATCTTCACCGTTTGGGTTTTGGCTGCCTTTGGGCAGGTGGTCGTTAGATAACCATTTTTGCTTTATGCTTCATATCTGTGTTTGGTTTCTAGTGAGGGTTGGTAGAACCGTTCACTGAGTTCTTTTGAACTCACCCATTGTCATTTTATTTTTGTTTTGCAGACCCTGACCGGTAAGGTGGGCTGGAGCACTTGGCCCAGCTGGAGGGCAGATGAGCCACATGATCTCATAGCAGTCCTAATTAGGGGTCGTAGTCGAGTTTTTGGTAGTTAGTCATGCACTTATGTTTTAGTGTTTTAGAGTTGTAGTCCCTTGGGGACATTCATATCTTTATTTCAGATTTCATTGTAATTGAACCGTTGAACCGATTTATTATTTCCGCACTTTATAATTTTGCTAAACTTACTTTTAATGAATTCTGTTTGGTTTTTCATTTGAAATAAAACTTGCTTATTTCTTTCCGCTATGTTTTATTATTGAGTTGGCATGTGCTTGGTTTAGGCTGCGTGGTATAGGCATGTATACCCTGGCCGGTCACGTGACTCTGAGTTGGGGCGTGACAATGTAGTATCAGAGCATATGGTTCAGTTTGACTATGACCTAGAGTTGTCACCGTATAGGGCATTACTAGCGTGTCAGTATATGGTAGGGTATATTATGAGATCAATGGGCTAAGTTTGCACCTCAACGCGACTTGTGGTTGAGTTACTTAATGACTTAAGGTGAATTAAATTGTCTAATGTTGATGTTTTCTTTTTGGTGATTCCAGCTTGATGGAGGTCTTTGATGCTGCAAGGAGCAGTAGTGATAGCAACTCCACTGAGCGCCGAGGCCAAGGCCGAGGCCGGGGCCAGGGTCGTGGGAGACCACCGCAGGCCCGGGAGGAGGTGGGACAGGATCCCATGGTTGTGCAGTTGTAGGCCCGAGTGGCTAAGCTAATAGAGGCACTCTGCAGGGAGCAAGAGCTGAGACAACAGCCACAGTAGGTACCGACAGTACCCGCAGCACCAGAGGTGGTCCAGCTAGTGGCACTGATGGTCAGAGCCCCCAGAGCACCTTCATATGTATATTTTGTTGCATTCAGGCAACCAGAGTATACAGGGACAGATCAGCGGGTGGAGGTCACCAGTTTCCTAGGAGATTGCTATGAGCTATGCAGGGAGCTTGGTTGTTCTTCTGAGATGACCGCTCGACTGATCGGGTTATAGCGAGGTCCAACCAAGGATTGGCTTCACACCTAAAGGGACCGCAGAGCAGCAGATGCACTATCCCCTACCTGGGAGGAGTTTAGAGCTGCTATGGTGGAGAAGTATCTACCGATGAGCGTCCGGGACAGGCGGGCGAAAGAGTTCGAGCTACTGCGTCAGACGGGCAGTATGTCGGTGACAAATTATGAGATGGAGTTCACTTGACTCTTGTAGTACGATCCCACTTTGATAGCCATATAGACCGCTAGGGTCAAGAGGTTTGTTGAGGGGTTGCGGTCGCAAATCGTCAAACTGATCCATTACACAGAGGACACTTCTTTTGCTCAGGTTGTAGATGAGGCGCTCCGAAAGGAGGCACTGGTACCGACAGACAGGCATGATGGTCCCCAGAAGAAAACGTATGTCTAACAACACTTGGGTATGTCTTATCCCCAATTGATGATTCGTGGGTAATATTTCGTGGCTACAAGTCTTATCTGTTGTAGTGCGGGTTACTAAACCACTATAATTAAATTCATTTGTGTAATTGCCATTGCTTGTTTGCTCTTAATTGCTTTACATTTTTGCTTCTTCACTTAGTTAATTACTTGTGTTTGCCTAATCACTCAAAAAACCGTTGAAACCGAAATTAGGCATAAGAATTAGCGTAAAACATCCCCGTCTAGTGTGGATGTTCAACTCACAAAAAGACCAGTCAATTTTTTCAAGTTCATGCTCAAAGAATGGAAGCGTATGTCAAGAGTTGTCTAGAGGGGAAGATTTCAGCATAATCAATACAAAGTAGAGTGGGTGATTTCAGCATAATCAACTCCATCATGGTCTAACGTCATCTTTCTTTATTAAATGCATTGGAAAAATTATATGTATCTTTCATGCTGCGGTTGCAAATGATACAAAACTTTTTTATAGATACAAGATGACGGATGAAGTCCAATTGAAGTTCATAGACACAAGGCCTAAATATCAAAAGCAGGAGTCGGGATTTACATTGTCGTTGGAGGAACCGTGGGCATTAACACAAGTAGATTTAAAATTTGCATTCGGCTTGTCACCAGTGTACTCAAAGTGTATGTCCTGCAACTGCACACCTTCACAAGGATTTGATGCACTACATACAAGTTTAATAGCTTCCTCCGCGAGAGAAGTGCCCCGTATGTTTTTGAACGTGACGTCGGTGATCTTTACTAGAGAAGGGTCCTAAGCAAAAGAAGAATAAGGGAATAAAATAAGCCACTAGATTATGATTTAAAATTAGTACAATGCATGATTTATATTGTTACGACTAATAATATATTTTGGTTTACGAATAATGCATGCATCATGTATATGGAATGTAGATGTACGTACCAATTTAATTTGATATATTAATTATATCAAATTTTATCCACCGTATTATAGATCAAAAGCTTGAATATATGAATACCTTTTCAGGACATGACACATACGGACAATACTCTTGATCTATAATGATGGGATTGTAGACATCCTTCATTACGATATCCTCATAATGGAAGCCGCTAGCCTTCAAGGCAGATACTGAAGATTGCCATGATTTGATTCTCAGTCCATTGGATGTTCCAACGAAGGTGCAGTTTGTCACTGTTAAGCCGACAACATCATTCTCGCCTGCAGTCTTACCCAGACTTCCGACACTAATGCCATGGCCAGGGCCGCAAGTCACACCGGAGATACTCAAATTTCTGTTCCCTGGGCCAATGGAGATGCAATCGTCACCTGTGCCAATGACTGCATTATTGATCACAATGTTGCTAGACTCGGCGATATGGAGGCCATCAGTGTTTGGACTGTCTCCTGGAGCTGTAACCCAGATGGAGTTGAACGTCATGTCGTGTGATCTAAATACTTGCATGTGGAATAACTTTGGATCAAGTGATGTAATGCCTGTGATGGTAGCTTCGGTGACATTGCTAAAAACCAAGGACTGCGTTGCAACATGAAGTAGATGAAGATATGTTATTATGTTATTCTATATGAAACAAATATTTGGTTTAGAAGACTTGTCAAAAATGATTTTTTTTTTTTTTTCTGTTGTTCTTGTTTCTTTTTTGAAAATAAAACATTGATTATAAAAGAAATGAAATAAATAATCTATTTTTTTTATAAAAAAATAAAAAATCTTATCAATCTCACAAAATATTACAAAAAATAGATTATTTATTCATAACATTATGAAATTAAAAATATAAAAAGAATTTCAACTCCAAAACTTTCAAATATATTAGTTATCCAATTTGATCCTATTTAGCAGATAATTTTTTATCTTACCAAAATTTTGTTGCATCTGGATCGATTTCAAGTGGTCTTTTCCTAATTCCTAGAGCAATAAATTAAATTTTATTTGAAAAAAATATATATAATTTGATAGACCCATGCAGTTAATTCGATCATATATATACAAATAATGTATGTAATATATAATCAATGAGATGAGTTATGATAAAATGATCGAGATGCTACGTACCGTGGGTAGAAGTTTGCAGCTCCATCTCTTTGGACATTCATTATGAGGCCAAGCTATGGCTCCTTGTCCATTGAATTTGCCATTGCCCGTGATGATCAACCCATCGATGTACTCGAACTGAATCCAATTACTTTCATAACTACTGAGATCTGTTGATGCGAGTAGTTCTCCTCTTAATTCTATCACCTGCGTGCCCTTGCAAGGCCCTTCGAAGACCAAGGGGCCGACTAAGTACTTTCCCTCAGGGATCACAATCCTTGGCTTCCCTTCCGTAGCACAAGATTCTTTCCAGGCATCTTGGAAAGCCTATAGTTGTACATATATGATTTCATTTTAATTTTATATAGGCACCAAAGCTCCATATATTTGAGATAATTAATATATAAAGAGAAACATGCATACACATTTAACATCCTGCTCACCTTTGTGCTGTCAGTTTTGCCGTCTCCTGAAGCTCCATAAGCCTTCACATTGTATTCACCCAACTGCTGTGCACTTGCAGCCTTTAGAATTAAGAATAACAATCCAATGAACATAAATCTGGCTTCTGAAGCCATTGATTATTTTTCTACTTTGGTTGACGAGAGCTCCTGAGATGGTGGAGACCGTTCCTCGGACCCCCAAGTTTTCTTTTATTGAACGAGGAAGAATTGATGAAATGAGAGCAGCTGAATGCTTCATGGTAGGCAACCTCCCTTTTATACTTGAAGGGAGGAGCAGATGGGTTGTATCCTCAATGGAGACGACTCATTCCTATGGCTAATATTTATTCTCGAGTTCTTGTGTTATCTATTTATATTTATACTAGTCGAATCCGCGCGTTGCGCAAATATATATAAATAAATAAAATTTTATTTAAATAATAATAAATAATTAAATAAATTTAAATATAACATTACAAGTTTCATTTATAAATTGTAAATAATATTTTATTCAAATACATAACATCATTATAAATTGATTATTAAAAATCTAAGCATAAAAATAAATGTTTATGAAAAATACAATAAAATTTATACTCATACAAAGAATAAAATATTACATTAATATTTTTAAGGAAAAATTGACTTCAATACATAAATAATGCTTCTATATACTTATACATATTTTGTTTCAAAGTATACTCATTTTATAAAGTTTCTTTTAATAAAATCTTAATAGTAATAATATTCTACATGAAAAAAATCAAAACAAATTATAATAAAATCTACATAGATTTCAACTATCAAAATACACACAAAAGAAATGGTAACATTATATTAAATATAATTTAGATATATGATAAAAATTTGAGAAAAAATAGAAAAAAATATATTAAATAATTTTAAACTACAAAAGTTTCTTTGATTGGAAATATTATATTATGTTTTCACTACTAGAAATATTATATTATGTTTTCACTACTAGAAATTTAATATAAAAATACAAAATAAAAAGCTTTTTATTAAGGTATAAAAATTAAAAATTGTCTTGCATTAATAATTAATATTAATCTATATATAAGAAACATTCTAATTTGTTTTAATATAAAAAGCAATATTCAAATTTGCTTATTATATATAAGCAGCATTCTTAGATGAAGACCAAACGCTCATATATGTGTCAATTTATGTATATACCTTTGGTTACGCTATAATGGAAGCCGTAGATGCCTCCAAGATAAGTGCAATTTATGATTATTAGTGAAAAAAAATAAATCATCTCTAAAATATTTTGCGATAATGTAGCCTTAGTTGATTGCTCATGTTTGAAGAAAAAATGTATGCATGTACACTGCAATTTGAGTTAGAAAACACAATCTTATGTTTAAATAGGTCAAGGGATTAAAAATTTATGACTATGCAACAGAAGCGTCAAATAGAGATCGACAACAAAGAAATTATAATATAAAAAATCATACAATATTAAATATAGTCTTACCTAATATTAACAATATTAATTATTCTTTCATATTATGGCCTTAAAATTGTTAGAAGTTAAGGAAGAAAACAAATATGAACTTGATAGCCGAACATATATTTCAGAGGTACCATTGTCAAGTGAACATATCTAAAATTAGCAATGCAAGATAATGTGTTTGAGGAAAGCATACTTTCATTAACCACTAAAGATAATTAGCAAATGGGCATTATTTAATGAACTTAATTATAAAACAATGTGAAGATGACATACTATTCACTAAATTGATGCTGTCGTGCGACATTATTGGTGTTCAAGGTTAATTGACATAATCCAAAGTAGCTATGACCATCTAATGAATCAACATCTCATCTCAAAATGTATTCTGTAGAAGAAAAACTTACAAAAGGGGAAAAAATGGAAAAATGTAAAGTTCAAAGAATACATTCACTCTTCACGCGAAGGGACCTAGTTCGCTCCTTTTATACATTTGAAGCTTAAAAGGTACTATTACTAAAATGCCCTTTGGTCTACTTAAGAAACAACTCTTTATTACTCGTCTTCAATCGCCGTTATTACCTGCCATTTCTCACTGATCCTTCATTTCACCCTCCTCAAGTTGGTAGGATGGAGAAGGGGTTCTCCATTCCCAACTTGGAACATAGCTTTTCATGCTGCTCGATTGGTAGAGCTCTAGTTAATATATTTGCAGTTTGTTCCTTGCTTGATATATACACAGGGTTGATCAATTTTTCTTGAAATTTCTCGCGAACGAAGTAGCAGTCTACTTCAAGGTGTTTTGTGCACTCGTGAAACATAGGATTTTTGGTAATATGCAGGACACTCTATGAATCACAGTACATTAGCACCTCATCCTCTTGTTTGATCTCCATTTCTGCTAGTAAATTTAGAGTCCATACCACTTCAGCTGTTGCACTAGAAAGGGCCCGAAGCTCGCTTTCTGCACTTGACCTACTCATAGTCACTTGCTTCTTGAACTTCTAATTTACAGTGGAAGTTCCTATCTTCACTAAGTACCCGGAAATGGATTTTCTTGACAAGGGACAACTCCCCCAATCAGCATCCAAGTAACCTGTTACAAGTGTCCTTTCGCTGGATGAGTAGAATAAACCCAAACCCACTGTTCCTTTCAAGTATCTTAGGATCCTCAGTGCAGCTTGATAATGCATTATCTTTGGGTTCTCTACAAATTGACTAAGCTGGTGTACACTATACATGACATCTGGTCTAGTCACTGTTATATAGAGTAATTTTCCAATCAATGCCCTGTAAGCAGTGTGATCATCAAAAACATCCCCACTTTCAGCAGCCTCTTTTTGTTTTTTGTTATTCAAAACCATTGGAGTAGATTTAGGCTTGCAGTCAAGCATCTTCATTCCTGCCAACAAATCAATTATGTATTTTCTTTGACTGATATGAATGCCTTTACTGGTTCTTTGAACTTCTAGACTTAGGAAGTAGGTCAGTCTTCCTAAGTCTTTAATTTTAAACTGATCATTCAAGTATCTCTTGAGATCTCTTATGCCTTCCTCATTTGAACCAGTTAAAATTATATCATCTACATATACCAGAGCTATCACTATTCCTTTGTCACATTTTTTAATAAACATATAAGGTTCACAATAGCTTTGAGTGTATCCTTGGCTTTTGATTTTTGAGGACAACTTCGAAAACCATTGCCTTCATGCCTGTTTTAATCCATATAGTAATTTTTTCTGCTTGCAAACTCTCAGGTCTCCTGTTCTGCCATAATCAGGTGGCATTCTCATATAAACTTCCTCTTCGAGGTCTCAATGCAAGTAGGCATTGTTGACATCCAACTGAAACAATGGCCAATTCAAAGCAGCAGCTACAGCTAAGGTAATCCTCACTGTTGCAAATTTTGACACTGGAGCAAAAGTGTCTTGATAGTCGATACCTTCTATTTGGGTATATACCCTTTAGCTACAAGTCTTGACTTGTACTTGTCAACAGTTCCATCTTGCTTAAATTTTATTTTGTATACCCATTTGCATCCAATTGGATATCCATGTGTTATTTTCTTCAATAGCCTTTAGTTCATCTTGCATTCACTTCTTCCCGATTGGATTCAATGCAGCCTCCTCATATGTTCTTGGCTCCTGGTGGATATCAATGGATGCCAAATAACATCTATGGTCCACTGATATGGCTGACAAACTGAGATATTTAGCCAATGGATATGGTGAAAATCCATGGTTGTTCTCTCTAAACTGAGTTTTGGGTATATATGAGCTACACACATAATCATTGTATTTTGTTGGCATCCTTGTCTTTCTTTTCCCTCTGGTGTGTTTGGTTTACTAACAAGCTCACAACTTCTATCATTTTCAGGCTCATAAGAGAATTTTTTTTTTGAATTGTGATAACCATCATTCTATTTAGCTGTTTCTTCTTTATCACTTTCAGTCTCACACACTTCATGTCCAGGTATGCATTCCAAAACCTGATTTAAATCCAAGTCTTTTTCTACATTATTTCTCTATATGTGTATCCCCAATCTCTTCAAAGTTTCTGTCTACTAAACCTAGAGGAATTGGATACACTATTTTGTTTGCACCTTTTTCATCAAAAGGAAATATGTGCTTTATGAATAACACATCCCTTGATATTGTGAGCTTGTTTGTTTCTATTTCATATATTTTGTAACCTTTCTGGGTGTTACGATAACCCATAAAAACTGCTTCTTTACCTCTTTCATCAAATTTTGATCTCACTTGTTTTAAGGTACTTGCATACAAAGACATCCAAATACCCTTAAATGATCTAATGTTGGCTTTCTCTTGTAAAGAATCTCAAAAGGACTCTTGTTCCCTAGTTTCACACTAGGCATTCTATTAATCAAATATGTTGCTGTTTGAATGCATTCTCCCCAAAACCTAATTGGCATTTGTGCTTGAAGTTTCAAACTTCTGGCAACCTCCAACAAGTGTCTGTGCTTTCTCTCAGCCACGACATTCTATTGAGGTGTCTCTACACAAGAACAATGATGTACAATGCCTAAACTTGATAGGAAAGTATTCATTACTGAGTTAAAAAATTCCGAACCATTATCTGTTCACACCATTTTAATGTCACTGTCATACTACTTTTTCACCATTTTTATGAAGTTTAATAGTATGTTAGGAACTTGACTTTTGTGTGAAAACAAAAAAGTCCATGTTGCTCTTGAAAAGTCATCTACAACTGTTAGGAAGTAAGATCAATTATCATAGATCCTTTTCTTATGAGGACCCAGACATCACAGTGGATGAGTTCAAAGCATCTACTTGTTTTATTCATAGTGAGACAAAATGGTAATCTACATATCTTTGCTTTTGGACAAACATTACAAAACAAGTCTGAAGAACTACTCAATTCAGGAATACATTTAGAGAACAACCTCATTTAGAAAACAAGTCTGATGACATGTGGCCTAACCTTAGGTGCCATAAAGCTTGAGCATCCAAGGTGACATTTAAGGCCTTCTTTTTAGAGCTACTGTCAGTATCTTTCTTAGGTGATTTTCTCAATATGTATAGACCACCTTCTTCATCACCACTCCCTAATGTCTTCTTCGAGACCAAGTCCTGGATGACAAAATTTGAAGGATTAATGGTGATGGAGAAGTTCAATTCCTTTGTCAACCTACTAACAGATAGTAAATTGAAATGAAAATTTGCTACAGATAATGTATTTTGCAGTTTCATGTGTTCATTTATATGAGCTGTCCCCATGTAAGTAACAGGTATTGAGTCTCCATTAGGCAGTGACACCCTGCCCTTATTTGAAGTTTTCAAAACATTTGACAAGTTTACATTTCTTGAAGCAATGTGGTCAGTTGCTCCACTATCCAAAATTCATTTCTTCTAAATTTTCTTTCTCAGCATTGTAAAGGCTCTTACCAGCTATATTCACCATTGCAGAATTTGTACCTGTGTTGTTCTTGTTGCCTAGCATACTTAGCAGTGTCGAGCACAAAGTGGAATACTGTTCTTCTGTGAAGCCCGCATGACTTCCTTCTTTTTTACCATTTGAAGATTCAGCCCTCATCTCATTTTTCATCTCATTATTCTCCACAATGGCTTTGTTGGCTGATCTTTCGAAACTTTTGTTTCCCTTTAAACTACTTGCCCCCATTCGGATATCCATGCAGCTTATAGCAAATGTCTTTTGTATGACCCACTTTCTTGTAGAATTCGCAAATTTTTTTAACATATTGCTCACTGTTCTGAGTTTTGAAACGCTGCTCATAAGGCTGTTTCATGCTGTTAAGTGCAATGCTGTCCACTACTCTATTGCTCTGCGAGCCTATTTTCCTCTGGGATTCCTCTTGTTCCAGAAGGGAATAGGCTTGATTCAGGTTGGGTAAGGGCTTCATCAACAAAATTTGGCCTCTTACACTTGTGTAGATTTCATTCAAATCCTTCAAAAATTGGGTTAGTCTATCCTTTGCAACATTCACTTTTGCTTTTCCACACTCATACTTAGAGTTCAATTCCACTGCATCCAACTCATCCCATAAAGATTTCAGCTTTGTGAAGTAAGCGGCCACAGTAGAGTTCCCTTGCCTTGTCATTGTGATCTGGATCTTTAATTCGTAGATTTTCAGTTCATTACTCTTTCCAAATCGATCCTCAAGGTCCATCCACATCTCATGAGTTGTTTTGGTGTAAATTACACTAGTAGTCAACTCTGGTGTGATCGACTAAATTATCCATGATCGCACAAGATTATTGCATCGCTTCCATATGCGGAATTTTGATGAGTTTGGATCTGGAACCTGAATTATTCCGTCCACGAATCCTTCTTTGTTTTTAGCAGACAGAGAGATGAGCATGGATTCTCGCCATGGCAAAAAGTTTTCATGACCAGTTAACTTCACAAAAACGAGAAGGGTACCTGATGCATCGCTACCTTGGATTAAAAATGGATCATCTTCATACTCCGTATCATCAGTAGACGATCGCACTTCCCCGACATTCCCAGATTCTGCCACTACATATCAATTTGATTGAGATCTTCGATTTCTCGCCATTGCGATTCTGGAAAACCTAGATCTAATGAATCTCCGCCTCAGCTACGCCGCCTGCTCTGATACCATGATGATAAATTGAACACGGAAGGGCTGAAGAACTCAAATCAACACATTCATCTAATGAATCAACATCTTATCTCAAAATGTATTCTGTAGAAGAAAACTTACAATAGGGGAAAAATGGAAAAATGTAAACTTCAAAGAATACATTCACTCTTCCCCGTGAAAGGAGCCAGTTCGCTCTTTTATACATTTGAAACTTAAAAGGTACAATTACTAAAATGCCCTTTGGCCTACTTAAGAAACAACTCTTTATTACTTGTCTTCAGTCGCCATTATTACCTGCCATTTCTCACAGATCCTTCATTACAACGTTCAAAATTGACATGTGGCACATGGGAATTTGAGATTTTTCAAAATTATTTATTTTAAATTTGGTTAATAGCTCTCACTCTTAAACAAATCCCATTTACTTTCTCTCTCTCTTAATTAAAGCCCACTTTCTCTCTATTTTATCTTATCAAAACCAATTTTGATACTGTTACATTTTTATGATTGTTTGAAGGGGTAATTATAAAATATATTCCGACTTATTTTTTTTCTAGCCCCACCAAACCTAGTCAGCAGTAGGTTAATTACAAAATATATCCCGACTTTTTACGCGTTTTCCTAATCTATCCCCACTTTCCGATTTTCTCAAGTCAGTACACCACTTTTTGATTTGTTACAAATCTATCTCACCATCTAACCAGCGCCAACTTTGCAATTTTCAATAGAGAGAAGAAATCCTTCTCTTTTGTTGAAAATTTTCTCATCAAAACAAAGCCTACAACGACAAATCATATTTAACAGTATCATCACTGCTGGAAAATTTTATAATATCATCACTATTGGAAAATTTTACAGTATCATATAAAATCCTACATTTAACAATATCATCACTGATAGAAAATTTTTAGGGTTTATATTAACCATACCAGACGGAAGGGGGAAGGCGAGCGAGCAGTTGAAAATTAATAGAGGCATGCCAAAGTTGACGGGGATGAAGACATAGAGCACGAAGAGATGCAGGCGACGTTGGGGATAGAGAGAAAGGCGAGCGGTGAGCTGGCGACAAGGTCGGGGAAGAGGTGAGCATACGATTTTAAAGGTGGATTTTTTTAAATTAACTTATCGTGATCTGCTGACTGGGTTTGGTGGGACCGAATAAAATAAGTTAAAGTTCGTGTTTGAATGCTGATTGGGATTAATAGCCACGTCAGCATTCAGACGGTGAAGTTGACGCTGGGTAAACGATGGGATAGATTTGCAACAAATCGAAAAGTGGTATATTGAATTAAAAAAATTAGAAAGTGGGGATAGATTAGGGAAACACGTCAAAAGTCGGGATATATTTTTGTAATTAACCCTTGTTTAAACTCAACGTGTATATAATGTTATAATCAATTATGTATTATTAATAATTATTTTTATAAGATATTGTTCTTGCCTGAGGATTAGAGTAATCTAGTCTCGTTTGGTGTCTCTCCTGGTTAGGTTCAACGCCGACGGGAGTCTGCAAAAGATACTCTAACGCTCAAGTTAGTGAGACTCCAAGGTGGAGGTAATGATATTGGAACTTAGGTTACATGAGGCGTGTTGTGTCTGTATTTTTTGCAGGTGGAGGTGTTGACGTCGCCCTCTAATCTCACAAGGATATTGCCCATAATGGGTTGCGGCTAATCCCGGAGATGGTGATCTTGTGATGGCGTATCCCTCGTGATAGGGAAGGACGTGGATGTCCATGCTAGGTTGAGCACTCGGGCAGAGCCATTTGAGTTGGGTTGAGGGGCGCTACTAGGTCTAATTCGATCGAGCCCAATAGTTCTAGTCCAATCGATAGTCCCCGAGCTCGATCGGAGCCTGGAGGACCGCGTGTAGAGCTCTTAAGTAGAGTCAACTTTCCTATCCCTGGTGTCTTTGTGGTTTGAGGAGCCTCCGAAAATATTTAGCATGTTGTGTTAAGTGACTAACGAGGCCAAGCCGGAACAAGTGTTTGTGAAGATTGAGTTGGAGTAGTTGATTGTAGAGGCCGGGCTGAGATGACAATGAATGACTGTAGGGGCCGAGTTGGAACAAGCGGCAATGAAGGACGAGTTTTGGGGCAAGCGACTATGAATGCCAAGTTGGGGCAAGCGGTTGTGAAGGTCGGGTTGGAGCAAGCAGTAGGTATGCAGTCATTTTTGGTGACGCCTTGGAGTAAGTTAAATCGGCATATTTTTGTTGTGTTGTTCTTGTGTCTTATCGACTTTCGTGCCTGGCATATCGGTTTGATAATGAAAAGATCTCATTGTCTTGTGTGGCAGTTGCTGATTGGTATTGCCTCCTCATTTTGGGTGAGGCATCATGGCAAAAAAAGCATCCGCTCGTATCTTGGGGGTTTCCAGAGAATCGTCAATTGTTGAGCTGGTCGGTTGAGATTTAATCATGTCCTTGTTGCTGACCGTTTGATGGAGGGATTGTCATTCCTCGACCTATAAGATGGATCTTTCCCTCCTTGTTTCGAGCTTTTCTTCCGTTCTTTGGTATTCATTCTTAGCAAATTTTTTTGTCGGTGTTTTCCTGTTGGTTTATTTCTTCTTCCGTAGCTAAACCCCTTCGGTAGGCCTTCTTGGTGTTGGTTTTAGGTTTGCCTCTTCATGATCCATTTAGTCGTACCATAACTACAAGGTGTTTTTCCATTTCTTTTCGAATTGTCTAGAATCTTTCCATCGTGCAGGTGAGATGTCTTCATTGCTGAAGGTACCAGGTATGCACGCCCAACTTGCGGAAATGCGAAAAAGCACTTCAGACGAGAGAAGGAAAAATCCGTTAGTGGATAGCTTACTGAAGCCTATGAGGGCTTTGTAGTCTCGGAATCTAGGAGTTTCTAGGGTTCGAGCAGAGGCAGTTGGGTCGTCGACGTCTTTGAATTCTCTTGTCTTCCTTGGCTCACCAACGAGGTGTTGGAAAAGTGCTAGGTGCTCCGATGGAAAGTTGCTTCCCCGGGCGACTACTCGCTCGCGGGGGGATGAGTTTGTGTCTCTAGAGGTGGCGGTGGTGGCTAGTGTGTCAGTGGGAGTTCAAGAGTCTATTTCAACCTTATGCATCTGATCAAGTAATCAACTGACGGGGTGGATCCCTAGGAGAATGTCCACCTTCTGATGAGTAGGTTGAGAGAGTCTATGTCGAGAGAATCTGAGGTACAATCTAGAGAGCTCGAGGCATTGAGGTTCAATATGGTTGAGTGGAAAGGGTCTTAGTGGCGAAGATTGATGAGGTCGCGCGCCTGAATGTCGTTGTCTTTGAGTCTTTTGCCCAGATAACGGAGAGAGTAAGCAAGTCTAGGGAGAAATTGGAAAAGCTCTACCTTGATCTTGCCGCAGTAGTGGCGGAGGGTTCCCGTTTGAAGACCGAGGCTGAGGAAGTCAAGGTCGAGGTTAGGAGGTGTAACTCAATCTCATCCTCAGTAGCTCTAAAAGCAAATTTCTTCTTCTTTTCTTTGAGAGAATATTTTTTAGATAATTCCAACTCATAAGTTTCAAGTTTCCCCATTAGAGTGTTAAGAGTAATAGTAGATGGGTCATGAACTTCACTTATGACAGTAGCTTTCATATCGAAGTTGGTAGGCATGGATCTCAGGACTTTCCTTACTACTTTTTCTTCAGAGAATGACTCTCCAAGGTTGGTAGCATTGTTCATGAGGTCTTTGATTCGCCCATGAAAGTCTTGTATGCTTTCATCTTCTCCCATCTTCGGATTCTCAAATCTGGTGTTGAGGATTTCAACTTTTGACTTCCGAAGAGTAAAGAATCCTTCATGATTTGTTTCTAGAATTTTCCATTCCTACTTTGCCAAGGTACAAACATAGGTTAGTTTAAATTGAGAAGGATCAACTCCACTAAAGATAGCATTTGGGGCTTTATTGTCATAGTTTGCTACAGTTATTTCTACTTTTGTGTATTGGTTATTTGGCTTGCGCTCATTCCCATCAGGTGTTTTCGGAGGAGTGTAGCCAATCTCTATAGAGTTCCAACACCGGTCATCCAACGATTTGATGAAAGCCCTCATCCTAGCCTTCCAATATGCATAGTTTGTTCCGGTAAGCAAAGGAGGAATATTGATAGAATTTCTCATTAGCATTCCTTCCATCTTGAGTTTGAAAAAGAAGAGTCACACCAATGATCTTGTGCAAGTCTCTTAGGAAACTTCTGTTAAGGGCAATTGAATAGGAAGTTGCAACTGCTATTGCAACTGCTACTAAAAGAAGAGTAAGAATCAAAACAAAAGCACACGCAAACACAAGAGGTTTGTTTACGAAGTTCTGTGACAAATCAGTCACCTAATCTGTGGGGCACTCACAGAATTGATGTCCAATCCACTCTCTATAAATACAAAATAAGGGATTTCACACCCGAAATCCGACTATAGTACTACAGTGAATTGGAAATAACAAAAATACTATTTCTTATTACAAGTAAAAATCCTACTTGCTTCTCTATGACATCCTAGCCACAAAGTTCTATCCTCCACACAGCCTTGTGTTGTAGTGAGCTATCCACCCGAAATCAATCTTCTCCTAAAGATAAGAAATGTCTGCACTCAGCAGTCTCCACTCAGCAGCCTCAACTCCTCTCGATAATTGGCAATCCAGTGTTCGCACATTGAGAGCAATTTTTATCAAATCTTTCCATCAAATTTTTTATGAGACAACCGAAAGACCTGAATCAATATTGACTTAAATAACCGATCTTTAATCAGTCTTCAGTTCAAACCAAAAAGTCACCGGTTAAAACAACCAGCATTGAAAACAACATAGAGCTCAAACAGTAACGCCCAAAACATAAAGAGTAGAAAACTCTCCACTACTCATAATACCCAAAATGGACAATCAATAAATAACGGACAATCAATAAATAATGATGATTAATACTACCAGAGATATCAAGAGAATTATCATCAATATTGAAGTCCAACAACCATCTCATTCGAAACATACTTATCCAAAAAATCCTCATACTCTAGAAGCGGTTGAGAGTGTCCTCACAAAGTTGAAACTGTCATCATAGGCAAAGCTCCTCATAGTTAAGACTATGTTCAAAATAGAGAATTCACTAGGAACACTTTTGCCAAATACAACCAACATATAAAAGCCAAACACTAACAAACAAGGTTATGAAATGTCTTTGAAATGCAACTGTTGCCTCAGATATCATTCTGATGAATTATATGGAATTGGGCGCATTTTGAATGGTTTAATGGTCTTGGATGTAAATGATAATATTTTTCATATCGAACAAACGCACAAAAGAAAAAGGGATAATTTGAACCTCACATATCTTTGGCATTTGCAATTTGTGAATCCTCACATAATTTGAACCTCACATATCTCACAAAAGAAAAAGGTTGTATAAAGACGGGTTGTTTGAGCCATTCGATTTTGAATCGATGCCGACTTGTGAATCCTGTCTCAAAGGAAAAATGACCAAGTCCTCCTTCACTGGGCGTAGTGAGAGGGCCACTGAGTTGTTAGAGTTGGTCCACACAGACTTTGCGGACCGATGACAACTCAAGCCAGAGGTGGGTATTCCTACTTCATCATGTTCACTGACGATGTATCAAGGTATGGATATGTCTACTTGATGAGACATAAGTCTGACGCTTTTGAAAAGTTCAAAGAGTATAGGACTGATGTTGAGAAACAAGTAGGGAAAAGTATTAAAATCCTTTGATCAGATCGAGGTGGCGAATACTTATCCACTGAGTTTTTGGATTATCTCAAGGACGATGAGATTGTCTCCGAATGGACCCCTCCTTGCACACCACTGCATAATGGAGTGTTTGAAAGGAGGAATCGCACATTGTTAGACATGATGCGGTCCATGCTTTGCTTTACTAATATCTCGATTTTTTTTTGGGGATATGCGGTTGAAACGACCATCTACCTTCTGAATAAGGCTCCCATAAAATCTCTCTCTAGTACACTATATGAGATATGGAGCGGCAAGAAACCAAGTCCGAGACATCTCAAGATTGGGGTTGCCTTGCGTACGTCAAGAAATTAGAATAAGATAAGCTTTATTCTAAATCAACCAAGTGTAGGTTTGTGGGATATCCTAAAGAGTGTTTAGGGGATTACTTCTACTCGCCAATTGAACAAAAGGTGTTTATCAGTAGGCATGCCACTTTCTTAGAAAAAGAGTTTATCGAGGAAATTGGTTGTGGAATAAATGTTGAGCTTGATGAAGTTCAACAACCACATGCCAAATCGCAACAACCGGTGGATAGTCCACAGGATGAACCAGTCGCAGAAACACTACCTCTCACCACCCTTCGTCAATTTGGGAGATTGCGTCGACAACCTGAGAGGTTCTTCCTGACCATTAAGAATGACCAAAAAAATGTTGATCCGTAATCCTATGATCATGCAATCAAGGATGTTGATTGAAAGCAATGGCTGGAAGCAAAGCAATCTGAAATGGACTCCATGTTCACCAACCAAGTTTGGACTTTGGTTGACTTGCCCGAAGGAGTCACTCCTATAGGGTGTAAGTGGATCTTTAAGAGAAAGATCAGAGCCGATGGCCAGGTGGATACCTATAAGGCCAGGCTAGTTGCAAAAGGTTTATCAAAGACAAGGTGTTGACTATGATGAAACTTTTTATCATGTAGCAATGCCAAAGTCCATTAGGATATTGCTAGCCATTGCTGTTGTTCAAATATCCACACTAGAAAGGGGGGGGGGGTTGAATAGTGTGTAGCTAAAACTAGGTTCAACTACAATCTTTTCGATTCAAACCCGTTTACAACCAAATCGATATTTTTTTAAGTTGGATGTTTAGACAAGTAAATATAGCAATTTGAAAGCAAGTATTGAAGCAATGCAAACACAAGCGTTTATAGTGGTTCGTCCAAACCACCTACTCCACTACCTTGGCTCCACACCAAGGATTTCTAACCCAACTTCTTTATAGACCAAGTGTTAGGACTCACTTCTCAACCATTTGAGAAAGCCTCAACACCTATTCTTCTAGGCAAAACATAACTCTACAAAGAACCTAAGATGTTTACCTAGCATACCTTATAAGCTACAATGGTGAAAAACATTTAAACAACTATAGAAAACAAGAACAAGGGAACAATTAAGTAAACCAAGCTTGTGTGTTCCCTTCTTAGCCTTCCAAGCCTCCAACTCCTCAACTTGAATAATGGTGAAATTTGAAGCTGGAGTCGAGTCGCGAAGAACACTTCGAACGGATGATGAATCGATGAAGCGCGGGCGTGGAAATCAAACTCTTAGAAGTCTTTAAGAACTCTCTTGAAGGCTCAATGCAATAGTGAAGGAAGGTAGGTGAAGGTTTATGAGGGGTATTTATAACCCCTCACCGTCGGTTGATGGCCGGCTGATGGGCCTATCGACCGGTTGTCGATCGCCAATCAGCTAGAACTTGGAAATCCTATAGTTTGCTAATTTTTGCTGATTTCTTCTCGCGATGTTCATTTTTGGGTTTCGTCTTCGGGTTTTGACTTGGGATTTATTACAAACAAGTTTGGGTTGGTATCCTAGAGGCATATTACATTAATTTCTATATTAGTTGCCCAAGGGTTCAATCAAGAGGAAGGAATAGATTATAATGAAACATTTGTACCGGTAGCTAGATTAGAAGCAATTAGAATGCTTTTGGCCTTTGCAAGTTTTAAAAGATTCAAACATTTTCAAATGGATGTCAAAAGTGTATTTTTAAATGGTTTCATTATGGAGGAAGTTTATGTAGAACAACCTCCCGACTTTGAAAGTTTTGATTTTTTGGATCATGTGTTTAAATTAAAAAAGGCTTTATATGGTTTGAAGCAAGCTCCTAGAGCTTGGTATGAGAGGTTATCAAAAATTTTGGTTGATCAAGGTTTTTGTATGGGTAAAGTAGATGTTTCATTATTTATAAAGCATGATAAAAATGAGATCTTACTTGTGCAAATCTATGTTGATGACATCATTTTTGGATCTACTAATGAAACTCTTTGCAAGTGGTTTGCTACATGCATGCAAGATGAGTTCGAGATGAGTATGATGGGAGAGTTAACCTTCATCCTTGGACTCCAAATAAAGCAAACCGAGGAAGGGACCTTCAAAAGTCAAGCAAAGTATGTCAAGGAGTTGATCAAGAAGTTTGGGATGCAAGATTGCAAGATTGCACCAACTCCAATGAGTACCTCAACAATGCTTGACAAAGATGAAGATGGAGAAAGGGTTGATGAGAGATGATATCGAGGTATGATAGGTAGTTTACTTTACTTAACCACAAGTAGACCAGACACAATGTTTAGCATTTGTCAATGTGCATGTTTTTAATCTTGTCCAAAAAATTCTCATTTTAGTGTCGTGAAACTTATTTTGAGATATTTGAAAGGCACTATTGATTTGGGTTTGTGGTATCCAACTTCTTCTCATTTTGACTTGTTTGGTTTTTCGGATGCGGATTTTGTGGGTTGTAGGATTGATAGGAAAAGTACTAGTGGGTGTTGTCAATTCCTTGGTATGAGTCTTGTCTCTTGGTGTAATACTTGAGATTCTTAATTTAAATTTTTGTTTGATTCAACGAGCCGATTCGGGGACTAGCCAGGATGAGTCACGAGATCGCTGCGAGTAGAAGGTATGGTTGGAGATACCTTATTTTGTATGGCTCTATAAATTGTGCTTTTATATTTTGAAATTTGATGTTGGACTCATGATGGGTTAGAACTGGGATCGCGGGTTCAGTTGGGGCTCAATTCGGATGCGGGTTGAGTTGGGTAGAGAACTTAAGTGAAAAAGGGGCACAATTGTAATAAATTAAAAATATATATACATAAAACCCCCTCACCCATCCACTGTACGGCTCAAGAGGAGCTGCACGTGGATCGAGGTGGGCGAGAGAGGGGAAAAGCTGAGAGGGCGGCGCCAGAGCTTGGTGTCATCGCCAGAGACCAAAAATGTCTTCATCTCTTCCTTCCTTTCCTTCCTTCATGGCAAAGGTGAGTGGTAGAACCTTGGAATTTGGGGGAGGCCTTGGCCGAACCCTTGTGATGATGGATTTGATGATTCATGTCTTGGTTCTTGACGTTTTTTTGAGATTTCTTGATGTTGTTTCTTCCTTGTGTGATCTATGATTGGGTTGTGATTTTTCTGCGATGATTTCTTGGATTTGGGGTGTCGGCCGAATAGAGGAAAAAGGAAAAAGGTCATGCTGAAATTTTCCCTCAATTCCTCGAGTTGTTTAAACTTATAGATCGGCCGGTTCCCTTGTATGTTTAATTATCGTAAAGATCAAGGAAAACATAGAACATGGTAGAAAAATAATTCCTTAACCCCTAAGGGTTGGCCGAATGGGGGAACCCCTTGTTTAAGGGTTCGGCCGAGTGGGGAAGAGGAGGATTAGAGTAGGAAAAGTATGTGTCCCCAAGTAGTTGACATGTGAGGATATGATACATAAAAGAATAGAATTCTATTTTGCTTGTAGGATATATTTCTTGCATAAAACACATACTTTTGGGTTCCTACGTTATATTGTCCTTGCTGGAACTTAATTTTAATGTGCTAAAATTAAATATTTAAATGTAGAATTTGGGTATCTAATTGTTGTGGTTATGTAGATAATTATGGTAATTTAATTGCTGAATTATCTCATTTTTAGTACGCTGTGATTTAACATTTATTACAATTATTATATCAATGATGTGCTAAATATAGATGAGTAACTGTTGTATCTGACATGAACCAATGTAGAGGAAAAATTAGAGAAGGTTGTTTAGCATTACAGACATAAATGTAAGGTGTGGAACCTCTCTAGTAGTGGACATGAATTATTAGAGAATAAGTGTCAACCATTAGAACATAGAGTAGATTGATGTTCGCACCCTAGGAAGGGTAGTACTTGAATATTGTTTCTGATAGAGCCCGGGATAGGGTTGGGTACGGGTGCAAGCTCGAGAGGTGTCTTCTGACTAGTAAATTCTGTTATGCACTATGTGTGTACTGTGTTTGCGATGGCTGGGCTGAGGAGTGTCGTTAGCCGGCACGGCTATTGCCCGACTCAGCGATGGATTTAGGATCTTGAGATTACACCAGTGAGCCATGCTGGTGTTAGACCCGAGTGGTAGGGGTCTTGAGATTGCGTCAGTGGCCCGCGTTGATGTTATACCCGAGAGAATTTGGGTGGGACGAATTATCCCTAATCTGGTGGGGGTTCCAAAAACTAGTTAGCCATCCTAGTTGATGAACCAGGTGATTTTAAATCTCTAATACATATAAGAACATGATTTGTTATGGATTATATATATATGCATGACTGTGTAGGCCGGTTATGGCCAAGTGTTGTCATGTGATGAGGGCCGGGTATGGCCGGGATTTACTTGTGCAGTGTAGGGTCAATAGTGGCCGAGTGATACCTTGTGCGCAAGGCCATGAATGACTGGTGCATTTATTATTTTGGGTCGGCCGATTAGCCAGGTGACGTGACAAAACCACTATATTTTATATGTTCTTTATATAGTGTTATATATGATCATATACTAGGAATTAAGTGGAGATTCGGTAGAACCACTCACTGAGTTCCTCATGGACTCATGGTTTTCTTTGATTTTGTTTTCCAGAGCCTGACCAGTGAGGTACGGCTTGATGGCGTGGCGCGACTAGAGGGGCAGATGGCATCAATGATCTCGTAGCAAGCTGTTTAGAGAGTCGTAGTCGTGTTGAGATTTATTTTTCATGCATTGAGTCGTGTTGCTATGTCATTTGGAGTCCGTAAATCTTTGATTACAAATTAACATTTATTTTATTTCAGTGGATTTTATTTACTTTTCATGTCAGTTTTCATTTGCATACATATACCTATGTTGTTAAATGCATGAGTTAGACTTCAGGGTATAGACACATATCCTGGCTGGTCACGTGACCCTGAGTTGAGACATGACACTTGGTTCTCCAAGAAGCAAAACTTGGTTGCACTCTCAACTACCAAAGCCAAATACATAGCCGCGGCTAGTTGTTGTACTCAAATACTATGGACGAAGCAAACACTATTAGACTATGATTTGAGCTATTCTTGTGTTTCTATCTTTTGTGACAACACTAGTGCTATCAATTTATCAAAGAATCCTATTTTACATTCAAGAACCAAGCATATAGATCTTAGGCATCACTTCCTTAGAGATAATGTCTTAAAGAAAAACATTTCTATTGAATTTGTGCCTACCGATAAGCAACTTGCAGATATTTTCACAAAATCCCTTAGTGATGAAATATTTTCAAACGTAAGAATGCAACAAGGTATTTGTACTTTCCCCGGAATTTGAAAATTGCATGTCTTTCAAAAATGAATTCTCGATGTATCATCCTCACTTATGTACATACCTTGTAATGGGGCTTTGCAACTTATCGGTGTTTGCCTACTATAGGCATCCGTCGATAGGAAGGACTATAGTGTATGATGATACCCGGTTTTATTAAGATTTTGGTTTTCATGATGATATCATTAATAGAACCTTGCTTTCTTGCCTTTTCGATTGATGTCAAAAGGGAAGAGAACCTTGGTCACTCTTGGTTTTAACAATGCATATAGATAGGAGGAGTATGGATTTCATACTTAAATAGTATGCATGTTGATAGGGGGAGCTTAAGCTAGCTTTCGATACCAAATTCATTAAAATATAGAATTGGATGCTTAAAATGAACCTTTAGTGTAGTGTTTATAATGAAATATTTGTCATCATCAAAAAGGGGGAGAATGTTGGCCCAAGGGTTCAACCTTGGCAACACTCTTAGTTTTAATGATAACTAATAGTTCCATCAATGTTTGGTCTCAGGTTGGACATACGATACACATCCAAAGTTCGTCGGAAAAATCATGAAAAATTAAGAATCGGAGGCTTCGGAGTCGAGCATGTTAAAATTAGTTTAGGACTTAATTTCTTTTGTTGTAAATATTCCTAAGCCTTAGTTTGATGTCCTCATTGAGTTTATAACCAAAAAACCGAAACCCGAACCCCAAAAATTTAATAAAAAAAAACGGTTTTGAAATTTCTAAGTATAGGGGGCTACTTGGAGGGCTATATAATTTAGATATTTTCTTGCCATCAAAAGTTCCAATAATTGTTCTTTATGTAAAAACAAATTAAAGACATATTTTAAAGGAATTTCTAGAAACTATTAACCTAAAAAATTAAGGCTTGAAAGGCTAGAAACCTCCAAACTATCTAGAATTCCCAGAATATCCCCAACCAATTTTAAAAACTACGCAGAATTCTTAAAATGCCCCCAAATGGCTCTTTTTCGAACGAGACAAGGCTTGAACGGCTCTTTTCTTCCATACCCTATTACCAACACTATAAATACACCAAAAACTCCCTTCTTAAGGTTCCCAACTATTACATTGAGCTATCTAACATTCTCTTGAGCCTTAAAGAATGATTCTAAAGTGCAAATCCTAGTTTTCATCTCTCATTGTCTTCCTTCACTCTCAAGCCCTCCAACTTGGTGTGGACATCGTCCTAAGGCTTGGAGCTCTAGGAGACATCAAGGAGAAGCTTCACTAAGTGTTTGTGATTTACTTAAGCTTTTCTCCTTGCATTTTCTACTTATTGTTTGTTGTTTTCATTTCAACTCAAAATCAGTTTGTAACTAGGTGTGGGTGACACACCTTGGGTTTGACTTTTGTGTAACTTTTAGAGTTCCTTAGGTTTGATGTAGGGTTTGATGTAGAGGCACTCTCATTGTGAAGAGATAAGCCCTTGGTTGACCCTCATTTGTAGCAATACAAAAGTTAAACAAGTAGTTGTGAAATCCTTGGTGGTGAGCCAATGTGATGGAGTAGGAAGGTTCCCAAACCACTCTAAATATCTTGTTAGCATTATTTCATTGATATTTTGAATTGCTTAGCTCATCACTTGTTCTCATTCTCATTATCAAGCATAATCATATCAAACATTAATCATAACTTAGAAAACTATAGTGGAATTTAAATTAGTTATGATCAAAGTAGAATTGAAGTCAATCACCTTAGACTCACACTATTCACCCCCCCTCTAGTGTGCCTTAACACCTTTTAGTTACTCCTTACTACAAATTACATATCTTGAAGTTTTACTGCAATCTTGCTGAGGATATATCTGATCCTGAAAGTAGTCACTTTCAACGAGTATTTGTTAGAGGAAACACAAAGAGTACTCTTTCAGTCATTGGATCATTAATGAGTTTCTTGGTTTCACTTCTTCTTCTTCTTCAACTGATCTTACTGATGAATCTAATACTGATTTTCTAAAATATGGTGGACCAGAGGTATCAAATGGTAAAATTATAAACTGGGCAGGTGGACATGATATCAAATCCTCTTCTTTGAATACCTTCTATGTAGTGTTGTTTCTAATTGCAAGGTATTTCTGGATCCCTACATCTCACATCACTATTTTCTGGTGATGTTGATGTACAAGATAACCAATGGGATACATTTTGATTTAGGGATTTTGATTTTTGAACAAATTAGATGTAGATTGAATTCTAATTCTAGGATATTTTTAATCTTTCCAACAATAATTTATGGAATTCTAGAAAGGCAAGGGTTCAAATGCTCATCTGAAGAGTTTTCTTGAACCAGTTGGTTCATCCATGAAGATTCATCACAAGCTTTTGAAGAGGGTGAGTACTCTTGTGAAGTCCCAGCCTGGTTCTAACAAGACACCTCTGGTGCTTCAACTCCTAGTAAACAATGTATTCTTGAGGAATTCTTTAATGCAAGGGAAACCATGTCTCTCCTTCAACAACAGCTTATTTCTATTGAGAAGAAATGCATTGAGCACTTCACTGCAACTTCAACAGGTCCTGTTTCTCCCTGCTCTAGTAGTCTTTCAGATTCTTCATGCTCTGATTGATCTTGGTACTCTCGTTACTTTTCCTTTGGTTTATTATGCCAAAAGGGGGGGGAATGGTACATCCAGTTGCAACCTTATTTATCTTGTTTATTCTTTGGTTATATGTATTCTAGTTTGACTATTGTGACTGTTTGTTTGTCTGTGTGACTTTGTTGGTTGTAATATTTTGTCTATGGTCGTGGATGAGTGGATGACTGTTGTGTTTTGCCAAATAAGTGAATGGGGGAGAATATTAGTGTTTGGCTTATTTGTGTTGGCTATATTTGGCAAAAGTATTTCCAGATTGTTCTCAGTTGAAAAGATAGTTACAACTGCTTTTGCCTATGAGGAGTTCTGTTAAGACAGTTACAAGTGCTCTGGTTGCTGAGCAGTTAATGCTGAAGCTTATGATACTGTGTGTGATGTCTATTAACTCTTTGGTTGCAAATGTTGTGACTGGAATATACTCTAGATATTCTCTTGACAGCTTGTGTTTTGCCAAATAAGCCAAAGGGGGAGATTGTTGGTATTTAGCTTATGTTGCGTTGGTTATATTTGACAAAAAGATTATCGGCCAATTCTCAGTTGTATGACAGTTGCAATTACTATGGAGTTTATACTAAAGCTCTTAGTTGTATGCCAGTTGTTGCTACTATATTTGGCAAAAGGATGATCAATCAGTTCTCAGTTGTATGTCAGTTGCAACTACTGTGGAATTTATGCTGAAGTTCTCGGTTTAGACTTACAAGTTACATTCTGTTGTCTAACTATTACTTGATCTATGGTTGCTTAAGCAAAAGTATTTCAGATTATTCTCAATTAAAAGGACAGTCACAATGTTGAGGAGTTCTGCTTATGTTGAAGACAATTACAATTGTGTGAGGACAGTTTCAACTGCTCCTAGAGACCTATGGTTTTATGGATAAGGATGCTGCGAATATGATGATTTTCGGTTTCCAATATTAATGATGATTCTATCTTACATCTTAGATATTTTTAAATAATCTTTAATTATTGTCTATTCATTTATGGAAGAAATGAAGTAGTATTCATTGATGGCCTGGCGGTTATCTTGAAGCCTTTATGACCGAAGTCAATTATGGAAGAAATGAAATAGTATTCATTAATGGGCTGTCGGTTATTCTTAAAGCTTTTATGGCGGCAGTTTTTCTTAAAGCTTTTATGTTCAAAGTATTATGATATGTTATGCCTGACTTTTGAGTTTGAAACTGTTGAAACTAATATTCTTTGTTAAGTGACATTTATCGAAGTTGGTTGGCCTTCTCTATTTATGAGGAAAGAGAAGATATGGATCTGCAAGTCTCCTATGTCAACACAGTCAATTTTAACTGCTCGCTGGCCAGTCTCAACTGCTCTTGCTGCAGTAAAGTTTATATTGTTGCAATGTTTATCCTGCTGCGATGTTGCTTGAATGTTGCTGAGATTATTGATTATATATATATATGGTGGAGTTAATCTTGATTGATCATTTATGGTGAGTTTTGGAATTGATCATTTACGATGACTTTTGGACTTGTTTAATGGAGTTTTGTCCATCATAGAGCTACTACTTTATCGCCTTGGTCGTTCACTTTGTAGAAGTTATAGTCATCATGAAGCTTTATGGCTTTGGTCATTCATTGGTGGAGTTGATGGTCATTAATGGAGTTAATGGCCATCATGGAATTAGGAGTTTCTCTTGTGGAGTAATGGCTATGTCTTTTGGGTTGTATACTCCGCTTATAAAAGGTCTGAGAGAATGTTTTAGAAGATTGACCATATTTGATGGATCCACTCCTATCTGTTGATGAAATGACCACACTAGAGGGGGGTAAATAGTGTGTTAACTAAATTAATTAGCCTAAATTTTATTTTTAATCATTTCTTAGTTTGCTTAGGCAATTCATAATTGAATGATTAAATGCGAAGACGATTAATGATAAAATAATTAATGCAAACAAAGTATCAATGCTAACACAAAAATTTATAGTGGTTCGGCCCCAATGCCTACTCCACTACCTAAGCACCACGCTTAGGATTTCACACCCAAATCCACTAAATTAAGAGTATCTTACAATCGAGGACTTTACACCGGAAAGATACAACACTCACCTCGAAGGCACTTCCACAATCGTAAGTATGACGCCTTCCTACCGAGTGAGCTTTCCCACATCAATTCCTAAGACCTACTCCTAACTTAGTTTACACAAGTGGATTTATACCTTCTTTGCTAAGGATACCACTCAATTACAAGACCCAACACTAGGTCTTCTTACAAGCTCAAGTATAATTAAGTTAAAAACAAATCAAAAACAAATCTATTATAAGAAGATGGTGAAGAGAACTTATCACAATGAAAGCATCTCTTCTTCTTGAGCCTAGCACCCTTGATGAGCCCTCCAATGAAGAACACTTGAGATTAAGGGATCAAGAGGTAGGTTAAATGGATTTGATCAAGAAAGAGCTTAGAAGATGCTAAAGGTCACTCTTTGAGGCTTAGAAGCATCATTAGAAGCTTGGGAGAGAGTTTGGGGTGGATATTTATAACCCCCCCAAACAAAGGGCTTGACAACGGGCATATTTCTGCCCATTGCCGACGCCCGATCACTTGTCGGTCGATTATCGGTTGAATGATCGAGCGACCACAGGCCTACTGCCACTTTCTGGCAAGATTCAATTGATCGACCGGTCGATCGAATTGTCTACTATCAATTTTTGACCACATTCGATTGATCGAACCTAGGCTGAGCTTGTATTTTCTAGCTTTCTTCTTACACGCTTCATTTTTGGGTTTTAGCCTGTGTGTTAATTTGATGAGCTTTCCATGTGTTCTCTAGACTCGCCCATGATGTCTTTGGTGCACACGTCAAACTTTTATAAGTCGTCGTAAATGTACGTCGTATCGAGACCGATGTTGCGAACTATGAAACCTGTGATCTTCATGCTTCAAGAACTTAGTTAGGTAGACTTGGTTTGTTATCATCAAAATTATCATGAAGAGAGTAGCGCACAAGGGAGAAGCCCTCAGCTAACAATTTCCCCTTTTTTGATGATGACAAACCATCAATGATCAAAATCTATATGTAATGTATTAATCAATTCTTAGAGTTTGAAGCATGAGTTTATTAGTGCATATATGAGAGCATCATAAAATAATGAAGACACATTCCATTTAGTGCTCCCCCTATCAATATGAATATCTTTAACTCTCCCCCTATCATCATGCCATAATTTAAACATGTTAACTCCTATCATGATGAACATTCTTCTCCCCTTTTGGCATCTATCAAAAAGGGTACAAATAAAATAAAATAAAACATGAGTCATGCAAATTCATGGTACCATACAATTAGGCAAGCATCACATATGTTCAACGTAACCACATAGACATAAAGGCAAGCATTCACAAATACAAATCCATATGAGTCAAATACAAAATAGTCTAAACAAGGTACAATATTAATACAAGTCCATAGAATAAATGACATCATGCAATAGTTGGACTAATCATCCTCAGGTGGTGGAGGTGGCAGATGCGTCTGATAGTATTGCCACATCTCATTCACCCAACCATACATCTCATCAACGCGGCGATCGTACTCATCAACTCTCTGGCCGTACTGATTGATGCGTTGACCGTACTCATGCATCAATGCAGTGATCGTACTCATCGACTGTCTAGCCATACTGATCGATGCATTGACCATACTCATCTAGACGACCAGTCGTACCTCTGTTCCATTCCAATTGGTCAATATGAAACTGAGCAAATCGATGCTCCAACTCATCCAATCGCCCAATAGGAGTAGTAGCCGAGGAGCTTCCACCCGTATCTGCCTCATTCTAGTTCTCATCATCATCGTTGTGCTCTACAGGTGCCCACCGTACACGATTACTGCGCTGGTTTTCAAGTATCTTCATTTGGTTTAGGGTATAAGTGTCTATTGCTTTGGGCACAGGTTCTATCTCAAATCTGGACTTGTTTACCCCAGCAGCATAGATGGAATGAGATTACGAAGGCCTAGGGTAGGGCTTGCTTTCTAGAGACATGAACATCCGCTATGTAACGAAGCATAAGATCCGGGACATCTATACGTCTGCGGGTCATGGAATAAAAGAGTACTCTAGTCCTTGAGCTAGTGAGCTCGTCATAATGTCCCACTCTAGGAAGAATGTTATAAGCAATGATAAGATGCATAATCCTAGCAATAGTGGAAACTTTGATGCTTTGAGTAGGAAGCATCCCCTGGTAACCCTCAGGACATATAGCAGACACAACCTCAGCACTGGGAAACTCCTCATGAAAATGGTGGGTAGACATGTAATATACTGGGGTCCCTAACAGAGGAAAACCAAAGGCCTCCCTAATGGCGACATCTGTGATAACTATGGGTTTTCCTAGGATTTCAGATCTAAGGACTAGTGAGTCACCTAGTCTAGCCTTCTCTATAACAAGGTTAGAGAAAAATGCCTTTACCAATATGGGACACACTAGTACTTGTTTCCCTATGTATTCTACCCATCCTAAGGCTGCAAGTCTACTTCTAATGTCGTATCTTTCTAAGTCTCCTAGGTTTACTGGACGGGTTTGCAAGATGGTTCTATCTACGAACCTAGGGGCTTGGGTTTTGCCTACGGTTAGGAGGTTTTTGGGTAGATTCGGAAGCTTTGTTTTGGGTGTCATCTGCAAGACAACTAAGACAATGTGTAGATAATTAATTTTAATAGGTAATGTATGCCTCTAAACAAAAAGAAGGGTTACTTTTAAGATCAACATGAATGCATTTCCCCCCAATTTTTTTTCAAAAAATGGAACCATAGGATGTCTTCCCTTAAGTTAATTATATGCACAGTGTAAGCGAGAATTTTGAGCACTAGGCTAAAAAGGGAAAGCTGCCTAACAAGATGGACTCTCCCATTCCTAGTATGCCAGGTGAGCCAAAATGTTACAACAATAAGGGGCTTTAAAGGGTCAGTCCTAGTCTGGTTATAGGACAGCTCAAGTCAACCACCATTAATCTAGGATCCTCTATTCAAAAGATTTAAGCCAGTTTTTAAAGAGAGAAGAGACTAAAGAGAAGAGGTATAAGTACAGGAGAAAAATAAATGATTTATAGACTCCTGCTCCAAAGTATTATGGCAAATAGGACACTCAAAAGGAATAGATAATCCTATATGATGTAAGTAGGCTCTAGTTGGAAGTCTACCATGTAAAAATTTCCAAAGGAAAGTAAGAATTTTTGGTGGGAGCTTGAGATGCCAATGGGCAGACCAGGACATAGTGGTGTTGTGTTCCTTAACGCTACGACTTTTGAGGAAAGAGTAAGTTGAATTTGTAGTAACAGTCCCATCAACCTCAATGGCCCAAGCCTGGGTATCATCATCGGGAGAGGGGGGCAGACCGATCTTCTTAATGGATTCCCACATATAAGGATGAAAATAAAGCAGATCAGAATTATCATTCCAATCACTATGAGAAATAAGATCACACACATTACAATAACTAAGATCAATATTAGAATTAAAGAGCGGGTTTAAGAGAAAGAGGAACATCAAAAACCTAAGAAACATTCATAATAGAAGTATTACACCCCAAATTAACAATCCTTTTAAAGCCAAATCTAAGGTCTTTAAAAGCAGAAGCAAAAAGCTTCCAAGCAACAGAACAAGTCTTAGGGATATTAACACAAGTTTGAGTAAGAAGAGTATATTTAGTTTTAACTAAAGTCACTCATAAAGAATTATTATTCTCAAGATAAGAATAGATACGTCTAAGTTGTAAAGACATAACTTTAAAGTTTAAATCATGCACACCAAGACCCCCAAGATATTTTACCATCATCTTTAGAGGACCAAATAAAATTCCAAGTTTGGAAATAATTTTCTCAATGAGCTTATTAGAAATCCAAGAGACAGACAAAGTATGAAGAGGAATAGAATTCAAAACAGAATTAACAAGCACAATTTTACCAGCCTGAGAAATAAAATTGTTCTGCCATGAACCAATCCTGTTTTGAATATTCTCTAAAACAAAATCATAGGATTAAGTAGGAGCCCTTCTAGGAGAGATTATGGCACCCAAATATTTAAAGGGGAAGTTATCACCCTTCATATTTAAAGCAGAACAAACATTATGCTTAACATAAGAAGAAGTATAATGGGGGAAAAATCTCAGATTTATTGAAATTAATAGCCTAACCAATAAGAGATTCATATTGAGATGGAATGTTTTTAACATCATGAATACCCTTATTGTTAGCTCTAAAAACAAGTAAAACATCATCAGCATACATGATATGAGATCATTGAAAAGAATTTTAAGCTAAAAAAGAATAATTTTTTTATCAAAAATATCATGATTAAGCAAATTAGAAAGGGTCTGAGCTACAAGGATGTATAAGTGTGGAGACAAGGGGTCACCCTAACTCACACCCTTACAAGAAGAGAAAAAAGAGGATGTGTTACCATTAACTAAACAAGCAAAGCATGGAGAACTAATGCAAGATTTAATGCAATTAATAAAAAAAGGAGGAAAATTAGTAAATTGAAGAACATGAATAATAGCATCCCAAGATAATTTATCAAATGTTTTATCAAGATCAAGCTTAAACATAAATAAGGATGCTTGCCCTTAGAATTATGAATAGAATGAGCAATTTCCAACAAGCAATATTTTGTCTTGAATATTCCTACATTTAAGAAAAATATTTTGCTCGGAAGAGATTAAATGAGGAAGAACAAGCTTAATAATAGAATTGATTATATTAGATCTCCTTTTAGAAGTAACTATACGATGGAAATATGTAGTGTTTTTGTATCCATCATCGAGCCACTTAACCTTAGCTTTAGCCCACCATTTAAGGAAAATTTTTCTTTGGAGAGCTATGGCTTTATTGTAAAAGGACCTAAGGGACAACTCTTGATCTTAAGATAAAGCTCTTGACCTAAGGGACAACCTCAAGGATCTGGAAGTCGGCCGTGGCATTCAGAGGGGACTATGAACACCGCAGATCACTAGCAGAGTAGTAGGTACAACAGTAGCCGGGGCCGCGGAGGCTCAGGGTCAGGGGCGGCGAGGCAGACAGAGACAGGGGGCACTACTTAGAAGATAGACATGCCGCAGTGTGGGGGTTGCTATGGCCACACAGATGCATGCTTCAGATGTGGGCAGGTTGGGCACTTTAGGAAAGATTGACCGGACAAAGGTGGCAAGAGATCTGAGCTATCAAAAGGAAAGATGCCGATGTCAGTGGGGTCAGTGGCACAGAAGGGTCAGATGCAGAGCAGAGGGCCGCAGGCTAGTCACTCTGAGAAACCATCCACCCGAGTTTACGCCATGAATCGTGAAGGGGCAGAGGCATCTAGAACAATGGTAACATGTACTATTTTAGTCTGTTTATCTGCTGCTTATGTTCTGTTCGATCCGGGTGCCATTCACTCGTTTGTGTCTGCCAAATTTGCTGTTGAGTTACCTTTGGCACCTTCCCTGCTTGACGGGCCATTTGTGGTATCAATGCCTACGGGTGATGCAATTATAGCTAAATCAATTTTCCGAGACTGCGAAGTGCTCATCTGCGGCCATGCATTGAGGGTAGATTTGACACTCCTGCCCATGCTTGAACTCGATGTCATTCTCGGCATGGATTGGCTAGTGGAGCACTTTACATTGCTGCATTGTAGGGCTAAGACAGTCATGTTCAGCAAGCCCGGGTTGCCGCAGTTTACCTTCTAAGGAGAAGGAAGGAGCGAGCCGATTGGGGTCATCTCAACCCTTAAATATCGTAAACTTCTTCAGGGCAGCTACCAGTCCTTCCTGGCCTTCATATCCGTGGTCGAGGATAAGGCAGTGCGGCAGGGGATGTTGGTGGAACTCAGGTAATCTGTGAGTTCCCCGATGTGTTTCTCGAGTAGTTGTCGGGATTGCCGCCTAGGAGAGAGGTTGATTTCTGCATTGATTTGTAGCCCGAAGTGAAGCCGATCTCCATCCCACCCTATAGGATGGCGCTGGCCGAACTCAGAGAGTTAAAAGTGCAATTGCAAGAGATGCTAGACCTGGGCTTCATTCGACCGAGCATGTCACCATGCGGTGCGCTGGTACTCTTCGTGAAGAAGAAGGATGGGTCTATGCGAATTTGTATTGACTATAGACAGTTGAATAAAGTGATGATCAAGAATCATTACCCACTACCGAGGATAGACGATTTGTTTGACCAACTGCAGGGAACACGATGGTTTTCTAAGATCGACTTGAGGTTCAGATACCATCAGCTGAGAATCCGAGACTGCGGTGTGCCTAAGACTGCCTTCAGGACTCGCTATGGCCACTACGAGTTCCTAGTGATGTCTTTTGGTCTGACCAATGCACCTGTGGCTTTCATGGACTTGATGAATCGGGTGTTTAAGGAGTACCTGGGTAGTTTTGTGATCGTCTTCATTGACGACATCTTAATATACTCCAAGAGTGAGGAGGAGCACTCCGAACACTTGCAGATGGTCCTCGGAACCCTCACAGAGGACCGGTTGTTCGCTGAATTCTACAAGTGTGAATTTTGGTTGGAAAGTGTAGGGTTCCTGGGCCATGTAGTGTCCAAGGAAGGGATAAGGGTGGATCCTACTAAGGTGGGGGCTGTGCAGAACTGGAGACGGCCAACCAGCGTGACTGAGATCCGCAGCTTTCTTGGGTTGGCCGAGTACTACTGAAAGTTTGTAGAAAACTTCTCCAAGATTATGGCCCCTTTGACTCAGTTGACTTAGAAAAAGGCCAAATTTGATTGGGACGATAAGTGTGTGGCGAGCTTTCAGAAGCTCAAAGAATGCTTGACATCAACGCCTGTGTTGGTTCTCCCTTCTGGTTCATGAGGATTTATAGTCTTCTGTGATGCCTCTCAGGTTGGCCTGGGCTGTGTTCTGATGCAGTTTGGCAGACTCATAGCCTATGCATCCCACCAGCTGAAGGTTCATGAAAATAACTACTCGACGCATGATCTAGAGCTGGCAGTAGTGGTTTTTGCACTAAAGCTCTAGCGTCATTTCCTGTACGGGGAGACTAGTGAGATTTATATGGATCACAAGAGCCTCCAGTACTTGCTTACCCAAAGAGAGCTGAACCTCGGGCAGAGGAGGTGGCTGGAGCTCCTGAAGAACTATGACTGCACTATTATGTATCATTCGGGGAAAGCCAATGTAGTAGCAGATGCTTTAAGCAAAAAATCCATGGGTAGTTTGGCTCATTTGGAAATCAGGATAAGGCCCTAGAGCGAGAGCTAGCATTGTGCCTGGATGGGGAGCAACCCTAACTGTGTCAATTTCGGGTACTTTGGTGGCACACCTGCGGGTATAGTCCACCTTGGTGGACATGTTGCGTGCCTCACAGAAGGAGGACGTATTTGTTCTCTGACAAGGGATCTGGTCCGGAGAGGTGATGCAGATGACGGGTTTGGGGTTGACACAGAGGGTGTTCTAAGGTTCAGAGACCGGATCGTGGTGCCTGATATGGCAGAGATATGCCGATAGGTTTTGGAAATGAGTCACCATTCCACTTACAGGATGCACCCAGGAGCCACCAAAATGTACTGAGACATAAGGCAACACTACTGGTGGAAGGGCATGATGAGAGAGGTAGCAGAGTTTGTATCCAAGTGTCTGGACTACCAACAAGCGAAGACCGAACACATGAAGCCCGTGGGGCTACTACAGAACCTCGAGGTCCCCGTGTGGAAGTGGGAGAACATCACCAGGGACCTAGTGACCGGGCTGCCTAGGTCAAGAGGAGGTTTTGATTCCATTTGGGTGATGTTCCTGAAGGTTTCCCCCATGAAAGGGGTAATCTGGTTTGGGAAGAAGGGGAAGTTGAGCCCTAGGTTCATTGGACCTTTCCCTATTCTCAAGCGAAGAGGCACGGTGGCTTACGAGCTGGCTTTGCCTCCTAGCCTGGGCAGAGTTCACCCAGTTTTTCATGTGTCAATGTGAGGGATGAATCCCATGTGATTGAGCCGACTGCGGTTGAGGTGGACTCGACAGTCTCGTATGAGGAGAGGCTAGTAGAGGTACTTGATCGACAGATCAGAAAGCTGAGATCCAAGGAAATTCCCTTGGTGAAAGTTAGGTGGGAGCATCATACCGGGCAAGAGGCTACCTGGGAAGTAGAGAGGGACATGAGGGAGCACTACCCCTCCCTATTCCAGGATATGGTGAGTCCCTATGCTTTACTAAATTCGATGACGAATTTCCCTTAAGGGGGGAAGGTTCTAATACCCGGGATTTCCTAACGTATAAGTTTTAGGTGGTACAGCGTACAGGATCGGGGAATAGCCGGGTTGAGTCGCGAGAATCGACACTAATGGAAGGTATAACTTAATTTGTTGATTCGTGAAGTCGTATGACTTATGTGTTAGATTGACTTAAGTTGGGTTGAGATCGGGTTCGCGGATCGAGTCGGGGTTCGATCCGGATTGGGTGGAGTCGAGTGAGGGGCTTTAAGTGAATCGGGGCATTCTTGTCAAAAAAGAAAAGAAAGAAAGATAAAACCCCTCACGCCAAGCCGCCGTGCGGCTCAAGGCAAGTTGAGCCGCACACAGCCCGAGAGAGGAAGGGGGAGGAGAAGAGAACTTTGGGGCGGCGCCGGATCTGCATTGTTGTCGGAGGAATCGAGATTGTCATCATCCCATCCATCATCTTCTCATGATCAAGGGGAGGCAGGTGGCCGACCGAACCTTGGAAGTTTTCATGGATCTTGTTTTTACGCGATGATTCTTGCCGATCATTGTAATTCTTGTATTTAGAGTTCGGATGACTCGTCTCATTGTGCTTTATGTGTTTCATTGATGATGATTTTTGAGATCTAGGGGTTGGCCAAATAGAGGAAAACGAGGAAAGGTCATGCCAAAATTTTCCCTGATTTCCTCGAGCGGCTTAAAACTCTTAGATTGTCTTCTTCTAGTTAAAGAATAGATCATTGCATCGATATATAGGGATGACAGTCGAGAGCATGCCCTTCCAGTCTAGTACATTATTACCTTGCTGAAATTTTTATATAAATGCAAAATTTAATTGCTTTAAATGTTGCTATCGCATGTAGTTTATGCAATTAGCTGTAAAATAAAGTCAATATAATTAGTATGCGGTGATACCCTTGTATTTGAACATATTCCTGCTGATGACATGTGGTTCACTCTTATGGAATGTGGCTAAGGATGTTAGATGAATTTAATAACACCATCGGGTGTTTAGCTATCGATAAAACATGGATGTGGATGAGCTAGGTGTCACACCTAGGGAATAATCAGCAGGCACTGATGTGCGTCTGATGGGGCCCGGGTACGGGTGAAGACCCGAGGTTTAAATAGGAAAATTGTAGAGCACTTTGCTTGTGTACTGTGATTTAGATGATCTATTGAGGAGTGTTATTAGCCGCATGGCTACCACACTACTCAGTGGTGATTAGGGTCTTGAGATTGCAGCAGCGGGCCTGCTAGGTGTTAGACCCGAGTGGCGGAGGGTCTTAATTAAGATTTCGTCAGAAGGCCACGCCGACGGTAGATCCGAGTTGGGTGGGACTAGCTATCCCTAACCCGGAGGGTTCCTGAGACTAGTGGCCATCCTAGTCGACGGACTCGGTAATTTGATTGTTTAAATTATGTGTGCCTCATTGGGCTAATTGTGAGGGCCGATCTGGCCTGGTTTATGTAGAGAGGGGGAGCCCGGTAGGGCCAAACCCCCCTTACATATGTTAAGGCCTATAGCGGCCGAATGACACCGAGTTTGTTAAGGGTCAAAGAGGTCGATTTACATGGCAAACCGGTTGGTTATCATGGTGTGATCAGCTTAAATTCCTTATTTGTATCATACTTTGTATATGTTACCATGCCGAGGATTTAAGTGGAGGTTCGGAAGAATCGCTCACTGAGTTCCTCGTGATCTCATGGTTTTATTTGTTGTTGTTTTGCAGAGCCCGACCAGTAAGGTACGGCTTGGTGGCATGGCGCAGCTGGAGTGCAGGTGGAGGCACAGATCTCATAGCAGGCGTCCATAGAGTCGTAGTCGTGTTATTTAGGGTTGATAATCATGCACTGAGTGGTCGTTTGTAAAAACATTATTGTATAAAACTTGAACTGTTATTTGAAAAGCTGAGTTATTTCTTTAAACTTAAAATTGTTTATAGTGCATGTGGTTCTTTTATGATTGGTTTAAAGTTATTTCATGGCTTTTTCGTTGGTTCAGTGTTGTTCTTTTATGATTCGTTAAGTGCATGTGGCAGGCTTCGGGGTATCGACACTTACCCTGGCTGGTCACGCGACCCTGAGTTGGGGCGTGATACGAACACCCTCTACCGTAAGTGCATG
The DNA here is from genome assembly GCA_034359265.1 of Canna indica. Classification (NCBI taxonomy): domain Eukaryota; kingdom Viridiplantae; phylum Streptophyta; class Magnoliopsida; order Zingiberales; family Cannaceae; genus Canna; species Canna indica. The sequence goes on along the minus strand of CP136891.1, from coordinate 53,445,842 downwards.
CTCGGCTTTTGTCGAAACACCTTCAGGTTTGGTCGAGCGCGGAATGCCTTTCGCACTCTTCTTTGTGTGTGTCTGTGTTTGTTGGAGGTTGGCTGCCACAAAAGGGAGCTCGGCTTCCTTCAAAAGGAGGTCGGCTTCTAAGAAGAGGTTAGCAACCTTTCAAGATGAACGCATACCCCATCTATTTATAGATGCGCCAATTATATTGAACATGACATCACGATCATTGATTAATTCAAAGTCATATTCGGAATATTTAAAATGATTTTAATATCCGAATAAAATATATGGAAAATGGCCAAATTTGCCCGTGAAGTATTGAAAAATGTACAAATTTGCCCCTTAACTATGTTTTTGATCAAAATTGCCCTCGACGTTACATAATTGTATCATTTTTGCCCTTTTTCTTAATGGAAATCCACGTCAACAAACGGAAGCAAACGTGGCAATGTCACAGCCCTAACCCGGTATGATCGGCCAGGATACACCATGTACCCCGAAGCCTAACCCAACTCAACCAAAACAACAATAACCTGAACAGTGGAAGACTTTTTTCATGAAAAGAATAGACATGACATCACGAACCAGACCAAACCAAAACTCTATATGAATACACTGAACAAGTTATAAAAAAGAGTTCAAATAAATAAACAGGACTCGCCAATTAAAAATAAGATGCGAAAACCACAACTCGAGTCAACATGACTCAACAACTCAAGGAGACACTAAAATGACTCAGGTATCCTCCTCGATCACGACATGTCAAAAGACCCGCTGCTCTGCCACCACCAGTCACGCTACTACACCTTGGTTTCTCTCTGATCTAACTCAGGTGCTACAAAACAACAATAATGAGGGGGTAAGTCCAACTAGGACTTAGTGAGCAGATCAGTCCCCAATTCACCAAATCAATCATTATGCATAAAAACACAAATAGCCGATATAAATAACGTAACAGCAATGTCAGAAGAAATCATCAATAATATATCCATAGCTCTATGCATGAAATCAACATCCATCAACAAGTATAAAATATCTTTAAAAATGACGGAACAAGCATCGGTAACACATCCACTACCCTACTCATATCCACAACAAAAAATATAAGCATCCATCAATAAGTATAACCAATAAGTATAAACATATCCACAATAATAAAATAGGATGAATGCAACACCCCAATCACATGCATGCAAAGCAACACCTCAATCATATACATTCTCCCTGGACCAGTCGGTCCCACATAGCCACATAGGATAGGTAGATGAGTGGTTGCCGAACTACCACCCAGCTCAGTCTCATCTCTTTGGGGCATACCCTCCCCTCACCAGCACTGGCTCTTCTGAGCTAGCCTGTTGGGGCAAACGTCCCCCTCACCTGCTCGGGTCTCCAGACTATCTCTTTGCGGTATGATCTCCCCTCACCAGTCGGACTTCCGAAATAAGGCCAACGCTGTCTCTTTGGGGCATACCCTCCCCTCACCAGCGAGGCTTCCGGGAAATGCAACAAGCACATCACAACACCATACATGCAAGTATATAAGTATAAACAAGATGTGCTATCAACATGTAATAAATGGTATGTCAAGTACCTCCTCCTCCATCTCCTCCTGCCATACATCACAATCACATACAGACATATATATGTAGAAATAGTGCTCGTAAATCATGAATGCTCAGTACAAATAAACAACCATAAAATAGAATTATAGCACTGTAAGAAAGGATGCATGTGTATCATGAAAGCAGTGCAGAAACAAACTCCAACTATAACTTAATGGATTGGAACATGATAAAATAACTCGTCATAGAAATCACGGCCCACAAGGGCAGGCGATAGCCCGGCCAGCAACGATATCGCTGGCCTAACCCACCGCCGCCTGGCAGCGGCCGCCCTTGGTGGCGGCTGCACAAGACCAAGATATATATATATATATATATATATATATAGGTGGCGGCTGCACAAGACCAAGATATATATATATATATAAATTAACAAGAGGAAGAACAACGATTTTACATCAGATCTGATACAAGAAAATGTGTCAAAAATCGTTGAAAACCCCCGAAACATGAGAATAGCAACATGAATCAAGAATTGGAGAAAAGAAGGTCTAAATCCACTCACCGAACGAAGAGAAAATGGAAGAAAAAGATGTGCGGGATCTTCGCCCGATCGACACCAATGAACTCGCGAAAATTCAGCTCCGACGGCTCCTCCTCCTCGACGGTGTCGTCTCTCTCCTCTCTCCCTTGCAGTTTCAAATACCGGAAACTAAAAAGCGCCTATCCATCTTTTTCTATTTCGAAAGACCTGGTGTTCGGCTCGAAACCCCTAGCCGCACACCCCAGGGTCTAATTTATAGATACCAATTGGGTCCAAATGACCAAAATACCCCTACCTAAGCTATCTGACTTAAACATCTCATAACTCACCCGATCTAACTTCGATTCGAGATCCGATTGCACCACTAAATTTGCCTCGAGACCCTCTATCGCCCTAGCATGCTAAATCACAGAGATAAGACAAATAAAATTTTCCTTAATTTTTCTACATTAAATGCTTACTCGGGTCTAATCTCGAAGCTTCCCGCTAATCCGTGCTAACTAGGGCCCACGATCCCCCGCTCAAGAATAAAATTTTATCAATAAGATTTTGGGTACTACAAGCAAGTGTAGCACGGCCACATAAGATGCCACGATGGAAAATGACACATGGCAATTATGACAATATATTTAAGGGACAAATTTGTACCTTTTTTAATACGTTAGTATTGCCACATCTCATCAAACCGACGACCGTACTCATCCACTTGCTGACAGTACTGGTCAACATGTTGGCCATATTCATCCATACGCCGGCCATGCTCATCGATCATCAGACCATACTCATCAATCTGTCGGCCATACTCGTCTAGGCATTCTCTTGTGCCTCTGTTCCATTCCACCGGGTCGATATGCAATTGAGCGAAACGATGCTCCAGATCACCCAGATGCTCAATGGGCGTGCCGATTGATGAGTTTCCACCAACGTCTCTCGCCTCCATGACTATGTCATGATCAGTGTGCTCCGCAGGTTCCCCCCGCACTCTTTTACCAGACTGATTTTCAAGAATTTTCATACGATTGAGAGAGGATGAATCTATGGCTTTGGTCACAGGTTCTATTTCGAATCTAGATTTGTTTACCGCAGCAACATAGATAAAGTGAGAAATCACTGAGGGATAGGGTAGGGCTTTCTTCTTTGAGGCATGAACATCCACTATGTAGTGAAGCATGAGATCAGGAACGTTTATGGGTATGCGGGACATAGCAAAGAAGAGTACCCTAGTACTCATACTAGTTACCTCGTCATAGTGACCTGTTCTAGGAAGAATATTATATGCAATGATAAGATGCATGATCCTAGCTGAGGTTGACAATTTTATGCTTTGGGTAGGAAGCATCCCCTGATAGTCCTCAGGACAGATGGCTAATATAACTTCATGAATGGTAAAATCCTCATGAAAGAGGTGCGTGGACATCTTATATATGGATTTTCCTAGCAGAGGAAATCCAAAAGCATCTCTAATGGCTAATTCGGTGATTACTATGGATTTGCCCAAAATTTTAGATCTAAGAACTAGTGAGTCACCTAATCTAGCCTGATCTATCACGACGTTGGAGAAAAATGCTTTTATCAAGATGGGACCTAATGGTACTTGCTTTCCTATATATTCTAGCCATCCCAAGCTTGCAAGTTTACATTTAATGTCATACTGCTCTGGGTCACCTAAGTTAACTGGACGAGTCTATAAGACAGCTCTGTCCACAAACCTAGGGCTTGAGTCTTGCCTATAGTGGTCAAAAGATTGTCGGGCAAGCTTGGAACCTTTGTCTTGGGTGCCATTCTGCAAGATAATTAGGATGATGTGTAGATAATTTGCTTTGATGAGTAATGCATGCTCTTAACGCAAGGACAAGAAACACTTTTTGAGATCGACATAAATTCGTACAAGGCCTCCTTAAAAAAATTTGGATTATAACATTAAATCTCAATGTGTGAGTAAAAAAATAAGAATAAAAAATAAATAAACAAATAAAAGATAGAATCCAAAAAAAAAATATAATGGGTCAACAATAAAATAGCAGACATAAATTTGAATCATTAATGTTCTCCTTCCAACAAAAGGCTTTTGTTTTGGCAAGATGAAGATAAAAAAATTTAATTAACAAAAGTAAAGATATCTCATGAAAAAAAACTTTTACTTACACAAGAACCATGATAGATTTGGTTTTCCTTCCCTAGAACTTGTTTTTGAAGTAAAAAAAAACTAAGGAAAATCATCACCATAAAAAACACATGAACCATGATTTTTAAGAGTGAATCTAGACATAGAGAAAAGGAAAGATGAAGAATCCACTAAACGTTATGAACTAACTCATGAATGATAGATAAAAGTTGAGTCTTTTACCTTGGAGGAGAAGAAGAAACCTTAAACCCAAGAAGAGAGGGGTGAGTGGCCGGTTGAAGTGATCAAGGAAGCCCTAGTTTCGGGCTTAAAAGCTTGGGTTGAAGGGCTGAGATTAAAACAGGCGGCCAAATGGGTGTATAGGATTAATTTCTGTCCGCCGGTCGGTCGGCCGGTCGCATGTCATGCGACTGCTCGAGCTACCATGGGTTTTCTTAAGCCCAAAAAAATTGTTTTTGAGAGATCTATATATTGAAACTTTATGAAATTTTTTCCACGTGAACTAGGCTTCATGAGGATTCCAAAATGTCAAGAGTCACTAAAAAATGATACCTCTACAATTTTCTAGAAAATCTACAAGTTCTCAGTGGTATTTTTGTAAGTGTGAGTCATTTGTCAAATGTTTTCAGATTTTGTCCAAACTTTCTAGATACCAAAATATGATCATTTAAAGCATATATATTGAGTTTGAGACAAAGATAATGTCATTTGGTCAAAATTTTACCTTAGCATGATTTCATTAAAAAATATATATGTTAACATGAAATTGCTAAGTATCAATCTTTAACTTATACTCATGGTTTTTCAAGTATAGACACATGAACACCTAACATGAGTAAATCTAAACATGTTTACCAAGTTTCAACTTTAAAGTGAAGTCTCTAAGATAAAATTTTACTTAGAGCACATTTCATTTAAACAAGGTTTCATGAAATTGCCTAAGTTATTAAAATTTTACCTACTCATGAAATTACAATCAATTATCATGCAAAATTATTCATGAGCATAGAGAAATCATTTTATCAAGAGAATAGAGGTGTTATGCAAGAATTTTACCAAAATGAAACTCATACCTCATTTCTTGAGAAATTCCAAAATTTTCACTTTCTTTTCATTTTCCTTTAGTCTTCTATTTTATCATAACTTGCAAGCAATATTCATTTGTAGGATAATGGAAATGTGACTACTAACAAATTATCACATTAAGTAGCAAAGAGAGGGATCAATTATCGATATCAAAATCTACTTTGCTAAATAGTTTCAAGTTCGTTTCAAAATAAAATCGAGTGATATCAAAAATGAATTTTAAGAGATCACAAGTGAAATATAAATAAAAACATGATCTCCAACCCTTCCTATTGGTTGAAAACCAAAATGCCACAATTAGCCTACGATTTAGAACCGCAAAGTCGCTTAGGCCCGTTATAGGCCACATAGGTCTCTTAAGAGACCGAAAATCAAAAATCAAGAGCTAGGTTTGAAGAATTTGATCAATTGAGAAGCTTTAATGAATCCTTGATGAATCCTTTAATGAAGAACACTTGAAGACGAGGGATCAAGAGCTAGGTTTGAAGAATTTGATCAATTGAGAAGCTTGGAGGATGCTAAAGATCACTCTTTGAAGGTTATTGGCATCAATTGTTTCCTAGGAGAGAGAGAGAGAAAAGGGTATTTATAACCCTGCGATAAAATGGTTCGTCAACGGGCGCATTTTTGCCCGTTGCCGATGCCCGATCGCTTACCGATTGATCGTCGGTCGATCGACCGATCGACCGCCCAGCGACCACTGGCTCTCTGTGCTTCTGCCGCTAGGTTCAGTCGACTGGAGGGTCGACCGACTATATCGTGATTTTGATCCTCTGCTGTTCGGTCAACCGATCGATCGACCGAAGTAGCCAATGCCAATTTTTAGCCTCGTTCGGTCGATCGAAGTAGCCAATGCTAATTTTTGGCATTGTTCGGTCGACCGACCGGTCGACCGAAGTGGCTACTGCCATTTTTTAACTACATTCGATCGATCGACCGGTCGATCGAACCTAGGCTAAACTTGACTTTTTTTCAGCCTTCATCTTGCGCACTTCGTTTACGGGTTCCGGCCTTCAACGTGCGTCAACTTGGAGAGCTTTCCATGTGTTCTTTAGACTCGACCAAGACGTCTTTGGTGCACACATCGAAATTCAAGACATTTCCACGACGATCAATGTCCTTCCGATTTTCTGATTTCTTCAATATTTTTGATCGAGGACATCAAGCGCTAATCAATATGGAACCTGAAAATATTTCTCAATGAAACATTAGTTCCATGTTTGTTATCATCAAAACTGAGATTAAAACCAAGGTAGAAAACCTTAGGCCAACAGTTGCAGCCTTAGCCGTTGGAACCTATTGTATAAGTATGCTATTTGGCAAAGACCATTGAATTGTATAATTGATTTGCTCTAGTGTTAATAAAAGAATGTCATTTTTCCTTTGTTGTCTGAACAAGGTTATGAAAAGTTCTTTAAAAGGCAATAGTTGTCACATGAACCATTCCGATGAGTTGTATTCTACTAGATACGTCTCAATTGGTTTAATGGTTTTGAAGTTAATGATAAATATTTTTTGTATGAACGCACGAAGCGATAAAATTAACCTCACCTACTTCTGGCTTTTATGACTTTGGGTGATTATGAATCACAGTCAGAACTTGAGAAGTGTGTCTCAAGGAGATTCTGATCGAGTCTCTGTTCACCAGACCTAGCGAAAGACTCGCGGAGTTGATTAGAGTTGGCCAACATAGGTGTATGTAGGTCAATAACAAATCAAGTCAGAAAAGGATACTCCTAAGATATGATTAGGCACGGGTACGTCCACCTGCTTTGGCACAAACCTGATACCTTTGAATCGTTTAAGGTGTATGAAGGTGAAGTCAAAGAAACATATTGGAAAAGATATTATAGGCCTTCAATTGGATCGAGGCAGAGAATACTTATCCACTAGGTTTGTGAATTATCTTGAAGACAATAAAATTGTCTCTATATGGACCCCTCCCGACACAATGGTGTGTCTGAAAGGAGGAATCACATCTTATTGGATATAATGTGATCCATACTTAGCTTCCAATCTCTTTTCAAAGGATAAGCTATTGTAGCGGCCATAATTTTGTTTGTCTCTGATACACCATATAAGATATGGAATGGCAAGAAATCGAGTCTGAGACCTCTCGTGATTTGGGGTTGCCTAGCGTTTGACAAACTTGACCAGGTGCAAATTTTAAGGCATACCCTAAAAAGTGTTTTGGGTATCAAGTTCTCCCAACTCAACAAAAGAAGTTTTGTCACCACTTTCTGAGAAACGGTGTTTGTCAAGAAAAGTGGGAGTGGAAGATATGTTGAACTTGGTGAAGTTCAGCAACCACAAATAAAATCACAACAACTAGTTGAAAGTCCACAAGTTAAACCAATCAATGTAATTATTACTTCCCATCACTCTTCTAGGAAACTACGTAGACTATCTAAGTGATGTATCTAGCCATAGGGTATGACCTAGATTCAAGCAATCCACGATCTCTTAATGGTCAAATGTGTTGACACTATGCGGTGGCATTATGCAAATCCAAACTGGACTCAAACCAAGTACGGACTTTGGTTGACTGGCTCAAAGAGGATAACTCTTATAGGGTGCAGGTGGATCTTTAGGAAAGATCTGAGCAGCTGGCAATGTGTGGATCTATAAGACCAGACTAACTGTGAATGAGATCTAACCCAGACAATAGCTTGTCTGCAATAAGACATTCTCACCAGTTCCAGCGCTCAAGTCCATCAGGATATTGCTAACTATTAGTGTGTACTATGAATATGAGATCTGGCTAGTGGGTGTCTAGACTGTGTTCTTCCATTATGAAGAAGTCTATATGACATAGCTAGAGGAGTTCATATCCTCGGTTGGACTGAGAAAGGTATGCGAGCTGCAGAGGTCCATTTATAGACTATAGCCAGCATCGAAGAGTTGAAACATCCGTTTTGATGAGATAATCAAAAAGGTTTTGATTTTATCAAAAATATGGTTAAACCTTGTGCAGACAAGATGTTTATTGGGAGTGTAGTCATATTGTATAACATACTTGTGAGAAAAACAAATTCCCATGTTCCAGTTATTACCCATATTGATTCTCCATGGTACATCTGGGAAAGGCCTCCTATATACTCGGTATTAAGATCTATTGGGAATAGGTCTGAAAGGATGCCAGGATTGTCCCAGCCCATGTATATTGATAAAATACTAAGGAGGTTTAGCATAAAAGGCAGTAAAAGAGAGGTTACATACCTATGAGTCATAGCATCAGTCTCTTCAAGATGATGTCTCCTTAGACATTTGTGGAAAGACAAAGGGTGAGAATGATCCATTATGATCCAGCAGTGGGATTCATCATGCGATGCTTTGCACTTGGCTTGATATTGCTTATACCTTAAAAGTATCTAGCAATTTTCGGGTAAAACCTTGGAGAATAACATTGAAGACCAAATAGAGAACTCTCTCAGGCACTTGAGAAGGATGAGAGGTGTTCCATACGATGATGAAACCATATGATGGTATAAGGATACCTTTAATGGTGGTGCGATAAGCAGGAAAGTGTTCCTAGCTGGGTACTATAACCGGTAATGTGACAAAGGCTTTGTGCTTTGCTACTTACTGTACCGCTTAGGAAAGCATCGGATAAAGGAGATTATCATTTAGTGGGAGTTGTTCCTGAGGTTGCTAGTGCAGCACCGTATTGTATGACAATACTTGGAATGTTGCTCAAAGTTAAGGAACTAAGATCCCATGAAGATCATTGCTTTTATTAAAAGTCGGTATCACCTCGTCGTTGGAAAGAGATGATGAGTGAAAGACATTGATGTAGATTAAACTAATTAACACAGCAGCAGATTCGATCACCGATGAAATTTGGTATACAGATACTAGGATGATTGGCTGAAGGGCAAGTGGGAGATTGAAAGAAATAGTGCCCTTGAGCCAATCACATGTCGAAGTGTTTAGGGACTATTCACGGGTAATCAACTTAATGAGGCAACTTTTTCATCATATGTTGCATCTTTATTCATAAATATTGTGATGAACCTCATGAACTCGGGCAAATGATTCCGAGGCCATGATGAGATCATTCCAGTGAGACTTGGAATCCGTGTTCTAAATGTTCCTAGTCGTAGGATCACCAATTAGGGGATCGGTGATTCCGGATAGACTAGTGCACTTGGTATATGCCCTATACAATAGGGGGTAGCTAATCTCATAGTTACCTATGAGCCGTCATTAATGTACAAGTGCATGTGCTCATTAGGGAATGAGTTCACTGAACGGGTATTATTGGGTAAAATGGAATCCTTACATGAGTGTCAATAGGATGTTCCTCAGGTGATAGTAGATGCAAGCAGTCCTTTGACCGGAGGTTGTCATGGTTACCTTGTGAGTGACGACCCATTGTTTTGGTTTAATCCCTACGTGGCCCTTAGTGTCATGTGTCGGGTATTACTGGGCATGTGGAAGCATTCATGGAGGTAGGTGAGCAACCAACACAGAATCACTTACTCCTAGTAAGAGGAGATAATGTCCAATATGTCCCTGCAAGTGTCGACTCGGGAATCTCTGGCCAGAGTAGAAATGAAAGTCAGGAAGATGTTTCTGACATTTCATTATTGAGATGACATCTTGGTAGGTGGAATACATATGAATCGGTATTAGGATTTGACACTTCTTCTGTACCCTAACCGACTTTAGGACATTGTAACCGAGGGATTTAGTTGCACGGTAACTAATCACCGAAGGGTGTTCAATCCCTGTAGATTGAACATCACACTATTCGGGTAGTCATGACACGTTGCTAGATGTCAATATTGACTTATGAGTGGAGTCCCTCACGACCACACTAAAGGGGTTTAGTGGAAGCTCGTAAGATTCAAATAGAAGTCGTTCTATCGGATCCGACTCTCCGTTATGCACAACTCACTACTGGCTTAGTGTGGGGTCCAATGGGTCACACACAACAGGCTAATCTCGTAACATACTTTATGAGATAGAGTCTGAATGAGGCATTATATATCTACTAGCATGGACATGCTGCAACTTGATCACGGATCTTGTTCATGAACATAATAGGAAATGTGTTTCTTATATGAACGAATGCACGAGGAAGAAGTTCCTCGGTTACCCTAATTTGTAGGACATTCTGAAATTGTAGGGATTGACACATAATAATATTTTATTTAATTGATTAAATTTAATTATGAACTAAATATTTAATTAATCACTTGACAGAGATTGTATTTAATTATGAATTAAATATAATTTGATTTTGAATCAAATATACATTGTGGGAAAATTAGTTCCTAACTATGAGCCTAACCAATTAATTAAAAATTAATTTATATGGATAAATCCTAATTAATGGTAATTTGATTTATTGAGATAAATCATAAAATTAATAGATACATCATTTATGAGGATAAATCATAATTCTATTAATTAATAGGAATTTAATTTATTTAGATAATTATTAGTCCTATTTGATAGGAATTTAATCAGTTTAGATAAATCTTATTTTATTTAGATAAACCTCTTTCCTATTGTTTAGAATATTAGTTTATTTAGATAATTATGATTCCTATTGATATGCTCTTAATTTATGGAGACAAATTAAAGTTTATATTTAATTAGATTTAATTAATTTTGAAATTATGAAACAATTAAATATGAAATATATTTTAGAGGCAAACCCTAGAATTTTGAATTCCAAATAGAGTTTTTTAAAGGGCACGGGTCTACTCCTGTAGCCGCCCATGCCCCCTATAAATTGGTGGTCGAACCTCCTTCAAGGGTGATGAAGAACATGATTGTTGAGAGGGTTCTTGAGTGGAAAAGTTCCAAAGAATCCCTCTTCCTCTCCGTTGGTGGCCGGCCATCTTCTTCCTCTTTCCCCGAGCTTTTGGTGAAGCCAAATTGAAGGTGGATTTCGGGATTAAGAAAGCTTCTCCGTTGAGCCACAACGAGCCCCGATGTTTGTTGCCCCTATTATTGTGAGGTGTTTGGTGTAGACTATCGTTGGAGGACGTGCACGTGTGCGTCTCAAGACAGAGATTGGATCAGTCACACCAACCGTGGTTTGAGGTATACCTTCTCCCAAATCTATGATGTTGAATTCCTTAATATTGCTAAAGTAGATCATTATTTTCGGGATGATTTCGAATTTTTAAATTGTTATTTCCGCTGCGTTTTCGATTCCTATCCAAACACATGTGTCTATGATCTGACTTTGACATCACATATCTATGACCAGTAAAAGATAATCATCGTCAGTCAGACTGCAAATTAGTCTTCATTCATTATTGTTCCAAGACAATGATCGACTAGGGACTGTTTAGAATAGGATTTCAACTGCCTTAGGGATTTACTATCAAGTCTCACACTTGATTCCCATTAGACGGAATCAACCATTCAAGGAGTCTATTGTCAAGTTAAATATGCTCATATATAGTAAATAACAAGATAAAGCAAATAGTCTATTTATTAAAAAGGAAAGCTACAATGATAATATTGTTCCATTGGCCTAGGACACACTACTAGAAAAGAGGTTCAAGGAAGGGCGGAGGAAGAGGAAGGATGCACAACGCATGAAGAATGGGGTTGGTGAAGTGGAGATAGTGGCGGCCGATACTCTAGTGAAATGATTAGGGTTTTTCAAATCCAATTCAGGACATAAAGGATCCTTATAGGATACGAGCTGCGAACTATTATTGGATGAATGTCCACATTAGAAGGGGGGTTAAATAGTGTGTAGATTACTTTTATGTTCGATTCAATTCTTTTCCGGTTTTAATCAACTCAACTAATCAATTCAAGTTTCTCGATCCTAAGCGACTAGATTTGATTACAATTAAATTGAGCAAAAGTAAGGATCAATCAAGCAAGTAATATAGCAATGCAAACAAGATGATTTATAGTGATTCGGCCAATCCCACCTACTCCACAACCTTGGCTCCTCACCAAGGATTTCTAACCACTACTCTTGATAACTTGAATGTTTTTCTAAGAATACAATGAGGACTTATCCCTCAACCCTAGAGGCGGGCCTCAACACCTATTCTGTAGCAAAAATACTCAATTACAAAGGAACCCTAGGTGTACACTACACCTACATATACACACATATAAGTAGCAAGAAAACAATAGGTAAAACACAAGTAATGGAGCTTAAATATGAAAACAAACTTGACGAAGATCCAACGCGTCTCCTCCTTGCACTTCAAGGCTTCGAATGTGAATTACTTAGTGAAAGCAAGCTTGACGAAGTGAGGAGAAATTGAGAGTATGAAAATGGAGATTAGGGCTTTAGATCAACTCCTTTAGGGTTAAGATCTCTTAGGATGGAGTCAATGAAGATCAAGAGAAGTGGGGAGGCAGGTATAATGCTCCTAATTATAAGCCAAGAGGAGAGGGCCAAAAGAGCCATTTGCAATGGGCAAAAAATAACTCGTTAACGCTGCCTGGTCGGTGGTCGGCTGATGGCCAGTCGACCGGTCACCGACTGGGAGCCACTGGCCATTTTGGGCCTTGGTCGGTCGGTGATCGGCTGATGGTCAGTCGACCGGCCATCGATCGGTACCCCAAAAATAACCCAAATTGCTAATTTTTCTCCGTGATGTTCATTTCCGGGTTTTGACTTAGGACATATTACAAACAGGTTGGCTTAAGGCCTTAGAAGAATTTTACAATCATTTCAAAATTCTAGACCTAACTTCCAACTCGATTGCCTCCGTAGCCTTCGATACTTGAATTTCCACGACTTTTTTGTGACTTTCCGACGAACTTCACGTGCGTATCGATCACCCAACCTGAGATCAAACACTTGATAAACTCATTAGAATAAGTTTGTTATCATCAAAATCAAGATGGTGACCAAGGTTGAAAACCTTAGGCCAATAATCTCCCCCTTTACGATGATGACAAACTTCTCAATAATGCCTTAGGATAAGTATCAATAAGCATAGCATTTTATCAAGTGAATGTATAATGCTCCTCCTATCAACATGCATATCTAGAGTAAACTCCCTCTAACTATATGCATGTCTTTGTCTAATTTCTCCCCCTATTGACATCAATCAAAAAGGGCCTAAGTTAAACATTTTTTGGCTCCCCTTAAGTTACCCAATGACAAGTATTAAAACACACATGTTATCAAGAACATTTTGGAAGAATAAGCACAACGATACCACAAGTGTCAAGATATGTCAAGAGGGTTACAAAAAAAGTACGGGACATACGAAAACCATTAGTTTTTAGCTTTGTTAAAAAATTAATCGATAAAGACTAAGTTTCCGGTTTTTGATAAAGACGAATCCAAAATCATATAAAATTGAATCCTCAATGAAACTTTTTGAAACTTTTTCAGTGGAAACTAGATTTTTCAAGCAAAGTGTAGAAACAAGAATTTTTCAAAAATTAATTTTTTGCATTCTTTAGGAATTCGCTGAAATTCCAAATTTCATGTTTTATCAACAAATACTTGTTTTTAACAATAATTTCTAATTTTGATCAAATTTGTATAGAACTAAGATATGATCATTGTAATCATGTATAGAAAGTTTGAATTACTATCAAGAGTCCCAAGGATTACTCAAGTGACTTGGCACAATTTCGATTAAGAATCAACATGATATATCAAGAAATTGTCTACATGTCATTTTCCTAAATACTCATGAATTTTCACATAAACACGCCTAAATACTTTATCATGAGCAAGGTGCAAGAGTCCTTACATGCTTTATAAGGTATCATACTACATAGTACACGAATGAAATTAATATCCTATAGAAATTTCAAGTATTTAGTATGTATTCTTGAAATCTCTAAAAAACATATGATCAATGCTCAACTTGCAAGTAATTGAATTATAAATAGCACAATAAACATTTTCTTAGTAGCAAGTTCATAAACTAGATAGCAAAGGAAAAGTTAAGTTCATTTCTCAAAAGTCATATTTTGCTAACTAGTGGGGATTCATTTTTCACAATCAATCAAAAGTGAAATCAAAATGAATCAAGGAGATCTCAAGAAGTGAAAATATTATAAAATCAAGACCTCAAAACCCTTCCTAAGGTTGAAAACCAAAATGGCCATAAATAGTCAAGGTTTCAAAACCAAACGTTGCATAGACCCATTATAGGTCATAAATGGCCTTCAAGAAGACCGAAAATAAAATGAAAAATTGAAATCCAAACTTGATACCACAAATATATTAATCAAATATAAACACAAGGAGAATCAAGTATCAAGTGAATACTAAATAAAACACATTCACAGATCATCAAACTCCAATAGTAATGTAGTTAGGCAAGAATAGAGTTAGGAGTTGATACCGATCACATTAGTCACAAAGTTGCAATCAAGTTAATTCCTCTTTCTTTAATTCCCAACCAACTTCAAGCCATCATTGTGCCTTCATTCAAGTGAAATATATCCCCCTACATTTGAGCATGAAAACTTTGGTATCCAAATTTCTTTGGGTCGTTAGGGTTTGGAAACTTTTAGAACCCAAAGTGATTTAGCATTGGGGCTCCTTTTGAAGACACAATCTCTAACCATATGTCCATACATGCCACAACATAGACAATGACCCTTAAATCTAGTAGATGCATGAGGATGGACATGAAAATGAGAATGGGCATGAGATGATGCTTTAGCATTTGAACCATAGGTAATCTTAGTGGAAATTTTTTGCAAATGATTAATTTTATCATTTAAAGAAGATACCTCATTTTTTAATGATAACATGCCAACATTTAAATTTTTAATTTGTAAGCATAATGAAGCATTTTCTATTTTCAATGAGTCATTTAAATTTTGTAGATCTACATTTTTCTTTTCTAAGGAACCTTTATCATTTTCTAAGAATTCAACTTTTTTTTTCAAATCATTACAAAAAAGCAAAAAATCATCATTTTCTTGTTCTAACAACTTATTTTCCTTTTTAAGTTCCTTAAATCTTTTTCTAATAATATTAAATTCTTCATACATATGCTCAATTTCATTTTCCAATTTTGCTTGGGTAAACATATAATCACCTATAGTAATGGTGAGTACCTCATTGTCCTTTGTCATGAAACAAAGGTTTGCATTCTCCCTTGTGCTTTCTTCCCCACTTGAAGGTGATGATGACTCGCTTTCAACCCAAGTGGCCATTAGTGCTTTTTTTTTCATCCTTCTTCTTTTATCTTTCTTTGAGGATGATAGGGAGGTGAGCCTGGACTTAGGACAATCGCTCTCCAAGTGTCTGGGCTTGTTGCATTGGAAGCACATGTGCCTATCTTTGCCCTCCTTCTTCTTGAGAGTCTTTCCCATTAGTTCCATCAACATCATTCCTAGGTGAATCATCTCTTCTTTGTACTCGTATTTTTCATTCTCCGATGATGATGATGAGATCCTATCACCATATGATGCTTTTAAGACAATGTTCTTGCCTTTGGGGGCATCTTCCTCACTTTTTGCCCTCATATGGATCTCATGGGTCATGAGGGATCCAATGAGTTCGGTGAGCTTTATGGTGCCAAGATTCTCGACCTCCATGATATCAACCACCTTTGGCTCCCATGCTTTGGGAAGCAATCGAAGAAGCTTCCTCACTTTTTCTTCCTATTGTATGCCCCTTACAAGGTTAGTCAAAGCATTCACAATATTTTGAAAGCGGTCATACATTTCATCTATGGTCCCATGAGCATGCATTTTAAAAAGTTCATAATCATGCATAAGCAAATTAATTTTAGACTCTTTAACTTGAGAAGTTCCCTCATGAGTAATCTCTAAAACATGCCAAATTTTAAAAGCGGAATTGTAACATGATATTCTATTAAATTCATTTATAAAAAAATCACAATGTAATGCATTCATTGCTTTGGCATTGAAATTAAATAATTTGATTTCTTCTTGAGACCAATCATTCATGCTCTTGAGGGTAATTCATAATCTACATGGATAGTTCTCCAAGCATCTAATCCTAGGGAATGCAAGAAAATACTCATCCTAGCTTTCCAGTAAGCATAATTGTTTCCATCAAAAAAAGGAGGTGCTTGAGTTGAAGACCCTTGACCTAGTATGATATTTGAAGCCATAAGTAGTGTAGGATAGATGGTTAAACCAAATGTTGGATGAATGTCCACACTAGAAGGGGGGTTGAATAGTGTGTAGGTTACTTTTATGTTCAATTCAATTCTTTTCCGATTTTAATCAACTCAACTAGCCAATTCAAGTTTCTTGATACTAAGTGCGACTAGATGCGATTACAATTAAATTGAGCACAAGTAAGGATCAATCAAGCAAGTAATATAGCAATGCAAACAAGATGATTTATAGTGGTTCGGCCAACCCTGCCTACCCCACTACCTTGGCTCCTCAACAAGGATTTCTAACCACTACAATTTATAATTTGAATGTTTTTCTAAGAATACAATGAAGACTTATCCCTCAACCCAAGAGGTGGGCCTCAATGTTGGAGAAATGGCAACACAAGAGGGGAGTGAATAATGTGTTAACTAATTCAATTTGCCCAAATTGATTTTAATCGTTTCCCAAATCGTTTAGGCAAGATGCAATTATGCAATTAAATGCGAAAGCAAGATAAAACAATTAAGCACAAGCAACAACAGATAATAATGCTAACACATAAATTTATAGTGGTTCGGCCCCAATGCCTACTCCACTACCTAAGCACCCCGCTTAGGATTTCCAAACTAGGTTTACTAGATTAATTCTTGTTTCCCTTACAATGAGGACTTTGACTCGAAGAGTCGCACTCTCGACCTAAGGCACTTCCACACTCAGAAGTCACCGCCTTCTTACCGAGAGCACTCTTCCACCTCAACCCTAAGGGACAACTCGACTAATCCTAGTAAGTTACATTTACACAAGTGGCTTTACACCTTCACAGCAAGGTAACCACTTCCACACAAGACCTAACGGCCTAGGTCTTCACAATCTCAAATCCAAGAAAAACAAGTTCAAATAAATAGTTAAAATTACAATGAAAAGAGCTTAGAATAAAACCAAGATCAAATGCTCTTTTCCAAGCCTTGGAGCCTCCAACTCGCTGAGTCGTAGAGCTCGAATCAATTCCCGAGTTGAAGCAGAGTGTGCACTTGAAGAAGTTGTCGGCGGAAGAACCGAGCGCAAGCAATTAATCTTTTGAAGGCTCAAAACTTCCTTTTAATTGCTCAATAAAATCTGTAAGAGTGGGAGAGAGAGGTTAAATGAGTTATATGAGGTATATTTATACCCTCTCAAAGAAACGATAGCTCAACGGATAGAAAACTATCCATTGTAGATGCTCGGTCGATTGGTCGGTCGATCGACCGATCGATCGCTCGAACAACCGCTGCCTTACTCTCTCTGTGTGGTCGACTGACGGGTCGACCGTCAGACGCAAACCTTGCATTCCCTCAATCCGGCCGACCGCTCGGTCGATCGACGCAAGTTGCGTCTTTGGCGATACGTAGTCCGGTCAACCGATGTGTTCTCTGCCAATTTTTGGCTTCAATCGATCGACCGCCCGATCGACCGAAGTAGGTACTGCCGCTTTGTGGCATCCTTCGACCTTGACCGAGATGGCTACTACCATTTTTCTAACCCTATTTGATTTTGATTTATCAGTCATTTTTCTTACGCGCTTCATTTCCGGGTTCCGACCTTTAACGAACATCAACTTGGAGAGCTTTCCATGTGATCTTTGGACTCATCCAATACGTCTTTGGTGCATACGTCGAACTTTGAGATGTTCCACGACGAACCCGAGTGCGACAGTCAATGTCCTTTCGATTTTCCGATTTCTTCTGATTTTTTCGATCGAGGACATCGAACGCTAATCGATATGGAACCTGAAAGATTTCTTGGCGAAATATTAGTTCCATGTTTGTTACCATCAAAACCGAGATTAAGGCCAAGGTTGAAAACCTAAAGTCAACAATCTCCCCCTTTTTGATGATGACAAACATCCTTAATAAAATATATACATTAAAGCATATATAGATGATATCATCTAAGGGATTTCTCCCCCTATCAACATGTATATCTATGAAAATAAACTCTCCCTATCTATATGCATGGTCTTCCTATATTTTCCTCCCCTTTACCTATAATTTTATCCCCCTTTTGACATCAATCAAAAAGGACAAGAAAGGTCAATCTAGTCAAAGGGATGAAAAACAAATACTTTTTCATGAAGTTGAGACTCTAAAGTTTATTTTTCATGAAACATGAAAATCTCAACCAAAGGGATTGAAAACAAATGTTTCATATGAAACTTAAATCATACATGATAGCAAAGAGTGATAGATAGAATCCAAACCTAAATCTTGTATGCACTCAAGCATGAATATTTTCATGAATATTGTTTCTTTTTCATGACATTTTTTATTTCATTTAAACTTTCAAAATACAAAGATATAGTCATGTAAAACATGTATATCAAGTTTGAAGTGAAAACAATGTCATTTCATCCAAATATGAACTTAGCACGTTTTCATTTGAAATAAGCATGAAAACATGAAAATGCTAAGTATCAAGTTTTGCTATCTACTCATGTTTTCTCATATTTTAAGCATCTATACATCAAACATGAGAGAATATAAGTTTATAAATCAAGTTTGGGCTTAAAATGAAATTTCTAAGTCACTTTGTTGACTTAGGTTAAACTATACTTCAAGATTTGAAATACCAATTGTTGGATGAAAATTTTTGATACCAATTATTGAATGGTCATTTGAAATGCATGTATCAAGTTTGAACTCAAAATGAATTCTCTAAGTTCATTTTTCATCCTATATTGTTTTCAATAAAAAAAATGAATATTTCTAGTTATCATTCAAATTATCAAAATTATTCCTATGAATGATTTTACTCAAGCAATGGTGTGAATGATATTAGAAATGGAATAAAATAGTATGCATGAGTTTTCATTTGAAGTTTTTAAAGAAAAATCAAAGTATCGAAAAGATTGATATTTCAAAAAGGATGATACTTTGTGTTTTCGAAATCCAATTTCAAAATTCCATTATAAATTAGATTCTTGATGAAATTTTTTGAAATTTTTATGCAATAAACTAAATTTTTCAATGAAAGTGTAGTTTCAAGAATCATCTAAAAAGGATTTTCCTACATTTTTCTAGAAATAACTGAAAATGCTGATACCAAATGTTGGTCGAAATGGCAATTCCGTAATTTTCAGTTATTTTCAAAGAGTGCTCATTTTTTATTCGAACTTTTATAACACCATAAAGTGATCATGTAAAGAGTGTATGTCAAGTTTGAAATGAAAATTATGTCCTTAGGTCAAAATATCAATCTAGCATGGTTTCATACAAAACTAAGCTAGTTATCATGAAACTTGCTAAGTTTCAATCTTATCATTTACTCATGATTTTTCAAATTTAAACTTATGGACACCTAACATGAGTAAATCTAAACATATTCCCCAAATATGGATTAAAAATGAGACCTCTAAGTCAATTTATTGACTTGCGTCAACTTGGTTCAAAAGAGATTTTCATGAAATCACTTCTATGTCATTTTATCCATATTCATATGAATTTTTCATTCTAAATGCATGAAAACATGTCATACCTATTCCTAAATATGTTTATAAAGTTTGGACTTAAAATGAAGTGTCCAAGTCGATTTGTTGACTTGGGTCACTCTTTTCCAAGTTTAAGTCCCCTAAAGTGATATAGTTATCACATTATTCATCTAGACATGAATTTTCAAGATTAAGTACCTAGACTCATGTGATATGTGTATCTAAATATGTTTGTTTGGTGTTTACTCAAAATTAGGTCTCTAATAAGAAATTTCAAACTAGTCCAATTTCATTCAATATTAATATCAGAAATTGCCTAGTTATCGTGAAATTGCCTACTCATGAAAATTCAAACATTTATCATGCCAAAATAATCATGAGTATAGAGACATCATTAAACATGGATATTCAATTATTATACTAAGATTTTTGCAAAATTAAATCCATACCTTAGTCTTAGAAATTTGCCAAACTTCTCATTTACTTTTCATTTTCTTTTAGATAGCATAACCTTCAATTGTTTACCACTTTCTTAACTTGCAAGTAGGCTTCATTAGTATCAAAATAAAATTATATACCAACTAGCAAGCTAACATACTAAATAGCAAAATTTCAATGCAAAGTTTCATTTTAAAAACCTTAACCTATGCTAGATAGTAGAGATTCATTTTAAGGAGTTATCATGATATCAAAATAAATCTAAGGGATCTTAAGATGTGAAGCATTTGAGGAATAAGGTCCCTAAACAAGTTTAACTAGTTTGGACTTAAAGGAATGTCTCTAATAGTAAGTATCAACCTAGAGTAAGTTTCATTTAATGAAATTTGTCTAAGTGCTAAGATTCTACCTACTCATGAAAATTCAAGGATTTAACATGCAATTCTAATCATGAGTATTGAGACATTATTTAATCTTAAACATTGAGGTGTAACACTAAGATTTTGACTTTATCTAAGTTATACCTTATTCATGATGATTTAGCCAAACTTTTTATTTTTCATTGTCATAGCCTTCCATTCTTAATTACCAATAACTTGCAAGTATACTTCATAAATAGAAATTGAAGCCAAATCTACATGCAAGCTATCAAACTAAATAGCGAAGTGAAAAACCAAGTATCATTTTCCAAATTCAACTTGACTAAATAGCATGGATTCATTTTCATATAAATCATTCATGATAACAAAATAAATCAAGAGATCTAAAAATATGAAATTGTGATAAATAAGATCTCCAACCCTTCCAATTGGTTGAAAATCAAAAGGCCACAATTAGCCTACGATTTTGAACCGCAAGGTCGCTTAGGCCCATTACAAGCCACATAGGTCTCCGAAGAGACCGAAAATCAAAAATCAAAAACGTTTTTGAAACTTATCAAGAGCAAAAAATCTACTAATATTAAGCATATATCAAACTCCAACTATAATTTAAGCAAGAGGGTATAGGAGATGATACCAAAGTACTTTTGATGCCAACTTTACTAAGGCATCATAGGTGAGAATCTTGAAGTTGCAACCATGTAAGGATCTTTCATTGAATTCTTGGCCAACTTCAACACATCACTTTCCCTTATCCTTGTGTGGTAACTCCCCTACAATAGAGCAAGAAATCTTTGGTACCCAAATGGCTTTGGGTCCTTGGGGGTTAGTTGGCCTAGGTATCCAAAGTGTTTTAGCAACACTTGGATTCTTCTTAAATGCACAATCATAGATTGCATGGCCAAAAGTACTACAACAAAAATAATGTCCATTAAACTTCTTTTCCTTTTCGCTATGGACATGAGATTTATTATTAGAATGCTTGTCATGTGAAACATGATGAGAATCATTCTTCTTCTTATGATCATGAGGTCTAATGGTAGAATGCATAGCATGAGAATGATGATAAGCATTGGCATTTATTTACATAAGCATTTCTAGTGTTCTTAAGAAATGAAACATTTCTCAATTCGTTTACTTTCTTATTTAAGGACACAACCTCATTTTTCAATAAATCAAGAGATTGATATAAGGCATTAGATTGAGATTTCAAATTGTTGTTTTCACTTATAATTTTTGAATTCTCAAGTTTCAAAATTCATTCTTAAGCTTTAAATCCTTAAGCTCAAGTTTCAACCTATCATGGGAAGAATCAAAAGAACTAGATTTCATTCTCTCATTTTCTAGTTTTATTCATCCACATGAGAGTTAAGCCTTATATTTTCTTTCTTTAATTTCCTATTTTCCATATTCTTTTTCATGAGCAAGTCATACATCTTTTTACATTCTTCTAGTAGTTCTTCATATGACATATCAAGGGATTTTGAGCTACTAGAATCATTATCATTAGCATTTTGAACATGACTAGAAGATGGAGAATATACCTCATCTCGAAGACCCATGAGACAAAAGTTTGATGTAGCTTCATTGTCATGTCTAGAAGAGGCTTCACTTGATTTGGATGTGGATGGAGAAGCACACTTCTTCTTTTTGGATTTCTTCTTTAAGAGAAGACAATTCATCTTCTTGTGTCCCGTCTCTTGGCAAAGGAAGCACCTAAGTTTTCATTTCCGATTCTTGCTTATGCTTCTTTGGCTAGAAGTGTTTTGGGCATCAAAACCGAGGTTAGTACTAGGGGGATGACCATTGTCATCACCACCTTCAACAAAAGTATTAAGCTCTTCGATTTTAGCATAATCATATAACATATTAAATGTTGCCCAGATATCAAAAGCAGAAGAACAATCCATAACTTTTTCAAGTTCTTCATTTGAAAATGAGCAATATAGGAGATGAATGTTTTAGCATTCAATTCAAATAATCTAACTTGTTCTTGAGTCCAATCATTTATGTCAATGGTGGGCTCAACATACTCATTCTTTAGCATGCACAAGAGATCTAAACTTTGTGTTTTGAGAAAGGTATACATCCTACTCTTCCAAACACCAAAGTTTTCTTCATCAAACCTAGGTAGTGCAAATGCTATACTCTCTAGTGTCATTCTAAGATCGAGAGACGATGTAGAGGAGATGGTGAAATCTCAATCTCCGACCCGCTCTGATACCAAATGTTGGAGAAATGGCAACACTAGAGGGGGGTGAATAGTGTGTTAACTAATTCAATTTGCCTAAATCAATTTTAATCATTTCCCAAATCGTTTAGGCAAAATGCAATTATGCAATTAAATTTGGAAGCAAGATAAAACAATTAAGCACAACCAACAACAGATAACAATGCTAACACATAAATTTATAGTAGTTCGGCCCCAATGCCTACTCCACTACCTAAGCACCCCGCTTAGGATTTCCAAACTAGGTTTACTAGATTAATTCTTATTTCTCTTACAATGAGGACTTTGACTCGAAGAGTCGCACTCTCGACCTAAGGCACTTCCACACCCGAAAGTCACCACCTTCTTACTAAGAGCACTCTTCCACCTCAACCCTAATGGACAACTCAACTAATCCAAGTAAGTTCCGTTTACACAAGTGGCTTTACACCTTCACAGCAAGGTAACCACTTCCACACAAGACCTAACAGCCTAGGTCTTCACAATCTCAAATCCAAGAAAAACAAGTTCAAATAAATAATTAAAATTACAATGAAAAGAGCTTAGAATAAAACCAAGATCAAATGCTCTTTTCCAAGCCTTGGAACCTCCAACTCGCTGAGTCGTAGAGCTCGAATCAATTCCCGAGTTGAAGCAGAGTGTGCGCTTGAAGAAATTGTCGGCGGAAGAATCGAGCGCAAGCAATTAATCTTTTGAAGGCCCAAAACTCCCTTTTAATTGCTCAATAAAATCTGTAAGAGTGGGAGAGAGAGGTTAAATGAGTTATGTGAGGTATATTTATACCCTCTCAAAGAAACGGCAGCTCAACAGATAGAAAACTATCCGTTGCAGACGCTCGGTCGATTGGCCAGTCGAGCGACCCATCAACCGCTCGAACAACCGCTGCCTTACTCTCTCTGTGCGGTCGACCGACGAGTCGACCGCCAGACGCAAACCTTACGTTCCTCAATCTGGTCGACCACCTGGTCGACCGACGCAAGTTGCATCTTTGGCGATATGCAGTCTGGTCGATCGATCAGTCGACCGATGCGTTCTCTGCCAATTTTTGGCTTCAATTGGTCGACCGAGATGGCTAGTACCATTTTTCTAACCCTATTCAGTCGATCGCCCGGTCGACCGAACCTAGGCTGAATTTGATTTATCAGCCATTTTTCTTGCGCGCTTCATTTATGGGTTCCGGCCTTCAACGAGCATCAACTTGGAGAGCTTTCTGTGTGATCTTTGAACTCGTTCAATACGTCTTTGGTGCATACGTTGAACTTTGAGATGTTCCACAATGAACCTGAGCGCGACGATCAATGTCCTTCCAATTTTCCGATTTTTCGATTTCTTTAGATTTTTCCGATCGAGGACATCGAACGCTAATCGATATGGAACCTGAAAGATTTCTCGACAAAATATTAGTTCTATGTTTGTTATCATCATAATCGTGATTAAGGCCAAGGTTGAAAACCTAAAGCCAACACCTATTCTCTAGCAAAACCACTCAATTACAAAGGAATTCTAGGTGTACACTACACCTACACATACAAACATATGAGTAGCAAGAAAACAATAGGTAAAACACAAGTAATGGAGCTTAAATATGAAAACAAACTTGATGAAGCTCCAACACATTTCCTCCTTGCACTTCAAGGCTTCAAATATAAATTACTCGGTGAAAGCAAGCTTGATGAAGCGAGAAGAGATTGAGAGTATGAAAATGGAGATTAGGGCTTTAAATCAACTCCTTTAGGCTTAAAATCTCTTGGGACGGACTCAATGAAGATCAAGAGAAGTGGTGAGGCAGGTATATGGCTCCTATTTATAAGCCAAGAGGAGAGGGCCAAAAGAGCTATTTGCAACGGGCAGAAAATTACTCATTAACGCCGCACGATGGATGGCCGACTGATGGCCGGTCGACCGGCGAAGGGACCGGCCACCGACTGGGTGCGACTACCCATTTAATTTGGGCCTTGGTCGATCGATCGACCGTCAATTGCCCATCGATCGGTACCTCAAAAATGGCTCAGATTGCTGATTTTTCTTCGCAGTGTTCATTTCTGAGTTTCGTTTTCGGATTTGGATAGGACATATTACAAAATTCTAGGCCAAACTCCCGACTCGATCGCCTCCGAATCCGTCGACACTTGAATTTTTGTGATTTTTTCGTGACTTTTCGATGAACTTCGCGCGCGTATCAATCGCCTAACCAGAGATCAAATACTTGATAAACTCATTAGAATAAGTTTGTTATCATCAAAATCAAGATGATGACCAAGGATGAAAATCTTAAGCCAACTACTACTACATATAGGATCCAAGACTCGGGAATTGGCACAGAAGGAGGACCAAAATTACCTAATCGAACTTGACACGAATGATGAGAATGTGAGACCGAATTCGAGTGGGGCAAACCAAACCTAGGTGCATTATGGTTTGAGGCATCCTTGCCCTGATCGCGAGGGACGGGCCTCGTCTCTGCGTCCAACGCAAGAGAGGCAGAACGATTACCATTATCTTGTCGCCGACGGGGATGACAACGAAGAACCTATACCCACGGACCAAGCTATTTCCGTCGATCCAGTCAACACCGAGGAAGAAATGGCATAAGTGGGAGTGGCAACAATGCTAACATAAGCATTTAAAGAATTAGTATGCAGAGAAGAACTATCAGGAAGAGGAGAATTCTGAGCAACAACTTTGCAATTGGCTTTAGAATGCCCCGCAAGACCACAAGAAAAACAAATTGAGGGGAGATTCTCATACGAAACCGGTTGAAAAACCTCCAAACCTTCTTCCCCAACCCAAACACCATGACGCAACAGGGAAGCAGGATCTAATTCCACACAGACACAAATATATTTACCCCTTTCAAAGAAGAACGAATTATGGTCAATACGAAGGAATTGACCAAGACTAGCAGCAATAAGTTTAATCAAATGTTCATTCCATAGATCAAGCTGCAGACTATGGATGCACACCCAAAGAGCCGACGTGCTAATTTTCTCCATCCAAGGTCGGAACATCAACTTCCTAGGAACTAATCGAAGAAGATTACCCCGGAAAGACTAAGGTCTAGTAGTGAGACATCGATCAGTAGTCCGCTAAAAAGAATCGAAGCGAAAAACAAAAAAGCCATCGTCGATATCCAAAATTGATTTCAATCCAATAGAATACCAAATATTCTCAGCCCAAGAACGAATGAAAAGAACAAGCGGAAATTAACCCAAGAATTTACCGATGAGGATCGAGTACCATGGTTCACACCATTGCTCTATTTGAGATTTCTTGAAAGATACTATACCTTACCATTAGGTTTAGATCTAATGCTTTTGGAATATTCTTCTTCTCAGGCAATGAGCAGGAGCAGGGGGGATCGAAGGAGCGGGGGGATCGAAGGAGCGGGGGGATCGGGAGGAGCCGGGGGGTCGGGAGGAGGCACTACTAGAATTGTGGTCATCAGCGACGGCTAAATCCATGGCTGAACTGTCGGTGATAGATATCACGGACGGTGCCAATCGTGGCAAACAGCCATCACTGATGCGCGTGTCTCAGATAAGTTGTGACGGTCCAGCGCGGTCGTCACACGTAATCATCAGCGACAGTCGCGTGAGCTATCGCTGATTAAAAACATCAGTGATGGCTCGGGGCACTATCACTGATACCAACCCATTAGCCATGACCATTTCCCGTCGGTGATATTATTAGCAATCGTGATATTTGGTGCTGCCTAGGCCATCCGCCATTTACGATAAGCTTTCAGCCATGGCTTAGTGACGGTAACCCGTGGGTAAGTCGTGGCTAAAGGTTGTATCCTGTAACTGAAAAAACTGAAAATTTTGTAAATTCCTATATACAATGATATATCGACTATAACCTATTTTCAATCACATATTATAATTAGAAAACATTATACACATGCATTTGAAACCAAACATATAAGTTTTACATAAATATCATCAATCTCGGCCTTAAACCGGAGGCAAACAATTATCAAAATATCATCTATGTACATCCAAGTATCAAAATATAAAAAAAATATAATTAATCAAAAGCTCACGACTGCGGTGGAGGCGGTGGAGTCGACAACGACTGGGTCGGGAGCGTCGATTGGGTCGAGGAGGATGACGACTACGACATCATCGGTAGAAGGCCAAAGTGAGACGCAATCTGAGTGAGGAGTGTCTGCATGTTCTAGATCGTCTGTCTCAACTCGTCATTCGCCCGTCTCTGCTCCTGCATCTGCTCCTCCATCACCTACCTCTGCTCCTCCATCGCATGTCTCTGTTGGGTGAGTTCTGACACCATGGCCGCTATCCGGCTCTGGTCCTGCGCTCGGGATGTTGAGGGCCGCTCACCCGCAGTCGGAGGGGTCGGTGCCCCAAGTTGCCCGAGCACGGTGTGTGCATGGCCAATATCTACAAAGCCATAAACACGATCGTGCTCCCAGCCACCTACGGCCTCCACCCAATCTCCTGCGTCGAACTCCTCCGGTCTCCCTCCACGCTCGATCACAGTCCTCGTATAAGTTTCCTACACATGTTTATATTTTAAATATATATAAACTATAAAAAAAATGTGTAAATCAAATAGACAATATATAAATACTTACCATTACATACTAAGCTCTGCTATCAACGTAGTCCCCCGCTCCTCGTCGACGACGGTGGGTGCGCTCAAACACCTCCATCATCAACGGGCGTTGGACGGTGTCGTCCTCCGTCACGCGCATCTTATATTACAAAACCAATACATTAGTATCATTATACACAATATATAATTTAATTAAAAATAATTAAATTATACATACCATATGACGCTCATCAACCGCAGAAGAGTTGGAGCCACCAGTGTGGTGCGCGCCCGTGCCGTCCCCCCCGGACATGCGGTTTCTTGACGCAGTCCGAGAGACCTCCTGCCACTCAGGTGTGTCCCACCACTCAACGAGCTGGTCCCACACAGGGCCAGGAATCCACTCGGGGGGTGTGTTCCCGAGTCTACCCTATCTGTGTGGCCCCCAGCAGTCTCATTAGGGTCTGACAAGCCTGCTGAAGTAACCCGTTATAGCCAGTGCGGGCAACATGCTCCCATGCAGCATCCACAAAAGTGGTCTAGTCCTCCGACCATGTATAATGAACCTGCAAAAAAAAAAAATATTATTACAGATGAATATTTAACATTAACATTAATTTAATAAATATACCTACCGTGAACTCTCGCCATAATAAATTCATATGCTCACGGGGCACGTGAGACCATGTAGGCCATGCCCCATGCATACACTTTCGGATCGTCCCCGCTATCGTGCGGGGGACGTCCTCCTGCTCAAATCTGCACCAAATATAAATTCATATTATGATATTTTGAATTATAAATAAATTATAAGAAATAATTAATGCATATACTTACCTTCTTTCATACACACTAACTGCTCTGTGCAGTTCTCCCTCGGGTGGTGGAGGGAGAATTCTATTAGGCCATCGTGGCCTACGTCTCGATGTCAACGGGCTTGGATCGGCTGAAGGGATGGTGGTTGGAGGTGGGGAGATGGTGTCTAAATCAGCTGGGGGAATGGTGGCTAGATCAGGTGGGGAAATGGTGGCCGGACTGGGTGGGGGAATGGTGGTTGGAGGTGGGGGGATAGTGGTGGGAGGCAAAGGGTCAGTGGGTACAGGTGGGGCAGGTGGTAATCGTCGGGGGGTCCTACGAGGAATGCCTCCTCGAGAACTGATATTTCGAACCATAGCTGTAAAAATTTAATATAATTGGATTATATATAATAGATTAATAGATATATTTAATAATTGAATATATACTTCACATTTACAATTATTCATCATCGTGATTACCATCATCCGTGTAATATTCTTCTTCTTATTCTTCTGTACCAGAATCTTGAAATTCTTCTTCATCTCGCTCATCATCATTCTGTCCTTCCTCAACTTCATTATCATCGTCATCAACGTATTCTATTTTCAATTGAACTAACTCTGTGTCATCATCCTCGAGTATTGGACTAACTCGTTCCACTTTGGAAGGATCTTCTTCTTGATAGAAGTTATTTGCTAGCTCATTCTCTCCAACTATCGGGTCAATTTTTTCTCTGGCTTTAGTCTTACAGACTACACACCAATCTGCCCAATCTTTCTTTCGAGACGGATACTGCATATAATATACTTGTTCAGCTTGAGATGCCAATATAAATGTCTCATTTGAAGCCAATTTTGATTTGTAATTGACCTCGACCAGCTGTTTATACTTTGGATGAACTCTCATGCCCCTATCGCTTGTATCGAACCAATGACATTTAAAAAGGGCAACTAATTTACATCCGAAAAATTGCAATTCAATGACTTCTTCCAATAGTCCGTAAATGTCAACATCACATTCAACATATGTTGTCCTTTTGACGCAGACCCCGACATTCATAGTCTTTTTTGTAGATGAATATTCAAGTGTGTGAAATTTATATCCATTGATAAAATAACCATTATAACACTGTACAAGTCGTGCCGGTCTGCTAGCATACTCAAATATTTAGTTATCTATTCTGTGCGTAATTTATAGTTCGCCTCTCTATTCTGTGCTGTAAGCTTGAAACCAATTAGGGAACTCACGATTCCGTAATCTTACTAATTACTCATCATTGTAAATTGAGTATTTTGTCATCATCTCAATGTCAAATATTTCAATGAACTTCTCAATCTCTGGACAGTTTAGTAAAATGTACAAGTAGGCCAAATGGTACCTTCAACTGCGGCGGTGTTTTTTATGCTTCTCACCATCTCAATGTCAAATATTTCAATGAACTTCTCAATCTCAATCTCTGAGCAGAATGTTGAAATTTCTTGAATTATATATGCTTCTGATATGAAACCTTTAACCGCGGCGGTGTTTTTTACTTTTTTTTCAAACGATTCATGCATCTTTCAAATAAGTACATCCACCGGTATTGAACGGGACCACCAACTCGTGCCTCGTATGCCAAGTGTATCGGTAGATGCTCTATCGAGTCATAAAATGCAGGAGAGAAAAACTACTCCAGCTTGCATATGATTTCAACAATATTATTTTCAAGTGCTGACATATCTTCAACTCGAAGTATTTCTAATAATTAATAATTAAAATAATAATAAAAAAAAAACCCTAATCAAACTATGATTACCCTGATCACAATTTGATTAGGGGTTAATTACCCTAATCAAGTAATTGATTAGGGTAATTAACCCTAATCAAGCAGTAGCCGGCATCACTGCTGGCTACTGTTCGAACATGGTTTGGGGCCAATGGTAATCGGCCCCAATGAGCGCCGACCTGGTTGACGCCGGCGCGGAGAGGGACGGTCGGGTCAACGTCAGTGTGGAGAGGGTCGGCCGGGTCGACGCCGGGGCGGAGAGGGTGGCGGGGATATATTTAACAGTGGAATGAAAGGGAGAGGAGAGGTAGCATACCGAAAGGGAGAGGTTCACCTGCGGCGATTGACGGCGGCGGCAACAGGCAGCGACCCCGCGGTAACTCGGCAGCAACGGATGGCGGTGGTAATAGGCGACAGCGGCGAGCAAAGAAGAAAGAGGAAGGGTCGGGCGTGAACGCAAATAAAAAGGATTTTCACCGATGGCTCGAGGGCCGTCGAAAAATCGTGGATCAATAATTTTATTATCACCGACGGCGCTGGTAGCCGTCGGTTAAGAGTGTTTTAATATTCGCGCTGTGTTCGTGGCATTAAACAATAAGCGACCGCCGCCTCCAACCGTGGCTACTGAGTTATTCATATCACCGACGGATGGATATAGCCATGGCTAATAACTTTTTTTATTACGTGCCACCGTGCACGCCATCAAATATGAGCGACGGCTGTAAGTGAGTCGCGGCTGATTTGGTTACTCACATCACCAACGGCTCTAGCGCTCCCCGCTAAGCCGTGACTAATAACTTATTTTATTTTGCGCGCGCTACGCACCATGAACTATGAGCGATGGATATGGCTGGGAGTATGCGAGCCGCACCTGATTTGGTTACATCAGCCATGGTCGCTGCGGCCGACGCAAAGCTGTGAATGATTCTGACGGCCCAAGCGACCATCAATGATCCCCATGGCTGATATGGTATATTCTAGTAGTGAGGAGGAGGACGAACTCTCAATGGGGACGAAGAAGTCACCCTAGGCGACCGAGAGCGAGCCCACATGACGACCTTGGGCTCTTTAATCATTATATTATAAATTTAAAGTATATAATAAAACAATTGACACATTTTATGATTATGTAAAAATATAACTTATATAAATCTTTATTAATAATACATAATTGATTATAACATTATATTCACGTTGAGTTTAAACAATCATAAAAATGTAACAGTATCAAAATTGGTTTTCATAAGATAAAATAGAGAGAAAGTGGGCTTCAATTAAGAGAAAGAGAGGAAGTAAATGGGATTTGTTTAAGAGTGAGAACTATTAACCAAATTTAAAATAAATAAATTTGAAAAATCTCAAATTCCCATGTGCCGCGTGTCAATTTTGAACGTTGCTTATATAAATATAAGCAACTTTCAACCCATTATGGATTATAACTATTGAACAAGAATTATTGGGCTCGATCGAATTAGACCCAGTAGCGCCCCTCAACCCAACTTTCCAATTTTTCCAATTCAGTACACCACTTTTCGATTTGTTAGAAATCTATCCCACCGTCTATCCAGCGTCAAATTTGTCGTCTGAATGCTGACGTGGCTAATAATCTCTGTCTGTATTTAGACGTAATTTTTTTGAACTTATTTTATTTTCGATCCCACCAAACCCAGTTAGAATCAGGGTTAATTACAAAATATATCCCGATTTTTGATGTGTTTTCCTAATCTATCACCACTTTCCAATTTTTCTAATTCAGTATACCACTTTTCGATTTGTTACAAATCTATCCCACTGTCTACCTAGCGTCAATTTCGTCATCGGAATGCTGACGTAGCTAATAATCCCAGTCAGCATTAAAACGCGAACTTTAACTTATTTTTTTCGGTCCCACCAAACCCAGACCACGACAATTAATTAAAAAAAATTGATCTTTAAAATCGTCTGAGCATGAAGTGTGTGAGACTGAAAGTGATAAAGAAGAAACAACTGAAGAGAATGATGGTTGTCACAATTTAGAAAAAAATTTCTCTTCCGAGACTGAAAATGATGGAAGTGGTGAGCTTGTTAGTAAACCAGATACACCAGAAGTGATAAGAGGGAAAAGAAAGACAAGGATGCCAAAAAAATACAATGATTATGTGTGTAGCTCATATACACCCAAAACTCAGTTTAGAGAGAACAACCATGGATTTTCACTATATCCATTGGCTAAATATCTCAATTTGTCAGCCATATGAGTGGACCATAGATGTTATTTAGCATCCATTGATATCCACCAGGAGCCAAGAACATATGAGGAGGCTGCATTGAATCCGATCTCGAAGAAGTGAATGCAAGATTTACTAAAAGCTCTTGAAGAAAATAACACATTGATATTGTGTGAGCTACCACTTGGCAAATATCCAATTGGATGCAAATCGGTATACAAAACAAAATATAAGCAAGATGGAACTGTTGACAGGTACAAGTCAAGACTTGTAGCTAAAGGGTATTACCCAAATAGAAGGTATCGACTATCAAGACACTTTTGCTCCAGTGTCAAAACTTGCAACAGTGAGCATTACCTTGGTTATAGCTGCTGCTTTGAATTGGCCATTGTTTCAGTTGGATGTCAACAATGCCTACTTGCATGGAGACCTTGAAGAGAAAGTTTATATGAGAATGCCACCTAGTTATGGCAGAACAGGAGACCTGAGAGTTTGCAAGCTGAAAAAATCACTATATGGATTAAAACAGGCAGGAAGGCAATGGTTTTCGAAGCTGTCCTCAAAAATCAAAAGCCAAGGATACACTCAAAGCTATTGTGAACCTTGTATGTTTATTAAAAAATGTGACAAAGGAATAGTGATAGCTCTGGTATATGTAGATGATATAATTTTAACTGGTTCAAATGAGGAAGGCATAAGAGATCTCAAGAGATACTTGAATGACCAGTTTAAAATTAAAGACTTAATTAGGAAGGTTGACCAACTTCATAGGTCTAGATGTTCAAAGAACCAGTAAAGGCATCCATATTAGTCAAAGAAAATACATAATTGATTTGTTGGAAGGAATGAAGATGCTTGACTGCAAGCCTAAATCAACTCCAATGGTTTTGAATAACAAAAAACAAAAAGAGGCTACTAAAAGTGGGGATGTTTTTGATGATCACACTGCTTACAAGGCATTGATTGGAAAATTACTCTATATAATAGTGACTAGGCCAGATGTCATGTACCGTGTACACCAGCTTAGTCAATTTGTAGAGAACCCAAAGATAATGCATTACCAAGCTGCACTGAGGATCCTAAGATACTTGAAAGGAACAGTGGGTTTGGGTTTGTTCTACTCATCCAATGAAGGGACACTTGTAATAGGTTACTCGGATGCTGATTGGGGGAGTTGTCCCTTGTCAAGAAAATCCATTTCTGGGTACTT
This sequence comes from Canna indica, assembly GCA_034359265.1. Taxonomy (NCBI): domain Eukaryota; kingdom Viridiplantae; phylum Streptophyta; class Magnoliopsida; order Zingiberales; family Cannaceae; genus Canna; species Canna indica. Next base: position 53,412,434 of record CP136891.1, on the reverse strand, counting down.
AGTGAAGATAAGAACTTCCACTGTAAATTAAAAGTGCAAGAAGCAAGTGACTGCGAGTAGGTCGAGTGTAGAAAGCGAGCTTCGGGCCCTTTCTAGTGCAACAGCTGAAGTGGTATGGACTCTGAATTTACTAGCAGAAATGGAGATCAAACAAGAGATTGAGGTGCTAATGTACTGTGATTCACAAAGTGCCCTACATATTACCAAAAATTATGTGTTTCACGAGCGCACAAAACACCTCGAAGTAGACTGCAACTTCGTCCACGAGAAATTTCAAGAAAAATTGATCAAACCTTTGTATATATCAAGCAAGGAACAAACTACAGATATATTAACTAAAGCCCTACCAATCGAGTAGCATGAAAAGCTATGTTCCAAGTTGGGAATGGAGAACCCCTTCTCCATCGCACCAACTTGAGGGGGGTGTAATGAAGGATTAGTGAGAAATGGCAGGTAATAACGGCGACTGAAGACAAGTAATAAAGAGTTGTTTCTTAAGTAGGCCAAAGGGCATTTTAGTAATTGTACCTTTTAAGTTTCAAATGTATAAAAAGAGCGAACTGGCTCCCTTGACGCGGAAGAGTGAATGTATTCTTTGAACTTTACATTTTTCCATTTTTTCCCCTTTTGTAAGTTTTTCTTCTACAAAATATATTTTGAGATGAGATGTTGATTCATTAGATGAATGTGTTGATTTGAGTTCTTCAGCCCTTCCATGTTCGATTTATCATCACGTTTGTTTATCTATATATATAAAAGCAAAATGCAAACTTGCCATGTGGCACCCTTCAAAAGCTATGTTTGCTGACATGGCAATTTTAGGTTTTTTTCATATTTATTTAATTTAAATATAATTTAATATTTTTCTCTTTGGTTTCTCTTTGTTTAATGTCCCACTATCTCTCTCTCTACCCTGCGGTTTAATACTTATCTTTTAATTAAATTCCACCTCTTTTTAATTGGACATAACTTTCTCTCTCTCATTAGATCCACGTCTCCTCAACTTCCTCCATGATTTCATGCTCTAACTTTCTTGCTCTCATACGCCTCTCATTAGATTCACGTCTCCTCAACTTCCTCCATCTTTTAATGCTCTCCTTTAATTAAATTCCACCTCTTTTGATTGCATGTAAGTTTAGAGCACCTTCCTCTCCCAAACTCATGCATGCTTCTCTTGCTGAGCATGTAGCGGAATCTTCAGCTATAGTAATCTTATTGCAGTCAAGGTCAGTTCTTTATCAAGCCGTCGATCTAATCGCCAAAGCTGAAAGCCGCCGCCGTTGCAGTTCTCCAGTGAAACCCGACAACGACGAGCAGTGCGACGCAAGGACACTCAAACTTGCACCATTAGAGGCGGCCTCTGCAACCCGTATTCAAAAATCCTCAAGTTACAATTCTAGTGCGTAATCTTATTGCAGTCAAGGTCAGTCTTCTTCTTCTTCCAAGTTACAATCTTATTGTAGTATTCATCATCATCATCTTCTTCTTCTTCTTCTTATTCTGTTCTTCTCCTCCTCCTCGGTTCTACATATTCTACTTTTTGTTTCATCTTTCCAGGTTTTTCGGTGGGATCTGCAAGAAACCTGTACTGCAGCTTCCTCCTGCCAAGATTACATGAGCTAAAGGAACATTGAACATGAGATGTGCTCTAAATTTGTCTGGAAACATTTCCTCATGTAATGCAAGTTCACGCTCCAATTAACTTCTTCTTGCCAGTGCCCTGTAATTGTGCCCAATTATATTCTTCTTCTTCTTCAAGCTTGATTGAATGAGGAGCTCTCGGATGTTGCCTTCCCTGTGTTTGTTGATATGCACCGAGAAGAAAACCATACTGTCTGTGGACGACATTCTTGCACTCATATGGGACCGATACGATGGAGTAATTGGGTAGGCAAGTATAGGTCAGTGTTCCTGTGCAGGAAAAATTTGTGCTGCTTTATGTGGTTTTGATACCTTTGTTGTTTGGTTGGTGCAATTAACAAGGACGAAAAGTTTCGTCTTATTTAAATTTTGTAAATGATTTGAGGTAAAAAAATACTGTCTGCTCTGCTTTTATTCAATGATTTCATCCTGGCCGAAGGTTACAAACTTCACGAAGTTTATGCTTATATATATATATATGATGAGGGCGAATTCGATTGTGGAAATCTTTCACTTAAAATATCAGGTAATTTTTTTTCTTTATATTACATCCTACGTTTTGTTTGCTACTTCAGTAATTCTTGAAATAACAGCTTTTTGCTGACCATTGCATGTCTGTGAGCAAGCGAGTGCTCAGCCCTTCCTGATCTTGGGTCTGTTAGTAACAGCCTTAACCAGCCATTGATTCACTATTATCCTGATAGCTGTTTGCTAATATAATTTTCAAATCCTATTATGGTTCGCTTCTTGGTACGCACTTTCTGTTGAACAGATCGTTCATGCACACCGAAAAGAGCAAATGCTAAGCAGCTTATTTCCACATAGATAACAATGCTATTGATGTACTTGTGTGTGAATTGTTTCCTTCGTTTGTATATTAACTAAAGGCATTTTCTAGGAATCATTACTTTAGGTAATTCAATTTTTGAAAAATATCCGAAATAAGTTTTCAACAATGGTCATAGCTACTTTGGATAATGTCAATTGACCTTGAACACCAATAATGTCGCACGATAGCATCAATTTAGTGAATAGTATGTCATCTTCACATTGTTTTATAATTAAGTTCATTAAATAATGCCCATTTGCTAATTATCTTTAGTGGTTAATGGAAGTATGCTTTCCTCAAACACATTATCTTGCATTGCTAATTTTAGATATGTTCACTTGACAATGGTACCTATGAAATATATGTTCGGCTATCAAGTTCATGTTTGTTTTCTTCCTTAACTTCTAACAATTTTAAGGCCATAATGTGAAAGAATAATTAATATTGTTAATATTAGGTAAGACTATATTTAATATTGTATGATTTTTTATATTATAATTTCTTTGTTGTCGATATATCTCTATTTGACGCTTTTATTGCATAGTCATAAATTTTTAATCCCTTGACCTATTTAAACATAAGATTGTGTTTTCTGACTCAAATTGCAGTGTACATGCATACATTTTTTTTTCAAACATGAGCAATCAACTAAGGCTACATTATCGCAAAATATTTTAGATGATTTATTTTTTTCCACTAATAATCATAAATTGCACTTATCTTAGAGGCATCTACGGCTTCCATTATAGAGTAACCAAAGGTATATACATAAATTGATACATATATGAGCGTTTGGTCTTCATCTAAGAATGTTGCTTATATATAATAAGTAAATTTCAATATTTCTTTTTATATTAAAACAAATTTGAATGTTTCTTATATATAGATTAATATTAATTATTAATGCAAGATAATTTAATTTTTATACCTTAATAAAAAGCTTTTTATTTTGTATTTTTATATTAAATTTGATTATTATTTATAATTATTTTTAATTAAATTGTATAAATATACTTGCAATAAGTTTTGACGTTGTGAATTTACTTTTTGCTTATTTTTTCGTATTTTTAATAATTTATTTACGTGGAAGTTGATTTTTTTCATAGAAAACTATTTTTGTTGTTTTGAATTTCGTATTTATTATTATTTTGAATAAAAATTGAGAATATTTTTTAATGTAATGAATTATTTTTATGTTATTTTTTTGATTTATTGAAATATCATTTTTTTTAGATTTGTTTCTCCTTTAAGAAACACTACTGGAATAATGGGCATCAGCAACGGCGTGCAACGGCGCCAACTGTTGCAACGGAGCCGTGACAGAAAATTGCGTCGCTGATAACTTAGCAACGGATCAGCAACGGCCGCTCAGGCCGTTGCTAAAAATATTATTAGCAACGATTTTGCCACGGACACGGAGCCATTGCTGAAAATATTAATAGCAACGGCTAGTGAGTCAATAGCAATGCTGTTAGTAAAAGACCGTTGCTAAGTCGTTGCTGTAGGTCATCAGCAATGGCTTTCGATACACTTTTAGCAATGGCTTTCCCACGGACAGCCGTGGGAAAGCCGTTGCTGATGATGTAAACTTGAAAACGAAATTTTTTTAAAATTCTAAATTTTCATTGATACATTGATACATTATCTGATACATAACTCACACACCCATACACTCATACACACATTCATTTACACATCACAAATACATCAAGATATACATCAAAATAATTATACTTATATTTATAATTATCCACAATAGTATAAAAACTATTCAAATACAAAATTGAAATATCAATATCCAAACAAAATAAATTAAACAAGTATAGTATCTAAGTAACAAAGTCAATATATAAAAAATCTCACGATGATGATGGAGGATGGTCTGGATCATATGGCGGGGTCTGGAGTGCTTGAGTGTACACCAGCGTGGACTGACTCGAGGATGATGGATCAGATGATGCCGAAGAGATGCCTGCTCCGGGATGACTTGACATGTTGCGTAGCATAGCATGCATCTCCGCCATCATCTGACTCTAGCGCTCCATCATCTCAGTCTGACGCGCGATTGTCTCCTCTAGTGTCCCTATCCTGCTACTATGATAATAACTGCATCTGGAGATGGACGGCCGCTCACCAGCGACCGGAGGGGTTATTTGGATGTCTTTGTATGCAAGTACCTTAAAACAAGTGAGATCAAAATTTGATGAAAGAGGTAAAGAAGCAGTTTTTATGGGTTATCGTAACACCCAGAAAGGTTACAAAATATATGAAATAGAAACAAACAAGCTCACAATATCAAGGGATGTGTTATTCATAAAGCACATATTTCCTTTTGATGAAAAAGGTGCAAACAAAATAGTGTATCCAATTCCTCTAGGTTTAGTAGACAGAAACTTTGAAGAGATTGGGGATACACATATAGAGAAATAATGTAGAAAAAGACTTGGATTTAAATCAGGTTTTGGAATGCATACCTGGACATGAAGTGTGTGAGACTGAAAGTGATAAAGAAGAAACAGCTAAATAGAATGATGGTTATCACAATTCAAAAAAAAATTTCTCTTATGAGCCTGAAAATGATAGAAGTTGTGAGCTTGTTAGTAAACCAAACACACCAGAGGGAAAAGAAAGACAAGGATGCCAACAAAATACAATGATTATGTGTGTAGCTCATATATACCCAAAACTCAGTTTAGAGAGAACAACCATGGATTTTCACCATATCCATTGGCTAAATATCTCAGTTTGTCAGCCATATCAGTGGACCATAGATGTTATTTGGCATCCATTGATATCCACCAGGAGCCAAGAACATATGAGGAGGCTGCATTGAATCCAATCGGGAAGAAGTGAATGCAAGATGAACTAAAGGCTATTGAAGAAAATAACACATGGATATCCAATTGGATGCAAATGGGTATACAAAATAAAATTTAAGCAAGATGGAACTGTTGACAAGTACAAGTCAAGACTTGTAGCTAAAGGGTATATACCCAAATAGAAGGTATCGACTATCAAGACACTTTTGCTCCAGTGTCAAAATTTGCAACAGTGAGGATTACCTTAGCTGTAGCTGCTGCTTTGAATTGGCCATTGTTTCAGTTGGATGTCAACAATGCCTACTTGCATTGAGACCTCGAAGAGGAAGTTTATATGAGAATGACACCTGATTATGGCAGAACAGGAGACCTGAGAGTTTGCAAGCAGAAAAAATTACTATATGGATTAAAACAGGCATGAAGGCAATGGTTTTCGCAGTTGTCCTCAAAAATCAAAAGCCAAGGATACACTCAAAGCTATTGTGAACCTTATATGTTTATTAAAAAATGTGACAAAGGAATAGTGATAGCTCTGGTATATGTAGATGATATAATTTTAACTGGTTCAAATGAGGAAGGCATAAGAGATCTCAAGAGATACTTGAATGATCAGTTTAAAATTAAAGACTTAGGAAGACTGACCTACTTCCTAAGTCTAGAAGTTCAAAGAACCAGTAAAGGCATTCATATCAGTCAAAGAAAATACATAATTGATTTGTTGGCAGGAATGAAGATGCTTGACTGCAAGCCTAAATCTACTCCAATGGTTTTGAATAACAAAAAACAAAAAGAGGCTGCTGAAAGTGGGGATGTTTTTGATGATCACACTGCTTACAGGGCATTGATTGGAAAATTACTCTATATAACAGTGACTAGACCAGATGTCATGTATAGTGTACACCAGCTTAGTCAATTTGTAGAGAACCCAAAGATAAGGCATTATCAAGCTGCACTGAGGATCCTAAGATACTTGAAAGGAACAGTGGGTTTGGGTTTATTCTACTCATCCAGCGAAAGGACACTTGTAACAGGTTACTTGGATGCTGATTGGGGGAGTTGTCCCTTGTCAAGAAAATCCATTTCCGGGTACTTAGTGAAGATAGGAACTTCCACTGTAAATTAGAAGTTCAAGAAGCAAGTGACTATGAGTAGGTCAAGTGCAGAAAGCGAGCTTCGGGCCCTTTCTAGTGCAACAGCTGAGGTGGTATGGACTCTGAATTTACTAGCAGAAATGGAGATCAAACAAGAGGATGAGGTGCTAATGTACTGTGATTCATAGAGTGCCCTGCATATTACCAAAAATCCTATGTTTCACGAGTGCACAACACACCTTGAAGTAGACTGCTACTTCGTTCGCGAGAAATTTCAAGAAAAATTGATCAACCCTGTGTATATATCAAGCAAGGAACAAACTGCAAATATATTAACTAGAGCTCTACCAATCGAGCAGCATGAAAAGCTATGTTCCAAGTTGGGAATGGAGAACCCCTTCTCCATCCTACCAACTTGAGGGGGGTGAAATGAAGGATCAGTGAGAAATGGCAGGTAATAACGGCGATTGAAGACGAGTAATAAAGAGTTGTTTCTTAAGTAGACCAAAGGGCATTTTAGTAATAGTACCTTTTAAGCTTCAAATGTATAAAAGGAGCGAACTAGGTCCCTTCGCGTGAAGAGTGAATGTATTCTTTGAACTTTACATTTTTCCATTTTTTCCCCTTTTGTAAGTTTTTCTTCTACAGAATACATTTTGAGATGAGATGTTGATTCATTAGATGGTCATAGCTACTTTGGATAATGTCAATTAACCTTGAACATCAATAATGTCCCACGACAGCATCAATTTAGTGAATAGTATGTCATCTTCACATTGTTTTATAATTAAGTTCATTAAATAATGCCCATTTGCTAATTATCTTTAGTGGTTAATGAAAGTATGCTTTCCTCAAACACATTATCTTGCATTGCTAATTTTAGATATGTTCACTTGACAATGGTACCTCTGAAATATATGTTCGGCTATCAAGTTCATATTTGTTTTCTTCCTTAACTTCTAACAATTTTAAGGCCATAATATGAAAGAATAATTAATATTGTTAATATTAGGTAAGACTATATTTAATATTGTATGATTTTTTATATTATAATTTCTTTGTTGTCGATCTCTATTTGACGCTTCTGTTGCATAGTCATAAATTTTTAATCCCTTAACCTATTTAAACATAAGATTGTGTTTTCTAACTCAAATTGCAGTGTACATGCATACATTTTTTCTTCAAACATGAGCAATCAACTAAGGCTACATTATCGCAAAATATTTTAGAGATGATTTATTTTTTTTCACTAATAATCATAAATTGCACTTATCTTGGAGGCATCTACGGCTTCCATTATAGCGTAACCAAAGGTATATACATAAATTGACACATATATGAGCGTTTGGTCTTCATCTAAGAATGCTGCTTATATATAATAAGCAAATTTGAATATTGCTTTTTATATTAAAACAAATTAGAATGTTTCTTATATATAGATTAATATTAATTATTAATGCAAGACAATTTTTAATTTTTATACCTTAATAAAAAGCTTTTTATTTTGTATTTTTATATTAAATTTCTAGTAGTGAAAACATAATATAATATTTCTAGTAGTGAAAACATAATATAATATTTCCAATCAAAGAAACTTTTGTAGTTTAAAATTATTTAATATATTTTTTTCTATTTTTTCTCAAATTTTTATCATATATCTAAATTATATTTAATATAATGTTACCATTTCTTTTGTGTGTATTTTGATAGTTGAAATCTATGTAGATTTTATTATAATTTGTTTTGATTTTTTTCATGTAGAATATTATTACTATTAAGATTTTATTAAAAGAAACTTTATAAAATGAGTATACTTTGAAACAAAATATGTATAAGTATATAGAAGCATTATTTATGTATTGAAGTCAATTTTTCCTTAAAAATATTACATTAATATTTTATTCTTTGTATGAGTATAAATTTTATTGTATTTTTCATAAACATTTATTTTTATGCTTAGATTTTTAATAATAAATTTATAATGATGTTATGTATTTGAATAAAATATTATTTACAATTTATAAATGAAACTTGTAATGTTATATTTAAATTTATTTAATTATTTATTATTATTTAAATAAAATTTTATTTATTTATATATATTTGCGCAACGCGCGGATTCGACTAGTATAAATATAAATAGATAACACAAGAACTCGAGAATAAATATTAGCCATAGGAATGAGTCGTCTCCATTGAGGATACAACCCATCTGCTCCTCCCTTCAAGTATAAAAGGGAGGTTGCCTACCATGAAGCATTCAGCTGCTCTCATTTCATCAATTCTTCCTCGTTCAATAAAAGAAAACTTGGGGGTCCGAGGAACGGTCTCCACCATCTCAGGAGCTCTCGTCAACCAAAGTAGAAAAATAATCAATGGCTTCAGAAGCCAGATTTATGTTCATTGGATTGTTATTCTTAATTCTAAAGGCTGCAAGTGCACAGCAGTTGGGTGAATACAATGTGAAGGCTTATGGAGCTTCAGGAGACGGCAAAACTGACAGCACAAAGGTGAGCAGGATGTTAAATGTGTATGCATGTTTCTCTTTATATATTAATTATCTCAAATATATGGAGCTTTGGTGCCTATATAAAATTAAAATGAAATCATATATGTACAACTATAGGCTTTCCAAGATGCCTGGAAAGAATCTTGTGCTACGGAAGGGAAGCCAAGGATTGTGATCCCTGAGGGAAAGTACTTAGTCGGCCCCTTGGTCTTCGAAGGGCCTTGCAAGGGCACGCAGGTGATAGAATTAAGAGGAGAACTACTCGCATCAACAGATCTCAGTAGTTATGAAAGTAATTGGATTCAGTTCGAGTACATCGATGGGTTGATCATCACGGGCAATGGCAAATTCAATGGACAAGGAGCCATAGCTTGGCCTCATAATGAATGTCCAAAGAGATGGAGCTGCAAACTTCTACCCACGGTACGTAGCATCTCGATCATTTTATCATAACTCATCTCATTGATTATATATTACATACATTATTTGTATATATATGATCGAATTAACTGCATGGGTCTATCAAATTATATATATTTTTTTCAAATAAAATTTAATTTATTGCTCTAGGAATTAGGAAAAGACCACTTGAAATCGATCCAGATGCAACAAAATTTTGGTAAGATAAAAAATTATCTGCTAAATAGGATCAAATTGGATAACTAATATATTTGAAAGTTTTGGAGTTGAAATTCTTTTTATATTTTTAATTTCATAATGTTATGAATAAATAATCTATTTTTTGTAATATTTTGTGAGATTGATAAGATTTTTTATTTTTTTATAAAAAAAATAGATTATTTATTTCATTTCTTTTATAATCAATGTTTTATTTTCAAAAAAGAAACAAGAACAACAGAAAAAAAAAAAAAAATCATTTTTGACAAGTCTTCTAAACCAAATATTTGTTTCATATAGAATAACATAATAACATATCTTCATCTACTTCATGTTGCAACGCAGTCCTTGGTTTTTAGCAATGTCACCGAAGCTACCATCACAGGCATTACATCACTTGATCCAAAGTTATTCCACATGCAAGTATTTAGATCACACGACATGACGTTCAACTCCATCTGGGTTACAGCTCCAGGAGACAGTCCAAACACTGATGGCCTCCATATCGCCGAGTCTAGCAACATTGTGATCAATAATGCAGTCATTGGCACAGGTGACGATTGCATCTCCATTGGCCCAGGGAACAGAAATTTGAGTATCTCCGGTGTGACTTGCGGCCCTGGCCATGGCATTAGTGTCGGAAGTCTGGGTAAGACTGCAGGCGAGAATGATGTTGTCGGCTTAACAGTGACAAACTGCACCTTCGTTGGAACATCCAATGGACTGAGAATCAAATCATGGCAATCTTCAGTATCTGCCTTGAAGGCTAGCGGCTTCCATTATGAGGATATCGTAATGAAGGATGTCTACAATCCCATCATTATAGATCAAGAGTATTGTCCGTATGTGTCATGTCCTGAAAAGGTATTCATATATTCAAGCTTTTGATCTATAATACGGTGGATAAAATTTGATATAATTAATATATCAAATTAAATTGGTACGTACATCTACATTCCATATACATGATGCATGCATTATTCGTAAACCAAAATATATTATTAGTCGTAACAATATAAATCATGCATTGTACTAATTTTAAATCATAATCTAGTGGCTTATTTTATTCCCTTATTCTTCTTTTGCTTAGGACCCTTCTCTAGTAAAGATCACCGACGTCACGTTCAAAAACATACGGGGCACTTCTCTCGCGGAGGAAGCTATTAAACTTGTATGTAGTGCATCAAATCCTTGTGAAGGTGTGCAGTTGCAGGACATACACTTTGAGTACACTGGTGACAAGCCGAATGCAAATTTTAAATCTACTTGTGTTAATGCCCACGGTTCCTCCAACGACAATGTAAATCCCGACTCCTGCTTTTGATATTTAGGCCTTGTGTCTATGAACTTCAATTGGACTTCATCCGTCATCTTGTATCTATAAAAAAGTTTTGTATTATTTGCAACCGCAGCATGAAAGATACATATAATTTTTCCAATGCATTTAATAAAGAAAGATGACGTTAGACCATGATGGAGTTGATTATGCTGAAATCACCCACTCTACTTTGTATTGATTATGCTGAAATCTTCCCCTCTAGACAACTCTTGACATACGCTTCCATTCTTTGAGCATGAACTTGAAAAAATTGACTGGTCTTTTTGTGAGTTGAACATCCACACTAGACGGGGATGTTTTACGCTAATTCTTATGCCTAATTTCGGTTTCAACGGTTTTTTGAGTGATTAGGCAAACACAAGTAATTAACTAAGTGAAGAAGCAAAAATGTAAAGCAATTAAGAGCAAACAAGCAATGGCAATTAAACAAATGAATTTAATTATAGTGGTTTAGTAACCCGCACTACAACAGATAAGACTTGTAGCCACGAAATATTACCCACGAATCATCAATTGGGAATAAGACATACCCAAGTGTTGTTAGACATACGTTTTCTTCTGGGGACCATCATGCCTGTCTGTCGGTACCAGTGCCTCCTTTCGGAGCACCTCATCTACAACCTGAGCAAAAGAAGTGTCATCTGTGTAATGGATCAGTTTGACGATTTGCGACCGCAACCCCTCAACAAACCTCTTGACCCTAGCGGTCTATATGGCTATCAAAGTGGGATCGTACTACAAGAGTCAAGTGAACTCCATCTCATAATTTGTCACCGACATACTGCCCGTCTGACGCAGTAGCTCGAACTCTTTCGCCCGCCTGTCCCGGACGCTCATCGGTAGATACTTCTCCACCATAGCAGCTCTAAACTCCTCCCAGGTAGGGGATAGTGCATCTGCTGCTCTGCGGTCCCTTTAGGTGTGAAGCCAATCCTTGGTTGAACCTCGCTATAACCCGATCAGTCGAGCGGTCATCTCAGAAGAACAACCAAGCTCCCTGCATAGCTCATAGCAATCTCCCAGGAAACTGGTGACCTCCACCCGCTGATCTGTCCCTGTATACTCTGGTTGCCTAAATGCAACAAAATATACATATGAAGATGCTCTGGGGGCTCTGACCATCAGTGCCACTAGCTGGACCACCTCTGGTGCTGCGGGTACTGTCGGTACCTACTGTGGCTGTTGTCTCAGCTCTTGCTCCCTGCAGAGTGCCTCTATTAGCTTAGCCACTCGGGCCTACAACTGCACAACCATGGGATCCTGTCCCACCTCCTCCCGGACCTGCGGTGGTCTCCCACGACCCTGGCCCCGGCCTCGGCGCTCAGTGGAGTTGCTATCACTACTGCTCCTTGCAGCATCAAAGACCTCCATCAAGCTGGAATCACCAAAAAGAAAACATCAATATTAGACAATTTAATTCACCTTAAGTCATTAAGTAACTCAACCACAAGTCGCGTTGAGGTGCAAACTTAGCCTATTGATCTCATAATATACCCTACCATATACTGACACGCTAGTAATGCCCTATACGGTGACAACTCTAGGTCATAGTCAAACTGAACCATATGCTCTGATACTACATTGTCATGCCCCAACTCAGAGTCACATGACCGGCCAGGGTATACATGCCTATACCACGCAGCCTAAACCAAGCACATGCCAACTCAATAATAAAACATAGCGGAAAGAAATAAGCAAGTTTTATTTCAAATGAAAAACCAAACAGAATTCATTAAAAGTAAGTTTAGCAAAATTATAAAGTGCGGAAATAATAAATCGGTTCAACGGTTCAATTACAATGAAATCTGAAATAAAGATATGAATGTCCCCAAGGGACTACAACTCTAAAACACTAAAACATAAGTGCATGACTAACTACCAAAAACTCGACTACGACCCCTAATTAGGACTGCTATGAGATCATGTGGCTCATCTGCCCTCCAGCTGGGCCAAGTGCTCCAGCCCACCTTACCGGTCAGGCTCTGCAAAACAAAAATAAAATGACAATGGATGAGTTCAAAAGAACTCAGTGAACGGTTCTACCAACCCTCACTAGAAACCAAACACATATATGAAGCATAAAGCAAAAATGGTTATCTAGCGACCACCTGCCCGAAGGCAGCCAAAACCCAAACGGTGAAGATTAACAGGCCAAAGCCTTCCATGCCCTAAGGCAACAAACATACTAGGATAATCGGGAAGGCTCTCCGATCTTATCCTAATATAAAGAAACTCGGGAGCAATCGAGATTGGCCCATCCGAACTTGCTCCACGAGACGCGTAGGAACAATCGAGAATCGCCCATCCGAACTTGCCCCTTTAAGATATCACAAAAATAATCGGGATTTGACTGTCTGAACTTATTCCTTAAAAGCACCTCGAGAATAATCAAGTAGGCCCTCCAAACTTATTTCATGATGCCAAACCGGAACAATCGGGATTTGCCCTTCCGAACTTGTTCCAATAACGTAGGAGTAATCAGGATTCGCCCATCCCTTACCCCTTTTAAATATAGAATCTTGGGAACAATCAGAATTTGTCAATATGAGCTTGTTCTACAAGATACGCAGGAACAATCGGGATTTGCCCATCCAAACTTGTTCCACAGGTTGGGAATTAACCATCCAACCTTTCGGGCCTAGCCCGCAATCCGGCTCCTCAACGAGCCTCTCTGTCATTCATAAAGATATGGTGCATCGTGATCTAAGTCAAGTCTCTCCTACGGTGTCTTAGGGGTGTCCAAATTGGGAAGTGTCTCAGCACTCCAATACCCGACCCCAACTCCTAGACCCGTAATGTCATAACCCGTGAGGTTTTATTTCATGCATAATTTTATTTATTAGTTCATAACAAATTATGCTGACCCCTTGGTCAATTTTATTTATGCAATTAAAATTTAGATCATCAAGATTAGGGTTTTGTTTTAGCTTTCTGTTATGCCTGAAACTGATGTATCTAACCCAAATCTAATCTCCAGAGTAGGTCCTATGCTTCCAAACTATATTTTCTGGTCGAAATAATAGGTTACACAACTATGTTCAGAGAAATACCCACACCACAGCAAGTATTCTAAAATCAACACAGAATCATCATCTCAGCATGAATTTCCAGCAACATTAAATTTTTAGCATAGCATGAAAATAAATCCGAAATTTATAGAAATTAGATCCTTAATTATCATCAAAATAGAATACTAATTTTTAGATAGATCTCTCAAATTTCATACTTATTAAACAAGGCTAACAAGCACCAACAACATCATAAACAAGAAACAAGCATCATGATCAAGAACCCTTCTTCAAGAACCTTCATGGCATCAATAGCAAAATCTTAATTTTGTAAAACATGATTTCTATCCAAAAATCACAAATTAATTACAAGACATGCTTGGACATATAGGAACTCGATTTGATAAGCAATTTAAGGTATGGATCTCAAGAACGCCAAAAACTCTCACTTAGGCATGTCACTAAACACCTTGAGGGCACCCTCGTCTCCACCTTGAACGAGCACCCCTAGGATCATCCTAGGGCTGCCGAACCCCATAGGGTAGGGTTTAGGGCTCCCTCAAACACGGCAAACAAAAGGAACGGCGATAATTCGAGAGATCAACGGAAAACAAAATAAGAACATCCAAGCCTCCAAAAATGGCTTCAGGAATTCGAAGAAACTCGAAAAGAATGAGGGTAAAACCACTCACATGAATAGGGAGGATGATTAGAGGAGAAATCCCGGACGACGACCCTCGAATTCGGCTTCAAGAGATGGCGGCTCGGCTCCACCAAGGAAAAGAAGTGGGCGGCGGCTCTTCCTCAAGCTACCGGCTCCAACAAGAGGAAGAAGAGGGCAGCGGCTCCTCCTCAAGCCATGACTTGGCTTCCAAGGTAGAGGAAGAGGAAGAAGAAGAAGAATGGGCTTGGCTTTGGCGGCTAGGCTCGATGGCTCCAAGAGGAGAGAGAAGAGGGGCGGTTGGCTGGCAGCTGACTTGCGGCTAGCTGGTGGCTCCTCTTCTTCAATTGGCTTGTGCAGCTCCAATAGGGAGCCACAAGCCAAGGGGAGGGGGGTTATATGCTCCCTCCTCAACCATAACTCAACTAAATCCCATATTAAACCTGCATCCATCTCAAGCCGAACCTGAACCCGCTAACCCGATTTAACTTAATTAATCCTATTCCAATCCCATGCTACCACAAGCACCAATCATATGCATATACACTACAAGAAAACATAGCATCACCAACGGATTTGTTACCAACGGATTTAGTTTGTTGGTATTACCAACAAAATTATCAACGGATTAAAAAATTCCTTGGTAAATCAGTCTATAATTTTTTCCCTCTTCTATTTCAGCCGACCAAATATTCCCCCCCTACTAACTCACCAAAATACTATTTCCGCACTATATTTTTTTCAGCCCTAATACAGCGACCCGACAAATCCCTTAATTTTCCCCAACCGACAAACTCCCGCGCGACCTCTCCCTACGACACCTCCCCGTCTTGCGCGACCTCTCCTTGCGACACCTGCCCATTCCACGACCTCTCCATGCGACGCCTCCCCATTCTGTGCGAGCAAGGGAGAAGCTCGGAAATGGACACCAGAATGAGGAGGTACGCACCGCAGGCCAACCCAGACAGGACCAAAGTGTGGGCGGAACCGCCCCCGAAACACCACCACCCGCCAGAGTACCAGCATGGGGCGAAGGTTCTGGTGGTCTATTACCTCTGCCGCAATCGTCACCTCAAGCACCGGCACTTCATTGAAGTACCCCTCTCCTCCCCCGAGGGACTCTACCTGAGAGGTAATTCGAGTTGTTTTGCGCGAATGAAGAAGAAAAATGTGATCTTGAACATGTTGTGTTTGGTTTCTAGATGTGGTCGATAGGCTTAATGTGCTGAGAGGAAAGGGGATGGCAGCCACGGATTCCTAGTCTTGCAAGAGGTAAGACTCGTGAAGAGAGATTGAGAGAACCCTAGATTTTTTAGATTTCTTGGTTAACTGACGGAATGGTGGCGGTGCAGGAGCTACAAAAATGGATTCGTGTGGCACGATCTCTCCAAGGACGACCTTATCCTGCCGGTGCAAGGGAATGAGTATGTGCTCAAGGGTTCCGAGCTCGTGGATCAAACCCCTCAAGGTACATTGTCGATTCACGTCAATCCTCAATTATAAGATAAAGGAAAACATTTGCAATTTTATGACAGAACAAATGATTTTTTTTTGTTTCAGATAGAAACAATCAAGCTGCGAGCAATCTAAAATTTAGTCTATTTTTTTCATAAAGCAAGGGGTAGGCATTACGCTGTTGATTGATAGCTTCACTTCTTGGTATTACAATGGAATGGAAAGAGAACCTCAAATCTAATTTACTTATCCCTTACCCATGTTATAGGATCAAACATTTCCGCAGACATAAAAATCTTCAAAACTTGATAGTAAAGTAGGCAGGAGTTCAATATGTTGGATCTTCTGGAAAGTAACCTGCATATAATCTTCAAGTATGCAAATTTCTCTTAATTTATTTATATCTTAAATTCCGTAAATATTGCACATCATGCGCCAGGTCTCTTCCTGTTTAAACTTCATGATTCTGTAAATTTGTCTTAATCTTTTGTTAAGACTCATAGTTTTTCTTTGGTTTAGTTTGATCGTAAGTATTGAAAAGAGGATAAAAAATGAAGGATTACATACCAATCTGATTCTCTTTTTGCCATGATTGTTGTATCAAGATATCAAGTGGTACACCGTACACCTGCACCATCCTGTATCAACAAACAGCAGTAGAACTGGGTTGCAAAGTTATTTATCAAAGGAGGGTAGCAACTAATCCTAGCACCACATTGCCTAAAAATAAGAGTGTTTTCATTATTGCATGTTGTAAGTGAGGTGACTGTGCTGATGCACCCTTATGCTTCATGTGGCATTTTGCTGGCAGGTATGGACTGTCATCATCCCCCACCATGCCATTGGATAGAGTCCATAAAGAAAATTTGGGTAGACTTTATCTTTGAAGTGTCATAACAATTCAGCATGTAATCAATAAAAATTGTACCCAAGACCATCATATCTACCTCTTACAGGTTCATCATATGTCTAAATGTGCTATATATAGTATACAGATATGGTGCATGTGCTTGTGTATGAATTACTAAAAATAGCACTTAGACATTGTGGAATTGAGCAACTCAAGCTAGCTTAGTTGCCAAGCCTTTGGAGAGAACAGATAAGCGAGTAGTCGATCAGCTTCTCGTCAAGTTATTTTAGATGAAGTGCCGCTTGTTATGAGGGTACGTAGACAATTGAATCCTAGTACCTTTGATCATTTATCCATGTGTTTTAAGTTCAGCATCCCAACTGAAGTTGTCAATCCTCTTATTGAGATTCATTTTTGTGCTTGTAGATCTGTTATATGTGCAATAACAGACTATGTATGTTTTGTTACATCAAGGGGAGGTTACCTTGCCTTCTTTTTCAATTTCTCATGTTGGCTTGTTTTGTATTCTGTATTTTCTTGTGAAACAATTCTTCTTTTGAGGCATCATGCTCTTGTTTTCTTGTCAATTTTGAAATTTGGGTTTCAACGTTCTTTTGGTGGCATACTCTTATTAGACTCTGTATGTTCTTTTATATGTGGAATAAAGAATGCTAATTATACAGGAGCTACAACAAGCCTTGTTCAAGAAAGGACACACAAAAGGAGACAAATTCAGCTCAATTGAAGTGTCCTCCTAGGACTATCAAAATTACATCCTGCAAGCATTCCAGGAATGATGAGAATGAATCAATGATGTCCCCAGTTTCTGATATAAGAAACTCTTCTGTCAAGCCAGATACTTGCAAATCCTCACCACTCAGTTCTGTTAAATAATAGAGAAAGTGTGTATTTAAATGAAGAAACTCAATCAGTGTCTTCGACAAGTAGCAGAGGAAGAATAAAAGTGAAGAGGATATGATCGTAAATAAAAGGCCACGGGTAAGTTGGTTGACGTAGGGGTATAAATGTAATTTTAATTCAAAATTCAAAAGTTGTATATAAGCCAAAGCGCGAGAAGTGTAGGGTTAACTTTTCATTTTCGTTTTAGCTTTCTGTTTCATATAGAGGAGAAGACTAGTTGTGCCTGTGCAGTCTCCTTAATGTTCTTGTTTGAGCAATTGCTCTTTTACAAAAAATGAGAGATGATGTTTTCAGCTCTCAACATTGTTTGTTCTTAGCTCGATGATCTCCAGGTTATTCAACATGGTATCAGAGCAGGGGATCAGTGATCGCGATTGTTTTTCGGTGGCTGATTTGGATCAATTCGTTTGTGAAGCATATGCAGATCGGAAAGAGTGAAGTGTTTCCTTCAGATTAAGAGGTTTACTTACTTGATTCCTCAGTCGATTTATTTTCGATCTGCTTCATTTATTTGTTGATTTGTACATGGAGAGCTCAACCAACGAAAGCGGAGGAATCCTATCATTGGTGGATGATCCGATGTTTTTGAACAACAGCAATAACCCAGGTACTAGCTTAGTATCTGTCCAATTAAATGGGTGTGCCAACTATTTACCATGGAAAGAATCCATGTTGATGGCATTATCTGCCAAAAACAAATTGGGATTCATTGATGGAAACTTAAGAAATCCAGGATGTGATTTCGCGTCATATGGACAGTGGAGACGTTGTAATGATCTTGTCAGATCATGGATAACTCAGTCTATGAGTCAAGATCTGGCGAAGAGTGTGTTGTATACAAAAACAACAGAGAAGATGTGGTGTGATTTAGAGACCAAATTCGGTCAAAGCAATGAGCCTCGTGTGTTTGAGATTGAGACCCAAATTATAAACACCAGACAGTTAAACTCTTCAGTATCCTCATACTACACTCAGCTGAAGTCTTTATGGGATGAATTGGACTCAGCTGAACTTGAAGATAGGTGTTGTTGCTTGTCGGGAGTCAGGGCAAATGAAAAGAGAAGATTAAGACAATTCCTAATGGGATTGAATGAAAACTATGTCATTGTCACAGGTCAAATTTTGCTAATGAAACCTCTTCCAAGCATAGAGCACGTTTATTCTATGAAACAACAAGAAGAAAAGTAGCGAGAAATGGCTCAAAATGCTGCAGGGAATGTTGAAGCAGTAGCATTGAAGAGCTCATATTACAATTCAAATGGTGGTTTCAATAAAAAATTCAGAAATGCATCAGTTAAAAGAGACAAAGAATGTGAACACTGTGGCAAATTGGGGCACACCAAAGATAGATGTTTCAAGTTGCATGGCTATCCGCCAAGTCAAAAATTCTTCAAAGGCAAGCCACCAAAGATCTGGGAACCAAATATCAAGCAGAAAACAGCTAACAATGTGCAAAAACCAGAAGATGAGTGTCATACCAGTGGGAATGCTGAAAATTCACAGGCCTATGATGAGACAGACACTGGTTTCACTGAGAAGCAGCTGAACACATTAAGGAGCTTGTTGAGTGGAAAATTCTCTGAAGGAACCTCAGGATATCAGATATCCAATTGTGCAGGTAACTCTGCATGTTTTCTTACAAATAAATGTCTACATACTTGGATTTTGGATAGTGGTGCTACAGACCACATATCCACAGTTGATACAAAATTGCACGAACCAAAACAGCCTATAAAACCTGAATATGTAGCATTGCCAAATGGAATCAAAACCCAAGTAGCACATGTAGGTAAAGCAGTTATAAATGATCAAGTATCATTGAAAAATGTTCTTTCAGTCCCTAGTTTGAAGTTCAATTTGTTGTCCATTAGTAAAATCACCAAAGAATTAATTTGTTCAGTAACCTTTACCTCCACTCATTGTCATATCCAGGACCTTACTACCAAGAAAACTCTGGGGATTGGTAGAGAGAATCATAGTCTTTACTTGATGTCTGAAGCTGCCACCGAAAACTCACAAAACCAAGTTTTTTCAATTCTTCATGATAAATACTCTTTATGGCATATGAGGCTTGGCCATATGTCACACTCTAGAATGCTTTTGTTATCCAGTTCAATTCCTGATGTAAAGGCTTCGCCTAAGTTGCATTACAACATTTATCCTTTAGCCAAACAATGTAAATTGCCATTTCATTCAAGCATGATTTCATCTTCCACTCCTTTTAAGTTAATACATTGTGATGTGTGGGGGCCTTTTAAGGTCAAGACTCATTGTGGAAGTTCTTATTTTCTCACCTTGGTTGATGACTTTTCAAGAAGCTGTTGGACTTTTTTAATGGCTTCAAAAACACAAGTGTCAAGTATGTTAATAAACTTTGTGAACCTAGTGCATACACAATTCAATACTGTCATTAAGTGCTTTCGGACAGATAATGGTGGTGAGTTTTGCAATGCCACTTTGAAAAAAAAATTCTTAGAAAAGGGTATCCTACATCAAACTTCTTGTCCCTACACACCCCAACAAAATGCAGTTATTGAAAGGAAGCATAGGCACCTATTACAAGTTGCTAGGAGTTTGAAGTTTCAATCTCATGTACCTTTGAATTTTTGGGGAGAATGTGTACTAACTGCCACTTACCTCATAAATAGACTTCCAAGCCCTTTGTTAGGTAACAAGAGTCCTTTTGAGTTTCTCTACAACAAAACTCCAATTCTTAGTCATTTGAGGGTGTTCGGGTGCTTGCGCTATGCAAGTACTCATCATGAAGGCAGGGATAAGTTTGAAGCAAGAGCAAATCCATGTGTGTTTGTAGGTTATCCATATGCACAAAAGGGATACAAAGTTTATAACATCTTGACTCAAAAATTTCTTGTATCTAGAGATGTAGTGTTCACTGAAAATATCTTTCCTTTCTCAAAATCCAAAGCCAATGACACCTTGATTCCTATACCAGTCATACAAGAAGATGCCAATTCGGATGAAAATTTTTTGCTCAGTCCAATGACAATCATAGACATGTCATGTGATCATGCATTTAATCCTCCTGTTGGACAAAATCCTTTGAACTCAAATCATGATTCTAAAAACATTATAGAGCATAATTCTGCTCCAGAATCAAACTCACACAATTCCATTAAGCAACCAGTGATATCTACTCCACAATACCTTCTCAATCACCTTCTTTACCCATAGCTCAAAGAAAAGGGAAAAGAAAACTCAAAATACCTACAAGGCTGTTGGATTATCAGTGTAATACCATGAGGAAAGAATCAATCCCCACAGAAACATCCACCAAAGCAAACCACACATCTAGTCCATATCCTATTTCAAAGTACCTTTCCTTCCAAAACATAAATCTAGAAGACAAAGCCTTTATAACCCAAGTTGACCATCACACTAAGCCAAACACCTATGAATCAGCTATCCAAGATCCAATATGGATAGACTCAATGCAGGCAGAGCTACAGGCACTTGAGGATAATGATACCTGGGTCCTATGCGACTTGCCACTAGGGAAACACAAGGTAGGATGCAAATGGGTGTATAGAATCAAGTATAAACCAGATGGGAGTGTCGAGAGGTTTAAATCCAAATTGGTGGCAAAATGGTAGACACAAATTGAGGGTATTGACTACCAAGACACTTTTGCTCCAGTGTCAAGGTTCACCACTGTCAGAATGTTGATTTCCATAGCTGCAGCAAATGGCTGGAAGTTGTTTCAGCTAGACATTAATAACGCATACTTACATGGGGAGCTAAATGAAACTGTGTACATGTCTAAACCACCTGGTTATGGTGATGAAGGAGACGATAAAATATGCAAATTAAAAAAGACAATCTATGGATTAAAGTAGGCTGGAAGGCAATGGTACTCAAAACTTTCTTCTTGCATTATTTCATTAGGTTTCAGTCAGTGCAATAGTGATCCTTGTATGTATGTGAGGAAACAATTAGGGAAGGTCATCATAATTCTTGTGTATGTGGATGATTTGGTGTTAACAGGCACTGATGAGCTGGGAATACAAGAGATAAAGGTTTATTTGAATGATACCTTCAAAATAAAAGATCTTGGAGAGATGAAATATTTCCTAGGATTGGAAATTCAGAGGGGAGAAGAAGGTATACATGTAGGTCAAAGGAAGTACATCCTGGACTTGTTAAAGGAAATGAACTTAGAGTCTTGTAAGCCACAAGCAACACCAATGAAGGGGCATTCAAAGATTCATGAACTTGACCTGAGAAGTGCGCATGAGGATGAAGTGGTTGATGAGACTGCATTCAGGAGACTTGTAGGAAAGTTGTTGTACATAACCATTACTAGGCCTGATGTATTGTATGCAGTGCATTGTGTCAACCAACATGTACATGAACCAATGACAATACATTACAAAGTAGCAGTCAGGATAGTAAAATACCTCAAGGCTACACCTGGGTTGGGTTTGTTTTACCCATCCAAAACAGAGATAAGGATCACTGGTTTCTGTGATGCGGACTGGGCAAGTTGTCCTCTTTCAAGGAAATCAGTTACAGGATATTGTATGAAATTGGGACAGTCTTTGGTATCTTGGAAGTGTAAAAAATAGGCCACTGTTAGCAAGTCTTCAACTGAGAATGAACTGAGATCAATGTCCAGTGCTGCAACTGAGCTGGTGTGGTTGGCTAAAATGCTAACTGAGTTGGGTTTCAAAGCAAATGAACCAATAGATCTACTGTGTGACAATCAAAGTACGATTCACATAACGAAGAATACAGTCTTCCATGAACGCACAAAACACTTAGAAATAGATTGTTACTATGTTAGAGAGAAATATCAAGCTGGATTTCTTACTCCAAAGTACATACCAAGCAGAATGCAGGAAGCGGATATCTTCACAAAACCATTACCAAAAGAAAGACATCAGCTACTAGTTGACAAACTGGGATTGCAAAATCCTTTTTTGCCATCTCCAATTTGAGGAGGGAGTGTTAGATAATAGAGCAAGTGTGTATTTAATTGACGAAACTCAATCAGTGTCTTGGGCAAGTAGCAAAGGAAGAATAAAAGTGAAGAGGATATGATCGTAAATAAAAGGCCATAGGTAAGTTGGTTGACGCAGGGGTATAAATGTAATTTTTAATTCAAAATTCAAAAGTTGTATATAAGCCAAAGCGTGAGAAGAGTAGGGTTAACTTTTCATTTTCGTTTTAGCTTTCTGTTTCATATAGAGGAGAAGATTGGCTACGCCTGTGCAATCTCCTTAATGTTCTTGTTTGAGCAATTGCTCTTTTACAAAAAATGAGAGATGATGTTTTCGGCTCTCAACATTGTTTGTTCTTAGCTCGATGATCTCCAGGTTATTCAACAAGTTCACCAAATGGTGGAAGTAAAAGGATTATAGATACTTCTTCGGCCAATGGATCATCCATGAGGTTAGAGTCATTTAGAGAAAACAGAGAGAAGGTGTTCAAGATTGAAGAAAGTTGCGTATATTTCCCATGTTTGCTGACACTGGATTTTTATGGTCATTTGTTTCTTGCTCCTCATTTGTTCTATTTGTTCCGTCAGGCTTACTTCTGGAGCTCGGGTTATAATACAATCTAGATGCCGATCAGATGATAGTGAAGGTGGCTATGATTGACTACGGGAACCTATTTTTGACGTAACATGCCTCCCATTTCACTATCAATTGTTCTCTTCACAGTCGTGATTGGTTTCCGGCCTCTATTATTTTAGTAGTCAATTCTTAGTGGAGCTTAGTAATATTTTACTCAGGGATTGGAGTTTGAGTGCTACTTGTTCTTAATACTTATGCACCTTCATTGTTTTCAACTGTTCACTTTGGTTTGCAAAATTGCATGTAAGTATGTAACTATTTATTGGTCTGTTCTACATTTGCACATAATTAGATCTATAGAGGAACGGGAGAATCCATTGATGTGTTTTATTATGCGAGTAAAATATAATGTGATATAATTATGTGAGTTAAATTGATGTGTTTTATTATGCGAGTAAAATATAATGTGATATTTCTTCATACTTATGCTCACTAGATATTATTCTGCTTGAACTTAGGAGGTTGCTGATAACAAGTCCTATAGGATGTAACAGCTGACCCGACTCTTCCTCGTACAAAAGCTGTAAAGTGTGATGTTTGCAATCATCCAGAAGTTGAATTCTTCCAGGTAATCTTCCTTCCTAAGTTCTTCCACAAGAATTTAGTAAACAAACTCTTTGAGTCAAGCTGCTTTAACACTGACTTGCCTAATTTAAGAAATAAAGAAATCTTGATTTAGATGGTTCACTCTTCATCATTAAGTTGCTAAAGGGGGACAATATCTTCATCATTGCAGTCTTTACCAGAATTTTGGAGGGATCATCCGCTTGTAAGTAGTTTTTTCCTATTACGAGGTTTAATTATTTGACATATCTTCTTTATATTTTTGGAGTATTACACAATAGAATTATCCCATGATAACTTTCTGAACAACCCTTTTTTGGGATGTATTCCGACTTTGATGGAGGGGTAATGACTATTTGGTCTATCATTCTAACCAAGAGAATAGATTTATTCTTCAAAAAATGTATGACTAATGTTTCTTCTCTTATAGTGTTATTTATGTTTTTTATGAAAGAAATCTAAATTCTTTCTCATTTGTTATTCATAAATGAAACTAATTTATCTTCTTGACAATATTAAAGATAACAAGAATGGTGTAGGTAAAACCTTGTAACAAGAATGAGGAGGATAGGGATTGTCGGTTCCTTAGATCTACTAATTTTAGTCAAATTGATCCTTGTAACAAGAATGACATGTAGCATACTATGAAGTAGTTCCACAAGAACAAAAGAAGTCAAATTGATCTTTGTCACAGAATTAGAATCACTTCAGCCAAGCATAAATTAGCTAGAGGTTTTTGGTGATGATAAGTTTAATAATAATACCTATTAATATGTTATGATGACCAAGTGATATGTTATGATGACCAAGTAATTCTAGGTGATGATAGTTTTTAACTTGTAATTGATTTTGATATTTGAAAGGCCATAGTAATTTAGTCACTTCTTTTTAGGCTTCTCCGGGAGAATGGATTCACTATTCCCCAAGGTACGTGACTAGTAATTTAGTCAGTAATTACTTACGAATCCATGCATGGTGAATCATTAATTTCAAATTAAGCAAGCCAATATCACTTTATCCAATAAACACTTTTATTGTTGAATACTGCAGATATATTCAACAGCTTCAGAGGTGAGCAAGGATGCTTTAAATCCAGCCTCAAGGACCAGACTACAGGATTGTTGAGTTTGTACGAGGCCTCATATCTCGCGAAAGAAGGAGAGATGGTGTCGAATGATGCCATGGATTTCATCAGTAAACACCTCCAAAATCTCATAGAGATGAAGGAATCTGATGTCCCGCCACATCTCAGGGAGCAAGTAGCCCATGCCCTTGATCTTCCACTAAACTGGAGGATGCAGAGATTACAAACAAGGTGGTTCATAGAAGCATGCCACATGAATTCCATCGTGAATCCACTTCTACTGGAATTTGCTAAGCTGGACTTCAACATGCTTCAAGACATCCATAAGAAAGAACTCTCAGATTTGTCACGGTATATAAACTAATGACCAGTCTCCACAGCATTAATTCTCTCTTCATATATCTTGTTAACTGATGCACTATTGATGTGTATAATATTAGATGGTGGACAAATCTTGGACTTCCGCAGAAATTGCCATTTTTTAGGGACCGGTTGACGGAGAACTATTTGTGGAGTGTTGGTTCGGCTTATGAAGCAGAACACTGGAGTTTCAGGGACATACAAACCAAGACAAATTGCTTCATAACAATGATAGATGATGTTTACGATGTACACGAAACATTAGATGAACTTGAGCTTTTCACCGATACCATCAATAGGTGATTAATTAACCTTGATTCACTAGCTAATTACTTCCTAAATGAAACAGAGTAGTATGTTTAATTTTGAGTGAAAAAATAGTATTATAATGATACATGTTTATGCTGCCTAATATATTTATTTCAGATGGCATGTGAATGCAATTGACAAGCTTCCCGAATACATGAAGCTCTGCTTTCTAACAGTCTTCAATACATCCAATGATGCTGCTTATGGAGTACTGATGGAGAAGGGCTTGGACATAACACCACACCTAAAGAGAGCTGTAATATATACACTTTCTTTTTAATTTGTTTTAATTCTCTCTATACAATTAATATATTTCATTAATGGTTAATTTCAGTGGGCAGATCTTAATATATTTTAATATATCCTATGATGCATCATTTTTATTTATATATCTCATTCATGTTTTTCCAGTCAGGAGGAAAGCATTCAACATGGTGATCTCAGGGCTGGAGCAAAGGGCAGCCGTAGATGCTACGAACAATGAAGCACTAGAGCAATTGGGAGTAGTAGGAGTAGTGAGAGCTATTGGGAGTAGTGAGAACAATTTTTATTTTGGCATTTGACTTTTGTTCCTAAATCTTATGATTTCTTTTTTCTTTTGGCATCCCTCTAGTTGTGTAGATACTCGATACATTTCTATATACTTGTAGATGCTTTATACTTTTACATAATTGTTGAATATGAATTTATTTTTGTTAAGAAATTTGATTTTAAATGTGAGTTTATGATTTTTTAAGTGGTTGTATAATTAGGAAATTTGATTTTAAATTTGATATGTATTATGTGTGGTTGGATTTAATTCAGAAGTGTATCTGTTAGTATTACCAGCGGATATTATAATCCGCTGGTATTACCAACGGATATTATAATCCGTTGGTAAATACCAACGGATATAATAATATCCGTTGGTACTACCTAGCAGGGTAACACCGACGGATTTACCAACGGATTTTTGACTATTACCAATGGATTTAGTCCGTTGGTGATGCTTTATTTTTTTGTAGTGATATCATAACAACATAATGAAAAATAACTCAAGCACACGCAATAGGATAATTAAATAAATTTATCATTGCAGAAAAGAAATTGCATATTTCACATTCTTACTTACCCGAGCTCGCAAGCTCGCACCGGACCATGAGTCGACTCGGCTCGACCTCAAACTAGCCCGCTAGGCTGACAACACGCATAATAAATGGAAACTAATATTAAAATCTAGGATATTACAGATCTGTGATCGTGTTGCAACATGTTCATGCTAGTAGACATATAGTGCTGCATTCAAACTTTATCTCATAAGGTCTGTTACGAGGTTAGCCTGTTGTGTGTGACCCATTGGGCCCCACACTAAGCAAGCACTAAGTTGTTCACAACGGAGAGTCGGATCAAATAGAACGACTTCTAATCGAATCTTACGAGCCACTACTAAACCCCTTCATTGTGGTCGTGAGGGACTCCACTCACAAGTCAAGATATATTGACGTCTAGCAACGTGTCATGACTACCCGGATAGTGTGAGGTTCAATCTACAGGGTTCGAACGACCTTTAGTGATTAGTTACCGTGCAACTAAATCCCTTGGCTACAATATCCCGAAGTCGACTAGGGTACAGAAGAAGTGTCAAACCCTAATACTGATTCATATGTATTCCACTCGCCAAGATGTCGTCTCAATAAAGAAATGTCAAAAACATGTTCCTGACTTTCATATCTATTGTGGCCAAATATTTTTGAATCGACACTTTCAGGGACTCATAGGACATTATATCCTCTCACTAGGAGTAACCGGTTCCAAGTTGGTCGCTCACCTTCCTCCATGAATGCTTCCCCATGATCAGTAATACCCGACACATGATACTGAGGGCCACATAGGGATAAAACCAAAGCAATGAGACATCACTTACAAGGTAACCATGACAACCTCATGTCCAAGGACTGCTTGCACCTACTACCACCCAAGGAACATCCTATTGACACTTATGTAAGGATTCCATTTTATGTTCCTCGCGCAGGCCCGTTCAGTGAACTCATTCCCTAATGAGCACCTGCACTTGTACATTAATGATGACTCATAGGTAACTATGAGATCAACTACCCCTTATCGTATAGGGCATGTATCGAATGAACTAGTCTATCCAGAATCACCGATCCCCTAATTGGTGATCATACGACTAGGAATATTTAGAACATGGGCATATGAATTCCAAGTCTCACTTGTATGAACTCATCGTGGACTCGGAATCATTTGCCTGGGTTCATGGGGTTCATCACAATCTTTATCAATAAAGATGCAGCATATCATGAAAAGGTTGTCTTATTAAGTTGATTACCCTTGAATAGTCCTTAAACACATCGACATGTGATTGGCTCAAGAGTACTATTCTCTTCATCGACATGCGATGCGACTCAACCAAACCGTGACTGGATATTGATGGGATGAACCCGGCCATTAATTAGGGTTGGACCCGACCACATTTGATGTGGTCGGTTGAGTCAAAATTGAGGGAGTCGGCTATTTTGAATAGCTGACTTAATCAAGGAATTTGACTCCTTGATTTTAGCTAAGACCAAGTCAGTGATGACTTGGTCTATGATCAATTGGTTGACTCCTAAAATTTAGGAGAGATAAGGTTGGGATATTGAATACTCGAGCTTACGGGCGGTAGAAATGGGCATGACACGATAATTGCATGCTTGGGCCAAGGAATTCAACCCCATAAGCTTGTCGGGCCAGGCTGTCACAATAGCATTGTGGGCTAAAACGGGTCGGCCCTTATCGGGCCAGCTCGGCCCGTTTGGCCCGCTAAATATTAAAAATATATTTAATTGCTTGAAAAAGCTTCCTTACACAGCACCTTCTAGCTTCCGTCAAGCATATCTCTTGATCATCTTCTATTTTAAATCAATGTGATTTCTTATTCTTGATTGGACTAGGTATTAGAAAAAATAAAATGTTACCATATAGCAACTTATTATTTATTAAATTTTGAAAATTTTGAAAATAATTTTATAATTATCTATTGAAATTGTATTTTAAAAAATTTGATTCAAATTTTGATTTTCTTATTATTATTTTATTTAATTATATTATTGCATTTCAAAGAAAATCAAATTATCCAAATTAAACCAATAACTTTCTATATAGTAATTATTTACCAAAATTTTATTTTTTTATTCAATTCGGCTATTGCATTTTATAAAAAATTCAAAACTTCCAATCAAACCATTTTATACTAGCAAACTACGGATCTCAATCACACTAGTCAGCCGCCTCCAGTTCTACACAGCCTCCACCTTTACGGGATCCACCCTTATCCCTTCTATTTTGAATATGAAATCTCAAAACCCCCTCCCTAGCATAATCGATTCAAATAGGCTCACTTGGCCAAATTATGTGGACTGGCTCTGCATGGATACATTATGGACACTCATATGGAGCCCTTATCAGAAGGGGCTACATATGAGGAAAAGGCCGCTTATGAGAAGTGGCAAGCCAATGACCTACAAGCACGATGTTACATGCTAGCTTCCATGAGCAATGAGTTGCAAAAGCAGCTTGAAAACATGGACACTGTTGGAGGAATTTTGCTAGACCTCAAAGAGGTGTATGTTGAGTAAAGCAATACTGCTAGATATGAGATATCTAAGGAATTGTTCCAAAACAAGATGCCCGAAGGGGCTCATGTAGGAGCTCATGTGCAGAAGATGATCAGGCTGATAGAACAGCTTGGAATCTAGAGTTCTACATAGATTTTGGTCTTCATTTGGATTTGATCCTTCAGTCTCTGCCTGGTTCTTTCTCCCAGTTCATTGTGAATTTTCACGAACAAGATTGAGTGTATGCTTGTTGATCTGCATAATATGTTAGTCACATCCCAAATGGCCTTGCCTGACAAAGGGAATGAGACCGTTCTTGTAGCTTCTGCTTCTGGTAAGACTAAGAAGAACAAGAAGAACAAGAAGGTTACTAACTCTAAATCATCGAGTGGAGTGTCCAAGAAAAAATGCAAGATAAAGGATACTGCAAGCAAAGGAAAGTGTTTTCATTGTGGCAAGGTTGGACGTTGGAAATGGAGTCATTGAAGGCAGATAAAGGGAACGCCAAACCTTCAGAATGTAAGTCTATTTCCTATTTTTCTAAATCTGATAGTCCATATATCTCTACTAGTGCTTGGGTTCTTGATACGGGTGCAAGTTCTCAAATTTGTACCTTAGTGCAGGAACTGGTATGGTCCTTGGAAGAAATGAAGCCATTTTAAAGATCGGCAATGGAGCAAGTGCTGCAGCCAGCCTACCTTCCCCTTGAAGAGCCCTAGCTGTGGAAAAATGATTTGGGAGTGAAAACCAATGTTTAACAGCCCAAATCGAGATGTTGACATGATCCTGTGGATAACCCTCGGCTGACTACGCACACTGTCGCTCAAGACCTGAAGAAAGCAACTGCTCAAGAAAGAGGAGACCGGTTCTCATCCTATGCAACGAAGTCTCCAACACCCCTCGATCGGAGAAGGACAAAGATCTCAAAGCCCAGAAAACCAGGATTGTCCTCCCTCTCGACACGGGATCCTTTGCCGAACACATCATGGAAACCAGCCTCCAACCGATAAGCGAACTGCTTGCCACCTTGATACCCTACAACGGAACGGGCGATCCCGCACTGCACCTGACGATGTTCAAGACCACGATGCTCTATCACGGGGAGACCAACCCCGCACTTTGAAAAGCATTTCTAACTTTCCCGAAAAAAATGCTCTATTGTGGTTCGCCTCCCTACCGCTAGGGTCTATTCATTCCTTTGAAGACCTCTCCCGTGTTTCCCTCACTCGGTTCACCACATCACGGGTCTACCACAAGATAGAGGCTGCCCTCCACTATGTCAGGCAGGGGCAACTTGAGCCCCTAAGAGAGTACTGAAAGAAATAGTGCCCTTGAGCCAATCACATATTCATGTGTAGGGAACTATTTATGGTTAATGAATAATATGAGGCATCTTTTCATCATATGCTGCATCCATATTTTGTATATATTAGATTGTGATGAACCCCATGAACTCGGGCAACTAATTATAAGGCCATGATGAGATCATGCCAGTGAGACTTGAAATCCAGATGCCCATGTTTTAAATGTTCCCAGTCATAGGATCACCAATTATGGGATATATTGATGATTCCCGATAGACTAATGCACTTGGTACATGCCTTATACGATAAGGGATAGCTGATCTCACAGTTACCTATAAGCAGTCATTAATGTACAAGTGCAGGTGCTCATTAGGGAATGAGTTCAATAAACGGACCTGAACGAGGAACTCAGAATGGAATCCTTACTTGAGTGTCAATGGGATGTTCCTCGGGTGATATTAGGTGCAAGCAGTCCTTGGACCTGAGGTTGTCACGATTATCTTGTGAGTGGCAACCCATTGCTTTGGTTTTATCCCTACATGGCCCTCAGCGTCATGTGTCGAATATTACTGGGCATGGGGAAATATTCATGGAGATAAGTGAGCAACCAACATGGAATCGGTTACTCCTAGTGAGAGGAGATAACGTCCTATATGTCCCTACAAGTGTCGACTCGGGAATCTCTGGCCAGAGTAAACATGAAAGTCAGGAAGATGTTTTTGATGTTTCATTATTGAGACGATATCTTGGCGGGTGGAATACATATGAATTAGGATTTGACACTTCTTCCATACCCTAGCCGACTTCGGGATGTTATAACCGAGGGACTTAGTTGCACGGTAATTGGTCATCAAAGGGCGTTCAATCCCTGTAGATTGAACCTCACACTATCCGGGTAGTCATGACACGTTGCTAGACATCAATCTTGACTTGTGAGTGGAGACTCATGACCACACTAAAGGGGTTTTAGTGGTGACTCGTAAGATTCAAATAGAAGTCGTTATATCATATTCGAGTCTCTGTTATGCACAACTCACTACTGGCTTAGTGTGGGGCCCAATGGGTCACACACAATAGGCTAACCTCGTAACGGACCTTATGAGATAAAGTCCGAATGCGGCACTAGCATGGACATGCTGCAACACAATCACGGATCTCGTTTATGGACATGATAGGAAAGATATTTCCTATAGGAACGAATACGCTAGGAATGAGTTCCTCGGTAACCCTAAATTATAGGGATTGACACATGATAAATCTTAATCAATAAGAATTTAATTTATAGAGATAAATTTATATTTATATTTAGTTTGATTTAATTAATTTTGAATTAATTATAAATCCATTAAATATAAATTATTGGTTTGGAGGCAAATTCCGTAATTTTGAATTTCGGAGAGAGGATTTAAAAGGGGGGGAGGGGGGTTGGGTCCACCATGGGGCCATCTACTCACCTTATAAATAGATGGCCTAACCTCCTTTGAGAAGGGTTAAACAAATTGGTTAGTGATCTTGGAGAGGAGCAAAGGCTTGGATTCTTGAGAAGCTTCTTGAAGACTAAGACTCCAAAGAGCTCATCTTGATCTCCATGGGTGGCCGGCCATCAAGCTCCTCCTTCCCGGGTTTGTGAAGCCGATTTGGAGGTCTCTTCCTCTTGGGTGTGTCATCAACTTCATCTTCCTCCTCGTTCCATAGTTTTCTCGCCTCTTCCTCCCTTTTGGTGCTCGGTTCTTGGTGGAAGGGCCAGCTTCACCTATGTGCGATTTGGGGTTGAGTTTCCCTCTCCATTGAGCCACAACATGTCTTGGTGTTCGCTGTCCCTTGGTTGCGAGGTATTTGGTGTGGACCTTCCATTGGAGGACGTGCACTTGGACGTCTTGAAATGGGGATAGGATCAGCCTTACCATCCGTGATTCTTTGTGGCTACTTGAGTACATTATATCCACAATCATTTCGAGGCTACTGTTTAACAACATTTGCTTCGATCATAATTTGTGAGAAAAAAATATGTTAGTTGCCACAAAAATCATTCATGGATATAAATTTTCCATTGAAGTATATATTTTGGTGTCATTCGTAATATTTGTAACGAAACATATTATTTGTGACTATTAGAGTACCAGTTAGCCACGAGATGTGTGTGGCTATTGATTAACTTTATTTGCTTCGATTGCATACGTTTGTTAGTAGAAATATTTGAATTGCTGCAAGAAAGGTTCGTGAATATATATTTACCACCAAAGTATATATCTTGGCACCATTCTTAATATCTGTAACGAAATAATTATTTGTGACTACTATATATATAATAACCACAATCATACTTGTATAGTCATTAGTTGTCGTACCTACGAAATAGACTTTGTGGATAATAGTTCACAAGCAGCTACAAACATCTATGTGTCTATTGCTTTGCATGTGATGAAATTTGTTGTAACGAACTTTGCGTTCGTGACAAATGCTTGAAGCCAAAATAAATAAAATTTATTTCGGCCATTCACTTTTTGGCCAATTTGAATTTTTTGTGCCATCACAATTACCACGAATAATATGTGGATATTACATGCATTATCCATAAAGTGTATTCGTGGATACTATTATCAATTCAAATACATAAATGATATTCCATAAATGATATTCTATTATATATTATTCAAAATATTTATGATGTAAATAATAAAATAATTTTATATTAATTTGTTAGCACAAATAAAATTGATTGTATGACTAATAAAATCATGTGTATATACTAGAATTAATTTTTATGACTAATAAAATGTTTTTAGCGTAAACAATCAAATAATTTCTTTAGAGAATGTCATAACATATATTCAAATTAATTCTATTATTTCTAAATTTTCCAAATTAGTTGATCAAATAATTTTCAAATTTTATATTCCCGATTTAAACTACCATAGTTCACACAATAATTTGGTATCATGAATTAATTACATCAATTCTCACATTTGTGTATTACATTATTCACCTCATGATTCTATAAGGTCACATAAATGTCAAGTTTCAATTTTTTGACTCACCCAAGTAAAAATTCTTAACTTTAGCATAAACATTCTTTATTTTCCTTAGACCCGACAATTTGTGCCAAGCTGAGGATATTGGGTCAGATTGGCCCCGCTCGAACAAAAATCATGCACGGCTCAACATAGCCCGATAAAAATTCGGGCCAAGGACCCCGAGCTTGGCACACCACTAAAAATAAACGTGTCGGCACTACACGACCTGTTAGCACGATAACGAAAAGAAAAAATAATTGAAGCATGATACATTGGACCAATTCAACCCAATAGCCCGAAACGACCCAATAGTTCAATGTCCTAAATTATTAATGAATATTTTAAATAAAATTCATGTTCGCATACCAACTTAATAAACGTGCCTAGATCATTTGGCCCGACACGACCCGATAGCTGTTTGGGTCTTATCAGGTCGGGTTGTGCCTATATCGTCTGGTCCGACACGACCTAATAATTGTTCAGGCCTTATTGGGCCGACCTGATAACATCGACCCGACACAATAAGGGTTGGTCCATGCACGATTTTATCATGTTGGACTATCGAGTCGGGTTGAAATTTGCCAAGCCTAATATTTCATAACCTTATTAGCGATGCTTTCATTGAAAACACAAATTCAAGTAATGCTAGAGGTAATTTGGATGGTAAAAGAATTGAACTTTGAACCTACACATTATATCAAAGGATTCTTTACGCTAAACAATATTATTTTCTTTATTATTTTGTTAAAAAAAATCTTGAAGAAGAGAGTTCGAAGCTGAGATCTCCACATAGTATAACTGACTTGATACCCTCATCAACTTGTTGCCCAGCAAGTTGTTCAATGCTAGATACCCTCAATTGTTGCATCATGTCCTCATACATTGCATTCACCTGAAATCATGACAAGGAATCTCAATGCTACGTGATTATAACTGACTTGATATTTTCTTTTTTTAAAAAAAACAAAAGAGAAAACCTAGCAACTTTAGAACTAGAGGGACACGAAAATCATATCAAGCTAATATTAGAACCAAGTACTAAAAAATCTCAGCTGTTAGGCAAGAGAAAATGTGAATAATGAAGCCATATACTGCTAGAGATATAAATTGATCGAATTCCATTGATCAATGATCTTCATGTTCTCATACATTTTTGTATGACTTAGCTTGATCAAAGGTTAACACTTAAACCTTAAGGGGAAAAAACAAAGACATAAACCAAAAAAAGAGAGAAGTGCAAATATCTTCTACACCATTTAAATACATAGTAAAGTAACAACATTGGAACTTAAATTATCAGATGACTCAATGAGAAAACGAGGGAGAAAAACATTGTCATGTCCTTTACACTTAACCATGAACCAAAATAAATAAATATATACTTTAAAAAATGAACACTAATTACTTCAGTATATTTAATTGGATCAATAAAGGATTGGACAGTAGTCCATCAATTAATATAGAAAGGTCACAAACTATTCATTTGCCAGTCAGTATATCATTAGGCTGACAATGGATGATATTCTGTCTGTTGAAGAGCTTGAAGGAGCTTGAATTAAGACAAGAGGAAGAAAGCATTCACCGATAAACAAGATTAAAAGCCAGAAAATGGAAAAAGACAATGAGGTAGGTCGTATACAAAAATTTTATAAAAAAAAATCAAAACAGAACTATACAGACTTCTATAAATTCCTTAGTGGTTCAACTGCAAACAAGCCCATTTGCATAAATTTTCCTTAGTGATGACTTCAGTACATCATGTTTCCCTATAGTTTAATTATTGTCTCATCAGTACATAAACCATTTGCAATATGTTGACTGCAATTAAGTTTTCTTATTGTCTTGTCTACCTAGAATTAGTTTTTTTTGTTTTCACTAAGCGTATTATGATTGTTGTTAGGCTAGCATAATATGGATAGAAGTTGTATTCAACATTCTATGAGGGGAAATCTGGAATACATTGCCGGGTTGAATGAATTCATAGATGTGGAAGCATTTTCTTTGAGTAGGAGAAATACAAAACTTGAGCGGATTCGAGTAGATAATGTTCAAACAACTACTATATATAGTGGATGATGAGACTGAATTGGAGGATGAAACAATCAACTCTAATAACGATGAACTATGCAATTCAGACGATAACGATGTTGATATGTAACAATGATTTGTATGTTATTTGTTCTTTTACTTTTTCTGT
Organism: Canna indica; assembly: GCA_034359265.1. NCBI lineage: Eukaryota > Viridiplantae > Streptophyta > Magnoliopsida > Zingiberales > Cannaceae > Canna > Canna indica. The sequence continues at coordinate 53,376,671 of CP136891.1, read as the reverse complement.
TTTTTATTACTGATCAACATGATACATGATCTTGCAGCTTTGCATATGGCATCGGGAAAATGATTTTTGAGATCATCCACATGGTCAACTGTACCTTCTCATCCATCCTCTAACAGTGTGCAACAAGGGAACACAGAGGAGATCCATAACAATGACGTTGGTAAGATATGTCACAAAGGAGATACATAACACGTACGGAGGAATGTGAAGTTATTTCAATTTCAACACTTCAATATGTTTAGTGATATATGACAATATATTTCCAGCAATCATTGAATGACATACTCTATGTAATACTCGGAGTTTCCTAATATAAAATTTCTCGTGGTGCAGCCCATCGAGTCAGGAGCTAGCCGGGTCGAGTCGCGTGCCCGCCTCGTATAGCAGGTAAAAATTTATTTAAGTCTTATTGAAGTGTTAGTGGTTGAGTGGATGATCATATTGTTGACTCAAGTTTGGGTTGAGTTTAGTCCGCGGATCGAGTTGGGACTCTGACCGGGTTAGGTGGAGTTGTATGAGAGGGGTTTAAGTCATTGTGTAGGGGTAAAAGGGTCAAGTGATGAGGGGAATAAAACCCCTCATCTTGGCAGCCGTGCGACTCAAGGGAGGAGCTGCACGCAGCCCAAGGAGGAGAGGGAGATCGGTACCGAGCTCGCGTCGACGCCGGGATCTCGGAGTTCGTCTTCTTCGATCTTGTCTTTAGATCAAATCGAGGTGAGTGGTTAGTGTAGCTTTTGAAGGGAGGCGAGTGGCCGGCCCTAAGAGATTTGAAATTTGATTTTTGTTCGTGAGTTCTTGCCAATTTGACGTGTTTCTTTGAGTAGAGTTTTAAATCGAAGTATGTACCTGTGATGTTATGTATTAGATCATGTTTTCTCACGTTTTTGTGGGTTGCTGAGTTGAGAAAATAGGAGGAAAGGTCATGCCGAAATTTTCCCCAAATTTTCCTCGCTCGTTTCATAGCCCATAGATCGCTTGGTGTTCATGATATGTTAGATCTATGGATTTATATTGTGTTATTGTTGCAGCCATGCCCCTTCAAATTGAGGACTCGACCGAGCAAGGGTTTACCCTGCTTGAGTCGGCTGAGTAGTGGCATGAGTGGAGAGTGTGGACTGCTAGAGTTAGAATGCATGGTTCCGCGTTATGTTTTCTTGTTCAACATTATATGTGTAGATCGATGCATGTAAATTGTGGATGAAATTTCAGCCCCTTCCTATCTAGAGGGTTCGGCCGAGCAAGGATTACCTTGCTCAAGCTTCGGCCGAGCAAGGGTAAAGGGGGAAACCGAATTATTTCGAGTAGTTGTTCATACCTTTCCGTTCGATGCTAACTCATATTCATGTTATGAAATTTCTCGCTTGTCATATGAATTATTTGGTGATAGATCTACATTATCATATTATGGAAATGTTCTTGCTAATGCTCATATGGATATGATGGTTATGGTATATGTATTCAAAGAAAGGTTTCATTAATTCATTATATCATGTTTAATTGCTGTTATGCTTAGTGTATGTTCCTTATTGGTTTAAATCAATGAATTATTTACCTCTTTAAATTCTTTATTATTGAATCATATGGCTATACATAGCATGTGACGTGAAGTAATTTATTTATAACTTATATGTTGTCCTGTTTTGTTATTGGGTACATTTTCAAGTTTATGATATGTATTTCACATTAGCAAGGATAGTATATGACGCTAGATGATTAACATGAAAAATCTGAGGTGTGTGCTATTTTTGGAAACTCAAAGGTAGACTAGTTAGGTTTCACACCTAAGAAATAATTACCGAGCAATAGTGCACGCATGTTTCGACCCGGAAATAAAGGGCTGAACACGGGCAAACGCCCGGGATTTTGAACAAGGAAACTCTAGGACACTTGTTTGTGTGATGAGATTGTGATGGTCAACCGAGAAGCATGGATAGTCGGAATGACTAATGCTTGACTCGGCCAGTGATTGGGTCTTGAGATTGCACCAGTGGGTCCGCTAGGTGTTAGACCCCATGTAAGACCCGAAAAAAGTTTCCTAATATAAAAATCTATTTTGGTGCAGCGCATCGGACCCGGGGGTCGTCGAGTCGAGTCTCAGGATCGCCTCGAGTGAAAAGGTATGACTCGGCTAATGAATCATTAAGTCTATTTGGATAATTAACTTTCCTTTTATAAAATCATACCTTAAATTAAGTTAACTCGAGTTATATTATGGTTTGAGTCGAAACCCAAGTTGAGTTCGAGTTTAGTCGAGGTGAGTGCGAGATAAGTGAGTCAAGAGGCCTCATTTGGAAAGCTAGATGAGGGATTAAAACCCTTATCTTGCAGTCGTGTGGCTCATCCATTGAGCCACACAAGGCTGCCTAAGGGGAGAGAGGAAGAGGAGCAAGGTGAAGCTTGGGGCTTGGATCGATCTGGGATTGGCGTCGTCGCCCGATCCTTGTTTCTCCGCAACCTAGGTGAGTGGTTAAGTTTTGAAGCTTGGGGGAGACGGGTGGCCGAACCCTAGATGAGATAGGTTGAGTTTTCACGATCTTTCTGACAAATCTTGATTTCTATGATGTGCGTTCACTGTTTTATGAAATTTCTTGTTGGAACTCGCTGTTTCTTCATCGATTGCAAGTTTTTAGGGCTGCCGAGTCATGGGGAAAGGGGAAAGGTCATGCCAAAATTTTCCCCAATTCCCTTGACGACAAGGAAGCCCTTAGATGACCTTAGATCAATGTTCGATGTAGTTCTACTTGTATATCTTTCGTATATTGTAGCATGTCTTCCCTAGGAGTCCCTTGAATGGCTGAATGAACCTTATCACTCATGAAGAGGGTTCGGCCAAGGGTGAGGGAAGGGTAAATTAGTTAATTGTCATTTAAGTTGCATTCGGAATTGAAGAGGTAGAGGTATAGCTAGAGTCTCCTCCCTCTTTTCCTACCATTAGGACCATGGCCGAGCAAGGTCTTCCTTGCTCATGGTTCGGCCAAGGCTAGGGAGGGGAGAAGAGATTAGCTATAGATGGAAATTACATGACTATAGGGATCATACATAGAGATATGACAATACTTAGGATGAACATCAAACATAGCATATAGCTTGATTGATTTGAAACTTTAGGAATGCTAGTCTTGTAACCATACTTAGCATTTGATCCTTAAACTTGGATGTTGACAATGTTACCATATTTTATAATTCATACATGTTATTTAAATTTATTACTACATTGCCATGCTAGATAGTTGCTCCTTATTGAGCTAATATTCCTAAGGTAGTATAAGAATTGTTAGGTATGTGCATTATGGTTATATATGATGAATGATGTAATATTTGAGCATTTTTCTTTAAATTATGTATGCTGCCCTAAATGTTCTTGGATGGTATTCCAAGATTGACTCATGGAAATTCTCACATAAGACAGTGTAGAAGGCTAGTTAACATGTAAGGTGCCACTAGATGTTCATAACACATTTATGAAAATTTAGATATGAGACGATAATACTTCTATAACTGCTTGTATATTTTTGGAAACTTAGAGATTGTATGTGCGCATATACTAAAAGGGGCAGCATGAATTGTTGACCAGGTAGGCGGACATGGCTAGATACAGGCAAAAGGCCCGAGGTATATATATATATATATATGGAAACCCTAGGATATTGAATGTGTAATGTGCTTGAGATGGTCCGCCAAGGAGCGAGGAGGTCGAAAATGACCAATGCTCAGCTCGGCCAGTTAGGTCTAGAGGTGCACCAGCAGGCCCGCTAGGTGCCAGACCCCAGTTGGATGGGACTAGCTATCCTTACCCCAAACGGTGTCCGGAGACTAGTGGCCCTCCTAGTCGACGGCTCGGGATTGTTTGTTTACATCTTGAGATGTTGTGGCCTAGAGCCAGTGTGATACTATCGGATATGGTAGGGACGACTGTAGCTGAGATATGATTCTATGAGTAGGCCCAAGGGCCGAATGCCGAAGGCTAGATAAGCTGAGATGGCAGGTTATCATGTTTAGTTGATGCGGATGAACCCGTTGGGGGTCGGTAATCGCATTAGAAATAAATTTTACCTCCTAGTACATTTCCTTTATTGCCCTGTATGATATATATATATATGACTGAGGCTTATGTGGAGGTTCAATTGAGCCACTCACTGAGTCCCAAGTGGACTCACAGTTTATTTCTATTTTTGCAGAGCATGAGCAGTAGCTTGGTGTCGACATGGTGCAGCTGGAGGGCAGAGGCAGTGCCATATCTCGTAGCGGCGTCCATGAGTCTTAGACTAGTCCTAGTTATGTTGGTTTTTTTTTCTGCACTGATAGTTGTAATTGAAAAGAATTGTAAAACTTGATATTTGACCATTTGGATTTGACGTTGATGTTTCTTCTTGTTTTGAAAAACTTATACATTGTGACTTGCAAACTTTTTATAAAGTATGTTAAGTTTTTTCAGTCGATAGGTTTTGGTTTCTTGATGTCAGTGTAGACAGTAGGCTACAGGGCAGGATGTGGGCCCTGGCCAGTTACACTACCCTCAATCGGGGTGTGACACCCCAGTTGGGTGGGACTAGCTATCCCTACCCCAGATGGTATCCGGAGACTAGCAGACCATCCTAGTCGACGGCTCGGGATTTTGCATTGATACACTGATGTGCTATGTGGCCGAACGACCAGTGTGTTACTATTTTGGGTGGTAGGGCTGGTTGTAGCCAAACCACAAGATCATGAGTAGGCCCTAAGGGCCGAGGGTCATATGATTTAGTTAGGCAGTTATGGCTGGTTTCATGGATGTATGGCGTATACAGGACGACCTTTGGGGTCGGTGGTCATATCAAAAGCAAAGTATATCCCTAACTATATGTTTTATTGCCGTATAAAATTACTTGTGATTATTGGGGATTTATGTGGTGGTCCGGAAGAACCGCTCACTGAGTCCCATGTGGGCTCACGGTTTATTTCCTTGTTTTGCAGAGCCCGATCAGTGAGAGGTGGCTTGGAGTCATGGTGCAGCTGGAGGCAGACGGTGGCGTAGATCTCGTAGCAGCGTCCACTAGTCTTAGTCTAGAGGTCTAGGGCAGTTGTTCTTTTCGTACACTAAGAATGTTTAATTGAAAACATGTACTCGGTTTTGAACTTGAGTTGTTTTCTCTGGTGATTGATGTTTCAGAACTTTTCATGTTTTAAAGCAAAAATTGTGAACATTCTTTAAAGATTTGAATAAAGATGCATCATTGTTTCATTATGTGTTTCAGTTAGTCAGTGTATGTAGTAGGCTTCAGGATAGGTCATAGACCCTGGCAGGTCACATGACCCTATGTTGGGGTGTGACAAAGTTGGTATCAAAGCTTTTGGTTAGGTCTTGACTATGACTAGGAGTTGGGCACCGTATGAGACATATGCTAGCATGTTAACATACAGTATAGTTATGCTACGAGATCTGGAAACCACGACTGCACTCAGGGCACCATGCGGTTAGTATTTTTAAAGGATTTTGTTGTAAAAAAAATATTTATAGGCCAGCCTGGCGCATGTCAATATCAGAGTATGATATGGAATTCAACCGTCTTTCCAAATATCATCCGACCCTAGTGGTATCTGGGACCGCTAGTGTCAAGAGGTTCGTTGGAGGCTTGAGGCCTCAGTTTGGTAGGCTCATCCACTATATTGAGGATTCCACTCTTGCCCGGGTAGTGGATGAAGCCCTTCGGAAGGAAACCTTGGTGCCGTTGAGAGGAATTACGGACCAGCCAAGAAGAAATTTTGGCCATAGGGATCTGGGAGTCGACCATGGCATTCAGAGGGGGGGCGGTGACCGTCGCAGACCTCCAGCAGAACCGAGGTCAGAGTGGCAGCCGGGGCTGTGGGGGCCAAGGGTTTGGAATAGTGAGGTCGGCAGGGTCAGAAGTGCTTCTCAGAAGGTTGAGGTACCGCAATGTGACAGTTGCAGTCGAAGGCACTGGGGGCCTGTCTTGGCCGCACAGATGCTTGTTATAAATGCAGTCGGGGCGGGAATTTCAAGAAGGATTGTCTGGAGAGAGTTGGTCAGAAATGTGGGCAGTCAAAAGGAAAGACCCCTATGTTAGTAGGGTTAGTGGCTCAGAGAGGACAGGTGTAGAACAGGGGGGGCACAATCTAGACATTCAGAGAGACTGTCAGCCAAGGTGTTCGCCATGAACCGTGAGGGGCAGAGGCATTTAGAGCAGTGGTAAGAGGTACTATCTTAGTATATTCATCTGCTGCTTATGTCTTATTTGATCTGGGTGCGACGCACTCGTTTGTATCTGCCAAGTTTGCCGCTGGGTTACCTATGGCACCTTCTTTGCTCGACGGGCCATTCCTAGTGTCAACGCCTACGAGCGAGGCAATCTTAGCCAAATTAGTTTTTCAAGACCGCGAAGTGCTCATTTGCGGCCATGCGTTGAGGGAAGATTTGACACTTCTGCCAACGCTTAAGCTCGATGTCATTCTCAGCATGGATTGGCTGGCAGAGCACTTTGCATTGCTGGATTGTAGGGCTAAGACAATCATGTTCAGCAAGCCCGGCTTGCCACAGTTCACCTTCCAAGGGGAGGGAAGGAGCGAGCCGGTTGGGGTCATCTCAGCCCTTAAGGCTCGTAAACTGCTTCAAGGGGGCTGCCAGTCCTTTATGGCCTTTGTTTTTGTGGCAGAGGAAGGTGGAAGCGTTGCAGAACTGGAGGCAGCCAACTAGCGTGATTGAGGTTCACAGTTTTCTTGGGTTGGTCGGGTACTATCGAAAGTTCGTAGAGAACTTCTCTAGGATTGCAGTCCCTTTGACTCGGCTGACCCAGGAAAATGTCAAATTTGATTGGGACGATAAGTGTGAGGCGAGCTTTCAGAAGCTCAAGGACTGCTTGACGTCGGCACCCGTATTGGTCATACCTTCCGGCTCAGGAGGATTTGTGATTTACTGTGATGCCTCTCGGGTTGGCCTAGGCTGTGTTCTGATGCAGTTTGGCAGTGTCATAGCATATGCGTCTCGCAAAGTTGAAGGTTCATGAAAAAACTACCCGATGCACGACCTAGAGCTAGCTACGGTGGTTTTTGCCTTGAAGCTCTGGCGGCACTATCTGTATGGGGAGATTATAAAATCCCCCCTAGGGCTAGGCAGCTCCCTTGTGGAGCCGCACAAGCCGATTGGAGAAGAGGGGAGCCGAGCCCCCCTCCCCCCCCACCCCACTCCCCATCTTTTGGAGCCCCCCCCCCCCCCCCCCCTTAGGAGACAAGCCGCCGCCGCCGCCTCTCGTGTGCCGGATTTCGGAGGCCATCTTCAGGAGTTTCTTTCTCCCTTCTTCTTCCTAATGAAGTGAGTTATTCTTCCTTCCTATCTCTCTTTCTTGTTCTTGTTTTCTTGAGTATTGAGAAATCTTGTTGTTTTTTCGTTGAAATTGTGATTTCTCATCATTTTCTCGTGTTGCCATGAAAGAGGAGACCCGAGGACCCCCCCCCCCCCCCCCCCCTTTGTGGTACGGCAGCCCTAGGATTGTCCTAAGGATGCTCGGCCAAGGTGGGTAATTGGACGCCCTCAAGGTGTTTGTGAAATTGCCTAAGAGAGCATGTGATGTTTAATGAGGTTTAGATTCCTTGATGATGAATCCTATTATTTTCTTATGATGTTAAATCATGTTTAATGTCAAAATCATGAATCCTAGTGTGTTAAATTTATGATTTCATATGAAAAGATTTGATCTAAAACATTGTTGTGATCGTCGTGTTAATTAATTAGACATGCTGAAATCCAAAACATGCTAAAATTTCATGTTGGATTATCATTAATGATGTTGAGATTTGAAATTGCTATTGTGATGCGTGACGATTACTGAACATAGTCGTGTTACCTATCATTTTAAACAGAAAACATAGTCTGGAACCATTGGACACACTCTAGAAACCAAATCCGGCTTGGGTACACCAGAAGTGGGCTCAAACAGTAGGCTGAAAACAAAACCTAATTTCGGGAATTTAAATTTTAATTGTAGAATTAAAATTCAAGTGACATAATAAAATGTTAAAGAGCCAACAAAAGAATTTTATTGCATGAAACAAAACCTCATGGGCTGATGATATTGCAGGTATGGGGCGTCGGGAACGGGCATAGTGTGTTGCAGCATTTTTCCAGTAAGAACACCCCTAGGACACCGTGGAGGACACTTGACTTAGGTCTTGTTGGTGCCATATCTTTCATGAATGGCGAAGAGGCTCGGATAGGAGCTGGTTTGCGGACTTGGGCCCGGAAGGTTGGATGGGTAAATCCCAACCTGTGTTTAAAAGGAATAAGTTCGGATGGGCGAATCCCAATTATTCCCGTTTCTATCTGAAATAAGTTCGGATAGACGAATCCTGATTATTCCCATTTCTATCTGGAATAAGTTCGAATGGGCGAATCCTGATTATTCCCTTTTTTATTTGGAATAAGTTCGGATGGGCGAATCCCGATTATTCTCGTATTTTTTCTTTAAGGGTATGTTATGGGATAAGTTTGGATGGGTAAAAACCCTATTATCCTCATAACCCTTGTGAGTGACTTGTATGCCTTACGACATGGGTAGGTAGATAGGCTTGTTGTATATTCATGGTTATGTGAATAGGTTGCCTTTGGTTATGAGATGGTCAAGTGGCCGGTTAGTTAGCCATATCACTAGTCTTGCATTTTTCTGTATGAGATGGGCGCATATATACCTTATTCTGTGGTTGGTTTTTATGGTGAGGGTTGGTATAATCGCTCACTGAGTTCCTTTGAACTCACCCTGTTTCCTTTCTATTTTTTTTTTGGAGCCTGACCAGTGAGGTAGGCTGGAGCACTTGGCGCGGCTGGAGGGCGGAGGAGTACCATTGATCTCATAGCAATCCGAGTTTAGGGGTCGTATTCGAGTCTTGTTAGTGGTAGATCATGCACTTGGTATTTAGTATTCCGAAGTTGTAGTCCTTTGGGACATTCATTTGTAATTATTTGAGATTAAGTTTTTTTTTGAAAAACTGTAAATCTTTTAGTTATTTATTTATGAAACTTTATTTGGCTTGTTGGACTTCTTTTTTTAAAGTGAAAATTTATTTGGATTCTCAGTTTCATCTATTGTTGTTACATATTTCTGCTATGTTTCTTCTGAGTTGGCATGGGATAGAATGCGGGGTATAGGCACGTATACCCTGGCCGGTCACGTGATCCTAAGACGGGGCGCGATAATTTATTTTGAACATTCTGGATAAATTTGATATTGATCTTGAGACTCATCATGTGAGAGCTGCAATCAACCTATTGATTCAACAACGATTCAGGGAATACAGAGCAAAGCTAAACAAACACTTTGAAGACAAAGATGGATGAATTAGCACTCAGATGTCTATATGATGGAGTCTCACAGGGAGATTGGGAGATGATCTGCAAGCATTTTATGGATGAAAAGTTTCAGGTATATCTCAATAAACTTGACGATATTACTCTTAACATAACCTATTGATCTGCGAGCATGGTGATGATAATTTGAGCTTGATGATGTTACTTGATAAACTGATTGTCCATATAAATGTGTATTATCAATTAGAAACGAAGTGAGGTCAATTCTAAAAATCGCAAGAACCTTGTGGTTAATCATTGTGGAGGCTCAAAGCCTTTTATCCAATATCTTCATGACCTGGTACGAGAATGTTTATTTTAAAGTTTATATATCTTACTCATTATTTCTTTGGTTATGTTAAGAGTTTTTAATACCCAAGTATTGTTAGACATACTTGTTTCATCGTTTTGGGAGGTTATTTATTCATTTTCTCGTTTACCTTTTTGGTGTTTCTTTATGTGTTATGTTGAAAGTTTAAATTAAAATATGCTATCATTTTATTTTTATAATATGCAGCGAGATACTACTACTGATGCTCCTGGTAGCTTGATTTATATGTGCATGTTCATTTCAAAGAGGGAAAATGATGGACTCGTGATCAAGCGAAGGAAAAATTTATATGTGCATAAGTTCTTATATGTACTACATATGTTTTATATATATCTTTTCCATACTGATTCGATTTATAGGATGCTACGGTTGTTGCACAAGCTGAGGTCATTGAAGCTACTACACAATATGGAGGGGAGCCGTTTGTTGGGTGAAATGGCCACACTAGAGGGGGGTGAATAGTGTGTTTACTTATCTTTTTGCCTAAATCCGGTTTTAATCGTTTCTTTGGTTACTTAGGCAAATTACAAGTTGAGTAGCAAGCGGAAGCAAAGTAAATACGATAATGAAATAAACACAAGTAGAATCAATGCAAATACAATTATTTATAATGGTTTGGCCCCAATGCCTACTCCACTACCTAAGCACCCCGCTTAAGATTTCCAAACTAGCTTTACTAGATTATCTTGTTTCCTTTACAATGAGAACGTTTTCACCGGAGAGTCTCCGCTCTCACACCGAAGGCACTTCCACACCCGAAAGTCTCCGCCTTCCTACCGGGAGCACTCTCCCACCTCAATCCTAAGGACAACAATAACTAATCCTAGTAAACTAAGTTTACACCGGTAGAATTAAGTCTCAAACACAAAGGCAACCACCCAATTTCAAGACCTAACAACCTAGGTCTTTACATGCTCAAATACAATGAAATAAATCACAAAAATACACAAATAATGGAGCAAATAAATAATACAACAAATACTTAGCTCCAAACACGAGTCCTAGTTCCTCTTGATGCCTCAATGATGAATCGTTCAAAGCTTAAAGGCAAGATCAAGGATGTATCATGGAAACTAGGGTTATCAAAGGGATGACTCAAGAAATGCTTTGAGAATGATCAAGAATGGCTCAATGGAAGCTTGGATCAATTGTTTGAGTTGGGTTAATGAATGTTGGTGAGGGGTATTTATAACACCTCCAAGGAACGACTCTTCAACGGGCATTTTTTCGCCCGTTGAACACCGTTCGGTCGCTTCGATCGTTGGTCGACCGACCGATCGACCGCCCAACGACCACTGGCTTTTTTCGCTTCAACCGCTCTATTTGGTCGACCGGAAGGTTGTTCGAATGAGTCACGTTTTAGCTCCTCTGCTATTCAGTCGACCGAAGTAGACACTGCCAGTTTTTGGCCTCGGTCGGTTGACCGATCGGTCGACCGAAGTAGCCACTGTCAATTTTTAACCATCTTCGATCGACCGAGTTGGCTACTGCCAATTTTTAACACTATTTGGTCAACCGACCGATTGACCAAATTGGCTACTGCCAATTTTTAACACCATTCGGTCGACCGATCGGTCGACCGAACCTAGGCTGAACTTGATTTTTCCAGCCTTCTTCTTACACGCTTCATTTCCGGGTTCCGGCCTTTAGCGTGTGACTACTTGGAGAGGTTTCCATATGTTCTTTAGACCCGACCAAGGTGTCTTTGGTGCACACGTCGAACTTCGAGAGATTTCCACGACGAACCCGAACGCGACGATCAATGTCCTTCCGATTTTCTGATTTCTTCAATATTCTTGATCGAGGACATCGTGCACTAACCGATATCGAACCTGAAAGAAACTCTTCATGAAATCATTAGTTCCATGTTTGTTATCATCAAAATCGAGATTAAGACTAAGGTTGAAAATCTTAAGCCAACACTGTTGATGACAGAGGACCAAATTTTTCTGCAAGTCATGGGTACAAGGCCGGGTTCAATATCCTTTGTGCTTTAATATATATATTTTCTTAAGGATGTTTGTCATCATCAAAAAGGGGGAGATTGTTGGCTTAAGGTTTTCAACCTTGGTCTTAATCTCGGTTTTTGATGATAACAAATATGGAACTAATGTTTCATTGAGAAATATTTTCAGGTTCCATATCGGTTAGCACTCGTCGTCCTCGATCGAAAATATTGAAGAAATCGGGAAATCAAAAGGACATTGGTCGACGTGCTCGAATTCTTCAGAAAGTTAGAGTTTAGGTTTAGGGTGTCTAATTTATATTGTAAATCATCTTTATGATGCAAAGAACCCTAAAACCTATCCTGAACCCCAAATCATGAAAACCCGAAAACCGCCCTGAAACTCACTAAGCCTAGGGAGCTCCTTGGAGGGCTATATGACCTAGATTGTTTCTTGACATAAAAAATGACGGTAATTGTTCCTTGGGTTAAGATTAGATAACGAGGTATTTTTAAGGATTTTTTGAAGCCTTTAGCCTAACCATATTTGACCCAAAAGATTAGAAAATTTCTGTTTTCTGAAAATTTGTACTAGACCCCAAAAACTAGATTTTGATTTTTTAGATATTTTTATTGAATCCAAATGGGGGTAATCCTTATATAACATTTATGTTTTAAAGTTATAAATGTTATATAAGTAGACTTAGTGAAGACGGAATCAGAAAATGAACAATCAAAACCAAACTACCCAGTCCAGTCCAGGTTCGGTCGATCGGTCGGTCGACCGAATGTTGCCAAAAACTGGCAGTAGACAATTCGGTCGACCGAAGTGTGCCAAAATTTGGCAGTGCGTGCGTCGGTCGACTGGATTGCGGATCGCTAAAGTTGTGACTCATTCGGTTGACCCGTCGGTCGAGCGAACAATGCGATTAGAGCCAGCGGTCGCTGGGTGGTCGATCGGTCGGTCGACCGATGATCGACCGACAAGTGATCGAACGGCGGAAATGGCTAGTTTTCCGCCCATTGAGCTAGCTGTTTCATTCCATTTCTTCTTGGCTCTATAAATACCCATGTCTAAGCCTTCCTAAGACACTTTTGATCACTCCTACACTTCATTGAGCCATCTTTGATCAATTCCAAGCTTTTATTGAGTCAATTCTTGGAAAAACCCTAGCTTTGATATCTCATCCCTTTGATTGAGCCTTACCTTCATTGTTTCATCATCAAAGGCATCAAGAGGAAGCTAAGAATCTTGTTGTGGAGCTAAGTAATTTATTGTTTGATTTATTGCTCCATTTTGTGTTGTATTTTATTATTTATTTCATTGTATTTGAGCGTACAAGAAGACCTAGTATTAGGTCTTGTGTATAAGTGGTATCCTTGGTGTAAAAGGTGTAAAGTCACTTGTGTAAACATAGTTTACTAGGATTAGTTGAGTTGTCCCTTAAGGTTGATGTGAAAGAGTGCTCTCGGTAAGAAGGCGGAGACTTCCAGGTGTGGAAGTACCTTAGGTTGAGAGTGAGACTCTTCGGGTCAAAGTCCTATGTGTAAGGGAAACAAGATTAATCTAGTAAAGTTTAGTTTGGAAATCCTAAGCGGGGTGCTTAGGTAGTGGAGTAGGCATTGGGGCCGAACCACTATAAATTCTTGTGTTTGCATTGATATCTTGTCTGTATTTATTGCTTTATCATTTATCGCTTCCGCATTTAGTCATTCAATCTTGAATTGCCTACGTGATCTAAAAATACGGTTAAAATCAAAATTAGGCGAAGAAATTAGACAACACACTATTCACCCCCCCCCCACCCTCTAGTGTGGCCATTTCACTCAACAGTATGAGTGATCAAAATACTCAAGGAAGGCTCTCATGTCTTTGTATTTATAAGTCATGAAGAGAGAAGGCCACAAAAGCCATCCCAACGAGCGTTTTTCTGATTGTTGGCGCCACTCGATCGGTGGCTACCTGATGGCTGGTCGATCAGCCGAGCGACCGGCCACCGATCGGAGCCCACTGCCAATGTTGGGGCTCTATCGGTCGGTGGCCAACTAATGGCCGATCGACCGATCGTCGATCGCCCATCGGCCGACACCTAGGAAACAATGCAATTTGCTTATTTTTCTCGCTACGTTGTTCGTTTTTGGATTCCGTCTTCGCTAAGTCTTATATAACATTTCTTAACTTTAAGTATAAACTTTAAAACATAAATGTTATATAAGAATCCTCATTTGAATCCAATAAAAATATCTAGAAAATCTAAATCTAAATTTTGGGGTCTAACACAAATTTCCCCGAAAAGCAAAAATTTTATAATCTCCCAGGTCAAAATATGAATAGGTTAAAGGCTTCCAATTTTTTTTAAAAAATATGTAGCTAACTAGTTTTTACCTAAGGAACAATTACTGAGACTTTGGGTGCCAAGATAATGTCTAAGTCCTATAGCCACCCAAGGAGCTCCCTAGGCTTAGTGAATTTCAATGCCATTTTTTTATTTTTTTATTTGTTATGTTTTGGGGTTCGAATTTAATTTTTGTGTTTCTATGCATCAAATAGAGAATTTACAATACATGTTAGATATCCTAAACCTAAACTCTATATTCTCGACGAAATTCAAGCGTTTATGACCATCCTTGCTGATTTCTCTAATTTTTTTGATCGAGGATGACACACGCAAACCGATATGAAATCTGAAATGGTTTCTTCATGAATACATTAGTTTCATGTTTGTTATCATCAGAATCGAGATTAAGACCAAGGTTGAAAACTTTAGTCCAACATAGAGGATAACCCATACGACAATGGGTTTGGAGAGAAGATGACTCAACCACTAATGTAGAGGAATGTTATGTAGCAAGGTGGTATAAGCCTCGAGATTCATGCCTAGTGCAAATCAGCCTTCCAATCTGCGAGTCCTGAATAATAACAGAATCAGAAGTGAATATGATTGAATAATTCAATGATTTTATAAGTTTGCTTACAAATAAGAGAGATTTAAAGGAAATACAAGGATATAAAAGGCAGAAGATAATGGTAATGAGAGTGTAGGAGAAACAATATCAATTCCTTTAACTGATGAGTAGACCCATCAGCAAGGGTAACAATGGTGGGGTGATGAGGTATCTTGAGATAAGAGAATGAAGAGATGTTACCACACATGTGTTCAGAAGCTCCCGAATCCAAGATCCACGGTTAGACCCTGAGGTATGTGTTAACAAGCAGTAGATGCACCTTCATGAACAAATTGTGAGCTAAATATCTAAGCATTTTGACACTAGAGAAGGCGGGCATAATCCTCAACGAAAATAATAATATTGGCACTACTAGAAATCATGCTATTTGTGACGGCCTTTTTGCGACGGCGCCATTTGCGGTCGCAGATGCGACCGTTCTGCGACCGCGTACAACGGGGGTCGCGGAGAAGCCACTTTTGCGATGGCACCGCGACTACAGTGAGTACCGTCGCAAGTTTAATGACACGACGATGGTTGTACGATCGCATTGCGACTGCCTTTTTGCGACCGCTAGTTGCAGTCGCAAACCCGTCAGGGGCCCAAATGACTTAGCCCGCGCCAAACCCTTTCTTTTCTTCCCCACTCACTCGCCCTCTCCCGCGCCGAACCCTTTCTTTTCTTCCTCTCTCACTCACCCTCCTACCATTAGCCGCTTGCCTTTTGTCACCCGCCTATGCCGCCCCTAGCAACAGCTCTCTCTCTCTCTCTCTCTCTCTCTCTCTCTGGCTGTCGAAACCCTAGTCGTCGCCAGCTAGGATTTCGCCCGAAGACGGAAACGTGGAGGGTCGACCGGCCCTCCCTTCCAAAGCAGACCTCTCGACGAGACCTACGAACAAAAACAAGCTACAAGCAAGTTCTCTTGTTGTCATTAGAACCATTTGATGCATGGTTGATGAGTTGATCCATTCAGCTTCTCAAAATTAGGGCTTTCTAATGGTCAATCATCATATCTTCTCCTCAGTCCATTCATCTTTCGCTTCAGCTTCCATCACCAACTTTCGCTACCTCTTCTGCCTCCTCCATCTCCAAGCACAAGCTCAGAGCCCCTGCTTCTCCTCCCTCCCGCTCGCCCCTTCTTTCCACTGCACGGGTGAGTTCCTCTTCTGACTAAGCTTTATCTCACAAATCATGCATCAAATAATTGCCTTGCTGATTTTATTTCCGAATTTACCTTTGATTTGGGGAGTGCTAAATTTTCATCAATTGTGCTCCCAGAATATAATGGTGCAGAGTTGTATGAGAACAGGTACTTAATTGATGTGGTGTGGTTGACTTGATATCATCTTCGTGTTCCTAATTGCTATAGAAAAGGAGATAAGTGGTAGATACAAGTACTTTATGTAAAGTTGTATGAATTCCTTGTAATTTCCTTCCAACTAAATCAGTTTTGGCTGCTATTGAAGCATGAAAGGAAACCCTACCTCAAGAAAAGAGTTGGTGAAATAATTGATCAAGGTGTCTATTAGCATTTCCTTTCATGAATCAATATTCTGGTAATTGCCAACCCTAGTCGACATAGGTTTATAGAATGTTTCATTGTCATCCATTTCTTTGGTAAAATGAACGAAACAACTTGACCAACACATGCTTAAGTTAATGAGATAATCATCTGACCATGCTCCACAAACAATACCCATAATCCTACATAACAAACTTTACATACCCAGTTTAACCACACATCCTGAGGTAAACACTTACTCAGTCTTTTCAAGTTGGCTAGTTCATTGGAATTTGGACATGACGTCGGGACCACCACCACCACTAGCTCCGGAGGCTCGAGGTCGTCGTAGGCCTAATCAGGGGGCTCATGCACCTTTGTCGACCGACCAACGTCAGCGGATATCGTTGCACGGTCTAAAGTAAGTATCAAAGTTTATTTTTTATAGTTGTTAATTAATTAATTACTATTTATGTTATACTTGCATTGTAGATTCGAGCAGGACGATGTTGCTCGCAACATCACCTCTATTATCAAGAGATTCTTTCGAGAGCCGTGTTGTTCATGGACCCACGTGCCGCAGGATAATGGAGATTTATTATGGTCCGAGTTCGAGGTACGTAGTTTATTAATTTTGTTGAAAATAAATATCCTTTAGAAACTAGCACCACCTTTTAGGTTCTTAACTTCTATGTAGCAAAATCTTGAAGATTTTGTTGAGAAATAAAAATCTCCGGCCTTTTGGTCTTCCGGAAAGATGTGGAAGATAAAAAATTGTTGGTTTCATAGTCATCTTTCTCAAAACAGAGCATCGAAATGAATATCATCAAATTGTTGATTTGCCATTATATCTACATGTTCTTCATATTAAATTTGCTTTTATGGACAACAAAGTTATAAAGGTATCAAACTATCAATGGCAACAACCATGAACTACATATTATATACTTTAACAAGCAAGATTAATGTATAGTTATATATTTATAGACTCAATGATATATTTATGGACACATATTGGTTTCATTTGAGTTGTAGCTTTTAGGATTTATGAAACAACTTTTATTAAGCTATTTAAGTAAGTAGTTATCATGCTTTATATTTAGCATTCTAAAGCTATATTGGACATGATTTTTCTAGCTAATGTTTTCTTTTAAAGCTATACTTGGGATCCCGCCATTCAAGCTCAGGTGAATGATGTTTGGAAAGCTTACAATAAAAAGCTTTTCAAGGATATCCTCCATCAGACGCGGGATGAGGCGTGAGCGACTATAGGCGGTAATAGAGATACGCCTATGGATGCGCTCAAGGGACACGGGCCAACCTGGATGCAGGTCGACATATGGGATCAGCTATGCGACATCTGGGCGTCAGAGAGATGGTAGGGTGCCTCCCGGACGGCGCACCAAAATCGGATGACGCTGGTCGAGGGATCCGTCGCCCGACATACCAATGGGTCCATCCCATTTATCAGCCATGAGCGTCGATTGATAAGTAATTTAATAATTATTTTTATTATTTATTATTATAGAAAAACTAATTATATTTATTTTATTGTAGGGGACGCTAGACGAGCAGGGGATGCTCATCCTTGCTAATCCTTTGAGGGTCATCGAGGAGACACATAGATACTAGCGTGGTCCTCGCTACGGTGAGTTCATCAGCGGGAGGCCGAAGACGGTACTGGTAAGTTAATATTTTAAAAAGAATATCTAGTTGTATTATGTATAATTAATTTAATTAATTAATTTACTTTTATTTAAATTAAAGACCATGTATAGTGAGTTGGTGACCCAACAAGGAGGTGATCATGCGCAGCAACAGCTTGATGCTGACGCATGGATGCAGGTGGCAGGCGTCGGCCACGGCCGTGTATATGGCATTGGCACAACGGCCCACGCACGAGCGTTGTTGCAGCCACATGGTGCAGGGTCGTCTGCTTTCACCTTCTCCGTCGCTGGTTCATCAACATCACGTGCGGATCGGGACCGATCGATTAGCGGTCGTTGAGACTGCTCAAGCACGCCTTAGCGCCGACATGCCCGCTATGAGAGATACTGTGACGCATTATATGGCGTAGATGACCCAATACATGACACATATATCTTCTATCATACTTGGTGCTTCGGCTCCTCCGCCTCCCCCATCATTCAGCGCGACGACATCAGCATCAAATCCATCATCATCATCGCCGACTGATGTGCTTCCCACGCAGTCCCTCTCCACGCCGCCACCTCATGCGCCTGATCATTGATGTACTTTTTTGATATTTTATTTTGATATGATATAAACATTATTATTTCGATACGATGTAAATAATATTTTGATACCCATATATTATAATATGTTATCTTTTGTTTCGTATGTATTTTTAATTAAATATTGGAACATGAATTTATATATTTTTATTTTTAAAATATATATATATATACTTCTGCGACGGCTCTGCGACCGCTAAGCCGTCGCAGATACTTTCGACCTGGTCGCCAAATGCAGTCGCAAGTTCTGCGACGGCGTACCCGGTCGTAGTACCGTCGCCGATGTATTATTTGCGATGGTGATGGCGGTCGCAAGGCCGTCGCAGATATCAAGTGCGACGGTACATGTACGTCGCATATGTCACGCGACCAACTTCTGCGACGACGTTTCATCGTCGCAGAATGACCGCAATAAGTTTTTACTTGCGATCGCTACAGTTGCGGTCGCAACGCATCAGCGACTCCTTCTTTTGCGACCGATGTCTGCGACCGCTTTCTGCTGTAGCCAATGACCTTTTGCGACGGATTGGCGAGGGCGTTGTCCGTCGCAGATGGCCGGTTTCTTAGTAGTGTGGGCTTGTGTCCCATCTTTATAAGAATGACAAGAAATGTTTTTTTTTTCTCTTTTTTTTGGTGCGAAGAGCTCACAAGGCTCAAGAAATCAGACACGAGCCATGAGTCACAAAGCTCCACGTAAAACAAGTCATAACAACTAACTGATATTTGCCTAAATAAAGAGAAATCATTGGAATAAACGACTTCGGAGCTAATAAAGAGAGAGATGAGCAGAAATCACCCATCTGAATAAGGCATGAGATCAGAAGCTAATCGAAGAGGTGTCGACGAAGCTTATGTCCGCAGTAGCTTCTTGTGAGCCAGATCTCTGCGATTTGATGAGGAAGTCGAGCGCAAGGCTTGATGCACATGCAAGAGTGGCCTGATGCTGAGACACGTTCGTGGAGCGTGCTCGTCTTGAGTCAGCGACAAATCGAAGCCGCGCGATGTAAGGAGAACCAAATTTGGAGCATCACGTAGTGCGGGAGGCGGGAGTATTACGCGAGCAAGAGATGTCGACTAGCGATCGCTGAGCAGGGAGAGCGACAATGAACAGGGAGAGATCGCCCGCTAATGAACAGGGGTTGGTGACCACCGAGCAGGGAGATAGGGCAACGATGATTCAGTTTACAGAGAGAGACGTCGTGCGGCTAGGTTTGCGGGAGGTCCGAAGGAGCGATCGAGTGTGACACGATCTAGAGCGTGACACGAACTGTGGCGAATTGGGTGAGATCGCGTCTCACGCGATATGGAGCCGGAAGCCGAGGGTTGAAGCAGTGCCTGAGAAGATTATTGGCTCAGATTAATGTCGGGTGGAAAATAAGATGGAAAACTCACCTCCCCTACGAGTGCAACTTCAGCAGGCTGCCCAAGGAAAATCTATGAACGAGTGAATATGAATTTTAAACGTGAACGTGAATGAAAAATCAATGGATATGAACATGGATAAAAAAGAAATGAATATGAACATATTCATTCATTTTCTATTCATGTTCAATCGCTTAAAATCTATATCCACTCATTCATAGAGATTTATATGAGCAAACTGCCCATATAAATTTTTTCCCTCCCCTACCATATATATTTTATATAATAGAAACAGAATTTACATAGGTGAATTATCCCATATAAGACTATATATAAGTGTCCTAACTCCCGACAATATCAACACCATATATCTCATAAATCATATATATATATATATATATATATATATGTATATGAAAGCAATTTCCATTAAAAATTTATATACTCTAGCAAATTTACAAGCTTTTGTTTTTTTTGGCAAATTTACAAGCTTTCTTTTGCCCCATTATTGTAGAAGTCTCATATAATCTTTGTCATCTACATGTCAACATTAGCAATGAAAGAAAAAAAAAGAATTAAATTGTCAGCATTCATATGACGAATCCATCTGTTATGGTTGAATTCTTAAAAATGATGGTGATACCAGATCGTATGTAGAAACCATCAGCAGACCTGTCTCCTTCTTGTACACCCTATAAGTATGAACCCAAAAAAGCATAATAAATTTTTTCATGACGAAATTAATATGATGCTTATAATCTAAAACATTTACTAGAAAATATGATCTACATGTATCTTTTTAAAAGATTAAGAAATTAAACCATACGTCTGTGTTGGAAATAACCACATTCTTCCCAATCCTTGCATTCTTGTCTATTATACAATTCCTACAAGGCATACATAAGGATCTTAGATGTCAACGGAAGACCACAAGTGAAACAAATCACAAAGGTTTTAATCTTTAAGACTAAAATGTGAGATTATAGACTGTACCTTATTTTTGTGTTCTCTCCAATACCAATAGGAACCCTTCCTTCGGCTAGTAAGGATGCTCTTTCGGCATCAGTCTCGTAGTAGTCAGCACCTAGCATAACTGTATCCTGCATGAAGTTAAGATCTTTAATCACACGTCTTTGAAGTAGAGAAAGTTTCCTCTACTTCGGAGATTTTCAAAGATAAAGAATCAAACCTTCAAGTGTACGTTGGAACCTATACGAGATCGAATACCAATTACACTATGCTCAATCACACAGTTGTCCAGGAAACTTCCGTGGGAAACAATGGAATCAACAATCTGAAAATTGAAGAATGGGTTGCAAAAGTCATAGCTACTCATAACTGAATAGATAGGTTCTGTTTGAACAGTAATTAATTAAGAAGGATGATGTTTAGGAGCCTAGCACAAAGAAAATGGCTAGCATGTATTAAAAGGCCTCCATGTTTATTTGCAGGAAATGAACATAGATGTCTTGTTTGACTCATGGTTTACAATATATATGATCACGTATTCACTTTTAGACAAAAACTTTGGATACATAAAGCTATTATGCGAAGTAAAAGCTCTTTGCACGAAATGAACAAATATGTCTTGTTCGTCTCATGGATTTAAATGTTTAGATCTATTTGATCAGGTAATCAACCAACCTTGCTATTGTCAACTTTTGAGGGAGGAAGGTTTCTTCGTGATGTATACATTGGTTTTGCTGCATCGTAGAAGCTGAAACGAGGTGGCTGTATGATGGATCAAATTATTAGAAACTAATTATATGATTATGATCTCACTGGAAAGATGGAAATATATATAATAATAATAATTACTGGAGAAGAAGGAACTACTCATGAAATGTGAAGAAAACACTTACATGTGCAGTAAGAGCAAGATTTGCTTCAAAGAAAGATTTAATTGTCCCAATGTCTTCCCAATAATCATTGAAGAGGTACGCCTGTCAAAGTGGTATTAATTATTAGATAGGAAGGTAATCGGATGGGTTGTATCAATTATTCGATAGAAAGGGTAATCGGATGGCATCATACTGTTATTGACTCGAGAATTCCGTTGAAATTTTAGGAGAATACCAACAGAAAAAATATAAAGCCAAAAACCAGGTTAACATGTGCACGCTTCTACTTCTTCAGAGGTGAGGAAGTAGTGCTGAATATTTTGTGTCTAAAACATCAATAGCTATGAAAATGAACAGCATGCAGGTGACAATTCCCTACAAGATGGTGCAGTTGATGAATCCACAATAGGAAACACTTCAAAATTCACAAGGTCCAAGAACAGATTAGCTTCAATTATTTTGAACAATATGCAGCAGATAGCAATAGATTTTCTCTATTAGGAGGAGAATATCTTATTCACATTACATATGATTGTGCTGAATGCTCAATGTTTATTCTGAGTATGCAATATACCTAATAAGAGGCTAATGAAGATGAATACACTATGGCTCACGAATGAAAACTTGTGGATCACTTTGTGTCAAGTTATCTTCTATTTATTTTTATCCTTATTCATGTTACTCCACTATGGCTCATCCTTCAACTCAGTTTTCAGAATTCATTAGTCTATCCTCTGAGAATTGCCTTCTCAGCTGACAGCTCATAAATTCGTCAGCATCGTATTCTACTCTTGTCAACATGGTTAAATGCTTGACTAAAATTACCAACTTACCAAATCACAGGGACATTTTAACAACCTATTAATCCAGAATCTACAGTATTTGGAGACTAATAGCAATTCTGGTTAAAAAAATTAGAAAAGAATCCTACCCCTAAGTCAATCGTTAGCTATATTCAGCATCTGATCTTGGCAGTCAAATCTTTTGCAAGAAACAAAGAGTAACTGATGATAAGCAGAAAGAGTCAGAGGCTGTGTGTACTGTAACATTATAATTAGAATAAGCAACATACCTTGATGAAGACTTCTTTAGCAGAGGCAGGAATTATTTCAGATCCAAAGTCATTTGCAGTGGGAAACCGCCATCTGGATGCGAAAATAAGCATAACATTTTAAGCTGTTGTTTGACTATGCTATATTGAGACAGAGTTAGACTGTCCAACAGATACGTAATTACATAATCTATGAAGTAACAGTTCAAAGAGAACATGCAAAATGCTTTTGAACTCTTAATCACATGTTAGAAAATAAAAAAATTGCTAACATCAAACAAATGACACAACATAAGAGAACTTGTTCTTGATAACAACCAATCTGAGGCAGTCAGCATGATGTCAAACTAAAGATACTAAATACTTTAGGGGTATTTTATAACTAAGGAATAAGCAAGGAGTGGGAATGGAGAAATGGTTCTTGTTGTCTGGACAATGTTAATTTCATTCAAATATCAATCCCAATGAAATGGGAATACCTGAATTGGCAGGAATTTAATTCTCGCATCACATAGGACTTACACTACATGGTCCGCAAGAACCAATTATGATTTCATTGACAAGGAATCTTGCAAAGTAAACTAGATTACCCTATAAATAGGTTACCAGTTGCAAAGTAGCTGGGAATCTGCATTGCAGCATTTGATACACAATAATGTTGTTGCAAAATTTTTGAGAATTTATATTACCTTATTTGGTATGACAACAGGATTACAAAGAAGTTAATATCAATTTACTTAAATATCTTTATATTTGCTAACATATTTTTTCGAAACAGAATGCAATATTTTTCCAAATTTGATTCTAACAGTCACTAACTCTTACTAAATTATGACAGTAACAAATTAGTTAATTTTAATATTAAAAATGATGATAAATTAGTAATTAGGTGATAAATGATAATAATATTATTTTGAGAAAAATATTTTAAGTGATGAGAGAGAGAGGGAGGGGTACGAAGGGAGAGACAAGAGAGGAAGTTAAAGAAAACAGCGATTTTGTTATAAAAATATACATGATTGTCATCCAGATTACCTAGGGAAGGTGCTAATGTGGATTCCCTTATATGAGGTAATTTTGATCCCCTTAATAAGATAGATTGCCACCCTATTTTACAACCAAACATGGTAATCTACATTACCATGTCTAAAGTGGATATATTACCTCATATCAAACACCTGCTAACACTAAATCTTTCATTATTTCCTTTATTGAGATTTGGCCCAAATAGCAGTAATCTATTAACCCTTTCTATCGTACTTATCAAAATCTATAATATTCTCCAGTCTTGTAAACACTCAACATTAGACACCATATTCAAATACATAAAGTATATTATCACTGCCAAGAATCCCAGAATTTGAAGGCTTCGTCATCAAAAGTTGTATCAAAGACATGGTGTTGTAATCATTATAGTCCTCAAAGAAATTTTCAGTACACAACTAGATGCAATTGTGTTTAAGGGTTATACCTGAGAAGATTTAAAAGTAAATCCTTCTTGAACACATATACCCCCATTGAAGCTATATATGGCTTCTTTGCTGCCTCTTCCTTTGACAATCCCAATACGGTAGTATCCACTTCCTATTTATTACCATAAAATAATGAGATAACAATTAGTAGACACTGTACTGGCTATCATGTGATCTGTTGAAGAAACGGTCAGACACCAAACAGCAGTTTTATGTGGGCATAGGATATATATACAGGTGATGTATCAAGGGACAAACTGACATATAATCTCAAGATGTGAACCAACAGCAAAATTAAAGCATGTCTTGGTCAAATCACTATGAAGTGGCAAGGTCAAAGTCAAGTGTGATAGAGAATCAGAGATTCAGTCACTGATGAAGAAAAGGTCACAACAAGATGCAAAGTAGAATTTACCATTGCCTTCAAGTCTTCTCCTTTTGGCTTTTCACTGAATGAAATAACTCGTCCCTTGTTATCTATCTTCATCAAGCCAAAATCTGAAGCACGACTGATATTTAAATGAAAAAAAAAAAGTAAATAAATTTGAGCATAAGGATTAATCATTAGTGCACTTTCAAGCTGTTAAATTTGAGTCTTTGGTTGTTAGGAAGGCACCAATCTATGCATTCATATTCTTACACAACATATTGAAAAGTCAAATGAAGAATTAATATTGTGTCCACTAACAAACTATATATAAAGGCTATTACAATGGTGTACCATTTTTTCTTTATCACTTTGTGCTCCTAAAAGTCAACTCAAGAAATTAACATTTATCTTACTATGAACTTTATAATTAAAAAGATGACTTCTAAAAGATGTTTCATGGACAGAGTTCTCAGATAAATACACTAGCAAGTAGCCAAGGATTCAAATGCTAAATCTCTATTATACTCTTAAGTTGACTAATTACTTCTTGAGCGGGGAATGGATTTCAGAATCAGCCATTGAAGTACCTGTCGTCTATGGGTATGCAAGAGATGGTAATATCAGCACCACTTTGCCGATGGCTCTGGGAAATGAAATACTGTAAAGATATTGTGATAATTTCAACAAATATATGCAAGAATGAATATTATTGAATGTCAACCTGAACAAAGTCCATATAGTCCATCCGGTATAAATGATCTCCGGAGAGAATAAGCACATCCTCTATATCCTTGCCTTTGGCATCCTTCAAAGTGAAAGCACAACTTAAATATTATCTTGCAGAAATGTATTAATTGTAGGTTCACATGAAAATGTTTTCCAGTATTAAAAAGGTATGGAAAAGAAACATACATGGCTAAGTGCCATCTATCCCAATATGATTACAATTAACGGAAGAAAAGTTTCCATGACAATTTTTAGTAGCATTTCTCAAATTTTATACAATCCTTATTTTTGCTTGTGATCCATGATGCTTCTTCATCATGAAGTTGACTGCAGAAATCCAAGAAACCTATGCTTGAAATTTTTTGTGAACCTTGAAAATGAAACATAATATCTAATGATTTTTTTAGCAAACCATGTAATGATTTTGGTGTCCTCAAATTTCCTCAAGTAGTTTATCTGGAGCTATCAAGATTAGTTAGCAAAATAAAAGAAATTTTTTCCATAGTTTTCACTTTTCTAGATCAAAGCATTTTTGCCACCTGATGACCTGACAATATACATCAGTAAATTATGATAAGAAATTGCAAGCAATAGTTAGAAAATTACTTTCAGGAGAGCACAAATGGAGAATACAATCAAATATAACAAATGGAAATGTCAAATACCTCAAAAAGCCAATGAAATTGACGAACAGCATCTGCAGTGCCCTGAAACCACCTCTTTCCTTCTGAACCAGGAGTTTGAGTAGCTGCTAGCACCTGAAGCAAAAAATCAAATGAAAAATTTGAAGTGTGCCTCCAAAACGAACATACTTCTCTCCATTTGGATATGTATATGAGCTTCCATTTTTTACTTTTTAGTACCTGTGAAGACATGATATAGAGAAAATGCAAATTTCAAAATAAAAATTCTTAAAATTATTGATTGTGTATAACAGCTTTGTTATTTATTATTGCCCAACAAACAAATCATTAAGTCGAGAAGACTGCATATTGAGCATAACTTAGTTGATGATTTCGAAGGAATCAACATATCGAGGGAAAGACATCACATTATTTCTAAATTATATGCTAACCCGAAACTAAACTCTGATCAAAATGTAACAGGGTTTTCCAAAGTATTTAGTCTTAAGAAGCATCAATCAATCTTACTACATGCTAATGACCAAAAAACTAAAATAAAAAGCAATTTTTACCTCAACAAAGCCATCTCCAAAGCTTAAACCATTACTGAAGTTGTAAGCCCGTGAGAGATGTCTATTCAGTGATGCAGAGTTAAACTGGGTGAGAATGTACACTTTATTGATTCCGCTGTTGATGCAATTACTCATTGGCACATCGATCAACCTATATGCACCTCCAATGGGCACCTATAAAAAGAATATTCACTCAAAATAATGACAACCTTCTAAGTTCTAAGTGTATCAAAGACGTCCATTTGGAGGCAACGGAGGGCCCTATGAATCATCAAGATATATAGCTAGTGAGACCTTAATGATACTTACAGCTGGTTTGGCCCTGCGCTTGGTGAGGGGGAATAGACGAGTTCCGGCTCCTCCACCTAGAATAACTGCAACTACTGTGCCAGGGTTTCTCTTCTCAAAATCTAAATCTTTAAACTGCAAAAAGACAAGCAACTTCTATTATAACTGATAGTTCAACAAAGAGTTTGGCCGATTCTGTTACCACAAGAGCCTGATACAACAATGCTACCCACCAAAAAGTTTCCTTTTTATAGGAAAAATTAAGCCACCCTTTTGGGCGTTAAAAGTCACTATTCTTTTGCAAAAAGAAGGGTTTTTTTGCTTCCCAATAATAGCAATAATACCTTGACCTGCGTTCCTACGCCGGTGGCGATGGACATTTGAACGACGGGGCGCTTCTCTGCGGCACGGGCGCTCGAGCTCCCGCTCCGGCGGAGGCCGCAGCGTTGCCAGTCCAGCTTCGTCCCCATGCCTTGGCTGTCCCTAAACGCCCAGACCAGTGGCGTTCTCTGCCGATGGGCGAGGCGGGCGGCGGTGGCCGGCGGCGCCACCCGGCTGTTCATGCACACCACCATATCGCGCCGCCGAAGGAGAGTAAGAGGGGCGGAAGAAAAAGCGATGGTGGCGCTGGGGTGGTTGTGGCAACGAGAAAGCGTAGAAAGCAGCGGGGACTTTATGGTCGCACCCGGGAAGTCGGGAACTCACGTGAAGGAAGAGAAGAGAAGAGAAGGCATCGGCCACGTTATCCAACGGAGCTCATGGCGTCCACTGGTTGAGCTGCTGGTGGAGCCCACTGGTTCAAACTGATTCCAGGAAATGCCAAATGCGACCGAGTAGGGCAGAGTGAAGTTGCCACCCTTTTCATCGTTGGTTTCGTCGGTTGAAATCTGAGACCGGAAATTACATTTTTAAGAAATTTGCAGCAGCATCTCATTTGTCTTAATTGCCCTCCAATTCTCTCTGATACAGTGAGTTCTATTTTTTGAGTGCTGACTGCTGACATGACTTGTATACTTTAAGAACTTATTGAGAGAAAATTGGTTACTTTTATTACCAATTCCTCAAAAGCGAGGTTCACTCAGGCCGCTTTAAAAACCTTAATGAATAAAACTGCAGCGGGGAGGAAGAAGAAAAAGATATATCTATTAGCAAGCTAGATGAGGGGTGTTTGGTACAAGTTAATTAATCTATTCAGATTATTAGAAATATTGTTTTAAATTATTTGAACCTCCTAAGTTGATATATTTGGTTAGTAAATCATACTATCTTAGTAATTCATATACTCATCAAACTAACAATGTAGATAGTCCTCGTGAAATGTGTCGAAGTAGATTAGTTATAAAGTAATAATTTTATTTTCTATTTTTTAATAAAAATATCTTAAATTAATATATTTATCACAAACTTTGATCATTTTAATAAATCTATCCCGAATTTTAATTTACCCCAAATCTATCCCAAATATTGGATTGACAATAATTATATCCCTCTGTCAGATACCCGTCAATGCATCTATTAGGTGCTAACGTGGCAAACGAATCAGTAAATAAAAAATAATTTTTTATTATCAACTATCCCACATCAACGTATAATAAAAATATTATAATACTATATATGTACTGGACAAAAACTATTGGGACAGGTCAGGTTAAACCCAGCAACGCCCCACAACTTGCCTCGAGTCAAACTAGACGACTCCCCTTGGTAGCCACACTCCTGGACTAGATTTGAGACAGACTGAATGGCTCCACCCAGGATCTCACTCGATCATACATGGACATTTGCGTCTTTTTTTATCACGAGGGATACACCATTACAAGCCCGTCATCTCTAGGATCAGTCTCGACTCATTCTTAGCAAGATCTCTGCAAGATTATCGGGCGGCGCCATCGCCTCCACCTATAATGAGTACAGACACTACACGTCCCAGATAACCTAAGTTCCAATTTCATTACTTCCACCTTAGAGCCCCACTGACTTGAGCATCGAAGTGTCTTTTGCAGCCCCCCCTCCCCTCGCCGGCGTTGAATCAGATCATAAGAGAAATTGAATTAGACCAGATTACTCCGATCCGGCCTCAAGCAAGGAGATTTGGAGCCCACCGTGGGGACAAGTAAAGCTTACCTCTCCCACAATGGTTAGAACCCAGAGCCAAGCGATCGTCGTCGTACGCTAATGGCAATGACACGACGACGACGATCGACCACAACCTAGTAACACTGAAACATCAAAGAGTGACGCTCCGGCACCAGCCCATCCTCCCCCTGAAGAGCTCCAACATCGAATGAACGATTTACGAGTGGAAAACCAACGGGTAATAGCCCGAATCGAGATGCTCACACGGTCCCGTGGATAACTCCCGGCTGACCACAAACGCTGCCGCTCAGAGCATGCAGAAAGTAATCACTCCAGGAAGAGGAGAGGAAGAACCACACCCCATTTTATTGAGGGGTCCTAAGGGAAGAAAATGTTTGTTCAATATCCAAATCATCGTAAAGCTCAGAAAATTTTTCATTTTTAAACTCACATCCATTGTCACTTTTAATTTTTAAAATTGAAACTCCTTTTTCATTTGTAACTTTCTTTGCAAACTTTTTGAAAAGCTCAAAAGTTTTATTTTTCTTGGCCAAAAAGAAAACTCATGTAAATCTAGAAAAATCATCAACTAATACATAACAATATAGCTTTCTACCTAGACTAGCTACATCACATGGACCAAAGAGATCTATGTGCACAAGCTCAAGAGTTCTAGATGTACTAACTTGATTAATGCTATGAAATGAAGATTTGACTTGCTTACCTAGTTGACATGCATCACCAAGTTTGTCTTTTTCAAATTTTATCTTGGGTAAGCCTTTAACTTACTCTTTCCTAGATATCTCTTGGATAAGGCTCATGCTAGCATGTCTTAGCCTTCGATGCCACAACCAAGAGTCATTCTCCATGGCAACTAAGCATCTAACATGGGGATTTGGCAAGACATTTAATTCTAAGGTGTATATATTTTTTTGCCTATTTCCAATAAACATGATATCATTTGAAGGTGCACTTCTAATGATACATTTAGATACTTCGAAAACAATCATGTATCCATTGTCACATAATTGTGATATGCTAATCAAGTTATGTTTTAACCCATCAACTAATAAAACATTCTTAATGCATGGGTAAGGGAGTATACCTATGTCACCAATGCCAACAATCTTACCTTTGGGAATTGTCTCCAAATGTGACATGTCCACCATCTTTGCTTGATAGGATTGCAAATAAGTTGATGTCACCCGTCATGTGCTTTGAACAACCGCTATCTAATATCCAAGTGCTTCTATTTGCTTGATGATGCTTCTCCATCTACAAAAGGAGAAGAAACTATCTTAGGTACCCAAATTTTCTTGGGTCCTCGAGTGTTAGGCATTTTGGGAACCCATGTAAATCTTGCATGTGGGTTCCTTCTCCAAGCACACTCCTTAGCCATATGGCCAAATATGCCACAAGAAAAGCAATTTTCATTAAATTTTCTTCTAGTATGTGTGTGAGCATGAGAGTGTGATGATTTCTTTTTATGGATAACCTTAGGCATGACATTTTGTATGATTGTCATCTTTTTATTAAGCATGCAAAGTTCCTTTTTCAATATTAGCATGCTATTATTCAAATGCTCTACTTGATCACTTAAATACTTGTTTTCATTTTCTAATTTTTGGTTGTCAATTTCTAAGTCCTTCTTAGCTTTCTCTAGGGTGCATGTCTCTTCCTTAAGGGTGTCTACTTCTTTTCTTAAGGCATTGCATGAAAGTAGTAAACTATCATTCTCAAGTTCTAGAGATTTATTTTCCTTTTTGAGGTCTTTGAATTTTCTCCTAATGGCATTAAATTCATCATGCATTTGTTCAAATTCATATTTTATCTCTTCTTGAGTAAAAGAAACATCACCAAAAATAAATCTTACCTCATCATCATTTGCCATCAAGCAAAGATTTGCATTTTCGCTCATTGCTTCTTCTTCACACGATGAGGCCTCGCTTGTTGGCTTTAGGTTTTCAATCTTAGTCTTAATCTCGGCTTTGATGGTTTTGATGATAACAAACATGGAACTAATGATTTCATTGAGAATATCTTTCAGGTTCCATATCGACTAGCGTTTGATGTCCTCGATCGGAGAAATCACAAAATTGGAACGACATTGATCGTCGCGCTCGGGTTCATCGCAAAAGTTTCCCGTAGATCGACGAGTGCACCAAAGTCGCTTGGACGAGTCCAAAGATCAAGTCAAAAGCTCTCCAAGATGATGCTCGTTGAATGCCAGAACCCGAAAATGAAGCGCGGAAGAAATAGACTGAAGAAATAACATTCAGCCTAGGTTTGGTCGACCGATCATTCGACCGACCGAAGGTAAAGAAAGTAGCAGAGTTACTTCGGTCGACCGATGGAAGCCCAAAATGGGCAGTAGCTCGGGTGGTCGACCCATCGGTCAACCGACCTACTGATACCCACGGTGCAAGATCGCGTCGATCGACCGAATGGCGAATGAAACAGGCCGAGGCTGGCAGTCGACTGACCTGCATATGAGCCATGACGTAATATCGTGTCGGTCGACCGGCGGGTCGACCGAAGATCACAGATCGTGCGATCTACGTCTGGTGGTCGACCCGGCGATCGACTGACCACAGGGAAAGTTTTAGCGGTCGAATGACCGGTCGATCGATGCTTCGATCGGTGCTTCGACCGGTGGTCTGTAACGGATAGTTTTCTACCCGTTGAACAGCCATTGCTTCGCGAGGGTATAAATACACCCTCAGATACTTCATTTAACCTTCTTCCCTTGATGTTACAAAATTGATTGAGCATTTAAAGAGGGATTTAAAGCCTTCCAAATGATCAATCGCGCGCGCTCTGCTTCTCTAGCGAGTTCCACTTCAAGTGCAAGTTCTTCCTCAACTCGAGAATTAAATCGAGCAGTTCGTCTTGACGAGTTGGAGGCATTGGTTTTATCTTAAGCTCTTTCAATTGTAATTTTATTGTTATTTCAACTATGTTTTTATTTGTGTCTATGTAAAGACCTAGAGTGTAGGTCTTATTGATTGTGAAGTGGTATCCTTGGTGAAGAGGAGTAAAGCCACTAGTGTAAACGTAGTGTTTACTAGGATTAGTTTAGTTGTCCCTTAGGGTTGAGGTGGGATAAGTGCTCTCGACAAGAAGGCGGAGACTTCCGGGTGTGGAAGTACCTTAGGTCGAGAGTGAGACTTTCTGGTGAAAAGTCCTCGTGTATAAGGGAAACTCAAATTAATCTAGTAAAACTAGTTTAGAAATCCTAAGCGGGGTGCTTACGTAGTGGAGTAGGCATTGGGGCCAAACCACTATAAATTGCTTGTTTGCATTGCCTTATTATTTTGTGTTAATTGCTTTATCTTTATATCACTTCCGCATTCATTCATTGAATTGCAAATCGCCTAAGTTAATCCAAGAAACGATTAAAAGTGAAATTAGGCGAATCATATAATAAACACACTATTCACCCCCCCCATCTAGTGTCGTCATTTCGCCTTCAATTGGTATCAGAGCAAGGTTTGTAGCTTGAGATTTCACCATCTCTTCTACACCTTGTCTCGATCTTGAAATGACTCTAGAGTCGGTAGCGTCTAGACCTCCTAGGTTCGATGAGTTAAACTTTGGTCTTTGGAAAGGAAGAATGTATACAATCTTAAAGACTCAAGGTTTAGGTGTTTTTAATATGATAAAATCAAAATACATAGAACCTAAAAAAAAAAAGGATGGATGCATGGACCCAAGAACAAATTAGCATGTTTGAGTTAAATGCTAAAGCTACAAATTATTTATTTTATTCTTTGGATGATAAGATTTTTGAAAAGATCATGCATTGCACTTCCGCTTTCGATATTTGGGCTACTTTAAATATGCTTTATAATTATGCAAAAACCGAAGAGCTCAAAACATTTGATGAGGGGAGTGATGACAATTGTCATCCATCCAATACTAACATGGTTTTTGAAGCCCACAGTGTCTCTAGTCATAAGAGCACAAGAAATCGAAAAAGGAAGGTAGTTTGCCATGTGTGCAAAGAAAAAGGGCATGTTAGGAAAAATTGCTCTTCCATGAAGAACAAGGCAAAGAAGAGGTCAAGCGCTTCCACATCATCATCATATTCGAATGAAGCATCCTCTTCTTATGGCTATGAAGAAAATTCAAAAGATTTCCTCATGAATAGTAATGATGAGGTACACTCTTCTTCCTCTAGTCATAATAACAAAAAGTGTAGTACTAATTCATCTAATTCTCATGATATGCTTTATGATGAATTGATGGATGAATATAAAATCATGTATGTCTTGCTTGTTAAAAAAGATAAAGAAAACAAAAATTTGAAGAAAGAAAACTCAAATCTTAGCTCTTAATTACATGATGCAAAATTAGAAAATGAGAAGCTAAGAATTAGTGTCAACAATCCATGCCATGATACTTTGAGTATTGACACTAAGGATTTGAGAAATGAAAATGACATATTGAAGAATGAAAATAGCATGTTGAAAACTCAATTGCATGCTATTCATAAATCAATGAATGATTTGAAAAATGAGGTTGTTTTTCTAAATAAGAAAGTCAATAATCTATCTAGCAATTCATCTTCTAAGAATTCTAGAAATACAAATGTTTCTTTCAAGAATGCTTATGCACATCATGCTTCTCATATCAAGCATTCTATTATTAAACCTCATGCTCAAAAGAAAAATAATTTGTCTAAGAATGCTCATACTCATCTTGTTTCACATGATAAGCATTCTAAAGATAAATCTTATGTCCATGTTAAAAATGAAAAGAAAAAGTTTCATGGACATTGTTTTTGTTGTGGTGTTTATGGCCACACAATCCATGATTGTGCATTTAAAAAGAATCCAAGTGTTGCTAAGACACTTTGGATACCTAGGCCAACTAACCCCCAAGGACCCAAAGCCATTTGGGTACCAAAAATTTCATGTTCTATTGTAGGGGGAGCTTCTACACAAGGGTGAAAGATTGATGAAGAGTTGGAGTTGACCAATGAGTTGAAAGAATGATCTTTACATGGTTGCAACTTCAAAGTCTTTATCTACACTAGATGCCTATGGTAAATTTGGCATCAAACTATTTGGTATCATTGTGGCCTTTCGGTTTTCAACCAATAGGAAGAGTTGGAGATCATGTTTTCATCGATATTATATTTATGATCTCTTGAAAATTTGTTTTGGATTCATGACAACATATTTTGAAACGGATTTCAAACTATTTAGCAAAGTAAATCTTGAGATTGATACTTGATTTTCTCTTTGCTATCTAGTATGATAACTTGTTAGTAGTTACATTTCCATTATATTACTAATGAATATTGCTTGCAAGTTATCAAAAATGTGATCGAAAGCTAGTAGAGCCAAATTAAAAAGAAAATGAAAAATTTGTAAAATTCTCAAGGGTGAGGTATGAGTTCAATTTTGCAAAAATATTTGTATAATAATTGATTATTCATGATTAATGAAGTCTCTATGCTCATAATTGCTTTTGCTTGATAAATGTATGAAAATTCATGAGTAAGTTAATGTTTGATAACTTAGGCAATTTCATATGTTGATTGGATGAATTTTGCTCTAGGTTAGAATCTTCATTAGAGACCTCATTTTCTATGGTTGAAAAACATGTTTTGAATACACACATCATATGAGTCTAGGTTGCTACACTTTGTATCATATGAACACTCAAAACTAGATTAGTTCATAAGTCTCAAAATTGGAAACAATTGACCTAAGTCAACATTTTGACTTAGAAATTTTCATAAACATGTTTAAATCCACTCATGTTAAATATCCAAGTGTCTAAGTTAGAGAAAAAATGAGTAGATAGTCAAATTTGATTATTAGCACTTTCATGGCTTCAAGCTTATTTTGATTAAAATTGTGCTAAGCTCATAACATGACTAATTAATTTAAATTTCACTTCAAATTTGATAAAACAAGTGTTAAATGATCATATCTTGATATCTAGAAGATTTGAGCAAAATCAAAAATCGGTGGTTAAATAACACATATTTGCAAAAATACCACTGAGATCTTGTAGGATTTTTAGAAAATTGTAGGGATATCATTTTTGAGTGATTCTTGATTCTTTGGAATCCTCATAGGGTCTAATTTATGTAGAAAAAGTTTCACAGAATTTGGATGATCACACCCTCTCGAAATTTTTTTTTTCTTAAGGAATAAAAGATAAAGCAGATCGAGCCGTCGATAGGCATTCGACCGCCCGATCGATCGGTGGGCGAAAAAAATGCCCAGATCGCCCGATTTTTTACCCAAATTGAATATTAGCCGTCCAATCTATTTACTTAAGCCCGAAACTAGGGCTTCCTTGCCCATTCGACCAGGTGTCCCATCTTGAGTCATCTCTTACCATCTTTTAGGGTTCTACCTCCTCTCCAAGCTTCTTCTCCAAGGTAAAAAGCTTTCTTCATCCTTCATTCATGAAGTTGTCTTCAAGAACATGATTTCTTCTTTCAATGCATCATTATTCACACACAAAATGTCATTCATGCAATTTTTTTTTATAACTTCTCTTGAGCATGTTTACCTCAAAAAGAGTTTTTCTTCCAACAAAAATCAAGGATTTCATGTGTTCTTAAAATGATTCATCATTTGTTCGTTAATGAAATTTTATAATGATCATAAATTGTTAGTCAAAAATTTTCTTGTTTGCTTGCAAGAGTTTTTGGCTCAATTTTAAGTTTAGGTCTTCTTGAAAAAATTTATTTTTGGCCAAAACATTTTTTTTATATATGGATCTTCATGATTAACCCTTCTATTTTATTTTATTTTATTTTATCTTTATTTTTTATTTATCTTGAGATTTAATGAGAAATCTGTGTTGCATGAGCCTATACCGAGTTTTAAACCTTTTTTGCTCTTTTTCTTTTGCATTAGAAAGCATGCATTTTTCAGTTAAAGACTAATCCCTTATATCATCTTCAAAAATGTTCTGCAGAATGACACCTAAAATCAAACTCCCATCCTTACCTAATAATCTCTTGACCCAATTAGGAAAGAAACAAGCCTCCAAGTTTGTAGATAGAGTCATCCTGCAAACTCGGCCAGTAAACTTAGATGACTTAGAAAGATTTGATATCCGAGAGAAACTTGCTAGCATGGGTTGGGTAGAATTTTTAGCAAAACAAGTACCCGTTTGTCCCATCTTAGTAAAAGCTTTTTATTCTAATCTAGTAATAGATAATGCAAGGCTTGGTGATGGCTTAGTCCTACGGTCTAAAATTTCAAAAAAATCCATAGTCATCACAGAATCCCTCATTAGAGATATCTTTGAGTTTCCCCTAATGGGAAAACGAATTTATAAGATATCCTCCAACCATTTTTATGAGGAGTACCCTCCTTATGTAATTATACCAGCCATATGCCCTGAGGACTATGAGGGAGTGATGCCTACCCAAAGCATCAAACTTTCACCCATAGCTAGGATTGTGCACCTCATCATTGCATATAACATTCTTCCTAGAGCAGGACATTATGATGAGGTCACCTCCATGAGTTCTAGGGTACTCTTCTGTGCCATGTCTAGTATGCCTATAGATGTCCCTGACCTAATGCTTAGATACATATCTAAAGTCCACTCCTCAAAATAACAAGCTCTTCCTTATTTTGGTGTACTGATGTATTGACAAAACATATGATGTATTGGTATTTTTCATCCTATGGACATGTCTTTGATTGACACTTTGATGTATTGGTACTGTGATGTATTGACACTTTGTCTTTGATTGACTATGTGATATATTTTTCATCTTTATGAACATGTTCATCTTGCTATGCTTGCTATATTTGTTTTTGAATGAAATCAAAAATATCATGAAAAAGATAAACTACAACATTGGTATCAGACTTGAGTGCATACATGATTTAGGCTTGAATTCTATCTATTACTTCTTGATATCATGTATGATTTAAGTTGGTATCATGTTAATTACTTGTTTTCCATCCCTAAGGTTGAGATTATCATGTTTCATGAAAAATCCTTAGAGTCTCAACTTCATGAAAACTTATTTGTGTTTCATCCCCTTGAATAGATAGATATTTCTTGCCTTTTTTTATTGATGTCAAAAGGGGGAGAAATGCATAGTTAAAATGGGGAGAAAAATATAAGAAATCCATGCATATAGATAGGGGGAGTTTATCTCATAGATATGCATGTTGATAGGGGGAGAAATCCCTAAGTTGATATCCTTGTGCTTTAATGATTTATATTTTCTTAAGGATGTTTGTCATCATCAAAAAGGGGGAGATTGTTGGCTTTAGGTTATCAACCTTAGCCTTAATTTCGACTTTGATGATTTTGATCGATGATAACAAACATGGAACTAATGATTTCATTGAGAATATCTTTCAGGTTCCATATCGACTAGTGTTCGATGTCCTCGATCGAAGAAATCAGAGAAATCACAAAATCAGAAGGACATTGATAATCGCGCTCGGGTTCGTCGCGGAAGTTTTCCGAAGATCGACGAGTGCACTAAAGTCGCTTGGACGAGTCCAAAGATCAAGTCAAAAGCTCTCCAAGATGATGCTCGTTGAAAGCCGGAACCCGAAAATGAAGCGCGAAAGAAATAGGCTGAAGAAATAACATTCAACCTAGGTTCGATCGACCGATCGGTCGATCGACCGAAGGTAAAGAAAGTAGCAGAGCTACTTTGGTCGACCGATAGAAGCCCAAAATGGGCAGTAGCTCGGGCGGTCAACCCGTCGATCGATCGACGTGCTGATACCCGCGACGCAAGATCGCGTAGGTCGACCGAATGGTGAAAGAAATTGGCCGAGATTGGCGGTCGATCGACCTGCATATGAGCCGTGACACAATACCGCATTGGTCGACCGACGGGTTGACCGAAGATCGCGGATCGCACGATCTGCGTCTGGCGGTCGACCAGGCGGTCGACCGACCACAGGGAAAGTTTTAGCGATCGAATGATCGATCGACCGATGCTTCGACCGGCAGTTCGACCAGCGGACTGTAACGGATAGTTTTCTACCAGTTGAACAACCGTTGCTTCGTGAGGGTATAAATACACCCTCAGATACTTCATTTAACCTTCTTCCCTTGATGTTACAGAATTGATTGAGCATTTAAAGAGGGATTTAAAGCCTTCCAAACGATCAATCACGCGCGCTCTGCTTCTCCAGCGAGTTCCACTTCAAGCGCAAGTTCTTCCTCAACTCGAGAATTAAATCGAGCAGTTCGTCTTGACGAGTTGGAGGCATTGAAGGCTGTGAAAGGAGCTTGCAAACGTTGGTTTTATCTTAAGCTCTTTCAATTGTAATTTTATTATTATTTCAATTATGTTTTTATTTGTGTCTGTGTAAAGACCTAGAGTGTAGTTCTTGTTGATTGTGAAGTGGTATCCTTGGTGAAGAGGAGTAAAGCCACTTGTGTAAACGTAGTGTTTACTAGGATTAGTTTAGTTGTCCCTTAGGGTTGAGGTGGGATAAGTGCTCTCGACAAGAAGGCGGAGACTTCCGGGTGTGGATGTACCTTAGGTCGAGAGTGAGACTTTCCGATGAAAAGTCCTCGTGTATAAGGGAAACTCAAATTAATCTAGTAAAACTAGTTTGAAAATCCTAAGCGGGGTGCATAGGTAGTGGAGTAGGCATTGGGGCCGAACCACTATAAATTGCGTGTTTGCATTGCCTTATTGTTTTGTGTTAATTGCTTTATCTTTATATCGCTTCCGCATTCATTCATCGAATTGCAAATCACCTAAGTTAATCCAAGAAACGATTAAAAGTGAAATTAGGCGAATCATATAGTAAACACACTATTCACCCCCCCTCTAGTGTCACCATTTCGCCTTCATCGCTTTCATCCCACGTGGCAATCATTGTCTTCTTCTTCATCTTCTTCTTGTATTTTTCCTTTTTGTGAGGGTTGGAGGTGGAGGCCATCTTGAGAAGTGGGCAATCTCTCATTAGATGCCCGATCTTATTGCAATTGTAGCATGTGTAGCCTCCTCTTCCCTTCCTCATGCCTCCCCTCATGAAACTCATGAATCTTCTTGCTAGCATCGCCATTTCTTCAAGATCATCCATCTCTCCCTCGGATGATGACGTCTCTTCTGCTGATCTGATGCTTTTAAGGCAATGGTCTTGCCTTTGGGGGCATCTTCCTCTTGGTATTGCTTCATGTGGGTCTCATGTGTCATGAGAGACCCAATGAGCTCGGTAATCTTCAAGGTACTCAAGTCCTTGGCTTCCATGATACCTGTGACTTTGAGCTCCCAAGATTTTCGAAGTGAACGGAGGAGCTTTCTTACCATCTCCTCTTCCCTTATTTCTCTACCAATGTTAGCTAAGCCATTTGTAATATTTTGAAATCTAGCATGCATGGCATCAATGGACTCATATGATAACATCTTAAACATTTCATAATCATGCATGAGTAAATTTATTTTGGATTCCTTTACTTGTGAAGTCCCTTCATGTGTGGTCTCTAGGACCTTCCATACTTCATATGCGGACTTACATGTAGAAATCCTATTGAATTCATTAATTAATAGGCCACAATATAAAGCATTGACGACCTTTGCATTTGCATTGAAAAGTCAAATCTCTTCTTGGTCCCATTGATCCATGTCCTTATTGGGTTGTTTATACATCCATGCCTAAAGATTGTAGGAAGCCATTCATGCGGATCTTCCAATAGGCATAGTTGTTCCCATCGAATACTGGTGGAGTATGAGTAGAGGACCCTTGAGCTAATTGGATTTCATTAGACATCTTAAATTGTTGGGAAGATAGTTAAATCTTGACCTACGACCTAGCTCTGATACCAATTGTTGTGTGAAATTCGAGACTAGAAGGGGGAGGGTGAATAGTGTATGTCCCTTCTTTCCTATATTTTAATTTTTTCTTTTTACTCAATTTTAACTTCACAGTGCAAGTGTTTCTTAACACTAAATGTAATCAAATATTAATAATAATGATAGGCAAACAAGAATAATTATAGTGGTTCGGCCAACTGCCTACTCCACTACCTTGGCTCCTCACCAAGGTTTCTAACCACTACTTTATAGAGTTTGTGTTTTCCTTTGAATACAATGAGGACACTCTTCTCACCACTCTGAGAACCCCTTAATCCTATTCACCTAGGCAAAACACAATCATATAAAGTTTTTCCTAAGTGTTTCCCTAGTACACCTAGCAGCTATTACAAATCGAAAACAAGTTTGAAATAAACTTCAAATATAATGGAAAGAGTTTAAGAATTTAAAAATGAACCAATACTCCTTTCCCAAGCCTTCAAGCCTCCAACTTGCAGGAAGATGACTCTTTGAGTTGCAGTAGAGTTGAGGGAAGCAGGGAAGCAGGCGCTTGAAGAATGTTGTCGACGTAAGCGAAGGGCCTGTAGCAAATCAATTCTTATGAAGACTTAAATCACTTCTTTAATGCTCAATAAAATTTCTAAGAAGTCTTAAAGGAGTTAGGTGAGGGGTATTTATAACCACTCAACTGAACCGAACGTTCAATGGGTAAAAAAATAGTCGTTGATGCCGTTCGGTCTAAGAAGTCTTAAAGGAGTTAGGTGAGGGGTATTTATAACCCCTCAACTGAACAGAACGTTCATCGGGCAAAAAAATAGCCGTTGATGCCGTTCGGTCACTTGCCTATCGATCGTCGGTCGACCGACTGATCGACCACCAAGGCAACCGCTGGCTTTAAGAGAGTGTTCGGTCGATCGATGGGTCAACCGACTGTCGCATTTTTTTCGATTCCACATTCGGTCGACCGAAGCAGTGGTGCCAGGGTCGCGTGACTTGTGATCTCCAATCCGGTCGACCGATGTTGTTTCTGCTAAATTCTGGCTTTGGTCGGTCGACCGAAGTAGCCTTGCGCAATTTCCTTCACCAACTTCGGTCGACCGACAGGTCGACCGAATGGCTACTGCCAATTTTTTACGTCATTCAGTCGACCGAATAGGCTACTTGCCAGAAATCTGCCTTGTTCGGTCGACCGAACTCAGGCTGAGGCTGATTTCTACTTGAATTTTTTTACATGTCTTTTTATGGGTTTAGTTACCAAGTTTTAACTTAGATAACTTTAGAATTTGGCTTGAGATAAAATCATCCTAGGGGTATATTACATGATCTCTACTTGATCTAAGCCCGAGCCTTTCTTTGA
Source organism: Canna indica (assembly GCA_034359265.1). NCBI lineage: Eukaryota > Viridiplantae > Streptophyta > Magnoliopsida > Zingiberales > Cannaceae > Canna > Canna indica. The sequence goes on along the minus strand of CP136891.1, from coordinate 53,335,838 downwards.
CGATCTTTTCTTTCAATTCGTTTGAACGAACTTGGCATGCTTACGGCAACCTCAATCTGAACTCGAAGCTTCACATATGGATTAAATACTTGTTTGTTATCATCAAAATAAAGATTGATGCCTAAGAGAAACCCTTAAGCCAACATGGGTGAGCTGGTGGACCGGATAAACTGAAGTTGGGAGATTTGGGGTTACCATCATGTGGCCGAACCTTAAGTGTAGTAGGATGACTCTAGGATAGCGTTTCCTTAGGTTGTATTGTACTACAAAACCATTTTCTATAGCTATTTATTGAATTTTAAAAACTATTGTAGTAATGGAACATAAGGGACGTTAATGAGTAGGATTGTGGAGACCTCGAGTCGATATATTCTGTGAAGGGAGGTAGTAGGCCGAAATAGCACTCCTCTATACCGAGCAATCGTTTTGCTTAGCTAATTATTAGTTAATCTTGCTTGGGTGAAATAAATTCATGTAGCAATAACTCATATCCACCTAGTTTTAGGGTATATCCATCCAGTTTTGCTCCATATCCACTCTATTTGCTGATTTTATATGATTAATGTAGACTCATTTTGTTTGATGGTATATCCATCCAGTTTTGCTCCATATCCACTATGTTTGCTGATTTTACATGATTAATGTACATTCATTTTCTTTGATGGTATATCCATCCGGTTTTACTCCATATCCACTCTGTTTGCTAATTTTACATGATTAATATAGATTCATTTTGATTGATGGTATATCCATCCAGTAGTGTTCCATATCCACTCTGTTTATAGATATTACATGTTATAATGTAGATTCATTTTGTTTGATGGTATATCCATCCACTATTGTTCCATATCCACCCAGTTTGTTGATATTACATGTTACAATGTAGATTCATTTTATTTGATGGTACATCCATCCAGTATTGGTTCACATACAATCTGTTAACTAATATACATGAAGGAAATGTAGATACACTTTGTTGGTGGTATGTCCACCTAGTATTGCTTCAAATGCATGTGATATTCATTTTCATGCATAAGTCTAGATCTTACATATATATTCATACTAAGCTTAGATGTACATGATAAAACTCAAGGTATTCGTACCGAAGTAGAAACACGGGTGATAGACTAGAGCCGAGAGATTTGAGCCGATAGATAGTCGGGTTGGGATGTACGTGCGTGTACCTGAGTAGTCGGCAAAATGATAAGATCACCCGAGGAACTGTTTATTCATCTTTATGTACACTAAGCATTGATTGTGGTTGTGCTTGTGTTTGGATGAAGTGTCCCAGTCGGTAAGGTTGGTCCCGACTCAACGAGATTAGATACAGGTCGAGAGTTGCCATTAGTGAGCCACGTTGACGATGGACCCGAGGGGCGAGTTACGGGTCGAGAGTTCCATCAGTGAGCCACGTTGACAATGGACCTGATTGGCTTGGTTGGAGGGTTTTTTCCAACCAGAGTGGGCGCCGAAACTAGCAGGTCATCCTAGTTCATCGGACCGAGTACATTGATTGGGCCTTATGGCCGAGTACATCAATTGGGCCTTATGGCCGAGTACATCGGTTAGGCCTTATGGCCAAGTACATCGATTGGGCCTATGGTCGAGTACATTGATTGGGCCTTATGGTTGATTATGTTGTTTGGGCCTTATGGCCATGTATATGATTTGGGCCTCATTGGGCTGGGTAGTTGATGTGGGCCCTCGTGGGCCGAATAAGTGCTGAGGTTTCTGTTGGGCTGATTCAGGCCGAGTGACAAGATTGTTTGAGCATAAGTTTACAAATGAAATCCTTACTTATCTTGTTATTTTAATTGAGCGATTTCATTCACTTATATTATGTTTACTATTTTATGCTCGAAATTTATGTCGAGGGCTCGGTAGGGCCACTCACTGGGTTCCTTTGGAACTCACCACTTTCCTTCACGTTGTTTTGCAGATCGTGACCAGTGAGGTACTACTTAGTGGACATGGCGCTGCTGGGGGAGCAAGCTTGTACTGCAGATCTCGTGGTGGCTCTAGTTGAGTCGTAGTCGAGTTGTAAAGTCTTTTCCATTCATGTTATGAACCTGTATTTGCTTTAAGAGTGAACCTTCGAGTCTAATATTATATTTGGATACTTATCATTTATGCATATGGATTTCTGGTTATTGTATCTATTCCATACATTATGCGCATGTTGTGTGTCTACATTGGTAAGGCTTCGGGGTACGTCCACGTATCTTGGCTGGTCACGTGTCATTGTGAAACGGGGTGTGACACCCCATCCACTAAAAGAAGATCCCAAAGCCAGATTGGTTGGGACTACCCTTCCTATCGATGAAGGACCCTTCCCCGAACACATAATGACAACCCGCCCCCCGCCAAGAAGTCAGTTGCCTACCACCTTGACACCCTATGACGGTACAGGCGACCTCACGCTACACCTGACAACGTTCAGAACCATGAGTGTCTATCACGGAGTAACCGATCCTGCACTCCGTAGAGCTTTCCAACTTTTTAGGGAAAAATTACTTTGTTATGGTTTGCCTCCCTCCCACCGGGATCTATTCATTCCTTCGAGAGCCTCTCCCATGTCTTCCTCAACCGGTTCACCACATCGCGGGTCTATCACAAGATGGAGGTTGCCCTCCATTATGTCAGGCAGGGGCAACATGAGACCTTAAGAGAATACATGAACAGGTTCCATGCTATAGTGATCGAAATTCCCAATCTCGACCCACGAGTTAAATTCTACTCCATCAAGCTTGGGGTAAAGCCCGGACTCTTTGCCGACCAGATCGCCTTGACAGAGCCGAAGGATATGGCCGAGTTTCCGAAGAAGGCCACTAGTTTCATAAAATTGGAAGAACTCCGAGAAGCGAAAAAGACCCACTAGCAAAATCTCAAGGCCGCTGTCGAGGACAAAAAGTCAAAAAATGGAGATAGAAATAGTGAAGATCACAACCGCCACGAGCAAAACAATGGCAAGGGGCCAAGGTCATCACCTCGCCCGAGTACCCAATTCGAAAGGCACACTCCTCTCAATACTCAAAAGGAAATCGAACTTCGCGACATCTTCCACTTGAAGCTTGTCAGATACCTAGCCAACGCGGGAAAGCAAAAGCTACCGCACAATACAGATATGAGAAGGAAGTGCATATTCCACTACACCTACGGACATACCACCGAGGATTGTGTAGCACTCGTCGACCAGCTTGAAGACATAGTCCATGCAAGACACTTGGACAAATACTTCCACCACCAAGGAGAGTGAGGCCGAAGTAGAAGTCGCGACCCTCGACCACGGAGTCGGACACCTTCGAATTCCCAAATGGAGAACAACCGACCTGATCGCTCAGGAAATGAGCCTCGAGGAGTCATCGATTACATTGCCAACGGATTTGCAGGAGGCGTAAGTCGAGCTTAGCCAGAAAGAGGTCTATTCGGGCAATCATGACAGTTTATAGCGCCACTCGCCCAAGCCGGCCTACCCCTAAAACCCCGGCAATAACATTCTACGAATTTGATTTTCTCGGGACTGATCAAAACCTACGCGACCTAGTCATCAAAAGGTTCTTGTCGACCAAGGCATCTCGGCCAAGATCCTTTTCTACTATACCTTTGAGAAAATGCAATCAACAGAAGCCTCACTTACACCATGCAAAAAGCAAACTTAGTAGGCTTCTCAGGAGAAAGGGTTGACGTTCGCAGAGCCATATGGCTGAGGACGATGTTTAACTCACTGACGGCCTCAGAGCCCTTACTCGACTCCTCACGCGTGCCTTGCCTTACCCTCATCGACAAGCTCGGCTTGAACCTCTGAGTAAAGTCCCCGCCTCCCCAGAGCCGATACTTCCGACCTCAGCGCCCTTAAGGACCAGGACTTGATTTTCACCAGCGTAGCTCGCTAGCTATCACAACCCTTATACGACTCCCTGCTCACAATCCCGCCTTGCACTTCTCAAAGAGCTTGACTGGGACCCTCGGATGTAGTACTCGGTCCTAGAGCCACTATTCCTAAATTCAATATCCATATGCAACCAGCTTAGCTGGACACCAGAGCCCGTCATCACTGCTTTACCCCCGAAAAAACTTCGGAGTTGCTACATAAGGTTCAACCTCAAACAAAGATTTCAAATGGTTCAACCTCAAACAAAGATTTCAAAAGGTTCAACCTCAAACAATGATTTCAGAAGGTTCAACCTCAAACAATGATTTCAGAAGGTTCAACCTCAAACAAAGATTTTAGAAGTCAGACAAAGACTTCCCTTCATAAGGAACCAAGCATTATCAACGAAAAAAACTAGGCCACTAAATCAACAAGAGCATGTTGCAAAAAATAATCCCACAAAGTTGCAATTGTAAAACAAAAAGGGGGAATAATCAACCCCGAAAAGTTTCCAGAACTAGCATATACATAGGCAAACAAAGAATTCAAATGTTTACTGAGGAGAAACAACATTAGCCTTGGTAGGTACGACAGGAGCATCTCTCCCTGGAACAACATCCCCCCGCGGAGAAAATAAGCACTGACCCGGAGTCGCGGTTGAAGGTTGTCCTCCAAGGGACCAAGAAAAGTCCTCCCTAGCTTCAAGATTTACGAGAGCACCATGTTTAACTTCCTTGAGAAAGTCCATCCCAGAAAGGTCAATGTCAGGAGCAAGGAGCTTAGCCTGTTTTGCCGCCCTTTCGAAACACTCTATATACATTGTGCCTCGTCCTCAAGGGTTTGCCTTGCGAAGTTGCACCTCCCAACCTCGGCCTTAGCTTTCTCAGTCTCAATCTTCAAACGGGAGCCGTTACTTGCTCTCTACCTCTGCTTTCCGAGCAGCAGGCTTAGAAACAACCACATTCAGGTGCGCGACTTCATCAACCTTTGCCACCAAGTTCCTTTCCATTTTGATCATCTTGAACCTCAGTGTCTCGAGTTCTCGAGACTGCGCCTCAAAATCTCTCGACGTAGACTCCCTCAACTTGCCAATCAAAAGTTGGACGTGTTCCCAAGGATCCACCCCCTCGGGAAAAACTAATTGATTAATGGAACTGATGCACAAGACCGAAACAAGCTGCTGAACTCCCACTGAACACCTAGCTCTCTTCTGACACCTCGTGGGTGAGCCAAGAAAGATTGGAGATTCTGAAGAGACCGACGATCTGACTGCCTCCACCCTAGCTCTAGAGACTCCTGGATTCCGAGACTACGAAGCCCTCATAGGCCTCAGTAAGCTATCCACTAACAGATCTTTCTCCCTCCTACCCGAAGAGCTCTCACGCATTTTCGCCAGACGAGCACGCGTGCCTAGCACCTTCAATAATGAAGACATCTCACCTGCACGATAGAAAGATTTGAACAACTAGTCTCATAAAATTATGGAAGAGTACCTGATAGTCACTGTACTACTAAATGGATTATGAAGAAGCCAAACCTAAAACCAACACCAATGATACATAAATGAAAAGCAAAACACCAAGAAGACTTACCAAAGGGGGTCAGCAACAGAGGAAGAAAGAAACTAACCAGAAGAGCACTAGCAAGAACCTACTAAAGACGATTGTCAAAGAACATGAGAAAGACTTGAAACTAGGAGGAAAAGAGTCACCTTATTGGTTGAAGATTGACAACCCCTCTATCCAATGGCCAGCAGCAAAAATGTAATTAAATCCAAACAGACTAGCTCACCGATCGACGATTCTCTAGAAATCCTCAATACATGAGCAGACGTCTTTTTCGCCATGATGCCTCCCCTAAAAACGAGGAGGCAAATGCCACTAAGAAACTGCCACGTAAGATGAGAATATCTTCTTTATCAAATCGACATGCCAGGCCAGGAAGCTAATGTTGGCATAAGGTTTTTAACATTTGTCTTAATCTCGATTTTGATGATAACAAACATGGAACTAGTGTTTTCATGGAGAAATATTTTTGGGTTCCAAGTCGGTTAGCGCTCAACATCCGCGATCAAAAATATCGAAGAAATCGGGAAATCAGAAGGACGTTGGTCGACGCGCTCGGTTTCGTCGAAAAGGATAGAGTTTAGGTTTAGGGTGTCTAGATTATTTGCATTAATCCTCATTATGATGCAAAGACCCCTAAATAACCAAACCCGTAATCCAAAACCCAAACCAAAGAAAGAACACGGGTGAAACCGCATTAAGACAGTTTCGATCGCTGGTTCGGTCGACTAGAAAGTACCAATACTTTCCTGTACCCATTTGATTGAAGGTCGGCCGAATGCTCAAGCGACCAGCAAGAGGCAAAAACCCACAGTGGATGTTTGGTCAACATTCAGTCGATGGTCCGATTGACCGACCAATCGACCGACCGATCGATCGGCGGTCGATAATTGCTCTTTTTCGAGTTGTTGTGTGGTGTTTCACCCGAGCCCACTTCATAGCTCTATATATATTGATATCCTAGTCTTCCTTACACCACCTTGGTCACTCCTAACCTTCTTGAGTCATCTTGTGATCATTCATGCTTTCATTGAGACACTTTTGATCAAACCCTAGCCTTCTACCTTGTCTTTCTTGAGTTTGCCTTCAAGCTTGATTTGATTCATCATTAGGGCATCAAGATGAGCTAGGATTCATTGTTTGAGAGGTAAGTTTTTGTTGTTTATTATTTACTCTCTATTACTTGTGTATTTTATTGTTTATTTGTTGTATTTCTCAAGTTGTGTAAAGATCTAGTGTGTAGATCTTGAGTTATGTGATTGCCTTGGTTGTAAGGCTTAAATCCGTCGGTGTAAACTTAGTTTGCTAGGATTAGTGATTGTTGTCCCTTAAGGTTGAGGTGGAAGAGTGCTCTCGGTAAGAAGGCGAAGACTTTCGGGTGTGGAAGTGTCTCAAGCTAAGAGCGGAGACTCTTCAAGTAAAAGGTCCTCATTGTAAGGGAAACGATATAATCTAGTAAAGTTAAGTTTGGAAATCCTAAGTGGGGTGCTTAGATAGTGGAGTAGGCATTGGGGTCAAACCACTATAAATAATTGTTTTAGCATTGATATATTATTTGTGTTTAATTGCCTTATTTATTGCTTCCGCTTGCTATTAATATTGTGTTTTGCCTAAGTAATCAAGAAACGATTAAAACCAGAATTAGGTTAAAAGATTAGATAAACACTATTCACCTCCCTCTAGTGTAAGTCATTTCACCAACATTTGGTATCAGAGTAGGTCGTAGATTGAGATTTTACCATCTCCTCTACATCTTACCTCGACCCAGAGAATGACACTAGAGACTTTAGCGTCTACACCTCCTAGGTTCGATGACTCGAACTTTGATCTTTGGAAATATAGGATGTACACATATTTAAAGACGAAAGGTTTTGTGTCTTTTACATGTTAAGTTTAGAATTTATTGAACCTAAGGTTGACATGCATGCTTGGAGTGAACTTGACAAGAAAATATTTAAATTTAATAGAGATGCCATGAATTGCATACTTTCTACATTAGCAAATGACATCCTAGAAAAAGTCATGCATTTCTCTTCGGCTTGTGATTTATGGGCCACTTTAAATATTTTATATGATCATGCCAAAATCGAAAAGATTGACACTTTTGATGAAGATGGTGATGACAATGGTCACTCACCTACTACTAATCTTGGTTTTGATGCTCATAGTGCTTCTAGTCAAAGGAGCAACTCTAAGAGCCGAAAATAAAAGGTAATTTATCGTGCTTTCAAGGAAAAGGGGCATGTGAAGAAAAATTGCCCTACCATGATGAACCAAGCAAGGAAGAGGTCAAGTGCTTCCACCTCCACTTTTCACTTACTTGATGCACCCTCAAACCATGACTATGAAGCCACTTCCAAAGTTAGTCACCTACTACTGATGATGAGGCACACTCTCATTCATCTAGTCATGTTAATGATAATGATAGTATTAACTCATCTAGTTCTCATGATATGCCTTATGATGAATTAGTAGATGAGTGTAAGAAAATGTATGCATTGCTTGTTAAAAAAGATAAGAAAAAAAAATGATGAAGAAAGAAAATTCAAGACTTAATTCTCATGTACATGAATTAAAACTTGAAAATGATAAGCTAAAAACTAGTTCTTTATATTCATGTCATGATGCTTTGAGTATTGATATCAAGGACTTGAGAACTAAAAATGTCAATTTGAAAAATGAAAATTGCATGTTAAAAACTCAATTGTATGCTTTACATAAGTTCATTAATGATTTGAAAAATGACGTTTTGGTCTTGAGTAAGAAGGTTAATGTTTCTTCTCCTAAGAATTCTAGAAATAAAAATGTTTCATCTTTTAGAAATCATAGAAAGATAAATATTTCTTCTAAGAATGCTCGTGCACATCATCCTCCTCATGTCAAGCATTCTAATAGACCTCATGTTCATAAGAATGATGAAAAGAAAAAAATTAATGGACATTGCTTTTGTTGTGCATGTGATTTATGATTGTGCTTTTAAGATGAATCCAAGTGAGGTAAAGACACTTTGGGTTCCTAAGCCCTTTAACCCCCAAGAACCCAAAGTCATTTGGGTAGGTACCAAAAGGTTCTTGTTATTTTGTAGGGGGAGCTACCACACAAGGGTAAAGGAAATTGAAGAATTGAAGTTGACCATAGACGTGGATGAAAAATCCATCCTTGCTTGCAACTTCAAGTCAACATGATGCCTAAGGTATGAAAAATACCATCTTAAGTAATCCAGTATCATCTCCATACTTTGCTTGTTTTCATTTAAGTTGGAGTATATGATACATGTTTAATTTGAGTTATTTTCTCCGCTCTTGATAAGAGTTTTTTGAAAAATAATTTTTGTTTTTGATTTCCAGTCTCTTCAGAGACCTATGTAGCCTATAACGGGCTAATGCAATCTTATGGTTCTAGAATCGTAGGCTAATTGTGGTCTTTCGATTTTCAACCAATAGGAAGGGATGGAGATCTAATTTCCAAATATTTCATATTTTATGATATCTTAATTCATTTTGTTTCCATGATGATTTCCTTTTGAAACGAATTTCTCTCTATCTAGCTTAGGTTGAAACTCTTAAATGAAAAATTTTATTTCACCTTGGCTATTTAGTTTGATAGCTTGCATGTAGCTATGTTTTCATTATACTACTAATGATTTGTTGTTTGCAAGTTATAAAAATTCTAATGGAAGGCGAGTAGGAAGAAATAGGAAATGAAAATGAGAAGTTTGGGAAAACTTTCAAGAATGAGGTATTAGTTCAATTTTGGAAAAATCTTAGTGTAACACTTAAATAATTATGATTCAATGATTTCTCTATGACTCATGATTGATTATGCATGATAAATATTTAAAATTTCATTAGTAAGAAATTTTTTGATAACTTAGGCAATTTCATGATATCTTGATTGAATGAAACTTGCTCTAGGTTGAAATTCATATTAGAGATTTCATTTTAGGTTGAAACTTGATGAACATGTTTAGGTGTGTTAATAATTAGTTGCCATGTGTTTAAAATTGAAAAATCATGAGAAATTGAGCAAAATGATAACAAGTCCCTTTAGGGGTCCTAAACTTGAGAAAGTTTGACCTAAGTCAACATATTGACTTACACACTTCATCTTAGGACCAAACTTCATAAACATGTTTAGGAATAGATATGACATGTTTCCATGCATTTAGAATGAAAAATTAATGGAAATATGGATAGAATGATATATAGAGGTCATTTCATGATAACTTCTCTTGAGATGTTTGACCCAAGTCAACAAGTTGACTTAGAAGTCTCATTTTCAATCCATATTTGAGGAACATGATTAGATTTACTCATGTTAGATGTCCATAGATTTAAGTTTGAAAAATTATGAGTAAATAATAATATTGACACTTAGTAAGTTTCATTATAACTAGCTTGTTTTAGAATAAAATCATGCTAGGTTGATATCTTAAGGACATAATTTTCATCCCAAACTTGACATACACTCTTTACATGACTATTATGTGGTTTCATAAAAGTTTGAATGAAAACTAAACATATTATTGAAAAATAACTAAAGATTACGAAAATGCTATTGAAATTTTAGCATTTTCAGTTATTTCTAGAAAAATGTAGAAAATTCCTTTTTAATTGATTCTTGAAACTACATCTTCATTGAAAAATCTAGTTTTTTCAATAAAAATTTCAGAAATTTTCATTAAGAATCTGATATATAGTAGAATTTTAAAGTTGGATTTCAGAAAGGGTTAATTACATGGTATATCTCCAACCTTGGGTGTTTTCCCAATTATGTTCCGACTTTTTATTTAAATCAATTTTATACTTCAACTTTAAATTTGTTTCAATTTCTATCTCGACGTCAACCATCTGTTAGTTTTACTGTTTAAGTGATGACATGACATTGCTGACATGTATCATAAATAATAAAAAAATACATCACTACCACGTCATCATATATATATATATAAACTTATAATAAAATAAAGTGCTGATGTGGATTAACAAAATAATCCATGCCAGCACATGAGGTCGGTGCTCCTCCTTTGTTATCGACACCACCTTCACCCTCACGCTCTTTGTCTCCCCGGTCCTCTCCACCACCACCTTCCGAGCTCCTTTTTCCTTTGGTGCCCGCCACTCAACCTCGCCGTCGGTCGGGACGACCACCTCCATCCCACATGGCTACCTTCCAGGCGGCGACCACGAGTCGAACATCATGGCCAGGGCTTGCACCAAGTGAAATCGTAGGCTTTACCCATGATCACTGCCTCAAGTGTCTCCGGGCTCGACCATGGCAGCGGCGGCGAGATCTCTTCTCTGTTGAGCTGCACGGCAAGGATCTCCACCACCACCACCACCATCGTCTTGGACTTCTCTTCGCAGGGGGAGCTCGGTGATGGTGCCTCCTGTGCTCTTCAGTCTGGGCAGAGAGGAAGAGAATGCCTCCATCTTTTGTCTTTCGTCTTGCTCTCAGAGAATGCTCTTCTAAACCTCGTCAATGGCGGTCACTTTTAAAGGGAATATGAGGGAGGTAAGTCTGGACCGAACCAAGGTCTGGATGGAGATCTAGGATTGATTGGCATTGTACTTGGGAGATCTATAGGAAGCTGAAGAGGCTCCAAGGAGCAGACAATGTCCCTCATTAGAGGTCTTGCCTTCGGTTCCGGTTGAGGCAATGATGAGCCAGCATTGCTATCTTTTGGACTAATTTATCTAGGTAATCTCCACTCAATCTTGGATCAATTATTCCAAGCACTTTCTTCTTATGAGTGAGCAATGGAGCAGCCCAGTCTGCAAACATCTGCTCGCATACTGGGCAAGACTTGTCTAACGATTTTCTTCCAGTTAGGAGCTCAAGGAGGACAATACCGAAGCTGTAAACATCCCTCATTGCAGTCAAATGACCTAAATAAATTAAGAATTTATCTCATTAGAACTTTAATTATGAAACTCTTGTATCTGATACTGGCAGATGATTTATCTCTTTTTTTTGGAGCAGCAAAAATTTGATATATGCATAGTAATGAACATAACACTTCAAGGAATCTGATACACTATGTTAAAGAGATAAATTCTTCAAATTATCAACGCTGAAAATAGTCATGGTAGAAAATAAAATTAAAAAAGTTGTCATTATCTTAACTTGTATTTCCAAACCTTTTGAAATACAAAATTATCATCTTTTTCTCTTCTTCTTCAAAGGAAGACAAAGAACAAAGACAAGTTTAAGAGAATTAATAATTATAGCTTTGAGAAGTGCATTAGCTTCACTTTACTTGTCATAATATATTCAGGTGTTGCATATCCATAAGTCCCCATAATTCTGTTAAACCTATGTTATTGCTGTTGTTCTTGGTTGCTAAATCTTTGTTTTGATGCGCATCAGGAGGTACAGGAATGGCTTTGTGTGGCACGATCTCTCGGTGAATGACTTCATCCACCCTGTTAATGGCAATGAGTAACTTAAAGGAACGAACTTCTCCACCTCAACTCGACATCCTCCTACTCCTCATCCACCTCCGACTCCCATGGAAGCTCCACCTATTCCTCTACCAACTATGACAAGCCACTTGAGACCCAAATGCCAGCGGCTTGGAGTTCTTTTGATGCCGGTGAGTACAAGGTCTACAAGAACCAAAGTAAATTTGTCGAAGACACCGCGTACTCCACTAACGCATCAACCCAGGACAATGAGCACAAGAGGCATGCACCATCATCGAGCTCCCCCCCCCCTCTCCCCCAGCGAAGAGAAGCCCAAGATGGTGGTGGTGGTGGTGGAGATCCTCACCGCGTAGCTCAGCAGAGAAGAGATCTCGCCGCCGCAGCCGTCATTGAGCCCAGAGACACTTGAGGCGGTGATCACGGGCAGAGCCTGCTGACTTCACCTGGGTCAAACCCTGGCCATCATGTTCGACTCGTGGTCGCCTCCCGAAAGGTAGCCACGTGGGACGGAGGTGGTCGTCTCGGTCGACGGCGAGGCTGAGTGGCACGCACCAAAGGAAAAAGGAGCTTGCGAGGTGGTGGTGGAGTGGACCGGGGAGACGAATAGCGTGAGGGTGACGGTGGCCGGGTTGCTGGAGATGGACATGAAGGTGGTGCCGATGACAAAGGAGGAGGACCGACCTCAACACTTTATTTTATTATATATATATATATGATGACGTGACGGTGATGTATTTTTTTATTATTTATGATATAGACAGTGCCATGTCATCACTTAAACTGTAAAATTATCAGATGGTTGACGTCAGGATAGAAATTGAAACAAAATTAAAGTTGAAGTATAAAATTGATTCAAATAAAAAGTCGGGACATAATTGGGAAAACATCCAAAGTTGGGGATTTACCATTTATCACTACAAAATAAATGACATCTACCAACAAATAATATTACTAATGGTAAGAAAATTTGTTAGTAAATATAACTTTTATAAACCGAAACAACAGTCGTTGCTAAAAGTCATACTCTATACCAACGGACAAGCTTTGTCGTTGGTATTGGGCAAATCAATGCTAACAAATTTATGTATCTGTTAGTAAAGTTGCTCATGAATTTTATGGGTTGTTAGGAAAGCATCTTCTATACTAACAAATTTTATTGGTCATTAGTAAAGTTGCTAACGAAGTTGTATCCGTTAGCAAAACATCTTCTATACTAACAAATGAACTGTTACTAATAGGCCTGATAAATTTCAGCCCGACCTAATAGCCTGGTAGAGGTGAGAAAAATTCATCAATTAACCAAAAAATCGATTAACCGACTGAACTGAAATCGAAATAACCTAACCGATTTATCTAATTGATTTTTGGTTTGGTTAACAGTCTAAAATTTAAAGATTTTTCAATTTTTGGTTTGGTCCAAATTAATCAAAATATAGTTTAGGTATATATATATAAAAAAAATATCACATGTTGTAGCTTGCTTAAGTGGTTAAAATGAAACACTTCCCTTCCACCAACCCAAGTTCAAATCTTAATATGGTCATATGATCATCAATGAATTATATTAATATAATTTTTTTCTAATTAACGAGGTCAATAATTGTTAGTATAGGGTCTTCTATACTAACAGATTTTTCTTCTAACACGATAAGTAACTATTAGTATAGGGACCTCTATACTAACGAATATTTCTTCTAACGAGATCAATAACCATTAGTATAGAGGTTCCAATACTAACAGTATGTCTCTACTAACGGTGTTAATCATCCGTTAGAATATGTATATCACTATACCAATGACCCCAACATCCGTTGGTACAAGTCTATACTATCGCGACTTCTACTAACGGGTGCATATGCCTTTGGTATAGGATGTACTAATAGTTTTTGGGCTGTAGTAATAGAAATAACCCGTTAGTAAAAGATATTTTTCTTGTAGATTACCCATTTCAGAAATGCAAAGTATCTCCTCTTGAAATATCAATCTTTCTCATGCTTTAATTTTTTGTCGAAAACTTCAAATGGAAGTTTGTGCATGCAATTTTGATTCCATTTCTATTATTGGTTCACACTATTATTTGAGTGAAATTATTTCTAAAAATAATTTTGATAACTTGAGCGATAACTTGAAAAATGAGTTATTGTTTGAAATCGAGATAGGTTGAAAAATGGACTTAGAGAATTCATTTTGACAAACTTGACACATGCATCTTAAATGATCATTCAACTATGTCTGGAAAGTTTGAATCACAATTGATAACTTTTGAAAAATACCTGATATTTACAAAAATGCCACTAGACTTTCAGGAATTTTATGAATTTATAAAAAAACTAATTTTTGACTGATTCTTGAACGTGTAGATTCCTTGAAAAATCAAGTTTCTCCTATTAAATTTTCAAAAAATTTCGTCAAGAATATGATTTGATAGGGATTTAAGAGTTTGATTTATGCATACTTAAAGTATCCCTTTAACCAAAGTCAACAAAGTGACTTAGAAATTTCATTTTAAGCCCAAACTTGACTCACATACTTAGATTCACTAATGTTAGATGCCAAGGTGCCTATGTTAGAAAAATCATGAGAGGATAGCAAAATTCGATATTTAGCAATTTCATATTTTCATGCCTACTTAGTTTGAATGAAATTGTGCTAAGTTGACCATTTGATCAAATGACATTATTTTTACATCAAACTTGATATACATGCTTTACATGACCATATCTTGGTATTTTGAAAGTTTGGATGAAATCTAGAAATGTCATAAAAGATAATTGATATTTACGAAAATATCCATAGTTTTGGATTCTATCTATCATTAGTGATATCATGTATCAATTAGTCTCATAATTGATACAATGTTATCATCCCTAGACTTCATTGACTTTGGCTTTCATGTAAAATATTTTCTAGTCTCAACCTTGACTTTAGTTGACTTTTCTTGCCTTTTTTGAGTGATGTCAAAAGGGGGAGAAAAATATAGGTAAAATGGAAGAAAATATAAAAAAACCATGCATATAGATAGAGGAAGTATAATTATTTAGATAAGCATGTTAATAGGGGGAGAAATCTCAAAATTGACTTCCTTTACACTTATATGAAAATATTTTCTTAAGGTTATTTGTCATCATCAAAAAGGGAGAGATTATTGGTGTAAGATTTTCAACCTTTGTCTTAATCTCGATTTTGATGATAACAAACATGGAACTAATATTTTCATAGAGAAATATTTTCAGATTCCAAGTCGGTTAGAGGTCAACGTCCGCGATCGAAAATATCGGAGAAATCGAAAAATCGGAAGGACGTTGGTCGACACTATCGGATTGGTCAAAAAGGATAAAGTTTAGGTTTAGGGTGTCTAGATCATTTGTATTAATTCACATTATGATGCAAAAACCCTAAAGAACCAAACCCGAAATTCAAAACCCGAACCGAAGAAAGAACCCGACTGAAACTACATTAAGAGCAGTTTTGGTCACTAGCTTGATCGACCCTTCGATCGATCGAACTTCCTGTACCCATTCAGTTGAAGGTTGATCGAAGTCTCGAGCTATCGGCAAGAGGCAAAACCCCACAGTGGACGTTCGGTCGACGTCCAGTCGATGGTCCGATCGACCGATCAACCAACGGTCAATAATGTCTCTTTTTCGAGCCGTTGTGTGGTGTTTCACCCGAGCCCACTTCATGGATCTATATATATTGATATCCCAACCTTCCTTACACCACCTTGATCAATGATCACTCCTAACCTTCTTAAGCCATCTTGTGATCATTCCTAAGCCTTCATCGAGACACTTTTGATCAAACCCTAGCCTTCTACCGTATCTTTCTTCAGTTTGCCTTTGTAATATCCTAGATATTTTATTTATTTTTCCCTTTTACTATTTGTGGATGCCAGCCTAGCGGGCTAGTTCGAGGTCGAGCCGAGTCGACTCATCGTCCGGTGCGAGCTTGTGAGCTCGGTTAAGTTGAATTAAGAGTTATAATTATGTAGCTAATTTATTTGATTATGTTACATGTGGATGTGCATGTGTTTATTGCTTGTATTTTATCATGGGGTTAGTTTGGGTTAGCGGGTTGCGGATCTGGGTTGAGAAGAGTGTGGGTAAGGGTGTGGTTAAGTGGAAGTGGGAGGGGATTATAAAAATCCCCCCCAAGGGCTGGTGTCTCCCTATTGGAGCCGCACCAGCCAAGAGAGAGAGGAGAGCAGCCGCCGATCCAAGCCAACAGCTGCCTGCCCCTCTCCCCCTACACTTGAAGCCAACCACCGAGGAGAAGAGCCAAGCCTAGCCGAGCCCTTTTCTCTCTCTCTCTCTCTCTCTCTCTCTCTCTTCATCTCCCCTTTGGAAGCCAATCCGGTGGCTTGGTGGAGCCGAGCCGCCACCGCCACCTTTGAGGTCAGATTCGGAGGCTGCCGATTGGGAATCTCCCCGATTTCTTCTTCCTAATCATGTGAGTGGTTTTATCTCTCCTTTCTCGAGTTCTCTCGTAGTTTTGAGCCGATTTGGGCGCTTCTTGATTCTTGTGATTTCTCGCCGAACCGTGGGTTTTGATTGTCGTGTTCTTGGGCCGATTCATGGGAGGAGGGCCGAGACTCTCCCTTTGTGGCTCAGCAACCCTAGGTTTACCCTAGGGGTGCTCGGCCAAGGGTGAAGCAATGGTGCCCTCAAGGTGAAATGCCCAAGTGAGAGATCTAGTTTATCTTGTAGTTTATATCTTGATTTACTTGCCTATTTAGGTTCTTGAATTGTTGTGCATGCCTTAGATTTAAATCTGTGATTTTTGGATATGGAGCATGTTTTATAAAAATAAGATTTGATTTTGAAGCCTTGAGTGTTCTTGATATGAGATTCTTGAACATGTAAATTGATTCATGTTTGAAGATTTCTTGGTTCATGCTACTCTTGGTTAAACAATCATGACTTGGTTCTTGAGAAGTTTTGCCTAAATGATATAATTATGTTATGTTGATAATTAAGGAATTTATTTATGTAATGTCGGATTTATTTACCTTGAAATGCTGAAAACTCAATTAGGCTGAAAACTGTATGCTGAATTGTTGGTTTAGGATTGATTTTGAAATCCTGTTTTTGATATGCATAGTTTGTGGAACATAGTCGTGTAACTTATTGTTTTTATCAGAAAATATAGTTTGGAAACATAGGTCACATTCTGGAGACCAGATTCGGGTTAGATACATCAGTTTCGGGCACAACAGTAATCTAAAACAAAATCCTAATCTTGGTGATCTAAATTTTAATTGCATAATTAAAATTTAGCAAGGGGTCAGCATAATCTGTTATGAACCAATAAATAAAGTTTATGCATGAAATAAAACCTCATGTGTTTATGACATTACGGGTCTAGGGGTTGGGGTCGGGTATTGGAGTGTTGGGACGCTCCCCAATCTGGACACCCCTCAGACACCGTAGGAGAGACTTGACTTAGGTCATGTTGTGTCATATCTTTATGAATGACAGAGAGGCTTGTTGAGGATCCGGATTGCGGGCTAGGCCCAAAAGGTTAGATGGCTAATTCCCAACCCGTGGAACAAGTTCGGATGGGCAAATCCCAATTGTTCCTACATATCTTGTGGAATAAGTTCATACGGGCAAATCCCGATTATTCCCAAGATTCTTTATTTAAAGGGGTAAGTTCGGATTGGCAAATTCCAATTACTCCTACGTTATTTATTGGAACAAGTTTGGACGGGCAAATCCCGATTGTTCCGATTTGGCCTCGTGGAATAAGTTCAGAGGCCCTACCCGATTATTCCCAAGATGTTTTTAAGGAATAAGTTCAGATGGGCAAATCCTGGTTATTCCTATGATATCTTAAAGGGGCAAGTTCAGATGGGCGATTCCGGATTGTCCCTACGTGTCTCGTGGAGCAAGTTTGGATGGGCCAATCCCGATCATCCTGAGTTTCTTTATATTAGGATAAGTTCAGAGGGCCTTCCCGATTATCCTAGTATGTCTTGTTGCCTTAGGTCATTGTAGGGATAGGCCTGTTGATCTTCATCGTTTAGGTGTTGGCTGCCTTCGGGCAGGTGTTGGTCAGATGGCCTGTTAGCTGGTCACTCCCTTGTGACCTTTCCTACTTGAGTTAGGTTTGTTTTTGCTTTATGCTTCCTGTCTGTGTTTGGTTTTCCATGGGAGTTGGTAGAACCGCTCACTGAGTTCTTTTGAACTCACCCATTGTCATTTTATTTTTGTTTTGCACAGCCTGATCGGTGAGGTGGGCTGGAGCACTTGGCGCGGCTGGAGGGTAGAGGAGTCACCTGATCTCATAGCAGTCCTAGTTAGGGGTCGTAGTCAAGTTTTTGGTAGTTACTCATGCACTTATATTTCAGTGTTTTGGAGTTGTAGTCTCTCGGGAACATTCATGTCTTTATTTCAAATTTCATTATAATTGAACAGTTGAACCGATTTATTATTTCTACACTTTATATTTTTGCTAAACTTACTTATAATGAATTTTGTTTTGTTTTCCATTTGAAATAAAACTTATTTATTTCTTTGCGCTATGTTTTATTGTTGAGTTGGCATGTGCATGGTTTAGGCTGCAGGGTATAGGCACGTATACCCTGGCTGGTCATGTGACCCTAAGTTAGGGCGTGATAATGTGGTATCAGAGCATGTGGTTCGGTTTGACTACGTCCTAGAGTTGTCACTGTATAGGGCATTGCTAGTGTGTCAGTATACGGTAGGGGTATGTTATGGGATCAATGGGCTAAGTCTGCATCTTAGCGCGACTTGTGATTTAATTACTTATCGACTTAGGGTGAATTAAATTGGCTAATTTTGATATTTTCTTTCTGGTGATTCCAGATTGATGGAGGCCTTTGATGCCGTAAGGAGCTGTAGTGATAGCAACTGTACTGAACGCCGAGGCCGAGGATGGGGCCGGGGTCGTAGGAGACCACCGCAGGCCCAAGAGGATGTGGGATAGGATCCCATGGTTGTTCAGTTGCAGGCCCGAGTGGCTGAGCTGACTAAGGCGCTCCGCAGGGAGCAGGAGCTGAGGCAGCATCCACAACTAGTATCGGCAGCACCCGCAGCACCAGAGGTCGTCCAGCTAGTGGCACTAGTGGTCAAAGGCACCAGAGCACCTTCATATGCAGATTTTGTTGCATTCAGGCCACCGGAGTATATAGGGACGGATCAGCGGGTGGAGGTCACCAGTTTCCTGGGAGATTGCTATGAGCTGTGCATGGAGCCTGGTTGCTCTTCTGAGATGATCACTTGACTGATCGGGTTACAGCTGAGAGGTCCAACCAAGGATTGGCTTCATATCTGGAGGGACCACAGAGTAGCAGATGCACCGCCCCCAACCTAGGAGAAGTTTAGAGCTGCTGTGGTGGAGAAGTACCTTCCGATGAGCGTCTGGGACAAGTGGGCGAAAGAGTTCGAGCTACTGCGTCAGACGGGCAATATGTCAGTGATAGATTATGAGATGGAGTTCACTCGACTCTCGAAGTACCATCCCACCTTAATAGCCACAAAGGCCGCTAGGGTCAAGAGGTTTGTCGAGGGGCTGAGGCCGCAGATCGCCAGACTCATCCATTACACAAAGGACTCTTTATTTGCTCGGGTTGTAGATAAGGCGCTCCGAAAGGAGGCACTAGTACCGACAAACAGTCATGATGGTCCCCAGAAGAAAAAGTTTTGACACCAACTTTTTTTTGGGGGGGGGGGGGTGGGGTCGGCTCACTCATTTAGGACTTTCAGGACAGCGGATCCACAGCAAGATGGAGGTCATAATAGTTCCAGGGGTCCAGGACCAGGGGCGTCGTCTGGAAGTTCGCAGCAGAGGCCTGAGCCGCAGTAGTGTAACCGATGTCATAGGAAGCACTGGAGGGCTTGCTGGGGACGTTCAGAGGTATGTTTCAGCTATGGGTAGATTGGGCATTACAAAAAGGATTGTCCTAGCAAGGGCAGTCAGTAACCTGATCAGACCAGAGGAAAGGTACCGATGTCAGTGGGTTCCATAGCTTAGAGGGGTCAGACTCAAGGAGGAGGCCAGCGAGCTGGTGGTTCAAAGAGGCCCGCTGCCCGGGTGTTTGCTATGAACCAAGAGGGCGCTGAGGCGCCCAGAGCAGTGGTGTCAGGTAATATTATGGTTGGTTCTGCCATTGCATATGTCTTGTTTGATCTGTGTGCTACGCACTCTTTTGTATCTGCTTTATTTGCTACTAAGTTGTTAGGGAAACCTTCTGTGCTTGATTTGCCTCTTATGGTGTCTACGCCTACGGGCGTTTCTGTGATGGCAGAGACAGCCTTTCGAGGCTGCGAGGTTATCATTTGTGGGCATATGTTGATAGCTGAATTGACACTTCTGCCGATGATAGAGCTTGATGTAATTTTGGGCATGGACTGGTTAGCGGACCATTTCACCTTAGTGGATTGCAGTGCTATGATTGTGACCTTCAGTAAGCCCGGATTGCCCTAGTTTACCTTCCAGGGTGAAAGGGAGAGCCATTGATGGCAATTTCAACTCTCAAGGCTCAGAAGCTACTTCTGGGTGGATGCTAGTCCTTCTTGGCTTTTGTGTCTGTGGCAGAGGGGGACGGAGGTGTGGCTAGGGTCATCGGGGGAACGCCTGTGGTATGCGGGTTCTCTGATGTGTTCCTAGAGGATTTTCCAAGGTTGCCTCCAGAGAGGGAGATCGAATTTTGTATTGATTTGTAGCTTGGGGTGAAGCCGATCTCCATTCCACCGTATCGGATAGCACCAGCTGAGTTGAGGGAGTTGAAGTCCCAGTTGCAGGAGCTGCTTGAGTTGGGCTTTATTCACCCAAGTGTTTCACCTCGGGGTGCTCCAGTGCTCTTTGTGAAAAAGAAAGATCAGTCTATGCGGATGTGTATTGATTACCAACAACTTAACAGGGTAACAGTGAAGAATCAGTACCTGTTGCCCAGGATTGATGATTTATTTGATCGGCTTCAGGGGGCTCAGTGGTTTTCCAAGATTGACATGAGGTCAGGGTATCATCAGTTGAGGATCCGGGACAGTGACGTCCCTAAGACTGCTTTTAGGTCGAGGTATGGGCACTTTGAGTTCCTGGTGATATCCTTCGGGCTGACTAATGCACTTGCAGTATTTATGGACCTGATGTGTTGGCCGAGTTGTGTCAGTAATTGTCCCATGGCGGAGGTCGGGTTTGGCCGAGTCATATTCGAACGCTGGGGGCGCTCGGGCCCTATACGGTATAAGATGAGGGTAGCGCCCTTTCCCTTCACCATTTGGTTTGGGGAAAGTTGATAGCGCCTGATTCTGGGAGCTGTCATTTGGGAGCTAGTATCAGAGTTGGGGTCCCAGGTTCAAATCCCAGTTGGTAATTGCTGGGGGGGAGATTGTTGGCCGGGTTGTGTCAGCAATTGTCCAGTGGTGGAGGCCGGGTCTGGCCAAGTCACATTCGAACGCCGGGGGCGTTATTGTTGGTCTAAGGTTTTCTACCTTGGTCTTAATCTTGGTTTTGATGATAACATACATGGAACTAATGTTTCATTGAGAAATATTTTCAGGTTCCATATCGATTAGCTCTTGATTTCCTCGATCAGAAATATTGAAGAAATCGGAAAATCGGAAGGACATTGATCGTCGCATTCGGGTTCGTCGTGGAATTCTCTCGAAGTTCGACGTGTGCACCAAAGACATCTTGGTCGAGTCTAAAGAACACATGGAGAGCTCTCCAGGTTGACGCACGTTGAAGGCCGAAACTCGGTAACGAAGCACATAAGAAGAAGGTTGAAAAAATCAAGTTTAGCCTAGGTTCGATCGACCAGATGTAGTTAAAAAATGGCAGTAGCCACTTCGATCGACCGGTCGGTCGACCGAACAATGCCAAAAATTGGCAGTGGCTACTTCGGTCGACAGAACGAGGCCAAAAACTGGCAGTGCCTACTTCGGTCGATCGATCGGCTGGCTGGATAGCAGAGGATCAAAATCATGATAAAGTCGGTCGACCCTTCGGTCGACCGAACAGAGCGGCAGAAGCACAGAAAGCCAACGGTCGCTAGGCGGTTGATCGACGATCGACCGACAAGCGACCGGGCGCCAGCAACGGGCAAAAATGCGCCTGTTGACAAGCCGTTTGATCGCAGGGTTATAAATACCCCCCCCCTCTCTCTCTCCTAGGTAACTATTGATGCCAATAACCTTCAAAGAGTGATCTTTAGCATCCTTCAAGCTTCTCAATTGATCAAAATCTTCAAACCTAGCTCTTGATCCCTCATCTTCAAGTGTTCTTCATTAAAGGGTTAATCAAGGGTGCTTGGCTAAAAAAGAAGAGGTGTTTACATTGTGATAAGTTCTCTTCTTTCTCTTCTTGGAATAGAATTGTTTTTAGATTTGTTTTACTTTAATTTACTTGAACTTGTAAAAAGACCTTGTGTGTGGTCTTATGTGTAAGTGGTTACCTTGGTGTATAAGGTGTAAAGCCACTTGTGTAATCCAAGTTAGGAGTAGGTCTTAGGAATTGAGGTGGGAAAGCTCAGTCGGTGGGAAGGCGGGATACTTCCGGGTGTGGAAGTGCCTTCGAGGTGAGTGTAGGGTCTTTGCGGTGCAAAGTCCTCAATTGTAAGCTACTCATAATTTAGTAAATTTGGATGTGAAATCCTAAGCACGATGCTTAGGTAGTGGAGTAGGCATTGGGGCCGAACCACTATAAATAAATGTTTTTGCATTATTTCTTTTGAGTTTGCTTAATTTTCTTACTTATTGCTTCCGTATTGAATATCAGAATTGGGAATTGCCTAAGTTGTAAGAAACGATTTAGTTAACATAAGATTTAGTTAACATACTATTCACCCCCCCCCCGCTAGTGTGACCATTTCACCCAACAATTGGTATCAAAGCGGGTCGTAGTTTGAGATTTCACCATCTCGTTTACCTCTAGTCTCGATCCAAAAATGGCACTAGAGTTGGTAGCATCTACACCTCCTAGGTTCGATAAGTCTAATTTTGGTCTTTGGAAGAGTAGAATGTACACTTCCCTAAAGATTCAAGGTTTAGGTGTTTTTAATATGGTAAAGTCAAAATACATAGAACCTAAGGAAAAAATGGATGCATGGACCCAAGAACAAATTAATAGGTTTGAACTAAATGCTAAGGCAACAAATTGCTTATATTGTTCTTTGGAAAATAACATCTTTGAAAAAGTCATGCATTGTACTTCGGCTTTCGATATTTGGGCAACTTTAAACATGCTACATGATTATGCCAAGACCGAAGAGATTGGGACTTCTAATGAAGGTAGTGATGACAATGGTCATTCTCCTACCACTAATCTTTATTTTGATGCCCATAGCTCTTCTAGTCAAAGGAGTATCTCCAAGAGCCGAAAAAGGAAGGTAGTGTTCCATGTATGCAAGGAAAAGGGGCATGTGAAGAAAAATTGCCCTTCCATGAAGAAGAAGGCAAAGAAGAGGTCAAACACTTCCACATCATCATCCTATTCGAATGAAGCATCCTCTTACCATGGCTATGAAGCTAATTCAAAAGATTGACTCATGAATACTAATGATGAGGTACACTCTTCTTGTTCTAGTCATGATAACAAAAAGTGTAGTATTAATTCATCTAGTTCTCATGACATGCTTTATGATGAATTGATGGATGAATATAAAATCATGTACGCCTTGATGGTTAAAAAGGATAAAGAAAACAAAAAATTAAAGAAGGAAAACTTGACTCTTAGCTCTCATTTACATGATGCTAAACTAGAAAATGAGAAACTAAAAATTAGTGTCTCTAATCCACGCCATGATGTTTTAAGTATTGATACTAATGAATTGAAAAACAAAAATGACATGTTAAAGATTGAAAATAATACGTTGAAAACTCAATTGCATGCTTTGCATAAATCTATGAATGACTTGAAGAATGAAATATTGATTTTGAGTAGAAAAGTTAGTACTTCTTCTCTTAATTCAAAAAATCAAAATGTCTCATTTAGGAAACCTCAAAAGAAAAATGTTTCCTTTAAAAATGTTCATGCTCATCATGTCTTTCATGCTAAGCATCCTAACATTATGCCTCATGTCCATAAGAAAAATGAAAAGAAAAGATTTAATGAACATTGTTTTTGTTGTGGTGTTTACGGGCATGCCATTTATAAGTGCGCTTTTAAGATGAATCCAAGTGTGGCAAAGACACTTTGGGTTCCTAAGCTCCTTAACCCCCAAGGACCCAAAGCTATTTGGTACCAAAAGTTTCATGCTCTTTTGTAGGGAGAGCTACCACACAAGGATAAGGGAAAGTGATGTGTTGAAGTTGGCTAACAATTCAATGAAATATCCTTACATGGTTGCAACTTCAAGATTCGCACCTAGATGTCTATGGAAATGAAAGTTGGCATCTAAAAGGTTTGGTATCATCTCTTAACTATAATTGATCCATTAATAGTTGGAGCTCATGATACTTGCTTAAATTGATTTTTCCCCACTCATGATATGCGTTCAAAAATATTTTTGATTTTTGATTTCCAATCTATTCGGAGACCTATGTGGCCTAGAACGGGCCTAAGGGACCTTACGGTTCTAAATCATAGGCTAATTGTGGCCTTTCGGTTTTCAACCAATAGGAAGGGTTGGAGATCATGTTTTTTATTTATATTTCACTTGTGATATCTTAAAATTCGTTTTAGATATCATTCGATTTCATTTTGAAATGAACTTGAAACTATTTAGCAAAGTAGATTTTGATATCGATAATTGATCCCTCTCTTTGCTACTTAGTGTGATAACTTGTTAGTAGTCACATTTCCATTATCCTACTAATGAATATTGCTTGCAAGTTATGATAAAATGGAAGGCTAAAGGAAAATGAAAAGAAAGTGGAAATTTTGGAACTTCTTAAGAAATGAGGTATGAGTTTTATTTTGGAAAAATTCTTGCATAACACCTCTATTCTCTTGATAAAATGATTTCTCTATGCTCATGAATAATTTTGCATGATAATTGATTGAAATTTCATGAGTAGGTAAAATTTTGATAACTTAGGCAATTTCATGAAACATTGTTTAAATAAATGTGCTCTAAGTAGAATTTCATCTTAGAGACTTCACTTTAAAGTTGAAACTTGGTAAACATGTTTAGATTTACTCATGTTAGGTGTTCATGAGTCTATACTTAAAAAACCATGAGTATAAGTTAAAGATTGATTTAGCAATTTCATGTTAACATTTTTTTTTTTAATGAAATCATGCTAAGGTAAAATTTTGACCAAATGACATTATCTTTGTCTCAAACTCAATATACATGCTTTAAATGATCATATTTTCGTATCTAAAAAGTTTGGACAAAAATCTGAAAATGTTTGACAAATGACTCATATTTACAAACATGCCACTGAGAACTTGTAGATTTTCTAGAAAATTGTAGAGATATCCTTTTTGAGTGACTCTTGACTTTTTGGAATCCTCATGAAGCCTAGTTCATGTGGAAAAAATTTCATAAAGTTTCAATATATAGATCTCTCAAAAATATATTTTTTGGGGCTTAATAAAACCCTTGGCAGCTCGAGCGGTCGCACGACATGCGACTGCCCGATCAACCGGCAGACAGAAATTAATCATGTCCACCCATTTGGCTGCCTATTTTAATCTCAACCATTTCAACCCAAGTTTTAAAGCCCGAAACTAGGGCTTCCTTGATCACTTCAACCGGCCACTCACCCCTCTCCTCTTTGTTTTAAGGTTTCTTCTTCTTCTCCAAGGTAAAAGACTCAACTTTTAGCTATCATACATGAGTTAGTTCATAATGTTGAGTGGATTCTTCATCTTCCCTTCTCTCTATATCTAGATTCATTCATAAAAATCATGGTTCATGTTTTTTTTGGGGATGATGATTTTCCTTAGTATTTTTTTTTTAAAAAAAACAAGTTCTAGGGAAGAAAAATCAAGTCTTTTATGGTTCTTGTGTAAGTAAAATTTTGTTTTCTTTCGTGAGATATCTTTACTCTTAACATTTCTTTAAAAAGATTCTTTTTTGAGATATCTTTACTTTTGTTAATTGAAATTTCTCATCTTCATCTTGCCAAAACAAAAGCCTTTTGTTGGAAGGAGAACATTAATGATTCAAATTTATATTTGCTATTTTATTTGTGACCCATTCTATATTTTTTTGGATTCTATCTTTTATTTTTTATTTTTTATTTTTTTTACTCACACATTGAGATTTAATGTTAAAATCTATTTTTTTTTTAAAAAAAGGGAGGCCTTGTACGAATTTGTGTCGATCTCGAAAAGTGTTTCTTCTCCTTACTTTAAGAGCATGCATTACTCATCAATGCTAATTATCTACACATCATCCTAATTGTCTTGCATAATGACACCCAAGACAAAGCTTCCAAGCTTGCCCGACAATCTTTTGACCACTATAGGCAAGACTCAAGCCCCTAGGTTTGTGGACAGAGCTGTCTTACAGACTCGCCCACTTAACTTAGGTGACCTAGAGCAGTATGACATTAGAGGTAAACTTGCAAGCCTAGGATGGGTAGAGTATATAGGAAAGCAAGTACCAGTATGTCCCATCTTGATAAAAGCATTTTTCTCCAACCTCGTGATAGATCAAGCTAGATTAGGTGACTCACTAGTTTTTAGATCTGAAATTTTGGGCAAATCCATAGTAATCACCGAATCAGCCATTAGAGATGCATTTGGATTTCCTCTGCTAGGAAGATCCATATATAAGATGTCCACACACCTCTTTCATGAGGATTTCTCCAGGACCGCAGCGCCATTGACCCGCCTGACTCAGAAGAATGTCTAGTTCGAATGGAATAGTAAGTGCGAGGAGAGCTTTCTGAAGCTCAAGTACCGCTTGACGTCGACACCAGTTCTAGCAGTACACTCGGGCTCGGGAGGATTTATTGTTTTCTGTGATGCCTCCTGGGTCGGCTTGGGCTCTGTGTTAATGCAAAATGGCAGGGTGATAGCTTATGCCTCCAGGCAGCTGAAGGTTCACGAGAAGAATTACCCGACTCATGACCTTGAGCTGGCAGCAGTGGTGTTCGCATTGAAGCTGTGGTGTCACTACCTTTATGGCGAGACTTGTGAGATATACACTGATCATAAAAGCCTCTAGTATTTGCTCACCAAGAAGGAGTTGAACCTGAGGCAGAGAAGATGGCTTGAGCTCTTGAAGGACTATGACTACACGATCATGTACCATCTGGGGAAGGCTAACGTTGTAGTTGATGCTTTGAGCATGAAGTCTATGGGCAGTCTGGTGCATTTGGTAGTCAGGAGGAGGCCGTTGGCTCAGGATTTGACCATGTGTTTGGATGGCGGGGCAGTCTTGTCAGAATCAGCTTCTAGTGCGCTGGTGGCTCACCTGATTAGTGCAATCCACATTGGTTGATATGTTGCGAGCAGCGCAGGAGGAGGATGCTTTATGTGCTCTCACTAAAGATCTGGCCAGGAGGGGCGATGCCGATAATGGGTTCAGTGTTGACTCAGAGGGCGTTCTGAGGTTTAAAAATCGGATAGTGGTGCCAGATATGGCGGAGGTTCGCAAGCAGGTGCTAGAGATGGCTCATCGGTCCACAAACACTATGCATCCGGGAGCCACAAAGATGTACTGAGATTTAAGGCAAAATTATTGGTGGAAAGGTATGAAAAGAGAAGCGGTTGAGTTCGAATCTAAGTGCCTGGTGTGTCAGCAGGTTAAGGCTGAGCATTTAAAGCCGACAGGATTGCTCCAGAACCTAGAAGTACCAGAGTGAAAATGGGAGAAGATAACCATGGATTTTGTGAGATGTTTGCCAAAGTCTGGGAAGGGCAATGATTCCATCTGGGTAGTGGTAGATCCCCTAACCAAGATGTCGCATTTTATACCAGTCAGGATGACCTTTTCAGCCGAGCAGTATGCGAGGTTGTTCTTGGATCAGATTGTTGCTTACCATGGTGTTCATGTTATGATCATCTCAGACCGGGGGACTCAGTTCACAGTTCAATTCTGGCAGTCTTTTCAGGAGGCATTGCGGACTCAGATTCAGTTCAACACTGCATTTTACCCTCAGACAGATGGTCAATCAGAGCGGACTATCCAAACGCTGGAGGATATGCTGAGAGCATGTGTCCTAAATTTGGAGGGCAGTCGGGAGAGGCACTTACCTCTGATTGAGTTAGCCTACAATAACAACTATCACAGCAGCATCAGGATGGCCCCATTTGAGGCATTGTATGGGTGGAGATGCAGGTCGCCCATAGGCTGGTTTGAGGCAGGGGATTCCCTTATGATGGGACCTGACCTGGTGGAGGAGGCAATAGAAAAGGTAAAGTTAATCAGAGAGAGGCTGTTGGCAGCTCACAATCGTCAGAAGATGTATGCTAATGGAAAGGTCAGGGAGGTAGAGTTTGCTGAGGGGGACATGGTGTTCCTCAAGGTGTCCCCTTTGAAATGGGTGGTGAGATTTGGTAAGAAAGGAAAGCTAAGCCCTAGGTTCATTGGGTCATTTTCTATTCTCAGGCGCAGGGGAGTTGTGGCCTATGAGTTAGCCTTACCTCCTAGTATGGACCGAGTACATTCAGTGTTCCATGTATCTATGTTGAAGAAGTACATTCGAGATGAGTCCCATGTGATTGAGCCTACCGTAGTGGAGGTGAATTCAGCAGTTTCTTATGAGGAGCGGCCAATTGAGGTGCTAGATCGGCAGATCAGAAAATTGAGGTCCATGGAGATCCCATTAGTTAAGGTCAGGTGGGAGCACCACTCCGGGCAGGAGGCCACTTGGGAGGTGGAGCAGGATATGAGGGAGCGATATCCTTTAATTGTTCAATGATCTGGTGAATCATTAATCTTCTTTTTCGAAATTCGAGCATGAATTTTCTTTAAGGATGGAGGATTGTAATATCCTAGATATTTTATTTATTTTTCCCTTTTACTGTTTGTGGTTTCGAACCTAGCGGGCCAGTTCGAGGTCGAGCCGAGTCGACTCGTGGTCCGATGCAGGCTAATGAGCTCAGGTAAGTTGAATTATGAGTTATAATTATATAGCTAATTTATTTGATTATGTTACATGTTGATGTGCATGTGTTTATTGCTTGTATTTTATCATGGGATTAGTTTGGGTTTGCGTGTTGCGGATCCTGGTTGAGAAGAGTGCGGGTTAGGGTGTGGTTAAGTGGAAGTGGGAAGGGATTATAAAAATCCCCCCCTAGGGCTGGCGGCTCCCTATTGGAGCTGCACCAACCAAGAGAGAGAGGAGAGCAGCCGCCCGCCCCTCTCGCCCTTCCCTTGAACCCAGCTGCAGAGGAGAAAAGCCAAGCCTAGCTGAGCCCTTCTCCCCCCTCTCTCTTCTTCTCCCCTTTGGAAGCCAAGCCAAGCCCCTTCCTCCTTGTGGAGCCGAGCCGTCGCTGCCACCTTTAAGTCCAGATTCGGAGGAGACCGATTGAGAATCTCCCCGATTTCTTCTTCGTAATCATGTGAGTGGTTTTATCTCTCCTTTCTCGGGTTCTCTCGTAGTTTTGAGCCGATTCGGGCATCTTCTTGATTCTTGTGATTTCTCGCCAAACCGTAGATTTTGATTGCCGTGTTCTTGTGCCGATTAGTGGGAGGAGGGCCGAGACTCTCCCTTTGTGGCTCGACAACCCTAGGTTTACCCTAGGGGTGCTCGGCCAAGGGTGAAGCAATGGTGCCCTTAAGGTGTTCGATGAAATGCCCAAGTGAGAGATCTTGTTTCTCTTGTAGTTTATATCTTGAGTTGCTTGCCTATTTAGGTTCTTGAATTGTTGTGCATGCCTTAGATTTAAATATGTGAATTTTGGATATAGAGCATGTTTTATAAAAATAAGATTTGATTTTGAAGCCTTGAGTGTTCTTGATATGAGATTCTTGAACATGTAAATTGATTTTTGTTTGAAGATTTCTTGGTTCATGCTACTCTTGGTTAAACAATCATGACTTGGTTCTTGAGAAGTTTTGACTAAATGATATAATTTTGTTATGTTTATAATTAAGGAATTTATTTCTGTAATTTCGGATTTATTTACCTTGAGATGCTGAAAACTCAATTAGGCTGAAAACTGTATGCTGAATTGTTGGTTTAGGGTTGATTTTGAAATCCTATTCGTGATGTGCATAATTTGTGGAACATAGTCGTGTAACTTATTATTTTTATCAGAAAATATAGTTTGGAAACATAGGTCACATTCTGGAGACCAGATTCGGGTTAGATACATCAGTTTCGGGCACAACAGTAAACTAAAAAAACTCTAATCATGGTGATCTAAATTTTAATTGCATTATTAAAATTGAGCAAGGGGTTAGCATAATCTGTTATGAACCAATAAATAAAGTTTATGCATGAAATAAAATCTCACGGGTTTATTTCATTACAGGTCTAGGGGTTGGGGTCGGGTATTGGAGTGTTGAGACGCTTCCCAATTTGGACACCCCTCAGACACCGTAGGAGAGACTTGACTTAGGTCATGTTGCCCCATATCTTTTTGAATGGCGGAGAGGCTCGTTGAGAAGCCGGATTGCGGGCTAGGCCCGGAAGGTTGGATGACTAATTCCCAACATGTGGAACAAGTTTGGATGGGCAAATCCCGATTGTTCCTGTATATCTTGTGGAATAAGTTCGGACGGGCAAATCTCGATTGTTCTCAAGATTCATTATTTAAAGGGGTAATTTCGGATGGGCAAATTCCGATTACTCCCACGTTATTTATTGGAACAAGTTCAGATGGGCAAACCCCGATTGATTCGGTTTGGCCTCGTGGAATAAGTTCGGAGGGTCTACCCGATTATTCCCGAGGTGTTTTTAAGGAATAAGTTCGGACGGGCAAATCCCGATTATTCCTATGATATCTTAAAGGGGCAAGTTCAGATGGGCGATTCCTGATTGTCCCTACGTGTCTCGTGGAGCAAGTTCGGATGGGCCAATCCCGATTGCTCCCGAGTTTCTTTATATTAGGATAAGTTCGGAGGGCCTTCCCGATTATCCTAGTATGTCTTGTTGCCTTAGGGCATGGTAGGCTTAGGCCTGTACGTTGATCTTCACCGTTTGGGAGTTGGCTGCCTTCGGGTAGGTGTTGGCCAGATGGCCTGTTAGCTGGTCACTCCCTTATGACCTTTGCTGCTTGAGTCAGGAGTTTTTGCTTTATGCTTCCTATCTGTGTTTGGTTTTTCGTAGGGGTTGGTAGAATAGCTCAATGAGTTCTTTTGAACTCACCCGTTGTCATTTTGTTTTTGTTTTGCACAGCCTGACCGGTGAGGTGGGCTGTAGCACTTGGCACGATTAGAGGGCAGAGGAGCCACCTGATCTCATATTAGTCCTAGTTAGGGTCGTAGTCGAGTTTTTGGTAGTTAGTCAAGCACTTATGTTTTAGTGTTTTCGAGTTGTAGTCTTCGGGGACATTCATATCTTTATTTCAGATTTCATTGTAATTGAACAATTGAACTGATTTATTATTTCCGCACTTTAATTTTTTGCTAAACTTACTTATAATGAATTCTATTTGGTTTTCCATTTGAAATAAAACTTGTTTATTTCTTTCCGCTATGTTTTATTGTTGAGTTGGCATGTGCATGGTTTAGCCTGCAGGGTATAGGCACGTATGCCCTGGCCAGTCACGTGACCTTGAGTTGGGGGGTGATAGCCTTCAAGCTTGATTTTATTAATCATCAATTCATCAAGTGGAGCTTGGGTTCATTGTTTGAGAGTTAAGTTTGTGTTGTTTATTATTTTCTCTCTATTACTTGTGTATTTTATTATTTATTTATTGTATTTCTCACATTTTGTAAAGATCTAGTGTGTAGATTTTAAGTTGGATGATTTCCTTGGTTGTAAGAATTAAATCCACTAGTGTAAACTTAGTATGCGAGGATTAGTTATTATTGTCCCTTAAGGTTGAGGTGGAAGAGTGATATTAGTAAGAAGACGGAGACTTCCGGGTGTGGAAGTGCCTAAGGTTGAGAGTCAAGACTCTTTGGGTAAAAGGTCCTCATTGTAAGGGAAACGATATAATCTAGTAAAGTTAAGCTTGGAAATTCTAAGCAGGGTATTTAGATAGTGGAGTAGACATTGGGGCCGAACCAATATAAATCATTGTGTTAGCATTGATATATTGTTTGTGTTTAATTAACTTATTTATTGCTTCCACTTGCTACAAATATTGTGTTTAGCCTAACTAATCAAGAAACGATTAAAATCAGAATTAGGTTAAAATATTAGATAACATACTATTCACACCCACTCTAGAGTAGACCATTTCACCAATAGTCGAGAGGACACTAGAACAACACGACAAAAATATGCTGATTTGATTTACCTCGAGGCGACACAAAAGTTTCTACATACCAATCAAAGACGAGCCGCTGGCCCTTGCTCGGCCTCCACGACCACTTGCCTCAGCGCGACCTTAAGGGTCACTTGCTCCAACTCGACTCTTACAGCCATCCACTTTATTTTGGCCTCCACGACCACTTGCCCCAGTTCGGCCTTCATGGACGCTCATGTTAGCTCAGCCTCTGCAACTGTCCACTCCGACGCGACCTTCCAGATCGTCTGCTTCAGTTTGGCCTCCACGGTCGCCTTTTCCAGCTCGGCTCCACGACCGCCTACTCCAGTTCTGCTTCATGGTCACTCCAGTTCTGCTTCATGGTCACTCATACCAGGTCACTTGTTTTAGTTTGGCCTCTATGACCACCTTTTCCAGTCCGATTCCATGATCGCCTACTCTAGTTCGGCCTTCACGGTCACTCATATCAGCATGAACTTCGTGATCACCTGCTTCAACCCAGCCTTTACAATGGCCAAATATAACATAGAAAATATCTTCAGAAGTTCTCCAAAATACAAAGAAACCAAAGAAAGGAAAGTTAAAACCCATTTAAGAGCTCGATATGCAGTCCTCCAGACTCCAATCGAGCTCGGGGGTTGTGTACTGGACTAAAATTATTGGGCCCGATCCGGTTAAACCCTGTAGCATCCCAGCTCGATACGTAGTCCTCCAGACTCCGATCGAGCTCAGGAGTTGTGTACTGACTAAAATTATTGGGCCCGATCCGGTTAAACCCATTAGCACCCCACAGCTTGCTTCAAGCCAGACCAGATGATTCTGCCTACTAGACACGAGCCAAAATGAATGACTCCACCCGGGATTCCACCCAGTCATACATGGACATCCACGTCCTTCCTTATCACGAGGGATATGCCATTACAAGTCTGCCATCTCTGGGATCAGCCTCGACCCATTATGAGCAACATCCCCGCGAGATTATCGGGCGGCGCCATCGCCTCCACCTGCAATAGATATAGACACGACGTGCCTCAGGTATACCTCCACCTTGGAGTCCCACTGACCTAAGCTTGAGAGTGTCTTTTACAGTTCCCCCCTCACCCCCCCTGCCGACATTGAACCTGATTAGGAGAGACACTGAACTGGACCAGATTACTCCGGTCTTCATGTAGGAATAATATATAATAAGGAAAATTAATGTATCTATCTCAAACTTTGGCCCTTGTAATAAATCTATCTCAACCTTTAATTTTTCCCCCTAATCTATCACAAACTTTGGTATTAGCAACAATTATAATTTTTGAAGACATATGATTTTTTAATGAAAAAAACACATCAAAGCTCTCACTTTGTCAATTTCTTCGATAATTTCGTATCCGATTTTATTAAATTCCTTTCCCTTTAAACAAATTACATGAAAAACCTTTTAACACTGAATTCTTTGGATTTGGACTAGCTAGAATCAATCGAGGTAAATGTAATTTGTTTTCCTAGGACTGCCTCTCTGTTAGAAAGGAGGATGGTGGGATTGGGGCCCTTATACCACATATGCATAATCAAGCTCGACTGAGATCTTGGTGGTGGAAGCTTTTGAATCGGCAAGGAAGGACATGGGTTGACATCATCCAAGGGCTCTATCCTATCTCTTTGCCATCATCCAAGGGCTCTATCCTATCTCTTTGTTTTAAAACGGGCATGTTATGAG
The DNA here is from genome assembly GCA_034359265.1 of Canna indica. Lineage (NCBI taxonomy): Eukaryota > Viridiplantae > Streptophyta > Magnoliopsida > Zingiberales > Cannaceae > Canna > Canna indica. The sequence continues at coordinate 53,302,025 of CP136891.1, read as the reverse complement.
GCCGCTATCCCCTATCTGGTAGAAAATATAGCATCTACACGAATCCTTCAGATGTGCCATCTCTTTGCAGGTCAGGTCAACGGGCTCTTTCAATTTTTGACACGATCTGTGGCTTTATGGTCTGCAGGTTAAGCACTTATTTCCTTAGCTTTTTGATCTTGCTGCCAACACATCCCTCTCAGTGGCTGGTGAGGCTGAGGACGTTGGTCAGACATAGGGTGGAATTTGAGTTTCACTAGTTATGTTTAGATGTCTACCTTTGTAGAGGCTCGTCAATGACTTGGACCCCTTTCTCCTTAGGGGTGGTAAAGATAAGTTTAGGTGGAAATGGAGTAATAATGGGACCTTTACCATGGGCTCCTTTTATCGAATCCTAAATTACCGCGGAATCAGAACATTAGGATGCAAATTCATCTGGATTAGCTCTTGTCCCTCGGGCATCTCCCTAATGAATTGGTTTGCTCATCGACATTGTCTTTTCACCCGAGATCGACTAATCAAGGGGGGAGTTTAGGTGAACCTCGTTTGCGTTCTTTGTGGCTCTACGACAGAGTCTCATCCTCACATCTTCTTTCTCTATTTGTTCATCATTGAAGGCTGGTCAAAACTGCTTAGTATATGTAGTATGATGTACTTCGATTTGGACTATCGACCTTGGGAGGTTCTAGATCTTGCACCTACATTGAAACTTTGCAAATTTACTCTCGCCATACCGGAAAAGGAGGATTTGGTATCAACAAAACTGCAGATGTCTTGAAAACACCAGGTGCTTTTCGATGGAGATTGCCATTGATGCCCTCCTATTCAAATCCTTCTGCATGCTCACCTCCTCAGGCCCTCTCCCCCTTCTTCGTATTTATTTGTCTCTTCTCGGGTTAAGCGCCCTCGCATGTTTCCCTTCTTTTTTTTTACTTCTTCTCAACACTTGTATTATTCAATGCTCATGATTAGTATAAGTATGCTTTACTTAAAAAAAAACTAAACAAATGCTAAATATGGTTAATGGTTAATTGAGAGAATTAAAGGATAACGTACTCATGCCTATTTAAACTAGAGATCGAGAACAAATTATTTCTCTTTTTGAAAAAAATGATGGTTAAATATATATATATATATATATATATAAAAGCAATATATCCTTCCCGTCTAATTCTCCCCTCAAAATATTCCCACATGAAATTTCTCCATTCAAATTTTTTTCACCAAAATTCTTTCCTCCTAAATATTTCTCTTTTATCTTTCACTTATACCCTTATTTTTATAATAAAAAATTATAAAGAGTATATAATTATTTTTTATATTATTTTTGTGTTTTTGAAATATTATTTTTCCTTTATTTTTCTCGCCTAATCCCCCCCCTCCGTCAAAATATTCTCACATGAAATTTCCCTATTCAAATATTTTCCACCTAAATTCGCCCCCCCCCCCAATATTTCTCTTTTATCTTCCACTTATACCCTTATTTTTACAATAAAAAATTTATAAAGAGTATATAATTATTTTTTAATTATTTTTGTGTTTATGAAATATCATTTTTCTTTTATTTTTGAAAAAAACTAAAATAATTTTAAATGTCTTATTTTTGAATTAATTATCTATACTTATAAATGTTTAATTGATATACTGGACTGGACTAGAATTATTGGGCTCAGTTGGATTAGACCCAACAGCGTCACATCCTTCATTCCAAACCAAACCGCGCGACCTCATCCAGGAGGTTCCGCCCAACTACGTCCCTGAGATAGGCTCAAGTCAAACTAAACAGCTCTGTCCAAGGATCCCACCTCATCAGATAAGGATACCCACATCCTACCTTATCAGAAGATATACGCCCGCCATCTCCGAGGTCGATCTCGACCTATTCTGGGCTACCTCACAACAAGATTCCTAACGGTGTGACCGCCCTCACCTGCAATAATTATATATACGACATACCTCAGGTAATCCTACTTACAATTTGAATTACCCCCGCCTTGGAATCCCACTGACTTGAGCGTCGAAGTGCCTTTTGCTGCCGCTCCCCCCACCAGCGTCGAACCAGACGAGGAGAGACACTGAACCGAATCGTAAGACACCCAACTTGACAATATAGGTCTCTTAGGGAACTTCTATAAAGGATAGTTGCAAGGTAGTTGCAACTGCTTAACAACAATTTATTATAGAAAAGTAAGAACCAAAATAAAAGGCATACACAAACACAGGAGATTTGTTTACGTAGTTCTGTGACAAACCAGTCACCTAATCTGCGGGGCACACACTGGACAGATGCCCAATCCACCATCTATAAGTACAATATAAGTCCTCTGAATTTCACACCCGAAATCCGACTACCAGTACCACAGTGAATTGGAAATAACAAAAACATTTTTGCTATTACAAGTAAATAACAACTTGCCTCTTTATGACATCCCAGCCATAGAGTTTCGTCAAGCACACAGCCTTGTGTTGTAGCGAGTTATCCGCCCGAAACCAATCTTCTCCTGAAGATAAAAAGGTTGTTGTCTTTCTACACTCATGACACAGCAGTCTCAACTCCTATATATCTTGCAATAGCGTTCCGCGTAATGGAGTTATCGACAATAGATCTCTTCGCCAGTATTTATAGACGTCACTAAAGGATCTAAATAAATGTTGACTTCAATCATTTTTAATCTTCGAAGTCTTTAGATTGAAACCATCAACATAATAGGCGTTTTAACTATTTGGTCATTTATGTAAATAGAAATGCCTATAAAATAAATGAAGAAAAACTCTTCAAAACTTAACTGACCATACGACCTAAATAATGATGATTGAATGTCCAGAAACATTTAAGGAAATCATCATTAATTAATTCAGAAGCTCAGTAGTCACCAAGTTCGCATCAGAAACTGTCCAGAAAACCTTTAGACTGTAGGCAGTTAAGACTGTCTCTTCATAATTGAGACTGTCACCTTTCCAGAGTATATTCCAGTCATTGTATTTAAGCAACTTATCAAACAAGATGAATTGTAACTAAAGTAATATACATCTCACATAGTATCGCATAAGTTGTTTATCATCCAGAGCTGATGTGAATGTCTTTTCAACTGGGAACAAAATTGGAAATATTTTTGCCAAATATAACCAACATACAAAAGACCAATACTAACACAAATCTTTGGCAGGAACATTTGGCGCCCACCGTGGGGCCGAGTAAAGCTTACCTCCTCACATTGGTTGAAATCTGGAGCCAAGCGACCGCCGCCGCACACCAACGGCCAAGACCCGATAGCGATGATCGACCACATCCTGGTAATGTTGAAATAGTGACGAGCGACGCTCCGATACTAGCCAATCCACCCCTCGAAGATCCTTATCGACAAATAGAAGATTTGGAGGCTAAAAATCGATCAACAGCTAACGGTCCAAATCGAGATGCTAACATGATCCCATGGACAGCCCCCGACTGACCACGAAAGCTACCGCTCACAACCTGGAGATGCCTATTCGAGAAAAAGAAGACTCGATCCAACTCCCCGCGACGAAGTCTCCAACGCCCCCCATCCGGAGAAAGGCGAAGATCCCAAAATCCAAAAGGCCGGGGCTGCTCCCGCTCTTGATGCAGGGCCCTTCGTTGAGCATATCATGGCAACCTGCCTCCCGCCGAGGAGCGAGTTACCTACCACCCTAACACCCTACACCGGTACGGTTGACCCAGCACTGCACCTAACGGTGTTTCAAACTACAATGCTTTATCACGGGGAAACGACTTCGCACTCTGTCAAGCTTTTTCGGCATTTTTAGGGAAAATCGCCCTACTATGGTTTGCCTCCCTCCTACCGAGCTCTATTCATTCTTTTGAAGACCTCATTCGCGTCTTCCTCAGCCGTTTCACCACGTCACGAGTATACCATAAGACGGAAGCCGCCCTCCACTATGTCAGAGAAGGAAAAAATGAGACCTTAAGGGAATATATACCTAAATAGGTTTTAGGCCATAGCGATCAATATCCCTAAACTCGACCCACAGATCGAGCTTTTCTGCATTCAACTCGGGTTAAAACTTGAACTCTTTGCTGACCAGATCACCCTGGCGGAGCCTAAAAACATGGTTGAATTTTAGGAGAAAGCCCCTAGCATTATAAAGATGGAAGACCTCCGAGAAGCCATAAAGATCGACTAGCAAAATCTTAAGACCATCGTCGAAGACAAAAAATCTAGGAAGAAAGACAAAAAAAGTGAGGATCGCAGTCGCCACTAGCAGAATAGCGGAAGAGGGCCAAGGTCATCGCCTCGATTGAGCGCCCGGTTCGAGAAATACACTCCTTTCAATACCCGAAAGGAAACTATCCTTCGTGACATCTACCAACTAAAGCTCATCACATACCCTGCCAATACATGGAAACAAAAGCTACCACCGAATGCTGACATGAGAAAGAGATGTGCATTCCTTGAAACATACAGACACACAACCGAGGAGTGTGCGGTATTTGGTGATCAGTTAGAGGACTTGGTCCGAGCAAGACGCCTAGATAAGTACCTCCACCACCAGAAAGAAAGAGGTCGAAGCAACCCCATCTAGGCGGCTCCGCTAGCTCAACTACGTCCATGAGCCAAGCTCAAGTCAGACTAAACAGCTCTACCCAAAGACCCCACCTAGTCACATAAGGCCACATCCTACCTTATCATAAGATATACGCCTGCCATCTCCAGGGTCGACCTCGACCCATTCTGGGCCACCTCACCACGAGATTTCCAAGTGGTGTCACCGCCCTCACCTATAATAAATATAGACACGACGCACCTTAGGTAACCCTAATTTCAATTTACATTACCCCCACATTGGAATCCCACTTACTTGACCGTCGGAGTGCCTTTTGTAGCCCCCACACGGAACATATACTTTACTTTATTTTTTCATTATATTTGATGTTTACCCTTAAAAGTATTAATAGTTTTCCATTTTATATTTAAATTAGTTTTAAATTTAAATTTATATAATTTTAAATTAAAATTATGTTATATAATGTGAAAAAAAAATATATATAAAATTGTTTGACTATTCTATATATATATATAATAATATATCAATCAACTATTTGTATAAGTAGAAGATTAAAGAGAAAATTTTGGGTGGTAAAAATTTGAGTGGAAAATTTAGGTGGGCTTGATATGTTGATATATATATATATATATAAAATATCATTTTCCTTTTATTTTTATTTTTTAAAAATTAAATAATTTCAAATTTCAAATTTATTATATATATATAATATCATTTTCTCTTTATTTTTTTAAAAAAACTTAAATAATTTCAAATTTCTTATTTTTGACTTAATTATCTATACTTATAAGTTTTAGATTTATTTACTTTACTTTATATTTACATTATATTTGATGCAGGTTTATCTTTAAAATTATTAATAGCTTTCCATTTTATTTTTTCTATATAGTTTTTTGCTAAAAATCTATATAGTTTTATTTGTTTTGAAATAATTTTGATTTTTTTTTAAATTATTAGTTTAAATTTTTATTCAGAAATTTTATTTTGAAGATGTACGCTTTTTGAAACAAAATAATATCATTATATAAAAAGATTGTTGTCACTTTTAGATTTAGATCTTATTGATATTTTATTTTGTATGTTACTCTAGGTTATAAATTTATTTATATTAATTTTTTTTATGTTTTTGCTATATGAATATGATGTTTTAATGGTAAAAATAATTATTAATTACTAATCTAAGATAATTCATCTTTTACATTTTTAATTCTTATTTTTATATTAAATTAATTATTACTTATAGTTATTTTAAATTAAATTATATAAATATGCGGGCACACTTTCATAATTATATAAATTAAATTAAATTATATATATATATATATATATATATATATATATATTAAAATTGTAATTTAATTAAACTGATTTTTAATCTTACTATCGATTTTTATTCTTAAAAATATAATTCTTTTATAATATGATAATAATATGGTAACTTATTTATGAGAATCTAAGCATACAAATATTTAATTTAAAATTTTCATTTAAATTATTAAGAATATTAAATTATAGTTACAAATTTAATTAAAAAATAAAAATAAAAATAAATTTACAATTGAAGTTTAAAATAATCATTTTTCTAAAATTATAAAAATTAGTTATAAATTTAAATTTATATAATTGCAAATTATGTTATAAAATGAGAAAATATAAAAAAAAAAATCGATAGACTAATCTATTTATATATAATAATATATTAAAATACAAAATTCAATTTCAAAATTTTTTGTTTTTAAAACCACGAGTTAATTATATAATAATATATCAAAAATATATAATTCAAAATTATTTTTTTGAAACCATATTTTGCAAAATATAGGTACTATGCTAGTTTTAAAATTAGATAAGATCTAGAGTATCCTTTCGGATTCTAAAAAATAATTTTTTTTACATGAAAATTAATCCTCATTTTTTCTCCCTCCTCTTTCTTTCTCTCGAGATTCCTCCATCCCAACTAACTCTAAAGAAGGTTAATGGGATTAGAAATATATAATTGAAGAATTCTTGCTGGATCATGACTTCTTGATCACTTATCATTATGTTCATCTATTGCGCTAAGAACAAAGAGGCGACATTGTCACAGGACAAGTGCTCATTGCACATCATTTTTGATTGACTATCCTCTCTTATTTTTCATATTTCATACTTTGTGGTCACCTTGAACCTCCCATAAAAAAACTTGACAAGCAATCCTTTTCCTCTGGCAATTGCCGTAGCTCTAGCTAGTCTTCTCTTACACAAGAAGAACATCGGTACCTCAATAACTAATTAGTTAGTTTGTCATTCATTGGTCAATTAACTGTATGTATTTCAATATTTGACTTTTTTCTTACAAGATGGTACCAATAGGGGGACATTCTTCTTGTTGGGTTACTAATCTCACTTTTATGCCTATTTAATCATGAATATATACTTTCTATGTTTTACTTTTAATTATTGCAAATGTGCTTGATCAATTTGTAATGAAATGATGTACTATTTGTTAATTATATTCAACATTTCTTTATATAGTACATTCAATTGAATTAAAATAGTATGTATTTCAAAATAAAATTTATATATTTTGAAGTCAAAATCATCATCTAAGGTTCGTCCAAAGGACCTAGGAGGCAACAAAGATGTCTTCTATAATTTTATTGTGTTTGCACATTGCTTTTTGTACTTAATTTTGTTGCTCATTGCTAATTGTAAAAGTGTGGGTGGCACACCAAAATTAAGTATCATTGTTTTTGGTATCATTGCAAACTTTATTTTCCTTGTATTATGAGGTAGAGGGTACTCCCTAGGGTAGTTCATGGGTCGAACCCGACCCAATGAACCCGAGAAACCGACCCGACCCGAACCAATCGGACCGGGTTGGGTCGTCGGGTAATTGGTTCGGGTTTAAAATTTTAAAACCCAATTATAATCGGGTCGGGTACGGGTTTCAATATTTAAAACTCGATGACCCGAGATCCGACCCGATTACCCGAATTATTTATATTATTTTATTATTTTATTATTTTAAAAAAATAAAAATCAACAGCGTCTTCCCGAGGAAACGTGGCCCACGTGGCCGCGTAATGAAGTTTATCAGTATTTTTTTTAAACGTGTACCCGATTATCCGATCCGACCCAACCCGATTTTGGATGGGTCGGATCGGGTCGGGTTCAAAAAAAAATATTTTCAAACCCGACCCGTTTGTTTTTTAATTGGGTCGGGCCAATTTTTTCTTCAAACCCGACTCAATCTGACCCGTGAACAACCTTAGTACTCCCTAGGTCAAAAGATATGTCATGGGTGTGTATTCGCTTTGAGGGAATTATTTTTTTATAGTGATTTGTTTGTGAAATCCACGTTGAGCTAGCCAAGGTATAGTGTACATAGGCAAACTTGTTTGCCTATATAACATTGCTACATATATGAATTGCTACATATATGAATTGCTTGTGCTGAACATTTACTGCATATTCACTCACTATTGTCTTTGATTGTTTGTTGCTTTATATTGCCTTCATTTGTTCATTGCTCATTTACCATATTTACTTCGATAAATAATAATTTAGCTAGGTTCAAACATTGGAACAATTTGTTCATACTTTTTCTTTTCATTTGAAATCACTTCCATGCATCATCGTCTTATATCATCTATAAAGGCAATGGAAACATATCATGATATGTATTGTTCATGCTATGGCTGCAAATTAATTTTTCAAGATACAAGATAAAAAATGAAGTCAAATTGAACTTCACAGAACAGAGGGCCTAAACATCTAACACAAGAGTTGAGATTTACATTGCCGTTGGAGAAACCTTGGGCATTGACACAAGTAGATATCAAAGTAATATGCGGCTTGGGAACCAGGCTGAGAACAAAATGGGCGACTCTCCCGCTACCCAGGCCGATGGCGGTTGGACTCTGATTTCTCCCCGGCGCCGGCGCCAACATGTCACCTTTGCCGAAGCCCCCCGCCTGTCCTCCTCCCAGTGGGTGCCCTCCCGCTCCTTCGCGGATGCGGTCAGGAGTCACCGTCCCCCTCTGGCGATCGGCAGCCCCCCTTCTTCGTCTGCCTCCCCCGCGGCTGCCCCCCCCTCCCCGGAGCATGACCCTTGACATTCCGGCATTGGTGGAGGAGCTCCAGCGTTCCGGTCGATGTTTCAACTATTGTCGTCGGGGTCACCCTAGCTCCCGCTGCTCTGCACAATCCGTTTGCTACCTCTGTTGGCGGCCCGGTCACCGGGTTGGTCGATGTCCCTCTCCTGCCCCCCAACTCGCCCATCCTGTTGCTCGTGTCGACCCGCCATCTTCGGCCCTCCTGGCCCCCACTTCTATCCCGCCCTCCTCTAAGGCGGGCGACATCATTGCACTGCCTCCTTCCTCTCGTCCTGGGCCGGTGGCTCTGCGTTGCAATGTTGCTGATCGCCCTGCCGCGATCGAGCTCCACCTGCACTCGTCGGCTTCCACCCTCAACAGGGTGGGATATTTGCATGAACGTTGTGTGGTGGTGTCTGTGATGGGCTCTCTCTATGAGCATGCTGATATCCCTGGATTCCTTGCCTCATGCTTCCATGATGAAGCATCACACCATGGGAAGTGGAGGCAACGGTCTCTACGTGACGGGCATTATCTCATCACCACGCCGATCGAGCGCTACTCATACTACAAGGTCTCCTTACTCAGAAGGCGGTCTTTTCGCTGGGGTGAAGCTTCTCTTTTGATCAGCGACTGGTCCTGCACCGTGCCCTTAGAAGTCGTGCCATCCTATGAGCTCTCCGTCGGTCTTGAGCTCACCGGTCTCCCCATGATCTATTGGAACGAAGAGGCCCTGACGACTCTTATCAGTCCGTTCAGAGTATTTAACACCCTGAATGCCCGATCGTTGAGATGGTCAGTGCTTACCTCTTGCCATGTTCGGATCAGGGTCTGTGCTCTCAATCTAATCCCTTGCTCCATCCTTGCTGTGTCCGAGGGTTGCAGATATACCATTTCGATCGGTATCTCCTGGTATCGCTGGATATTCGGAGATATCGGACCTCCTTCCCCGGCAGATTTCGACTTGGGCGGTCCGGACCCCGACAATGATTTAGATGGTGCTCCTCCCTCCGAGTCGCTCGTTGCTCTCCGGTTCGGATCTCATTCCTCCTCTCCCCCCTGGATCAGGCTCCGTTCTTATCTGATGGCCCCTCGCCTCTACCGCCCTCCTCTGCTTCATTTGAGCTGCCCGACTCCCTATCTCCGATCGTGGTGCCTCTCCCGCTGGCGTTAGCTGGGATGGTGTCCCATTCCGATGACACGATCCAGGTCGGGTCTCCCGATGTTGCCCGTACATTGATTCGCATGAACCCCTGTTGGTCTCCTCGTATGGATGATCGGTGTGTGCAGAGATCCGCTGACATATCTTTCCATTCCGAGCTTTCCTCCTGCCCGCCATTGTTGTCCATCTGTCTCGCTTGCCATTTCTTAGCATCGTTGGCTCGCGATTGGTGCTCAGTCCGTCTGCTGCCTCTCTGCTCTGTGGGGAGTTTTCTCTCTCTTTCTTCAGCTTCTATTTTGGCGCTTCTAAAGCTCTTCAAGGGATTCGTGGTAGGCGATGTTGGTGCCCATGCGGATTTATTTGGGCTCCACAGCAGGCTCATGGGCGGGTCGGATGGAGATTCCTTGTCAGCTTCCTGGGTTATTGGACCTACACTCCCTCCGTCATACCCGCCTCCTACTTCCCCTATTGGATCCCTCTTACTCTTGTCGGATGTCGAGCAAAATATACCCTTGGGTTCCTTGCCCTCCCCCGACGTCGTCGACCAAGAGATGGTTGTTTCTTCCTCGATGTTTACCCTTGACTCAGCCGTCTCAAAGCCTCGTTTCCGCAAGGTTTATTCCCGGCAGCCTCGTCGTGGCCCCCGTATCATGGTTCGTCGTAGTTGTCGTCTCCGCTCCTCGGATCAGCCATCTCACTGCGTCCTGTGAGCGAAATGACGGAAGGCTATGCTTAACGAAGACTTGGCGAATCGTACGCGTAGACCGTCGTCGTTCCACCCGACTCCTCTGCATGACTCAGGTGATGATTCCCTCCTTGGTTCGGAACTGACGAGCTCTGTCTACTCTATTTCAGATCTTTCTTTAATGGCAAAAGTCCACGATGTCGGTTTTCTTTTATCGGCTTCTTCCTCTGATGTCCTTATGGCTTTGCCGGGCTCCTCATCAAGGAGTACATCTTCTTGATCGTTTTTTGCTCCTAGGGGGTGGATATATTCGCCATGCAGATCACAAATTTCTCTACTTTATTCTGGAACATCCGCGGATTAAATCGTGGATTTAAGAGATATACGGTTCGATGCTACGCCAAAGAAGAAAACTGTTCCATAGTCGCAATACAGGAAATGAAGCTTCCTGCCATTTCCTCTTCCTGTGCTAAATAGTTGATGGGTTTCTCTCAACCTGGTTATATTGCTTCAGATGCCGTCGGCTTGGCTGGTGGTCATATCCTCATATGGGATGAGGCACATTGGCGTCCAATCTCTTCCCACACTGGCTGCCACGTCCTCATGGTCAAGTTGGAGCAAATTAGTTCGAAACATCCTTTGGTCTTTATCAGTGTTTACGGGCCTCCCCGTTGAACCGGTCGTCAGGCTTTCTTTGCCGAGTTGGGTGGCCTTCTGTTGGATTAGATGGCCTCATACGTTATAGGAGGCGACTTCAATGTAACTCGCTTCTCGCATGAGCACAAAAACTGTCGCGGCTCTTCTCTCGACTTATCTCGGATTGGGAACTACTTGACCTGCCTATCAAGGGTCGCGATTTCACTTGGTCTAATAACCAGCCCTCTCCCCGCCTCGCCAAGCTTGATCAGGTGTTTCTCTCCCCCCCCCCCCGGCGTTGCTCTCTCTTCCCCTTGCAGCCGTTATTGGCGGTGAGCGTCGTCTATTCGACCACAACACTCTCATATTCCGAGCGGGTATTCCAGCTTGCCTCGGTGGAAGATGGTTCCATATAGAAAATTGGTGGCTCCATAAGGAGTCGTTTCGACAAATTATCCAAGCGGCCTGGTCGGAAGATATCTCCTTACCTTCGACTGCGGATAGATGGTCTATTCGATGGAAGAAGTTGCGTCGAGTTATTAAGCAGTGGGCAATTCTCAACAAGCGTGAAAAAATTGCAGAAAGTGGTCCCTCGAAGCTGAAATTGACCATCTTAACTCCAAGGCCATCAACCAAGACCTATCTCTTGCCGAGTCATAGTTATTGTGCTCTTGCAAGGCGGAGCTAGACGGCTTATATGCGGAGGATGTCTCTTATTGGCGCCAACGTGCGAAATTGCGATGGATGAAAGATGGAGATCAAAACTCCAGATACTTCCATCAATGGGCTTCATTTAGGAAAAAGAAAAATTGGATTCACCAAATTCATACTGATTTGGGCATTACTACCAATTCATCTGATATGGCTCGGGCTTTTCGATCATTCTATTCTACATGCAACTCCTTGGTCATCGCCTCAAGCCATTACTGAAATTGAATTGTCCTCTCCTCGGCCTAGCCTCTCTCCCTGCTACTGCCGGCCTCTCATTGGACTCTCCTTTCTCCGCTCAGGAGCTCCGGGCAGCGCTCCAGGACTTAGGCAAGAACAAGGCAGCCGGCCCGGATGGGCTCTCTGCCGAGTTCTTCCTTGCTTATTGGAATGTCATCCAACAAGACTTGCTTCTCATATTCCATGAATTCCATCTCATGCCAGCTTCCCTTCGTCGTTTCAACTTCGATTATATTGTTCTAATCCCAAAGTCAGACAGCACCTCCCGAGTGACTGATATCAGGCCCATCAGCCTCGAATCTGTGCTAGTTCGCTTGTTCTCCAAGGTCCTATCCTCCCACCTCAAGCCCTTTATACCGAATTTAATTTCTAACAATCAGTGCGCATTCTTGGCTCACCAAAGCACACTGGATTGTTACTTGGGGGTTCATGAGAGTATATGGGGCTGCCGTCAGACTAGGGAAGAAGTTCTTCTCCTAAGATCGACTTCGAGAAGGCATTTGACAAGGTCAGTTGGCACTTCTTATTGGATATGCTTGAAGCTCGGGGATTCTCAATGAGCGTATCTGGATCGAGCATCTTCTTGAAACGAAATCCTCTATCATTGTAAACGGAGACCAGAGCTTACCCTTCAGGCATCGGTGTGGGGTGCGGCAGGGGAATCCCCTATCGTCGTACTTATTTATTCTCGCCTTAGATTGCCTTTCTCGTCTCCTCGTTCACGCGTCCAGCAATAATCTAATTAAGGGGGTCTTAGGCCAGCAGATCCCTGGGGGTGTTCATCATTTCCTCTTCGTAGACGACTTGATTATTTTTTGCTAGAACTCCACCTCCAGTCTTGAGAACTTGCGGTTACTTCTTCAATGCTTCGAGCTAGCGTCCGGTCTTTGTATCAACCCGACAAAGTCTTCTGTCACTAGCCTCCTCGGTGGGTTACAGGTCGTCGAGCAAGTGGCCCTCTCTTTCGGTTGTCAGGCTGCAGCTTTCCCCCTTCGGTACCTCGGTCTTTCTCTCCGTGTAGGCCGACTTACCAAGGAGGATTGGATGCTACTCATAAACAAAATTGAGTCAAGACTTAGCACCTGGCAAGGCGCCGGCTTGGGTTCTAAAACTTATTGACAAGAGGCGATGATCGTTCTTCTAGACCAGAAATGACAAAGCGGTGACCGGTCGATGCCTTGTCAGCTGGGATCGCATTGCTTGCCCAAAATCAGAAGGTGGTCTCGGGATATTGGATTTACATGCCCATAACCGTGCCAGGCTTGGTGGCTGGCTATTGCGAACTGTGCAGGGAGATGATCAGCCTTGGATTCATATCTTGCAAGGTTTATATGGAGATTATCGTTCTTGGAAATGTCCATCCTATCTCAGGAAGGCCTCCCCTATCATGCGGGTTATTGCACACATGCTAGAGATGATCATTTCGGGCATTTCCTTCACCGTCGGTAATGGTAATCACATCAAATTATGGACAGATAAATGGCTCGATGGAGGCAGTCCTGCCATGAAGTATCCTGCGCTTTTCTACCTTGCCTCGCGCAAACACTGTTCCATCTCCGAAGCTCGTATCACAAATGAGGCAGGCTCTACCGTTGGCTGGGATATTTCCTTCTCCTCCCCGGTTGATGCGGCGACCCTGGCGTCCTTTGTCGTTGACCTGGACTCCATTCGTTCAGCCTCTGGAAATGACAAATTGGATTGGAAATGGTCTGCAGGTGAAAGATTCACTACCCAGAGCTTATATCGTATGCTTTCCTTCCGTGGGATAGATGCCGCATATTATCATGTTTTATGGCGAAACCAGATGCCTCCAAAAATTTCCATTTTCAGTTGGCTATGGATTAAGGGCCGATTATTAACTCGAGATCGTCTGGCCAGATGGGGGAGCATACCATGTGTGGATTGTCTGCTCTATGTCGGGATACCTGAAACGCAACTTCACTTATTCAAGGATTGCTCTTTCATTTCAGTCGGATGGGATTTCTTCCTTCTCGCCTTCAACGAGCCCCTCATCCGATCATCCCGGCCTCTTCCTACAATACTATTCAAGCTACAACTCCTCGCTTCCTGGCCAATCTGCGACTGACCATTATATGATCCTGGTTCGTATGGTTCGAGCGGAATAATCGGGTGTTCCGTCAGCAAAGCTCGTCGCCTCAGATGTTGGCTGCTACAGCAGCTAGTTATCTTGCTTCTTGTAACACCAGCTCTCTTCCCTGTCATCTCCATGTCTGATGTCGGAGGATGTTCTGTGTTTTTTTTCATTTGCATGTTCCTTTTAATCATTTTTTTTACTATCTTCCTCTCTACCGGTAATCTTTTTATTTCTCTTAAATAAAATCCCAGGTGTTCTATCTCAAAAAAAAGAAGTAATATGTGGCTTGTTACCAGTGTACTCAAAGTGTATGTCGTGGAAGTGCACACCTTCACAAGGATTTGATCCACTGCATATAAGTTTAATAGCTTCTACTGAGAGAGAAGTCCCCCGTATGTTTTTGAACGTCACGTCAAAGATCTTTACTAGAGAAGGGTTCTATAAGCAAAAGAAGAATAAGAGAATAAAAAATAAGCCACGAGATTGTGATTTAAAATTATATACAGTACAATGCATGATCTACAGTGTTACGACTAATAACTTTGGTGTATGAATCATGCATATGAAATGTAGATGTATGCAGTAATTTAATTTGACTTATAAAGAGTCTTGCCATTCTATAAATATTAATCATATCAAATTTTATCCACCCTATTATTGAGCAAAAGCCTGAATAAATGTATACCTTTTCCGGACATGACACATACGGACAATACTCTTGATCTATAATGATAGGGTTGTATACATCATTACGATATCCTCATAATGGAAGCCGCTAGCCTTCAAGGCAAATACCGAAGATTGCCATGATTTGATTCTCAGTCCATTCGATGTTCCAATGAAGGTGCAGTTTCTCACCGATAAGCCAACAACATCATTCTCGCCCGGAGTCTTACTCAGACTTCCGACACTGATGCCATGGCCAGGGCCGCAAGTCACACCAGTGATACTCAAATTTCTGTTCCCTGGGCCAATGGAGATGCAATCGTCACCAGTGTCAACGACTGCATTATTGACAACTATGTTGCTAGATTCAGCTATATGGAGGCCATCAGTGTTAGGACTGTCTCCGGGAGCAGTGACCCTGATGGAGTTGAACGTCACGTAGTTTGATTTAAATACTTGCATGTGGAATATCTTTGGATCAAGCAATGTAACGATGGTAGCATTGGTGACGTAGCGAAAAACCAAGGACTGCATGGCAACATGCATGGAGCAGATGAAGAAATGTTATTATTGGATACTAATTAATTAAACATCTTTGTGTTATTCTATATTAAACAGATAGGGGTTTAGAAGACTTGTTTCTACGCTGTCAAAATTAAATGATTTATACCCCTAAAATTTTTAAAAAATGTAATAAATTAGATGAGATGCTACCGTGGGTAGAAGTTTGTAGCTCCATTTCACTACTAGAATTGTGGTCATCAGCGATGGCTATATCCGTGGCTGAACCGTCGGTGATAGATATCACGGACGACGTCAATCGTGGCAAATAGCCGTCACTGATGAGCGCGTCTCAGATAAGTTGTGACGGCCAAGCGCGGCCGTCACACGTAATCATCAGCGACAGCCTCGTGCACTGTCGCTGATTAAAAAATATCAGTGACGGCTCGGGGCGCTGCCACTGATACCAACCCATCAGCCACGGCCCTAGCCCATCGGTGATATTATTAGCAACCGTGATATTTGGTGCTGCCCAGGCCATCAGCCATTTACGATAAGCTTTCAGCCACAGCTTAGTGACAGTGAACCGTGGGTAAGCCGTGACTAAAGGTGTATCTTGTAACTAAAAATTTTGTAAATTCCTGTATACAATGATATATCGACTACAAACTATTTTCAATCACATATTACAATAAAAAAATATCATACACATGCATTAGAAACCAAACATACAAGTTTTAGATCAATATCATCAATATCAGCCTCAAACCGGAGGCAAACAATTATCAAAATATTAACTCGTGCATCCAAGTATCAAAATATAAACAAAATACAATTAATCAAAATCTCACGGCTGCGGTGGAGGCGGTGGAGTCGACAACGACTGGGTCGGGAGCGTCGATTGGGTCGAGGAGGACGACGGCTGCGACATCATCGGTAGAAGGCCAGAGTGAGACGTGTTGGTAATCATTGGCACACGGGACAGCGAAAAATAAAAAAAATTGTGTGCCTTTCATCACCAAAACCAAGATCTGATTGCACCATTAAAACAATAGTAAATAAAACAAGGATAAGGTTAGATCTGTTACCCAAATCGGATGAACGACAGACCTTCTCGTCACCGGGTTGTCGTAAACCACAATGATCCAGATCGGATCACCTCCAAAGTATCCACACTAGGATGGATCCAAGAACGCTTCAAGCGCAGCAACAATAGCCAAAATTCCCTATATGCTAGCAAGAGAATTTGTCACCAAGAGAAAAGTGGAGTGGAGAGGAAGAGGTTCAAAGAGAGAAGGGAGATCAAAATTAATTTTTGCTCCTCCTCCCTTCTTTTCACTATTCGGCTGCACCCTAAGAGTGGAAATATATACTCTTAGGGTTAGTGTTTCAAACCAATAAGAGGGCTCAAGATGGATCAAATCCATCTCATGTGCCCACGGGTTTAAAACAAGATGGATCAAATCCATCTAACGGGTTTGAATCCAATAAGTGGACTCAACTAGATGGATCAAATCCATCTCATGTGCCTCGCAAGCCATCTTCTCTCTCCTTTCTCATGGACCTAATGACATCTCATGTCATATATGTCATTGTTATTTTACCTTTGTATCCTTCCTATATGTGTGTGACCTTATGGGCTTCTAAAATATGTTGGTAGTATACAGTGAATTATAATTCTCACTTAAGTGGAATTATATGATTTAAACTCTTTAAATTATTATTCATTCCCAATGAACAAATTCACTTATACAAGTCAAAAAAGGCTTCTAGCCAAGCATCATGACTATCCAAATGTTAGAAGGTCGGTGGTTTGGCCATTTCACCCTTCCATATGCAGTTACCGTGCAATCAACTCCTTTCACCACTCTTTATCTAATCCAGGTTAATCAAGTCCTGAATGTATAGATTCTTGTATCTTAAATCTTTATTCTAAAAAATCCCTCTATGAATCACATTTATAAACGCTTACTACTCTGGCCAAAGACTCTTGAATAAAGAGATTATACAAGAAGAGTGAGATAAACTCCCCAAATAAATATGGGGTGGTGAATCCTATGTTGATCACTTAACTATCTCCAAGTGATTCATGCTATACCCAATCTTCAAGCTATGAACACCCAAAGGTGAACCATAAGTAATGAAGTCAAAGTACAACACTAGGCACTTAAGATACTTTGGTGATCTCAAGTCCAAGGATACTTGCACCACTGATATGATGAGATGCTTTTACAAACATAGATTGAACATTCTTGTGAAGATCTCATGATTAGGCCTCCAATGAACTTGTTTCTCAAATAAGCATCCACATGTTAACTCTGAGCATCGCTATGCTCACAACTTGTGAGAACTATTGCTTGAACGAGTCAAGAAGTATAACATGTGCTAATCTATCCATATTAATAATGTCCTATCTTGTTAATACTGTGACTAGGGATAATTTAGGTATAAACACATTTACATGCAATAAAAATCTCACATCATGAACTCTTCATGATTTCCTTTGCACTGTGTTATATACCAAGGACTTTATTACATAGTTTAAGTCTGTATGCAAGCAAATGAATTAACATAAGCACTAAGTAATAAAGATAGCCTTTCATAATCAAGTAAAATGTGCATGAAGAGTTCCCAATTATATAAGGGCTCTAGAGCATATCACTAACAAGACGCAATCTGAGTGAGGAGTGTCTGCATGTTTTGGATTGTTTGTCTCAACTCGTTATTCGCCCGTCTCTGCTCCTGCATCTGTTCCTCCATCACCAGCCTCTGCCCCTCCATCATCTGCCTCTACTCCTCCATCGCATGTCTCTATTGGGTGAGCTCCAACTCCATGGCCGTTATCCGGCTCTGGTCCTGCGCTCGGGATGTCGAGGGCCGCTCAACCGCAGTCAGAGGGGTCGGTGCCCCAAGTGGCTCGAGCACGGCACGTGCATGACCACTATATGCAAAGCCATAAACACGACCGTGCTCCTAGCCACCCGCGGCCTCCACCCAAGCTCCTGCGTCGAACTCCTCCGGTGTCCCTCCACGCTCGACCACAGTCCTCGTGTAAGTTTGCTACACGTGTTTATATTTTAAATATATATAAACTATAAATAAAAATTGTGTAAATCAAACAGACATTTATAAATACTTAGCATTATGATGGAGGCTCTGCTATCAACATAGTCCCCCACTCCTCGTCGATGACGGTGGGTGTGCTCAACACCTCCATCATCGACGGGCGTTGGACGGTGTCGTCCTCCGTCACGCGCATCTTACATTAAAAAACAAATACATTAGTATCATTATACACAATATATAATTTAATTAAAAATAATTAAATTATACATACCATACGACGCTCATGAATCGCAAAAGAGATGGAGCCACCAGTGTGGCGCGCGCCCGGTCGACCGAAGTAGCTTCTGCCTCTTTTAGGCACTGTTCGGTCGATCGAAATGGCTGGTGCCATTTTCCTTACCCTATTCGGTCGACCGAACCTAGGCTAAAATTTATTTTTCAGCCTATTTTCTTCCGTGCTTTGTTTCCGGGTTCCGGCTTTCAACGACCATCAACTTGGAGAGCTTTCATGTGATCTTTGAGCCCGTCCAATGTGTCTTTGGTGCACACGTCGCTCTTCGAGAATTTTTCGCGATGATCAATGTCCTTCCGTTTTCTGATTTCTTCCGATTTATCCGATCGAGGACATTGAACACTAATTGATATGGAACCTGAAAGATTTCTCGACGAAATATTAGTTCCATATTTGTTATCATCAAAACCGAGATTAAGAGATTAAGACCAAGGTTGAAAACCTAAAGCCAACAATCTCCCCCTTTTTGATGATGACAAACATCCTTAAGAAAATATATCATTAAAGCATAGAGGATATCACCTAAGAGATTTCTCCCCCTATCAACATGCATATCTATGAAATAAACTCCCCCTATCTATATGCATGTATTTCCTATATTTTCCTCCATTTTACCTATAATTTTCTCCCCAATTTTCCTATACTTTTCTCACCCTTTTTCCTATACATTTCTCCCCCTTTTGACATCAATCAAAAAGGGCAAGAAAGGTCCATCTAGTTAAAGGGATGAAACACAAATATTTTTTTATGAATTTGAGACTTTAAAGAGTATTTTTCATGAAACATGAATATCTCAACCAAGGGATGAAAAAATAAATATTTGATATGAAACAAAAATCATACATGATAGAAAAAAAATAGATACAATTCAAAATTAAATCATGTATGCACCCAAGTATGAATGTACTCATATCTTTTTCATGACATTTTTTATTTCATTCAAACTCTCAACATATCAAGATATGGTCATTTAAATCATGTATATCAAGTTTGAAGTTAAACTAATGTCATTTAATCCAAATATGAACTTAGCATGTTTTCATTTGAAATAAGCATGAAAGACATGAAAATGCTAAGTCTCAAGTTTTGCTATCTACTCATGTTTTCTCAAACTTAGGCATCTAGACATCAAACATGAGAGAATGTAAGTCTATGAATTAAGTTTGGACTTACGATGAGATTTTTAAGTTACTTTGTTGACTTAGGACAACCTATACTTCAAGATTTGAAAAAATCAAACTTTTAAAACTATACAATATCATATTTTCGATGAAAAAACTTTGGTACCAATTTTTGGATGAAATTTTTTGATACCAAATATTGAGTGGTCATTTGAAATGCATGAACAAAGTTTGAACTCAAAAGAATTTTCAAAGACCATTTTTCATCCTATATTGATTTTAATCAAAAGCTTATTTTTAAGATATTGCTCAATATATCAAAATCATTTTTAGAAATGATTTCACTCAAGGAATAGTGAGAACGATATTAGAGATGAAATCAAAATAGCATGCACAAAGTTTCATTTGAAGTTTTTGAAGAAAAATCAAAGTATCGAAAAGATTGATATTTCAAATAAGGATGATACTTTGCATTTTTAAAGTCCAACTTCAAAATTCCATTATAAATTAGATTCTTGATGAAACTTTTTGAAATTTTTACTGAGTAAAACTAGATTTTTCAGTGAATGTGTAGTTTCAAGAATCATTAAAAAAGATTTTTCTATATTTTCGTAGAAATAAATGAAATTATATCAATTGTAGATTGAAATGATATTTTTATAATTTTCAATTATTCGTAAAGCTTCTTCAATTTTCATTCAAACTTTCATGACACAACATGATAGTCATGTAAATAGTATATGTCAAGTTTGAAATGAAAATTATATCCTTAAGTCAACATATCAACCTAGCCTGGTTTCATTCAAAACTAAACTAGTTTTTATGAAACTTGCTAAGTTTCAATCTTAACATTCACTCATGATTTTTCAAACTTAAACTTATGGATACCTATCATGAGTAAATCTAAACATGTTCCCCAAATATGAATTGAAAATAAGACCTTTAAGTCAACTTGTTGACTTGGGTCAACTAAGTTCAAAATAGGTTTTCATGAAACTACCTCTATGTCATTTTATCCATATCCATATGAATTTTCCATTCTAAGTGCATGAAAACATGTCATACATATTCCTAAACATATTTATGAAGTTTGGACTTAAAATCAAGTGTCCAAGTTAATTTGTTGACTTGGGTCAAACTTCTCAAGCTTAAGTCCTCTAATTGATCTAGTTATCACATTTTCATCTACACATGAATTTTCAAGATTGAACACCTAGAATCATATCATGTGTGTATTTAAACATGTTCATTTTATTTGTAACTTAAATGAAGTCTCTAAAGAATAATTTTAACCTAGTTCAATTTCATGAATATCATGATATCATGAAATGAGCTAAGTTATCAAGATTTTTCCTACTCATGAAAATTCAAATATTTGTCATGCAAAAACAATCATGAGTATAGAGACATCATTAAAGCATGAATATTCAACTATTATGCTAAGATTTTTGTAAAATTAAATTCATACATTTTTCTTAGAAATTTTGCCAAACTTTTTCATTTTATTTTCCATTAGCTTTTAGATAGCATAACCTTCCATTTACATTCACAACTTGCAAGTAGACTTCATTAGTAGACAATGAAATTAATATGCCTACTAGCAAGCTAACATACTAAATAGCAAAGGTTCAATGCAATGTTTCATTTAAAAACCTTAACCTATGCTAGATAGTAGAGATTCATTTTAAATGAGTATACCATGATATCAAAATGAATCTAAGAGATCCTAAGATGTGAAGCATTTAAGGAATAAGATCCCTAACCATGTTAAACTAGTTTGGACTTACAAGAAGGTCTCTAGTAATAGGTATTTACCTAGAGCAAGTTTCATTCAATGAAATTTGTCTAAGTACTAAAGTTTTTACCTACTCATGAGAAATCAAGGATTTTACATGTAATTACCATCATGAGTAAAGAGACATACTTTAATCATAAACATTGGGTATAACACTAAGATTTTGAATTTATCAAAGTTATACCATATTCATGATAATTTAGCCAAACTAATCTTTTTCTTCCTAGTTATTAGCCTTCCTAAAATACTTATAACTTGCAAGTAAGCTAGACTAATATTTTTAGAGAAAATATAGCTACTTAGCAAGCTAACCAAACCAAATAGCAAAGAGATTCAAATATCATTTTCAAAGTCCACTTTGCTAAATAGTTTGAAATTCATTTCAAAATGAAATCGAGTGATATCAAAACGAATTTTAAGAGATCACAAAAATAATATAAATGAAAACATGATCTCTAACCCTTCCTATTAGTTGAAAACCGAAAGTCACAATTAGCCTACGATTTAAAACCGCAAGGTCGTATGAGCCCATTACAGGCTAGTTAGGTCTCCGAGGAGACCGGAAAATCAAAATAAAAAATCATTTGAAATATATTAAGAGCGGGGAAATCTACTAATATTAAGCATCTATCAAACTCCAACTCTAATTTAAACAAGAGGTATAGGAGATGATACCAAAGTATTTGATGCCAACTTTACCATAGGCATCATGATGACTTGAAGTTGCAACTTTGAAGTGGTACAATCTTTGAATCCCCAAGCAACTTCAAACAATCAACTTCATCTCACCCTTGTGTGGTGGCTCCCTCTACAAGAGAACAAGAGACCTTTGGTACCTAAATGCCTTTGGGTCCTAGGGGGTTAATGGGCTTATGTACCCAAAGTGTCTTCACAACACTTGGGTTCATTTTAAAAGCACAATCGTAGATGGCATGCCCATACACACTACAACAAAAGCAATGTCCATTAAATTTCTTTTTATTTTTCCTATGGACATGAGATTTATTATTAGTTAGCTTGACATGTGAAACATGATAAGTATGAGCATTCTTAGAAACATTTTTATTTTGAGCATGAGGCTTAAATGTGGAATGCCTAACATGAGAATGATGATGAACATTGGCATTCTTTACATAGGTATTTTTTATTCTAGTGTTCTTAGGAGATGAAGCATTTTTTAATTTATTTACTTTCTTATTCAAGAAAGTAATCTCACCTTTCAATTCATTCATGGATTTATGCAATGCATGTAATTGATATTTTAACATGCAATTCTCATTTTCTAAATTGTTATTTTTAAGCTACAAATCCTTAAGCTCAAGTTCTACATTATCATGGCATGAATCAAATGACCTAGATCTCACTTTTTCATTTTCTAGTTTGGATTCATGAAAATGAGAATTAAGCATCATATTTTCCTTTTTCAATCTTTTATTTTCCTTATCTTTTCTAACAAGCAAGGCATACATTTTTTGACATTCCTCAACTAGTTCTTCATATGACATATTGAATGAACTAGAAGAGCTTTATCATTATTATGACTAAAAGGGAAAGAGTGTTCCTCATCATTGGTACTCATGAGGCAAACTTTTGAAGTAGCTTCATAGTCATTGCAAGAGGATGCTTCATTCGAATGAGATGATGACATAGAAGCTTTTGACCTCTTCTTTGTCTTATTTTTCATGGTAGGGCAATTTTTATTTACATGCCATTTCTCTTGGCACACATGACAAATCACCTTTCTCTTTCGGCTTTTAGTGATCCTATGACTGGAAGAGCTATGGACATCAAAACCAAGATTAGTAGTAGGTGAGTGACCATTGTCATCACCACCTTCATCAAAAGTGTCAATCTCTTCGATTTTGGCATAATCATATAAAACATTTAAAGTGACCCATAAGTCATAAGCTGAAGAGCATGCATGACTTTATTTAGGATGTCATTGGGTAATGTGCAAAGAATACAATTCATGGCATCTCCATTATACTTAAATATTTTCTTATCTAATTCACTCCAATCATGCATGTCAACCTTAGGTTCAATGAATTCCCAATGTAACATGTTAAAGACACTAAATCCTTTAGTCTTTAAATAAGTGTACATCTTAGATTTTCAAAGACCAAAGTTTGAGTCATCGAACCTAGGAGGTGAAGACGCTACCGACTCTAGAGCCATTTCAAGATCGAGACAAATTGTAGAAGGGATGGTAAAATCACAATCTACGACCCGCTCTGATACCAAATGTAGGCGAAATGGCGACACTAGAGGGGGGTGAATAGTGTGTTTACTAAATAATTAGCCTAAATTCGATTTTAATCATTTCTTGATTAGTTTAGAGAATTTGCAATTTAATGATTGGGTGCGGAAGCGATAAATAATTAAGCAATTAAAAACAAACAATAACGCAATGCAAACACGTTAATTTATAGTGGTTCGGCCCCAATACCAACTCCACTACCTAAGCACCCCGCTTAGGATTTCCAAACTAGCTTTACTAGCTTTACTATATTTATACCCTCATCAAGAAATAGTAGCTCAACGGATAGAAAACTATCCGTTGCAGGCCGCCGATCGATTGGTCGGTCGACCGACAGATCGACCGCCGTTTACTCTCTGTGGTCGGTCAACCGACGGGTCGACCTCCCAGAAGAAAATTCTTCGATCCCGCATTTGGTCGACCAGTCGGTCGATCGGTTGGACGACCGACAGAGCTACTGCCCATTTTGGGCTTCGATCGGTCGACCACCCGGTCGATCGAAGTAGCTTCTGCCTCTTTTAGGCACTATTCAGTCGACCGACCGATCGACCAAAATGGCTGGTGCCATTTTCCTTACCCTATTCGGTCGACTGCCCGATCGACTGAACCTAGGCTAAAATTTATTTTTCAGCCTATTTTCTTTCGCGCTTTGTTTCCGGGTTCCGGCTTTCAACGACCATCAACTTGGAGAGCTTTCATGTGATCTTTGAGCCCGTCTAATACGTCTTTGGTGCACGCGTTGCTCTTCGAGAAGTTTTCACGATGAACCCGAGCGTGACGATCAATGTCCTTCCGATTTTCTGATTTCTTCTGATTTATCCGATCGAGGACATCGAACGCTAATTGATATGAAACCTGAAAGATTTCTCGATGAAATATTAGTTCCATATTTGTTATCATGAAAATCGAGATTAAGAGATTAAGACCAATGTTGAAAACCTAAAGCCAACAGTTTGGACTTAAAATGAATGTCTCTAATAATAAGTGTCACCCTAGAGCAAGTTTCATTCAATGAAATTTGCCTATGTACTAAAATTCTACCTACTCATGAGAATTCAAGGATTTGACATGTAATTACCATCATGAGTAAAGAGACACCGATAAAGTGTTAATATTGAGGCATTATACTAGGATTTTGTGAAAATCTAAATCATACCTCATACTTAAAAATTTAGCCAAACTAATCCTTTCCATTCTAATTAGTCTTTCATTTAACCTTAGATTTAACTTGCATGAGGAAATTATTAGTAACATAATGGCATGATTATTTCAAGCAACTTAATCACTCTAGATAGCAAAGTAAGCATCAAAGTTTTCATTCAAAATCTATCTTTGCTAAATAGTTCGAAATCCATTTTAAATAAAATCAAGTCATATCAAAAATGAATTTTATGAGATCACAAGTGTAATGAAGATGAAAACTTGATCTCCAACCCTTCATATTGGTTGAAAACTGAAAGGCCACGAAGATCACATTAGCCCTTTATAGGTTACATAGGTCTCCGAAGAGACCGAAAATCAATTTTTTTTTTTTTAAAGGCTCTTATCAAGAGCGGAGAAAATAACTCAAATCAAACATGTATCATATACTCCAACTTAAATGAAACCAAGCAAAGTAAGGAGATGATACAAAATATACCTAGATGCCAATTTCCATACCTATGACATCGTGATGGTTTGAAGTTGTAACCAAAGGATGAATATTCATTTAAGTCCTTGGTCAACTTCAACTCTTCACTTCTCTTTACCCTTGTGTGGTAGCTCCCCCCCCCTACAAGAGAGCAAGAAATCTTTGGTACCCAAATGACTTTGGGTCCTTGGGGGTCAATGGGCTTAGGTACCCAAAGTGTCCCAACAATACTAGGGTTCACTTTAAAAGCATAATCATAAATCGTACGCCCAACAAAAGCAATGTCCATAGAATTCTTTCTTTTTACCATTCATATGGACATGAGGTCTAATGTTAGAATGTTTTGCATGAGAAGCATGATGAGCATGATCATTCTTAGATGAAACATTTTTCTTCCTAGGATTTCTAAAAGATGAAGCATGTGATAAACTACTAGTTTTCCTACTCAAGAAAACAACCTCGTTTTTCAAATCATTAATTGATTTATGGCTTGCATTTAAGATTTCATCATACTATTTTTATTTTTTATTTTCATATTTTATACTTTCAAATTTTCAATCTCAACTTTTGAGATATTTTTCAATTCAATTTTCAAATCATCATTTTCATTTTTCAAATCAATATTCTCACTTTTTAAGTCTTCAATTTCAAGCTTAAGATTGTCATGGCAAGAATTAACAAAACTAGTATTCAATTTCTCTTGCTCTAATTCATGCACAAGTGAATCAAGCCATAAATTTTCTTTTGTTAGTTTTTTATTTTATTTGATCTTATTCATAAGCAAGGCATACATCTTCTTAGATTCTTCTAATAGCTCATCATAAGTCATACCTAAAGAGTTTGAGCTACTATCATCATTATCACTATCAAGATATCTATCATGACTAGAAGTAGAAGGTTTTACCTCATTCCGAAGACCCATGAGGCAAAATTGAGATATGACATCATGATCATGACAAGAGGATGCTTCTTGTGATTCAGAGGTGGAAGTTGACGCACTTGTCCTCTTCTTGACATTTTTCTTTGATGAAGGGAAATTTCTTTTGTTGTGCCCTTTTTCCTTGCACAAGTAGCATATGACCTTTCTTTTTTGGCTTTTTGATTTGCTTCTTTCACTAGAAGCACTAAGAGCATCAAAACCGAGGTTAGCACTAGGGGGATGACCATTGTCATCACCACCCTCAACAAGTGTATTAAGCTCTTCGGTTTTAGCAAATGGCTTTTTCGAAAATGTCATTTTCCAAAGTGCAAAATATGCAATTCATAGCTTGTGCATTAACTTTAAATAGCTCAATCTCATTTTCATTCCAATCATGCAATTCCTTTCTAGGTTCAACATATTTAATTTTCAACATATTGAATATTTCTAAACCTTGAGTCTTCAAATAAACATACATCCTAGATTTCCAAGGACCGAAGTTCGAGGCATCAAACCTAGGAGGTGAAGACATTAAACTCTCTAGGGTCATTTTTCGAATCGAGAAACGATTGTAGAGGAGATGGTGAAATATCAATCAACGACCCACTCTGATACTGAATGTTGGTGAAATGGCCTACACTAGAGGGAGGGTGAATAGTATGTTAACTAATCTTTTTGCCTAATTCCGATTTATCGATTTTAATCGTTCTCTTAGGCAAAACACAATATGAGTTAATTATGTGCAGAAGCAAATGGTAAACAATATAAGCAAGCTCAGATAATAAAGCAATGCAAACGTACACAATGATTTATAGTGGTTCGCCAACCGGCCTACTCCACTATCTAAGCACCCCCGCTTAGGATTTCAACCTAATCCACTAGATATAGAGTTCCTTTACAATGAGGACTTTTTACCAGAAAGTCACCGCTCTCACACCGAAGGCACTTCCACACCTGAAAGTCTCCGTCTTTCTACCGAGAGCACTTTCCCACCTCACTCTCCCTAAGGACACTCTAATCCTAGATTACACCGGTGGAATTATGCCTAAACACCAAGGCAACCACCACACACAATCAATCTAGCACCCTAGGTTTTCACTCTTGAAATACAATGAAATAAACAACAAAATACAATAACTAATGGAGCAATAATCAAACCAAAGTATACTTAGCTCCAAAAGAAACTCCCTAGTCCTCTTGATGCCTTGAGAAGATGAATCTATGAAGATTGAAGGCAAGATCAATGAGTTGGGATCAAAACTAGGGTTTCCAAAGAGGTAGCTCAAGAAAATCTTTACAAGTGATCAAATATGGCTCAAGTGAAGATCATTGAGAAAGGCACTCAAGGGCTGCTATTTATAAGCCCCAAGAAGAGAGAGCCAAAACAGTTCTCAACGACTAAAAATAGAGCCATTTTCTACCGTCCAGTCGCAGGCCAGTCGATCATCGGTCGACCGACCAAGCGACCGAAGCCCCATTGTGCTTTTTGGGCTCATTTCGGTCGACCAATCTATCGACCGGCCGTAGAGTACTAGTACTCTATATAGTTTCAGCCAGTTTCTTTCTTCGGTTCGAGTTTTAGATTACGGGTTTGGTTCTTTAAGGGTCTTAGCATCATAATGAGGATTTTACCATATATCTAAACATCCTAAACCTAGACTCTATCTTCTCGACGAAATCCGAGCACGTCGACCAACGTCCTTCCAATTTTCTAATTTCTTCGATATTTTTGATCGCGGACATCGAACGCTAACCGACTTAGAACCTGAAAGTATTTCTTAATGAAAACATTAGTTCCATGTTTGTTATCATCAAAATTGAGTTTAAGACCAAGTTGAAAACCTTAGGCCAACAAAACGGGGTGGCTAAACTCATGAGAAGTCACCCTACATCTAGGAATCTAACCACTCACCATCAAGGAAAGATGGAGAGGAAAATGATTCTCCGAGTCATCGCGCTAACGATCTCCGGCGGCTTCAATTTTCCAGCCACCAAGTAGCGCTTCCTCCTCCCTCTCTAATCGCCATGTATATATATACACCGAAGTAGCGCATCCCGGCTTTCCCGTTGAAGCCAAAATTTTATTTATTTATTTATTTTCGCGGATATTACAATCTTCCCCCCTTAAAGAAAATTCGTTCTCGAATTTTTGGGTAAGCTATAGGCTCATCCTGGCTTCATCTCCTGGGACACGCGCACTAGGCGCCACCTGCCCCTCTAGTCGTGGTCCAAAACCGGTTGAGAATCTCCCTCTAACGTAAGCCACATAAAAAGGGTGACCATCGGGGTGGCCTCCTGATGAACTACCCGGCCATGATTCGTCTCTTCGGGCATCTCACTCACGTCGCCGGATGGAGTCACATAACACTACACACATGAATAATATGTGCAACACAATAATTTTTTGTGCGTTTAAATTCTTACAAGTATGATACCAATCATGAATCTTATAGCTTATCTCAAACACAACAATAATGGTTCAACTACCACAGTATGGCATTCACAATCACAATAAGAAAACAACCCTTAAATAGGGGTTAAACTAGAATTCTCCAACACTTAGTCAAAATTTTGCAGTTCAAAAAATATATTTAGATGACATTTTGCCACACACGCAAATCCTTAATTTTTCAGTTTAGTCCCTGCTGAAATCACATAACTAGCATGCTCACACATCATATTAATCATCCCTTGACTTTCAAGCCATTATGATGATGAATCGACCATGAAATAACGTGACGAACAGGTCAATCCAGATTTCTGCAATTACAAGCATATTTTCACCTTTTTTTCCAACCATTTTGCTAAATTCATATTTTTGTAGATTTCTAACTGATTTACCTCAAGCTTGATTCATATGCTTGTCCATATATCCTACAAGCTCTCCTCAAAGTTTCATTGTCATAGGGAGATGACTCGCCCTCCACATGCCGTGTCAAACTCACCACTAAATATAAAAACTATTTACTGGAGAAATGGCAAATTCGTCATGCCTTTCTGGAGAATCCCTTCAACCCGAGCTTAGAATTCACTGAAATTTGGAATCGGGGTTTTACATACTACCTACTAACTGTCCCCAAAATTTTGCATCAATCGAATGACACTTCAGTCTCCCAAGCATGTCTCAAACATGTCTACAAACAAATTCTGGACATATTGCACAGTTTTAGTTTTTATCCTTACAACACTACAAAGTAAATGACATATACTAACAAATAATATTACTAACGGTAAGAAAATTTGTTAGTAAATATAACTTTTACAAATAGAAACAAGAGTCATTGCTAAAAGTCATACCTTATACCAACGGACAAGCTTTGTCGTTGGTACATAGCAAACCAATTCTAACAAATTATGTATTTGTTAGTAAAGTTGCTCACAAATTTTATGGGTAGTTAGTAAAGCATCTTCTATACTAACAAATTATTTGGGCCATTGATAAAGTTGCTAACGGATTTGTATCCATTAAGGAAATATCTTCTATCTAATGAATGAACCGTTATAGGCCTGACAAATTTTAGCCTAGCCCAAAGGCTAATAGGGGTGAAAAAAATTCATCAATTAACCGATTGAATGAAACCGAATTAACCAAACTGATTTGTCCAATTGATTTTTGGTTCAGTTAACAGTTAAAATTTTAAAGATTTTTCAATTTTCGATTCGGTCCGAATGAACCATATGATAGTTTAAGTAAATGAAATTAAAAATATGTATCACATTGTATAACTTTCTTGAGTGGTTAAGATGAAATACTTTCCTCCCTCAACCCAAGTTCTAATCTTAATAAGGTCTTATGATTATAAATTAATTATACTAATATGTTTTTTTTCGAACAAGGTCAATAATGGTTAGTATAGGGTCCTCTATACTAATAGATTTTTCTTTTAGCGAGACCAATAACCGTTAGTATAGGGACCTTTATACTAACGGTAGGTATCTACTAACGGTGTTAATCATCCGTTAGAATATGTGCATCACTATACCAATGACCCCAACATTCCTTGGTACAAGTCTATACTACCGCGACTTCTACCAACGGGTGCATATGCCCTTGGTATAGGTGTACTAACGGTTTTTGGGGCTGTAGTAACGAAAATAATCTATTAGTAAATGATATTTTTCTTGTAGTGCAACTACATAACCGTAGGATCTCCCTCCCTTAAACTTGAACAAAACAACCATACACACCTTCCACACACATGTCACCTACCAATATACAGGTTTAGCAACATAATTTTCATATTAGGCCATACATATGTTGGTGTGACATTTCACCAAACACTTGGTGGGCGTGTTTAGGCCACACCTTGCCATGCACCATATATTTTCCACCTAGGGCAGTTCGGTCCATCCTAACCAAGCCTAGGCCCTTCCCAAGCCTAGACTTGTCAGGATAGACTTTAAGGAAACTTTCTACTATGAGCTAGTTGCACATGAGTTACAACTGATACTGGAACTGCTTTGCGACAGAGTGAGTAGCATACATAACAATAAAAGTAGAAACACGCAAAGACAGAAAAATTATTCACGAAGTTCAGTGATAATCTTGTCACCTAATTTGCGGGGCCCTCACTGGACAGATGCCCATTCCCAATCAGTGATTTGGAGACAACCTCCTTGACATTTGATATCTCTTCTAGAATACTTTGCTCATCAGCATTAACACTAGCAGTGGGCTTTCTAGAGGAACTTAAATGAGGGTGAGTAGGAGTTCCAACTTTCTTCAACAACTTTTGATGCACCTTCAGAGAATATCCCAAAGGTTCCAAAACATCCTCATCAGAACTTTTGAATTTCTGTTTCTCAAGAATGCCATAAATCAGATTAGGAAAAATTAGGAACAATCTTGAATTAGCTGGTAGCCGAGAATGAAGACCAATAATCTGTTCAAAAATAAGATTTCCTAAGTTGAAATTAATTCCATTGGTGATCTTGTACAATAGTATCACCATTTCTTTGCACAAGAAAGTGATATGTGAAGTTGGAATCCAATGAAACCTGACAATCAAATATAATACTGCATAAAAGGTGTTCAAAGATGAAGACTTTATGCTATGCTCACCAACCCATTCAGTAATGTATGTTGGCCCAAGTGTTCTCCCTAGGCCTTGATCTCTATTTTGATGATAACAAACATGTATTTAATATAATTCTAAAGTTTTGAGTTCAGGTTGAGATTACGATACGCGCGCGAAGTTTGTTCAGAGAAATACAAGAATGAGCAAAAATAGCTTCGAACACAAGCAAGTAGAAAATCTAGAGTTAGGATTAGATTTTATACAATATATCTCTAAGAATTCACTCAAGCCCATTTGTAATGTTATCCAAGTCAAAACTTGGTAACGAAACCCGAAAATAAAGCGTGCAAGAAGATGGCTGAGAAAAATAGCCTCAACCCAGGTTCGGTCGACCGAACAAGGCCAAAAATTGGCAGTGGCTAATTCGGACGATCGGACAAGGTAGAAAATTTGCAGTAGCCAATTCGGTCGACCAGTCTGTCGACCGAATGTGGCCAGAAAGATGCAGTAGCCATGCGGTCACTGGGCGATCGATTAGTCGGTCGATCGATGATCGACCGGAAAGCGACCGAACATCATCGGACGGGCAAAAAAATGCCCGTTGGAGTGAACTGTAGAGTGAGGGGTTATAAATACCCCTCACCAACCTCTCTTAAAGACTTCCAATGGTCATTAGTGCATTCATAAGAGAGATTTAAGCCTTCAAAGATCGATTTACACTAGCTTGCTTCGCCGATAGCCTCATCTTCCTCAAGCGATCTTCTAGTCTCAACTCCAGCAACGATTCAAGCTCACCATCTTGAAGAGTTGGAGACTTGGAAGGCTTCAGAAGGAACTCATACTTGTGGTATCATTTTTAGCTCCTTTTTATTGTTTTTTCATCGTTCTTTAATTGTAATTCTCATTGTTAGCTTGCTAGGTGTGGTAGTGTAAACACTTAGGGTTTGCTTTGTAGAATTGTGTTTTGCCTAGGTGAATAGGTTCGAGGGATCCTCAAAGGGTTGAGAAGAAAGTCCTTTGTTGTATTCAAAGGGAAATACATAGTCTATAAAGTGTTGGTTAGAAATCCTTAGTGTGGAGCCAAGGCAGTGGAGTAGGCGGTTGGCCGAACCACTATAATCACTTGTCTTTGCATTGATTGTTTGATTGTGCTTATTTGCTCTTTATTATTCTTCCAATATCTCTATCTAATAGCACGTTGACTTGGTTGCATTATAAATCGAATCTAGACAAAATCGAATTGAACTTAATTTTTTAACCAACACTATTCAACCCCTCCTTCTAGGTTGGGTATTTGATCAACAATTGGTGTCAAAGTAAGGTCGTAGGATTAGATTTAACCATCTACCCTACAATCTAGAATGTCTAGTGAAATCCAACTAGCTCAAGGGTCCTCTACTCATACTCCACCATTGTTCGATGGAAACAACTATGCCTATTGCAAGATATGCATGAATGGCTTCCTTCAATCACTAGCACTTGAATGATACCATGCTAAACTCAAAAAAGGAACTATGCATGCTAAATGAAAAAATGACAACCTTACAAAATGTCATGCCTAAGGTTGTACATGCTAAAAGTCATCAAACAATCATGCTCATGCACACTTCCAAGCTCACACACATAGCCCAAGAAAGTTTAATGGAAGTTGCTTTTCATGTGGTATTTTTAGCCATATGGCTAGAGATTGTGCTCTTAGGAGGAACCCTCATGGTAGATTCACTTCAGTTCTTAAGATGACTAACACTCAAGGACCCAAGAAGATTTGGGTATCTAAAATTGTCTATTCTCCTTTTGAAGATGGGGAACTATTCTCAAGAAAGTAGGAGCACATGGATCTTGGATAGCGGTTGCTCAAAATATATGACCGGTGATATCAATCTCTTTGCAACCCTATCGAGCAAGGATGGTGGACAAGTGACATTTGGAGATAATGCCAATGGTAAGATTGTTGGCATTGGTGATATAGGTATACTCCCCTACCCATGTATTAAAAATGTTTTACTAGTTGATGGGTTAAAGCATAACTTGATTTGTATATCTCAATTATGTGATAATGGATATGTAGTTATTTTCAAAACATCTAAATGCATCATTAGAAGTGCATCATCTAATGTTATCGTGTTTATTGGAAATATGCAAAAAAATGTTTACACACTAGTTTTAAATGTTTTGTCTAATCCTCATGTTAGATGCTTAGTTGCCATGGAAAATGATTCTTGATTGTGGCATAGAAGACTAGGACATTCTAGCATGAGCCTCATCCAAGAAATATCTAAAAAGGACTTAGTTAAAGGAATACCTAAGATAAAATTTGAAAAAGACAAACTTTGTGAGGCATGTCAACATGGTAAACAGGTTAAGTCTTCATTTTATAGCATTAATCAAGTACATCTATAATACTAGAAATTGTGTACATGGATCTCTTTGGTCCGTGTGATGTTGCAAGTCTAGTTGGAAAATTATATTGCAATATTTTGGTAGATGATTTCTCAAGATTTACATGGGTTTTCTTCCTAGCTAAGAAAAATGAAACTTTTGATTTCTTTAAAAAAATTTCTAGGAGAGTTATAAATGAAAAATGAATTTCAATTTTGAAAATTAGAAGTGATAATGGAGGAGAATTTAAACATGAAAAGTTTTTCGAATTTTGTGATGGATTGGGTATTGAGTATACCTTTTCTTCCCCTAGAACCCCTCGACAAGATGGGGTGATTGAGAGAAAGAATAGAACCTTACAAGAGATGACTAGAATAAGGATTTGTGAAAATAATTTACCTAAGTATTTTTTGGCCGAAGCCATAAATACCTCTCGTTATGTACTCAATCGTGTTTTATAACCTAAAATTAAGAAAACACCTTTGGAGCTTTGGAATGATAGAATCCCAAGTGTGGGATATTGTCATGTTTTTTGATGTAAATATTTTATCTTAAACACTAAGGAGCATCTAGGAAAATTTAATTCTAAATCCGTTGAAGGTATTTTCCTAGGTTATTCTACTAGCTCTAAAGCTTATAGAGTTTATAATCGTAGAACTATGATAGTTGAAGAACCTATGCATGTCACCTTTGATGAAACTAATGATTTTTCTAGAAATGTTAAGATTGTGAATGTAGGTGACGAACTTGAGGAACTGATATTTGTGACAAGGAGGTTGAAGATGAAAACAATGAGGAAACTGTAGATCATATACCCACAGTAGAAGGGGCCAAGGGGTTGAATAGTGTTGGGTGAGTTTTACCTTCTATTTGATTTTTTTTTAGTTCGATTTCTAATGCAACCAAATTAACATACAACGAGATAGAGATGTTTGATGAATAATAAATAGCAAATAAGCACAATCAAACAAGCAATGCAAAAATGAGTAATTATAGTGGTTCAGCCAACTGCCTACTCCACAACCTTGGCTCCACACGAAGGATTTCTAACCAACACTTTATAGACTATGTGTTTCACCTTGAATACAACCGAGGCCTTCCTTCTCAACCATTTGAGAATGCCTCGAACCTATTCACCTAGGCAGAACACAATTCTACAAAGCAAACCCTAAGTGTTTACACTACCACACCTATCAAGCTAACAATAAAGAAATAAGTTCATAATAACAAGTAAAATTACAATGAAAAGAACTAAAGATTAAACCACAACTAAAAGCTCTTTTCCAAGCCTTTAACACCTCCAACTCCACAAGATATTGAGGTCAAATCGAAGCCGGAGTCGAGGGAAGATGAGCGCTTGATAGAAATCTTTGATCGGAGAAGCAAGCATGATCAAATCAAGCTTAGAAGGCACAAATCTCACTGAGGAAGCTTTAATGAGTGATTAATTGAGGTAAATGAAGATTGGTGAGGGGTATTTATAACCCCTCACTCGGTAGTTCACTCCAACGGGCGTTATTCTGCTCATTGGATGTTGTCCTATCGCTTGCCGATCGATCGTCAGTCGACATATCGATCGACCGCCCAGCGACCGTCGGGCTACTGCCTCTTTCTGGCCACATTCATTCGATCAACTGGTCGACCGAATAGGCTACTGCCAATTTTCTGCCTTGTTTGGTTGACCGACCCGTTGGATGTCGTTCGGTCGCTTGCCGATCGATCGTCAGTCGATCGAGCCATCGACCACCCAGCGACCGCAGGGTACTGCCTCTTTCTAGCCACATTTGTTCGACCGACTGGTCAATCGAATTGGCTACAGCCAATTAACTGCCTTGCTTGGTCGACCGAATTGGCCATTGCCAATTTTGGGCCTCGTTTGGTCGACCGACAGGTCGACCTAACCTGGGCTAAGGCTATTATTTTTTCCAGCCATCTTCTTGCGCGCTTCGTTTTTGAGTTCCGTTACCAAGTTTTGATTTGGATAACATTACAAATTAGCTTGGGATGACTTCCTAGAGATATATTACATAAAATCTAATCCTAATTCCAAATTTTCTACTTGCTCGTTTTCGAAGCCATTTTTGCTGATTCTTATTTTTCTCCGAACGAACTTCGCGCGCATGTCGTAATCACAAGCTGAACTCAAAACTTCATAAATATATTAAATGTGTATTTGTTATCATCAAAATAGAGATCAAAGCCTAGGGAGAACCCTTGGGCCAACAATCTTTCCCTTTTTGATGATGACAAACAAGACATGAAATTCTATAAAACTCTATAAGTATTCTAAGTATAATTTGTGAGTCTATTTTGTAACTTAACATATGCTCTCCATATCAATATGCATATCATGCTTATAACTCCCCCTATCTATATGCATCATAAAACACATGTGACCTTGCTTTTTCTCCCCCTTTTGACATTAATCAAAAA
This sequence comes from Canna indica, assembly GCA_034359265.1. Classification (NCBI taxonomy): domain Eukaryota; kingdom Viridiplantae; phylum Streptophyta; class Magnoliopsida; order Zingiberales; family Cannaceae; genus Canna; species Canna indica. The sequence continues at coordinate 53,265,822 of CP136891.1, read as the reverse complement.
GAGCAAGAACTAAGGTATAACTAATGAGTTTCATCAATAAAACTGAGAAAACCATAAAATTGAGTATCATCTATCACTATAGTCATTCCTATCAATGTAAGCCTATAGAAGGCAAACATCGATAAGTCGCAAAGCCCCATTACAAGGCATTACATAAGTGTGATGATACTACATGAAATGCAATTTTTCAAAAGACATGTAAAATTTGAAAGTTTAAACACTTGGAAAAGCACAAATTCGTAATTGCATTCTTAAATTTGTAAAGCTTTATTCATTTAAGGGTTTTGTGAATATATCCGCAAGTTGCTTATCATTGATACAAATTCCACGAATATATTTTCTTTAGCTACATTATCCCTAAGAAAATGTGGTGCCTTAGATCAATGTGATTGGTCCTAGAGTGTAAAATTGGATTTTTTGTTAAATTAATTGCACTAGTATTATCACAATGTATGTGTATACATGAATACTTAAGTCCATAATCTAAAAGGGTTTATTTCATCCAAAGGATTTGTGCACAACAACTAGCCGCAGCGATGTATTCCGCTTCGGTAGTTGAAAGTGCAATCAAGTTTTATTTCTTTGAAAACTGAGAAACAAGACTCATCCCTAAAAATTGATAACACCCACTAGTGCTTTTTCTATCTACTTTACACCCAGCAAAATCGGCATCCGAAAAACCAATTAAATCGAAAGAAGTATTATATGGATACCATAATCCTAAGTCAATCGTGCTTTTCAAATATCTCAATATGCATTTGACCACACTTAAGTTAGACATTTTAGGACAAGATTGAAACCTAGCACATGCACAAACACTAAACATGATATCGGGTCTACTTGCGCTTAAATAAAGAAGGCTACCGATTATATCTCGATATCATTTTTCATCTACCTTTACATCATCTTCATCTTTATCAAGCTTAATGGATGTGCTCATTGGTGTAGAAGTTATCTTGGCTTCATTCATCCCAAATCTTTTGATGAGCTCCTTTGTGTACTTGGCTTGATTTATGAAGATCTCTTTGTTGGTTTGCTTGATTTGGAGACCAAGCATGAAGGAGAGTTCTCCCATCATGCTCATCTCATACTCCTCTTGCATAGCAATTACCCAAAATTCATCTTCTATTGCTTCCTTAATATTTTTTGGCTCTACTTGAGATAAGAATGCTACATATTGATAAATATTCTTAAGTTTAGAGCGCGTTACCACTCCCGTTGATGGGTTTCCAATGACTTGATCCATTGGATGATCTCCTATCAATCGTTACCCTTTGGGGAGAGGTGGTAGAGCTTCCTCTTCTTGTTCTTCATCTTGAGGTAGAGTTGAGGATGAAGGTTCTTGATGGTGAGTTACCTCATTGTCAATTTGTTAGGAATGATGTTAGGCATTTAGTACCTAGACCTAGTGGACAAACCGTAATTGGGACTAAATGGGTGTTTATAAATAAGTTAGATGAAGAAGGTTTAGTCATTAGAAACAAAGCTAGCTTAGTGGCCCAAGGGCATAATCAAGAGGAAGGAATAGATTACAATGAAACTTATGCTCTCATAGCAAGATTAGAAGCAATTCACATGCATTTAGTGTATGCAAACTTTAAAGGTTTTAAGCTTTTTCAAATGGATGTTAAAAGTGCATTTTTGAATGGCCCTATTGATTAAGAAGTTTATGTTGAGCAACCCCCCGGTTTTGAAAGTTTTGAGTTTTCAAACCATGTTTTTAAACTTAAAAAGGCTTTGAACGGTTTAAAACAAGCCCCTAGGAGTTTGAGATGAGCATGATGGGAGAACTCTCATTCATGCTTGGTCTCCAAATCAAGCAAACCAACAAAGGGATCTTCATAAATCAAGCCAAATACACAAGGGAGCTCATCAAAAGATTTGAGATGAATGAGCCAAGATAGCTTCTACTATACACCAATGAGCACATCTATTAAACTTGATAAAGATGAAAATGGTATAAAGGTAGATGAAAAACGAAATCGAGATATGATCGATAGCCTTCTCTATTTAACCGCAAATAGACCCGATATCATATTTAGTGTTTGTGCATGTGCTAGGTTTCAATCTTATCCTAAAATGTCTCACTTAAGTGCGGTCAAATGCATATTGATATATTTGAAAGACACGGTTGAATTAGGATTATGATATCCATGTAATGCATCTTTTGATTTAATTAGTTTTTCGGATGCCGATTTTGCCGGGTGTAAAGTAGATAGAAAATGCACTAGTGGGTGTCGTCAATTCCTATGGATGAGTCTTGTCTCTTGGTTTTTAAAGAAACACAACTCGGTTGCACTTTCAACTACCGAAGCGGAATACATCACTACGGCTAGTTATTGTGCACATGTCCTTTGGATGAAACAAATCCTTTTAAATTGTGGCTTAAATATTCATGTATACTCATACATTGTGATAATACTAGTGCAACTAATTTAACAAAAAATCTAATTTTACACTTTAGGACCAAGCACATTGATCTAAGGCACAATTTCCTTAGGGATAATGTAGCTAAGGGAAATATATACGTGGAATTTGTATTCACCGATAAGCAACTTGAGGATATATTTACAAAATCCTCAAATGAAGAAAAGCTTTACAAATTTAAGAATGCAATTAGGAATTTGTTATTTGCCAAGTGTTTAAACTTTCAAATTTTACATGCCTTTTAAAAAATTGCATTTCATGTAGTATCATCACACTTATGTATTGCCTTGTAATGGGGCTTTGCGACTTATCGATGTTTGCCTTCTATAGGCTTACATTGATAGAAAGGACTATAGTGATAGATGATACTCAGTTTTATGGTTTTCTCAATTTTCTCGGTTTTATTGATGAAACTCAAAAATAGTACCTTAGTTCTTGCCCTTTTTGATTGATGTCAAAAGGGGGAGAAAAAGTAAGGTCACATGTGTTTTATGATGCATATAGATAGGGGGAGTTATAAGCATGATATGCATATTGATAGAAGGAGCATATGTCAAGTTGCAAAATAGACTCACAAATGATAATTAGAATACTTGGAGTTTTATAGAATTTCATGTTTTGTTTGTCATCATCAAAAAAGGGATGATTGTTGGCCCAAGGGTTCTCCCTAGGCCTTGATCTATATTTTGATCATAACAAACATGTATTTAATATATTTGTGAAGTTTTGAGTTCAGGTTGAGGTTATGATACGTGCACGAAGTTCGTTCGGAGAAATACAAGAATCGGCAAAAATAGCTTCGAAAACAAGCAATTAGAAAATCTAGAGTTAGGATTAGATTTTGTGTAATATATCTCTAAGAATTCACCCAAGCCCATTTGTAATGTTATCCAAGTCAAAACTTGGTAATGGAACCCGAAAATGAAGTGGGCAAGAAGATGGCTGACAAAAAAAGCCTTAGCCCAGGTTTGGTCGACCGGTCGGTTGACCGAACATAGCCAAAAAATGGCAGTGGCCAATTCGGTCGACCGGACAAGGCAAAAAATTGGCAGTAGCCAATTCGATGGACCGAATGTGGCCAGAAAGAGGCAGTTGCCCTGAGGTCGCTGGGCGATCTATTAGTCGATTGACCGACGATCGACCAGCAAGCGATCGAACGGCTTCTAACGGTCAGAAAAATGCCCGTTGGAGTGAACTACCGAGTGAGGGGTTATAAATACCCCTCACTAACTTCTCTTAAAGCCTCCCAATGGTTATTAGTCCATTCTTAAGAGAGATTTAAGCCTTCAAAGATTGATTTGTGCTCGCTTGCTTCGTCGACAACTTCATCTTCCTCGAGTGATCTTCTTGTCTCAACTCCAGCCACGATTTGAGCTCACCATCTTCAAGAGTTTGAGACTTGGAAGGCTTTGGAAGGAGCTCATACTTGTGGTTTCATTTTTAGCTCCTTTTTGTTATTTTTTCATCATTCTTTAATTGTAATTCTCATTGTTAGCTTGCTCGGTGTATTAGTGTAAACACTTAGGGTTTGCTTTGTAAAATTGTGTTTTGCCTAGGTGAATAGATTCGAGGCATTCTCAAAGGGTTGAGAAGCAAGTCCTTGGTTGTATTCAAAGGGAAACAAATAGTCTATAAAGAGTTAGTTAGAAATCCTTGGCGTGGAGCCAAGGTAGTGGAGTAGGCGGTTGGCCGAACCACTATAATCACTTATCTTTGAATTTCTTGTTTGATTGTGCTTATTTGCTATTTATTATTCTTCAAGCATCTCTATCTAATAGCACCTTGACTTGGTTGCATTAGAAATCCAATCTAAACAAAATCAAATTGAACTTAATTTTTTAACCCAACACTATTCAACCCCCCCCCCCCCCCCCCCCCCCTTCTAGGTTGGGTATTTGATCAATAATGTCACCATTGAAAACTTCAGTTCCAACTTTGTGCAAAAACACGAATTTCATCAACAGTAGTTGGAGGGTCAAGGCCAAAATAATCATTAATGATGCCCGCACAAAAATTATACCACTTCCCTCGGATAAAGACTTGATGGTAATGTGTATTAGTAATGTTTGAAGAGAGATTGCAGTAGAACTCAATCACATGCAGCTTGGAGAAAGGAGAAACATGCAAAAGAGTACTTAAAAGATTTCTTTCTTCAAGAAAATTCATAACAGTCTTGCATTTCAGTTTAAAGTTATAACTCCTTTCAATTGTAGAGCTTCTCATAATGTAAAAAGGTCATCAGAAAACAAACCTGGGTGAAGTTTGCTTGTCGCAGTTCTCTTTTATGTTTTCTTTGCAAACCTTGAAGGCTTTTTCTTTGAGACAGAAATCTTTTTCTTCTCAGAAATAGTGGAGTTTTGTTTCTCCTTGGGGCCTTCAGTAGAAGGCTTGTTTCTCTTTGTCCTTCTTAACTCCGTAATTCTTTCCAACAGAAATTCTTTCTCAGAGTCACTATCAACATTGACACTTGACTGATATCTCTTTTTACAACTTTTAGTCTGCTTCCTTTTAGAAAACTTTTTCTGCTCAAGAATGTCAGCAGAATTCTTTTTATGCTTGGTAGCAAAACCAGACTTCTGAGGCTCAGTTTCTCCAGCATTTGTAACTGGAGGAGTATCATGTTTAATAGTTGTCACTAGTGGTGGTGTTTTAACAGAGGGATTTTGTGCAAGATCCCTTGTATCAATCACAGGGTCAGGAACAAGATCCGTTTGTTGTTTCTGATGACCAGAACCCTCATAACCACAACCTGTAGCAATTTTAGAGGGACCAATATTCACTAGATTGAGTCAAGAACAACATCTGTTATAGAGACAATTTTAACTTGCATTGGACCAGTGTTCATTGGAGAGGAAATAAGAACCGAATTAGGTAAAGAAGCAAATTCAACTGGGTCACATTGAGCCGAATTGCCAGAGTAGATTATGATTGTCATGCAAGGCTCCCCCTCAACATATGAATCCTCCCCCTCACGAATTGAAACCCTAGGTGCGGGAACATGGAGAATAGATGGCATACCTCTACTTTTCCTTGGTGGGAGATCTATTGGATGTCTACCATGCTTTACTCGCATGGGATGACCTTGAGAAGGAGGAGGAACCCCCTTATTTGTCATTTGAGCTTAAGACGGTGTTGGGGTTCTTCATCACCATAAATCGACTCGCCCTTAGCTGATAGAGAAGGATCTTTCCTGTAGACCTTCCGCACAAACCACTTTTTTGGCAGACCAATAGAGACTTAGCCGGCTCCATTGAAGAGGTGGAGAAGCGGGAGAGCAGTTATAACTTCAACCCTTGAATGATGAGGGTTTACTGCTCCGACTCTTGAGGAAAGGAGGTTACACAATTGAGTCTTGAATAAATGTCCATGTAGTGAGCTTTGATTAAGTGAAATAAATCCCCCGAGTCTTGAATGAGTAAAACAATTAGTGGAAAGAGTAAATAAAGATAACTTATAGCAACTTAAGAAACCTTACCAATTTCCTTTCCCTTTTTTTAATGTATAAAATTGTGTCAAACAATACACAATCCCATAGCAGATCTCAACTGCTCAAATCTCCCTCCATCCAAGGCCTTTGTGAAAATGTCAGCAACTTGTCGATATGTAAAAATATACTCCAATTGTAACTCTTTGCTTTCAACCAGTTCTCTGATGTAGTGAAATCACATATCAATATGTTTTGCGTGAGAATGCATAACTGGATTCTTTGAGATATTGATGGCACTTGTATTATCACAATATAAGACCATTTCATCCTATATGAAACCATAGTCCAATAGTATATTTTTCATCCAAATCAGCTGTATACTGCAACTGCCTACTGCTAAGTATTCAACTTCTGTATAAAAAGAAAGAGAGATAGAATTCTCCTTCTTGCTCAACCAAGCCACTAGATTTGGCCCAATATAGAAACATCCACCTGTTGTGCTCTTTCTGTCATCAATGTTTCCTGCCCAATCTGCATCAGTAAAGTCTACAAGACAAGGATTAGACTCCAGTGAATACCATAGTTCAAAATCTACAGTACCTTTAACATATTTTAGAAGTCTTTTGACTGCTTGAAGATGAGATTCCATTGGATTTGCCTGATATTTAGCACATAATCCTACACTGAAACTTAAATCAAGTCTGCTAGCTGTCAGATATAATTGTTTCCCAATCATGATTTTGTAGAGACTAGGATCAACATTCTTGCTCTCTTCATTTTTGCTCAGTTTTTCATGAGTTGAGATGAGAGTTCTAACTGGCTTAGAGCTGTCCATTCCAAACTTATGAATCAAGTTAATAATCATTCATTAATTTGCTTCACTTGGAGACTAAGGAAATAATTCATTTCTCCAATCATGCTCATCTCGAACTCAGATTTCATGTCTTCCATGAATTGTTCCACATATGCTTCTGAAGTTGAGCCGAAAATAATGTCATCTACGTAAATAAAGCAATTACCAGTTCTAACTCCTTTCTTTTGATGAACAAGATCTAGATAGCACTTCCTCTTTTGTAACCTTTCAAAATAAGGAACTTAGTGAGTCTTTCATACCAGGCTCTAGGTGCTTGTTTAAGCTCATAAAGAGTTTTATTCAGTCTTTATATATGATCAAGATGTGTAGGATCTTCAAAACCCTTGGGCTGTTCAATATATACTTCTTCGTTAAGGAACCATTCAAGAAAGCTACTTTAACATCCATCTGGAATAACTTAAACTTCATACAGCAGGATATGGCTAGAATCAATTTGATAGATTCCAAATCTAGCAACGGGTGCAAATGTCTCATCATAATCCAACCTTTCAATCTAATTAAAGCCCTGAGCAACAAGTCTAGCTTTATTCCTAGGTATGTTTCCTGCTTCATCAATTTTGTTCTTGAAAATCCATTTGGTTCCAACAACATTTACACCTTCTTTGTTGGTGAAATGGCTTCAACCATGTGTGGTAGCTTCCCCTATAAGAGAACAAGAAACCTTCGGTACTCAAATGACTTTGGATCCTTGGGGGTGAGTTAGCCTAGGAATCCAAAGTGTCTTAGCAACACTTGACACTTGGATTTCTTTTAAATGCATAATCATAGATTGCACGGCCATATATGCCACAACAAAAGCAATGCCCAAGAAATTCTTTCTTTTTACCATTCATATGAACATGAGGTCTAATGTTAAAATGCTTGGCATGAGAAGCATGATGAGCATTCTTAGATGAAACATTTTTCTTTCTAGGATTTCTAAAAGATGAAGCATGTGATAAACTACTAGTTTTCCTACTCAAGTAAATAACCTCATTTTTCAAATCATTAATTGATTTATATAAGGCTTGTATTTGAGATTTCATCATACTATTTTCATTTTTGATTTTCATATTTTCTACTTTCAAATTCTCAATCTCAACTTTTGAGACATTTTTCAATTTAATTTTCAAATCAATATTCTCACTTTTTAAGTCCTCAATTTCGATTATCAATTGTGAATTACTAGTTTTTAAAACATCAATACTATCATGGCAATCAACACTTGAGGAACTTAGATTTGCCTTTAAATTTTCATTTTCTAACTCTAGAGCATGCAAATCCTTAGTAAGCCTAGAGTTATCTTTTTTAATTTTTTTGATTTATTTACTCTTTTTCAAAAGCATGGCACTCATATTTTGACATTCTTCTACTAATTCTTCGTATGACATTTTGAGTGAATGTGAAGAACTAGCATCACTATCATATGTTATATTTTTATCATGACTAAAAGTAGAGTATTGTACCTCATCATGGATACCCATGAGGCAAACCTTGGATGTGCCTTCATAGTCATGACAAGAGGATGCTTCTTATGATTCAATGATGGATGTTGAAGCACTTGTCCTCTTCTTGAAATTCTTCTTTGATGAAAGACAATTCCTCTTAATGTGCCCCTTTTCCTTGCACGAGTAGCATATAACCTTTTTTTTTCGGCTTTTTGATTTGCTTCTTTGACTAGAAGCACTAAGATCATCAAAACCGAGGTTAGTACTAGGCAGGTGACCATTGTCATCATCACCCTCAACAAATGCATTAAGCTCTTAGGTTTTAGCATAATCATATAACATATTTATTGTTGACCAAATATCAAATGCGGAAGAACAATGCATAATCTTTTCAAGTATATCATTTGAAAATGAGCAATATAGGAGATGCGTTGTTTTAGCATTCAATTCAAATAATTTAACTTGTTCTTGAGTCCAATCATTTATGTCAATGGTGGGCTCAACATATTCATTCTTTAGTATGCACCATAGATCTAAACTTTGTGTTTTAAGAAAGGTATATATCCTACTCTTCCAAACACCAAAATTTACCTCACCAAACCTAGGTGGTGCAAACGCTATACTCTCTAGTGTCATTTTCCGGATCGAGGCAAGATGTAGACGTGATGGTGAAATCTCAATCCACGACCTGCTTTAATACCAAATATTGGTGAAATGGTCACACTAGAGGGGGGGTGAATAGTGTGTTATCTAAATCTCTTTGCCTAATTCTGGTTTTAAACTTTTCTTAAACTACTTAGGCAATTCACAAATCAAGTAGCAAGCGGAAGCAAGATAAAAATGACAAGCAATACGAAACGCAAAGTAGACAATGCTAAGACAATGATTTATAGTGGTTCGGCCCCAATGCCTACTCTACTACCTAAGCACCCTGCTTAGGATTTCCAAACTAGTTTTACTAGATAATTAGTTTCCTTACAATGAGGACTTTACACCGAAAAGTCTCCTCTTTCAAACCGAAAGAACTTCCACTCCCGGAAGTATCCCGTCTTCCTACTGAGAGCACTATCCCACCTCATCTCTAAGGACAACTCAACTAAACCTAGCAAACTATGTTTACACCGATGGATTTAAACCTTAAACACCAACGCTACCACCCAGATTCATGACCTAACAACCTAGGTCTTTACAAGCTCAAATACAATGAAATAAATCACAAAAATACACAAATAATGGAGCAAATAAATAATACAACAAATACTTATCTCCAAACACAAGTACTAGTTCCTCTTGATGCCTCAATGATGAATCGTTCAAAGCTTGAAGACAAGATCAAGGATGTATCATGGAAACTAGGGTTATCAAAGGGATGGCTCAAGAAAAGCTTTGAGAATGATCAAGAATGGCTCAATAGAATCATGGATCAGGGAGGAAGGCTCTCATGGTCTTGTATTTATAGACCATGAAGAGAAGAGAGAGCTCCCCTCTTCTCAACGGGCGGATTTTTGCCCATTACCGACCGCCGATCGCTTGCCGGTAAATCATTGATCGACTGACCGAGCGATCGTCGAGCAACCAAAGGTTTTCTGCCGCTTCCTAGCAACCTTTGGTTGATCAACCGGTCAATTGAATTGGCTATTGCCAATTTTTGACCACATTCGGTCGACCGAACCTAGGTTGAGCTTGATTTTTTCAGCCTTCTTCTTGCGCGGTTTATTTTCGGGTTTCGGCCTTCAACATGCGTCAACTTGGAGAGCTTTCCATATGTTCTCTAGACTCGTCCAAGACGTCTTTGGTGCACACGTTGAACTTCGAGAAACCTCCACGACAAACCCAAACGCGTCGACCAAAGTCCTTCCGATTTTTCAATTTCTTCTGATATTTCTGATCGAGGACATCGAGTGCTAAGCGATATGGAACCTGAAAATATTTCTCAATGAAACATTAGTTCCATGTTTGTCATCATCAAAACCAAGATCAAAAAGAAGGTAAAAAACCTTAGGCCAACATTCTTGTCACGAGCCAATTGTTTTGTACGGAAGAACTCGTGCGACACCTTTGCATCTTGTGCAAGGGATAAGCCTATCATCCCGAATTGGGCTTCTCGACTTAACATCACGGGACATGTGTTTAGGGACGTACCAACCTCGAGTGCCATATCCGCGCCCCAAAAGACCATGTTGGTTGAATGGTATTGAAGGCGTAAAGTAAAACAATATGTACAGGAATATGGATGCAAGAAAACATAAAACCGAGTGTAGGATGAGCTCCACATGTTGTCTTAGGCGTAGATCAAGTGGTCACACACCCATATGGGCAGCCCGTTCGTTTCTGCCCATAGCAACTACTTTGTTTGCCACACTCTCCTACATTATACATGAGACCCCTAACCCTCAAGTGCCACCCCCAAGGTTCCCAAAAACACGAGGAGCATGACAAAATTGTGGCCAGCCGAGATGGTGATTTTCCATGGCCACGACCATGCAAAATGCAGGAAAATTGCTTCGCTTAGCCATAACGCACCGTTCTCGCCCCGCTTAACGTTCGCTGCTCCGCTCACACAGTGCAGTAGTGTTTGCCCAGCCTTGGCTAGATAAACAGAGTTGTTTTGCCCAGTTTGCCTAGTCACGGGCTGAAATGCGCACCAAGCATCGAATGACCTCGAAATGCATCCAACTTGTACCATGAGACCTTGGGGATCTCACAAGGGTTATTATAAGACCCTTATGAACTATAATGAAAGCCAAAATTACATGGAATCGAAAACATATTTACAAATATGTAGGGAACATTCCGCCATGATTTGTCGTTGCTTGGGCAAATCGAAAAGTCCCTAACATCCTTCACAAGTAGTCCCTAACATCCCCCAATTCAAGCTTCGACGTCCTCGTCGAACTCGCCTTTCTGCATAGGCTGCAATTGCTGAAGTGAATTCTTCACAAGTAGTCGATGGGAACACCACTTGAGTATCGACACGCTGCAATGGGGCCGTAATAAGCCGAGTTTTATCGTGTGAAGTCCGCCACCAAGAAATGACTACTTGAAACATCGTTGAGTTTCATCATCTACTGTTGTTGCGAGAAAGGACTATGAGATTCCCAAACTCGTTGCTGCTGGGCAATGAGGGTCCCAGACTTGTGGTGCAAACGAGCGCCGTTGAGCAACGCTCGCTTGGAGGGACACTGAGAAATGGTTACTTGGTTCACCTCTCGTTGTTGTTGGGCTATGAGGGTCCCAGACTTTGTGGGGCACACGAGCATCGTTGAGCAACACTCATGTGAAGGAACCCGAGAAAAGGCTACTCAATTCACCAAGTTCCATTTTTGCTGGGCAATGGAAAGTCCCAAACTTGATGAGCATACGAATGCCGTTGAACAACGCTTGTCTCGGATGACATCTGGGTGTCGTTGTGCAACGCCCAAGTGTTGAGTAGTTCCTTGGCCACACCACACTAAAGCATTACCTCCACCACCGCCTTGAGTCGATCACTACTTGCTCACTCGCGCAGGAGTCATGGCGCCCTCCTCCGAGCCCATCTCAATGAGCTTCAAGCCTTACAGATCACTGCTTGCTCACTCTCCATCCGCAGAGGTCATAGCGCCCTCCTCCGAGCCTATATCAACGAGCTCCAAGTCTTACGCTGCTCCTCGAACCACGACTTGAGGGATTTTCTCCAATCGGGTTACGACATCCGTGAACTCACTCTCTGCACTAAGAGCATTGTTGCTACACCACAACTGTTATTCATTAGTGCTTGTTACGGACTAGTCAACCTTGTGCCTTATGAGCCCATCAGCTCCGCGCGCGAACAAACTTGTGTCTTGAGAACCATCGGCTCTGCAAACCAACCTTGTGACTTAAGGGACATCTGTCATGCACACAAACTTTGCATCTTATGAGAAATCTGCTATGCGCTGCATCTTAGGGGTCATACGCCACGCGCACAACTGTCACGCCCCAAATACAGGGTCATGTGACCGGCCAGGGTATATGTGCCTATACCCCGCAGCCTAACTTATGCACATGCCAACATCATAAGATAACAGAATAAATAATAGCTTTTAATAATAAAAAGAACCAAAACATATTTTCATTTCAAAATAGCAAGATTTTAAACAAATATCTCAAGTGCGAAAATAAATAAATCGAAGAGCAACAGTTCTTTTAATAAATAAAAACTGAGTAAAATATGAATGTCCTCACGGGAATACAACTCCAAATATCAAAACAAAGTGCATGACAACCTACTACAGACTCGACTACGACTCCTAACTACGACTACTATGAGATCATGCGGCTCCACTGCGCTCTAGCTGCGCCAAGTGCTCCAGCCCACCTCAACGGTCAGACTCTACAAAACAAAACAACGACAACGGGTGAGTTCAAAGAACTCAGTGAGCGGTCCTCCCGACCCCCACAAAAAAACATCACAGATATATACAATAGCATAATATCCAACTCTACAGGAACAAGATCACGAAAGTGTGACTAGCTATCAGGACATCTCGCCACTACCTGCCCGAAGGTAGCCATCACCCATATAGTGAAGAACAACAGGCCTAAGCCTACCATGTCCTAAGGCAAACAACACATACTAGGATAATCGGGAAGGCCCTCCGAACTTATCCTAGTACAATAAACTATGGAGCAATCGGGAAAGGCCCTCCGATCTTGCTCGACGAGACGCGTAGGGACAATCGAGATTCGCCCATCCGAACTTGCCCCTTTAAGATATCATAGGAGTAATTGGGAAAGGCCCTCTGAACTTACTCCTAAAGGATATCACAGGAATAATTGGGAAAGGCCCTCCGAACTTATTCCTTAACACCACCTCGGGGATAATCGGGTAGACCCTCCGAACTTATCCCACGAGGCTAAACTAGAACAACCGGGAAAGGCCCCTGAACTTGTTATGCAGGTTGGGAATTAGCTGTCCAACCACCCGAGCTTAGCCCGCAATTCGGCTCCTCTACGAGCCTCTCCGCCATTCATCAAGATATGGCGTACCATGACCTAAGTCATGACTCTTCTACGGTGTCTTAGGGGTGATACTATTGGAAAGTGTCTCAATTTTTCCAAAACTCGAACCCAACTCCTAGACCCATAATGTCATGAACCCGTGTGGTTTTATTTCATGCATACTTTATAAGTTGGTTCATAACAGATTATGCTCACCCTTAACCCAATTTTAATTATGTAATTATAATTTAAATCACCAAGGTTAGGGTTTTGTTTTAGGATTTTGTTTTAGCTTACTATTCTGCCCTGTGCTAATGTATCTAACCTGAATATAGTCTCTAAAGTGTCTTCTTTGTTTCCAAACTATGTTTTCTGGTCAAAACGATACGGTACACGACTATATTAACAGAAATACACACACCACAACAAATAATCTAAAATCAGCACAAATTCATCATCTCAGCATACAATTCCAGCAACAAATAATTTTCAGCATACTATGAAATTAAATCCGAAAATTAATCAAAAATTAACTCCTAAATTATCATTAGGACAGAATACTAATCTCGAGATTTAATTCACAGAATTCATGCTTTTTAATCAAGAATAAAAGAATCTACCATGCTTTCATCAAGAAACAAATCAAGATTTAAAAATCCCCCTTCTCAAGAATCCCCATGGTATAAATTACAAGCTTTTGATTCTAATCATGATTTCTACCCAAAAATCACTGATTTAACCCTAAGCATGCAATCCACATATCAAGAACTCAAATTAGGTGAAAGACCAAGAATTTCATGTCAAGAAAACAAAAAGACTCATTTGGGATTTTTATCGAACACCTTGAGGGCGACCCCGGTTACCCCCTTGGCCGGGCACCCCTAGGTTTATCCTAGGGCTGCCAAGCCCCTTAGGGAAGAGGGTAGGGCCTCCTCAAACACAACTACAAGAATCACCGTAAGAACTCGTAAGAACGTTAAAATACTTCAAAAACAAAACAAGAATGCCGCGCCACCAAGAATGGCTTCAAGAATTCGAAGAAAACCGAAAAGAGAGAGGGTAAAACCACTCACCTTAATTGGAAGAAAGATTAAAGAAAAAATCCCGGACGACAGCCCTCGAATTCGGCTTCTAAAGGGTGGCGTCTCGACTCAAGAAAAGGGGATAAGGGGGTGGCGGCTCACTCCAAGCCGCCGGCTTGGAGAGAGGGAGAGAGGGTAAGGAGAGGGGCTGGCTTCGGCTCGGCGACAAAGGAAAGGAAGAGGAAGTAGGCGGCTCGGCTCGGCTCGGCTCGGCTCCGGATGGCGGCGGCTCCAAGGGGAGAAGGGAAAGGGGACTGACGGCTTGGCTTGGCTTGGCGGTTAGCTCCCTTTCTCAATTCTTTAGGTAGCTCCAAAATAGGAGCCACAAGCCATGAGGAGGGGGTTTTATACTCCCTCCTCAACCCTAACCCCTTAAACACCTTAATCCAAAACCCGCTTCTACCTTAAGCCAAAACCAAATGCGCTAACCCGATAGACTTAATTAATTTAATTAAACTAATTCTAATAAATCACAAGCAATTAATTAAATACACCCACATGAACATAATTAACAATTATGCACACACAACATCAAATTTAATAATTTCAACTAACCAAGCCTAAAATTCATAAATTCATATTCTACTTACCTGAGCTTGCAAGCTCGCTCCAGATCATGAGTCGACTCGGCTCGACCACGAACTAGTCCGCTAGGCTGGCAAACACACATAAGAGAAAAAATAATAAATTTAAATATCTAGGATATCATAATCCTCCCTCCTTAAAGAAAATTCGTCCTCAAATTTTAGAAAAGAAAATAAGGACTCACCACATCATCAAACAATGAAGGATAACACTCCCTCATATCCTGCTCCACCTCCCAAGCGGCCTCCTAGCCGGAATGGTGCTCCCATCTGACCTTAACCAAGGGGATCTCCTTGGACCTCAAGTTTCGAATCTGTCGGTCTAGCACCTCAACTGGCCACTGCTCATAAGAGACTACCGAATTCACCTCTAGTGCGGTGGGCTCGATCACATGGGACTCATCCCGAATGTACTTTTTTTAACATAGACGCATGGAACACCAAATGTTTTCGGTCCATACTAGGAGGTAAGGCCAACACATAGGGTACAACTCCCCTATGCCTGAGAATAGGAAATAGCCCAATGAACCTAGGGCTTAGTTTTCCTTTCTTACCAAACCTCACCACCCCTTTCATATGGGACACCTTGAGGAACACCATATCCCCCTCAACGAACTCTACCTCCCTAGCCTTTCCATCAGCATACATCTTCTATTGTTACGCCCCGCCTAGGTTTATCCCTAGACAAGGGACCTCACCTAGGAGGAGCGCCACCTAAAACCAAACCACAAAAATACACCAGAATATCTCAACATGAACAACTGAAATCATCATTTCAACTAAAGTTTTCTACATAATGCTCCACATCAATATAAAAATAACTAAGAAAACATCTAAGCAGCGGATGATGCCTCCTCCTCCAGGACTCTAGCTACCTAACTTCAACTACCGACATACCTGCAAAACTGAGGCAATAACAAACAACATCAGCGGAAAGCTGAGTAGGAGAATCAATATGTCAACAAAAAGGACATCAATCATGATGCAATGACACTACCAAACACAACGACAACATATGACTCTACATACAGTGCAACATGGCAACAATCAGACACCTTTTCATCTATCAACTAATGCAACTCATACCAATCAAGAGTGTAGTGGACAAGTGGGTTTCCCCCGCACTCTCGCACCTCGAGAGTGGCACCTCAAGCCCGCTCCAACTAGAGATGCGACTATCAACAAGATAGCCCGTCGACGTCTAACACCTCGACGTCGCACACGAGCCCGCCAACGTCTAACAGCGCGACGCTGCACCTCATGTGAAGATTTCGTGATCACCGGTGTCACCGCCCATACACCTCGGGCAATAAATCAACTGTGTCCAGGCTTGCGCCCACAACGATTATAATGCAGTATGCCATCAACAACTGACCTACGATACTGACCACAATAACTGATACAACAATAAGCAGCATGATAGCTAAACCTCACCACATGACACACTACAACTGATATTCAATGCTAACAATAATAAATGCCACAACTATCAACTGAAGATGCAACCAGAGTAATTCATGTTAGCAAGTACCACTTATGACAACACTAACAGTGTGCACAATGCCTAGCATAATATCATGCTCAATAATCATTAATGAACAACAGCTAATCAGACTCATGCAATTATCAACATGGCATGTTCAACAACATAATGCAACAGGAGATCAACGGATTTCAGAAGCAAATCAATCAAATAGAAGCAAGGGGTAAAATTGTCAATTTACCAATTCAACATTCATCGGCTACAGCAGGAGTCAACTCGCACCCAATACCATCATCTACATTCTAATTCATCACCTAACATGAAATACCACTATTCTACATTATTTAATTATTTATCAAACTGAAATAATAACTATTAACCACCAAATAACACTGAGATGAAGAAAAGACCTATCACACAACCTCTAATCAAAAATCTGACATCACCATCGCGTTCAGAATGCGAAAACCTACAACTTTGGTATTCACCTCAACTCCATCCGATGACTCTACGACTGACTACAAAAATACCCTAATTTTCTATAATTTAACCTCATTTCATACGATACAGCTCTCTTCTTGATTAACCTATTTATTTAAATCAAATAAACTACTCCTCCCCCACTCGTCTCAGCCCCTCTCCCACTCGTCTGCTACCCGACGCCCGCCCGAGCGCCGCTCCACTGCTTCGCTCGATCCCACACCGGCAGCCCTCTCGGCCGATGGCAACCACCCCCGCCGGCCTCGCCGATCTCTCCTCCAACGCCGGCGGGTACCAGATGGGAGGCCACAGCGGCCTCCCCTCCCCGACGCCGCCTCCTCTCCACCTTGATCAAACCCGAGCCGGGCGGCCCTCCCGGCCACCGGCGCCCTCCCGGCCACCGGCGCCCTCCCGCCGGACTCATCAGCTTCTCCGGCCCCTTTCGCCTCCCCGACACCGACGAGGTGCCGGCTCTCGGCCGGTAGGCCGCGACAGCCCTCCGCGCGGCTACTGTCCTGGCGCAGACAGCAGTACGGCTGCCATGGCCTGGCAGCCACCGGGCTCAGAGTCGCGACTACAGAAACATCGACTCCCTTTTTTGTCCTCAACACCTCTACTGCCACTCCGATCAAATCATCCGATCGACCCCTCTGCCGCCGATGAACGAAGAAACAGGAACGACAGAAAACCGCGGACGGAAAACAGGGAAGAGAAGATAAGACTCCTACCTCAAAGCTCCTCCAAACTCCAGTCTTCACCGGAGTCTTCAACTGCCGACGCCTCACGCTCCTCCGTCGGCCGCCGCTGCTACAGGGATCGCGAGAGCGAGAGAAAAGAGATTAGAGAGAGGATTAGGGTTAATTAAATAGGATTTAGACACTTTTGCAATAAGGCTCCTCTAATAAAAATATTTACAACTAGGTCCTTTAATTTCAGGGTATAACATCCTCCCCACCTAAAAAAATTTGGTCCTCCAAATTTGAATACCTGTCTCCGGAAGATCATGATGGTCAACACGAACATTTCCCTGAGTCTGCTCCTGGGATAGAGCGAAGACTCTGGCAGACTGCTGGGTGCTCTGCTGCGGGCCCCTCTGCCGCTGCTGCTGAGAGCTCTGGCCTCCTGCCTGCTGCCTGGTCGGACAATCTCTACTGATGTGACCGGGCTGCCTGCATTTAAAGCAGATACGCTGAGGCAGTGGGCAATCTCTAGCTCCATGGGAAGCATCTCCACACTTGAAACAACGAAACTGATATCTACTCGACTGGTCCCCCTGCATAGAAGATCCCTGCGGCTGAGTCGACATCATCCTCGCTCTCTTCTGTTGAGGCTGAGAAATCTGGATATCATCCCTGCTGCCACACTCGCCATATAGTGGGTAGGACTGCTCTACCTGCTTTGCCGACTCGTCATAGCCTCCACTCATCTGCTCCTGAGTCTGACCTGGTCGGATGGCCTCTACTTGCTGACGATCCGGAAACATCTCAGCATGAGTCGCCTCCGCCCGTAGCGCCCGCCTCAGAACTCTGTCATAGCTATCCAGCTCCTCACTAGCCATCAACCCCTTAATGGAGTTATTCAGTCCGTTGAAAAAGAACTCTGCCCGCCTGCTACTGGTAGAAACCAAATCTGGGACGAACATCGCGAGCGCATCAAACTGGTTGGCATACTCTACCACTCGCCTCGTCCCCTGACGTAACTGAACGAACTCCTGCAACTTCTGCCTCGCATAGGTAGCTGGATAATATTTCTTGAAGAATATCTTCAAGAATTTCTTCCAAGAGATCGCCTTCCCTCTCAGTAGCCTCTGCTGCATCTCCCACCAGATCAAAGCCTCCCCAGTAAAACAATAGGTCGCCAAACCGACCTGATCCTCCTCTGGACAGCCCAATACACCAAAGGCCCGCTCTACCTCGCGGACCCACGACTGAGCCACTGCAGGATCGGTGGTCCCCGCAAAGCTGTCGAATTTACCTCTCCCTAGGAGTAGAAACTGATTCAGACGGTCCATCTTCCGTCTCTCGAGAGACTCAGGCTGTACTGGGTCATACCGAGCTACTGGCTGTGGCTGCACCGGTGAATCCTCTGAAGACTCTCCAGCAGATATCTCAGAAGGTGAATCCTCACTATAAGCTGAGTCAGAATCGAACTCAACATCGGCCTCAGGCTGCGGCTCCATCTGCTCGGTCTGCCCTCTCGCTCGGCCACCCCGAGCGCTACCCTGGTTGGGCCTACGACTCGAGCGTGCCCGACGCTGAAACTGAGCCAGGGGGACATCATCCGCTAAATCTGGCTCGACTCTGGCTGGAACCGGGCTAACCCTCTGAGTCTGAGCAGCCTGCCTACCGCCTCGACCTCGACCTCGACGACCACCTCTGAAGGCCGTCCTGACACCCGCGCTACCTCTAGATTCCATATTTCCTAAAAGGAAAGAACAACTCAGATTCACATTCAACCAACAACCAACAATTAAAAATCAACTTATTATCTTACAGCAAGGTGAAATCTCATCCTTAGACCTAAACACCCAACAATCCTATGGAGGAGGACGATCCTAAGCTCTGATACCAAATTGTTACGCCCCGCCTAGGTTTATCCCTAGACAAGGGACCTCACCTAGGAGGAGCGCCACCTAAAACCAAACCACAAAAATACACCAGAATATCTCAACATGAACAACTGAAATCATCATTTCAACTAAAGTTTTCTACATAATGCTCCACATCAATATAAAAACAACTAAGAAAACATCTAAGCAGCGGATGATGCCTCCTCCTCCAGGACTCTAGCTACCTAACTTCAACTACCGACATACCTGCAAAACTGAGGCAATAACAAACAACATCAGCGGAAAGCTGAGTAGGAGAATCAATATGTCAACAAAAAGGACATCAATCATGATGCAATGACACTACCAAACACAACGACAACATATGACTCTACATACAGTGCAACATGGCAACAATCAGACACCTTTTCATCTATCAACTAATGCAACTCATACCAATCAAGAGTGTAGTGGACAAGTGGGTTTCCCCCGCACTCTCGCACCTCGAGAGTGGCACCTCAAGCCCGCTCCAACTAGAGATGCGACTATCAACAAGATAGCCCGTCGACGTCGCACACGAGCCCGCCAACGTCTAACAGCGCGACGCTGCACCTCATGTGAAGATTTCGTGATCACCGGTGTCACCGCCCATACACCTCGGGCAATAAATCAACTATGTCCAGGCTTGCGCCCACAACGATTATAATGCAGTATGCCATCAACAACTGACCTACGATACTGACCACAATAACTGATACAACAATAAGCAGCATGATAGCTAAACCTCACCACATGACACACTACAACTGATATTCAATGCTAACAATAATAAATGCCACAACTATCAACTGAAGATGCAACCAGAGTAATTCATGTTAGCAAGTACCACTTATGACAACACTAACAGTGTGCACAATGCCTAGCATAATATCATGCTCAATAATCATTAATGAACAACAGCTAATCAGACTCATGCAATTATCAACATGGCATGTTCAACAACATAATGCAACAGGAGATCAACGGATTTCAGAAGCAAATCAATCAAATAGAAGCAAGGGGTAAAATCGTCAATTTACCAATTCAACATTCATCGGCTACAGCAGGAGTCAACTCGCACCCAATACCACCATCTACATTCTAATTCATCACCTAACATGAAATACCACTATTCTACATTATTTAATTATTTATCAAACTGAAATAATAACTATTAACCACCAAATAACACTGAGATGAAGAAAAGACCTATCACACAACCTCTAATCAAAAATCTGACATCACCATCGCGTTCAGAATGCGAAAACCTACAACTTTGGTATTCACCTCAACTCCATCCGATGACTCTACGACTGACTACAAAAATACCCTAATTTTCTATAATTTAACCTCATTTCATACGATACAGCTCTCTTCTTGATTAACCTATTTATTTAAATCAAATAAACTACTCCTCCCCCACTCGTCTCAGCCCCTCTCCCACTCGTCTGCTACCCGATGCCCGCCCGAGCGCCGCTCCACTGCTTCGCTCGATCCCACACCGGCAGCCCTCTCGGCCGACGGCAACCACCCCCGCCGGCCTCGCCGATCTCTCCTCCAACGCCGGCGGGTACCAGATGGGAGGCCACAGCGGCCTCCCCTCCCCGACGCTGCCTCCTCTCCACCTTGATCAAACCCGAGCCGGGCGGCCCTCCCGGCCACCGGCGCCCTCCCGCCGGACTCATCAGCTTCTCCGGCCCCTTCCGCCTCCCCGACACCGACGAGGTGCCGGCTCTCGGCCGGTAGGCCGCGACAGCCCTCCGCGCGGCTACTGTCCTGGCGCAGACAGCAGTACGGCTGCCATGGCCTGGCAGCCACCGGGCTCAGAGTCGCGACTACAGAAACATCGACTCCCTTTTTTGTCCTCAACACCTCTACTGCCACTCCGATCAAATCATCCGATCGACCCCTCTGCCGCCGATGAACGAAGAAACAGGAACGACAGAAAACCGCGGACGGAAAACAGGGAAGAGAAGATAAGACTCCTACCTCAAAGCTCCTCCAAACTCCAGTCTTCACCGGAGTCTTCAACTGCCGACGCCTCACGCTCCTCCGTCGGCCGCCGCTGCTACAGGGATCGCAAGAGCGAGAGAAAAGAGATTAGAGAGAGGATTAGGGTTAATTAAATAGGATTTAGATACTTTTGCAATAAGGCTCCTCTAATAAAAATATTTACAACTAGGTCCTTTAATTTCAGGGTATAACACCTTGAGGAACACCATATCCCCCTCAACGAACTCTACCTCCCTAGCCTTTCCATCAGCATACATCTTCTGGCGACTCTGAGATGCTAACAACCTCTCTCTGATTTGCTTCACTTTTTCCACAGCCTCCTCTACCAGATCAGGTCCCATTATAAGGGAATCCCCTGCCTCAAACCAACCTACAGGCGACCTGCATCTCTGCCCATACAACTCGTCAAATGGGGCCATCCCAATGCTGCTGTGGTAACTGTTATTATAGGTAAACTCAATCAGAGTTAAGTGCCTCTCCCTATTGCTCTCAAATCAAGGACACAAGCTCTCAGCATATCCTCCAGCATCAGAATAGTCCGCTCCGAATGACCATCTGCTTAGGGTGAAACACAGTACTGAACTGAACCTGAGTGCCCAAGGCCTCCTAGAATGATTGCCAAAAATGAGCCCTAAACTGGGTGCCCCGATCTGAGATGATCATAACAGAAATTCCATGATAAGCGACTATCCGATCCAAGAACAACCTCGCATATTGCTCAGCTGAAAAGGTCGTCCTGACTGGTATGAAATGTGATGTCTTGGTTACGCGATCCACCACTACCCAGATAGAATCATTACCTTTCTTGAACTTTGGCAACCCAATTACAAAATCCATGGTTATCTTCGCCCATTTCTATTCCGGTACCCCTAAGTTTTGGAGCAACCCTGCCGACTTCAAATGCTCAGCCTTCACCTGCTGACACACCAGGCACTTAGACACGAACTCGGCCACCTCTCTTTTCATGCCTTTCCACCAATAGTTCTGCTTGAGATATCGGTACATCTTCATGGCTCCTGAATGCATAGTGTAGGTAGATTGATGAGCCATCTCCAGCACCTGCCTGCGAACTGCGGCCATATCCAATTCTTAAACCACAGAACGCCCTCTGTGTCCACACTGAACCCATTATCTGCATCTTCTCTCTTGGCCAAATCCTTAGTGAGTGCATATAAGGCATCCTCCTCCTGCGCTTCCTGCAGCATGTCAACCAATGTGGACTTCACTCTCAAGTAGGCCACCAGCGTACCAAAATTTGATACTGACAAGACTGCTCCACCATCCAAACATAGGGCCAAATCCTTAGCTAACGGCCTCCTCCTGACTGCCAAATGCGCCAGACTGCCCATAGACTTCCTGCTCAGAGCATCAGCTACCACATTAGTCTTCCCCGGATGGTACATGATCATGCAGTCATAGTCCTTCAATAGCTCAAGCCATCTTCTCTGCCTCAGTTTCAACTCCTTCTGGGTGAGCAAATACTGGAGGCTCTTATGATCAGTGTATATCTCACAAGCCTCGCCATAAAGGTAGTGATGTCATAGCTTCAATGCGAACACCACCATTGCTAGCTCAAGATCATGGGTTGGGTAATTCTTCTCGTGAACCTTCAACTGTCTGGAGGCATAGGCTATCACTCTGTCATTCTGCATCAGCACACAACCCAAGCCAACCCGGGAGGCATCACAATAAACAACAAACTCTCCTGAGCCCTTGGGTACTACTAGAACTGGCGCCGACGTCAAGAGGTCCTTGAGCTTCAGAAAGCTCTCCTCGCACTTACTGTCCCATTCGAACTTGCCATTCTTCTAAGTCGGGCGGGTCAAAGGCACTGTAATCCTGGACAAATTCTCCACAAACTTTATGTAGTAACCTGCCAACCCCAGGAAATTGCGAATCTACGAGACATTAGTCAGCCTCTTCCAATTCTGAACTGCTTCTATCTTTGTAGGATCCACTTTTATTCCTTCCTTGGACATCACATGGCCAAGAAACCCCACACTCTCCAGCCAGAACTCGCACTTGGAGAATTTGGCATACAATTTGTGCTCCCTGAGAGTTTCTAGAACTATCCTCAAGTGCTCAGCATGCTCCTCCCTGCTCCTGGAATAAATCAAGATATTATCAATGAACACAATTACAAACTTATCCAAGTATTCCCTGAATACTTGGTTCATCAGGTCCATAAATGCAGCAGGAGCATTAGTCAGCCCGAAGGATATCACCAGGAATTCAAAGTGCCCATACCTCGACCTGAAAGCAGTCTTAGGGACGTCACTATCCCGGATCCTCAACTGATGATACCCTGACCGCAGGTCAATCTTAGAAAACCACTGAGCTCCCTGAAGCTGATCAAATAAATCATCAATCTTGGGCAGCAGGTATAGGTTCTTCACCGTCACCTTATTAAGTTGTCGGTAATCAATGCACATCCGCATGGACCCATATTTCTTTTTCATAAATAGCACTGGAGCACCCCAAGGAGAAACACTTGGGCGAATGAAACCCAACTCACGTAGCTCCTGCAACTGGGACTTCAACTCCCTCAACTCAGCTGGTGCCATCCGCCATGGCAAAATGGAAATCAGCTTCACCCAAGGATGCAAATCAATGCAGAACTCAATCTCCCTCTATGGAGCCAACCTTGGAAACTCCTCCGGAAACACATCAGGGAACCCACACACCACAGGCATCCCCTAATGTCCCTAGCCGCACCTCCATCCCCCTTTGCCACTGACAAAAAGGCCAAGAAGGACTAGCAATCACCCAGAAGTAGCTTCCGAGCACTAAGAGCTGAAATTGTCATCAACGGCTCTTTCCTTCCCTCACCCTGGAAGGTAAACTGGGGCAACTTAGGCTTACTAAAGGTCATAGTCTTAGCCCTGCAATCCACTGAGGCAAAATGATCCGTCAACCAGTCCATGCCCAAAATTACATCAAGCTATAACATCGGCAGGAGTGTCAATTCGGCCATTAGCACATGTCCACAAATGATAACCTCGCAGCCCTGAAAGACTGTCTCTGCCATCACAGAAATGCCCGTAGGCGTAGACACCACAAGTGGCAAATCAAGCACAGAAGATTCCCCCTGCCAACTTAGAAGCAATCAAAGCAGACACGAACGAATGCGTAGCACCCAGATGGTAGACCTAACAACAACATTACCTAACACCACTGCCCTGGATGCCTCAGCGCCCTCTTGGTTCATAACAACCACCCGTGCAGCGGGCCTCTTTGAACCACCAGCTCGCTCGCCTCCTCCCTGAGTCTGACCCCTCTAAGCTATGAAACCCACTGACATTGGTGCCTTTCCTCTGGTCTGATTAGGCTGCTGGCTACCTCTTCCAAGACAATCCCTCCTAAAGGGCCCAACCTGTCCGCACCCAAAACATGCCTCAAAACGAAACCACTCTTGGTCCTGCTCATCTGTGGTCGCACATAATCATGGCCCTTAGCATAAAGTCACTCTACACCCATAATTCATATTTCTTGAAATCTAGGGGAAAGATCCTCCAATCAATCTAAAATTTCGGCTATAGGGGAAATTCACCATCAGCCAACCCCTACAGATTCCTTCTGTACATCTCTATCAATCGGCCATCCTAGGATCCCTAGGGCCGCCTTAACCAAACTGCACCATTATATTTAACTATATGATGTGACCCAATGAATCATTCAAGATACTAAGCAATCATTGCAAGAATCTCTAATCCAGACACCTAGACAAAGGTAGCCCCCAAAAATGGTGCACTCTCTAGCACAGGGCCATTCACGGCCTCAAGCTGTGCTACCCTGGGACTATCCATGTTCCTCCTTAACCGGTCGTCTACTTGTACGACCCCGGCCCCTCCATTGGCCTACACGCTAGCCTCGGCCTTGGCCCCATGCTCAGTAGAGTTGCTGTCACTACCGCTCCTCACGGCATCAAAAGCCTCCATCGATTTGGAATCACCAGAAAGAAAATATCAAAATTTTAAACAATTTAATTCACCATAAGTCGTTAAGTAAATAAATCACAAGTCGCGCTGAGGTGCAGACTTAGAATATCCCTACCGTATACTGACACGCTAGCAATGTCCTATACGATGACAACTCTAGGTCGTAGTCAGACCGAACCACATGCTCTGATACCACATTGTCACGCCCCAAATACAGGGACACATGACCGGCCAGGGTATATGTGCCTATACCCCGCAACCTAACTCATGCACATGCCAACATCATAAGATAGCGAAATAAACAACAGCTTTTAATAATAAAAAGAACCAAAATATATTTTCATTTCAAAACAACAAGGTTTTAAATAAATATCTCAAGTGCGAAAATAAATATATCGAAGAGCAACTGTTCTTTTAATAAATAAAAACTGAGTAAAACATGAATGTCCCCACGGGACTACAATTACAAATACCAAAACAAAGTATATGACAACCTACTACAGACTCGACTACGACCCGTAACTAGGACTGCTACGAGATCATTCGGCTCCACTGCCGTCCAGCGGTGCCAAGTGCTCCAGCCCACATAAACGATCAGGCTCTGCAAAACAATACAACGACAACAGGTGAGTTCAAAAAACTCAGTGAGCGATCCCACCGACCCCTACAAAAAAAATAACACAAAGATATACAATAGCATAATATCCAACTCTACAGGAACAAGATCACGAAAGTGTGACTAGCTATCAGGCCATCTGACCACTACCTGCCCGAAGGCAGCCATCACCCATACGGTGAAGAACAACATGCCTAAGCCTATCATGCCCTAAGGCAAACAACACATACTAGGATAATCGAGAAGACCCTCCGAACTTATCCTAGTACAAGAAACTCGAGAGCAATCGAGAAAGGCCCTCCGAACTTGCTCGACGAGACGCGTAGGGACAATCGGGATTCGCCCATCTGAACTTGCCCCCTTAAGATATCATAGGAGTAATCGGGAAAGGCCCTCCGAACTTACTCCTAAAGGATATCACAGGAATAATCGGGAAATGCCCTCCGAACTTATTCCTTAACACCACCTCTGGGATAATCAGGTAGGCCCTTCGAACTTATCCCACGAGGCTAAACCAGAATAATCGGAAAAGACCCTCTGAACTTATTCTACATGTTGGGAATTAGCCATCCAACCTCCCGGGCTTAGCCCGCAATCCGGCTCCTCTACGAGCCTCTCCACCATTCATCAAGATATGGCGTACCATGACCTAAGTCATGACTCTTCTACGGTGTCTTAGGGGTGATCCTATTGGAAAGTGTCTCAATTTTTCCAAAACCCGACCCCAACTCCTAGACTCGTAATGTCATGAACCCGTGTGGTTTTATTTCATGCATACTTTATAAGTTGGTTCATAACATATTATGCTCACCCTTAATCCAATTTTTATTATGTAATTAAAATTTAGATCACCAAGATTAGGGTTTTGTTTTATCTTACTATTCTGCCCTATACTGATGTATTTAACCCGAATCTAGTCTCCAAAGTATATCCTATGTTTCCAAAATATATTTTCCGGTCGAAACGATAGGTTACACGACTATATTCACAGAAATATACACACCACAGCAAATAATCTAAAATCAATACAGATTCATTATCTCAGCATACAATTCTAGCAACATACAATTTTCAGCGTACTATTAAATTAAATTCGAAAATCAAAATTCATGCTTTTTAATCAAGAATAATATAATCTACCATTCTTTAATCAAGAAACAAATCAAGATTTATAAATCCCCCTTCTCAAGAATCCCCATAGTATAAATTACAAGCTCTTGATCCTAATCATGATTTCTATCAAAAAATCACATATTTAATCCTAAGCATGCAATCCATATATAAATAACTCAAATTAGGTGAAAGACCAAGAATTTCATGTCAAGAAAACAAGAAGGCTCATTCGAGATTTTTATCGAACACCTTGAGGGCGACCCTGGTTACCCCCTTGGCCGGGCACCACTAGGTTTATCCTAGGGCTGCCGAGCCCCTTAAGGAAGAGGGTAGGGCCTCATCAAGCACAACTACAAGAATCACGACATGAACTCGAAAGAACGTTGAAATACTTCAAAAATGAAACAAGAACACCGAGCCACCAAGAATGGCTTCAAGAATTCGAAGAAAACTCGAAAGAGAGAGGGTAAAACCACTCACCTTAATTGGAAGAAAGATTAAAGAATAAATCCCGGATGACGGCCCTTGAATCCGGCTTCAAAAGGGTGGTGGCTTGACTCAAGAAAAGGGGACAAGGGGGCGGCAGCTCACTGCAAGCTGCCAGCTTGGAGAGAGGGAGAGAGGGGAATTAGAGGGACCTGCTTTGGCTGGCTCCTCTCGGCTCGGCTCCAAAGGAAAGGAAGAAGAATCAGGCGGCTTGGCTCGGCTCTGTGTGGCGGCGGCTCCAAGGGGAAAAGGTAAAGGGGGCTGGCGGCTTGGCTTGGCTTGGTGACTGGCTCCATTTCTCAATTCTTTGGGTGGCTCCAAAATAGGAGCTACAAGCCATGAGGAGGAGATTTTATACTCACTCCTCAACCCTAACTCCTTAAACACCTTAATCCAAAACCCGCATCCACCTTACGCCAAAACCAAACCCGCTAACCCGATAGACTTAATTAATATAATTAAACTTATTCTAATAAATCACAAGCAATTAATTAAATACACCCACATGAACATAATTAACAATTATGCACACACAACATCAAATTTAATAATTTCAACTACCCAATCCTAAAATTCATAAATTCATATTCTACTTACCTAAAATTCATAATTTCAACTACCCAATCCTAAAATTCATAAATTCATAAATTCATAAACTCGCAAGCTCGCTCCGGACCATGAGTCGACTCGGCTCGACCACGAACTAGTCCGCTAGGCTGGCAAACACACATAAGAGGAAAAATAATAAATTTAAATATCTAGGATATTACAACAACTTTGCGTCTAATGAGATATCTGCTCGGCGCATAACTTTGCATCTTATGAGAAATATGTTCTGCCCTGTGTCTTAGGGGTCATCCGCCTTGCGCACAACTTTGCATCTTATGAGAGATCTGCTCTGCGCATGTAACTTAAGAGACATCTACTCTGTGTGCAAATGACTTTGTGTCTTAGGGGCCCATCTGCCCTGTGCATAAGTCACAATCTTCGCATCAATCATCGAATGCTTTCCTCCTCAAATACCACAGTCGAAATGTCCATCGACTGGTTTCACTGCATCAGCAATTCGAGCGCCGCAAACGGAATGCACGTCGGCTATGTCCGCATCAAGGGCTTCACTACAAGAAAACTGATATTTAGTGACGAGATTTGGTGGGGGTCGTCGTGCATTGACCCTCACTAAATCAACCTTTTTGGTGGGGGTCACGCATCGTCCCTCACGAAATCCTGCATTTAGTGGGGGTCTAATATGATCTTCACTAAAAAGTACATATTGTGAGGACCATGGTAACCCTTACAAAATCCTATATTTTGTGACGATCGAATATGACCTTCACTAGAAAGAATATTTTATAAGGACATTTGACCCTCACGAAATCTTGCATTTAGTGAGTGTCTAATATGACCCTCACTAAAAAGTATATATATTGTGAGGACAATATAGTGACCTTCACTAAATCCTACATTTTGTAATGGTAAGAAATGACCCTTACCATTTCTTACCTCTCACTTCTAAATATAAAAATAAATAAAAATTAATTTAAAATTAAAATAATTTTATATAATTAAATAATTGATTAAATATATTATTATAAAACTCTAAAATATTATTAAGTAAAAATAAAATAAATAAAATTTTTACTCCTCATCCTTTAAAATTATTTTAAAAATATGAAATAATAATACTCGAATAAAATTTAATTAATCAACTATATATTTAAAATTGATTAAAATATAATTAATCAATTATATATTTGAAATTGATTAAAATATATTTAAAATTAAATATATTTCTATCCTAATCTCTCGTCCCCAAAAGCTCCCATTGCTCGTCATCGAAAATATCAATTTCTGTAACCGCTATTAATGGGGGTCGAGCGTTGGCCCAAAAAAAATAGTTTTGCTGGGGGCAGGAGCCAGCCCCCAAGAAAAGATAGTTTTACCAAAAAAAACTCCATTGCGAAACATTTTCCACGGTAAACTTCCCTAAAATCCCGCCACACTGTCATTCTCTTGATCTCCTCACCACCGCAATCCCTAATCTTCTCTCCGCCAGATTCTTCTCTGCAATCACTTCACTCGATCTCTGCAATCACTTTAGTCGAAAGCCCTTTTTTTCGTCCTCATCTTATTCTTCTTCCACTCATCTGTTAGCTAATCAGATCATTGTCCGCTCTCCAATGCAAGCTTCCGAGAAGAAGTTGTCGAACTCGATGAGGGAGATCAAGGTCCAAAAGCTTGTCCTCAACATCTCCATCGGTGAGAGCGTCAACCGCCTCACCAGAGCTACGAAGGTACCAGATCCTTTTCGGCTTTGTAATTGAGTCCCTCCTTAATGTTGATTTATGGAGATTGCCCGCACTATTCAGTTTCGAGTTCCTTGGAGTTGCCTAAAGAGCTGCCTTTGATGTCGCTTAATCATTCTTTGGCTGCAAGCTCTACTTCTGACATCCACTTCATATCATTTGCAGGTTTTGGAGCAACTGAGCAGGCAAACTCAGGTATTCTCGTAAGGTATTTCTTGTCTTGGAGTTTTTGCTCAGCAAGAAGTTTCTAATTAAGATATTGTCCATGATTCCTGATATACATCCTCTTGTGAAAAGATTGCGTGCTATTGTCCATAAGAAGTTTCTAATTTGTTCTTTCACAGCTTCTCAAAACACTAACTAAATCATTGAGATCAATTCATATCTGTTGGGTACAATTGCTGGAGGCGCTGTAGATTGCCTGTTCTGGCACAAGAACCTGGGAATCAAGGTATAAATTTTTTAAAGACAATGAATGAATAAACATGGTTAATGAGTGAGCGAAAGGACAATAAATCAGATTATTCTATTTGAATATCCTTTTTTTTATTTACCTTGCCACATTAGATCTTCAGCAAGTGGTTTAAGTATTTTTCTTATATTGGTGTTAGTATATTATTACATTTTTCATTCTTCGGTTAAATGATTCATTTCCTCTATTTACCGTCATCCACTAGTACGGGTACATCATAGTGCCATGTCCTACATGTCATATATATCTCTAAAATTTGTTTATCCTTGATATATCATGAATATCGTATCCATTGTCCTAATAATTGACAATGTCGTGGTAGTTACTGCTATTCCATTAAAATCTAAAACGTTTTAAAATTTAAACAATACTAGAAATTAATTACAACATTTAACAATTATTTTTCAGCAATTTATTTTACAATTTCTGCAGTTAATAAATTAATTTTAGCATGGTTTAAATAATTTCAGCAACTACCTAATCAATATAGAGACCTATTTAAGTGTGTGCATAACATAAACTCAATATACAAGCACTCTAAAAATTATCTCCACAAGCACATAATCATCATGATAAACATCAAATATAATCTCTATGATAAACACCCAATAAAACCCATTCATCTTGATAATGCCAATAAAAGCGTGATGGTCATGAAAATATCAATTTAATTATAATTCAACAAGATAATTGTATCATAGAACATAATCAACATAGAAATTTCCTACATCAACCTAACTTAATTCACCCAATCCCAATAGGGTGTTCGGCTGGCCCTAATCTTAGGGAAATCACCCATACATGGCCCGACCCCTTGGATTCCTCTATTTGTTCTTCCTAATTCCTCTATGTTCATGCAATCAAACATATACTCGGCCGAACGCCCTTGCCGATCCCGAACACCCTTTCTGCCTCCGACCACAGCGACTACCCGTCCTCGTTGATGGCCTCCCTCCCCGTCACGAGCTCGAGGAGGACGACGCCGAAGGCGAAGACGTCTATCTTGGTGGTGACGAGCCCGTGGTAAAGCCAGGTGTCTGAACTTCTACAGGATCTTGAGCTCATCGCAGGCGTTCCACTTCATCTTCTTCACCGCGAGCATCCACCTCCTTGTCCTCCATCGACCCCTTGTACACCGACCCCTGTATCAGGTGGCTCTTCGCGAAGCCTGCCGTGGCCAGCCACAGTTCCTCCACTGTTCACACGTTGTACTTGTCAAGCCACTCTGATATGTCCACGATCAACTTGTCTTCCGCCGACGGCAACCTGCCGAACACGTTGTACTTGTTGCTCGTCCCCAAGCTGCCGAACTTTCCTACCTCCTCCCCCTTTCTGCTCGATCTCCTCGAGCACCAAGCGAGCAACACGTAAGTGACGTCCGAAATACCGACGGAGAATGTGATGTTTTCTGAGCCATTTATGGCGGTCAGGGTGGTGACATCCGTGCCAAAGCTGGCGGCCACCGAGGCGTAGGTGCTGGCCGACTGAAGCATGTAAGTGACGAGGCCGAGGATGCTCTTGCCGCCGATGGCCGGGTACGCGGTGAGGTTGCCATAGGTGACGGTGGAGATGAGGTAGAAGGTCTCGTCGGCAATGATTTGGTAAACGGCGGGGGCGTAGGAGCGGTTGCGGTCATAGCCGCAGGTGATGGGGATGATGAGGAGCTCGCCCTGGCGGAGGGGGCGGGAGGATTCGACGATGGTGAGATTGTTGGACCGGGCAATCATGGCGCAGTTGACACCGAAGAGCTCGCCGATGGAGGTGAAGTCCTTGGAGAGGGGGAAGTGGGCGGGGTTGGCACGTAGGCCTGACATCTCAAGCGGTTAAACAAGCCCGCCGTCAAGCTTCTCAAGGCAAGGTAGCTCGAGTGCGTCAAGATGTGGTCGAAGGAGGAGGAGGAGGAGAAGAAGAAGAAGAAGAAATGGAATGAGATTTTGTAAAGTGGGAGAAAGTGGAGAGCAAAAATTTGTCAGTGACAGGCCACGTATGCAGTCGTCAGTCCACACAAGCGTCGTTTACCTCCACGTCAGCTAAGTTGAGACGACGCTTGACGATTTGGTAGATGACATAAACGGATGTAAACGTTGTGCATTTACAGGCGAATTTTGAAATCCTGGGTAGAACGTAAAATTTTTGCAAACCTTGTGATTTTTTTATCTAATTTCCCAATATAAAAGAGGGTTCGGGTTAATTATTGAGTTTATTTTTTTTAATTTTAATACAATTATTGATATTATTATAGTTAATATTTTTTATATTATATTTGTTATTATAAGAAAAAATAAAAATTATTTGGAAATATATTTATCTTATTATATTTGTTTCTTATATTTATATAATATAAAAATATAAGATATATATTTTTATATTTGTTAGTTAAGTATATAGTTTTTATATATATATATATATATATATATATATATATATATATATATATATATATATATATATATATATATATATATATAATAGATACTCGCCTAAAACATTGCTTTTTTATTTTTCAATTATTTTAATATCTATGGCACAGAAATTTGTCACAATAAATAGTTCTATATCTATGGCAAATATATTATCACAAATAATTGCCATAAAATATCATAATAAAGTCGTGGCAAAAATATTGTCACAAACGCTTGCCACAAAATATCGTGACAAACTTGTGGCAAAAATTTTGTTGCAAACACTTACCACAATAGAATATTTGAATTAGTGGCAAAACATGTTATCATAAATTTAAAAAACTATAAATTTTGAGCGTTGAGTTAATTATTAGTGGAAAAATTAAAAAAAATATCGCAAATTATTCGAACTTATACTTTTAACCACAAAAATAATTTTGCCATAAATTTTGTCGCAGATTACACCTTTTGTGGCCAATTATTGTTGGTCAATTCAAAAATTTGTCACAAATTCTTATTTTTTTTAGTGTCATCTGCATACATCTTCTGGCGACTCTGAGCTACCAACAACCTTTCATTGATTAGTTTCACTTTTTCTACTGCCTCCTCAACCAAGTCGGGTCCCTCTATAAGGGAATCCCCCACCTCAAACCATCCCACAGGTGACTTGCACTGCTGCCCATATAGTGTCTCAAAAGGAGTCGTCCCGATACTACTATGATAGTTGTTATTGTATGGCACAAAAATTTGCCACAATAAACAGTTCTATATCTATGACAAATATATTATCACAAATAATTGCCATAAAATATCATAACAAAGTCGTGGCAAAAATATTGTCATAAACGCTTGCCACAAAATATCGTGACAAACTTGTGGCAAAAATTTTGTTGCAAACACTTGCCACAGTAGAATATTTTGAATTAGTGGCAAAACATGTTATCATAAATTTAAAAAATTATAAATTTGAGCATTGAGTTAATTATTAGTGGAAAAATTAAAAAAATTATCGCAAATTATTCGTACTTATACTTTTAACCACAAAAATAATTTTGCCATAAATTTTGTCGCAGATTACACCTTTTGTGGCCAATTGTTGTTGGTCAATCCAAAAATTTGCCACAAATTCTTATTTTTTTTAGTGTCATCTGCATACATCTTCTGGCGACTCTGAGCTACCAACAACCTTTCCTTGATTAGTTTCACTTTTTCTACTGCCTCCTCAACCAAGTCGGGTCCCACTATAAGGGAATCCCCCACCTCAAACCATCCCACAGGTGACTTGCACTGCTGCCCATATAGTGTCTCAAAAGGAGTCGTCCCGATACTACTCTGATAGTTGTTATTGTATGGCACAGAAATTTGTCACAATAAATAGTTCTATATCTATGGCAAATATATTGTCACAAATAATTGTCATAAAATATCATAACAAAGTCGTGGCAAAAATATTGTCACAAACGCTTGCCACAAAATATCGTGACAAACTTGTGGCAAAAATTTTGTTGCAAACACTTGCCACAGTAGAATATTTTGAATTAGTGGCAAAACATGTAATCATAAATTTAAAAAACTATAAATTTTGAGCATTGAGTTAATTATTAGTGGAAAAATTAAAAAAATTATCGCATATTATTCGAACTTATACTTTTAACCACAAAAATAATTTTGCCATAAATTTTGTCGCAGATTACACCTTTTGTGGTCAATTGTTGTTGGTCAATCCAAAAATTTATCACAAATTCTTATTTTTTTTAGTGTCATCTGCATACATCTTCTGGCGACTCTGAGCTACCAACAACCTTTCCTTGATTAGTTTCACTTTTTCTACTACCTCCTCAACCAAGTCGGGTCCCACTATAAGGGAATCTCCCACCTCAAACCATCCCACAGGTGACTTGCACTGCTGCCCATATAGTGTCTCAAAAGGAGTCGTCCTGATACTACTCTGATAGTTGTTATTGTATGGCACAGAAATTTGGCACAATAAATAGTTCTATATTTATGGCAAATATATTGTCATAAATAATTGCCATAAAATATCATAACAAAATCGTGACAAAAATATTGTCACAAACGCTTGCCACAAAATATCGTGACAAACTTGTGGCAAAAATTTTGTTGCAAACACTTGCCACAGTAGAATATTTTGAATTAGTGGCAAAACATGTTATCATAAATTTAAAAAACTATAAATTTTGAGCGTTGAGTTAATTATTAGTGGAAAAATTAAAAAAATTATCGCAAATTATTCGAACTTATACTTTTAACCACAAAAATAATTTTGCCATAAATTTTGTCGCAGATTACACCTTTTGTGGCCAATTGTTGTTGGTCAATCCAAAAATTTGCCACAAATTCTTATTTTTTTTAGTGTCATCTGCATACATCTTCTGGCGATTCTGAGCTACCAACAACCTTTCCTTGATTAGTTTCACTTTTTCTACTACCTCCTCAACCAAGTCGGGTGCCACTATAAGGGAATCCCCCACCTCAAACCATCCCACAGGTGACTTGCACTGCTGCCCATATAGTGTCTCAAAAGGAGTCGTCCCGATACTACTCTGATAGTTGTTATTGTAGGCAAACTCAATTAGGCTAAATGCCTCTCCCAACCATCATCCAGGTCCAACACACAAACCCTGAACATATCCTCTGGTGTCTGGATAGTCCTCTCCGACTGACTATCAGTCTGCGGGTGAAAAGCGATGCTAAACCGCACATGAGTACCTCAGGCCTCCTGGAAAGACTGCCAAAACCAAGCTGTGAACTGGGTACCCCGATCTGAGATGATCATAATAGGGATACCATGATAGGCCATAATCCGATCCAAAGACAATCGAGCATACTGCTCCGCCGAAAAGGTCATCTTGATCGGTATAAAATGTGTCGTCTTGGTCAGCCGATCAACTACGACCCAAATAGAGTCTAGTCATTCTCCTTCTCGGACCTCGGTAGTCCGGTCACAAAATTTATGGTTATCTTCTCTCATTTCCACTTAGGTACCTCTAAGTTCTAACGCAACATAGTAGGCTTCAAGTGTTCGGCCTTCACCTGCTGGCAGACTAGACACTTGGACACAAATTCTGCTACCTCTCTCTTCATTCCCTTCCACCATTAATTTTTCCTCAGGCCCCGGTATATTTTCGTGGCCCCCGGGTGTATCATATATGTGGAACGATGGGCCATCTCTAGTACCTGCCTGCAAACCTCCGTTATGTCAGGCACCACTTACCTGACTTTGAATCTCAAAACATCTCAAAGTCGATTTCATAGCCATCATCTGCATCGCCTCTCCTGACCAGATCCTTAGTCTAAGAACAAAAGTCATCCTCCTCCTATGCCTTCCGCAACATGTCAACCAGCGTGGACTGCACTCTCAAGTATGCCACCAATACCCCCGATCACTTCTCTACGGACTCCTTCTACAAGTTATTAACTCTTCAGGGTATCTCCTATCCTGCGGCTGACTTCCTTTGGTAAAGGGACTGCCCAGAAGCTATATCCGTCTTGAATTGGTTGGCTATCAACAAAATACTTGCTACTAAAGACCGACTTATTGTTAGAGTAATTTAGACTAATCCTCGATGCCCGCTCTGTGAGTTACAAGATGAATAAACTAATCACATCCTCTATGACTGTATTTTCACACGAGAAGGTTGGAATACTTTCCTGAGCCTGACCGAGATGAACCCCTTCCAACTGAACTACTGCCCTTAGAACTCCTAGGCCTTGAGATACTCGTATGTCTTCGTTGCTTAAATTTAGAATCATATCAAGATTTGGCACTAGATGATTTGGTACGAATGCAACCTACAATGTTTTGAAGAAAAGAAGAAAACCGCCCTAGAGCTTGCTATTGAGGGTGCCAATTTTCTTAAGTTTCATACAACAAGTAATATATATCTCAATATATCTCAATGTTAGAAGTCTTCTTATATTCTGTTAACCTGAGATGATCAAATGGGGTGGGGGTGGGGGGGGGGGGTTTTAGTCGGGAGGATCAATTTCACTAACTATGTACCTCTCACCGACATCCTGCACCTTCACTTGGATCTGTCCCCTTTCCTCAGCCTAACTAGAGATGACCAAATGCATTAAATGGACAAGCAACGGTATTTAATTTTCACAACCAGCTCATTCTATAACTTACTAAACTATCGGGGAGTCGGAGACCCAACAACCAAATCAATTTGGCATCCCTCGTTCCTTAAGGCTATCTCCATCATGAATTGGCTCGCATGTCGCCACATATTGCTAACAAAGGATCAATTTGTTGCAAGAAACATTCAGGTGAACTCGATGTGCACACATTGTGGAGGATCTACTGAAACACACGAACACCTCTTCTTCTCTTGTAACTACACGATCTTGGGTTGGAAAGAACTACTACGAATATATAAACACCTGGAATTCCCTATCAACTTCGAACCTTAGAACGAATGAGTTCGGAGCCAAAACCAAACAACTTCGCATGTTCCAAACCATCATGATCAGGAGGTGGATGATTTGGCATGAAGGGAATCTTAGATGTTTCGAGCTTATTTCGCATTCCCACAATGTGGTGGCTATTGAGGGAGCTATTTGGCTAAAAAAATCTCTCACTTTGTTAGGAGTGCTTTTGCATTTCATGTTCACCTTTTTTTTCCTCTATCCTACCATTTTTTCTTATATTTCTCATAACTCTTGATAAATTCAAGGTTCCATCTTTCAAAAAAAAAGAAGTCTGCTTATATTTTGTCTAAACTGGTGTACTAAAATCTTGCTATGGGAAGATTTGTTCAGGATGCTTTCATATATATTTCATATGTATAATTCTAATTTTATCATTTTTATGCAATAACAAGAAAGGTAAAACTCTTTACAATTTTTAAACTTAATCTTTTCCCCTTTTTTTGAATATCAATGATATATAGATCTAAATCGACTCCTTTATTCAAAGGTCCATCCAACCAAGCGAATTTCACAACTAATCTCAATGCATGATCAATTTGTCATTTTACTTGAATTGTTGAGATGAAAACACACTAGGGGTGAGCGGGTCCAAGTACCCTATAATTTTCAAGATACCCGGACCTACCCTGTAGGGGATCGGTTCCAAAATTTCAGACCCGAACCCTATCCCGTGGAACTTGGAACCGGACCCTACCCGGAATCTATGGTTCCGGTTCTAATTCTTGGTACCCTGTTAGGATCAAAAAGTTTCAGTTAAATCAAAATATAAGACCTCAGTCGGTGCAAACTGAAAGTTAGGATAAACTTATAAAAAATATTAAAAGTTGGAATATATTGAGTAATTAACTCTAATCATCATTTTTACAAACTACTGAGCTTAAAAAAATATACCTCTGTAATTTGATCATGAGTTCCTACTTTGTACTTTATTCATACAAATATTTTGTGTCGTAGGTATGTGGTCTAGCAAATCTTTTAAATGCAGATTTTTTGTTCTTCTTGTTCTTCCCGATAAAATTGAATATTAGATGGAAGAATGACATTTGCTTTTGGATGGTAGAGAAAAATTATGAGTTTGCCACTCTAAACTCTAAATTGTCATGCTTTAACAAAGAACATCCAAGCAATTATTCATTTGCATTAAACATGTATTATTCTAATGACAGTTAAATATTTCTCAGGAATATTAAAAGCTAAATGACAACAATTGTTTGTTAAAAAGAATAATGCTGAACCACAGTTATCTATTGAAGCTTGAACCAGTTCCTTTTATAAGGATATATTATCCTTTAAAGAAAATTGAACATCGGTCATTTTGCTGCACTATGATGTCTAATCTTTTTAAAACATGATTTACACAATGGAAAAGAAGATTAAAGGGATAGCAAAAAAAATAATGGAAAATAAGAATCCAGAGCAAATCAGGCGATGCGTGATTCCAAGATCCTAAAGATCCTAAAGATCATTACAGATTTACTCATACTTCCATTTCGGTCCATTCACATGTGCAGCAAAGTGGTGATTCCAAGATCCTAAAGATGATATGCTCATCCACTACAGGGAGATGTGGATCGGGAGAAATAAGACCAAAATGGATCATGAGATAGATGTACCAATTTACAGGGAGATGTGGATCTTCGATTCTTCGTTGCCCGCTGAGATGTGGATCTCCGTCGCCCGTCGGAATGTAGATCTGCTCTGCCCGCCAGGATGCAGTGGAGATGGTAGAGATGGAGAGTGAAAGGGAGTGCGATGACTATGGAGAGACTGAGGAGGGAGAGTGATGCGTGCGTGAGGTGAGAGAGAGAGAAGGGCTTAGGATTAGTGATTCAGAGGGTTAAGGGGTTTGGATTAATGGGTTTCGAATAATACTTATTATCTAATATACTGAATTCGGGTTTTTATATATATTAAAAAAACCAATTCCCGTTACGATTCCGAGTACCAATAATGATGGAACCGAAATTGGATTTAATCGGTTCCATGATTTGTTACTCGGACCCTATCCGAATTTTTTTTAGTCTACTCGGAACCTACCCTATCAGGTAGGTTCCAACATGTTCCGGGTCAGTCGGTATCCATGCACACCCCTAAAAGACACATAATTTTAATATGAATAAATGGAGCAAAAGTTATTTGCATGTCTTACTAAGGAGATGGGAGAAAACTTGCATTCACTTGACAAGTCGGGATACAAAATTAGAGAGAAAAAAAGAAAACTAAATGGAAACTTAAAAGGGAAAAAAAATCTAAACTAGAAAGCTAGGGGCATTATAAGAATTGAAGTTACAATAACCTCGAGTATTCATGGATGACAACAGATCTACAATGCAAATAACACCGAACATCCCCATCTGCTATCCACACCACATTTAATAAAAAAATTAATAAATAACATATTTAGCAAAAAATAATAACTCACATTATTAAACTCCTTAACAATTAGTAACTTAATTACTAGGCTTTTATATGTAAATTATTATAAAACCTACCTATATATATTAAGTAATTTATATACAAGTAACATGGTAATTTTTCAAATACGAATATTCGGTGCAGATACAGTCCGAATCTACATCCATATCCGTATCTGTACTGCATCCACGTGGATATAATTTATTTTTACGCGGGGCGGCAATCTTGGAAAATTTTTTCATGAACTTCCTGTAATAACCGGCCAACCTCGGTCACACTGGTCGGTCTCTCCCAGTTATGAACTGCAAACCTCAACCTTTGTAGGGTCAACATTTATACCATCCCGGAATACAATATGTCATAGGAATCCCACACTGGTCAACCAGAACTCACATTTTGAGAACTTTGCAAAGGGCTGGTGCTGCCTAAGGGTCTATAGAACTACCCTCAAGTGCTCCCTGCGCTCCGCCTCGCTCCTAGAATATACCAGAATTTCATCAATGAAAACTATGATGAATTTGTGCAGGAAGTCCTTGAACACCTGGTTCATCAGCTCCATGAATGCTGCTGGGGCATTAGTAAACCCAAAGGACAAGACCAGGAACTCATAGTGTCCATATCGCGTCCTGAAAGTAGTCTTCTTAAAATCCTAATCCCTGATCCTCTATTGGTGATACCCTAACCTCAATAAATCTTTGAGAACCACTGAGCTCAATGCAACTGATCGAATAAGTCGTCAATCCTGGGAAGTGAGTATTGGTTCTTGATCGTCACCTTATTGAGCTACCGGTAATCAATGCATGTCCACATGGATCCATCTTTCTTTTTCACAAACAACACCGGCGCCCCCCAGGGTGAGACACTTGGGCGAATGAACCCAATGTCTAGCAGCTCCTGCAACTGCACTTTAAGGACCCTCAGCTCAACGGGTACCGTTCGGTATGGGGGGATCGATATAGATTTCACCACCGACTGCAGATCAATATAGAACTCGATCTCCCGCACTGGTGGCAGTCCCAGTAACTCCTCGGGAAACATATCTGGAAAGTTCATGACAACTGGAGTACTCTCAATGCTGTTGGCCGAGCCCTCGCCGGTAACATCTGTAGAGACAAAAGCCAAAAAGGACTGACAGCCACCCACCATCAGCTTGTAGGCCTAGAGAGCAGAGATCACCCTGATAGAGTCCCCTCTCTGAATGCCCTATAAGGTAAAGGGTGGTATTCCTAGCTTACAAAATGTGATCACCTTTGTCTTGCAATTGAGTGACGCATAATGGGTTAATAGCTAGTCCATGCCCAGAATCACATCCAACTCTAAGGTTGGTAACAGCATCAGCTCTGCTTTCAGATCGTGCCCATCTATGGAAATATCGCAGTCTCTGAAGACCGTCCTAGCAACAATAGTACTACCTGTAGGTGTAAACACTGCTAATGGTTTAAGTAACCAACTTTTATCCTTTCCCAACCTCGATGCCAGCAACTCAGATAGGAACGAATGTGTAGCACCTGGATCAAATAGTGCATAAGCAGGTAATGTACTAACTGAAATGATACCTGTCACCACTACATTGGACGCCTACGCGCCCTTAGGAGTCAATGCAAAGACGCGAGCAGGTGACCTCCCTAGACCCACCGTGCGCTTTTGCCCCGTCCCCTGAGTCTGAGTCCGCTGCACCATTGAAGCTGTCGACATAGGAGCTCTCCCTCTTGGTGGTACTGCAGCTGTCGATCTCGTGACTAGGACATGCCATATGTGAACACACTAGCAATGCCCCCGTACGATACCTACTATCCTAATATCGTACACGCTTTGATACCACAATATCACACCCCAAACCCGGTATGACCGGCCAGGGTACGCCACATACCCCGAAGCCTAACTCAGATAAACCACTTATAGAAATACACTAAACCTGAACATTTATAAATCATTTAAATAAAATAGACTTCGACAATAATGCCAAATCACCAACTCAAATGAATGATCAAATGTTCAATTTAATTTCAGATATATAAGTCACTAATCAAATGGCACCTCAACATAAGAAAATGCGAAAACATAAGAACCCGAGTCTACATGACTCAAACGACTGAAAAAAGAAATCATGACTCGACTCAGGTATCCCCCTCGACCACGACAAGTCACGAGACCCGTTGCCCTGCCGCCACCAGCCGCGCTACTGCACCCCGGTATCTTTTCGATCTCGCTCAGGTGCTAAAAAATAACATCAAACGAGGGTAAGTCCAACTAGGACTTAGTGAGTAGATCAGTCCCCAATCCACCATATCCAACATTATGAAATAAAACACACATTTAGGCATAAGAAAAATAAAGCATAATTCGGATGCATTTATTAATTAGCAT
The DNA here is from genome assembly GCA_034359265.1 of Canna indica. NCBI lineage: Eukaryota > Viridiplantae > Streptophyta > Magnoliopsida > Zingiberales > Cannaceae > Canna > Canna indica. The sequence continues at coordinate 53,223,909 of CP136891.1, read as the reverse complement.
AGCAATCCTCCTAGACATCATATAGCAACCTGCAGAAAATATGCCACCAAGTATAAATTAGCCGTGCACCCCTCAAAGCTTTTTATGGGCCCCGGTTGATCCAAATTACCAAAATACCCTCACTTAAGCAACTCGAATTCTAAGACTCATATCTAACTCGTTCTAACTCCGATTCAAGTTCCAATTGGATTGTTAGATTCGACTCGAGGCCCTCTATCACCCTAGCATGCTAAATCACAAAAACATAGTAAATAAAAATTTTCTAATTTTTTTTCTACATAAATTTCTTACCAGGGTTCAATCCCGAAGCTCTACGCCAATCTGCACTAACTCAAACCCACGGTCCCTGCTCAAGGATAAAATATTATTATTAGGATTTTGGGCATTACAAACGTTTTTTTTTTCTCTTAAGGATGCTTTTTTACGTCACTAATTACCTCATCGACGCTACTTACAAATGTCTCAGATCACTGTGTCCCTAATAATTTTTGAGACGCAAAGGTCTGGTGTCGGTGATTTTTGGCGGAGACGCTTTTTAATTGCGCCTCCAATGCAACTCGCGACGCTTTTACTAAAAGCGTCTCCCAATAATATTTGGGATACAAAAGCTTGACGTTAGTGATTTCCAACGGAGGTGCTTTTTAGGTGCGTCTCCAATGCAACTTGCATATTTGAGACGCAAAGACCTACCGTTAGTGATTTCTGGCGGAGTCACTTTTTAGTTGCGTCTTTATTCCAACTCGTAACGCGCGCTTTTACTAAAATCGTCTCCCAACTAATATTCGCGATGCACATGCCTTTGCGTCTCAAATATTAATATATATAATATTAATATATATAATATTATATTATATATATTAATACAAATTTTATATATATTAGTGAATTATTTATAAATATTAATCTATTATATTGAAATAAATTAACATATATTTAATTAATAAGAATTATATATTAATTCATATTAATATATAGAATGATATATACTATATTATATATTAATCTATGGGTAGAATAAAATCTCAACAAACGAATGTGTTTACACAATAATCCCCTGCAAGATTCAAATAAAACATTAAAAAGTGAATTCATCTTCAAACGTAATATTAATATCCTCAAGCTCTATGTTTCTCTTTTTTAGAATATCCAAAAAGAAAATTGCCGAAGCAAAAGTAAAAAACGGAAAGAATACAGGAGCAAAAAAAATGACAGCTTAAGCTACATATATAACGCTTAATTATTTATCATCTTCATCTTCTTCGTCAATAGCACTAGATGAATTAAGGGCATTCAAACGTTCCATAAAATTAGCCTTCCTTTCCTCGTATATGAGCTTCTTCAAGTTAAATACACAGGCAAAGATTATCCTTGCTAAGGTCTGACCCGGAACAAGACAGCAAAGTATATCCTAAATTCACAGGCAAGAACTTAACTTTAGTAGTGACAAGGAGTTATGACATTAACAAGCTGGCATATATAAAAGGTAAACAAGAATTATGATTTACCAACACTATTTATCAAAATTCTGTATAACCTAAAAGCTGGCATATATAACCTAAAAGTTGCTCCTTCCACCTCCTCATGCTGATGTGATGGTAGATTCAATTTAGCCCAAATTCATTTTGAAATTGGGCCAAGTTACATATTTGAATCAAGAAAAAAAAATCCAGCAGAGTGCATTGGGCTCGGCCTGGCCCAAGCGAGCCAGACAACTAGGTCGAGCCCAACCCGTGCCAGTAGCTGTTGGCGCTATGCGTGCTGCGCACGTGCAGCACCGCAGCACTTCTTTGCACGTGGCAGCAGCACGTGCGCTCTTCAACCGCCCATATTGATCGAGTTCCTTGCACGGAACTCGGATTTTGATCGCACCGCCTTCTTTTCGTAGCCACTTAATTGTTGATTTCGCATAGCCTCAATCAAATCTGGATTTTACTCAGTTCGCATGTCCGCTAGCCGTCCGATCCAAATTAAACGCAGCAGTTCATCATTGCATATTTTTTTCTCACCGCCAAATAAGAGGAATAAGTCGGCTCCTCTCCATTATAAAAGGGGTCTAATTTATAGTTCCAGATCATTCCATCTACTATGTTTCTCAAGCACGGTTCCTTTCCTGCGACTCTCTTCTCCTTCACATGATCTCTGGCAGAAGCAAGAAGATCAAGGACGCCGCATCCACAGTTTTCAGGCAAAAGCAAGAATCCAGTTTTTTGGATTTATTCGTTTTGGTATTTTTCGCTTTTGGCGTTTGGATTTTTGGATCATTGCAGGAAGACCCGATTTCTTCCTAACAGTTGTGGTATCAGAGCCAACAATCTACAATGTCAGGGGCAAAATACGAAATCCAAAAATTGGACCGTAACGTCAACTACTCGTTATGATCTTTGAATATGAAAGCAATATTGGTTAAGGAGAACCTACAGGACACTATTCGTAGACAAGATGAGATGGAAGACACTGAAAGGGAAAAGGATCGGGCCGATGAAAGTGCTAAAGCAAACTTGTACATGAGTGTCTGCGATGAGACACTACGAGAAGTTGCATCAGAAAAGACCATTGCAGATGTATGGAAAAATCTTGCTATAATCTACCAGGATCAAACTCTGACAAGTAAGATGACACCTAGACAGAAATTATATTTTTTACGCATGACTGATGACACTTTTGTTAATCATATTAGCACTTTTCGTTCTATTCTTGCTGATCTTGAGGATATAGGAGTTACATTTGAGGAAGAAGATAAGACTTTTATGCTTTGAATTACTCTCCCTTCTTCTTTTAAGAATTTTCGTGAAAGTTTATTATATGGCAAGAATACAATTACTCTAGATGAGGTGACAATAATGCTACTGTCCAAGGAGGTTGTCGACTATCAACTTACCACAAGATCCTCTAAAAGCCGTGGAGATGCCCTGGACACTAGAGAACGAAACAGGTCTCGGGATAAAAGTCGGGGTAAGTTCAGATCTAAATCCAGGTCCAAAACGTATAGTGTTATTATTGCAAAAAGATGGGACACATCAAATCAGAATGTCGTAAGTTGAAATGAAGATAGGAGGAACAAATTCAAAATGGGGAAGCATCCTATGCTGATGAGGATGAAAAAGTAGAAGTACTTATTATTTCTTCTTGTTATGCTAGATCTCAAGATGAATGGATTTTAGATTCAGGTTGCTCTTTTCATATGACACCGCACCGAGATTAGTTTACCATATATGAACATGCTAATGGAAAAGAAGTGCTAATGAGAAATGACTCATCATGTCAAGTAGCAGGAGTTGACTCAATTAAAATAAAAATGCACGACAGAATTACAAGGACCGTAACTCCGATATGACACATTCCAGGTCTTAAAAGAAATTTAATTTCTTTATCTTCCCTAGATGCACAAATATTCAGGCCAAGACGGAGTTTTCAGAGTCACAAAGGGATCCTTAACAGTAATGAAAGCACTAAAGGTAAACCAACTTTACATTCTGCAAGGCACAACAGTAACAAATGGTGTAGCTATGGTAATCTCTGAATACTCTAATGACGATCTTGCTAAATTATGGCATATGAGATTAGGACATATTAATGAAAGGAGCATGCTAATACTTGAACAAAAAGGACTACTTGGAAAGCAAAAATTGGCTAAATTAGATTTATGTGAATATTGCATCTATGAAAAACAAAAAAGAGTCTCATTCTCCACAGGGCAACACTATGCAAAAGGAAAATTAGACTACATCCACTCTGATCTATTGGGGCCATTATCGGTTAAATCTCAAGGAGGAGCTTGATACATGCTCATATTTATTGATGATTACTCCATGAAGGTATGGGCTTATTTTATTAAAAATAAATCTGATGTCTTCTCTAAATTTTAGTCTTGGAAGACAATGATCGAGAAGCAAACTAGTAGATATGTTCGGACCCTACGAACCGACAATGGCCTAAAATTTTGGTACTTCTCCACTTATATGGGCAGAGTTCTCCAAAATGGCCGCCTTCCTAGTAGTTGCCCAACGAAGGATTGAGGAGTGACTGGGCTTGCTAGCAATTCTTGAACCATGTCTCACTGAAAGAAGGGCAGAGTTGCGTTCCTTGATAGTAGACTTGTGTCTCGGGGTTGAGGCCGGAGCATCGGGAGGAACATAAATGAGGCTTCCATGGCCCGCCAGGCCCAAGAAAATTGATGCACAAATTAGATCAGTAGTGGTAACCGGGCCAGATAGGGATGGGCCTCAGCCTGAACCAGAATAGGTCGGGCCAGCCCAGAAGCACTAGAGGGAAGCCCAGCGACCAGCTCGGGTTGAGTAATAGAGAGCTCCGGATTGGATCCATTAGATGGATCCGACTCATCTGATCCATTGGATGGATCCGACTCATCTGATCCATTGGATGGATCCGACTCATCCGATCCGACCCAACATAATGGAGCAAAAAGAGGGCCGGGGCCCAAGTTTGAATTCGGGAGAGCAGGTGGACCTGGACCCGAACCCGAAAGACCTAGAATTCCCGTGCCGATTCCAAGTGAGTTGAGCCCGCCTTTAAATCAAACCGCATCCACCACATGGGCCCATGCCACGTAAGGCCTCAACTCAGCCAATCGCCGACGCACAAGCAAGAACTCGGCCAGCTTCGCGGAGATGATGCTACGTGTCTCGTTGTCAAACACCAGAGATGCCAAGAAGTCAGCCATGCATGAAGGGAGCTAGTCTGAGCTTTTGCCATCGGCCAAAGGACCTTTCCCATAGGGGAAAGTCCTATTCAACACACCATCGAGCTCTACCATGGATCTCTATTGGATCTCGGAGTCAACGGCTGGCACGATAGATGCCGAAGAGATTCCATTGGGAGTCATTACCTTGCCAAAACTGAAGATGGAGGTATCCCCAGGAATGGTCGCCGGCAAAGCACCCCAGACGGCGAGGGGTGAAGAAGTCAAAATGGAAGAATATGAGGAGTTCCGATCCAAGCTCGCTTCCTCAAGACAAAGACCAGATCCAGTCGGAGAGAAGAGGACAACATTCCCTTCGAGGTCGCCTTCTTCCGAAGGGTCTTCATCATTTAAATCCAGGTCGTCCGGAGCCGGAGGACCATCGTCGCGAGGGGAATGACCACCCCATCAAAACCAAGTGCACCCGTGTCTGTGCCGGAGACATCATCGCGCGCGGTGAATGTTTGCTCGTGCCATGCGATGCAGACATCCACCTCGATTCGCAAGTTCTCAGCGTCGACTATAATAAGATGAGTGATATCATGTAAAGCGTGAACGAGGACTTGCACCTTGCAGGAGCTGAAGTTGGACCGCTGCACCGACGACTCGTAAGGGCCATGGCCGACTCAATATTCCAAAACATGAGAGGGAGGCCTCTCAGCTCCTAGCCGACGTGAACCCAAGGAGCCGAGATGGTTGGAGATGAAGAGGAGTACGTGCTTCTAGCGAATGCGGCATGTATCCAGCAGGCAACGCTTGAAAGAGGCTGCATTCTTAGCCGACACTATGATGAGAAAGCGTCAGTCGAGGAGGCTTTGTTACCTCCATAGCGAGGTAATCCTCGTTGGGTAGTGAAGTTGATCCATGAGGAATGAAGCAAGGCATGGCGAGGGGTGCACCTGGCCCCAAACGACAATAATGAGGAAGCGTTCCAAGAGATAACATGCTCGATCTAGCTTGGGTGGAGGTGGAGATGGGAAGAAAAGCCCGAAATCTAGGGAGGCGGGTGCTAGCAGTGGAGGAGGAGATGGGTGCAGTAGCTAATGCGGCAACACGGAGAGGGGCGGAGGACGACATCATAGTGGGAGAGGATCGGAAGAGTGGGGGGGGGGGCGGAGGGGAGGGAGAAGAGAGGGAGATAGAGATGATAGTGGAAGAGACGGTAGGGACGACAGACAGGGAGGGGGAGTTGGGAAGGAGTGAGGCAGGAGTAGAAGAAGATGAAGGAGAGGGAATAGTAGAAGTTAAGAGGGAAGGACGAGGAAAAAAAATTATATGGGCAGTCTGCCCATATAAATCTCTATGAACAACTAGATATGAGCTTCGAGCGATTGAATATGGATAAAAAATAAATGAATAAGAATATGGATAAAAAAGAAATGGATATGAACATATTCATTCATTTTCTATCCTTGTTCATTCTTATTTTACCCATATCCACTCATTCATAGTTTTTCTATAAGCAACCTGCCCATAGAAGTTGGACTCCAGAATGAGAGTAAGAAGCGTGGCAAAACCATCGTACATGACCCAGTTTAAAGCATGTGAAACAAACCAAGCGGGCCCGACATGAACTCACCGAGTGTCCCGAGCGAAGGCAGCGGAAACACTGACGATGTCGTCGAAGGGAATCGAAGACAGAAGAGAGAGGGGGTGAGGAAAGGTGTCACGCCCCGAATACAGGGTTACGTGACCCGCCAAGGTATATATGTCTATACCTCGCATCCTAACTCATGCACATGCCAACATCATAAGACAGCAGAATAAACAACAGCTTTTAATAATAAAAAGAACCAAATTTTTTTATTATTTTAAAACAGCAAGGTCTTAAATAAATATCTCAAGTGCAGAAATAAATCGAAGAGCAACAATTCTTTTAATAAAAACTGAATAAAACATGAATGTCCCCATTGAACTACAACTCCAAATACCAAAACAAAAGTGCATGACAACCTACTACAGACTCGACTACAACCCCTAACTAGGACTGCTATAAGATCATGTGGCTCCTCTGCCCTGCAGCTGTGCCAAGAGCTCCAGCACACCTCACCGGTCAGGCTCTGTAAAACAAAACAACGATAACGGACGAGTTCAAAGAACTCAGTGAGCGGTTCTACCAACCCTCACAAAAAAATAGCACATAATAGAATGCATAAGGTAAAACTCATGACTCAAGCATGAAAAGGTCACAAGGGAGTGACCTGCTGACAGGCCATCCGGCCACCACCTGCCTGGAGGCAGCCAACACTCAATGGTGAAGAACAATAGGCCTAAGCCTACCATGCCCTAAGACAACAACACATACTAGGATAATCCGGAAGGCCCTCCGAACTTATCCTAGTATAAATAATCTCGGGAGCAATCGGGATTCACCCGTCCGAACTTGCCCCTTTAATATATCATAAGAGTAATCGGGTAGGACCTCCGAGCTTATACTTAAAAGAAATCACAGGAATAATCGGGAAAGACCCTTTGAACTTATTCCTTAAAACTACCTTAGGGAGAAGAGACCCTTTGAAGAGATGGAGCTGGAGATGATAGTGGAAGAGACGGTAGGGAGGACAGACAGGGAGGGGGAGTTGGGAAGGAGTGAGGCAGGAGTAGAAGAAGATGAAGGAGAGGGAATAGTAGAAGTTAAGAGGGCAGGACGAGGAAAAAAAATTATATGGGCAGTCTGCCCATATAAATCTCTATGAACAACTAGATATGAGCTTCGAGCGATTAAATATGGATAAAAAATAAATGAATATGAATATGGATAAAAAAGAAATGGATATGAACATATTCATTCCTTTTCTATTCTTGTTCATTCTTATTTTACCCATATCCACTCATTCATAGTTTTTCTATAAGCAACCTGCCCATAGAAGTTGGACTCCAGAATGAGAGTAAGAAGCGTGGCAAAACCATCGTACATGACCCAGTTTAAAGCATGTGAAATAAACCAAGCGGGCCCGACATGAACTCACCGAGTGTCCCGAGCGAAGGCAGCGGAAACACTGACGATGTCGTCGAAGGGAATCGAAGACAGAAGAGAGAGGGGGTGAGGAAAGGTGTCACGCCCCAAATATAGGGTCACGTGACCCGCCAAGGTATATATGTCTATACCTCGCATCCTAACTCATGCACATGCCAACATCATAAGACAGCGGAATAAACAACAGCTTTTAATAATAAAAAGAACCAAATTTTTTTATTATTTTAAAGCAGCAAGGTCTTAAATAAATATCTCAAGTGCAGAAATAAATCGAAGAGCAACAGTTCTTTTAATAAAAACTGAATAAAACATGAATGTCCCCATTGAACTACAACTCCAAATACCAAAACAAAAGTGCATGACAACCTACTACAGACTCGACTACAACCCCTAACTAGGACTGTTATAAGATCATGTGGCTCCTCTGCCCTGCAGCTGTGCCAAGAGGTCCAGCCCACCTCACCGGTCAGGCTCTGTAAAACAAAACAACGATAACGGACGAGTTCAAAGAACTCGGTGAGCGGTTCTACCAACCCTCACAAAAAAATAGCACATAATAGAATGCATAAGGTAAAACTCATGACTCAAGCATGAAAAGGTCACAAGGGAGTGACCTGCTGACAGGCCATCCGGCCGCCACCTGCCCGAAGGCAGCCAACACTCAATGGTGAAGAACAATAGGCCTAAGCCTACCATGCCTTAAGGCAACAACACATACTAGGATAATCCGGAAGGTCCTCCGAACTTATCCTAGTATAAATAATCTCGGGAGCAATCGGGATTCACCCGTCCGAACTTGCCCCTTTAATATATCATAAGAGTAATCGGGTAGGACCTCCGAGCTTACACTTAAAAGAAATCACAGGAATAATCGGGAAAGACCCTTTGAACTTATTCCTTAAAACTACCTTAGGGAGAAGAGACCCTTTGAAGAGAGGGAGCTGGAGATGATAGTGGAAGAGACGGTAGGGAGGACAGACAGGGAGGGGGAGTTGGGAAGGAGTGAGGCAGGAGTAGAAGAAGATGAAGGAGAGGGAATAGTAGAAGTTAAGAGGGCAGGACGAGGAAAAAAAATTATATGGGCAGTCTGTCCATATAAATCTCTATGAACAACTAGATATGAGCTTCGAGCGATTGAATATGGATAAAAAATAAATGAATAAGAATATGGATAAAAAAGAAATGGATATGAACATATTCATTCCTTTTCTATCCTTGTTCATTCTTATTTTAGCCATATCCACTCATTCATAGTTTTTCTATAAGCAACCTGCCCATAGAAGTTGGACTCCAGAATGAGAGTAAGAAGCGTGGCAAAACCATCGTACATGACCCAGTTTAAAGCATGTGAAACAAACCAAGCGGGCCCGACATGAACTCACCGAGTGTCCCGAGCGAAGGCAGCGGAAACACTGACGATGTCGTCGAAGGGAATCGAAGACAGAAGAGAGAGGGGGTGAGGAAAGGTGTCACGCCCCGAATACAGGGTTACGTGACCCGCCAAGGTATATATGTCTATACCTCGCATCCTAACTCATGCACATGCCAACATCATAAGACAGCGGAATAAACAACAGCTTTTAATAATAAAAAGAACCAAATTTTTTTATTATTTTAAAACAGCAAGGTCTTAAATAAATATCTCAAGTGCAGAAATAAATCGAAGAGCAACAGTTCTTTTAATAAAATCTGAATAAAACATGAATGTCCCCATTGAACTACAACTCCAAATACCAAAACAAAAGTGCATGACAACCTACTACAGACTCGACTACAACCCCTAACTAGGACTGCTATAAGATCATGTGGCTCCTCTGCCCTGCAGCTGTGCCAAGAGCTCCAGCCCACCTCACCGGTCAGGCTCTGTAAAACAAAACAACGATAACGGACGAGTTCAAAGAACTCAGTGAGCGGTTCTACCAACCCTCACAAAAAAATAGCACATAATAGAATGCATAAGGTAAAACTCATGACTCAAGCATGAAGAGGTCACAAGGGAGTGACCTGCTGACAGGCCATCCGGCCACCACCTGCCCGGAGGCAGCCAACACTCAATGGTGAAGAACAATAGGCCTAAGCCTACCATGCCCTAAGGCAACAACACATACTAGGATAATCCGGAAGGCCCTCCGAACTTATCCTAGTATAAATAATCTCGGGAGCAATCGGGATTCACCCGTCCGAACTTGCCCCTTTAATATATCATAAGAGTAATCGGGTAGGACCTCCGAGCTTACACTTAAAAGAAATCACAGGAATAATCGGGAAAGACCCTTTGAACTTATTCCTTAAAACTACCTTAGGGGTAATCGGGTAGGCCCTCCAAACTTATCCCACAAGGCCAAACCAGAACAATTAGGAAAGGCCTTCCGAACTTGTTCTGCAGGTTGGAAATTAGTCATCCAACCTTCCGAACTTAGCCCGCAACCCGGCTCCTCTACGAGCCTCTCCGCCATTCATAAAGATATCCCGCACCATGACCTAAGTCATGACTCTCCTACGGTGTCTTAGGGGTGGTCCTATTGGAAAGTGTCTCAACACTCCAAAACCCGACCCCAACACCTAGACCCGTAATGTCATGAATCTGTGTGGTTTTATTTCATGCAAACTTTATGTGTTGGTTTATAAAATATTATGTTGACCCTTAACCTAATTTTAATTATGCAATTAAAATTTAAATCACCAATATTAGAATTTTGTTTCAGGATTTTATTTTAGCTTACTGTTGTGTCTGGTACTGATGCATCTAACCCAAATCAAGTCTCTAAAGTGTGTCCTATGTTTCTAAACTATGTTTTCTGGTCGAAACGATAGGTTACATGACTACATTCAGAGCAATACACACACCATAGCAAGTAATCTAAAAAAAGCACAGATTCATCATTTCCTCATAAAATTCTAGCAACATTCAATTTTCAGCATATCATGAAATTAAATCCGAAAATTAACAGAAATCAAATCCTTAATTATCATTTGGATAGAATACTAATCTCAAGATTAATTTCACAAATTTCATGCTTATTAATCAAGATTAACAAGAATCTACAACACCTTAATCAAGAAACAAACATCAAGATTAAGAATCCCTTCCCAAGAATCCCCATGGCATAAATATCAAGATCTTGATCCTATAATATGATTTCTATCCAAAAATCATAGATTTATATCTAAGGCATGAAATCCATAAATCAAGAACCTATTTAGGTAAAGAAATCAAGATTTGCATATAGAGGTATCAAGAACGCTCATTTAGGCATTTCATCGAACATCTTGAGGGCAACCCCGATTTTCCCCTTGGCCGAGCACCCCTAAGTTTACCCTAGGGCCGCCGAGCTCCATAGGGGAGAATTTAGGGTCTCCTCAAGCACAAACCACAAGAAAACACGGCAAGAACTCAAGAAATCATCGAAACAACTCAAGAACGATAAGCCGCCAAGAACGGCTTCAAGAATTTGAAGAAATCCCGAAAGAGAGAGGGTAAAATCACTCACCTAATTAGGAAGGATGAATAAGGGAGAAATCCAGGATAACGGACCTCGAATCCAGCTTCAAAAGATGACGGCTCGACTCAAGAATGGGAGGAGAGGGGGCGGCGGCTCACCTCAAGCTGCCGGCTTGAGGAGAGAGAGAGAGGGGCTGGCTTCGGCTATCTCCTCTCGGCTCAGCTCCAAAGGGGAGGAAGAGGAGGGAAGGAGAAGGGATGGAGCCTTGGGTGGCTCGGCTCCAGGGGTGGCGGCGGCTCCAAGGGGAAGAGGAGAGGGGCTGGCGGCTGGCTCCGTTTCTCATAACTTTGGGTGGCTCCAAAATAGGAGCCACAAGCCATGGGGAGGGGTTTTTATATTTCTTCATCAACCCTAACTCCTCTAAACCCTTTTTAACCAACCCGAATCCACCTCAAGCCGAACCCGAACCCGCTAATTTAAATCAACTTAATTAATCCTACTCTCCACATAATCAACCAATACATGCTCATAATTAAACAATCATGCAACATAACATATAATTAAATAAATCTATTTATGCAAGAAAAATTGACATAATTCTTATCCTACTTACCCCGAGCAAGCTCGCACCGGACCATGAGTCAACTCGGCTCAACCTCGAACTGGTCTGCTAAGATGGCAAACACAATTATAAAATAAAAATAAAAATAAAATTTCTAGGATATTACAATCCTCCCTCCTTAAAAAAAATTCATCTTCGAATTTCAGAAAAGAAAATTAAAGACTCACCAAAACATCAAACAATGATGGATAACGCTCCCTCATATCCTACTCCACCTCCCAGGTGGCCTCCTGGCCGAAATGATGCTCCCAGCTGACCTTAACCAAGGGGATCTCCTTGGACCTCAACTTCCGGATATGCCGATCTAGCACCTCAACTGGCCGCTCCTCATAAGAGACTGCTGAATCCACCTCCACTGCGTTAGGCTCGATCACATGGGACTCATCCCGAATGTACTTTTTTGGTATAGACACATGGAACACTGGATGTACTCGGTCCATACTATGAGGTAAGGCCAACTCATAGGGCACTGCTCCCCTGCGTCTGAAAATAGAAAACAACCCAATGAACCTAGGGCTTAGCTTTCCTTTCTTACCAGTCCTCACCACCCCTTTCACAGCGAACTTTACCTCCCTAGCCTTTCCATCCACATACATCTTCTGGCGACTTTGAGCTGCTAACACCTTCTCTCTAATTTGCTTCACTTTTTCCACAGCCTCCTCTACCAAATCAAATCCCATCATAAGGGAATCCCCTGCCTCAAACCAACCTACGGCGACCTGCATCTCCGCCCATACAATGCCTCAAATGGGGCCATCCCAATGCTATTGTGGTAGTTGTTATTATAGGCAAACTCAATCAGAGGTAAGTACCTCTCCCAATTGCCCTCCAAATCCGGGACACAAGCTCTCAGCATATCCTCCAGCGTCTGAATAGTCCACTCCGACTGACCATCTGTCTGAGGTTGAAACGCAGTACTGAACCGAACCTGAGTGCCCAAGGCCTCCTGGAATGACTGTATGAGATGATCATCACAGGAACACCATGATATGCGACGATAAGTCTTGGTTAGGTGATCCACTACTACCAAGATAGAATCATTGCCCTTCCTAGACTTTGGCAATCCTATCACAAAATTCATGATTATCTTCTCCCATTTCCACTCTAGTACTTCTAAGTTCTGGAGCAACCCTGTCAGCTTCAAATGCTCAGCGTTCACCAGCTGACACACTAGGCACTTAGACATAAACCCGGCCACTTCTCTTTTCATGCCTTTCCACAAATAATTTTGCCTTAGGTCACTGTACATCTTCGTGACTCCTGGATGCATAGTGTAAGTGGACCGATGAGCAATCTCTAGCACTTGCCTGCGAATCTCAAAATGCCCTCCTAGTCCACACCGAATCCATTATCGGCATCGCCTCTCCTGCTAGATCCTTAGTGAGAGCACAGAAAGCATCCTCCTCCTACGCTGCCGGCAACATATCAACCAACGTGGATTGTACCCTCAAGTGAGACACCAGCGCACCAGAATTTTATACTGATAAGAGTGCCCCGCCATCCAAACATAGGGCCAAATCCTGAGCCAACGGCCTACTCTTGACCACCAAAAGTATCAAGCTACCCATAGACTTTCTGCTCAGAGCATCAACTACCACATTAGCCTTCCCTGGATGGTACAAGATCGTGTAGTCATAGTCCTTCAATAGCTCAAGCCATCTTCTCTGCCTCAGGTTCAACTCCTTCTGGGTGAGCAAATACTGGAGGCTCTTATGATCAATGTATATCTCACAAGCCTCACTAAAAAGGTAGTGACGCCACAGCTTCAATGCGAACACCATCGCTGCCAGCTCAAGATCATGTGTTGGGTAATTCTTCTCGTGAACCTTCAACTGCTTGGAGGCATAAGCTATCACCCTGCCATTTTGCATCAGCACACAACCCAAGCTGACCCAGGAGGCATCACAATAAACAACAAACCCTCCCGAGCCCGAAGGTACTGCTATAACTGGCACCGACGTCAAGCGGTCCTTGAGGTTCAGAAAGCTCTCATCACACTTATTGTCCCATTCGAACTTGATCCTCTTCTGAGTCAGGCGGGTCAAAGGCGCTAGAATCCTAGAGAAATTCTCCACAACCCCAGGAAACTGCGGATCACAGTGACATTAGTCGGCCTCTTCCAGTTCTGAACTGCTTCTATCTTTGCAGGGTCAACTTTTATTTCTTCCTTGGACACCACAAGACCAAGGAACCCAACACTTCCCAACCAGAACTCGCACTTGGAGAACTTAGCAGCAAACAAAGTAGATACAAAAGAGTGCGTAGCACCCGAATCAAACAAAACATATGCAATGATAAATCCAACAATAATATTACCTAACACCACTGCCCTGGACGCCTCAACGCCCTCTTGGTTCATAGCAAACACTTGTGCAGTGGGCCTCTCTGTCCTTGAGTCTGACTCCTCTAAGTTACGGAACCCACTGACGTTGGTGCCTTTCCTCTGGTATGATCAGGCTGTTGACTACCCTTGCTAGGCCAATCCTTTCTAAAATGTTCAGTTTGCCCACAGCTGAAACATACCTCAGAACGTCCCTAGCAAGCCCCCTAGTGCCTCCTATGACATCGGTTACACTGCTGCAGCCCAAATCTTCGCTGCGAACCTCCAGATGACGCCCTTGGTCCTGAACCCATGTGGCCTCTAGAACTATTATGACCTCGTCCCCTCTGAGTGAGCTGGCCGACCGCCCGAAGGCTGGGGCTAAAACTTTTTCTTCTGGGGACCGTCATGCATGTCTGTCGGTACCAACGCCTCCTTTCAGTGTGCCTCATCTACAACCCGAACAAAAGGAAGTGTCCTCGGTGTAATGGATCAGTCTGGTGATCTGCGGCCTCAACCCCTCAACAAACCTCCATGACCCTGATGGTCTCTATGGCTATTAGGGTGGAATGATACTTCGAGAGCCGAGTGAACTCCATCTCATAATTTGTCATCGACATATTGCCCGTCTGACGCAGTAGCTCGAACTCTTTTGCCCGTCTGTCCCGAACGCTCATCGGTAGGTACTTCTCCACCATAGCAGCTTTAAACTCCTCCCAAGTAGGGGTGGTGCATCTGCTGCTCTGCGGTCCCTCTAGGCGTGAAGCCAATCATTGGTTGGACCTCTCAGCTATAACCTGATCAGTTGAGCGGTCGTCTCAGAAGAACAACCGAGCTCCCTGTACAGCTCATAGCAATCTCCTAGGAAATTGGTGACCTTCACCCTCTGATCTGTCCCTATATACTCCGATGGATTGAATGCAACAAAATCTGCATATGAAGGTGCTTTGGGGGCTCCTCTGGGCATCGATGCTACCGGCTGGACCACCTCTGGTGCTGCGGGTACTGCTAGTCCTGGTTGTGGCTGCTGCCTCAGCTCCTGCTCCCTATGGAGTGCCTCTGTCAGCTCATCCACTCCCGCTTGCAACTGTACAACCATGGGATCCGGTCCCACCTCTGCTCGGGCATGCGGTGGTCTCTCACGACCCCGGCCCCGGCCTCGGCCTCAGCCCCAGCCTCAGCGCTCAGTGGAGTTGCTGTCACTATCGCTTCTAGCGGCATCAAAGGCCTCCATCAATCTGGAATCACCAGAAAAAAAAAAATCATAATCAAGCAATTGAATTCACCCTAACATTTTGCAAACTTAACCACGAGTCGCGCTGAGGTGCAGACTATTGTATGAAATCCGATACTAGAAGAGGGGGGGGGTTGAATAGTGTCTGTCCCCTTTTCTATTTAATCAATTTTTTCTTTTTACTCAAATTTAACTTCAATTGAGTGCAAGTGTTTCTTAACAATGGATGTGATCAAATATTAAGAACAATAATAGGCAAATAAGAAAGCAATGTAGACAAGAGTAATTATAGTGGTTCGGCCAACTGCCTACTCCACTACCTTGGCTCATCACCAAGAATTTCTAACCACTACTTTATAGAACTTGTGTTTCCCTTTGAATACAATTGAGGACACTTTTCTCACCTCTTTGAGAACCCCTCAAACCTATTCACCTAGGCAAAACACAACTCTACAAAGTTTTCTCTAAGTGTTTCTCTAGCACACCTAGCAGCTATTACAGATTGAAAACAAATCTGAAATAAAACTTCAAATACAATGCAAAAGAGCTTAAGAATAGAGAGAGGAACCACAGCTCTTTTCCCAAGCATTCACGCCTTCAACTTACCAGAAGATAGACTCGAGTTGCGGCAGAGGTGAGGGACGCAGGCGCTTGAAGAGGATTTTGATGGAAGATTAGGGCGCAGCAAATCGATCACTTTGAAGGCTTTTAATCACTTCTTGAATGCTCAATTAATTCTCTAAGAAGTTTTTAAGAAGGTAGGTGAGGAGTATTTATAACCCCTCAGCTGAACGGCGATTCAACAGGTACAAAAATAGCCGTTATAGCCATTCGGTCGATCGTTGGTCGATCAACCGATCGACCGCTACCCTTTATGTGTGTTTTTAGAGTTGTTTGGTCGACCGACGGGTCGACCGAATGAGTTGCAGATTCCTAATCCCAGATATGGTCGATCAATGCAGGAAAGCCAGGTGCGGGATCTGCAATCTTCAATCGGCTAGCTTCGGCTAGCTCCTCTCGGCTCGGCTCCAAAGGGGAGGAAGAGGAGAGGAAGGAGAAGGGATGGAGCCTTGGGCGGCTCGGCTCTAGGGGGCGGCGGCGGCTCCAAGGGGAAGAGGATAGGAGCGGGCGGTTGGCTCCCTTTCTCAAAACTTTGGGTGGCTCCAAAATAGGAGCCACAAGCCAAGGGGAGGGGTTTTTATATTCCCTCCTCAACCCTAATCCCTCTAAACTATTTTTAACCAACCCGCATCCGCCTCAAGCCGAATCCGAACCCGCTAACTTAAATCAACTTAATTAATCCTTCTCTCCACATAATCAACCAATACATGCTCATAATTAAACAATCATGCAACATAACATATAATTAAATAAATCTATTTATGCAAGCAAAATTCACATAATTCATATCATACGTTCTCGAGCTCGCAAGCTCGCACCGGACCATGAGTCGACTCGGCTCGACCTCGAACTAGTCCGCTAGGTTGGCAAACACAACCACAAAAGAAAATTAAAATTAAAATTAAAATTAATTTTTTTAGGATATTACAAATGGGGGGGGGGGGAGGAGGAACTGGGAGAAGCAGACGAAAGAGACGAGGGAGCAGGCGGGGGAGGGAGACCAGCATTGATCACCTAGGTGAAGGAAACGCCCGAGGAGATCCAAGCACCCAATGAAGTTTTAGGGCGAAGGGGATGGAGACACGCTGGCGGCGCCGGGAGGCAACCGTAGTCCACTCAGAGGAGGAAGAAGAAGGAGAAAGGAGGGAAAGATTGGGAAGGGGGAAGGAAGGAAAGGAAGAGGCTGCCATCATCCTATCCCGAATGTAGTACGTTCACATTAATCATCTATATTTTATGGAGAAAAAAAAGGAGATAAGAATTATAGTTGTTGTTGCCAGAATCTTGTTTATAGTTGTTGCCAGCATCGATGGTAAGCCACAATCCTATCCAGAAATAATCGGTCATACTACTCAACGGTGAAGGTCGTCTTGACTGAAATGAAATGCGCCGACTTGGTCAACCGATCCACAATGACCCAAATAGAGTCGTTTCCTTTTCTCGACTTCAGCAACTCGATCACAAAATCCATGGTAATTTTCTCGCACTTCCATTCTAGCACTTCCCAATTCTGAAGCAGCCCTTCAGGCCTCAAGTGTTCGGCCTTAACTTGCCAACAGATCTCATATCCTTTTCACCAATAGTGTTGCCTTATATCACGATACATTTTCCTGGCTCTTGGATGCATAGAATAAGTGAAACTATGAGCCATCTCCAGCACCTGCCTACGGACCTCTTTTATATTCGACACCACTATCTTGTCCTTGAACCTCATGACATCCTCGATATCGACTCTGAACCCATCATATGAGTTTCCCTTCTCTACGAGATCTCTAGTCAAGGCACAAAATGCATCCTCTTTTTGAGTTGCCCGGAGCATATCAACCAATGTGGATTGTACTCGCAAGTGCGCCACCATGTCACCTGTGTCATACACCGACAAAACTATCCTACCGCATAGACAACCTACATGCTCCCTTAATAGTGGCCTCCTATACATAACCAAATAAGCTAAATTGACCATGGACTTTCTGCTCACGACATCCACCACCACGCTTGCCTTTCTCGGGTGGTATAATATGGTGCAGTCATAATCCTTCAGGAGCTCAAGCCACCTCCTCTGCCTCAAGTTAAGTTCCTTCTGGGTGGGTAAATACTGGAGGCTCTTATAATCTGCATAAATCTCACATGCCTCCCCAAACAGGTAATAACGTCATATCTTTAAGGCAAACAACATTGCCGCCAACTCCAAGTCATGCGTCGGGTAATTCCTTTCATGGTTTCTCAACTACCGCGACGCATAAGCTATCGCCCTGCTATTCTGCATCAGGACGCACCTCACGCCAACCTGCGAAGCATCACAATAAACCACAAATCCACCTGAACCCGACGACAAAGCCAAAACTAGTGCCGAAGTCAAGCAATCATTGAGCTTCTAGAAGCTCTCCTCACACTTGTTATCATATACCAATTTAACCTTCTTTTGACTCAACCGGATCAAAGGTGCTGCAATTTTTGAGAAGTTATCCATGAACTTCTTGTAATACGAACCCGTACTATATTTGTATATGAAAAATTACTATTTTATCCATATATAAATTACTTAATATATATTATATAGGTAATTTTACAATAAATTACATATGAAATCCTAGTAAGTTACTAATTGTTATGAATTTTAATAATGAAAGTTGTTATTTTTTATTAAATATATCATTTATTAATTTTTTATTAATTCAGATGCGGTGCAGATATGGATATGCGATACGGTTGTGTGTTGCAGATGAAGATAATATAATATTCGCACCATATCCAATCCGTTGTCTTCCCTACTTCTAGGACACTAATTTAACAATCTCCAACTTATCGTAAAGTTAATTGTTATTAAATTAATACTCATCTTCTTCCATGACAATGGCTAATAAATGGATTTGTTATATTCTTTACTAAAATAACATTCTCCATTTGGGTGTCACCTCAACAAATTATCTCCTTCGTTAAGTAGTATGTTCTTATAATATGCTTGGCCCCTTGGTGAGACCTAGATTCATTTGTTTGCGCAATTGCATCATTATTGTCATAGTAAATCAATACCAAATTAACAATGCTAGAAATTACTATAAGCTTGGTTATAGAATTTCTCATTTAGACATGAAGTATGGAAATGTGTGTCGATAAACACAATACTACTAGAATTGTGATATTCACTGACGGCTATCACCGACGGGCGACAAAGCCATTGATAAGCGCCACTGCTTACTTACGACCACTCAATTCGTCGCAGATATAACAACATTTGCGACGGCTCACTTACGATCGTTAGGGGCCATCGCATATGAGCCGATGGCGTGCACACGGTGCGTAAAGGTAACACTAATCAGCGACGACGTAGAGAGGGCCTCGTGAGCCGTAGCTGATTTATTAACTCGGTAGCGATGGATCGGTTACAACTGCTAGGGCCGTCACATATGAGTCGATGGCGCGTAGGCGGCGCGAAAATAAAACACTAATCATTGACGACGTAATCAAAGTCGTGTGGGCTGTTGCTGATTTATTAACTTAGTAGCGACAACGTCGGTGAAGAGTCCTTTATTTATGTTCGCGCCCGTGACCCTTCTTTCTTCCTTCCTTCTTCTTTCTCCTTTTGTGCTATCGCTGCTTCTTCTCCGCAACTACCGATCGCTGCCCTTCTCTCTCCACCTACCGTCTGCCTCCAAGTAACAGCTCCCCCTCTTCTCTTACTCCCTACGGTTGGCAACAGATCGAATACAAGGGGGGTACGGTTGGCAACAGATCGAATACGGTGCAAATACTACATTATTCGTATCTGCACTCTACCCCATATCCGCACATCCATATCTTCTATAGATGTGAATATGGATATCCATATCCGCACCGCTTCAAATGCGGATATCTGTATCTGCACCGTATTTAATAGAAAAATATTAAAATAATATATTTAATTAAAAAATCAATAAATTACCAATTCATTTATCCAAAACGAATATATATTATACTTCAAAATTCACCTTGACGTGAAATTACGATAGAGCTCTTATATATATATTAATAACTTATATGGGCAAAATAGTAATTCAAAGACGCGGATAGGCAGTGCGGATACGGTGCGGATCCACAATCATATTCGTATCTGCACCGTATCCGCACGGATATAGATTTTCTAAATCTGTATCAGTATTCGTATCAGGAAATTTTGTCATGATCCTTATGCTTTTGGGAACCCTGTGGGTGGCACTTGGGGGTTAGGCTCCACACCTATATTGCACCCGGGCAAACATCTCTCTAGTTCATTCGCTCAAGCATCCGTCCAAACATTTCTAAGCATTTTTCATACAAACTGCCATTTGGCCCAAATGTTTTTGCATCCAAGCACACCGAGGCTCAAATGCGGGCGACCCGAGAGCCCGCGACTTTTGAGATTAGCAATGCGGTCCTTGCCGAAGGCTTATCCCTTGCGGGGGCAAGGGAGCCACATGGACATTTTTTGCCCAAACAAGTTAGTCTGTGATAGTTGGTATCAGAGCGAGGCAAGCTCGCAAAACTTTGGTGCAAGCAACCGATGGAAACCATCAACAAGCTCGTTCCTTCATCGTTGGAGACAAACGATGTTGGGGCACTCGACAATCTCGCTGGAGAGATTTTCTTGAACAAGCATGGCTCGCAAAGGAGTCGGCAAAATGAGTGGCGTCGCCCAAGCGGTGATGACCGTTCCAAAAGTACCGTTGGGGGAGGACCCAACACAAACTCAACAAGCTAGGACAGGAAGTTGCATCGTCCAACGGCTTGGAGACTTGGAAACGATGGTGGCCGCTCACGACGTAGCCATAAACGTCATTGAGAACGGCATGGGGCTACAGGTCGGCAAGCTAGCCGACACACAAGAAGTTCTGGAGGCAAGGCTAGATGGATTCTAGGACGATACTAAAGAAGTGATCAAGCAACTTCAAGGGGAGATTGAAGAACTAATGGCTACAATCTCATTCCTAACCTAGAGATCCACTCAGGCGGTGGCAACTCCCAGCAATGCAAGACGCCACAACACCACCTTAAAGCACCTGAACCGAAGCCTTATGATGGGGCTCGAGATGCAAAAGCGGTAAAGAACTTCCTCTTCGACTTGGAGTAGTACTTCAAGGTCACGAGGATAACCGACAATGATATGAAAGTATCCGTTGCAACCATGTATCTATTTGAAGATGCAAAACTCTGGTGGCGGACCAAATATGACGAAATTCAGAAGGGTCATGCAAAGATCGACACTTTGGACGATCTCCAGCGAGAACTAAAAGCTCAATTCTTTCCCGAGAATGTGGAATTCATTGCCCGACGGAAGTTATGACAACTCCGTCACAATAATTCAATTTGGCAGAATGTGAAGGAGTTCTCAACCATTATGCCAGATGTTTCGGACATGGCCAAGACCGATCAACTATTCACCTTCCTTGAAGGACTAAAGCCGTGGGCGCAACAAGAACTCGCAAGGACGAATGTCAAGTCCTTGTCGGAAGTGAAGATTGCTGCAGAGTGACTCACTGACTATAGATCTGAAGAAAACTCGACAAAGGCGGCACCCTACAGGCCAAGATTCCAAAATCCCGACAACTACAAGGGCAAAGGCACCGCAGACGATAGGAGATGGAGGGATCACCCGCAAAGATAACACCCTCCAAAGGGGCCTCCTCAAAGGGATTACCCTCCGAGGGGGAACCAACAAAGACCCACGCCTATTTTCTTCTTGTGTAGAGGACCCCACGTGGTCTGAGAATGTCCTCAACGGCAAGCATTGAACACCATTATAGCGGAGTCCGTGGCGGAGAACATAGCCAACATTACCGCCAAGAAGGAGAAGGGCAAGTCTCCTGCAGTCCCCGACGCGAAGGACTATGCTAGCGAAGATGAAGACACTAGAAGGCCTAACATGGGAGCAATGCGTCTCCTCAATGCTCTAAAGACTCAAGTGGGGGAGCAAGGTCTAAAGAAGGGAGCCACCAAGGTAGCACACGAGCTGATGTTAATTGACATCGAGCTCAATGGAAAGAATAGTCGAGCGATGGTCGACTCGGGAGCAACTCATAACTTCATCGCCAAAGGAGAAGCAAAGCGACTAGGGCTCAAGCTAGAAAAGAGCTCGAGTCATGACTAGAAGATATGCGTCTCCTTGTTCTTTTTTACAAGGATGGCATACATTTTCTTGCTTTCTTCTAGTAATTCTTCATAAGACATGTCAAGGGATTTAGAGCTACTAGAATCACTATCATTAATATTTTGAACATGACTAGAAGATGGAGAATATACCTCATCTCGAAGACCCATGAGGCAAACGTTTGATGTAGCTTTATCGTCATGTCTAGAAGAGGCTTCACTTGTTTGAGATGTGGATGAGGAAACACACTTCTTTTTGGATTTCTTCTTCAAGAGTGGACAATTCTTCTTCTTGTGTCCCTTCTCTTGGCAAAGGAAGCACCTAAGTTTTCTTTTCCGGTTCTTGCTTGTGCTTCTTTGGCTAGAAGTGCTTTGGGCATCAAAAACTTCATTAGGACTAGAGATATGACAATTGTCATCACCTCCTTCATTGAAAGTAGTAAGCTCCTCAGTTTTTGCATAATCGTAAAGCATGTTTAAACAAGCCCAAATATCGAATGCAGATAAACAATGCATGACATTTTCAAGTATTTCATTTGAAAATGAGCAATATAGGAGATGCGTTGTTTTAGCATTCAATTTAAATAATCTAATTTGTTCTTGAGTCCAATCATTTAAGTCAATGGTGGGCTCAACATATTCATTCTTTAGCATGCACAATAAATCTAAACTTTGTGTTTTAAGAAAGGTATGCATCCTACTCTTCCAAACACCAAAGTTTTCTTCATCAAACCTAGGTAGTGCACATGCTATACTCTCTAGTGCCATTTTTTCGGATCGAGGCTAGACGTAGAGGAGACGGTGAAATCTCAATCTACGACCCGCTCTGATACCAATTGTTGGCGAAATGGCGACACTAGAGGGGGGTGAATAGTGTATTTACTAATACAATTAGCCTAAATCCACTTTTAATCGTTTACTTAGATTGGTTTAGGCAATTTGCAATTCGATGATTATATGCGGAAGTGATAAATGATAAGGCAATAAAAACAAGCAATAATAACCTAGGTCTTATAGTGGTTCAGCCCCAATGCCTACTCCACTACCTAAGCACCCCGCTTAGGATTTCCAAACTAGATTTTACTAGATTAATTAGAGTTTCCCTTACAACAAGGACTTTTCACCGGAAAGTCTTCGCTCTCCAACCGAAGACACTTCCACACCCAGAAGTATCCCACCTTCCTACCGAGAGGACTTTCCCACCTCAACCTAAGGGACAACTAGAACTAATCATAGTATTCACTAAGTATACACAAGTGGCTTTACTTCTTCTACACCAAGGATATCACTTCACAAACAAGACCTAACAACCTAGGTCCTACAAACTCAAATTCAAATAAAACGTTCAAATAACAAGTAAAATTACAATCAAAAGAGCTAAGAATAAAACCAATATTAAACTCTCTTTTGCAATCCTTCAATCTTTCAACTCGTTGGATAAACTCGTTGCAGCAGAGTTGAGGGAAGCCAGGAAGCAAGCACTTGAAGAAGATGTCGCGGAAAGAACAGGGCGCAAGCAACTCCTCTTTTGGAAGGGTTAAATCTTCCTCTCAATTACTCAATGATCTCTGTGGAAGTCAAGAAAAAAAATGTTAAAAGAATCATATTAGGGTATATTTATACCCTACTGAAGAAACTATCCGTTACAGGCCGCCGGTCGAATGGTCGGTCGACCGACTGTTCGACCACTGCTCTTTACTCTGTGGTCGGTCGACCGACGAGTCGACCACCCAGACGTAAAAACATCGATCTCGATCTTCGGTCGACCCGTCGATCGACTGACACAATCTACGTCTTCGGGTAGCAGTAGGTCGGTCGACTGCCCGAGCTACTGCCCATTTTGGGCTACCATCGGTCGACCGAAGTAGCTCTGCTACTTTTTACCTTCATTCTGTCGACCGAACTTAGATTGAAGTTTATTACTTCAACCTATTTCTTTCGCGCTTTCGTTTCCGAGTTTCGGCTTTCAACGAGAATCATCTTGGAGAGCTTTTGATGTGATATTTGAACTCGTCCAAGCGACTTTGGTGCACTCGTTGAACTCCGAGAAACTTTCCACGACGAACCCGAGCGCGACGATCAATGTCCTTCCGATATCCGATTTCTTTGATTTTTTCGATCGAGGACATCAAACGCTAATTGATATGGAACTTGAAAGATATTCTCAATGAAATCATTAGTCCCATGTTTGTTATCATCAAAACCATCAAAACTGAGATTAAGGCTAAGGTTGAAAACCTAAAGCCAATACACTGTGACCATTTCACCCAACAATTGGTATCAGAGTGGGTCGTAGTTTGAGATTTCACCATCTCGTCTACATCTAGTCTCGATCCAAAAATGGCACTAGAGTTGGTAGCGTCTACACCTCCTAGGTTCGATGAGTCTAACTTTGGTCTTTGGAAGAGTAGAATGTACACTTTCCTAAAGACTCAAGGTTTAGGTGTTTTTAATATGGTAAAGTCAAAATACATAGAACCTAAGGAAAATATGGATGCATGGACCCAAGAACAATTTAATAGGTTTGAACTAAATGCTAAGACAATAAATTGCTTATATTGTTCTTTGGAAAATAACATCTTTGAAAAAGTCATGCATTGTACTTCGGCTTTCAATATTTGGGCAACTTTAAACATGCTATATGATTATGCCAAGACCGAAGAGATTGGCACTTCTAATCAAGGTAGTGATGACAATGGTCATTCACCTACCAATAATCTTGATTTTGATGCCCATAGCTCTTCTAGTCAAAGGAGTAGCTCCAAGAGCCGAAAAAGGAATGTAGTATGTCATGCATGCAAGGAAAAGGGGCATGTGAATAAAAATTGCCTTTCCAT
Organism: Canna indica; assembly: GCA_034359265.1. Classification (NCBI taxonomy): domain Eukaryota; kingdom Viridiplantae; phylum Streptophyta; class Magnoliopsida; order Zingiberales; family Cannaceae; genus Canna; species Canna indica. The sequence continues at coordinate 53,199,054 of CP136891.1, read as the reverse complement.
GAAGAACAAGGCCAAGAAGAGGTCAAACGCTTCCACATCATCATCTTATTCGAATGAAGCATCCTCTTACCATGACTATGAAGCTAATTCAAAAGATTGTCTCATGAATACTAATGATGAGGTACGCCCTTCTTCTTTTAGTCATGATAACAAAAAGGGTAGTATTAATTCATCTAGTTCTCATGACATGCCTTATGATGAATTAATGGATGAATATAAAATCATGTATGCCTTGATGGTTAAAATGGATAAAGAAAATAAAAAATTAAAGAAGGAAAACTTGACTCTTAGCTCTCATTTACATGATGCTAAACTAGAAAATGAGAAGCTATAAATTAGTGTCTCTAATCCATGCCATGATGCTTTAACTATTGACACTAAGGATTTGAAAAACAAAAATGACATGTTAAAGAATGAAAATAACATATTGAAAATCCAATTGCATGCTTTGCATAAATCTATAAATGATTTGAAAAATGAGATGTTGATTTTGAGTAGAAAAGCAAATACTTCTTCTCTTAATTCAAAAAATCAAAATATCTCATTTAGGAAGCCTCAAAAGAAAAATGTTTCCTCTAAGAATGCTCATGTTCATCATATTTTTCATGCTAAGCATTCTAACATTATAGCTCATGTCCATAAGAAAAATGAAAAGAAGAGATTTAATGGACATTGTTTTTGTTGTGGTGTCTACGGGCATGCCACTTATGACTGCGATTTTAAGATGAATCCAAGTGTGGCAAAGACACTTTGGGTTCCTAAGCTCTTTAACCCCCAAGAACCCAAAGCCATTTGGGTATCAAAAGTTTCATTGTCTTTTGTAGGGGGAGCTACCACACAAGGATAAGGGAAAGTGATGTGTTGAAGTTGGCTAAGAATTCAATGAAAGATCCTTTCATGGTTGCGACTTCAAGATTCTCACCTAGATGCCTATGGAAATGAAAGTTGGCATCTAAAAGGTTTGGTATCATCTCTTAACTTTAATTGATCCATTAATAGTTGGAGTTCATGATACTTGCTTAAATTGATTTTTTTTCACTCAAGATATGCTTTCAAAAATATTTTTGATTTTTGATTTCTGGTCTCTTCGGAGACCTATATATGTGGCCTATAACGTGCCTAAGCGATCTTGCGATTTTAAATCGTAGGCTCATTGTCGCCTTTCGGTTTTGAACCAATAGGAAGGGTTGAAGATCTTATGTTTCAAATTTTCATATTTGAGATCTCTCGATTCGTTTTGGTTTCATGACGATTTTTCTTGAAACGAAGTTTTCACTATCTAGCTTAGGTTGAAATTCTCAAATGAAGATTTCTATTTCACCTTGCTGTTTAGTATGATAACTTGCTAGTAATTATATTCTCATTATCCTACTAATGAATATTGCTTGCAAAGTTACGATAAAAGAGAAGGCTTTAGAAATTAAAAAGTAAATGACAAGTTCGGCAAAATTCTATTGAAAGATGTATGAGTTTAATTTTGCAAAAATCTTTGTATAATAATTGAATATTCATGCATTAATGATGTCTCTATACTCATGATCAATTTTGCATGATAAATATTTGAAAGTTCATGAGTAGGTAAAATTTTGATAACTTAGAAATTTTCATGATATTGAAATTGAATGAAATTGCTCTAGGTAGAAATTCATATTAGAGACCATCATTTTGAGTTAGTAGTTGGAAAACATGTTTAGATACACACATGACATAATTCTAGATATTTAAACTTGAAAATTCGTGTGTAAATGAACTAGGTGATAACGAGATCACCTTATGAGACTTAAAATTGAAGAAGTTTGACCTAAGTCAATAATTTGACTTAGAAATCTCATATTGAGTTCAAACTTCACAAACATATTTTAGATTTACTCATGTTAGGTGTCCATGTGCTTAAATTTGAAAAACCATGAGTAAATGTTAAAATTTGATACTTAGCAATTTCATGTTATCATGCTTGTTTTTGAATGAAATCGTGCAAAGGTAAAATTTTGATCAAATGACATTATCTTTGTCTCAAACTTAATATACATGCTTTAAATAATTATATTTTGGTATCTAGAAAGTTTGGATAAAATCTGAAAACGTTTGACAAAATGACTTACATTTACAAAAATGCCACTGAGAACTTGTAGATTTTCTAGAAAATTATAGAGACATCCTTTTTGAGTGACTCTTGACTTTTTCGAATCCTCATGAAGCCTAGTTCATGCGAAATTTTTTTCATAAAGTTTCATTATATAGATCTCTCAAAAACAATTTTTTGGGGCTTAAGAAAACCCATTGCAGCTCAAGCGATCACACGACATGCGACCACCCGATCGACCGGCGGATAGAAATTGATCCTGTCCACCCATTTGGCCGACTATTTTAATCTCAGCCCCTCAACCCAAGCATTTAAGCCCGAAACTAGGGCCTCAATTCCTTGATCACTTCAACTGGCCACTCACCTCTCTCTCCTTGGATTTAAGGTTTCTTCTTCTCCTCCAAGGTAAAAGACTCAACTTTTAGCTATCATACATGAGTTAGTTCATAATGTTGAGTGGATTCTTCATCTTTCTTTCTCTCTATGTCTAGATTCACTCATAAAAATCATGGTTCATGTTTTTTTTTTTATGGATGATGATTTTCCTTAGTATTTTTACTTCAAAAACAAGTTTTAGGGAAGGAAAATCAAATCTCTCATGGTTCTTGTGTAAGTAAAAGTTTGTTTTCTTTCATGAGATATCTTTACTCTTAACATTTTTTTAAAAAAATGGATTTATTTTCATGAGATATCTTTACTTTTGTTAATTAAAATTTCTCATCTTCATCTTGCCAAAACAAAAGCCTTCGGTTGGAAGGAGAATATTAATGATTCAAACTTATGTTTGCTATTTTATTTGTGACCCATTTTATATTTTTTTGGATCCTATCTTTTATTTTTTACTCACACATTGAGATTTAATGTTAAAATCCAATTTTTTTTAAAAAAGGAGGCCTTATACGAATTTATGTCGATCTTAAAAGTGTTTCCTCTCCTTGCTTTAAGAGCATACATTACTCATCAAAGCTAATCATCTACATATCATCCTAATTGTCTTGCAGAATGACACCCAAGAGAAAGCTTCCAAGCTTGCCCGATAATCTTTTGACCGCTATAGGCAAGACTCAAGCCCCTAGGTTTGTGGACAGAGTTGTCCTGCAGACTCGTCTAGTTTACTTAGGTGACCTAGAGCAGTTTGACATTAGAGGTAAACTTGCAAGCCTGGGATGGGTAGAATATATAAGGAAAGCAAGTACCAGTATGTCCCATCTCGATCAAAGCATTTTTTTTCAACCTCGTGATAGATCAGGCTAGATTAGGTGACTCACTAGTTCTCAGATCTAAAATTTTGGGCAAATCCATAGTAATCACCGAATCAGCCATTAGAGATGCCTTTGAGTTTCCTTTGCTAGGAAGATCAATATATAAGATGTCCACACACCTCTTTCATGAGGATTTTCCTAGTCATGAAGTTATATTAGCCATCTATCACGAGGACTATCAGGGGATGCTTCCTACTTTAAGCATCAAACTGTCAACCTCTGCTAGGATCATGCATCTTATCATTGCATATAATATTCTTCCTAGAGCAGGACACTGTGATGAGGTAACCAGTATGAGTACTAGGGTACTCTTCTTTGCTATGTCCCGTATACCCATAAACGTTCCTGATCTTATACTTCGCTATATAGCGGATGTCCATGCCTCAAAGAAGCAAGCCCTACCCTATGCCTTAGTGATCTCTCACTTTATCTATGCTGCTGGGGTAAACAAATTGAGATTTGAAATAGATACTATGCCCAAAGCAATAGATTCATCCTCTCTCAACCGTATGAAAATTCTTGAAAATCAGCACGGTAAAAGAGTGCGGGGGGAACCTGCGGAGCACACTGATCATGACATAGTCATGGAGGTGGGAGATGCTCGTGGAAGCTCGTCATCTGACACTCCCATTGAGCGTCTGGGTGATCTGGAGCATCATTTTGCTCAGTTTCATATCGACCAGGTGGAATGGAACAGAGGCACAAAAGACTGTCTAAACGAGTACGACCAACAGATCGATGAGTATGGTCAGATGATCGATGAGCATGGCCGACGTATGGATGAATATAGTCAACGTGTTGACCAGTACGGTCAGCAAGTGGATGAGTATGGTCGGGTGGATGAGATGTGGCAATACTATCAGTCGCATCTACCACCTCCACCACCTGAGGATGATTAGTCCCTCTGATGTTTAATGTAATTCATTTTATGGACTTGTATCAACACTACACTTTGCTTGATCGACTTTATATTTGCATTTGAAACTCCTTATCTTTAAGTATTATTTGATGATTGAATGACCTGTTATATTTGAAACTTCTTATCTGTAAGTATTTTGCTATTCTTTTTGATGGATGACAAAAGGGGGAGAGTTAATGTTTATAGATTGGCATGATGATAGGGGGAAAGTTAAAATATATATATGCATGATGATAGGGGGAGCTCTAAATACAATATGTATACATCATCTTTTAAATGCTCTCTTTATCGTCAATGGTTTGTCATCATCAAAAGGTTTTTTCCTTCATGCTCTATTCTCTTCATGACTATTTTGATGATAACAAACAAAATTTGTTTAACCAAGTTCTTGAAGTATGAAGCTCGCAGGATTGATAAATGACAAGTCAAGTTTCACATCTTGCGACATCGATCTTGAAACAAACCAATGCGTGCACCAAAGATGGCTTGGTCAAATCAAAAGAATACATGGAAAGTCTTTCGAGTTGGAGCACGCTAAAGAACAGAACCAGAAAACAAAGCGCGCAATGAGAAGATCTAAAAAGAAATTTTCCAGCCCAGGTTCGGTCGACTGAATGATGTTAAAAAATGATAGTAGCCACTTCGATCGACCGAACAATACCAAAAATTGGCAGTGGCTACTTCGGTCTACCGAACGGGCCAAAACTGGCAGTGTCCACTACGGTCGATCGGTCAGCAGAGGATCAAAATCGTAATACAGTCGATCGACCCTCTGGTCGATTGGACATAGTGGCAGAAGGGCAGAACGCCAGCGATCGCTGGGTGGTCAATCGGTCGGTCGACCGACGATCGACCGGCAAGCGACCGAGCGTCGGCAACGGGCAAAAATGCGCCTGTTGACGAGCCGTTTGATTGGAGGATTATAAATACTCTTCTCTCTCTCTCTCTCCTAGGCAACTATTGATGCCAATAACCTTCAAAGAGTGATCTTTAGCATCCTCCAAGCTTCTCAATTTATCAAATTCTTCAAACCTAGCTCTTGATCCCTCATCTTCAAGTGTTCTTCATTAAAGGGTTCATCAAGGGTGCTAGAGGTGTTTTCATTGTGATAAGTTCTCTTCTTCCTCCTCTTGTAATAGAATTATTTTTTATTTGTTTTTACTTAAATTTACTTGAGCATGTAAGAAGACCTTGTGTGTGGTTTTGTGTGTAAGTGGTTACCTTCGTGTATAAGGTGTAAAGCCACTTGTGTAATCTAAGTTAGAAGTAGGTCTTAGGAATTGAGGTGGGAAATCTCACTCGATAGGAAGGCGGGATACTTTCGGATGTGGAGGTGCCTTCGAGGTGAGTGTAGGGTCTTTCCAGTGTAACGTCCTCAATTGTAAGCTACTCATAATTTAGAAAATTTGGGTGTGAAATCCTAAGCACGGTGCTTAGGTAGTGGAGTTGGCATTGAGGCCGAATCACTATTAAATAATTGTGTTTGCATTGTCTCTTTTGAGTTTGCTTAATTTCCTTACTTATTGCTTACGCATTGAATATTAGAATTGTGAATTGCCTAAGTTGCAAGAAATGATTAAAAATGGAATTAAGCGATAAGATTTAGTTAATATACTATTCACCCCCCTCTAGTGTGTCCATTTCATCCAACAAGCCGCATGAACATTTTTCGCCCAAATAAGTTAGTCCGTGACAGACTGGTCGACCGGCAGAAGGCATTTCGACCTATCGATGCCTAGAATGGGTAGAATGCCTTCGATCGGTTGACTGACGATCGACCGAACCTGCGACCGGCAATCGGTAATGGGCAAAAATCCGTCCGTTGAGAAGAGGGGAGCTCTCTCTTCTCTTCATGGCTTATAAATAGGAAGCCATGAGAGCCTTCCTCTATGATATTGATCACTTCTAACCTCCTTGAGCCATCTTTTGATCAATTCTAAGCTCTCATTGAGCCAATCTTGTGAAAACCCTAGCTTGTACCAAAAACTTTGATCTTGCCTTCATTCCTTCATTGATTAACCATCAAAGGCATCAATAGGAAGCTAGGAATCTTGCTTTGGAGCTAAGTATTTTATTGTTTGATTTATTGCTCCATTTAGAGTTGTATTTTCTTGTTTATTTCTTTGTATTTGAGTTTGTGTTAGACCTAGAGTGTAGGTCTTGAAATTGGGTGGTAGCCTTGGTGTATGAGGTTTAAATTCATCATTGTAAACTTAGTTTACTAGGATTAGTTGAGTTGTCCCTTAGGTTGAGGTGTGAGAGTGCTCTCGGTAGGAAGGCGGGATACTTCCGGGTGTGGAAATACCTTCGGTTTGAGAGCGGAGACTTTTCGGTGTGTAGTTCTCTTTGTAAGGGAAACAATTATCTAGTAAAGTTTAGTTTGAAAATCCTAAGTGGGGTGCTTAGGTAGTGGAGTAGGCATTGGGGCCGAACCATTATAAATCTCATTGTGTTAGCATTGCTATCTTTGTTTGTGTTTAACTATTTTATTATTGCTCCTGCATTTAGTCGATAAATTGCAATTTGCCTAAGTAGTTCAAGAAACAATTAAAATAGAATTTAGGCTAATTGATTAGATAACACACTATTCACCCCCCCCTCTCTAGTGTGGCCATTTCATCAATATATTAATGGAATTTTTTAAATTTAAAATTTTTCAGGTTCAGGATAACAGCATCAGTGACGGCTTACCAGCTGTCATTCGTTAGTAGGTTGTTGTTGAAAGTGTATCGTAATGCCTAGGGCCACCGTTGTTGATTACCTATAGCGACAGCGCAACAACAAGCCTTCAGCTATGACGTTACCTCGGCCCTGTCGGTTGTCGCAGAAGCGACGGCCCTAATAATGATATCAGCGATAGCTGAAGAGACCGTCGCTGATATATAAACACCGACTTCCACCTTGTTCGCCGCTAAACTATTAGCGATACCCTTAGTTGCAACGATGTGTTGCAACGAATTCTACCATATGTGAAGGTCGTCACCAACGGATTTAGTCGTCGGTGAAGCCTGTATATTTAGTAGTGCAAGTAAGTTACTTGCTAAGTAAATACAGAACAATTCACAATAGTAGCACAATAATTTTATAGTGGTTCGGTTTGTAACCAAGTCTAAATCCATTGCCTAAGCTCCTCACTTAGTATTTCAATCACAATCCACTATATAAATATTTTCCTCCTAAGAGGATACACTAAGTCTTTATTTCTCAACCTTGACGGTGCCTCTACCTCTGCATAAAGGAATAACAAATACACTTGCACCACAAAACTAGGTGTGTGCGGTACACCTTTCAACCAAACAATAAATTTAACAAGAAAAGTAAATATAAAAACAAGTGAAAGAGAGATCAAAGATGTGCAAACACTAATGGATCTCCTCCTCGTCACCTCTTATCCTTTCAAGACATCAAATGATGAAAACTAAGTGCTTGGATAGCCTAAAGAGTGAAAGAAAGATTGAGAGTTAAGGTTTTAAATCTAAAAGGTTTGCTCAATCTAAAAATATAGACTCAATGAAACATTAAGAGACTCAAGAACATGAAAACAAGGCTATAGATAAGAGTGGCAAACGGGTGTGAGAAAAAGAGCTTATAATATAATGAATTGGTTTAGATTGATCTAAACAGGGTGATTGTTTATTATGATTTTTTTTTCTATTCAATATAAAATTACAAAGAACATATTTACACAAAATTCTTAGTTTTTTTAATTTTCGACCTCTACAAGCAATATCAACAATGTCATGAGCTTGGACTTTTGTTGCTCACATAAAAATATCTCTTTCCATGTCCTCAAATACAACCCATAAAGGCTTGCCCATTTTTTCTTCATAAAACTTTGTGAGGGTTTCATGAAGTCTTAGTAATTCTTTCACTTCCAAGATAAATTCTCCTGCTTGTGCTTCATGAAAAGCAATAGCAGGTTGAGGAATCATAACCCTAATGATATTGATATAATATCATGAATGACTCTTCTATCTCGCGTGATTGGGATAAAGTAAGGGATAAAAAAATAACAAGAAGAAGAAAAATATAATTGAACAACCGTACAAGTATTTTCATGTGTTGCATACGACTCTGCAATGGAATTTATTTTATTCTTCTATTCTTTTATATCAAAAAGGAAAGAGAATCTCATATGATTGATTAATTCATTTACCACCATCCTTTCATGGGAGTAAAAAAAATACTATGATGGTTTCGTTGCTTTATATTTATATGTTTATCTCGTCTATGATTTAGCAATCCCAAAGTTCCTTTATGATACGATCAAATAAGGAAAGGTGGTCTCTTTTTTTCCATACTCTTTCATGATATGAATCTCAGAAATAGACTTGCACCCCCGACAGATAAATATATTTATGTGACGCTGAAATGTACCCTTGACAAATAAAATAAAAAATTAACAAATCAAAAATAACCTTTGTTTCATAAAATATATTTGTCGATCTCATCGATCGTATATCGTTCGAAGTTTGGTCGACCAACATTCGGTCGAAAACCTATTGAAACTTTTTGACCATATTTCAAATGATGTTTGGTTGAACTTCGATTGGCCAACATTCTACTGAACTTCGGTTGAAATTGATACTGACTATTTTAATTGAATTTTGTTGGCACGATTCGGTTTGGGGTTTGGTTTTGATTTTTAAAGGATGGAACACAAAGGATCATTATATTTGACGCCATAAAGATTTATACAACCAAAATCTAAAGTCAACCTATTTCTTGATATACCTTGGCTCCGAGCTAGTGACGTTTTCATCGATACTTTGTTCTTGAATTTCAAAAGCGAGCTTTGCACACATATCGTTCTTTGTCTTGAAATATATACTTTATAAATTATTATAAATATGTTAATTATCATCAAAAATAAGATTGTAACCAAGATTAAAAATATTAGGCCAATAATACTACGATTGTAGAATCAATGGTGGTCTCTTGTTTAGAATTTTGTCAACTAATTGCTAGACCATTTGAGGTAAATATAAATCCATACGTTGACTTAGGGTCTATTTGGATACTGTTCATTAAGGGGAAGGGGAGGGAAGATGAGGGGATGAAAGGGTAATGGAGGGTCAAAATTAACCTTGTTTGGATATACTTTACTAAGGGGAAGTGAAGGAAAAAGTTAATTTTATTTGGATGTACCTTGTAAGGGGAAAGAAGAATAATGAAATATATTTTATTTAATAGATAATTATACACTTTTTATTTTTGTGTTATATATATGTTTTATTTTTTTACCATTAATGTTCCTATAGATATTAGGACTTTTTTTTTCTTTGCTCGACTACAAATATTAGGATTATGCAGAAGAAACTATGAGAAAAAAATTGAGAACGAGAGCATGTACAGAACCTGCAAATTCCAATTAATATGAAAAAGAAAATCCAAAAATTCATAAAAATTTGCATATGCAAAGTTTCATAACCAAGTTACTCAACCGACCATAAAAATGAAAGATTCATAGACTTCACAGTCTCCTATTTTATCGTTTGTATTCAATAAGGATGGGAAGAGATCATTAGGATTTAACGAAATCTTTAAATTTATTAAGATAATAAGGGAAATTTCGTAAATTTATTTTGAATAACTTTTTTTATAATTTTATTCACCCTCGTTCAACCACAAATTGGGATTGAAAGAAAATTAAAATTTGGATGAGAACCAAGATAAATAATTCCTTCCAATCTTTTTGTCTTTCATTCAAATTATAAAATCAAACACGAAGAATTTCTCCCCTCAATTAAACTTACAAAAAATTTCAGCTCACAATTCTCTTTCCTTCCTCTCCTTTAACCTCAATCCAAAATAGAATTATCCACGTCAAAATAAGATCATCCCTCTCAAATAAAAATGTGACCACACCTACTCGTGTAATCCTCAAGGTTTGTCCCATTGGCCCAGGATTTCAACCTTTTAACACAATTTGTGTTTTGATGATAAAATGTTAATGTTAGTTGAAAATAAATTTTAGTTTTGTTGCAAGTTGGTACCTAAGAACTCAAGAATTTGATAAAAAAATGCTTCCAAAGAAAAAGTAATGAATTGAATATCCTAGAATATATTTTTTTAATAGATATTTATAAAGTATTTTTTTTATTTAATAAAAATAAAAAATCATAATAGATAATCATACTAGGGATTAAATCCTAGATCTCTAAACAACTTACAACATGTTGTCACCAACTGTGCTACAAATATTTATAGAATAATTACCTAAATATATCTTAAACTATGCATTTTGTCTCATTTGTGATCAATTCTAAAATATTATCAAATTATATTCCGAACTTTGACATTTATCTCAATTACATCATTTCGTCAACTCTCCATCAGCAACACTATTAAGGCGATGACGTGGCGCTCTAATGTGGATAAAAATAATATTTTTTATTTAAAAACTATAAAAAATCACTTTAATTATATTAAATAATATTTTTAATTTATATTAAAGAATCACTCCGAGTCATGTCAAGGGTGAACATGGAGTGATTTTCTAATATAAAATATAAAATGATATTTATATTTTTTATATGATTTTTTATATTTTTTAAATAAAAAAATATTATTTTAATCCACGTCAGAGTGCCACATCATCACCTTAACGGTGTTGCTGACGGAGAGTTGACGAGATAATGTAATTGAGACAAATGTCAAAGTTCGAAATACAATTTGATAATATTTTAAAATTGACCACAAATAAGACAAAGTGCATAGTTTAAAATATATTTAGGTAATTACCCATATTTATATGTAATCTCTTAGGACCCGTTTGGTACCTTGTATAAGTCTCATGTATAGTATTAGGATAATACTATACGTACAGTGTTTGAGAAAAGTATTAACAAATACTTACACTAAAAATAGTACATCATAAATTGACATAAAGTATATTAGTAATACACTCTCAAAGCTATTCATTAGTCTGCACTAAATTTTTTAATATTTTGAATACTTATTTTATTTCCGATCAAAAATTAAAAAATATTAAAAATATTAAAAAATATTTTAAAAAAATATTTTTAATTTATGAAGTAGTTTTAATAATAAAATATATTATATAAATTTTATAATATATTATATTATTATAATATATTACATATAATATAATACTATAGTGTATATTATTATATATTATATTATATTACATAAAATCCTGCTATGGAAAATTTGTTCTGGACGCCTTCATAGTTCATATGTTGTAGTTCCAGTAATGATCATTTTTTATGCAAAGAGGGTAAAACTCTTCTCAATTTGTAAACTTCCTCTTTTTCTCCAGGAGAAGAATTGATCTATTGCATAGCAATTCTGGATTCAATAAAAAAATTTGAACCAATTTTGATTAAATCAAGCTAAGTACAAACTATAACTAAATGCAAGCAAATCCGACCAATCGAATCAACCAAATAAACCAAAATCAAATCTTACAATTAAGTCAAATTAAGTTTAAAATAAAATTTCTAACAGACTAAAATAATTTGTGCATATATAGACCAAATAAAAAATGAATGTTAATTAAACCAAAAATACTAACTCACTTAAATCGAGCCTAATTAATTCATTAAAGATAATTTATGCCTAATTATCAATTTGGTTAATAACCAAGTGGCACTTATTGGTATTTAGCATAATGGACACGTGTGTGGGTTTTCAGATATTTGGATTGCACCGTCAAGGCCTCAATCTACCATCTCCAGGCCCAACTTGATGTGAAGTATTCATGTGGACTGGTCAATGCTCGTTTTTCTTCCGTCAGATTCAGATTCGAACAAGCAACCCAAGAAGCATTATTTTAATTTCTACATCTTGCCCTTTGATCGGTTGAAAGTTGCAATTTTTTTTTTTTTTAAAAAAAAGAAACACACCTATCAGGTTAGGTTGTATCATGTTCATGAGTAGAGAAGACCGAGAGGATCTTTGACCGTGCACTGCTCGCCAGGGAGACAGCATACCACCATGTTCCACCGGGTGAGCAAAACTTTTATTAGAAATGGTCACACTTACATCAGCGTTTACGGGAACTATTACATCATTAGTTTTAAGATTGAATACATCATTAGAAAACTTATGGTAAACATTATTCAAAACATTTGAATGCAGTTTAAAAGATAGCAGCTTTGGTGATCCAACCATATAGCAATAGTTTAAGAAACATATCCCGTTAATTGTAGTTGTAGTAGATTCTTCATAGCAGCTCCAATTCATAGTAGTGTCAGGGGCAATCTCCGTATCAGTTAATCCAGCCTTAGCAAGATAATGGGCCATCATGTTGTCTTCTCTTCTAATGTAGCATCAACTAGAGACTTCAGTTTTCTCAACTAGAGAAACATATCTGCCACAAGAGATTTAACATACCAGGGAGGTTTCAAAGACCGGTTTAGAATATCAATAGCAAGCTTGAAGTCTGAAAAGATTTTCAGATACTTGATGTTAATGAGATCAGCTTTTAAAAGGCAATTCCAAATTACCTCAAGTTCAACCGGCAGACTATTATAAGAGAATCAGTTGTAGTACACTCTCATGACTTCTGTCTTGTTATCCTTCAATATGGTGAAGCTCATACCTGATTTCTTTATTTGATCAACCCAAGCAACATCACAATAAATCCAATATTTGTTATTATTGTCTGCTAAGTAATCAGCATCACCGTTGGCAAGTAATAAATTGGTTTTGAGATACCCCAAACTTTTATTAGTAGCCTGATTAGGTTCATTCACATCCTCCCTCTTGCTCTGCATAACAACATGAGTACAATGGCATTTCTTAAGCTGGTAACAATTATTTAGTTCAGATAGGACCTTGATGACCAATGAATTATGCCCAAAGCATTTACCCCTAAAACGCATCTCATTTCTGTTCTTCCAGAGGCACCAAAGGCATATTGCAATGCAACTGATTAAATAAAGTTTCTTTTCCTTATCGAGGAGATAACCTTCATCTATCCATTTGCCCTGATGCCAAAGACCTTTAAGAGCAAACTTACAGCCTAGAATGCCTTCCAAAGCAGTCCAAAGTCTATTGGCATAAGCACATTTAAAATATATATGTTCGACATTATCCATCCCTTTATTGCACACAAAACAGTAATGTTCAGGAATGTTGCTCCTCTTAGAGAGTAAACACGAAGTAGGGAGCTTACCATGAATCAATTTCCAAATAAAAATTTTGATCTTTAAAAGAACTTTTAAGTTCCATAATCACCTCCGGTCAAAAGGGATATCAGAAGCTTTTACATCATTCTTTTTTCAGAAAATTATAAGCAATTTTGCAATTGAATTTCTCTTTACTGTTATATGCCCAAATCCATTTATCTAAACACCAACTTCTAGGAATGTGAATCTGCATAATGGATTTGGCAAGCTCCTCTCCAAATACTTGCTTTATTAAGACCAAGTTTCATTCTTTGTCATTAATAGGGTCACTAACTTTATGAATTTCATTGACCTTCTCCATATTAATAAAGGTAGACCATCTTTCTAGAGGGATATACTCAATCCAAGAGTCACTCCATATATTGGTCTTACACCCATTACTAATACATTTCTCTAGACCCTCTCTAAGCATGAACATAGTTGTGAAAATACCCTTGTCTGCCCAATTTTTGTACTTTTCATAGTCCTCAGTCCAGAAATATCCAAAAATATCCTCTGGCTAGCTTTTCATAACCTTTCACTACACCATCATTAATCCAGGTACTAGCAGGAGTGTGCATAGGTATAGAGTTTATCACTGAATTAACACTACTAGAAAAATGGGCATCAGCAACGGCTGATGCCGTTGCTGAGCCATTGCTGAAGAGCATCAGCAACGGCCGAGCCGTTGCAATGGAGCCGTGGCAGAAAATTGCGTTGCTGATAACTTAGCAACGGATCTGCAACGGTCGCTCGGGCCGTTGCTAACAATATTATCAACAACGGTTTTGCCACGGACCCGGAGCCGTTGCTGATAACATTAATAGCAATGGCCGCTGAGTCCGTAGCAACGCCGTTAGTAAAATCTCATCGCTAAGCCGTTGCTGTAGGTCATCAGCAACGACTTTCGATACACTTTTAGCAACGGCTTTCCCACGGACGGCCGTGGGAAAGCCGTTGCTGATGATGTGAACCTGGTAACGAAAAAATTTAAAATTTAAAATTTCCATTGATACATTGATACATTATCTGATACATAACTCACACACCCATACACTCATACACACATTCATTCACACATCACAAATACACCAAGATATACATCAAAACAATTATATTTATATTGATAATTATCCACGATAGTATAAAAACTATTCAAATGCAAAATTGAAGTATCAATATCCAAACAAAATAAATTAAACAAGTCCAATATCTCAGTAACAAAGTCAATATAAAAAAAATCTCACGATGATGATGGAGGATGATCTGGATCATATGGCGGGGTCTGGAGTGCTTGAGTGTACACCGGCGTGGACTGACTCGAGGACGATGGATTAGATGATGCCGAAGAGATGCCTGCTTCGAGATGACCTGACATGTTGCGTAGCATAGCTTGTATATCCGCCATCATCTGACTCTGGCGCTCCATTATCTCAGTCTGACGCGTGACCGTGTCCTCTAGAGTCCTTATTCTGCTACTATGATCATAACTGGATCTAGAGGTGGACGGCCGCTCACCAGCGACCGGAGGGGTCGGTGCCCCAAGTGGCCCTAGTACGGCTCGCGCATGACCACTATCTGCGAAGCCATATACGCGGCCATGGTCCTAGCCACCTGCGGCCTCGACCCACGTTGCTGCGTCAAAGTCCTCGGGGGTACCCCCGCACTGCACCACCGTCTGGCTGTAGGTCTCCTACTCGAGTTTGATTTTTTGTTTAATATTTATCATAAAACTTAAATTATAAATATATAATGAATAATTAGAACAAATATATAGTTACCAAATGTATGTAGTGCGGTTGTCGATGTACTCCCCCGTCCCATGTGCTCGACGGTGAGTCCGCTCAAACACCGCCATCGGGGAGGGTCGCTGGACAGTCCCGTCATTCGACACCGTCGTCTACATTTACAAAACAAATACATTAATTAGTACATATAGTAACAAATAAAATATATAATTAAAAGATATACTTACCATACGGTTCGCGTGCATTGCAAATGCAACAGAGCCGTCGGTGTGACGCCCTGCTCCCCCCGACATGCGATTTCTAGCCGCATTCCGAGAAACCTCCTGCCATCGATCCGTCGACCATATTCCCACGACTTGGTCCCATATATCCGGAGTAATCCAATCGGGGCCGTATCCCCGAGTCTCCGTGATGTTAGTGGTCCCAGCTCGGGCCATCGCCTGGGACCGAGCCTGCCCCAGCTGCCCGTTGTACCTTGCCCGGGAAATAGCCTCCCAGGCAGCGTAAATGAAGGGCCTTTGGTCCTCGGCCCATGTATAGCGAGCCTGCAAAATAATAATATCAGTACCAATATTAATCATCATGCATGTAAAAAAAAAATAATACGTGCCTCAAACTCGCGCCATAACATGTCGACGTGCTCGCTAGGCACGTGAGACCACGTAGGCCATACCCCGTGCATGTATCGTCGAATAGTAGAAGAAATGCTCCTCGGCACTTCTTCTTGCTCGAACCTGCACAACAAAAATAAATTTTAATATTATATTATGATAAAATGAATTTGTAATGATTCATAATTCATGATATATTACCGCTCCCCAATCACGCTAATCAATCTACGTGACTCTGTGGCTGGTGGAGGCTGCCACCTGTTCGGCCCGCGTGGCCGCCTGCGTCTGGATGTACTAGCCTCGACAGTATCATCGACATGAGGATCAGCAACAGGAGGATCAGCAGCATGAGTAAGTGCTGGAGTCTCACCGATCGGAGACTCCGAAGCTCTCCTGCGTCGATAACCACGACCAGACATATCTGTCGAACAGACATATAATCGGATTATTGTATAAATAGTAGAGATATATTTAATAAAATATATACTTTACAATTATTCCTCATCATCTGAATAATAGTCTTCGAATTCTTCCTCTTCTTCCTCTTCTTCATCTTCTTCATCTCCAGCTTTCTCAATTTCATGATCGATCGTCATCATCAGCATATTCAACTTCGAATTGAATTGACGTTGTGTCTGCATCCTTGAGTATTGGAATAATACGATCTACAGCAGGAGGATCATCTTCTTGATAGAAACCATGTGTCATATCAGGTATCAACTCATTTTCTCCTACTATCGAATCAATTTTTCCTCTACCTTTTGTCTTACAGACTACACGCCAATCTGCTCTATCTTTATTTCGAGCCGGATACTTCGCGTAATATACTTGTTCGGCTTGTGATGCCAATATAAAAGGCTCATTTGCTGCCAATTTCGATTTGTAATTAACCTCAACAAGTTTGTATTTTGGATGAACTTTCATGCCCCTTTCTGTTGTATCGAACCAATGACATCTAAATAGGATCACTGATTTTAAGCCGAAGTAGTGCAACTCTATCACTTCTTCCACCAGTCCATAAAAATCTATATCACATTCAACATAGGTTGTCCCTTTCACGCAGACCCCAGCATTCATCGTCTTCTTTGTAAATGAATATTCAACCGTGTGAAATTTATACCCATTAACAAAATATCCGCTATAGCACGACACAAGTCGCGACGGTCCACTAACAAACTCAAATATTCTTTCATCTATTTCAGCTCTGTGATCTTTGCTGTAAGTTTGAATCCAAGTAGGGAAATCACGATTCCGTAATCTCTCCAATTCTTCATCGTTGTGAATAGAGTAATTTTGCACCATCTCAATGTCAAATATTTCAATGAATGGTTCAATCTCTGGACAATTGAGTAATACATACAAGTGTGCCAAATGATACTCTTCATCGCTTAAGTGTCGAGATGGACGAGAACCAAAAGCACGACCAGAGTGACAAAATATATTTAAACGTCCATCTGAATGTCGAACACCCCCGTCGCCGTTACGTGGAAGACGATCAAATCTTGCCTGTACTGTCGATTCAAAGTAAAATGAGCAGAATGTTGAAATTTCTTGGATGATATACGATTCAGATATTGATCCTTCAACAGCTGCGGTGTTCTTTACTTTTTTTCTTCAGACGATTCATGTATCTTTCAAATAAGTACATCCACCGATATTGAACGGGGCCACCAACTCGTGCCTTGTATGCCAAGTGTATCGGTAGAAGCTCCATCGAGTCAAAAAATGCAAGAGGGAAAAACTGCTCCAGCTTGCATATGATTTCAACAATATTATTTTCAAGTGTTGACATATCTTCGACTCGAAGGACATTTGCACAGATGTTTCTAAAAAACATACTTAATTCAGTCAACGGACCCCAAATATTATCAGGTAGAAGATCTCGAAATGCGATCGGAAGTAATCTCTGCATGAATACATGACAATCATGGCTCTTCATCCCTGATATTTTGCAATCATCGACGTTCACACATCGAGATAAGTTTGAAGCATATCCATCGGGTAATCTGAGTTCTTTTACCCGTTGACAAACATCTTTGATCTGTTGTTTATTTAACACATATAGGGCCTTCGGTTTCAGATATCGTCCGTTGACCTCTTGTAACTCCAACTCTGGTCTTTTACAAAGTATTTTCATATCATGTCGGGCTTTGACATTATCTTTAGTTTTTTTGGAAATATCCATCAAAGTGTTGAAAATATTATCAAACACATTTTTTTCAATGTGCATGACATCTAAATTATGTCGAATCAATAATGAACTCCAATAGGGCAATTCCCAAAAGATATTTTTTTTCACCCAGTTATGTGTTTGGCCAAAACCTGACACTCTTTCATTGCGACCAAATACTACATCTGGAAGTGCTGAAACACGTGCTAACATTTGTTTACCAGACAACATCGGTGGTGGCCCATCTCTTTCGACTCTACCCTTAGTAAATTTATTACGATTCCTTCGATAATTCTCCGATTCAGCATATCATCTGGGCGCGTATCGGAGAACAAGAGAGATGTTGCCGAAATTTAGAATAATTAGATAACAGTTAAAATAAAAACGCAAGTGCAGTACAAATAACTATATTCCCAAATTGTCCAATCAGGGACAATTCAAGAATTGTACGTCGTATAAAAGATCATCTACTTCTTTTACACGAACATACAATCCCCGAACGGATCTAAGGTTTTGCTAAATCATATCCGACTCATCGATGCGTACGTGAAACATATCAACTCGTCGGATGGATGATTATTTTCTAAATGTTTCGAGACAGTTCGAGTCCATATTGGACGATTCCGGCGCGCGCCCGAAGTGGACGATTCCGGCGCGCGTCCGAAGTGGACAATTCCGAAATTAATCTAAACCCTAATAATTAATCTAACAAATTAAACAATTAATCTAAATAATTAAATAAATAATTAATTAACAATTAATTAACAATTAAAAAACAATTAAAAAATATATATTAATCTACAAATTCCGGCGCCGGAGTCAGGTGGACTCCGGCGCCGGCGTACAGTGGCCGGACACACTGTCCGGCCACTGTACAAGGTCCGGCGGCGGCCATCGGCCGACCGCCGCCAGCCGAAACCCTATTTTTAGGGTTTCGGTCGGATTTCCCGCCGGCCGCAACGGGAAGAGACGGCCGGCCGGCGAGGTATACCTGACAATGTCGGCAGCAGCGGGAGGAGGAAGAGGCGTCGTCGGCGTCGGCAGTGGCGGCGAGAGGCGGGAGCAGGACGCGGAGGCGGCGGCGGCGGCGGCAGCAACGGGAGGAAGAAGGGTCGGGCGCGACCGCGTGCCCTATATAAACTTATCAGCAACGGCTCACTCGCCCGTTAGAAAGCCGTTGCTAATAGGTTATCATCAGCAACGGCTCACTTGTCCGTTAGAAAGCCGTTGCTAATAAGTTATCATCAACAACGGCTCACTTGTCCGTTAGAAAGCCATTGCTAGTAAGTTATCATCAACAACGGCTCACTTGTCCGTTAGAAAGCCGTTGCGGATAATTAAAATAATCCGCAACGGCTTGCGTGTCCGTTAGAACGCCGTTGCAGATACAACATATCTGCAACGGCTCGGGCGGTCGTAAGAATGCCGTTGCAAATAGCAACGGCTTGAGCGGCCGTTGCTGATAGCCGTTGCTGAAGACTCAATTTCTAGTAGTGTAAGAAGGACAATCTTACCAGCTTGTGATACATTCTTACTTGCCCAACAGTCTAGTTTATTTTCTGCTTTGGTAATCATATGTCTTTGGGTATTAATAGGGGTTCTGCCTTTGTCAATGTAGGCACCACGATACTTCAATGGAAGGGGGCTTTCTTTAATACCAAGTAGTTCGCAAATAGCATCTTTTTTAACTTTAGGATAGGCACCTGGGAAGAAGCACTCAGAGTTGCTAAAATTTATCTTCTGATTAGTGTAGAGACCATATAGATTCATCACTTCTTTGATGTAACTGCAAGATTTTTTACAACATTTGACCATGAGTATTATATCATCTGCAAATAAGAGGTGACATAGAGTCAAACTCTTGTATTTGAAAGCCTTAATATGACCTATGTGCACCTCCCTTTCAATTAGAAGTGATAAGAGTTCCTGCACAATAATAAATAAGTATGGGGACAAAGGGTCCCTTGCCTAACCCCCTTAAAGCTCCTAAAGGTTTTTGAGTGCGCACCATTGGTACAACACTTGAAGTTTGCCTAACCCCCTTAAAGCTCCTAAAGGTTTTTGAGTGCACACCATTGATACAACACTTAAAGTTTGCAAAATTCAGGCAAGTCATGAACCAGCAAATTAGTCTATCAGGCAAATTCATAAACTGACATATCTGCTTAGTGGTCATCTAGCTTACCCTATCAAAAGCCTTCTCAAGGTCAAGCTTTATGATAAAATATGGATGCTTCCTTTTGGATTTACCTATTATACTGACAATTTCAGTAAGAAGGATTACATTATCATGCATATTCATCTTTTCAACAAAAGATGTTTGCTCTTTCGAGATAAATGTGCTAATCCATGGTCAGGTTCTATTAACAATAACCTTAGAGATTATCTTGTAGGCCACATTGCAGAGTGCAATTGGCCTATAATCGTTTATTCCTTTAGGATTATCTCCTTTTGGAATGAATATCAAGTTGGTTTGACCCAATAAATCAGACAGCTTGCTTTCATTAAAGAATACTTTGACTGCTTTCATATAAGAGTCTTTGATTACATCCTAAAAATTCAGATAAAACTCCAAACTATATCCATCAGGCCCAGGTGTTTTTCCTTTGCCTAAGTTATTCATTGCAGCCATAATTTCCTGCTTTGAGAACATCCGAGTGAGACTGCTATGACTATCTTTTGATACTTTTTTCCATTTCAAGAGTTTCAAGTCATCCCAACTGACAAAGTTCTGATCAATGCTATCTTATTTCCAAAGATCCATGTACTAATTTTCATATGTTTGAACAATGTGACTAGCTAGTTTCAGTTAATTCCTTTCCATTCTCAATAATCATCATAATGGTGTTTTTCCTTTTTTTGAATTTGGCAAGATTGTGAAAATACTTTATGTTCTTGTCATTCATCTCCACCCATCTTGTTCTGGCTTTTATCCACCACTTAATGTGTAGTTGCCTATTGAGTGTCATGGCTTTGTTAGATAAGCATTGAATGTTTTCAATTTCAGCATCAGATGTCAAGCCCTGCTCATCAGCAGTTTCAAGAATCTCAAGTTCACCTAGAGTATCTTTTAGTCTCTTTTCTAAACAACCAAAGCAACTTTTACTCCATGTTTTAAGTTCTTTACCCAGGCTGCCCAAACAGTTCATGAAGTATTTAGTTTTATCCCTCTGTATAACATTTCTACCCTAGTTTTATTTTGTCAGCTGAGCGATATACTCACTCTCAAGCCAATAAAGCTCAAAGATGAACCTTCTTTCTCTATTTATTGGGTTATTATTGCATCTGGAGTCAAGTATTATGAGCCTATGATCTGAGGCAAGCTTTTTCAAATGATAAATAATTGCTCTATTATACTTTGAAAGCCACATTCCATTTGCATACATTCTGTCAAGCCTGGCCATGATTCTTTTGTCCCCATGTGAATTTATAGCCAGTAAAATCAAGGTCAATTAGTACAGCTTCAAATTTCAACTCTTTGAATGTTTTCATGGCATTACCAAAGCTGATATTCCTTCCACCTCTATTGTCCTCTTGGCTTTCTATGCAATTGAAATCCCCCATAAGCAACCAAGGTGTATTCTCAGTGTGGATATATTTCAAGAACTGCCATAACAATTTCCTTTCATTAGCATCATTGCTTGCATATATCCTAGTTAGCAACCATGGACTTCTGCCCTTGAAACTAACTGCTATATGAATTGTCTGATTGCATTTAAACAACAATTTGGCCTCCATGACCTCAATCATCCAAACAATAATAATACCCTTAGATCTCCCTGTGGGCGAAGAGACGACACTAGAGGCGGTGTGAATAGTGTGTTTACTAATTCAATTAGCCTAAATTCCAATTTAATCGTTTCTTGATTAGTTTAGGTGATTTGCAATTTGATGATTGAATGCGGAAGCGATAAATGATAAGACAATTAAAACAAGCAATAAAACAATGCTAACACGAGTAATTTATAGTGGTTCAGCCCAATGCCTACTCCACTACCTAAGCACGCCGCTTAGGATTTCCAAACTAATTTTACTAGATTAATTTATGTTTCCCTTACACACGAGGACTTTTCACCGAAGAGACGCACTCTCAACCTAAGGTACTTCCACACCCGGAAGTCACCGCCTTCTTATCGAGAGTCCTTTTCCACCTCAACCATAAGGGACAACTAAACTAATCTTAGCAACAACTACGTTTAATTACACCGGTGGATTTAAACCTCAAACACCAAGGCTACCACCAATTTCAAGACCTAACAACATGTCTTCTACAGACTCACAAATCAAACAATTTAAATAACAGTTAAAATACAATTGAAAAGAGCTTAAAATAAACCAAGAATTTGTGCTCTTTTGCAATCTTTCAACTCGTCAAGTAGTAGAGCTTGAATCAACACCCGAGTTGAGAAGCAGAGCTTGTGAGCTTGTAGAAGAACTCGACAAAAATCAGCGCGCGCTCCAAACAATCTCTTTGAGGGCTTTAATCTCCTTTTAGATGCTCAATAAAAATCTGTAGGAGTAAAGGAAAGTCCTTAAAAATTAGTAGAAGAGGTATCAGCAGGTCGGTCGACCGATGGGTCGACTGCCTGAGCTACTGCACATTTTGGGCCCGATCGACCGAAGTAGCTCTGCTACTTTTTACCTTCATTCGGTCTACCGCTCGGTCGACCGAACCTAGGCTGAAGTTTATTTCTTCCGCCTATTTCTTCTGCGCTTCATTTTTGGGTTCCGGCTTTCAACGACCATCAACTTGGAGAGCTTTCAAGTGATCTTTGAGCCCATCCAATACGTCTTTGGTGCACGCGTCGCTCTTCAAGAAGTTTCCGCGATGAACCCAAGCGCGACGATCAATGTCCTTCCGATTTTCGATTTTTCTGATTTTTCCGATCAAGGACATCGAACGCTAATTGATATGGAACTTGAAAGATATTCTCAATGAAATCATTAGTCCCATGTTTGTTGTCATCAAAACCATCAAAATTGAGATTAAGGCTAAGGTTGAAATCCTAAAGCCAACAATCTCCCCCTTTTTGATGATGACAAACATCCTTAAGAAAATATATAATCATTAAAGCACAAGGATATCAACTAAGGGATTTCTCCCCCTATCAACATGCATATTTATATGATTAAACTCCCCCTATCTATATGCATGGATTTCCTATATTTTCCTCCCATTTACTTATAATTTTCTCCCCAATTATACCTATACTCTTCTCCATATTTCTCCCCTTTTATACCTATACTCTTCTCCCCCTTTTGACATCAATCAAAAAGGGCAAGAAAGGACAATCTAGTCAAAGGGATGAAACACAATTATTTTTTCATGAAGTTGAGACTTCAAATATTATTTTCATGAAACATAAAAATCTCAACCAAAGGGATGAAAAACAAATGTTTAACTTAGCATGGTTTCATTTGAAATAAGCATGAAAACTATGAAAATGCTATGTCTAAATTTTGCTATCTACTCATGTTTTCTCATATTTAGGCATCTAGATATCAAACATGAGATAATGTAAGTCTATGAATTAAGTTTGGGATTAAGATGAAATTTTTAATTCACTTTGTTGACTTAGGTCAACCTATACCTTAAGTTTTCATAAATCAAACTTTTAGATCTAAAATAATATCATATCTTTAACAAATATTTTTGAAACCAATTCTTTTGGATGAAATTTTTTGATATCAATTATTGAATGGTCATTTGACATGCATGAATAAAGTTTAAACTCAAAAGAATTTTCAAATACCGTTTTTCATCCTATATTATTTTCAAATAAACAAATGGATCCTAGCTATCATCCAAAATATCAAAATCATTCCAAGAAATAATTTTACTCATGAAATTGAGTGAATGATATTAGAAATGGAATCCAAATGGTGTACATGAGTTTTTATTGAAATTTTTGAAGAAAAATCAAAGTATCGGAAAGATTTGCGTTTCAAGAATGATGATACTTTGTGTTTTGAAATCCAACTTCAAAAATTCACTTTAAATCCGATTCTTGATGAAACTTTTTGAAATTTTTACTGATAAAACTAGATTTTTCAGTGAATGTGTAGTTTCAAGAATCATCTAAAAAAGATTTCTCTATATTTTTCTAGAAATAACTGAAATTAATACAAATTGTTGGTTGAAATGATATTTTTGTAATTTTCAGTTATTCTTAAAACTTGTTCAATTTTTATTCAAACTTTCATGACACCACATAATGGTCATGTAAAGAGTATATGTCAAGTTCGGAATGAAAATTATGTCCTTAAGTCAAGATATCAACCTAGCATGGTTTCATTCAAAACTAAACTAGTTTTTATGAAACTTGCTAAGTTTCAATCTTAACATTTACTCATGATTTTTCAACTTTAAACATATGGATACTTAACATGAGTAAATCTAAACATGTTTCTCAAATATGGATCATAAATGAGACCTTTAAGTCAACTTGTTGACTTGGGTCAACTAGGTTCAAAAGAGGTAATCATGAATTAACCTCTATTGTCATTTTATCCATATCCATATGAATTTTTCATTCTAAGTGCATGAAAACTTGTCATACTATTCCTAAACATGTTTATGAGTTTTGGGCTTAAAATAAAGTGACCAAGTCGATTTATTGACTTGGGTCAAACTTTTCAAGCTTAAGTCCTCTAAGGTGAATTAGTTGTCACTTTATTCATCTTGACATGAGTTTTCAATCTTAAGCACATGACAACTAATCATTAACATACCTAAATATGTTTATAAAGTTTGGACCTAAAATGAGATGACCAAGTCGATTTATTGACTTGAGTCCATCTTTTCAAGCCTAAGTCCCTTAAAGTGAGATACCAATTGTATTTGTTCATCTAGACATGAATTTTCAAGTTTTAAATATCTAGACTCATGTGATATGTGTATCTAAACATATTTATCAAATTTTTAACTTAAAATGAAGTCTCTAAAGAAGAATTTTAACCTAGTTCGATTTTATAAATATCATGATATCATGAAATGACCTAAGTTATCAAGATTTTTCCTACTCATGAAATTTCATACATATATCATGCAACATCAATCATGAGTATAGAGACATCATTCAACATGAAAATTCAATTATTTTTCAAAGATTTTTGCAAAATAAAATTCATACATTTTTTTTGAAAATTTGCCCAACTTTTTATATTTTCTATTGGTTGAAAACCAAAAGCCACAATTAGCCTACGATTTAAAACCGCATGGTCGCTTAGGCCTATTTCATGCCACTTAGGTCTCCGAGGAGACCGAAGATCGAAAAATCAAAAATTATTTTCAAAAGAAATCTATTACAAGAGCAGGGAAAATAATTAATTTTAAGCATGTATCATAACTCCAACTTAAATAAAACAAGCAAAAGTAAGGAGATGATACCAAAATGTACCTAGATGCCACTTTCTATATATATGGCATCATGATGTTTTGAAGTTGTAACCAAAGGATGAATGTTCACTTAGGTCCATGGTCAACTTCAACTCTTCACTTCTTTCTACCCTTGTGTAGTGGCTCCCCCTACAAAAGAGCATGAGATCTTTGGTACCCAAATGACTTTGGGTCCTTGGGGGTTAGAGGGCTTAGGTACCCAAAGTGTCTTCACAACACTTGGGTTCATTTTGAATGCGCAATCATATATAGCATGCCCAAATACACCACAACAAAAACAATGTCTATGAAACTTTTTATTTTCCCTATGGACATGTGATTTATCACCAGAATGCTTGATATGTGAGCTATGAAGAGAATAAACATTCTTATGCGAAACATTTTTCTTTTGAGCATGAGGTTTGATGTTAGAATGCTTGATATGAGAAGCATGATGAGCATAAGCATTCTTGAAAGAGACATTTGTATTTCGAGAATTCTTAGAAGAAAAATTGCTAGATAGATTATTTACTTTCTTAATTAATAAAATAACCTCACTTTTCAAATCACTCATTGATCTTTGAATAGCATGCATTTGAGTTTTTAACATGCTATTTTCATTTTTTAAAGTTTCATTTTTATGTTTCAAATCATTAACTTCTAGAGTTAATGTATCATGGCATGGATCAATCATGCTAGTTTTCAATTTTTTATTTTCACTCTTCAACTCATGTACATTATTGACAAGCTTCAAGTTTTCTTTCTTGATTTTTCTATTTTCCTTATTTGATTTCATGAGCATGGCATACATCTTCTTTGATTCTTCTAATAGCTCATCATAAGACATTCATAAAGAATTAGAGCTATTATCATCACTATCACTATTAAGATTTTTAACATGACTAGAAGTGGAAGATTGTACCTCATTGTTATCATTCATCAGGCATTCTTTTGAGATGGCTTCATAGTCATGAAGAGAGGATGCTTCACTTGAGTAGGATGATGTGGAAGCATTTGACCTCTTCTTTGCCTTGTTCTTCATGGTAGGGCAATTCTTCCTTACATGTCCTTTGTCTTGGCACAAGTGGCAAATTACCTTTCTCTTCCGGCTTTTAGATTTGCTTCTTTGACTGGAAGCACTATGTGCATCAAAAATGAGATTAGTAGTAGGTGAGTAACCATTGTCATCACCACCTTCATCGAAAGTAGTAATCTCTTCAGTCTTGGCATAATCATATAGCATTTTTAGAGTTGCCCAAATATCGGAAGCCGAAGTGCAATGCATGACTTTTTCAAAGATGTTATTTTCTAAGGAACAATATAAGCAATTTGTTGCCTTAGCATTTAGTTCAAACCTATTAATTTGTTCTTGTGTCCATGCATCCATTTTTTCCTTAGGTTCTACATATTTTATCTTTACCATGTTGAATACACCTAAACCTTGAGTCTTTAGAAATGTGTACATCCTAGATTTTCATAGACCAAAGTTTGATTCATCGAACCTAGGGGGTGAAGACGCTACACTTTCTAGAGTCATTTCTAGATCAAGACGAATTGTAGAAGGGATGGTGAAATCACAATCTACGACCCGCTCTGATACCAAATGTGGGCGAAATGACGACACTAGAGAGGGGGTGAATAGTGTGTTTACTAAATCAATTAGCCTAAATTCTAATTTAATCGTTTCTTGATTAGTTTAGGCGATTTGCAATTTGATGATTGAATGCGGAAGCGATAAATGATAAGACAATTAAAACAAGCAATAAAGCAATGCTAACACGAGTAATTTATAGCGGTCCGGCCCCAATGCCTACTCCAATACCTAAGCACCCCGCTTAGGACTTCCAAGCTAGTTTTAATAGATTAATTTACGTTTCCCTTACACACGAGGACTTTTCACCGAAGAGACGCACTCTCGACCTAAGGCACTTCCACACCCGGAAGTCACCGCCTTCTTATCGAGAGTCCTCTTCCTCCTCAATCCTAAGGGACAACTAAACTAATCTTAGCAACAACTACGTTTAATTACACCGGTGAATTTAAACCTCAAACACCAAGGCTACCACCAATTTTAAGACCTAACAGTAGGTCTTCTACAGACTCACAAATCAAACAATTTAAATAACAGTTAAAATACAATTGAAAAAAGCTTACAATAAACCAAGAATTTATGCTCTTTTGCAATCCTTCAATCCTTCAACTCGTCAAGTAGTAGAGCTTGAATCAACACCCGAGTTGAGAAGCAGAGCTTGTGCGCTTGTAGAAGAACTCGACAGAAATCAGCGCGCGCTCCAAACAATCTCTTTGAAGGCTTTAATCTCCTTTTAAATGCTCAATAAAAATCTGTAGGAGTAAAGGAAGGTCCTTAAAAATGAGTAGAAGAGATATATTTATACCTTACGAAGAAACGGCAGCTTCAACAGATAGAAAACTATACGTTACAGGCCGCCGGTCGAATGGTCGGTCGATCGACCGTTTGATCGGTCCTTCGACCGCTGCAATTCTCCCTGTGGTCGGTCGACCGCCCAGTCGCAAAAACATCTGTCCCGATCTTCGGTCGACCCGTCGGTCGACCGACGTGATCTGCATCTTCGGGTATCAGCAAGTCGATCGACAGACGGGTCGACCGCCCGAGCTACTGCTCATTTTGGGCTTCCATCGGTCAACCGCCCAGTCAACCAAAGTAGCTCTGCTACTTTTTACCTTCATTCGGTCAACCGCTCGGTCGACCGAACCTAGGCTGAAGTTTATTTCTTCAGCCTATTTCTTCCGCACTTCGTTTTCGGGTTCCGGCTTTCAATGACCATCAACTTGGAGAGCTTTCAAGTGATCTTTGAGCCCGTCCAATATGTCTTTGGTGCACACGTCGCTTTTTGAGAAGTTTCCATGACGAACCCGAGCACGATGATCAATGTCCTTCCGATTTTTTATTTCTCCAATTTTTTCGATCGAGGACATCGAATGCTAATTGATATGGAACCTGAAAGATATTCTTAATGAAGTCATTAGTCCCATGTTTGTTATCATCAAAACCGAGATTAAGGCTAAGGTTGAAAACCTAAAGCCAACACTCCCATCTCCTGGCTTGTATAGACCATTCCATTTAGAACCAATTTTTTTTAAACATTTCTTAGAGCTATCATCATCCAGGCGTGTTTCAATCAGCACAATCAAGTCAGGCCTATTCTCTTTAATCATAAATTGCAAGTAGTCCCAGCATTTGGCTTTCAGACCACCTCTTATATTTCAGGAAATTAACTTCATTCTAAAGAAACTATGTTTTTCCCCTTGCAATTCTCAGGAGGGGGGTCTCCATCTGGTTCAAGAAATCCATCAATGTAGAACTTCTTTTTCTTAGCTTTATTCTGTTTTAGGTTGAGTGGAAAACATTCTATATGGATAGTTTGTGATAAAGCTTTTCTTGGTTTCCCACTGCCACTATTGGAGCTACATATGAAGTCTTCCTCCATGTTTTTCATATGGCAATGTTTCAGAATTCTTTATTTTACTGACAGCAATAGCAAATGTGTTTGTTAACTTTCTCTAGTAACTTTCCAAGCTCTTCTCTATATCAACCTGTATCAAGATTGGTTCAGCTTTCACAGCTTTGAATACAAACTCTTTGCTAGTGTGATTGCTGCTGGCAATCTCCATGAAGGTTTCTTTTACCTCCATTTTACTTTTCACTCAGGGCCAGGGCCAAAAGTAGAGGCTTTTGCTGGAGTATGCAAAGACTTAACAGAAGCAATTGTAACATGAATAGGTGTTGGCTTTAGGTTTTCAACCTTAGTCTTAATCTCGATTTTGATGGTTTTGATGATAACAAATATGAGACTAATGATTTCATTGAGAATATCCTCAGGTTCCATATCAGTAACGTTCGATGTCCTTGGTTGGAAAAATCAAAGAAATCAGAAATCGTAAGAACATTGATCGTCCCGCTCGGGTTCGTCGCGAAAATCTCTCAAAGATCCACGTGTGTGACAAAGACGTATTGGACGAGCTCAAGGATCACATGAAAGCTCTCCAAGTTGATGCACGTTGAAAGTCGGAACCCGAAAATGAAGCGCGGAAGAAAAAGGCTGAAGAAATCAATCTCAACCTAGGTTCGGTCGACCAGATTGTCGACCGACTGTAGGTAAAAAAGGTGCAGTAGACATTCGATCGACCCATCGGTCGATCGAAACTTAGGGAAGAAAATGCAGTAGCTACCTCGATGGACCGGGCGGTCAATCGATTGAAGCCCAAATTGGGCAGTAGCTCGGGAGGTCGCCGACTTGCGTTTGCTAAAGATGCGAGATCGCGATTGTCGACCGATGGGTTGACCGAAGGGCAGATCGGTAGATTTGTGTCTGGGTGGTCGACCCGTCGGTCGACCGACCATAGGAAAAAAGGAAGCGGTCGAATGATCGGTCGACCGACCATTCGATCGACAGCCTGCAACCGATAGAAATCTACAAGTTGAGCTATCGTTTCTTCACGAGGGTATAAATACACCCTCATATACTTCATTCAATCTTCTTCCTTGATTCTTACAGAAATTATTGAGCCATCAAAGGGAAGATCCAAGCCTTCCAAACGATCAATGCTTGCACCCTGTTTCTTTTCGCGACAATCTTTTTCAAGCGCAAAAGTTGGGCTCAACTCGGGTGTTGATTCAAGCTCTACTACTTGATGAGTTGAAGGCGCCAAAGGCTTGCAACAGAGCTCTTTCTATTGGTTTTATTCTTAGCTCTTTTGATTGTAATTTTACCTGTTATTTGAACTATTTTTATTTGTGTGTGTGAAGATTAGGTGTTTGGTCTTGAGTGTATAAGTGATTACTTGGTTTTAGGTGTAAAGCCACTTTTGTAAACTTAGTGTTTACTAGGATTAGTTTAGTTGTCCCTTAGGGTTGAGGTGGAAGAGGACTCTCGATAAGAAGACGGTGACTTCCGGGTGTGGAAGTGCCTTAGGTCGAGAGTGCGTCTCTTCGGTGAAAAGTCCTCTGTGTAAGGGAAATCGAATTAATCTAGTAAAACTAGTTTGGAAATCCTAAGTGGGGTGCTTAGGTAGTGGAGTAGGCATTGGGGCCGAACCACTATAAATTATTGTGTTTGCATTGATTGATTGATTGCTTCGATTGATTAATCATTTATCGCTTCCGCATCCAATCGTTAAATTTCAAATTGTCTAAACAAATTAAGTAAATGATTAAATTAGGATTTAGGCTAATTATTTAGTAAACACACTATTCACCCCCCTTCTAGTGTCGCCATTTCGATCACATTTGGTATCAGAGCAGGTTCGTAGCTTGAGATTTCACCATCTCGTCTACACCTAGTCTCCATCTAGAAATGGCTCTAGAGAGCGTAGCGTCTTCTCCTCCTAGGTTCGATGACTCGAATTTTGGTCTTTGGAAGTATAGGATGTACAACTATTTAAAGACTAAAGGTTTTGGAGTCTTTAACATGCTACATTGGGAATTCATTAAATCTAAGGTTGACATGCATGCTTGGAGTGAATTAGATAAAAAAATATTTAAGTATAATGGAGATGCCATGAATTATATTCTTTGCACATTACCAAATGACATCTTAGAAAAAGTCATGCATTGTTCTTCGGTTTTTGATTTATGGGCCTCGTTAAATGTTTTATATGATTATGCCAAAATCGAAGAAATTGACACTTTTGATGAAGGTGGTGATGACAATGGTCACACACCTACTACTAATCTTGGTTTTGATGCTCATAGCTCTTCTAGTCTAAGAAGTAGCACCAAGAGCGGAAAAAGAAGAGTAATCTGTGATGCTTGCAAAGATAAGGGGCATGTGAAGAAAAATTGCCCAAGCATGAAGAACAAAGCAAGGAAGAGGTCAAGTGCTTCCACCTCCACCTCTCACACATTTGAAACACCCTCTAGAAATGACTATGAAGCTACCTCAAAAGTTTGCCTCATGAGTACCAATGATGAGGTATACTCCCTCCCTTCTAGTCATAATAATGAAAATGTTAGTACTGGCTCTTCTAATTCTCATGATATGCAATATGATGAGTTAGTAAGCAAATATAAGATAATGTACACCTTGCTTACTAAAAAGGATAAGGAAAATAAGATGCTAAAGAAAGAAAATGTAATGTTTAATTCTCATGTGCATGAATTAAAGCTAGAAAATGAGAAATTGAAGTCTAACTCATTTGATTTATACCATGATAGATTGAAGTTTGAGCTTAAGGACTTAAAGCTTGAAAATAAAAATTTAAAATTTGAGAATTCAAAAATAGTAAGTGAGAACAATATATTGAAATCTCAACTATATGCCATGCATAAGTCAATTGAAGTTTTGTAAGATGAGATTTTGGTTTTGAACAAGGAAGTACATAATTTGAGAAACGCAACTTCCTTCAAGAAAAATGGAAAGAAAAATATTTCCTTCAAAAATGCCTATGATCATCATAAATCTCATGCTATGCATTCTAATGCAAAATCTCATGCTATGCATCCTAATGCAAAATCTCATGTTAAGCATTGCACTTTTACACCTCAAATTTAAAAGAAAAATATTTCAATTAAGAATGCTCATGACCATCATCCTTTTCATGTCAAGCATTCTAAGGATAAATCTCATGTCCATAACAAAAACAAAAAGAAATTTAATGGACATTGCTTTTGTTGTGGTGTATTTGGGCATGCCATCTATGATTGCGCATTAAAAAGAAATCCAAGTGTTGCTAGGACACCTTGGATTCATAAGCCCTCTAACCCCCAAGGACCCAAAGCTATTTGGGCACTAAAGGAATCATGCTCTTTCGTAGGGGGAGGAACCACACAAGGGTAAAGAAATTGAAGGATTGAAGTTGACCTTAGATCTTAATGAGAAATCTCCAAGAGGTTGCAACTTCAAATCACCTTGATGCCTTAGGTAAAGTTGGGATCAAAACTATTCCGGTATCATCTCCTATATCCCTTAGCTTTATCTAAGTTGGAGTTATGATACATGCTTAAAATTGATTGATTTTCCCGTTCTTAATATATTTCAAAAACATTTTTTATTTTTTATTTTCCGGTCTCTTCGGAGACCCAAGTGGCCTGTAATGGGCCTAAGCGACCTTGCGGTTCTAAATCATAGGCACATTATGGCCTTTCGGTTTTCAACCAATAGGAAGGGTTGGAGATCTTATGTTTCAAAATTTTATATTTTGAGATCTCTTGATTCATTTTGTTATCATGAATAATTTCTTTGAAAATGAATCCATGCTATTTAGTGAAGTTGAAGTTGATAAATGATACTTGGCTTTTCTCTTCACTATTTAGTTTAATAGCTTGCATGTAGATTTGATTTGATTTTCTATTTATAAAGTATACTTGCAAGTTATATTAAAATGGAAGGCTAATTGGAATGAAAAAATTAGTTTGGCTAAATTATCATGAATAGGGTATAACTTTGATAAATTTAAAATCTTAGTGTTATACCTCAATGTTTAAGCTTAAACGATGTCTCTATACTCATGATTAGATTTGCATGTTAACACACATGAATTCTCATGAGTAGGTAGAATATTAGCACTTAGGCAAATTTCATCAAATGAAACTTGCTCTAGGTTGATACTTGCTACTAGAGACATTTCTTTAAGACCAAACTAGTTAAACTTGTCTAGGGACCTTATGCCTCAAATGGTTCACATCTTGATCCCTTAGATTCATTATGATATCATGTAAATTTTTCTTTAAATGAATCTCTACTATCTAGCATAGGTTAAAGCGTTTAATGAAACTTTGCATTAAACCTTGCTATTTAGTTTGTTAGCTTGCTAGTAGTCATAATTATTTCATTATGATTCTAATGATGTCTACTTGCAAGTTGTGAATGTAAATGAAGGTTATGCTATCTAAACAGAAAATGAAAAATGAAATGAAAAATTGGGCAAATTTTTAAGAAGAATATATGAATTTAATTTTGCAAAAACCTTAGTATAGTAATTGAATATTCATGCTTAAATGATTTCTCTATGCTCATGATTGATTATGCATGATAGATATATGTAATTTCATGAGTAGGAAAATATTTTGACAACATAGACAATTTCATAATATCTTGTTTGAATGAAACTTGCTCTAGATTAAAACTCATTTTAGAGACTTCATTTTAAGTTAAAAATGAAATGAACATGTTTAGATACACATATCACATGAGTCTAGGTATCTAAAATTGAAAAATCATGTCTAGATGAACAATGTGATATCTATATCACTTTAGGGGACTTAAACTTGAAAAGGTTTGACCCAAGTCAATAAATTGACTTGGACACTTGATTTTAAGTTCAAAACTTCATAAACATGTTTAGGAATAGGTATAACATGTTTCCAAGCATTTAGAATGGAAAATTCATATGGATATGGATAAAATGACAATAGATGTTATTTCATGATTACCTCTTCCGAACCTAGTTGACCCAAGTCAACAAGTTAACTTAAAGGTCTCATTTATGATTCATATTTGAGAAACATGTTTAGATTTACTCATGTTAAGTATCCATAGGTTTAAATTTGAAAAATCATGAGTAAATGTTAAGATTGAAACTTAGCAAGTTTCATAAAAACTAGTTTAGTTTTGAATGAAACCATGCTAGGTTGATATCTTGACTTAAGGACATAATTTTCATTCCGAACTTGACATATACTCTTTACATGACCATCATGTGGTGTCATGAAAGTTTGAATGAAAATTGAACAAGTTTTAAGAATAATTGAAAATTACAAAAATATCATTTCAACCTACAATTTGTATTAAGTTCAGTTATTTCTTGGAAAATATAGAGAAATATTTTTTAGATGATTCTTGAAACTACATATTCACTAAAAAATCTAATTTTATCAGTAAAAATTTCAAAAAGTTTTGTCAAGAATCTAATTTATAATGGAATTTTGAAGTTGGATTTCGAAAACACAAAGTATCCCTTATATGAAATATCAATCTTTTCGATACTTTGATTTTTCTTCGAAAACTTCATATAGAAACTCATGTACACCATTTGGATTCCATTTCTAATATCATTCACATAATTTCTTGAGTAAAATCATTCCTAGAAATGATTTTGATATTTTGGATGATAGCTAGGATACATTTGTTTACATGAAATCAATATAGGATGAAAAATGAACTTTGATTTTTAAATTTATCTTGAGTTCAAACTTGATACATGCATTTCAAATGACCATTCAATAATTGGTATCAAAAATTTTCATCCAAAAATTGGTTTCAAAAATATTTGTCAAAAATATGACTCTGTATAAACTGATTTTTGAAAACTTTAAGCATAGGCTAACCTAAGTCAACAAAGTGAATTAAAAATTTCATCTTCAGCCCAAACTTGATTCGTAGACTTACATTATCTCATGTTTAATGTCTCGATGGGTAGATAGCAAAACTTGAGACTTAGCACCTTCATGTTTTCATGCTTATTTCAAATGAAAATGTGCTATGTTCATATTTAGATCAAATGACATTAGTTTCACTTCAAACTTAATACATGAGTTAAATGACCATATCTTGGTAGTTTGAAAGTTTGAATGAAATCTAAAAATGTCATGAAAAACACATGAATACATTGATACATGAGTGCATACATGATTGAGTGTTGAATTGTATTTATCATTCTTTTATCATATATGTCTTTGTTTCATATCAAATTACTTATTTTCCATCCCTTTGGTTGAGATTTTCATGTTTCATGAAAAATACTCCTTAGAGTCTCAACTAAAAAATAATTGTGTTTCATCCCTTTGACTAGATTGGCCTTTCTTGCCCTTTTTGATTGATGTCAAAAGGGGGAGAGAAGAGTTTAAGTAAAAAGAGGGATAAATGTATAGTTAAAATGGGGAGAAAAATATAGGTAAAGAGGAGGAAAATATAGGAAATCCATGCATATAGATAGGGGGAGTTTATTCTTATAGATATGCATGTTGATAGGGTGAGAAATCCCTTAGTTGATATCCTTGTGCTTTAATGATTATATATTTTCTTAACGATGTTTGTCATCATCAAAAAGGCGGAGATTATTGGCTTTAGGTTTTCAACCTTAGTCTTAATCTCGGTTTTGATGGTTTTGATGATAATAAACATGAGACTAATGATTTCATTGAGAATATCTTCAGGTTCTATATCAGTAGCGTTCGATGTCCTCGATCGGAAAAATGAGAGAAATCGGAAATCGGAAGGACATTGATCGTCGCGCTCGGGTTCGTCGCGGAAATCTCTCAAAGATTGACGTGTGCGACAAAGACGTATTGGACGAGCTCAAGGATCATATGAAAGCTCTCCAAGTTGATGCGCGTTGAAAGCCGGAACCCAAAAATAAAGCGCGGAAGAAAAAGGCTGAAGAAATCAATCTCAGCCTAGGTTCGGTCGACCGACCAGAAGAGACATTCGGTCGACCCATCGGTCGATCGAAACTTAGGGAAGAAAACGCAGCAGCTACGTCGCTCGACCGGGCGGTTGACCGATTGAAGCCCAAATTGGACAGTAGCTCGGGCGGTCGACCGACCTGCATTTGCTGAAGATGTGAGATCGCGACGGTCAACCGATGGGTCGACCATAGGGTGGACCGATAGATTTGCATCTGGGCAGTCAACCCGTTGGTCGACCGACCACAAGAAAAAAGGAAGCGATCGAATGATCGGTCAACCGACCATTCGGCGTAGAATTCACGCTAAATCGAGATAATTAACAGATAAAAATTGATGCCTAATGACAGCGTCGATTTAAATTCATCAAAATTAATCTAAATTACTATAGTGTGCTCAATTTTAATATCTTTAAATATTATAGCTAGCTGAATGACCTCAAAGAGTTCATGTACGAAGCCGACGACATTATGGACCTCTACCGAGCTGGCCAGGATGGGATCACCAACACTTTTGGAGGGTCGTTCGAAGGTACGCTTTTGTTTACCTTTCCGCTCATGCTTGGGTATTACTACTACAACTGGTACTAGTAGTAGTATGAGTATTCCATTCCGTTATCGTATTGGTACCGAAATCAGAAGCTTGAATAAAAGACTAGAGGCACTCCGTAACGGTGACTTCAGGCTTCAGCTAGCGGTGGTCAATCCAAAGGCTTCTCAAAGCGTAGTTAACAGAAAGTCTTTTCCAATTATTGACCCGGATATTATGGGTGCGAGCATCCATGATGGTACAATAAGTCTTGTTGAAATGTTGAATGATCGTACTAAACAGCGGTGCCGTGTTTTTGCTATTACGGGCATGGGAGGGATAGGGAAGACGACACTTGCTCAGAACATATTCAACGATCCAAGCTTTAAAGGAAAACATGACATTGCTATATGGTTGTGTGTATCACAAAAATTTTCTGAGATAAATTTGTTAAAGCAGATGATAAGATGCGCAGGGAAGGATCATGGGCATGCTGCAGAGAAAGCAGAACTAGCACCGATTCTTAGTAAGGCTGTGGAAGGAAAGAGTGTGTTTTTGGTGCTGGATGATGTATGGCAAGCAGATGTATGGGATAAGTTGGTTCTGTTGACTTCAGTTGCAGGTTGATAGCACTCGCACATACACACAAATGATAGAAGAGCAAAGGAGAAAGGAGACAAAGAAAGACTTGTATTGCAACCTCAAGAAGATGAATCAGAATACCAAAAGGATAGTAACGATTACAGCATTTAGAGCTTATATACAAGCTCAAGAAATCTAGATACTTCTATTGTTAAACTGTTGAACTAAAGCATCAAACTTAACTAGCTTAACAGCAGGTGTAACAACAGGGGTATTACACGTGGAATATTGAAATGACATTTACATATAGTAGGAAATGTAAAGCACTTCAATACTCCTCCTTGCTTTATATTTTCGTAACCCCTAGTTCATTTCTAAAACCAATAAACTTTTCAACTGACAGAGCTTTTGTGAAGATGTCAGCTAGCTGTGCATGAGAGTTACAAAATTTGATTTCAACAGAGCCTGCATTAACTAACTCTCTAATGAAATGGTGCCTTGTATCTATGTGCCTTGACTTTGATTGTTGTACTGGATTTTTTGACACAACAATCGCAGAAGAGTTATCACACCATACAATTGTAGCATCATGACTTATGTGCAATAAGTTGGTTCATAGTACTCTACTAAGCGAGGGAATCAGAAGAGTTCTAGTCACCACAAGAGATGAAAATGTTGCTAAGAAGATGGGAGCTGAGCACATCCACCGGGTCAACTTGCTCTCTCATGACCAAGGTTGGGAACTTCTGTGAAGGAGTTCATTATTGCAGGGAGAGGGTGAAATCCAAAGCCTACACTGCAACAAATCGGTTGAATTTTGACAGCAACTTATAAATAAATTTCGACGTATGCGAAAATAAATATTTACATATTGACGTGTGTGAAATGAGGACCGCTGAATTCTACGTATTAACGCTTGTGGAGGCGTCATCTACCGTCGAAAATTATGCCTCTAATCCGAACATTACATATTTATGTCAATATATTGACATCTTCACCGAGGTCAATATGTTGGACATATTGACGCCTGTGACGTCAATATCTGGCGTCAATATGGTTGCTATTTTATTTTTTATCAGTCAATATAGTCAATATTGTAGCCATATTGACTCCAATGAAGGGCGTCAATATGCCATATAATTTCTTTTTAAAAAAAAATCAAATTCAGACATCATGCCGGCCATATAATAATAATAATTATTTTAAAATCAAATCTGATGCTTAGCTCCGAGCCCTCCCCGCTCGCGCCATCCCCTCCCGCCAATGAGGATGACGCCCAGCCCTGTGAGCCATCATCCTTGTTATGCTTGAGAGGAATAGCTTCCTCCTCTCGACCCTATCGACGAGCAGGATGGCGAGCAAGATGAACGCGGTCTTGACGACGCCGACGCCGATGGTGGCGAGGAACTGCTAGTTCTTGGTCACTAGATCGGCCTTCTTGAAGATCCGAGGGCTGTAGAGGACGACAGCCTCGATCCGATGGCGTGCTGGAAGAAGTGGATGTCAATGGCGGCCGTGAGAACACGTCGCACCGTCGGGGCCGGCTGCAGCAATAGGTCCCTCCACACGCCCTCGTCGCGGTGCTTTCTCGACGCCTGCACCACGTCACCGTCGCACGCCTTGTCGATCCTCACGGTGGTCTTGATTTCCTCCAGCTGCCGCTCCGCCTCCTCCTTGCTATTCGTCAAGCGGCGGAGCATGTCCGCCGCGTCCGAAGGATGAACGAGTCGTAGGACGCGGTGGAGACGTCCCAGTGGAGGCTGACGAACAAGTCGCTGGTGAGGAAACACCAGCTGCCTTTCTTCTTCCACAGGACG
The DNA here is from genome assembly GCA_034359265.1 of Canna indica. Taxonomy (NCBI): domain Eukaryota; kingdom Viridiplantae; phylum Streptophyta; class Magnoliopsida; order Zingiberales; family Cannaceae; genus Canna; species Canna indica. The sequence continues at coordinate 53,160,438 of CP136891.1, read as the reverse complement.
TGGGAGCGCGTCTTCGAGGTGTTCGACGGAGTGCCGCTCTCGGCCTTGACGGAGAGGGATGCGGTGAGATTTCTCATTCCGAGAAGAAGAAGAAGTAGTAGTAGAAGAAGAGGAGGCGATGAGATTAATTTTACAGACGTCAGCTTGCCTGGGAAATCTCCAATCGTGAGATTTTTTTTTTCAAGAAAAAGGAGCAAGAGGCGAGAAATCTCCCGCCTCCTGCCTGGGCGGGCGAGCGCGCGTGGCGCACTCGCCCGCTTACCCACATTCGGCACCAGATCAACAGGCGCCAAATTTTTTTTTGGCGTCTGCTGTGGCGTTTCGACGTTTGAGAGAGACGTCAAAAAATTTTGATGTCTGAGATAGACGTCAAAATTTTTTGACGTCTGCTCTCAGGCGTCGAAATTTATAGTATTAAAATACTTTAATACTATACATTTCGATGCTTTTAATAAGCGTCGAAAAATTGACGTTCGAACAGACGTCGAAAAATTTCGACATCTGTTCTCAGACGTCGAAACGTCACAGCAGACAAAAAAAAAATTCGACATCTTTGAGTTGACATCAGAACAGGCGTCGAAAGATTTCGACGTTTGTTCTCAGGCGTCGAAAGATTTCGACGTCTGTTCTCAGGCATCGAAAGATTTCGACGTCTGTTCTCAGACGTCGAAACGCCACAGCATATGAAATTTTTTTTTGACTTCTTTAAATTGTTGTCAAAACAGGTGTCGAAAAATTTCGACGTCTGTTATCAAGCGTCGAAAAAATTTCGACGCCTTTAAGAGACGTCAAAATTTTTTGTATTAAAATATTTTAATTACTTTACATTTCGACGCTTGTAATAAGCGTTGAAAATTTAACGTCGATATATAAGGATTTTGTTGTAGTGCTAGAAAGTGTGGGGCTTCAAATTGTTCAAAAATGCAAGGGTCTTCCTCTAGCAATCAAGACGTTGGGAGGGGTTTTGAGAAAAGGTTCTGAAGAATAGTGCTTGGAATTTGAGCGAACTTCCCGAAGAACTTAGAGGTGCACTTTATTTGAGTTACGAGGATTTCCCATCTCACCTAAAGCCGTGCTTCCTTTACTTTGCTCTTTTTCCCGAGGATTATAACTTCAGAATGGAGTGGCTTGTTAGATTCTGGGTTGCAGAGGGATTTGTAGAAAAGGACGGTGATAACATGCTTGAAGAGACAGGCATTGAGAACTACGAAGAGTTAATAAGGAGGCATCATACAAGTTGACAGTATATCTTCAAAATATTGTACTATGCATGATTTATTGCGATCCCTTGCTGTGTTTCTAGTAGAGTATGAATGCTTTTATGGAGATGGAGGGGACACAAAATTGTCAGCAAAGCAAAAGCTTCACCATCTATCATTACGAGAAAAAGAACAAGCATCAGAAGTAGTAATTCCTGAATCTGTGTTAGAGCAAAACTGCTTGAGGACTTTGATAATTCTACAGAGCCCCAAAAATGATTCGTTTCTAAGACTCCGACATCTACGCGTGTTGCTTCTTCAAGGAACGGAAATAGAAAGCATCCCAGATTCCATTGGAAATTTAATTCATTTGAGATACTTAAATCTAAGCTACACCAGAATCTCCAAGCTTCCAGAAACCATTGTGCAACATATCAACCTACGAGTGTTAATACTCTTTTCATGCACGAATTTGGCTAGTCTTCCCTATCGCATTACCCGATTGCATAATTTGAGGTGCCTTGATATTGGTGAGACATGTTTGGAACATTTACCTCAAGGCATCTGTCAACTGCAACAGTTAAAATGAATTATTTGGGTTCGTAATCAGCGACCAAGACCAAGACGATGTTGGTGAGAATGTGCAAGCTCGTGGATTGGAAGAGCTGAAATCGCTAAAGCTGGTCAGAATGCTTGCAATAAGAAAATTAGAGAGGCAATGCAAAAGTTAGAGAAGACATCTAATGTGACTTCTGTACTATCGGATAAACCCTGTCTTCGAGAATTAGCTCTTTCTTGCACTGAAAAAGCAGTTGAAGAGACATACTCTGAGGAGGAGATGATTCACATAGAACATGTATTTTCCAAGCTATGCCCACCATTGCGCTTGGATAAAGTTGACATCCATGATTACTTTGGTAGAGTACATCCAAGTTGGATGAAGTCATCATATTTGGGAACTTGTCTTCCTTACTTAACGGAGCTATGTCTGATCAATTGTGCATCATGCTTGCAGCTACCGCCGCTAGGCGAGTTACCGAATCTGCAAACTTTTTGGATTGAAGGTGCCGATTCGGTAGTGAGCATTGGGCCGAAATTTCTCGACAATGGAACTAGGGATATTGAGAATCATTCTGAAATACCAATTGCTTTTCTAAGCTTAATTTTTTTGGGATAAAAGATATGCCAAAGTGGGAGGAATGGTCGTTGTACCGAGAAGGGAAAGAAGTTGATTATGATGATAGCAGAGCCACAACAACTCTAAATAGTCTTTCGGCGCTGCCTCACCTCCAAAAATTGATTATTAAAAATTGTCCCAAGCTAAGAAGTCTTCCTCATGACCTCGATCAGGCTACCAAAATGAGATTTTTCACGATTTCTGAGGCCAAAGAGTTGAAAGTAATTGAGAACCTATCAAATTTGAGCGGACTATTGGAGGTCGTAAATAGCCCTTCGATAGAGAGGATTTCGAATCTTCGTGATGTTGACCTACTCTTCTTAGTTGAGTGTCCATCAGTAAGGTGTGTGGAGAATCTTGATGTGCTCAAACTCCTGAAGATGACGGATGAAGGCATGGATCAACTTCCAGAGTGGTTGTCGCCACTCTAGCACTGCGGCAAAACCATCATAACGACATTTTCTATTTAATTGCAAAATCCAAAAATGTTGGTGTAGTGGAGAGATGCCGAGAGGAAGGCGAGGATTGGCACATCGTCCAACAAATTTCTGATTTCCAAGTATACGCAGATACTGAGAAGGAATGGTTCCACGTGTTATACAATAACAAGCCCTTCTCATACGACACCAATTTCAGCGTGCCATTATGAGATATGGAAGGTTCCTATTAACATGTTAGTTTGTTGGGTTTTTTTTTGTGTTGATGTGTATGGTACATATTTTTTTAAAAAAAAATTAAAAGTTTTTTTTAAGCAAAGATAGTGTGTATTAGGGTTCAAATTTCAGACCTTTAGAAAACATATAAGGTGTTGCCATCAATGCTACTCATAGTTGGCTAAAATAAAAAAATCAAAAGCTGAGTGAAGAAAAAAGAAAGTGATATATTTATTTGTCTTCTTACAGATGTAATATTACAATATCAATAGAAGATTGTTTGAAGGTGTTGCCCGTGGACGTAGGCTGCTAAGCCGAACCACGTAAACCTTTCTTTTGTTTTGATCCTTATTTTGCTTTCTCTGTTGAAATGTTTCCCACACAATCTATTTATAGCTAAATATACATGTTCTAGATATAGGATTATTTGATGTTAATTTGCCATCTTATTCCAATTGCAACAAATCAGAATATATGGGCACTTTCTTGTTAATAATTTTGTCTAGTCATATATAATTAATTAAAAGTATAACAAAACATCCTCTTAATGTTTCATCATTGAAAACTTGCCGAACCAAATCACTTAGGCTTTCCGTGCCGGCCACAGAGCACTCGACTGTTTCACGAAGGTTTCAGAATCAATTTGGGCATGCAACAGACTTAATGAAGAAGGCGTTATTATTAAAATCGACTTCGCAAAAGCGTTCGACTCAATCCATTGGGACTTTCTCCTGTGCTCCGTGGAGGCCTGCGGATTCCCTCCGCGTTGGATTTCTTCTGCACACTCTTCAATTTTGGTTAACGGGAATGTGGGCACTACAACAAAATCGTTATATATCGGCATCAAATTTTCGACGCTTACTATAACCGTCGAATTGTAAAGCTATTAAAAAAATTTAATATGATAAATTTTGACGTTTCTTATAGGCGTCGAAAAAATTTCAACGCTTGAGAACAGATGTCGAAAAAAATTCGACGTCTGACAGTAGACGCCGAAAAAATTCGACGCATTCTGTAAGGAGGTGGCGAAACATTTTGGCGTCAGGTTGGCGTCAAAATGTTTCGGCGCCGGGATACCGACAACAGGTATCCACGGGTTGGCCCCGCCAACCTGTTAACGCGTGCCTGTTGGCGCGGGTAAGCGGGCAAGCGCGTGTTGGCGTGCTTGCCCAAGCAGGAGGCGGGAAATCTCCCACCTCCTGTTGCTTTTGTTTTTTTTAAAAAAAATAATTTTTCATTTTTTCAATATATTTTTTGTATTTATACATCTATCTTCTTAATTTCTTTTCCTTCATCTTCTTCTTCCTCATCAAGGTTTCTTTCTTCATCTATTTTTTCCTTTTATTTCTTTTCTATTCTTATTTATTTTTTCACTAATATTTTTTTCTTCTTTTTTATAGGTTATAAAATTCACTCAAGATATCAAATTTTTTACAAGATTATATTGGTAATTTTTTTAAACTTTTATTTATATCAAAGTTTTTAAAATTTTTACTGTTTTAATATATTTTTATTTTTTAGTTTTTGAGAATCACCATCACGCTGCTCGATTTCCGCCACGTGGCAGAAATCAAGTGGCAGTGGAATCACTGCCGCAGCGGAGATCCAGCGACACGGAGAGGCGCTGCTCTTATTCGGCCACATGCGAAAATGAAAATCCGTGTGTGGCGGAATTCAAAAAGGCGTGGATTACGCGCTAATCCCGCCCCTTCGGTTTCTGCCACGCGGCAAAAATCGAGCGGACACGAACTTGCGCTCGATCGATGTCTACCACGCGGCAGATACCAAGCGGACTTGCGCCTGCTCGATGTTCGCCACGCGATAGAGATCGAGCTGCACTATCCGCTCGCGCCTCAACTTCCTTTGCGAAGTGGAAGTCGAGCAGGCGCGATAACGCGCCTGCTCATTTTCTGCCGCATGCGGAATTGGGATTCCACGTGCGGCGGAAATCCATAATGGCCCGCCTTTTGGATTTCCTCTGCACACGGAATTCCAATTCCGTGTGCGACGGCTCCTCGGGTTCCGCTGCTTTGTAGTGGAATTCAATTATTTTTATTGTTTTTTTTTTAATTTCGACGCCTGGTGGTAGGCCTCGATATGTTCATATCGACGCCTACTCAGACTTCGAAATGTTCGTTCCATCTCTCATCATTTTCCACTCGCTTTCATTATTTTTATTGGCGCTAGTATGTCATTTTTTACTGTTGTTGACGTCAAAATGCTTTCTTGTTTTGACGTCGAAAAATAAGTGGTTTGTTGTAGTGGGCCCGCAGCTTCCGCCATTGTTGTGAAATTCAGCAAGACAATCCCTTGTCACCCTTTTTTTTCAACATTGCTATAGATTGTCTGTCCATACTTCTTGATCAAGCGGCTGCAAACAGTCTTATCCTAGGTCTTCTAAGGAGCAAGATTTTTGGGGGATTACTCATTCAATTTTTGTTGTCGATCTTGTTCTCCTGATCTCCTGCGATACCAATAGTATTCGCAATCTTCGGATTCTACTAAACTGCTTCGAGCAAGCTTCCGGGCTAAAGGTCAATTCGGAGAAGACTTGTTTGATTCACTCCCGCGGCGATCCTGACTTCTCCTTATCTCTTGCTGCAACATTTGACTGCTTCGTGGGCTCATTCCCCCTCTCGTATCTCAGCCTTCCGCTCCGCCTCGGCCCCCTTTGAGATCCGACTAGAACAAGGTGATCTCAAAGTTCGACGGCCGGCTCAATAATTGGGCTGGGAAGTTGTTATCTAGGGAGGGGCGATTAACGCTCATTAACAGCGTACTCTCGTCACAAGCGACCTACCCCTTCTCAATCTTCTCGGCCCCTTCATCGGCGATCAAGGCTATCGACCAACGTTGTCGCCGATTCTTCTGGATTGGTTCCTCAACCGCAAACATCCAAGGGAGATGCCTCGTGTGCTGGGATGTTTTGACTCACTCCAAAGAAGAAGGGGGACTCAAAATTCTCGATCTACATGCACATAATCAAGCTCGTCTGCTAAGCTAGATTTGGAGATTATTTAGGGCGCCTCTCCAGCCTTGGGGCAATGTGGTAGGCATCTTCCTAGCCGGCCAATCACCCTCGCTTGCTTGATGGCCATCCAACGATCTTTCCCCGGCGTGGAAGAATATTGCCAAGCTCCTGCCTCTCTTTGCTCCCTATATTTCCCTCTTGGTGGGAGAAGGAGTCAGCATCAGCCTCTGGAGAGCCCCTTGGTTGCAGGGATTGAGCCTTCAGCAAAAATACCCCGCTCTTTTCGAAGAAACAGAATTCCCTTTCATCTCTGTAAGCAAAGCTCGGATCCGGGACTTAAAAGGCACGTTCATTGGTTGGCGACTTTCTTTTCGTTCGTTCGTGCCATTTTCGGATGCCTCTCGACTCCTGACTAACCTTCACCTGATCTTCTATACCCATGGCGAAGACTCCTTACGTTGGAAGTGGTCACCTGGCGATGTTTTCTCTACTCGTTCTATCTACAGACTATTAACCTTTAAGGGTATTGCAAGTGTTTTCTTCCCCTTCCTTTGTTAGTGTAAACTTCCGCAGAATGTGTTAACTAATCTCATCGCCTAATTTCGGTTTTAATCATTTCTTGATTAGTTAGGCTAAGCACAATATTAATAGCAAGTGAAAGCAATAAACAGAAACAAAATATCAATGCTAACACAATGATTTATAGTGGTTCGGCCCTAATGCCTACTCCACTACCTAAGCACCCCGCTTATGATTTCCAAACTAGTTTTACTAGATTAATTAGTTTCCTTACAATGAGAACTTTACATCGGAAAGTCTCCGCTCTCAAACCGAAGGCACTTCCACACCCGGAAGTATCCCGTCTTCCTACCGAGAGCACTCTCCCACCTCAACCTAAGGGACAACTCAACTAATCCTAGTAAACTATGTTTACATCGGTGGATTTAAAACTCAAACACCAAGGCTACCACCCAATTTCAAGACCTACACTCTAGGTCTAACACAAACTCAAATACAAAGAAATAAACAAGAAAATACAACACTAAATGGAGCAATAAATCAAACAATAAAATACTTAGCTCCAAAATAAGATTCCTAGCTTCCTTTTCATGCCTTTGATGGTTAATCAAGAAGGAATGAAGGCAAGATCAAGGTTTTTGGCTCAAGCTAGGGTTTTCACAAGATTGGCTCAATGAAGGCTTAGAATTGATCAAAAGATGGCTCAAGGAGATTAGAGGTGTTCAACATTATGAAGGAAGGCTCTCATGGCTTCCTATTTATAAGCCATGAAGAGAAGAGAGAGCTCTCTCTTCTCAACGGGTGATTTTTTGCCCGTTACAGCCCGTCGATCGCTTGTCCGGTCGATCGTCGGTCGACCGACCAAGCGACCGCCCGAGCGACCGGAGCATTCTGCCCATTCTAGGCAATGTTCGATCAACCGATCGGTTAATCGAAATGCCGCCGGTCGACCAGTCGGTCGACCGAACCTAGGCAGGGCAGTTTGGTTAGGCTGGATTTTTTGCTCGTTTGGGTTCCATCTTTGCTAAGTCTACTTGTATAACATTTACTAACTTTAAGTCAATAACTTTAAAACATAAATGTTATATATGGATTACCCCCATTTGGATTTAATAAAAATATCTAAAAAATCAAAATCCTTAAGAATCAAAATCTAGTTTTTGGGGTCTAGTACAAATTTTCGGAAAACGGAAATTTTCTAATCTCCCGGGTCAAATATGGGTATGCTAAAGGCTTCCAAAAATTCCTTTAAAATACTTCGTTATCTAGTTTTTACCCAAGGAACAATTACCGCTATTTTTTGTGTCAAGAAAATGTCTTGGTTATATAGCCCTCCAAGGAGCTCCCTAGGATTAGTGAATTTCAGGGCAGATTTCAGGTTTTCATGTTTTGGGGTTCGGGTTTAGTTTTTGGGTTCTTTATATCATAAAGAAAATTACATCACATTCTAGACACCCTAAACCTAAACTCTAACTTCCCGAAGAATCCCGAGCGTCGACGAGCGTCCTTGCCAATTTCTTCGATTTTTCTGATCGGGGACGTCGAGCGCTAACCGACTTGGAACCTGAAAGATTTCTCAATGAAATATTAGTTCCATATTTTTTATCATCAAAACCGAGATTAAGACCAAGATAGAAAACCTTAGGCCAACTCTTCGAGGGAGAGGGCTTGTCGACACCATGATGGGATTGGACCTCCTTTGGGTGCTTAGGTAATTTCTTACCTTTAGCTTTCTGCTTGGTAACAATCTTAGGAGGAGGGGGAAGGGGAGGAGCAGCCGAGGCTGAAGCCTGGAAGACTACTTCAAGATGCTTCACCATATCCACAATGGAGGAACGGGAAGGAGAAGATTTAGGGTTTCCTTGGGAAGTCGTGAGAAAGGCTGGGAGAGAATGAGGCATCTCACGACGGGGACATATATAAGGTTATTAGAAACTGCTGATAAGTGAATCGGGTAACGGGTCGGGTTGACAACCGGATCCGTAATCACACTTGGGGTCACCACCGAAACCGTGGCATCCTTGCTCGTGTCCATGAGATCAGCCCCTCTCGGCACCTACGTCATCATCTTCCTTAATAGGAGGACGCTTCGGTAGGGGTGATCGCTGGCGTTGACGCCAATTTTGGACGAGCACGCATGGACCACAAACCGATTCCGATGGATTAGGTGAAGGAGCCCGATCATTGAGATTAGGGGAAGCCAAAGCTTTATCTGTTGTCATAGGAAAGGTGGTGGTAAAGGGTAATACGGGGGAGGGATAGGTTGATGGTGAAGTATTCGAAGATTGGATCTTAGGACATTCCGACATAAATTGGCGATCAGGCCACAATGTAAATCTGAAATTAATGCATTGAAAACCATCTAAATTCGATCACCAATGCTCGAATCAGATCATGGGGAGCATGTAAAGCCAACATACCAAAAGTGTTTGCTTTCAACTAAAGCAAAGGGATTGCTTTCCTAATTTATCCCATTAATCTTTGTACTTTAACGTATTTCAATTTAACCTAGAAATTTTTCTCCTAACTCTAAATCAATATTTTTAGCTCACAATATTATTTTGTCATAAAAAAACCATAGCTAAGCTCGGGATGGGCTTATAATCCAATAAACTCAAGGGAATGGAAACATTAGCCAGTTTGAATCCTATCTGAACTCAATTTAATTAATAGGGTCAAGTTTAGGTAGTACTTGGTTTGATATATGTTAAAAGTTAAGAGTTGTGCTTAAATAATTCTAACAAGATGCGTTTGCTTTTGCAATATATTTGTTGAATAGATTTTCTATTAAACAAATAATTTATGCATTTCCTTATGTAGTCCTATTTTGGTCCCTTAAACGATGTATACTTCTTCCCCCTTCCTTGTCTTAGTAACTTAGAACTTTTTTTAAAAAAGTGCAAGATTCAAATTCCACCATTATTCAGCTTTTTTTATTTTTGAAAAAGATGCTTATATTTCATTCAAGAGTGTTGAAGGAGAATATTGAGTGAATACCCACACTAGAAGGGGGGGTTGAATAATGTTGGGTGACTTTTAATCCTATTTCAATTTCTTTTAATTCAATTCCAACTTCAACCGAAAGTAAGTGTAACTAAATGATGTTCGTTGGCAAGTATGAAACACAGTTATAAGCAATCACACAAGGTAATGCAAACTCAATAGATTATAGTGGTTTGACCAATCGCCTACTCCACTACCTTGGCACCACACCAAGGATTTCTAACCAAATCCTTTATAGACCTTGTGTTTCTCTTTGAATACAACCAATGACTCGGTTCACAACCCTTTGAGAACTCCTCACAACTATTCACCTAGGCAAAATACAATTCTACTAAGTAAACCCTAAGTATTTACACTAGCACACCTAGCAAGCTAATCAATCAAAAACAAGTTCAAGTAACTAGTAAAATTATAATAAAAATTAGCTAAAGAGTAAACCAAAACTAAGAGCTCTTTTCCCAACCTTCAATGCCTCCAACTCCACAAGATGTTGAGGTCGAATCGAAGCCGGAGTCGAGGGAAGATGTGCGCTTGAGAGAGATCGTCAATCGGAGAAGCAAGCACGAGCAAATCAAGCTTATAAGGCACAAATCACACTTTGGAAACTTATCTCAATGGTTAAGAGTATTTAATGAAGTTTGGTGAGGGGTATTTATAACCTCTCCCACGGAACGGCTCTTCAACGGGCATTTTTTCACCTGTTGGACGTCGACCGATCGCTTGCCAGTCGATCCTCGGTTGACCGACCGATCGACGACCCAGCAACCATTGGCGTTTTGCCCTTCTGCAACTATGTTCAGTCGATCTGATGGTCGACCGACTTGGTCGTGATTTAATTCCTCTGTTGTCCGATCGACCAATCGTTCGACCGAATTAGCCACTGCTAGATTTTGGCCTTGTTCGGTCGATCGATCGGTCGATCGAAGTAGCCACTGCTAGTTTTTGGCCTTGTTCGATCGACCGAACCTGGGCTGAAGCTGATTTTTACATTTGCTTTGTTACTCACTTTTTCATGGGTTTTGTTACCAAGTTTTGACTTGGATAACTTTACAAATAGGCTTGGGATGAGATCCTAGGAATATATTACATAGAATCTACTTAATCTACTTTCGAGCCTTTTTTGACGATTTTTGCAATTCTTCGAGCGAAGTTCGCGTGCTTATCGAACCTCAACCTGAACTCAAAACTTCACACATATTAAATACATGTTTGTTATCATCAAAATAGAGATCGAAACCTAGGGGGAACCCTTGGGCCAACAATCTTCCCCTTTTTGATGATGACAAACACAACATGAAATTATATATATATATATATATATAAAGGGAGACTCTAAGTATCATTTGTGAGTTTGAGTTAAGGCATGCGCAACTTAGTTCGCAACTTAATATATGCTCCCCCTATAAATATGCATATTATGCTTGTAACTCCCCATATCTATATGAATCATAAAACAAATGTGACCATATATTTTCTCCCCCTTTTGACATCAATCAAAAAGGGCAAGAACTAAGGCACTATTAATGAGTTCCAAGAGAACCAAGTATCATCTACCACTATAGTCCTTCCTATCAATGTAAACCTATAAAAGGCAAACATCGATAAGTCGCAAAGTCCCATTACAAGATAATACATAAGTGTGATGATACTTCATGAAATGCAATTTTTAAAAGACATATATATTTTGAATTTTCAACCACTTGGAAAAGCACAAATCCTTAATTGCATTCTTAAGTTTGTAAAGCTTTCTTCACTTAAGGGTTTCGTGAATATATCCGCAAGTTATTTGTCGGTGGATACAAATTCCACGGATATATTTTCCTTAGCTACATTATCTCTAAGAAAATGGTGCCTTAGATCGATGTGCTTGGTCCTAGAGTGTAAAATTGGATTTTTTGTTAAATTGATTGCACTAGTGTTATCATAATGTATGAGTATACATGAATACTTAAGTCCATAATCTAAAAGGGTTTGTTTCATCTAAAGGACTTGTGCACAACAACTAGCCGCAGCGATGTATTCCGCATCAGTAGTTGAAAGCGCAACCGAGTTTTGTTTCTTTGAGAACCAAGAAACAAGACTCATTCCTAGGAATTGACAACATCCACTAGACTTATTTCTATCTATTTTATACCCGGCAAAATCGGCATCCAAAAAACCAATTAAATCAAAAAATATATTACATGGATACCATAATCCTAAGTCAATCGTGCCTTTCAAATATCTCAATATGCGTTTGATCGCACTCAAGTGAGACATTCTAGGACAAGATTGAAACCTAGCACATGCACAAACACTAAACATGATATCGGGTCTACTTGCAGTTAAATAGAGAAGACTGTCAATCATACCTCGATATCGTTATTCATCTACTTTGACACCATCTTCATCTTTGTCAAGCTTGATGGATGTGCTCAATGGTGTAGAAGCTATCTTGGCTTCATTCATTCCAAACCTTTTGATGAGCTCCTTTGTGTATTTAGCTTGATTTATGAAGATTCATTTGTTGATTTGCTTGATTTGGAGACCAAGCATGAAGGAAAGTTCACCCATCATGCTCATCTCAAACTATTTTTGCATGCACTTTGCAAACCACTCACAAAGCAATTCATTAGTAGCACCAAATATGATATCATCAACATAAATTTGCACGAGTAAAATATCATTTTCATTATTTTTTATAAAAAGAGAAACATCGGCTTTTCCAATGCTAAAGCCTTGATTTATCAAAAATGTGGAAAGACTTTCATACCAAGCCCTAGGGGCTTGTTTTAAGCCATATAAAGCATTTTAAGTTTAAAAACATGATTTGGAAACTCAAAACTTTCAAATCTGGGGGGTTGTTCAACATAAACTTCTTCATCAATAAAACCATTTTAAAATACACTTTTAATGTCCATTTGAAAAAAATTAAAGCCTTTAAAACTAGCATAAGCCAAAAGCATGTGAATTGCATCTAATCTAGCTACGGGAGCATAAGTTTCATTATAGTCTATTTCTTCTTCTTGATTGTACCATTAGGCCACTAACCTAGCTTTGTTTCTAATGATAAAACCACCTTCATCTAATTTGTTTCTAAACACCCATTTAGTCCCAATCACGGTTTGTCCACTAGGTCTAGGCACTAAGTCACATACTTCATTCCTAACAAATTGATTAAGTTCTTCTTGCATAGCTATTACCCAAAATTCATCTTCTATTGTTTCCTTAATATTTTTTGGCTCTACTTGAGATATGAACGCTACATATTGACAAATATTCTTAAGTTTAGAGCGTGTTACCACTCGCGTTGATGGTTCTCCAATGACTTGATCCATTGGATGATCTTTTATCAATTGGTACCCTTTGGGGAGAGGTGGTAGAGCTTCCTCTTCTTCTTCTTCTTCTTCTTCATCTTGAGGTAGAGTTGAGGATAAGGGTTCTTCATGTTGAGTTTCCTCATTGTTTTCATCTTCAACCTCTTTAACCTCAAGTTCCTCACCTACATTCACAAACTTAACATTTCTAGAAGAATCATTAGTTTCATCAAATGTAACATGCATAGATTCTTCAACAATCATAGTTCTACGATTATAGACTCTATATGCCTTAGAACTGTTGGAGTACCCAAGAAGATACCTTCATCGGATTTAGAATCAAATTTTCCTAGATGCTCCTTAGTGTTTAAGATAAAGCATTTACATCCAAAAATACCAAAATATCCCACACTTGGGATTTTATCATTCCAAAGCTCAAAAGGTATTTTCTTGATTTTAGGTCTTAATAAAATACGATTAAGTATATAACAAGAGGTATTTATGGCTTCGGCCTAGAAGTATTTGGGCAAATTATTTTCACAAAGCATGATCCTAGTCATCTCTTGTAAGGTTCTATTCTTCCTCTCAACCACCCCATTTTGTTGAAGGGTTCTAGGGACAGAAAAGGTATGTTCAATACCCAATTCATCACAAAATTCGGTAAATTTTTCATTTTTGAATTCTTCTCCATTATCACTTCTAATTTTCAAGATTGAAATTCCTTTCTCATTTGCAACTCTCCTAGCAAATTTTTTGAAGAAATCAAAAGTTTCATTTTTCTTAGCTAGGAAGAAAACTCATGTAAATCTTAAGAAATCATCTACCAAAACATAGCAATATAATTTTCCACCTAGATTTGCAACATCACAAGGACCAAAGAGATCCATGTGCACAAGTTCTAGTATTCTAGATGTACTTACTTGATTAATGCTATGAAATGAAGACTTAACTTGTTTACCATGTTGACATGCATCACAAAGTTTGTATTTTTCAAATTTAATCTTAGGTATTCCTTTAACGAAGTCATTTTTAGAAATTTCTTGGATGAGGCTCATGCTAGCATGTCTTAGCCTTCTATGCCACAACTAAGAATCATTCCCTATGGCAACCAAGCATCTAACATGGGGATTATGCAAAATATTTAGAACTAATGTGTAAACATTTTCTTGCCTATTTCCGATGAATATAATATCATTAGATGGTGCACTTCTAATGATGCATTTAGATGCTTTAAAAATGACTACATATCTATTGTCGCACAATTGAGATATGTTAATCAAATTATGCTTTAACTCATCAACTAATAAGACATTTTTAATGCATGGTTTATAGTGAAGTTTGAGCTCAAATTTTTTTTTCTAAATCAAATTATTGACTTAGGTCAAACTTTTTCAATTTTTAGTCTCCTAAGGTGAGCTAGTTGTTATTTTATCCATTTACATATGATTTTTCAATTTTAACCACATGGATGTAAATCATGAGTAAGCTCAAACATGTATATCAAGTTTCAACTTAAAATGAAGTCTATAAGAAGAAATTCTACCTAGAGCTCATGAAATTTCTTAAGTATCAAAATTTTATCTATTCATGAGATTTTAAACAATTATCATGCAAAATCATTCATGAGCATAGAGAAATCATTGTACCAAGAAAATAGAGGTGTTATGCAAGAATTTTGCCAAAATGAAACTCATACCTCATTTCTTGAGAAATTCTAAAATTTTCACTTTCTTTCCATTTTCCTTTAGCCTTTCAAATTTACCACTTTCTCAACTTGTAAGTAGGCTTCATTAGTATCATAATGAAATAATATACCAACTAGCAAGCTAACTTACTAAATAGCAAAGGTTTAATGCAAAGTTTCATTTACAAGTCTTAGCCTATGCTAGATAGTAGAGATTCATTTTAAAGAAATATTTGAAGAATAAGATCTCTAAACATGTTTAACTAGTTTGGACTTAAAAATAAGGTCTCTAATAATGAATATCAACCTAGAGCAAGTTTCATTTAATGAAATTTACCTAAGTGCTAAAATTCTACATACTCATGAGAATTCAAGGGTTTAACATGTAATTCTAATCATGAGTATAGAGACATAATTTAAGCTTAAACATTGAGGTATAACACTAAGATTTTATAAAAATCAAAATCATACCTCATACTTGAAAATTTAACCAAACTAATCTTTTTCATTCTAATTAGCCTTTCATTTAGCCTTAGATTTAACTTGCAGGAGGAAATCATTGGTAGCATAATGGCATAATTATTTCAAGCAAGTTAATCATTCTAGATAGCAAAGTAAGCATCAAAGATTTCATTCAAAATCCAACTTTGTTAAATAGTTCGAAATCCATTTTAAATGAAATCAAGTCATATCAAAATGAATTTTAAGAGATCACAAAAATAATAAATATGAAAATATGATCTTCAACCCTCCCTATTGGTTGAAAACTGAAAGGCCACAATGAGCCTACGATTTAGAACCACAAGGTCGCATGAGCCCGTTATAGGCTACATAGGTCTCCGAAAAGACCGGAAATCAAAAAATCAAAAATCATTTGAACTATATTAAGAGCGGGGGAAATCAATCAATTTTAAGCATGTATCATAAAACATCAACTTCAAACATACAAGTAGAGAAAAGGTGATGATACCAAGTGATTTAGATGGCAATTCTTAAACCTTAGGCATCTAGTCTAGGTAAAGACTTTGAAGTTGCAACCATGCAAGGATCCTTCCTTCAATTTCTTGGTCAACTTCAACTCTTCAATTTCCATCACCCTTGTGTGGTGGCTCCCCCTACAAAAGAGCATGAAACTTTTGGTACCCAAATGGTTTTGGGTCCTTGGGGGTTAGATGGCCTAGGAATCCAAAGTGTCCTAGCTACACTTGGATTTTTCTTGAATGCACAATCATAAATAGCATGGCCATATATGCCACAACAAAAGTAATGTCCATGAAATTCTTTCTTTTTACCATTCATGTGAACATGAGGTCTAATGTTAGAATGCTTGGAATGAGAGGCATGATGAGCATGAGCATTTTTAGATGAAACATTTTTCTTCCTAGGATTTCTAAAAGATGAAACATGTGATAAACTACTAGTTTTCCTACTCAAGAAAATAACCTCATTTTTCAAATCATTAATTGATTTATGTAAGGCTTGCATTTGAGATTTCATCATACTATCACTACTAGAAAAATGGTCATCAGCAACGGCTGATGCCGTTGCAATAGAGCCGTGACAAAAAGTCGCGTTGCTGATAACTTAGCAACGGATCAGCAACGGCCGCTCGGGCCGTCGCTCAAAACATTATGAGCAACGGCCGCTCGGGCCGTCGCTAAAAATATTATCAGCAACGGTTTTGCCACAGACCCGGAGCCGTTGCTGATAACATTAATAGCAACGGCCGCTGATTCTGTAGCAACGCCGTTAGTAAAACCCCGTCGCTAAGCCGTTGCTGTAGGTCATTAGCAACGGCTTTCGATACACTTTTAGCAACGGCTTTCCCACGGACGGCCGTGGGAAAGCCGTTGCTGATGACGTATACCTGGGAACAGAAAAATTGAAAATTTCAAATTTCCATTGATACATTGATACATTATCTGATACATAACTCACACACCCATACCCTCATACACACATTCATTCACACATCACAAACACACCAAGATATACATCAAAACAATTATATTTATATTGATAATTATCCACGATAGTATAAAAACGATTCAAATGCAAAATTGAAGTATCAATATCCAAACAAAATAAGTTAAACAAGTTCAATATCTCATTAACAAGTTCAATATCCAAAAAAAAAATCTCACGATCACGATGGAGGATGGTCTGGATCATATGGCGGGGTCTGGAGTGCTTGAGTGTACACCGGCATGGACTGACTCGAGGACGATGGATTAGATGATGCCGAAGAGATGCCTGCTTCGGGATGACCTGACATGTTGCGTAGCATAGATTGTATATCCGTCATCATCTGACTCTAGCGCTCCATCATCTAAGTCTGACGCGCGACCGTGTCCTCTAGAGTCCTTATTCTGCTACTATGATCATAACTGGATCTAGAGGTGGACGGCCGCTCACCAGCGACCGGAGGGGTCGGTGCCCCAAGTGGCCCTAGTACGGCTCGTGCATGACCACTATCTGTGAAGCCATATACGCGGCCATGGTCCCAGCCACCTGCGGCCTCGACCCACGATGCTACGTCAAAGTCCTCGGGGGTACCCCCGCGCTGCACCACCGTCTGGCTGTAGGTCTCCTACTTGAGTTTGATTTTTTGTTTAATATTTATCATAAAACTTAAATTATAAATATATAATGAATAATTTAAACAAATATATAATTACCATAATGTATGCAGCGCGGTTGTCGATGTACTCCCCCGTCCCATGTGCTCAACGGTGAGTCCGCTCAAACACCGCCATCGGGGAGGGTCGCTGGACAGTCCCGTCATCTGACACCGTCGTCTACATTTACAAAACAAATACATTAATTAGTACACATAGTAACAAATAAAATATATAATTAAAAGATATACTTACCATACGGTTCGCGTGCACTGCAAATGCAACAGAGCCGCCGGTGTGACGCGCTGCTCCCCCCGACATACGATTTCTAGCCGCATTCCGAGAAACCTCCTGCCATCGATCCGTCGACCATACCCCCACGAGCTGGTCCCATATATCCGGAGTAATCCAACCGAGGCCGTATCCCCGAGTCTCCGCGATGTTAGTGGTCCCAGCTCGGGCCATCGCTTGGGACCGAGCCTGCCCCAGCTGCCCGTTGTACCTTGCCCGGGAAATAGCCTCCCAGGCAGCGTAAATGAAGGGCCTCTGGTCCTCGGCCCATGTATAGCGAGCCTGCAAAATAATAATATCAGTACCAATATTAATATATCATCATGCATGTAAAAAAAATAATAATACGTGCCTCAAACTCACGCCATAACACGTCGACGTGCTCGCTAGGCACGTGAGACCACGTAGGCCATGCCCCGTGCATGTATCGTCGAATAGTAGAAGAAATGCTTCTCGGCACTTCTTCTTGCTGGAACCTGCACAACAAAAATAAATTTTAATATTATATTATGATATAATGAATTTGTAATGATTCATAATTCATGATATATTACCGCTCCCCAATCACGCTAATCAATCTACGTGACTTTGTGGCTGGTGGAGGCTGCCACCTGTTCGGCCCGCGTGGCCGCCTGTGTCTGGATGTACTAGCCTCGACAGTATCATCCTCATGAGGATCAGCAGCATGAGTAAGTGCTGGAGTCTCACCGATCGGAGACTCCGAAGCTCTCCTGCGTCGATAACCACGACCAGACATATCTGTCGAACAGACATATAATCAGATTATTGTATAAATAGTAGAGATATATTTAATAAAATATATACTTTACAATTATTCCTCATCATCTGAATAATAGTCTTCGAATTCTTCTTCTTCTTCCTCTTCTTCCTCTTCTTCATCTTCTTCATCTCCAGCTTCCTCAATTTCATGATCGTCATCATCAGCATATTCAACTTCTAATTGAATTGACGTTGTGTCTGCATCCTAGAGTATTGGAATAATACGATCCACAGCAGGAAGATCATCTTCTTTATAGAAACCAGGAGGATCATTTTCTCCTACTATCGGATCAATTTTTCCTCTACCTTTTGTCTTACAGACTACACGTCAATCTGCTCTATCTTTATTTCGAGCCGGATACTCTTTCATTGCGACCAAATACTATATCTGGAAGTGCTGAAACACGTGCTAACATTTGTTCACCAGACAACATCGGTGGTGGCCCATCTCTTTCGACTCTGCCCTTAGTAAATTTATTACGATTCCTTCGATACTGATGATTAACCGATAGGAATCGACGATGACAATCAAAGAATGAGATCTTTCGTCCGTTCTGAAGACTGATTGATTTAGAGTGTTCCATACAATACAGACAAGAGAGTCGGTCGTGAGTGCTCCAACCCGACAACATGCCGTACGCCGGGAAATCATTGATTGTTCACAAGACCGCGGCCTTTAAATTGAAGTTTTGCTTCCGATGACAATCATAAGTGACAACTCCCTCAGTCCACAATGTTTTCAATTCATCTATCAAGGGTCTGAGAAATATATATGTCAATTTCTTTTCGCGGACCCTTAGGACCCGGAATAATCATCGAAAGATAAATAAATTCATCTTTCATGCACATTGACGGTGGCAAATTATAAACTGTCAGCAGCACTGGCCAAACTGAATAAGGAGTTGCAGAATGTCCAAACGGATTAAAACCATCTGTGCACAATCCCAATCTGATATTTCTAGTATCCCTAGCAAATGAAGGATAACATGTATCCAAATGTTTCCATGCTTCACTGTCAGATGGATGAGTCATTACTGTATCATCACGACTTCTTGCATGCCAACTCATGTAGGGGGCTGTCTTTTCCGACATGAATAATCTTTGAAGCCTCGGTGTTAGTGGAAAATACCGAAGCACCTTAAACGGGATATTTTTCTGTCGGATCGATTTCTTCTCCTTGTAACGAGGGTGTTGACATACAGGGCATTTATCCAACTGCACATTTTCTTTATAATATAAAATGCAGTTATTTTGGCACGCGTGTATTTTTTCGTACCCAAGCCCCAATTTTCTCATTAGCTTTTTAGTCTTATAAAAAGTAGGCTCAAACTTGTTATCAGTAGGCAGCATTCCATTAATCAATCCAGCAATCCGATCATACGTAACTCCGCTGATATTACAATCGGCCTTGATGTTTAAGAGCTGTGTCATTGCTGAAAACCTAGTGTATTTAGGACAATTCTCATACAAAGGTTCATCGGCAGCTTTCAACATCTCGTAAAATTCTGCGGCTTCTTTATTCGGTAATTCAATCTCTACCGCAGCCCCTACTTCTGTGATATCAACCGCTGTAGTATCTGGTGGGACTGATGTCTGAAGAACTGGCCGATCAACATTATCATTCAGGTGGAATTGACTCCCAAGACTATCAAGTATCATAGTTCTATAGGGATTACATTGACTGGATGAAGAAGCACCAGCAGAGGAAGATTCACCATATGTCTGAATGACAGGATTGCTCGACGTCCCGACTTTGCGTGACTCCCCGTGACAAGTCCATAGAAAATATCTTGGTGCAAATCCTTTGCTATATAGATGCAAAGTGACAGTCTCCCGATCCAAAAATCGTCCATTTGAACAAATGCGGCACAGACATCGGATTTGATCACCCATGCTAACGAAATTCCGATTCGAATAGGCGAAATTTAGGAAGTACGTTACGCCTAATCGAAACTCATTCGTTAAAGCTCCACGATCAAGACGTCGGTACATCCAACTTCGATCAACCGACATGATTCTGTCAATCAATGACAATTTCTTTGGTTAATGTCTTTAGGTGAGATTGTCCTATTCCATTCGGGATTTATGTTATTTGAACTGCACTTACGTTTTTATTTTAACTGTTAACTAATTATTCTAAATTTCGGCAGCATCTCCCTATAGTTCTCCGAATACGCATATCATCTGGGCGCGTATCGGAGAACAAGAGAGATGTTGCCGAAATTTAGAATAATTAGATAACAGTTAAAATAAAAACGCAAGTGCAGTACAAATAACTATATTCCCAAATTGTCCAATCAGGGACAATTCAAGAATTGTACATTGTATAAAAGATCATCTACTTCTTTTACACGAACATACAATCCCCGAACGGATCTAAGGTTTTGCTAAATCATATCCGACTCGTCGATGCGTACGTGAAACATATGAACTCGTCGGATGCATGATTATTTTCTAAATGTTTCGAGACCGTTCGAGTCCATATTGGACGATTCCGGCGTGCGTCCGAAGTGGACGATTCCGGCGCGCGTCCGAAGTGGACGATACCGGCACGCGTCCGAAGTGGACGATTCCGGCGCGCGTCCGAAGTGGACGATACCGGCGCGGACGCCGAAGTGGACGATTCCGGCGCGAGTCCGAATTGGACGATTCCGGCGCGCGTCCGAAGTGGATAATTCTGAAATTAATCTAAACCCTAAAAATTATTCTAACAAATTAAATAACTAATCTAAATAATTAATTAACAATTAATTAACAATTAAAAAACAATTAAAAAACAATAATAAAATATTATTAAACTACAAATTCCGGCGCCGGAGTCAGGTGGACTCCGGCGCCGACGTACACTGGTCGAACACACTGTCCGGCCAATGTACAAGGTCCGGCGGCGGCCATCGGCCGACCGCCGCCGGCCGAAACCCTATTTTTAGGGTTTCGGTCGGATTTTCTACCGGCCGCAACAGGAAGAGACGGCAGTCGGAGGGCACATACCTGACAGTGTCGGCAGCAGCGGGAGGAGTCGTCGGCGTCGTCGGCATCGGCAGCAGCGGCAGCGGCGGCGAGAGGCGAGAGCAGGAGCGGCGGCGGCAGCAGCGGGAGGAATAAGGGTCGGGCGCGACTGGTGCCCTATATAAACTTATCAGCAACGGCTCACTCGCCCGTTAGAAAGCCGTTGCTGATAAGTTATCATCAGCAACGGCTCACTTGTCCGTTAGCAAGCCGTTGCTAATAAGTTATCATCTGCAATGGCTCACTTGTCCGTTAGAAAGCCGTTGCTGATAATTAACATCATCAGCAACGGCTCGCATGTCCGTTAGAAAGCTGTTGCAGATACAACATATCTGCAACGGCTCGAGCGGCCGTAAGAATGCCGTTGCAAATAGCAATGGCTTGAGCGGCCGTTGCTGATAGCCGTTGCTGAAGACCAAGTTTCTAGTAGTGTATTTTCATTTTTCATTTTCATATTTTCTACTTTCAAATTCTTAATCTCAACTTTTGAGATATTTTTCAATTCAATTTTTAAATCATCATTTTCATTTTTCAAATCAATATTCTCACTTTTTAAGTCCTCAATTTTAATTAACAATTGTGAATTACTAGTTTTCAAAACATCAATACTATCATGACAATCAACACTTGAGGAACTTAGCTTTGCCTTTAAATTTTCATTTTCTAATTCTAGAGCATGCAAATCCTTAGTAAGCCTAGAGTTATCCTTTTTAATTTTCTTGATTTCTTTACTCTTTTTCAAAAGCATGGCACACATATTTTGACATTCTTCTACTATTTCTTCATATGACATTTTGAGTGAATGTGAAGAACTAGCTTCACTATCATATGTTTTATCTTTATCATAACTAACAGGAGAGTATTGTACCTCATCATGGATACCCATGAGGCAAACCTTGGATGTGCCTTTATAGTCATGACAAGAGGATGCTTCTTGTGATTTGGAGATGGATGTTGAAGCAGTTGTCCTCTTCTTGGCATTCTTCTTTGATGAAGGGTAATTCCTCATAATGTGCCCATTTCCCTTGCACAAATAACATATAACCTCTCTTTTTCGGCTTTTTGATTTGATTCTTTGATTAGAAGCACTAAGATCATCAAAACCGAGGTTAGTACTAGGGTGATGACCATTGTCATCACCACACTACAAGAAATCAGACCCGACGGATGTATTACGACAGATTAATTTTGTTGGTATTACATACCAAATTACCAACAGAAATAAAATTTGTTGATAATTTAGCCGACCAATTCATGAAATTTATATTTTTTTTACTTTCCCTCTTTTTTCTCCGCAGACCAAAATATTTCCCACTCTTTTTTAAGTTATCCGACGAAAATACTTGGCCTTCCCCGCCCTTGTGTTCCTTTCCCCCCTTCTTTTCTTAGCCGACGAATAAACCCATCCCTCATCTTGCCCTCGCGATGAGCCCGTCTCTGCTCTCTCCTTCCCACACGGCAAATCGATCTCTCCTCTCGCCTCCCCTCATGACGAACCATCCTTTTCCTGATTAGCTGCCGGTGCTCACCTCCCCTCGCGACGATCCCCCCTCGGACCCCTCAGACCTCAACGCTACCTCCATGGTTTCCAGTAATTTATCTTTCATTCTCGGCTCCATCGCAGAATGTGATGGTGCCGGAAGAGTTCACCATCGCGAAGGTGAAGGCGGTGGCCAAGCTTGTCCACTGCTCGGCCTTCTTTCTGCCTCATTCTAGCCTTGCTATCAGCTGCACCAACTATCGCAATAAGCTCTTCGGACAGCTCGACATCGGTGGCAGCGTGCAGCCCAATACATGGGCTGATTCCATGTGCGCCTCGTCGCCCACGCACGCTAAGGCGTCTGCAGCGCTCTCCAACTCCGTCATGGCAGCACGCGATGAAGAGTATGAGGGCTGGGTAGTAAGTTGGATGCATCAATCTTCCTAGTTGGATTAGGAAGCTAGTTTCTGTTTCCTAACAATGGTGATTATTTTAGAGACAACACCCTTCGGTATTGAGAAGAACCAAGGATATCATCGCTGCGTCGAAGGGGAGGTGGATCACATTGTTCCTCGACTACGACGAGACTATATTGCCCATCGTCGACGACCCTGACCTGGCCTTCATGTCCAAAGCAAAGATGCCTTGGTGGTGGGATCAGGATTATGCTCGCGTAAGTGATTGGAGTCCAATAAACAATAGGTTCAATCCATGAGTTTAAACAAGTTTTATGTCCTGCAACCTCTTAGACACTCATGCAAGACTGAAACTTTAGCATTTTAAGTTGAATTACCATAAATCTACACTTCAAATGATATTTCTATATATAGTTTTGCATTTGCAAACAGAGATACTGATCATACTTTTGCAAAATGAGGCCATTAAGGGAATTTATACCGATCATACTCATGCAGTTTTTCAAATGAATGTCTTACTTTAAGCATATGAATCTATCCTATTTGTTTCCTTAGACTTTTAAAACCCAAACCTTGTTTTGACATTATTCCATTTGGTATTTGATATGGTTTGTATAAACTGCTAAAACAATTTTGTTTCCTCGAAAAGAGCACTGTCAAATTAGTCTTTTTTATATTGAACATGCTTCATAAATTGTTGTATTATTCACTACAAAAAAATTAGAATTAGTGGCAAACTATTTTTGCCACAGTGGTGACCTACAGTGGCAAAATGATAATTTAATGACAAAAAAGTGTTTGTCAACTGTTTGCCACATTAGGTCTGCCGCTAAAGGTCATTTTTGGCTTTTGTGACGAACTTTAGCAGATTGCCACAAATTGTAATTTCTTTAGTGGCAAATGAAAAAGTCAAACTACCTCCACTCTATTGTAGCAAACGAGGCTTGCTGACGCCACATATCATTTATGGCAAAAACTTTTGCCACTTATTAATAAATATTTGCCATTATTCTACCCTTTCCGTGGCAAAAATATATAAAATTTACCACTAATCTTATATTACATTTTGCCATTAAATATCTAATTTGCTATAAATTTTTTTGCCACTGTATGTTTGATCATTTGTCATTAATCGCTAAAATGAATTTGCCACTAACATGATTTTAAATTTAGATTATTGCCACAATATTAGTGATGATTTTGCCACAATATGTAATGAGTTTGTCACAACTTTAAGAATCTATGATGAATAAATTTGCCACAAACACACAAAATTTAACAATTAATCATTCATTAATATAATAATCCACCTGCTAATTACAAAACCTACAACATAGCAAGTATACAACCAACCACCTACATATGCAACCATCAACAGATCCAAAATAAGTTCAATATTAAACCAAATACATCAAAACAATATTGTCTACCAACACGAAATAGTCCAAACTATCTAATATCCATTAAAAAGAAGTTACAATAGGTACACATAATAGTCTATGCGCCAAAAAAAATCAAACAACACTGCCCCAATAAAAAGAAGTTACAGTACATCGGCTAGGTCCGCCTCATTTATTCTTCTTTTTCTCCTATAAAAGAAGGTAAGTAAGAACACCACCTCATTAGTTCCAACCAGTAAATTGCAAACAGAAAATTGCAATATATTATAACCTAATGATGTAAATATGCAAGCTTTGTGTATACTCAGAAATTGCAAACAGTACACAATAATCAAGTCTTATTTAGCTATTCGAGTTAATGTTAGTGAACTCTTAATGTGAAACTAAATAGCATATTACAATAGTGATTACAATAAATCTATCCAAAACTAAATAGCATAACAATTCATGCATGGGTCCTGAACTTGAGCACGAATACCAATCCATTAATTTCACATTCTTCTTCTATCATGTTCATCATTCCTACTATATATAACCATAAAAAAGAACCAATTGGATGACCTTCCCAAAGACAATATACTCCGATGCAAAGATAATTTGATAATCAAATTCATGCCAAACATATTCAATCATTGGGAGTAAAATTTGCTAATCCTTCAAGCAAGCCCTACCAAGTACTATATAGCACCAATCATTAACAAAAATAAAAATGACTAACATTGCTCTTTTCCAAATCTAGAAACATAGAAAAATATGAACTTTTAATTCACAGAAAAAATGTTGACATCAATCTAGAAACATTGTTCTTTTCCAAATCTAAAAACAGAGAAAAATTTCATTCACAGGAAGTTACTTGCTTGGCTTGAACATTGGAAGGAAGTGAAAATAAAATACTCAGAATGTTGACCATCACCAAATACTCAAAGTTTTGTTTGCAAACTATGTATGTAAACCAACTAATCATACTAGTGTGTTGAGCTGGAACATATGAAAGAAATTCTTACCTTAGGGGCATTTTGAAGTTTTGATAATATCATCACAGTTGCTTTAATCTGAGCTGACATCTCTTCTTGACATTTTTTTATCTCCTCAACTCTAAAGTTTGCAAGGGCTGCCTCTTTTCATGCTTCCTCGGCTTCCATTTTTCCTTTCTCAGCTTGTTCCTTCAATGCCTGAACCTCTTTTCTTGCTTGTTCCTTTAATGCCTCAACTTCTTTTTCTATTGATTCTTTCACTACAAGTACTTCTTTCTCCGCAAGTTGAAGCTCTTTCTCCAACAATGCCTGTTATATTCTGTTTAAAAAAAAAAAAAGGTTTAATTATAAATTTAAGGAGTGTAGGGGGTTATTTGCAAAATAACCACCCCACCGCCTTATAGCCGTTCTCCTGTGATTAGGGTCAATCGCGTGAGAAAAAGGGGGGAGATTAGCGGTGAAGTCGGCGCCGGAGGAGGGAGTCGGAGATCGGGTTGCTGTCGGTGTCGTCGTCGGAGCCGGAATTTGAGGTAGGACTCTTACCTTTCTCCTTTCGTTTCGTCATTTAGCCTTGTTGTTCATCGGCAGCGACGATGGGAATCAGAGGGAGAGGGAGGCCGACGGAGTCGGCCGGCGAGCGGCGACGCTCGCGGCAACCCAGCTGCTGCCCGCGATGCCAGGCCGCACGACCTTGGCGGCCGCTAGCAGCGGCAGCAGACTGCTGCCCGCAGCGTGGCAGCAGCCGCTGCACGCTGCCGCTGCGGCTGCCGGCGGCTCACAGCGCCGGAGGTCGCGGAGTGGACCGGCGGCCAGCGAGGCCGCCCGACGTGTGTCGAACGGAGCAGGAGGTGTAGGGCACAGGGCGCAAGTGTCGGGAGGAGAGGGATATGAGCAGTAGCAATGAATAGAGCTGTATCGTTTGAAATTGATAAATTTGTAGATTATTCGGGGTATTTTTCTAGTCGATCATAGAGTCGTTGGATCGAGTCGGGGTGAATACCAAAGTTGCATGTGTTCGCGTGCTAAACGCGATGGTGGTGTTGGATTTCTGATCGAAGGTTGTTTAGTAGGTCTTTTCTATATTTTAATGTTATTCGGTGATTAATATTTATTAGTTTAATTTGATAAATAATTAAATAATATAAAATATTATATTACTTTAAAGGGGATGAGTTAGGGGTAATTGGTTGGTGTGAGCTTGAGTTGTTTCCCGTTGTAGCCGATGAATCACTGTTGGGTGAAATGACGAATTTATCTTTTTGCCTCGATCTGCTTGACATTGTTTCTAATTCCGTTGAACTCGTATTGCATATTATTGTTGGACATGCCATGTAGATAATTGCATGTGTTGTTGTTGATCATGGTGATATACAGTATTGATGTTGATATTTGATCATGATATGCCATGCATGATATTATGTTGTTACCTGTGGTGTTATTCTTTTGATCATATCATCATCATTTGGTGTTGTTACATTGTTGATATTGGTGATCATGTCATTTATTATCCATTGATCATGGTGATACACTTTGTTGCATTGTTGGAGTTGAGTTGTCGACCTGGAGGCTACGGCCTCGGAGAGGACTTCGGTCCCGGACCATTTTAGTGCGGTACCCTCCAGACATGGGAGAGGGTATGGATATTGACTAGTCACTTTGGGCACCTTCGGGTGTAGGGATGTCGGATACGCCATCCATTGGGCTACCTGCTTGGTAGGGGTAGTCGCGTGGATGTCGGATCCGCCGTCCAACGGGCTATCTGCTTGGTGGGGATAGTCGTGTCACCGTTGGAGCGGACGGTTGACGCCACTCTGCGGGTGGTAGAGTGCGGGGTTTTTACCCAACGGTCCATACGCTCGATGATTTGGTTGACATTGAGTAGGAGTAGGTGTGGAGCATTTGTTGTACATCTATCGCCTTTGACTGCATCTTAGGTCATATTGTTGTTTATTGTTGAGTTGACATCTTATTCATGTTGTTGATCATATTGTGGTACTCCTACTCAGCATTTCCGCTGATTCCTATTGTTATTGCTTCAGACTTGCAGGGGCGTAGTTGTCGACCGATAGACCGAGGTGTAGATAGTCGGTAGATAGCAGGTATTTGGAGCTCTGATATGGCGACAATTTTTGTATCTTGTCTTGCTTTGTCGTCTTTTGATTCTGATGATTTTGGAGCTCCGTAAATATGTAATATTAAATACCTTGTTTAGCATTGTCCTTAACTGAATTATCTTTTGTCGCATATATTTGTTATCCGGCTTTTTGATGTAATTATCTGGTTTATAATATGTTTTATATGGATTCCGATGTGTATATGATGGTTTTCCTTCCGCTGCGTGGGTTTCGAGTCGCCCACTGTCGCGCGTCGGAACGGGCCCGCCTCGGGGCGTGGGGGTGGACCCGAACCGGGGCGTGACAATGCCTTCTCTCGCTCAGCCAATTCTTTCTCCCTCGCAGCTAATTGTTGGACTTTCAACCCGTCAGACTTAGGTCGCGGCCCACGACCACGTATATAATTTTTCTTTTGTCCAAGAACCTCGGAGTATATCTTATCTTCATCAACTTCCTCACCGATTTCTTTTAGAGATTCAATTCTTGCCTTCAGTGCCTCCTAAGAAACAAAAAATTAATGGATTACAACTAAAACCTATTGCAACTAATATTTTACTATATACGGAGAATTATATATCAACTAAACTTACATAATTTGTCCTAACCTGCTCATTGACCCAATCATTCTTCTTCTTACTCCAGTGAGTTTCATAATACAATTTGGACATGGAATGTCACTCCATTGTATCTTTATTGGTTTGACATAAAAATAGGATGAGCCAAAAATACATTAAAGATAAATTTTTACTGGTTTGTTCTGATTTATCCTTGACAAGTTCAGAACAGTTCTGGGAAAAGTAAAAGTTGAACAGACCAATAAATCAGAATAGTTCTGAAATCAGAACAGTTCACAAACAAATTTTGGAAGACAAAGCTTTATTTTTACCAAAAAGAAAATTCATAAGGCCATCAAAACTTCTGAAAAAGTCATTTCTTTGTTCAACCTCGACTGCTAGTGAGTAGTGACTTAATTACTTCTCAAAACAATTCTATATAAAACAGGACATGTAGTAAATTCTACTCAAACAAGGGCATTTGGAGTTTGGAGTATTAGAACATTGCACATCAATTAATAAAAACATAAAAAAGAAATACAAAACAAAAAAAATGTCACTCTAAAATCTAAATCATATGTGGTTCAATGAAAATAGTAAATAGACCAAACTCTAAACTATGGTTGCTGATTGTAACAAGATGTTTTCTCTTACAAACAATCCAACCCTCTCATCCACTGAACTAGGAGAGATAGAGGATCACCAATCAAAGGGTCAATTCAGGTTGAACCACTAATCAACCAAGATTTAATCAAAAGATATATAATTATTACTAACAAATATATGCATATATGCATTAAAAAGATTCAAATATCCATTATGCAGACACATCCATTAGAATTACATGTTAATTTACCAAACTTTACAGAATAATAGTATGATCAAAATATTCAATAAAATATATTTTTTACAGCATCAATATCGAATGTTGTAACTTCAGAATGTTTGCTATTTAACTCTTGATCCTCTAATTAATGCCTGATTTCAAAAAAGTTCTGAAATATCAAAAATCCGAACAGTTCTAAAATTAGAACAATTCTAAAATATCAGAACAACTCTGATTTCAAAACAGTTCTGATTTCAGAACATTTTTTATTTTGTTCTGAGATCAAAACAATTTTGAAATCAGAACTGTTCTGATTTCTTAACATAATCAGAACAGTTCCGATTTCTGAAATCAGAACAGAATCAGAATAGTTTTGATTTTTGAAAAGAAATAAAAATCAGCAACAGTTTTGATTTATCCTTGACGAGTTGAAAACAACTCTAGAAATAAAATTCAGAACAATTCTGGAAATAGTATATAATATTTGACTTTTTTTACCAATTTAAATTCTCGACGAGCAAAACCCCATACTGAAGCATAACAATATCTCTTCAATCACAACATAATATATCGAAAAATGGTAGCAACATTTTCTTAAAGAAGAACAAAGATAGAGATCAGTAGTGTAAAGATGCCAAATAAAGATGAATAAAGAGTTGGGTGAAAATGATTTTTCACTCACCTTGATGTTGAGAGGTAGTAGAAATCGGCCGTCCAAGACAATGTAGGACCCAAAAGCTTCAACCAATTTGTCTTCATCGAGAAAGTCTTCGAAAAAAATGATAGTGAAGTTTTAGGCATTTTATAACCTAAAAAGTATTAGATCCATTTCCTATAACATCGTACACACAAAAATTAACTCATCCTAAATAAAAAAACTCGTGATTAGGGAAACCAAAGCATTGGAGTTCTTGGTGAACAACAATCAAACTCAAGAAGTAAAAAAACAAGACTAAATTTCTACAAAAAAGGGAAAAGAGAGCAGAGAAGAAACAATGATCTATAACCTGTTGACAGTGAATCTCGTTGAGCAGAGAAGTAAAACCACGCAGCCCAAAACTAAAAACATGAACTTTTCGCGGAGAGGAATCGCAAGATCACATTATCTAGGTTTAAGAGCATCAAATTAATGTCAATGAGAGTCCATACATGAGGATCATTGTCAAAAAAATAATCAGTCTACCGACTTTGCATACACCATAATCCTTAACTGGATTATAGGAACTTTATACCACTACATTGAAAAGTTAAGTTTCCTATTGTAACAATGTACTAAAATTCAAATTAAAGGTAGGGTTTGCAAAAGCTGAGATGCGAAACAAATATGTGAAGAAATTGGCAATAAGTTAGCTCTTCCAAAGCATGCTTCTTCAAGATTCTATTTCAGAATTCATAAGTACCACATTCATTACTACTATACTCTGCCAAGTATCGACCAGTGCCATTATTCCCTCTCTATGCTTCCTAGTGGAACTTGACACCAAATTGTGGAATCTAACAGCAATTAAAGAAAGTTCAAGCATTTCTATACTAACTCGGATCTTCATCAAGATAATAATACATGATATTTTCTTAACTCGGAACTTTAAATGTGAAACTAATCAACAGGGTATTTGCTGTGAAGATATTATGTTAAGTCCAAGCTTGAGTTCCTTACCTTGAATTTTGGCGCCAAGAGCAAGAGACAAGGAGCGAGGAGACGAGCAGCGAGGCTACAAAAACATGGTTTGCATTAAACTCAAGAAGACATGAAAAACAAAATCAATGTTTGCATTTTTCCAGCACTATCTAGACAATTGTGATAATACCATAAGAAATCTAACAATAATAAAGCAAGGGGAGATAGTAATAGGAAGAAACCTATTGCAACCCGAGCACTGATGTTGAGAAACTAAATTTAACCATGTTTTGACCCTCTTTTACATATTAAACCATTATTAAGTACCTGAACAGAATTCAAACAAAAAGCCCTATCTCTTAACCTGAAATGAATTTGCTTGATGATAGATATCACATACTTGATGATAGAAAAAGGGGCTTCGAGTTGTATATTTTTGACATCAAACTAACACATGAATACCTTTGATAGAGCAATGAATTTGTGTGTTGAGAAGCCTCTTTTTCCTCTACTAATTATTTTTGGACGTTGTATGTTGACTTGTGTTTCTGATGATGTTGTCATCAGATTCAACTTCTAGCAAATGTTAACTTGAAGAAAACTTATGTTGAATTGGTAGATGATAACAAGGTTCATGATGTGCTTTTCACATCAAACCAGCACATGAATGCCTATGATGATAGAAGAAGGAAGCAGCTAAACTCTAAACCCTAAGCAACTAAGCAACTAAACCCTAAACCTTACATTACCCATTACAAAGCAAGGATCAAAGCCAGCCAAATGATAAAGTAGGACTATAAAAAAAATAACCTCATTCATGAAACAACATAGAACAAGAAGTCAATGGCAAAAATCTAGATTTAAATCACCTTGTCCTAAACAAGCACAATCACCGAACTTTTACCATTTGAACCAAAGATAAAAAAATTGAGATCCTTACCTTTCCACGCACAGAAATATCAAGCGAGATCAAGCGAGCATGGGAAGATCAGGTGAGATCAAGAGTGGTGGGTTCGATGAAATGGGAGGCTTCGTCGGGGGTCATAGACGAGCAGTGGTGGGTTCGTCGCCGGGAGCAGGAGATGAGAAGTGAGGAGGGGAAGGGCACGGTGCGAGATCAAGCCAAGAGCAACTTCGGGTTTGCTGGAAGTGAAGGCATCGCCGGGGGCGGGAGAGGAGCAGTGGCATCGGGTATGTTGAAATGGGAGGCGTCGCCGGAGGTCGAAGATGAGGAGTGGTGGGTTCATCGCCGGGAGCGGGAGACAAGAAGTGAGGAAGGGAAGGGCATGGCGTTAGATCAAGGAGAGCAATATCGGGTTTGCTGGAAGGGGAGGCGTCGCCGAGGGCGAGAGAGGAGCAGTGGTGGGTTCGTCGATGGGAGCACGAGACGAGCAACAAGGGCACGGGCAAGGGAGGCGGGGAAGAAAATTTTGCGAAGGGCACGGGAAAAAGAGGCGGGGAGGAAAATTTTAGGCTAAAATTAATTTTACCGGGTTAAGTGGCCAACTTGGAAAAGGTTGAAAAATAAAATGTAACGAAAATAAAATAAAAAATTATAAATTGGTCAGTTTAACTACCAATGAATTTTTTCATTCTTCAGTAATAAATTCGTCTTGTAGTGGTTAACCGAAAAAACCGGTTCGGTTCAGGACCGGTTTTTAGGTTAATCGAAAAATCTTTTTTTTTTCTCACCCCTAGTCGGGGGGGTATTATAAGTCGGGGGTACATGAGGAGGTTACAGGTATTATAAGTCGAAGATTTTTTTAGTCGGGGGATAGATAAAATTGGGGGAATTATTTTTGTCGGCCAAAAAAAAAGGAAAATTTTTTGCCAAACTTTTTATATTTTAATTATTTTACCATCAATGGCACACGTAATTTGTCCATATAAATAGTTCTATATCGATGGCCAATATATTGTCGCAAATATTTGCCACAAAATATCATGACAATGTTGTGGCAAAAATATTATCGCAAACGCTTGCCACAAAATATTGTGACAAACTTGTGGCAAAACGTTTGTCGAAAATGCTTGCCAGGTAGAATGTTTTGAACTAGTGGCAAATTCTGTTGTCATAAATTTAAAAAATTATAAATTTTGAACGTTGACTCAATTATTAGTGGCAAACATAGTGGCAAAATTAGAAAAATTATCACAAATAGTTCGAACTTATATTTTTAACCACAAAAATAATTTTGCCACAAATTTCGTCGTAGATTACACCTTTTGTGGCCAATTGTTGTTGGCCACTCCAAAATTTTGTCACAAATTCTTGTTTTTTTAGTAGTGATTATTGATGTCTCTTTGAACTAATCTTGTGCTTAATTTAGTGCTTCAAATGCATTGATGAATATGCTTGACTTTTACTCCAATCTGGGCATTCAGCTGTGCAAAGAAGGATAGGTGAGCACAACATGCTTCAACTTTTCCTTTTTTAAGTTGTCAGTTCATATGTCGGGCTTGTGCCTACATTTTCAAGATCTTATTATCAAGTAGTCCACTTGTAGACAAGTGATTAAAACCTTTAACTATATATGTGTTATTGTGTTGTGTAAACAACAATGTTTGAAACTTAACTATTGTGTGCTATTGAAACTTAACTATAATTAAAGTTCAATGTAAACAACAGTGTTGAAAGAGTTTGCCTTTGTTCTCCTTTGGTTAACGGGCTTTAAAATTTCAATTTGTGGCTTTAAAAATATTATGAATTCAGTAAAAAATATATAAAATTAGGATTGAGTTGCATGTTATCCAAGTGTCCTTGATACTGCATTGGTGATATATTTAATATTGATTTATTCTCGATTCAAGATTCAACATTCAAGTGTTGTTTACCATACTAGTTTAGATCAGAATTTTTTAAACTAGCTTTCTTTCTTCTTCTTTATTCATTTAACAATTACTTTTAATTGAGTGATATATTTCTTGACTTCTGAGTTAAGTTTTGAGTATTAATTATAATTTAGAAACTACAAGATTCAACATTCAAGTGTTGTTTACCATACTAGTTTAGATGCGCCTAAATTTACTGAATTGTTGTAGTGTGCATAAGAATGACTAGGTTGTATCCTTAGAATATAATTGAAAATATAATTATTGCATGCTCAAAGGTGTATGTACTCATTTTCATTCAATATAGTTGATGTTCTTTTATTGCATAAGCAAATGAGCAAAGAAAGAAACAGACGTAGTTAGATCAAGATATTGCAAAATTCAATACTGCTGCATCTATGAGAAACCAACTTGAGCAAGCTGTTAACCTCATTCTCTTCTCATGTTGTCCTTGACTGTCATCAGTAGACATTTATTGACATGCCTACATCGACCACTAATAGGAGACTCGCACCATGTAAAGGAACACACCAACTTATACATGCAAACTACTCTTCAAAAAAACTTAATTGAATTTATTTGTGGAGTTATCTCTGCCTCATCCTCTAGGTACAAAAGTGTTGAAGATTTGGGGACCTCACAAGCAGCTGCCAGGAAAGTTCTCAAGTAGTACTTAACTGAATTTATGTCTACCAGACTAGGAGTTCGGCGTGAATCAAACATTTTATCAAGTTGAGGTAAAATTTTTACTACAAGGATTATGCTAAACAGTCAGTTGGGCTTCTTGCAAATGGATACTGTTGAGTACCAATATATAAGCTTCTGTTGCAAGGCTATGAATTTATATGATTAATATGAAAAGAAAATTGATTTTGGTATGATCCGCTAAAATTTTCCTTTTCTATTTCCCGCAGTTTCACTCTTTCATGTTTATGAATATCGTGGAAGTATCTTAAAATCATCCTTAGACATGGGTAGCTAATTATTTCAACTACTTATGTTTTGGCTTAATAATTTTAAGTCCTAGATATCCAGTAAGTCAATGTCTAAGTAGCTTTATGTGGCCTATATTTTGATGGATACCATTCCTTATGAGATTACAAGACCATTCATTATAGCTACTCCAAACTGTTGGTTATCCATGAATATTATCCTATTGTTATGTTGAATTGTCTATCTGTATCTGATTCCATATAATGCTTACTAATTTTCTATCACAACACTATGAACTCATTTTTTTCCTTTTTGTTTTACATAATATATTTGACCATTGTGATAGAATCTTGATGTTAATGTATGGTTTTTCAAAGTACTTACTATTTTGACAAAAATATTGCAGACTCCAAGTTACCCTGACTCTAGTCATTGTTGGGATATTGTTCAACTATTTTCATTACAGAATTTCATCTCTTTTGTAGTCATTCATTACAAAATTTCATTTTTACTTGAAGGGTTTTACGAAGTTAAAAATATGTTATTCATGCTGCTATTGTATATATGTAATGTGAAGTTATAATATTCACTATATTAATTAAGTTCAATTGTGATTTAAGACTAGATACAAAGAATACCCTATTTATTTAATCATGATTGCTCACCTAGTTTGATAAAGGCTTCATGTCCTACTCCTTGAACCGAAGAAAATATTGTTCATTCCACAATTGAGTTACCATCACTAGGAGTCCAGGACCAAGATATCATTTCATCCCTGCAAAATTAACCTACCATCTAATATTCAGAATAAAAGATTATTTTATTATTAAGTTACCATCTAAGTATGTTTGTATGTTGTTCTGAATCATTATAGATAAGACCTTCTGTTTCCTTTTTTTGCTGCATTCATTGTTATCTTCATATATATTACTGACTATAAATCATATGCAGCATCTTTTGTAGATCCTTTGCACCTCAAATACTTCAGCTTCAGTGGATGAGTAATTGCATTAGCCTTGAAGCATAAAGTTCCAGTCGGCATTGTATTTGGTCGTGTGTTTTTCTTGCAACTATCTGGAAGGTCTGTTACATCAATCTCTGAACAGGTTGCTCATTTCGCTGAAGGTTTTGGTGATATTCTTTTTAATTCAAAGCACCAGCAATTTTTCTTCCATAGTCCAGACCTCGAAGACTTTGATAGAATGCTAGGTGGAAGCACTAGTAATCTTATCAATGTGAAGGAATGGAGAGAACATACTAAGTATAATGGCTACAAGTCAAAAGATCGGCAAATATGTTGGTTTTGGAAGGTAACATGTTTTTTACTCTTGGCTCAAGTTTTTTATTCTTTTTATTATGTTCTAAGTTTATCAAGCGTTTAACTAGTTATCCTAATTTTGTAAGTTCTATCGCATCCCCAGGGATTGTTATGTAGATGGTAACATTTGTAATTAAACTTGTTAATGTTTTTCAAAAGTGGACAAAGAAATGATATATCATTCTTCTAGTCTTGCTACAACATTTTCGTAACCCGAGGAAGAATGATTTAAGGCAACATGTAGAGGTTCAAAAGTGACCTAGAATTTCAACCGGTATACTAGGCTCTTAATTTGATCAGTCGCCTGGCTCCAAATTTTATACTGTGGTATGCTTCTTTTTAGCAAAATGAGCACTAAATAAAGAACTATTACTTGTTGCATACTACTCAAATATGGAAACCTCAAGGCACTGAACATATATGTGCATTCCACTGCGGAATGTAAATGTTGCAGGCTTTATCAGCTTCAGTGACAACTTTCCCAAGTTACACTGTTGCCTCCAATTAGTTGATAGATTTAGATAACCCTATTTAAACTGCATGGATGGTTCCGAGAAAAACTACTATGGACCATGCTCAAATATGTTTAGATAACCCTTTATTGCAGCCTATTGTCTCAATTTGCATGTTTAGTTTATTCATTAATTTCTTTGCCAAGCTTATAATACTTATTATTATAATGAAATTTTAGCTTCTAAGTTGTTATCATACCTAGATCTTTTATTGACATTTCTTTTGTTTTTACATGCAGGTAAAAAGGATCTAGTTTTTGGAAAAAACTATCTTATATGTATTTTTGAAACAATTGGCATTGAAACTTTGAAACAATGTAAACGTTTGACTAGCACAATGTATTTTGAAATCAGTTGTATACAATGGTTTCCTTAAGTTTATGTGTGTGAATTTAGAAATGCAATGGTTCATGTGTGCTTTCAAAAATTAATTTTATGATTTCGTGTGAATGTGATAACATGGTTTCAGGATTGATTCAGGTACACAATAATGCCCAACAGATAGATTTTATTGGTAATACCAACAAACATACCAATAGAGATGTATCCATTGGTAATATCAACAGAAGTATTACCAACGGATGTATCTATTGGTAATACCAACGATAGTGGACATTGTTGGTATTACCGACAAAAATATATATGTTGGTATTACCAACAGATATATATTTGTTGGTATTACCAACAGATAAATATATTTGTTGGTAATACCAACAAAACGAAAAATCTATCGGTATTACCGAGGAGGCATTTACCAATGGATTTTACCGACAGACACTCCGTCGGTAAGACTATTACCGATGGATTTTGAAGTATCACCGACGGATTTCGTCCGTTGGTGATACCCTATTTTCTTGTAGTGCCACCCTCAATAAATGTATTAAGCTCTTCGGTTTTATCATAATCATATAACATATTTAATGTGGACCAAATATTAAATGCGGAAGAACAATGCATAATCTTTTCAAGTATTTCATTTGAAAATGAGCAATATAGGAGATGCGTTGTTTTAGCATTCAATTTAAATAATTTAACTTGTTCTTGAGTCCAATCATTTATGTCAATGGTGGGCTCAACATATTCATTCTTTAGCATGCACAATAGATCTAAACTTTGTGTTTTAAGAAAGGTACACATCCTACTCTTCCAAACACCAAAATTTTCTTCACCAAACCTAGGTGGTGCAAATGCTATATTCTCTAGTGTAATTTTCCCGATCGAAACAAGTTGTAGACGATATGGTGAAATCTCAATCCACGACCCGCTCTGATACCAAATATTGGGTGAAATGGCCACACTAGAGGAGGGGTGAATAGTGTGTTAACTAATCTTATCACCTAATTCTGGTTTTAAACTTTTCTTAAACTACTTAGGCAATTTACAGTTCAACGACTAAATGCGGAAGCGAGTAATGAAGATAAATAATGCGATACACAAAGAGAACAATGCTAATACAATTATTTATAGTGGTTCGTCCCCAATGCCTACTCCAGTACCTAAGCACCCCGCTTCGGATTTCCAAACTAAGTTTACTAGATTATATCATTTCCCTTACAAAGAGGACTTTACAATCGGAAAGTCTCCGCTCTCAAACAGAAGGCACTTCCACACTTGGAAGTATCCCGCCTTCCTACCGAGAGCACTCTCCCACCTCAACCTAAGGGACAACTCAACTAATCCTAGTAAACTAAGTTTACAATGATGGGTTTAAGCCTCAACACTAAGGCAACCACCAACTCAATCAATCTAGCACTCTAGGTTTACACAAATTGATATACAATCAAAATAAACAACAAAATATAATAATAATTAGAGCAATAAATCAAACAACAAGTACTTAGCTCCAACACAATGAATCCTAGCTCCTCTTGATGCCTTGATGATGAATCAAATCAAGCTTGAAGGCAAACTCAAGAAAAACAAGGTAGAAAGCTAGGGTTTCAACAAAGATGGCTCAATCAAAGCTTATAGGTGTCAAAGGGTGTCTCATGAAGCATTAGAAGATCATAGGAAGGCTTAGAAGGCCTTTA
This sequence comes from Canna indica, assembly GCA_034359265.1. NCBI lineage: Eukaryota > Viridiplantae > Streptophyta > Magnoliopsida > Zingiberales > Cannaceae > Canna > Canna indica. The sequence goes on along the minus strand of CP136891.1, from coordinate 53,122,231 downwards.
AATAGGCAAACCACCAAGTGGTGGACGAGCACAACGGGTAAAAATGGCTATTTTTCAAGCCGTTATATCGCCGATCGCTTGTCCGGTCGATCGTCGATCGACCGACCGAGCGATCATCGAGCGACCGAAGGCAATCTGCCGCTTCTGGGCAAACTTCGGTCAACCGGATGGTCGATCGAATTGGCTACTGTCAATTCTCTGCTTCGTTCGGTCGATCGCCTGGTCGACCGAATTGGCTACTGTTAATTTTTTACCATATTCGGTCGACCGACCGATCGATCGAATTGGTTACTGCTAATTCTTCACTACATTTGGTCGACCAACCGGTCGACCGAACCTAGGCTGAACTTGATTTTTTTCAGCCTTCTTCTTGCGCGCTTCATTTTTGGATTCCGGCCTTCAACGTGCGGCAACTTGGAGATCTTTCCATGTGTTCTTTAGACTCATCCAAGATGTCTTTGGTGCACATATCGAACTTCGAGAGATTTCCATGACAAACTTGAACGCGTCGATCAATGTCCTTCCAATTTTCTGATTTCTCCGATATTTCCGATCGAGGACATCGAGTGCTAACCTATATGGAACCTGAAAATATTTCTTAATAAAATATTAGTTCCATGTTTGTTATCATCAAAACCGAGATTAAGACCAAGGTAGAAAACCCTTGGCCAACAATATGCAGATTTGAGCAGAAAGGCACTACTGATCACTTCAAGTTTACGAAATGATGTTAGGTATAAAATGATCAATTTGTACATAATTTTCTAAAACAACACTTGTTACAATGGCCATTATCTACTATTCCAATAAAAGATGTGTATTTTTGTGCTGTGGAAACGAATGAAACTATTCTCAAAGGAGATTATTTTTGTGCTGTGGAAACAAACGAAACTATGATAATGATATGATCATTTTGCCATTATTGCTTTGGTTTATCAATGAACATAATAAATACCTTTTGTTGTTTGTTGGCAACAATCGGATATTCATTTTGAATATTTTGCTAATTGATAAATATATCATTGGTTTACCAATGAACAGAAGAAGTTATATTTCCCGAGGGTTCTGGCCCCCAAGAAAAGTTACTTTTTTCGGGGGCCGCGACCCCAGGAAAAGTTACATTTCCCGAGTGTCGTAACCCCCATGAAAAGTTACATTTTTCGGGGGCCGCGATCCCCGGGAAAAGTTACATTTCGTGGGGGGTCGCGGCCCGCGGGAAAAGTTACATTTCCAGAAGGCCGCAACTCCAGGGAAATATCACTTTTCCGGGGGGTCATAGTCCCCAGGAAAAGTTATATTTCTTGAGGGTTGCTCACTAACCTTCGGTAATGGTCGGATATACCTTTACCGAGATGTTCTTTCCTGGAGACATATCGGGGCCCCGAGGCCCTCGCTAAAAGGCTTTACTGGGGGCCGTGGTTAGTTTTAGTGGGGGTCGCGGCCATCGGGAAATGTAACATTTCTTGTAGTGCTTCCTCAATTGGAGGCTTACAATCATTGCTCTAATACCAATTGTCATGGGCCAATTGTTTTGTATGGAAGAATCCGTGCGGCACCCTTGCATCTCGTGCAAGGGATAAGCCTATCGTCCCGAATTGGGCTTCTTGACTTAACATCGCGGGGCATGTGTTAAGGGACATACCAACCACGAGCATCATATCCGCGCCCCCAAAAGACCATGTTGGTCGAATGGTATTGAAGGCATAAAGTAAAACAAAATTTACAAGACTATGGACGCAAGAAAACATAAAATCGGGTGTAGCACGAGCTCCGCAAGTTGTCTTAGGCGAAGATCGAGTGGTCACACGCCCATATGGGCAATCGTTCTTCTCCGCCCAAGGCAACTGCTTTATTTGCCAACGCTCTCCTACATTATACATGAGACCCCTAATCCCCAAGTGTCACCCCCAAGTTGTTTTAGACAAAAGAAGCTGTTTTGCCCATGTTGCCGAGTCATGGGCTGAAATGCGCACCAAGCACCGAATGACCTCGAAATGCATCCAACTCGTACTGTGGGACCTCGGGGATCGCACAAGGGTTATATCAAGACCCTTACGAACTATAATGAAAGCCAAAATTACATGGACTCGAAAATATATTTACAAACATGTAGGAAACGTTGCGCCATTATTCGTCGTTTCTCGGGCAAATCGAAAAGTCCCTAACATTCTCGGGTAAATTGTTTAGTTCTTTCATCGAAAAGTCACTACAAAATAAATGATATCTACTAACAGATAACATGACTAACGGTAAGAAAATTTGTTAGTAAGTGTAACTTTTATAAATGAAAACAACAGTCATTGCTGAAAGTCATACCCTATACCAACATACAAGTTTTGTCGTTGGTATATAGCAAACAAATGCTAACAAATTATGTATCGTTAGTAAAATTGCTAACAAATTTTATGGGTCGTTAGTAAAACATCTTCTATGCTAACGAATTTTATGGGCCATTAGTAAAGTTGCTAACGAGGTTGCATCCGTTAGCTAAACATCTTCTATACTAACGAATGAACTGTTACTAATAGGCCTGACAAATTTTAGCCCGGCCCAATAGCGTGGTAGGGATGAGAAAAATTGATTAATTAACCATAAATCGATTAACCGACTGAACCAAAACTGAATGAACCAAATCGATTTGTCCAATTGATTTTCGGTTCGGTTAACTGTTATAATTTTAAAGATTTTTCAAATTTTAGTTCGGTCCAAATTAACCAAAATATAGTTCAAGTAAATATATATATATATATGTTATAGCTTGCTTGAGTGGTTAAGATGAAACACTTTATTCTTACTAACCCAAGTTCAAATCACGATATGGTCAAACGACTATCAATAAATTATACTAATATTTTTTTTTCTAACAAGGTCAATAATTGTTAGTACAGGGTTATCTATACTAAAAGATTTTTCTTCTAACGAGATCAATAACTATTAGTATAGGGACCTCTATACTAACAGATTTTTCTTCTAACGAGATCAATAATTATTAGTATAGGGATCGCTATACCAACGATAGGTCTCTACTAACGGCGTTAATCATCCATTAGAATATGTGCATCACTATACCAACGACCCCAACATGTTGATACAAGTCTATACTATCACGACTTCTACCAACGGGTGTATATGCCCTTCGTATAGGATGTACTAACGGTTTTTGGGGCTGTAGTAACAGAAATAACCCGTTAGTAAATGACATTTTTCTTGTAGTGGGAGTCTTTGGAGCTGAGAATTCTGAGATATTTTCAAATTCCCTTCCGTGATCACTTCTTATTCTAACCACCTTCATAATTGGAAGCCCTAATTCATTTTGGAGCCTCAAACACGGGGTTTTAAAAATGCAGAATGCACCTGACTTCTCTATTAAAAGTTCTGTCCAAGTAAAACGTGAGTAACCATCAACACAGACAAGAACATATTTTTTACCTCCAAAATTTTCGACTTGCATGGGTCCAACCAGATCTAGATGAAGAAGCTCCAGTGGTCTTGAAGTTGCAATCAGTTGTAACTGATGATGTGATTGTCTTGTTTGCTTGCCTTCTTGACATGGGCCACAAACCGCTTCTGGTTCACCAAACAATTTTGGAATCCCTCTGACAGCTCCGTCATTCACAATTTTCTTGAGGTCGCTGTAATTTACATGACCTAGCCATCTATGCCATATATTAATGTCATAAGAGGTAGCTGAAAAACAAATAGAGGAATATGAGCAGTTATCATTAGATCTGTTCCCTTCAAGAATGCAGTCTCCATCCTCATTATAGACTTTGCAGCTTCTCATGGTAAATTGAACATTCAAATTTTAATCACAAAGTTGACTTATACTTACAAGATTTGCTTTGAGACCTTCAACTAGCAAGACATTCTTTAGACTTGGAATTCCTGCAACATTGAATGTACCAATTCCAACAATATTACCGTGACCACCATCTCCAAATGTTACAATTACATTCCCATATTCTCGAATATCCTTCAGGTTGTCTTGATTACCAGTTATGTACTGTGAGTATCCACTTAAAGTACCAAGAACTTAGAGAAGAAATAGCTTTTGACATAAAGGCAACTTGACAATTTAGGTCTACCTTCCTTACCCAAATTTGCTTCACTCTATGCCTTGTCTGATTCACATGATCTCTTCCTCTCATATTATTCGAAAGTTTGAAGCAGTTAGCTCTCATGTGCCCTTTGCCATTGCAATAATAGCATACAGACACTCTTTGGTTTCTTCTAGCAATACTCTATTGTCTACTTGCAGAACCTCTGGGATATGCTTCAGTTGAACTAGCAGTTGTGACTCAGGCTTTAATTGGGATGATTCAGAGTATACCAGCCCTTTGTGATTTGGAGTAAATTTTCCTGCACTCAAAATTTCATTAAGAGTACCACTAGAATTCATCATTCTCACCTTTCTTTTTACCTTCTCAAGTTCATCAATCAGCTTGGACTCTTTATCTTCTTTTTAAGCAATATGAGTTTGAAGATATTGATTTCTTTGTTCAAGATATCTCTTCTCTTCAGTCAGAAGTAGGGGTGGCAATCCGTATCGTGTCGTGTTTAAATGTGTTGTGTCTAAACATATCTCATGTTGTAAAAGGTTAAACTCGAACCCAACCTGTTTATTAAACGTGTCCGAATATGCAAACTCGAACCCGACCCTTTTATTCCCGGGTTGACACAACACGACACACTTAACCCATTTAAGTAAATATGTCTAAAGGTGTACATATGTATACCTACACGATACAACATGATAAACACAATTTTAATAGTGAACAAAATGAAAGCTATTGAAATTAAAAACCAAATGAAGTCTACGTAAGTAGGTGCTCCTAGGTCCCTGACTTGCGGCGCTACCTGCTCAGCCACCTCCGGTACCACAGGGGCTGCGGGTACCGACTAGGGCGGCTGTTACTGCTGTAGCATCTGCTGCCTCAATTCCTGCTCCCTACGGAGTGCTTCTATTAACTGCACTACCTGCGCCTATAGCTGCACCACTGCAGAATCCTGGTCCAATATCTCAGACTGCTCCCTTTCACGGCTCCGACCTCGGCCTCGACCCGGTGTTCAGTGGAATTGCTACCGCTACCACTCATAGCAGCATTCCGGGCCTCCATCACACTATCATGAAAAGAATAATAATTTCACCATTAATATTAACCAACTCATTCAATTGAATTTAAGTTACTAACCGCATGGGGCGCTGAGTGCAGTCGTGGTTGCCTGATCTTGTAGCATAACTATACCGTACGTCGACATGCTAGCATATGCCTCGTTCGGTACTCAATTCCTAGTCGTAGTCAAGACCCAACCTAATGCTCTGATACCAACTTTGTCACCACCCAACTCAGGATACGCGTGACCGGCCAGGGTACGTGTCAGTACCCCGAAGCCTACCACATGCACTAAACACAAAGTCCGAAATATACATCAACATCAATAATAAAACACATGAGTAAAAGAACGACGACGCAAAATCTTTATTCAAGGCCAAACAGTTTTTGAACAATTTTAAATTCAAAGGAAACAACCCAAACTTTCGAGAACATCTCAATGTTTAAAACAGTTTAGGTTTTCAACGTAACCAACAGTTCAGTGCATGTCTCCTGACTCTAACAACACAACTAACAACACGTCTAACAACACGACTATGACTACAATGCCGCCTGCTGCGAGATCCGCGTCACCCCCTGCCCTCCAGCCGCACCATGCCATCAAGCCATACCTCACTGGTCAGACTCTACAAAAACAAAATAATAAATTGTGAGTTCACAAGGAACTCAGTGAGCGGTTCTTTCGAACAATCACTTAAAACCTCGGCAAGGTAACATATATAAGGTATGATACAGATAAGGAAATAGAATATGATCACACCACAGGAGTTAACCCGTTTGCCAGAATAGAAGAATGGATCAACCGGCCTCTCGGGCCCTTATCCACTTCACCACAGCTTGGCCACTAATGGCCTAAAATATATATGGAAGGTTCGGTTCTCCCCTTTATACAACCAGGCCGTTCGGCCTACACAAAACCAGCCCACAAGGGCATTTCAAAAATGAACTTTCCTGTCTTGGATCCGTCGACTAGGATGGCCACTAGCCTTAGGAATCCTCCGGGTTAGGGATAGCTAGTCCCACCCAACTCAGGTTTACCGTCAGCGTGGCCCACTGACGGAATCTCGAGACCCTCCGCCACCCGGGTCTAACACCTAGAGGGCCCGCTGGTGCAATCTCAAGACCCTATAAACCGCTGAGTCATGTGATAGTCGTCCGACTAATGACACTCCTCAGTAGACCATCTCAACCACAACCAGAACCAGGTTGTGCAAGTTTTCCTCTCTTTTTTCGAGCGCTGCCCATGTCTGACCCTCCCCCCTCGGGTCGCACTTCTTGGATATCGATATCCGCTATCTATCCCTAGGTGTAGAACCTAGTAAGTGGACCTTGTCTCTAGGTTAAATGTCACCGCTAAGTATCGAAACCATTCTTTCTAGAGTTGTTAGCATTTACCAACCATATATAAGTGCTTGACCTACTATTGTCAATGACACTTGCCAAAATAATCATGAACCACAATTACCATGTGAAAGCCGAATTAAAGAGGACAATTTCCATTAATCAAGACAACGTAACATGAAATCTAGCATATCAATCCGAACAGTCCTGATTTTTCCACCCTCGTCCTTGCTCGGCCGACTCAAACAAGGTAAGACCTTGTTTGGCCAAGTCCTCTAGGAAGAGTGGGCACGACTGCGACGACAACGCAAGCATCAATCTGAAAATAAAATACAACGCACATAAACGATCCACGAGATTCAAGACAATCGAGGAAATTGGGGAAAATTTTTGGCATGACCCTTCCCCTTTTTCCTCTACTCGGCCAGCCCATAAAAACACAAGAAACCACGATTTACAACAAGAGATCACAGGTACATCAATCGACTAAAGAACCAACACGAGAAAACACGTCGTTCGACAAAACACTCGCGAAAGAATCCAATTTCAAAACTGCTAGGGTCGGCTACTCACCCCCCTTCACAAATCACACTAACCACTCACCTCGATTGGATCAAAAGAGGAGATCGAAGAAGACGAACTCCGAGATCCCCAGCGTCGACGCGAGCTCGACACCAATCTCCCTCTCCTTCCTTGGGCTGTGTGCGAATCCTTCCTTGAGCCGCAGGGCTGCTAGGATGAGGGGTTTTATTCCCCTCATCGCTTGACTAAAATACCCCTATCCAATAACTTAAACCCCCTCATACGACTCCACCTAACCCGGATCGATTCTCGACTCGAACCGTGAGCCCAAACTCAACCCAACTCAAGTCAACCAACATACTCATCCACCCAATACCAACATTAGGCTATAAGTTAAATTAATTTTTCTTGCTATTCGAGGCGATCTCGTGACTCGGCCCAGCTAGCTCCCGACTCAATGGGCTACGCTACGAAAATTTTATATTAGAAAACCCCGGGTATTACAACCTTCCCCCCTTAAGGGAAATTCGTCATAGAATTTTGGGGTAAGCTATAGGTTCACCAATCCACGGAGCTCGAACGAGCGCAGGCTACGCAAACTGCACGATACCTATCCTCTGCCATATTTGGCACCACAATTCGACCTCTGAATCCTTGGACAATCCTCATTGTCCACTTTTCTCCCATGGTCCCTGAACGGTCCAAACACGTTGGCCCGACATGCACAATCTCAACAACGAAAAGATACAAGCTTACTCACCACCATCTTACTCATGTGGGTGCGGTCTCCCGTCAACAACTCGAGTGCATTCAAGGTTACACACCACACGACCCTTACCTTGGCCCCAAAATGTCCGACCATACCGACCCAAGACTTCGTTTACCATAGAGATCATCAGATTGAAAACATTTATATGCATACACTTACACCTATCCTAGGGCGGTTAAGGTGCCTCGCCAATGACCCCGGGCGCGCATATGGGCACCCCCAACCCTCGGACCCTCTCACGGGCCCTAACTTGTGGTCACACCTCGCCAGCCCAGTCCACATATTAATGCAATAAAGTAAATCAATAAATCATCATTGAAGTGATAATAACATGTGAGGATCTAAAAATTCATCTCGTGCGTGCTGCGCACCCTCCGGCCCACTCGGCCCAAACAAGACATCCTAAACCATCACAAACTACAACTCGCAAGTCGCTCACTAGGTTGGCCACCCTAGTGAACTCCCCGCCCCGGGCTCACTGAGCTAGGAAGGCCCTCTAGTCTCAGTGACCTAAATACTCGGTTGGGAAAGACCCTCCAATCAATGCCACTCGGGTCAGTCATCGGTGTGGCTCATCGACAAATATCTTGACCCAATATCAACTCGCTGGGTCGGGCATTTGCTTCACATGCTAACACGCTCCCAGCCCGGCCATCACACACACATCCACAAGCACATCCTTTAAATAGACGGAATACACACTACAAAATAAGGAGGTTAGCTCGGGTGGGTACATCCATAATCACATTCCTCGAGAGCGTACACAACCGCACCCCACTCGTCCGCAACTGGGCCCCAAATTCTTGTTTACTCGCCGTACCACCCACCATTATACACTCTGAAGCTTAGCTTTTGATTTTTTATCCAAGGAATTGTACATCTATGGGAGGTCGTCATGCAGCGATATTTTTTAGCGTTCTACCGAACCATTTCAGCACGATGTACCTTCCTGCCATTAACCATTTCATGTTCGAAATATTATCCGAACACCCAAAAATTTCTTGGACAATCCATTCCATATCTACCCGGAGGTTTCAGATTTCAGTATAACCAAAGATAGGAAATTCGGGTTTTCTAACTTACCAACCCTTCCTTGAAAATTTCAGCCTAGGGCCGAAAATTCAGCCTTATGAAGGTTAATTTCTGCACTTGGTTATCTAGTGCCTAAAACCCTTCTTGAGTGTAGAATAATATAAGGGATATGATAAATGCATGCTTAGGTTTGATCTCAGCATACTATGAGGCGAAATTTCAGCCTACACGAATCGAGTGTTTTCAGCTCATATAACATGAAATTCCAGCATACATAAACATGAAATTTTCAGCAGGAAACTTCACCATTTCAGCACACCAATACATAGAAGGTTCAGCATATGAAGTAAAATTCAATAAACATCCTCATTGAATTTCAACATGTTTAAAAATGTAATTCCAGCATACCCTACAAATAATTTCAGCATGCTTATAACTAGATTTCATCCTACTTACCATGAAATCTCAGCATACTAAAAAGGGTTTCAATTTAGGAAACCTCTACCTAAAGTCACACCATAGGTACCTTACTGATTAAGAGTTATTGGGCCCACCCTTAAGCCACAAACTTTAAATTCTTACTTGGGTTTTAGCACGCTTTTAGTAAGCAAAAATTCGGAATTAAATCAATGAAATTTCCTAACCAAATACATCCACATAACCTTGCTTCTATTTCCATGGTCGGTTTAAGGGCATGCCCTAGGGCTGTCGCCCACCCTAAACCCAAGAAAAATATCGATCTTTCAACATCAAAGCCTCAACCACAGAAGATAACACATATACGAAAACCAATCATGGAAAATGCATCGCTCGATCCTTCCTACAAGGATCGGCAGCACTATTCCTAAATTTAGTGATTTTGGAGAGAAATCACTCACTAGCCACCCCGCTTCGATATAATCAACCACAACCTCAGATTTGATGGGTCTGACCTTTCAACGTCTAGCTATCGAACTGCTCGTCTACAAGGTATCTAGGTTCAACCATGCTATAAACATTATGAAAGTGATTTAACAAGTAAGGCTACTCGGGTGGGTGCGATTTTTATCAAGTACTCCGAGTGCGGGCGTAGACACACCCCAACTCGGCCTCTTCTCGACTCCAAGTCCTCGGCCACCCACCGCACCACCTTACATCAAGAACACTAAAAGTTCAGATTTAATATCCCATCTGGAATGGTGAGGTACGACAGATTTCCATGCTCATGAAAATTTCAAACCAACGCTGAAAATTTCAGCAACCTACACCACATTTCAAGAGCAGAAATTGACTACAGAAAGCCCACAAAACCTCACCATCACGTGTCCTGGAGTGGCCCCGGTATTGCCTAAAACTTTAAGGCACAAGGACACACCCACTTCCTACAATTGACCACCTCGGGGAGGGGTTTAAGTATGAAGTCAAGTAGGAAATATAAATTTAAGCACACACGCTTCCCTTCCACGACTCAATCCATTAAGCCGTCAAAGCCCCATGAAGAGACATCCCCTAATAGGGACTTTGTTCGTCTAGGAACCCCTATTCTAATGGCACCAAGTCAACACCTCTGAACATCGGGCCTACACCAATCTATCGCCTTTCCCAACTAGGCCAACACAAGACAGTAGGGTCAAAGATCCTTATAGGCATGCCGCTCTATAACATTGGAGTTGTCCTAAGGTCATCCAATAGCTCAATTCTCTCATGGCTTTCCTATCCTTTTATTTCACACTTCAATCAAAGAAACATGCAGGGGGTATACAAAGCCGTCGAGGTTTCAACCTCTCTTTAGCAATCCCATCTCCGTCTGGTTAAGGACTCCCCCACACCCAGAGACCAACCTCTTCTTGGGTTACAAGGCTACCCTACGGTGGCCGATCAATCTAAGAGGCACTCCCACCGAAGGCCGCGGCCGACCTCCAACTCCTTGAGGCCGGAACTTCTTCTTGGGTGGCCCATCATTCCTCTCGAACGGCACCAGCGCTTCCTTCCGAAGGGCCTCATCCACGACCCGAGCAAAAGTGGAGACCTCAGTGTAATGGATAAGCCTGCCTATCTGAGGTCCCAGACCCTCCATGAACCTTTTCACCTTGGCAGTCTCAGTAACCACTAGAGTTGTGTGGTACCTAGAGAGCTGGGTGAACACCATTTCATAGCTTGCTACCGTCATACCTCCAGACTGATGCAGCAACCCAAAATCCTGTGCTCTCTTATCGCAGACACTCATCGACATGTACTGTTCCTCCACAGCTACCCTAAATTCTTCCCATGTAGGAGGTGGTGCATGTGCTACCCTGCGACCCTTCCAGGTGTGCAACCAGTACATGGCGGGTCCCCTTAGTTGCAGGCCAACCATGCGAGCCGCCGCCTCTAACGAACACCCCAGCTCTATACACAGCTCGATAGTCCCCCAGGGACTCGGTGACTTCCACCTGTGGGTCCGTACTGGTGAATACAGGCGGCCTGAACCTGATGAAGTCTACGTAAATAGGTGCTCCTAGGTCCCTAACTTACGGCGCTATCGATGAATACAGGCGTTCAATGGAATTGCTACCGCTACCACTCATAGCAGCATTCCGAGCCTCCATCACACTATCATGAAAAGAATAATAATTTCACCATTAATATTAACCAACTCATTCAATTGAATTTAAGTTACTAACCGCATGGGTCGCTGAGTGCAGTCGTGGTTGCCTGATCTCGTAGCATAACTATACCGTACGTAGACATGCTAGCATATGCCTCGTTCGGTACACAATTCTTAGTTGTAGTCAAGACCCAACCTAATGCTCTGATACCAACTTTGTCACGCCCCAACTCAGGGTACGCGTGACCGGCCAGGGTACGTGTCAGTACCCTGAAGCCTACCACATGCACTAAACACAAAATCCAAAATATACATCAACATCAATAATAAAACACATGAGTAAAAGAACGACAACACAAAATCTTTATTCAAGGCCAAACAGTTTTTGAACAATTTTAAATTCAAAGAAAACAACCGAAACTTTCGAGAACATCTCAATGTTTAAAACAATTTAGGTTTTCAAAGTAACCAACAGTTCTGTGCATGTCTCCTGACTCTAACAACACAACTAACAACACGTCTAACAACACGACTACGACTACAATGCCGCCTGCTACGAGATCCGCGTCACCACCTGCCCTCCAGCCGCACCATGCCATCAAACCGTACCTCACTGGTCAGACTCTACAAAAACAAAATAATAAACCGTGAGTTCATGAGGAACTCAGTGAGCGGTTCTTTCGAACAACCACTTAAAACCTCGGCAAGGTAACATATACAAGGTATGATACAGATAAGGAAATAGAATATGATCACACCACAGGAGTTAACCCGTTTGCCAGAACAGAAGAATGGATCAACCGGCCTCTCGGGCCCTTATCCACTTCACCACATCTCGGCCACTAATGGCCTAAAATATATATGGAAGGTTCGGTTCTCCCCTTTATACAACCAGGCCGTTCGGCCTACACAAAACCAACCCACAAGGGCATTTCAAAAATGTACTTTCCTATCTCGGATCCGTCGACTAGGATGGCCACTAGCCTTAGGAATCCTCCAGGTTAGGGATAGCTAGTCCCACCCAACTCAGGTCTACCATCAGCGTGGCCCACTGACGGAATCTCGAGACCCTCCGCCACCTGGGTTTAACACCTAGCGGGCCCGCTGGTGCAATCTCAATACCCTATAAACCGTTGAGTCGTGTGATAGCCGTTCGACTAATGACACTCCTCAGTAGACCATCTCAACCACAACCAGAACCAGGTTATGCAAGTTTTCCTCTCTTTTTTTCGAGCGCTGCCCATGTCTGACCCTCCCCCCTCGGGTCGCACTTCTTGGATATTAATATCCGCTATCTATCACTACGTGTAAAACCTTGTAAGTGTACCTTGTCTCTAGGTTAAATGTTACCGCTAAGTATCAAAACCATTCTTTCTAGAGTTGTTAGCATTTACCAACCATATATAAGTGATTGACCTACTATTGTCAATGACACTTGCCAAAATAATCATGAACCACAATTACCATGTGAAAGCCGATTTAAAGAGGACAATTTCCATTAATCAAACTTGGTAAAGAACATGCAACATACATGACAACGATTGAATATAATATCTGAAAATTAATGAACCATTTCCTTTGATTCATATGCCATAACAAACCTATCCATGTATTCATTAGTAAGAACATTTCCATAACCATGAGAATATAGATCTAAGGCTACTAAACAGTCCTTAGATGAACAACGATCATAGAATGTAATTTGAACCTAACACTAAGCATGTAAATATGAATCAAGACAACGTAACATGAAATCTAGCATATCAATCCGAACAGTCCTGATTTTTCCACCCTCGTCCTTGCTCGGCTGACTCAAACAAGGTAAGACGTTGTTCGGCCAAGTCCTCTAGGAAGAGTGGGCACGACTGCGACGACAACGCAAGCATCAATCCGGATATAAAATACAATACACATAAACGATCCACGAGATGCAAGACAATTGAGAAAATTGGGGAAAATTTTTGGCATGACCTTTCCCCTTTTTCCTCTACTCGGCCAGCCCATAAAAACACAAGAAACCATGATTTACAACAAGAGATCACAGGTACATCAATCGACTAAAGATCCAAAATGAGAAAACACGTTGTTCGACAAAGCACTCGCGAAAGAATCTGATTTCAAAACTGCTACGGTCGGCCACTCGCCCCCTTTCACAAATCACACTAACCACTCACCTTGATTGGATCAAAAGACGAGATCGAAGAAGACGAACTCCGAGATCCTCGGCGTCGACGCGAGCTTGGCACCGATCTCCCTCTCCTTCCTTGGGCTGTGTGCAGCTCCTTCCTTGAGCCGCACGGTTGCTAGGATGAGGGGTTTTATTCCCCTCATCGCTTGACTAAAATACCCCTATCCAATAACTTAAACCCCCTCATACGACTCCACCTAACCCGGATCGATTCCCGACTCGAACTCAACCCAACTCGAGTCAACCAACATACTCATCCACCCAATACCAACATTAGGCTATAACTTAAATTAATTATACCTGCTATTCGAGACGATCTCGCGACTCGGCCCGGCTAGCTTCCGACTCGATGGGCTGCACTACGAAAATTTTATATTAGGAAACCCCGGGTATTACAGAACAATAAAGGCCTTATTGATCCTATTCATTGCGGCCGGATCAGATGAAGTTCATGGAGAATGCCAAGGACCTGATCTCCTATTGTCAGCCAAAACTTTTTATAGAATTCCATCATAACCCCGTTCGGGCCTAGCACCTTAAAGTTTTTAGCTTTCTTGATCACCTCATGAACCTCCGACATAGTGAACGGAGCATCCAGGCTCTATAGGTCCAAGAAAGAAGGAGCATATAAAGTGGCCCATTTGACATGCAACAACGACATAACCTCCCGTCCAAGAAGACCCCAGTAGTAATCCCTGAGAGCGGAAGCGATACCCTCGCCATCCGAGATAATGACCCCATTAGAGTAAATGGTAGAGATCAAATTGATTTTCCTTCTATGAGAGGCACGGAGATGGAGGAATCTGGTCTTTCTATCGCCTTCCCTTAACCATCTTTTCTTAGAACGCTATCTCCAATAGTCGCTCTCCTCATTATAGCAACGATCAAGAACCCCCTTGCGATCTCAGAACTCAACAAGTTCCATATCAGAAATAAGACCAGTATCAGCTTTGTTGCTCAGAGCTTTAAACGCTCCTCAGTGTCAGATCTTTTCCTATGCCAACTTGCCTATATGTTCCTATCCCCTTCCAGTATAATGTGCTTGAGAGACTTCCAGAGAGACAACCACTTATCCAAAGGTGGGAGAGACCAACCACCGGTGAATGAAATCTCGCCTTAACTGTTACGCCACGCCTAGGTTCATCCCTAAATAAGGAACAGCGCCTAGGAGAAGCGTAACCAACTACCAACCAACACACAAGAACCTTCATGAACAGCTTGCAACATAAATCTCAACCACTTGCATTAGAATAATATCTATTACAATCATAAAATGTTATTCAAGAAACTTTATACATCTCTACGGAAATCAATGTCAGAGTCTGCCTCCTCTACTCTATCTAATTAGACCTTCACAGCTACCACTCGAACCTGCAGATCTGAGGCAAAAAAAACAAACATCAGCGGAAAGCGGAGTAGGAGAATCAATATGTCAACAATAAGGACAACAATCGTGATGCGATGACACTCCCAAATGCAATAATATATGACTCTGCAATAAAATGCAACATGTCAACAACAACAAAACACATCTTCACCTATCAACTAATGCAACACATACCAATCAAGAGCGTAGTGGAAAATTGGGTTTCCCCCGCACTCTCGCACCTCGAGAGTGGCATCTCAGGCCCGCTCAAATAGGAGGTGCGACCATCCAAGGAAAGTCCGCCGACATCTAACAGCGCGACGCCACACATGAGCCCGTCAACGTCTAACAGCGCGACGTCGTACGCGCAACTTGAGTGAAAGTTTCGTGATCACCGGTGTCACCGCCCATACACCTCGGGCAATAAATCAACAATGTTCGGGCTTGCGCCCACAACGGTTATAATGCAATATGTCAACAACAACCGACCTGCGATACTAGCAACAATAACTGATACAATAATAAGCAGCATGATAGCTAGATCTCACCACATGACACATCACAACTGATCTACAATGCTAACAACAATAAATACTACAATAACTATCAACTGAAGATGCAACCGGAATAATTCATGTTAGCATATACAACTTATGACAACACTAACAGTGTGCACAATGTCTAGCATAATATCATGCTCATTAATCAACAATGAATAACAACTAATCAGACGCATGCAATTATCAACATGACATGTTCAATAACATAATGCAACAGGAGATCAACGGATTTCAGAAGCAAATCAAGAAAATAGAAGCAAGGGGTAAAATCCTCAATTTACCAATTCAACATTCATCGGCTACAACAGGAGTCATCTCATCCCCAACACCACTATCTATACTCTAAATCACCAACTGATAAAGAATACAACTATTCTACATTAATTAACTACTATCAAACTGAATTAATCTTATTAAATTACCAACTAATACATAAAATTAGAAAAGACCTATCAGACAACCTCTAATCAGAAATCTGACACCACCATTGCGTTCAGAACACAAAAACCTACAACTTTGGTATTCACCTCGACTCGATCCGACGATCATACGATCAAATCTAAACATACCCTAATATTCTATAATTTAACCTCATTTCATACGATACAGCTCTCTTCTTAATTAACCTATTTATTAAATTAAATAAATCTTTCCCCTCACTCATCTCCTGCCCGATGCCGCCCTCCCCTCTCCTCCTCGGTTCGTGCCCAGTAGTCCCCCAAACCGTCGGTGAACACTCGTCGGCCCCTCCCACGGCCTATGACGCCGCTGGGACCGACCCTACGCCGGAAAACACCGAGCAGCAGGCGGCTACTACTACTGCCATGCCGTGACGACAGCACCACTGCTGCAACTTGGCAGTTGCTGAGCTCGTGTGGCCCGGCGCCACTGTCTTGCCGTCGCCACCTCCGCCTCCGCCTCCGGCTGGCTCCACCTTTTAATCTACTCCAACTATACATCTTCTCTCATCCTCTTCTCTCAGTTGTCATTGCCACCGATAAACAAAGAAGTAGGAAAACGACGGAAAACAATAGAAAACAATGGGAAGAAAAGTAAAAGACTCCTACCACAACGGTCCACCAAACTCTGGTTCTCCGCCGGAGTCTTCACCGCCCCTCTGATCCGTCGACTCCAACTACCGCCGCCAACAAAAATGAGGATTAGGGAAGATTAGGGCTAATTAAATAAGATTATGCACTTTTGCAAAAAGACCCCTCCAAGAAAGATATTTACAACAAGGTCCCCAATTTTTTAGGTCATAACATTAACAATATTAGAGAAATTATCTAGATGAAGCCCGCTATTCTCGGTTCTGAAGGGTCTACGAAGTTTAGCATTCCAAGAGGCTGCCTATCAAAGCAAGGGGTTATGGTCTCAAAGCTTCCTCTCCCGTAGAAGCTAAGGACAACGGAAAGGAGAGTGCCATTAGATTGTTAACGAGCACTCTATCAAGTTTAGCTAGAGAAGGTGAAACCCGATTGTTGGTCCACGTAAAAGGGCTCTTGGAAATGGGAAAATCTATACGCCCAGTGTCTGCAATAAGGCATGAAAACCTTCCTTGAATCAAGCACACTACCCATGCAGTTGCTCCTCTCACCACTATGGGCAGTAATGTTAAAATCTCCACTGATTAGTAAAGGTTCGGAAGCGCCAGAAATAATCTGATGAAACTCCTAAAGGAAAAGAGCTCTACGGGGCTGACTAGGCAGGCCATAGACCCCAACAATGAGAAAACTAAAGTCTGAGAGTCTACTTCAGATATAGCTAAATGGACCACTCACCTATCACACAGTTCGTACAAATCCATACGGACGAATCCCAAGTTGCAAGCATACCACCCGACAAGCTAGAAGCATTTAATGCATGAAAGTTATCATTGAAATGGAAACTGACACTTGTCTGACAATTCTACGAGAAAAAAACATTCAGCTTAGTTTCAGAAAGAAATAAAAAACTACACTTAGCCACCCCAACGACTTGCTTCACCATGTAGCGCTAAGAGAGCCTATATAAACCTCTGACATTCCAAAATATGGTACAAAAATTGTGAAACATGACAGAAAATAGCTACGAGACAACAACCAAGCAAACCACACAGATCAAGCAAACACGAAACCAAGGGCCCTAATGATCCCCTCCTTAGAAGAAGCACAGTCGAAGTCTAAAGCATCAATCTGATGGAGCAGTGCCAAGTTGAGCGCAGATCCCATATCCATAGTGTGAGAACCCATACTAGTAAAAGTAGTCACAGAAGCAATCAAAGGAGAACCTCTGAGACCATCGTTACGGGCTGCCTTTCTCATCTTAGCACTTAGGGGAGATGGTTGTTGATTCAGACCTGAAATCCGTGAGCTCTGACGGACAAATATAGCAACCCAGGTATTCAAGGTCCGCTTGAACTTACGGCCCAGCCTGCCCTTAGCAGCAAAATTCTTAGAGACTAGGTCTCGATCTCAGTCAACCGCTTGGTCCAAGAAAGTGTGGTGCGGCACCGGTTCAACCGTCACCAAGCCCGACCCCAGAATCGAAGGCAAAATTCCTACATGAAGGCCCACGTTGGGAGGCCTAGCCTCAACCAAAGAATTCAAATCGGGCATCGTAACAATCTGAATTGATCCGTTAGGCGAAGAAGTCTTCTTGGTCAGAGTAGAGAACTAATTCGACACAGGGACACGAAACGAGCGTGCCAAGAGATAAACTGCGCCTGTTGGTCAACTCAACTTCCACGATCAACGAGGCAGAGAGAAGTCGGGTTGGGCTCAAATCCGAAGCCCGCCCCAGATTCGGCCCCGAGGTCGGCCTGCGAGGAACCCGTGCAATTGTGCGAAGCGGGTTGAAGAGAGGTGGAGAAGCGAATCTCCATCCCATCCGAAACGAGCCTGAAACCGCCAAAGAGAAACAATGTCTTGCCACGTCAGCCCAGAAAGCGGGTCTGAGCCAAATAAAAATTGCATCGCCATGTACGAAACACTCCACCATGGCACCCAAAAGCCCTTTAAACAACAGACGATCGTACAACCTGCGATCTAAAGCAGGCAAGCAGAGAAGCATCAAAATGGCAAAGGAGCCCAGACGCCGAGGAAAAGCAAGAGCCAGAGCTTCATGAGAGACCAGCCAAGGACTGACAACTAGATTCGAAGAGGCAAACCCCAATCTGGATGGGTTAGAAGACAAAAGCTGACTCGTTCGGGGAAATACCAGTGTGGGTGAAACCTAGAA
Organism: Canna indica; assembly: GCA_034359265.1. NCBI lineage: Eukaryota > Viridiplantae > Streptophyta > Magnoliopsida > Zingiberales > Cannaceae > Canna > Canna indica. The sequence continues at coordinate 53,103,554 of CP136891.1, read as the reverse complement.
GGGTAGGAATGAAGGAGCTGTAGTGGTAGCTCGATTGGGAAAGGTGAGTTGTCACCTCGATTCACTCCCAGGAACGGAGGCACAAAAGTTCGATGAATGGCGGCCGCCGAAGAAGTACCAGCAGGATGCACATTACGAAGAGATGCAGCAATACACGAACCTTGTTATAGTAGGCAGCCGAGACACCAAAAACGACAGGTCCAGAAGGACGAGTCCTTGAGCCTGAAGGGGACGAAATCAAGGAATTAGAGCTTATGGAAATTGGATTTGAGTCTGTTGAATTTGTAATGAGAAATAGAATAACTGTGAACCATTGATTTCAGTAATTGTAAGTAATATTGTTACTAGTTCTCTTGTATGGGATTAGTTACTAGTAAACGTGTGAAATACCTAGAATATAAATAGCTGGTATTTTGTAATTTATGTATTCGATTTTTTGAATTTGAAATTTATTTTCATTCCTCTTCATACTTGAGCTTTGGATGTCTGCATGAATCTATCTTGTAAGTAGTTCATATATTGTCTTCAATCTTTTGCAATATTGGTATCAGAACTAGCATTGAGGATTTGTGAGTGTAATGGCCAATTCGTCGGGTATTCCTCCGGTGCCAATTTTTTCGGGTGCTGGATATGAACTTTGGAGCTCGAAGATGCAGAATTATTTCATCACCATGGATCTTAGGGATCTGATTGAAGACGGGTATGCTACGGAGAATCTGACCCTGAATCGCCTCAAGGAGGCGAAGAAACGCAATGCCAAAGCAATCTACTATATTCAGCAAGCTTTATTAGAGGAAATCGCTACTAGATTGGGGGAAATTTCCTCTGCTAAAGAAGCATGGCAAATGCTTGAACACAGGTATCATGGTTCCTCTAGAATACAAGAAATTAAGCTTCAAACATTACATAGGAAGTTTAAAAGCTCATTTATGGAAGAAGATGAAGATTTGAATGAGTTTGTATCATCAGTTATTGATCTGGTGAATCAGATTTGAGGGTTTGGAGATGTTATTGAGGAAGTGAGATTACTAAAGAAGATTCTGAGGAGCTTACCTCAGAAGTATGATCACGTGGTTACTGCTATTGAAGAGGGAAGAGATGTAAAGAGAATGACCAGTGAGGAACTACTAAGCTCACTGTTGTCGCATGCTGAACGCATGAGCAATTTTGAGAAGAATAAAAAAGAAGGAGTTGCCTTCTTCATGAGATCTGGAAAGAAACAAAATGAGAAGAAGTTCAACAAAAGTGGAGATGTCAGCAAGAGGCATGAATTTGCAAGATCGACTGGAGACACGAAGATTGAAGGAAGTGGTGAAACAAGCAAGAAGAAGTTTCAGTGTTACTATTGTAACAAGGTTGGACACATTGAAATTAGAAAGTGTTGGCTGAAGCAGAAACATGAGAAAGAGAAGTATGCAAATTTTGTTGAAGAACAGAAGAGTGAGGATGAGGAAGATGAGGAAGTGTTGCTGCTAGCAAAAGTAGATGACAGTGTAAGTGACAGATGGTACTTAGACTCTGGTTGCAGCAATCATATGACTGCATGCAGAGAACTGTTCATCTATCTTAACATCAGTCATTCAACAAAAGTAAGACTTGGCGATGGCTCAGTCAAACTTGCTAAGGGACTTGGTGAATTAAGATTAAGTACTGATCAAGGTTCACTTGTAATCAAGAAAGTACTATATGTACCTGAACTTGAATCAAACCTGTTGAGTATAGGACAATTGCTGAGAGATGGCTACAAGGTAGTTTTTGATGATCATCTGTGTCAAATATACTCAAATTCACAGTTGGACAAGATTGTTTGCACAGTGAACATGGCAAAGAATAATATATTTCGGCTAAACAGCTCAAATTTTGCTTTGAAAGCTGAAAGCAATGTTGATTTAGTACTTGATCTATGGCACAAAAGAATGGGGCATATAAATGTGCAGTACTTATTAGAGGTGTCTGAGAAAAGTATAGTAGAAGGAATACATGTCAATTTGGAAAGCAGTCAAGGCTACCATTTCCAAAACACTCAACCTCAAGAGCAACAAGTGAATTGGGACTAATACATGCTGATCTCTGTGGTCCAATGGAGGTACAGTCCTGTTCTGTATGCAAGTATGTGGCTGTGTTTGTGGATGACTGGAGTAGAATGAGTTGGGTATACTTTTTGGAACAAAAATCGTTTGAAACAAAAATTTGAGACATTGGGAGTGTTTAAAAAATTCAAATCTACGGTTGAGAATGAGATAGATACTAAGCTTAAAGTCCTGAGAACATATAGAGGAGGTGAATTCACTTCTAAAGCATTTGATGATTTCTGTACTGAGCATGGTATAAATCATCAATTGACAGCCAGCTATACACCCCAACAGAATGAGGTAGCTGAGAGGAAAAATAAAGTTTTGGTTGAAATGACCAAATGTTTACTTAGAGGAAGTAGACTGCCAAAGAACTTATGGGCTGAAGCCTTGAGTACAACTAGTTATCTTATTAACAGAAGCTCAACTAAGTCATTGACTGACAAAACTCCATTTGAAATGTGGTTTAAGAGAAAACCTTATTTAAGTCAATTGAGGGTATATGGATGTACTGCATACAGCCATGTTCCAAAGCAAGTAAAAAGGAAATTGGATGACAAAAGTAGAAGAACTGCATTGGTCGGCTACAGCTCAGAAATTAAAGGTTACAGATTGTATGACCCCAAGAAACAAGAGTTGTTAGTCAGTAGAGATGTTGTATTTGATGAAACACAGTGTGGTATATTTGATACAATAGAAAAGGGAACACTACTAGAAAAATGGTCATCAGCAACGGCTGATGCCGTTGCTGAGCCATTGCTGAAAAGAATCAGCAATGGCCGCGTCGTTGCAATAGAGCCGTGACAGAAAGTCGCGTTGCTGATGACTTAGCAACGGATCAGCAACGGTCGCTCGGGCCGTCGCTCAAAACATTATCAGCAACGGCCGCTCGGGTCGTCGCTAAAAATATTATCAGCAACGGTTTTGCCACAGACCCGGAGCCGTTGCTGATAACATTAATAGCAACGGCCGCTGAGTCCGTAGCAACGCCGTTAGTAAAACCCCGTCGCTAAGCCGTTGCTGTAGGTCATCAGCAACGGCTTTCGATACACTTTTAGCAACGGCTTTCCCATGGATGGCCGTGGGAAAGCCGTTGCTGATGACGTATACCTGGGAACAGAAAAATTTCAAATTTCAAATTTCCATTGATACATTGATACATTATCTGATACATAACTCACACACCCATACCCTCATACACACATTCATTCACACATCACAAACACACCAAGATATACATCAAAACAATTATATTTATATTGATAATTATCCACGATAGTATAAAAACAATTCAAATGCAAAATTGAAGTATCAATATCCAAACAAAATAAGTTAAACAAGTTCAATATCTCAGTAACAAGTTCAATATCCAAACAAAAAATCTCACGATCACAATGGAGGATGGTCTGGATCATATGGCGGGCTCTGGAGTGCTTGAGTGTACACCGGCGTGGACTGACTCGAGGACGATGGATTAGATGATGCCGAAGAGATGCCTGCTTCAGGATGACCTGACATGTTGCGTATCATAGCATGCATCTCCTCCATCATCTGAGTCTGACGCGCGACCGTCTCCTCTAGAGTCCTTATTCTGCTACTATGATCATAACTGGATCTAGAGGTGGACGGCCGCTCACCAGCGACCGGAGGGGTCGGTGCCCCAAGCGGCCCTAGCACGGCTCGCGCATGACCACTATCTGTGAAGCCATATACGCGGCCATGGTCCCAGCCACCTGCGGCCTCGACCCACGATGCTGCGTCAAAGTCCTCGGGGGTACCCCCGAGCTGCACCACCGTCTGGCTGTACGTCTCCTACTCGAGTTTGATTTTTTGTTTAATATTTATCATAAAACTTAAATTATAAATATATAATGAATAATTTAAACGAATATATAATTACCACAATGTGTGCAGCGCGGTTGTCGATGTACTCCCCCGTCCCATGTGCTCGACGGTGAGTCTGCTCAAACACCGCCATCGGGGAGGGTCGCTAGACACTCCCGTCATCCGACATCGTCGTCTACATTTATAAAACAAATACATTAATTAGTACACATAGTAATAAATTAATAAAATATATAATTAAAAGATATACTTACCATACGGTTCGCGTGCACTGCAAATGCAACAGAGCCGCCGGTGTGACGCGCTGCTCCCCCCGACATGCGATTTCTAGCCGCATTCTGAGAAACCTCCTGCCATCGATCCGTCGACCATATCCCCACGAGCTGATCCCATATATCCGGAGTAATCCAACCGGGGCCGTATCCCCGAGTCTCCGCGATGTTAGTGGTCCCAGCTCGGGCCATCGCCGAAAAGAAAATGCAACTGTTGAATTGAATGACACAAGCAGTTCAATTTCAGCTAGTGATATAGCAGAAGATGCAGAGAATGACATGAATAATGAAGCTGATCATGAAATGATTAGAGAACATGTTCAAAGTGATATCAGTAGTGATTCTGATGTACCACCGAGAGGTTTCAGAGATGTATCAGATGTGTATGCTAGAAGTGAAAGATGAAATCTAGTGGAGTTGAATGAACCATGTAATTTTGATGAGGCAGTAAACATACCTGATTGGAAAAAGGCAATGGAAGAAGAAATGAGGTCAATTAATCAGCATGATACCTGGTACTTGACCAAGCTTCCAACATGTAAAGATGTAATTGGCCTGAAATGGATATATAAAGCAAAGAGGAATGCTGAAGGTGTAGTTACAAAACTGAAAGCTCGACGGGTAGCTCAAGGGTTTATGCAAACAGTGGGACAAGACTGTTTTGAAACCTTTGCTCATGTAGCAAAGTTTGACACAATTAGTATTTTGCTTAGTGTAGCAGCTATACAAAATTGGAAAGTATACCAGTTAGATGTCAAGTCTGCATTTTTGAATGGAGAGTTGAAAGAAGAGGTATATGTGGCACAACCCAAAGGATTCATAGTTGAAGGAAAAGAGGACCTAGTCTATAGGTTAAAAAAATCCTTGTATGGGCTAAAGCAGGCTCCCCGCAGCTGGTATAAAAAAATTGATGATTTCTTCGTATCTGAAAGTTTTGCAAGGAGCAGAAATGAGTATACTTTGTATACTAAGAAGAATGGAGCTGATAGTATATTGATAGTTCTACTATATGTAGATGACTTACTATACTGCAGCAATAATGAAACAATGAGAAAGGAATTCAAAGAGAAAATGTTTGATACTTTTGAGATGACAGATCAGGGTGAGATGAAGTTTTTTTTGGGGTTTGGAAATTGATCAAAGCAAGGAAGGTATATATGTTTCACAAAAGAAGTATATCACTGAGATGTTGATGAAGTTCGGCATGAGTTTGTGCCATTCAGTTGGTAGTCCTATGGTAACAGGAAGCAAGTTATCAGCTGATGAACATGAACAGAAAGTAGATGGTAAATTGTATAGAAGTCTAGTGGGTAGTCAACTTTACCTTACACATTAGACCAGATATACAATTCAGTGTGAATATTCTATCGAGATTTATGAATGATACCAGAACTACACATTTCAAAGCAACAAAAAGAGTACTAAGGTACCTTAAAGGAACCATGAAAGTTGGGTTGTTCTATGATAGAAACACTGAATTGAATTTGACTGGGTATACTTACAGTGACAGGGTTGGATCAAATGAAGATAGGAGAAGTACCTCTGGGCACTTGTTTAAGATTGGAACTAGTTATGTTTGCTAGAGTTCCCGAAAATAAAATTCAATAGCTTTATCATCTGCAGAAGCTAAGTACATAGCAGCTACTGCAGCTTGCTATCAAGCAATTTGGATGCGCAGGATTCTTAATGATTTCTTTATAGAATCAAAGGCAGCTACTGTGATCTACTGTGATAATACTTCAACAATTTCACTGGCACACAATCCTGTTCTACGTGGGCGTACCAAACACATTGAAATCAAGCATCACTTTATTTGTGAACAAAACCAAGGGGAGCTGATCGAACTTGTCTATTGCAAGACTGGTGATCAACAAGCTGACATATTTACTAAAGCTTTACCTAATGAAAAGTTTCACTACTTGAGAGACTTAGTTGAATTGAATGTAATTTCTCACCGGGAGTGTTGAATTTGTAATGAGAAATAGAATAACTGTGAACCATTTATTTCTGTAATTGTAAGTAATACTGTTACTAGTTCTCTGATTAGTTACTAGTACACGTGTCAAATACCTAGACTATAAATAGCTGGTATTTTGTAATTTCTGTATTCGATTTTTTGAATCTGAGATCTGTTTTCATTCCTCTTCATAGCGAGCGTGCTCCGCCATAGACGAAGGGTTGGGAACCAGAACACGAACACTTTCCGGTCGGTTATCCATGGTGCACTGAGCAGGAAGAGTGAGCACAATAGAAAGAGTAGAAGTGGAGATAGTAGACGCAACAAGTGTAGAAGAAGCTTTAAAGACAGGAGTGGAAGAAGAACCTGGCGTAATAAATGCTGAGGAAGGTTGTGCAGTGGAAGCCAAAGAATCCCGTGCTGACCTGACACCAAAAGAAGAGGAACGAATCCGATCAGATCGGTGGGGAGAGGTGGAAAGACGGCTCAAATGACCCTCCTTCCTATAGACGAAGCACACTTGCCGACGAGGGTGTAGTCTGGCTAAATGACCAGGCCTGGTGCAGTTAAAACAGCACCCTCGAAGTCGGAGGGAGGAAACCGCCTCAGCAATGGAGAAATGACTCACCGGACATGAGGAAGCAATAGTGGGAGGCGTAGCAGAAGCGGGGCATCCCAGCCTAACAGTAGTAGCAAAAGAACGACGTGCTCAGACCCAAGAGGAAGATGACGGCTTAGGTGCAGAAGTGAAGGTGACACGCTTGGACGAAGCAGGAAGCTTAATTCGCGCGCAAGACCAAAGTCCAGCAGTTCTCCGACAGCTCCAAAGGCTCCTTACCTCGCTCCATCGACCTACAGGCTCAGCCAGTTTCTAGTTTTAATCAACCGCAATACCTTCTGATTAAACCAAATTGACTCCAATCAAGTTAGATATCTTATTTTGCTTGTATATGCAACGAATATGACATATATTTAGATAGCATCAGGACACAAATCATTGTTCATTAAGGAGAAGAAAGAAATGTAGATCTTCATATATGAAGATCAATTTTAAATAAAACTAAATAATCTAACAAATTTATCAGCACAAGTCATTTGGGTTTTTGTGATATTTGTTCTGACCATTGACATGCAGGCCTCAGTAGTTTAAGACAAAAAAAAAGTAAAAACAATGTGATCGGACATCATATGACAAATCCATCAGGAATTGTTGAGTTCTTCAAGATGATGGTAATGCCAGATCGTATGTAGAAGCCATCAGCAGCCCTATCAGCTTCTTGCACACCCTGCAAGCATCAATTTTAAATCCATCACTTCATATACACAACTCCAAAATCCATGGAACAAAGGATGATAGGACAAGGAAAAGATTTTAATCCAATAGAAATTAGGATTAGAAGAACATAAATGGGTGTTATATATATTCAGTGTACATCCGATAAAAAATCATTTGAAATTATTTTCCTTATTTGTTATCCTATCCTATCCACTGAAGCAAACAAATCAATCATAAGAGTTCTCTTGATTGATCACCAACACAATTGAGACTTGGGAGTTTCTCAACTGAAAGTATATATGGATAAATGAAGAAACCTACCTAGGAAAAAAACTCCCAAAATATCAAAGCCTTCTACGTGCAAATAACTGAGTTATCTTGAATTAAATATAATGACATAAAGAAAGTTATAAATGGGTTCAAAAACAACTCCAAACAATGTGTAGCTTTCTTGAGATTTCACTAGAAAAATGCAATCTATATACATCTTAATTTATAAAAGGTTAAGGAAATCATACATCTGAGTTTGAAATTGTCACATTCTTTCCAATCCTTGTATTTTTGTCAATTATGCAGTCTCTGTACACCAGACAAGAATTTTCAATGTTAGTAGGGGAGACCACAAGTAAAATAGAACACAAGACTTTAAAAAATGAGAAACAAGAAGAGACTACCTTATCTTTGTGTTCTCTCCAATACCTAAAGGAACACGGCCTTCGGCTAGTAGCGATGATATTTCATCATCTGTCTCATAGCAATCGGCACCTAGCATAATTGTGTCCTGCATGTATAAACTCACACAACCATAAGATCATTACTATCATGATGTGGCTTTGGCAGTAGAGAAAATATTTTCAGATTAGGAAACAGACCTTCAAATGTGCATTAGAGTTTATTCGCGATCGAATTCCAATTACACTATGCTCTATCATACAGTTGTCGAGGAAAGTTCCATAGCAAAGAATTGAATCAATAATCTGAAAAAAGTATACAAAGATAGGTAAAAAGAATGACATGGTATACTGAACAAAATCTGAATTAATTATCATCAAAAGGATGTCAAATTTTACACTTCACATGTATTATATTGGGGTAGTTAACCAACCTTGCTATTGTCAACTTTGGATGGAGGCAAGTTTCTTCGTGATGTATACATTGGCCTAGCTGCATCATAAAAGCAGAAGCTAGGCGGCTGTATGATTAATCAAATCAGTAGAAACTAATCAGATGGTCATTAGTAGGTGTTAAAGATAACATAGGGCTCAACAGTAGGAATGCAGTCATATTTCACCACAAAATTTGAAACAAATATGATAATCACTAGAGCACAAAAACAGCGATGTGAAGAAAACACTTACATCTGCAGTAAGAGCAAGATTTGCTTCGAAGAACGATTTAATTGTCCCAATATCTTCCCAGTAATCATTAAAGAGGTATGCCTGCCAAAGATAATACATTATACATTTGATAAAAGGGTAAAACAAGGTCATGGGTGATACTGCTTTTTGGTTTGGAAACTTCAGTTTTATCACAAGTATGAGAACTTAAATTTTGTAAGAGAGGCAAATGCAGATGAATGGGTTTTACAAAAATTCAGAAATATGCATAGCATAACAGAAAGGGCTGCTTAGAATTATGGAAAAAAATTGTGGCTCCCTTGTAGTGCCAAGTGCTATGATCTTTTTTAACCTCTATCTTTTACTCAATTAGAGCCCTTCCTTTAGTCTTCTTCTTGGATTTTAAATTTCATCACTTTTATCCTTTGTGACTTCTACTATGGTGCATCCATTTATTCAATATATTCGCTCATTCGTTGATATCATCATAAACATGCAATTACCATTTTCTTTTTATTAAATTTGATTAGATAACTAATTTTCCCCAAAACTTAAGCCGTTACCAATCTATATATGCATTTATGTTCTTAACACTCCCCCTCACATGTAGGTGGGTCAATTTGATGAGACTCACCCAAGCCCAACACGTGAATCCACTTACACCTTGTTTGGATGAGGTGCAATATGATTTAGTAATGTATTGTATGATATGTTACTGTTATCCTGTTTGAAAAGATGGTATGGTATGATACGGTTAAATGACAACAACTATAGAGGAGAACAGAGTCTTGGCTAAGCCGATCAAGAACTCTAAGTAAAAGTCTAATTTGATATGGGAAAATAATGGGTATAAGATGAATTATAAATTTTGATTTGGGGTATTTTAGAAATAAAATTTCATTAAACCATGAGAAATCACCAAATCTGTGGTTTAAAAACTTAGTCAAAATCTATGATTTTCAAATTATGAGATTATCATCATAAATCATAAGTCCATGACCATCCTTTGGAAGTCTTCTCAAACAAGAGATTAATTAAACAATACCATACCATATACAATCATACCTTACCATGAAACAAACAAAGCCTTAATTGTAGTCGGGGTGTATCTTTAAAAAAAATTAATTATGCTACGCTATTTTAACTCACAACCTGCAATTTGATTAGATGACCATCTTTCCCCAAAGCTTAAGTTGATAGGAAAGAGACCAATCTATGCATTTATATTTTTAACACTATTAATTGCTCAATTACAATTATCAATTTACCAAATAACCGGGCCATCTAATTTGAACACTCTTTTAATCTTTTTAAAAACCACAATAAGTAATGATGAATGGAAGAAGTTAGAGGCTCCATGTGATGTACAACTAGAATCATAATAAGCAGCATACCTTAGCATAGAAATCATTAGCAGAAGCAGGAATGATTTCAGATCCAAAGTCATTTGATTTAGGATAATGCAATCTGTACCAAAATGACAGAACATCTTAGGCTCTTGTTTAACAATGCTATACTAATGATAGAGTTAAACTTTTTGTCATCAAGCAATTATATGTATCATAATATGAAATAACAGTATCAGGCCAAGAATAACATGCAAGAATAACAGCTATACTATGCTTTTGAGCTCTATGTGATAGGAGGTAGCACTTTTGAAAAAACACTAAGGGACTTAAGAGAAAACTGAGATGCATGGGGTTGAAGGATTATACCTAAGAAGATTTAAAAGTACATCCTTCTTAAACACATATATTCCCATTGAAGCTATGTATGGTTTCTTTGCTGCCTCTTCCTTCGACAGTCCCAGGACAGTGGTATCAACTTCCTATTAATTGCATATAACAGTGAGAGTATAGTTAATATTCAAGACACCATACTATTTATCAAGTAGCTAGTCAGAGAAAGCAATATGTTCAGCCACCAAAGAGCAGTTGTAGTAGACAAGGAAAGAGGTGTCAAGTTGCAAACTGTCATGAAGAGTCAAAGGAGAGGAAATTTCCAACCAAAAACTTTGACAAATTAAGCAGCAAACATATTTATGTGCGTACTTTTTATGAGCAAAATATATGGAAGCCAAGAAATGTCAATTTCTTAAGATGTACAAATGTTTCAAAAAAAATAACTGAAAATCATTGTTACTAGTTTCCAAAAAAAATAAGAAAATTATGGTTAATTTATAGAGGTTTTGCTACTAGTTTGATTGGGAAACAAAGTTTTTATCCAAATTACACTTTCTACAATCTTTTTACTACTGTCTTCCTGTTTCAACACCTTTGTATATTTTCAAGAATCAATGCTTTAGCAATATATAGGAGATAGGATAAAAAGACTGAAACATGAACAGATGTGCCCATGAGGTAATATGCTATGTTCTGAGTCACATGTAATCAACAAGTGTGAATGAACCAAAAAAAGAAGAAAATAACATCTTGGTATAAACACCAGGAATTAAGTAGTGGCAAGATGTAATGCTAAACAGAATTTACCATTGCCTTCAAATTTTCTCCTTTTGGTTTTTCACTGAATGAAATTACTCGTCCATTATAGTCTATCTTCATCAAACCAAAATCTGAAGCACGACTGAAATTGATATCAAAACAAAAAGTATCTCATTTTGGGAATCAGAAGTAACTCAGCACTGCATTTTAACCTTACTATAAACTTGAAATTTGATCATACAATAATATAATCCAAGTATCCAATACAATACTATCAACTAGCAAAATTTCAAGAAAGAAGGGAATGAATTTGAAGAACTAGCTAGAAACTCAACCTGTCATCCATTGGTACACAAGAAATGGTAAAGTCAGCACCACTTTGCCGATGACTCTGAAGATGAAATGAAAATTCAGAGAATTCTAATAATTTCATATATATATATATATATGCAAGGAGAAGTATTATTCAATTTTAACCTTAACGAAGTCCATATAATCCATCCGGTAGAGATGATCTCCAGAGAGAATAACCACATCCTCTATATCCTTGCATTTGGCATCCTTCAAAGTACAACATCTTAAAGATTATCTTGAACAACTATATTATATAGAGAGTAGAATATCATAAGGTTTTTCAACATTAAAGGGTGTGGAAAAGCATGATAACCCACAAACACTAATGGATGATTCAAACAGATCAGGAAGCAATTGTGTTACACATGCAAAATATAAACAATGTAGGTAGGTCACAAGCAAGGATCTAAGAGCAGGATATATATAATTGTTATTTGAAGGTTAAAATCTTGAATATGTGATATGCTTATTTGTGGTCGTGTTAACTTTGATTGGATGACAAACTTTCCTAAAAACTTGAATTTGATTGAATGACCCACTTTTCTCAAAAGCTTTAGCTATTAGAAAAGATATCAATCTTTGCATTTATATTTGTAACAGGATCTAATCAAACACTAAGTTGTATCATAAGAGGGGTAGCAAAATTCACTCAGAACAAAATTGAAGGCAGGTCTTGATATTGATGCCTAATATCAGGAAACAAGTGCGACAATTGGGGATCACAATCAACTAGAACAAATGGAAATGCATGTCATACCTCAAAAAGCCAATGAAATTGCCGAACAGCATCAGCATTTCCCTGAAACCATCTTTTTCCATTCTCACCAGGAGTTTGAGTGGCTGCTAGCACCTGAAGCAAAATAAGAAATGGCAAAAATATTGTAGTTTGCAGTTACTTCAATCTCCAATATATATATATATTAACATATCCTTCTCTTTTTGGATATGTACATCAACAGTTTATAGTCCATGCAGTATCTTGTATATATATATAGAGAAAAAGTTCATCCCAACCATAGATATATAGACATTAATTACCAAAACAAAAATCACTGCATACCTCAACAAAGCCGTCCCTGAACCCTACACAGTTGCTGAAATTGTAAGCCCGAGAGATATGTCTATTCAGCGATGCAGAATTGAACTGTGTGAGAATGAACACTTTATTGATGTCACTGTTGATGCAGTTGCTCATTGGAACGTCAATCAACCTGTACGCACCCCCAATGGGCACCTGCAAAAACAATTAATAAGTGCATCATGAAGATGATCCTCTTGAATCATCAAGATGAATATAGAAGCCATTAAATGTAACTTACAGCTGGTTTGGCCCTACTCTTGGTAAGAGGGAATAGACGAGTTCCCGCTCCTCCACCAAGAATAACTGCCGCGACTGTTTTAGGGTTCCTGCTCTCAAAATCCAAATCCTTAAACTGCAAAATATATACAAACATAGGTCGTTTCATTTGGGATGGATTCAAATTCGTCTTCTTTTCCCTAATCTTCACCAGCTCTAGTAATTGCATCTCGGCTTTAATCCGCAATATAGATTGAGATTTATTTATCTATTGATCTTTCTCGATCGATCTCTTTCATTATTGTAATTGACTCGAACCAACAGAAGAAGCAAATTAATATACCTCATTAATCTCCATTTCGACGTAGGTGGCGACGGGCCGCTTTTCGGTGGCACGGGCACTAGAGACACGAGCGCTTCCGCAGAGGCGGCGGCGCTGCCAGTTAAACTTCGTCCCCATGGTTTGCCCGTCTCTGGACGTCCAAACAAGCGGCATTCTCAGGCTACTGCAGAGGCGGGCCGCGGCGGCCGGCGGATCCGCACAGCTCGTCATGCACAATACCATGTCGCGCCGCCGGAGAAGAGGAAGAAACGGATCGAGGTGATTGCGTTGGCCGCAACGAGAAAGCGAAGAAAACAATATGAAGGCCTTATTTCGGCACCGGCCGGCCGGAATTCACGTACGTGAAAGGGAAGAAGGCCTCGGCCACGTCGTTCAACGGAGTTCACGGCGTCGGCCGGCGTTGCTTTTATAGGCGGGTCTCGAGATTTGCATGTGAAATCTTAGACCAATTCTTCAGTTCCGGCGGAGGAAAACTACGATATTGGGCTATTTACCAGAGAGGGCTCTCAAACACGTCCCTTTTTAACGAATACGTCCCTCGCTTTCACTAATTAGAGGAGGGCCCTACTTTTTTTATAAAACCAAGATATGGGCCTTAATTATGTGGTTTCATGAGTAGTTAATTACTAATTGTATGACTAATAAGTTGTACTTTTGAACAAATCTAACTTCAGCAAAAGGGTCTAAATATAAAGAAGAGGTTGAGTTAACATAAGGGGTCTGCATGTAATTTTCCTCGGTTGGCCCTGTCAGCAAGATAATAGAACATGCCAACCGTCAGTAGCACTAGGAGGAGCACGATTGATGGTAATATATTGAACATTGCCTAAAAATTTATGGTTCAAATTCTAGTACGATCATCTATTATGATTTTCTATCTTTGTTAAAAAAATAATAAGATAATAGAACATGAACTTATCGATTTTAACTCATTTCCAATTGACAACAATTTTCATTTTCTTCTCCATATTCTTTATTATTCATACATCAATTAAGAAAAGTAAAATACAAAAGAAAAATACTCATAATATATTTTTTATAGCATTTTGCATGAAATTAAACCTAAAATACGTAGACAAATATGTTAAAATTAGAAATTCAGGCTCAATTCTTTTAAAATTTAAAGTAAATTTATATTTAACAACTACCTATTAAAAAAATTAAAATATAAATTAGTTATATATAGTGATATTTTTCTCATGTCAAATAAGTAAATTTATGAATTTACTCAAAAAATTAAAAGTGCTAAAAATGTGCATGAAAATTATTATTTTTGTATAGTAGTTAAAATGCTTCAGAATATTAATTAAAAAGTTTAAATAACTTAATTAACCCATAAAATATACCGTATAATAAATATATATTTAATTTTATTTTCAATTTTTAATTATTTATTGAATCAGGACACTAATTTTGTGTTTTTGAAATAAATCTCTCCTAAGAAGTTCAAGTACTCGATCTTTTTTAGAGCCAAATGGGTCATTTTCTGGTTATTGGTAAATTGCCCTGTAATTAACTTTTTAATAATTGACTTTATATTTAATTATTATAAGAAATGGAATATGATTCGAACCCAAGACATAAATAAATTTTTTAAATATCTGACTACCAATCAAAGAGTGGATTAACAATTAAATTGTGATTTGAATATCATAAAGTTTACCATAAAAATTCTGTATATTATTAATTAAATATAAAAATTAAGGCAAAGTAGAAAAGATTAAACATTTACTCAATGTAATGTAATCACTTTATTATACAAATAGTCACCATTAAGAATTAAGATATTTGTTCAATTTTTACTTTATAGTATTAATTAATACCGAAAAATTATTTAACTTTCATATGGATATATAATATAAAATAAAAAATGAGATGAATTATTTTAATATAATATACATGAAAAAAACACGTTATAATTATAATATTTCTTTTAATTGTACTAATTGTCTAATATAAGTTGCACCAATTAATGTTTTGAAAATTAGACATGAAATTTAAATTAATAGTCGTAAATCTGAACTTCTTTCCAAAATTGAATTACTCATGCATATATATCAAATCAGATGATCCACTTGAACCAATTGACTGAGTTTTGTTTTATTAATTTTTAATTTTCAGTTGTGCTGAGTGAAGCTGTCATAGATAAGCCAAATCATGGAGTTGATAAGTTCCAAAATTATTTGTTTAATTCCATCACATACTATGCGTGCAACTAATTTATTTTAACAATCAATGAATTATAGCATTTTTAATCCATGAAATACAAACGTACGTGACTTCTTTTTATATTTGATTATGTTCTTGCTCGGGGAGGAGAGGGGGAGAGTTCTGCGAAGGAATGTATGGACCCTAGTGTAAGAGGAGAACCATAATAGTGCGATCTTTTCCAAGAAGGCCGAAAAAGCTCTACAAAGGATGAGGTCCATTGCTATAGTGAGGAGCATCATAGACCTGAACATCGTCAGGTCTGTAGTTGGGTCGCCCATGACATCGTAGGGCTTCAGCGTGGTCAACAGCCTTAATCTAGATGGAAGGCATTCCGCCATGAAGTGTTTGGCGAAGGATCCCCAATCGACTCGAAGATGAGTAGTAACCTCTGTGACCCTAGGTCTTAATTTTTCCTTTTCTTGGTGAGGCGTGCTGGAGACCTCATCTCGAAGGACGGAAACTGACATCCTCCTCTAAGAGTGATTGCCTTCTTCAGGCTCGGAGCAGTGGCGCTCGTAATCGACTAGGTGTTCTTCCCAGGACTACGTCAGCATCTCGTCCTAGACTGTTAACTGTTGGTTCTCTGCCTCAAGATCGCTTATTCGATGATGTGATGCTTTTGGTGGGGGATTAGTTGTTGCCGGAGCATCGCTCCTCACTGTTTCAACGTCTCCAGGTAGTAGGGGAGTGTCGTCGGTAGGGTGCGGCCTGCATGCGGCGGCGTTCGCCTGACTCAAGGTACCAACCATTGCGGGACAGGTAAAATTTACTCGGCCCCACGGTGGGCGCCACATGTTCTTATCTGAAGTCGGAGATATGAGATCTGGTCTAGTGCATATCTTGGTCAGGTGCAACTCCGGCGTGGGGCGTGCAAAAGATACTCTGACGCTCTAGTCAGGATGTGATCAACACTACTAGAATAATGACTTTCAATAAAGGGGTGCACCGACGACCACCTCGGCCGTCAAAAATTTCGACGGCTTTCTAACGGCCGCAGCAGTCGTGGCTGATGAAACAAAATCAGTCTCAGCTCGCATACGGCTGCCTACGATTGTCGCTCTTAGCCAATGGCGCGCACGGGGGCGCGAAATGAAATAAGTTAATATTCATGACTTAATGAGGGCCCACGGGCCGTCGGTGATATAAATAAGTCATTAGCCACGGCTAACAACGGCCGCCGCTTATGAATTGGTGGCGCGAACGCGGAGCGAAAATAGAAAACTCATCACCGACGGCTTAGATAGGGCTACGTAGCCATCGGTGATATCGTAATTAAATATTCATGGTTTACCGACGGTTGTCTGGCCATCGGTGAAAAGCCTTTTTATTTGCATTCGCACCAGTCCCCCTTATTTCTCCCGCTCCCTCTTCTCTCTGCAGTTCCTCGCCAAAATCCACCAACGTCGTCTTCTCGCCTGGCCGTCGGTTCTCCGGGTCACCACCGAGTTCGCATCGTTTCTTCGAGTTGCCACCAATTAAAGCCTTCGACGTTGATCGCCTCCTCGCCGCACGCCTCAGTAGCCAGTCTCGCTACCTTGGTCTTCCTCGTCGTCGGTCATCTCCTCGTCGACGACCGCCCTCCATCCTCTCCCTCCCTCGCCACCAGTCATGTAAGGCTTCTTCCTCCCCCTCTCCGGCCAGTTGGGGCCGAAACCTAGCCGTAGGTTTCGCCCGCCGTCGGGAGTAGACTAGTTTATTATTATTATTATTATTATTATTATTATTATTATTATTATTATTATTATTATTATTATTATTATTATTATTATTATTATTATTCGTTAATTATATGTTAATTTTAGGGTTAATTGTTAATTTTAGGTTAATTAGTAATTATTTATTAGTTTTTTTTATTAATAGTTAATTAGGTTAAGTTTTTTGTTGTTAATTAGAATAAATGTTAGGGTTAATTTTAGTTGGACTCGCGCTAGAATTGTCCATGTTAGACTCGCACCGAAATCATCAACTTTTGACTCGTGCCGGAATCATCCATTATGGACTCGCGCCAAAATCGTCCACTGTGGACTCATGCCGAAATCGTCCACTGTGGACTCACGTCGGAATCGTCCAGTTTGGACTCGCTCCGGAATCGTCCACTGTGGACTCGCACCGACATCCACAAATTTAGAAAATAAATCACTACTAGAAACTTGGTCTTCAGCAACGGCCGCTCAAGCCGTTGCTATTTGCAACGGCATTCTTACGGCCGCTCGAGCCGTTGCAAATATGTTGTATCTGCAACGGCTTTCTAACGGACATGCGAGCCGTTGCTGATAATGTTAATTATCAGCAACGGCTTTCTAACGGACAAGTGAGCCATTGCAGATGATAACTTATTAGCAACGACTTGCTAACGGACAAGTGAGCCGTTGCTGATGATAACTTATCAGCAACCGCTTTCTAACGGGCGAGTGAGCCGTTGCTGATAAGTTTATATAGGTCGCAGATCGCGCCCGCCCCTTCTTCCTCCCGCTGCTGCCGCCGCCGCTCCTGCTGTCGCCTCTCGCCGCCGCTGCCGCTGCTGCCGACGCCGACGACTCCTCCTGCTGCTGCCGACGCCGCGCCGGTATGTGCCCTCCCTCCGGCTGCCGTCTCTTCCCATTGCGGCCGGTAGAAAATCCGATCGAAACCCTAAAATAGGGTTTCGGCCGGTGGCGGTCGGCCGATGGCCGCCGCCGAACCTTGTACATTGGCCGGACAGTGTGTCCGGCCAGTGTACGCCGGCGCCGGAGTCCACCTGACTCTGGCGCCGGAATTTGTAGTTTAATAATATTTTATTATTGTTTTTTAATTGTTTTTTAATTGTTAATTAATTGTTAATTAATTATTTAGATTAATTATTTAGATTAGTTATTTAATTTGTTAGAATAATTTTTAGGGTTTAGATTAATTTCAGAATTATCCACTTCGGACGCGCGCTGGAATCGTCCAATTCGGACTCGCGCCGGAATCGTCCACTTCGGACGCGCGCCGGAATCATCCAATTCGGACACGCGCCGGAATCGTCCACTTCGGACGCGCGCCGGAATCATCCACTTCGGACGCGCGCCGGTATCGTCCACTTCGGACGCGCGCCGGAATCGTCCACTTCGGACGCGCGCCGGTATCGTCCACTTCGGACGCGCGCCGGTATCGTCCACATCGGATGCGCGCCGGAATCGTCCACTTCGGACGCGCGCCGGAATCGTCCAATATGGACTCGAACGGTCTCGAAACATTTAGAAAATAATCATGCATCCGACGAGTTCATATGTTTCACGTACGCATCGACGAGTCGGATATGATTTAGCAAAACCTTAGATCCGTTCGGAGATTGTATGTTCGTGTAAAAGAAGTAGATGATCTTTTATACGATGTACAATTCTTGAATTGTCCCTGATTGGACAATTTGGGAATATAGTTATTTGTACTGCACTTGCGTTTTTATTTTAACTATTATCTAATTATTCTAAATTTCGGCAACATCTCTCTTGTTCTCCGATACGCGCCCAGATGATATGCGTATTCGGAGAACTATAGGGAGATGCTACCGAAATTTAGAATAATTAGTTAACAGTTAAAATAAAAACGTAAGTGCAGTTCAAATAACATAAATCCCGAATGGAATAGGACAATCTCACCTAAAGACATTAACCAAAGAAATTGTCATTGATTGACAGAATCATGTCGGCTGATCAAAGTTGGATGTACCGACGTCTTGATCGTGGAGCTTTAACGAATGAGTTTCGATTAGGCGTAACGTACTTCCTAAATTTCGCCTATTCGAATCGGAATTTCATTAGCATGGGTGATCAAATCCGATGTCCGTGCCGCATTTGTTCAAATGGACGATTTTTGGATCGGGAGACTGTCACTCTGCATCTATATAGCAAAGGATTTGCACCAAGATATTTTCTATGGACTTGTCACGGGGAGTCACGCGAAGTCGGGATGTCGAGCAATCCTGTCGTTCAGACATATGGTGAATCTTCCTCTGCTGGTGCTTCTTCATCCAGTCAATGTAATCCCTATAGAACTATGATACTTGATAGTCTTGGGGGTCAATTCCACCTGAATGATAATGTTGATCGGCCAGTTCTTCAGACATCAGTCCCACCAGATACTACAGCTGTTGATATCACAGAAGTAGGGGCTGCGGTAGAGATTGAATTACCGAATAAAGAAGCTGCAGAATTTTACGAGATGTTGAAAGCTGCCGATGAACCTTTGTATGAGAATTGTCCTAAATACACTAGGTTTTCAGCAATGACACAGCTCTTAAAAATCAAGGCCGATTGTAATATCAGCGGAGTTGCGTATGATCGGATTGCTGGATTGATTAATGGAATGCTGCCTACTGATAATAAGTTTGAGCCAACTTTTTATAAGACTAAAAAGCTAATGAGAAAATTGGGGCTTGGGTACGAAAAAATACACGCGTGCCAAAATAACTGCATTTTATATTATAAAGAAAATGTGCAGTTGGATAAATGCCCTGTATGTCAACACCCTCGTTACAAGGAGAAGAAATCGGTCCGACAGAAAAATATCCCGTTTAAGGTGCTTCGGTATTTTCCAGTAACACCGAGGCTTCAAAGATTATTCATGTCGGAAAAGACAGCCCCCTACATGAGTTGGCATGCAAGAAGTCGTGATGATACAGTAATGACTCATCCATCTGACAGTGAAGCATGGAAACATTTGGATACATATTATCCTTCATTTGCTAGGGATACTAGAAATATCAGATTGGGATTGTGCACAGATGGTTTTAATCCGTTTGGACATTCTGCAACTCCTTATTCAGTTTGGCCAGTGCTGCTGACAGTTTATAATTTGCCACCGTCAATGTGCATGAAAGATGAATTTATTTATCTTTCGATGATTATTCCGGGTCCTAAGGGTCCGCGAAAAGAAATTGACATATTTCTCAGACCCTTGATATATGAATTGAAAACATTGTGGACTGAGGGAGCTGTCACTTATGATTGTCATCGGAAGCAAAACTTCAATTTAAAGGCCGCGGTCTTGTGGACAATCAATGATTTCCCAGCGTACGGCATGTTGTCGGGTTTGAGCACTCACGACCGACTCTCTTGTCTGTATTGTATGGAACACTCTAAATCAATCAGTCTTCAGAACGGATGAAAAATCTCATTCTTTGATTGTCATCGTCGATTCCTACCGGTTTCTTCTTTGATTGTCATGGATTTTTATGGACTGGTGGAAGAAGTGATAGAGTTACACTACTTCGGCTTGAAATCAGTGATCCTATTTAGATGTCATTGGTTCGATACAATAGAAAGGGGCATGAAAGTTCATCCAAAATACAAACTTGTTGAGGTTAATTACAAATCGAAATTGGCAGCAAATGAGCCTTTTATATTGGCATCACAAGCCGAACAAGTATATTACGCGAAGTATCCGACTCGAAATAAAGATAGAGCAGATTGGCGTGTAGTCTGTAAGACAAAAGGTAGAGGAGAAATTGATCCGATAGTAGGAGAAAATGATCCTCCTGGTTTCTATCAAGAAGATGATCTTCCTGCTGTGGATCGTATTATTCCAATACTCGAGGATGCAGACACAACGTCAATTCAATTAGAAGTTGAATATGCTGATGATGACGATCATGAAATTGAGGAAGCTGGAGATGAAGAAGATGAAGAAGAGGAAGAAGAGGAAGAAGAAGAAGAATTCGAAGACTATTATTCAGATGATGAGGAATAATTGTAAAGTATATATTTTATTAAATATATCTCTACTATTTATACAATAATCTGATTATATGTCTGTTCGACAGATATGTCTGGTCGTGGTTATCGACGCAGGAGAGCTTCGGAGTCTCCGATCGGTGAGACTCCAGCACTTACTCATGCTGCTGATCCTCCTGTTGCTGATCCTCATGAGGATGATACTGCCGAGGCTAGTACATCCAGACGCAGGCGGCCACGCGGGCCGAACAGGTGGCAGCCTCCACCAGCCACAGAGTCACGTAGATTGATTAGCGTGATTGGAGAGCGGTAATATATCATGAATTATGAATCATTACAAATTCATTATATCATAATATAATATTAAAATTTATTTTTGTTGTGCAGGTTCGAGCAAGAAGAAGTGCCGAGGAGCATTTCTTCTACTATTCGACGATACATGCACGGGGCATGGCCTACGTGGTCTCACGTGCCTAGCGAGCACGTCGACATGTTATGGCGCGAGTTTGAGACACGTATTATTATTATTTTTACATGCATGATGATATATTAATATTGGTACTGATATTATTATTTTGCACGCTCGCTATACATGGGCCGAGGACCAGAGGCCCTTCATTTACGCTGCCTGGGAGGCTATTTCCCGGGCAAGGTACAACGGGCAGCTGGGGCAGGCTCGGTCCCAAGCGATGGCCCGAGCTGGGACCACTAACATCGTGGAGACTCGGGGATACGGCCTCGGTTGGATTACTCCGGATATATGGGACCAGCTCGTGGGGATATGGTCGACGGATCGATGGCAGGAGGTTTCTCAGAATGCGGCTAGAAATCGCATGTCGGGGGGAGCAGCGCGTCACACCGGCGGCTCTGTTGCATTTGCAGTGCACGCGAACCATATGGTAAGTATATCTTTTAATTATATATTTTATTTGTTACTATGTGTACTAATTAATGTATTTGTTTTGTAAATGTAGACGACGGTGTCGGATGATGGGAGTGTCCAGCGACCCTCCCCGATGGCGGTGTTTGAGCGGACTCACCGTCGGGCACATGAGACGGGGGAGTACATCGACAACCGCGCTGCATACATTATGGTAATTATATATTTGTTTAAATTATTCATTATATATTTAAAATTTAAGTTTTATGATAAATATTAAACAAAAAATCAAACTCGAGTAGGAGACCTACAACCAGACGGTGGTGCAGCGCGGGGGTACCCCCGAGGACTTTGACGCAGCATCGTGGGTCGAGGCCGCAGGTGGCTGGGACCATGGCCGCGTATATGGCTTCGCAGATAGTGGTCATGCGCGAGCCGTACTAGGGCCACTTGGGGCACCGACCCCTTCGGTCGCTGGTGAGCGGCCGTCCACCTCTAGATCCAGTTATGATCATAGTAACAGAATAAGGACTCTAGAGGAGACGGTCGCGCGTCAGACTGAGATGATGGAGCGCCAGAGTCAGATGATGGCAGATATACAATCTATGCTACGCAACATGTCAGGTCATCCCGAAGCAGGCATCTCTTCGGCATCATCTAATCCATCGTCCTCGAGTCAGTCCACGCCGGTGTACACTCAAGCACTCCAGAGCCCGCCATATGATCCAGACCATCCTCCATCGTGATCGTGAGATTTTTTGTTTGGATATTGAACTTGTTACTGAGATATTGAACTTGTTTAACTTATTTTGTTTGGATATTGATACTTCAATTTTGCATTTGAATTGTTTTTATACTATCGTGGATAATTATCAATATAAATATAATTGTTCTGATGTATATCTTGGTGTGTTTGTGATGTGTGAATGAATGTGTGTATGAGGGTATGGGTGTGTGAGTTATGTATCAGATAATGTATCAATGTATCAATGGAAATTTTCAATTTTCAATTTTTCTGTTCACAGGTTTACGTCATCAGCAACGGCTTTCCCACGGTCGTCCGTGGGAAAGCCGTTGCTAAAAGTGTATCGAAAGCCGTTGCTGATGACCTACAGCAACGGCTTAGCGACGGGGTTTTACTAACGGCGTTGCTACGGACTCAGCGGCCGTTGCTATTAATGTTATCAGCAACGGCTCCGGGTCTGTGGCAAAACCATTGCTGATAATATTTTTAGCGATGGCCCGAGCGGCCGTTGCTGATAATGTTTTGAGCGACGGCCCGAGCGGCCGTTGCTGATCCGTTGCTAAGTTATCAGCAACGCGACTTTCTGTCATGGCTCTATTGCAACGGCGCGGCCGTTGCTGATGCTCTTCAGCAACGGCTCAGCAACGGCATCAGCCGTTGCTGATGCCCATTTTTCTAGTAGTGAATCAATCATAACGAGTTGATACGTTTCACATACGCATTGACGAGTCAGGTTTTAATTTTTCAAAATCTTAGATCCATTCGAGGGTTGTATGTTCGTGTAAACGAAGTAGATGATCTTTTATACGACGTACAACCCTTGAATTGTCCCTAATTGGACAATTTGAGAACATAGTTATTTCTATTGCACTTAGTTATTTTTCTTTTAGTCGTTATTGATTTTTAAATTTTGGCTATTGTATCTCCCTTGTTCTCCGATACGCACCCAGATGATATGCGTATTCGAAGAACTGTAGGGAGATGCTGCTAAAATTTAGAATGACGTAAATGACTAAAAGAAATACTTAGTGTGATACGAATAACATGAATTCCGAATGGAATAGGACTATCCCACCTAAAGACATTAACACATACTGAATTGCTTACAGAGATTACTTTTGGTCGGAATGTAAGAATTTTAGGCTTTGGTGAAACACATAACTGGGTGAAAAAAAGTATCTTTTTAGGAATTGTCGTATTGGAGTTCATTACTGATTTGGCATAATTTGGATGTCATGTACATTGAGAAAAAAGTGTTTGATAATATTTTTAACAATGTGATGGATATTTTTGAAAAAACTAAATATAATGGGAAGGCCCGACATGATCTGAAAATACTTTGTAAGAGGTCGGAGTTAGAGTTCTAAGCAGTTAACGAACAACTTCATAAGCCAAAGGCGTCATATGTGTTAAATAAACAACAAATGAAAGATGTGTATCAATAGATCAAAGAACTCAAATTACCCGATGGATATGCCTCAAACTTATCTCGATGTGTGAATGTCGATGAATGCAAAATATTCGGGATGAAGAGCCACGATTGTCATGTATTCATGCAGAGATTACTTCCGGTCTCGTTTCGAGATCATCTACATGATAAGATTTGGGGTTTGTTGACAGTATCAAGTATGTTTTTCAAAAATATTTGTGCAAATGTCCTTTGAGTCGAAGATATGTCAGCACTTGAAAATAATATTATTGAAATCATATGCAAGCTAGCTGGAGCAGTTTTTCCCTCATGCATTTTTTGACTTGATGGAGCATCTACCGATACACTTGGCATATGAGGCACAAGTTAGTGGCCCCGTTCAATACCGGTGAATGTACTTATTTGAAAGATACATGAATCATTTGAAGAAAAAAGTAAAGAACACTGCTACAGTTGAAGGTTCCATATTAGAAGCATATATAATTCAAGAAATTTCAACATTCTGCTCATTTTATTTTGAATCAACCATCAAGACAAGACTTAATCGCCTTCCACATAACAATGACGGGGGATCTCGACCATTAGATTGTTGTTTAAACATATTTTACCCTAGTCGTGCTTTGGGTTCTTGTCCATCTCGATACTTAAACGACGAAGAGTACCATTTGGCCCACTTGTACATGTTACTAAACTGTCCAAAGATTGAAAAGTTCATTGAAATATTTGACGTCGAGATGGTGACAAAATACTCAATTTACAGTGATGAGGAATTAGAGAGATTACGCAATCGTGAGTTCCCTAATTGGTTTCGAGTTTACAGTACAGAACATGGAGGCGAAATAGATAATAGAATAGAGTTTGCTAGCGGATCGGCATGACTTGTACCGTGTTATAACGGTTATTTTGTTAATGGATATAAATTTCACACACTTGATTATTCATTTATAAAGAAGATTATGAATGTCGTGGTATGCGTCAAAGGGACAACGCATGCTGAATGTGATGCTGACTTTTACAGACTATTGGAAGAAGTCATAGAATTGCAATTTTTCGGATGAAAATCAATTGCCTTTTTTAAATGTCATTGGTTCGATACAAGCGATAGGGGCATGAGAGTTCATCCAAAGTATAAACTTGTCGATGTCAATTACAAATCAAAATTGGCTTCAAATAAGCCATTTATATTGGCATCTCAAGTTGAACAAGTCTATTATATGTAGTATCCCTTTCGAAAAAAAGATATGGCAGATTGGCGTGTAGTCTGTAAGACTAAAGCCAAAGAAAAAATTGACCCGGTAGCTGGAGAGAATGAGCCGACAGATGACTTCTATCAAGAAGAGGATCCTTCCGAAGTGGAGCAAGTTAGTCCAATACTCGAGGATGATGACACAGAGTTAGTTCAATTGGAAGTAGAATATATTAATGATGACGATAATGAAGTTGAGGAAGGACGGAATGATGATGAGGGAGACGAAGAAGAATTTGAAGATTTCGATACAAAAGAACAAGAAGAAGAGTATTACATGGATGATGATAATGACGATGACAAATAAATTGTAAATGAATAGTATATCTTCAATTATTAAATTTATCTATTAATATATTATATATAATCTAATTATATTCATATTTGATCGCTATGGTTCGAGAAGTGTGTTCTCGAGGAGGTTATGGTGCTCGCAAGACCACCCCCCGACGATTACCACCCGCCACCCCTGTATCCACTGTCCATTCACCGACACACACCATCCCCCTGCCTCTAGACACCATCGACCCTTCACCGACACCCAACGATATCCCCTCGCATGTAGCCACCGTCCCTTTACCGACACCCACCATCCCCCCAGCTGATCCATCCACCATCCCCCCACCTCTGGCCACCATCCCTTCAGCCGATCCAGGCCCATCAACATCGAGATGTAGATCACGAGGGCCAAATAAAATTGTCCCTCCGCCACCTGAGGGAGAGTCACACAGACTTGTTAGTAAGCACGGAAAAAGGCAAGTAGATGCATTAATTATTCCTTATAATTTATTTATAATTCAATATATCATAATATAGAATTGTACTATATTTTGTGTAGGCTTGAGTAGGAGGACATTCCTTGCACGATAGCGGGGACGACCCGACGATTCATACACGGGGCGTGGCCTACATGGTCTCACGTGCCCCGTGAGCATATGGATTTATTGTGGCAAGAGTTCTTGGTACATATATTTATTAAATTAATGTTAATTATAAATATCAATCGATAATAATAAATTTATTTTTACTTTGAAGGCTCATTATAAATGGCCGGAGGATCAGGCCACTTTTATAGAGAGTGCATGGGAGTGCATTAATTGCCCGCGCTTGCTACAACGAGCTGCTTCAATAGGACTATAAAACCGTGATGAGATAACTGGGGGCCACACACATTGGGGAGACTCGGGGACACAGCCCCGAGTGGATTCCTACACTTGTGTGGGACTAGCTGGTTGAGCGGTGGGCCACGCTTGAGTGGCAGGAGGTCTCCTGGATTTTGTCGAGAAACCGCATATCAGGGGGGATGGCACGGGGCACACCACAGTAGTGGCTCCATGTCTTTTGCGGTGCATGAGTGTCGTATGGTATGTATAATTTACTTACTTTTAATTAAATAATATATTATGTACAATGATACTAGTGTATTTGATTTCTAATATTAGAAGCGGGTGGCGGAGGATGGCACCGTCCACCTCCCCTCGCTGATGGAGGTGTTTGAGCGCACTCATTGTCGGCGACATGGGGCGGGGGACTACGTCGATAGTAGGGCCGCGATTATCATGGTAAGTATTTATGTCAATTTGATTTATGCAATTTTTATTTATAGTTTATATATATAGTATTTAAAAAATAAACGCGTGTAGGAGACATACACAATGACCATGATCGAGTGCGGAGGAACGCCGCAGGGTGACTTTAACCTTATAGCGTGGGCCGAGGCTGCAGCTGGCTGGGAACATGATCGTGTTTATAGCTTTGCAGATAATGGCCATGCACAAGCCGTGTTAGGGCCACTTGGTTCACTCCGTCATTCATATACCGATGATGTCTGAGCCGTCCTCCTCGACCCAGTCAGTGATCCTAACCCAGTCATTGTCGACTCCACCGCTTCCACCACCTCCACCGTAGTCGTGAGATTTTGGTTTGTTGTATTTTGATTATATTTTGATACTTGATACTTGTTAGCCTCCGTTTAAGGCTTAGATACTTGATAGTTATTTATGTTATTTAGATTTGATATTTTGATACTTGTTTGTCTCCGTTTGAGGCTTAGATACTTGATTGTTGTTTATATACTTTAGTTTTGATATTTGATATTTGTTTGCCTCCGTTTGA
Source organism: Canna indica (assembly GCA_034359265.1). Classification (NCBI taxonomy): domain Eukaryota; kingdom Viridiplantae; phylum Streptophyta; class Magnoliopsida; order Zingiberales; family Cannaceae; genus Canna; species Canna indica. Next base: position 53,076,041 of record CP136891.1, on the reverse strand, counting down.
TGATATTGAAGTAAAACTTGTGTGGTTGGTTATACTTGTATATGTAAGATGTTTTGTGGTTGTAAATAGATTGTATCGTGTGAATATTGTTGTATATTTTTTTTTTCAAAATTTTAATTTTTTTAGTTATAGGATATAACTTCAACGACGGCTTACCCATGGGTGACAGTCACTAGACCGTCGCTGAAAGCGTATCGTAACTAGTTGATGGCCTGGGCAGCACCAAATATCATGGTTGCTAATAATATCACTGACGGCTTGGGCGACTGATAATTAAATTTCAGTGACAACAACCTCGGCCGTCACTGATGTGTTTAGATCAGCGACATCGCTCGTGGCTATCGCTGATAATTACTTGGGACAATCGGCGGGACGGTTGCGGCTGCCGCTGACAGTTGTTTGCCACGACGCAGGCCGTCCATGATAGTCATCATCGACGGTTCAGCAACGACATGAGTTGTCGGTGACAACGACTATTCTAGTAATGCAAGGTGAAGGTAATGGAAATTAGACTCTAGGTTACTTGAGGCGTGCCGTATTTGGGATGAGGAAGGAATGGCGATAATGTTGCCCGATGATCTCCTGGGGATGTTGCTCGGAAAGGGTCGAGGCTGATCCCAGAGATGTTGGGATTGTGATGACGAATCCTTTGTGATTAATGAGGACGTGAATGTCCTTGTATGGCTGGGTGGAGCCCCCGGGCTGAGCCGTCTTGCTTGGTCTAATTTTGGTTCATGAGTGTGGACGCTTCTAGACCAACTCCGATCGGGCCTAAAGTGTAAGTCTAGTCCACACTTATAAATCTAATTAATTAATTTGTAAGGAAAATTAAAAAGAGCCAACACTTTAGTAAGGTCATAAGATTTTTCAATATCAAGCTTAACAATGATATAAGGATTGGTACCTTTAGAATTGCAAAAGGAGTGAACTAATTCTTGAACAATTAAAATATTGTCATGAATGCTTCTACCTCTAACAAAGGCAAATTATTCAGGAGAAATTAGATCAGGAAGGCACTGATTTAGTTTGTTAGCTAAGATTTTGGATAAAATGTGATAAGTTAAGTTACAAAGGGCTATAGGTATAGTCCTTAACAGCTTTAGGAAAGTTAGTTTTGGGAAAGAAGGTTAATACAGTTTGATTCCAATTAGTAGGAATAGTAGCAATACTATGAAAATCATTCCAACAATAAGAAAAATTAGGCGCAATGATACTCGAGTAGTTCTTAAAGAATTCAACAGTCAAGACTTTTATCATTACCTAAGGTTTTAATAGTATTCCAAATCTCTATAGAATCAAAAGGTTTAACAAGAGATTCAGAAAACTCTAAAGGTTAATTAGGAAAGATAGGCCAAAGTCTATCAAAACCATTCTGGATATTAGGAGAAGTCCAAAGAGAAGAGTAGTGATTTACAAATTCCTTTAGAATATTATCCTCCTCGGTAATAGTCTCATTATTACAATTAATGTTTCCTCTCTTAAGAATTCTAGAAAGAAATATGGTACATTTAAGAATTATCATGCTTCTCATGTTAATTAAGTATTCAATTTTTAAGCTTCATGACCACTAAAAGAATGAAAATAAGAAAAAAAAATATTTTCATTGTTTTTGGTTTTTAACCATTGGGGGAGGGGGGACCTACAAAAGACACTTCGATGCCCAAGTTAGGGTGACTCCAAGGTAGAGGTTTATGAAATTGGACCTTAGGTTACTTGGGGCGTGTCGTGTGTGTATATGTCACAAGTGGGGGTGATCATGTTACCCGGCAATCTCGCTAGGATTGTTGCCCGGAATGGGTCGAGCCAATCCCATGGTATGTCCTTTGTGATAAGGAAGGACGTGGAAGTCCATGTATGGCCGGGTGGATTCCCCGAATATATAGAGTCGTATGGCATGGCTTGAGTCCGGCTTAGGAGTATTGTTTGGGTGGAGGCCCCTGGGCAGGGCCGCGTGGTTTGGTCCGGGTGACGACGGGGCAATGTTGGGTCTTAGTCCGATCGGGTCCAATAGTTCTAGTCCAGTCCACAGCCCCCGAGCTTGGTCGAAGTCTGAAAGACTGCGTGCCGAGCTCTTGAGTTGAGCGGATCTTCTTCTTGACGTTCGGAGGTCTTTTGGGCAAACCTCGGATAAGCTGACCAAACCGTACTGGGTGGTCCGGAGAGAAAATGTCGGTGTTGGCGACTGCCGAGGTTGGGCTGAAAGAGAGGGTGAGCTGGCTGAGATCGGTTGTAATGAGATGAATGGTTGAAGGGGAGCCGGGCTGCTATAAGTGGCTATCCATTGCTTCTAGTGGGTACGTGGCGGCTCTTCGTGTCACTTCGGAGTAAGTTAAATCGGTATTTTTATCGTGTTTAACATATGCCTTCTCGGCTTCCAAACTCAGTATGGCGGTTTCGCTAGTGGAAATTTTTTCACCCTGTGTGGGGGTTGCTGATTGGCTCTCGCCCCCTCATTTTCGGGGAGACATCATGGTGGAAAAAGGCGTTTGTTAGTGTTATGGAGGGAGTTTCTAGGGAGCCGTCGATCATTGAGCTGGCCGGTGTAGATTTGGTTTCCTTTACATCGTGGACCATTCGATGGGGAAGTGGAGCCTATAAAATCATTTTTCCATCCTTAGTTTGCGAATTTTTCTTACGTTTCCTTGGCCTTCATCTCAGTGGTGTCTTCCCCAACTAGTTCCTTCCAACATTTGCTAGTTCTCACTAGTAAGCTTTCATAGCCTCAAACTTCAGTGTTGTCGTTGACTTTAGTTTTTTTCATTTTTTCATTTTTTCGTGTGAGTTGTTTAGCCCCTCTTTATCTTTCAGGCATGCATACCCTACTTCTGAACGTTCCAAGTATGTGTTCTCGCTTGATAGAGATGCAGGAGAGGATACAGGAGACAGGGGGAAGAAACCGCTAGTGGATGAATTGTTGAGGCCTATGAGGGCTTCACAGTCTAGGAAGCTACAAGTTTCAGGAGCGAGGGTGGAGGCGACCGGCTCGTCAGCCTCTTCGGATTCCTCGATTCTCTTGGGTTTGCTGATGGGGCATCGAAAAAGGGCTAGGTATTTTGGGGAGAACCTGTTTGCCGAGACGAGTGTCCGTCCTTAGGGGAACGAGCCCCCTCCTCCAGGGGCAGCAATGGTGGTCAGCACATCGGTGGTTCGTCGGTCAGGCTCGGTATTGCGCTTTTGCTTTGGGAGGCAGTTGATTTTTCCCGAGGGGGCAGAGCTTTGGGAACACGCCCAGCTTTAGCTGGTAAAGCTGAAGGAGGCTTCGCGAAGGGAGCGTGAAGCGTTGCCTCAAGAACTTGCGACCTCCAAACTTAGAATGATAGAGGTGGAGAGGGCTTTAGAGACCAAGGCCGAAAAGGTCGCTCGTTTGAGCGCAGCTGTCTCCGAGTCTACCGCATGGATAGCAAAGTTGGAAAGCAAGGCCAGGGCAGAGCTGAAGATAGTCTACTTGGACCTCTCTGTGGCGGTGACAGTGAAGTCTCATCTGAAGGCCGAGGCAGAGGAGGCTAGGGCCGAGGCTGTGAAGTGCAATTTGGCCAGGGAGTCCCTTAATGAAGAGGTGAGATGCCTCCATGATAACGCTCTTGCCATGTATATGGAAGGTTTTTAGTTGGCTTCCGAGCAAGCGAACTTTTGGCTCCCAATACTTATCTTTCAAGGATGGACCTCCTTAAAGAAGTCAAGGATGGTGTCCGACCTAGTGAACCCTAAGGCTAAGGGAGAGTTTTCTTGGTCATTCAGATGGGAACCCTCGGGCGCGACTGCGGGTCAATGCTCATTCTCTCCCGTAGGACTTCCTGTTCCGGAGAAGGATGCTCCTCCAGAGTGCGCCAAGGCTGGTGCAGTTTCTTCTCAGCAGTTCCTTTAGATTTTCTTTTACTAATTTTGGGGACTTCTTTTGGGGACTTCCTTTAGTTTCAGGAGCGAGGGTGGAGGCGACCGACTCGTCAGCCTCTTCGGATTCCTAGATTCTCCTGGGTTTGTTGGCGGGGCGTCGAAAAAGGGATAGGTATTCTGGGGAGAACCTGCTTGCCGAGATGAGTGTCCGTCCTTAGGGGAACGAACCCCTCCTCCAGGGGCAGCACTGGTGGTCAGCACATCTGCGGTTCGTCGGTCAGGCTCGGTGTTGCGCTTGTGCTTTGGGAACCAGTTGGTTTTTGTCGAGGGGGCAGAGCTTTGGGAACACGCCCAGCTTTAGCTGGCCAAGCTGAAGGAGGCTTCACGAAGAGAGCGCGAAGCGCTGTCTCAAGAGCTTGCGACCTCCAAACTTAGAATGATAGAGGTGGAGAGGGATTTGGAGACGAAGGCCAAAGAGGTTGCTCATTTGAGCGCAACTGTCTCCGAGTCCACCTCACGGATAGAAAAGTTGGAAAGCAAGGCCAGGGCGGAGCTGAAGATAGTCTACTTGGACCTCTCTGTGGCGGTGACAGCGAAGTCTCATCTGAAGGTCGAGGCGGAGGAGGCTAGGGCCGAGGCTGTGAAGGGCAATTTGGCCAGGGAGTCCCTTAAGGAAGAGGTGAGATGTCTTCGTGATAATGCTCTTGCCATGTATATGGAAGGTTTTCAGAGGGCTTTCGAGCAAGCTAACTCATGGATCCCAATGCTGATCTTTCAGGGATGGACCTCCTTAAAGAAGTCAAGGATGGTGTCCAACCTAGTGAACCCTGATGCTAAGGGAGAGTTTTCTTGGTCGTTCAGATGGGAACCCTCGGGCGTGACTTCGGGTCAATGCTCATTCTCTCCCGTAGGACTTCCTGTTCCGGAGAAGGATGCTCCTCCTGAGTGCGCCAAGGCTAGTGCAGTTTCTTCTCAACAGTTCCTTTAGATTTTCTTTCGCTGATTTTGGGGACTTCTTTGGGGGACTTCCTTTAGTTTCAGGAGTGTGGGTTGATGCGACCGGCTCGTCAGCCTCTTCGGATTCCTCGATTCTCCTGGGTTTGTTGGCGGGGCGTCGAAAAAGGGCTAGATATTCTAGGGAGAACCTGCTTGCCGAGACGAGTGTCCATACTTGGGGGAACGAGCCCCCTCCTCTTGGGCCAGCAGTGGTGGTCAGCACATCGGCGGTTCGTTGGCCAGGCTCGCTATTGCGCTTTTGCTTTGGGAGCCAGTTGGTTTTTCCCGAGGGGGCAGAGCTTTGGGAACACACCCAACTTTAGCTGGCCAAGCTGAAGGAGGTTTCGCGAAGGGAGCGTGAAGCACTGTCTCAAGAGCTTGCAACCTCCAGAGTTAGAATGATAGAGGTGGAGAGGGCTTTGGAGACCAAGGCCGAAGAGGTCGCTCGTTTGAGCGCAGCTGTCTCCGAGTCTACCGCACAGATAGCAAAGTTGGAAAGCAAGGCAAGGGCGGAGCTGAAGATAGTCTACTTGGACCTCTATGTGGCGGTGACGGTGAAGTCTCATCTGAAGGTCGAGGCTGTGTATTAGCCGAAGGTCTTTTCCTAAGTACACTATTCTCTTCATGACTATTTTGATGATAACAAACTAAATCTGTTTAACCAAGTTCTTAAAGTACGAAGCTCGCAGGATCCATAAATGACAAGTCAAGTTTCACGTCTTGCGACATCGGTCTTGATACAGTGACTCACAAAATATTCGATGCGTCCACCAGAGATTGCTTGGACAAATCAAACGAAAACATGGAAAGCCTGCCATGTTGGAGCACGCTGAAGGGCGGAACCAGAAAACAAAGCGCTCAATGAGAAGATCAATAAGAAGTTTTCCAGCCCAAGTTCGGTAGATCGGTCGGTCGACTGAATGATGTTAAAAATTGCAGTAGCCAATTCGATCGACCGGTCGATCGACCGAAGATGGTCAAAAATTGGCAGTAGCCAATTCGGTCGATCGATCTGTCAACCGAATGTGGCGGAAAAGTGGCGGTAGCCAATTTGATCGACCGGTCTGTCGATCGAAGTGCACCCAGAAGCGGCAGAATGTCGCGGTCGCTTGGGCGATCGATCCATCAGTCGGCCGATGATCGACCGACAAGCGATCGGGCATCGGCAACGTGCAAAAATGCACCCGTTGATGAGCCCTTTGGTTGGAAGGTTATAAATACCTAGCTCTTGATTAATTGGATGCCAATAAACCTCAAAGAGTGATCTTTATCATCATCTAAGCTTCTCAATTGATTAAATTCTTCAAACCTAGCTCTTGATCCCTCATCTTCAACTGTTCTTCATTAAGGGGCTCATCAAGGGTGCTAGGCTCAAGAAGAAGAGGTGTTTTCATTGTGATAAGTTCTCTTCACCTCCTTTTTGTAAAAGATTTGTTTTTGATTGGTTTTTACTTAAATTTACTTGAGTTTGTAAGAAGATCTAGTGTGTGGTCATGTGTGTAAGTGGTTACCTTGGTGTATAAGGTGTAAAGCCACTTGTATAAACTAAGTTAAGAGTAGGTCTTAGGAATTGAGGTGGGAAAGCTCTTTCAGTAGGAAGGCGGGATACTTCCGGGTGTGGAGGTGCCTTCGAGGTGAGTGTAGGCTCTTTCCGGTGTAAATTCGTCAATTGTAAACTACTCATAATTTAGTAAATTTGGGTGTGAAATCTTAAGCACGGTGCTTAGGTAGTGGAGTAGGCATTATGGCCGAAACACTATAATCTTTGTGTTAGCATTAATACATTGCTTGTGTTTAAATTATTTTATTATTGCTTCCGTATTTAGTCATTCAATCGTGAATTGCCTAAGTAAACTAAGAAACATTTTAAAACCGGAATTAGGCAAATAGATCGAGTTAACACACTATTCACCCCCCACTAGTGTGGCCATTTCATCCACAATTGGTATCAGAGCGGGTCCGTAGCTTGAGATTTCACCATTTCTTCTATACTTTGCTTCGATCCCAAAAATGGCACTAGAGTGTGTAGCGTCCGTACCACCTAGGTTTGATGAGTCAAACTTTGGTCTTTGGAAATGAAGAATGTATACATTCTTAAAGACTCAAGGTATAGGTGTGTTTAATATGGTAAAGTCAAAATATATAGAACCTAAGGAAAACATGGATGCATGGACCCAAGAACAAATTAGCAGGTTTGAGTTAAACGCTAAGGTAACAAATTGCATATATTATTCTTTGGAAAATAATATTTTTGAAAAAGTCATGCATTGTACTTCTACATATGATATTTGGGTTACTTTGAACATGCTTTATGATTATGCTAAAACTGAAGAACTTGTTACTCTAAATGAAGGAGACGATGACAATTGTCATACTCCTATATCTAATGAAGTTCTTGAAGCTATTAGTGTATCTAGACAAAGAAGTACAAAGAGTCGAAAGAGAAAGGTGATATGTCACCTATGCAATGAGAAAGGGCACGTAAAGAAGAATTGCCCTAGTATGAAGAACAAGGCAAAACAGAGGTCAAATGCTTCCACTCACTCACGTGCATCAAGTGAAGCATTCTCACACCATGATCACGAAGCTAACATCATGAACGTTGATGATGAGGTATGCTCTTCTTCTAGTCATGATAATCATAATTATAGATCTAATTCATCTAGTTCCTCGGATCTTCTTTATGATGAATTATTAGACGAATATAAGATCATGTATGCCTTGATGGTTAAAAAGGATAAAGAAAACAAAAAATTAAAGAAGGAAAACTTGACTCTTAGCTCTCATTTACATGATGCTAAACTAGAAAAGGAGAAGCTAAAAATTAGTGTCTCTAACCCATGCCATGATGTTTTAAGTACCGACACTAACAATTTGAAAAACAAAAATGACATGTTAAAGAATGAAAATAACATGTTGAAAACTCAACTGTATGCTTTACATAAATCTATGAATGATTTGAAAAATGAGATATTGATTTTGAGTAGAAAAGTTAGTACTTCTTCTATTAATTCTACAAATCAAAATGTCTCATTTAGGAAACCTCAAAAGAAAAATATTTTCCTTAAGAATGCTCATACTCATCATGTTTCACATATCAAGCATTCTAATGATAGATCTAATGTCCATAGCAAAAATGAAAAGAAATTCAATGGACATTGTTTTTGTTGTGGTATTTTTGATCATGCTATTTATGATTGTGCATTCAAGAAAAATCCAAGTGTAGCTAGGACACTTTGGATTCCTAAGCCCTCTAACCCCCAAGGACCCAAAGTTATTTGGGTACCAAAGATTTCATGCTCCTTTGTAGGGGGAGCTATCACACAAGGGTAAAGAGAAGTGAAGAGTTGAAGTTGACCATGGACCTAAATGAAGTATCATTCCTTGGTTGCAACTTCAAACCATCATGATGCCGTAGGTATAAAAATTAGCATCTAGGTATGTTTAGTATCACCTCCTTTATATTTCTTGTCATCTTAAAGTTGGAGTTATGATACTAGTTAAATTTGAGTTGGTTTTGCCCGCTCACGATATGACTTGAAAAATGATTTTTGTTTTTGATTTCCCGTCACTTCGAAGACCTATGTAGCCTATAACGGGCTCATGCGACCTTGCGATTTTAAATCATAGGCTCATTATGGCCTTTCAGTTTTCAATCAATAGGAAGGGTTGGAGATCTTATGTTTTAAAATTTCATATTTTTGAGATCTCTCGATTCGTTTTGGTTTCATGACGATTTTATTTGAAACGAATTTTTCACTATCTAGCTTAGGTTGAAATTCTCAAATGAAGATCTCTATTTCACCTTGCTATTTAGTATGCTAACTTGCTAGTTGTTACATCATTGTGCTACTAATGATTTTTGGCTTGCAAGTTGACATCCATGAAAATGGAAGGCTAATAATTAAGAGGAAAATGATAATTTTGGCAAAATTCTCATGTAAGAGGTATGTCTTTGAATTTCGTAAAACTCTTAGCATAATATCTCAATATTCATACTTTATTGGTGTTTCTATACTCATGATTAGAATTGCATGATAAATCCTTAAATTCTCATGAGTAGGTTCAATTTTAGTACTTAGGCAAGGTTCATTGAATGAAAGTTGCTCTAGGTTAAAATTTGACATTAGAGACTTCCATTTTGAGTCCAAACTCATGAAACATGTTTAGATATACACAAAACTTGATTCTAGGTGTTTAGATTTGAAAAATCATGTGTAATTGGAAAAAATGATAACTAGCTCACCTTAGGAGACTCAAAATTGAAAGAGTTTGACATAAGTCAACAAATTGACTTAGAAATCTCATTTTGAGTCCAAGCTTCACTAACATGTTTAGATTTACTCATGTAAGATGTCTAATTGTCCCAATTTTTTTTAAAAAAAACTAAGTAAATGATCAAATTTGATACTTAGCAATTTCATGTTATCTAGCTTATATATGTTTGAATTAAATTGTTCTAGGTTGATATCTTGATCAAATGATATTATCTTTATCTCAAATTTAATATACATACTTTAAATGATCATACTTTGATATCTAGAAAGTTTGGATAAAATCTGAAAACGTTTGACAAAATGACTTATATTTACAAAAATATCACTATGAACTTGTAGATTTTCTAGAAAATTCTAGAGACATCACTTTTGAGTGAATCTTGACTTTTTGGAATCCTCGAAGCCTAGGTCATGTGAAAAAAGTTTCATAAAGTTTCAATATATAGATCTTTCAAAAATAATTTTTTTTTGGATTTAGAAAACCCATTACAGCTCGAGCGATCGCACGACATGCGACCGCCCGATCGACCGACGAACAGAAATTGATCCTGTCCACCCATTTGGCCAACTGTTTTAATCACAGCCCTTCAACCTAAGCTTTTAAGCCCGAAACTAGGGCTTCCTTGATCACTTCAACCAGCCACTCACCCTTTTCTCCTTGATTTTAAGGTTCCTTCTTCTCTTCTAATGTAAAAACTCAACCTTTAGCTATAATACATGAGTTAGTTCATCATGTTGAGTGGATTCTTCATCTTCCCTCTTCTCTATGTCTAGATTCACTCATAAAAATTATGGTTCATGTTTTTTTTATGGATGGTGATTTTCCTAAGTATTTTTGATTCAAAACAAGTTCTAGGGAAGGAAAATCAAATCTCTTATGGTTCTTGTATAAGTAAAAGTTTATTTTCCTTCATGATATATCTTTATTCTTAACATTTTTTTGTTTTTTTGTAAAAGGGATTCTTCATGTTAATGATGTTAATGATTTAAACTTATGTTTGCCATTTTATTTGTGACCCTTTTTTTTTTTTATTCACTCATTGAGATTTAATATTAAAATCCATTTCTTTTGCATAGAAAAGGAAGTCCTGTACAAATTTATGTTGATCTTAAAAGTGTTTCTTCTCTTTGGTTTAGGAGCATACATCTCTCATCAAAGCTAATTACCTACACATCATCCTAATTGTCTTGCAGAATGGCACACAAGACAAAGCTTCCAAGCTTACCCGATAATCTTTTGACCGCTATAGGCAAGACTCAAGCTCCTAGGTTTGTAGACAGAGCTGTCTTACAGTCTTGTCCAGTTAACCCAGGTGACCTAGAGCAGTATGACATTAGAGATAAATTTGCGGCCTTGGGATGGGTAGAGTATATAGGGAAGCAAGTACCAGTATGTCCCATATTGATAAAAGTGTTTTTCTCCAATCTCGTGATAGATAAGGCTAGATTAGGTGACTCACTAGTTCTCAGATCTGAAATTTTAGGAAAATCCATAGTAATCACTTAATCAGCCATTAAAGATGCATTTGGGTTTCCTCTGCTAGGAAGATTAGTATATAAGATGTCCACACATCACTTTCATGAGGATTTTCCTAGTCATGAAGTTGTGTCAGCCATCTGTCCTGAGGGTTATCAAGGGATGCTTCCTACTCAAAGCATCAAATTGTCAACCTCTGCTAGGATCATGCATCTTATCATTGCCTATAATATTCTTCCTAGAACAAGACATTATGACGAGGTAACCAGTATGAGCACTAGGGTGCTCTTCTTTGCTATGTCCCGCATACCTATAAACGTTCCTGATCGTATGCTTCACTACATAGCGGATGTCCATGCTTCAAAAAAGCAAGCCCTACCCTATGCCTCAGTGATCTCTCACTTTATCTATGCTGCTGGGTAAACAAGTCTCAAAATAGATTCATCCTCTCCAAACCGTATGAAAATACTTGAAAATCTATGCGGTAAAAGAGTGCAGGGGGAACCTGCGGAGCACACTGATCATGATATAGACGTGGAGGGAGACGTTGGTGGAAGGTCGTCAATCGGTACTCCCATTGTACATCTGGGTGATCTGGAGCATCGTTTTGCTCAGTTTCATATCGACCAGCTGGAATGGAACAGAGGCACAAAAGGACGTCTAGACGAGTACGGCCGCCGAATCGATGAGTATGGTCAGAAGGTCGATGAGCATGGCCGACGTGTGGATGAATACAGTCAACGTGTTGACCAGTACGGTCAGAGAGTGGATGAGTATGGTCGTCGGGTTGATGAGATGTATGGTCGGGTGGATGAGATGTGGCAATACTATCAGTCGCATCTACCACCTCCACCACCCGAGGATGATTAGTCCCACTGATGTTTGATGTTATTCATTTTATGGACTTGTATCAACACTACACTTTGTTTGGTCTACTTTATATTTGTATTTGAAACTCTTTATCTGTAAGTATCTTGCTATTCTTTTTGATGGATGACAAAAGGGGGAGAGTTAACATGTTTATGTTTATGGGTTGGCATGATGATAGGGGGAGAGTTAAATATATATATATATATGCATAATGATAGGGAGAGCACTAAATACAATATGTATGTATACATCATCTTTTAAGGCTCTCATATGCTCTCATATATCCACTTATAAACTCATGCTTCACTAAGTGACGAATACATTACATATAGACTTTTTTGTTGCTCTTTATCGTCAATGGTTTGTTATCATCAAAAAGGGAGAGATTGTTGGCCGAAGGTCTTTTCCTTCATGCTCTATTCTTTTCATGACTATTTTGATGATAACAAACCAAATCTGTTTAACCAAGTTCTTGAAGTATGAAGCTCGCGGGATCGATAAATGACAAGTCAAGTTTCATGTCTTGCGACATCGGTCTTGATACGATGACTCACAAAAAATTCGATGCGTCCACCAGAGATGGCTTGGACAAATCAAAAGAAAACATAGAAAGCCTGCCAAGTTGGAGCACGCTGAAGGGCAGAACCAGAAAACAAAGCCTACCAAGTTTTCCAGCCTAGGTTCGGTCGACCGAATGATGTTAAAAATTGGCAGTAGCCAATTCGTTCGACCGGTCAATCGATCGAAGATGGTCAAAAATTGGCAATAACCAATTCGATCAATCGGTCGACCGAATGTGGCGAAAAATTGGCAGTAGCCAATTCGGTCGACCGAAGTGCGCCCAGAAGTGGCAGAATGTCGCGGTCGATCCATCGATCAACCGATGATCGATCGGCAAGCGACCGAGCATCGACAACGGGCAAAAATGCACCCGTTGACAAGCCCTTTGGTTGGAAGGTTATAAATACCCTCCCCTCTCTCTCTCTCCCAAGTAATATTAGATGCCAATAAACCTCAAAGAGTGATCTTTAGCATCCTCCGAGCTTCTCAATTGATTAAATTCTTCAAACCTAGCTCTTGATCCCTCATCTTCAATTGTTCCTCATTGAAGGGTTCATCAAGGGTGCTAGGCTCAAGAAGAAGAGGTGTTTTCATTGTGATAAGTTCTCTTCACCTCCTTCTTGTAAAAGATTTGTTTTTGATTGGTTTTTACTTAAATTTACTTGAGTTTGTAAGAAGACCTAGTGTGTGGTCTTGTGTGTAAGTGGTTACCTTGGTGTATAAGGTGTAAAGCCACTTGTGTAAACTAAGTTAAGAGTATGTCTTAGGAATTGAGGTGAGAAAGCTCACTCAATAGGAAGGCGGGATACTTCCGGGTGTGGAGGTGCCTTCGAGGTGAGTGTAGGGTCTTTCCGGTGTAAATTCCTCAATTGTAAGCTACTCATAATTTAGTAAATTTGGGTGTGAAATTCTAACACGGTGCTTAGGTAGTGGAGTAGGCATTGTGGCCGAATCACTATAAATCTTTGTGTTAGCATTGATACATTGCTTGTGTTTAAATTGTTTTATTATTGCTTCCGTATTTAGTCATTCAATCGTGAATTGCCTAAGTAAACAAAGAAATGTTTTAAATCCAGAATTAGGCAAATAGATCGAGTTTACACACTATTCACCCCCCCCCCCCCTCTAGTGTGGCCATTTCATCAACACTGTGAAGTTCAATTTGGCCAGGGAGTCCCTTAAGGAAGATGTGAGATGCCTCCGTGATAACGCTCTTGCCATGTATATGGAAGGTTTTCAGAGGGTTTTCGAGCAAGCTAACTCATGGATCCCAATGCTGATCTTTCAGGGATGGACCTCCTTAAAGAAGTCAAGGATGGTGTCCAACCTAGTGAACCCTGATGCTAAGGAAGAGTTTTCTTGGTCGTTCAGATGGGAACCCTCGGGCGTGACTTCGGGTCAATGCTCATTCTCTCCCGTAGGACTTCCTGTTCCGGAGAAGGATGCTCCTCCTGAGTGCGCCAAGGCTAGTGCAGTTTCTTCTCAACAGTTCCTTTAGATTTTCTTTTTCTTATTTTGGGGACTTCTTTTGGGGACTTCCTTTAGTTTCAAGAGCGAGGGTGGAGGCGACCAGCTCACCAGCCTCTTCATATTCCTCGATTCTCCTGGGTTTGGTGGCGGGGCATTGAAAAAGGGCTAGGTATTCTGGGGAGAACCTGCTTGTCGAGACGAGTGTCCGTCGTTAGGGGAACGAGCCCCCTCCTCCAGGGGCAGCAATGGTGGTCAGCAGTTGGTATTCTGGGTTTTGCTTTGGGAGCCAGTTGGTTTTTCCCGAGCGGGCAGAGCTTTGGGAACACGCCCAACTTTAGCTGGCCAAGCTGAAGGAGGCTTCGCAAAGGGAGCGCGAAGCGCTGTCTCAAGAGCTTGTGACCTCCAGGCTTAGAATGATAGAGGTGGAGAGGGCTTTGGAGACGAAGGCCGAAGAGGTCGCTCATTTGAGTGCAGCTGTCTCCGAGTCTACCGCACGGATAGCAAAGTTGGATAGCAAGGCCAGGGTGGAGCTGAAGATAGTCTACTTGGACCTCTCAGTGGCGGTGACGGCAAAGTCTCATCTGAAGGCCGAGGAGGAGGAGGCTAGGGCCGAGGCTGTGAAGTGCAATTTGGCCAGGGAGTCCCTTAAGGAAGAGGTGAGATGCCTTTGTGATAATGCTATTTCCATGTATATGGAAGGTTTTGAGAGGGCTTCCAAGCAAGCTAACTCTTGGCTCCCAATGTTGATCTTTCAGGGATGGACCTCCTTAAAGAAGTCAAGGATGGTGTCCGACCTAATGAACCCTGAGGCTAAGGGAAAGTTTTCTTGGTCGTTCAAATGGGAACCCTCAGGCGTGACTCCGGGTCAATGCTCATTCTCTCCCATAGGACTTCTTGTTCCGGAGAAGGATGCTCCTCCTGAGTGTGCCAAGGCTGGTGCAGTTTCTTCCCATTTTGTTGATTTCATGACAATTATTGCTCCTTCATGAGCTCATTTTGTGTTGTATACATAAATCTCATTTGTTTGATGAAGGGAATGTACTCGTTCGATCTTTTGAGATCTAGTTGATGGTTGAAACTTTTGAAATATGGTTCAAGGTTGAACCATCTGTAATCCAGTTTTTGGTTGAACCATTTAAAGTCTTGTAAGGTTGAACCTACTGAAGTCTGGTTTATACCGAGCCCTAATAACATAAAATCACGCATGAGTAATGGTGTGGTTTGTACTGAGGAGTTTTAGGGCGAACTTGCCAAAAGGTGTAAGTTGGGACCGTACGCGAAGCTAGGGACTATGAGGCTAGATGTAGCGGCTCCAGGGGCCGAGGGCCGCACTCGAGGGGTCGAGCTGAGCTAGCTGAGGAGCATAAGTTGGAACTGCGCGCTAGGAGTTTATGTAGGTGCGCTGAGGGTGGAAGTAGTGGCGTGATAGCCGAGGACTGCACTCGGGAGTTAGGCCAAGCTCACAGAGGAGTGTAAGACAGAACCATGCGCGAAGAGTTATGTGGGGGCGCTGATGACAGAAGTAGCGGTGCGATAGCCGAGGACTGCACTCAGGGGTTCAGGCCGAGCTCGCTGAGGAGCGTATGGTAGAACCACGCGCGAGGAGTTATATAGGGGCATTGAGGCCAGAAGTAGCGGTGTGATGGCCGAAGACTACACTCGGGGGTTCAGGTCGAGCTCGCTGAGGAGCGTGAGGCAAAACCATGCGCGAGGAGTTATGTAGGGGCTTTGAGGCCAAAAGTAGCAGCATGATAGCCGAGGACTACACTCGGGGGTTCAGCCCAAGATCGTCGAGGAGTGTAAGGTGGAACCGTGTGCAAGGAGTTATGTAGAGGCGATGAGGCCAGAAGTTGTGGCGTGATGGCAGAAGACTGTACTCGGGGGTTGAAGCTGAGACTACTAGAAATGTTCGAATCACCGATGGCTCCCCAAGCCGTCAGAATGACCCACGGTGTTCTTACGGCCGCTGCGACCATTGCAGATGTGCTATATCTGCAACGTCTTCCTTTCGGCCGCTATGGCCGTTGCTTATAAGTTGATGGCGCGCACGGGGCACGCAAATGAAATAACTTATCAGCAACGGCTTCATGAGCGCCACATCGACCGACTCCTGCCGCTGCAACCGCACCTCCAGGTAAACTCTCCTCCGCGCCTCCATCTATAAGGGATTCTTCTCCATCATTAGGGCCAATCGAAACCTTAGTGTTTCGACCAGCCTCCGGCCACCGGACCCTTGTCCAGTGTCCGATATGGGACACTCGACGCTGGCGCCGGAATAGTGTGCTAACAATGGGTGTCCATTGTTAGCCAAGTATTTTTTTTAATTAGGGTTTCATTAAACCCTAATCAAATGTGATTAGGGTTTAATGTAATCCTTATTTATTTATTTATTTATTTATTTATTTCTATTAATTATCTCCCTTGTTCTTCAATACGCGCCCAGATGATATGCGTATTCGGAGAACTGTGGGGAGATGCTGCTAAAATTAGAATAAAGTTAATGGCTAAAAGAAATACTTAGTGCAATATGAATAACATGAATCTCAAATGGAATAGGACCATCTCACCTGAAGACATTAACTGAAGATATTGTCATTGATTGACAGAATCATGTCGGGCGATCAAAGTTGAATGTACCGACGTTTTGATCGTGGAGATTTAACGAATGAGTTTCGATTAGGCGCAACTTACTTCCTAAATTTCGCCTATTCGAATCGAAAATTTGTTAGTGGTGATAAAATCTGATGTATGTGTCGTAGTTTCACGAATGCACGATTTTTTGATCAAGAAACTATCACTCTACATTTGTATAGCAAAGGATTTACACCAAGATATTATGTATGGACTTGTCACGGGGAGTCACATGAAGTTGGGACGTCGAGCAATCTTGTCGTTCAAACACATTGTGAATCTTCTTCTGCTGGTGTTTCTTCATCCAGTTCATCTAATCCATATAGAACTATGATACTTGATAATCTTGGTGGTCAATTCCACTTGAGTGATAATATCGAGCGACCAGTTACTGAGTGTCAGAGTGAGATGATGGCAGAGATGCATGCCATGTTACGTAATATCTCAGCTCATACCGGCATTGGCATGCCTTCGACACCAGATCCATCGTCCTCGACCCAGTCCACACTAGTCTACACTCAGGCACTGCAAACCCCACTGCATGATCTCGACCATCCTCCACCACCACAGTGAGACTTTATTTTGTTTATGACTTGACTTGTTATGACTTGGATATTTTGTTATGCATGACTTACGATAGTTTTGATATTGCTGACTTACAATAGTTTTGGATGTTTTGAAATATACTTCACTTATGAGAGTTCTGATCATATCGTGTTGATATGATAATTTTGATTCGTATCGTGTTCATACGGTAGTTTTGATTCGTATAGTTTTTATACGATTGTGGATAATTATAATTATAAATATAATTGTTTTGATGTATATTTGGGTGTATCTATGATGTGTATGTGTATGTGTGTGTATGTATGTATATGTGAATGGATGTTCATATGGGTGTGTGAGTTATGTATCGGGTTATATATGCATCAATGGAAATTACTAATTTTAAAATTTTCAGTTACAAGTTAATAGAATCAGTGACGGCTTTCCCACGATCGTTTGTTTGAAAGCCGTTGCTCAAAGCCTATCGTAATTCCTGGGCTACAATCTCAAAGCTGTTGTTGATGACCTACAACAATGGCTTAGCAATAGCCTTTCACCAATGGCATTACCTCGGCCGGGTAGCCATCACTGATATTAATATTCGCAACAGCGAGTGGTCCATTTCGGAGTCGTGGCTGATAACGATATCAACAACAGCAAGTGGGTTGTTACGGTGCCGTGGCTGATAACCATATCAGCAACGGCTGGTATCAGCCACGATCGTGCGGGCAATTTCTGATATGTAAACATCAATGGCCGGGCTCCACTATTGGTAACTTATCAACGACACACTTTTCTGCCACGACGTTGTTGCAACAGGCCAAGCCGTCGCTCGCTGTTGGTGATGGTCTTCACCAACGACTTACCAACGGACTCAACCGTCGGTGAAGGTCATTATTCTAGTAGTGCGAGCTCGCTAAGGAGAGTGAGGCAGAACCGCGCGCGAGGAGTTATGTAGAGGCACTAAGGCCAGAACTAGCGGCGTGATAGCCGAGGACCAGACTCGGTGAAAACCGAGCTCGCGAGGGGTGCGCTTGGTGTCGTTGTGGGCGTAGAAGCCCAGGATAAGCACCGAGGTCGGTGAACCAGATCGGTGAAGAGTAGGTTCTTATCGCTACGTGAAGTGTTTAGGCTTCTGGAACCGAATACCACAAGCTCGAAGATGGAAGTTTGTGCTTAAGGGTTTGGGCTGAGTTCGTGTATGGATACTCAAGCAAGTTTTCGAATAGAATATTTATAGCAGTAAGATTGCATTAATGGTTTCCTGATCATTCATAGAGAGAAATGCGAGAAACATAATCTAATTTGAGCAATAAAGTTGTACGTACAGGGGAAGTGCTCTTTTTTTAGCTTTATTGATGATCTGATCTAGCTCACCTGGAGCTTTATTTATGCATGTCTCATCATGAGCTTGGTTCAAGATTTTCAGCCGACTGTTTATTCTTATCCTTGGGAAGTGCTTGTGGGCCGATAGGCGCATTCCTTGGTTCAACCGCCTTTGGTTTGAGGCATTCATTGTAACACCACCAGACTTCCTTTTGATCGGCATGCAATACTCCTCCCTCTGCCTCCAAGATCGATAGGAAACTTTACTGCTAGATGAGGAGTAGATACGATAGCCATCAGAGTGTTTAGGGATGGTCGTCCCATGATCATATGATATGGGCTGGGTATGTTGATGACAAGATACTGCACATCGATCGTCTTTGCTTTAGGCCGAGAGTCGAATGTCGTCCTCAACCATATGGCTCCATGGACATCGACCCTCTCTCCTGAGAAGCCCACCAGGTCTCCTTTGCAAGGTGTGAGTAAGGCTTTAGTTAATTGCATCTTCTCAAATGTGGAGTAGAAAAGAATGTCAGTTAAGCTCCCTTGGTCGACGAGGACCTTTTTTAGGATAAAATTTCCCGCAATCACAGAAATAATGACCAGATCGTGTAGGTTCTGATCAGTTCCTTGGAAGTCAGAGTCATTTAATGATATTAACAAGGTTTTTGGGACAGGTCGATGCAAGTGAACGGCATTGTCAACTGCCATGATCCCGAACAGACCTTTTCCTGGCCGAGCTTGATTCTCTACCTCCTGGAATCCGCCGGCGATGTAGTCGATTACCACCTTAGGGTTCATTAGCTTGGTTGCGCTCTTTCTGGGATCTTGGGGGTGTTCGGCTTCACTGTCGAGGGTCGCAGTTGTTGCTCTGGCCTCTCTCTTTCTCGTGATGAAGGTATTTATTCAAGTGTTCGGTGCGGACTAGATCTTCCAGCTGATCTCCGAGCATTACACACCCCTTGGTAATATGTCTGTAGGTGTCATGGTATGCGCAATTCTTGCTCATGTCGGCGTTGGGTGGCAACTTTTATTTTCCTGTATTGGCGGGGTAGTGGAGTCGGCGAGATTGGCCGAATCACTATGCATTAGAATTGTTTGCATTGCTTTCTTTGTTGGCTGCTTGCTCTTTAATTATTCTTAGTTCACTATCAATTGCATCCACTCATCTTTAGCTTCAAGAAAATTAGAAATTCAAGTTAGGTTGTTAAGTTACTTAAAATCGAAAAGATTAAAATTAAACTCATAGTTTACCTACACACTATTCAACCCCCATTCTAGTGTGAAAATTTGATCATCAGTAACTTGGCTGCAGTAGACAAAAAAACCCCTTATGAAGCATTATTTGATAGAAAACCTACTATTTCACATTTCAAAATTTTCGAAAGCTATGCCTATGTTCATCCGCCTAATCAGCTAAGGAACAAATTGGATAATAACTATTTTGGATGTATTTTTGTTGGTTAATCATAGGAATCTAAAGCATATAGGCTCATAGATCCTACTACAATGAAAGTTATAGTTAGTCGAGATGTTGAAGTAGATGAACAAGCCTCTTGGAATTGGAGTGACAATTCAAAAGTTGTTGAAATATCAGATTGCTTAAATCAACCAAATGTAGAAGATTTATCTGGACGTGAAGAAATGAATCCATATTCTTGGGGAGAAGGTTAGGATACACCCAATGAAGCTGAGTCATCTTCTCCTCGTAAATATAGAAGCATTCAAGATATTTATGAAACTACACAAGTGTGTAATGCTGCCAAAACCAATGAACCGAAGGCAATTTATGAGGAGATTGAGTCTATTAATAGACATACTATAACAAAATCCTTATATATCGACACCAAAATTTTGACGCTTACTATAAACGTTGAAATGTAAAATTATTAAAAAAAAATAATACAATAAATTTCAACGTCTATTGAAGGCGTCGAAAAAATTTCGACGCCTGACATCAGACGTCGAAAAAAATCGACTTCTGACAACATGTGCCGAAACATTTTGGCGCAAGGTTGGTGCTGAAATATTTCGGCGCCGAAATGTTTCGGCGCCTAGATACCGAATGGGTTGGCCCCGCCAACCTATTAACCCACGCTAGTTAGCGCGGGTAAGCGGGTGAGCGCGTGCTGGCGCGCTCGCTCAGGCAGGAGGCGGGAAATCTCCCACCTCCTGTAGGTTTTTTTTAAAAAAAATTAAAATTATATATATATATATATATATATATATATATATATATATATATATATATATATATATTCTATTTATACTTCTTCCTTCATTTTTTTTATCTTCCTCTTCTTCTACCTCATTTTTCTTCTTTATTCTATCCTCTTCTTTCTCCTATTCTCTCTTCAAGCCAGATGACTGAACAGGGAGATTTTCATTTTATTTCTTTTCTATTCTTAATTATTTTTTTCACTAATGTTTTCTTTTCTTTTTTTATAGGTTATCAAATTCATTCAAGATATTAAATTTTGTACAAGGTTGGTAATTTTTTTAAACTTTTATTTATATCGAAATTTTTAAAATTTATTACTGTTTTAATTTTTTTTAAATTTTTTAATTTTTGAACAGGCGCGAATACGCGCCGCTCGATGTCCGCCACGTGTGGAAATCGAGCGGCGCAGATTCGCGCCTACTCGATGTACGCCGCCCGGCGAAAATTGAGAAGGCGCGGATTCGCGCCTGCCCTTAATCCACCACACGCGGAATTCCAAAAGGCGCAGATTCATTTGTCGCGCCTTTTGATTTTTGCCGCATGCGGAATTCCAATTTCGCGTGCGGTGACTCCTCGAATCCCAGTTCAATGCAGCGGAATTTGAGGATTATTATTTTAAAAAAATAAAAAAATAAATATACCGATGCTTGAGCAGACGTCAAAATAAAAAATAAAAAGTATGTTAAAAAATATTTTTTAAAAAAATCTTTTGATGCCTGAGCAGACGTCGAAATGTTCGACATATCTACGCCTGCTGACGCCTATAAGAAGGCATCGATAGGTCGAACATTTCGACATCTGCTCAGGCGTCGAAACGAACATATAGGCTCTCATCATATTCCACTCATTTTTGTCATATTTGTTGGCGTTAGTATGTTCATTTCGACTGTTGTTAGCATCGAAATATTAGTTTATTTTGACGTCGAAATATCAATGGTTTGTTGCAGTGATGGAACTTGGAAGCTGGTGAATTTACCTTCAAGAAAGACTGTCGTAGGTTTGGAGTGGATCTTTAAGATCAAGTTTAATCCAGATGGGTCTACTTTTAGACCTATGGGAACGGTTTCCCCATGTGTACTAAAATCTATCATTCCGCTAGGCTATAGGAACGATTTTCCTAACTATGGCCACACTACCAAAAAAAACCGTTCCCATAGGCTCTAGCTATAGGAACGGTTCCAAAACCGTTCCTATAGCTTGAGCTTATGGGAACAATTCCAAAACCGTTCCTATAGCTTGAGCCTATAGGAACGGTTCTAAAACCGTTCCCATAGCTTGAGTCTATGGGAATAATTCCAAAACCGTTCCTATAGGTTGAGCCTATGGGAACGATCTGAAAATTGTTCCTATAGCTTATAAAATCGTTCCTATAGACCTGTTAAATCATGTTTACGGACAGTTTTAAGTGTTCTTGTATTATTTTTATTTAATAAACAGTTTTAGTGTGATCCTGTAATTGCATTTGAGATCAAATATCCTAAAACATATTAATTAATTCAAAAATAATTTCCATTCAAAAATATTCCATGTGAAATTAATCCATTCAAAAATAAAAAATGTTCACAATTAAGGTATTAATATTACATGTGAAATTAATCTATATCTTCCCCTTCCAAATTAGCCAAGTCCTCTTGATGATCATCTCCTCCATGAAGTTCATCTTTTATCTCTCAAATCATCATTTTCCTGCACAAATCATTTAAGTCCATGTTTACTTTATGAATTGCAATTGTGTAGTTAGAAAATAACATTTAAAGAAAGGATGATTAAAAAGCTGAAAATAACAAAGGGAATCAAAATGAAACAGAGGAATTAGAATGATGCCATTACCTGCGAGGAGAAATTGATCTAGAACGTGAATTAATAGGCTTTCTTAATGGCGAACGATTACAATGACGAGGCAGTGGTGACCTCCTTGGCGGGCTCCTTGGTCGCCTTGGCGGTGGTCTGAAAGAAATGCTTTGGATATGTGAACCAGGTTTTGTAGACACTATGAGTTCGGGAACATATCTCATCATGCATGCATGTGCTACACTTCAAATTCAGTATGTGAGGAGTGTGGGGAAACTGATCATACTTCATTGATCAGAAAAGTAATGAAGATCGGAGCATAGAAATATATATTTATATATACTTTTGTTTGTAGGTGTTGGAGGAGAGATTGGTGTAATCGGAGAAGTAGCTTTTGAGCTTGAGCATGTTGGCCATCTTCCAAATGGGGTTCATTTGAGGGAGACCTGTTGACCACTCTCAGTGAATATGTAAGGCTTTCTCCTTCCCACCCAGCAAGAACATATATAAATTTCAAATCAAAGTCAACAACGGCAATTACATTCTGAGTCGGGTAAGGCTTTCTCCCTCTAAAGGCCGCTACATGTTCTATTGGTACATAAGGATGAACATGAGTACCATCTAAAGCACCAATACAATCCTACATGTTAAACACAAAACACCAGTAACTATATATAGTTTCACTTAATTATAAAACTAAAAAAATAATTTGACTAATTTGTTCACCTTAAAGTATGGCATGAATCTACTACTCGATGTGATCCGAGAATGGGTATTGAGTAATACAATTTGCAATCACTTGAAAAAACATTTCTAAGCAAAACATTTTTAGAAACAAGTCCAGTTAATTAGTCAAATTGTACTCTCTAATGCTATTTTAAGTACCTAACTGCACCAAGACAATATTCAATTTAAACAGAAGATGGAGGAAACATTTTTTAATACAATTAGACATCAAACCCTAAGTTGGCAGCACATGCTACACTTACATAACAAACTATCTTCATCAACCATTTCAGAATTGTTTTCTATATTATAAAAGAGATAATTAAAACAGTATCTCATGAAGATTTATTACTTTATTGGATCCCATGACAATCTAATCATCCTCAATGATTGAAAAATGATATTGACATAATAAATCACTTTTTTACTTTAACATGCCCTGACATTAATTGGATCAGCATGAGTTTGAGTTTTCTGACATGATGGGAATGCTAATATCAAATTTTTGTCAAATCAATAAAATAGTAAAACTGAACTAGGAGCGATTTCTTGAGTAGAACAATATATTTGGCGAAAGAGATGAGAGTTGCGTTCGAACCACACGAACCAGCACCATTTTAGGGATAATTCCATAGACTCTGCAACTGATGCTGTGTTGCAGAGTCTATGGAATTATCCCTAATATGGTGCTGGATGAAGCAACTGCATCCATAGACTCTGCAACTGATGTTGTGTTGCAGAGAGTCATCAGGGAGGAGTTCTCAAGCTGCACAGTGATCACAATTGCTCATAGAGTGCCAACAGTCATAGACAGTGACATGGTCATGGTCCTTTCTTATGGTATGTTCTTTATTATCCTCCTAGCATTGCTGAGTACTTTTTGCATAGAAATTGAAAAGGAAAAAGAACTCTCTAACTAGGGAACAGAATGTATCTTGCCCTATCAACTATTTGTGTTAGATTTTGTGAAGTAGTAACATTGATTTGGATATGGCAGGGAAACTGGTGGAGTATGAAAAGCCTTCGAGGCTAATTGAGAACCAGAGCTCAGCCTTCTCTAAGCTTGTGGCAAAGTACTGGTCCAACTGCAGAAGAGACTCATCTCATTCTCTTTGATCAAGCTATTAGGCAGACTTATCAGGGTGAAGAAAGGCATGCATCAAATGTTGCACTGTAACAATGTTGTCTAGATGAAGTGGTGTGCAAGTTCAGGGTTTCATTACTGTGATCAAGTTCAATGATCTTGTGTTAAAAAGAAGGCTAATTCATTTGATTAAATTCCTCCCATTATATGCAGTAACAATATTACAAATGTATAATAGTAAGGCTAATTCATTTGATCTTGTGTTAAAAAGAAGTTGGTTCTTAAACAAAATCAAAGAACCTGGTTCTTAAACAAAATCAAAGAACTTGGTTCTTAAACAAAAGAGAAAGAAATTGGTTCTTAAACAAAAGAGAAAGCGAGCTAACAGCAATACAACCTGGTTGTTAAACAAAATCAAAGAACAGGCAAACAAGAAGTTGCAGAAGGGACAAGAACAAACCTTGTGACTTGAGGAGTTCAAGGATCACTCACAGCCTCACTGAAGAGTGGGAAGGGGAGGGATGAATGATGAGAGTCGACGGTAGAGCAGAAGGAGAGTGTTCGGGGGCTGCAGGCAGGCGTCGCACGATGGCGAGAGTCGACGGCGAGAGGGAAGAAGTCGGGGGCTGGCAAGCGTCGCTCGACGGCGGCGAGAGGGAAGAAGTCGGGGGCTGGCAAGCGTCGCTCAACGGCGAGGTGAAGAAGTTGGGCTACGTCGCGCGAGGGCTGGAGTCGGGAAGAAGTCTTCGGCTGCATCGCGTGAGCGAGGAGAGTTGGGGTGTTAACCGTGCCCTTTTTCTTGCAGGCTGTAAACTAGTATTGCAGGCCTTTGGGCCTGCAATCGGTTTTGCAGCCTGCAAATGCAAGCTGCAAACGTGAAATGCTGCATTTGGCTCAATTGCAGGCAACCAAACAAGCGATTGAGCCAAATGCTGCAAATGAGTTGCCTGCAAGTGGACTTGCAGGCAACCAAACAGCCTCTAAGTGAATATGCTTGACGGAGACCATCTGTTCTGTAATCAAACAAACAAGCAGGAAATAAATTAATTCCATTTATTAATGGGAAAAAGAAGCTTGATGACCACCACAAACTATGATAATACCCAATATTTGATAACCACCTACAACTTACCATAAGGACACACGCAGAAAAACACAATTTTTGGTGGCAAATTGCAGAGGTTAGCATCATGGTTTAAAGTATCAGTCTTCGGACAACCTAGCGTACTGCACTACTTTGTGATACCGTAATAACAAAAAAAAAGAGACCTGATAATTTCAATACATAATTCTTTTAAATATGTCTAAAGAGGAGAACCAATGCACATATATTTTATATTTGATGTTCAACATTACTTTACACAGAAAAAACAAAAAAAAGTTCACAACATGTTTGTTAGTGAATGCATAATGATACAACCTGCAATAGTCCCATACCAATTGGTACTTCAATCCCTGGTTAGTATTTGTGACACTGGCATGCAATGATACCAAACAACTGAATACATAACACAATATGCATCACTAATATCTGAGTATGACCTATTCTTCTCAACCTAAAGTTGTAAAAAAGGTTGCATTCAAAATTTTTTAGATATTTGCAATGGCTTCTCTGCATTGGGCCATACTATTACTAACTATGAGTGGCCAAACAAGAATAGGGGGGGGGGGGGGGGACTTGTGCAACCAAGTTATGAGAAAATGCTCTAAACATCTGAGCTCTTGCATAAATTGTAGAAACATTTTCCACCTGCAACATTCATTGTTGAGTAAAGAGGATATATGCCTAGCCACAATAGAGAGAAAGCTGGGAGTGGAGTGATGATCAGAAAATAAGGATGAATAAATACAGGAGACTTAATAGAGTGGGTGCTTTCAAATTCAATATGTCCATCCAGATTTCAGAATCACTCAGGGGGGAAGGAGTAATCAGGTTTAACTGGTGAATTTACTTTCAAATAACATGAGGTCCAAGTAAATGTTATGGAAGTTGTGAGCTTGAACAACAAAGCTAAATCTAGATACTAAGCAAGGATAAATGTGTAACCCTATAGCTGGCATAAATAGACAAAAGGACCAGCAATAGAATAGGAGGCAGACCAAAAATAAAGAAGTAGCACCCGTACATACAATATTTTTAGTACATGTGAGAGCAAACTATTCTCATAATTCTCATCATAGATCTAGCAAAAGCTCATGTATACTAGTGTCTGGTAATGTAACAAAGAACAATATGAATTATTACTAGGACTCCCAGTAAATGTTTACAATTCCACTCCATCTGTACATGTTGTGCTCATATTTTGATGCGGCAAAGCAACAAAGGAGCTCCATATGTGATATAGATAATCAGACCTATGTCAGGCATGGTATAAAATTGGCATGAGTGAAAATTCATGGGATGTCTGCCCTCAGGCTGAGTGGCAGGTGAAATGCATAAATCACCTAAACCCTTGCTTGATAACAGAAATATGCAATTTGAAATATTTCTCCAACTAAGCTTAAGTTCAATGCATATCAAAGATAAATCAAGCCAACAACAGAAGATTTGCATACCTTTGACTTGATGATAGGAATTTTGGGTTTGGCCGAGCTTGATTATGACCATGGCCATATCTTATGAAATTTTGTAAAAACTATTAAGTAAACCAATTATCTAAAATGTGAAGTATTTAATATGTCTCATAAAATAGTCTGCTTTGTAACTTGATCCATCCTCCGTGACAACAGTTACACCTTTTCCAGTGTATTTAATATGTCTCACCACCTATCATTCAATAGATTTAATTATTATATGCAATTAATTCTTTGTAATATTTTTTTTGAAAAAATGATTTATTTATATGTAATATTAATGAACCAAAAAAAAGACACTATAACATGGTATGGGCAAAAAATATTTACCTTTCCAAACTGGAGACGACGATCCACAATTGATCCATTTTTATTGGTTTTAAGAAATTGGGTAGCCAAGTCATAAACTATACTCGCGTACCCTCGTTGGTCGGCCACAAAGTAAACATCCTCTCCAAAGTTAGCAAAGGTTGGCAATGGCACTGTGTTCTGTAGACTTGTAACCCTCGGAGGCTCAGCGAACTCATAATCGTAACTATAATAATTAATCGACTACCATGTCCAATGGAGTAGAAGGAACACTGCAAGTATTTACACCACACATAAACATTTTAAAAGGAATATTAGTTAAAGAATCATGCATCTTCTCGATCTCTCTATATATATATATATTATATACTCTTAGGATACAATAAGATGTATTTAATTTATATATACTGGTTTTGCAGGCGTTGAGAGGTCAAAACGGATATATCATCTTGGCCGCTTGGATTCAAGGATTTGGATAATTTCTCCACCGCGGTGTTCATCTTCTCCGCCACCTCTATCGCCTCCTCCACTTGTGAGCTCCCGTAAACCCCTCCACTACATATATGTTTTTTTTTTCATTATATATATGATCAAAAAAGTAATGAAGATCGCAGCATAGAAATATATATTTATATATACTTTTGTTTGTAGGTGTTGGAGGAGAGATTGGTGTAATCGGAAAAGTAGCTTTTGAGCTTGAGCCTGTTCGCCATCTTCCAAATGGGGTTCATTTGAGGGTCATTCACTCCTTCCACCCAGTTTGCTCTGATCTCCACATTAAGCCGTCCAAAACTGGTCTTGCACATGTGTCCGCCGATGCGATTCGTCGCCTCCAGGATCAGTATGTCCTTCACGCCACCGAGATCCCTGAGCATTAATTTGAAGTTGCCAGATGACCAAAGTATTAATTAAGTATATATATATTACTTACTTATATATATGTGTGTAGGAAGAAGGATTACGTACTGGACATGCCGGCGCCGACGACGATGACCGAGGGACTCGTTGCCAAGACTCCGACGATATTACATATGAGCAAGAGAGACGCAGCGAGGAGAGGCCGCCTAGTTAGGCGAGGAGCGAGGAGCTTAAGAACAATCGCTCCTCATAGAGTTGGCGTTTGGCGAGGAAGGAGGCAGAGGCGTCGCCTGGTTAGAGCCTGTTTGGTTAGTGAAACCAAGTCTGTTTTCATGGTTTCGGTTTCACTGAAACCAAAACTGTTTACGAAAACGTGTTTGGTTCAGCGTTTTCATGAAACTGAATCGAAACCATAATGAAAACGAAACCAGTTTTCCTAATAAAAATGAAAACACCAGAATGTTGTTTTCTGTGGTTTCGATACTGTCGGTTTCGTTATGAAAATGGAGTGACAACTTTATAATTATAATTTTTTTATATAAAATTAATTAATTTAAAAATGAATCAAACTATATTATTTTTAAAAATAAAAATCATCATTTTCAACTCAAATTATTATCTTAAATTTACAAATTAATTAAACCAATTTATATCTAATTGACTCAAACCCAAATTTTAAAATAACTCAATTTTCTTAAAGTTAATCTATTTATAATTAATCAAAACTAATTTAGACCACTAGAATTATTATTATTTTGAAATATTAACTATTAATTAATTTTTATATCTAATTGAACAAAAAAATCTCAAACTACCAATAACTTAATTAATTAAATATTACAAATATTTTATAACTATATTAGTAAATATTTAATTTTGTAAACTAACTAAATATTAATTACTACTAAAAATGTTTAAGAAAAATTAATATTACTTTTTATAGCCAAATAAATATTAACTGGTTTCAACTAACTAAAACTTATGTTGTTTTCATTAACCAAACGCGTTTTCGGAAAACTGAAAATTAGAAACCAAAATCAAGTTTTCGAAACCAAATTTTCAGTTTCACTGAAACCAAACCAGAAAATAGTTTTCGCTAAACAAACAGCACCTTAGGGACCTAGGGTTGGCATTTTGCGAGGAAGTTGGGGTAGAGGCGTCGAGGGAGGCGACTCGGACTCGAGCAGGAGAGAAGGGTTTGGAGGAGACTATTAGGTTTAGTTATTTAAGTATATTTAAAACGGCTTAAATTCAAGGAATATGCTTTTGTATCTTAGGAATCCCTGAAATATTCTTTCTATTTAAGTTGTTTAGAAAAACAAATAAGTTATGTCCCTTAAGGACATAATTAATGCTGAAATCCAGTTCTGAAATGGTAACAGCTGCAAAAAATCTGAAACGGTGTTCTGTATCTTAGGGACAACCACGCAAACAGATCATATAAGAACCATGCAAATTTGTGAATATGCTTAACTTGATCTAGCTATCCCAATATCTAGGGTTTTCCATATGACTCGGAATTTCAAAAGATAACCTGGATTACATCTGAAATCTCGTAAAAGAAAAAAATAAAGATTTCGTTGAAATTCCTAACCAAATTTGAGCCTATTCATAACTGCGACCGTTTCCTAGCATGCCTAAAATCCTATCCAATCACGATTATGTGGATGCACAAATGTTCTGTTTCATAGTAAACCACACCGCAAGCGAGAGTAATCGGGTGATGACGACTTGAAATTTTTCCGGCGACGACGCGAATCCTGGATCGATCCAAGCCCCAATCTTCACCTTGCTCCTCTTCCTCTCTCCCCTTAGGCAGCCTTGTGCGGCTCAATGGATGAGCCGCACGGCTGCAAGATGAGGGTTTTAATCCCTCATCTAGCTTTTCAAATGAGGCCTCTTGACTCACTTAACTCGCACTCAAACCTCGACTAAACCCGAACTCAACTTGGGTTCTGACTCAAACCATAATATGACTCGAGTTAACTTAATTTGAGGTATGATTTCATAAAAGGAAAGTTAATCACCCAACTAGATTATATGAATCATTAATCGAGTCATACCTTTTCACTCGAGGCGATCCTAAGGCTCGACTCGACTACCCCCGGATCCGGCATGCTGCACCAAAATAGTTTTTTTTATATAAGGAAATTTTTCCGAGTCTTACAACCTTCCCCCTTAAGGGAAATTCATCCTCGAATTTACTTGAGTAACACGAACTTACCGGCTCCTCGAACAAGGAAGGGTAGCGCTCTCTCATGTCCTGCTCTACCTCCCATGTGACCTCTTGCCCGGAATAGTGCTCCCATCTGACTTTTACCAGGGGAATTTCTATGAACCTTACCTTCTTGATTTGGCGGTCAAGAACCTCTACCGGCTTTTCATCGAATGAGATGGCCGAATCTACCTCAATAGAAGAGGGCTCGATCACATGTGAATCATCTTTTACATACTTTTGCAACATGGATACATGGAAGACCGGGTGCACTCTGCTCAGGCTAGGAGGCAATGCCAGCTCATAGGCCACCTCGCCCCTCCGCTTGAGGACGGGAAAAGGCCCAATGTATCTAGGGCTCAGCTTCCCCTTCTTCCCAAACCGGACCACCCCTTTCATAGGAGAGACCTTTAGAAAGACTAAGTGACCCTCAGCAAATTCTAATTCCCTGGCCTTTTTGTCGGCATACATTTTCTGTCGACTCTGAGCCGCCAGCAATCTTTCCTTAATGACCTTTACTTTCTCTACCGCTTCCTCAACCAGATCGGGGCCCACCATGGGTGATTCCCCTGCCTCAAACCAGCCCACTAGAGACCTACACTGCCGCCCATACAAGGCCTCAAAAGGAGCCATGCCAATGCTACTGTGATAGCTATTATTGTAGGCGAATTCTATCAACGGTAGGTGTCTCTCCCATCCATCAGCCATATCTAGGACGCATGCTCTTAGCATGTCCTCCAAAGTTTGGATGGTCCTCTCTAACTGCCCGTCAGTCTACGGATGGAAAGCTGTGCTAAAATGCACCTGGGTACCCAAATCTTCCTGGAAGGACTGCCAAAACCGGGCTATGAATTAGGTACCGCAGTCGGATATAATCATCACCGGGGTACCATGATATGCCACAATCCTATCCAAGAACAATCGGGCATACTGCTCTGCAGAGAAGGTAGTTTTCACAGGTATGAAGTGCGCGATCTTGGTTAACCGGCCCACTACCACCCAAATGGAATCAAAACCGCCTTTTGACTTAGGCAATCCGGTCACTAGATCCATGGTGATCTTCTCCCATTTCCACTCGGGCACTTCGAGGTTTTGCAGAAGCCCCGCAAGCTTAAGGTGTTCGGCCTTCACCTGCTGGCAGACTAGACATTTGGAAATAAACTCTGCCACCTCTCTTTTCATATCTTTCCACCAGTAATGCTGCCTTAAATCCCGGTACATCTTGGTGGCCCCCGGATGCATCGTGTAAGTGGAACGATGAGCATGTAATTTCCATCTATAGCTAATCTCTTCTCCCTTCCCTAGCCTTGACCGAACCATGAGCAAGGAAGACCTTGCTAGGCCATGGTCCTAATGGTAGGAAAAGAGGGAGGAGACTCTAGCTATACCTCTACCTCTTCAATTCCGAATGTAACTTAAATACCAATGAACTAATTTACCCTTCCCTCACCCTTGGCTGAACCCTCTTCATGAGTGGTAAGGTTCATTCGGCCATTCAAGGGACTCCTAGGGAAGACATGCTTCAATATACGAAAGATATACAAGTAGAACTACATCGAACATTGATCTAAGGTCATCTAAGGGCTTCCTTGCCGTCAAGGGAATTGGGGAAAATTTTGGCATGACCTTTCCCTTTCCGCATGACTCGGCAGCCCTAAAAACTTGCAAATCGACGAAGAAACAGCGAGTTCCGACAAGAAATTTCATAAAACAGTGAACACACATCATAGAAATCAAGATTTGTCGGAAAGATCGTGAGAACTCAACCTATCTCATCTAGGGTTCGGCCACCCACCTCCCCCAAGCTTCAAAACTTAACCACTCACGTAGTTGCGGAGAAACAAGGATCGGGTGACGACGATTTGAAATTTTTCCGACGACGACGCGAATCCCGGATCGATCCAAGCCCCAAGCTTCACCTTGCTCCTCTTCCTCTCTCCCCTTAGGCAGCCTTGTGCGGCTCAATGGATGAGCCGCACGGCTGCAAGATGAGGGTTTTAATCCCTCATCTAGCTTTCCAAATGAGACCTCTTGACTCACTTAACTCGCACTCAAACCTCGACTAAACCCGAACTCAACTTGGGTTCTGACTCAAACCATAATATGACTCGAGTTAACTTAATTTAAGGTATAATTTCATAAAAGGAAAGTTAATCACCCAACTAGATTCCATGAATCATTAATCGAGTCATACCTTTTCACTCGAGGCGATCCTAAGGCTCGACTCGACTACCCCCGAATTTGGCATGCTGCACCAAAAAAAAAAATTTATATAAGGAAATTTTTTCGGGTCTTATAGTCCTGCGCAAAGCAGATCTCTAGTAAGACCCCATGGTACGCAAAGCAGACTCTCTCATAAGACGCGAGGATAGTGCGCAGGGCAATGTCCTCTAAAACACAGCGCAAAGCTGAGCCGATGGCTCGTGAGTCGCCAAGGATGGTGCCCAGGGCGTTGTCCCCTAAGACGCAGTGCAGGGCCGATAGCTTGTGAGTCGCCAAGGATGGTGCGCAGGGCGATGTCCCCAAAGACGCAGTGCAGAGTCAATGGCTCGTGAGTCGCCAAGTTTGTGCGCAGAGCTGATGAGCCCTAAGATGCAGCGCAGAGCAGATTGCTCGTGAGACGCCAAATTGGTGTGCATGGCTGATGTCCCCTAAGTCACAAGGTTGGTGCGCATGACAAGATGGCTTTTAAGATGCAAGATTGACAAATCCGAACCAAGCACTAGTGAAGAACAGCTGTGGTGTGACAATAATGCTCTTAGTGCAGAGAGTTCGCGGACGTTATGACCCAGTTGGAGAAAATCCATCAAGTCGTGATTCGAGTAGCAGCGTAAGACTTGAAGCTCGTTGAGATGGGCTCGGAGGATGGCGCCATGACCTCTGCGAGGGGCGAGTGAGGAAGCAGTGATCCGTAAGACATGATGCTCGTTGAGATGGGCTCGGAGGAGGACACCATGACTCCTGCGGGGGGCGAGTGAGCAAGCAGTGATCGACTCAAGGCGGTGGTGGAGGCAATGCTCTAGTGTGGTGCGGCCACGGATCTACTCATCACTTGGGTGTTGCAGAACGACACCTAGATGTTATATAAGATGAGTGTTGCTCGTATGCTCATTAAGTCTGAGACTTTTTATTGGCCAGCAAAAACGAGACTTGGTGAATTGAGTAACCATTTCTCGAGTTCCTCCACGTCAGCGTTGCTCAATGGCGCTCATGTGCCCCACAAAGTCTGGGACCCTCATAGCCTAGCAACATCGAGACTTGGTAAACCAGTAGCTATTTTTCGGTGTCCATTCAAGCGAGCGTTGCTCAATGGCGCTAGTGCCCCTTCAAGCAAACGTTGCTCAACAACACTCGTTTGCTTCACAAGTCTGAGACTTTCATTTCCCAGCAATGAGTTTGGGAATCTCAAGACCCTTTCTTGCAACAATAGGAGATGATGAAATTCAATGATGTTCCAAGTAGTCATTTCCTGGTGGCGGACTTCACGGAGAAACTCGACATGTTGCAGCCCCACTGCAGCGTGTCGTTACTTAGGCGGTGTTCCCTTCGACTACTTGTGAAGAATTCACTTCAGCAATTATAGCCTAAGCCAAAAAAGCCGTGCGGCCGAGGTGAGTTCTACGAGGACATCGAAGCTTGAAGTGGGGGAGGATGTTAGGGACTTTTCGATGCGCCCGAGCAACAACGAATCCTGACGGAATGTTCCCTACATATTTGTAGATATATTTTCACGTCTATGTAATTTTGGGTTTTATTGTAGTTGGTACTTGTAAAATCCTTTGTGCGATCCCCAAGGGCCCACGGTACGAGTTGGATGCATTTTAAGGTCATTCGACGCTTGGTGCATGTGTTACGGCTAAGCGTAGCACTTTTCATGCATTCGTCATGGTCGTGGCCATCGAAAATTACCATCTCGCATGGCCGTGATTTTGTCATGCTCCTCGTGCTTTTGGGAACCTTGGGGGTGACACTTGGGGGTTAGGGGTCTCATGTATAATGTAGGAGAGTGTTGGCAAACAAAGCGGTTACTTTGGGCGGAGACGAACGAGCGGCCCATATGGGCATGCGACCTGTAGATCTTCGCCCAAGACAATTGCGGAGCTCGTCCTACACTCGGTTTTATGTTTTCTTGCGTTCATAGTCCTATAATTGTTGTTTTACTTTACGCCTTCAATACCATTCGACCAACATGGTCTTTTTGGGGCGCGGATATGGAGCACGAGGTTGTCACGTGGATCAATGCATGTCCCGCGATGTTAAGTCTTGAAGCCCAATTCAGGATAGATTCCATATGATAGGCTTATCCCTTGTACGGGATGCAAGGGTGTTGCACGGGTTCTTTCGCACAAAACAATTGGCCCGTGACAGTTCGCTCCCTAAACGTAACGCTGCCCGATTATTGTTTTCGGGGGTTCTTGAGTCATTCTTTTAGCTCCACGGTTCATGCGATGAATTGGGGTGGTAGGCTACCGTCCAAACTTGTCTTGGACATATTCTGAACTCAAGAACCCCATGGGTTCATGGTTCAACAGCCCCGAAAATTGAAATTTTCAGCATGTGTTGTTTGGACCGTTTTGAGTGGAAACGTAACCTGATTAGCGTGTTTTCGGATTCTATTTTTTCCTTTCTTTTTCTTAATTGTTAAGATGCATGAAAGGATGATTATGGATGAGCCTTATGTGTTGTGACTGTGTGTAAAATGTGATTGTGTTGATTCCTTGTAAATTTATAAAATTTCAGCATTATAACTTTTGAATAGGGCCTGCGTTCCCCTGCCTTCCTCTTGAGAATTCTGATTGTAATCTTCTTCTCTCTCTCCTTAAACCTTTCCCCAAGGATTGTTTGGGGTCTTCTTCTTTTAATTTTGTAAAATTAGAAGTTTAGGGGCAAATTCGCTACGAGCACGCTTGCTGCCCCGTTTTGGTGCACACGCGGAGAGGAGGTGTTCACCGCCATGATGATGACGACTTGAACCTCGGGAAGGCACTGATGGAACCGACAACCTTCAAGATATTTTTGGGCAGCACCTTGGCGAGACGGAGCTCCCTAAAACCCTAGGATGATGGACTTGGTTCACCCGGTGGCTCGGGCAGGAGCAGATGCATGGCTGCTCATGACGGACGCTGCAGAGCGCGCGGGTGTGCGCGCCGTGCTGGGCGGGCGCTGCACTCTGCACGCGCGGGCGCTGCACAGGCTGCAAGCGCCCAGCTCAGTTGCTTGCTGCAGTGGGCGACCAGATGGCTTGGCTGGGCCCAAGTCATGATCAAACTCAAGTCCCTTGACCCAACAACAGTTGTAATAGTTATTTGGCAGTTGTAACCGACCCGACAGTTTATTCTTCATCCAAAGGCTGAGATTGCATGGCCTACTCGAGATTGACCCTTTATAAGGGATGTTGGTTGTATGTGCAAGGGTGGGTTGGTCTTGAGAGTGTAAGTGTGTGTGTGTTTGTATCCTTATCCTCTTGTAACATTCCTGTGTGCGGGAGAGAGTCTTGAGCGGGAAGCATAAGCCCCGGGCTGGTGGGTGAGTCATCTCTGTTTGAGACACTTGAAGGGTTTTTGCCCGTACTTGTAAGTATTCTGTAATACAAGTAAACGGTTTCCCTTCAACTTTGCATTCTTGTTATATTGCTGTTCGAACCTCTTCTTGCAATGGCGAAAGGCTGGTTGAGAATTGTGCATGGTTCTCAACGCCGCAAGGTGGCAATTTGAGTCAGAAAATATATCCCCAAAAGATCAGGCTGAAAATATTTTCCAACTCAAATTGCCACCGTGCGGCGTTGAGAACCATGCACAATTCTCAACCAGCCTTTCGCCATTGCAAGCAGAGGTTCGAACAGCAATATAACAAGAATGCAAAGTTGAAGGGAAACCGTTTACTTGTATTATAGAATACTTACAAGTACGGGCAAAAACCCTTCAAGTGTCTCAAACAAAGATGACTCGCCCACCAGCCCAGGGCTTATGCTTCCCGCTCAAGACTCTCTCTCGCACACAGGAATGTTACAAGAGGATAAGGATACAAACACACACACACAATTACACTCTCAAGACCAGCCCTTAGAACATCCATAACCATCCTTATTTACTTTATGTTTTTATTTATTGCTTTTGCTTCAATTGTTGATAGCTTAGATAATTATAATTGCATGAAGAAACCCTCCAATAATACTGAGTCTGAATGGCTAAGATATTAAGAATATCGATCACGCCTTCCACCGTTATGAGGTACAAGTGTGTATATTATCATAATGGGTTTGTTGTGCAAACACAAGACCTTTTGTGCTAATAGACACGTTGCATCTCATATGTCACATACCCTTGTGTCTCTACTACTAGCTTGAACATGACTTACCTTGTTGAGCAAACTCAAGGGTGGTTGTTTTCTCGCTAGGGTAAACGAACGATGGGTCCGACTCAACTTGGGCTCCTTGGTTTGTTGTGCAAACACAAGACCATGGTAACTGTAGAGGCAAAACTTGATGGAAGTCGCATAACGATGTGATCGGTAAAGACTTACCTACCCATGGACCTATTAGGGTTTGTCATGTTAAATACGAGACCTGAGTAGGAGAGGTGGGGTTCCATCTTCCCCTAAGGAAGTCTACCAACAAGGGCTTCCCGCTTCCCAATATGAGGGTCATTTGGGAACTGCGAAAATTAGTGAGAGCCATGAATAATCAAAAGACCTTAATAA
The DNA here is from genome assembly GCA_034359265.1 of Canna indica. Lineage (NCBI taxonomy): Eukaryota > Viridiplantae > Streptophyta > Magnoliopsida > Zingiberales > Cannaceae > Canna > Canna indica. The sequence continues at coordinate 53,039,576 of CP136891.1, read as the reverse complement.
TCATGTACATAACATATCTGCTCATTTATGTCTTTTCTTTTCATTGTAGCATATTCAACATGCAATCTACATTGTCATTGCGAAGCATACTTGATGCAAATAAACTCACTGGACCGAACTATGTCGATTGGTTGCAAAACCTGAGGATTGTCCTCACCCAGGAGAGACTTTCCTATATTCTTGATAACATTCCACTAGATGCCCCTTCCCAAAGAGCTACCAAGGAAGTGAGAGCCACTTACCAGAAGTGGCACGATGACAGCACTACTCTTCAGTGCATTATGCTCGCCTCTTTGTCCGATGTGTTACAGCGACAACATGAAAAGATGGACGCAGCGACAATGGTGAAGAGAGCCAGACTACTAGGTTTGAGCTATCAAAACAACTCTTTCAGGCCAAGATGATGGCAGGGACCCCTGTTGAAACTCATGTTCTCAAACTAATCGATTTGATCAAGAGGTTAGAGAAATTGGGCGTAAACATAGATAAGGGGCTAAGTCAAGACTTAATACTCCAATCCCTTCCTAGGTTATTTTCATAGTTTTTCATTAACTACCACATGAACAAGCTGGACGCCTCACTTCCCGAGCTCCTTAATATGCTGAAGACTGCTAGTCCCACCTTCTGAAGGAAAATGACAAAGTCTTGTTAGTGGGTAGTGCCCATAAAAAGGCAAAGAAGCGCTTTGTTAAGAACAAAGCGAAAAACAAAGATGAGAAATCCAAGAAGGATATCAAGAAGAAAGGAAAGAAGGCTCCTAAGGGCACCTGTTTCCATTGTGGTAAAGATGGTCATTGAAAGCGCAACTGCAAGGAGCATATTGCAAAAGTAAAGTAGAAGAGGGCTTCTGAAGCCCCCTCCACAGGTGCGTTTGTTATTGAAATAAATCTATCATTACAAAATTCTACTACATGGGTATTGGATACCAGTTGTGGTGCTCATATTTGCAATTCGTTGCAGGGCTTGAGAATAAGTAGAATGCTAAACAAAGACGACTACAACCTTCAGATAGGCAATGGCGTAAGAGTTGCAGCTTTAGCCATAGGAACCTATTATTTGTATGTGCTATCAGGCAAAACCATTGAATTGAACAATTGTTATTACGTTCCAGTTCTAATAAAGAATATTATTTTTGTTACTTTGTTGCTAGAACAAGTCTATAAAATGTCTTTAAAAGGCAATTGTTGCCACATATATCATTCTGATGGATCATATGGAACTGGACACATTTCAAATGGTTTGATGGTCTTAGATGTAAATGATAATATTTTTCATATCGAGCAAATGCACAAGAAGAAATGAGATAATCTGAACCTCACCTATCTTTGGCACTTGAGACTGGGTCATATTAATGAGAATCGGCTTAACAAGTTGTACAAAGAAGGGTTGTTTGACCCATTCAATTTTGAATCGATGCCAACTTGTGAATCATGTCTCAAAGGAAAAATGACAAAGTCCCCCTTTACTGAGCGTAGTGAAAGGGCTACTGAGTTGTTAGAGCTGGTCCACACAGATGTTTGCGGACCAATAATAACTCAAACCAGAGGTGGGTATTCCTACTTCATCACGTTTATAGACGATAGATCAAGGTATGTATATGTCTACCTATTTAGACATAAGTCTGATACTTTTGAAAAGTTCAAAGAGTATAAGGCTGAGATTGAGAAACAAGTAGGGAAAAGTATTAAAATCCTTCGATCAGATCGGGGTGGGGAGTACTTATCCACTGAGTTTCTAAATTATCTAAAAGACAATGGGAATGTCTCCGAATGGACCCCTCCAGACAGACCACAACATAATGGAGTATCTGAAAGGAGAAATCGGACATTGTTAGACATGATGCGGTCCATGCTTTGCTTTACTGATCTCCCGATTTTCTTTTGAGGATGTGCGCTTGAAACGACTATCTACTTTTTGAATAGGGCTCCCATAAAGTCTATCTCTGGTACACCATATGAGATATAGAGTGGCAAGAAACTAAGTCTGAGGCATCTCAAGATTTGGGGTTGCCCCGCGTACATCAAGAAATTAGAGTCAGATAAGCTTTATGCTAAATCAACCAAGTGCATGTTTGTGGGGTATCCTAAAGAGAATTTATGGTATTATTTATACTCGCTGACTGAACAAAAAGTGTTTGTCAGTAGGCATGCCACTTTCTTAGAAAAAGAGCTTGTCGAGGAAAGTGGGAGCGTGAGAGATGTTGTGCTTGATGAAGTTCAACAACCACAAGCAAAATTGCAACCACCCGTGGAAAGCCCACAGGAAGAACCAATCACATAAACCCTACCTCCCACCACTATTCGAAGATCAGGGAGATTGCATAGACAACCTAAAAGATTATTCCTGACCATTGAGAATAACCAGGAATTCGTTGATCCGCAATCCTATGATCAAGCAATCAAAGATGTTGATTGTAAACAATGACAAGAAGCAATGCAATCTGAAATGGACTCCATGTTCACAAACAACTTGAGGAAGAGGTCTATATGACCTAGCCAGAAGGATTCACGTCTTTGGTAGGACCGAAGATGGTATACAAATTGCAAAGGTTCATTTATGGGCTTAAGCAAGCCTCGAGGAGTTGAAATATCTATTTTGATGACACAATCGAAGAGTTTGGCTTTATCAAAAATGTAGACGAACCTTGTGTCTATAAAAAGGTTAGTGGGAGCATCGTTGTGTTTATTGTGTTGTATGTGGATGACATACTGCTCATAGGGAATGATGTTCCTCTGCTCCAGTTAGTGAAAGCATGCTTATCCAAAAACTTCTCCATGAAAGACTTGGGTGAAGCATCCTACATGCTCAGCATTAAGATCTATAGGGATAGATCTAGAAGGATGCTTGGTTTATCCCGATCTCGATATATTGATATCGTGCTAAAAATGTTTAGCATGGAAGGCAGTAAAAGAGGTTACTTGCCTATGAGTCATTGCATCACTCTTTCCAAGAAGATGTCTCCTAAGACACTTGATGAGAGAAAAAGGATGAGCAAGATTCCTTATGCTTCGACAGTAGTGTTGTATAAAATGGCACACTAGATGGGGGGTGAATAGTGTGTTATCTAATTCTATTTGCCTATTTTGATTTTAGATATTTCTTGAATTATTTAGGCAAATCATAATTTTTCGATAATGATGCTGAAGCAAGAATAAGCCAATAAAGCACAAACAAAATTTAACAATGCTAACACTGAGATTTATAGTGGTTTGGCCTCAATGCCTACTCCACTACCTAAGCACTCCGTTTAGGATTTCCAAACTAAGTTTTACTAGATTAATTAGTTTCCCTTACACAGAGGACTTTGACTCGAAGAGTCTCTCTCTCAACCTAAGGCACTTCCACACCCGGAAGTCTCCGCCTTCTTATCGAGAGCACTCTTCCACCTCCACCCTAAGGGACAACTAGAACTAACCGAGTAAACTATGTTTACACGAGTGGCTTTACACACCACTTAAATCCAAGACCTAACACAAGGTCTTCCTACAATTCAAATACAATGAGATGAAGAACAAATTAAAACAAAAATTATTACAAGAAGAGGAATGACAGCTTATCATACTTAAACACCTCTTCTTTCCACCCCTAACCGACTTGTTGAACCCTTTGAAGGAGAGCTCTTTTGACAGCAAGGGATCAAGCGTTAGGCTGATGAATGTTGACGCGTTGAAGGTTGAAGGATGTTATGGAATCACTCTTTGAAGATTTTCTTGCATCCAAAAATCTAAGAGGAAGAGACAAAAGAGGTTAGAAGAGGTATTTATAATCCTCAGCCGAAACAGGGCGCCAACGGGCATAAATTTTACCGTTACAGATGCCCGGTCGATGGTCCGGTCGAACATCGATTGACCGCGAAGCTCTCTATGAGTATTACACATCATTCGGTCGATCGACTGTCGCGAGATTGGCAATCCCGAATCCGGTCGACCGAATCAGTGATGTCAAATTGTGCAACTCACGATTTGCCATCCGGTCGATCGATCGATCGACCGATGAGCATTCTGCCACATTTTGGCTTCGATCGGTCGACCGACCAATCGACCAATGCAACCCTTCTGTGAATTCTTCACCAATTTCGATCGATCGACAGGTCGACCGAATGGCTACTGCCTCTTTTGCACATCATTCAGTCGATCGATCGGTCGACCAAATTGGTTGTTGCTACTACTTAACTCTATTCGATCGATCGTCCGGTCGATCGAACCAGAGCTGAAAACTTTTATCTTGGCTTTCTCATTTCGCGCTTGGTTTCCTGGCTTCGTTCTTCAGCGTGCTTTAACTTTAAAGGATTCTCCATGTTATCCAAAATATTTTTGATGCACGCATTGATCTATTTTAGAGATTGATTGAGAGACATAAGGCTTGACGTATCTTTCATCGATCCTGTAATTTTCATACTTCAAGCACTTGTTAAATAGGTTTGTTATCATCAAAATAATCATGAGGAGAATAAAGCATGAAGGAGGAACCCTTCAGCTAGCAAGTAGGATCCATCATGTATGCTATGCTCTGTACTCGGCCTGATGTTGTCGCCTATGCCCTAGGGGTAAATAGCATATTTCAGGTGGATCTTGGAGAGGAATATTGGAAAGTCATAAAGAATATTCTTAAGTACTTGAGAAGGACTAAAGATATTCTCCTGATTTATGATGGATCAGATTTTAAACTGGAGGGCTACACAAATTCTAGCTTCCAATCAGACTCAGATGACAGTAAATCCATTTCTAAGTATGTATTACTCTGAATGGTGGCACAGTATGTTGAAAAAGTTACAAGTAAGGAACTGTGACCGACTCGGTGATAGAAGCTGAGTACATCGCTGCAAGCGAAGCCGCAAAGGAAGGTGTGTGGATAAAGAAATCTATCTCTGAGCTAGGTGTTGTTCCTGAGGTTGCCGGTCCGGTCCCCGTTTATTGTGATAACACTAGGGCTGTTGTTCAAGCAAAGGAACCAAGATCCCCACAAATCAAAACACATCCTATGATGGTTTCACTTGATCAAAGAGATCGTTAAACGTGGTGATATAAATGTCGAACATGTCGACATGAAAGAAAAAATTGCATATCCATTCACAAAGCCATTACCACAGTAGTAGTTCGATCGCCACTTAAGTTGTATGGGTATTAAATACCGCAATGATTGGCTATAAGTGCAAGTGGGAGATTAAAAGAAATAGTGCCCTTGAGTCAATCACATGTTGATGTGTAGGAAACTCTTTTTTGGTTAATGAATAGTATGAGGCAACTTTTCATCATATGCTGCATCTATATTTTGTATATATTAAATTGTGATGAACCCTATGAACCCGGACAATTGATTGCAAGGCTGTGATGAGATCATGCCAGTGAGACTTGGAATCCATATGCCCCCTGTTCTAAATATTCCCAGTCGTAGGATCACCAAATATGGGATTGATGATTCTGGATAAACTGGTGCACTTGGTACATCCCTTATACTATAAGGGGTAGCTGATCTCACAGTTACCTATGAGCCGTCATTAATGTACAAGTGCAAGTGCTCATAGGGCATGAGTTCACTGAATGGACCTACACGAGGAACACATAATGGAATCCTTACATGAGTGTCAATAGGATATTCCTCAGGTGATAGTAGGTGCAAACAGCCCTTGGACCTGAGGTTGTCATGGTTACCTTGTGAGTGACGATCCATTGCTTTGGTTCTATCCCTACATGGCCCTCAGCGTCATTAGGGTTTGACACTTCTTCCATACCCTAGCCGACTTCGGAACGTTGTAACCAAGGAACTTAGTTGCATGACAACTAATCACCGAAGGGCATTCGATCCCTATAGATTGAACCTCACACTATCCGGGTAGCCATGACATATTGCTAGACATCAATCTTGACTTGTGAGTAGAGTCTCTCAAGACCACACTAAAGGAGTTTATTGGTGGCTCATAAGATTCGAATAGAAGTCGTTCTATCGGATCCGACTCTCCGTTATGCACAACTCACTACTGGCTTCGTGTGGGGCCCAATGGGTCACACACAATAGGCTAACATCGTAATGGATCTTATAAGATAAAGTCCGAATGTGGCCCTATATGTCTACTAGCTAGCATGGACATGCTGCAACTCGATCACGGATCTCGTTTACGAACATGATAGGAAAGATGTTTCCTATAGGAATGAATATGCGAGGAAGGAGTTCCTCGATAATCCTAATTTGTATGGCATCCCTAAATTATAGGGATTAACACATGATAAATCCTAATCAATAAGAATTTAATTTATAGAGATAAATTAAAGTTTATATTTAGTTGGATTTAATTAATTTTGAATTAATTATAAATTTATTAAATATAAATTATTGTCTAACCTCCTTCAAGGGGGTTTAAGCAAATTAGTTATTGATCATGGAGAAGTGCAAGGGCTTGGTTCTTGAGAGACTTCTTGGGTGGCCGGCCATCAAAAGCTTCTTTCCCCGATTTTGTGAAGCCGATTGAAGGTCTCTTCCTCTTGTGGGTGTATCTACTTCATCTTCTTGGAGGAGTCCAAGAAGGATAGCAGGGTATTCCTTCATCTTCCTCCTCGTTCCGTGGTTTTCTCATGCTCTCTTCCTCCCTTTTGGTGCTCGGTTCTTGGTGGAAGGCCCGTCTTCACCTTGGTGCGTTTCGGGATTGAGATTGCCTCTTCGTTGAGCCACAATGAGTCTCGGTGTTCGATGCTCCCTTGCTGCGAGGCACTTGGTGTGGACCTTCCTTGGAGGACGTGCCCATGTGCATCTTGAAATGGGGATAGGAGCAGTCATACCATCCGCGGTATAAGGTATATCTTCTCCTTCTACTCGCTGGTTTAGGGATGTTTTGAATTTTTAAATTAAGGATGTTTGTCATCATCAAACATTCAAAGGACACTCATAGACACTCGGAAATCGATGAGAAGTTAGAGTCTAGGTATAGGGTATTTAGATTAATTGTAAATCCTCTAAATGATGTTGATGTAACCCCAAAACTTGAAACCGAGACCCGAAACTAGAGAAAACTAGAAACCGAAAGGGGAGAAAATATAGATAGGGGGAGTTCCGTTATGTAGATATGCATGTTGATAGGGGGAGGAGTCCCTAAGTTGATGCTCTTTGTGCATTATTAAAAATATTTTCTTAAGGATGTTTGTTATCATCAAAAATGGGGAGATTGTTGGGCCTAAGGTTTTTAACCTAGGTATTAATCTCAACTCTGATGATAACAAACATGAAACTAATGATATCGTGGAGAAATATTTTTAGGTTCCAAGTTGAGTAGCGCATGACGTATGCGATTGGAAAAACAACAAAATCAATTAAAATCGGAAGGATGCTCGTAGACGCTCGAAAATCAATGAGAAGTTAGAGTCTAAATTTAGGATGTTTAGATTAATAAATCCCCTAAATGATGTTGATGTAACACCAAAACCTGAAATTAAGACTCGAAACTCGAGAAACCAAAAATGAAAAAAGAAATCAACTTGAACCTAGTTATCGACTGAATGTCAACCAAACCTCTGTCGACCGAGGATCGACAGAAATGTGAACAACTAGTTTCAAGCCCATTGTAATATCCTAGATATTAATATTTATTTCTGCTATTGTTTGTGATTGTCAGCCTAGCGGGCTAGTTCGAGGTCGAGCCGAGTAGACTCATTGTCTGGTGCGAGCTTGCAAGCTCGGGTAAGTTGAATTATGAATTATAATAATATAGTTTGATTATGTTGTTTGAGTGTGTATGTTATTGATGCTTATGTGGAACATGGGGTTAGATTGAGTTAAGGCGGGTTAGCGGGTTGGTTCGGGCTCGAGGCGAATGCGGGTTTGTTAAGAGAGTTAGTTGAATGAGGGTTTGGGGAGGAGAGTATAAACCCCCCCTCATTGGCTAGGCGGCTCCCTAGAGAAGGAGAGAGAGGAACCGCAAGCCACCAAGCCGCCACCCCTCTTTTCCCCCCCTCTCTTGGAAGCCAAGCCGCCGGAGGAGCCAAGCCTTCTTATTCCTTGGAGCCGACCCCCCCCCCCCCCCCCCCCCCCCCGCTCTTTCACCCTTCACCCTTTAGCCAAGCCATTGAGGAGGAAAAGGATCCACCGCCCCACTCCCCCTCTCTTGGAGACGCCACCCCTTGGAGGAGCCGAGCCGCCGCCAATTGATTGTGGCCGGATTCAGAGGCCGCCGATTTAGAGTTTCTCGTATTTCTTCTTCCTAGATTGGGTGAGTGATTTTACCCCTCCTTTTCTCAGGTTTTCTCTCGTGTTCTTGAGCCGATTTGGGCGTTGTGGCGTTCTTGATGTTTCCCGTCGATTTTTGTGTTTTGATCGTCGAATTCTTGTGTCGACTTGTGGGAGGGGACCCGAGGTTTCCCCTTTGTGGCTCGGCAGCCCTAGGACTACCCTAGGGGTTCTCGGCCATGGTGGAAGTGGGGGTGCCCTCGAGGTGTTTGATGAAATGCCTAAGAGAGAATTCTTGTTTATTTGGTGCTCTTTGTCTTGGATTGTTTACCTATTTAGGTTCCTATAATGTCAATGCATATCTTATAATTAAATCTGTAATTTTTGGGTATTAATCATGTTTTACATAGATAAGAATTTGATCTTGATGCCATGTGTGTTCTTGATGTGGGTTCTTGATCATGAAGCTCGAATCTTGTTTAAAACATAGTATTGACGCTTGCTAATCTTGTTTGGCAAATATAATTTTGTTTTTATGGGATTTATCTCAATATTATAAATCTATTTGATAGTAATTAAGGATTTAATTTCTGTAAATTTCGGATTAATTACCATGATATGCTGAAAACTCAATTTTGCTGAAAAACTTCATGTTGAATTGTTGATTCAGGACTGATTTTGAAAATACTATTGTGATGTGTATAGTTTACTGAATATAGTCGTGTAACCTATCATTTCGATCAGAAAACTTAGTCTGGAACCTTAGGACACACTTTGGAACTCAGATTTGACTAGAGTACACCAGTTTTGGGCTCAACAGTAAACTGAAAATAAAACCCTAATTTTGGCAAATAGAAATTTTAATTATATAAATAAATTCAATGGGCAGCATAATCTGTTAAGAGCCAACAAATTAAATTATGTGCATGAAATAAAACATCATGAGTTTATGATATTACGGGTCTAGGAGTTGGGATTGGGCATTGAGTATTGCGACATTTCCCAATAAAGGCACCCTAAGACACCGTTAGAGACACTTAACTTAGGTCTTGTTAGTGTCATATCTTTATGAATGGCAGAGAGGCTCGGATAGGAGCTGGATTGTGGGCTTGGCCCGGAAGGTTGGATGGTTAATTCCCAACCTATGTTAAGGAACAAGTTCGGATGGACGAATCCCGATTGTTCATGTGTTTCTTGTGGAACAAGTTCGGATGGGCAAATCCCGATTGTTCCCAAGTTTCTATTTTTTAAGGAACAAGTTCGAATGGGCGAATTTCGATTGTTCCTGCGTTTCTCGTGGAACAAGTTCAGACAGGCAAATCCCGATTGTTCGCGAGTTGCTCTATTTAAGGAGTAAGTTCGGAGGGGCGAATCCTGATTATTCCTGCGCTTTATCTAAGGGTTCTATTATATGATAAGCTCGAATGGGCCAATCCCGATTATCCTCATAACCCTTGAGTGTGATGTGTGCCTTAGGGCACGGGTAAGCTGAGGTCTGTTGTATTTCACTGCTTAGTGAAATGGTTTTGCCTTTGGGCATGTGATGGCCAGTTGGCCAATTAGCTAGTTATACCACTTGATGATTTACCCCTATTTGAGTTAGGGGCATTTTATTCTTTCTTTCTGTGGTTGATTTTTATGGTGGGGGTTGGTAGAACCGCTCACTGAGTTCTTTGAAGTCATCCGTTGTCGTTTTTTTTATTTTTTGTAGAGCTTGGCCGGTGAGGTGGGTTGGAGTACTTGGCGTGGCTGGAGGGCAGAGAAGCCACATTGATCTCATAGCAGTCCTAGTTATGGGTCGTAGTCGAGTGTTTGGTAGTTTGTCATGCGCCTATATTTTGATATTTTGGAGTTATAGTCCCTTAGGGATATTCATGTCTTTTATTTCAGATTTCACTTGTAAATGAACCGTTGAACTTTGATTTATTATTTATGCACTTTGTTGCTTTGCTAAATTTGCTTCTAACAAAATCTGATTTGGTTTTTCAATTAATATAAAACTCGTTACATCCTTTCCGCTATGTTTTATTATCATGAGTTGGCATGTGCATGGGTTAAACTGCGGGGTATAGGCACGTATACTTTGGCCGGTCACGTGACCCTGAGTTGGGGCGTAACACCCATGCCTTTGTCACCACTATAAAAGCTCCTGAAAACTAGCCACCCTTAAGTTCTAATGATTCTTTGAGTCATTCTCTACTAAAACCTAGTTTAAGCTCTATTCTTGCCTTGAATCAATTGTTTCATCATCAAAGACATCAAGAGGAAGTTAAGAATCTTGTTGAGAGCTAAGTTGTTGTTATTAATTATTTTTGCTCTCATTTTACTTGTATTTTGGTGTTTGTTTTCATTGATTTGAAAAGTGTAAGTTTGGTGGTTGCCTTGGTGTAGAGGCATAAGTCTATAGGTGTAAACTTAGTTTACTAGGGTTAGTTGTATATTCCTTGAGAGAATAGGCGTTGGAGGTACTCTAGAGGAGAGGATAACCCTCGAGGGAGAGGGTCGGACCCTGAGCTTGTAAATCCTCTTATAGGATACATTTTAAACTAGTAGACAATAGTTTGAAATCCTAAGCGGTGTGCTTAGGTAGTGGAGTAGGAAAGAACCTCGAACCACTATAAATCTCATTGTTAGCATTGCTATTATTTATATGTGGTTAGCTTGTTCTTACTTATTGCTTCCATGCTTTATTATTAAACTTGTGAATTGCCTAAAGTTTCAAAAAACCGACAATTTATATTTAGGCTTTAAAGAATTAATAACACACTATTCGGCCCCCCTCCATAGTGTAGGCCATTTGCTCATCAATGGTCGGACTCATCTTGTGACACCTGACCCTTCATGGGTTGATCGCACCACATATCGATCCCTATTGGCTAGGGTTTCGAGGAACGCTTCCTTGGATTTATGTGGCTAATCCAAAAGGGAAACTCTTTCCCATTTGATGTCGATAGACGAGTACAGTGATCGTGTCACGGCATGTCCATGCTAGTAGACATTAGTTTTCACATTCGAGATTTATCTTATAAATCTCGTTATGAGAAAACTTGTTTGTGTGTGACCCATTGGGCCCCACACTAAGCCGATAATGAATCGTGCTCATGTGAGTGTCATAATTCGATAGAACACCTTATATGCGTATTAATTTGCACAATCCCCATTAAACTCTTTAATGTGATCGCTCGATCATATCTTGATTGTATTTAATCACAAGTCAAGATTGACGTCTAGCAACGTATCATGACTACTCGAATAGTGTGGACCACTTGCACCTACTATCATATTAGGTATTGCCTATTGACACTCATGTGAGGATTCCATTTGACATTCTTGAGCGAGTATGTTTGGTGAACTCATTCTCCAATGAGCACTTACACTTGTACATTAATGACACCTCATAGGTAACTATGAGATCAATTACCCCCTACAATAGAGAATGTACCAAGTGTACTAGTTTTGTCGGAATCATGATTCCCTACTTGGTGACTCTACGACTAGGAATATTTTGAGTTAGGGTTTATTAGATTCGAGGTCTCACTAGTATGATCTCATCATGGTCTAGAAATATTGTCCTGGCTCATGGGATTTATCATAATCTATTAATATCTATAGATGTAGCATATAATGAAAAATTGTCTCATATTATTCATTACCGTAGAATAGTCCATCGTTACATACGTGTGGTTGACTTAAGGGTACCATTCCCTTCAATTTATGTGCACAACTTAGCAGGTAAGCATGTAGCAAGGGAAAAATATAATAGAATGAGGCATTCATCTCCGTTCACCAAAACTGAGCATATTTGTGATGTTTAGAAATCCTTACTATTTGAAATCGAATAGCACTTGATGTAATAGTTAATTCATGTAAGCAAATTACTTGACTACTGGAAATCCTATGTTCAGAGTTTACTCTGTTAGACTTATCATATTTAGAAATAGAAAGTATCAGAAATTATTATTGATGGAAATGAGAACCAATTCAGCACCAAGAACAATTCAGATAAGCTATACAAAGATGCAAACATTGTTCAAGTCTCATGATTTGTGGGATTTAGTAGAAATGGGATATTCTGCACAAAGACACGAGTTAAAAGAGAAGAAAAAGAAGGGTGTTAATTAAGGTGTTGCTCATGATCCATCAACCATTGTACCGTGTACCAACCGTTGTACCATTTAACCTATGAAAAGAAGACACGTATAAGTAATCTATTCTAACTGCAGAACTCCGAAAAGCTTTGCAAATATGAGAATTGTATTGTAGCTACTTCAATCTAGGTCAACTCTCATGTTGGAGGAATCCTTCATTAATAAATAGTCATGTTTGGACGTTCGGTAGACTAGCAGAAGTAAAGAAAAAACAACCTACAACAAAAATTAAACAAGCGAAATTACAGGGTGCAAAGGATTGAACAAAAAATAACAAGTAATGAATGAAACCTACTCACAGATTCTGACGTTTCAGCGGCCAAACATGCAATAACAACTACTGTAAGTATGTCTTTTGCCCCAATAAGTTAAAGAATGTATTATGATAAGCAATTCCAAATTCATCATTGCAAATTAAATTGTGAGCTATTTTAGCAACTTATTTGCAGTCCAGGAGTTTAAAACTCAAATCTAGCTTTGAATATATCCGACTCGCTCTTCGTTCAATTCTCCTGTTCTGGAGGAGCCACCACTCACGGTAAAAGCTCGCTCATTGGTCTCTCAGTTTCCGGGTCCGATAGACTTTTTTTTAATCAGCTTGACCTTGGACCCACAGTTGACTCTTGAATACGAGTGGAAGACTGGCTGAACCGTGTCTAAGATCGTGCACCGCTTCTTTGTCCTGTTGACCGTCTCCAGTCTGTAAACTGTCTCTTCTTTTAACATTCTCGAGTAATTGAAGTAATTATCCACCTCCTACCCGATCCCCAATCCCTCCGGGCGGCGATGAAGGACTCCTCCACCGGCGGCGCAACCACGGGGGCGGCCGCGGAGCGGGAGTTGCCGCTAAGCCAGAAGGCCGTCAAGGTGCTCGGCAATGTGTGCTTCTCGGCCTTCGTCCTCGCCGTGCTCGTCTTCACCGTCGTCGCCATCATCTACCAGCCACCTGACCCCTGGCTCGACTCCCCCAAGGCCATCATCTCCAAGTCCCTCTCCGCCACCCTCCCCAACGCTACCTTCCGCACTGACGACTCCGTTCTCCGCACCGGCGAGGATCTAATCCCCCTCACTGCCGCCGGCAACTCCACCGCCGCTTCCGATGCCGTCGACAACGCTGCATCCGCTCCTCCAACGGTCGTGCCCGTCGACTGCGACACCGAGGCCCCGATCAACTGCTCCGACCCCCGCGCCATCGACGCGATCCGCCGCTTCAACACTCGGATCTTCCGTCGCTCCATCGTCTTTCTCAGCTACGAAACGCCCGTCCCCGGATCTTCCCCTGGCGAGTGCGACGCAGCCTGGCGCTTCCGCAATCGCCACGAGAAATCCTGGCGGCGCTACAAGGACTACCGCCGCTTCAAGCTCGCCTCCGGGGACAATTGCAAGTACGAGGTCGTCTCGGCCGGCAAGTTCCGCTCTGGGTTGAACGCCGCTCCCAAGCCCCCGCCACCGCGTGCGTCCTCGTCCCCTGCCCCTCCTGCCCAGATCCCAGACTCCGAGATCAACGACACGATTCCAACGCTCGGATCGGAGTCAGACTTTCGAAAAGGAAAATATCTCTACTACACTCGCGGGGGCGATTACTGCAAAGGCATGAATCAGTATCTCTGGAGCTTCCTTTGCGCCCTTGGGGAAGCCCAGTTCTTGAACCGGACGTTCGTGATGGATCTCAGCATTTGCCTTGCTTCCACCTATAATCCCAGTGGCAAAGATGAGGAGGGCAAGGATTTTCGATACTACTTTGATTTTGAGCACCTCAAGGAGTCCGCTTTGGTGGTGGAGGAGAGCGAGTTTTTAAGAGATTGGAGGCGGTGGGAGCGCACCTCTAGCCAGAAGCGCAGTGGCAAGATCACAGTCCGCAAGGTGCCGACGTACAAGGTCACGCCAATGCAGCTCAAGAAGGACAGGAGCACGATCATCTGGAGGCAGTTCGATGGGCCGGAGCCCGAGAATTACTGGTACCGAGTGTGCGAGGGCCGGTCTGCTAAATACATTCAGAGGCCTTGGGAATCCATTTGGAAATCGAAGCGGTTGATGAACATTGTTTCAGAGATTGCAGGGCAATTGGACTGGGACTATGACGCCGTCCATGTTGTCCGGGGGGAGAAGGCCATGAACAAGGAGCTGTGGCCAAATTTGGATGCAGACACCTCTCCTGAAGCCTTGGTTGCGAAGCTAACAAAGGTTATCCAGCAATGGAGGAATTTGTATATTGCAACGAATGAACCATTCTACAATTATTTTGATAAGTTGAGATCTCACTACAAGGTGCATTTGCTTGATGATTATAAGGAACTATGGGGGAACAAAAGTGAGTGGTATAATGAGACAATGGCTCTAAATAATGGACAACCTGTGGAGTTTGATGGATACATGAGGGTGGCAGTGGATACAGAGGTGCTATATAGAGCGAAGAATCAAGTAGAGACATTCAATAACTTGACACGGGACTGTAAAGATGGAGTTAACACATGCTAGCAATTACATGGAAAAAGAGTTGGAGATTGCATGAGAAGTGTGTGGATATTCTTTGTATCCATGTTTCCTAGTCAGGTACTTGTTGAGCTCCTCTTCTGTTCATTTTTTATTTGGAACTGAAATATTATATTGAGAAGCTTTGATCTATGCAATATTTTTTGATTAGTTTTCATCTATATACTATTTTTTTTGCTTTTAGTTATAGATTTATTTGAACAAAGTCTTTGTAACCTGCTATCTATATAAGGATATATTTAGTTCTTGTATGTTGTATTACCGCAAAATCTAATGTTACTTCCAAATGGTCTTATTGAATTGTTAGTTGATTGTCAATGATAAGTTAAAAAAGTGAAACATTTAATGAAATCATGAGAACAAAACATAGAGGGTGTATGTTTATATATTGACAACAAAAATGGCATTGCTTCAATGCTTAAAACTAACTAAATAGCAATATACATCAGCTTATGACGTGAGGAGCTCTCAGTTTCGCTCCTTACCAAAATTGGATTAACTAAAACAATGTTTCTACAATAGGTTTGAGTTTTAAATTAAATATCCTATGGATTGCATGGAGTAAGAATCCATGGATATGATGAGAGTAAATCATGAAGAAATGCAGTAACAAATAACATCTATGGGATCATTGGATCCATCTTATTGGAATTAGAACCCACAAGTAGAACAGCTTAGACAACAAACTCAAAATGATTCGAAATTTTCCAAATATACACTGAAGCCTATTTGGTGCATCTACTGTCAGCAACCTGCTATCATTGAGAATTACAGCATTCTTAATTTATATATGCTGATGACCAAGTATGATTGTGGAGATATGTGCTCTTGGTAAAATTTACAAGTGAATATTATGGATTATTTGGAAGCATATAAATTTATGTGAAGTTGCTTCCTTACTATTAACTAGGGGTAATTTCCTAAATTGTCCCTCGACTCTACCTCCTTTTTTTTATTAGATCCCTCAATTTTTCTATTTTCTCTTTTTAACCGAATTCAAATTTCTCCAATCTACACTGAAGCCTTTTTGATATTTGGTGCACCTATAGTCGGCAACCTGCTATCATGGAGAATTACAACATTCTTAGTATATAAGTGCAATTATATGACCAAGTATGATCGAGGAGATATGTGCTCTTCATAAAATTTACAAATGAATGTTATTTATTGTTTGGAAGCATATAAATTTATGTAAAGTTCCTTACTATTAACTAGGGGTAAATCCTAGGTTGTCCCTCGCCTAGACCTCATTTATCGATTAGATTCCTCAATTTTTTTATTTTTTAATCATTTTATTCCCAAGCTTGTCAAAGGCGCTAGGCACTCAAGGCCCAAAGGTCCCATATCGTCTGAGGCGCAAGGCACAAAAAAAGCGCGCGTATGACCAAGCAAGGCGCACCTTTTAAAAACCTTACCTATATTATTCTCAAACAATAAATAATATGATATACAATGCAAGAATTAGATTATATGCACTAGTGAACCTATAACATCAACAATTCCAATGGAGAATTAAAACATTGCATATTATGAATCTAATTAAAGAGACAAACAATAAAATCTTTTAAAGACTAAGAGTTTCCAAATCAAACATGAAAAACACCAAAGCTTTTAAGTTTTAACAGACATCATATCCAGAGTCGCCATCACTAAAATTACTAACATTTTAATCATCCCCATCTCCATCTGACTTGTATCCTTCAACATCATTTTCTGTTTCATATGAATCCGCCTCAATCTCTTCAAAGTCGCGTAAGTGAAAGAGAAGAAGGAAAAGAGGGGGCGACAGTGAAAGGGAAGGAGAAATAGAAGGGCACGGGTGAAAGTGGGCAAAGCCCTAGATGTTTTCTTTTTTTAATTTTTTAAATATTACACTAAGTGGTGGTCCCTTCCAATTAAGAAAAAAACATGTTTCACCCAGGCGCATAAGGCACGGCTTTAGAAAAAAAGCCCCCCACGTGCAACCAAGGCACGCGACTGAAATGGCACCTCTCCTGGCATGCCTAGGCGCCCAGGCGAGCACCTTTGAAAATGTGGTTTATTCCTTAACCTATCAACATTGTTCAATTATGTCTCTCCATTAATTTAGCCACTGTTTTAGACAAAATGTTGTCTTGGCTCAATGAACATTTTATATCAATTTAGGCTTTAAACTATCATGTTCTTCCTCTACCTCCGCTGCCTTCTCTTTCACTTCTTCCCATACATACAACAAATAAAATTCAATATAGAGATCTTTGCTATTCAGCATATTCTTGCCAATTGAGTCTGTCCATGTTCTGAGAAAACTGTGCTAATTGAAAAAGTTTGTTTTACATATCTACGGACGATTATGTTACATATTAAACTGGCTAAGCATTGTATACAAGCTTTTGGATGTATAGACTATCTGATACGTGTGTGGAGATCTAACCGATGAAGCTTTAACATTCTTGTATGTTTTAGAATGCGTCAGTTGAAATGCCCGTATAATTTGTTCTATGCAAAGATTGCTGATGCTGTATAGTCATATTTGTTGCATTTCTTTTCTTCTTTGAACTGACAAAAAGGTTCTATCAATGAACTTTGCATTAATATATTTAGTTTATCACTGGATCATATTGTTAATTTGCAAGGGGTTATTAACTTTCAAGGCACAGTATGCGTTTAGTGTGCCATGGACTAGTTGACAATGCTTTCTACCTATTTTATTTTTGTTCTTTGTATTTGTACTTTATATATAACTAAAGAGCCCCAGTGTTGCCTAGCAATTTGTCCTGCTTAATCTTTTAGGGCAAATGATGTTCTGCTTCTTTGAGCAAGCAACTTTGTTGTGGTAGATTGTCTAGGAGACTAAAGCCTTGAATCTCTCATGTTGGCCACATCCTTACCTTGGTTATGATTTATCAGGTCTGGACCAGCTAAAGAATACTATCATCAAGCAGCTAGACATCTTTTCCCCAGGTTTAAGTGGTTTTCGATGCACCAGGGATTCCATCAAAAGTTACACTATTGACATTCTTTTGTTATGTGTCCAGCTTTCATCAAAAGCTGTACAATCTAATACCTATTTTCCTCTTCCTCGATCTTATTTTCTTATCATGTAAAGGCCTCTGAAAAAAGCCCCCACTGAAGCATCACTAGGGATTCACCAAGCTGGTGCATCTTTGGATCAGTCTTGTGGGCATATTGTTAAAGCAATTTAACTAAGTTCTTCACATCATCTGTGAGCTCCCATATTTTGTATTATCACATTCTTTATTCCAGTTGATTATTTTCCAAAAATCTTAGTATTTCTTGGTTATAGTGGATTTCCTAGTTGAGTTTATAAGGCTTCTGTGGTCCTGTATGCTCTGAAATCCTGGCTCTTATAGGATATGAGTTTACATTACTGGTTTCTGAGATGAAAATTGATCAAATTTGGAATAACCTGGACCGGTAGACCAGATTTCTTGATTTTTTTCACCCATTGAACCGGACCAACCTGTTGAGGCTTAATCAGTTAAGAATTCACTCGGAGTTTAAGATAAATGAGCTTTATTGGCTCGTCTCTCTTCCTGCAGACTCCAAGTCATTTAGGACAAATTGTAGTGTGATGTTTTCGAAAAAAACAAATAGTTAATTGTTAATAAGAATTAATAATTTTAATGTAAATTTAGCTGGTAACATTTGTGTAGGAGCTGGTCACAAGCACTATTTACCCTGAACTTTCTACATTTGTAATACACATTACTTGGATTCAAGCAAATTTCGAAATCAGCCTAATTGTCTCTAATCTACGGTGATAAAACCTCCTACTTTCATCAACAGGGCTACGAAGGAAGAGTTGATTTATTGAGCTTTCGTTTTAGAGGAGAAAGAAATTAGGGACAAAAATTACCTTTAACCCTTTTTATTGTTCATCGCTGACTGAGAGTGTGTGTGTCATCTAGCGTCCTACGTGTCAGCTTGTGATTGAACGTCGTTAATGTCGTTTGTCAACTGGGTATTCCGTCCAAATTAAATGTATTTTTCAACTGTTTCCATTTATCTAAGGGTAAAAATCGATCAAAAAAAGTTTAGGAGTATTTTTATCTCATTCCCAATAATTTGAGGGTAAAAATCATCTAACTTTTTTTATTATTTATTGTTGACGGGGGAGAGAGAGTTATCTGGCGTCCTACGTGTCGGCATGTGATTGGACATCATTAGTGTTGTTTGCCAACTGTGTATTTCATCCAAAATAAAGTTATTTTTCAATAATTTTAGTTTGTCTAAAAGTAAAAATTGAGCAAAACAAAGTTTAGACGTATTTTTATCCTATTTTTAATTGTTCGAGGACAAAAATCACCCTCAATTCTTTAAAAAATAGTCTCAGCGTTTTTACCCAAGAAAAATTCTATAAGAACTTATGAATTAAAATTTTTAGAATATAAGTAAATTCTAACTTTTTATAAATTAATTAACTTCCCATATTTTGCTTCGTTCAAATGTCCTACTTATTAAGAATTACATTTAAATAACCAATATACTCTTCGTTTATGACTACATAATTACTACAATATCATATTAATAGATACAGTTTTTTAATTATATTATGATAACATTATAATATTCAACTTAACAATAGTATATTATATTATATTTGCTTATTATATATTATAGTAGTTATATATTAGTTATGCAATATAAATTAAGTAATATAATCATATTTTTATTTTCATAAGAAACGATAACCAATTTTGCACTTTTGTATTGTAAAAGATCTGCTAGTTCTTAAATTGATTAAGATATATATTAATCAATATATTAATATATTAATTTTGTTAGATTCACTTTCAAAATAAGTTGATTCAATTAAAATTATAGAAAAAATATATTAATTTAATTTTAAAATTTATAAAAGTAATTAAATAATAATATTTTTGTATTTAGACTAAAAGATTTAGTTATATATTAATTTTTTATTAAAAATACTATGTGAAAATTAGAAAGTGTAAACTCATTAATGGTTAAGCCTACATATTTATTAAAAATACCATATTTAAAAATTAGTAAATTCATTTATTGAAGATAAATTATTTTATGAAAATAGTAATTTCAGTAATAATAAACCCTGAATCTTGTACGCTAAACTCTTAAAAATAGGCAAAATATAAATTACTAATTTTAGAATTTGAAACTATAATGGACATATTTTTTGTTGAAATAGATTACAACAAAGGGACAGGTACAAATATGTCACTAATATTTTTTCACGAATACTAAAATATTTTAAAAAAAAATTTGGATCAAAAATACTCTTGATGTTATAAAATTGGGTACAAAAATACCCCTATAGATAAACGACATTAATAGAGGAATAACAGAGTTGACGTGATTGATGACTAGGACTGATGACATGGACACGTGACGCGCATGCAGGCCAAGACGTTTTGTCCCAGGTACTAAAATGCATCTGACGTTTTTTCATGAGTACTAAAATGTCCCTAATATTTTCTCATGAGTACTAAAATACTCCTAATATTTTTCTCACAAATATTAAAATGTCTATAATATTTGTTTTGGAGCTAAAATACCCCTAATATTATTGAAAATGATATAAAAATGATATCAAGCTAACTTCTGTTAGATGAGACTTAATGGAGATGTCATGGATGTTGATAGAGATGTTGACTTTACACGCGGCGCACATGTAGAAGTAATTTGTCACGCATGCGACACGTAAGATGCAACGTAGGGGTAAGCAAAAAAATTGAAAAATTGATCTGAAATCGAACCAAATTTTTCGATTAACCGATCCGATGGTTTTAGTTTCGATTTATATTTTTAAAATTTTTAGTTTTCAATTTTGATTCTAATTTCAGTTTCAGTTTCAATTTTTTACGTATGAAATGCGAATAGTATTTTACACAACTTAGATAGGCACCAAATACTTCCGATATTTTTCCATCAAAATGTTGCTAATTAGATCGGCATGAAAGAAAATAAAGTTTATATATATATATATATATAATTTTCTTAGGTCGAATAAGAGTTTTTTTAAAAAAGCAGAAGTTCGGTACCAAGTAAAGTAATTCACTGTATAGAAAATATGTGATTGTGAGCAAATTAGAAAAAGACATACTACGAGGAGTTAAATGAAAATGAGTCTCTTTCCTTTACTCTTTAGGCTTCAGGTGCATGCAGATGTTGCACTCAAAGTGGGAGAGGTTGTGGGACTCTTTTCTCAAGAGAAGAATCATCTGCCATTCTCTGCTGCATTAATTATACGTATACTTCACCGACACGAGTCCTTATTCTTATTCTCCCATTCCATTAATCTTGTGGGCCCACGCATCACCCATCCCACTAATTGTGCTCTCACGAGAACAAATGAACGTGATTACAATAATTTTTTTAATATTATCCCCCCAAAATTCTAAAACAGGGATGCTAATTACCTCATTTTTATAAGCACTTGAATGCTTATGGCAAATTCGAAATACTCAAATCTATTGTTTAGCATTGATAAATTTATTTGTTATCCTTACTTGTCTGTCTTATCGTATTGATAAATTAGGCTTAATTTTTTTTAAATACACTATTCAATTCCTCTCTAATATGATCATTCACTTCACATATGATATCAGATCGGGTTCGTATATTGAGATATTACTATCCTGTCTACAAACTTTGATCCGCGAGTGATACTAGAGTTGGTAGTTTCTATACTCTTAGTTCCCATGACTTGAACTTTGGTCTAATTCGTTAAAAAATTAGTGGGCCTAATTTCACCATAAAAGCTAGTTCTTGATGGAAGAATTGTTCAATCTATTTAAAGACTATTTTATCATATTCTTAAAGCAATATGGGACTTTAACACCCCCATGCCAATTGAACATCTAGAGTGTGAAATTTGCAGGACTGAACATCTACGGGTGACACAATATCAACCACAAGATAAGTTCTGATACAATGTTAAAAAATTAGTGGGTCTAACTCCATCTCAAAATCTAGCTCATGGGGAGAGGACGGCCAAACTATATAAAAGCTATATTGTTGGGGTGGAGTTAGGCCCACTAATTTCTTAACATGATATTAGAGCCAGACCTATTATTGATATTAGGCCACCTATATTGAAAGTTCAATTGATAGAACCTTAGGTTGACGTTGACATGAATGCATGAACCTTGATAAAATTTATGAAATTTCGTGATACATAGATCATTCTTTTTGTTAAAATTGAAATAGGTTAAAGAATGATCTTATCGAGCTCGACCCGAGCTTTACATATGAGCGAGCCGAGCTCGAGCTAATCAATACTCGGCTCGAGCGGCTCGCGAGCCTGATCGAGCTTCACATATTTATATAATAATATAAATATTAATATTTCAAATAAGGTCGAGCATAAATCTGAGTCAGGTCAAGCTTGAGAAAAATAAATGAGCTGAGCTCGAGCCTAGATATTGAAACTCAATCGAGCTCGAGTTCAAGTTCGAGCTCGACATTTCTTAAACGAGCCGAGCTCAAGCACAGGCAAGCTTGGTTACACCCCTAGCAATGAGTGCAGTTTCATTTCCTCATTTGGTCGATTGTCAGTCGATCAAGATCAATCGAACATCGGTCGAAAAGTCAAATGGTTGGGAATAAAGCCATTTCCACCCATTAAACCCGAGCCTTGCTTGGGTATCCACTTACATAAACATACTCTCAACCTTCCTTGAAGATTTAAATCACCATTGAGCTATCTTTTGATAATCTACCTGCCTTGAATGAGCCATTTGTCTCGAAACCCTAGATTTGAGTATCATTCATCTTGATTAAGCCATAATCCCATTATTTCATCATCAAAAGACATCAAGAGGAGTTAGGATCTTCATTTGAGACCTAAGTTGTTATTGTTTATTATTTGCTCTCATTTACTAGTGTATTTTATGATCTATTGTTGTCATTTAATCTTGTGTTTGACCTAGGTTTATTAGGTTTTTGTTTTGAGTGATTGTCTTGGTGTAGAGGCATAAGTGTTGGGTCATGAAAGAATAGGGCAAGTAACAAAATTTTTGTTTACACGCACTATAAATATGAAAATTGATCATCTACCCAATCAGATCCATGCATCTCAGTGAAATCAATACTATGTTAAGGATTATACATTTGAAGATCGAACTCTGTCTTTTGCTTCGTGAATCCAAGATCACGATCTTGCTCTGGATCCAAGGTGCTGCCAAGCGACGAACACCTTCTACGGTTAGCACACGGAGGAACGCAACGAGCTAGGCGGCTCTCGAGTGTTAGCTCGGCATTATCGAAAATCCTTCCGATTTGGTCGAGCAAGGAACACCTTTTGTGCTCTCCTCTGTGTGTGTGTTTGGTGGAGGTCGGCTGCCACAAAGGGAGCTCGACTTCCTTCAAAAGCAGGTTGGCTTCCTTTTAGGAAGAGGTCGACAACCACCAGGAGATCATCACAAACACATCTAAGCCATAGGCGGGTATTTATAGACGCGTCAATCATATTGATCGAGTCTTCTCATTTGTTGATTAATTCAAAGACATACCCGAATAAAATATATCCTTAATAACAATTATGAAGGATGAATTTCCTAAATTCAGGATGCCGAAAATAATGTATCATTGAATAACGATTATTAAAGATACATTACCTAAATTGTAATAAACATAGTTCTAATTTTAAATCGTATTTAAAATTCAAAATAATTAATTCCAATTTGAAAAAATCCCTTTTTCAAATTAAAAATTAATTCCCAAAATTACCAAGAGAGAATTACGGGTTAATGGTCATGTGAATCCAATCTGATGAGTCATAACCCTAAGTCTAGTTTGGTTCGTCCTATGTGTGAGATCATGTAGGTTTACTTAATGTTGGCGGTGGGTTTAGATCATATTTGCAATCCACAAGTCATAAGCGGCCTCTAGCAAGTCATTATGACTACCCAAGTCAAGTGGGATCGGTGATCCGAGCAACCTAACTCACAGTATATATGATACTTTGTCCTTTTGTCACGCGATATTTGGATCAAGCATACAACATGGATTAAATCATCCTTATATTGCTCAATTTGGTTTCTTGATTCGTGAGTAGACTGACTTAACAAATGACATCGATACTCTTATCAATTCATTTGAGCACGACCATGTATTTCCCCAATCACACTCATCAAGGGGTCCAAAGATATCTCTCATATATGAGAGGGACAAATTCTTTCACGACTACACATATTCCTCTACATAATTCATTCCATGTCCAACTGTAGTCCTTATTACCACCTGTTTAAAGGTGATGTTAGACTAGGTCAAAAAATAGAATTTGTCATGTAGGAATCCATGATGACATCAGGTCGGAGGACTGACGTATCACTATCACTGGAGATATATTAATGATATAATTCACATAGTATTCTCACAGTGGGTCTGTTTGACACCATGCATGTTTTTCAACATATGTATATGAACTGACTTTGATATCACATATCCAAGACTAGTAAAATATAATTATTGTCAGTCAGACTGCATACTAGTCTTCATTCATTATCGTTCCAAGACAATGATCGACTAGGGACTGTTTAGAATATGATTCCAACTGTCTTAGTATTTTATGACCATTAGGCGTAATCAACTATTCAAGGGATCTCTTATCAAGTTAAATACGCTCAAAACAAATAACAAGATAAAATAAGTGTTCCAATTATTCAAAAAGAAAAACTGCAATGATAATATTATTTCATTGGCCTAGGGCACACTATTAACGATAAGTCCATTGTTGTACACTAGATTTAGGGTGTCCTATGAGAGTGAGGTGGAAAGTTACCTTTAGGGAGAAGTTGTAAAATTTCACATTATAGGAATCTTAAATTAATAGGAATCATAAATTAATAGTGAATTTAGGTTAAAATCTTATTCAGAGTGCTTAGGTAGTGGAGTAGACAAGCTTGCCTAACCTAAAATTAATTAGGGTACTTAGTTGTTTTGGAATATCCACACTAAATAGGAATGAGGTGATGAATAATAAGTACCTTAAATTATGTGTTAATTTGAAATTTTAAGTTAACTAGGTCAACTAAAAATTAATATACTTAGACACACTAGTACTAGAATCACTTAGCTAAGTAAGAATACAACAAAGATTTAGAGTGGTTCGGAAAACTAAATCAATTGGCAAGGTGCAATTAAAAATTAAGGACCAAATTGTTTATGTTCTTGTCTTTTACTTTATCTTTTACTTCACGGAAGGGAAAAGAATAATAATAATGAACATGCGATATTAGCTATTGAGAGAAGAAACAAAAGGATGTTGGGACTCCTTTTCCATCACATGCTTTTAGCTTGTCCTCTACTCTCTTTCTCTTCCAAGCTGGACAATTAGTAGATTGAAGGGGATATGCAAACTAAATATTTGCCGACACAACAAGAAAATTTCAAAATAATGACGTTTAATTTTTGACGTCGGTAGAAGCGTCGAAATGTTTAAGAATAGATAGAAAAAAAGTTTATAAATATCGACGTCTATATTAGACGTCGATATGTAAAAAAAAATATTTTGACGCCGCCGATAAAATCGCGTTTATTCCGGCGAAAGAAATATTTCGACGCCCGCTTTTCGACGCATCAGGCGTCGAAATCATGGCGTTGAAATATTTCGACGCCAATGCGTCGAAACGCTGGCGTCGAAATATTTCGACGCCAGATTTTCGATGGAAAGGCGTCGAAATGCTGAACATTTCGACGCCATTCTTTCGACGCATCCGGCGTCGAAATGTTTTCCCGCGCGGTCGTCGAAGCATGCATCACGGGTTGAAAATTTCAACCCGTGAGCGTACGGTATGCAACTGAAATTTCTTTTCAGCTGCAGAACCGTACGAAATTTTATATATATATAATTTTTTTAACTACTGCTACAGTTTTTTATAATTTTTTAATAATAAATTTCACCTATAAATTTCGCATTTACCCCGTAAATTTTTTCCTCCCGCCTATTTCTTCTTCTTCCTCCTTCTTCGTCTCGTCGCTGCCGCTGCTTCCTCTTTCTTCCTCCGATTTCTTCCTCCTTCCTCTTTCTTTCGTCCGATTTCTTCCGTCCGATTTCTTCCTCCTTCCTCTTTCTTCCGTCCGATTTCTTCCTCCAATTTCTTCCGTCGTCGAGTCGTCGAATCAGCCGCCGCTGCAATCAGGTAATTTATTTCTTTCTTCTCTTTCTTTTTTTCTTCTTCCTCATTCGACGAATTCATAGTTAATTTTTTTCTTTCCTCTTCATCTCGACGAAGCAACCGCCTGCTCTTATTCCGTTGAACCAGCCCGAGATCCAGCCCGAGATCCGGCTCTTATTCCGTCGAATTTCTCAAGTTAGTATCAATTTTATGTTATGCTTTAGATTTTATTTACCTGCGTGTTATGCTTTAACTGCATGTTATACTTTAATACTACATCTTAAGACTGCTAATATCAAATGTTTAGATTTTATTTTAACTATAATTTAATACAACAGTTAAAGCATGTTATGTTAAATTATGATTTAATACTGTTAAATTACGATTTTAACTATGATTTTAACTATGATTTAATACTACTGTTAAAGCATGTTAAATTACGATTATACTTAACAGTTATGCTTTAACTGATTTAAATTATGCTTTAACTGTTATGATTATTAATATTATAATAAATATTATATTATATTATTATTATTATTATAAATACAGATTTATTCTTATAAACGAATTAATAATAATAATAATAATATTATTATTATTATTTAATTATTTTTACTAATTAATATTATTATTTAATTATTATTACTAATTAATAAATACTATATTATTAATATTATTATTATTATTATTATTATTATAACTTAATTAATAATAATAATATTATTAATATTAATACTATATTATTATTATTACTATTACGATATTAATTATTATTATTATTATTTATTATTATTATTATTACTGTTATTATTATAAATACTATTATTATTTATTATTTATTATTATTATTATTATAACTGAATTAATAATAATATTATTAATACTATATTATTATTATTATTACTATATTATTATTATTTAATTATTATCACTAATTAATATTATTATTATAAATACTATATTATTATTATTATTATTTAATTATTATCACTAATTAAAAATATTATTATTATTACTGTTATTATTATAAATACTATATTATTATTATTATTAACTGAATTAATAATAATATTATTAATACTATATTATTATTATTATTACTATATTATTATTATTTAATTATTATCACTAATTAATATTATTATTATAAATACTATATTATTATTATTATTATTTAATTATTATCACTAATTAAAAATATTATTATTATTACTGTTATTATTATAAATACTATATTATTATTATTATTATTACTATATTATTTATTATTTATTATTATTATTATTAGAACTGAATTAATATTATTGACATTAATAGTATATTATTAATATTATTATTATAAATACTATATTATTATTATTATTATTATTATTATTATTTAATTATTATTACTAATTAATATTATTATTATAAATACTATATTATTATTATTATTAAATCTATAGTATTATTATTATTATTATTATTACTAATATTATTATTATTATTATTATTTAAACTTATATTAGAGTATAATTAATTAGAATAATTAAATTTAGAATTCATTAATCTTGTCTTGGTGGACTAAATTTCTTGCTCCCAACAATGAACTTTTTATTTAAACTTCTCAATTTGATATTTTTATCATTTTCTACCCAGAGCTTAGACCCGTTCGAGAAATATTTATTGATTTTATAAATTTTGTTGATAAAATTTAGTTGTAATATTAAGTTGAATACTTATTTCGATATGGAGGAATGCGTATTCTACTTAATATTTTACTAAATAATATCAATAAAATTTATATTTTTCAAATAATAAATCTCGAATTGTTCTTTATTGGACAGTTTAGTAACACAATTATTAATATCGCAAATTTAATTTCATTTGATCACACATGTCAATGGAATATCGGTTGCATCTCTTTTGTTCTCCGGTACGCTTCAGAAGTTTTGCGTACTTGGAGAACTAAAAAGAGATGCTGCCGAAATTTTCAGTGACTTGTGATTAAATGAGATTATAAGTGCGATATTAATAATGTGTTGCTGAATGGGATAGGACCAACCCACCTATATGACTATACCCTTTATAGTAACATTGAAATTCAATTTTGAAGTCAAAGATGGATAAAACTTGGATGTCAGCACCTCAATCATTTAAAGCCTATGCGAGAGGAATGAGAAATTTTATGCAGTTCGCAATTGACAATGGATTGGATGAAGATGACACAATGAATTGTCCGTGCAAAAAATGCATCAATAGGAAATATCATAAACCAGAAGATGTTGAAAGACACTTAATATGAAATGGAATTTTACCGAGATATACCATTTGGTATTACCATGATGAACCTTTATATCTGACAACAGAAGCACAACTTGATATATCAAACAGAGCTGAAGCATCCCATCAACTACATTATCATAATGATGAAACGCCAATTGATGTCAATGATGAAACACCAATTGATGTCAATGATGAAACACCAATTGATGTCAATGATGAAACACCAATTGATGTCAATCTTGATGAAGCTCCAAATGCATTCGAACCGCCACAAGAATCTTCCCAACATTCTATGATGGATGATCTTGATGTTCCTCTGTATCCAAATTGTGTAAAATACAGTAAATCATCATTTATCATTCAATTATATCATATAAAGGTTCTTAATGGTTGGTCTGGAAAGTCATTCTCAATGTTGTTAGAATTGTTGAAAGAAGCTTTTCCAGAAGGCAATACACTTCCATCAACGTGTTATCAAGCAAAAAAATATGTGAAAGATTTGGGTTTATTCTATCAAAAGATACATGCTTGTCCAAATGATTGCATTTTATACATGGATGAAACTGCGGAAGCATCAACATGCAACATTTGTGGATTGTCTCGATGGACTTCCTCTTCAACTAATGATGAATCAACAAGTCAGTTAGAACGAAAAAAAAACCCTGCAAAAGTGTTACGATATTTTCCACTTATTCCAAGATTGACTCGTTTATATATGTCATCGAAGACAGCAAGCTCGATGAGATGGCATTCTGAAAGACGCACCAAAGATGGAATCATACGACATCCTGCTGATGCAGAAGCTTGGCAAGCTTTTGACAGAAGATATCCAGACTTCGCTGTTGATTCACGTAATGTTAGATTGGGTCCGCATGAAAGGTTTGTTTTATTTATATTTGTCTCGTGGTCCGCATGATTCACCTTCCAACATGAATTTGTCTCGTGTTCATAGGTTATTTATGAGATATAAATCTCCGGTTCGAAATAAAGCACAACCAGAGGGATCCATCGCTGAAGGATATATTGTTGATGAATGTCTTACATTTTGTTCTCGATATTTTAATAATATTGAAACGGTGTTCAATCGACCGCAGAGAAATTATGAAGTTGAAAATATTGAAAACTACTTATTTTCTTCTGGTGGTCGATTTATTGGCAAAGCTCGCATTAGTACGTTGGATTTAAATGCATATGCACAAATGCACAGATATGTCTTGTTGCATACTCCAATGATTGAACCATACAAAAGGTATCAATTGGACTTTAATGTCTCCATATTTTAAGTTATTTTAAGATTATTGGTGTAATTTTTATTTTATTTTCTCAGGCAATTTCTTGAAGAACAATGTCATATAAATAATTTATCAGTTGCATCGAATGCTCAACAACAAAGGTGGATCATAGAGAGATTCGCATTGTGGTTACAAGATAAAGTGTCAGAAATGGTACAAAATGATTGTGATGCTTCACTACTTGCGTTAGCTCGAGGTCCAGTATCTGTAATTAAAAAATATGATGGATTGATTATAAATGGTTATAGATTTCATACCAAGCAACGAGAAAGATTGCGTAAAACACAAAATAATGGTTTAATGGTTGAGGCTGACAATCGTCAATATTATGGTGTTCTAACGGATGTAATTGAATTGGACTATCGTGGGGTATTCAAGGTAGTTCTTTTTCGTGCTGAATGAGTTGATATAAGAAATTCACGGGGTTTACGAGTGGATGAGAATGGATTCACATTAGTTAATCTTTCTCGATTATTTCATACCGGTGCATTTCTAAAAGATGACCCGTATGTGTTTTCATCACAAGCAAAACAAGTATTTTACATGTCAGATCCGAAGAATAATGAGTGGTCGCATGTCATAAATGTATATCCTAGATATTTATATGACATCGGTAAATGACTTATTATTTATCAATATTATTTATATTATTTGTTAATCTTTATGCATTTATCAATATATAATATTATTTTATTATACATGATGTCAAGATCAAGAATAATAGATTCAGATGCTGAGACTCGCGAGGAGGGTGAGCTTAGTCCCGAGAGTGATCGTCCTGGGTCGTCACAAGGACGAATTCATAGACATTTCTACATTTGGAGTTAGTTTTTATATCATCATACATGTGAACATTATTTATTTAATCAAATTTATATTAATGTTTTCTGATGTCATTTAAAAACAGACACTACAACACAAATGCAACATGAAGGGTCTTCATATTTTACAGCTTCTTCTGTGTATACACTTAATCCCAACCAGTTAATTATGGTCAATTTTTCTGATTGGGGTCAAAGTCATGATGGCGGTCACAGATTATACTCACGTTTTATGGGGTTACTAGTGCGTGATTCTACATTCTTACTATTGACGTATGACCCTTGGAATCAAATTTCTTCCATATATAAGAATGGATTATGGGAGCAATTATTGGTATGTTATGAATTTATATGAATTTATGTTAGATTGCATTATTTAGTTGTGTGAAACTATATATTAAATATATATTTTGGGGTCAAACTAATATCATTTATAAATGCAGAGATATTTTTTGATCCCTACTGAGAACAGGGATCGTATTTTTCACACTACTATTGCAGCATTCGACAGAAAATTTAAAAATTATAAACTTATATTAAAAAAAAAATATTTTAAAATTGAAGAGTCAAAAGAGGAAAATCTTACACGTCGACCACGAAATGTTAGTAGAGAATCATGGATAAGAATGGTCGACTATTGGCATTCTTCGGCTAGTCAGGTAATAATTTATATTTTGATACTTGCAATATTTGTTTTATAATTATAATTAAATATGACAGGCTGCATCTGAACGGGGTCGAAGGGCAAGAAGTGCAACTCAAGATTGCATACATACTAGCGGTGCGACCCCTTACATTCAAAGACGTGCTGATTTTGTAAGTAATTTAGTAAATAATTTATAATTTATTTGTTTTTATTTTTAATATCTTTTAAATAATTAATTTTTATTTATATTGTGTGAAGCGGCGTGCACATGATAGAGAGCCCAGTGAGCTTGAAGTGTATAGAACAACACATCTTCGTAGAAGTGGACGAGGATATGTACGCGAAGAAGCAGCTCAATTTATGGTATAACACATCTACGAATGAATTAAATTAATATTTTTTAAATTTATAATCTATTTTTTGAAATGTAGGCCACCGCCGAACGAACACTTAATGAACGACTTGAGACTAATCCAACAACAGAGCGAGTTCAACTCGAGAACCAAGTATATCGGGAAATATCTGGTCCCGAACATCATTCTCGAGTTCGCCTACAAGGGATTGGAGTCACACCAAGTCAATTTTATGAACAACATCGACAATCTTCTGTTGCATCTTCCCACGATGCAACATATGACGAGCTTCGACGGCAACAAGAGGCTGCAATGAAAGAAATGCAGCAAAAACATGATGCTGAGATGAGGGAGGTTCAGCAAAGACTGAACAGAATGGAGCAGATGTGGTTTCAACATCAATTTAATAATTCATCGTCACAGGGGCTAAATCCAATTATTAATCAAGCTAATATGTTTTCCTCGCCAATTAATTATGTATGTATTTATTTAATTTATTTATAGTTGATATTTTTAGCATTGTAATTAATTAAATATATTTTTTAACAGGATCGATTGTATGTTCCTGAAAGTCTTCCTCATGAAATACCGCCGGCTAATCTCGGAGAAGGTACAAGTAAAGATCAATTTCTAAACCGTAAGTAATTTATATATTGTCATACTGAATATTTTAATTTATATGCTTATAATTGATATAAATGTATAGATAGAGATGTTGATCCGTATAGAGATGACGACGAGGAAGAACAAGAAGACGAGGAGGAGCAGGAGGAAATGGACGATGAAGATTAAATTATTTAATTTTATTTGCAAATAAAATTACGAATTATTATTCTAATTTTGTAAATAGATGTTGTAAATAGATGTTGATCAAATTTGATGTTGATGTTGATCAAATTTTATATTACTGTTCCAATTAAATAAAATTATGAACTTTGATGCTAATTTGATTAATTTTAAATTAATTAGTTAATTAATATATTAATTATTTATTACGAGTAAATTTTATTTAAAAAAAATAAAAAAACGCTATATTGACGCCTTCACTGGCGTCAATATGCTAAACATATTGACGTCAAAGACGTCAATATGTTGGCGTCAATATGCCTTCGCCATCGTCTTCAATTTTGAATACTGACGTCTCGTTTCGACCGTACACGTCATCGAAATTTAAATATTGACGCCTTTTTTTTGACAGTAGGAGGCGTCGAATTTTAAATATTGACGTCTGCATAGACGTCAATATTTAAAATTAAGCGGAGGGTTTTTGACACGCGTTTTCGACGAATTCACTGCCGTCAAAATGCAAATATTTACTTCCCCCGACGTCAAAATTTCTTTATAATTTATCGTCAGAATTCCAACGATGTGTTATAGTGCGACTGGTCGATTGAAAGGGATGTGCAAACTGAATTTTTGCTCATCAACTTAAACTTGTCACTTTCTCGTGGGAAACATTAATTACAAGGCAAGATTTTGGGTTCAAAGTTGCTTCTATTTCAAGTGTGGCATTCTTTGAAGACTTATGTACATTATTTATTTGATGTACTTGATTGGTTTCATGATTAATTAAAATTTTCAATACGAGTTTAATTAACTTAGTTTCTTACTCAATAACATTAATGATATTTATGAAACTTAGGTTTTACTCAAATATTCCTTGCGGTTTTACACTCAATTCCAATCTTAAACAACTCAAAGCACACGTCAACAACAGCCTGGTTTTGTCTCAACAGTAGATCCACCTAATGAATTTAATAGATATTGTTTATTGAGTCTTGAAATGAAAGAGAACAAATACAAAGAAAACATGCATATTTATTAATATTTAAATAACAAATAATAATAATAATAATAATATTAATAATAATAATAATAATAATAATATATAAAATGGTTGATGCAATTAACTTTATATTTTTTTTGGGAAAAGAATTGTCCACATGATTTTGTTCAGCCCACATGCTGGTGAGCTCTCAAACTTGAAGACAGCAACACTCCAACCTTCACTGAGTTCACCTTCAAAGCTACACTTCACCATCCTTCTCATCATCCACCCTCTGCCCTCCTCCTCCTCTCCTTGAAGAGAGAGAGAGAGAGAGAGAGAGAGAGAGAGAGAGAGAGAGAGAGAATCGATCTCAACTGAGGAGAAGACAGCGAGAGAGAAACAGAGAGGGAGGAGGAGGAGGAGAAGAAGATGTTCGGGCGCGATCCATGGGGCGGGCCGCTGGAGATATCGAACGCCGATTCGGCGACGGACGACGACCGGAGCCGGAATCTGCAGGAGTACGACCGGGCGGCGGTATCGCGGCAACTGGACGAGACGCAGCAGAGCTGGCTCCTGGCGGCGCCCGGCGATCCTTCCGGCAAGAAGAAGAAGCGCTACGTCGACCTAGGGTGCATCGTTGTCAGCCGCAAGCTCTTCGTCTGGACTGTCGGCTCCGCGCTCGGCATCGGCCTGCTCGTCGGCCTCATCATGCTTATAATCAAGACCGTGCCCCACCGCCATCACCCGCCGCCGCCGCCAGATGAGTACACGCAGGCGCTCCACAAGGCCCTCATGTTCTTCAACGCCCAGCGCTGTGAGTTTATTAATCAATTGTCAATTAGAATTTTCATGGCCATGATTAAACAAATATTTAATTCCCAGTTTCTTTCAGTGATCTAATTGCTAAAATGTCAAATATTCAATTTAAACATTTGGAATTTACTTTTGATCTTTCTTCTTCAATGCTTCCATTTCTTTTCTTAGATCTGGGTTTCAATAGAAACTACTTCACTGATTTCCCTAATTAATTATCATGTTGTTGCACACTTTCTTGGATCTGAATGATAAGAAAGAAACTCCAGATCCAATTCAAACAATGCATTCTGGTTCACCCTTTGATCTGGTGTCTTTAATTTCTTATATAGCTGGCCCTCTGCCAAAGCATAACAATGTGAGTTGGAGGGGAAACTCCGGGATGAAGGATGGCCTCTCCGACAGTGCAATAAGGAAGAATCTCGTGGGAGGATTCTATGATGCCGGTGACGCAATCAAGTTCAACTTCCCCATGTCCTTTGCCATGACAATGCTCAGCTGGAGTGTGATTGAGTACAGTGCTAAGTATGAGGCAGCTGGGGAGCTTAATCATGTCAAAGAAATCATCAAGTGGGGCACTGACTACTTCCTCAAGACCTTCAATTCCTCGGCTGACACTATTGATCGCATTGTTGCTCAGGTATTAGCTCAGTTTGAAATTTGAAATTGGTCAGAAGTATTAGTACTTCTTCTTTCAAATTGTAACTTATGTAATCCAGTTAATACTCTGAATTGTTTTTACTAACAGGTTGGAGTAGGGGATACTTCAAAAGGACCGGAACCAAATGACCATTACTGCTGGATGAGGCCTGAAGACATCGATTACCCCCGTCCGGTCTATGAATGCCACAGTTGCTCTGATCTTGCTGCAGAAATGGCCGCTGCACTGGCTGCAGCTTCAATTGTGTTCAAGGACAGCAAGACCTACTCTGAGAAGCTTGTTCATGGTGCTAAAACTCTGTTCAAGTATGGAAGAGAGCAAAGGGGCAGATATAGCCCAGGAGGCTCGGACCCTTCGATTTTCTATAACTCTACTAGTTACTGGGATGAGTTTGTGTGGGGTGGGGCATGGTTGTATTTTGCCACAGGAAATTCCTCCTACCTTCAACTTGCTACTGCTCCAGGCCTGGCCAAGCATGCAGGTGCCTTCTGGGGAGGTCCAGATTATGGAGTGTTCAGCTGGGACAACAAGCTTACTGGATCTCAAGTATGATCATCTCATATGTATTCTGATCAGATTTTAAGTTACATGATATAGAAGCATTTTGGTAGTTGATTTTAAATATACACTGTCTGAAAACCAAATCGAAATTTTTGGTTTTGATTTCGTGTTTTCTCTTAAAAAATGCTAACAGTAGTTGATTATACGGATCTCCATTATCATACATCAGGTACTTCTCAGTAGGTTGAGACTATTCTTGAGTCCTGGTTATCCATATGAAGAAATACTGAGGACATTCCACAACCAGACTGGCAATATTATGTGCTCATACTTACCGTATTTTTCGTCATTTAACCGAACAAAAGGTTTGACAGCAACTTCTGTATCCTAATTTTACATCTTTTCTTTACTTTAGAGAATTTGCTCAAATCTTGAACAATACATACAGGTGGTCTGATACAACTCAACCATGGAAGACCTCAACCCCTTCAATATGTTGTCAATGCAGCTTTCCTTGCCTCAGTATATGCTGATTATCTTGATGCTGCAGATACACCAGGGTGGTATTGTGGACCATATTTCTACTCGACAGATGTGCTACGTGATTTTGCCAAGACCCAGGTATGACTCCAAAGTTCAGAATGTTAATCAATAGATCATTACTCACCTGATGAATACTTCAGCTTATAGGTAGATTGACATATATTAAAAAACTTGAGATGAAAAGAATCTTCATTTGTTTCTTCCTTCAAATTGTATAGCTCATCTTCTGATGTTTATTAACTTAACAGCAGAATGCTTACAACAAGATTAAATTAATCACTGTACTCTTGAGATATTACGCCTTGCACTGATTAGTATCTATGTTGACAGGTCAATTACATTCTGGGAAACAATCCTCAGAAAATGAGCTACCTTGTGGGATATGGGAAACGATATCCTAAGCATGTTCATCACCGGGGAGCTTCGATACCTAAAAATGGGGTCAAGTACAGCTGCAAAGGAGGATGGAAGTGGAGGGATTCAAAAAAGCCTAATCCTAACACCATTATTGGGGCCATGGTTGCTGGTCCTGATAGGCATGATGGGTTCAAAGATGTTCGAACAAATTATAATTATACTGAACCAACCCTCGCAGGAAATGCTGGCCTTGTTGCCGCACTGGTTTCTTTATCTGGAGTAAAGACTGGTGTTGATAAGAACACCATCTTCTCTGCAGTCCCTCCAATGTTTCCAACTCCACCACCACCACCTGCAGCTTGGAAGCCTTAGTTAATTTACAGTATCAAAACTTTTGAAGCCTTTTAAATTGTTATGCAGCATATAGGAAGCATACTTTGAAGAATGAAAGAGGAGATACAGATTGAAGACTGACAAAACACATCAAGTCTCCACTAGCCACTCTGCACTTCTTATCTCGTTGGAGATTCTTTTTGTTTACCTATTTCATCACAAGGTTGTTTGTGTATACTGAGTGAAACTTGGATAGAAGTGTTCCTTGATCAGTTTTCTAATGGAGTTCTTAATCACTATTTTTTTCAAATTAGGAAAGATGCCACACAGTTTTCCTACAGATAATTAATTGGTATAAATATGTCATACCTGTTTTGGAGGTTCTAATTGACATGCCATGTCCTTTTTCCTCGTTGACGAAAGTGTTAACAAATTAGTCTTGGATCTAACTACACCCCAAAACTAGCTAGGATTGCCCAATCTATGTAAAGACTATATTCTAGACCACAATCTCAAGCAATATATATGGGACTTTAACACACCCTCCTCATGTCCAAGATTGGACATCAACCACATCTGGAACATGGAGTTATGCGGGTGACCCAATATCAATCATAGGTTTGGTTTTGATACCATATTAAAAAATCAGTCTTGGACTTAACTTCACCCTAAAAGCTAGCTCATGAGGGGAGGATTGATCAATCTATGTAAATGTTATCTAAACCACAATATCAAGTAGTGTGGAACTTTAACAAGAAGTTACTAGGTAAAGATGCCGTGGTGACTTTTGTTGGGGGCTATACTGTGGCAAGGTCGTATCGCCATTTAAGGGGGTCATCTTATTCTCTTTGTTGCATAGATTTTGAGTCATTGCATTATGTTTGTTATAAGAAAAGTTGTAAAAGTATCAAATGGATCACCTTAAGTTGTAATCTATATCTACACCAAGTCAATATTCTCGTATAGTTTTCTAACTTCAGCCAATTCAATTACAAACCCTTAGATCGTGTTCAAGTACTCCATTAGATTCCCATTGTCTTCTATGTGTAGCCTAGGCGATCTAACTTATGCACTAGTTTTCCCTCTTCTTTTCCAACATAGTATCTCCCAATTCCAACAGCAACTCCAAGTTTGATATCCTTAACTGTCTCAAAGGATCAAACTTGAAGTTGTCACAAGGTAAGAATTTGGTTCGTTTCATAGGACTGTTCCATATGACAAGAATTTGTTGAGGTGGGAGATTGTCGCAACTTCGAAAGAGAGTGGTGGATTAGTTCTAAAACAAGAGGATCACAACAAAGCTCTAGTAGGGTCATGGCTATGGAAATTCATCATCAATGAAAATAAGATCTAGAAGCTCATTGTGCGCGACTACTAGTTCAATAGGAAAGAATGGTTACAAAACCACAACATAAACAACTGGTCAACAACTTGAAGACACATCTTCACATCTCAAAGATATAGTTCTTGGCAGTTTGTTGTTGTTGAAGATTTGTAATCTACTCAGGTCATAATAGAGGAAACTTACATATGCATGCAACGTTAAGTTGATGCACTTATCAGTAAAAGAAAAATTACAACTTAGTAACAAGAGAAACAATCTCCAAGCTTATGGAATCATTCTAAGAAAGTCAAACTAAAGTCAAACTAGTTTAGGGATCAACTCCTAACATCCCCCCTTAATTCAAATTAGTTTCAAACCAAGCTCATTCCGAAAATTAAGAAATTTGTCTAATGGTAAAGCTTTGACAAGCTCATTCCAAAAATTAAGAAATTTCTTTGATGGTAAAGCTTTTGTAAAAATATCAACTGATTAAAGCTCTCATAGAACTTGAGTTGAATTAGTTCAGCTTTAACTTATTCCCGTATGAAATGATGCCTGGTGTCAATATGTCGGGATCTAGAGTGAAACATAGGATTTTTGGTCATTGGAATAGTTGATTGATTATCACTCCAAATAGTAGTTGGCTGATCAGCTTTATAACTCAGCCCTTATAGAATTCTACGAAGCCAAATGGCGTGGCATGCAGCTGTAGTAGTTGGTACGTATTCAGCTTCTGCTGAAGATAAAACCCTCGAAACTTATTTCTTAGAACCCCAACTCAGAGCTGCTGATCCACATTTGAATATAAAACCTGTGGTGCTTCTTTGGTCTTCAATCGACCCAGCCCAGTCTGAGTCACAGTATCCTGTTAAAATGAAATCGCAGGCTTTCTGATAAATGAGACCTAAGTCAAGAGTTTCTTTTACATAGCGTAACACATGCTTAGCTGCCTCCATATGATGAGAAACTGGATTCTGCATGTATCTTGATAGAATGCGTAGTGCAAACATAAGATATTGTTAAATACATTAAGTATCAAATAATACTCCTGTACTCCTAAGCATTAACCTCTACAACATCCATGGTATTGCTTAATTTCAAGCCTACAGTCATAGGTGTAGATACAAGATTACATCTTGTCATTCCAAACCTTTTAAGTAAGTTTGAAGCATACTTGTGTTGAGAAACACTTATGCTGGTTGCTGATTACTTGACCTCCAACCCGAGAAAATAACTCAGCTTACCAAGATCACTTATTCCAAATTCATCAAACAATTTCAGCTTAAAATTCTCAATCAAAGATGAATTATTCCCGGTTAGAATCAAGTCATCGACATATAAACATGCTATCATGCAACTGCCATCTTTATTGAACGGTGTATATAAAGTGTGTTCAAGTTTGCTTCGATTCTAACCTTTTTTGCAGAAATAGTTGTTAATTCTTGAGTGTTGGTGAAATGACCACACTAGAGGGGGTGGGGTGGGGTGAATCGTCTGTTATCTAAATCTTTTTGTCTAATTCCAGTTTTAATCGTTTTACTTGATTACTCAGGCAATTCACAAATCGAGTAGTAAGCGAAAGCAAGATATAAATGATAAGCAATAAGAAACACAAGGTAACAATGCTAACACAATTATTTATAGTGGTTCAGCCCCAATGCCTACTCTACTACCTAAGCACCCCTCTTAGGATTTCTAAACTAGTTTAACTAGATTAATTAGTTTCCTTACAATGAGGACTTTACACCGAAAAGTTTTCGCTCTCAAACCGAAGGCACTTCCACACCCAGAAGTATCCCGCCTTCTTTCCGAGAGCACTCTCTCACATCAACCTAAGGACAACTCAACTAATCCTAGTAAACTAAGTTTACAATGGTGGATTTAAGCGTTAACACCAAGGCAACCACCAACTCAATCAACCTAGCACTCTAGGATTACACACTTGATAAATACAATGAAATAACCAACAAAATACACAACTTAGTGGTGCAATAAATCAAACAACAAATACTTAGCTCCAAAAGAAACTCCCTAGTCCTCTTGATGCCTCAAATTGATGAATCGGTGAAGCTTGAAGGCTAAATCAAGGTGTGAAGATCAAAACTAGGGTTCTTGCAAGGATGGCTCAATGTAAGCTTGTAGAGATGCTTAGGATCACACTTTGAGGCTTGAAAGCATCAATGATAGGCTAGAAATGAGTTTATGATGGATATTTATAACCCCCAAACACCAAGGCTCGTCAACGGGCATTTTTTTGCCCGTTGGCAACGCCCGGTCGCTTGCTAGTCGATCGTCGGTCGACCGACCGAGTGACCATCGAGCGACCGAAGGCCTACTTCCCATTACGGGCATCATTCGGTCGATCGGTCAGTCGACCAAAATGTCTTCTCCGTCTG
Source organism: Canna indica (assembly GCA_034359265.1). Lineage (NCBI taxonomy): Eukaryota > Viridiplantae > Streptophyta > Magnoliopsida > Zingiberales > Cannaceae > Canna > Canna indica. The sequence goes on along the minus strand of CP136891.1, from coordinate 52,999,603 downwards.
CCGATCGACTAGTCGGTTGATCGAACCTGGGCAGGGCAGACTGCTTGGTTAGGCTGGTTTTTCTACTTATTTGTTCGTTTTTGGGTTCTGTCTTCGCTAAGTCTACTTATATAACATTTACTAACTTTCAGTTAATAACTTTAAAACATAAATGTTATATAAGGATTACTCCTCATTTGGATTCAATAAAAATCTAAAAAATCTAAATCCTTAAGAATCAAAATCTAAGTTTTGGGATCTAGTACAAATTTTCGAAAATCGAAAATTTTATAATCTCCTGAGTTAAATATGGTTAGGCTAAAGGATTCCAAAAAATCCTTTAAAATATCTCGTTTACTAGTTTTTACCTAAGGAACAATTACCGGCACTTTTGGTGCCAAGAAAATATCTAGCTCATATAGTCCTCCAAGGAGCTCTCTAGGCTTCCTGAATTTCATGTTCTTTTCTAATTTTCCGAGTTTTTGTGTTTAGGGGTTCGGGTTTGGTATTTTGGTTTCTTTGCATCATCATAAGAATTTACAATACATGCTAGACACCCTAAATCTAAACTCTAACTTCCCGAAGAATCCGAGCGCGTCGACCAACGTTCTTCCGATTTTTTGATTTCTGTGATATTTCCGATCGTGGACGTCGTGCGCTAACTGATATGGAACCTGAAACTAATTCTCAATGAAATATTAGTTCCATGTTTGTTATCATCAAAACCGAGATTAAGACCAAGGTAGAAAATCTTAGGCCAACAATCTCCCCCTTTTAATTTGATGATGACAAATATCCTTAAGAAAATATATTCAATTAAGCATAAAGGATATCAACCATGGGATTTCTCCCCCTATCAACATGCATATCTATGAAAATAAACTCCCTCTATCTATATGCATGATTTTCTTATATTTTCTTCTCTTTTTACCTATATTTTCTCTAGCTCCCTTTTGACATCAATAAAAAAAAACGAGAAAAGTCAACCTATGGTCAAAGTTGGGACTTGAAAACTAGTTTTCATGAAAACAAAGTCAACCAACCCAAGGGATGAAAACAACATATCGAATGAGAGACTAAGTAATACATGATATCATGAAAAGATAGTCAAAATCCAAAACTAGGAATCATGTACTAACTCAAGGATCAATATTTTCAAGTATCGATCGGTCAATATATCAAAAATTATTTTAGAAATGATTTTTCACGAGTCTAAATGAGAATGATACCAAAAATGAATTCAAATTATCATACTTGAAGTCTCATTCAAAGATTGGACCAAAAATCAAAGTATCGGAAAAATGAACATTTGGGAAGAACGATATTTTAAAGTTTTGAAATCCAATTTCAAAAACCCATATCAAATCATATTCTTACTGAAATTTTTTAAAATTTTTATTGAAGACACTAGATTTTTCAGAGAACATGCAGTTTCAAGAATCATCCAAAAATCAATTTTTTGCATTTTTCTAAAAATAATTGAAATCTAGTGGTTTTTTCGTAAATATTAGCTATTTTTCAAAAGTTTTCAGTTTTCATTCAAATTTTCCCGATATCAAAATATAATCATTTAAAGCATATTTATCAAGTTTAAAATGAAAATGATGTCATTTGGTCAAAATTTTACCTTAGCACGATTTTATTCAAAAACAAACATGATATCATAAAATTGCTAAGTATCAATTTTTAACCTTTACTCATGATTTTTTCAAACTTAGACACATAGACATCTGACATGAGTAAATCTAAATATGTTTGTGAAGTTTGGACCTAAAATAAAGTTTCCAAGTTAATTTATTGACTTAGGTCAACTCTACTCAACTTAAGGTTTCCTAAAGGGAACTTATTATCAATTTATCCATTTTCACATGATTTTTCAATTTTAACCACATGGAAGTAAATTATGAGTACACTCAAATATGTTTATCAAGTTTCAACCTAAAATGAAGTCTCTAAGATGGATTTCTACCTAGAGCACATTTCATTCAATCTAGATTACATGAAATTGCCCAAGTATCAAAATTCTATCTACTTATGAGATTTCAATCAATTATCATGCAATATCATTCATGAACATAAAGAAATCATTTTATCAAAAAAATAGAGGTGTTATGCAAGATTTTTGCAAAAATGAAACTCATACCTCATTTCTTGAGAAATTCCACAATTTTTATTTTCTTTAGCCTTCCAAATTTACTACTTTCTCAACTTGCAAGTAGGCTTCATTAGTATCATAATGAAATCATATACCAACTAGCAAGCTAACTTACTAAATAGCAAAGGTTCAATGCAAAGTTTCATTTAAAAGTATTAACTTATGCTAGATAGTAGAGATTCATTTTAAATGAGTTATCATGATATCAAAATGAATCAAAGAGATCTTAAGATATAAAATATTTGAAGAATAGGATCTCTAACAAGTTCAACTAGTTTGGACTTAAACCAATGTATCTAATAATAAGTATCAACCTAGGACAAGTTTCATTCAATGAAATTGACCTAAGTACTAAGATTCTACCTACTCATGAGAATTCAAGGATTTATCATGCAATTCTAATCATGGGTATAAAGACACCAATAAAGCGTGAATATTGAGGTATTATGCTAAGATTTTTACGAAATTCAAAGACATACCTCTTATATAAGAATTTTGCCAAACTTATCCTTTTTCTCCTAATTATTAGCCTTCCATTTTCATAAATGTTAACTTACAAGCCAAAAATTATTAGTAGCACAATGATATAACAACTAGCAAGTTAGCATACTAAATAGCAAAGGTGAAATAGAAATCTTCATTTGAGAATTTCAACCTAAGCTAGATAGTGATAAATTCGTTTCAAGTAGAATTGTCATGAAACCAAAACAAATTGAGAGATTTTAAAATATGAAATTTTGAAAAGTAAGATCTCCAATCCTTCCTATTGGTTGAAAACCGAAAGATCACAATGATCCTATGATTTAGAACCATAAGGTCGCATGAGCCTGTTATAGGCCACATAGGTCCCCGAAGAGACCGGAAATAAAAAAATCAAAAATCATTTGAAATATATTAAGAGTGGCGAAAATCAATTAATTTTAAGCATGTATCATAAACACCAATTTCAAACATACAAGTAGATAAAAGGTGATGATACCAAGTGATTTAGATGCCAATTCTTAAACCTAAGGCATCTAGTCTAGGTGAAGACTTTGAAGTTGCAACAATGTAAGGATCCTTCCTTCAATTTTTGGTCAACTTCAACTCTTCAATTTTCATTACCCTTGTGTGGTGGCTTCCCCTACAAAAAAGCATGAAACTTTTGGTACCCAATGGCTTTGGGTCCTTGGGGGTTAGATGGCCTAGGATTCCAAAGTGTCCTAGCAACACTTGAAATTTTCTTGAATGCACAATCATAAATAGCATGACCATATATGCCACAACAAAAGCAATGTCCATGAAATTCTTTCTTTTTACCATTCATATGAACATGAGGTCTAATATTAGAATGCTTGGCATGAGTGGCATGATGAGCATGAGCATTCTTAGATGAAATATTTTTCTTCCTAGGATTTCTAAAAGATGAAGCATGTGATAAACTACTAGTTTTCCTACTCAAGAAAACAACCTCATTTTTCAAATCATTAATTGATTTATGTAAGGCATGCATTTGTCATTTGAGATTTCATCACACTATTTTCATTTTTGATTTTTATATTTTTATATTTTTATATTTTCTTCTTTCAAATTCTCAATCTCAACTTTTGAGATATTTTTTAATTCAATTTTTAAATCATCATTTGTATTTTTCAAATCAATATTCTCACTTTTTAAGTCATCAATTTCAATTATCAATTGTGAATTACTAGTTTTCAAAACATCAAAACTATCATGACAATCAACACTTGGGGAACTTAGATTTGTCTTTAAATTTTCATTTTCTGACCCTAGAGCATGCAAATCCTAAGTAAGCCTAGAGTTATCCTTTTTAATTTTCTTGATTTCTGTACTCTTTTTCCAAAGCATAGCACACATATTTTGACATTCTTCTACTAATTCTTCATATGACATTTTGAGTGAATGTGAAGAACTAGCATAACTATCATATGCTATATCTTTATCATGACTAAAAGTAGAGTATTGTACCTCATCATGGATACCCATGAGGCAAACCTTGGATGTGCCTTCATAGTCATGACAAGAGGATGCTTCTTGTGATTCAGAGGTGGATGTTGAAGCATTTGTCCTCTTCTTGACATTCTTCTTTGATGAAGGGCAATTCCTCTTAATGTACCCCTTTTCCTTATACAAGTAGCATATAATCTTTCTTTTTTGATTTTTTGATTTGCTTGTTTGACTAGAAGCACTAAGATCATCAAAATCGAGGTTAGTACTAGGGGGATGACCATTGTCATCACCACCCTCAACAAATGTATTAAGCTATTCGGTTTTAGCATAATCATATAACATATTTAATGTAGACCAAATATCAAATGCGGAAGAACAATGCATAATATTTTTAAGTATATCATTTGAAAATGAGCAATATAGGAGATGCGTTGTTTTAGCATTCAATTTAAATAATTTAACTTGTTCTTGAGTCCAATAATTTATGTCAATGGTGGGCTCAACATATTCATTCTTTAGCATGCACCATAGATCTAAACTTTGTGTTTTAAGAAAGGTATACATCCTATTATTTCAAACACCAAAATTTACCTCATCAAACCTAGGTGGTGCAAACGCTATACTCTATAGTGCCATTTTTCGGATCGAGGCAAGATGTACACGAGATGGTGAAATCTCAATCCACGACCCGCTCTGATACCAAATGTTGGTGAAATGACCACACTAGAGGGGGGGAGGGTGAATAGTGTGTTATCTAATTTTGGTCTAATTCCGATTTTAATTGTTTTACTTGATTACTTAGGCAATTCACAAATCGAGTCGTAAGTGGAAGCAAGATATAAATGATAAGCAATAAGAAATGCAAGGTAAACAATGCTAACATAATTATTTATAGTGGTTTGGCCCCAATGCCTACTCTACTACCTAAGCACCCCGCTTAGGATGTCCAAACTAGTTTAACTAGATTAATTAGTTTCCTTACAATGAGAACTTTACACCGGAAAGTTTCCGCTCTCAAACCGAAGGCACTTCCACACCCGAAAGTATCCCACCTTCCTACCGAGAGCAATCTCCCATCTCAACCTAAGGACAACTTAACTAATCCTAGTAAACTAAGTTTACAATGGTAGATTTAAGCGTTAACACCAAGGCAACCCACCAACTCAATCAACCTAGCACTCTAGGTTTACACACTTGATAAATACAATGAAATAACCAATAAAATACATAACTTAATGGAGCAATAAATCAAACAACAAATACTTAGCTCCAAAAAAAACTCCCTAGTCCTCTTGATGCCTCAAATTGATGAATCGATGAAGCTTGAAGGCTAAATCAAGGTGTGAAGATCAAAACTAGGGTTATTGCAAGGATTGCTCAATGAAAGCTTGTAGAGATGCTTAGGATCACACTTTGAGGCTTGAAAACATCAATGGTAGGCTAGAAATGAGTTTGGGATGGGTATTTATAACCCCCCAAATACCAAGGCTTGTCAACAGGCATTTTTTTGCCCGTTGGCTCCGCCCGGTCGCTTGCTGGTCGATTATCGATCGACTGACCGAGCGATTGCCGAGCGACCGAAGGCTTACTGCCCATTTAGGGCATCATTCGATCGATCAAAATGCCTTCTCCGTCTGCCGGTCGACTGAACCTGGGCAGGGCAGACTGCTTGGTTAGGCTGGTTTTTTTACTTGTTTGCTTGTTTTTGGTTTCTGTTTTCGCTAAGTCTCCTTATATAACATTTATGTTTTATTGTTATATAAGGATTACCCCCCATTTGGATTCAATAAAAATCTCTAAAAAATCAAAATCCTTAAGAATCAAAATCTAACTGTTGGGGTCTAGTACAAATTTCCGTAAACCAGAAATTTTATAATCTCCCTGGTCAAATATGGGTAGGCTAAAGGCTTCCAAAAAGTTCTTAAAAATATATTGTTCACTAGTTTTTACCTAAGGAACAATTATCGGCACTTTTGGTGTCAAGAAAATGTCTAGGTCATATAGCCCTCCAAGGAGCTCCCAAGGCTTAGTGAATTTCAAGGCCTTTTCTAATTTTTCGAGTTTTTGTGTTTAGGGGTTCGGGTTTGGTATTTTGGGTTCGTTGAATCATCATGACACTACTACATTTTGGCTCTATGGCCACGCCACTTTTGGGAACGGTTAAAAAAGTGTTCCTTATACATCACTTATAGGAATAATTTTGAAAACCGTTCTCTTAGCCAATACACTATAGGAACACAAAACAAAACTGTTCCCCTAGCCAATATATGGGAACGATTTTAAAAATCGTTCCCTTATCCAAGATACTATAGGAACACAAAAAAAACCCGTTCCCATAGTCAATATATGGGAATAGTTGAAGAACCGCTCCTTTAGCCTATAACTTATGGGAACAGAAAGAAACCGTTCCTATATATCACACAAAATAATAAAAATAAATTATTCCTAAATCTCATACCCAGAATCATTTCAAAATTTAAGTTAAATATACTTAAATAACTAAAACTAATAGTCTCCTCCAAACCCTTCTCTACTGCTCGAGTTTGAGTCGCCTCCCTCGACGCCTCTACCCCAACTTCCTCGCAAAATGCCAACCCTAGGTCCCTAACTAGGCGACGCCTCTGCCTCCTTCCTCACCAAACGCCAACTCTATGAGGAGCGAGGAGCGGGCCCGCCGTTTTGCCATGTTTAAGAACAACTTGAGCTGGGAGAGGCATCATCAGCTCCTCGACCCCACCGCCGTCCATGTCGTCACCCAATTCTCCGACCTCACCCCCGCCGAATTTCGCCGAACCTACCTCGGTCTCCGTGGCCAGAGACAGGCCTTTTCCTCTTCGTCCCACGAGGCGCCGATCCTTCCGACCAACGACCTTCCTGAAAACTTCGATTGGAGAGATCACGGTGCTGTCACCGAGGTCAAAAATCAGGTATCTTTTGTTCTTTTACTGCTTTTCCCCTTCCTTGTTTTGCTGGTTGAGATAATTGATTCGATTGATCGAATCCTTTATGATTGTATTTTATTTATTTTTCTTTTAGGGTTCGTGTGGATCGTGCTGGTCCTTCAGCACTGCTGGAGCTCTTGAAGGGGCAAACTTTCTGGCGACCGATAAGCTTGTGAGCCTAAGCGAGCAACAGCTTGTCGATTGCGATCATGAGGTTTGACTTTTTTCTCTTAATCTTCTTAGTTAGACAAAACCCTCATTTATTTTTTTCCACCTCTTCTATCATTGACCAACATAGATTTTGATAAGAGGTTTCGGTTCTATCTATAATAATTTGGGAAGCAACTAAAGTTGTATGGATTACTACGAAGCATGGCTTGTTGATTCTCCGCAACTAGGTGAGTGGTTAAGTTCTGAAGCTTGGGGGAGGTGGGTGGCTGAACCCTAGATGAGATAGGTTGAGTTCTCACAATCTTTCTGACAAATCTTGATTTCTTTGATGTGCGTTCACTATTTTATAAAATTTCTTGTCAGAACTCACTGTTTCTTCATCAATTTGCAAGTTTTTAGGGCTGCCGAGTCATGGGGAAAGGGAAAAGGTCATGCCAAAATTTTCCCCAATTCCCTTGACGGCAAGGAAGCCCTTAGATGACCTTAGATCAATGTTCGATGTAGTTCTACTTGTATATCTTTCGTATACTGAAGCATGTCTTCCCTAGGAGTCCCTTGAATTGCCGAATGAACCTTACCACTCATAAAGAGGGTTCGGCCAAGGGTGAGGGAAGGGTAAATTAGTTCATTGGCATTTAAGTTACATTCGGAATTGAAGAGGTAGAAGTATAGCTGGAGTCTCCTCCATCTTTTCCTACCATTAGGACCATGGCCTTGCAAGGTCTTCCTTGTTCATGGTTCGGCCAAGGCTAGGGAGGGGAGAAGAGATTAGCTACAGATGGAAATTACATGACTATAAGGATCATACATAGAGATATGACAATACTTAGGAAGAACACCAAGCATAGCAAGTAGCTTGATTGATTTGAAACTTTAGGAATGTTAGTCTTGTAACCATCCTTAGCATTAGATCTTTAAACTTGAATGTTGAAATTGTTGCTATGTTTTGTATTTCCTACATGTCATTTGAATTCATTACCACCTTGCCATGCTAGATAGTTGTTTCTTATTGTGCTAAAATTCCTAAGGTAGTGCAAAGTTGCTATATATATACATTATGATTATATATGATGAATGATGCAATATTTGAATATTCTCCTTTGGATTATACATGCTGCCCTAAATGTTCTTGGGCGGGATTCCAAGGTTGACACACGAAATTCCCCACTCGAGGTAGTATAGAAGGTCGGGTAACATGTATGGCGTCACTAAACGTTCATAGTATTTATATGAAAACTTAGTTAGGAGACGATAACACTTCTATGACCTTTGGTACACTTTTGGAAACTTAGAACTCGTAGTTGTTCATATCTTGAAAGGGCGGCATAAATTGTTTACCATGTAGCTAAATTTAGGCCAGATATGGGCAAAGGCCCGAAGTGTATATATGGAAACCCTAGGATTTTGATTGTGTGATGTGTTTGAGATGGTCCGCCGAGGAGCCAGGAGGTCAGAAATGACCAATGCTCAGCTCAGCTAGTATTGGGTCTAGAGGTGCGCCAGTGGGCCCGCTAGGTGCTAGACCCCAGTTGGGTGGGACTAGTTATCCTTACCCCAGACGGTGTCCGAAGACTAGTCGACCATCCTAGTCGACGGCCCGGGATTATTTGTTTACATCTTGAGATGTTGTGGCCTAGGGCCAGTGTGATACTATCGGATATGGTAGGGACGGCTGTAGCCGGGATATGATTCTATGAGTAGGCCCAAGGGCCGGATGCCGAAGGCTAGATAAGCCGAGATGGCAGGTTATCATGTTCAGTTGATGCGGATGAACCCGTTGGGGGTCGGTAATCACATTAGAAATAAATTTTACCTCCTAGTACATTTCCTTTATTGCCCTGTATGATATATATATATATATATATATATATATATATATGACTGAGGCTTGTGTGGAGGTTCATATGAGCCACTCACTGAGTCCCAAGTGGACTCACAATTTCTTTCTATTTTGTAGAGCATGAGCAGTAGCTTGGTATGTCGACATGGTGCAGTTGGTGGGCAGGAGGTGGTGCCATATCTCGTAGTTATGTTTTGGACTAGTGCTTAGTTATGTTGGTTTTGTTTCTACATTGACATTTGAAATTAAAAAAGCATTGTAAAACTTGTTACTTGAACTTTTGGTTATTTGATGTTGATGTTCCTATGTGTTTTGGAAAAACTTATAGATTGTGACTTGAAAACTTTTTATAAAGTATGTTGAGTTTTCTTTCATTCGCTATGTCAGTGTAGATAGTAGGCTACAGGGCAGGATGTAGGCCCTGGCCGGTCACACTACCCTCAGTTGGGGTGTGACAAGGACTTTGCATTTTATGAGAGAGTCTGCTCTACACACCACTGTGCGTCTTATGAGAGATCTGCTCTGCACACACGACTTAAGAGCCATCTGCTCTGCATGCAAATGACTTTGCGTCTTAGGAGCCCATCCGCCCTGCACAAAAGTCATAATCTTCACATCAATCAATGAATGCTTGCATCCCCGAATACAACAGTCGGAAGGTTCATCGTCTGGGTTCACTGCATCAGCAACTCGAGCACCACCACAGACGGAATGTACATCGGCTATGTTTGCAACGAGGGCTTTCTCAGTTGGAGGCTTGCAATTCTCGCTCTGATACCAACCGTCACAGGCCAATTGTTTTGTGCAGAAGAACCTGTGCGGCACCCTTGCATCCCGTACAAGGGATAAGCCTATTATATGGAATCTATCCCGAATTGCGCTTCCCGACTTAACATCGCGGGGCATGCGTTGGTCCACGTGCCAACCTCGCACTCCATATCCGCGCCCCCAAAAGACCATGTTGGTTGAATGGTATTGAAGGCGTAAAGTAAAACAACAATTACAGGACTATGGACACAAGAAAACATAAAATCGGATGTAGGACGAGCTCCGCAATTATCTTGGGCGAAGATTAACAGGTCGCACGCCCATATGGGCCGCTCGTTCTTCTCCGCCCAAGGCAACCGCTTTGTTTTCCAACGCTCTCCAACATTATACATGAGACCCCTAACCCCCAAGTGCCACCCCCAAGGTTCCCAAAAGCAAGAGGAGGATGACAAAATTATGGCCATGCGAGATGGTTATTTTCCATAGTCACGGCCATGGTAAATGCACGAAAAGTGCTCCGCTTAGCCGTCACGCACGCACTAAGCGTCGAACGACCTTGAAATGCAACCAACTTATACCGTGGGTCCTTGGGGACCGCACAAAGGATTTTACAAGTACCAACTACAATAAAAGCCAAAATTATATAGACGCGAAAATATATTTACAAATATGTAGGGAACATTCCGTCAGGATTCATCGTTGCTCGGGTGTATCAATAAGTCCCTAACAGAACGGTTCATAAACGCAACAATAACACATAATAAAATTCTGAAAAAATTGCTAAAGGTGGCTCCGATACCACTATTTGGACGGGAAGAAGAATCACAACGGAAAAAATGATTTAAAAATTCAAAACATCCCTAAACTAGCGATCAACTTTAGCAATCTTTAAGAAATTCAATCTACGAGTAGAAGGAGAAGATATACCTTATACCGCGGATGGTATGGCTGCTCCTATCCCCATTGTAGTCAAAATGGCTACACTAGAGGGGGGTGAATAGTGTGTTAACTAAATTAATTTGCCTAATTCCGGTTTTAATCGTTTACTTTGTTACTTAGGCAATTTAACAAATTCAATAACAAGCGGAAGCAAGGTGAATATGCTAATTAAGCAAACACAAGAAGAAGCAATGTAAACACACAAATTTATAGTGGTTCGGCCCCAATGCCTACTCCACTACCTAAGCATCCCGCTTAGGATTTCCAAACTAGGTTTACTAGATTAATTCTTGTTTCCCTTACAATAAGGACTTTGACTCGAAGAGTCGCACTCTCGACCTAAGGCACTTCCACACCCGGAAGTCACCGCATTCTTACCGAGAGCACTCTTCCACCTCAACCCTAAGGGACAACTCGACTAATCCTAGTAAGTTATGCTTACACAAGTGGCTTTACACCTTTTCACCAAGGTAACCACTTCCACACATAAGACCAAATAGCCTAGGTCTTCACAATCTCAAATCCAAGAAAAAACAAGTTCAAATAAATAGTTAAAATTACAATGAAAAGAGCATAGAATAAAACCAAGATCAAATACTCTTTTCCAAGCCTTCGACGCCTTCAACTTGCCAAGAAGTAGAGCTCGAATTAAATCCCGAGTTGAGACAGAGTACGCGCTTGAAGCGGATTTTGACGGAAGAACGGACGTGCTTCAATCAATCTTTAGAAGGCTCAAAACTCCCTTTAGAATGCTCAATAAAATATGTATTAATCAAGGAAGAAGATTAAAGGAGTTAGATGAGGTATATTTATACCCTCACGAAGAAACGGTAGCTCAACGTCTAGAAAACTATCCGTTACAGCCGCTCGGTCGATTGGCCGACCGATCGACCGATTGACCACTCAAGCAACTACCGCCTATTCTCTTTGTGCAGCCGACCGACGGGTCGATCGCCAGATGCAAATCTTGCGTTCCCGCAATCCGGTCGACCGACGCAAGTTGCGGCTGTGGCGATCCGCAGTCCGTAGGGGTGGAAATAGGCCAGACAGCTTGTTTGGGGCCTGTGGCCTGGCCTGTATATGGCCTAGCCTGGCCTGACTAGTTTAAAAAATAAACCAGGCCAAGGTTTTGAAATAGGCCTATTTTCCTTATCAGGCCAGGCCCAGGCTCAATTTAAAGCCTATTGAGCCTGATAGGCCGGCCTGGGTATGTTAAGGTGATGTATATATAAATATATAAAATATTATTTTATTATATATCTACATTAAAATTATTTTAATGTAATAACTAATATTATTTTAATTTAATAAAACATAAGCCACAGGCCACAGGTCAGACCAATATTTTGTATTGGAAGCAGACTTCGTTAACAGGCCATAGGCCAGGCTAGGCCAGGTTCAGGCCAAAATTTAAGCCTACAACAGGTCACAGGCCAGGCCCAGGCCAATTTTCTACCATATAGGCCTGGCCTGTTTCCACCCCTGGTAGTCCGATCGATCGATCGGTCGATCGATGCGTCCTCTGCCAATTTTTGGCTTCAATCGGTCAATCGCTCAGTCGATAGAAGTAGCCACTGTCAATTTTTGGCACTGCTCGGTTGATCGACCGGTCGACCGAAATGGCTACTACCATTTTTTAAACCCTATTCGGTTGACCGAACATAGGCTGAACTTGATTTTTTCAGCCTTCTTCTTCCGCGGTTCATTTTTGGGTTCCGGCTTTCAACGAGCATCAACTTGGAGAGTTTTCCATGTGATCTTTGAGCTCGTACAATACGTCTTTGGTGCATACATCAAACTTTGATATGTTCCACGACGAACCCGAGCGCGACGATCAATGTCCTTCCGATTTTCCAATTTCTTTCGATATTTTTGATCGAGGACATCGAACGCTAACCAAAATGAAACCTAAAAGTTTTTCTCAGGAAAACCTTAGTTCCATGTTTGTTATCATCAAAACCGAGATTAAGACCAAGGTTGTAAACCTAAAGCCAACAATCTCCCCTTTTTTGATGATGACAAACATCCTTAAGAAAATATATTTAATCAAGAATAAAGGATATCAACTAAGGGATTTCTCCCCCTATCAACATGCATATCTATGGAAATAAACTCCCCCTATCTATATGCATGGTCTTCCTATATTTTCTTCCCCCTTTACCTATAATTTTCTCCCCCTTTACCTATAATTTTCTCCCCCTTTTGACATCAATCAAAAAGGGCAAGAAAGGTCAATCTAGTCTTAGGGATGAAAAAACAAATATTTTTTCATGAAGTTGAGACTCGAAGGGCCTGTTTGGTTAGCGAAACCAAGTCTATTTTCATGGTTTCAGTTTCACTGAAACCAAAACTGCTTACGAAAACGTGTTTGGTTTAGTGTTTTCGTGAAACTGAATCGAAACCAGAATGAAAACGAAATCAGTTTTCTTAATAAAAATGAAAATAACAGAATGTTGTTTTCTGTGGTTTCGAGACTGTCGGTTTCGTTATCAAAATGCTATGACAACTTTGTAATTATAAATATTTTTTTATAAAATTAATTAATTTAAAAATAAATCAAACTATATCGAATTTTTAAAAATAAAAATAAAAATCATCATTTTTAACTCAAACTTTTATCTTAAATTTATAAAAATAATTAAACCAATTTATATCTAATTGACTCAAACCAAAATTTTAAATAACTCAATTTTCTTAAAGTTGGTCTATTTATAATTTAATCAAACCTAATTTTAGATCATTGGACTTGTTTTTTTTTTGAAATTTTATAATAACTATTAATTAATTTTTATATCTAATTGAACAAAAAAATCTTAAATTACCAATAACTTAATTAATTAAATCATTTAAATATTTTGTAACCATATTAACAAATATTTAATTTTGTAAACTAACTAAACATTTAATTACTACTAAAAATGTTCAAGGAAAATTAATATTATTTTTTATAATCAAATAAATATTTACTGGTTTCAACTAACTAAAACTGATGTTATTTTTATTAACCAAACGCGTTTTCAGAAAACTGAAAACTAGAAACCAAAACCAAGTTTTCGAAACCAAGTTTTCAGTTTCACTGAAACCAAACCAGAAAATAATTTTCGCTAACCAAACAGCACCTAAAGATTTTTCATGAAACAAGACAATCTCAACCAAAGGGATGGAAAACAAATATTTAATATGTAACTTAAATCATACATGATAGCAAAGAGTGATAGAGACAATTCAAAACTAAATCATGTATGCACTCAAGTACATATGTACTCATATCTTTTTCATGACATTTTTAGATTTCATTCAAACTTTTAAAATACTAAGATATGGTCATTTAAAATATGTATATCAAGTTTGAAGTTTTGTTGTTGACTTAGATCAAACTATACTTCAAGTTTTCAAAAATCAAACTTTTAAATCTATACAAAATCATATTTTCGACGAAAATTTTTGATACCAATTTTTGGACGAAATTTTTTGATACCAATTGTTGAATTGTCATTTGAAATGCATGTATCAAGTTTGAACTCAAAATGAATTTTCTAAGTTCATTTTTCATCCTATATTGATTTTAATAAACAAATGGATATTTCTAGCTATCATCCAAGTTATCAAAATCATTCCTAGAAATGATTTTACTCAAGAAATTGTATGAATGATATTAGAAATGAAATCCAAATGGTATACATGAGTTTTCATTTGAAGTTTTTGAGGAAAAATCAAAGTATCGGAAAGATTGATATTTCAAGAAGGATGATACTTTGTGTTTTCGGAATCTAACTTCAAAATTCCATTATAAATCATGTTCTTGATGAAACTTTTCAAAATTTTTACTGAAGAACCTAGATTTTTCAGTGAGGGTGCAGTTTCAAGAATCAATTAAAAAAGGTTTTTTCTATATTTCTCTAGAAATAACTAAAAATGATACCAATTATTGATTGAAATTTCATTTTTGTAATTTTCAGTTATTTTCAAAACGTGTTCAGTTTTCATTCAAACTTTTATGACGCTATATAATGGTCATGTAAAGAGTGTATGTTAAGTTTGAAATGAAAAATATGTCCTTAAGTCAAGATATCAAGCTAGCATGGTTTCATTCAAAACTAAGCTAGTTATCATGAAACTTGCTAAGTTTCAATCTTATCATTTACTCATGATTTTTCAAACTTAAACCTATGGATACCTAACATGAGTAAATCTAAACATGTTTCTCAAATATGGATTGAAAATGAGACATTTAAGTCAATTTGTTGACTTGGGTCAACTTGGTTCAAAAGAGGTTTTCATGAAACCACTCTATGTCATTTTATCCATATCCATATGAATTTTTCATTCTAAGTGCATGGAAACATGTCATACCAATTCCTAAATATGTTTATGAAGTTTGGATTTAAAGTGAAGTGTCCAAGTCGATTTGTTGGCTTGGGTCAAACTTTTTCAAGTTTAAGTCCCCTAAAGTGATATAGTTATCACATTGTTCATCTAGACATGAATTTTCAATTTTAAATACGTAGACTTATATGATATGTGTATCTAAACATGTTTGCCAACCACTAACTCAAAATGAGGTCTCTAATATGAATTTCAAACCTAGAGCAAATTTTATTCAATCAAGATATCATGAAATTGCCTAAGTTATCAAAATTTTTCTACTCATGAAAATTCAAACATTTATCATGCAAAATCAATCATGAGTATATAGAGACATCATTAAAGCATGAATATTCAAGTATTATTTTAAGATTTTTGCAAAATTAAACTCATACCTCTTTCAATAGAATTTTGCCAAACTTCTCTTACTTTTCAATTTTCTTTATGATAGCATATTTCTTCCAATGTCTACCACTTTCTTAACTTGCAAGTAGGCTTCATTAGTATCATAATAAAATTATATACCAACTTGCAAGCTAACATACTAAATAGCAAAGGTTCAATGCAAAGTTTTATTTAAAAACCTTAACCTATGCTAGATAGTAGAGATTTATTTTAAGGAGTTATCATGATATCAAAATGAATCTAAGGGATCTTAAGATGTGAAGCATTTGAGGAATAAGGTCTCTAAAAATATTTAACTAGTTTGGACTTAAAGAAATGTCTCTAATGTTATGTATCAACCTAGCGCAAGTTTCATTTAATGAAATTTGCCTAAGTGCTAAGATTCTACCTACTCATGAAAATTCAAGGATTTAACATGTAATTCTAATCATGAGTATTGAGACATTATTTAAGCTTAAACAATGAGGTATAACACTAAGATTTTGAATTTATCAAAGTTATACCTTATTCATGATGATTTAGCCAAACTAATCTTTTTCATTCTAATTAACCTTCCTAAAATACTCATAACTTGCAAGTGAGCTACACCAATGTTTTAGTGAAAATATAGCTACTTAGCAAGCTAACCAAACCAAAAAGCAAAGAGAAGAATCAAATATCATTATAAAAATTCACTTTGCTAAATAGCTTAAATCCATTTTAAATAAAATCAAGTCATACCAAAACGAATTTTAAGAGATCACAAAGATAATAAATATAAAAACATGATCTCCAACCCTTCCTATTAGTTGAAAACCGAAAGGCCACAATGAGCCTATGATTTAAAACCGCAAGGTCGCTTAGGCCCATTACAGGCCACATAGGTCTCCGAGGAGACCGGAAAATCAAAATCAAAAATCAAAAATATTTTCAAAAGAACTCTTTAGCAAGAGCGGGGAAAACAACTCAAATTAAACATAGTATCATAATATTCAACTAAGGTAAAAACGATGCAAGTTAGAAGATGATACCGGAATAGTTTTGATGCCAACTTTACCTAAGGCATCAAGGTAGCTTGAAGTTGCAACCAAGGAAGGATTCATCATTCAAGTCCATGGTCAACTCCAATACACCACTTCTCATTCATCCTTGTGTGGTAGCTCTCCCTACAAAAGAAGATGAGACTTTTGGTACCAAATGGCTTTGGGTCCTTGGGGGTGAGTTGGCCTAGGAATCCAAAGTGTCTTAACTACACTTGGATTTTTCTTGAATGCACAATCATAAATAGCATGGCCAAAAATACCACAACAAAAACAATATCCATTGAATTTCTTTTTATTTATGCTATGGACATTAGATCTATCATTTGAATGCTTGACATGTGAAACATGATGAGTATGAGCATTCTTAAGTGAAACATTCTTCTTTGAACTTGAGGTTTAGATGTGGAATGCCTAATATGAGAATGATGAAGAACATTGGCATTCTTTACATAAGCATTCTTTATTCTAGTGTTCTTAGGAGATGGAGCATTTTTTAATACATTTACTTTCTTATTCAGGAAAATAACTTCACTTTTCAAATCCTTCATAAATTTTTGAATAGCATGCAATTGAGTTTTTAACATGCTATTTTCATTTTTTAAATTATCATTTTTATGTTTCAAGGCTTTAAGCTCAAGTTCTAAGTTATCATGGCATGGATCAAAAGGCCTAGTCTTTAATTTTTCATTTTCTACTTCTAAGGCATGTACATGTGAACTAACCTTAGAGTTTTCCTTTTTTAGATTTCTATTTTCCTTGTTCTTTTTCATAAGCAAGACATACATTTTTTGACATTTCTCAACTAGTTCTTCATATGGCATATTGAATGAACTAGAAGAGTTAGTACTATCATTATCATTATTATGACTAGAAGGGAAAGAGTGTACCTCATCATTGGTACTCATGAGACAAACTTTTGAAGTAGCTTCATAGTCATTTATGGGCATCAAAACCAAGATTAGTAGTAGGTGAGTGACCATTGTCATCACCACCTTCATCAAAAGTGTCAATCTCTTCGGTTTTGACATAATCATATAAAATATTTAAAGTGGCCCATAAGTCATAAGCCGAAGAGCAATGCATGACTTTATCTAGGATGCCATTTGGTAATGTTCAGAGAATACAATTCATGGCATCTCCATTATACTTAAACATTTTCTTATCTAAATCACTCCAAGCATCCATGTCAACCTTAGATTCAATGAATTCCCAATGTAACATGTTAAAGACACCAAAACCTTTAGTCTTTAAATAAGTGTACATCCTATATTTCCAAAGACCAAAGTTTGAGTCATCGAAACAAGGAGGTGAAGACGCTAACAACTCTAGTGCCATTCTCGGATCGAGTCAAGGTGTAGAAGAAATGGTGAAATCTCAAGCTACGAACCCGCTCTGATACCAATTGTAATCGAAATGGCTAAACTAGAGGGGGGGTGAATAGTGTGTTAACTAAATTAATTTGCCTAATTCCGGTTTTAATCGTTTACTTAGTTACTTAGGCAATTTAACAAATTCAATAACAAGCGGAAGCAAGGTGAATATGCTAATTAAGCAAACACAAGAAGAAGCAATGCAAACACACAAATTTATAGTGGTTCGGCCCCAATGCCTACTCCACTACCTAAGCACCCCGCTTAGGATTTCCAAACTAGGTTTACTAGATTAATTCTTGTTTCCCTTACAATGAGGACTTTGACTCGAAGAGTTGCACTCTCGACCTAAGGAACTTCCACACCTGGAAGTCACCGCCTTCTTACAGAGAGCACTCTTCCACCTCAACCCTAAGGGACAACTCGACTAATCCTAGTAAGTTATGCTTACACAAGTGGCTTTACACCTTTTCACCAAGGTAACCACTTCCACACACAAGACCAAACAGCCTAGGTCTTCACAATCTCAAATCCAAGAAAAAACAAGTTCAAATAAATAGTTAAAATTACAATGAAAAGAGCGTAGAATAAAACCAAGATCAAATGCTCTTTTCCAAGCCTTCGACGCCTTCAACTCGTCAAGAAGTAAAGCTCGAATTAAATCCCGAGTTGAGACAGAGTACGCGCTTGACGCGGATTTTGACGGAAGAACAGACGCGCTTCAATCAATCTTTAGAATGATCAATAAAATCTGTATTAATCAAGGAAGAAGATTAAAGGAGTTAGATGAGGTATATTTATACCCTCACAAAGAAACGATAGCTCAACAGATAGAAAACTATCCGTTACAGCCGCTCGGTCGATTGACCGGTCGACTGACCGGTCGATCGCTCAAGCGACCATCGTCTATTCTCTCTGTGCAGTCGACCAACGGGTCAACCGCCAGACGCAAATCTTGCATTCTCGCAATCTGGTCGAACGACGCAAGTTGCGGTTGTGGCAATTCGCAGTTCGGTCGACCGATGCGTCCTCTGCCAATTTTTTGCTTCAATTAGTCGACCGCCCGATCGACTGAAGTAGCCACTGCCAATTTTTGGCACTGTTCGATTGACTGATCGGTCGACCAAAATGGCTACTGCCATTGTTTAAACCCTATTCAGTCGACCGAACATTGGCTAAACTTGATTTTTCTAGCCTTCTTCTTTCGCGCTTCATTTCTGGGTTCCGGCTTTAAACGAGCATCAACTTGGAGAGCTTTCCATGTGATCTTTGAGCTCGTCCAATACATCTTTGGTGCATACGTCGAACTTTGAGGTGTTCCACAATGAACCCGAGCGCGACGATCAATGTCCTTCCGATTTTCCAATTTTTTTCGATATTTTTGATCGATGACATCAAACGCTAACCAAAATGGAACCTGAAAGATTTTCTTAGGAAAACATTACTTCCATGTTTGTTATCAACAAAACTGAGATTAAGACCAAGGTTGAAAACCTAAAGCCAACACCCATTTCAAGACACATACTCGCACGTCCTCCATGGAAGGTCCACACCAAGCGCCTCGCAACAAGGGGGCAACGAACACTGAGACTCGTTGTGGCTCAATGGAGAGGTAATCTCAACCCCGAAATGCACCAAGGTAAGATGGCCCTTCCACCAAGAACTGAGCACCAAAAGGGAGGAAGAGGGGATGAGAAAACCACGAAACGAGGTGGAAGATGAAGGAATAACTCGTTGTCCTTCTTGGACTCCTCCAAGAAGATGAAGTAGATGACACACCCAAGAGGAAGAGACCTTCAATCGGCTTCACAAAACCGGGGAAGGAAGCTTTTGATGGCCGGCCACCCAAGGAGATGAAGATGAGTTCTTGGAGATTTTCTCATCAAGATGTCTCTCAAGAACCAAGCCCTTGCTCTTCTCCAAGATCAATAACCAATTTGCTTAACCCCCCTTGAAGGAGGTTAGGCCATCTATTTATAAGGGGCATAGGTTGCCACAAAAAAAATAATTTATATTTAATAGATTTATAATTAATTCGAAATTAATTAAATCCAACTAAATATAAGCTTTAATTTATCTCTATAAATTAAATTCTTATTGATTAGGATTTATCATGTGCTAATCCCTATAATTTAGGGATGCCATACAAATTAGGATTATCGAGGAACTCCTTCCTCGCATATTCGTTCCTATAGGAAACATCTTTCCTATCATGTCCGTAAACGAGATCCGTGATCGAGTTGCAGCATGTCCATGCTAGCTAGTAGACATATAGGGTCACATTCGGACTTTATCTTATAAGGTCCATTACGAGGTTAGCCTATTGTGTGTGACCCATTGGGCCCCACACGAAGCCAGTAGTGAGTTGTGCATAACGGAGAGTCGGATCTGATAAGATGACTTCTATTCGAATCTTACGAGCCACCACTAAACCCCTTTAGCGTGGCCATGAGAGACTCCACTCACAAGTCAAGATTGACATCTAGCAACGTGTTATGACTACCCGGATAGTGTGAGGTTCAATCTACAGGGATCGAATGCCCTTCGGTGATTAGTTACCAGGCAAATAAGTCCCTCGGTTACAACGTCTCGAAGTCGGCTAGGGTACGGAAGAAGTGTCAAACCCTAATACAGATTCATATGTATTCCACCCACCAAGATATTGTCTCAATAATGAAACATCAAAAATATCTTCCTGACTTTCATGTCTACTCTGGCCAGAGATTCCCGAGTAGACACTTGCAGGGACACATAGGACATTATCTCCTCTCACTAGGAGTAACCGATTCCATGTTGGTTGCTCACCTACCTTCATGAATGCTTCCTCATGCCCAGTAATACCTGGTACATGACGTTGAGGGCCATGTAGGGATAGAACCAAAGCAATGGGTCGTCACTCACAAGGTAGCCATGACAACCTCAGTTCCAAGGACTGCTTGCACCTACTATCACCCGAGGAATATCCTATTGACACTCATGTAAGGATTCCATTCTGTGTTCCTCGTGTAGGTCCATTAAGTGAACTCATTCCCTAATGAGCACCTGCACTTATACATTAATGACGGCTCATAGGTAACTGTGAGATTAGCTACCCATTATCGTATAAGGGATGTACCAAGTGCACTAGTCTATCCGAAATCATCAATATCCTAATTGGTGATCCTACTACTGGGAACATTTAGAACAAGGGCATCTGGATGCCAAGTCTCACTGGCATGATCTCATCATAGCATTGGAATCAATTGCCCGGGTTCATGGGGTTCATCACAATCTAATATATACAAAATATAGATGTAGCATATGATGAAAAGTTGCCTCATATTATTCATTAACCAAAAAATAGTTCCCTACACATCAACATGTTATTGGCTCAAGGGCACTATTTCTTTTAATTTATTGCAGGTGGAGGTAATGACGTGCGTCGCCCGATAATCTCGTGGGGATGTTGCTCAAAATGAGTCGAGGCTCATCTCGGAGATGGCAGACTAGTAATGGTGTATCCCTCATGATAAGGGAGGATGTGGATATCCTTATTTGGCTAGGTGGAGCCCCCAGGCAGAACCATTTAGCCAAGCTTGAGTCAAGTCCAGGAGTATAGCTGGGCAGGACCTCTGGGCGAATGAGTTGTGGGGCACTGATGGGTCTTATTCGACCCGGCCTAATAGTTCTAATCCAGTCCAGGGTTACATGAATATCATTTAGAGAATTTAAATTTAATCTAAACACCCTAAACCTAGACTCTAACTTCTCGTCAATTTCCGAGCATCTACGAGCGTCCTTCTGATGTTAGATGATGACAAACATCCTTAAGAAAATATTCTCAATAAAGCATAAAGAGCATCAACTTAGGGATTTCTCCCCGTATCAACATGCATATCTACTGGATTGAACTAGAACTATTGGGCCCAATCGAACTAGACCCAACAACTCCCCATCCTTCATCCGAACCAAACCACGTGGCCCTGCCCACGGGGCTCCGCCCAAGCAACGCCCTTGAGCCAAACTCAAGCCAAGTCAAATAGATTTTTTCGGTGGACCCACCCGGCCGAACATGGACTCCTACGTCCTCCCTTATCACGAGGGACATACCTTCATAAATCTATCATCTCCGGGATTGACCTCGACACATTTTGAGCAACAATCCTAGCGAGATTACCGGGCACAATGATCACTTCCACCTGCAATATATAGAGACACGACACACCTAGGTAACCCTAAGTTCTAACTTTTGTAACCTCCACCTTGGAGTCACCCTAACTTGGGCGTCAGAGTGATCAGATCGGAAGACCCCGACTCTCAAGCAGGAACATCTGGCATCCACCATGGGGTTGAGTTAAGCTTACCTGCCCCACAAATGGCTGAACCTAGAGTCAAGCGACCGTCGCCACGACCCGACAGCGACGATCGACCGCAACCTGGTAACGATGATACAGTGAGGAGCGACGCTCTGGTACCTTCCCATCCTCCTCTTGAAGATCCTTATCCACGATTAGATGACTTGGAAGTTGAAATCCGACAGCTGAGAGCCCAAGCCAGGACGCCAACGTAACCTCGTGAACAACCTCTAGGTAACCATGATTAATACCCACAACCTGGAGACAACACCCAGCTGGGAAAAAGGAGTCCCGATCCAACCCCCTACGGTGAAGCCACCAGCACTCCTTGCCCGGAGAAAAATAGATACCCTAGAATCCAGAAGGTTGAGGCTATTCCCGCTCTTGACGCGGGGTCCTTCGCCGACCACATCATGATAACCCGCCTTCCACCGAGAAGCGAGTTGCCCAACACTCTAACACCATACGATGGCACGGGCGACCCTGCCCTACACCAGACAACATTTCCCCTCAATGCTCTATAACGGAGCGACTGACTCTGTACTCTACCGAGCCTTTTCGGCTAGGGAATAACACCCTGCTATGGTTTGCCTCCCTCCCACCAGGCTCTATTCACTCTTTCAAAGACCTCTCCCACGACTTCCTCAACCGTTTCACCATGTCACGAGTATACCACAAGACGGTAGCCACCCTCCGATACATCAGACAAGGGCAACATGAGCCCATAAGGGAATACCTGAACAGGTTTCAAGCCACGGCGGCCGACATCCCAAACCTCAACCCAAAAATCGAGATCTTCTACCTCCAAGTCGGTTTAAAACCTGGGCCCTTCATCGACCAGATCGCCTTAATCGAGCCCAAGGACATGACCAGTTCCAAGAAAAGGCAACATATTTTATAAGAATAGAATATCAACGAGAGGCGAAGAGGGTCGACTGGCAAAACCTCGGAGCCATCATCGAAGAACGAAAATCCAAGAAGCGCAATGAGAAAAAAGAGGATCATAGTCACCATAGCTACCACCTAATGCTGAGGTCCCCACCTCGTCTGAGCAATTGATTTAAAAGATACACACCCCTTAATACCTCAAGGAAAACAATACTACAAGAAGTACATTATCTACAACTGCTTAGGCCCCCCGAGCGGCCCCGAAAGCTCAAAATCCTCATACAAAGGCGACAAGAGCAGAAGGTGTGAATTCCACCTGACCTTTAGGCACACCACTGAAGAATGTGTGGTCCTCCGTGACCAGATTGAGCGGTTGCTCAGAGAAGGTCGCCTCAACCACTACATTTGGCCAAGTTACCAATCACATCGGGGCCTTAGTCAGACCCCACAACTCGACGATACAACAGATGATCGTAACCCAGAAAGTGAGTGGTCTTACCCCAACGCCCAAGGAGTTATTGACTACATAATGCGAGGATTTGCTGGAGAAGACTATTCCAAAACACAATCATCCCAAACAATTATGATCGTCGGCGAAACAACTTGGTCACAAAGGCCACACATACCCACACCGGTAATATCTTTCTACGATTCTAATTATCAAGGGATTGACAGGAACTTACATGATTATGTTGTTATTTCTGTGTTTGTTGTTGGCTTCCTTGTTAGGAAAGTTCTGGTGGATTAGGGAAGCTTCGCCGACGTCCTCTTCTACCCAACACTCGAAAGAATGGGCATCAGTGAATCCTCGCTACATCCATACCACGGGGAGCTTGTCAACTTCTTAGGAGATTATGTAAATGTCAAAGGCCACTTACGGATGACCACCACATTCGGCTCCACACCAAGAACCAAAGCAATAGACATACAGCTCCTGGTCGTCCAGCATGCGAGCCCTTATAATATGATATTGCGTCGACCCTCCTTGAACAACTTAGGGGCTGTAGTATCTACTCCTCACATCGCCATAAAATTCCCCATCTCAGAGACGGAAGTAGGAGTCATTCATGCAGACCAAAGGGAAGCAGGACAGGCATCATTTTGTAAAATGGTTAGGGAATCGTACTAGAACACTCCCTCCAATTTCAGTTTAAAGCCAGCAACAATCAGGTGGAGTACGAAGCTCTAATAGTTGGATTAAAACTCGCGCAAGAAGTGAAAGCTCGAAGCATCGTCGTAAAAAGTGACTCACAACTTGTCGTGGGGCAAGTCAACGGTGTTGGCATAAGGTTTTCAACCTTGGTCTTAATCTTGGTTTTTTATTCAAACTTTTCAGATATATAACTGTGTTTTCAACCTTCGGGCATGTGGTGGCCAGATGGCCTGTTAGCTAGTCACTCCCTTATGACCTTTCCTGCTTGAGTCAGGTGTTTTACTTTATGCTATATAACTGTATTTGGTTTCTCGTGGGGGTTGGTAGAACCGCTCACTGAGTTCTTTCGAATGCACCCATTGTCATTTTTTTTTTTTGCAGAGCCTGACCGGTGAGGTGGGCTAGAGCACTTGGCGCGACTAGAGGGCAGAGGAGCCACATTGATCTCATAGCAGTCCTAGTTAGAGGTCGTAGTCGAGTTTTTGGTAGTTTGTCATGCACCCGTATTGGTGATTTGAGTTGTAGTCCCTTGGGGACATTCATCTCTTTCATTTCAAATTTAATTGGTTAAAATAAAATATTGGACTTTGATTTGTTTATTTCCGCACTTGATTTTTTTTATTAAAACTTTACTGTTTAAATGAAGTCTGTTTGGTTTCTCTTTTATAATAAAAACTTTTATTTCTTCTGCTATCTTTTATGAGTTGGCTTGTGCATGAGTTAGGCTGCGGGGTATAGACACGTATACCCTGGCCGGTCATGTGACCCTGAGTTTGAGGCGTGACAATGTGGTATCAGAGCATGTGGTTCGGTCTGACTACGACCTAGGGTTGTTTACCGTATAAGGCTTTTCTAGTGTGTCAGTATACGATAGGATTGTGTTATGAGATCAATGGGCTAAGTCTATACCTCAGCGCGACTTCTGGTTAAGTTTGTAAAAAATTGTTTAGGGTGAATTAAATTGTCTAATTGTGATGTTTTCTTTCTAGTGATTCCAAATTGATGGAGGCCTTTTAGTGCCGCATAGAGCGGCAGTGGCAGTAACTCCACGTGGGGCCAAGGCCGAGTCCAGAGTGTAGGATAATGGCGGGGTCGGGGTTGTAAAAGTAGACAACCAGTTCAGGAGGAACTGGGACAGTCCCAGGGTAGCACAGCTTGAGGCCGTGAATGACCCTATGCTAGAGAGTGCACCATTTTTGGGGGCTACCTTTGTATGGGTGCCTGGATTAGAGATCCTTGCAATGTTTGCTTAGTATCTTGAATGATTCATTGTGTCTCGTATTTAGTTTAAATATTTGTGGTGCAGTTTGGTTTGGGCGGCCCTAGGGATCCTAGGGGCCGGTTGATAGAGTTCTGCAGAAGGGATCTGTAGGGGTTGGCTGATGGTAAATTTTCTCTATAGCTAAAATTTTGGATTGGTTGGATGATCTTTCCCTTAGATTTCAGGAAATATAAATTATGGGTGTAGAGCTACCTTATGCTTAAGGGCCATGATTATGTGTGATCAGAGTTGAGCAAGACCCAGAGCGGTTTCGTTCTGAGGCATGTTTTGGGTGCGGACAGGTTGAGCACTTCAGGAAGGATTATCATGGTAGAGTAGTTAGCAGTCTGGTTAGACTAGAGGGAAGGCACCGATGTTAGTAGGTTTTGTAGTTCAATGGGGTCAGACTCAAGGCGGAGGCTAGCGAGCCGCTAGTTTAGGGAGGCCTGCTGCACGGGTGTTTTCTTTGAACCAAGAGGGCACTGAGATGTTCAGGGTAGTATTTTCAGGTAACCTTGTTATAGGTCTGCTATTGTATATGTCTTGTTTGACCCGAGTGCTACGCACTCTTTTGTATCTGCATTGTTTGTTGCTAAGTTGTCAGGGAAACCCTCTATTCTTGATTTTATCGTGGTGTCTTTCGAGGCTGCGAGGTGGTCATTTATGGGTATGTGTTGATGGCCAAATTGACACTCCTATCGATGCTAGAGCTTGATGTGATTTTGGGCATGGACTGGTTGGCGGACCACTTCACCTCAGTGGATTACAGGGCTAAGACTGTGACCTTCAGTAAGCCCGGATTGCCACAGTTTACCTTCAAGGGTGAGGGAAGGGGAGATTCGTTGATGGCAATTTCAGCTCTCAAGGCTCCGAAACTACTTCTAGGCGGTTGTCTATCCTTCTTGGTCTTTGTGTCTGTGACAGAGGGAGATAGAGGAGCGACTAGGGACATCGAGGGGACGCCCGTGGTATGCGGATTCTCTGATGTGTTCCCAGAGGAGTTGCCAGGGTTGCCTCCAGAGAAGGAGATTGAGTTCTGTATTGATTTGCAGCCTGGAGTGAAGTTGATCTCCATCCCGTTGTATCGAATGGCACTAGCTGAGTTGAGGGAGTTGAAATCCCAGTTGCAAGAGCTACTTGAGTTGGGTTTCATTCGCCCAAGTATTTCGCCTTGGGGTGCTCCAGTGCTCTTTGTGAAAAAGAAGGATGGATCCATGTGGATGTGCATTGATTATCGGCAGCTTAGTAAGGTCCAGTAAAGAATTGGTACCCGCTGCCCAGGATTGATGATTTATTTGATCAACTTCAGGGAGCTTAGTGGTTTTCTAAGATTGAGGATTCGGGATAGTGACATCCCTAAGACTGCTTTCAGGTCGAGGTATGAGCACTTTGAGTTCCTGGTAATGTCCTTTAGGCCGACTAATGCACCTGCATCATTCATGGATCTGATGAACCGAGTGTTCAGGGAATATCTGGATAAGTTTGTGATAGTGTTTATTGATGATATCTTGATATATTCCAGGAGCAGGGAGGAGCATGCTGAGCACTTGAGGGCAGTTTTGGAGACTCTCTGAGAGCACAGGTTATATGCCAAATTCTCCAAGTGCGAGTTCTGGCTGGAGAGTGTAGGGTTCCTTGGCCATGTGGTGTCCAGGGAAGGGGTAAAGGTGAACCCCGTAAAGAAAGAAGCAGTTCAGAATTGGAATAGGCCGACTAATGTCACAAAGATTCGCAGCTTCCTGGGGTTGGCAGGTTATTACAGGAAATTTGTGGAGAATTTCTCCAGGATTGCAACGCCATTGACCCGCCTGACTAAGAAGAAGGTCAAGTTCGAATAGGACAATAAGTGCGAGGAGAGCTTTCTGAAGCTCAAGGACCGCTTGACGTCGGCACCAGTTCTAGCAGTACCCTTGGACTCGGGAGGATTTGTTGTTTACTGTGAAGCCTCCTGGGTCGGCCTAGGTTGTGTGTTAATGTGAAATGGTAGGGTGATAGCTTATGCCTCCTGCCAGTTGAAGGTCCACGAGAAGAATTACCCGACTCATGATCTTGAGTTAGCAGCAATGGTGTTCACATTGAAGCTGTGGTGTCACTACCTTTATGGCGAGGCTTGCGAGATATACACTGATCATAAGAGCCTCCAGTATTTGCTCACCCAGAAGGAGTTGAACTTGAGGCAGAGAAGATGGCTTGAACTCTTGAAGGACTATGACTACACGATCATGTACCATCCGGGAAAGACTAATGTGGTGGCTGATGCTTTGAGTAGGAAGTCCATGGGCAGTCAAGCATATTTTGCAATGAGGAGGAGGCCGTTGGCTCAGCATTTGGCTATGTGCTTGGATGGCGGGGCAGTTTTGTCAGTATCAGCTTCTGGTGCGTTGGTGGCTCACTTGAGGGTACAGTCCACATTGGTCGACATGCTGCGTGTAGCGCAGGAGGAGGATGCTTTATGTGCACTCACTAAGAATCTGGCCAGGAGAGGTGATGCCGATAATGGTTTCGGTGTTGACTCAGAGGGTGTTCTGAGGTTTAAGAACACGATAGTGGTGCTAGATATGTCTGAGGTTCGCAGGCAGGTGCTAGAGATGGCTCATCGATCCACATACACTATGCATCCGAGAGCTACGAAAATGTACCGCGATCTAAGGCAGAATTATTTATGGAAAGGCATGAAGAGAGAGCTGGCTGAGTTCGTGTCTAAGTGCCTGGTGTGCCAGCAGGTGAAGGCTGAGGGCTCATCGATCCACATACACTATGCATCCGAGAGCTACGAAAATGTACCATGATCTAAGGCATAATTATTTATGGAAAGGCATGAAGAGAGAGCTGGCCGAGTTCGTATCTAAGTGCCTGGTGTGTCAGCAGGTGAAGGATAAGCATTTAAAGCCAATAGGGTTGCTTCAGAACCTACAAGTACTAGAGTGGAAATGGGAGAAGATAACAATGGGCTTCGTGATGGGGTTGCCGAAGTCTGGGAAGGGCAATGATTCTATCTGGGTAATGGTGGATCGCCTAACTAAGATGTCACATTTCATACTAGTCAGGATGACCTTTTCAACTGAGCAGTATGCGAGGTTGTTCTTGGATCGGATCGTCGCATATCATGGTGTTCCTGTTATGATCATCTCAGATAGGGGTACTCAGTTTACAGCTCGATTCTAGCAATCATGCCAGGAGGCATTGGGCACTCAGGTTTAGTTCAGCAGCATTTCACCCTCAGACAGATGGTCAATCGAAGCAGACCATTCAGACATTGGAGGACATGCTGAGAGAATGTGTCCTAGATTCGGAGGGCAGTTGGGAGAGGCACTTACCCCTAATTTAGTTTGCCTACAATAACAACTATCATAGCAGCTTCGGGATGGCCCCTTTTGAGGCATTGTATGGGCGACGATGCAGGTCGCATGTAGGCTAGTTTGAGGCAGGGGATTCCGTTATGAGGGGATCCGATCTGGTTGAGGAGGCAGTAGAAAAGGTGAAGCTAATCAGGGAGAGGTTGTTGGCATCTCAGAGTCGCCAGAAGATGTATGCTAATAGGAAGGCCAGGGAGGTAGAGTTTGCTGAGGGGGACATGGTGTTCCTCAAGGTATCCCCTATGAAAGGGGTGGTGAGATTTGGTAAGAAAGGAAGGCTAAGCCCTAGGTTCATTGGGTCGTTTCCTATTCTCAAGCGTAGGGGAGCTGTGGCATATGACTTGGCCTTACCACCCAGTATGGACCGGGTGCATCTAGTGTTCCATGTATCTATGCTGAAGAAGCATGTTCAGGATGAGTCCCATGTGATTTAGCCTACTGCAGTGGAGGTGGATTCTGTAGTCTCATATGAGAAGCGACCAGTTGAGGTGCTAGATCGGCATATCAGAAAATTGAGGTCCAAGGAGATTCCTTTGGTTAAGGTCAGGTGGGAGCACCATTCCGGGCAAGAGGCCATCTGGGAGGTGGAGCAGGATATGAGGAAGCGATATCCTTCATTGTTTAATGATCTGGTGAGTCCTTAATCTTCTTTTTCCGGAATTCGAGGATGAATTTTCTTTAAGGAGGGAGGATTGTAATATCCTAGATTTTTTTTATTCACTTAATGTTTGTGTTTGTCAGCCTAGGTCGAGCCGAGTCGACTCATGGTCCGGTGCGAGCTTGCGAGCTCGGGTAAGTAGGAATATGAGTCATGCGATTTATTTTCCTACATAGATAATTTATTTAATTATTTTATTGTGTGTGCTTGAGTTATTAAATTTTGTTGCATATGGGTGTGCATATAAGTGATGCTTGTATTTAGCATGGGGTTAGTGTGGGTTAGCGGGTTGCGGATCCGAGTTGATGTGAGTGAGGGTTAGGGTGTGGATAGGAAGCTTTTGGAGGGGATTATAAATCCCCCCCTTGTGGCTTGCGGCTCCCCATTGGAACCGAACAAGCTGAGTAGGAGAGGGGAGCCGCTCCTCTCCCCTTTCCCTTCTCTTGGAGCGGCCGAGTGGAGCCAAGCTGAGAGCCTAGCCGCCTTCCTTCCCCTCTCATCCTCCCTCTCCCTTGGAAGCCAAGCCGCCGCCCTCAAATTGTGGGTTTTGATCGCCGAATCTTGTGTCAACTTGTGGGAGGGAACCCAAGGATTCCCCTTTGTGGCTCGGCAGCCCTAGGAATACCCTAGGGGTGCTCGGCCAAGGTAGAAGAAGAGGGTGCCCTCAAGGTGTTCGATGAAATGCCTAAGTGAAGGGTATAGTTTATCTTGCTATCTATGTTTCAATTTGTTTATCAATTTGGATGCCTATAATATTAATGCATGCTTTGATTTTAACTCTGTGATTTTAGAAAATTTGTTATGTGTTTCAAAGATGGGATTTGATCTTCATGGCATGAGGGTTCTTAATATAAATTCTTGATTATAAAAGTTGATGTAAGAACCGAAT
Organism: Canna indica; assembly: GCA_034359265.1. Classification (NCBI taxonomy): domain Eukaryota; kingdom Viridiplantae; phylum Streptophyta; class Magnoliopsida; order Zingiberales; family Cannaceae; genus Canna; species Canna indica. Next base: position 52,969,158 of record CP136891.1, on the reverse strand, counting down.
TTTTTTTTCCTAATATAAAAATTTGTTTTGATGCAGCGCGCCGGAGCCGGGGGTAGTCGAGTTGAGCCTCAGGATTGCCTCGAGTGAAAAGGTATGACTCGACTAATGATTCATGGAATCTATTTGGGTGATTAACTTTCCTTTTATGAAATCATACCTTAAATCAAGTTAAATCGAGTCAAAACCCAAGTTGAGTCAAAACCCAAGTTGAGTTTGGGTTTAGTCGAGTCTCGAGTTTGAGTCAAGTGAGTCCATGAGCTATTTTTGGAAAGCTAGATGATGGATTAAAACCCCTCATCTTGGAGCCGTGAGACTCATCCTTTGAGTCGCACAAGGCTGCCTAGGGAGAGAGGAAGAAGAGCTAGGAGAATGGGGGGACTTGGATCGATTCGGGATTTCGCGTCGTCGCCGGAAAATTTCAAGTCGCTGTCACCCGATCTTTCATTCTCTGCAATCTAGGTGAGTGGTTAGAATTTGAAAGCATAGGGGAGGCGGGTAGCCGAACCCCTAGTTGTGATAGGATGAGTTTTCTCGCGATCTTTCTGATGGATCTTGGTTTTATCGACGTGTAATCGCTGTTTTGTACGATTTCTTGTCAGATTACTTTGTTTCTTCGTCGATTTTTCAATTGCTAGGGCTGCCGAGTCATGGGAAAAGGGGAAAAGTCATGCCAAAATTTTCCCCAATTCCCTTGACGGCAAGAAGGCCCTTAGATGATCTCATGTTCATGATTGATGTAGTTCAAATCGTAAATTTCACGCGTTATGAAGCATGTCTTCCCTAGATCTCTTTGATGTGGCCTAATGAACCCTACACCTCATGAAGAGGGTTCGGCCAAGGGTAAGGGAAGGGGTAAAATAGTCCATTGATATTAAGTTATATTCGGAATCAAAGAATTAGAGGTATAGCTAGAGTCTCCTTTCCCTTTCCTACCTTAAGGGCCATGGCCGAGCAAGGTTTTCCTTGCTCATGGCTCGGCCAAGACTAGGGAGGGGAGAAGAGAGTAGCTTTAGATGGAAACTTACTTGATTATAAGGTTCACACATGTAGGTATGACAATACTTAGGAAGAACATCAATCATAGCAAGTAGATTGATTGATTTTGAATTGTAGGAATGCTAGCCTTATGACCATCTTTAGCATTAGATCTTTAAATTTTGAAATGTTGCAATTGTTTACCATGCTTAGTATTTCCTACATTTTTTAATTCATTACTACCTTGCCATGTTAGATAATTGTTTCTTATTGAGCTTAATTCCTAAGGTACTGTAAAGTTGTTATGCATGAATATCGTGGTTATTTATAGTAGATGTTGTAACATTTGAATATTTTTCTTTAAATTATACATGCTGTCCAAAAATGTTCATGGACAGAATTCCAAAGTTGGTACAAGGAATTCCTCACCCAAGGTAGTGTAGAAGGGTAGACAACATGTAAGGCGTCGTGAGACGTCCTTCGTGCTTATATGATAACTTAGCTAGGAGACGATATCAGTTCTAGGACTTCTTATAAACATTTGGAAACCTAGAACTCATAGGTGTACACATTGTGAAAGGGCGGCATAAATTGTTGACCTTGTAGCCCGGATTAGGGCCAGATACGGGCAATGGCCCGAAGTGTATATATGGAAACCCTAGGATATTGTGTGTGATGTGCTTGAGATGGTCCGTCGAGGAGTGTGGAGGTCAGGAATGACCAATGCTCAGCTCGGCCAGTGTTGGGTCTTGAGGTGCGCTAGCGGGCCCACTAGGTGCCGGACCCCAGTTGGGTGGGACTAGCTATCCTTACCCCAGACGGTGTCTGAAGACTAGTGGACCATCCTAGTCGACGGCCTGGGATTATTTGCTTACATCTTGAGATGATGTGGTCGATGGCCAGTATGATACTACCTGATATGGTAGGGACGACTGTAGCTGAGATATTTATTCCATAAGTAGGCCCAAGGGCCGGATGCCGGAGGCTTGTTAGGCCGAGATGGCAGGTTATCATATTCAGTTGTACAGATTGACCAATTGGGGGTCGGTAGTCGCATTAGAAATATTTTACCTCCTTGTACATTCATTTTGTTGCCTTATATGATATATGTATGACTGAGGCTTATGTGGAGGTTCACTAGAGCCACTCACTGAGTCCCAAGTGGACTCACAGTTTATTCTTTATTTTTGCAGAGCATGAGTAGTGACTTAGCTTGTCGACATGGTGCAACTGGTGGGCGGAAGGTGGTGCCATACCTCGTAGCGGCGTCCATGAGTCTTAGACCAGTGTCTAGTAGTGTTTGTTTTGTTTCTGCACTGACAGTTGTATTTGAAAAAGAGTTGTAAAACTTGTTACTTGAACATTCAGTTATTTTGATGTTGGTGTTCTTACTTGTTTTGGAAAACATAAAAATTATGACTTTGAAAACTTTTAATAAAGTGTGTTGAGATTTCTTTTATTCGATATGTCTTGGTTTTCTTTCTGTCAGTGTAGACAGTAGGCTACAAGGCAGGATGTAGGCCTTGGCCGGTCTCAGTTTGGGTGTGACAGTTGATTCTTGATTAAAGATGATTGTGATGCTTGTTAATCTTGTTTAACAAATATGGTTTTATGAGATTTATCTTAATGATTATAAATCTGATGTGATGGTAAATTAGGGATTTATATTATGTGAATTTTCGGATTTTATTCCTTAATGTGCTGAAACTCAATTATGCTGAAAACTTCATGCTGAGTTGATGAATCAGGACTGATTTTGAAATCGTGTTTATGATGTGCATAGTTTACTGAATATAGTCATGTAACCTATAGTTTTGACCAGAAAACATAGTTTGGAAATATATGACACACTCTAGAAACCAGATTCGGATTAGATACACTAGTTTGGGGCTCAAAAGTAAACTGAGAATAAAATCCTAAAACAAAACCCTAATTTTGGTGATGATAAATTTTAATTGTATATAAAAATGCAAGGGGAAGCATAATCTGTTATGAACCAACAAATAAATGTTATGCATGAAATAAAACCTCACGGGTTTATGACATTATAGGTCTAGGAGTTGGGATCGAGCATTGGGCGTTGTGGAGTTTTCCCAATAGAGAGATCCCTAAGACATCGTACGAGACACTTGACTTAGGTCATGTTGTGCCATATCTTATTGAATGGCGGAGAGGCTCGGTTAGAAGTTGGATTGCGGGCTAGGCCCAGAAGGTTGGATGGCTAATTCCCAACCTATGGAACAAGTTCGAACGGGCAAATCCCTATTGTTCCCAAGATTCTATATTTAAAGGAATAAGTTCGGATGGGCGAATCCCGATTATTTCTACGTTATCATTTTGGAACAAGTTCGGATGGGCAAATCCAGATTGTTCCCGTGTTTTCTCATGGAACAAGTTCGGACGGGAAAATCTCAATTGTTCCCGAGTTTTTTTAAGGAATAACTTCGGACAAGCAAATCCCGATTATTCTTGTTATATCTTAAAGGGGTAAGTTCGGACAGGATAAATCCCGACTATTCCTGTGATATCTTAAAGGGGCAAGTTTGGACGGGTCAATCTCGATTATCCTAGTAACCCTTGTGTATGTCATGTTGCCTTTGGGCATGGTAGGCTTAGGCCTGTTGTACTTCACCGTTAGGGTGTTGGATGCCTTCGGGCATGTGGTGGCCATATTGCCTGTTAGCTAGTCACTCCCTTGTGACCTTTCCTGCTTGAGTCAGGTGTTTTGCTTTATGCTATATATTTGTGTTTGGTTTCTCGTGGGGGTTGGTACAACCGCTCACTGAGTTCTTTTGAACTCACCCGTTGCCGTTTTGTTTTGTTTTATGCAAATCCTGACCGGTGAGGTGGGCTAGAGCACTTGGCTTGGCTGGAGGGCAGAGGAGCCGCATTGATCTCATAGCAATCCTAGTTAGGGGTCATAGTCGAGTTTTTGGCAGTTTGTCATACACCCGTGTTGGTGATTTGAGTTGTAGTCGCTTGGGGACATTCATGTCTTTCATTTCAGTTTTGATTCGTTTGTTTCTGCGCTTGAATTTTTTATATTAAAACTTTATTATTTAAATGAAGTCTATTTGGTTTCTTTTTTATAATAAAAACTGTTATTTCTTTCGCTATCTTTTATGAGTTGGCATGTTCATGAGTTAGGTTGCGGGGTATAGACACATATACCCTGGCCGGTCACGTGACCCTGAGTTTGGAGCATAACAAAAACTCTAAGTACTCTAAGTATCATTTGTGAGTTTGAGTTAAGCCATACATAACCTATTTTTCAACTTGACATATGTTCCTCCTATCAATATGCATATCATGCTTATAACTCCCCCTATCTATATGCATCATAAAACACATGTGACCTTGCTTTTTCTCCCCCTTTTGACATCAATCAAAAAGGGCAATAACTAAGGTGCTATTAATTAGTTTCATCAATAAAATCGAGTATCATCTATCACTATACTCCTTCCTATCAATGTAAGCCTATAAAAGGCAAATAACGATAAGTCACAAAGCCCCATTACAAGGCATAATATGGTTTGGAAACTCAAAACTTTCAAAATCGATGGGTTGATCAACGTAAACTCTTCATTAATAAGGTCATTCAAAAATGCACTTTTCACATCCATTTGAAAAAGCTTAAAATCTTTAAAGCTTGCATAAGCTAAAAGCATGTGAATTGCTTCTAATCTAGCTACGGGGGCATATGTTTCATTATAGTCTATTCCTTCCTCTTGATTATATCCTTGGGCCACTAACCTAGCTTTTTTTCTAACAACTAAACCTCCTTCATCTATCTTATTTCTAAACACCCATTATGTCCCAATTATAGTTTGTCCACTAGGTCTAGGTACTAAATCTCAAACATCATTCCTAACAAATTGATTTAGTTCCTCTTGCATGGAAATTACCCAAAATTCATCTTCTATTGCTTCCATGATGTTTTTTGGCTCTACTTGAGATATGAATGCTACATATTGACAAATATTCTTAAGTTTACAATGCGTTACCACTCCAGTTTATGGTTCTCCAATGACTCGATCCATTGGATGATCTCTTATCAATCGGTACCCTTTGAGGAGAGGTGGTAGAGCTTCCTCTTCCTCTTCTTCATCTTAAGGTAGAGTTGAGGGTGAAGGTTCTTCATGGTGAGTTTCCTCATTGTTTTCATCTTCAACCTCCTTGTCATGAAATGTTAGTTCCTCAAGTTCCTCACCTACATTCACAATCTTAACATTTCTAGAAGAATCATTAGTTTCATCAAAGGTGACATGCATAGATTCTTCAACTATCATAGTTCTACGATTATAAATTCTATAAGCTTTAGAACTAGTAGAATAACTTAGGAAAATACTCTCATCGGATTTAGAGTCAAATTTTCCTAGATGTTCCTTAGTGTTTAAGATGAAATATTTGCATCCAAAAACTCAAAAATATTCCACACTTGGGATTCTATCATTCCAAAGCTCAAAAGGTGTCTTCTCGATTTTCGATCTTAACAAAATATGATTAAGCACATAACAAGAAGTATTTATGGCTTCGTCCCAAAAGTACTTAGGCAAATTATTTTCACAAAGCATGGTCCTAGCTATTTCTTGCAAGATTCTATTCTTCCTCTCAACCACCCCATTTTGTTGAGGGATTCTAGGGGAAGAAAAGGTATGCTCAATACCTAATTCGTCACAAAATTCAGAAAACTTTTCATTTCTAAATTCTCCTCCATTGTCACTTCTAATTTTCAAAATCGAAATTCCTTTTTCATTTATAACTTTCCTAGCAAACTTTTTGAAGAAATCAAAAGTTTCATTTTTCTTAGCTAGGAAAAAAATTCATGTAAATCTCGAGAAATCATCAACCAAAACATTAAAATATAATTTTCCACCTAGACTTTCCACATCACAAGGACCAAAGAGATCCATATGCACAAGTTCTAATATTCTAGATGTACTAACTTGATTAATGCTATGAAATGAGGACTTAACTTATTTTCCATGTTGACATGCATCACAAAGTTTGTCATTTTCAAATTTTATCTTAGGTATATGTTTAACCAACTTTCTTTTTGTTATTTCTTGGATGAGGCTCATGCTAGCATGTCCTAGCCTTCTATGCCACAACCAAGAATCATTTTCCATGACAACTAAACATCTAACATGAGGATTAGGCATTACATTTAAAGCTAGTGTGTATACATTTTCTTGCCTATTTCCAATAAATACAATATCATTAAATGGTGCACTTCTAATGATGCATTTAGATGCTTCAAAAATAACTACATAACCATTATCACATAACTGAGATATACTAATCAAGTTATGCTTTAACCAATCAACTAGCAAGACATTTTTAATGCATGGGTAGGGAAGTATACCTATAGCAAGACATTTTAATAATCTTACCTTTGGCATTGTCTCCAAAAGTCACATGTCCTCCATCCTTGCTTGATAGGGTTGCGAAGAGATTGATATCACCCATCATGTGTTTTGAGCAACCGCTATCCAAGATCCATGTGCTTCTACTTGCTTGAGGATGTTTCTCCATCTACAAAAGGAGAAGAGACAATTTTAGGTACCCAGATCTTCTTGGGTCATTGAGTGTTAGTCATCTTATGAACCCAAGTGAATCTAGCATGGGTGTTCCTCCTTAGTGCACAATCTCTAGCCATATGGCCAAAAATACCACATGAGAAACAACTTCCATTAAGTTTTCTTGTGCTATGTGTGTGAGCATAGAAGTGTGCATGAGTATGATTGTTTGATGACTTTCTTGCATGTACAACCTTGGGCATGATATTTTATAAGGTTGTCATTTTTTCATTTAGCATACAAAGTTCTTTTTTTAAGTTTAGCATGCCATTCAAGTGCTCTACTTGATCACTTAAAAACTTGTTTTCATTCTCTAATTTTTTGTTTTCATTTTCTAAGTTTTTCTTAGCATCAACTAAGGCATGCTTTTCTTCCTTAAGGTTATCTACTTCTGTTCTTAATGCATTGCATGAAAGTAGCAAGTTATCACTTTCGAGCTCTAAAGATTTGTTCTCCTATTTAAGCTCTTTAAACTTTTTCCTAATAGCATTAAATTCATCATACATTTGATCAACTTCACTTTCTAGTTCTTCTTGGGTAAATGAAAGCTCGCCAAAAATAAATCTTACCTCGTTGTCATTTGCCATGAGGCTAAGATTTGCCTTTTCAGTTTTGGAGTCTTCTTCACTTGACGAAGACTCGCTTTCATCCCAAGAAGTCATCATCGCCTTCTTCTTCTTCTTATATTTGTCTTTCTTGTGAGGGTTGGAGGTAGAAGCCATCTTGAGGAGTGGGCAATCCTTCCATAGGTGCCCGGTTTTCTTGCAATTGAAGCATGTGTATCCTCCTTTGCCTTTTTCTTATATGGGTGTGATGTTTTTAAGGCAATGGTCTTGACTTTGAGGGCATCTTTCTCCTTGTATTGCTTCATATGAGTCTCATGTGTCATGAAAGACCCAATGAGCTCGGTGAGCTTCAACCTCCCCAAGTCCTTTGCTTCCATGATTGCAATTACTTTTGGCTCCTAAGATTTCGTAAGGGAACGGAGGAGCTTCCTTACCTTCTCTTCTTCCTTGATGTCTCTACTAAGGTTAGCTAAGCCATTTGTAATATTTTAAAATCTAGCATACATGGCATCAATTGATTCATGCAAAAGTATTTTAAACATTCCGTAATCATGCATGAGGAGATTTATCTTAGATTCCTTAACTTGTGAGGTGCCGTCATGTGTGGTCTCTAGGACATTCCAAAATTCATAGGCTGTAGAAATCCTATTAAACTTATTAATGGATAGGCTACAATATAGTGCATTGATGGCCTTGGCATTTGCATTAAAGAATATAATTTCTTCTAGGCTCTATTCGTCCATGTCCTTAGTGGGTTGCTTATACTCTACTTGGATCATTCTCTATACATCCATGCCAAGTGATTGAAGGAAGCTATTCATACAAATTTTCCAATAGGCATAGTTGTTTCCATCAAATAATGGTGGAGTATGGGTAGAGGAACCTTGAGCTAGTTGGATATTGTTAGACATTCTAAATTGTAGGGTAGATGGTTAAATCTAATCCTACAACCTTACTCTGATACCAAATGTTAAATAAATACCCAACCTAGAAGGGAGGGGTTGAATAGTGTTGGGTTAGAAGTACGTTAAATTCGATTTCATTTTGATTTGATTCATAATGCAACCAAGTCAACATTCTACTAGATTACGATGCTTGATGAGTAATAATTAGCAAATAAGCACAATCAGACAAGCAATGCAAAGACCAAGGTGCGGCCAACCACCTACTCCACTACCTTGGCTCCACACCAAGGATTTCTAACCAAATCCTTTATAGACTTTGTGTTTTCCTTTGAATACAATCCAGGACTCGCTTCTCAACCCTTCGAAAATGCCTCAAATCTATTCACCTAGGCAAAACACACTTCTACAAAAAAAACCCTAAGGTGTTTACCTAGCACACCTACCAAGCTTACAATGAAAAATCAAGTTCAAATAACAAGTAAAATTACAATGAAAAGAGCTAAAGAGTAAACCACAACTAAGAGCTCCTTTCCAAGCCTTCAACGCCTCTAACTCCACAAGATATTGAGGTCGAATCGAAGCCAGAGTTGAGGGAAGATGAGCGCTGGAGAGAAATCGTCGATCAGAGAAGCAAGCGCGAGCAAATCAGGAAGGACACTCGTCGATGCTCGAGATTCATCGGGAAGTTTCAGTCTAGGTCTAGAGTGTCTAAATTATATGTATATTCTCTATTTGATGCATAATACGTCAAAAACTGAAACCTGGACCCCAAAAACTTGAAAACCAGAAAAATAACAAAACAACACAGAAATTTTATAAGTCTAGGGAGCTCCTTGGAGGGCTATATGATTTAGATATTTTCTTAATACCAAAATTGTAGAAATCAACAAGGATGCTCGTCGACGCTCGAGATTCATCGGGAAGTTTCAGTCTAGGTCTAGAGTGTCTAGATTATATGTATATCCTTTATTTGATGCATAATACCTCAAAAACCGAAACTTGAAAACCAGAAAAATCAAAAAATGACACAGAAATTTTATAAGTCTAGGGAACTCCTTGGAGGGCTATCTGATTTAGACATTTTCTTAACACCAAAATTCTCGGTAATTGTTCCTTAGGTAGAAACAAGTTAAAGACACATATTTAATGAGTTTTTGGAAGCATTTAACCTATCCATATTTGACCCATTAGATTTTAAATTTCTAGTTTTTGCAAATTAGTACTAGAACCCAAAATTTGGATTTTGATCCTTAAGAATATTGGTGAAATGGCCTACACTAGAGGGGAGGTGAATAGTCTGTTTACTAATCTTTTTACCTGATTCCGGTTTTATACATTTCTTAAACTACTTAGGCAATTCACAAGTTATGTAGCAAGCGGAAGCAAGATAAACAATTAGTAATTCAATACGCAAAGGAAACAATGCTAACACTTTGATTTATAGTGGTTCAGCCCCAATGCCTACTCCACTACCTAAGCAACCCACTTAGGATTTCTAAACTAAACTTTACTAGATTAAATGTTTCATTTACAACGATGATGTTTTCACCGGAGAGCCTCCACTCTCACACCAAAGGCACTTCCACACCCGAAAGTCTCCGCCTTCCTACCGAGAGCACTCTCCCACCTCAAACCTAAAGGACAAAATACTAATCCTAGTAAACTAAGTTTACACCGGTGGATTTAAACCTCAAACACCAAGGCTACCACCCAATTTCAAGACCTACACTCTACGTCTAACGCAAACTCAAATACAATGAAATAAACAATAAAATACAACAACTAATGGAGCAATAAATCAAACAATAAATACTTGGCTCCAAAAGAAACTCCCTAGTCCTCTTGATGCCTTAAGAAGATGAATCTTGAAGGTTCAAAGGCTATATCAAGGTTTTATCATAGAAACTAGGGTTTGCAAAGAGATGGCTCAAGAAAAGCTTTAGAGATGATCAAAGATGGCTCAATGGAAGCTTAGATGCATCAACAACACCTTAGAAATGAGTTTGGGATGAGTATTTATAACCCCCAACACTCAAGGCTCATCAGCAGGCATATTTTTGCCTGTTGCCAATGCCCGGTCGCTTGTCGGTCGATCCATCGATCGACCGACCGAAGGCATTCTGCCCATTTTGGGCATCGTTCAGTCAACCAGTCGGTTTACCGAATCTGGGCAGGGCTGATTTCTTGTGTATTTTTCTGCTCGTTTGTTCATTCCACTACTGGAATAATAGGCATCAGCAACGGCTGAAGCTGTTGCTGAGCCATTGCTGAAAACCATCAGCAACGGCTTGTAACGGCCCGGCCCGTTGCAACGGAGTCGTGGTAGAAACACGCGTTGCTGATAATTTATCAACGGATCAGCAACGGCCGCTCGGGCCATTGCTAATAATATTTTCAGCAACGGCTTTGCCACGGACGCAGGGCCGTTGTAGGTATGAACATCAGCAACGGCCCCGTCGGCCGTGGCAAGGCCGTTAGTGAAATCCGATTGCTAAGTCATTGCTGTAGGTCATCAGCAACGGCTTACGATACACTTTCAGTAACGGCTTTCCCATGGACGGCCGTGGCAAAGCCATTGCTGATGATGTAAACCTGCAACTAAAAAAATTTTAAATTTCAAATTTCCATTAATACATTGATACATTATCTGATACATAACTCACACACCCATACACATTCATTCACATACACATCACAGATACACCCAGATGTACATCAAAACAATTATACTTATATTTATAATTATCCACAATCATATTAAAACTATTCAAATTCAGAACTAGAGTATCAATATCCAAACAAAACAAGTTAATCAAGTATATATAGTATCCAAGTAACAAAGTCAATATCTAAACAAAACAATAAAATCTCACAACGACAATGGAGGATGGTCTGGATCATATGGCGGGGTCTGAAGTGCTTGGGTGTACACCGACGTGGACTGACTCGAGGACGATGGATCAGATGATGCCGAAGGGATGCCTACTCCGGTATGAGCTGAGATGTTGTGTAGCATAACAGGCATCTCTGTCATCATCTGACTCTGACGCTCCATCATCTCACTCTGACGCGCGACCGTCTCCTCCAGTGTCCTTATCCTGCTACTCTGATCATAACTAGACCTGGAGGTGGACGGTCGCTCACCAACGACCGGAGGGGTCAGTGCCCCAAGTGGCCCTAGCACGGCTCGCGCACGACCACTATCTACAAATCCATATACGCGGCCGTGGTCCCAACCACCTGCAGCCTCGACCCACGCTCCTGCGTCAAAGTCCTCGGGGGTGCCCCTGCGCTGCATCACCGTCTGAGTGTAGGTCTCCTACTCGAGTTTGATTTTTTGTTTCATATTTTTTATAAAACTTAAATTATAAATAAATAATGAATAATTTAAACAAATATACTTACCATAATGTATGCAGCGCGGTTGTCAATGTACTCCCCCGTCCTATGTACTCGATGGTGAGTCCACTCAAACACCGCCATCGGGGAGGGTCGTTGGACAGTCCCATCGTCCAATACCATCGTCTACATTTACAAAACAAATACATTAATTAGTACACAGAGTAACAAATAAAATATATAATTAAAAGTGAGGTATAATACTTACCATACGATTCGTGTGCACTGCAAATGAAATAGAGCCGCAATCCTAGAAACCTCCTGCCATCGATCTGCCGACCATGATGCCACGAGCTGGTCCCATATATCCGGAGTAATCCAATCGGGGCCATATCCCCGAGTCTCCATAATTTTTCATCCATTGACAAACATCTTTGATCTGTTGTTTATTTAAGAGATAATAGACTAAAAAATTACAAGATTTGCAAAAATTTTACGTTCTACCCACGATTTCAAATTTAGCCTGTAAATGCACAACATTTGCTTCTGTTTATGCCATCTATCAAATCATCACGCGCCGTCTCAACTTAGCTGACGTGGAGGTAAACGACGTTTGAGTAGCCTGACTGTATCATACGTGGCAGACGGCCCCACATTTTTTTTTCTCTCTCTCTCTTCTCTTCTTCCTTCCAACAGCTATCACTTTTTTTTTAATTTCTTCTTCTTCTTCTTCTTCTTCTTCTTCTTCTTCTTCTTCTTCTTCTTCTTCTTCTTCTTCTCCCCAATGGCTGAGCACCATCCTCCATAGCCATGGTCGCCGCCGGCACAGTGAACTTCTTCTTCTTCTCCACCTCCTTCTTCTCTTCTACCTCCTCCTCATCCTTCTCCTCCACCTCCTTCTTCTCCTCCGCCTCCTCCTCCCCATGTGGCTGAGCACCATCCTCCACAGCCATGGTCGCCGCCGGCACGGTGAACTTCTTCTTCTTCTCCACCTCCTTCTTCTCCTCCACCTCCTCCTCCCCATATGGCTGAGCACCTCGCCTCCTCCTTCTTCTTCTTCTCCTCCTTCTCCTCCACCTCCTTCTTCTCCTCCACCTCCTCCTCCCCATATGGCTGAGCACCATCCTCTATAGCCATGGTCGCCGCCGGCACGTGGCAAGGGAGGGAGCGGAGGGTGTGGGAGTACTAGTGGTGGTGGGAGGGGGAGGATGTTGACTTGTCGGAGGGGGAGGTGGTTCCGCTTGTAGATCTTTGGGATGGAGGAGGAGGTGGAGGAGCGGTGGGAGGGGGAGGATGTTGGCTTGTCGGAGGGGAGGTGGTTCTATTGCAAACCTTTGGGATGGAGGAGGAGGCGGCGGCGGCGGCGGCGGTAACTGGGAGAAAAAAGAGAAGAAAGAGAGAAAAAGATACTTTTTAATTTATTATTCGTGCCTAGATGTACGTGGCAGGCCACATATGACGTCGTCATGACACACAAGCACCGTTTACCTCCACGTCAGCTAAGTTGAGATGACATGTGACGATTTGGTAGATGGCATAAATGGAAGCAAAGGTTGTGCATTTACAGGCTAAATTTAAAATCGTGGGTAGAACGTAAAATTTTTGCAAACCTTGTGATTTTTTAGTCTATTATCCCTTTATTTAACACATACGGGGCCTTCGGCTTCAGATATCGTCCGTTGACCTCTTCTAATTCCAACTCCGGTCTCTTACAAAGTATTTTCAGATCATGTCGGGCTTTGACAATATCTTTAGTTTTTCCGAAAATATCCATCAAAGTGTTGAAAATATTATCAAACACATTTTTTTCAATGTGCATGACGTCCAAATTATGTCGAATCATTAATGAACTCCAATACAGCAATTCCCAAAAGATACTTTTTTTCACCCAGTTATCTGTTTGACCAAAGCCTAACACTCTTTCATTCCGACCAAACACTATCTTTGGAAGTGCTGAAACACGTGCTACCATTTGTTCACCAGACAACATCGGTGGTGACTCATCTCTTTTGACTTTGCCCTTAGTAAATTTATTACGATTCATTCGATACTAATGGTTAGCCAGTACGAATCGACGATGATAATCAAATAATGAGATTTTCTGTCCATTCTGAAGACTGAATGATTTAGAGTATTCCATACATTATGGATAAAAGAGTCGACCGTGAGTGCTCCAACCAGACAAAATGTCGTACGCCGGAAAAACATTGATTGTCCACAAGACCGTCGCCTTTATATTAAAGTTTTGCTTCTGATGACAATCATAAGTGGCAGCTCCCTCGGTCCACAAAGTTTTCAATTCATCTATCAAGGGTCTGAGAAATACGTCAATTTCTTTTCGCGGACCCTTAGTACCCGGAATAATTATCGAAAGATAAATAAATTAATCTTTCATACACATTGACGGTGGCAAATTATAAATTGTTAGCAGCACTGGCCAAACTGAATAAGGAGTTGCAGAATGACCAAACGGATTGAAATCATCTGTGCACAATCCCAATATGATATTTCTAGTATCCCTAGCAAATGAAGGATAACATGTATCCAAATGTTTCCATGCTTCATTGTCGGATGGATGAGTCATTACTTTATCATCACGACTTCTTGCATGCCAACTCATGTAGGCGGCCGTCTTTTCCGACATGAATAATTTTTGAAGCCTCGGTGTTAGTGGAAAATATCGAAGCACCTTAAACGGGATATTTTTCTGTCGGACCGATTTCTTCTCCTTGTAACGAGGATGTTGGCATACAAGGTGCTTATCCAATTGGACATTTTCTTTATAACATAAAATGTAGTTATTTTAACATGCGTGTATTTTTTTCGTACCCAAGCCCTAATTTTCTCATCAACTTTTTAGTCTTATAAAAAGTTGGCTCAAACTTGTTATCAGTAGGCAGCATTCCATTAATCAATCATGTAATTCGATCAAACGCAACCCCGCTGATATTATAATTGGCCTTGATGTTTAGGAGCTGCGTCATTGCCGAAAACCTAGTGTATTTAGGATAATTCTCATACAAAGGTTCATCGGCAGCTTTCAACATCTCGTAAAATTTTGCAGCTTCTTTATTCGGCAATTCAATCTCTACCGCAGTTTGTACCTCGGTCATATCAACACCTGAAGTATCTGGTGGCACTGACGTCTTAGTAACTGACCGATCGACATTATCATTCAGGTGGAATTGACCCCCAAGACTATCAAGTATCATAGTTCTATAGGGATTAGATGGACTGGATGAAGAAACACCAGCTGAGGAAGATTCACCATGTGTCTGAACGACAAAATTGCTTGACGTCCCGACTTCACGTGACTCCCCGTGACAAGTCCATAGAAAATATCTTGGTACAAATCCTTTGCTATATAGATGCAGAGTGATAGTTTCCCGATCCAAAAATCGTCCATTCAAGCAAATGCGACACGGACATCGGATTTTATCACTGACACTAACGAATTTCTTATTCAAATAGGCAAAATTTAGGAAGTACATTATGCGTAATCGAAACTCATTCGTTAAAGCTCCACGATCAAGACGTCTATACATCCAACTTCGATCGCCCGACATGTTCTGTCAAAAAGTTGACAATATCTTTAGCTAATGTCTTTAGGTGGGATGTGTTGGCCTAAAGTTTTCTACCTTGGTCTTAATCTCGACTTTGATGATAACAAACATGGAACTAATGTTTAATTGAGAAATCTTTCAGGTTCCAAGTTGGGTAGCGCACGACGTCCGCGATCGGAAAAATAGGAGAAATCGAAGAAATCGACAAGGTCGCTCGTCGTCGCTCGAGATTCTTCGGGAAGTTAGAAGTTTAGGTTTAGGGTATCTAGAATTTAATGTAATCCTCATGATGATGCATAAGAAATCCAAAAACTAATCCCGAACCCCAAAATATAAAAATCCGGAACCGCCGTGAAATACACTAAGCCTAGGGAGCTCCTTGGAGGGCTATATGTCCTAGACTTTTTCTTGACATAAAAAATGGCGGTAATTATTCCTTGGGTCAAAACTAGATAACGAGGTATTTTTAAGGATTTTTAGAAACCTTTAGCCTACCCATATTTGACCCAAAAGATTAGGAAATTTTCATTTTCAGAAAATTTGTACTAGACCCCAAGAATCGCGACTTGGCAGAAGCGTTTCAGTCGACCGAATAGCGGATCACTGATCTCGTGATTCATTTGGTCGGCCCATCGATCAGCTGAATAGTGCGCATAACTCACAGAAGGCGCAGCGGTCACGGGCGGTCGATCGGTCGGTCAATCGACGATCGATCGACAATCGACCGACATGCGATCGAACGGCGGAAACGACTAGTTTTCAGCCCGTTGTCTCATTGTTACCGTTACAGGGTTATAAATACCCAAACCCTGTCTTCCTTAAACAATTTTTGATCACTCTTAACCTTCATTGAGCCATCATTGATCAACTCTAAGCTTTCATTGAGCCATTTTTTAGAGAAATCCTAGTCTGAGCTTTTATTCTTAGAGTTTACCTTCAAGTTTGATTTGATTCATCATCAAGGCATCAAGAGGAGCTAGGATTCATTGTGTTGGAGCTAAGTATTTGTATTGTTGTATTTTTTACTCTATTACTTGTATATTTTCTTATTTCTTTCATTGTATTAAAACTTGTGTAAACCTAGGTTGCTAGGTTTGATTTGGTTGGTGGTTGCCTTGGTATTAAGGCTTAATTCCACCATTGTAAACGTAGTTTACTAGGATTAGTTCTAGTTGTCCCTTAGGTTGAGGTGAGAGAGTGCTCGTGGTAGGAAGGCTGGATACTTCCGGGTGTGGAAGTGCCTTCGGTTGGAGAACAAAGACTTTCTGGTGTAAAGTCCTCATTGTAAGGGAAACAAGATATAATCTAGTAAACTTAGTTTGGAAATCCTAAGCGGAGTGCTTAGGTAGTGGAGTAGGCATTGGAGCCGAGGCACTATAAATCAGTGTGTTAGCAATGATATTCTGTTTGTGCTTAATTGTCTTTGCTTCCACATCTAGTCGATAAATAGCGATTTACCTAAATAATTTAACAAACGATTAAAATCAAAATTAGGCAATAAGAATTAGTAAACACACTATTCACCATCCCTCTAGTGTGTCATTTCACCCAACAATTGGTATCAGAGCAGATCGTAGATTGAGATTTCACCATCTCCTCTACATCGTCTCTCGATCCGGAAAATGGCATTAGAGAGTGTAGCGTCTATACCACCTAGGTTTGATGCCTCGAACTTTGGTCTTTGGAAGTCTAGGATGTACACCTTTCTAAAGAGTTCAAGGTTTAGGTGTCTTTAACATGGTAAAATTCCAATATATTGAACCTAAGGAAAATATGAATGCATGGACCGAAGAACAAATCGATATGTTTGAATTAAATGCTAAAGCTACAAATTGTATATTTTTTTCTTTGGAAGATAATATCTTTGAAAAAATCATGCATTGTACTTTTGCATTCGATATTTGGGCTACCTTAAATATGCTTTATAATTATGCAAAAACCGAAGAGTTCAAAACATTTGATGAGGGGAGTGATGACAATTGTCATCCACCCAATACTAATATGGTTTTTGAAACCCATAGTGCCTCCAGTCATAGGAGCACTAAAAGTCGAAAAAGGAAGGTGATTTGCTATGTGTGCAAAGAAAAAGGGCATGTGAAGAAAAATTATCCTTCCATGAAGAACAAGGCAAAGAAGAGGTCAACCGCTTCCACAGCATCATCTTATTCAAATGAAACATCCTCTTGCCATGACTATGAAGTCACTTCAAAAGCTTGCCTCATGGATGCTAATGATGAGGTACACTATTCTTCCTCTAGTCATAATAACAAAAATGGTAGTATTAATTCATCTAGTTCTCATGATTTTCTTTATGATGAATTAATGGATGAATATAAAAGCATGTATGCCTTGCTTGTTATAAAAGATAAAGAGAACAAAAAATTGAAGAAATAAAACTTAAATCTTAGCTCTCAATTACATGATGTAAAATTAGAAAATGAGAAGCTAAAAATTAGTGTCTCCAATTCATGCCATGATACCTTAAGTGTTGACACTAAAGATTTAAAAACAAAAAATGACATCTTAAAGAATGAAAATAACATGTTGAAAACTCAATTGCATGTTATTTAAAAATCCATGAACGACTTAAAAAATAAGGTTGTTTTTCTAAATAAGAAAGTTAATAATCTATCTAATAATTCATCTTCTAAGAATTCTAGAAATACAAATGTTTCTTTCAAGAATGCTTATGCACATCATGCTTCTCATATCAAGCATTCAAACATCAAACCTCATGTTCAAAAGAAAATTCTTTCCTTCAAGAATGCTCATGTTCATCATAGTTCCCATATCAAGCATTCTAGCGATAAATCACATGTCCGTAGGGAAAATAAAAAGTTTCACGGACATTGCTATTGTTGTGGTACATATGGTCATGCAATCTATGATTGCGCATTTAAGAAGAATCCAAGTGTTGCTAAGACACTTTGGATACCGAGGCCAACTAACCCCCAAGGACCCAAAGCCATTTGGGTACCAAAAGTTTCATGCTCTCTTGTAGGGGGAGCTATCACACAAAGATAAAGAAAGATGGACTATTGAAGTTGACCTTGGATCCAAATAAGAAATCCCCAAGATATTGCAATTTCAAGCTATCATAATGTCATAGGTATGAAAATTGGCATCAAATTCTTTGGTATCATCTCCTATACTCACTTGCTTAAATTATAGTTGGAGTTTTGATACATGCTTAATGATAGTAGATTTTTCACTCTTGATAATTTTTATGAAATGATTTTTTATTTTGATTTCCCGGTCTCTTCGGAGACCTATGTAGCCTGTAATGGGCTCATGCGACCTTGCGGTTCTAAATCGTAGGCTCATTGTGGCCTTTCGGTTTTCAACCAATAGGAAGGGTTGGAGATCATATTTTCATATTTATTACATTTGTGATCTCTTAAAATTCGTTTCGGATTCATGATAACACATTTTGAAATGGATTTCAAACTATTTAGCAAAGTGGATTTTGAAAATGATACTTGATTCTTCTCCTTGCTATTTGATTTGGGTTGCTTGCTAGTAGCTTTAGTTTCATTAAATCTACTAATGAAGTCTACTTGCAAGTTTAGAATGTCAATGGAAGGCTATGCTATCATGAAGAAAATTGAAAAGTAAATGACAAGTTGGGCAAAATTCTATTGCAAGATGTATGAGTTCGTTTTTGCAAAATCTTAATATAATTCTTGAATATTCATACTTTAATGATGTCTCTATATATTTATGATTGATTTTGAATGATAAATATTTGAATTTTCATGAGTAGGAAAAATCATGATAACTAGGCAATTTCATGATATGGATATTTGACTAGTTTAAAAATTTTTATTAGAGACCTCATTTTGAGTAAACACCCAATGATCATGTTTAGATACACATATGATATAATTCTAGGTGTTTAAACTTGAAAATTCATGTGTAGATGAAAAATGTGATAACTAGATCACATTAGGGGACTTAAGCTTGAAAAGTTTGACCCAAGTCAACAAATCGACTTAGACACTTCATTTTAAGTCCAAACCTCATAAACATATTTAGGAATAGGTATGACATGTTTCCAAGCACTTAGAATGAAAAATTCATATGGATATGGATAAAATGACATAGAGGTCATTTCATGATAACCTCTTTTGAACCAAGTTGACCAAAGTCAACAAATTGACTTAGAGGTCTCATTTTCAATTCATATTTGAGGAACATGTTTAAATTTACTCATGTTAGGTATCCTTAGGTTTAAGTTTAAAAAACCATGAGTAAATGATAAGATTGACACTTAGCAAGTTTTATGATAACTTGCTTAGTTTTGAATGAAACCATGCTAGGTTGATATCTTGACTTGAGAACACAATTTTCATTTCAAACTTGACAAACACTCTATATATGACCATTATATGGTGTCATAAAAGTTTGAATGAAAACTCAACCTGTTTTGAAAAATTACTGAAAATTGCATAAATTCCATTGAAATTTCAATTTTAAACCAGTTTACTCAATGAATTTTAGAAAAATATAAAAAAATCATTTTTAACTGATTCTTGAAACTGCACATTTGCTGAAAAATCTAATTTCTTCACTAAAAATTTCAAAAAATTTCATCAAGAATCGGATTTATAGTGGAATTTTGAAGTTAGATTTTAAAAATGCAAAAGTATCACCCTCTTAAAATATCAATCTTTTCGATACTTTGATTTTTCGTCGAAAACTTCAAATGAAACTTTGTGCATGCTATTTTGATTTCATTTCTAATATCGTTCTATCTATTTTTTGAGTAAAATCATTTCTAAATATGATTTTGATAATTTGAGCGATATCTTAAAAAAAATAGCTTTTGGTTGAAATCGAGATCGATTGAAAAATGGACTTTGAAAGTTCATTTCGAGTTCAAACTTGACACATGCATTTCAAATGACCATTCAACGATATCTGAAAAGTTTGAATAAAAAATGATAACTTCGGAAAAACACCTAAAATTTACTAAAATGCCCCTAGATTTTCAAGAATTTTATGAATTTATAGGAAACTGAGTCTTGACGGATTCTTCAACCTGTAGATTCCTTGAAAAATCTAGTTTGTCCAGTTAAAGTTTCAAAAATTTTCATTAATAATATGATTTTATATGGATTTAAAAATTTAATTTTTGTAAACTTGAAGTATACTTTGACCTAAGTCAACAAAGTGACTTAGAAACCTCATTTTCAGCCCAAACTTGACTCATATACTTAGATTCAGTCATGTTTGATGTCTAGATGCCTAAGATAGAGAAAACATGAGTAGTTAGCAAAATTTCATACTTAGCAATTTTTATGTTTTCATGCTTATTTCGATTGAAATCGTGCTAAGTTGAAATTTTGATCAAATGACGTTAGATTCACCTCAAACTTGATATACATGCTTTAAATGACCATATCTTAGTATTTTGAAAGTTTGAATGAACTATGAAAATGTCACGAAAGATTAACTTATTCACGAAAATATCCAAACTTGAGTGCATGCATGATTCTAAGTAAAAGATTTCATTTATCATTTCACAATATCATGTATGACTTAGTCCCATATCAGATATTTGTTTTTTCATTCCTTTGGTTGAGATTTTCATGTTTCATGAAAAATATTTTTAGAGTCTCAACTTTGACTAGATTGACTTTTCTTACCCTTTTTGATTGATGTCAAAAGGGGGAGAAAAATATAGGTAAAGGGGAAGAAAATATAGGAAAACATAGGAAAACCATGCATATATATAGGGGGAGTTTCATTATGTAAATATGCATGTTGATAGACAGAGAATTCCCATGTTTGACATCCTCTATGCTTAAGTGTAGATATTATCTTAAGGATGTTTGTCATCATCAAAAAGGGAGAGATTGTTGGCCTAAGATTTTCTACCTTGGTCTTAATCTCGGTTTT
Organism: Canna indica; assembly: GCA_034359265.1. NCBI lineage: Eukaryota > Viridiplantae > Streptophyta > Magnoliopsida > Zingiberales > Cannaceae > Canna > Canna indica. Next base: position 52,948,330 of record CP136891.1, on the reverse strand, counting down.
GATGATAACAAACATGGAACTAATGTTTCATTGAGAAATCTTTCCGGTTCCAAGTCGGGTAGAGCACGACGTCCGCGATCGAAAAAATTGGAGAAATCGGAGAAATCGACAAGGTCACTCGTCGTCACTCGGGATTCTTCGGGAAGTTAGAAGTTTAGGTTTAGGGTGTCTAGAATTTAATGTAATCCTCATGATGATGCATAAGAAACCCAAAAACCAATCCCGAACCCCAAAATATGAAAATCCGGAACCGCCCTGAAATACACTAAGCCTAGGGAGCTCCTTGGAGGGCTATATGTCCTAGACCTTTTCTTGACATAAAAAATGGCGGTAAATATTCCTTGGGTCAAAACTAGATAACGATGTATTTTTAAGGATTTTTTGGAAGCCTTTAGCCTACCCATATTTGACCTGAAAGATTAGGAAATTTTCATTTTCGAAAAATTTGTACCAGACCCCAAAAATTAGATTTTGATTCTTAACGATTTTGATTTTTTGATATTTTTATTGAATCTAAATGGGGGGTAATCTTTATATAACATTTATATTTTAAAGTTAGTAAATGTTATATAAGTAGACTTAGCGAAGACGGAACCCAAACGAGTAGAAAAACCCTAGCAAAATAGCAGACTGCCATGTTCAGCCCAGGTTCGGTCGACCGATCGGTCGACTGACAGAAGCCAAAAATTGACATTAGGGTCTTCGGTCGATCAAATTGAGGATCGCAAGAATCGTGACTTGGCAGAAGCGCTTCGGTCGACCGGATTGCGGATCGCTGATCTCGTGATTCATTCGGTCGACCCGTTGGTTGGCCGAACAGTGCACATAACTCACAGAAGGCACAGCGGTCGTAGGCGATCGATCGGCATGCGACCGAACGGTGAAAATGGCTAGTTTTTCGTTCGTTGTCGCGTTGTTTCCGTTGCAAGATTATAAATACCCAAACCCAGTCTTCCTTAAACAATTTTTTATCACTCTTAACCTTCATTGAGCCATCATTGATCAACTCTAAGCTTTCATTGAGCCATTTTTTAGAGAAATCCTAGTCTGAGCTTTCATTCCTAGAGTTTGCCTTCAAGTTTGATTTGATTCATCATCAATGCATCAAGAGAAGCTAGGATTCATTGTGTTGGAGCTAAGTATTTGTATTGTTGTATTTTTTACTCTATTACTTGTATATTTTCTTATTTCTTTCATTGTATTAAAACTTGTGTAAACCTAGGTTGCTAGATTTGATTTGGTTGGTGGTTGCCTTGGTGTTAAGGCTTAATTCCACCGTTGTAAGCGTAGTTTACTAGGATTAGTTCTAGTTATCCCTTAGGTTGAGGTGAGAGAGTGCTCTTGGTAGGAAGGCGGGATACTTCCGGGTGTGGAAGTGCCTTCGGTTGGAGAGCGAAGACTTTCTGGTGTAAAGTCCTCATTGTAAGGGAAACAAGATATAATCTAGTAAACTTAGTTTGGAAATCCTAAGCGGAGTGCTTAGGTAGTGGAGTAGGCATTGGAGCCGAGGCACTATAAATCAGTGTGTTAGCAATGATATTCTGTTTGTGCTTAATTGTCTTTGCTTCCACATCTAGTCGATAAATAGCGATTTACCTAAATAATTTAACAAACGATTAAAATCGGAATTAGGCAATAAGAATTAGTAAACACACTATTCACCATCCCTCTAGTGTGTCATTTCACCCAACAGGATGGTCATATTCCATTCAGGATTCATGTTATTCATATTGCACTAAGTATTTCTTTTAACCACTAACTTCATTCTAAATTTTGGCAGCATCTCCCTACAGATCTCTGAATACGCTTATCATCTGGGCGCATATCGGAGAACAAGAGAGATGTTGCCAAAATTTAGAATGAGTTAATGGTTAAAAGAAAAAACTAAGTGCAATACAAATAACTATATTCCCAAATTATCCAATCATGGACAATTCAAGGGTTATACGTCGTATAAAAGATCATCTACTTCTTTAACACGAACATACAACCCCCGAACGGATCTAAGGTTTTGCTAAATCATATCCGACTCGTCGATGCGTACGTGAAACTTATCAACTCGTCGGAGGTATGATTATTTTCTAAATATTTCGAGTTAGTTTGATTCCATAGTGGATAATTCCAACATGAGTCCAAAGTGGACGATTTCGACACGAGTTTGAAGTGGACGATTCCGGCGCGAGTCCGAAATGGACGATTCCGACGCGAGTCCACTGAGGACGACTCCGAACTAATTAATATTAATCTAAACATTAATCTAAAACATCAAATTAATCTAGAACATAACATTAATATATACATTAATCTAAAACATAACATTAATCTAAATAGATTAATCTAAAAATTAATCTAAACCCCTAATAATTAATCTAAAAGTTAATCTAACAATTAATCTATAAATTAAACAATTAATCTAAAAAATATTATTTTAACCAATTTCTGGCACCGAAGTCCACCGGACTCCGATTGGTCCGTTAGAAAGTCGTTGCTGATAAGTAACATCATCAGCAATGGCTCACTTGCCCGTTTGAACGCCGTTGCTAATAAGTATTTTATTTTCGCGCCACGGGCGCGCGATCGGCTCAAGAGTGACGGATGTCGTAGCCGTAACTAAGCCATTGCTGATGTGATTATATATCTGCAACGGCTCAAGCGTCCGTAACAAGGCTGTTGTAGATACAGCACATCTGCAACGGCTTGAGCGGCCGTTGTTGATAGCCGTTGTAGAAGCACCTATTTCTAGTAGTGTTCTTGGTTTCGTCTTCGCTAAGTCTACTTATATAACATTTCTTAACTTTAAGCTAGTAACTTTAAAACATAAATGTTATATAAGGATTATCCCCAATTTGGATTCAATAAAAATATCTAAAAAATTCAATATCATTAATAATCAAAATCTAACTTTTGGGGTCTAGTACAAATTTCCAAAAATCAGAAATTTTATAATCTCTCGGATCAAATATGGGTAGGCTAAAGGCTTCCAAAAAATCCATTAAAATATCTCATTATCTAATTTTTACCTAAGGAACAATTACCGGCATTTTTTATTCCAAGAAAATGTTTAGGTTATATAGCCCTCCAAGGAGTTCCCTAAGCTTAGTGAATTTCAGGGTCTTTTCTAATTTTTTGGGTTTTCCAGTGGTTCAGGTTTGGTTTTTGGGTTCCTTTGCAACATCATAAGGATTTACAACACATTCTAGACACCCTAAACCTAAACTCTATCTTCCCGACAAAATCCGAGCGACGACGAGCATCCTTGCCGTTTTCTCTGATTTCTCTTATTTTTCTGATCAAGGACGTTGAGTGCTAAGTGATATGCAACCTAAAAATAATTCTCCATGAAACATTAGTTCCATGTTTGTTATCATCAAAACCGAGATAAAGACCAAGGTAGAAAACCTTAGGCCAACAAAGGATTTTAATTTTTTTGATATTTTTATAGAATCCAAATGGGGGTACTTCCTTATTTAACATTTATGTTTTAAAGTTAATGAAGAATAAATAGAGACATTAACTTAAAATTAAGAAATGAAAAAGGCTTGTAAAATTAAGAATAAAATTTCTGGTTCGATCTACTGTTCAGTCGGCCGACTTGTGACCGACAAGTGACCAATCTAGGTCTAAAACTCACTGTAGGGATTCGATCAATATCTGGCTGAAGGTTCGGTCGACGTCCGACCGAAGGTTTAGTCGAAGTCCGGCCGAAGGTTCGATCGAACGAACCTTAAACTGATGTCTCGATCGGTGGAACCTCAACGGCTATTTTTTGAGCCGTTGGGTGATGTTTCGTTTGAGTATTTCCTTGGCATCTCTATACAAACACCATCCCAGCCTTTCTTATGCTCCTTAACGATTATTGAGCCATAATATGTAATACTAAAGCTTTGATTAAGCCATTGTCTTCTCAAAACCCTAGTTTCATCATCTATCCTTGATTGAGCCTTTAGTCTGTTGGCTTAAGGTTTTCAACCTTGGTCTTAATCTCGGTTTTGATGATAACGAACATGGAACAATGTTTCATTGAGAAATACTTTCAGGTTCCATATCGGTTAGCGCACGACGTCCCTGATCGAAAAAATCGAAGAAATCAGAGAAATCGGCAAGGACACTCGTCGATGCTCGAGATTCTTCGGGAAGATAGAGTTTAGGTTTAGGGTGTCTAGATAAATTATAAATCCTCATAATGATGCTAAGAAAGCCAAAAACCAATCTCGAACTCCAAAACATGAAAACTCGAAAACCGCCTTGAAATTCACTAAGCCTAGGGAGCTCCTTGGAGGGCTATATGACCTAAACATTTTCTTGACACAAAAAAAGGCGGTAATTGTTCCTTGGGTAAAAATTGTTGGTTTAAGGTTTTCAACCTTGGTCTTAATCTCGGTTTTGATGATATCAAACATGGAACTAATATCATTGGGAAACCTTTCAGGTTCCATATCGGTTAGCATTCGATGTCCTCGAACCAATAAATCGGAAGAAATCAGAAAATCGGAAGGACATTGATCATCGCGCTCAGGTTCGTCGTGGAAAATCTCGAAGTTTGACGTATGCACCAAAGACGTATTGGACAAGTCCAAAGATCACATGGAAAGCTCTCCAAGTGGATGCTCGTTGAAAGTTGGAACCCGGAAATGAAGCGCGAAAGAAGAAGGCTGAAGAAATCAAATTCAGCCTAGGTTCGGTCGACCGAGCGGTCAACTGAATGTAGTTAGAAAAATGGCAGTAGCCTTGTCGATCGACTGGATGATCGACCGAATATCACGAAAAAATGGCAGTAGCCAATCGGTCGACCCATCGGTCGACCGAAGATAGGGAAGAAATTGCATAAAGGCTACGTCGGTCGATTGGGCGATCGACCGACCGTAGGAAAAAAGTGGTAGTAGCTACTTCGGTCGATCGGGCGGTCGATCGACTGAGGCCAAAAATTGGCAGTAGCTTCGCTGGTCGACCGGATTACGGGAATGCAACAATTGCGTCGAGTGGCCGACCCGTCCGTCGACCGCACAGAGACATCGGGGCAGTGGTCGCTTGAGCGATCGATCGATCGGTCGACCGACCAATCGACCGAGCAGCTGTAACGGATAGTTTTCTACCCGTTGAGTTGTCGTTTCTTTGAGAGGGTATAAATATATCTCATCTAACTCATTTAACGCTCTCCTATCATTCTTATAGATTTAATTGAGCACTCAACGGAGATTTTTAAGCCTTTTAAAAGATTAATTGCTTGCGCTCGGTTCTTCCGCCAACAACTTCTTCAAGCGCACACTCTGCCTCAACTGGGAATTGATTCGAGCTCTACGACTCGGTGAGTTGGAGGTTCCAAGGCTTGGAAAAAGAGCATTAATTCTTCGTTTTATTCTAAGCTCTTTTCATTGTAATTTTAACTGTTATTTGAACATGTTTTTTCTTGGAGTTGAGTTTGAGTAAGACCTAGGTTGTTAGGTCTTGTGTGGAAGTGGTTACCTTATTGTGAAGGTGTAAAGCCACTTGTGTAAATTTAGTTTTACTAGGATTAGTTGAGGTATCCCTTAGGGTTGAGGTGGACGAGTGCTCTTGATAAGAAGGCAGAGACTTTCGGGTGTGGAAGTGCCTTAGGTTAAGAGTGCGACTCTTCGAGTCAAAGTCTTCATTGTAAGGGAAACAAGAATTAATCTAGTAAACCTAGTTTGGAAATCCTAAGCGGGGTGCTTAGGTAGTGGAGTATGCATTGGGGCCAAACCACTATAAATTTGTGTGTTTGCATTGATACTCTATTTTGTGCTTAATTGTTTATCTTGCTTCCGCATCCAATCGTAAAATTGTAATTTGCCTAAGTGATATAAGTAAACGATTAAAATTGAATTTAGGCTAATTAGTTAACACACTATTCACCCCCCCCCCCTCTAGTGTTGTTGTTTCTCCAACAAAAACTATATAACGAGGTATTTTTGAGGAATTTTTGGAAGCCTTTAGCCTACCCAAATTTGACTCGGGAGATTAGAAAATTTCCGTTTTTTGGAAATTTGTACTAGACCCCAAAAACTATATTTTGATTCTTAAGGATTTTGATTTTTTAGATATTTTTATTGAATCTAAATGGGGGGTAATCCTTATATAACATTTATGTTTTAAAGATATTAAATGTTATATAAGTAGACTTAGCGAAGACGGAACTAGAAAACAAACAAAAAAGCAAAATCCGAGCCAAACCAAGTAGTCTACCCAGTTTTGGTCGACCAAATGATGCCAAAAATTGGCATTAAACAAGTCGATCGACCGAAGTTTGCCAGAAAACGACAGTATGCCTTCGGTCATTCGGTCGCTCGATCAACGATCGACTGGACGACGGAAATGGCTAGTTTTCCGCCCGTTGAGTTGCCTGTTTCATGTCATCTCCTCAAGGCTTATAAATAGAAACCTTAGCAAGCCTTCCACCCTTAATCCAACATACTTTGAGCCATATTTGGATGATCCTTAAGCTTAATTGAGCCACCATTCTTGAAAAGTCTAGTTTAATCTCTCAACTCCTTGACATAGCCTTCAAGCTTCATCGATTCATCAATTTGATGCATTAAGAGGACTAAAGAGTATCTTTTGGAGCTAAGTATTTGTTGTTTGATTTATTATTCCATTAGTTGTTGTATTTTGGTGTTTATTTCATTGTATTAAAGCTTGTGTAAACCTAGATTGCTAGGTTTGATTGAGTTGGTGGTTGCCTTGGTGTTAACGCTTAAATCCATCATTGTAAACTTAGTTTACTAGGATTAGTTGAGTTGTCCCTTAGGTTGAGGTGGGAGAGTGCTCTCGGTAGGAAGGCGGGATACTTCCGTGTGTGGAAGTGCATGCCTTCGGTTTGAGAGCGGAGACTTTCCGGTGTAAAGTCCTCTTTGTAAGGGAAACGATATAATCTAGTAAACTTAGTTTGGAAATCCTAAGCGGGGTGCTTAGGTAGTGGAGTAAGCATTGGGCCAAACCACTATAAATAATTGTGTTAGCATTGTTCTCTTTGTGTATCACATTATTTATCTTCATTACTCACTTCCGCATTTAGTTGTTGAATTGTAAATTGCCTAAATAGTTTAAGAAAAGTTTAAAACCGGAATTAGGCGATAAGATTAGTTAACATACTATTCACCCCCCCTCTAGTGTAGTCATTTCACCAACAATTGGTATCAGAGCGGGTCGTAGATTGAGATTTTACCATCTCTCCTACACTTTGTTTCGATCCAAATTGAAATGGCACTAGACTCGGTTGTTTCCACACCTCCTAGGTTTGATGAATTGAACTTTGGTCTTTGGAAGTCTAGAATGTACACCTACTTAAAGACTAGAGGTTTTGGTGTTTATAACATGATTAAATTAGAATACATTGAACCTAAGGTTGACATGCATGGTTGGAGTGAACATGACAAGAAAATGTTTCAATCTAATGGAGATGCTATGTATTCCATATTTTGTACCTTACCTAATAGCATCCTTGAAAAAGTCATGCATTGTACTTCGGCTTTTGATTTATGGGCATGTTTAAACATCTTTTATGATTATGCCAAAATCGAGGAGTTAACTACTTTTCATGAAGGTGGTGATGACAATGGTCATCCCTCCAATACTAACTTGATTTTTGAGGCCCATAGTGTTTCTAGTCAAAAAGATATTTCAAAGAGCCGAAAGAGAAAAGTCATTTGTCATTTGTGCAAGGAGAAGGGGCATATCAAGAAGAATTGCCCATTATTAAAAAACAAAACAGGGAAGAGGTCAAATGCTTCTACATCATCCTCTGATTCCCTCGAAGCATCCTCTCATCATGACAATAGGGCTACTTCTCAATTGTGCCTCATGGGATTAAAAAATAAGGTAAACCCTTCCACCTCTTGTCATAATAAAATTTTTATTGATAATGATAGTCATAGCTCTTCTAGTTCATTTAACATGTCATGTGAGGAACTAGTTGAGGAATGTCAAAAAATATATGCCTTGCTTGTGAAAAATAACAAGGAAAATAGAAAACTAAAGAAAGAAAATTTAAGGCTTAGTTCTCATGTGCATGAACTAGAAAATGAAAAATTGAATAAAAGTACACTTGTTTCTTGCCATGATGATTTTAAGCTCAAAATTGAGAATTTAAAAAGTGAGGTAAAAGACTTGAAAATTGAAAAGGAAGGTTTAAAATTAAAAATGAAACTTAGGAGTAATGATTTGAAAAATGATTTCAAACTTGAGAATGAAAAATTGAAAGTTGAGAATTGCATGTTAAAATCTCAACTACATGCATTGCATAAATATATGAATGAGTTGAAGAATGAGATGTTGGTTTTGAGTAGGAAAGTTAATGCTTCCTCTTTTAAGAATTCTAGAAATCAAAATGTCTCATTTAGGAAACCTCAAAACAAGAATGTTTCATTTAAGAATGCTCATGCTCATCATAGTTTACATGTTTAAGTATTCTAACTTTAAACCTCATGTTCACAAAGAGGACAAAAAGAAAGAATTTCATAGATATTATTTTTGTTATGGCATATATTGGCATGCGATCTACGATTGTGCTTTTAAAGTGAATCCTAGTGTTGTTAAGACACTTTGGGTACCTAAGCCCATTGACCCCCAAGGACCCAAAGCCATTTGGGTACCAAATGTCTCTTGTTCTTTTGTAGGGGGATATACCACACAAGGGTGAAAGATTGATGATCTGTTGAAGTTGACCAAAGAGTTGAATGAAGCATCCTTATATGGTTGCAACTTCAAGCTTTCACCTAGATGCCTTAGATAAAATTGTCATCAAACATTTTGGTATCATCTTCTATCTAACTTTAATCCATTTTAGTTGAAGTTTATGATATTATGCATAATTCAGTTGAGTTTTGTCCACTCTCAATATAACTTCAAAAATATTTTTGATTTTTGATTTCCAATCTCTTCGGAGACCTATGTAGCCTATAATGGGCTAATGCGACCTTGCGATTCTAAATCATAGGCTCATTGTGGCCTTTCGGTTTTCAACCAATAGGAAGAGTTGGAGATCTATCTTTCAAATATTTCATATTTTGACATCACTCGATTCGTTTCGAATTCACGATAATTTAAATTGAAATGGATTTCAAACTATTTAGCAAAGTAAATTTTGAAATCGATACTTGATTCCCTCTTGCTATCTAGTACGATAACTTGTTAGTAGTCACATTTCCATTATGCTACTAATGAATATTGCTTGCAAGTTATCAAAAATGTGATGGAAGGCTAGTAGATTGAATTTGGAAAGAAAATGAAAAGTTTGGGGAATTTTCCAAGAATGAGGTATGAGTTCGCTTTTGCAAAAATCTTAATATAATACTTGAATATTCATGCTTTAATGATGTCTCTATATACTCATGATTGATTTTGCATGATAAATGTTTGAATTTTCATGAGTCGAAAAAATTATGATAACTAGGCAATTTCATGATATTGATATTGAATGAAATTGGACTATATTGAAATTTCTTATTAGAGACCTCATTTTGAGCAAACACACAATAAACATGTTTAGATACACAAATGATATGATTCTAGGTGTTTAAACTTGAAAATTCATGTGTAGATGAACAATGTAATAACTAGATCACTTTAGGAGACTTAAGCTTGGAAAAATTTGACCCAAGTCAACAAATCGACTTGGACACTTTATTTTAAGTCCAAACTTCATAAACATGCTTAGGAATAAGTATGACATGTTTCCATACACTTAGAATGAAAAATTCATATGAATATGGATAAAATGACGTAGAGGTCATTTCATGATAACCTCTTTTGAACCAAGTTGACCCAAGTCAACAAATTGACTTAGAGGTCTCATTTTTAATTCATATTTGAGGAACATGTTTAGAATTACTCATGTTAGGTGTCCATAAGTTTAAATTTGAAAAACCATGAGTAAATGATAAGATTGACACTTAGCAAATTTCATGATAAATAGTTTAGTTTTGAATGAAATCATGCTAGGTTGATATCTTGACTTAAGGACTTATTTTTTCATTCCAAACTTGACATACATTCTTTACATGACTATTATGTGGTGTCATAAAAGTTTGAATGAAAATTGAGCACTTTTTGAAAATAACTAAAAATTACGGAAATGTCATTGAAAATTGAGCATTTTCAGTTATTTCTAGACATATGAAGAAAAATCATTTTTAGATGATTCTTGAAACTGCACTTTCACTGAAAAATCTAGTTTGTTGTGTAAAATTTTAAAAAATTACATCAAGAATTTGATTTATAATGAAATTTTGAAGTTGGATTTTGGAAACACAAAATATCACTTTCTTGAAATACTCATTTTTCCGATACTTTGATTTTTCTTCAAAAACTTCAAATGAAAACTCATGTATACCATTTTGATTCCATTTCTAATATCATTCACACCATTGCTTGAGTAAAATCATTTCTAGTAAAATCATATCTTTGATTTTGATAACTTGAATGGTAGCTAGAAATATTCATTTTTTCATTGAAATCAATAAAGGATAAAAAATAAACTTAGACAATTTATTTTGAGCTCAAACTTGACACACACATCTTAAATGATCATTCAGCGATATCTGGAAAGTTCGAAGCAAAATTTACAACTTTTGAAAAGTGCTTGAAATTTACGAAAATGCCCCTAGACTTTCAGGAATTTTATGAATTTATATGAAACTGATTTTTGACTTATTCTTGAACCTGTAGATTCCTTGAAAAATCTAATTTGTCTAGTTAAAGTTTCAAAAAAAATTGTCAAGAATATGATTTTATATGAATTTAAAAGTTTGATTTTTGTAAACTTGAAGTATACTTTGACCTAAGTCAACAAAGTGACTTAGAAACCTCATTTTCAGCCCAAACTTGACTCATACACTTTGATTCACTCATGTTAGATGTTTGTGCCTAAGTTTGAGAAAATATGAGTAGATAGCAAAATTTGATACTTAGCCATTTTTATGTTTTCATGCTTATTTCGAATAAAACCGTGCTAAGTTGAAATTTTGATCAAATGACATTAGTTTCACCCGGGAGAGTAGAAAATTTTCTTCTACTCATACTTGACTCGGGAGAGTAGAAAATTTTTATTTTTCAAAAATTTGTACTAGACCCCAAAAACTAGATTTTGATTCTTAAGGATTTTAATTTTTTAGATATTTTTATTGAATCTAAATGGGGGGTAATTCTTATATAACATTTATATTTTAAATATTATATAATGAGACTTAGCGAAGACGGAACTAGAAAACAAACAAACAAGAAAAATCCGAGCCAAACCAAACAATCTACCCAGTTTCGATGGACCGAATGATGCCAAAAATTGGCAGTAAGCAAGTCGGTCGACCAAATTTTGCCAGAAAATGGCAGTATGCCTTCAGTAGCTCGGTCGATCGACCGACGATCGACCGGACCTGCAGTCGAATGACGGAAACGGCTAGTTTTTCGCCCGTTGAGTTGTCTATTTCATGCCATCTCCTCAAGGATTATAAATAGAAGCCTTAGCAAGCCTTCCACCCTTAATCCAACATACTTTGAGCCATATTTTGATGATCCTTGAGCTTAATTGAGCCACCATTCTTGAAAACTCTAGTTTGATCTCTCATCTCCTTGACATACCCTTCAAGCTTCATCAATTCATCAATTTGAGGCGTCAAGAGGACTAGAGAGTTTCTTTTGGAGTTAAGTATTTGTTGTTTGATTTATTGCACCATTACTTATTGTATTTTGGTGTTTATTTCATTGTATTAAAGCTTGTGTAAACCTAAATTGCTAGGTTTGATTGAGTTGGTGGTTGCCTTGATGTTAACGCTTAAATCCATCATTGTAAACTTAGTTTACTAGGATTAGTTGAGTTGTCCCTTAGGTTGAGGTGGGAGAGTGCTCTCGGTAGGAAGGCGGGATACTTCCGGGTGTGGAAGTGCCTTCGGTTTGGAAGCGGAGACTTTCCTGTGTAAAGTCATCTTTGTAAGGGAAACAATATAATCTAGTAAACTTAGTTTGGAAATCCTAAGCGGGGTGCTTAGGTAGTGGAGTAGGCATTGGGGCCGAACCACTATAAATAATTGTGTTAGCATTGTTCTCTTTGTGTATCGCATTATTTATCTTCATTACTCGCTTCCACATTTAGTTGTTGAATTGTAAATTGCCTAAGTAGTTTAAGAAAAGTTTAAAACCGGAATTAGGCGATAAGATTAGTTAACACACTATTCACCCCCCTCTAGTGTGGCCATTTCCTTAACATAGTCTTCATTGATTCATTAACTTGAGGCATCAAGAGGACTAGGGATTCGATTTTGGAGCTAAGTATACTTTGTTTAGTATTTTGCTCCATTTACTTGTGTATTTTCTTATTTATTTTATTATACCTCAAAGTGTGTAAACATAGGGTGCTAGTTTTGTTGAGTGTGGTGGTAGTCTTGCACTACTAGAAAAATGGTCATCAGCAACGGCTGATGCCGTTGCTGAGCCGTTGCTGACGAGCATCAGCAACGGCTGAGCCGTTGCAATAGCGCCGTGAGAGAAAGTCGCGTTGCTGATGACTTAGCAACGGTTCAGCAACGGCCGCTCGGGCCGTCGCTCAAAACATTATCAGCAACGGCCGCTGGGCCGTCGCTAAAAATATTATCAGCAACGGTTTTGCCACAGACCCGGAGCCGTTGCTGATACCATTAATAGCAACGGCCGCTGAGTCCGTAGCAACACCGTTAGTAAAACTCCGTCGCTAAGCCGTTGCTGTAGGTCATCAGCAACGGCTTTCGATACACTTTTAGCAACGGCTTTCCCACGGACGCCCGTGGGAAAGCCGTTGCTGATGACCTATACCTGCAACCAGAAAATTTGAAAATTTCAAATTTCCATTGATACATTGATACATTTATCTGATACATAACTCACACACCCATACCCTCATACACACATTCATTCACACATCACAAACATCTCATACACATTCATTCACACATCACAAACACACCAAGATATACATCAAAACAATTATATTTATATTCATAATTATCCACGATAGTATAAACACAATTCAAATGTAAAATTGAAGTATCAACATCTCAATAACATAGTCAATATAAATTAAACAAGTTCAATATCTGAGTAACAAAGTCAATATAAACAAAATCTCACGATGACGATGGAGGATGGTCTGGATCATATGGCGGGGTCTGGAGTGCTTGAGTGTACACCGGCGTGGACTGACTCGAGGATGATGGATTAGATGATGCCGAAGAGATGCCTGCTTCGGGATGACCCGACAAGTTGCGTAGCATAGCTTCTATATTCGCCATCGTCTGACTCTGGCGCTCCATCAACTCAGTCTGACGCGCGACCGTCTCCTCTAATGTCCTTATCCTATTACTACGATCATAACTGGATCTGGAGGTGGACGGCCGCTCACCAGCGACCGGAGGGGTCGGTGCCCCAAGTGGCCCTAGTACGGCTCGCGCATGACCACTATCTGCGAAGCCATATACGCGGCCATGATCCCAGCCACCTGCGGCCTCGACCCACGATGCTACGTCAAAGTCCTCGGGGGTACCCCCGCGCTGCACCACCCTCCGGCTGTACGTCTCCTACTCGAGTTTGATTTTTTGTTTAATATTTATCATAAAACTTAAATTATAAATATATAATGAATAATTTAAACAAATATATAATTACCACAATGTATGCAGCGCGGATGTCGATGTACTCCCCCGTCCCATGTGCTCGACGGTGAGTCCGCTCAAACACCGCCATCGGGGAGGGTCGCTGGACAGTCTCGTCATCCGACACCGTCGTCTACATTTACAAAACAAATACATTAATTAGTACACATAATAACAAATAAAATATATAATTAAACGATATACTTACCATACGGTTTGCGTGCACTGCAAATGCAACAGAGCCGCCGGTGTGACGCGCTGCTCCCCCCGACATGCGATTTCTAGCCGCATTCTGAGAAACCTCCTGCCATCGATCCGTCGACCATATCCCCACGAGCTGGTCCCATATATCCGGAGTAATCCAACTGGGGCCGTATCCCCGAGTCTCCGCGATGTTAGTGGTCCCAGCTCGGGCCATCGCTCGGGACCGAGCCTGCCCCAGCTGCCCGTTGTACCTTGCCCGGGAAATAGACTCCCAGGCAACGTAAATGAAGGACCTCTGGTCCTCGGCCCATGTATAGCGAGCCTGCAAAATAATAATATCAGTACCAATTCTTAATATATCATCATGCATGTAAAAAAAAAATAATACGTGCCTCAAACTCGCGCCATAACATGTCGACGTGCTCGCTAGGCACGTGAGACCACGTAGGCCATGCCCCGTGCATGTATCGTCGAATAGTAGAAGAAATGCTCCTCGGTACTTCTTCTTGCTCGAACCTGCACAACAAAAATAAATTTTAATATTATATTATGATATAATGAATTTGTAATGATTCATAATTCATGATATATTACCGCTCCCCAATCACGCTGATCAATCTACGTGACTCTGTGGCTGGTGGAGGCTGCCACCTATTCGGCCCGCGTGGCCGCCTGCGTCTGGATGTACTAGCCTCGGCAGTATCATCCTCATGAGGATCAGCAACAGGAGGATCAGCAGCATGAGTAAGTGCTAGAGTCTCACCGATCGGAGACTCCGAAGCTCTCCTGCGTCGATAACCACGACCAGACATATCTGTCGAACAGACATATAATCAGATTATTGTATAAATAGTAGAGATATATTTAATAAAATATATATACTTTACAATTATTCCTCATCATCTAAATAATAGTCTTCGAATTCTTCTTCTTCTTCCTCTTCTTCCTCTTCGTCATCTTCTTCATCTCCAGCTTCCTCAATTTCATGATCGTCATCATCAGCATATTCAACTTCTAATTGAATTGACGTTGTGTCTGCATCCTCGAGTATTGGAATAATACGATCCACAGCAGGAAGATCATCTTCTTGATAGAAACCAGGAGGATCATTTTCTCCTACTATCGGATCAATTTTTCCTCTACCTTTTGTCTTACAGACTACACGCCTGTAACGAGGATTTCTTCTCCTTGTAACGAGGGTGTTGACATACAGGGCATTTATCCAACTGCACATTTTCTTTATAATATAAAATGCAATTATTTTGGCACGCGTGTATTTTTTCGTACCCAGGCCCCAATTTTCTCATTAGCTTTTTAGTCTTATAAAAAGTAGGCTCAAACTTGTTATCAGTAGGCAGCATTCCATTAATCAATCCAGCAATCCGATCATACGCAACTCCGCTGATATTACAATCGGCCTTGATGTTTAAGAGCTGTGTCATTGCTGAAAACCTAGTGTATTTAGGACAATTCTCATACAAAGGTTCATCGGCAGCTTTCAACATCTCGTAAAATTCTGCAGCTTCTTTATTCGGTAATTCAATCTCTACCGCAGCCCCTACTTCTGTGATATCAACCGCTGTAGTATCTGGTGGGACTGATGTCTGAAGAACTGGCCGATCAACATTATCATTCAGGTGGAATTGACCCCCAAGACTATCAAGTATCATAGTTCTATAGGGATTACATTGACTGGATGAAGAAGCACCAGCAGAGGAAGATTCACCATATGTCTGAACGACAGGATTGCTCGACGTCCCGACTTCGCGTGACTCCCCGTGACAAGTCCATAGAAAATATCTTGGTGTAAATCCTTTGGTATATAGATGCAGAGTGACAGTCTCCCGATCCAAAAATCGTCCATTCGAACAAATGCGGCACGAACATCGGATTTGATCACCCATGCTAACGAAATTCCGATTCGAATAGGCGAAATTTAGGAAGTACGTTACGCCTAATCGAAACTCATTCGTTAAAGCTCCACGATCAAAACGTCGGTACATCCAACTTCGATCAGCCGACATGATTCTGTCAATCAATGACAATTTCTTTGGTTAATGTCTTTAGGTGAGATTGTCCTATTCCATTCGGGATTTATGTTATTCGTACTGCACTTACGTTTTTATTTTAACTGTTAACTAATTATTCTAAATTTCGACAGCATCTCCCTACAGTTCTCCGAATACGCATATCATCTGGGCGCGTATCGGAGAACAAGGGAGATGTTGTCGAATTTTAGAATAATTAGTTAACAGTTAAAATAAAAACGTAAGTGCAGTACAAATAACTATATTCCCAAATTGTCCAATCAGGGACAATTCAAGAATTGTACGTCGTATAAAAGATCATCTACTTCTTTTACACGAACATACAATCCCCGAACGGATCTAAGGTTTTGCTAAATCATATCTGATTCGTCGATGCGTACGTGAAACATATCAACTCGTCGGATGGATGATTATTTTCTAAATGTTTCGAGACAGTTCGAGTCCATATTGGACGATTTCGGCGCGCGTCCGAAGTGGACGATTCCGGCGCGAGTCCGAAGTGGACGATTCTGGCGCGAGTCCGAAGTGGACGATTCCGGCGCGAGTCCGAATTGGACGATTCTTGCGCACGTCCGAAGTGGACGATTCCGGCGCGAGTCCGAAGTGGACGATTCCGGCGCGCGTCCGAAGTGGACGATTCCGGCGCGAGTCCGAATTGGACGATTCCGGCGCGAGTCCGAATTGGACGATTCCGGCGCGCGTCCGAAGTGGACGATTCCGGCGCGCGTCCGAAATTAATCTAAACCCTAATAATTAATCTAACAAATTAAACAATTAATCTAAACATTTAATTAACATTTATAAAATAATTAATTAACAATTTCAAAACAATAAATATATATATATATATATATTCCGGCGCCGGAGTCCACCCTCCGGCGCCGGCGTACAGTGGCCGGACACACTGTCCGGCCACTGTAGAAGGTTCGGCGGCGGCCATAGGCCGACCGCCGCCGGCCGAAACCCTAGAAATAGGGTTTCGGTCGGATTTTAGCATCTCCGGCCGAAACTGTATAGGCCGGCCGATCAACATACCGGCAGCGGCGCGGCGGCGAGAGGCGTCGGCGTCGGCAACAGCGGCAGCGGCGGCGAGAGGAGTCGGCAGGAGCGGCGGCGGCAGAAGCGGGAGGAAGAAGGGTCGGGCGCGAGAGCGTGCCCTATATAAACTTATCAGCAACGGCTCACTCGCCCGTTAGAACGCCGTTGCTGATAAGTTATCATCAGCAACGGCTCACTTATCCGTTAGTAAGCCGTTGCTGAAGATTAAATAATTAGCAACGGCTCGCCTTTCCGTCAGAAAGCCGTTGCTGATAATTAAAATAATCCGCAACGGCTCGGTTGTCCGTTAGAACGCCGTTGCAGATACAGATATCTGCAACGGCTCGAGCGGCCGTAAGAACGCCGTTGCAAATAGCAACGGCTTGAGCGGCCGTTGCTGATAGCCGTTGCTGAAGACCAAGTTTGTAGTAGTGTTGGTTGTAAGGCATAAGTCCACCCTTGTAATCTAGGATTAGTGTGTCTTTTGGAGAGAGTGAGGTGGGAGAGTATTCTTGGTAGGAAGGCGGAGACTTCCGGGAATGGAAGTGCCTTCGGTGTGAGAGAGAAGACTTTTCGGATAAAATTCCTCATTGTAAGGAACTCTTAATCTAGTGGATTGCAAGTGAAATCCTAAGTAGGGTGATTGAGTAGTGGAGTAGATATTTGGGCTGGATCACTATAAATCCATGTATTAGCAATGCTACTTGATTGTATGTTTTCTCATTTGCTTCTGCATTTATATACTGTGATTAATTGTGAATTGCCTTAAGTAATCTAAGAATTTATTAAATTTGAATTAGGCTTAAGATTTTAGCGAACATACTATTCACCCCCCTCTAGTGTAAGTCATTCAACTTACATTTGGTATCAGAGCAGGTTGTAGATTGAAATTTCACCATCCCTCCTACACCTTGCCTCAATCCGAGAATGGCACTAGAGTTGGTTGTGTGTACACCACCTAGGTTTGATGGGTCCAACTTTGGTGTTTGGAAATATAGGATGTATACCTTCCTCAAAACACAAAGTATAAATTTATGGTGCATGCTAAAAAAATAATATGTTGAACCCACCATTGATATTAGTACTTGGACTCAAGAGCAAGTTAGGTTATTTGATTTGAATGCTAAAACAATGCATTTTCTATATTGCTCATTTTCAAATAATATACTTGAAAAGGTTATGCATTGTTCTTCCCCATTTGATATTTGAGCAACATTAAACATGCTATATGATTTTGCAAAAATCGAAGAAATTACTACTTTTAATGAAGGTGGTGATGACAATGGTCATCCACCCACTACTAACATGATTTTTGATGCCCAAAGCACTTCTAGCCAAAGGGACACAAGTAAGAATCGGAAACGAAAATTTAGGTGTTTCATTTGCCAAGAGAATTAGTGACACAGAAGGTGAATTGTCCTCTCTTGAAGAAGAAATCCAAAAAGAAGAAGTGTGCTTCCCCATCCTCATCTCAATCAAGTGAAGCCTTTTTTAGGCATGACGATGAAGCTACATCGAATTTTTGTCTCATGGATCTTCGTAATGAGGTATGTTTATCATCTTCTAGTCATGTTCAAAATAGTAGTTCTAGTAGCTCTAAATCTCTTGACATATCTTATGAAGAACTTCTAGAAGAATGTAAAACGATGTATGACTTGCTCATAAAATTAAATAAGGAAAATAGAAAATTAAAGAAAGAAAATACAAGGCTTAATTATCATTTGCATGAATTCAAACTAGAAAATGATAAATTAAGTCTAGATCATTTGATTCATGCCATGACAATTTGGAACTTGAGCTTAAAAACTTGAGTTTGGAAAATGAGGATTTAAAATCAAAAATGAAACTTAGAAGTAATGATTTGAAAAATGATTTCAAAATTGAGAATGGAAAATTGAAAATTGAAAATTGCATGTTGAAATCTCAATCTCATGCTTGATATCAATCTCTTGATTCTTTGAAAAATGAGGTTGTGTTTTTTAATAGAATGGTAAATGAATTCAAAAATATTTCATCTCTTAAGAACACTCGAATGAAAAATGTTTATGTAAAGAATGTCAATGTTCATCATCATTCTCATGCTAAGCATTCTACTATTAAATCTCATGTTCAAAAGAAAAATTTTAATAGATATTATTTTCGTTGTGGTACATATGATCACTCTATATATGATTGTGCATTCAAGAAAAATCCAAGTGTTGCTAGAACATTTTGGATTCCTAGGCCAACTCACCCCCAAGGACTCAAAGTCATTTGGATACCAAAAGTCTCATCTTCTTTTGTAGGGGGAGCTACCACACAAGATTAAAAGATTGATGGTGTGTTGAAGTTGACTAAGGACCCAATGAAGAATCTTCACTTGGATGCAACTTCAAACTACTTTGATGCCTTAGGTAAAGTTGGCATCAAAACTATTTGGGTATCATCTCCTACCTTGATTAGTTTCATCAATAATTGGAGTGATTGATACATGGTTAATTAGAGTTGATTTCCACTCTTGATAAGATATTTTGAAAAATCGATTTTGATTTTTGATTTCCCGGTCTCTTCAGATACTTCATTAGGTACTTCATTCTAAGTTGAAAATTGGATGAACATATTTAGGTGTGTTAATGATTAGTTGTCATATGTTAAAATTGAAAATTCATGAGAAATTGAGAAAAGTGATAACTAATCCACTCTACGGGACTTAAACTTGAAACGTTTTGACCCAAGTCAACAAATCGACTTGGACACTTCATTTTAAATCCAAACTTCATAAACATGTTTAGGAATATGTATGACATGTTTCCATGCATTTAGAACGATAAATTCATATGGATATGGATAAAATGACGTAGAGATCATTTCATGATAACATCTTTTTGAACCAAGTTGATCCAAGTCAACAAATTGACTTAGATGTCTCATTTTCAATCCATATTTGAGGATGTTAGTATTGTTTTTATGAATGTTGGTTATATTTGGCAAAAACATTTTTTTGTCAGATTATTTCTCAAGTAAAAAGACTTTGAGCAACTGCTCGTATTGATGAACTGTTTATGTTGGATCTTATGTTACAATTTATTTCGGTTGATGAGCTGCTGTAACCAAAATATATTATGAGAATGTTGAATGTTTTAATTGTAAAGACGCAGTCTTAACTTCTTATAGTCTTAAAGGAATTCTAATGGACTGTCTGAGACGATCTTGATTACTGATGGACCTCTAATTTAAATGATGATTTTATTAACTGATTCTGGACATTTAATCATTATTATTTTCGTCCTAATCAGTTTAGTTTCGAAGAGTTTCTCTTCACTTATTCCTTAGGCGTTTATTATTTACATAAATGATCTATTGTAAAAACACCTAAGTTATGTTGACAGTTTCTATTGAAGACGGCGGTGATTAAATATGATTGAAGTCAGCATTTATTTATATCTTTAAGTAATCTTCTAGTGACACCTATAAATACTGGAGAAGAGATCTATTGTCGACAACTCTATTGCGCGGAAACTTTGTTGTCACATATAGAGGAGTTGAAACTGCTGAGTGCAAACTGCCAAGTGCAGAAGAGGCAACAACCTTTTATCTTCGAGGAGAAGATTGGATATCGGGAAAATAACTCACTACGACACAAGATTGTGTGGAGGACGGAACTTTGTGGATGTAATGTCATAGAGAGGCAAGTTGGTTTTTTACTTGTAATAACAAATAGAATTTTTGTTATTTCTAATTCACTGTAGTACTAGTAGTCGGATTTCGGGTGTGAAATCCAAAGGACTTATATTGTACTTATAAATAGTGAATTGGGCATATGTCCGGTGACTGGTTTGTCACTGAATTGTGTAAACAAATCTCCTGTGTTTGCATTGTCTTTTTGTTTTTAATTCGTACTTTGCTACAATATGCTAGTATTAGAGCAGTTGCAACTTCCCTTTACAGAAGTTCCCGAAGAGACCTATATATATTGTCATTTGGTATCAGAGCGGTTGTGCTAATCTTTACCTGCACAAGATCCTTGGTGTGTCTCTTGTCTTTCAGGCACCAGATGGAAGGAATGCCAATGGAAAATTCTGTCAATGTTCCTCCACTTCTTATTGGAACAAACTATGCCTATTGTAAGGCTCGGATGAGAGCTTTCATCAAGTCCATAAATGATCGTTGTTGGGATACTATAGAAGATGGATATACTCCTCCTTCACTTGGGACTGAGAAGAAGCCAAAGAACCTATATATAGAAGCAGAAGTTGTTACGGTCAACTATGATAACAAAGCTCTTAATGCCATTCTCAGTGGTTAACTTATCTCTGTTTGCACTCTTGTAAAACAAGCATGGGAGATTCTCGAGACAAATCAAGAAGGATCCTTGACTCTTTGTAAGTCAAAAGTTGAAATTCTCAATACCAGATTTCAGAATCTGAAAATGGGCGAAGATGAAAGCATCCAAGACTTTCATGAGCGTATCAAAGACTTAATGAACAATGCTTCCAACCTTGGAGAACCATTCTCTAAAGAAAATATGGTAAGAAAAGTTTTAAGATTCATGCCTACAAAATTTGATATGAAGGTTGCTGCTATAGGAGAAGTTCATGATCCCTCTTCTATTACTCTTGGCACCTTGAAGGGAAAACTAGAAACTTATGAACTGGAATTGTCTGAGAAGTACTCTCACAAAGAGAAAATGAGAAATTTTGCTTTCAACGCTACTGAAGAAAAGAACAAGTCTGAAGACTGTTCGGAGGAAAAGATGGATGCAGCATATGCTCTTATGACAAAGAATTTCAAAAGATTTCTAAGAGGCAAGAACAAGCAAAATCAGAATGTGTAGTTCAGACAGCAGTTTCAACCGTCCAGTTCTACCGAATCCAAAACAAGCTTATCTTTTGGGGAAAATAGAAGAAGTCAATCTTTTATTAGTGGATCTAATCTTAAGCAAAAAGTTTAAAGGTGTTCAGGGCTTTGAATGCGAACGATATGGACATATCAGATCTAAATGTCCTAATGTATAGAGAAATCTCAAGAAGTCTTTCACAGCTACTTGGAGTGATGATGATGAAGAAGATGAAGCAGAAGAATTTGAGCAAGGCAACTATAGAGCTTTTGCTGCCTGCATAGTCAACACTGTTCAAGCCGTTTGTATTCTAGACACTAAGGATGAGGATAACAAAATTCAATGTGTTGACAGTCGTGAAGAAGCCTATCATGAGATGTTTGATAAACGGGTTGAAGTAACAACTTTCAATAAGACCCTCAGAAATCAAAATAAATTTTTGATTGAACAAAAAGGGAAACTCGAGGAGGAAGTCGAAACCTACAAGAGTCAGATTGCTGAGAAATCAAACAAAGAATCCAAGTTGATTTCTAAACTTGAAAAGGTAAATAAATAAGCCAGAATGATGAATCCCATTGGTACTCTAAATGAAATTTTGAGTGCAGGAAAATCCAAGTCTAACCATGCTGGATTTGGATACATAAGTTCGGAATAGTCAAAACTCCAGTCTCAACTGCCCATGGAGAATTTTTTTAAAGACTTCTCAAAACATCAATGATTCACTACTTGGAAGAGAAGAAAAGTGTCAATATGCTTCTACTGCAAGTGTAGAGGACATATAATTACAAATTGTTTTAAACTTGCCCACAAGCTAAAGAGAAAGGAGCACGGAGACTCTTCTAAACATAAGTTCAAACAAGTTTGGGTAAAAAAAGTTGAACTTAACTGTAAAGTTGCTTTTATGTCAAAGACTATTTCTTCTCTTGGATCATGATATTTCGACAGTGGTTGTTCTCGGCATATGACAGGGAATTCAAAAAACCTGAAAAATATTCAAGAACATGAGGTGCAACTGTGACCTTTGGAGATGGAAGACATGAAAATATCTTAGGAGTTGGAATTCTAAATGTTCGAGAAATTCTCAAGTTAAAAGATGTTCTGCTAATGAATGGTCTAAAAGCAAATCTTGTGAGTAAGTTCAACAAAAACAGTTGCATGGTCTTTGATAAAAATAGTGATTGTATTCTTGAAGGAAGTAGATCTAGAGATAACTATTATAAGATTGCATTCTCATCTATGTGTCTTTCTGTTGTTTCCTCTGATATTAACTTGTGGCACAGAAAGTTAGGTCATGTAAATTACCATGACCTACAGAAGCTTGTTAATGCTGGAGTTGTGAAAGGAATTCCTAAACTCACTGGAGAACCTGAATTGGTTTGTGGCTCTTGCCAAGAAGGAAAGTAGACAAGGCGGTCTCATAAGCAGTTGCAACTGGTGGCAACTTCAAAACCTCTAGAACTCCTTCACATGGATTTGGTTGGTCTTATGCAAGTTGAAAGCATTGGAGGTAAAAAATGTCCTTGTTTGTGTAGATGATTACTCACGATTCACCTGGACAGAGTTTCTAAGGGAAAAGTCCAATGCCTTCAGCAATTTTAAATTCTCATGTCTAAGACTGCAGAATGAACAAGAACTTTCTATTCCTAAAGTAATTAGAATAAGAAGTGATCATAAAAGGAGAGTTTGAAAATATATCTTTTTCTGGATTCTGTAATGATAATAGTATTCTTCATGAATTCTCTGCTCCAAAGACTCCTCAACAGAATAGTATTGTTGAAAGAAAAAATTGTACTATCCAAGAGATGGCTCGGGTCATGAAGATCTCTGAAGGATTTTGGGCTGAAACTATCAATACCGCTTGCTACATTATAAATAGAGCATATCTCAAATCAAATACTACAAAAACTCCATATGAATTATGGAAGGGAAGAAAGTCTAATCTTACATATTTTCATGTCTTTGGTAGCATGCGTTATGTACTAAATGATAGGGAATACCTCGAAAAGATGCAAAGCAAAAGTGATGAAGCAATATTCCTTTGATATTCAACAAATAGCAAAGCCTACAAAGTCTATAACAAGCGCACTCAAACTGTTATAGAGTCACCAAATGTGAAAGTTGATGATTCACAATCCTACCAGAGTCTAACTACTGATGAAGAGGCAGATGCAACTGTTGACAAGACTGCCCAGAGTCCTTCTAAGACAGCAAAATAGATTGCTGAAATGGCCAACACAATAGACTCTGAGACTGACACTGATCAAGAACAGGAAAATACTACTGAGAAGTCCGCAAGAACTCTCAAGAATCATCCTTTGAAGAATATTATTGGTGATGTTCATGGAGTCACGACTAGAAATCAGTCAAAGAAGAATGATCAAGATATGATCAAATACTCTTGTTATACATCAACTGTTGAACCCAAGAACATCAAGGAAACTCTAAAAGATGAATTCTGGATCATGGCTATGCAAGAAGAGCTGCAACAATTTATCAGAAATGATGTTTGGGAATTGGTTCCAAGACCTGAAAGTGTCAATATAATTGGAACAAAGTGGGTTTTCAAAAACAAAACTGATGAAGCAGGAAACATCACAAAAAACAAGGTCAGACTTGTTGCTCAATACTACAATCAAATTGAATATTGGATTATGGTGAAACATTTGCACCTATTGCAAGATTGGAATCTATCAGGTTACTTTTTGCCTTACCTTGCTGTTTGAAATTCAAACTTTATCAAATGGATGTTAAGACAGCTTTCCTGAATGGGATTTTAAGAGGAAGTCTTTGTTGAACAACCAAAAGGATTTGAAGATTCTCCTCATCCAGACCATGTGTATAAGCTGAAGAAGCCTTATATGGTCTCAAGCAGGCACCTAGAGCTTGGTATGAAAGACTAACTCAATTTCTGCTCATGAAAGGTTATAAAAGAGGAAAAGCTTATCAGACTCTATTCATCAAGGAAAGGGAGCTTCAACTGGTAATTGTTCAGATTTATGTTGATGATATTATTTTTGGTTCAACTTCTAAATTCTTTGCTAAATAATTTGTGGATGACATGAAGTCTGAATTTGAAATGAGCATGGTTAGAGAGATGAGTTATTTTCTCAGTCTACATGTCAAGCCATTTAAAAAAGAAATATTCATTTCTCGGAGTAAATATGTTATGAATCTAGTTCACAAGTTTGGACAAGACAGTTCTAAGACAGTCAAAACTTCTATCTCTACCCGTGAGAAACTATGTAAGGATGATGAAGAAAAGAGTGTTGATCCCACCCTCTACAGAAGCATTATTGGCAGCTTATTATATTTGACAACTAGTAGACCTGACTTATGTTTTAGTATTAGATTGTGTGCTAGATATCAAGCAAATCCAAATGAGTCTCACCTTCAAGCTGTTAAGAGAATTCTCAAATATGTTAAAGATATTTTGAATTTTGGTCTTTGGTATTTTGTTGATTGTAATCATTGTTTAGCTGAATTTTCAGATGCAGATTGAGCTGAAAATATTGATGATAGAAAGAATACATCAGGGCCGTAAATGAACCAATACACTCGTTAACAACTCGTGAACATACTCATTTAGGGCTCGTTTATGTTCGATTATTTATTAAATAAATAAGTATGAACCAAATTTGTAAACTCGTTTAATAAACGAGCCGAGTTCAAACACAAACAAGCTCGACTCATTTATGTTCACGAACATGCTCATTTACTGTTCGTGAACATACTCGTTTAAATACCCGTTTATTATTCGTAAACATACTTGTTTAAATACCCGTTTATTATTGTTCGTGAATAAATCGTTTAAATACTTATTTAACTATTCATATTTTATAACTTTTATCAATTATAAATTATTAATTAATAGATTACTTGGTTAATTAATATAATATTAAATTTTAACATTACCCAAACCCATTACTTATTTACTAAACCAATAAACTCTAAAAGTCAAACCATTTACCCATCACCCACTCACCCTCATCACCCACTCACGTGACTCACTCACTCACCCTCACTCTGTTGCCGACTGCCTTCACAGTTCACACACCCTGCCTCCACAGTTCACACACCCACACGAGATCCCGACTCACTCCTCACCCATCCCGACTACCGGCCATCTGACCTCCCCATCCACGCCGGCCACGCAACTCCTCTCGCCGGAGCATCTCGACGACCTCCCCACCCATGCAGATCCTCTCATCTCGCATCTGCTCGCCGGATCATCTCAGCGTGCTCGTCGGATCTGCTCATGCGTCGTCGGATCTACTCTCGTCGAATCTGCTCTCGTCGGATCTGCTCTCAGCCACGCGACTCCTCTCGCTGAAGCATCTCAACGACCTCCCCACCCACGCGGATCCTCTCATCTCGCATCTGCTCGTCGGATCTGCACGTGCGTCATCAGATCTACTCTCGTCGGATCTGTTCTCAGCCACGTGACTCCTTTCGCTGGAGCATCTCGACGACCTCCCCACCCACGCGGATCCTCTCGTCTCGCATATGCTCGTCGGATCATCTCAGCGTGCTCGTCGGATCTGCTCATTCCCTTGCTGGATCATCTTGTCGGATCTGTTCATTTAAAGTTTGTTTGTTTGTTAATTTGTGGTTCATTTATGGTTCGTTTATGTATTCGTTTACAACTCATTTATTTGTTCGGTTAGATGCATATTTTCGGGCGTTTAATGCTCATTTACTTGTTCGTTTTGTGGCTCGTTTGTATATTCGTTTAGGTACTCGTTTATCTGTTCGTTTATCTTTAATGAACCGAGTTCGAGTCGAGCCCGAACAACTTTAAAATCAAATGAACCGAGTTTGAACATAAGTTAAAATACTCAAATCGAGTTCGAGCCGAGTTCGAACATGGCTTGAAATAAACGAGCCGAGTTCGAACAAGCCAGTACTCGGCTCGGCTCGTTTACCGCCCTAAATGTAAGTGGGCTTTCTTACAAATTATCCTTGCATCCGTAAAAATATCTGCATGGCCTCAATTCTTCAAGACTCAAGAGGATAGGGGTGAGCAAGATTCCCCGATTCACCGAAACCGATTTAACAGAACCAAATTTACCGAATTAATTTCGGTTCGATTTTCGGTTAAAAAAATTTAGGATTTTGATTTTCGATTCGGTTAATTTACCGAATTAATCGAATTATATATTAAGTATAAAAAAATATAAAATTATACAGCATTAGGTTATCTGTCACGGGTTAAGTTCCTTTTCTACTATCTAAAATGCCAAGGTTCAAATCTCAATAATGTTGTTTTATATTGTTTTAATTTATAATTATAAATATAATAAACTTAGTAGGAGATATTGACAAATAATAATCATTGGTACAGTGGTTAAGGTGTTGTAATTCGAATCCTGATGTTTATGTATTTATCTAATTTTATTCGATAATTTCGAATGGTTAACAGAACCGAACCGGATTTCTTCGGTTAATTCGGTCAGTTAACCAAAAATTCCAATTCAATAAACGATTAACATGGATTATAGCCAATCAATTCGGTTAACCGACCAATGCACACCTCTACAAGAGGATACATAATGTTTTTTGTAAGACATATACTTGTGGATAATTTATTGTTCATTCTGGTTATGCTGGTTCAACGTGGAATTATAGGTTGGTTTAAAAAAAGGCTGTATTGTTGGGCTATCTTGATGTTGTGTTTGATTGTTGTTAAAGGCTAAAGAATTCTATTGCTGTTAAAGTATTCATATTAATGCAATATAAATTTTATAATTATAATATTATAATTATAATATTTAAATATAATATTATGTAATACTTGTTACCAATATATTTTAGTTATATATTCATTATTTAAAAATATGATTAAAATAATTTTAAAATTACTTGCAAATATTTAAAAAACCTTGGTTGATATTATACTTTAAATTAAAAAAACATGAAATATAACTTCCATAAAAATTATGAGTAAATCACTTCCTGTGTTTTGTTCTGTCAACCAAATAAGGAGGTAAATTTTCACTTCCCAAGGAGTAAAACTTTTCACATAGCTTACGAACGCCTGTATCTGATAAACCAGAACACAGAAGAAACAATGGATAGGACAAGGAACATTGAGCACAAAGAACTTGCTGGTTTCAGAGCAAACAGCAAGAATAGCCTTCTATGTCAGATGAAATCTAAATACATTATTTGTGGGAACATGAATAGGATTCGAGTCCATGTTATCTAAGAGCAGTCTGTATGCCATATGCAATAAACTCAGGAAAAATTAATACTCGGTCGAGAATAAGGGTATATATTTAACTTCAACCATGTCTGAACTTGTTGCCTCAGTTCTTCCAGATTATATAGACTGCAGACTGGAAAAAAAAAAACATAACGAACCTTCCACATCTTTCCAGCCACATCCATCAAGGAGATATTAATACCTTTGAATTACTATTGGGTACCATCAATATAATGTAAGCAGTATAGAATCTTCTGATATCGATATCCGCACCTATCTGCAAGAGTTAAACTAGTCAATGCAAATTTGCAAAGGATACAAGCAATGGTTTATCAGAACAAAAGTATTAGCAACGATTGTTAAAGGCATCTTGTTTTTATTTCTCAACAGAATTAAGAAAAATCAGAGAGAAAATATTGGAAAAGACTATTAACCTATCCAAAAAGATCAGGAAATACTTGCATGGGATTGAGACAGTAGGATCTTCGGACTGAATTTTCTACAACAACATTAAACTAGCCTCAATTTTGTCCACCTAATAAGCAGTGATAGTGCTTGGGTACTAGAATTAATCATAATGTGCTGATTCAAGAAATGCATAGATTGCATATCCATGATGCCATAACTAAGCGACCTTTCTTCTGATGCAGAAAATGCCACCATATTAATCTAAGCTTAAGACTTAACTCATGCAGAAGCTTTGGCCATTAAACATATAGAATTCTTAAAATCACTAAATTCCAGATGCAAATAAATAAATGTGAAAGAAATTAGCAGCAAATTATATTAACAAAATAAAGTATATTGGTTTTTTGAAACTTTGGAGACTACATTATTCAAGGTCGTTAACTACAATGCCTACTTCACATAAGAGCTTAAGGGCCTATAAGAAAGTAGATTAATCACAATTTGTATTTTGTAAAAACATATGCTAACAGATGATAATGTGCTTCAAACCAAACCTTGTAAGTTATTGGAATTACTTTGGACAAACAAGCAACACTTCGACCATTGCACGCAAGATGAAGACCGTGCCAATAGGAGGAGCAAGCACCACTAGAGTATACGAAAAGAGGTCAAAGAGAAGCAAAAATCTAGAGGATAGGATGAGAACCATACAGGACGTCCTGATACTCATAGTAGCTCCAACTCCATTAAGTCTTATGCACATAGTCTAATGATTCCTAGTCAATGCACTCCCACTAAAAAAAGGATAATGTCAATGTGATATTCTGAAAATCAAAACATCATGACCTAGGACAAATTTTAAATGTGGACTTTCAAGACCTATGAAATCGACCTTAGTTGTATTACGCCAGTCAAGATGCCACCTACCTTCTTTGATGAAGGCCACTCTTCAGCCTTTTAGATTTAAATTTGTATTTTTTCCATTCTAGCTTCAAGACTTGAACTTATTTATATGCTTTATTAGTGTATTATTTGTGTTTTCATTATTTTTATGAATTTATCATTTTAAATTATGAGTTTGAGGTCTAAAATGAAAAAAAACTTATATAGCTGTATACTCAATAGAGTCCACTTTGCACAAGACTAAATTGAGTATCGTATGATAGAGTACTGAGATGTGCTGATATCGATCATTTACCGAAATCGTAACTTATATGAGACTCTAAACCTTGCACACAAGTATACAACAACTGATAATGTCCTTATTGAACCATAAAATTGCCTAAAGAAATTACAAATTTTACCCACTAACTTATGTAGCTGATCTTAAATAGTTGAGAGTTGAGACTATACAGCTCCTTGTTGTGTTGTACAAACTAGCTTATGTAACAAATTTTAGTAAGGAGGGAATTGACAGCTATGTTCAGAGGAACAAGAGAAATACATAAAGATGCACAAATATTAAGGATCTCATATGGAATATCCTGAGAGGCAGAAAACAGCGAAGATTTGAGATGAGATAAAAATTGCAAACTTTCTATGGCAAAAATAACAAAATTAAGGTTATTTAATCAAGTGACTGAG
This sequence comes from Canna indica, assembly GCA_034359265.1. Taxonomy (NCBI): domain Eukaryota; kingdom Viridiplantae; phylum Streptophyta; class Magnoliopsida; order Zingiberales; family Cannaceae; genus Canna; species Canna indica. Next base: position 52,918,399 of record CP136891.1, on the reverse strand, counting down.
ATGCTCCCAAACAATGACATTTTTACATACTGTTGGGACCATGGTTTAAAAAACGGGCGGTACAACCGGTATTTACCGGTTTTTTTAAAAACCGGTATACGAGATACCCGGTATTGGGCGATACTGGGTGGTATCTCGGTTAATACCGCCTGGTATGGGGGGATTTGATAAATACCACCCATACCGAGCAGTATTTGATGTCATACCTATATCGCCCGATATGACGGAACGGCCGTTTGGGGCCAGGTTTGGCTTCATTTGGGGTCTATATAAACCCCCCAAACTCTAGTTTTCACCCTCACTCACCTCTCTACTCATCTAAACTCTCAATTTCTCCCAATCTTTCTTGGAGTGCCAACAAAGAAACACAGATGGGTATGTGGTATTAATGGATACCAAGGCATGATGGCATGGGATCATTTCCAGATATGGGCATTGGAGACTTAAGGTGTCAACCTTAGTCGTGTATGTCCCCATGATATGTACGAGTACGACGGACATCATTCGTCCACATTTTAAACATTGTATTCATTTATTTGATATTTGAATCTTAAATTTAAGTATTTCTTGATCAATTATGTGTTATCGGAGTTATTTTTAACAGCAAAAACAAAAAAAAATCTTGGCCGGTATGCCTTTTTCGTACCAGCCCGTAACGTGTGTAGGTACGGTACTTTCACGGGCCAATTGTTTGTCCGGAAGAACCCGTGCGGCACCCTTGCATCCCGTGCAAGGGATAAGCCTTAATCCCGAATCCGTCCCGAATTGGGCTTCCCGACTTAACATCGCAGGGCATACGTTGGACCACGTGCCAACCTCGCATTCCATGTCCGCGCCCCCAAAAGACCATGTTGGCCGAATGGTATTGAATGCGTAAAGTAAAACAACAACTACAGGACTATGGACGCAAGAAAACATAAAACCGGGTGTAGGACGAGCTCCGCAATTGTCTTGGGCAAAGAACGACATGTTGCATGCCCATATGGGCCACTCGTTCATCTCCGCCCAAGGCAACCGCTTTGTTTGCCAACGCTCTCCTACATTATACATGAGACCCCTAACCCCCAAGTGCCACCCCCAAGGTTCCCAAAAGCACGAGGAGCATGACAAAATCGTGGACATGCGAAATGGTGATTTTCCATGGCCACGGCCATGACGAATGCAGGAAAACTGCTCCGCTTAGCCGTAACGCACGCACCAAGTGTCAAATGTCCACGAAATGCATCCAACTCGTACCGTGGGCCCCTCGGGGATCGCACAAAGGATTTTACAAGTACGACTAGAACAAAAGGGAAAATTACATGGACGCGAAAACATATTTACAAATATGTAGGGAACATTCCGTCATGATTCGTCGTTGCTCGGGCGCATCGAAAAGTCCCTAACAGTACAGTACATACAGGTACCGGTCACTGACCGAAATCGGTACCGATACCGGTACCAGTATTTTAAACCATGGTTGGGGATAAGAAAGCTGGCCAACAACAAATGACAGCACAAAAAATACTTGCATGGTCTAACAAAAGGCTGGCTAGATACGTAGATTGTAGTCCAAATTTGTAGAAAATGCATGGTGCACTTGTGTCATTTTAAAACTACATATAACATATGCACTAACAAATAAGTCAAGTGCTTGAGTTTTAATAAGAAGCTAATATTAACAACATTGCTGAAATTGCATTTGGCAATTCAAAGTTCTACAAGCATTCAAGTAGTAGTATAAGCATGCAAGTCGCAAAATAGGAGCTTCAATATTTTACATCACCCTGACTAATAGGAAGTTCAATTTATATTACTTATGGAAGTAAATTAATTGGTCAAGAAACTGGAAATTTTGAAGGACATAAAAAAAGGGAAATGCACCAAGTCTGGAGCACCTTTAATGGTCTGATGATGCCTGAATAAGAAATGAAATCATAAGAACTTGATTTTACATGCAGGAACAAATCCTGACATGTTCCATTTCCATCCTATATGGGCTAATACCAAACCAAAATAATATATTAAAGCCTGTGTTTCTCAAAGCACTGAGCCATGGGAAAGGCATAACCCTAAAATGTCGATCAAATTATCCAGAAGGAAATAACAAATGGTCAAAATATAAGTTGCCTCAGCATTAGGGAAATGAAACAAAAAGAATAAATTGGTCAACTTGAACAATCAGAGCCTTCTGACAATCACTTGTTACTCAAGAAAGTGCAACAGCCAACAGGCACAGCTAAACAAAACTAACAACATGGAGAGAAGTGCTTTTTAAACATTAGTACATTACTAATCTATTGCAATTCACAAAGATAAGCTATAAAAGATAGAGATGTAGGAAATTCTGTAACAAAATATTGGTTGCTAACATTTTCAATGCAGTCATTGACCTTGACAATGAGCTAACATAATAGAGATACAATGTGAACAAAAAGTGTCAAGTAAATATAGACACTAGGATATAAATTTTCTACTATGACTACATGCTAATTTGTGCAACTCTAAAGTTAAATTGGTCAAAACCAATTATATTTATGGATATTGGGTAAGTTTTAGATTTACAGCTTAAATAATCTTGACATACAGTGTCTGCAAACAGATCTTTTCACCTATAATGCTGAACTTCCTCAATCAGCTTTTCTCTATCAAAAGACTATATGCGAATCAATGGATCCCAAAAAGGACTAGCTAAAACATAGACCAACTCAGAGTCAACCCACAAACACACTCAAAAGTTGATCATATGATTTGCATGAAAATCCAGCAAGGGCAATGCAATTAAGCTTCATATAACAAAGAAAGAATGTATGATAAAACCACATATAGATGGAGAGCAGCCCTACCATAAAACCAAGGTTCACTCTACAAGGGATCTCCAATCCATTCAAATCATTGCCCTTGTTTAAATTAAAATTAAACGGAACTAATCCATTCAAAAAATCAAAAATCAAAATTTTTAAAAAGAAAGAAAGAAAAAAAAACTGATCAAAACATATCTTGTTTTGCCTTTTTTTTCCAAACGGAACTAAATTGCATAGTTATGCAACTTGGACTGGACCAGCTTGCCAGACCAAAGATATGAGAACAGGACCCACAACCAAGCCAGCTCAGTTCACAAATAGGAAATGACAAAAGACTATCCATGATGTAACCCAGAAATTTTGGTGAATACTATAATACCAGGCCAGATCTTGAATCGAAAATGGCAGAAAATTCGCTGACCCAATTGATTTTTGGTTAACCTAGCAAGTTAGCAAAAATAAGCCAATATTGTAAAAAGTAATTAAGATTATATAGATATCCATGATTTATTTGTATAATGTTTATTATTTGAGATATAATTCACTCCAATCTATATACTTATGTTTATTATTTGAGATATAATTTCATTACTTTGGTTTGTTTAAATTTTTTTTTACATTTACATTTTTCATATATATCATATATTATATGTAAATTTAAATAATTATTAATAAACAGATAATCTCATCTGTTTACCCAATAGATTAACCAATGAACCAAGAACCTGTAGCTCAACCAGATCCATATGATTCAAAAAAAATTGTTGAACCATTTTCCATTTCAAACTCAACCCAACATAGGGCAAAATTATTCAATTTGATTTGGTTCCAATATAACTACCGCATGTTAGTCATGAGATATAGGTCCAACTCTAATTGCAATGTTCCTAGCATTAGGATTCTTTAGGCTTTAACAACAATCAAACACAACATCAAGATAGCCCAACAATACAGCCTTTTTTAAACCAACCTTCTCACACTAAAATATGGAGGCTGATATTAGAGCATACAACCTATATAATTCCAGGTTGAACTAGCATAACTAGAATGAACAATAAATCATCTACAAGTATATCTCTTAAAAAAACATTATGTATCCTCTTGAGTCTTGAATTGAGGCCATGCAGATATTTTTAGGGATACAAGGATAATGTGTAAGAATAGTATACAAATGGGGGGGGGGGGGGTTGACAAGGATGACATTTCAAGGTTGCATAAATGGATGTTTTATCATCTGAGATTTTGTAGAGAAATTGATTACATTTCATTTTGCTATTGTTATCTATCATTTTAACTCTCATCTTGTACCAGTTCCTAGTTCACCATCATATCCAAGGCATCTATACATCTTTTTTTTCGCATATCATCTCAATTGAATTTTCAGATCTCAGTAAGTCATGAAAGCAAGAGCACTAGTTGCTTTTTATATTTTGTATTTAAATGGACAAAATGAGACAGAAAAATCAAGAGAAAAGGTGAGGGCAAAAAACTACAGTAGAAATCTAATATAATGAAATATTTTAATGTTGCAAATTTAGTTGGATTGTTATTTAAAAATATAATCTCATTTATGGCCTCACCTTGATTTTGCTGGCATCAAGCTGTTGCATCAAACTTCTGAAGTTTGTCACAATGTGGTGTTTGGTATGAGAGGCCCCATTGTCGCCTCTGCAATTCAACCCGGCAGTTCTGAGTCAGGATTCCAAGATAGTCTCTCTCCACACGTTGCTCTACAGAAATGCGTTTTGGGCTCTGATAAGGATACTCCTCTTCAAATTTCACTGACTTGACAAAATAGTTTATGCCCTTTGATGTCACAAGCTTGTGCTCATAAGGATAAGATCTGCTTAACGTGTATAAGGGCTCAGAAGAAGGAATGAAGTTGAGCAGGAGCAGAATAAGGACAGGCAAAATCTGGATGAACATCCGCAGGTTAGGACTGGCGGAAGCACGCATCTCATTAGCGCTAGGTCCACCCATACCGGCAGTTCTAAACCGAAAAGTGCCAAAAGGAGTAGCAACCGGAGGGCCTCCACCAAAGAAGAAATTTCTAAAGATTTCGTCAGCATCGAAGTCCTCATCATAGAATCCATTGAACCCGTGATTCGCATGTCGTGCTGCAGGCCGTGTTAGAGCCGGCTCATCTGAGCCATGGAGATCATACCTTTTCTTGCTTTCCTCGTCGCTGAGACACTGAAAGGCCTTAGAGACCGCCTTAAAAGCTTCCTCAGCGCCAGGTGCATTGTTCTTGTCGGGATGGACCTTCAAGGAGAGCTTGCGGTAGGCCTTCCGAACTTCCTCCACCGTGCATCCCTTCTCAAGCCCCAAGATCTGATAGTAGTCTTTCTGCTTCTTGATCTGCCTGACGATGGTCACCTGCTCCTCGGTGTATTCTTTGGACGAACCAGAGTCATTAGAGGAAACTCTAGCCTTAGAAGAAGACGAAGAAGATACAGCGGCAGCAGAACCACGGGAGGACTTATCAGGCTGGGGGACAGCGTCCGATGACGCGGCGGAGTCATCGGGACCGCCGGACTCGCCATCGGCGGCCTCGGCGGCTGAAAGAAGGCTGTCGATCGGCAGAGTGGGGTCGAGGCGGCGGGCCTTGGAGAGGAATTTAAGGGCGCGGGCTCGATCCCCGGCCTCCAAGGCGGTCTTCCCGATGCGGAGGCACTTCAAGGCCTCGTCCTTGTTGCCGTCCATCGCGTGGTTCGATCAGAAATCACAACTCCAAGAGGATCGATAGATCCCTATAGGAACAAAGAGATAAGCGATAAGACGAAATCGAGATAGGAAATAAAAGGATCGAGAACGCGATAGATCTACCTTCACACGGGGTATTGATTGAGATAGATTCCGCTCCCGAGAACGGGAGGGTTCGAGCGACGGAGATACCCGGAGCAGATGGATTCGTTTTGGGAAAGGAGATTAGGGAAGGGGAAGACGGAGAAATGAGGATGCGGGGCGAGACGCACGATATAACGAAGGAACGCTGTCTTGAGTTTGACCGATACGATACGCTTCTAAATAAATGGGAAAAAACTGACTGATTTATTAAAACGATTTTGAAGGGGTAAATTTTTATCAACAAAACGATTAAATTTGAGGTTCTTGTTTCTTCATTTTTATTAAAAATTAAATTTTAATCGTCAAATAATATAAACATCTTTATATTTTTTCCTAATTTATGAATTTGGTATTTGTTACTCTTGAATTTAAGTTTAGTTTCACTTTTACAATCTTGACAATATGCAAATTTCAACAAATCATCATCCTTTTTATTCACTATTCTCCTATATGTATTAGGATAAAATATCATACATGCTCTTGAATAATTTGAACTCATATTAAATATCAATATAACATCACACAGTAGTATAATATAACATGACACGACACAATAATATCGATACTAATTCTGGACTGGACTAGCTCTTTGGGTTCGGTCGAACCAGGTCCGGATGCGCCTACACTCATGAACGGGACTCAAATTGAGCCAATCACAACTTAGCTCAGGGGCTCCATTCAACTAAACAATGATATAGATATGCTTCATTAATTACCAGAGATTTGACAGTAATGAATCTGCCGCCCTCCGAGATAAACTTCGATCCATTCAGGGCGTATCTCCTCGAGATCCTGGGAGACATCATCACTAAAACATCATTGGCATGTCTCATAAAACAAACACGATGTACATCAGGTATACTCTCGATTCCAATTTCATACCCATAATCTGGGATTCTCTCTCACTTGAGCGTCGAACTATCTTTGCAAGTCACCATCGACGTTGCGTGCCTACGCTGGACCAGGAGGCACAGAGGCATGCATCATCCTGAAGCAACGAATGCCATAGAGGCTATAGACTCCATACACAATCCATTGTGGCACCGTCATCGAAACGGGAAGCGAACATTGTAAAGGTCACAATTGTAGACTTTGGAGCAAACATCAACACACCAATTTCGGCAATACATCCTTTGCTCAAAGGGCTGCAAAATAACCGTAGCAAGTTCATGGCCCATGTTGTAGTACTGTTACCAGAACGAGCAATGGATGTTGTAAAGGCCATGATTCTTGGAGTTAAAGCAGATGTCAACAAATAGATCCTAGCAGCAAATCCTCTACTCCAATGGCCATAGGCAATCTTAGTAAATCCATGGCTAGAAGTCTTAAATCAGAGACAATTATAGATTGATGGGTGTGTGTCCATGGGCACGATTATAAAAGGAGATAAAAGAACCATCATGACAATATGGCGTAAAAATCATGAAAAACTTATAAGGAAAGATGAAAATTTGCTTGGTATTTGTTTATTTTCATGTCACCATAATTCTACTAATTAGGAGTTGTGGTGTAAAACTTACCTTTTTTATATTTTATGTGTAGTAAAGTGTTTTTAAATATTAGCAGAGGCCACTACACTCAATGCCTCCATGGCATATACATAAGTAGGTTATGAAGTAACTTAATAACATAAAGGATTATTAGACGAAAATGGCCTAAACTTCAGCCGAATTCTTAATTTTGGCTAATCCTTTGATTGATTTTAATTGTATATAAGAACTTACACATTGATTTCAATTGTAACCCACTGTCTGCCAATCGTGAGCATCTCCGTTATTTCGCTAACGCGTCGATCCAAAAATGATTTTTTTTTAAAAAAACTCATATACTATGTGAGCTTATACACATTTGATTGGTCCCGCCTCTCTCTTTCTCCTTCTTTTTCTTTTCTTCCTCCTACTGGTGCGAGTACCCCATCTCTCTCTCTCTCTCTCTCTCTCTCTCTCTCTCTCTCCCTAATAGCTTCTCTTTGAGGCCACATAAAGTACTCTGTGAATCGAAGAAAAGCAAATAGTGCTTCTACATCATTACTTTCACCCATTTGCATTTTGAGGAGCTAAGTGTTCACAAAGTTTTCTAGCTTGATCGTATGAAGCAACTTGTGTTGACCAATGAGGGGAACAAAGTAGACGAAGAGAGCTGTGATATCTTTCTTAAATCTATTGGCCTCCGAGAGTACTCTAGATACTTCAGTTTCAACCAGAAATTTATGCTGGTTCAGGAAATGCCACTGAGAACCGAGCAGAAGTACCATCACAAACAGATTATGAAATGCAATCTCAAATACAATTAGAACCTGCTGATCAAGGAAATGTAACTCATCTCGTCATAGCGATTGCAACTCAACATTTCAACGCAACCCAACCAGATCATGTTGAACATTCTATGGGACAACCATCCAGTAGTTGGAGGGGAAGAGATAGTGGTGTTGTTCCTGTTTGGTCTCCTCCAGCAACCTCTAGCTGTTCATGGCTTTTTGCTACTGACGATGCAGGCACAACAAGCAATAGCTACTTAGACATGCATCCACATTCTCGGCAACTAATGAATTGGGGGCAGCTTTCACAAACAACGTCAGTTCATAACTTAGCTTTCACATATCGGAGAACCAGGCCTGCACCTACCGCGGCGTCCAACATCAGACGTGGGCCCGCCTCTGGCTCAGTACCTTTACCTCCACTCTAGGTTGCGCATACCTACGACGCCGCCACGCGTAGCCTCTACAGTGATTGTGCTCGCCTCAACCTGTCACCGCCCGCCCGCAGTCGACACTACCTCGTTCTCCACTCTCAAGATAGTCGTCTCGACATCGTCGTCGTTGGTCAAGTTGGAGTTCTTGTGCTCCTTGACTTCCTCGAGCATCGGGAAGTGGTGATGAGCCTCGGGGGGTCGATTGCGGGGGGGGGGGGGGGGTTATTTTTTCGGCGAGCTGGAGGACTTGGACAATTATGTGGCAGGATTAATTACCGAAAGCTGAAGACTTCGAGCTAGAAGCATCCTGTGACATTCCGCTCTTAGAAGATGGCGTTGGATTGATCTCGGGGCCGGAATTTGACATGAAATTGATGAACTTAGAGGCGCTCCAATTGTCATGGCGTTCTTAATCAACTTGCTGAGTTGCTGATCGATGTGGAGAAGACATCATTGTGTGAGTGAGTGTTCATATGCAAATGTATATGGGTGTAATCTCTGATATTCTAATACAACTCAGGGTCATGTGACCGGCCAAGATATACGTGCCTATACCCCGCAGCCTAACCCATGCACATGTCAACTCATAACAATAAAACATAGCGGAAAGAATAAAACGAGTTTTATTTTAAATGAAAAACCAAACCAGATTTCATTAGTAGTAAGTTTAGCAAAACAGTAAAATGCGGAAACAAATAAATCAAAGTTCAATGGTTCATTTACATGTGAAATCTGAAATGAAAGACATGAATGTCCCCAAGGGACTACAACTCCAAAATATCAAAATACAGGTGCATGACAAAATACCAAAAACTCGACTACAACCCCTAACTAGGACTGCTATTAGATCAATGTGGCTCATCTGCCCTTCAGCCGCGCCAAGTGCTCCAGCCCACCTCACCGGTCAGGTTCTGCAAAAGAAACAAAAACAACAACGGGTGATTTCAAAGAACTCAGCGAGCGATTCTACCAACCCCCACAAGAAAACATACACAGAGATATAGCATATGATAAAACACCTATCTCAAACAGGAATAAAGTCACAATGATGTGACAAGCTATCAGGTCATCTGGCCACCACATGTCCGAAGGCATCCAACACTCTAACAATGAAGTACAACAGGCCTCGGCCTATCGTACCCCCAGGTAACAAATTATACTCAAGGGTTAATAGGATAATCGGGATTGACCCATACGAGCTTATCCTATAACAAAGAAACTCAGGAGAAATCGGGATTTGCCCGTCCGAACTTGCTCCATGAGATGCGTAGGAACAATCGGGATTCGCGCCGTCCGAACTTGTCCCTTAAAGATACCACAGGAATAATCGGGATTTGCCCGTCCGAACTTATTCCTTAAAAGAAACTCAAGAACAATCGAGATTTGCCCGTCCGAACTTGTTCCACAAGAAAACACAGGAACAATCGGGATTTGCCCATCCGAACTTGTTCCAAAGAGATAACGTAGGAATAATCGAGATTCGCACATCTGAACTTATTCCTTTAAACACGGGTTGGGAATTAACCATCCAACCTTCCGGGCCAAGCCCGCACTCCGACTCCTAGCCGAGCCTCGCCGCCATTCATAAAGGTATGTCGCAATATGACCTAAGTCAAGTGTCTCCTATGGCGTCTTAGGAATGTCCTTATTGGGAACGCTACAACACCCAATACCTGATCTCAGCTCCTAGACCCATAACATCATAAACCTATGAGGAATTAACCATTCAACCTTTCGAGCCAAGCCCGCACTCCGACTCCTAGTCGAGCCTCACTGCCATTCATAAAGGTATGTCGCAATATGACCTAAGTCAAGTGTCTCCTACAGCATCTTAGGAATGTCCTTATTGGGAAAGCTACAACACCTAATACCTGATCCCAGCTCCTAGACCCGTAACATCATAAACCTATGAGGTTTTATTTCATGCATAAACTTTATTTGTTTCTCCATAACAGATTATGCTGCCCCTTGAATATTAATTGTGCAATTAAAAGTATCATCACCAAGATTAGAGTTTTGTTTTAGGATTTTGCCTTCAATTTACTGTTGAGCCCGGGACTGGTGTACCCAAGTCGAATCAGACTTCCACAGTGTGATCTATGGATCCAAATTATGTTTTCCGCTCAAAATGATAGGTTACACGACTATGTTCAGTAAACTATACACATCACAATAACGTTTTCAAAATCAGCCCAGAATCAACAACTAAGCATGAAATTTCAGCATGATTAAGTTTACAGCATACCATGATAATTAATCCGAAATTCACATAAATTAAATATTTAATTACCATCAAAATAGAATTATAAAATTTGAGATAAATCTCACAAAAAAAATACACAAGAGTCCTCTCTAAGACATTTCATCAAACACATCGAGGGCACCCCTTCTTCCACCTTGGCCGAGCACCCCTAGGGTAGTCCTAGGGTTGCCGAGCAACAAAAGGGCAAACCTCAGTTTCCCTCCACAAGTCGACACGAGATTTTGGCGATCAAATCACAAGAATCGACAGGAAACAATTAAGAACGACACAACGCCCAAATCGGCTAAAGGACATAAGAGAAAACCCGAGAAAATGAGGGGTAAAACCACTCACCCGATTATGAAGAAATTTTAGATGAGAATTCTCCGATCGGTGGCCTCTGAATCCGGCCTCAAAGGTGCGACGGCTTGGCTCAAGCAAGGCGAAAGGAACGGCGGATCCAAGACCCCAAAGGGGGGTGGCTCCAATCCAAGGGAAGGGGCGGCTCTCCCACCAAGCCGGCGGCTTGGCTTCCAAAAGAAGGGGAAAGGAGAGAAACTCGGCGGCTCCAAGAGAGAGAAAGGGAGGGGTGGCGGCTGCCTTGCTCGGCGGCTCCAAGAGAGGGAATGGAGGGGCAGCGGCTTGGGCGGCTCCTCTCTTCTCTCTAATCGGCTGGTGCGGCTCCAATAGGGGCCTAGCCCTAGGGGGGATTTTATAATCCCCTCCTATTTCCTCCTATCCACACCCTAAAACCCGCTCTCACATCATTCGGATCCGCAATTTGCTAACCCAAACTAACCTCATACTAAATACAAGCATCAATCACATACACACTCATATGCAACATAATTTAATAATCAAGCACACGTAATAAAATAATTAAATAAATTTAATAATTTAATAATCAAGCACAAGTCCGGCTCGACCTCGGATTAGCCCGCTAGACTGACAAACACAAACCATAGCAAAAATAAATATTAATATCTAGGATAATACAATCCTCCCTCCTTAAAGGAAATATGTCCTCGAATTTCGGAAAAAGAAGCTTAAGGACTCACCAGATCATCAAACAACAAGGGATACCGCTCCCTTATATCCTGCTCCACCTCCCATGTGGCCTCCTGCCCGGAATGGTGCTCCCACCTGACCTTAACCAAGAGAATCTCCTTGGACCTCAATTTTTTGATCTGCTGGTCTAGCACCTCAACTGGTCGCTCATTATAGGAGACTGCTGAATCCACCTCCACTACAGAAGGCTCAATCACTTGGACTCATCCCGAACATACTTCTTCAGCATAGATACATGGAACACTGGATGCACCCGGTCCATAGTGGAAGGTAAAGCCAACTCATATGCCACAGCTCCCCTACGCTTGAGAATAGGGAACGACCCGATAAACCTAGGGCTTGGCTTCCCTCTCTTGCCAAACCTCACCACCCCTTTCATAGGGGATACCTTGAGGAACACCATGTCCCCCTCAGCAAACTCTACTTCCCTGGCCTTTCCATTAGCATACATCTTTTGGCGACTCTGAGCTGCCAACAATCTCTCTCTGATAAGCTTCACCTTTTCTACTGCCTCCTTCACCAGGTCGAGTTCCATCATAAGAGAATCGCCTGCCTCAAACCAGCCTACAGACGACCTGCATCACCACACATATAATGCCTCAAAATAAGCCATCTCGATGCTGCTATGGTAGCTTTTATTATAGGCAAACTCAATCAGGGGCAAATGTCTCTCCCAACTACCCCTCCAAATCTAGAACACACGCTCTCAACATATCCTCCAACGTCTGAATGGTCCGCTCCGACTGACCATCTGTTTGAGGGTGAAATTCAGTGCTGAATTGAGCCTGAGTGCCCAATGCCTCCTAGAAAGACTGCCAGAATCGAGCTGTGAACTGAGTACCCTGATCTGAGATGATCATAATTAGAACACCATGATATGCGACGATCCAATCCAAGAACAACCTCGCATACTGCTCGACTGAAAAGGTTGTCCTCACTGGTATGAAATATGACATCTTGGTTAGGCGATCCACCACTACCCAAATGAAATTATTGCCCTTCCCAGATTTTGGCAACCCCGTCACAAAATTCGTGGTTATCTTCTCTCATTTCCACTCTAGTACTTCTAGGTTCTGGAGGAACCCTGCCGGCTTTAAATGCTCAACATTAACCAGCTGACACACCAGGCACTTAGACACGTACTCGGTCACCTCTCTCTTCATGCCTTTCCACCAATAATTCTATTTTATATCACGATACATTTTTGTGGCCCCCGGATGCATAGTGTATGTAGATCAATGAGCCATCTCTAGCACCTGCCTGCAAACCTCAGCCATATCTAGCACCACTATCATGTTCTTAAACCTCGGAATGCCCTCCGAGTCAATACCAAAACCATTATCGGCATCGCCTCTCTTGGCCAGATCCTTAGTGAGTGCGCAAAAAACATCCTCCTCCTACGCTGCCCGCAGCATGTCTACCAACATTGACTGCACCCTCAAGTGAGCCACCAATGCACCAAAGGCTGATACTGACAAGATTGCCCCGTCATCCAAACACATGGCCAAATCTTGAGCCAACAGCCTCCTCCTAATTGTCAAATGCGCTAGACTGCCCATAGACTTCCCGCTCAAAGCATCTGCCACCACATTAGCCTTCTCCGGATGGTACATGATCGTGCAATCATAGTCTTTCAAGAGCTCAAGCCATCTTCTCTGCCTCAGTTTCTACTCCTTCTGGGTGAGCAAATACTAGAGGCTCTTATGATCAGTGTATATCTCACAAGCCTCACAATAATGGTAGTGACGCCACAACTTCAATGTGAACACCACTGTTGCTAGCTCAAGATCATGAGTCGGGTAATTCTTCTTGTGGACCTTTAACTGTCGAGAGGCATAAGCTATCACCCTACAATTCTGCATCAACACACAACCCAAGCCGACTCGAGAGACATCACAATAAACAACAAACCCTCTCAAGCCCGAGGGTACTGCTACAACTGGTGCCGACGTCAACCGGTCCTTGAGCTTCTGAAAGCTCTCATCGCACTTGTTGTCCCAGTCGAACTTGACCTTCTTCTGAATCAGGTGGGTCAATGGCGCTGTAATCCTGGAGAAATTCTCCACAAATTTCTTATAATAACCCGCCAACCCCAAGAAGCTGCGAATCTCTGTGATATTAGTCGGCCTCTTCCAATTCTGAATTGTTTCTACCTTTGCGGGGTCCACCTTTACCCCTTCTCTGGATACCACATGACCAAGGAACCCTACACTCTCCAGCCAGAACTCGCATCTGGAGAATTTGTCATATAATTTATGCTCCCTGAGAGTCTCCAGAACTACCCTCAAGTGCTCAGCATGCTCCTCCCCACTCATGGAATATATCAAGATGTCATCAATAAACAGTATCACAAATTTATCCAAGTATTCCCTGAACACTCGGTTCATCAGATCCATAAATACTACAAGTGCATTAGTCAGCCCGAAGGACATTACCAGGAACTCAAAGTGCCCATACCTCGACCTGAAAGGAGCCTTAGGGATGTCATTATCCTGGATCCTCAGCTGATGGTACCCTAACTGCAGGTCAATCTTGGAATACCACTGTGCCCCCTTTACATGATCAAATAAATCATCGATCCTAGGTAGCGAGTACCGATTCTTCACCGTCACCTTATTAAGCTGTCGGTGGTATATACACATTCGCATGGATTCATCCTTCTTTTTGACAAAGAGCACTGGAGCACCCCCAAGGCGAAACACTTGGACGAATGAAGCCCAACTCAAGCAGCTCCTGCAATTAGGACTTCAACTCTTTCAACTCAGTTGGTGCCATCTAATATGACGGAATGGAAATCAGCTTCACCCCAGGCTGCAAATCAATACAGAACTCGATCTTCCTCTCTAGGGGCAAACCTGACAACTCCTTTGGGAAAACATCAGAGAACCCGCATACCACTGGCGTTCCCTCAATGCCCCTAGCCGCACCTCCACTTTCCTCTGCCACAGACACAAAGGCCAGAAAAGACTGGCAACCACCTAGAAGCAACTTCCGGGCCTTGAGAGTTGAAATGGCCACCATCGAGTCTCTCCTTCCCTCACCCTGAAAGGTAAACTAGGGCAATCCAGGCTTACTGAAGGTAACAGTCTTAGTCCTGCAATTCACTAAGGCGAAATGGTCCACCAACAAGTCCATGCCCAAAATCACATCCAGCTCTAACATCGGCAAGAGTGTTAACTCGGCCATTAACACATGCCTATAAATGACCACTTCACAACCCCCTGCCAACACAGGATTGCTCGTACGCGTAGATACCACAAGAGGCAAATCAAGTATAGAGGGTTTCCCCGACAATTTGGCAGCAAACAATGCAGAAACAAATGAATGTGTAGCACCTAGATCAAACAAAACAAATGCAATAGCAGAACCAACAATAAGGTTGCCTATCACTACTGCCCTGGATGCCTCAACGCCCTCTCGGTTCAATGCAAATACCCGTGCAGCGAGTCTCTCTCAACCAGCGGCTCGCTGGCCTTTGCCCTGAGTCTGACCCCTCTGAGCTACAGAACCTACTGACATCGGTGCCTTCCCTCTGGTCTGATCAAGCTGCTGACTACCTTTGCTAGGATAATCCTTCCTGAAGTGCCCAACATGTCTGCACCCCAAAACAGGCCTCATAGCGAAATCGCTCTGGGTCCTGCTCAACTCCAGTCGCACATAATCATGGCCCTTAAGCATAAGGTCGCTCTACACCCCTAATTTATATTTCTTGAAATCTAGGGAAAAGATCCTCCAATGAATCCAAAATTTCGGTATAAGAGAAATTTACCATCAGCCAACCCTTACAGATCCCTTCTGCAGAACTCTATCAACCGCCCCCCTAGGATCCCTAGGGCCGCCCAAACCAAACTACACTATAGATATTTAAACAATATGACGAGAACTAATGAATCGTTCAATATACTAAGCAAGCATTGCATGGATCTCTAATCCAAGAATCCATACAAAGGTAGCCCCCAAAAATGGTGCACTCTCTAGCATAGGGCCACTCACGACCTCAAGTTGTGCTACCTTGGGACTGTCCCAGTTCCACCTCAACTGGTCGTCTACTTTTACGACCCCGGCCCCGCCATCGGCCTCCGCTCTGGCCTCGGCCTTGACCCCGCGTGGAGTTACTGCCACTGCCGCTCACACTGGAGCCACTAGAAAGAAATCATCATCAATAAATGAAACGATTAATCCTTGAATCTTAAAATAAACTAACCACAAGTCGCTCTGAGATGCAGACTTAGCCCATTTATCTCATGACATAACCCTACAGTATATCGACACGCTAGCAATGCCCTATACGGTAACAACTCCAGGTCGTATTGGGTGAAATGGCCACACTAAAGGGGGGGTCAATAGTGTGTTAACTAATTAATTAGCCTAAATTCAGTTTTAAACATTTCTTTGGTTATTTAGACAATTCACAATTGACGACTAAATGCGGAAGTGAGTAATAAAGATAAACAATGCAATACACAAAGAAAAATAATGCTAACACAATGAGATTTATAGTGGTTTGGCTCCAATGTCTACTCCACTAACTAAGCACCCCGCTTAGGATTTCCAAACTTAGCTTTACTAGATTATATCGTTTCCCTTACAACAAGGACTTTGACCCGAAGAGTCTCGCTCTCAACCTAAGGCACTTCCAAACTCGGAAGTCTCCGCCTTCTTACCGAGATCATTCTTCCACCTCAACCTAAAGGACAACTCAACTAATCCTATAAAACTAAGTTTACACCGGTGGAGTTAAACCTTAAACACAAAGGCAACCACCCAATTTTAAAACCTAACTACCTACGTCTTCACAAGCTCAAATACAATGAAATAAACACCAAAATACAACAATAATGAGAGCAAATAATAAATAATGTAAACTTAGCTCTCAAACAAGATGTCCTAGCTCCTCTTGATGACTTGAAGATGAATCAAGACAAGCTCAAAGTCAATCTTAAGGCTCATAGGCTCAAAGCTAGGGTTCTTTGCAAAGATGGATCAAGAGTCTTGTAGAGATGCAAGGAGTGACTCTTTTTTGGCTTAGAAGCATCATTAGTAGGCTAGAAATAAGACTGGGATGGGTATTTATAATTGTTGTGTGAAACCCGACACTAGAAGGGGGGTTGAATAGTGTCTGTCCCCTTTAACTATATTTTCTTCTTACTCAATTTTAGATTCACTTAATGCAATTATTTCTTAATAGTTAATGTGATCAAATTTCAATAGCAATGATAAAAGCAAGTAAGGAAGTAATGCAAACAAGAATACTTATAGTGGTTCAGCTAACTGCCTACTCCACTACCATGACTCCTCACCAAGGATTTCTAATCACTACTTTATAGAATCTATGTTTCCCTCTGAATACAATGAGGACACCCTTCTCACTACTCTGAGAACACCTCAAACCTATTCACCTAGGCAAAACACAATTCTATAAAGCTATCCCTAAGTGTTTTCTAGCACACCTAGTGGCTATCTCAAACTTAAAACAAGTTTACAATAAAAATCAAATACAAGAAAGAGCTTTAAGAATGTAAAATGAACCAAGGCTTCTTTCCACCACCTTCACGTCTCCAACTTGCAAGAAGATGGCTCTTAGAGTTGCAGCACAGTTGAAGAAGCAAGGAATCAACGCTTGGAATTTGTTGTCGACAGAAGCAGAGGGCGCACGCAGCAATTCACACTTTTGAAGGCTTAAGAAACTTCTTTAATTGTTCAATAAAAGTTCTAAGAAAAAATAAAGAAGTTAGGTGAGGGGTATTTATAACCCCTCACTCGAACGGCCCGTTCAATAGTTAAAAAAATAGTCGTTGAAGCCGTTCGGTCGTTGGCCGATCGATCGGTCGATCGACCGACTGATCGATTGCCACTGCGATCGCTGGCTATATGAGAGAGCTCGGTCGACCAACGTGTCGACTGGCTGACAGAAAAGAGTCGATCCCACCTTCAGTCAACTAGCTGACCGAATAACTGGAGCTAGGGTCGCGCGATAGGCTATCTCCAATTCGGTCGATCGATTGGTCGACCGCTAAGCATTCTGCCAAAATTTTGCCTCGGTCAGTCAACCGACACAGCCTTCTATGACTATTGCCTCTTTTTTTGCATCATTTGGTCGACCGACCGATCGATCAAATTGGCTGCTGCCAATGACACTGCCTTGTTCGGTCGACCGAATGCAGGCTGAGGCTGATTTCTTCTTGAAATTTTTACATGCTTTTTTTATGGATTTAGTTACCAAGTTCTAACTTGGATAACTATACAATTAGGCTTGGGATAAGATTGTCCTAGGGATAAGATTGTCCTAGGGATATATTACAACATATCTATTTGATTTATGCCCGAGCCTTTCTTCTTTCGTTTCTTTGACGATCTTTTCTTTCGTCTCATTTTAACGGACTTGGCATGCTTATCGCAACCTCAACCTGAACTCAAAACTTCACACTTGGATTAAATACATGTTTGTTATCATCAAAAAAAAGATCGAGGCTTAAGAGAGACCCTTAATCCAACAATCTCCCACTTTTTGATGATGACAAACATAACATGAAATTTTTCAGAAAGCATAAGTGTTTGTGAGTTTGAGTTAAGACATTCATGAGTTAGGGCATTCAAGATATGTAACTTAGCATATGCATTCAACTACTCATAACTCAACCTATGCTCCTCTTATCAATGTGCATATTCAAATACTTATAACTTCAACCTATGTTCCCCCTATCAATGTGCATATCCCCCTTAACTATAAAACTCACCCTAACTATATGCATCGTGAAAACCAAGTGTGACCTTACTTTTTCTCTCCCTTTTGACATCAATCAAAAAGGGTAAGAATTAAGGTACAATTAATGAGTGTAATCAAAAGAACCAAGAAAGCCACAAAAACCAAGTATCATCTACCACTATAGTCCTTCCCATTAATGTAAGCCTATAGAAGGCAAACACTAATAGGTCGCAAAGCCCCACTACAGAGCAATACATAAGAGTGATGATATTGTATTAAATGCAATTTTTGAAAAGCATATACATTTTAAAGAAAAACATTTTAATTACTACGAAAAGCACAAATTCCTAATTGCATCCTTAAATTTGTGAAGTTTTCTTCAACCAAGGGTTTTGTAAATATATCAGCAAGTTGTTTATCGGTGGATACAAATTCTACCAATATATTTCCCTTAGTCACATTATCCTTAAGAAAATGATGTCTCAAGTCAATATGCTTAGTTCTAGAGTGTAAAATGGGAATTTTGGTTAAATTTATTGCACTAGTATTATCACAATGTATAGGTATGCAAGAATATCTAAGTTCATAGTCTAAAAGAGTTTGTTTCATCTAAAGGACTTGCGCACAACAACTAGCCGCAGCTATGTATTCCGCTTCGTAGTTGAAAGCGTAACTGAGTTTTATTTCTTTGAGAACCAAGAAACAAGACTCGCTCCTAAGAATTGACAACACCCACTAGTGCTTTTTCTATATACCTTACATCCGGCAAAATCAGCGTCCAAAAAACTGATTAAATCAAATAATGTATGACATGAATACCATAATCCTAAGTCAATCGTGCCCTTTAAATACCTGAATATGCATTTTACCGCACTTAAATGAGACATCTTAGGGCAAGATTGAAACCTAGCACATACATAAACACTAAACATGATATCGGGTCTACTTGCGGTTAAATAAAGAAGACTACCAATCATACCTCGATATCATTTTTCGTCCACTTTAATGCCCTCTTCATCTTGGTCAAGCTTGATGGATGCGCTCATAGGTGTAGAAGCTATCTTGGCTTCATTCATCCCAAACCTTTTGATGAGGTCCTTTGTGTACTTGGCTTGATTGATGAAGATCCCTTTGTTGGTTTGCTTGACTTGGAAACCAAGCATGAAGGAGAGCTCTCCCATCATGCTCATCTCAAACTCATCTTGCATACATTTAGCAAACCACTTACAAAGTATTTCATTAGTAGCACCAAAAATTATGTCATCAACATAAATTTGAACTAATAACATGTCATTTTTATGATGCTTAATGAAAAGTGAAACATCGGCTTTTCCAATATCAAAACCTTGTTCAATTAGGAAAATTGAAAGTCTTTCATACCAAGCCCTAGGGGCTTGTTTTAAACCATATAATGCTTTTTTAAGTTTGAAAACATGGTTTGGAAACTCAAAACTTTCAAATCCGGGGGGTTGTTCAACATAAACTTCTTCATTAATAAAACCATTTCAAAATGCACTTTTTACATCCATTTGAAAAAGTTTAAAACCCTTAAGCTAGAATATACCAAAAGCATTCTAATTGCTTCTAATCTAGCTACGGGAGCATATATTTCATTATAGTTTATTCCTTCTTGTTGATTGTACCCTTGTGCCACTAACCTAGCTTTGTTTCTAATAACTAATCCTTCTTCATCTAGCTTATTTCTAAATACCCATTTAGTTCCAATTATGGTTTGTTCACTAGGTCTAGGCACTAAGTCTCATACATCATTTTTAGCAAATTGGTTGAGTTCTTCTTGCATAGCTAGTACCCAAAACTCATATTCTATTGCTCCCTTAATGTTCTTAGGCTCTACTTGAGATACAAAAGCAACATATTGACAAACATTCTTGAGTTTAGAACGTGTTACCACTCCCTCTCCAATGACTTGGTCCATTGGATGATCTCTTACCAATCGATATCCTTTAGGGAGAGGTGGTAGAGCTTCTTCTTCATCATCTTCAACTTGAGGTAGATTTGAGGATGAAGGTTCTTCATGTTGGGTCTCCTCATTATTTTCATCCTCCACTTTTTTATCATGAAGTGTAAGATCCTCAAGTTGCTCACCTACATTCACAATCTTCACATTTCTAGAAGAATCATTAGTTTCATTAAACGTGACATGCATAGATTCTTCAACAATCATTGTTCTACGATTGTAAACTCTATATGCCTTAGAATTTGTGGAGTAATCTAGGAAAATCCCTTCAACGGATTTAGAATCAAATTTTCTTAAATTCTCCTTAGTATTTAATATAAAACATTTGCATCCAAAAATATAAAAATATCCCACATTTAGGATTTTACCATTCCAAAGCTCAAAAGATGTTTTCTTAATTTTTGGTCTCAATAAAACTCGGTTAAGAACATAACAAGAAGTATTTATGGCTTCGGCCCAAAAATACTTAGGCAAATTATTTTCGCATAACATAGTCCTAGTCATTTATTGTAAGGTTCTATTCTTCCTCTCAACCACCCCATTTTGTTGAGGGGTTCTAGGGGAAGAAAAAGTATGTTCAATGCCTAAATCATCACAAAACTCGAAAAAAATTTCATTATTAAACTCCCCTCCATTGTCACTTCGAATTTTCAAAATGGATACTCCTTTTTCATTTCAAACTTTCTTTGCAAACTTTTTGAAGAACTCAAAGATTTCATTTATCTTGGCCAAAAAGAAAGCTTATGTGAATCTAGAAAAATCATCAACTAATACATAACAATATAGTTTTCCACCTAGACTAGCTACATCACATGGACCAAAGAGATCCATGTGCACAAGCTCAAGAATTCTAGATGTACTAACTTGATTAATGCTATGAAATGAAGATTTGACTTGCTTACCTAGTTGACATGCATCACAAAGTTTGTCTTTTTCAAACTTTATCTAGGTAAGCCTTTAACTAATTCTTTCCTAGATATCTCTTGGATGAGGCTCATGCTAGCATGTCCTATCCTTCTATGCCACAACCAAGAGTCATTCTCCATGGCAACTAAGTATCTAAGATGAGGATTTGGCAAGACATTTAATTCTAAGGTGTATACATTTTCTTGCCTATTTCCAATGAACATGATGTCATTTGAAGGTGCACTTCTAATAATACATTTAGATGCTTCACAAATAATTATGTATCCATTGTCACATAATTGTGATATGCTAATCAAATTATGTTTTAACCCATCAACTAATAAAACGTTCTTAATGCATGGGTAAGGGAGTATACCTATGTCACCAATGCCAACAATCTTACCTTTGACATTGTCTTCAAATGTGACATGTCCACCATCTTTACTTGATAGGGTTGCAAACAAATTGATGTCACCCGTCATGTGCTTTAAGCAACCGCTATCCAATATCCAAGTGCTTCTACTTGGTTGAGGATGCTTCTCCATCTACAAAAGGAGAAGAAACTTTCTTAGGTACTCAAATTTTCTTGGGTCCTTGAGTGTTAATCAATTTTGGAACCAATGTAAATCTTGCATGTGGGTTCCTTCTCAATGCACAATCCTTGGCCATATGGCCAAATATGCCACAAGAAAAGCAATTTTCATTAAATTTTCTTTTTGTGTGTGTGAGCATGGGAGTGTGATGATTTCTTTTTATGGACAACTTTTGGCATGACATTTTGAATGGTTGTCATTTTTTCATTAAGCATGCAAAGTTCCTTTTTTAATGTTAGCATGCTATCATTTAAATGCTCCACTTTATCACATAAATACTTATTTTCATTCTCTAATTTTTGGTTGTCAATCTCTAAGTCCTTCTTAGCTTTTTCTATGGTGCATTTCTCTTCCTTAAGGGAGTCTATTTCTTTCCTTAGAGCATTGCATGAAAGTAATAGGCTATCATTCTCAAGTTCTAAAGATCTATTGTCTTTTTTGAGATCTCTAAATTTTCTCCTAATGGCATTGAATTCATCATGCATTTTCTCAAATTCATTTTCTAACTCTTCTTGAGTAAATGAAACTTCACCAAAAAAAATTTTTACCTCATCATCCTTTGCCATCAAGCAAAGGTTTGTTTTTTCACTCTTTGCTTCTTCTTCACTTGATGAGGCCTCGCTTTCGTCCCACGTGGCCATCATTGTCTTCTTCTTCTTTTTGTATTTTTCCTTCTTGTGAGGGTTGGAGGTGGTGGCCATCTTAAGAAGTGGGCAATCCTTTCTTAGGTGCCCGGTCTTGTTGTAATATAGTAAGTGTAGCCACCTCTTCCCTTCCTCATGCCTCCCCTCATGAAGCTCATGAATCTTCTTGCGAGCATCGCCATTTCTTCAAGATCATCCATCTCTTCCTCGGATGACGACGACTCTTTCGCTCGATGTGATGCTTTTAAGGCAATGGTCTTGCCTTTGGGGGCATCTTCCTCTTGGTATTGCTTCATGTGGGTCTCATATGTCATGAGAGACCCAATGAGCTCGGTGATCTTCAATGTGCTCAAATCCTTAGCTTCCATGATGGCTGTCACTTTGGGCTCCTAAGATTTTGGAAGGGAACGGAGGAGCTTCCTTACCTTCTCCTCTTCCCTTATTTCCCTGCCAAGGTTAGCTAGGCCATTCGTAATATTTTGAAATCTAGCATGCATGGCATTAATGGACTCATGAGAAAGCATCTTAAACATTTCATAATCATGCATGAGTAAGTTGATTTTGAATTCCTTTACTTGTGAAGTCCCTTCATGGGTGGTCTCTAGGACCTTCAATACTTTATATGCGGACTTACACGTAGAAATTCTATTGAATTCATTAATTGATAGACCGCAATATAAAGTATTGACAGCCTTTGCATTTGCATTCAAAAGCCTAATTTCTTCTTAGTCTCATTGGTTCATATCCTTATTGAGTTGTTTATACTCTACTAGGATCATCCTCCATACATCCATGCCTAAGGATTGAAGGAAGTCATTCATGCGGATCTTCCAATAGGCATAGTTGTTCTCATCGAATAGTGGTGGAGTATGAGTAGAGGACCCTTGAGCTAATTGGATTTCACTAGACATCTCGACTTGTAGGGAAGATGGTTAAATCTTAACTTACGACCTTGCTATGATACCAATTATTGTGTGAAACCCGACACTAGAAGGGGGGGTTGAATAGTATCTGTCCCCTTTAATTATATTTTCTTCTTACTCAATTTTAGCTTCACTTAATGCAATTGTTTCTTAATAGTTAATGTGATCAAATTTCAATAGCAATGATAAAATCAAGTAAGGAAGCAACGCAAACAAGAATACTTATAGTGGTTCGGCCAACTGCCTACTCTACTGCCTTGGCTCATTACCAAGTATTTCTAATCACTACTTTATAGAATCTATATTTCCCTTTGAATACAATGAGGACACTCTTCTCACCACTCTGAGAACACCTCAAACCTATTCACCTAGGCAAAACACAATTCTATAAAGCTATCCCTAAGTGTTTCCTAGCACACCTAGTGGTTATCTCAAACTTAAAACAAGTTTACAATAAAAATCAAATACAGGAAAGAGCTTTAAGAATGTAAAATGAACCAAGGCTTCTTTCCACCGCCTTCAGGTCTCCAACTTGCAAGAAGATGGCTCTTAGAGTTGCAGCACAGTTGAAGAAGTAAGGAATTAGCGCCTGGAATTTGTTGTCGACGGAAGCAGAGGGCGCACGCAACAATTCGCTTTTTGAAGGCTTAAGAAACTTCTTTAGTTACTCAATAAAAGTTCTAAGAAAAGTAAAGAAGTTAGGTGAGGGGTATTTACAACCCCTCACTCGAACGGCCCGTTCAACGGTTAAAAAAATAGTCGTTGAAGCCGTTCGGTCGTTGGCCGGTCGATTAATCGGTCGACCGACTGATCGACTACCACTGCGACCGCTGACTGTATGAGAGATCCCGGTCGATCGACGGGTCGACCGGCTGACGGAAAAGAGCCGATCCCACATTCGGTCAACTAGTTGGTCGACCGAATAACTGGAGCCAGGGTCGCGCGATAGGCTATCTCCAATTTGGTTGATCGATTGGTCGACTGCTAAGCATTCTGCCAAAATTTTGCCTCGGTCGGTCGACCGACCGATCGACCGAATGCAGGCTGAGGCTGAATTCTTCTTGAAATTTTTACATGCCTTTTTTATGGATTTAGTTACCAAGTTCTAACTTGGATAACTATACAATTAGGCTTGGCATAAGATTGTCCTAGGGGTATATTACAAGATATCTATTTAATTTATGCTCGAGCCTTTCTTCTTTCGTTTCTTTGACGATATTTTCTTTCGCCTCATTTTAACAGACTTGGCATGCTTATCGCAACCTCAACCTGAACTCAAAACTTCACACTTGGATTAAATACATGTTTGTTATCATCAAAATAAAGATTGATGCTTAAGAGAGACCCTTAAGCCATCAATAATCCCCCACAAGAAATGGCTCAGCAACGAGCGAAAAACTAGCTGTTTCCATTGTCCGATCGCAGGCCAATCAATCATTGATCGACCGATGGATCGACCGCCCAAGCGACCATGGTATTCTACCGCTTCTGGGCTACTGCCAATTATCGACCAACTTCGGTCGATCGACCGGTCGACCAAATTAGCTACTGCCAAATTCTGGCACCGTTCGGTCGACCGAAATGCCTTCTTCTTAGGTCGGTCGACCAGTCGGTCAACCGAACCTGGGCAGGGCATTTGCTTGGTTTGTTCGTTTTCTGGTTCCGTCTTCGCTAAGTCTACTTATATAACATTTATTAACTTTAAAACATAAATGTTATATATGGATTACCCTCTATTTGGATTCAATAAAAATATCTAAAAAATTAAAATCCTTAAGAATCAAAATCTAGTTTTTGGGGTCTAGTACAAATTTTCGGAAAATGGAAATTTCCTAATTTCTTGGGTCAAATATGGGTAGACTAAAGGTTTCCAAAAAATCCTTTAAAATATCTCGTTATCTAGTTTCAACCCAAGGAACAATTACCGCCATTTTTTATGTTAGGAATATATCTAGGTCTTATAGCCCTCTAAGGAGCCCCCTAAGCTTAGTGAATTTCAGGGCGGTTCCGTGTTTTCATATTCTGGGATTCGGGATTGGTTTTTGGGTTCTTAAGCATCATCATGAGGATTTACAACATAAACTAGACTCTATCTTCCCGACGAATTCGAGCGCGTCGACCAATGTCCTTTTGATTTTCTGATTTCTCCGATATTTCTGATCGAGAACGACGTGCGCTAATCGATATGGAACCTAAAAGAAACTATTCATGAAATCATTAGTTCCATGTTTGTTATCATCAAAACCGAGATTAAGATCAAGGTTGAAAAGCTTAAGCTAACAATCTCCCTCTTTTTGATGATGATAAATATCCTTAAGAAAATATATTTATAAAGCGCAAAGGATATCAATCATGGAATTTCTCCCCCTATCAACATGCATATCTATATAATGGAACTCCTTCTATCTATATGCAAGGTTAACCTATATTTTCTTTCCTTTTTACCTATATTTTTCTCCCCCTTTTGACATCAATCAAAAAGGGCAAGAAAAGTCAACCTATAGTCAAAGTTAAGACTCTAAAACTATTTTCCATGAAATATGAAAATCTCAACTAAAGGGATGAAAACATACATACAAATGAGACTAATCAATACATGATATCATAGAATGCTAAATATAATCTAAAACTAGAAATCATGTATCAAACTCAAGTAATGATATTTCCAAGTATCGGTCAAGGAGTCAAAAATTATTTTAGAAATGATTTTTCTCTCTAAAATATTTGAACGATACCAAAAGTGAATTCAAAATATCTTACTTGAAGTCTCATTCGAAAATTGGACCAAAAATCAAAGTATCGGAAAAATGAATATTTGGAAAGAACGGTCCTTTAAAGTTTTGAAATCCAATTTCAAAAACTCATATCAAATTATATTCTTACTAAAAATTTTTGAAATTTTTACTGCAGAAACTAGATTTTTTAGAGAACATGCAATTTCAAGAATCATCAAAAAATCAATTTTCTGCATTTTTCTAAAAATAACTGAAATCTAGTGGCATTTTCGTAAATATTAGCTATTTTTCAAAAATTCTCAATTTTCATTCAAACTTTCCAGATATCTAGATATAATCATTTAAAGCATGTTTATCAAGTTTAAAATGAAAATGATGTCATTTGGTCAAAATTTTACCTTAGCATGATTTCATTAAAAAAACAAGCATGGTATCATGAGATTGCTAAGTATCAAATTTTAACATTTACTCATTGTTTTTCAAATTTAAATATATGGACACCTAACATGAGTAAATCTAAGCATGTTTGTGAAGTTTGGACCTAAAATGAAGTTTCTAAGTCAATTTATTGACTTAGATCAACTCTACTCAATTTTAGGTTTTCTAAAGTGAAGTTGTTATCAATTTATCCATTTTCTCATTATTTTTCAATTTTAATCACATGGAAGCAAATCATAAGTGCACTCAAACATGTTTATCAAGTTTTAACTTAAAATGAAGTCTCTAAAATGAAATTCTACCTAGGGCACATTTCATTCAAACAAGGTTTCATGAAATTGCCTAAGTATCAAAATTTTATCTACTCATGAGATTTCAATCAATTATCATGCAAGATCATTCATGAGCATAGAGAAATCACTTTACCAAGAAAATAGATGTGTTATGCAAGAATTTTACCAAAATGAAACTCATACCTTATTTCTTGAGAAATTCCAAAATTTTCACTTCCTTTCTTTTCATTTTCCTTTAGCCTTCCAAATTTTACCATTTTCTTAACTTGCAAGTAGGCTTCATTAGTATCATAATGAAACAATATACCAACTAGCAAGCTAACTTACTAAATAGCAAAGGTTTAATGCAAAGTTTCATTTAAAAATCTTTAACCTATGCTAAATAGTAGAGATTCATTTTAAGGAGTTATCATGATATCAAAATGAATCAAAGAGATCTTAAAATATGAAATATTTGAAAAGTAAGATCTCTAAACATGTTTAACTAGTTTGGACTTTAAAAGAAGAAGGTCTCTAATAATGATTATCAACCTAGAGCAAGTTTCATTCAATAAAATTTACCTAAGTACTAAAATTTAACCTACTCATGAGAATTCAAAGATTTATCATGCAATTCTAATCATAAGTATAGAGACACCAATAAAACATGAATATTGAGGTATATGCTAAGATTTTTACGAAATTCAAAGACATACCTCAAGAGCTAGCTTTTGGGGTGAGTTAGGCCCACTAATTTCTTAACACAATATCAGAGCCAGTCATGTGGTTGATATTGTGCCACCGGCAGTTGTCCAGTCCTGCAAAACTCCACGCTCTAGATGTCCAATCCTGGGCATGACGGGGGTGTGTTAAAGTCCCACATTGGTTAAAAATATGACCAAGGTAGTCTTTAAATAGTTTGAGCAATCCTCTCCTCATGAGCTAGCTTTTAGGGTGAGTTAGGCCCACTAATTTCTTAACACGTGAGAATTTTGCCAAACTTATCCTTTTTCTCCTAATTATTAGCCTTCCATTTTCATAAATGTTAACTTGCAAGCCAAAAATCATTAGTAGCACAATGATATAATAACTAGCAAGTTAGCATACTAAATAACAAAGGTGAAATAAAAATCTTCATTTGAGAACTTCAACATAAGCTAGATAGTGATAAATTCGTTTCAAGTAGAATTGTCATGAAACCAAAACAAATCGAGATGTATCAAAATATGAAATTTTGAAAAGTAAGATCTCCAACCCTTCCTATTGGTTGAAAACCGAAAGGCCACAATGAGCCTACGATTTAGAACCGCAAGGTCGCATGAGCCCGTTATAGGCTACATAGGTCTCCGAAGAGACCGGGAAATCAAAATCAAAAATCATTTCATAAAATAATTCGATAGCACAAAGAACAACTATAATTAAGCATAGTATCATAATCTTCAACTAAGGTAAAACAATGCAAGTTAGAAGATGATACCGGAATAGTTTTGATGCCAACTTTACCTAAGGCATCAAGGTAGCTTGAAGTTGTAACCAAGGGAGGATTCATCATTCAAGTCCATGGTCAACTTCAATACATCTCTTTCCTTCAACCATGTGTGGTAGCTCCCCCTACAAGAGAACAAGAAACTTTCGGTACCCAAATGGTTTTGGGTCATTGGGGGTGAGTTGGCCTATGAATCCAAAGTGTCTTAGCAACACTTGAATTTCTTTTAAATGCATAATCATGAATAGCATCGTCATATATACCACAACAAAAACAATTTCCATGAAATAAACACCAAAATACAACAATAATGAGAGCAAATAATAAACAATGTAAACTTAGCTCTCAAACAAGATGTCCTAGCTCCTCTTAATGACTTGAAGATGAATCAAGGCAAGCTCAAAGTCAATCTTAAGGTTCTTAGGCTCAAATCTAGGGTTCTTTGCAAAGATGGCTCAAGAATCTTGTAGAGATGCAAGGAGTGACTTTTTTTGGCTTAGAAGCATCATTAGTAGGCTAGAAATAAGATTGGGATGGGTATTTATAATCCCCCACAAGAAACGGCTCATCAATTGGCGAAAAACTAGTCATTTTTACAGTCCGGTCGCAGGCCGATCGATCGTCGATCAATCGACGAATCGACCGCCCAAGCAACCGCGGCATTCTACCGCTTCTGGGCGCAGTTCGGTCAATCGACCGGTCGACCGAATTGGCTACTGCCAAATTCTGGCATTGTTCGGTCGATCGATCGGTCGACCAAAATGCCTTCTTCTTCGGTCGGTCGACCGACCGAAATAGGCTACTGCCGATTTTTAACACCATTCAGTCGACCGACCGGTCGTCCGAACATGGACTGCGTAGTTTGGTTAGGCTTTGTTTGTTCGTTTTCTAGTTTTGTCTTTGCTAAGTCTACTTATATAACATTTATTAACTTTAAGTTAATAACTTTAAAACATAAATGTTATATAAGGATTACCCCTCATTTGGATTCAATAAAAATATCTAAAAAATCAAAATCTAGTTTTTGGGGTCTAGTACAATTTTTCAAAAACCGAAAATTTGCTAATTTCTTGGGTCAAATATAGGTAGGCTAAAGGCTTCTAAAAAATCCTTTAAAATACATTATTATCTAGTTTTAACCCAAGGAACAATTATCGCTATTTTTTGTGTCAAGAAAATGTCTAGGTCATATAGCCCTCCGAGGAGCTCCCTAGGCTTAGTGAATTTCAGGACGGTTCCAAGTTTTCATGTTTTGGGGTTCGGGATTGGTTTTTGGGTTCTTATACATCATCATGAGGATTTACAACATAAACTAGACACCCTAAACCTAGACTTTATATTCCCGACGAATCCAAGCGCGTCGACCAAAGTCCTTCTGATTTTTTGATTTTTTTGATATTTTCGATCGAGGACGACGTGCGCTAACCGATATGGAACCTAAAAGAAACTCTTCATGAAATCATTAGTTCCATGTTTATTATCATCAAAACTGAGATTAAGACCAAGGTTGAAAATCTTAAGCCAACAGGTCGTAGTCATACCGAACCACATGCTCTAATACCACATTGTCACGCTCCAACTTAGGGTCACGTGACCGGCCAAGGTATACGTGTCTATACCCCGTAGCCTGTGACTAGCATATGATATAGCATATGCTAAAACACATGTCTCAAATAGGAATAAAGTCACAAGGATGTGACTAGCTATCAAGCCATCTGGCTAGCACATGCCCGAAGGCATCCAACACTCTAACAGTGAAGTACAACAGGCCTCAGCCTACCGTACCCCCAGGCAACAAATCATACTCAAGGGTTACTAGGATAATCGGGATTGACCCATACGAGCTTATCCTATAACAAAGAAACTCGGAAGAAATCAGGATTTGTTCGTCCGAACTTGCTCCACGAGACGCATGGGAATAATCGGGATTCGCGCCGTCTGAACTTGTTTCTTAAAGATACCACAGGAATAATCAGGATTTGCCCGCCCGAACTTATTCCTTAAAAGAAACTCAGGAACAATCGGGATTTGCCCGTCCGAACTTGTTCCACGAGAAAACACAGGAACAATCAGGATTTGCCCATCCGAACTTGTTCCAAAGAGATAACGTAGGATTAATCGGGATTTGCCCATCCGAACTTATTCCTTTAAACACAGGTTGGGAATTAACCATCCAACCTTCCGACCCAAGCCCGCACTCCGACTCCTAGCCGAGCCTCGCCGTCATTCATAAAGATATGTCGCAATATGACCTAAGTCAAGTGTCTCCTACGGTGTCTTAGGAATGTCTTTATTGGGAATGCTACAACACCCAATACCCGATCCCAGCTCCTAGACCCGCAACATCATAAACCTATGAGGTTTTATTTCATGCATAAACTTTATTTGTTTCTTCATAACAGATTATGCTACCCCTTGAATTTTAATTATGCAATTAAAATTATCATCACCAAGATTAGGATTTTATTTTAGGGTTTTGCTTTCAATTTACTGTCGAGCCCGAAATTGGTGTACCCAAGTCGAATATGACTTCCAAAGTGTGACCTACATATCCAAATTATGTTTTCTGCTTGAAATGATAGATTACATGACTATGTTCAATAAAGTATACACATCACAACAACGTTTTTAAAATCAGCCCAGAATCAACAACTCAACGTAAAATTTCAGCAAGATTAAATTTTCAGCATACCATGATAATTAATCTGAAATTCACAAAAATTAAATCTTTAATTACCATAAAAATAGAATTATAAAATTTGAGATAAATCTCAAAAAAAATACACAAGAGTCCTCTATTAGATATTTCATCAAACACCTCGAGGGCACCCCTAGGGTAGTCCTAGGGCTACCAAGCCACAAAAGGGAAAACCTCGGGTTCCCTCCACAAGTCGACACAAGATTTCGGCAATTAAATCACAAGAATCGACGGGAAACAATTAAGAACGACACAACGCCCAAATTGGCTCATGAACACGAGAGAAAACCCGAGAAAAGGAGGGGTAAAACCACTCACCCAATTAGGAAGAAAGTTTAGATGAGAATTCTCCGATCGGCGGCCTCCGAATCCGGCCTCAACGGTGCGGCGACTTTGCTCAAGCAAGGCGGAAGGGGCGGCTCTACTCCAAGGGAAGGGGCGGCGGCTCTCCCACCAAGTCGGCAGCTTGGCTTTCAAAAGAGGGGGAAAGGAGAGAGACTCGGCAGCTCCAAGAGAGAGAAAGGGAGGGGCGGCACCTACCTTGCTCGACAGCTCCAAGAGAGGGAAGGGAGGGGCTGCGGCTTGGGCGGCTCCTCTCTTCTCTCTAATCAGCTGGTGTGGCTCTAGTTGGGAGCCGCCTAGCCCTAGGGGGGGATTTTATAATCCCCTCATATTTCCTCCTATCCACACCCTAAAACCGGCTTCCATATCATCCGAATCCGCAACCCGCTGACCCAAACTAACCCCATGCTAAATACAAGCATCAATCGCATGCACACCCATATGCAACATAATTTAGTAATCAAGAACACGCAATAGAATAATTAAATAAATTTATCTACGCAGGAAAAGAAATCGCATAATTCCTATTCCTACTTACCCGAGCTCGCGAGCTCGCACCGGACCATGAGTCGACTCAGCTCGACCTCGGACTAGCCCGCTAGGCTGACAAACACAAACCATAGCAAAAATAAATATTAATATCTAGGACATTACAGAGATGCAGCAATGGACGCGGATGGCCGGCTTCTTCCTTGACGAGCCGACATGAGCAGCCTGCGGCTTTCCTCCTCAACTACTCACTGAGGAGATGACGAACTCGAGCCAAGAAATCAATCAAACTTTGGAGATGAGTCTTGGCGAAGGCATCAAGGACGTGATGAAGGTGCTTATCACGTCGCGACAGCAGGACATGCAACAGCGCTGAGCCACCTTGACGCCTCTTCTCCAACTCCCCAAATTATTCGAGCTCATTCGTTGAAATCAATGGACTACCTGCTGAAATCAATGGAGCTCATTTACCATAATTGTACGAGCTCGTTCACAAAAAGGGAGGAGTCGACATGTGGGAGACGACGCCAACTAAGCAGAGGAGAAGAGGAGGCGCCAACTAAGTAGAGGATAAGAAGAGGCGGTGGCCCAAAACGCGGGGAGAGAGAGGTGGAGATGGGGTACTGGTAGCAGCGAGAGAAAGAAAAGAATGAGAAGGAGAGACATAGAGGCAGGACCCAATTAAAAAATAATTTGATGTGTATCATCTCACATGGCAAATGGGTTTTTTAAAATTATTTTTGGATCGCCACGTCAGCGAAATAACGGAGATGCTCACGGTTGGCAGACAACGGGCTATAATTGGAACAAATGTGTAAGTTCTTATATACAATTGAGACCAATCAAAGGATTGGCCACAATTGAGAATTCGGCCAAAGTTCAGACCATTTTCGTCTAATAACCCTAACATAAAAGATAAGTTTGTTGAGTAACTATAATGAAGATCAAGAATAAAGAAATTGATGATTTTATAGTTGACTTTGCAATTGAACTTTGGAATTTGGATTGGTCCTTGTTCTTGCCTGAAGCCAAGGTGGTGTAGTCATGCACGTCTCCTGCTTCGGTGTGGCTTCGGCGGGGGACCTGAAAAGATACTTCGATGCTCAAGTAAGAAGGAATTCCAAGTGATTGATATAGAATTAGAATCGAGAGTATACCTGGTGTGCCCATCGTGTCTGTATATAGTGTAGGATCATGTGCTTGAAATGGGTCGAGACTGATCCTCGAGATGTCGGGCTCATTACTGTCGAATCCTTGGTCATTAATGAGGATGTGTGTGTCCTTGTATGGCCGGATGGAACCCCTGAACTAAGTGATGTTTGGCTTGACTCGGGTCTAGTTCATGAGTGTCAGCGCTTTTGGGCCTAATCCGACCAGGACCAAAGTGCTAGTCCAGTCCACAGCCCCCGAGCTTAGTTGAAGTCCGACGACTTCGAGCTGAGCTCTAGTAATGTGTAGACTTCTGACCTCGGACTATCATATAAGCATATGTCTGGTTCCTAAGTAGGAGACCTCAGTATGCATCAGTTTCGTCACTTCGATACTCTTCAATTTCTATAGTAAATGTGGCGATTGTAAGGAGGAAATGGTGTCTTTTCATGTGCTCGCCACCTATCTAGCTTTTAATTCTGATAAAGGGGGATAATTATCACTTTGGAAATCTGGCTGTCAGTTTCCAATGCACTTGGGTTCTTGCCATCAGTTGGACGATGTGGCCCTGTTAAAGGGGGCGATCCTTCTTGGGTCTATAAAAGTCTTTTGCCTCTTCTTTTTTCTATGTGTATGAGTTTTGGTATGGAGTGGGAGGTGTTACAAGTTTTTGTTCCTCCGAGAATCAGCCTTGTGCTGGCTCTGAGTAGATCAAAGATCGTCGTGGGTTCACACCGTGAGTAGATCAAAGGATGCAGCCTTTTGTTTATGTTGTTATCTTATGAGACCTGAAGTTGGAGAACAAGGTTGTGGTGATGCATTTACTGTAGAAGGTTTAACAAATTGGGAAAAAAGGGATAGACGAGCTATACGTTCATGTTGTAGTTGGTCCAAATAGTGCTTATAATCAAGCCTGAAGAAATTGTGAGCCATTAATGAATCAGAAACAACATATTGAAGTTGTCATTTCTAAGCAATCGGATAAAATGGATAAGGAGTGTCAAATTCACTTGATAGCACCGGTTGATTGTATATGATTTCTCCTACGTTAGGGATTGACTTTTCGAGGACATGATGAGTTAAAGGGTTCAAACAATCAAGGAAACTTTCTTGAACATGTTCAATTTCTTGCAAATCACAATGAAGAATTTGATCAAGTATTAAAAAATGCTTGTGGGAATCTAAAACTCATAGCACCTGATATACATAAAGATATTGTAAATTGTGCTGCTAGTGAGACAACGAAAGCAATATTTGATGATCTTATTGGTGTCTTTTTCGCTATTTTAATTGACGAATCATGTGACATTTCAATAAAGGAGAAGATGTCAGTTGTTTTACGTTATGTTGACAAAAAAAGGATATGTAATTGAGTGCTTTCTTGGTCTTGTTCACATATATAGTACCACTGCAAAATCAATGAAGAACGCGTTAGATATCTTTATTTGCAAAATATCAATTAAGCATGTCAAGAATACACGGACAAGGCTACGATGGTGTTAATAATATGCAAGGTGAATTTTATGGTCTCAGAAGTCTAATATTGAAGGAAAATTAATGTGCATTTTATGTTCATTATTTTGCTCATCAATTACAAATGACACGTGTTGCAAAAAAATAAGTTGAAGTTGCTTGTCTTTTCACCTTGGTTGCTAATTTAACAAATATGGTTGGAGGTTCACCTAAAAGACAAGAAATTCTTTGAGATAGTCAAACAAAAAAACTCATAGAAGCATTAGAAAATGATGAAATATCCAGTGGGCAAGGATTAAATCAAGGAATAACATTTAAAAGAACAGGGAATACTCGTTGGGGATCATATACTATTTAGCATTTTTAAGTTTGATCAACATGTTTTCCTCTGCTATGAATGTTCTTGAGATTATTGAAGCTGATGACATCAATTTAGATCAAAGAGGTCAAGCATGTGCTTTGTTAAGTGCAATGCAATCTTTTGAATTTATTTTTACTTTACACTTGATGAAGAACATTTTAGGAATACGAATAAATTAGGGTAAATTACACTGACCCCCTCTCTATTTGTCCAGGTTACAATCACCTCCCCAGAGTAATCTTTGAGTAATTTTTTTAGGGGAGGTTTGTGTAATATTTTACAAAACTCAGGTGAGGTTTGTGTAATTTTATTTCGTAATAGGGGAGGTTTGTGTAATCTTTTATAAAACTCAGGGAGGTTATAAGATAAAATTACAAATAGAGGGGAGGTCAGTGTAATTTCACTAAACCTCAGGGAGGTCAGTGTAATTTACCCAATAAATTATCTCAAGCACTACAAAGAAAAGATCAAGACATTGAGAATGCAATTTCATTAGTAAAAATATCCAAAAAACAATTACAATTAACGAGAGATGATGGATGAAATACTTTATTAGATAAAATTTCTCTATTTTGTGAGAAGCATGAGATTATCATCCCGTATATAAATGATATGTTTTTACTGTTGGTCTTAGGTTTTTAATTTTGGTCTTAATCTCAGTTTTGATGATAACAAATATGAAACTAATGATTTCATGGAGAACTATTTTCAGGTTCCAAGTCGGTTAGCGCTCGACGTCCCCGACCGCAAAAATCAGAGAAATCAGAGAAATAGGCAAGGACGCTCATCGACGCTCGGAATTGTTCGGGAAGATAGAGTTTAGATTTAGAGTGTCTAGAATGAGTGTGTAATCCTCTTTTATGATGCAAAACCCAAAAACTAAATCCGAATCCCAAAACATGAAAAATCGAAAAATCAGAAAATAGCCTTAGAATTCACTCCTTGGAGGGCTATATGACCTAGATATTTTCTTGGCATCAAAAGTCCGATAATTGTTCCTTAGGTAAAACTAGTTAACGACATATTTTTATGGAATTTTTAGAAGCCTTTAACCTATTCATATTTGAACCGAGAGATTATAATTTTTTCGGTTTTCGAAAATTTGTACTAGACCCCAAAAGTTAGATTTTGATTCTTAAGGATTTTGATTTTTTAGATGTTTTTATTGAATCCAAATGGGGGTAATCCTTATATAACATTTACATTTTAAAGTTATTTAACTTAAAATTAATAAATATTATACAAGAAGACTTAACAAAGACGAAACCCAGAAACGAACAACGAGCAGAAAATTCAGCCAAAACCAGGCTATTTTCTGGGTGTTGGTCGATGGGTGGTCGACAGCCAATCGACCGATCATCAGCCGGCCACCGACCGGGCGGCGCAAACGGGCAAAAATACGCTGCTTGGGTTGGTTGTTCAACCTCTCTCCTCCCTTGGCTTATAAATACAAGCCTTGGCAAGCCTTCTACACTTCTTCCAACATTCCTTGAGTCATATTTTGATGATCCTTGAGCTTGATTGAGCCACCATTCTTGAAACCCTAGTTTGATCTCTCAACTCCTTAATATAGCCTTCAAACTTCATCGATTCATCATCTTGAGGCATCAAGAGGACTAGAGAGTTTCTTTTAGAGCTAAGTATTTGTTGTATAATTTATTTTCTCCATTGTTTGTGTATTTTTGTGGTTTATTTCATTGTATTTGAGTTTGTGTTAGACCTAGAGTGTAGGTCTTGAAATTGGGTGGTAGCTTTGGTGTTTGAGGTTTAAATTCACCAGTGTAAACGTAGTTTGCTATGATTAGTTGAGTTATCCTAAGGGTTGAGGTGGGAGAGTGCTCTCGGTAGGAAGGCATGATACTTCCGAGTGTGGAAGTACCTTCGGTTTGAGAGCAGAGACTTTCCGGTGTAAATTCCTCATTGTAAGGAAACTAATTAATCTAGTTAAACTAGTTTAAAAATAATAAGCGGGGTACTTACGTAGTGGAGTATGCATTGGGGCCGAACCACTATAAATCGCATTGTGTTAGCATTGCTTATCTTGATTGTGTTTGATTACTCATTTATTCGCTTTCGCATTTATATTATTGAATTGAGCATTAACCTAAAGTTTATAAGAAACGTTTAGAACCGGAATTAGGTTAAAGATTAACAAATATACTATTCACCCCACCCCCCACCCCGCCCTATAGTGTAGGCCATTTTGCCAACATTTGGTATCAGAGCGGATCGTAGATCGAGATTTCACCATCTCCTCTACATCTAATCTTGATCCGTAAAATGGCACTAGAGTTGGTAGCGTCTATACCACCTAGGCTCGATGAGTCTAACTTTGGGCAACTTTAAATATGCTATATGATTACACTAAGACTGAAGAGATTGACACTTCTAATGAAGGTAGTTATGACAATGGTCATTCACCTACCCCTAATCTTGGTTTTGATGCCCATAGCTCTTCTAGTCGAAGGAGTAGCTCCAAGAGTTGAAAAAGGAAGGTAGTGTGTCATGCATGCAAGAAAAAGGGGCATGTGAAGAAAAATTGCTCTTCCATGAAGAACAAAACAAAGAAGAGGTCAAACGCTTCCACTTCATCATCTTATACTTGGTAAACTTGTTTAGATACACATATCACATGATTATTAGGTATTTAAACTTGAAAATTCATGTGTAAATGAACAAGGTGATAACTAGATTACTTTAGGGAACTTAAACTTTAAAAAGTTTGGCCTAAGTCAATAAATCGACTTAGATACTTCATTTTAAGTCCAAACTTCATAAACATGTTTAGGAATATATATGACATGTTTCCATGCATTTAGAATGAAAAATTCATATGTATATGGATAAAATGACATAGATGTCATTTCATGATAACCTCTTTTGAACCAAGTTGACCCAAGTCAACAAATTGACTTAGAGGTCTCATTTTCAATCCATATTTATGGAACATGTTTAGATTTACTCATGTTAGGTGTCCATAGGTTTAAATTTGAAAAATCATGAGTAAATGATAAAATTGACACTTATCAAGTTTTATTATAACAAGCTTATTTTAGAATGAAACCATGCTAGATTGATATCATGACTTAAGGACATTATTTTCATCTAAAACTTGACATACACTCTTTATATAATCATTTTCTGGTGACATAAAAGTTTAAATAAAAACTGAAAATTACAAAAATGCCGTTGAAATTTCAACATTTTCAATTATTTCTAGAAAAATGTAGAAAAATCATTTTTAACCAATTCTTAAAATTGTATCTTTATTGAAAAATCTAGTCACTTGAGTAAAAATTTCATAAATTTTCATTAACAATCGAATTTATAGTGGAATTTTGAAGTTAGATTTCGGAAATGCAAAGTATCCTCCCATTGAAATATCAATCTTTTCGATACTTAGATTTTTCGTCAAAAACTCTAATGAAACTTTGTGTATACTATTTTGATTTCATTTATAATATTTTTCTCACTATTCTTTGAGTGAAATTATTTCTAAAAATAATTTTGATAACTTGAGGGCTATGTTGAAAATGAGTTTTTGATTGGAACTGAGATATGTTTAAAAATAGACTTAGGAAAATTCATTTTGAGCTCAAACTTGACACACACACATCTTAAATGATCATTCAGAGATATTTGGAAAGTTTGAATCAAAATTGGCAACTTTTGAAAAAATACCTCATATTTACCCAAATACTATTGGACTTTCAGGAATTTTATGAATTTATAGAAAACTAATTTTTGACTAATTCTTGAACCTGTAGATTCCTTGAAAAATCTAGTTTCTCATGTTAAAGTTTCAAAAAATTTCATCAAGAATATGATTTGATAGGGATTTAAGAGTTTGATTTAAGTATACTTAAGTATCCCTTTGACCTAAATCAACAAAGTGACTTAGAAACCTTATTTTCAGCCCAAACTTGACTAACATAATTAGATTCACTCATGTTAAATGTCTATGTGCCTAAGTTTGAGAAAATATATCATGCCCCAACTCAGGGTCACGTGACCGGCCAGGGTATACATGCCTACATCAAGCAAGGGCAACACGAGTCATTGAGGGAATACGTGAAAAGATTCCATATTGTGGCCATGGAGATTCCCAACCTCAACCCGTACGTCGAGTTATATTCTGCCAAGCATGATCTGAAACTTGAACAGTTTGCTGACTAGATTACCCTAGCCAAATCGAAGAGAACATATTATAATATTAGGACGATAAGTCTCAAGCCAATCTAGACCAAGAGTAGCATTGTTACTTTGGCAACTTAAGAGGATCATAAGATCAACAAAAAGTACTCAACAAGGAGTGCCTAGCAGGAGTGGAAACTACTGGTTTCTCAAGAGTCAATGTAATGGCAGGGAGGGGGGGCAATTGCCCTCCCTGAGATTGGTCTCCCTTAGTATATTATATATATTGGTATTTTACTATATAAATATATTAAATTGCTCCCTCTAAAAATATTATAAAATGTCCTTTGATGTGCGATTTTATATTTTGCTCATTTTAAGATAATTTTCTAGCTTCGCTCTTAATTCCCAAGGAAGTTTTTAGACTAAACATTCAAGTTAGAAACTTTGAAGGACGGTCTTTGAAAATATGCCTAAGTAATTTATTGCACATTGGTATCTAGGACAATTATAAAATGTATGACTAGGACTATCACATAATTTGTAACACTTCACTATCGTTCCTCTCGGAACAAAGTAATTCTTGCTTTAGCTAGGGTCATCAAGAGCTATTTAGAAGGACCAAAATAATCTTAAATCATGTTTGGTAATCAAATTTTTACTTAGAATGAAAATTAACAAAAAAGAAAAGTTGGTAACTAATAGTCCTGTTCATCTTGTTGGTAAAAGCTTATGTAAAGCTTTTTAAGCTATATTCATGCTATAAACAACTTGTGGAAACAATTATTATTAGATTATCGAAGTGAATTATTTAAGTTATATTTTTATTTTGCTTTATTTCATGTTAATGTTATCATTACTTCATATATATCCTCTGTTCCGAGCCTAACAGCAAAGAATTTATTTCCTGGCAAAATTTACTGTTTCATTATATATCTAATTCAGTCCAAATTACTTTATTTTAGATTAAAAAAAAGTAATAAGAGATATAATTTTTTGACTTAACAAATTGATTCATTATGAAATCAAGAAAATTAAACCAAAAAAAAATCAAACTCAAAAGAGAAAACTTTACTGAAGAGATTACTTGATGTTAACAGCGTAATCCACAAACAATTATATTTTCTATTAACATAAACAAATTAAAGCTGTGTTAAATTATATAAATGGAGCAAATCAAAACACAGAAAATAATATTGAAATGAAGGATTTGTGATGCGGGGATGACTGGAGTAGAGAGGGGGAGTCAGAGGCCTCTCGCGAGCATCTGGTTGTAGTTCTCGATGGACCGGAGGCGCTGCAGCTGGAGCTGCTCCCGGAAGCGCTTGATGAACGCGTCCGCCACCTCGTTGATGTCCTTCTCCTCCTCCACCACCTCCTCTGCTATAACCTCTGCTGTCTTCGCCTTGAGCGACGCGACCCGCCGCCGCGGCCCGCCATCTCCACCCTTGGCAAAAGCTACAGCTGCAGGGCTCCTCATTTTACCATTGCTCGTGGTGCCGCTGCCGCTGCTGCCTTTGTTGCGCTGTGTGGCCGCAGTAATCCCTGAGAGCGGCGAATATGCGATCTCAGAGTTGCCTGAGAGGGAAAACTTCTCCCTGGGCATTGCCATGGTCTCGGCTGCTTCGGCTGACGACTGATGAAGCTGAAGGCCTGAAGCTTGATGGTGGCTTCAATGCGGAGATCTGCTCTTATTTATAGCGATATCAGGACGCCGAAAGCCATGAACTGGCGACGCGCTGTAAAGGCGCGTAGGTGGCAACTTTTCTTCTTTGTTGGTTCTCAGAGACGCAACGTCGAACGCCTTAAGCGCAAGTATCCGTTTTGCAATTGGGAGGGAGAAGGGGTCAGCAACCTGGGTGGAACTCGATCGCAGGGCCCGGCGGCGTTGACTGCGGAAAAAGACATGTGCGTGGGCGGTAGAGTGGAGGGGGAAAGCGTGTGGAGGGAGGCAGAAATCGCCATCGTTGTCGACCTCGACAGTGCTTCTCTCCTCGTAAAAGGCCGTGGACATGGCCGGGTCGTCGCACGTGGGACGCACGCCTTCGTGGAAGAGCGGCGCCTTCGGCAGCGCTTCCGGGTGATGTAATCTGCCATGTCATATGCGATATGCTTATTTAACAAAAAGATCCTTCGATTTATTTTTAATACATTTATAGTTCAAATTAGTCACCAACTGATCCCACTGCGTGAAGAAATGCAATTCTGATACAACTAATAAAAAGTTGTTCATATTAGAATTTAGTTTAATTTTCTTTAAAATTCATATTAAAATTTCTGTGCATGCAAGTTCAAGTTAAAGTAAAACACAAGTATATTATATTTTATTAATTTTAAAAATAAAAACAAATACCCATTTGCCAAAGGATATATTTGGTACGTGTTTATTATACAGTAAAAAATCATGAAATAATAGAAAAAAAATGCTAATACGAGCATGTAAATTACATACTTGCCCCTAGAATAAAACTCCAAAATAAAACTATTTGCATTACTTTTTGTTTTTGATTGTTTCTTATGATGAT
The DNA here is from genome assembly GCA_034359265.1 of Canna indica. NCBI lineage: Eukaryota > Viridiplantae > Streptophyta > Magnoliopsida > Zingiberales > Cannaceae > Canna > Canna indica. The sequence continues at coordinate 52,876,916 of CP136891.1, read as the reverse complement.
AGAATAATTTTTTTATAATTTGTCGAGGGTATTTTAATTAATAAAAAAAATAAATGTAGAATAATACTAATTTTTTTGTTTATTACTATGTAAATATATTGACTATTAAATTCCTATAGTATGCGAATCAAACTCTATTAGTTGTTTAATTGCAATTGTTGTTAAATTCCCTCAAATTCAATCATAGCCAATTTCACCCATTTAACTTAAATTATAATGTAAATCAATGACTAAATATATTGTGAATTTTAGAATTTATATTAACAAAATATTCAAATATTTTATTTATACTAAATTTATACATAAACTTTTATATTCCGACAATTATAGTCGATCTCTTTGCTAACATAACTTAACTAGGTAGTTGACTTATGTATATTTAATTCTGCATAAATAGCTTAAAAATGTTTAATCATTGAAACTTGCAGAAAGTATGACTAATTTTTAATTTACAATTAATTCATAGGTCAACTTTACCTATGCAATAATTATAATATCAATTAGTTATTTGTTGGACTAGACTAGCTCTTTGGGTCCGGCCAAAATAGATTCGAAAGCGCCTACACTCATGAACTAAATTCAGATAAAACCAACTACAACTTAGCCTGAGGACTCCACCCGGCCAAATAAGAATACCGACATCATTCATTTATTACCATAGATTCAGCAGCAATGAGACTGTCATCTTCAGGATAAACTTCGACCTGTTTAGAGCATATTCCCACAAGATTATAGGAGACATCATCGTCGAGCACTCTGACCTGCCTCATGAAACAGACACAACGCACATCAGGTATACTATTGATTCCAACTTCATACTCATCATTTGGGATTCCCTCTCACTCGAGCATCAAACTGTCTTTGTAGGTCACTAACAAAGCCGCGCTGGACCAACCAAACGCAGAGGCTTGCAACACCCCGACATCAGGCGAGAACATTTGGCGCTCACCGTGAGGCCAAGTAAACCTTACCAACCCCACCATGATAGATACCAAGAGTCAGGCAAACATCATCGCGAACATGCAACAACGTTCCTCCGCTACCGAGAAACACTAACATGACGAGGAGTGACGCTCTGGTGTCCATCGACTCAATGCTAGAGGAGCTACGACACCTGGTCATTGACCTCCAGGCATAGAACCAGAGATTGATAACCCAGGTTGACGCGCAAAACAAAGTGATCGTCGTGTTAGCAGGGTGCCATAGGCCAATGGAATAATATTATCATTATTGTTTTCCTTTTGAATAATTGGAACACTTATTTTATCTTGTTATTTATTATGAGTGTATTTAACTTGATAAGAGATTCCTTGAATGGTTGATTCCGTCTAATGGTCATCAAGTACAAGACTTGAGAGTTAAACCTCAAGGTAGTTGAAATCCTATTCTAAACGGTTCCTTGTTAGTCATTGTCTTAGGAACGATATTAAATGAAGACTAGTTTACAGTCTGACTAACGATTATCATGTTTTACTAATCATGGATATGTGATATCAAAGTCAGATCATAGACACATGTTGGAGAACATGGTGTCGAACAGACCCACTGTGAGAGTACAATGTGGATTATATCATTAGTATCTCATAATGGTAGTAATACGTCAGTCCTCCGACCCGATGTCACCATGGATTCCTACATGAGGAATTTTGTATTTTGACCTAGTATAAGATCACCTTTAACCGGATGGTAATAAGGACTATCATTGGACATGAAATGAATCATGTAGAGGAATATATCAATCATGAAGAAATTTGTCCCTCTCATACATGAGAGAGATATCTCTAGACCCCTTGATAAGTGTGACTGAAGAAATGCATGGTCGTGCTCAAATAAATTGATAGAGGTATCAATGTCATTTGATTAAGTTAGTCTACTTACGAATCAAGAAACCAGATTGAGCAATATAAGGATGAAGCAATCCATGCCTTAAGCTCGATCCAGATATCGCGTAACAAAATGACAAAGTATCATATTATGAGTTAGGTTGCTCGGACTACCGACATCACTTAACTTGGGTAGTCATAATGTCTTGCTAGATGTCACTTATGACTTGTGGGTTGCAAATGTGATTTGTTGGTTTAAGGTTTTCAACATTGGTCTTAATCTCGATTTTGATGATAACAAATATGGAACTAATGATTTAATTGACAAATACTTTCAGGTTCCATATCGGTTAGCGCACGACATCCTCGATCGGAAATATCGAAGAAATTGGGAAATCAGAAGGACGTTGGTCGACGCACTCGGATTCGTCAGGAAGATAGAGTATAGGTTTAGGGTGTTTAGTTTATATTGTAAAATCCTCATGATGATGCATAAGAACCCAAAAACCATCCCCGGATCTCAAAATATGAAAACCCGAAAACCATCCTGAAATGATCTAGGGAGCTCCTTGGAGGGCAATATGACCTAGATATTTTCTTAACATAAAAAATGGCGGTAATTGTTCTTTGGGTTAAAACTAGATAACGAGATATTTTTAAGGATTTTTTGGAAGCCTTTAGCCTACCCATTCTTGACTTGAAAGATTAGAAAATTTTCGTTTTCTGAAATTTTGTACTAGATCGCAAAAACCAGATTTTGATTCTTAAGGATTTTGATTTTTTAGATATTTTTATTGAATCCAAATGGGGGTAATCCTTATATAACATTTATATTTTAAAGTTATTACTTAAAGTTAATAAATGTTATATAAGTAGACTTAGCAAAGACAGAACCAGAAAATGAACAAACAAAGCCTAACCAAACTACCCAGTCCATGTTCGGACGACTGGTCGGTCGACCGAATGGTGTTAAAAATCGACAGTAGCCTATTTCGGTCGGTCGACCGAAGATGGTGAAAAAATGGCAGAAGGCTACTTCGGTCGACCGATCGATCAACCAAACAGTGTGATTAATTCATAGAGAGCCAGCGGTCGCTGGGCGGTCGATCGGTCAGTCGACCAACGATCAACTGGCAAGTGATCGAATGGCGGAAACGGTTAGTTTTCCGCCCGTTGAGCTGCCGTTTGGTTAAGGGGTTATAAATACTCCTCTTCATCCTTCATTAACCTCTCTTAACAATTGATCCAAGCCTCTATTGAGCCAATTCTTGATCATTCTAAAGCTTTTCTTGAGCCATCTTCTTGATAACCCTAGTTTCAAGATACATCCTTGATCTTGCCTTCAAGCTTTGAACGATTCATCATTGGGGCATCAAGATGAACTAGGACTCATGTTTGGAGCTAAGTATTTGTTGTATTATTTATTTGCTCCATTACTTGTGTATTTTTGTGATTTATTTCATTGTATTTGAACGTGTAAGAAGACCTAGTGTTAGGTCTTGTGATTGAGTGGTATCCTTGGTGTAGGAGTAAAGCCACTTGTGTAAACGTAGTTTACTAAGATTAGTTCTTGTTGTCCTTAGGATCGAGGTGGGAGAGTGCTCTCGGTAGGAAAGCGGAGACTTCCGGGTGTGGAAGTGCCTTCGGTGTGAGAGCGGAGACTCTCCGGTGAAAACGTCCTCGTTGTAAAGGAAACAAGATAATCTAGTAAAGCTAGTTTGGAAATCCTAAGTGGGGTGCTTAAATAGTGGAGTAGGTATTGGGGCCAAACCACTATAAATAATTGTGTTAGTATTGTGTTCCTTGCATTTCTTATTGCTTATCATTTATATATCTTGCTTCCGCTTACTTCTCGATTCATGAATTGCTTAAGTAATCTAAGAAACAATTAAAATCAAATTTAGGCTAATTGTTTAGTTAACACACTATTCACCCCCCTCTAGTGTGCCATTTCACCCAACATGATTTAAACTCACTACCAACGTTAAGTGAACCTACAGGGTCACACATAGGGCGAACCGAATTGGGTTTAGGGTTATGACTCATTAGATTGGATCTGCATGACCAATAACACATAATTCTCTCTTGTTAATTTTGGAAACTAATTTCGAATTTAAAAAAAAAAAGTTTTCAAATCGGAATTAATTATTTTGAATTTTATATAAGATTTAAAATTAGAATTATGTTTATTACAATTTAGGTAATGCATCTTTAATATTCGATATTAAAGGATATATTATAATTGGCATTTTGAATTTAGGAAATTCATCCTTGTTAATTGTTATTGAGGATATATTTTGTTCAAACATTAAAATCATTTTAAAGATTCTGGATATGATTTTGAATTGATCAACAGTTGTGATGACTCGTTAAATATGATTGAAGCGTCTATAAATACCCGTCTATGGCTTAAACGAGTATTTAATCATCTCCTGAAAGGCTGTCGGGCTCTTCCTGAAAGGAAGCCGACCTCCTTTTGAAGGAAGTCGGGCTCCCTTTGTGGTAGCCGACCTCCACATAAGAGAGAGAGAGAGAGAGAGAGAGAGAGAGAGAGAGAGAGAGAGAAGAGTGTGAAAGGTGTTCCACGCTCGTCAAAATCAAAAGGCGTTCCGATAGAGCCGAGCTAGCACTCAGGAACCACCCAGTTCTGTGTTCATCCATGTGCTAGCCATAGAGGGTGTTCCGATAGAGCCGAGCTAGCACATGGATGAACACAAAGAACTGGGATAGAGCCGAGCTAGCACTCAGGAACCACCCAATTCTTTGTGTTCATCCATGTCCTAGCCGAAGAGGGTGTTCGTCGCTTGACAACACCTTAGATCAGGAGTAAGATCATGATCTTGGATTCGCAGAGCTGGAGATGGAGTTCGGTCTTCATAGTATAATCCTAAACATAGTATTGGTCACTACTAGAAATTAGGGTATTTGCGACGGTGATTTTGCGATGGCCTTCAGGCCATCGTAAATTGTGACGGTTCTGCGACCGCTGGCGCCGGGGGTCGCATGTCCCACGAACTTGCAATGGTATTGCGACCGCACAAAGTCCCGTCGCAAATTGGAGACCTCTACGACGGTACAATGACCGTTTCAGCGACCACCTTTTTGCCACCGCTTCATGCTGTCGCAAAACCGTCATAGTGTAAATTTTATAGCCCGCCCTTTATTTTTCTATTCCCCCGCTCAGTCTCTCGATCGTCACTCTCTCTCTCTCTATCTCTCACTCTCTCTGACCTCTCTGTCGCTACTCGCCGCTTGTGCCGCCGATACTTCTCTCTCTCTCTCTCTCTCTCTCTCTCTCTCTCTCTCTCTCTCTCTCTCTCTCTCTCTCTCGGGCCGCCGAAACCCTAGCCATCGCCAGCTAGGGTTTCCTCGCTTCCGTCACAGCTGAAAACCATGCTCAAACCTCACGTATTTCCCTCTCTCTCAATTTCAAAGCCATCAAAAGGACCTCGGGAAGTTTCCTCGCTCCCTCCGTAGTAGAACACGCCACTTAAGGGTGGCTGTCGAACGACGCCGCAACTCGCTGCATTTGTTTGTTTTCCCTCTTCGCTCACCTGAGGAACCAGCAATCAAGGTGCGCTTTTGGAGCCCCTCCTAATTTTGTTTGTTTTACATACAAGAAGTACTTATAATTTACAGTCTATTGCAGTATAAACAACAAGTATTTTTCTAGTTAACATAGATGATCTTAATCTCAATCATATTGCAGAATGAGTTACAGTGCTGAGCCATCAAAATTGCATACTTGTATTGGATGGAAATTCATATTTGGTTACTTTCAGGTTTATTTTTATTTCATTCAGCTAATTTTATTCAATTTCCCTGTTGATAATCTACATAGTTTTATTTTTTTATTTCAAGTTTAATATATAGTGTCATAATCTTACGAGACAAGTGAAGATGTTGGGACCTTCCACGCCCGCCGCAGTGCCATCATCACCACCATCACAACCACCGGCCCCGAAGGCTTGAGGTCGTCATAGGCCTCGTGGGCCTAATCGGGGGGCTCAAGAACCTTCATCGACCAACCAACGTCAGCGGATATCTCTGCACGATCTAAAGTAAGTATCAAAGTTTATTTTTTATAATTATTAATTAATTAATTACTACTTATGTTGTTATACCTGAGTTGTAGATTCGAGCAGGACGATGTTGCTCGTAACATCACCTCTATTATCAAGAGGTTCTTTCGGGAGCCGTGGCATTCATGGACCCACGTGCCGTAGCATAATCGAGATTCATTATGGTCCGAGTTCGAGGTACGTAGTTTATTAATTTTAGATACCAAAGTATTCATGAAGTTTATTCGTGAAGTTTTTTGGAATGATAGTCTAATTGAAGTTTATTGGTGAAGCTTATTACCAAAGTATTTATTAGTGTTCATTGATGTTGTATCGGCTTTTGGAATGATACTATACTATATTACCAATATAGTATAGTATATTGGTAATATATCAATAGTAAATTAAGATAAGTTCTTAATTTGACTAGGGTTGGAGGGCTTAAGGAGCCTAAGATTCACCTTCTACAACTAAGGTTCTTCACATGGACGGTTTCCAATTTTGTGCTATCTCTAACAGTACATGCACCTAAACTGAGGGAGTTGAAACTCAAATGTGTTGAACCAAAGGCTCTTCATTTCGAAGTGCCTTCACTGTATAAGCTTGATCTTACAATTAAGAAGGCTGGAGCAGTCATCAAAGTGGATAAATTTCATAATTTGAGGTTTCTCAGGATAGAATCTTTAGATTTATGTAGCTTGGCAGTAGTATTTGCAGAGAACACAACTATTAAGCAGTTGGAGATGGAAGCATACGGATCTAGCCACTGTCTTGATATTGAGGAACAACACTCTGTTGATTTATTTAGTACCTTCCCTAATCTAGTGGAATTGCTATTGGGTCCAAGGGCTTGGTTTATCCTCCCAGAATCTCTTAGGTTCAGTGGTGAGTTAAGAAGTTTGAAGAAATTGGTGGTGCATATACCATTACATGAAATTGATACGATATCCTGGAAATTGTCCCCATTACTGACATATGCCAATTTGTGTCGAATTGTGATGCTTGTTCCTTCTAGTGCTTGCATTAACATCAGAGCTTCTGTCATTACCAAATGCATCAGTAATTTTCTACACATAAGATGGACATGGGGTGCATTGAAAGGTTGAAAAAACTTAAGCCTGTTAAACAATGCCATAATTATTTCATCTAGTATCAAAATGACATGATTAATCCTATAGCGCATCTATTTTATTTTTATTTTTATTTTTGAAAATGAGGCAGTTTCATCTAATTGTAAGGTCAAAGTATGTATATAATTGTAATGCTATTGTTCTATCCTATTTTGTGGATGACTGGAGTTAAATAATTTTATCTATTTTGCATTGTAGCTTGCAAAATGAGTCCGCCTAACAATGCACATCTTATTTGTTTGCTAAAACTATTGATATCAATTATCAATTGATAAAGAACTTAAAAGAGATGCATTGTTAGGGCTTCAATGTACATAGCTATTAAAAGATAATAGTTATGCAAGCTATGCAAAGGGAAATCCACCATTGAGTGGTCTCCTTTGTATGATCCTATAGTTATTAACCCTTGTCTCTGCCCAACTTGTGAAGGAAACAAGTCAGTATATTTGTTGATATAGTATTCTACTTTTTGTGAAAACTTTAAGCTAATACACAGTTGCCCATCTTCATTTATTTCTACTGACTATATCCTGGAACTCTCTTTTTACCAGAATACAGAGGTGCTTGAACTGTCTTGGAAAGGGTTATGTATGATTCATCATTTCATTAAGTGTATGTTTTCTTTCTTTTCACAAATGCCCTTAGAACCTTAGGATGTGTATGTCTATGGATCTAATGGTAAAAATAGAAATTGAAGTATCGATTAATCGAAGTTAATGCCCTTAGAACCTTAGGATGTGTATGTCTATGTGTATGATTCATCATTTCTTTTTTATCCATATATGATCTCTATTCTCGAATGATGATGGTATTCTATTAGGCAAAAGATATCCCAATTAGTTTTGGTTCCGAACACGTTAACCATTCAAAGCATATTCCGAAAGGAACACCAGGCTCTTATACCTGGACATCCACCATAGGCAAGAAGATGAGATGCAATCTTATCCAGTGTGATATTGGTGTAATAATTGCATCCAGTTGCATCTCCACCATTAGACTCTCAAATCATCTTTAAATGATCATTATCTTTATAGTTTCTAGGTTTTCTCTTTTCCTGATCACTGTTTGCCTGATTCTTGCTTGAAGCGCTGATAATATCAGAAATGATTGATTGGCTTCCCTTTAGAACTTCGTTGACAAAGTTTAGATATAGTGACAAGTGATCTAACATGTAAAGATTTTCACAATTCCTTCTGCTTATACTATTCTTTCTCATGCAGTTTCAATTAATAGTTGTTTCTTTTCTTGTCTTTAGAAAATTATTCTAATTCTATAACATGTGTGATCTGATCTAATTGCTTGCTTAAAAATGGTGTCAGCCGGATCTTCAAGTAAATGCTTCAATCAATGTTCAGTATTTTTCTTTGGCTTTTGTAATAGTTTGACCATTATTTTTGGCATAATTTATCTTCTGGAATAAACATCCAATAAATTATTCCTGTTTGTAGTCAAACAATCCGTTCATGATAAGATTGGTTCTGAAACGATGAAATTGTTTTATGACTTGCATTCCTGTAGTTAGAGAATACATGTTATGTACTTAGAAATGATACATGCCCTTTATATTTGGTATTCTGTAATACCATGCATCATGCTATGTTACACTAGTCTTCTGTCCCTCCGCGATATAAACATACATTAAAGTTACACTTTAAGCTAATCATACCCTTTATGTGCTATGATCATATATCATGTTTCCCTATATAGCATGTTTATAATTGACAGAGGACTAACGGTTATATAGAGTGTTTGCTACTTTATCCTTAGCTGAAATGAAAGAGTCCAAATTCATAATTTTGGTTGTATACCAATTGATATGTTTACTTTTTCATGGCAGAACTAGTCAAGTAAGAGTAGTTCAGGAAAGAAACCCTAGCTCAGTTTTACAGCCTAGCAGGATCAAGGTTCAAACTTCACAATGCCATTAGGGATGACTCTTTATTTACTTCTTCCTTTGTTTCATTTGAGTTGTACATTCTCTGAATTTTGATAACTCAGTGATATATTTATGGACATATGTTGGTTTCATTTGAGTTGTAGCTTTTAGGATTTATGAAACAACTTTTATTAAGATATTAAAGTAAGTAGTTATCATGCTTTATGTTCACTACTAGAAATTGGTTCTTCAGCAACGGCCGCTCAAGCCATTGCAATTTGCAACGGCGTTCTTACGGCCGCTCAAGCTAATGCAGATATGTTGTATCTGTAACGGCGTTCTTACGGCCGCTCAAGCCATTGCAGATATTAATCACCTAAATAACGGCTTTCTAACGGACACGTGAGCCGTTGCTGATGATTAACTTATCAGCAATAGCGTCCTAATGGTTAAGTGAGCCATTGCTGATAAGTTTATATAGGGCACACGTCCGCGCTCGCCCCTTCCTCCTCCTTCTTCCTCTTCCTCTACTCGTCACCTACTGTCGTTACCGATGCTGCCGGCCCATCCTCGACTGCCGATTCCGACCGCCGCCACCTCGTCTGTTCCAAGTATTCCTCGCCGCCCCACCTTCCTTCCCTAGATCCGGCCGAAACCCTAAATATAGGGTTTCGACCAAGCGGTCGACGGCTGGTGGCCGCGGCCGGACCATTGTCCAATGTCCGAACACTGGACTCCGACGCCGGAAATCCATTAATTAATGATTTTTTAATTAATTATTTAATTTTTAATCAATTGTTTAATTTTTAATTAATTATTTAATATATAGATTAATTGTTAGATTAATTTTTAGGGTTTATATTAGTTTTTAGATTAATTGTTAGAGTTTAGATTAATATTATGTTTTAGATTAATAATGGTATGTTAATTATTTAAATTAGTTAAAATATTTTAGATTAATATTAATTAATTAGTTAAAATGTTAATTAGTCTGGAGTCGTCCTAAGTGGACTCGCGCCGGAATCGTCCATTTCGGACTCGTGCCAGAATCGTCCACTTTGGACTTGTGTCAGAATTTTCCACTATGCACTCGAACTGACTCGAAACATTTAGAAAATAATCATCCATCCGACGAGTTGATGCGTTTCACGTACGCATCGACGAGTCGGATATGATTTAGCAAAACCTTAGATCCATTCAGAGGTTGTATGTTCGTGTAAAAGAAGTAGATGATCTTTTATACGACGTACAACCCTTGAATTGTCTCTGATTGGACAATTTGGGAATATAGTTATTTGTATTGCATGTAGTTTTTTCTTTTAACCGTTAGCTTATTCTAAATTTCAGCAGCATCTCTCTTGTTCTCCGATACGCGCCTAGATGATATGCGTATTCGGAGAACTGTAGGGAGATGCTACCGAAATTTACAATGAAGTTAGCAGTTAAAAGAAATACTTAGTGCAATATGAATAACATAAATCCCGAATGGAATATGACTATCTCACCTAAAGGCATTAACCGAAGAAATTATCATTGATTGATAGAATCATGTCGGCTGATCGAAGCTGGATGTACCGACGTCTTGATCGTGGAGCTTTAACGAATAAGTTTCGATTAGGCGTAACTTACTTCCTAAATTTCGCCTATTCAAATTGGAAATTTGTTAGCGTCGGTGATAAAATTCGATGTCTGTGCCACATTTGCTTGAATGGACGATTTTTGGATCGGAAAACTGTCACTCTGCATCTATATAACAAAGGATTTGCACCAAGATATTTCTATGGACTTGTCACGGGGAGTCACGTGAAGTCGGGACGTCGAGCAATCTTGTCGTTCAAACACATGGCGAATCTTCCTCTGCTAGTGTTTCTTCATCCAGTCAATCTAATCCCTATAGAACTATGATACTTGATAGTATTGGGGGTCAATTCCACCTGAATGATAATATCGATGGGCCAGTTACTGAGATGTCAGTGCCACCAGATACTACAGGTGTTGATATTACATAAGTACAAACTGTGGTAGAGATTGAATTGCCGAATAAACAAGCTGCAGAATTTTACGAGATGTTGAAAGTTGCCGATGAACCTTTGTATGAGAATTATCCTAAATACACTAGGTTTTCGGCAATGACGCAGCTCCTAAACATCAAGGCCGATTGTAATATCAGTGGGGTTGCGTATGATCGGATTACATGATTGATTAATGGAATACTGCCTACTGATAACAAGTTTGAGCCAACTTTTTATAAGACTAAAAAGTTGATGAGAAAATTAGAGCTTGGGTACGAAAAAATACACGCGTGCCAAAATAACTATATTTTATATTATAAAGAAAATGTGTTGTTGGATAAATGTCTTGTATGTCAACATCCTCGTTACAAGGAGAAGAAATCGGTCTGATAGAAAAATATCTCATTTGAGGTGCTTCGGTATTTTTCACTAACACAGAGGCTTCAAAGATTATTCATGTCGGAAAAGACGGCCCCCTACATGAGTTGGCATGCAAGAAGTCGTGATGATACAGTAATGACTCATCCATCCGACAGTGAAGCATGGAAACATTTGGATACATGTTATCCTTCATTTGCTAGGGATACTAGAAATATCATATTGGGATTATGCACAAATAGTTTTAATCCGTTTGGATATTCTGGAACTCCTTATTCAGTTTGGCCAGTGCTGCTGACAGTTTATAATTTGCCACCGTCAATGTGTATGAAAGATGAATTTATTTATCTTTCGATGATTATTCCGGGTCCTAAGGGTCCGCGAAAAGAAATTGACGTATTTCTCAGACCCTTGATAGATGAATTGAAAACATTGTGGACTGAGAGAGCTGTCACTTATAATTGTCATCGGAAGCAAAACTTCAATTTAAAAGTTGCGGTCTTGTGGACAATCAATGATTTCCCGGCGTACGGCATGTTGTCTGGTTGGAGCACTCACGACCGACTCTCTTGTCTGTATTGTATGGAACACTCTAAATCAATCATTCTTCAGAACGGACGAAAAATTTTATTTTTTGATTATCATCGTCGATTCCTACCGGCTAACCATCAGTATCGAAGGAGTCGTAATAAATTTACTAAGGGCTGAGTCAAAAGAGATGAGCCACCACCGATGTTGTCTGGTGAACAAATGTTAGCACGTGTTTCAGCACTTCCAGAGGTTGTGTTTGGTCGGAATGAAAGAGTGTCGGGCTTTGGTCAAACACATAACTGGGTGAAAAAAAGTATCTTTTGGGAATTGCCCTATTGGAGTTCATTACTGATTCGACATAATTTGGATGTCATGCACATTGAAAAAAATGTGTTTGATAATATTTTCAACACTTTGATGGATGTTTTCAGAAAAACTAAAGATAATTTCAAAGCCCGACATGATCTGAAAATACTTTGTAAGAGACCGAAGTTGGAGTTACAAGAGGTCAACGGACGATATCTGAAGCCGAAGGCCCCGTATGTGTTAAATAAACAACAGATCAAATATGTTTGTCAATAGATAAAAGAACTCAAATTACCCGATGGATATGCTTCAAACTTATCTCGATGTGTGAACGTCGATGATTGCAAAATATCAGGGATGAAGAGCCATGATTATCATGTATTCATGTAGAGATTGCTTCTGATTGTATTCCGAGATCTTCTACCTGATAATATTTGGGGTTCGTTGACTGAATTAAGTATGTTTTTTAGAAACATTTGTGTAAATGTCCTTCGAGTCGAAGATATGTCAACACTTGAAAGTAATATTGTTGAAATTATATGCAAGCTGAAGCAGTTTTTCCCTCCTGCCGTTTTTGACTTGATGGAGCATCTACCGATACACTTGGCATACGAGGCACGAGTTGGTGGCCCCGTTCAATACCGGTTGATGTACTTATTTGAAATATATGTTAATCGTTTGAAGAAAAAAGTAAAGAACATCGCAGCTGTTGAAAAATCAATATCTGAATCGTATATCATCCAAGAAATTTCAACATTCTGCTCATTTTACTTTGAATCGATAGTACATACAAGATTTGATGGTCTTCCACGTAACAACGACGGGGGAGTTCGACATTCAGATGGACGTTTAAATATATTTTATCACTCTAGTCGTGCTTTTGGTTCTCGTCCATCTCGACACTTAAGTGACGAAGAGTATCATTTGGCACACTTGTACATATTACTCAATTATCCAAAGATTGAACAATTCATTGAAATATTTGACATTGAGATGGTGCAAAAATACTCTATTCACAACGATCAAGAATTGGAGAGATTACGGAATCATGATTTCCCTACTTGGATTCAGGCTTACAGCAAAGATCACAGAGCTGAAATAGATGAAAGAATATTTGAGTTTGTTAATGGACCGTCACGACTAGTGTCGTATTATAGCGGATATTTTGTTAATGGGTATAAATTTTACACGGTTGAATATGCATTTACAAAGAAGACGATGAATGCCGGGATCTGCGTGAAAGGAACAACCTATGTTGAATGTGATATGGATTTTTATAGACTGGTGGAAGAAGTGATAGAGTTGCACTACTTCGGCTTGAAATCAGTTATCCTATTTAGATGTCATTGGTTCGATACAACAGAAAAGGGCATGAAAGTTCATCCAAAATATAAACTTGTTGAGGTTAATTACAAATCCAAATTGGCAGCAAATGAGCTTTTTATATTGGCATCACAAGCCGAATAAGTATATTACGCGAAGTATCTGACTCGAAATAAAAATAGAGCAGATTAGTGTGTAGTCTGTAAGACTAAAGGTAGAGGAAGAATTGATCTGATAGAAGGAGAAAATGAGCCGATACCTGATGTGACAGATGGTTTCTATCAAGAAGATGATCCTCCTGTTGTATGTCGTATTATTCCAATACTCGAGAATGCAGACACAGCGTCAATTCAATTAGAAGTTGAATATGCTGATGATGACGATCATGAAATTGAGGAAGCTAGAGATGAAGAAGATGAAGAAGAGGAAGAATTCGAAGATTATTACTCAGATGATGAGGAATAATTGTAAAGTATATCTTATATTAAATATATCTCTACTATATATATAATAATCTAATTATATGCATATTCGATAGATATGTCTGGTCGTGATTATCGTCGCAGGAGAGCTTCGGAGTCTTCGATCGGTGAGACTCCAGCACTTACTCCTGCTGCTGATCCTCCAGCCGATGATACTGCTGAGGCTAGTACATCCAGACGCAGGCGGCCACGAGGGCCGAACAGGTGGCAGCCTCCACCAGCCACAGAGTCGCGTAGATTCATTAGCGTGATTGGGGAGCGGTAATATATCATGTTTTATGAATTATTACAAATTCATTACATCATAATATAATATTAAATTTTATTTTTGTTGTGCAGGTTCGAGCAAGAAGATGTGCCAAGGAGCATATCTTCTACCATTCGATGATGCATGTACGGGGCATGGCCCACGTGGTCTCACGTGCCCAGTGAGCACGTCGACATGCTATAGCGCGAGTTTGAGGCACGTATTAAAAAAAAAATTATATATATGCATGATGATTAATATTGGTATTGATATTATTGTTTTGCAGGCTCGCTATACATGGGCTGAGGATCGGAGGTCCTTCATTTACACTGCATGGGAGGCTATTTCCTGACAGAGGTACAACGGGCAGCTGGGGCAGGCCCGATCCCAGGCGATGGCCCGAGCTGGGACCACTTACTTTTAGTTATATATTTTATTTGATACTCTGTGTACTAATTAATGTATTTATTTTGTAAATGTAGACGACAGTGTTGGACGACGGGACTATCCAGCGACCCTCCCCGATGGCGGTGTTTGAGCGGACTCACCGTCGAGTACATGGGACTGGGGAGTACATTGAATACCGTGTTGCATACATTATGGTAAGTATATTTGTTTAAATTATTCATTATTTATTTATAATTTAAGTTTTAAGACAAATATGAAACAAAAAATCAAACTCGAGTAGGAGACCTACACTCAGATGGTGGTGCAGCGCGACGGCACCCCCGAGGACTTTGACGCAGGAGCGTGGGTCGAGGCTGCAGGTGGCTGGGACCACGGCGGCGTATATGGCTTTGCAGATAGTGGTCATGCGAGAGCCATGCTCGGGCCACTTGGAGCACCGACCCCTCCGCGGCTGTCCACCTCCAAGACTAATTATGATTAGAGCAGCAGGACAAGGACACTGGAGGAGACGGTCGCGCATTAGAGTGAGATGATGGAGCGTCAGAGTCAGAGGATGGCGGAGATGCATGCTATGCTACGCAACATCTCAGCTCATACCGGAGCAGGCATCCCCTCGGCATCATTTGATCCATCGTCCTCGAGTCAGTCCACGCTGGTGTACACCCAAGCACTCCAGACCCCGCCATATGATCCAGACCATCCTTCATCATCATCGTGAGATTTATTATTATTTTTTTATTGACTTTGTTACTTAGATACTATACTTGATTAATTTGTTTTGTTTGGATATTGATACTTCAATTTTGAATTTGAATAGTTTTTATACCATTGTGGATAATTATAAATATAAGTATAATTGTTTTGATATATATCTGGGTGTATTTGTGATGTGTGAATGGATGTATATATGGATGTATGGGTGTGTGAGTTATGTATCAGAAAATGTATCAATGGAAATTTGGAATTTTAAAAAAATTTCGGTTTCAGGTCTACATCATCAGCAATGGCTTTCCCACGGCCGCCCGTGGGAAAGCCGTTACTAAAAGTATATCGTAAGCCGTTGCTGATGACCTACAGCAACGGCTTAGCAACGGTCTTTCACTAACGGCCTTGCCACGGCCTCTCAGGTCGTTGCTAATAATATTATCAGCAACGGCCCTGTGTCCGTGGCAAAGTCGTTGCTGCTAATATTATTAGCAACGGCCCGAGCAGTCGTTGCTGATCTGTTGCTAAATTATCAGCAACACATTTTTCTTCCATGGCCCCGTTGCAACGGGTGGGGCCGTTGCTGATGCCCATTATTCCAGTAGTGGTTTAGCATTCTAAAGCTATACTGAATATAATTTTTTAAGCTAATGTTTTCTTTTTGTAGGCCCGATATACTTGGGATCCCACCATTGAGGCTCACGTTAAGGATTCTTGGGAAGCTTACAATAAGAAGCTTTTCAAGGATATCCTCCATCGGGCACAGGATGAGGCGTGCGTGAGTATAGGCAGTAACAAAGATACACCTATGGATGCGCTCAAGGGACATGGACCAATCTGGATGGAGGCCGACGTATGGGATTGGCTATGTGACATCTATGCATCGGAGGGATGGCAGGGTGCCTCCCGGACGACACACCAAAATTGGATGACATTGGTCGAGGGATCCATCGCCCGACATACCGGTGGGTCCATCCCATTTATCAGCCATGAGCGTCGATTGGTAAGTAATTTAATAACTATTTTTATTATTCATTTATTATTATAGAAAAACTAATTATATTTATTTTATTGTAGGGGACGCTCATCCCTGCTGATCCTCTGAGGGTCTTCAAGGAGACACAAAGATACCTGCGTGGTCCTCGCCGGGGTGAGTTCATCAGCAGGAGGCCAGAGACGGTACTGGTAAGATAATATTTTTAAAAAATTATCTAGTTCTATTATGTATAATTAATTTACTTTTATTTAAAGGCCACGTATAGTGAGTTGGTGACCCAGCGGGGAGGTGATCCTGCGCATCATCAGCTTGATGTTGACGCATGGATGCAGGTGGCAGGCGTCGGCCACGACCGTGTATATGGCATTGGCACAACAGCCCACACACGAGCATTGTTGCAGCCACATGGTGCTGAGTCGTTTGCTTTCACCTCCTCCGTCGCTGGTCCATCAACATCACGTGCGGATCAAGATCGATTCGCGGTCGTCGAGACTACTCAGGCACGCCTCAGCGCCGACATGGCCACTATGAGAGATATTATGACGCACATGGCTCAGCATATGACGTAGATGGCTCAGCCGGTGTTGTCAAACTCGCGAGTTAACTCGTAAACTCGGACAAGTTTACGATCCCAGGTATCAAAATCGAGCTGACTCACACCCAAACTCGTTTCTGGGTAAACTCGGGTGAACTCGGGGTAAACTCGTATAAACTCGGTCAAACTCAAACTCGGTCAAACTCGTCGGTAAACTCGGGTGAACTCGGTTTGATGATAATTATTATATATTGAACTTGTACTTTTATATTTTATCTTTGAGTCATTGTGTGTGCTTTATTATAGACTTAGAATGCTTCATTATGTATGTATTAGACTTGTACTCTTATATTTTATCTTTATATGTGCTTTATTAGGAAGTTGAACTGTGCCTTAATTATGATTTTCAGGTTATATTAGATTATGTTTCTGTAGTATAATATTTTTTAATATTTTTTTTAATATCAAGTAAACTCTTACGAGTTTACGAGTCGAGTTTACGGAGGCTCCACGAGTTTAACAACTTTCGCTCAGCATATGGCGTAGATGACCCAGTACATGGCACATATATCTTCTATCGTACCTGGTGCTCCGGCTTCTCCGCCTCCCCCATCATTCGGCGTGACGACATCAGCATCGGATCCATCATCATCATCGACGCCAACTGATGTGCTCCCCACGCAACCCCTCTCCCCGCCGCCTCCCACGCCGCCTGATCATTGATGTACTTTTTTGATATTTTATTTTGATATGATGTAAACATTATTGTTTTGATACGATGTAAATAATATTTTGATATCTATATATTATAATTTCTTGTCTTTTGTCTGTATTTTAATTAAATATTGGAACATGAATTTATATATTTTTATTTTTAAAATATATATATATATATATTTATATGCGATGGTTTTGTGACCGCCAACGTCGTCGCATATCCTATCTACATGGTCGCGTGAAACGGTCGCAAAAAATTATGCGACGGCATTTGCGACGGTCATGTGCGGTCGCCATCTCGGTCGCAAAAAAACTCTGTGACGATCTTTGCAACGCACATCAACGGTCGCAATATGTGCATCTTTGGCTACAGTGACGTACGCGGTCACGTAGAATCTGCGACGAGCCTATCCGCGACGGATATTTTGCGACTGCCGATGTCGTCGCAATTGGTATTTTGCGACGGCGTTGCGATCGCTTTAGCCATCGCAGATGACGAAGTTTTTGGTAGTGGGTTTAACCGAGATGCCTGGATCCAATTGGGTAGAGCATTGGTTTTCATATTTCCGCTGTGTGTAATAAAAGTTTTGTTACTTGATCGATCCTCCATGATCATCAATATTCAAATAGAAGACACAATCGAAGATCGTCGATGATTATAACATTAACTAAAAATTATATCCTTATAATGATGATATCTACACGGTCGATCGTTAATATACAAATAAGAGTCATAATTTGAAGATCATTGATGATTAAACTAGGGGTGCAAGGGTCGGGACGTCCCGACTGTTCCGGTCTAGCCCGACCCGAAAATTCGAGAAAAATTCCATCCGAGTTCAAAATCGGGACGGGACCAAGACGACATAAAAAAATCAAGATTGTCCCGTCCCGGCCCAACTCAGTTTATGATATAGATAATATTAATTTTTTGGACACTATAATATAATGCATTATTAAATATTTAATGTAGATATATTTTTATTTTGTAGGAAAAACAATATTAACAAATTCAGGACGTCCCAATCCCGTCCTGGTCCCCTCCAGAATGCTTCACATCCGGGACCGGGATCGGGACCGGGACCGAGACGCATATTTGTGTCCCGACTCAAAACTAAGACGAGACTGAGACATACTAAATTTCGGCCCGTTCTAGCCTGAACTCACTCATAATTATAACATTCACCTTAGGTCCGACTTCGAAAAGTCGTAAAATAAAAATAATAGAATAATAATAATAATAATAAAACAATGTATTCTCTTTTTCTTAATCTGGGAGGGAACTTTTTTATAAAAAAATCCTTTAGTATATCAATCATGGAGCCTCCATGAGGTTTTTGTCTATTTAACGTAAAGAAAATTCCAGGTAGATAGCAAGTTTTAATAACAATGGAATAAATAGTTGAAACCAAAGTAATTTTTTTATAAAAAAAAAATTGTTAAGACTAAACTGAGAATCAAAGCAAATAGCACTAAAATAATTTTTTTTAAAGTCATGTTTATTTTATAGATAAAAAGGATGGGATTAAGGATGAATTTACTTTCATTATTTATTTAATGCATGCATTAGAAGAAAATATGATTAAAAAAATATAAAATTAATATTATATTTGATGTATATCAGATTTTAAAAAAATTATCTAATAAAAGTTGAAATTATGAATCAAAATAATTTTAGAAGAAAATTGGAACTTTCGAACTATAAACATAAAATTAAAATAAATGAAAGAAACAAAATGAAATTAACCCTTTATTTTCTCTTGTTTACGTTACAATATAATGACTTGATCAAGAATCATATTATCTTTATCAACTAAACATATTCTCTCAAAATACTAAAATTAGAAAATTAAAAATAATTTCCATTATATAATGTTTATTTTTATTTTAAAATTAAAAATTAAAAATTATTTTCTCGATGTCAAATGGGCCTAAAGATATTGTGTTTTTTCTTAAACAAGATAATTAGAACTAATTTTTTTAAATATCGGTCAATTCCAATTAAACTAAAACATAAATTTGAATCAATAAATTATGCAATCATAAATGAAATAATAAAAAGTATTTAACAAGATGGAAAGAAATAAGTAACTGAAAATAAATCAAAGCCTTTGTTTTGAGATGAAGTTATGGCCAATCGGATGTGGCTCGGACACGGCGGTGAAGAAACTCGTGTGTGAGTCTTTTCAACCTTACGTAAGTATAAATTAAGAATAAATGCAGCATGAAAGAGACTAATAAAATTAAATTAACTTGATATTGTTGAGTCAAATGGGAAAAGTCCTACGTTTTCTCAAAAGTGAATTTTGAGTTTAATAAAACACCAAATTAGACTAGTGAGATGTTGTGCATTTCATGGATAAGTGCTATGATGGTGCATTTCATGTCGACTCAAACCAGTCACCACTCACCACTACCAAGCCTTTATGATCATAATTTTTTTATGTTGGTAAAACTCCCTAAGAAGCAAGCCAAGAATAAATCCCCTAACCCATCCCAATGTTGGTCGGTCCAAAGTAACTTGGAATTGAATCCACCGACCCGTTTTTGACTCAAACCAATCATCCATCGCTCTCAATGCAAGATTGTATATATGGGATAAAATGAATCTTGAGAAATTTTTGAATCTATGACAAGGATTCAAAACCTCCGAAATATCTTCAAGTTCGTTCTGATATCCGAACTCTATGGCATTTTGTGAATTTTGAAAAATAATATGGATTCAAAAAAATTTAGAACCTTGTTATGAATTCAAAAAGTTTCTTAATCCATGTTATAATTTACTAAAATTATTACAAAAACGAGAGTATGTTTATTCATGGCACACAGTGAACTTTATGTGACAGCTCTTTATTAACATTTTCCTATGTAATTGACCTTAATAGCGTGTATGGAATATATATATATATATAAACATCTTTAGCTCGATTATACTCGCAAATTACTAGCCAACGGTCGTTCCAATTATTAAGGTCAAAAGATATATAATTAATGTAGATTAATAGTAGAAATATTATCAAAGCGAACAATTCTACTTGGGAGGAAAAACTCATCATAATTATATGCATCATGAAATAAATTGTCGTCCCTTGAAATGCTATGTTTCAAAATTTTGCTGATGGAAAATTATGGAAGAGGCTGACTAAGAATTTAATCCAAATGAACACACGTCTTTTTCCAGTAAAAGAAATAGGCTGGTGGAGTAAATATCAAAATCCACTCCAGATCCAATCATACTACATCTAGCAACATTTTCTCCTCAAAAGCAAGCAACTTAAATATAAAAGCATGAAACTCGAAGCAAATCCTCAGCAACCAATTAAGCCTTGAAGGTGAAATCGTTGAACCAAGCAATCTACTAATCTCAACCCACCAAAGATAACAAGACGTTTCTCTTACAGGTCTAACACCTGATACCTCCCTGCATATAGACTAATCAAATACATCGTCGTCATCATCAGGAAGAGGTTGGGCAGCAGCTGCAGCCAGTTCGGCTTCATGCCTGAAAAATTAAGATCACAAGGGTGAAGTCAATAATGATATCTTGAAGACAACAAATTAAAAATCATAATAACTGACTAAAGTTTAACATGCCCCTTTATCACTCAGCTTTCAGCTGAGTATGCAGCATATGATTATGCGAGGCAACATTGAACATTCAGATGTAAATGCATAAATTAGTGAACGAGAGAGTTAGTGAAAATGAGGTGAAATTATTCAACTCAAACTATGTGCTGACTATTAGAATTTGCAAACTCGTAGGCATGCAAAGTAAGCTCGGTGAACTGGTGGCTATTAGAATTTGTAAATCTATACTTCTAGGTGGACTGGTGGTGTAAAATGATCATGTGAAAAGTAAATTAAAGATCTTGATTTTGCAAGTGATAGCAAACCAAACAACTCATCTCATTGAAAAGTGCAATATTCATTAGGATGGTTCTAAAAATAATACCTATCAGAACTGAACAGGTCAATGGTTCATTATATCCCAGAAATCGAGACAGCAGGAAAATCACAAAAGGAACTAATTTCAATATTTAATGTATCTTTGCATCAAATGTATTATCAGAAAACATTTGAAAGTTGAGATAATTTTAATCTTTTGAGTAATAGAAGTTTAGGTCTACTTACTGTTGTTGTGCGAGCAGGTCAATCTGGACTTCTGGAGGTGCAAGGGCTGGTGATTCAACAAAGTGAAGATTTGGGTCCCTGCCAACAAAAATTACAATAAACTTAGCATACACAGATAATTCTTTACGAAGCATATGCTAAAATGTGGTTTTCATTTCTCATTACCCAGCAAGTTTTCTAGCAAGATAAAGGAAGGGTTTCTCAAAGTTATAGTTGCTCTTCGCAGAAATCTCATAGTATTGGAGATTCTTCTTTCTGTGGAATGTAACTTGCTTAGCTTTAACCTGCCTATTCTTCACATCAACCTTGTTCCCACAAAGAACAATAGGAATATTTTCACAGACCCTGTTTCAAAAACATATAAACTAATTAGATATTTTGAAACGCAAGTGATAACAGCTGATGCATACTGAGTAAAAAGATCTAGAAGACAACCTGCACAGATCCCGATGCCATGTTGGAACATTTTTGTATGTTAACCTGGCAGTCACATCAAACATGATGATGGCACATTGACCATGGATGCTGTTGACAAACAATAATCTAAGTTAAAATCAATTCACATCGTCAACTACATTTACTATATGTATCGTAGCAACTGATGATATCATGTGTTTAAGAAAAAATAGGCATGTTGTCATCAATTACCTTTAGAAATTAAGCTCTATAGTTAAAATTATGCCCAACTAGCAATAACATCAAGCGAGAGAATTTTTTGCTACATTTACTGATCAGTTTTATCTGATCCATCAATTTCTTGTTAATATACTAATCGTACTTCATTAACATTTCAAGTTATATGTTGGTCATTCTCTATTCCTGTCCAAAATTCACTAAAAAATTTCACTTGGCTTCAAAGTATTACATTAGTAATCAACAACTTGAAAGCAGACAGGACTTCAATCTTCTTGGAAGAAGCTCAGTAAAAATCTGAAGTAGGAAGTAGCCAAAGTTCAAATTGGATCAAAACATAGAACATACTACACACATAACATAAAGGGAGTGTGGTACAAAACATATTTAGTGGACTAATTCAAAGAGCCTTTATCAACTGGATTAGCATCATTAATTAACTCTCATCCAATGATGTCATATAGAAAAGAGATACCACAATGTCAGTGTCTTTATATATTTTAGTATTACTAACCCATAAACAGGTGCAGTTGAACACTGATCAAAATAGAAAGAGAGAATCCAATACTTACTAGTATCCATCCCTAAGGCCACCAAACTTCTCTTGCCCAGCAGTATCCCAGCAATAGAAACGGATCTTACCACAATTTGTGAAGAAATCCAAAGGATGAACCTCAACACCAATTGTAGCTGAAAGAATTCCAAGAATTAATATATAGCTACCATTAACTAAAGTCAACATAAATATATGCTCCAGAAACTCTCATAGTACTTACGCTCATACTTCTTCTCAAATTCTCCAGTAAGGTGTCTCTTCACAAATGTGGTTTTTCCTATATGATACCATAAGAAACGCAGATTGTTAAAAAATAAAGCAATGCATTAAAAGGGGAAAAAAGAACTAGTTTTTAACCCATTCTTTTACAAAATAGGTGCAAGGATTTGTGGGAACTTCCATATCTCTAACTAAACAAAGATTGCTAGATTATTGTCAATTCCCAAAGGGAAGTATAAGTTATGAACAACATAAACATGAGTTGTTTCTATTGAAAAAAGTGGACACAACATCAACGAGAAGATCTCCATTAAAAATGAGACAGGAAAAATTCGTGAGATCATCAAGAAAGTGTGTTATGATTCACTAGCATCCATCTTTTTAACCTTAACAGAAAACAAAAACTTAGAGGAAGAACGATGGAACAGCAGCATCGACAGAAGAAAGATCGAGGTTAAACCGTTCGACAGGTTATCACAACCAACTTTGTACGAAATAATCATCAAACCCAAGGATCACAAACAAATAACATCACATAGAAAAGATCTCACCTGTCCCTCCATCACCGACGAGAACCAGCTTGAAGCTAGGGTAATCGACAGTTTGCTGGTTCGGCAATGCCTGCGAACAGAGCAGCGGCGACCACGAAGAAAAAGGTTAAAAATACCAAATCGCCAATAAAGCATCGAAGCTATGAACAATGATAAAAAAAGAGAGTACGCAAATTGCAACCCCTACCATTAGATCAGTTCCTCGAGACGAAGAAGAGGTGCGATCAAAAGGAGGAATGAATGTCGAGATAAGGGAAGAGAGGACCAGGACATATATAATGCAACAACATGACGAACCCTAATAAGCGCTACGGTCCTTTAGCTTCATTTGAACGCGACTCTCTCAACCGTTGGATCCCTTGGTCATGACGTGGACGGCTGGAAGGTTACACATTTAATTTCGTGCTCCTCCGACAAAGAACCGGTTCGCTGGACCTGATTGTCTCCAGCCAAATGCAATTATGCAATTTAATTAAAAATTAATGAACGGAATAATCAGCGGTTCAGTTTGTAATCTAGTGCAGCTCTGGCTGGACCAGGTATGAGGTGTCGATTAGCCGCCCGGTTCAAATCTTTTCGCGCTGAATCGAGCATGACTCGAATATTTTACGGAGCAGCTCAGCACGAAATCGCCCCTTTGGGCTGAATTCAGACACTCAATCATTTTCATTTTAAAATTCAAAAAGTATTGTATAAAAAATAATATAGGAAGAAAATTATATATATAACAAACAATGACAAGGATATTTTCAGGAGAGAGGGATTGACATTAAATGACCAAAATTATCATTAAAAATTTATATTTTATAGATTAATATTGGCTTAGACATTTTTAATATAGTTATTGGGGTCGGAGGAGGAGAAAGGTAAACGGGAAACACCCCCCCATTATGTGGTCTAGAGATCTAAAGTTCAAATCCTAATATGATCATCTATTATGATTTTTTATTTTTGTTTTTAAAAAAAGATAATAACAAACATGATGTTTTTTAATCAAAAAGATCAAAACTAAATGAAGAATTAGGAGTGATTTAATTAATCTATATATATAAAAAGAAACAACATATCAAGCCCGCATAAATTTTGTTTTCGTCAAAAAATTTCTCATCCAAATTTTTATCTTTATCTTCCAATAACTCTTATTTTTTAAATTTTATTTCTTATTATCACGCCCAACTCAGGGTCACGTGACCAATCAGAATATGTGTAAATACTCCGAAGTCGAACCTCATGTATACTACTACACAGACTCAAAAATGAGGAACAAATGCAATAAACTAAACAAATGTTATAAATAAAAATGTCATAATCCAAGTGATTATAGACTCCAGCATCTCAAATTAAGTAACCCTATGTATGATAGGAAAAGACAATCAACTCGATTGTGACTCCCTAAAATAGCTTGCTACGAGATCATCGGTGTCGTTTGCTCCCCCACATCTAATCAATACAATTTGCCCTCGACCAATCGTGCATCATAAATCACAAGCGACCAGCCGCATCATCACGAAGCATAAGCGACCTCGACCAGCCGCATCAATATGATCAAATCTCGACCTCGACCAGCCGGATAACCCCATACATTATTCGACCTTGACCAGTCGTATGTGCAATAATCGACATCGACCAGCCGTACAATCACAATACACATCACACATTACATGTACATATTCCTTACTCATTCCACACCCAGGCATGCGCCTGTTCTTAGCCCCTTTTCGGGCTCTCTCAGTCTAACATTAAAGTGTCATCCTTCCATATTGGCTACAAATTAAGACGGACAAATTCGTGGCACAAAATGTCATTTTCCTACTGTGATGTCTCTAGATTTGAAATTAAGGATTTTGCTTCCTCTATTCATTGTTATCTATTAGTAGGGTATATTATGATGCCATGTCCTACATGTCATATATATCACTATAATTTATTTATCCTTGGTGTGCAATGAATATTATAGGCCTAGTCCTGGAATGACCTCCTAGAGGTTTATTACATCATATATAATTTTATTCACAATATTTAAAATTTAGGACAACACTATAATTAAATTACAACATTTATTTCTAGACTTGTGCATGAGAGTTAGGGATGACAACGATTCGATTAATCGTACTTTTGTAGTTTAATCGAAATCGAAACCGATTTCCAAATCCGCTAATCGAAATCGGTCGATTTCAAAAAACTATATCCAAAATCGAAACTAGCTCGATTTTGATTATCCGCGGATAATTGAAACCAATTTTTTTTATTCAGATTGAACCGATTATCCATTTACTACTAGTTATTAATCAATTAACGGATAGTAAATAGATAACCAGTTCAAATATTAAAATATATCATTTGAAATAAACAATGAATAGTAAACAATTTACACAACCATTATATTAAAGTATAAAATACAAATTGCAATTAATCAATTCCATCATCGTATTACACAATCATTATATAACCAGTTTACAAAATATAGTAAACAGTAAACATATTACACCATGATGCATTACAAAATAGTATTTACAAAATACATTACACAACCATTTCCATCATCATATTACACCAACACTCAACAGTTTACAAAATAGTTTATAAGGTGGGCGTTTGGTTGCCTGCAAGTGTAAATGCTGCAAAATTTATTTTCATGCAAAAGCAAATGCCCGCAAATATATTTTGCAGTCTATCGTTTGATTGCCCGCAAGTAGAGTTGCAACTTCAATTCTATTTGCAAGCATTTGGTTGACCGCAAATGAAAGTTGCAATTACACTTGCAACTTGCAACTCGCATCTTACAAATTTTTTTGTGCCGGGCGGGGCACAATTTTTTTCAAATCGGGCCATGCCGGACATTAATTTTTTCAGGCCTGGCCGAGCACAAATTTTTTCAGACCAGATCAGGCACAAATTTTTTCAGGTCGGGCCAAGCCGGGCCGTGCACGAATTTTTTTGAATCGGGCCGGACACGAATTTTTTCGAGTCAGATCGGGCACGAATTTTTTTGGGTCGGATTGGGCACGAATTTTTTCGAGCCGAGTCACCCACAAATTTTTTTTGGGTCGGGCCGAGCCAGGCCGGACCGTGCACGAATTTTTTCGGGTCGGGCCAGGCACGAATTTTTTCGAGCCAGCTCGGGCATGAATTTTTTTAGGTCAAGCCGAGCCGGGCCGGGTCGGGCCGAGAATGATTTTTTTTCGGGTTGGGTCGGGCATGAATTTTTCTAGGCCAGGCACGAATTTTTTTGGGCCGAGCCCGGTACAAATTTTTTCGAGCCGGGCCTGACACAAATTTTTTCGGGCAAGGCCAAAAACTTAGGCCCGACACGATTTGTCAGACCTAGTCTAATAAATTAATAATTTTTAATTTTTGTATAATACTAAAAATATATTTAAAAATCTATCAAACTACATCAGATCTAAAATCTGACACTACCATCGCGTTCAGCGTGCAAAAACCTACAACTGTGATATTTATCTCGTCTCCATCCGATGACTCTAAGTCGTCAAAATTAATTATTTTTCAATACTTAAATTATTGCATTTGCAGTCCGCATTCTTGTATTGCAGGCTTTATGGGCTGCAATTTCATTTACGGCCCGCAAATGATATTTGAAATACAAGTTGCAACTATTAATTGCTGTAAAATATTTTTACAGTAAACCAAACAAATTTATTATCTAAATGCTGCAACTAGAGTTGGAACATTTGCACTTGCGGGAAACCAAATGTCCTCAAAGTCTATTCTGTGTGATTTCTTATTTCTTCTACCGATAGCGCTAGTCGTTATATGCCATCAAAAGAGTATTAAAAAGTCGATTCTTTTCAAACATCCATATTGTTCAACGGGAAAGTAACATTCCAAAATATTAGATGAAAGCTATTCTCATCGGGCTGGGTTATAAAAAGGGTAAGATATTATAAAACATTAAGGCCATGTTTGCTTGGCCGGATTGGATTTTGATGGGATATGATATGAAGTGGATAAGAATAGGATAGAAATTCAATGAGATATCTTGAAATCCTATCATGTGTTTGTTTTGACACAAGATAAAAAGCTTGGATAAGATATGAAATTCATATCTTCTGTTTGTTTTGGTTAGAATAACGAAATCGGATAATAATATTATTAACAAGTAAATTACAAAATAATAATATGTAACAAACATCACAAAATTAAATTACTTTTTACAAAAATATTCTTTACTCGATATGAAAATTAAAAAAAATTGGCCTAACAAGCTTGAACAATTGAAATAATTGGCCTAACAAGCATCACGAAAAATATTCTTTACTCGATATGAAAATTAAAAATAATTAGCCTAACAGGCATGAACAATTGAAATAATTGGCCTAACAAGTATGAACAATTGAAATGATTGGCCTAACAAGCATCACAAAAAATATTCTTTACTCGATATGAAAATTAAAATTAATTAGCCTAACAAGCATAAACAATTGAAATAATTGGCCTAACAAGTATCATGAAAAATATTCTTTACTCGATATGAAAATTAAAATTAATTAGCCTAACAAGCATAAACAATTGAAATAATTGGCCTAACAAGTATCACGAAAAATATTCTTTACTCGATATGTAACAAGCATCACGAAATTGAAATTTCAACACATATTAAAATAATTGAAATAACAAACATCGTCTTAACAATTGGCCTCAACAATTCAACTACTGATTTTAGCAAAACAATATGAAAATATGCAACTATCATTCCAGCAACAAAATTACTTATTAAACTGAAATTTCAAACATATATTCAAGCAACAAACATCACGAAACAAGTTAAAAATTTTGTATTGTTATTACAAGAAACGAACAATCACATGTTTCGGCCCAAAATTTCAGCAGCGCGGGTTGAAATTTTCAACAATAGAAATCTAGATACGAAGCTTAAACTTCAGCAATATAACGAACCCAAAAACCTAAAAATTTCAACATCTAAACCTCCTCCTAAACCTGCACATTTAAAATAGTAATAACAGTAACAGATTTGAAAAATGTCACTTTAAATCATCTCATGTCATATGAAAATTATAAACACAACAGATGAACACTTACTTGTAAAAGTTCCAAAAGCAAAGTTGTCACATGTCTTACAAAGTAGATGTTCATTTATGTTGTATGACACTCTACAAAAAAAAAATGTAATAGATTCAATAATTAAAGTTAATAAGCAAACTTTAATCACAAGCAAAAAAGAGAAAGAAGAAGAGGAAGTAGAAGAAGAAGAAATGAGAAGATTAGGTTAATAATTTTAATTTAAGAGATACTGATCTTGATTTCAAGAGGATGGATATTGTTTTTTCATAGTATACTCTAAAAATCCAACCTTGTCCTCCATTGTATCTATTCCACTAAAAACCATCAACTCATTTGGATGTGCTCCTAAATAACTAGCAAGGAAGAAAATATCCATTGAAGCTAATAGTGGAAGTTTCTTTAATTGTTCATGAATTTCTCTAGCTCTGCATCTTTGCCAAGTTCTTATCATGTCCATGTTGATTTGACAATGTCGTTATATTATCCACTATATTTCCGATTTTGGAAGCTACTGTGCCGATATACTCTCTAATTTTAGCAACCTCTGAGACCATTTTATTATCTCTACGATCCTTCCTCTTTCTCCCTTCACGACTCTGATTCCTACTAGTCGATCCATCTACAAGGAACAAACAACTTTCCAAAAGTTAATTAACCACTTAAGTATATATATTACATGTATACTAATTAATATTTAATATTACAAACAATGCAGATGAGTAATTTGTTAAGTAAAAATAGTTGAATGAAATAAAATTTAGTTGCATATATGCATTCTGCATGTATTTACAGTATCAGAGAAAAAAACACATTAAACTTGGTGAGATAAATATATTGTATATATATACACATATCTGATGAAGAACAATATAATATAAGAAAAGTAAAATATATATGTGAACCAGATATGTATATTGTGTGCTAATTACGGTTTGCAATGTATACATAAAGAATTAATTCTCTTTATATTATGTATGTTATTTGTGATTGGTAGGGTGAGGTTGGCATTAATCTGGAGTTAATCCAAGTGCTCCGGACAAAACGAATAGAACTTGTATGAGCGGCCTGCTCATACGAGTTCGTATGAGCAGGCCGCTCATCGTCCGCCACGCTAGCTTAGCACGCATCCCGACGCAGAAATTGAGTTCGGGATGCGTGCCCGAATTGTGTGCTGGTGTGCTGGGCACGCATCCCGAACTCAATTTCTGCGTCGGGATGCGTGCTAAGCTGGCGTGGCAGACGATGAGCGACCTGCTCATACACATTTGTATGAGCAGGCCGCTCATACAAGTCCTACTCGGACAAAACCCCAGTTCAGAACTAAAGAGTAAAAATAAAAATATTAGAGAGGGAGATGAGAGAGTGAGGAAAGCCAGCGGCTACTAACAGGGAATCATTATTAATACCTAGCTAGCACTTAGCAGCAGCTACTAACATGGAATCATTATTAATAAGAATGATCAATAGAACAGTCGGGGTGATTGTGCTAGCACATTACAAAGGTGTTGCATTGGATAAGAACGCATATCATCCATCAGTGACTCATGTTACTAACTACACCTCAAAGAGATGGTTGATGGGGTCAATTGCACTAGTTGGTGGTTGCCTATGTTGGTAAGCATGGTTTCCTGTTCAATCTAAACTTGGCAAGAAGTACCCAGCTCTGTATTCCTACACTGCTCTCATGTTTTTGCTCAGTTTCTTACAGTCAGCAGGCATGAGCTTACTGACTCAAAGAGGCCTTTCTATGTGGCTCCTGCACAAGAGGCTGGAGACTGCAACTATAATTTTCGCAGTAAGCATCATCTTGATGACAATGATGTATGAGGTCGTGGGACTCTTCTATAGATAGTTCAGGAACACCAACCATAGACCGCATGTTGAGTGCGTAGTGGAAAAGTGACAGTGAAATTGCAAAATTGCTAATAATATTAAGAAGAAGAAGAAGAATAAGAAACCTGAGCAGAGGGGCGTCGGGGTGAAGCTGTCGCAAAGTTGGGGTGCGTCGGGGTGCAGATTTTGCTGTAGGCGAGTGAAGAAGAAGAAGAAGAAGAAGAAGAAGAACTGAGGAGAAAGCGTCCGAGTGCGGCGGGGTGCGTCTGAGTGTTGAGCGTCGGGGGTGCGTCTGAGTGTTGAGTGCGTGGGTCGATATTGGAGTGTTGAGTCGGCGGATGGAGATTACATCCGCCAATACCCTAAACCCACCCCTCTCCCCAGGCTTTCTAACTCAGACCAGGGGTGAATTTGGACCAAATTAAATTCACTCCCATACCAGCCTGAGTCTTATCTGTTACTGTAACAAATGGTGGATTAGATTTTAAAATCCAATCCATCCTCCTAAATTCGGTCAAGCAAGCATGGCCTAAAGACTTTTTTTCTAGGATTGGTTGACTGAGCTTAATAAAAAGTAGGCGAGCTTTGAACTTCGAAGGAGGCTGAATATAATTAACTGGTGACACAGTGCTGAATATAATTAACTGGTGACACAGTGAACACAAGAAGGAAACTGCATACCAGTGTAGTTGAGGGCACTGTAGTTCTCAAGGAGGACCATCTCCCCCATGGAAGTCAACAATTTCCTTCCTCACCTTCATCAGCTCCTCTGAATCCTTGGAAATGGCTGCAGTAATAAGATCCTTCAGCTCCTGCAAACCATCACACTAATCATTATTAGAATTTGATCAAACCATCCATAATTTATACAAACCAGTTCCTGCCAAGATACCTCACTATTAGGATTTATCAAACCATCCATAACTTGTACCCAAACTAACAAAATGTTAAGAAATTAGTGGGCCTAACTCATCCCAAAAGAGAAGAGGATTGCCCAAACTATTTAAATGTTATCTTGGCCATATTTTAACCAATGCGGGACTTTAACACACCCCCTCACGCCCAGAATTGGACATCTGGAGCGTGGAGTTTTGTAGGACTGAACATCTGCATGTGGCACAATATCAACCACAAGATAGGCTCTGATACCATATTAAAAAATTAATGGGCCTAACTCACCCCAAAAGCTAACTCATGAGGAGATGATTGTCCAAACTATTTAAAGGCAATTTTGGTCATATTTTTAACCAATGTGAGACTTTAACATCTATCAAGTAGGAAATTTTAAAACCATACAACATTCCCCACTACAACAAACCATTGATATTTCGACGCCAGAATAAACTAATATTTCGACGCCAACAGCAGTCGAAATTAACATATCGATGCCAGCAAAGACGACAAAAATGAGTGGAATATGACGAGAGCTTATATGTTCATTTCGACGTCCGAGCAGACGTCGAAATGTTCGACATATCGACGCCTGCATATAGGCGTCAACGGACGTCGGAATATTCGACATATCGACGCCTGCGTATAGGCGTCAACAGACGTCGAAATGTCCGATATATCGATGCTTGCATATAGGCGTCAGCAGGCGTCGATATGTTTAACATTTCGACGTCTGCTCAATCGTCAAAAAAAAATTAAAAAAAATATTTTTTAACATACCGACGCCTCTAACAGGCGTCGGTATATATATATAATATTCATCAAATTCCGCTGCATTGCAGCGAAATTTGAGCCGCTGTACGCGGAATTGGAATTACGCGTGCGGCCGATTAAGCGCATGCGCGAATCCGCGCTTGCTCAATTTTCGCCACGCGGTGGAAATCGAGTGGGCACGGACAAGGGATGTAAGTGAGCCGAGCAGCTCGTGAGCTACTCGAGATCGACTCGATGAAAACTCGAGCTCAAGCTAAGTAATACTCGACTCAAGCGGCTCGCGAGCCTAATCGAGCTTCATATATTGATATATAATTATATAAATATTAATATTTCATATAGGGTTGAGCATAAACCCGAGTCGAGCCGAGCTTGAACGAGCTCGATCACGCTTGAGAAAAATAAACGAGCCTAAACGAGCTTAAAAGAGTCGAGCTCGAGTTACTTGAGTCGAGCTCGAGCCGATCTCGAGCCTGGATATTGAAGCTCGATCTAGCTTGAGCTCGACATTTCTTAAACTAGCAGAGCTTGAGCACAAGCAAGCTTGGCTCGGCTCGATTACACCCCTAGGCACGGATTCGTGCCAGCTCGATGTCTGCCACGCTGCGAACATCGAGCGGGTGCGGATTCGTGCCCGCCACGCTGCGGACATCGAGTAGGTGCGGATTCGTGCCCGCCACGCTGCGGACATCGAGTAGGTGCGGATTCATGCCCACTTGGATTTGCGCCCCCGCTCGATGTCCGCCTCGTGGTGGACATCGAACGTCAGCGGATCCACACCGCTCGATTTCCGCCACGCGTCGGACATCGAGTGTCAGTGGATTCGCGTTCGCTTGATTTCCGCCACGCGGCAGAAATCGAGCGGCGCGCCGGTTTAAAAATTAAAAAATTAAAAAATATATTAAAACAATAATAATTTTTTAAAATTTTGATATAAATAAAAATTTTAAAAATTACCAACCTTGTACAAAATTTTATATCATCAATGAGTTTGATAACCTGTAAAAAAAAAAGAAAAATATTAGTAAAAAAAATAAGTAAGAACAAAAATTAAAAAAATAAAATGAAAATTTTATTTGGTTTGGAGAGAGAATAGGAGAAAGAAAGATGATAGAAGAAAGAAGAAAAATGAGAAGAAGTAGAATGAGTATAAATTGAAAAAATAAATAGAAAAAAAAATTACAGGAGGCGGGAAATCTCCCGCCTCTTGCCTGGGCGAGCGCGTGGCGGAAATCGAGCGACAGCGGATTCGTTGTCGCTCGATTTTCGTCGCGCGGTGGAAATCCAACGGCAGCGAATCCGCTGCCGCTCGATTTCCGCAGCGCGGCGGACATTGAGCGGGCGCGAATCCCGCTGCACGCAGATGATTAATTATTTTAAAAATAATAATATACCGACGCCTCTAACAGGCGTCGGTATGTTAAAAAATATAATTTTAAATTTTTTTTGACGGCTGAGCAGACGTTGAAATGTTAAACGTATCAACGCCTGCTGATGCCTATATGCAAGCGTCGATATGTAGAACATTTCGACGTCTTCTCGAATGTCGAAACTAATATTTTAACGCATGTCAGCTGTTGTCTGGCGTCGAAATATTTCGACGCCTATTGTCAGCTGTTGTCAAGCGTTGAAATGTTTCGACGCTTGTTGTCAGGCGTCGAAATATTTCGACGCTTGTTGTCAGACGTCGAAATGTTTCGACGCTTGTTGTCAGACGTCAAAAAATTTCAACGTCTTCAGTAGACGTCGAAATTTATTGTATTATTTTTTTTTAATAATTTTACATTTTGACGCTTATAACCAGCGTCAAAATTTTGGTGTCGATATATAACAAATTTGTTGTAGTGATACAATCCTGCAGCTCCTGCAAACCATCACACTAATCACTATTAGAATTTGATCAAACCGTCCATAATTTATACCAAACCAGTTCCTGCTAAGATACCACTCAGTATTAGGTTGATCAAACCATCCATAACTTGTACCAAACTAACAAAATGTTAAGAAATTAGTGGGCCTAACTCACCCCAAAAGCTAGCTCATGAGGAGAGGATTGCCCAAACTATTTAAATGTCATCTTGGTCATATTTTAACCAATGTGAGACTTTAACACACCCCCCTCACGCCCAAGATTGGACACCTAGAGTGTGGAGTTTTGTAGGACTGGACATCTGCTAGTGGCATAATATCAATCACAGGATAGGCTCTGATACCATGTTAAAAAATTAATGGGTCTAACTCACCTCAAAAGCTAGCTCATGAGGAGAGGATTGTCCAAACTATTTAAAGGCTATCTTGACCATATTTTAACCAATGTGGGACTTTAACACAAAACCCATAGGTGATCCAATGGAAATTAGGGGGAGAAGCAAGATGAATTGAGGGGAGGCTAAGGAAAACGATAGTGTGGAAAGCTGAACTGAGAGGGAGGCTATGCATGCAGGTTGGTAGCTTGCTTGCAAATGTATAAAATTGTTAACTACTGCGACTACAGACAGAACGATCAATTTAGGGAAGAGAAATCCTTCATCGAAGAGCACTAGAGAGGACATAGAGGGCAGTATGTGTGCAAGCAGAGAACAGAATTGACCTCCACAACTGAGAGAGATCGAGAGATTGATAGGTTACCACCGAGACTGTGATTCAACCATCACTGTAATGCCGTAAACCGCTAGAATGGAAAGCGCCGACGTCGTCGTCGAGTGTCTGGGAAGCCGTCGAGGTGATGTGAGTCGAGTGTGCTAGAAAGACGCCACCGCCATCATTTTATTAGTCGAGTGTGCTAGGAAGCCGTCGTCGTCGAGGTGATGGGAGTCGGCGAGGGCCGCCGAGGGCCAAGGACCATCGAATGGTCGGGAGTCGGAGAGGGCCGCCGACGCCGAGGGCCGAGGGGAGAGATACAGGGAATCGAGTGGTGATAGGAGTGGGAGTCGGCTGTCGGCTGTCGGTTGAGAAAATTAGGGTTAGATAGATTTTAGATTTTTATACATAAGGGTAAATGGATAAGTGGGTAATGGGTAAAGGGTTCCGGGTTATAATCTAATACTATATTTTAATGGTTTCGGGTATCGATTAACCACGAATAACTGGTAATCGAAATCGAAACTTATAACCAATTTCGGCTACCCGTTATCTGTGACCCGGTAACTAAAACTGAACCGTTTTAAAATGAATTTTGAGTTTCACTAACCGACACCGAAACCGAACCGCAAAATCATTATCCAAAATTGGATTTTGCGGTTCGGTTAATTGGTTCCAATTGCCACCCCTTATGAGAGTAAATACCATGTGTGCTTAGAATGACACTAGGTGAATATGCCACCGACAAGGAGATTCTATATTCTCATCATGTATATCAATCATCAGAATGTGTATGAATCAATACTGGATGAATTTATCCTCAACAATGACTCTACACCACAATATGCCACAACAATGACTCTACACCACAATATGCCACAACAGTAAACAATGTGGATATCAACCATTGTTTATCATCAACAATGACTCTACACCTCATAGCAAGCTTTATTTAAACATGAAGTCTTAACTAAGGATATCAACCATTTAAGTATTCTATATGCAAGAAAACATCAAATCAGTGATAAACTAAATGTACTTTTATTTGTGTTGGCTGATTTGGATCATAACTTTGGGTTTCCTAAACCTTGTTTAGTCCACTCCCATTTAGCCACAGGAAAGAAGTACTATTCCTCTAACTTGTTGAAAAATTCTAGCCGCATGAGACAAGTCTTCGTGAAAGTCAACCTAGACTATTTTGTATCTATTGTTTGAGAAATTAGTGGGCTTAACTCATCCCAAAAACTAGTTCAAGAGGAAACTATTATCCAAACTGTTTAAAGGCTACATTGGCCATATTTTTAATTAATGTGGGACTTTAACACCCCCCTCACGTTCAGGATTTGACATTTGGAGCGTGGAGTTTTGCAAGACTGGACATCTGCGGGTGACACAACATCAACCATAGAATTGGCTCTGATACAATGTTAAGAAATTAGTGGGCCTAACTCACCTCAAAAGCTAGCTCAAGAGAAGAGGATTGTCCAAACTATTTAAATACTAGTTTGGCTATATTTTTAACCAATGTGAGACTTTAACATCTATCAAGTAGGAAATTTTAAAACCATACAACATTCCCCACCGCATGTGACATCCTCAAATTTCTTTTATAAAATCATGTGGCATTTCTAGCCGCCCGTGACATCTCCATTCTTTTTTATATATACATGCGCTTGGGGAATTATGATTTCACTATGTGCATGATGTGCATGAGAGATTTGAAATTCATAGGCACACGTGGAAACCTAGATTCACTAAGCACTTCATTTTTCACCAAGCGGCGGAGGTCAATTTCATCAAGGGGGGATTCCAGATTTCACGAAACTCCAAAACATCAAAAGAGAATACATCACATGAAGATTCAACCCGACGAAGAGAAAAATATACCGATAAAAGATATCAAACTCAGAATTTGCAAATCCATAGATAAGTAGGGCCACTCATTTCAAGATGGAAGAGAAAAAAAAACGAGAAGGCGCGACTCTGAATTCCAACAATGACTCCTAACTCCGATGTCGCCTCCTCTTCCTCTCTCTCTACTCGCCTCCCCTTGCTGTGTGTGCGGCTCCTTTGAGCCATGTGGCGGCTTAGGGAGGGATTATATAGTTTTTTCTTCTTCTTTTCTTTACAACAATGCCCCTCTCACTTAAACCTATTAAGTTAACTCTACCCGCATCCAATATGAGTTTCAATTGAACCCACAAACCCGATTCTAACCTGAGAAGAGACCAACATTCAAATTAACTATAAAAGTATACATTTATCAAGCCATGCAATTTAGGATATACTCAACCATACCTTCTAATCGTAGCGATCTCATGATTCGACTCGGCTCGTCCCCGAACCGACTCGCTGAACCAAACAAAAATTTAAATTTAGAAATTCTCGGATATTACAATCTCCCCCCCCCCCCCTTAAGGAAAATTCATCCTCGCATTTTTAGCAAAACATAAAGACTTACCATATCATCGAATAAGGAGGGGTAACGATCTCTCATGTCCTGCTCCACCTCCTAAGTAGCCTCCTACCCAGAATGGTGCTCCCACCTGACCTTTACTAAGGAATTTTCTTTGGGTCTCAACTTCCTGATCTGACGGTCAAACACCTCTACATGTCTCTCCTCCTATGAGACCGTTGTATCCACCTCAACTACAGTAGGCTCAAACACGAGGGACTGATCTCGAACATATCTCTTCAGCATAGACACATATAAAATCGGATGAACTCTGTCCATGCTAGGAGGTAAGGCCAACTCATATGCCACGGCACCCCTCCGCTTAAGAATAGGGAATGTACCAATGAACCTAGGGCTCAGCACCACCCCTTTACCTTCTTTCCGAACCGCGCCACCCCTTTCATAGGGGAAACCTTAGAAACACCATGTCCCCCTCACCAAACTGTACCTCTCTAGCATTTCCATCCGCATACATCTTCTGGCGACTCTGAGCTGCCAACAAGCTTTCCTTGACCAGCTTTACCTTCTCCACCGGGTCGGATCCCACCATGGGGGACTCCCCTGTCTCAAACCACCCCACAGGCGATTTGCATCGCCGCCCATAAAGTGCCTCAAAGGGAACCATCCCAATACTACTCTGGTAGTTGTTATTGTGTCCAAACTCAATTAGGGGTAAGTGTCTCTCCCAACTGTCATCCAGGTCCAACACGCAAGCCCTCAACATATCCTCCAAGGTCTGAATAGTCCGCTCCGACTGACCATCGGTATGCGGGTGAAACACGGTGCTGAACCGCACCTTAGTACCTAGGGCCTCCTGGAAAAACTACCAAAACTGAGCTGTGAACTAGGTACCCCGATCTGAGATGATCATAACAGGGACACTGTGATATGCCATAATCTGGTGCATAAACAATCTAGCATATTGCTTGGCTGAAAAGGTCATCTTGAATGGTATGAAATGTGTCGTCTTGGTCAGATGATCAACCATGACCCAGATAAAGCCATTACCCTTCCCAAACCTTGGTAGTCCTGACGGCTTCAAGTGTTCGGCCTTCACCTGTTGGCAGACCAAACACTTAGACACAAACTCTGCCACCTCTTTCTTCATCCCTTTCTACCAGTAGTATTGTCTCAGGTCACGGTACATTTTCATGGCTCCCGGATGCATCGTATAAGTGGAACTTGTGAGCCATCTCAAGTACCTCCCTACAAACCCATGCCACATCCGACACCACTACCTTGTCTCAAAACTTCAAAACACCCTCGGAGTCAATCCTGAATCCACCATCAGTGACGTCTCTCTCGGCTAAATTCCTGGTAGGCGCACAGAAAGCATCCTCCCCTGGGCCGAACGGAGTATGTCAATCAGAGTAGACTGAACACGAGGATGCGCTGCCAAGTCACCCGAGTTGAATATAGACAATATCTCTATGTCGCCCAAACATCCGGCGAGTTTGCTCACCAAACTTCTTATTCACAGCCAGGTGCACCAAATCCGCAACCAATTATAAAAATCTGCTATGTGCAAAGATGGACAATTTTGATTAGCTCATTAGCCAACTGCCCAACTAACTCATCTCCAGTCCGAACTCACAGAAATTTGGTATCGAATTTGTACATGCCCTCCACGCACTAACCCTAACAGTTCGCACTAATCGGATGACACCTCGGTCTCCGAGCTCTGTCAAAATTACATAACAAAACACTTCTACGTATCTAGAATACTTATAAGCCCTTTTTCCTCCATAACCATCAAGGTGTATGATTTTTGGCCCCTAACTCGACCAAACCAACCACATCTAGTTTCCCCTGCATAACTTATGTAGATGCTCGAATTTGAAAACCAAATATCATACCAACATTCCTTATCTCTAGGAAATTCATTCACTACAACCAAAACTCATCTACAGCTTTATAACCCCACCATTAGGGTTCCAAAGTTTCGACCCATGCCATCATAGGGTTGCTTTGCACCAAGCACACGTTCACCCCAAAGTTGGCAGAAAAAATTTATGAGGACATCACAAGTCCCAATTACTTCTGATTCACCTCATCCTCGCAGTTGGGACTGCCCTAAGGGTAGACAATCCTTAAAGTTCCAAACTACGCTATCCAGCCTCGTGGTCACCAATCACAGTCTTACAAAGATGGCTTACATAATTAATTCAAACATCTTAACTTTGATTCCTTGGCGGTGCTAAGCCCCACTCTAGTCCGACTTGTCAGTGACCAGTTACCCAACTGCTCAACTACCTCATAGCTAAGGTCTACCATACCATGGACATATAAAATCAAATTCATAAGTAGAGATGTTAGTATAGTTAAAGTATTAAGTCGAACTCCTCGAGTGCGTTCATAAATGCCCCATCCAGGCCCTCTCTAGGACCCTAAACTCCCATCAGAGTACTCTACCAAAATTACCAACCCTAAACCTGTCCTAGGTAAGTCCACCGAGCATAGATTATTCCACAAGAAATGTATGTAAGCTGTGGTGCCTCATGCATAAATCATGCACCTGCCATACATGTGAAACATAATCTTACCACCTCTACTTCAAGAAATTTCAACACACAATTCAAAGATAGAAGTACTAACTATGCAGGAGGTAGCTACAAACATACCCATTTTGTACCATTGTATGATAAGATAACTTAGCGGTACTTGGCCAGTTAAATCCGCTTGATCCAAACATAGATGCTAACACATATAATATGAAAATCCCAACTTATGGTCTCTTCCCTAGGAACTTAAGTCATGAAAACCTCATATTTATGAGACACATTTAACAAATACAATTTCTTGTATGGAACCACACACTAGGAACATAGGATTATTCACCTTTAACCAACCCCTACAGATCCCTCCTGTAGGACTCTATCAACCGCCCTCGTAGGATCCCTAGGGATGCCCTAACCAAACTGCACCAAAGAGACTTAAACTTCATAATGAGAACCAATAAATCATTCAAGATACTAAGTAGGCATTGCAAGGATCTCTAATTTCAGCACCCATACTAACACTACAAGAAATATGATATTTCCCGAGGGCCAAGACCCCCACTAAAAGTCTTCTTGGCCCCCACTAAATCCTTTTAGTGAGGGCCACCCGACCCCCAAATGCCCCCACAAAAAATCTCGTGGGTAAATCAATATTCGAAGGTCAACTAGTGACCCTCGAAAAAAAAATACATGTACCAACACTCGCGGTCCTCAGAAATAGTAGTTTTCTCGAGGGCCGAGACCCAGGGAATAATAGCTTTACCGGGGGTCGGCCCCCATGGGAAAATAGTAGCTTTCCTAGGGATTTTGACCCCCAGGGAATAATTAAGCGTTTTCCCGAGGGCCGAGACCCCGTAAGGAGTAGTTTTCCCGGGGGCCGAGACCCCCAAGGAATAGTAGCTTTTCCGGGGGTCGGGCCCCCCGAGGAATAATTGCTTTCCTTGGGGATTTCGACCCCCCAATTTTCTCGTGGATCGAGGCCTCAGTAAAGAGTAATTTTTCCAGGGGTCGAGGCCCGAGGAAAGAGGAGTTTTCTCGGGGGCCGGGACCCCAGGAAACATATTATTTTTCTGGGGCCATGACCCCCAGGAAATTGATTTATGCCGGGAGGATCTTTCTTGGGGGCCGAGACCCTCGGGAAATTGATTTATTTTCTTGTAACCAAATTACTGTGATATAATTACTAATTTTAAAAACCAATACAACTATTTCAAATTCACTACTAATTACTGAAATATAATAACTATTTTAAAAAACCAATACAGCTATAATTTTCTAATTCAAAAACCAATACAGTTAATTACACTTCAACCAAAAATCTCATTCCATAGAATAAATTCTACAAACTATAAAAGAGTATTTGCAAAGAGTATACATTGAAATTCAAATCAAAATCTCAATACATTGAAACTTTAGTTACTACAAACTATATAATAAGTCATTTTTCACGTGAATTGTGCCATCTCTTATTTATTTTCTCCATAAAAGCAAGTAGTATATCCATCTTCTTTTGACCCTCCTCCATCTTTTCTTTGGTTTTCTTCCTTTTCATTTCCATCTTCTCCTCCAACTTCATTCTTTCTTCCATCATCCTCTCCTCCATCTTTCTCCTATCATCATCCATTTTCTTCTCAAATTCATCTATCTTTGTTTTTAGGTCAACGTTCTGAGTGTTAGCAATTCGAAGTTAGGAGGCAAGCTCAATGCGTCCAGGAGTAGTCCCAAAGACAGTGGTTGGCCGGAGTTGGACCTAAGCCATAGCCACGAGTACGATCATGCCTCTCGCGTCCGACAACCTGGCGGTAGATTTCATCTTCAGTAGTAGGTGTAGAAGAATCCGACTATTGAGTTAGAGCCTTGAACTTATCCTGCAAAAAAGTTCAATTTTATTATATAATATGTGCTTATCCCATAAAACTAAATAAATATAAAAAATAACATTA
This sequence comes from Canna indica, assembly GCA_034359265.1. NCBI lineage: Eukaryota > Viridiplantae > Streptophyta > Magnoliopsida > Zingiberales > Cannaceae > Canna > Canna indica. Next base: position 52,835,278 of record CP136891.1, on the reverse strand, counting down.
GTTATTACCACAATCTATTGTGCAGTAGTGGAATTCAAATTAACATCGCTCTTTGTGTGAGCAATACAAAATATTTCCCAACTTGAGGGTTCTCAATGCTCTGGATCCATTTCAGTTCGTACAAGTACAAGTATTAATCATCATTTTAATTATTTCCTTTAAATAAAATAATTTAAAATGTAGTAATAAATATGCTTAGTTATACATGCTCCGCTCGAATCACAACATAGCTTTTTGAGCCCGTATAATGAGGGAGTACTTGCTTCCCACGATTCTCTTTATTTTGCGCACACATTTTCTGTAACAAATGCAACTCATATTTATAAAGCAGAGTCACAATGTTGATTATAAAAGCTGAGTTGAAACTATTAAAGCAACATCAAAATGACTGCAAATCCAAGTAACTGAACACCAATACCATAATAATAATTGAACATCAAAATAACTAAATATCAAAAGCTGTTGATACCAATTTGAAATTTGAAGTTGAAACATATCGATAACTAAATTATATAACTGCATATCTCAATTCCATGTTATCAGCTGTAGAATATTACTGCACATCTCAATTCTATGTTAACTCAACTATATATTACTGCACATTTAAATTCTGTTATATGTCGTAGAATATTCAAAGAGAAGGAAAAATATTGGCATTGCTTTAACATAGAAGGAAAAATTCTATGTTATCATCTCAATTCCTTTAACTTGCCCTCTCTGCACAAAGAGGAAGGACCTTTTTACGTGATTAGTCCTATATTGGCATTGCAAAAATATCATCCCAAGTTTAGGTCCTAAAATGTCAAAGGAAGCACAATGTAATTCCTATTTCTCAAATCTGGATCTCAACTTTCAATTTATTTTTTTCATTGCAACTGCAAGAATAAATCGTTGTCCAGGTCCAGCACATGAATTTATTTTTTATTGACCACAACAATTACCAAAGATGTCTCCCTTAGTGGCAAATAATATTCTTTGCATGTGCTTTTGTCCTCGGCTACAACTAAATAAGTTCACTTCATAAGGTGCTGCATATATGTGTGTATATGACTCTCTCTTTTGTCTGTGTATTTTGCTTCCTATATATAGGGGGCGTTTGGTTGCCTGCAAGTACAAATGCTGCAACTCTAGTTGCAGTATTTAGATAACAAATTTGTTTGGTTGGCTGCAAAATCATTTTGCAGCATTTACTAGTTGCAACTTGTATTTCAAATATCATTTGCGGGCCGCAAGTGGAATTGCAGCCCAAAAAGCCCGCAATATAAGATTGCGGACTGCAAATGCAATAATTTAAGTATTGAAAAATAATTAATTTTGGCGACGTAGAGTCGTCGGATGAAGACGAGATAAATATCAAAGTTGTAGGTTTTTGCGTGTTGAACCTGATGGTAGTGTCAGATTTTACATCTGATGTCATTTGATAGTTTTTTAATATATTTTCAGTATTATACAAAAATTAAAAATTATTAATTTGTCAGACAAATCGTGTCGGGACTAAGTTTTTAGCCTGGCCCGAAAAAATTTGTCCCAGGCTCGACCCAAAAAATTTATGCCCGACCCGACCCAAAAAAGTTCGTGTCCAGCCTGGCCCGAAAAAATTTGTGCCCGGCCCGGCCCGAAAAAATTTGTGTCCGTCCCGCCCCGAAAAAATTTGTGTCCGACCCGACCCAAAAAATTCGTGCACTGCACGGCCCGTCCCAGCCCGGCTCGATCCGAAAAAATTCGTGCCCAACCTGGCCTGAAAAATTTCGTGCCCAGCCCGACTCAAAAATTTCGTGCCTGGCCTAGCCCGAAAAAATTTGTGCTCAGCCTGGCTCGAAAAAATTCACTGTCGGCCCGGCCCTGCCCAAAAAAAATTCGTACCCCGGCCCGACCCGAAAAAATTCATGCCCGACCCAAAAAAATTCGTGCCCAACCCAGCCCTGCCCGACCCGACCTGAAAAAATTCCTGCCCGACCTGGCCTGAAAAAAATTGTTTCCCGGCCCAGCTCAAAAAAATTCATGCCCGGCCCGGCCTGACCAGAAAAAAAATTCGTGCCCAGCCCGAAAAAAAAATTGTGTTCGGCCCAGTCTTGCCCGAAAAAATTCGTGCACTGCCCAACCTGTCCCGGTCCGGCTCGGGCCGACTCAAAAAAATTCGTGTCCGGCCCGGCCTAAAAAGATTTGTGCACGACTCGACCCGAAAAGTTCGTGCCCGGCCCTGCCCGAAAAAGTTTGTACCCGGCCCGGATAAATTCGTGCATGCTCGGCCCATCCCATCCCGGCCCGGCTCAGCCCGACTTGAGAAAATTCGTGCCCGACCCGACCCGAAAAATTTCGTAAGATGCAAGTTGCACGTTGCAAGTTGCAAGTGTAATTACAACTTCCATTTGCAGCCAACCAAATGCTTGCAAATAGAAGTTGCAACTCTACTTGCGGGCAACCAAACGGTAGGCTGCAAAATTTATTTGCGGGCATTTGCTTTTGCATGCAAATAGATTTTACAGCATTTACACTTGCGGGTAACCAAACGCCCCTATAATTAATTTGTTAATTCATCCACTGAGCAAAACAAACTAATAAGCAAAGTTAAGAACAAATGTGGATCACGTAATATGATATTATGTGTCATATATATACCTATGCATGGTAAGAGAAAAGTCTGGATTGATATCTATTTATAGATATATATAATATGATGACCTTCCTTGGTTCTCCAGATATTTGAGGGTTTAGTACACTACAAAAAAAAGAGTGTTTTAATGACATAATTCTGGAAATACTTTTATTAACATTGTCGATTTTTCTAAAATCCTCGTTATTTGAGACGTTTTAAAAAGTGTCATTTTCTCAACTATAATTAGGGACACATTTTATCATAGCATCTCAATTTTTTTTCCAATTAGGGGCGCTTTATTTTGAGCGTCTCAAAAATTAGGGATGCATTTTTTTCATGGTGTCTCAATTTTCCCAATTAGGGACGCATTTTTCCATAGCGTCTCAATTTGATTATATGAGATGCAACAATAGTCTCACATTGGAAACTTCTCAAAAATAACTTCCCATTTGGTTATATGGGATGCAACAATAGTCACACATTAAAAACTTCTCAAAATGAACTTGACTATTTGATTATAAATATGGATGCATGTATATGCATACACTACTAGAATTGTCGTCATCACCGACGGCTCAAGCCGTGGATGAACCGTCGGTGACAACTATCACGAACGGCATTAGCCGTGACAAAATGCCGTCACTGATGTGCGCGTCTCAGATAAGTTGTGACGGCCTCTCCCAGCCATCATAACTAATCATCAGCGATAGCCACGAGCGTTGTCGCTAATTTAAACACATCAGTGATGGTTGTAGGCAACTGTCACTGATACAAATACATCAGCCACGGCTTCGGACCGTCAGTGATACTATTAGCAACCGTGATATTTGGTGCTGCCCAGGCCATCAATCATTTACGATAAGCTTTCAGCCACGGCTTTGTGACGGTCGACCGTGGGTAAGCTATGGCTGATAAAAACACATCAGCCACGGCTTCGATCCGTCAATGATACTATTAACAACCGTGATATTTGGTGTTGCCTAGGCCATCAACCATTTACGATAAGCTTTCAACCACGGCTTAGTGACGGTCGATCGAGGGTAAGCTGTGGCTGAAGGTATATCCTGTAATTAAAAAAAATATTTTTTTTGTAAATTCATGTATACAATGATATTTATATATTACAATCTATTTTCAATCACATATTACAACCAGAAAATATCATACACATGCATTTGAAATTAAACATACAAGTTTTACAAAAATATCTTCAATCTAAGCCTCAAACCGGAGGTAAACAATTATCAAAATATCATATATATACAACCATAAGTATATAAACAACTATCAGTATACAAACAAGTATCAAAATATAAATAAAATATAAAAAACCAAAATCTCATGGCTGCGGTGGAGGCGGTGGAGTCGACAGCGACTGGGTTGGAAGCGTCGATTGGGTCGAGGAGGACAACGCCCGCGACATCATCGGAAGAAGGCTAGAGTAAGACACAATCTGAGTAAGGAGTGCCTGCATGTTCTGCATCGTCTGTCTCAACTCTTCATTCGTCCGTCTCTGCTCCTCCATTGCCAGCCTTTGCTCCTCCATTGCCTATCTCTGCTGGGTGAGCTCCGACTCCAAGGCCACTATCCGGCTATGGTCTTGCACCCAGGATGTCGAGGGCCGCTCACCCACAGCCGGAGGGGTCGGTGCCCCAAGTGGCCCGAGCACGACGCATGCATGGCCATTGTCTGCAAAGCCATAAACACGATCGTGCTCCTAGTTACCTGAGGCTTCCACCCAAGCTGCTGCGTCGAAATTCTCCGGTGTGCCTCCACGCCCAATCACAATCCTCGTATATGTTTCCTACACGTGTTTATATTTTAAATATATATAAACTATAAATAAATATTGTGTAAATCAAATAGACATAACTACTTACCATTATGATCGAGACTCTGCTATCAATGTAGTCCCTTGCTCCTCGTCGACGACGGTGAGTACGGTCAAACACCTCCATCATCGACGGGCGTTGGACAGTGTCGTCCTCCGCCACACGCGTCTTACATTAGAAAACAAATACATTAGTATCATTATACATAAAATATAATTTAATTAAAAATAATTAAATTATACATACCATACGACGCTCACGAACCGCAAAATACACGGAGTCACCAGTGTGGCGCCGCCCCTGTGTCGTTCGCTCCCCCCCCCCCCCCCCCCCCCCCTCTCCTCCCCTCCCCTCCGCCCCCCCCCCCGCCCTCGGAGATGCAGTTTCTAGTAAGTTAAGGCTTAGCTTGGCTCGGGCTTAAAATATAATTGAGCCGAGCTGGGCCAAGGCCTAGCTCAGGCTCGGCTCTTTTGCTTAATTTCATCCCTAAGCGCAACTAGAAAGCGTTTTTGTCAAAAATCACCACCGCCATTAATAAAAGCGCCACGAGTTGCATTAGAGGCGCAACTAAAATGCGTCTTTGCTAGAAATCACTGACACCAGGCCTTTGTGTCTCGAATATTTTTCGAGACATAATGAATTGAGATGCTTGTAAATTGCGTCGGTGAGTTAATTAGCGACACAAAAGAGCGTCCTTAAGAGAGAAAAAAGATGTTCCCATCTGTCCAATTTGTTGTAATGGTAGGACTAAAATATATACTAGCTAGCTAGTTGATCATTGATAATAACCTCTTAACCTACTATCTCTATAATGTGATGAAGTTTTGTTCTTAATTTTATTATATTTATATTTTCAATGCGATGAAGTTTTGTTCTTAATTTAATTTTAACATGTACTATCTCTATAATAAAAGAAGATTTTCGTGATGAGCTCTTTGGTTGGATGGGTCTGTATAGTGGAAGAACAAAATAATATTACTAATGCCAAAACTTTTTATTATTATTATTTATAAGGAATAAACAAAAAGTATTATTCCTAATAAATGGATAATATCATTCATTACCATAAACATCGGGATATCATTCTCTATCTATTCCTAAGACTCTCGTGAGGGGAGGTTATTGTAACTTTATTAAATCTCGGAGGAGGTCAATATAATTTATCCTTTATTATATAAGGAATAGATCAATAACAATTTTTATTTTTAAAATTTATCAATTATTCTATACTAATTCATGTTTTTATTATATTGTTACTAATTAGAAAGAATTATAATACAAGACACTAATTTGAGTATAAATATTCAATATTATTAACAAAAATATTTTGGCCATTTTATTTCTTTATGCTAACAAAAACAAAATAATAGTTACCCTTGGTCTATTTCTAGTGTCAGCCAAATATGAAAAACTACTTTTTGTATATTTGATATCTTATTTATTTTTATTCCTTATGATTTTATTTCATTCAACCAAACTCTCTAAAAATTACTTTGAAAAATGTGTTAGTGCAATAACCTTTGAAACGATATTAAAATGTTTTACTTTACAACTTTTTATTTTTTATTTTTTTAGAGATATATGCATTAAAGTTATTTATAATATTTATGTTTTATGTAATTTTTACATAATATAAAACATAACATTATGTAACGTTGTTAGTATCCCATAAGATAAAATACCTTATATAGTTGTGGTATAATAATTACATAAGATAATCGAATTATCATAAACGATTAATTTTAGGTAACTGTACTTAAAACTAAGTAGAACTAATTTTGTTATTAATCCGGTCCAATTCGTTATTGGTTTTTGTTTCTTACTGATTTGACGATGTTCAACCGCTTATAAATATCTTCCCCTCCCTTTCACTTTCTCTCAAAGACTCTAACTTCATCTCTTCAAGAGCGAGATAATTATCTAACTATCACTTTCTCTCCAAGACTCTAACTATCTATTCGAGATCAGACAGATAATTAACTTCGTCTCTTCAAATGCAGAGGAAGACGAGACGGCAGAGACTTTATTCTGATGGCGGACAAGGACATATTATGCTGGGAATGCAAGCGCACTACTAGAAAAATGGTCATCAGCAACGGCTGATGCCGTTGCTGAGCCGTTGCTGAAGAGAATCAGCAACGGCCGAGCCGTTGCAATAGAGCCGTGACAGAAAGTCGCGTTGCTGATGACTTAGCAACGGATCAGCAACGGCCGCTCGGGCCGTCGCTCAAAACATTATCAGCAACGGCCGCTCGGGCCGTCGCTAAAACTATTATCAGCAACGGTTTTGCCACAGACCCGGAGCCGTTGCTGATAACATTAATAGCAACGGCCGCTGAGTCCGTAGCAACGCCGTTAGTAAAACTCCATCACTAAGCCGTTGTTGTAGGTCATCAGCAACGACTTTCGATACACTTTTAGCAACGGCTTTCCCACGGACGCCCGTGGGAAAGCCGTTGCTGATGACGTATACCTGCAACCAGAAAATTTGAAAATTTCAAATTTCCATTGATACATTGATACATTTATCTGATACATAATTCACACACCCATACCCTCATACACACATTCATTCACACATCACAAACACCTCATACACATTCATTCACACATCACAAACACACCAACATATATACATCAAAACAATTATATTTATATTGATAATTATCCACGATAGTATAAAAATAATTCAAATGCAAAATTGAAGTATCAATATCCAAACAAAATAAGTTAAACAAGTTCAATATCCAAACAAAAAATCTCACGATCATGATGGAGGATGGTCTGGATTATATGGCGGGGTCTGGAGCGCTTGAGTGTACACCGGCGTGGACTGACTCGAGGACGATGGATTAGATAATGCCGAAGAGATGACTGCTTCGGGATGACCTGACAAGTTGCGTAGTATAGCTTCTATATTCGCCATCGTCTGACTCTGACGCTCCATCATCTCAGTCTGACGCGCGACCGTCTCCTCTAGTGTCCTTATCCTATTACTATGATCATAACTGGATCTAGAGGTGGACGGCCGCTCACCAGCGATCGGAGGGGTCGGTGCCCCAAGTGGCCCTAGTACGGCTCGCGCATGACCACTATCTGCGAAGCCATATACGCGGCCATGGTCCCAGCCACCTGCGGCCTCGACCCACGATGCTGCGTCAAAGTCCTCGGGGGTACCCCCGCGCTGCACCACCGTCTGGCTGTAGGTCTCCTACTCGAGTTTGATTTTTTGTTTAATATTTATCATAAAACTTAAATTATAAATATATAATGAATAATTAAAATAAATATATAATTACCATAATGTATGCAGCGCGGTTGTCGATGTACTCCCCCGTCCCATGTGCTCGACGGTGAGTCCGCTCAAACACCGCCATCGGGGAGGGTCGCTGGACAGTCCCATCATCCGACACTGTCGTCTACATTTACAAAACAAATACATTAATTAGTACACATAATAACAAATAAAATATATAATTAAAAGATATACTTACCATATGGTTCGCGTGCACTGCAAATGCAACAGAGCCGCCGGTGTGACGCGCTGCTCCCCCCGACATGCGATTTCTAGCCGCATTCCGAGAAACCTCCTGCCATCGATCCGTCGACCATATCCCCACGAGCTGGTCCCATATATCCGGAGTAATCCAACCGGGGCCGTATCCCCGAGTCTCCGCGATGTTAGTGGTCCCAGCTCGGGCCATCGCTTGGGACCGAGCCTGCCCCAGCTGCCCGTTGTACCTTGCCCGGGAAATAGCCTCCCAGGCAGCGTAAATGAAGGGCCTCTGATCCTCGGCCCATGTATAGCGAGCCTGCAAAATAATAATATCAGTACCAATATTAATATATCATCATGCATGTAAAAAATAATAATAATACGTGCCTCAAACTCGCGCCATAACATGTCGACGTGCTCGCTAGGCACGTGAGACCACGTAGGCCATGCCCCGTGCATGCGCGAGCCGTACTAGGGCCACTTGGGGCACCGACCCCTCCGATCGCTGGTGAGCGGTCGTCCACCTCTAGATCCAGTTATGATAGTAGTAGCAGAATAAGGACTCTAGAGGAGACGGTCGCGCGTCAGAGTCAGATGATGGCGGAGATGCATGCTATGCTACGCAACATGTCAGGTCATCCCGAAGTAGGCATCTCTTCGGCATCATCTAATCCATCGTCCTCGAGTCAGTCCACGCCGGTGTACACTCAAGCACTCCAGACCCCGCCATATGATCCAGGCCATCCTCCATCGTCATCGTGAGATTTTTTTATATTGACTTTGTTACTGAGATATTGGACTTGTTTAATTTATTTTGTTTGGATATTGATACTTCAATTTTGCATTTGAATAGTTTTTATACTATCGTGGATAATTATCAATATAAATATAATTGTTTTGATGTATATCTTGGTATATTTGTGATGTGTGTATGAGTGTATGGGTGTGTGAGTTATGTATCAGATAATGTATCAATGTATCAATGGAAATTTGAAATTTGAAATTTGTTCGTTACCAGGTTCACATCATCAGCAACGGCTTTCCCACAGCCGTCCGTGGGAAAGCCGTTGCTAAAAGTGTATCAAAAGCCGTTGCTGATGACCTACAGCAACGGCTTAGCGACGGGATTTTACTAATGGCGTTGCTACGGACTCAGCGGCCGTTGCTATTAATGTTATCCGCAACGGCTCCGTGTCCGTGGCAAAACCGTTGCTGATAATATTTGTAGCAACGGCCCGAGCGGCCGTTGCTGATCCGTTGCTAAGTTATCAGCAACGCGAGTTTCTGCCACGGCTCCATTGCAACGGCTCCGGCCGTTGCTGATGATCTTTAGCAACGGCTCAGCAACGGAATCAGCCGTTGCTGATGCCCATTTTTCTAGTAGTGATCATTCATTACCATAAAATATTACGTGTCTCTATCTATTCTTAACAATGGCTTCTGATACCTTCATCAAGTTTTATTATATAAGGAATAGATTAATAATAATTTTTATTTTTAAAATTAATAATTTTTTCTATACTAATTCATGTTTTTATTATATTGTTACTAATTAGAACGAATTATAATACAACACACTAATTTGAGTATAAATATTTAATATTGGCTTAATTATATTTTTGGTCCCCTAAAATATTATATTTTTTCTGTTTGGTCTCTCATTTTTAAAAACTTTTCGTTTGGTCCCTCAAAAATTATTTTTGTTTTCGTTTGGTCCCTCCGTTAACTTTTTGTTAACTTTTGATGTTAAATGCCAACATGGAATGTTGACATGGACTAAAGAGGGACCAAACAAAAAAAAAGATATTTTAAAGAACTATATGGAAAAAATATTTTTTTAATAACCTAAAACATAATTATATATTGTTATGCTTTAGGTTATTAAAATGTATATTGTTATGTTTTAAATTATTAAAATATATATTTTTTCCATGTAGTCTCTTAAAATATTTTATTTTTTCCGTTTAGTCCATCTTTAATCCATGTCAGCATTCCATGTTGGCATTTAACATCAAAAGTTAACGAAAAGTTAACGGAGGGACCAAACAGAAACGAAAATAATTTTTGATGGACTAAACGGAAAGTTTTTAAAATTGAGGGACCAAACGAAAAAAAACATGATATTTTGGGGGACCAAAATTATAATTACCTTCAATATTATAAACAAAAATATTTTGGTCATTTCGCTTCTTTATGCTAATAAAATAAAATAATAGTTACTCTTGGTCTATTCCTATTTCCTAGTGTGAACCGAATATGGAAACACTATTTTTTGTATTTTTGATATCTTATTTATTCTTATTCTTTATGATTTTATTTCATTAAACTAAATGTCACGCCCCGACTGAGTATGTGTAAATACTCTGAAGCCTAACTCATGCATAACAGCCACGTAGACAGGGGCGGAGCTACTCTTGCAGGAGCTGCCCCCCATTCAATTTTTATTTTTTTTCTTATATATATATATATATATATTTGACGGTTTTGCCCCCCTCTATTTTAAAAATTATCCCCCTATCCTCAAATTTCATTTACTTTTCTTTTCTTTCCCGATACGTAACCCCTCGTCCTGCCGTCGATCACTCCCCAAGTCCCCTATCCCCATCTCCTGTCGACTGTCGTGTCGATCGACGACCGCTCGTCGCTCGGTCGCGTGCTCCGGCGTCTACTCACATGAAGAGCCGGTTGCCGTGACGCAGTCCGTAACTCCGCGTCCGCCCACTCGCCTGAAGAGCCGGCTACCATCCACGACTTCGCCGTCTCCGCGTCCGCCCACTCGCCTCGCCTAAAGAGACGGCTACCGTCCGCGACTCTGCGTCTGCCCACTCGCCTCGCCTGAAGGGCCGGCTTGGCTGCGTCTCCGGCGTCCTCTACTCGTCCACCCAGTAGCCAGTCGGCGTCATGAACTCATCTCCGGCGTCCCGCACTCCCGCGTCCGACATCTCCCCATCTGTTGACTATTGTCCCGTCGTCCATTCGTCCGGAGGTATTGAGGATTTGAGGTAAGGATTTCATTTAGTTTGATTCCATAAGCTTGATTCAATTGATTCATGTTTAATTTTAATGTTTCATTTAGTTTGATTCCTCGCCTGATTTCATGTTTCATTTAGTTTCATGTTTAATTTTAATTTGATTCCATATTTCACTGATTTAGTTTGATTGTTTGATTTCATTTTATTTAGAAATCAAGCAAACATATATGTAATGGACTATAGAGCAATTTTTATTTAATTGCTTGATTGCTTAAGTTGGTTTCATTATTTGATTGTTTGATTCCAATTAATTTTTATATGATGTGATGAATTATATTTTTGTCAAAAATGCTTGCTTTTTCATGTAGAATAATATCGTTGATAATTTGGTATTTGTTCATTTGAAAGTCTGCCCCCCTCCAATTTGATTTCTGGCTCCGTCACTGCACGCAGACTTAATAATAAATGATAAATGTCATAAAATGGACCAAATGCTGAATTAAATATAAATATTTTAAGTGAAAAGGTACAAAAATGCTCCTAATATTTTCTCACGAGTACTAAAATGCCCCTATGGTTTTTTTTGGATCAAAAATACCTCTGACGTTATAAAATTGGTTACAAAAATACTCTTATAGGTAAACGATGTTAATAAAGGGATAACGGAGCTGACGTGGCTGATGACTAGAACTGATGACGTTGACACGTGACGCATGCAGGCCAAGACGTTTTCTCCCAAGTGCTAAAATACCCCTGATATTTTCTCACGAGTACTAAAATACCCCTAACATTTTCTCATGGGTACTAAAATACCCCTAATATTTTCCCACGAGTAGTAAAATGCCCCTAATATTTGTTACAGAGCTAAAATACCCCTGAGATTATTGAAAATGATACAAAAATAACATCAAACTAACTTCTGTTAGGTGAGGCTTAATGGAGATGTCGTGGATGTTGATAGAGATGTTGACTTTACACGTGGCGCACATGTAGAGAACAACTTGCCACATAAGCGACACGTACGATGAACGTAGGGGTGAGCAAAAAAATCAAAAAATCAGTTAATCAAAAAATTGCTCCGAAATCGAACCATTTCGATTAACCAATTTGATGGTTTTAATTTTGGTTTTAATTTTCTAAATTTTCGGTTTTCGATTTCGGTTTCGGTTTCAATTTCTTACGTGCCCCTTGTGTGAAAAGTTGCTCTCTGCATGTGCGCCACGTATAAAGTCACCATCTTTGTCAGCATCCACGATATCTCCGTTAAGTCTCACCTAACAAAAGTTAGCTTGGTGTCATTTTTGTACCATTTTCAAAAAACCTCAGGGGTAATTTAGCTCCAAAACAAACGTTAGGGATATTTTAGTACCCGTAAGAAAACGTCAGGGACATTTTAGTACTTGTGAGAAAACATCTTGGTCTGCACACGCGCCACATGTCCACGTCATTAATCCCAATCATTAGCCAAGTCAACTTCGTTATCCCTCAATTAACGCCACAAAACCCACTGATACTAACGCCTTAATTTCCTCTGGACTGATCATGCCGCTGACCGCCCCTATCCAGATAATCCTTCCTGATGTGCCCGATCTGTCCGCACCTGAAACATGTGATCATACGACCATAACACTCTCCCCGATGTCTCTTGCCATAATTGCCACACTGCGGCACCTCAGACCTCTGTTATGCACCTCCTTACGTCGCCTATCGAGTTGCCCCTGGCCCTGGGCCCACGCGGCCCCTGGAACTGTTGTGCCCTCTAGCAGGCTGATGGCCTGCCATCGTGATGGTCCGTGGAACAATGAGCCGATCGACCTCCTATGTTCTTGGGCCAAAACTTCTTCTTCGGGGGTCCGTCATGCCTGTCAAATGGCACCAAAGCCTCTTTTCAGAGTGCCTCATCCAATACTTGAGTGAATTAATGAAGTATCCTCAGTGTAATGAATAAGTCTACTGATCTACGATCTTAATTAGTCCCTCGACGAACCGCTTGACCCTGAGGTCTTAGTAGCCACCAATGTAGTGTGATACTTCGAAAGTCTAGTGAACACCATCTCGTAGTATGTCATTATCATACCACCCGTCTGGCGCAGTAGCTCAAACTCCTTCACTCGCTTATCGCGGACGCTCCTCGACAGATACCGCTCCACCATAGTGGCCTTAAACTCTTCCCATGTAGGGGGTGGCGCACCTGCCGCCCTACGATCTCTCCAAGTATGAAGCCAATCATTGGTCGGTCCTTTCAGTTGCAGCCCGATCATACGAGCAGTTGCCTTCGACGAACACCCGAGCTCTGCACACAACTCATAGCAATCGCCAAGGAAACTTGTGACCTCTACCTGTTGGTCAGTCCCGGTGAACTCCACCGGCCTCAGTCAGATGAAGTCTGTGTGTGATATCCTAGATATTTTTATATTTTATTTTATTTTTCCTCTATTATTTGATGATCTGCCTAGCGGACTAGTCCGAGGTCGAGCCGAGTCGACTCGTGGTCCGGTTTGAGCTTGCGAGCTCGGGTTAGTAGGAGTTTGGTTTATGCGGATTATTTCTTGATTTGATAAATTTAATTAATTGTGTTGTTGCATGTGCGTGATTATTAAATTATATCGCATATGATGTTTATGTGAAGCATGGGGTTAGTGTGGGTTTAATTAAGTTTAATTGAGTTAGCGGGTTCGGGTTCAGCTTGAGACGAATGTGGGTTTGCTAAAGGATTTAGTGGAGTTAGGGTCGATGAGGGAGTATAAAACCCCCTCCCCTTTGGCTTGTGGCTCTCCATTGGAGCCGCACAAGCATCTTGAAGAGAGGAGCAGCCGCCAACCGCCAAGCCAGCCGACAGCCAGCCGCCCCTCTCCTCTCCCCTCTTGGAGCCGCCAAAGCCAAGCCCCTTCCTCTTCTTCTTCTTCTTCTTCTTCTTCTTCTTCTTCTTCTTCTTCTCCTCTCCCTTGGAAGCCAAGCCGTGGCTTGAGGAGGAGCCGCTACTCCTCTTCTTCCTCTGCTTAGAGCCGGCGCTTGAGGAGGAGCCGCCACCCCCTTTTCCCCCTTGGTGGAGCCGAGCCACTTTCTTTGAGGCCGGATTCAGAGAACGCCGCTTGGAAGATCTTCTCCAATTCTTTTTCCTAATCTAGGTGAGTGGTCTTACCCCTCCTCCTTCTCGGTTTTCCTTCGAATTCTTGAAGCTGTTCTTGGAGGCTTAATTATTCTTGATTTGTTTTTCAATGATCTCTCGAATTCTTGTCGTTTCTTTTGTTTGCCGTGCTTGAGGAGGCCCTAAACCCTCCCCTTTGGGGCTCGATAGCCCTAGGATGATCCTAGGGGTGCTCGGCCAATGTGGAGGTGAGGGTGCCCTCAAGGTGTTCGATGAAATGCCTAAGTGAGGGTTCTTGGTGTTCTTGAGATCCATACCTTATATTGCTTATCAATACGGGTTCCTATATGTCAAAGCTTGCTTTGTAATTAATCTGTGATTTTTGGATAGAACTCATACTTTACAAAATTAGGATTTTGATAATGATGCCATGAGTGTTCTTGAGATGGGTTCTTGATCATGATGCTTGTTTATTGTTTAAAGATATTGTTGATACTTGTTAACCTTGTTTAATAAGTATGAAAGTTGTGAGGTTTATTTCAAAATTAGTATTATGTTTTAATGATAATTGAGGATCTAATTTTTGTAAATTTCGGATTCAATGTTGCTGGAAATTCATGCTGAATTATTAAATCTATGCTGATTTTGAAATCTCTGTTGTCATGTGAATAGGTTTCTGAATATAGTTGTGTAACCTATCGTTTTGACCAGAAAATATAGTTTGGAAATATAGAACACACTCTGGAGACTAGATTCGAGTTAGACACATCAGTTTTGGGCACAACAGTAAGCTAAAACAAAACCCTAATCTTGGTGATTAAATTTTAATTGCATAATTAAAATTGAGCAAAGGGGTAGCATAATCTGTTAAGAACTAACAAATAAAGTTATTCATGAAATAAAACCTAACAGGTTATGATATTACGAGTCTAGGAGTTGGAGTCAGGTATTGGAGTGTTGAGATGCTTCCCAATAAGGACACCCCTAAGACACCGTATGAGAGACTTGACTTAGGTCATGTTATGCCATATCTTTATGAATGGCGGAGAGGCTCGTTGAGGAGCTAGATTGCGGGCTAGGCCCGGAAGGTTGGATGGCTAATTCCAAACATGTGGAACAAGTTCGGATGGGCAAATCCTGATTGTACATGCGTATCTTGTAGAACAAGTTCAGACGGACAAATCTCGATTATTCCCAAAATTCTATATTTAAAGGAATAAGTTTGGATGAGTGAATCCCGATTATCCCTATGTTATCTTTTTGGAACAAGTTCGGATGGACAAATCCCGATTGTTCCGGTTTGGCCTCGTGGAATAAGTTCAGACGGGTAAATCCTGATTATTCTCGAGGTGCTTTTAAGGAATAAGTTCGGACGGGCAAATCCTGATTGTTCTTGTGAGATCTTAAAGGGACAAGTTCGGATGGGTGATTCCCGATTGTTCCTACGTGTCTCGTAGAGCAAGTTCGGATGGGCCAATCCCTATTGCTCCCGAGTTTCTTTATATTAGGATAAGTTCGGAGGGCCTTCCCGATTATCCTAGTATGTTTTATTGCCTTAGGGCATGGTAATCTTAGGTCTGTTGATCTTCACCATTTGGGTGTTGGCTGCCTTCGGGCAAGTGGTGGCCAGATGGCCTGATAGCTAGTCACACCTTCATGATTTTATTCATGTTGAGATAGGTGTTGTGTTTATGCTTTATCTCTGTGTTGGTTTTTCGTGGGGGTTGGTAGAACCGTTCACTGAGTTTTTTGAAATCACCTGCTGTCGTTGTTTTTGTTTTGCATAGCCTGACCGGTGAGGACATTGCTGTCGTTGTAGTCCCATGGGGACATTCATGTTTTATTTCAGATTTTATTGTTAAGAGAATTGTTGCTCTTTGTTTCATCTATTTTGCTTCTTTCCGCATTTGAACCTTTGATAGAAACTTTACTGCTTTTATGAAAACTGATTTGGTTTTTTTCTTTTGAAATAAAAATCATTTACTTCTTTCCGCTATATTTTGTTGTTGAGATGTCATGTGCATGAGTTAGACTGCGGGGTATAAACACGTATACCCTGGCCGGTCATGTGACCCTGAGTTGTGGGTTGTGACACTGTGTATGTGGGTGCCCCGAGTACTCTGGCCATCGGCACCACTGGCTCAGCCACCTCCGGTACCACATGTGCCATCGATACCGGTTGTGACTATTGCTGTCTCAGCTCTTGCTCCCTGCGAGAGCGCCTCAGTCAACTCGGTCACTTGGGCCTGCAGCTACACGACTATCGGATCCTGCCCCACATCCTCCTGCACCTGGGGTTCTCTCCCACGACCCCGTCCCCGACCTCGGCCTCGGCCCTGACATTCCGTGGAATTACTACCCTTGCCACTCAACGCGGCGTTAAAAGGCTCCATCACATTAGCATCAATAAGAAAAAGCATCATCAATATCAATTTTTTTTTCATAACTTATAAATTACTAACCACATGACGCGCTGATGTGCAGACTTGCAGTCGGATCTCATAGCACAACTTCACCGTATGTCGACATGCTAGCTATTCTCTGATACCACTTTGTCACGCCCCGACTCAAGATCACGTGACTAGCCAGGATATGTGTAAATACCTAGAAGGCTAACTCATGCATAACAACCACGTACACTTAATGATAAATGATAAATGTCATAAAATGGATCAAATGCTCAATTAAATATAAATGTTTTAATCAAAAGAGAATACATACTCCAACAACTCAAATGAAGCAACCCTATACATGAAAAGAAATGATCAACAACTCGACTACGACTCCCAATATACGAATAACATATGCAGCATAATTAAATTATCAAGGATTTGATACAAAACATAGCCAATCGGTCAACCTGAAAGAACATGAATCTTTGGCCATACCTGGCCTAGCATAAGAACATAATAGTCGGCCACCATGGCCCTAAGCAGTGCATAATATGTAGGCCACAGATAGCCTATACATCAAACATGATAGCCGGCCCGCTGGCCATGCATAAAAGAATATACCTGGCCAAAATTGACTACACAACATAACCATAATTTGGCCTCGACCAGTCGTACATCATAAATCACATGCGACCTCGATCAGCCACATCAACATGATCAATACTCGACCTCGACCAGCTCGATGATCATGGGCAATACTCGGCCTCGACCAGTCGTATAAACATGCACATTGTTCGACCTCGACCAGTCGTATATACATGAGCAATAATCGACCTCGACCAGTCGTACAATCACAGTACACAATACACATCACAAGTATAGTTTTCCTACTTATTCGCAACCTAGGCTCTTGCCTGTACCTAGCCCCTTTCCCGAGGACTCCATCAGTCAGACCTCTCAATGCTACCCTTCATTTATGGGTGTGGGGTACGACTATCAAGTATGTAACATACAATCTTGTGTCCCTACTTGCAATGTCTCTAAGTTGAAGTTGAGTATTAAATCTCTAACATCCATTGTCATCTACGAGTAGGGTATGTCAAATATTGTGTTCTACATGTCACCTAATCTCTAATAATTATCTATCCTTACTAAATGATAATTATTGTAGGCGGACATCTAACTTTGGCATTTTTAGGGGTAATTACTACCATTATAATTTAATTCACAACATTTTGATAGCAAGAAAGATTGATAATTTAATTACAACGTATATCACAAAATTTCCAACAATTAAATAGGAAATTTCTGCAATTAAATAATTAAATTCAGCGTGATAACTATAATTATGTTTGAAGGCATTAAGTCAACCTATGTGTATTATGTTTGAAGTTAAAACCCATGAACGGAACCCGGAAACCAAGTTTGCAAGAAGAAAAATTTGATTCCCAGATTTGGTCAATCGACTGGTTGACCTAACCGAGCCCAGAACGTTCACAGAGCTCCGATCGCTGCGGCGGTCGCTCAGACGGATGATCGAGCCTTTGACCGCTCCAACGACCAGACGGCATCACAGGCGATTTCTATGAGTATAGAGTCCTCCTAGATTTCCTTAGGTGAGCATGCATCTTAATCTTGTAGATTTACACCTTCTAGCAAGTCTAGAATTTAAAGAAAAATTGGGCATGACCTCTCCTAATTTCCTTCCATTTGGCCGGCCCCAAATCTCAAGAGAAACATCGTGAAAAATCGGAGAAAACACATCATTGACGAAAGAGGGAAATCAAAGCAAGGATCCACGAGATCCAATCAAGAAATCGACGAAGAAATGTCACCAAATCCAAATTCATAGGTTCGGCCAACACAAGCTTCACCCTACAACCAAGGTACAATCACTCACCTCAATCGGAAGGGAAGGGAAAGGGGACGTCAACAACTCCGATCATCGGCGCCGATCTCCTCCTTCTCCCCTCTCTCGGCCAAGGTGTAGTTGTGCGGCTCCTTTCTTGAGCCGCACGGTCGGTTGGGGGTGGGTTAAATACTCCCCCCCCCCCTTCCAATCAACCACCAAAAAGACCCGTTTAGCCCTCAGGGTTTAAGTGACTCTACTAGGCTCAATTCGAACTCGAATCGAACTCTAATCAAACCCATAAACTCGTCCTCACCCCGACTTAAGTCCATGGACCAATTAATCATAATTTAACACAAGTTTAGCATCCTTGCAATTAATTAAATACCCGATCATACCTTTTAATCACAACAAATTCGCGACTCATCCCGGCGCGTCTTCGAATCAGCCCGCTAAAACACACAAAAAGTTTAATTAGAATTTCGAGTATTACACCAAACTCTCTAAAAATTGCTTTGAAAAATGTGTTATTGCAATACCCTTTGAAACCATAGTGAGATATTAACATGATTCACTTTGCAACTTTTTATTTATTTATTTTTTTAGAGATATATCCATTAAAATTATTTATAATATTTATGTCTTATGTAAGTTTTACATAAGATAAAACATAACGTTGTTAGTATCCCATAAGATAAAATACCTTATATAGTTGTGGTATAATAATTACATAATATAATCGAGTTCTCATAAATGATTAGTTTTAGTTAACTGCACTAAAAACTAAGTAGAACTAATTTTGTTATTAATCCGGTCCAATTCATTATTGGCTTCTCTTTCTTACTGATCTGACGTTCAACCACTTATATAAATATCTTCCCCTCCCTTTCACTTTCTCTCGAAGACTCTAACTTCGTCTCTTCAAGAGCGAGATAATTATCTAACTATCACTTTCTCTCCAAGACTCTAACTATTTCTTCAAGATCAGACAGATAATTAAGTTGGTCTCTTCGAGTGCAGAGGAAGACGAGAAGGCCGAGACTTTGTTCTGATGGCGAACGAGGACATATAATGCTGGGAATGCAAGCGGGCCACTATGGTGGTGTACGATCGCACGACGGGGGACACGATATGCACGGAGTGCTCCTTGGTGCTCGAAGCCCGTGCCATAGACAACATATTAGCATTGTTTGATATCATCATATTTATATATTTCTCATATAATTTTATTATTTTTATATTTTTATAATTTGATGATGTTTTGTTAGTTTAATTTTAACATCTACTATCTCTATAATAAAAGAGAATTCTCGTGATGAGCTCTTTGGTTGGATGGGTCTGAATAATGGAAGAACAAAAAGCATTATTAATGCCCTAACTTTTTTTTTTGTTGTTTATACGAAATAAACAAAGAATATTATTCCTAATAAATGGAGAATATCACTCATTACCATTAACACCGGAATATCTTTCTCTATCTATTCCTAACAACTACTTTTGATACATTCCTCCAGGTTTATTATATAAGGAATAGATCAATAATAATTTTTATTTTTAAAATTAATAAATTATTCTATACTAATTCATGTTCTTATTATATTGTTACTAATTAGAATGAATTATAATACAACACACTAATTTGAGTATAAATATTTAATATTATCAACAAAAAATATTTTGGTCATTTTGCATCTTTACGCTAACAAAACAAAATAATAGTTACTCTTGATATATTCCTAGTGTCAACCAAATATAGAAACACTACTTTTTGTATATTTGATATCTTATTTATTCTTATTCCTTATAATTTTATTTCATTCAACCAAACTCTCTAAAAATTACTTTGAAAAATGTGTTATTGCAATAAACTATGAAACCATAGTGAGATATTAACATGTTCCACTTTAGAACTTTTTATTTATTTATTTATTTAGATATATTTCTATTAAAATTATTTATTATATTTATGTCTTAGGTAAGTTTTACGTAAGATGATAAAACATAACATCATGTAACGTTGTTAGTATCCCATAAGATAAAATACCTTATATAGTTGTGGTATAATAATTACATAAGATAATTGAGTTCTCATAAATGATTAGTTTTAGTTAATTGTACTTAAAACTAAGTAGAACTAATTTTGTTATTAATCTGGTCCAATTCGTTATCAGCTTCTGTTTCTTACTAATCTCACGATGTTCAACCGCTTATAAATATTTTCCCCTCCCTTTCACTTTCTCTCCAAGACTCAAATTTTGTCTCTTCAAGAGCGAAATAATTATCTAACTATCACTTTCTTTCCTTGACTCTAACTATCTCTTCAAGATCAGCGAGATAAGTAACTTCGTCTCTACAAGTGTAGGGGAAGACGAGAAGGCCGAGACTTTGTTCTGATGGCGAACAAGGACATATTATGCTGGGAATGCAAGCGGGCCACGGTGGTGGTGTATAGCCGGACGACGGGGGACACGATATGCACGGAGTGCTCCTTGGTGCTCGAAGCTCGTACCAAAGACAACACCCGCAAATGGCACACCTTCGGCAGCCCTACTGACCCGATCCTTGCCGACATAGGCCTCTACATCGTCATTTCTAAACCTACTGGCATGCAAGTGGAGTCCCTCTCCTTCCACCTCAACCGGTGGCAGAGCCGAAGCTCCAACTCCAACCAAAACATTCTCGTCGCCTTCATTACTATCGACGCCATGGCCGATAGGTCCTTGCCCGTCCCCGCTTAACTACCTACCCTACATCCTCCCGACTATTCACTTTCTTCTTTGCATTGGATGCTAATATACTGGGTGTGGAGACTTCTGGGTGTGGAAGTACCTTAGGTTGAGAGCGGAGACTCTTCGGATAAAAGGTCCTCATTCTAAAGGAAATGATATAATATAGTAAAGCTATGTTTAGAAATCCTAAGCGGGGTGCTTAGGTAGTAGAGTAGACATTGGGGCCGAACCACTATAAATCTCATTATGTTAGCATTATTTACTTTGCATATTGAATTTCTTATTGTTTATCTTGTTTTTGCTTGTTAATTAAATTATGATTTGCCTAACTCACCAAGAAACGTTTAAAATCGAAATTAGGCTTAAGTTTAGTTAACACAATATTCACCCTCCATCTAGTGTTGGCCATTTCACCAACAACTCCAAGCTTCCTAGATTCTTGTGACATGAAGCTCTTAAAGCGGTTGTATATATATTAAACTGGATTCCAATTAAGGTTGTTTTTTAAAATGTCATTTGAGTTGTGGAAAGGTTGGAAATCGAGTTTGCGACATATGCGCATATGGGGATGTCCGTCTGAGATAAGGATTTATAATCCAGAAGAAAAGAAGTTAGACTCAATGACTATCTGTGGGTATTTCGTTGGATATACCGAAAAGTCCAAAGGGTATAGATTCTACTGTCCATCTCATATCACTAAGTTTGTGGAGTCAAGAAAAGCAAAATTTCTTGAAAATGACTTGATTAGTGGGAGCGGTCAATTTCAGAATTTAATTTCTAAGATGGATCATTTTGGAAGGACAAATTCCTAACTCAAGTGACAGATTGGTTCTTATCTATAATGCACCTCATCTAGGTGTACGACAACCAATCATTGAGAATCCATAAATTGTTGATCATAACCTAGTAGATCATGGTATTCAACAATTATAAGACATCGTTGAGCAACCAGGCAGATTCCCACGTGTTACGCACTTGTTCGCCAGGAACAAACTCCTCAAGTGCTTAATGACACAATGTTAAGGAGATATACTAGGATGAGGAGGTCAGCTATTCTAGTGACTATGTAGTGTATCTATAAGAGTCTGACTACAATCTTGGGGCCAAAAATTATCTAGAGACATTTTCACAAGCCATGAGTTGCAGCTAATCTAAGTTGTGGTACAATGCTATGAAGAAAGAGATGAGTTCAATGACATCAAATGTGAATTGAAATCTTGCCGAATTAAATGAAGGTTTAAGGCCATTGGTTGTAGATGAGTCTTTAAAACCAAAAAGGATCCCTTGGGCAATATCGAAAGATATAAAGCTAAACTGGTAGCCAAATGATTCACTTAGAAGGAGAGAATCAACTACATAAAGATCTTTTTCTCCTGTATCTAATAAAGATTCTTTTTGTATCATCATGACATTTGACTTGGAATTGCATCAAATGAACGCGAAAACGACATTCCTCGATGGAGACATAGAGGAGAAGGCTTATATAAAACAACCTGAAGGATTATCCTCTAATGATAGTGAGCACTTGGTGTGCAACATCAAAAAGTCCATTATGGTTTGAAACAAGCCTCCCGTCAGTGGTACTTAAAGTTTCATGATATGTTCTCTTCATTCGGCTTTGAACAAAACAACATGAATCAGATCATGGATCAGTGTATATATCACTTGGTCGGTGAGAGTAAGATTTTATTTTCTTATTTTATATGTGGACGATATATGACTTGCAACCAATGGTAAAGGGGTGCTATATGAGGTGAAGCAATTCATCTCTAAGAATTTTAATACGAAGGATATGGGTGAGGCATCTTATGTCTATCTCATGAAACCTATATCAATAAAGTCTTAGAGAGATTTCGAATGAAGGATTGTTGATCGAGTATATCACCCATTGTGAAAGGTGCATGTTCAAACTTAACCAGTGTCCCAAAAATGTTTTGGAAAGAGAATAGATGTAGAACATCTCATATGCTTCGGTTGTTGGTAGTCTTATGTACGCTCAGATTTGTACAAGGTCCAGCATAACATTTACCGTTGGAATACTAGGCAAGTTCGAGAGTAATACAAGAATAAACCACTAGAAGCTGCAAAGAAAGTGATGAAGTACCTCTAATACCCGCAATTTTTTTTTTCAAAAATTTTTATTTAATTATTCCAGCAGGATATTTTGGTCGCGCGTCAGGATGGGCCGAATGAAACACCGGAGGGCTTGAATTGGATATTGGCCTTTGCGTGCAAGGAAATGAATTCATTTAAGTTTGATTAGTCCTTAGATGGGTTGTTCGGTTCAAGACGAGTCCAGAGGTTCGAGCGGAACTCAAATCAGACTTGTGTTGATTGAGTTATGGCTTGTTTTAGACTCAACTTAAGTTAAGGGACACTTTGGTCTTTTGGCAATTAGATGTAAGACCCAAAAAAAATTTCTAATATAAAAATCTATTTTGGTGCAGCGCACCGGATCGAAGGTTAGCCGGGTTGAGCCGCGAAAATCGCCTCGAGTAGAAGGTATAACCCGACCCATGGAAATATGAAGTTTAAATTAGCTCAATGATTATTTCCTTTCTTGCGTATAATGTCTTACTAAAGTCGAGTTCGACTCATGAGTTTGGATAGGATCGGAGTCCGAATCGGACTCGGATCGAATCGAGTAGAAGTTAGGTCAAGTGAGGGGCAAATAGGTCATTGGATGAGGGGAATAAAACCCCTCACCCAAGCCACCCGTGCAGCTCAAAGGGAGAGCAGCACGCAACCCATCAAGAGGGAGAAAGGGAGAGAAGGAGGAGGAGTGATATGTGGAATAATTGTTTATCCATACTTCTTCTTCTCTATCAGGCTCGGATGGCAATCAGAAATAGTTGGAAGGGAAGATTACGACCTACATTGTGATATGTGGAATAATTGTTGCTACCGGAGGATTGATGTTTGGTTACGATATTGGAATCTCAGGTTTTGTGTGTGGTTTCAATTTAATTATTTATCCATACATATATATATATATATATAATCAATTTATTTAATTTTTTAATTTTTTAATGTACATATCGAAGAGAAATTTATTATAGACGTGTATATATTTTTTTAATAATAATTGAATTATATTTTATGTTGTGCGGGAGGTGTCAGCGCCATGATGACTTCCTTGAGAAATTTTCCCATGGTGTCTATGTAAAGAAACATAGAGCGAAAGAGGGCAGACTATTATATATCGTATCAATTACTCTATGCCAAAGCAATTAGACTTTCACTTGGAGCAGCTAATTAGACTTTCAACTATGCCAAAGCAAGTGAAAGTGAAACATAGAGCTAATTCTTCTTCTTCGCTCTATGTTTCAACTGATCTGCTTCAACTATTCTCTGTAAGGAGTTGTAACAGACACAACAACAGAATTAGCTGCGTCACTTTCACTTGCAGCTGCCCGAAGAATATATAGTTGAAGCAGATCAGTTCATGGGGGCAGGCCTACTCCTAACTCCTAAGCTCTCAGTTACTTTGATGAAATCCATCATGTGTGATTGCGTATTTGGATGAAGCAACAAATCGTATTTTGATCAAATCACTCTCAATAGCTTCGTCGGAAACTTGCTGAAGGGTGTGTACGCTCCGTCTCGACCGAAATTGCGTACACAATTTTGTCCTAAAAATCATAACAAGCATTATATTTACCGCTCTCTGTTTGGATTTTGATTTGATGTTGTTCCCTCTTATGCTTGATTCGTTTCTTCACCCTTTCCTCGAATCATTCTTTACCGGTCTGATGCGATTTTATCATTGAAAGCAGTACACGTACAATTGGATTGCAGTGCTTGCTTTCAACTTCATCGCGGAATAAATATTCGTATATGGTATGAGAAGAGGTATTTCATCTTATGAGAATGTTCAGAGTTACCTTCCTGAGCTTTCATCTCCTATAGTGTGTCTGTGAGCGTTGAACTTGAAAAGCAAAATTTAACTCTCATTGATATTTCATACTTCTGCCCATTGCATTCATATTTCTGAAGGTACAAAGCACCATTCATATTCCCATTGCCTTCATATTTCATAATTTTGTCATTTCCATTACATGTTTTCTTGATGACTAACATTCTGCTTCACTGTCCGGGTAACTTGCCTAAATATTTCAAAGACTTTTACTCTTGCCTCAAGTTACTACGCTATTCTACCCATGGTTCAAAAAATCATACCGTACCGGGCAGTATGCCCGGTTTTTACCGATTTTTAGACTTACCGGTATACGAGATACTCGGTATGGGAGAATAACAGGTATCTCGGTAAATACCGCCCGATATGGGGCGGTTTATCACATACCGCCCATACCGGACGGTTTAGTGTCATACCGGGCGATATCACCCGGTATGATGCAACGGCTATATAGCCATTGCTACCGTGGCCGATAGTCATGTCGGGTTGTCGGCCACATAGCATGTCATGACAATACCGTCCGATTTGGGCGGTATTGGGTGTCATACCGGGCGGTTTCACCTGGTATGATGGTCAATAAACCCCCCCCCCCCCCAAACGGTTATAGAGCCATTTGGGGCCGGGTTTGGCTTATTTGGGGAGCTATATAAAGCCCCCAAAATACTCCTTTCACCCTCGCTCACCCCTCTACCTATCTAAACTCTCAATCTTTCTCAAACTCTCTTTCTCTAATCTTTTTTTTATTAATTTCCACGTCGAAATTATGTCGAAATGGCGCCGAAATCTCAAGCTGACCTCGCATGACAACACCATCATCGGCAGTGGCGGAGCCATAAATCAAATTGGAGGGGGCAGACTCTCAAATGAACAAATACTAGCAATCAAGCAATTAAATCAAATTGAAATCAACTTAAGCAATCAAGTAATCAAATAAAAATTAATCAAGCAATTAAATAAAAATTGCTCCATAGTCCATTATATATATGTTTGATTGATTTCTAAATAAAATGAAATCAAACAATTAAACTAAATCAGTGAAATATGGAATCAAATTAAAATTAAACATGAAAGAAACATGAAATCAGGTGAGGAATCAAACTAAATGAAACATTAAAATTAAACATGATTCAATTTAATCAAGCTTATGGAATCAAACTAAATGAAATCCTTACCTCAAATCCTCAATACCTCCGGACGAGTGGACGACGGGACAATAGTCAACAGATGGGGAGACGCCGGGCGCAGGAGTGCGGGACGCCGGAGATGAGTTCACGATGCCGAGTAGAGGACGTTGGAGACGCAACCAAGCCGGCTCTTTAGGCGAGGCAAGTGGGCGGACACGAAGTCGCGGACGACAGTTGGCTCTTCAGGCGAGGCGAGTGGGCGGACGCGGAGTTGCGGACGGCAGTTGACTCTTCAGGTGAGGCGAGTGGGCGGACGCGGAGACGGCAGAGTCATGGATGGTAGCCGGCTCTTCAGGTGAGTGGGCGAACGTTGGACGTGGAGTCACGGATGGCAGCCGGCTCTTCAGGCGAGTGGGCGGACGCCGAACGCGGAGTCACGGACGGGAGCCGGCTCTTCAGGCGAGTCGATGGACATGGAGTCGTGGACGACGTCACGACAATCGACTCTTCAGGTGAGTGGACGCCAGAGCATGCAGCCGAGCGGCTAGCAGTCGTCGATCAGCACGACAATCGGCAGGAGATGGAGATTGGGGATTTGGGGAGCGATCGACGATAGGAGGAGGGTTTACGTATCGAGGAGATCGGGAGGGGACGAGGGGTTACGTACCGGGAAAGAAAAGAAAAAATAAATGAAATTTGTGGATAGGGAGTAACTTTTAAAATAGAGGGGGGCAAAATCGTCAAAAGATACATATATAAGAAAAAAAAAATTGAATTGGGGGCAGCTGCCCCCCATCGTGCAGCAGTAGCTCCGTCCCTGGTCGTCGGTTGGAGAAGGCTCAACACTAGCAATGCCTCCACTGTGATATGATTTCACGTGGTGGAGGCATCACTCGATTGAAGCAACACTTGGTCGGAGGATATAGCGACGTCGTCAATTGCCCCAAAGGTATTGGTCGAAGTCCGAAAGATGTTCATACCGACAACAAAATCAAAAAAAAAACCCGGCTGGTATGCATTTTCATATCAGTCCGTACCGTGTATCGGTATGGTACGATACCGGTACCGGTATTTTAAACCATGATTCTAATCTTGATTTGGTTTTTAAATTGCACTAGATGGTTGCTCCGAAGGACAATTTTGACATGATATTTTCTTACTTTATCGTCTTTACATGTCTATAAACTTATGTATATAGCATATTTATTCCTTTTCATGATATTGTTTTTATGTTGCGTGATCCCTAGTTATGACATGATGTGCATCAATTTTCTCGAAACAATGTATTATAACTTGTAGGTGGTTATATCTATTGGTGAAAAAGAAAAAAATCTAAACAAATTTGATTCTGTCATTCTTATACGCAAATCTTCATGTAGATAGATCATGCTTGAATATGCCTCATTCAGAATTATTTGTGAATTATTTTTGATGATAATAATTATAAATTTACTGAGTATTGTTTGAAATATTTTTTAATGTATAACATTATTTTTTTATTAGCTTTGTGTTTTTAAAATATCATTTTGTATTTATTTATAAAAAAAATATTATATAATTTAAAATTTCTTATTTTAAAACGAGTTATTTATGCTTATACAATTTTAATTAGTAGAGTTTACTTTATTTTTGTGTTATTTAATATTTATCAATAAAATTTTAAACTTTTATATATATTTTAAAAATAATGAAAAATAAAATTATCAAAATTAGTTTAAACTAAATTATACTTTTAAATAATAATATTCATACCCAACTAATTAAGAATGATAATAAATATCATATGTATTTATTTAATTTGTAATGTAATTTTTTTTTAATTGTGAAGAAATGCTATTAACCAAGTGATATATGTTTCAAATATATTAGATAAAATAATAATTTTTTAATTTAGTAGTTAAACAAAAGTTCACAATTAAATTTTAGAAAATTATATTTTAAATTTCTATAGTTATTTATTATACAATTGGATCTTTGTTTTATATACCTTAAAAATGATATTATTATTTTAATTAAATATTTGGTCATAGATTTTAATTTTATAATTTACTCATTTTTAATAGCATAAAAATAAAAATATCAATAAAATATTATATCAAAATTGTAAGTATTTAATAAATGAATAGTTTAATAATATATTATTTTATAGCATTAAAAATGAATAGTGTAATTGAAAAGATTGGAATAAAAAATAATTTAACTATCAATATTAGAATTATGATATTTAAATATAAAAATAAGTTACATTAATTTTAATTTATATGATTTTTGATATTTATGAATATATTATTGTATTTGGTGAATTTTAAGTAATAAACAAAAATCATATTTAACAAGAGATATGTATTTTTTACTTTTACAATTGTATAAATTAAACTAAACTAATATTTTCTATTTTATTTACACTTAATTATAAATTTTCATATATATGATATTTATTATTACTCTTAATTATTTGGATATGAATATTATTATTTGAAATTATAATTTAATTTACACTAATTTTAATAATTTTATTTATCATAATTTTAAAATTTTATTTAAATAATATATACATATATAATTGTGCAATGCGCAAGTTCTTGACTAGTTAAATATGAAAGTTGTATTAATTATATATTTAAAATATATTTTGAAAAATAAAAATATCAATTTAGAAATGAAAATATATTGGTGATTTAACGGGTATTTTATTAGGAAGTCATATTCACCAAACATGTTGTGAGAAGATAATTTTTTTGAAATAGTTTCTGGTCAATCATATATTTTAAATTGATTCATAAAATAAATATGAAAAACAGTTATTTATCATGTTAACTAAACGCAAGCTTAGATAAAAATATTGTGAACTGTATTGACTTCAAATTAAAAATTATGTTGTGATGCTACATAATGGGGCGTTTGGTTGCTCGCAAGTGCAAATACTATAAAAAATATTTGCATGCAAAAGCAAATACTCACTAATATAATTTGCAACCTACTATTTGATTGGCCATAAGTAGAGTTGCAATTTTTATTTACAAGTGTTTGGTTGATCGCAAATGAAAATTGCAACTACACTTGCAACTTGCATCTTCGTATCTAGGTCTAGTAATTTTGGCACGATTGGATAGGCCGACCTAACCCAGCACAGAAAAATTAGATTTGGGCTGGCTTTTATCGAGTTTCGGGTCGTTACCGGGCCGACCCGAGAAGATCGATCCCTTATTGTGCCGAGTCGGTCCAAGTGTTATCGGGCCGACCTGACTCAATAGATCGATAAACACATCAAATCGATATTAGCGGGTTTAAAATTAATTAATTATGGGGTTTAAACCCGATTTTAAATATTTTTTAGTGGTATCATGCTAAATGGGCCGGGCAGTGCCGACCCATTATTTTTGGTGTCGGGTCGGGTTGGCGCTTTCGGGCCCGGCCAGGTATGAATTTTTTTGGGCCGGGGCCGAGCCGACTGTGCACGAATTTTTTCGGGGCAGGTCGGGCACGAATTTTTTTTGAATTAGGCCGGGGCATGAATTTTTTCAAGTCGGGCTGGGCTGGACACGAATTTTTTCGAGCCGGGCGGGGCCGGGTCAAGTCGGGCACAATTTTTTTCGGGCCGTGCCGGGTGGGTTTGAGCATGAATTTTTTCGGATCAGGTTAAAAACTTAGGCCTGACATTATTTATCAGATCTAGTCTGATAGCCCAACACGATAAAATCTTGATTAGAGAATCCATTATCGTGTCGAACTAGAGGATGTAGGTCCGACCCGACCTTATAGCCCGAGATTGGCCCATGCCCAAAGCGGCGACTCCGTGCCGGGTTGAGGTAAAATATGTTTTACATTATTTGGTTACTTATAAAAAATAAATTAATAATTTTTAATTTTTGTATAATATTAAAAATATATTTAAAAAAATCTACCAAACGACATCAGATCTAAAATATGATACTACCATCGCGTTCAGCGAAAACCTACAACTTTGATATTTATCTCTTCTCCATTTGACGACTCTAAATTGCCAAAATTAATTATTTTTTAATATTTAAATGATTGTATTTGTAGTTCACAATTTTATATTATCGATTTTTTGAGCTATAATTTTATTTACGATCTATAAATAATATTAAAAATATAAATTATAATTAATAAATATTATAAAATATTTTTGTACCCAATTAAATAAATTTATTATTTAAACGCTGAAAGAGGACGAGGAAC
Source organism: Canna indica (assembly GCA_034359265.1). Classification (NCBI taxonomy): domain Eukaryota; kingdom Viridiplantae; phylum Streptophyta; class Magnoliopsida; order Zingiberales; family Cannaceae; genus Canna; species Canna indica. The sequence continues at coordinate 52,805,080 of CP136891.1, read as the reverse complement.
ATTTTCGAGAATTTACGAGAGGCGTAAATTTGGAAGGAAAAATAAGAATTCTATTTACAAATTTTGATCGGGCACGTGACGTACGTTGAATCAACTGGTAGTAGTAGGACCGCATGACTTTGATTCTATCGGCCTCGCGGTCCTCGCTAGGTTTTGTTACCTCCCACGGGACACTCCCCCCTTCGCCCCGCCATTTCCAAAGTTATTTAGGGTTTCGATCGATCCGTCGCCGGTTTCTGCTCGTCTGGACGGTGCGGTGCACGGGGAAACCCTCTTCTTGGCGTTTTATTTTTCTTTCTGGCGATTTATCATGGGAATTGGCCATGATTCTTGCGGTTTCCTTCTACGGATGAGAGTGGAGGAGCAGATGGAGCGGGATGAGGAAAAGAGCCCCAGCGACTCCGATCCCCTCATCCGGAGGCAAGCCGAGTCGTCCCAATCGCACGATGGTTTGGATGAGATCAAGGACGAGGAGGCTGATGCTGATTCCCCTGCGTGCTGTCGCATCTGCCTCGAGAGTGATTCCCTCCCAGGTGATTTATTTGATCGATGGAGTTACTCCCTCGCTGTTATGCAAATAGGTGCATCTTGCGTGGTATCGTATCATGTTTCGAGATAATTGTGGATACCATTCAGGATCAGGAGTTAGATTTTCAAGTGAGATCCTCTTGTTTCTTAAACACATATTTGATGTGCAGTTTTTGTTTTTTCTCCTCTATAAAGGAACTTGTTGAGCTTTCCTCTGCCCCGTCGTCGTGTAATTGGACTATGGTTACTTAAAATTATAGGAATTTGAAACAACTAGGGAAGTACATACTCAACTGAAAGTGATCTTATAAACGTTAAATGCTTCATAAGGATTTTTTATGTGAAAGTTCCTTGCTATATAAAGATATAGCTGTTGATAGGTTGACAAGGATAATTTTTGTATGCCCAAGTCATGCTTTGTTGCCTTTTTCAGAACCTAATTAGACTTACCTTGAAACAATAGCAGCAGATATCAATTCCCTTGATTTGACTTTGATGCCCAATGGAAGAAAAGATACATGTAACAGACCAAAAATAATGCGGCACTATTACATGTTATTGGTGTTGCACCCTATTCAATGACTCGAAGAATTTTTTGTGGTTGAAAAATCTAAGTTTTCTCACATATACAAGATTGTCAAAAGCCTTAAGCGCACTCAAGGCGCAAAGGGTCCATATCGCCCAAGGCGCAAAGCGCAAAAAAAACGCGCGCCTGACTAAAATAAGGCGCACCTTACTAAATTCAAATAAAAATTAGAAATTAAGCATAAGTCATAACTCATAAGCAATAACATACACCAAACAATGATAGCAAATCAAACAATATGAATCCAACATGTACCAAGCAATATAACATACACCAAAATGACCAAACAATATGAATCCAACATGTACCAAGCAATAATAGCAAATCAAACCACAGTTACTAACTTACTACATGAATCCAATTATCTAAATTAAAGAGATACAATCACACAAGTACACAACACACCAAATAAAAATCAACTTGAGTCTCAAAAGTGTCACTGCTCACTCAATACACAACTGTCACAGTGTCACTGCACTGCTAGTCTGCCACAATCAACACACAAGGATGATTATGAGTTTATGACAAGCAAAAGTGCTGAAAACATGGCTGAAAATAATGAGTGAGCAATCTGCAATCAACAAAATCTGGAAGAAGAAGAAAAAAAAAAACTCGGCTGAAAACTTGGCTGGAAAGAAAGAAAACATGGCTGGAATTCTGGAAAGAAAGAAAACAGGGATGAAAAGAAAGAAAACTCGGCTGATAAGAAGAAGAAAAGAGTAGAAGTAATGAAGAAGAAGAGGACTAGAGGAGAAGAAAGAAAACTCGGCTGAAAATATGACTGTGAATACATGGCTGAAAAAAAAAACTTGGCTGGAAAGATTAAAGAAAGAAAACATGGCTGAAAAGAAAAAAAACAGGGATGAAAAGAAAGAAAAATCTGCTGAGAAAGTGAGAAGAAGAAAATACTAGAAATAATGAAGAAGAAGAGAACTAGAGGAGAAGAAAGAAAGAAAATGGAATAACTTACTTGAAGAAATTGGGCGGCACTCCGGCGGACTTTGGTGGCCGGACGAGTGAAGGAGAAGAAGGGAAGAGTCACTTGAGTACTTGACGGCTGAAACAAGGGTGAGGAGAGAAATTTTTTTTGACTTACACGAGTGAAGCCCTAATAAGTCAATTTTTTAAATATTTTATTAAGTTATATTAAGTGGGTAGGCCCCCACTTAAAGGCTGAAACCATCCGTTCACCCAGGCGCACGCTTGATGCACCTGGGGCTTCACACTTGAAGCGCTGAAGCGCTGCCAAGGCGCGCGCCTGTGTGAAGGCGTTGCGCGTAGGCGCCCAGGCGCGCGCTTTTGACAAGCTTGCACATATATTAGCTTATTTTTTTAAAAAAAGCTGAGTTGGATAACACATGATGAAGTTATGGCGTGGCCTTACCCTTTCTCTATTTACGCCTGCATTCATTGTTAATAGGCTTATACTAAATTACTAATACACAGAAACTGTTAAGAGATGTAATGATTATACTCTAATAAAATCTCTCTAGGCTTGTATTGGAAATATTTCTTTTTGTATTTTGATTCAGGCTCAATAAACGGTGTTATTACCAGATGTCTTATCTGATTACACTTATAATTGGTACTCTATGAAGAAAGTTGTGGTAGCGAGGCATGGCCTTACCCTTTCTCTATCTACACCTGTATTCACTTTTAATAGGCTTATAATAACATACATAAACTATTAAGAGATGTAATGACTATACTCTAATCAAATCTCTCTAGGATTTAATTGGAAATACTTTTTATTTTGTATTTTGATTCAGACTCAGTTGAGGGTGGCTTGACGTAACAGTAAAGTTACTGTTATGGACCTATATCTTAAATTGAATTGCCATTTGTATTCAATTTTCTTATCTCATTTTTACCTTTTTACCCTTTTGCAATGATTGGTACCATAGGAGTTAATAGGCATTTGATTGTACCTGAAGGTAGTTACATCTCAAGATATAAAATGTGAGAGTATTGTAATGGGGCAGCGACAGTTATTCAAATAAAGAAGTCCCCTTCTCTAATTCTTCTTCTCTCCTCTTTCTTCTTGTATTCTTGTATTCTTGTATTTTTCTATTCTTCTATACTTCTTTGTTTCAATTCCACCCGGGATTCATCCAATCTTCACCATAGGCAAGAGAAGAAAGAAAAGGATCTACTCCAGCTTGGATTGGAGGAGATCCAGTTTCAAGATCAAGGGCTAGCGGAGGCAATTCAAGAAGTATAAGACCAAGAACAAGATCCCAATCTCAGAACTTTGACAGTTGAGTCCTGGAGGTCATGGGTTCAGGCCACGAAAATAGCCTCTCAGCAGAGGAAGGCTGCGTATATCAATCCTCCCCAGAGCCTACAAAAGTGGAATTGCTTCATGCACTAGGTCACCCTTTCTTTTTGATTCAGACTCAATGAAGAGAATCAATAAACGATGTTATTACCCGATGTCTTATCCGATTACACTTATAATTGGTACTCTATGAAGAAAGTTGTGGTAGTGAGGCATTTTGCCAGTGCAACTTAGATTTAAAAACAGCTTGCATTTTCAATTGGAGAGAATAAGGACCATTGTATAATGAGTACCATTGTAATTCTAATTAGGAGTTAAGTGGTTATTGTTATAATAAAATGCATAGGCAATCTTGTTGGTCTTCCCAACTCAAGCCCAGGGCTATATATTATATCGTGACATGTAGGGATAATATGGTTAAATTTAGAAATTTACAATGGAAGTATAAATTGTTACTTTTGTTTTTGTTAGAATTGTGTAGAATGTATATAGTTTATTAAATTATGCTTTGCTGGTTAGTGACTCTTTAAACTGGCAATTTTATTATCACCAATGCAAGATAACCTTTATTTTTGTTTAGGTGATGACTTGATATCTCCATGCATGTGCAAAGGCACCCAACAGTTTGTCCACCGTTCTTGCCTTGATCATTGGCGTTCAGTGAAGGCAAACTTTCTTCCTTGCACATTTGCTAGTTCTAATTTTTGTTTGGCTTCAGATGGAATTTGTCAATAACATGTCATATCATTCTTAGATTTGGTCCTTCATCTCCAAGCATTTAAAATACTAGGCAAGAAATATTCCTTTGTGCAAATCTATTTGCAGCATGAGCTTGAGATAGCTTAACAAACTAAATTGAACTGCTATTGGGTCTTCAATTTCGTAGAAATACTATGTCAGCTCCTGAACATGAAGGTAACTAATATCTGATATATAGTGGATCTTTTCTTGTATAAAGAATAAATCTTAAAAAATGTAGCAGTACCTTATGTGAAGAATTCTAACACTAAATATGCAAAATGGAATTTTGTTTTGATGTTGTTGGGAAAAGTTACACTATATGGATGCTTATTTTCTGTGATAAACTTTACAATATCTTTACTCATAATTCACCTTAAGTTAACAATCCTTAAACTTGAGTTTCCTTGTTAAAACATATAGTTTTTTGTTTTATCCTCAAGAGCAATTTGTTGCTAACATATGCTGATCATCATACTTCATCAACATTTTTAATGGTAGTCATGCTTAAACCTCGTACATGATCTAGTGCATTAGTTCCCTAGATCAACCAGTTGGGTTCCTAACTTCTAACTTCCTATATATTATCTGCATCATATTAGATATTGGAGCTTTCTTTAGTAAAAAACTGTCCAACTTTTAGGCACTAATAAGTACAACATACTTTTGATTTAGACACATCCCTTGTGATAATGAGGTAATTTGTAATAGCTTGAATATTCATACGATGAAATGAAGTTATCCACTTCAACTCTTGTTCAGGCATCAGTGCCAAACAATTGAAAATGCTTACATCCCAAAAAATTGTCAACATCGTTGTAGTATTATTTTGATAGTCATTAAACTAAATGACCATAAACATGCTAAATCTATTTTAATTCTTGGAATGCTGTTTATTGCAGCTTGACCTTGGAGCATTTATATTATGGACTTCAGTATATAATATAGTCCAGCTAGTTTGAAATATCCTTTTCTTGTTCTTCTTGTTCTTCATCTTTTTCAATGGTGTGGATTATTGATGATGCAATTTTCTTTATTCATAATCCTTGTTTACAGGAAGGATTTGCGTTCTCTCACTGCACTACATGCAAAGCTCAATTCCATCTCCGTGTAGAATTTCTGGAGGACTATTCATGGCGTAAAATAAAATTCCGGACTTTTGTGGCCAGAGATGTGCTCCTCGTGTTCCTTGCTGTACAAACTGTAAGGGAAATTTAATGGACTTTCTAGGTTTAATTTCAAATTTGTAGATATTTCTCATGTTGCAAACAATTCATTGTTTGCTCTTCTTGGACGCATTGGTTTGACATCTTATTCTCACTAGATTATAAAAGGGATTGCAAATGTATAGTGATTATTTTCTTGCACTTGCATAATGGTGATACTATTATATCTAGGCTTGCTGATGTTCCTCACCTTAATCCTAGAGAATTCATGTAAATTTTTACCATTCACTAAAGAATTATTTGGTGGCATTCAATGAGTACAGACAGCGCTTTAATGTATGCTCATCATGGATAACCAATGTATAGAAACTCTCATTGGCCGCTGCAATTTCTTTTTTTTCCCAATTTTACCTGAGATGATATTAGAAAGCTTTGCAGTGGTTACAGAAATTTCATTATATTAATTTATTCCAAAGATATCCATTTTTACAAAAGAAATAACTGATAATTGGAAAGATAAAGACACTTCAGTTCCATAATGATTAAACCAGCTAATCAGCTATGTCTCTATATGGTGAACATTAGCATAGGTATCTATTTAGTTACTTTCAATTGTAAAACTTGCAACATATGTCATTGTTATTTTTCAGGTCATTGCTACAATTGGTGGTTTTGCTTATTTTCTGGACAAAAATGGGAGTTTCAGAAATTCCTTCAGTGATGGTTGGGACCGCATACTATCCAAGCATCCCATACCCTTCTACTACTGCATAGGTAAGTTAAATACAGTTTAATTCTGGCAACGTTCCAAACTTAGAGTAAGATATGTTCCCAAATTTTGAGGTGTGTATAATCTTATTGCTTTGATTTGGACTCATGTTCATTAGAGGCTTGTACTTCATCTTTAGGTTGAGACTGATAATTTTGACAAGCATATCTGCTCTTAAATAGGATGAAACAGACAGATCAATCATGTATTTGCACGGGGCAGTGTTAGATTTGTTGTTTGTGAAGTAGTCCTTGAGGGCTTTTGGTGTTTTAAATAGGCACATGCTGGCATCACTTTTCTCAATTATATGATTTTTGACATATCATACTTATCTAACCCACAATTCTTTTGAAAAAGATAAATTACTTCTCAACTGTGCTGAACATGGATCCTGTCTTCTCTGGAATCGTAATTAGCAAATAGTGGGGTTTAGCTCCATGATAATTTTGATGGCATATTATCTTGCTTTTGCAGGTGTGTTGGTGTTCTTTGTGCTACTTGGATTTTTTGGGCTTATACTACACTGCTCAACCTTCAGTAGCAATGATCCCTGCATGACGGGTTGCCGAAACTGCTGCTATGGGTGGGGAATATTGGATTGTTTCCCTGCTTCAATGGAAGCTTGCTTTGCACTGGTTGTCATTTTCGTTATTGTGTTTGCCATCCTAGGCATTGCCTATGGTTTCCTTGCAGCTACCATGGCCATCCAGAGGATTTGGCAGAGGCATTATCACATCCTTACAAAGAGGGAGCTCACAAAGGCAAGGATACTGCTTTTTTGTTTGTTGATTTTATTCACATGATAAGTTGTTGTATTTGTTAATTGGAATCAGTTGCTTTGTGATTTAGGAATACGTGGTAGAGGACCTTCATGGGTGTTATACACCACCAAAACTGGACCCTGAACATGAAGAACGCCTTAGGGTGCTCAAGCTTCTATAGGGACAACAGTACTGTGACTCGCGTCATACAACATGGACATAGTACAGGTTTACCTCCCTCCAAATATACAGCCAGTGCCATGTTCTCACTGTGTTCATGACGAATCAATGTGAACTTGTCCACTTATTCAAATATGTATATCTTGCTTACTGTTGATTTGGACTGAAACATGTTTTATAGAATGGTGATAGTGAGTACTAACTGGATCATGTTCGAGTAATTTGTGGTCATCGAATTCACTCTACTTGCACATTCAAGTGCTCGGATGTTTCGCCACTCAAACACTAATTTAGTTTCAGCCTCCACTTTGATATTGGCCATCGTTTCATGGGTACAGATGATACTGTCGGTTAGAAGCTATAGGAGAAAACTGCGCGTTTAACTATTGGGTTTTCCAACGTAATATATATATATATATATATATATATATATATATATATATATATATATATATAAATGAAACAAGATGGAAACATCTTAGGTTAGGTGCTGTTTGGTTAGCGAAAATTATTTTCTGATTTGGTTTCAGTGAAACTGAAAACTTGGTTTCAAAAACTTAATTTTGGATTTTAGTTTTCAGTTTTCTGAAAACGCGTTTGGTTAATAAAAACAATATCAGTTTTAGTTAGTTGAAATCAGTAAATATTTATTTGATTGTAAAAAATAATATTAATTTTTCTTGAACATTTTTAGTAGTAATTAAATATTTAGTTAGTTTACAAAATTAAATATTTGTTAACATGGTTATAAAATATTTAAATAATTTAATTAATTAAATTATTGGTAATTTAAGATTTTTTTGTTCAATTAGATATAAAAATTAATTAATAGTTATTATGAAATTTCAAAAAAAAAATAAGTCCAATGATCTAAAATTAGGTTTGATTAAATTATAAATAGACCAATTTTAAAAAAATTGAGTTATTTAAAATTTGAGTTTGAGTCAATTAAATATAAATTGGTTTAATTATTTTATAAATTTAAGATAAAAGTTTGAGTTAAAAATGATGATTTTTATTTTTATTTTTAAAAATTCGATACAGTTTGATTTATTTTTAAATTAATTAATTTTATAAAAAATATTTATAATTACAAAGTTGTCACAGCATTTTGATAACGAAATCGACAGTCTCGAAACCACAGAAAACTGGTTTCGTTTTCATTCTGGTTTCGATTCAGTTTCACGAAAATACTAAACCAAACACATTTTCGTAAGCAGTTTTGATTTCAATGAAATTGAAATCATGAAAACAGACTTGATTTCGCTAACCAAACAGGCTCTTATGCTCCACAGAACGGTATATCCATGTTAACCTAAAGGTTACGATGCAAATTAAAATGAATGTGGTTTGTGCCCGAAGAGGCTCTAATTGAGTTTTAGATTTTGTTTGACACCGAGGATTGCTAATCTAATGCTATTAGTTTTTTTGGGATTTCATAATAAATTGTCATTACGAGGGAATTTATAATTTCATCTAAAGGATTTGAGATGAAATTATAACATTTCATGTTGTTGGAGAAGAGATTTTATTTTACACATTAAAGCCCATGGACCTGTTTAGATGATGGAAATTCCTCCTCTATTTTTATTCTTTGGTTGCAAGGAATAATTATTTTTATTCGTCATCTAATTCTGATAGCCATAAGTAACTTCTATAATTTTACCCATTAAGGTTCATCTTAATTACATAAGATAAATTATACACTATATATAATAACATAATATGAAAATAAAATATATAAATTATTTAAACTAATATTAAATATATTAGGTTATAATAATATCATATATGATGTTATATTAAAAGTATTTGATAATATCATATAACATACAATAGTTTAAATTAAAATAAAATATTCAATTATATCAAACTATTAAAATAGTATAATTTATCCTATATATTATTAATATATTGATTTTATATATTATATTTGCAAATTATAATATTAATATTTCATTTAAAAATAATTATTTTACACAAATTTATATTTTTATTATATTACTATGAATTAGAACAAATTAATATAATTTATTATATCGAGTATCATTTAATATTGTTATGAAAAATATTATGAATATGAAGGTGTTTTGAAGAATCCTAATATTAGCTTCTTTTCTTTTTAAAAATTCTTTTATTCTGGGATTGTAAATTCAAATTGAATATGAATATCAACTAAGGTCTAAGGCCATAGTTTAGGTATTGTTTGACTAGTTCATAATAGAAATCCGTGTTGCTTGGCTGTTTGCTTAACATTTGTCGACCTACAAATAGGCTTGTTTTTCCGCATATCAAACTACTAATAATAGCAGTTTCCGTGTCTTATTAGAATGAAGAGGTGACAGAAACAGCAACAGAAGAGAAAAGTGGTGTACATTAACTGGGCTTGGTCAGCCTTGAAAATTTCATGAACGACGTACGTAATTTTTCTGACAAGCATCACTTAAATCTGGCAAACGGGTTGATTTTTTTTCCTTTTTGTGGGGTACCGAGGCTGACCGCCTGACCCAACTAGGGTTGGTTTTGAAATTCCTAGGCATGACTTTAATTACGTTCTACATTTGTCATCACACTGTTAATCTTAAATTTCATTTCGAGAAGAACTCTCAAAAGTAAATTGTAATTGGTTATGTTAATCTCATTCTCATATATATACGTTGCATTTTATATCGCAAGATCCCAGGTAAATGGTAAATAAACTTAGTAACAGTAATTTTATGCTCACCGCGGGCGTTTGATTGTCCACAAATACAAATACTATAAAAAAATATTTATTTGTAAAAATAAATACCCGCAAATAAAATTTATAATGTATTATTTAATTGTCTGCAATTATAATTGTAATTTTTATCTGCAAGCATTTGGTTGACTGCAAATGATAATTTTGGCTCGGCCTGATAGCCCGACATGATAAAATCGTGCTCAGGCCGCCTGCTATCGTGCCCACATTGTTACTAGGGCCCGACCCGGCCTGCTATCGTGCCCACGCTGTTATCAGGACCCGACCCCGCCTGCTATCGTAACCACACAGTGTAGGCCCGGCCCGACCTGATAGCCCGATAATAATTTTATTCATTATTGAAAATATCGGACTATCGAGCCCGAATTGGCCCGATAGCTTGGTTCCAATGGCTCGATTCGGGCTCGACAGTATGATTTTGATTTTTGTTTTGTTATTGTGCTAACGAGTCGGACTGGCCCGTTTACTGTTAGTGTCGTGCAGGGCCGGGCGTCCCGGGCCCGAATTTTTATCTGGTCGAGCACGATTTTTGTTTGGGCCGGGCCATCTCGGCCCGATATCTTCGGTCCGACATGAATTATCGGGTCCAATAGGAGTTCAACTAAATTTAGAAGCAATAACAAACAAATAGAGGCAAAAAGATAAATTTGTCATTTTACCCGACAATAATTCATCGACTACAACGAAATTGATCTGACCTAGAATAGTATTATTTTATACTCTAAATCACCATTTAGTTTAGTGCAATATTATTTTATATTATTTAATTATTTATCAAAATAAAATAATAATTTTTAATTATTATATGGATTAGACTAGAACTATTGGGCTCAGTCGGATTATATCTAATAGAGCCCCATCATTCATTTAGAAATAAACTGTGCGGCCCCATCCAGGGGGCTCTGCTCTGTTGGCCTAAGATTTTCAACTTTGGTCTTAATCCCGGTTTTGACGATAACAAATATGGAACTAATGTTTCATTGAGAAATATTTTCAGGTTCCATATCGGTTAGCACTCGATGTGCTCAATCGAAAATATCAAAAGAAATCGGAAAATCGAAAGGACATTGGTCGACACGTTCGGGTTCGTCGCGGAGGTTTCTCAAAGTTCGACGTGTGCACCAAAGATGTCTTGGACAAGTCTAAAGAACACATGGAAAACTCTCCAAGTTGACGCACGTTGAAGGTCGAAATCAGAAAATGAAGCGCGTAAGAAGAAGGCTGAAAAAATCAAGCTCAGCCTAGGTTCGGTCGACCGAATGTGGTCAAAAATTGGCAGTAGCCAATTCGGTCGACCGAAGGTTACTAGGAAGCGGCAGAAAGCCTTCGGTCGCTCGGTCGGTCGATCGATGATCGACCGGCAAGCGATCGACAGTCGGTAACGGGCAAAAATCCGCCCGTTGAGAAGATTGGAGCTCTCTCTTCATGGCTTATAAATAGGAAGCCATGCGAGCCTTCCTCTATGATGTTGATCACTTCTAACCTCCTTGAGTCATCTTTTGATCAATTCTAAGCCTTCATTGAGTCAATCTTGTGAAAACCCTAGCTTGAGCCAAAAACCTTGATCTTGCCTTCATTTCTTCATTGATTAACCATCAAAGACATCATGAGGAAGCTAGGAATCTTGTTTTAGAGCTAAGTATTTTATTGTTTGATTTATTGCTCTATTTAGTGTTGTATTTTCTTGTTTATTTCTTTGTATTTGAGTTTGTGTTAGACCTAAAATGTAGGTCTTGAAATTGGGTGATAGTCTTGGTGTTTGAGGTTTAAATCCATCAGTGTAAACGTAGTTTGCTAGGATTAGTTGAGTTGTCCTTAAGGTTGAGATAGGAGAGTGCTCTCGGTAGGAAGGCGAGATACTTCCGGGTGTGGAAGTGTCTTCGGTTTGAGAGCGAAGACTTTCCGATGTAAAGTCCTCATTGTAAGGAAACAAATTAATCTAGGAAAACTAGTTTGGAAATCCTAAGCGGGGTGCTTAGGTAGTGGAGTAGACATTGGGGTCGAACCACTATAAATAATTGTGTTAGCATTGATATATTATTTTGTGTTAATTGCTTTATCATTAATCGCTTTGGCATTTAGTCGTTAAATTGTGATTTGCCTAAGTAGTTTAAGAAAAACATGTAAAATCGAATTTAGGCGACAAATTTAGTTAACACACTATTGACCCCCCCTCTAGTGTGACCATTTTACCAACATTCTCAACTACACCCTTGGACCAGACTCAAGCCGAACTAGACGACTCTTTTCGAAGAACCCACTCGGCCATACATGGACATCCACGTCCTTCTTTATCACGAGGGATATACCATCACAAACCCGCCATCTCCGGGATTGGTCTGGACCCATTCTAGGCAACAATCCTAGCAAGATTGCCGGACAACGTTATCACCTTTACCTGCAATAAATACATACACGACACGCCTCAGGTAAACTTAATTCCAATTAGCATTGTCTCCATCTTGGAGTCCCATTGACTTGAACGTTAGAGTGTCTTTTGCAGGTCCCCCCACCTCGTCGGCGTCGAACTAGACAAGGAGAGACATTGAACCGAACCGAAAGACCCCAACTCTCAGGCAAAAATATTTGGCATCCACTGTGGGGTCGAGTAAAGCTTACCTCCCCCATAATGGTTGGAACTCGGAGCCAAGCGATCGCCACCGCACACCAACGACAACGACCCGACGGCGACAATGAACCGCAACTTGGTAACACACAATCATATATAGAGTGGCCATAGATACCACAACAAAAATAATATATATGAACCTTCTTATTTTGGACATGAGGTTTAAAGCTAGAATGCCTAACATGTAAAGTAGAATGAGCATAGACATTCTTAGACGAAACATGTCTATTTCTAGAATTCATAGAAGAGGAAACATTAGTAAGTTCATTAACTCTCATATTCAAGAATATAACCTCATTTTTCAAATCATTCATGGATTTATGAATGACATGCAATTGAGATTTCAACATATTATTTTCAATTTTCAAATTTTCATTCTTAATTTTGAAATCATCATTACTTCTAAGTTTCATTTTTTATTTCAAATCCTTATTTTCATTTTTCAAAGCCTTTAGCTCAAGGCTCAAGGTATCATGACAAGAATCAAATGAACTACATTTCAATTTCTCATTTTCTAATTCTAGAGCATGCATGTGTGAACTAAGTCTAGAATTCCTCTACTTAATCTTCTTGTTTTTATTCTTTTTCAAAAGCAAGATATATAATTTTTGACATTCTTTTAATAATTCTTCAAGAAAACATGAAGAACTATTATCATTGTTAATATCAACATATTTAACATGACTGGAGAGAGAAGAGTGTACCTCATCATTGATACCCATGAGACAAACTTTTGAAGTGGTTTCATAATCATGGCAAGAGGATGTTTAATGAGATGATGATGTTGAAGCATTTGACCTCTTCTTTGCATTGTTCAATAATGAAGGACAATTCTTCTCAATGTGGCTCTTCTCTTTGCACAAATAGCAAATGACCTTCCTCTGTCAACTTTTAGTGTTTCTTTGACTGGAAACACTTTGAGCTTCAAAAATCATGTTAGTATCAAAGAGGTAACCATTGGCATCACCACCTTCAATAAAAATTGTACAATGCATTAAGTTTTGCATACCCTTCCTTCCACTACAATAGATATAACAAATGAGGACGTCTTTTTTGTTCTCTTAAGGATGTTTTTCTATGTGACTAATTACCTCACCGACGCTACTTACAAGCACCTCAGATCATTATGTCCCCAATAATTTTTGAGACGCAAAGGTCTAGCGTTGGTGATTTCTGGCGAAGACACATTGTTGCGCCTCCAATGCAACTCGTGATACTTCTACTAAAAGCGTCTCCCAAATAATATTTGGGACGCAAAGGCTTGACGTCAATGATTTCCGACGGTGACGCTTTTTAGGTGCATCTCTAATGCAACTTGCTTATTCGAGATGTAAATGCCTAGCGTCGGTGATTTCTGACGGAGACGCTTTTTAGTTGCATCTTCAATGCAACTCGCAATGCTTTTACTAAAAGCATCTCCCAACTAATATTCGTGATGCACGGACCTTGGCGTCTCATATATTAATATATAATATAATATAAATATATAACATAATATTATATATTTAAAGGAAACTTGTTATTTTTTTTCGCTATTGTTTCATAGCATGTAATAAAACCATTCTTCAAAGCATGAACACAATCAAACCAGAAACATAGCTAATGAAACCCTATACATTTAATAAAAAATTCAATTTTCACTAACAGTGAGCAACATAGCTAATGAAACATAAATGGAAAACAGAATATATCTGAAACCCTAGCTCGGGCAACATATATCAACAGTAGATAAATACAAACTACAACATCAATAAATCTCTTGATAAATGCAACATAATTAAATGGAAAACAAAAAAAATATAAAACCCTAAATCGAACAATAAACAAAGCTACATCAGTAAACAAATCAACTAACATAAGAACATCAAAACAACATGGAAAAATAAAAACCCTAGATAGGGCAAAATAACCCTAGATCGAGCATAAAACCTTAAATCTAAAAAATTCAATTTTCACTAACAGTGAGCCACATAGCTAATGAAACATAAATGAAAAACAGAATATATCTGAAACCCTAGCTCGGGCAACATATATCAACAGTAGATAAATACAAACTACAACATCAGTGAATCTCTTGATAAATGCAATATACTTAAATGGAAAACAAAAAATATATGAAATCCTAGATCGAGCAATAAACAAAGCTACATCAGTAAACAAATCAACTAGCAGAAGAACATCAAAGCAACATGGAAAAATAAAAACCCTAGATCGAGCAAAATAACCCTAGATCGAGCATAAAATCTTAGATCTAAAAAATTCAATTTTCACTAACAGTGAGCAACATAGCTAATGAAATATAAATGGAAAACAGAATATATCTGAAACCCTAGCTCGGGCAACATATATCAACAGTAGATAAATACAAACTACAACATCAATGAATCTCTTGATAAATGCAACATAATTAAATGGAAAACAAAAAATATATGAAACCCTAGATCGAGCAATAAACAAAGCTACATCAGTAAACAAATCAACTAGCAGAAGAACATCAAAGCAACATGGAAAAATAGAAACCCTAGATAGGGCAAAATAACCCTAGATCGAGCAAAAAACCTTATATTGGGTAATAATAGAGCAACACCGGAGAAGAATGTTCACACAACTTTGAACCCTAGATCAAGAAGTTTGAAAATGGAAGCACATGAAATCGGAGAAAAAGGAAATCGTAGATCTAGATCTGAGAAAGAGCGGCGACGAAAATGGAAGCACATGGAATCGGAAGCAACAAACCATCGAAAAGAAAAAGGAAACCCTAATGTCAGACGAACAGTGAACAAATGATGAATCAAAGAAGGAAAACATACCTTCAAGGTATTGTGTTCAGTAGACTGGACAATACAACTAAATAATAAAAGAACATAAAAGCAACATAAAAACCCTAGATCGGACAATACATATCAACATCAGAGAAGAATGTTCACACCTAGATCAAGAAGTTAGAAAATAAAAGCACATGGAACCGAAAGAAAAAGAAAAACCCTAGATATAGATTTGAGAAAGAGCGGCGAACAGACCGTGGAAAAGGAAAAGGAAACCCTAGGTCGGACGAACAGTGAACATATGATGAATCAAAGAAGGAAAACGTACCTTGTGTTCGGTAGACTAGAAGGAGAAGGAGAAGTATTCGTCGACGAAGTGGAAAGAAAGAGATCTGTCGGCGAAGGAGAAGAAGGAATGAAGTCGGCGACAACTTGTCGCCTGTTGTCGCCAAAGAGAGGGGCTCACGCGATCAGTCGGGGGTGGGATGCCCTAACCCGAGTGATCGGGTTTTGTTTGTTTTCGCGAGATGGGCGAAAGACTTGCAATTATTTACAAGTCTGCCATCGCCCGTTTCGGGCTATTTTTGCGAAAACCAAAATTCTTCTACTTTGAGTAGAATTTTGGTTCATGTACAAATGTAGGTTTCGCGAAAACTCAGTTTCACGAAAATTCGAACCCGTTTTAGTCAACAAACGGGTTTTCGGGCTGGGTTTTGGTTTCAAACGAAATCAAAATGCGAAAACGTGTGTAACAAACAGGCCCTTAGGGTTTTGGAAGACTCCATTAGCAGTATGATCCCTCTCACGGTAATTATTGACATCCAGAGAACCACGGGCTAACATCAATTGAAAATTTATGCAAACAAAATCATAAGCAGATCTGAGTATTGATGAGGAAAACAAAGATTATCAAATTTGTCAATGATAAATCATTGAGAAGTTAAAAACCAGAGTGTATGTTCGGAAAAGAGAAAAACTAACTATGAGTGCAATCAATTCAATAAATATTATGTCTGTGTTAAAAATAATAATAATAAATAAATAATAAAAGTCAAACACCCTATTGCTGAGAATGGGTAGCCATGGATAGAAAAAAAACTTATATGGATAGTCTACTCATATAAGTTTTTATGAACTGAATGAATATAGGCTTTCAGAGATCGAATATGAATAGAAAGGAAATGAATATGGTCATATCCATTCACTTTGTATTCATATTCAGTCGTTGAATATATCCATTTCCTTTCTATCTATATTTAGTCGAGTAAAGTTCATATCCACTCGTTTATAAATTTTATAAGGGCAGACTGCCAATAAAAGTTGCACTCCATGGGTAGGTCAGAGAATTGAGAGAAGAGGGGAAGGTTTAAGGAGGGGAGAGAGGAAGCTGGTAATGGGCAGTTGAGAAGAGGAGGAGGAGGATATTGAAGGAAGATTAAGTTTTCACCTGATTCAAGTAGTTTAAAGTTTCTGTTTTCAAATGATTGTTAGTTTACCTGTTTGTGCATGTAGGTGAATAAAGGCCCAACTATGTAATTAAGGGCAACTATGTCTTTTCCATTCTCTTAAAACTTCAGCTGTTAGTTTAAATAGCTGACTCAATGTAAAGCAAGGGGCGGCTCTTTTGAATAAGATTCCTCTGTTAATTTTTCTCCACTTTATCTTCATTCCGCATCATGGTATCAGAGCAGAGAAATTAGGGATCCGAAGGCACAAAAAGGGGGATCGTCCACCAGATCGGAAGATCGCGAAGAGAGCTGAGATCAAATGGCAAGAAATCGCCGCAACTCAACAACGAGATCTGCAGTGGGCGAATCGCAAACCATTTCAGAGAATGAATCATCGATCGGCATCAATGAGATAGAAGACAATCCCTTCACGCTCCAAAGCAATGACAATTCGGGTACGATTCTCGTGTCTACTCAATTAACCGGACATGAAAATTATTTGCCCTGGAAAAAATCGATGTCTATTTCTTTGTCCGCAAAGAATAAGATGGGTTTTGTTGATGGCACAATCGAGATGCCAGAAGAAAGCTCACCCAAGCATCGCATCTGGAGGCGATGCAATGATATGGTGAGTTCATGGATATTACAGTCAATTTCTCCACAGCTGAGCTCGAGTGTTATGTATGCTACAACTGCTGCTAAAATGTGGAGCGACCTGGAGAATCGATTCGGGAGAAGCAATGAACCTCGCATATTTGAACTCCAATTGCAAATCAGCAACAGAAGACTGGGCAGCATGAAAATAGCAGATTATTACACGAAGCTTAAAGGGCTTTGGGATGAGCTCGACGCAATCGATATCAATCCTCACTGCAATTGCACACAATGCAACTGTAAAAATTGGAGAGAAGATGTTGAGAGAAATTGACTGAGACTTAATGAAACCTATGTAGGTATAAGAGGTCAAATGCTATTAATGAAGCCACTACCAGACATAAATCAAGCCTATTCATTACTTGAGCAGGAAGAGTCTCAAAGGCTTGTTAATATGAATGGAGGAACTGGAGTTGATACTGTCGCATTGAATAGTGTACTTCAAGACAATGTAAACAGCCAAAGGTACAACAAAGGTAAAGCTCAGTTGGGTCCAAATCCAAACAAATTTTGTGACCACTGCATGAGGGCTGGACATTCTCGAGAGAATTGTTATAGGATACACGGTTATCCACCAGGCCACAAGTTATTTAAAGGAAAACAAAAAAGCCACAATCAATACAATAGTGGCAAACAAGCCAACAATGTTCAAGCCACAACTCAAGAAAATGAAGAAGGAAGTTGTTGCACGGTTGAGAGTTCACGAAAATTGAATGACACCACAGTGATGAACAACTCAGAGAACAACTCAGTAACTTGCTTAATATGCTCAATCAGAAGCAAGACACAAACCATAGAGTCAATATGGCAGGTAACCATCTTTGCTTGACAAATGCTTTCAATTCAGTTAAACATTGTTTTTATAACAAATGGATACTTGACAGTGGTGCAACAGACCACATAGCAACTAAACACATTAATCTGGACAATCCTATCAAACCAACCATGAGTGACCAAATCTCTTTACCAAATGGAACCACCACATCTATTGCTAGTATAGGGACTGCCTATGTCAACAAAACCATCCATCTTTTGAACACATTATTAGTACCCACTCTTGGGAGTGGTAGAGAAGAGAATGGTTTATATTTGATAAATGGAGCTCCACAAATGTCAAAACCATGTCAGGCAACTACTCAGGCATTATCAGTAGTTTTAGATTCTCATTCCATTTGGCATTTGAGATTAGGACATATGTCAATAAGTAGAATGAAACTTTTATCTAATAGTATACCTGAATTGTGCAAAAAACCATCTTTTTTCTGTAATGTTTGTCCAATATCAAAACAATGCAAATTATCTTTTCCCTTGAGCATGAATAAAACTGCTGAAATGTTTGACATGCTACATTGTGATGTGTGGGGTCCTCATAAGGCCCAAACATATGATGGATACTATTATTTTTTGACTTTAGTGGAAGATTACTCAAGATCATGTTGGACTTACCTTTTTTCATCTAAAAACCAAGTGACTGATATTCTCATCAAATTCCTCAAACTCATCAAAACTCAATTCTCAAAAACCATTAAAGTCCTGAGAACAGACAATTGAAGTGAGTTTTTTAATCATACCTTGAAATCTTTTTTAGATGAGTGGGGCATAGTACATCAAAGTACATGTGTAGAAACACCCCAACAAAATGCTATAATGGAGAGAAAACATAAACACCTTCTAGAGGTAGCAAGGAGTTTAAAATTTCAGTCCAATTTGCCTTTAAAATTTTTGGGTGACTGTGTACTTACAACTACTTACCTAATAAATAGACTTCCGACCCCTATTCTATCTAACAAAAGTCCATATGAGTTACTCTATGGCAAACCACCAAACCTGAGTCACCTTAGAGTTTTTGGATGTTTATGTTACATAAACACCATTAAACAAGGTAGAACCAAGTTTGACCCAAGGGCTAGGGAATGTGTGTTTCTAGGATATCCTTATAGAAGAAAAGGATACGAGGTATATGATGTTAAAACTCACTCCATATTCGTATCAAGGGACATCACGTTCGCTGAGCATATATTTCCTTTCAACTCCATTCCAAATCCCAATGCCACTTCAACTCAAAAAACCATTTTCCCCATATTTACTAAAGTCAGTACAATTGATGCTTCTCCTCTTCATTTCAATCACAAGAACTTGGTAATACTTCCATTGAGGTCATGAGGGAAGAAGTGAATGCAGAAAAAGAAAGGACAAATGGAAAAGAAAATGAGAAAACATGCTCAAAAAAAAAAAATGAGCAAGAGGGAAACACTTCATTCATTGTACCTGATAGTGAGTTAGATTCTGACATTGGTTATACTATTAAAACTTTGCCAAATTCTCAGCCTATTCAGTCTGCATCAACTGAGAGTTCACCAAATCAATGCATTTTACCTGTTAGAAGGAGTTCAAGAGTACCAAAAACACCCATTCGACTTAGGGATTATCAATGTAACTGTTCTCAACAAGAGCCAGGACCAAGAGTCTCCTCAGACAAAAGTACACCTTATCCAATAACCAATTACATAGATACATCACAGATATCACACAAACACCAAAGCCTACTAGCCTACATTGACCTACAACATGATCCCACATCATATAACACTGCTGTCAAGGACTCCAAATGGGTTAAATCAATGGAAACTGAACTGAATGCATTAGAGGCAAATGGAACATGGATATTATGTGACCTACCACTTGGAAAAAAAACAATTGGGTGCAAATGGGTGTATCGCACCAAGTTCAAACCAGATGGAAGCATAGAAAAATATAAATCCCGACTTGTGGCTAAAGGATTTACATAAATTGAGGGGTGGATTACCAAGAAACCTATGCCCCGGTGTCCAAAATGGCCATTGTGCGCACACTGTTGGCAATAGCAGCAAAAAATAGTTGGCCTTTATTTCAATTAGACATCAATAATGCATACCTACATATATAGAGACTTAGATGAAGAAGTCTATATGTCTAAACCACCAGGATATGGTATACCAGGGGATAGGAGAGTGTGCAAATTGCTCAAGTCCATATATGGAATCAAGCAAGCTGGGAGGCAGTGGTTTGCCAAGCTTTCAACCAGCATAATCTCACAATGATATCATCCAAGTATTTTTGATACATGTCTGTTCATTAAAAGACAACAGGGCAGAATTGTAGTGATATTAATATATGTAGATGATATCATCATTAGTGGAACAGATCAAGCTGAAATTGATCATGTGAAAAGGTACTTGAATGAACAATTCAAAATAAATGACCTAGGACAATTGACATATTTCTAGGCCTTGAGATACAGAGAAACAAAAGAGGCATTCACATATGCCAAAGGAAGTACATTTTGAATTTGCTGAATCAATTAAATCTTCAGGATTGCAAACCAAAAGAAACACCTATGCAAACAAATAAGCCGATTGACAATGAAGTAACTGACAATGACAATCTCATTGAAGACGCTTCAAGTTACAAAAGCCTCATTGGCAAATTACTTTACATAACTGTTACAAGACCAGATGTAGCTTATAGTGTTCATAAGCTCAGTCAATTTGTGCAAAATCCAAAGTAGTCTCATTACAAGGCAACACTCAGAATTGTGAGGTATCTGAAGAAAGCACCAGGTCTTGGCTTGTTTTATGCAGCAGAATCAAATTCAGCAGTAACAGGATATTGCGATGCTGACTGGGGCAGCTGCAACATGTCCCGAAAATCAGTATCAGGATACTTGATCAAATTTGGTAACTCTTTGATTAACTGGAAGTGTAAGAAGCAAAACACTGTCAGCAGATCCAGCGCAGAGAGCGAGCTCAGGTCTATGTCTAGCTCCACAACTGAACTGATTTGGGTAGTGAACCTGTTAACAGATATGGGAGAAGATTGTTCACTACCAGTAATTCTTTATTGCGACAATCAAAGTGCGCTACACATCACTGCCAACCCAGTATTTTATGAAAGAACAAAACATTTGGAGGTAGACTGCTATTTTGTTAGAGAAAAATTTCAAAAGGATTTTATGAAATCAGTTTATATTTCAGGGCAGAGGCAGCCTGCTGATATTTTAACAAAGGCATTACCTTCACAACTTCATCACCAGATTCTGGGCAAGTTGGGATTGGAGAACCCATTCTCCACTTCCAACTTGCAGGGGGAGTATTGAAGGAAGATTAAGTTTTCACCTGATTCAAGTAGTTTAGGTGCCGTTTGGTTAGCGAAAATTATTTTCTGGTTTGGTTTCAGTGAAACTGAAAACTTGATTTCGAAAACTTGGTTTTGGTTTCTAGTTTTCAGTTTTCTGAAAACGCGTTTGGTTAATAAAAACAACATCTGTTTTAGTTAGTTGAAACCAGTAAATATTTATTTGATTATAAAAAATAATATTAATTTTTCTTGAATATTTTTAGTAGTAATTAAATGTTTAGTTAGTTTACAAAATTAAATATTTGTTAATACGGTTACAAAATATTTAAATGATTTAATTAATTAAGTTATTGGTAATTTAAGATTTTTTTGTTCAATTAGATATAAAAATTAATTAATAGTTATTATAAAATTTCAAAAAAAAAAACAAGTCCAATGATCTAAAATTAGGTTTGATTAAATTATAAATAGACCAACTTTAAAAAAATTGAGTTATTTAAAATTTGGGTTTGAGTCAATTAGATATAAATTGGTTTAATTATTTTATAAATTTAAGATAAAAGTTTGAGTTAAAAATAATGATTTTTATTTTTATTTTTAAAAATTTGATATAGTTTGATTTATTTTTAAATTAATTAATTTTATAAAAAAATATTTATAATTACAAAGTTGTCACAGCATTTTGATAACGAAACCGACAGTCTCGAAACCACAGAAAACAACATTCTGTTGTTTTCATTTTTATTAAGAAAACTGGTTTCGTTTTCATTCTGGTTTTGATTCAGTTTCACGAAAACACTAAACCAAACACGTTTTCGTAAGCAGTTTTGGTTTCAGTGAAACTGAAACCATGAAAACAGACTTGGTTTCGCTAATCAAACAGACCCTTAAAGTTTTTGTTTTCAAATGATTGTTAGTTTACTTGTTTGTGCATGTAAGTGAATAAAGGCCCAGCTATGTAATTAAGGGCAACTATGTATTTTTCATTCTCTCGGATTCCTCTGTTAATTTTTCTCCCCTTTATCTTCATTCCGCATCAGAGGAGGAGGAGAGGGTACCTGCGCAAGGAGGAGTCGACGCGTGTGGCCGGTGGAGCTCGCATCATCGGAATAGAGGAATCGGAGGCCGGAGAACATCGATCGACGTCGTCGCCCGAGCCGAAATCGGAGGTAGGAGATCTCATCCACTCCGTTGCTTTACTTCTGTTGTTATCTCCGATGGGAAGAGACGGTTGCGCCGTAGCCCACGCGGGGTGGCCGCGTGTGGAAATTGCACGTAGCGGCCGCGTGTAGTGGCTACGGACTGCCATGGTCGGCCAGCCGGAGGACTGCCACGCGCAGGTCGCGCAGCCATGGCGGCGCCGAGCAGCCAGCGCTGCCGGGGCGGGCCATCCGGGCCGCCGCTCGGTCGGTCGTGGGACTGGGCGGGGTCGGAGAGTCGAGGAGAGGACGGGGCGGTAGAGGCGCTGGCCGGCGACGGCTAGGCGGCTGACCGAAAGAGGACGAGGCTGCGAGTTGCAGGTGAGTGGCGTGAAGGGGAGAACGGGAGCAGACGAGAAAAGAAAAGGAGAACGAGATAATCAAGGTAGATGAGTGGCGTGAGTGGCGTGAGCTGCAGGTGAGTGGCGTGAAGGGGAGAGCGAGAGCAGAGGACCTTCTTGCTATTGGGGTCCTAATTAGTGAGTGCAATGCGGTGATTCGAGCATAACCCCGCCGTGGGATTTGGACTTTGGGATCTGATGCAGGTGCTGAGGAAGAAATTAATCCTGCATCGATCCCTCTTCTCCGGCTTATCCCATTAGCAGGTTCCTCCTTCTTTGCCCTCCTCAAGAAAAGGGTGCTGTTGGTTCACGTCCCCGACGTAGTCGCCGATCGATTTCTCAGGCCATGGTCGCGCCTCCTCGACCTCTTCTGCGAGCCGTTTCCTGAGGCTTGTGGGTTATTCCTGCTGATTTCGCTGCCATCGATTGCTCAGGCCACGGTCGCACCTTCCTCGACGGCGAGCTGGCCGGCGGAGTACCAGTCTGCGAGTGCAACGAGTGTTACTCCGGCAGCGACTGCTCTCAGCTGCTCCTTCTGCCCAGCTGACCTAGATAGGTAATTACCCTTCCTCTGTACTCAACATCTACCATCAAAAGATTTTATTGCTCTTGTTACTGGAAGATTCTGCTAGGAATCAACTTGCAGGTCCCGATGTTTGATTTTGCATGTTCTTTGAAGTCAACAAAGAGATTTTTGTTAACTCGACATCCTTCTTAAGTATCAGATCAGATTGGCACGACAGTTCCCATTCTAAATTATATTTTAGTCAATATGGAATATTTCCATTATTTACTCTAACTATTTTGATCCTTCTATACACCTAGAGATATTTATCAGGAATTCATCGTTCTCGTTCTAATTGCTGTTGGAGATATCATACTGGAGGCAAAGATGTTTTTTTTTTTTAATCTTTTAACTTTTGGTCTTTCTATAACTGAATAATTACCTGCTGCCTTCTGCTCATGTACAATTTTAAAACAACTTGGAATTTAGCGAATCTACCAAGCTGAACTTAGTACCAATAGTCTCACTTTTGGTTATTTTCTCATTTATTAGTTTATTTAGCTTCTGTAATCTCTTTTCAAGGTATAGTTAACCTATAGTCAATATACATGAAAAAAATTTAGATAGTATACTACAGTTGTGGAAGTTGAGATCGGTTGGATTTTCAGAGAGACATGATTAAGAGAAGATAAAAGATAAGTGTCATTCAAAGTTAAGAAAGTGTTGGAGTGGAGAATTCACCTATGCAAACAATGATTCAAAGTTAAAAATAGGAATAAGCCCCAGTGATGCTGCACTGAAATTAGGAATTGCACCTGCTCTTGCCAAGGAACAACTACTGGCTTGAGTATTATTATTATGGTAAAATTTGTCCATGAAAACCATGTTTACCTGGTTAAATATTTTTCAGGCCTTCTATGCAGAGATGCTAGTCTTGATGGTTTCCTCTTTTACATCAATCTATTTAGAGAAATTGATCCAAGTGATATTTATTTGTAAGTATATGTTCACTGCCTTTGGAAAAATGGAAAGTGTGGCAACTTCTATCTATAGTGTCTGCTTATGTTATTCTTGAAGTCTCTGCCTCAATTTATTTCCTAGCTAGTTTCATTCATTTTTTTTCCTACTTGTAGCTTTCTAATGTGCTCTTTTTGAAACTGAATCATGGTGTGAGATCATTAACTTTGCTCCTGTAATGCTGATATATACTTGTTCCTCCACTTTCTATCTTGAATATATAGTGTTTGCAAATATATGTAGCCTCCCGTGTATTTGTTCACATGACATTTGGTTGTTGAATTGGGACCTGCGCTTAAGATCTAATCACAACATAATTCGAAAATTTCCCTTTCTATTTAAAATATATTGTAGAAACAGATCTAATTACATCATATATATATAAGCACTTTGTATGGCAGTCTCATAACTTCTTTTACCTGTAGCTGAGTAGCATTTTTTTGTTACATGTTTTTATCCATCTGTCTTTATTGTGATATTATCAGAATTCCATCTAGTTAATTCCTTTTTGTTTATCTTAAATTAATATTAATTTATAATTAAGTTTGGAGGGTTATTTGTGTTAGGCTTTTTCTTTTGTTAATGTTGATCTCTATAACTTGAACTTGTAGCAACATTATTCAAATAGTATATAGTTGTCCAACTTATGGCTTAAATACTACATACTCATCTGGAAAAGGGCCATATATATTGTAGTTTCAACCAACATAATTGGCTTAAAATAGTTGGGAGTTTTCCCTTGTATTGATCACTTTTAGACTTATGTATATCCAGGAAATTAAAGCACAAGGAGTTCACTTAGAATTTCTCAAGCCAAACAAAGAGGAAATGGGAAAAAAACATGAGAGGAGGCTTTTTATAGGAAATGCTTTAGGCAAATAATTGGGTGTAGAAACAAATGCAGGTGGTGCAATATTTGGTCCAAATATATGTTAGTGATTCTGAAGGTTTGGCAGAGTCATTGGTTTTTGTAGTCCTTGGCATGAAATTTTTCAATTGACTCCATTACATCATCTATTAGATGTGGTTACATGCATATCTATTTACTGTATCTTATTCTTTCTTTTACTTTTTGCTTCATATCTTGTTCTTGTACTTGAATGTTCAGATTGAAATGGTTATATCGCCTATGTTTCTGAAGGATGGCCAAGAAACCTTCTAGAAGGGATAAATCCAGATTGACTAACCATCTTTTTGGATTTTTCTGGATGTTTATTCAAATGTCCCATGAACTCGTGGGTTTAAGGTCCAAAGCCTACTCCTTAAGCTAATAGTTTCTTTATCAAAGAGTCAGGTAGCTTACAACTATGAACTTAACGTCATCTTATATAGTGGAAATGCTGAATAAACAATATATGGTTTAATTTTGATGACTGTCCTCCAAGGTTATGCTTGCATTTACATTTTTACCCTTGATTTATATTCTCTCACATCCTCATTTTTTCCCCATCTATCTCTTTCACTAATTAACATTTTTATCCTTTGAGTTATCTTCTTTTTATCCCGTCCCTATGTCTTTGATCCTTTCTCTTTTGCTAGGTTTCTTCTTTCCTTCATCTTGAACAAGCTCTGTACTGAAGTTCACTATTCAGCTTCTGAAATTCTTTTGTTGAAATGTAAAAGATTAGTCTCCTAAGGAAGAAGCCTCTTTTACCACAGACTGAAGGAAATTAGTGACTTCATGACCAACAACTTACATCTTCAAGTATGTGAATGACATGGATTATTTGTGAATCAAAGCACTATGATTCATGTTTTTGACGGAGTATATCCTGGTTTCGACAAATCAGTATTAAGAGCAATGAATAATGTTCCATGATCTTCATTTTTGTCTTCTTAGATCTTCACTATCGTGTTTCATTGGCTTGTTTTTTACTTTGTTATATTTCAGGAGGAGATCAAGATTACAGGTGTTAAAATTTTCTTAGACCCTTACTTAGAGCCGGATGAAGAGGAAGTAAAGGCACAAGAGGAAGCAAAACTAGCTGACTATGAAAATGCAAGTGTATTTGTTTCGTTGCCTTGTTATCCTTATGCAATATATATTTTTATGATGAGATGCATCAAACTACTACTTAAATTTGCGGAATAAGGTGGGTTCATGGTACAGTAATCCTAGCACAGGAGTTACTGGTTCTGTGGGTGTCGGCAGTGGTATTGGCAAGTACCTTAATGCAAGAACTTCCGTGACTGCCGATTCAGCTGGCAAAGAAGGTGCAGAGTCAGATAAGTCTACCAAGAAGAGAAAAGTAGATGTCTCAAGTGTAGAGTTCAAGAATTTCTCTGGCTGGTAAAGAAATCCATGTACTATGATGAGAACAAAGCTTATGCTTCACGTATTGTGTCCGTGCAATCAAATTGTATGGAACCATAGTTGGTTCCAAACTAGATTAATTAGAGCATCCATGACTCATCCATTGTATTATTTTGTAGTGCCTGACTCTATAAATTGTATCCATTGTATGTATTTTCTATTAAAATATTATAAATAGAAAATTTTAATATTTTATGTTTTTTTAAAAATAGAATTGAAAATAGAATTTATATTTGCTACGGTTTTGCTATCGCGGTAGCCGTAGCAGAAGACCATCTTTTGCTATGTTTTTGCTACCGCGGTAGCCGTAGCATAAGACTAGCTTCTGCTACGGTATTGCAACGGCAAAATTTGCCGCCTTAATTCTTTGCGACACGGTCTTCCGCAACGAACATTTGAGACGGTCTCTTGCGGTCGTAGAAGGTCTTCTGCGACGGTTTTGCTACCGTCGTAGTCGTCGCAGATGAGCACTTTTCTGGTAGTGAAGGGGATCCAATTTCTTCCTTTCTATACATATCCTTGTTGCTCAAACTTTATCTCTTCTAATCAACACGGTTGTTTTAGAAAAGCACTTCACCCCTTTTAATCTCAAAGGTAAGCTTAACATAAGGGGATCCAATTTTCCCCTTTCTATACATATCTCGTCTAATAAACACTGTTTTTTTAGAAAAGCACTTCACCCCTTTTAATCTCAAAGGTAAGCTTAACATAAGTTTGATGACCTAATTATCACTTGTAGGGCTAATAAGAAATCTCTTCTCTCAATAAAAAAATATCTTTCAGCACTATTAAGTCTTAATCGGTCAAAAGGTTAATTTTTCAAAATCTGAAATTTACTTTCCTAAAAATACCCCTCCCTCTATTAAGCATAGAATATGCTCTTCTTTGGGTACGAAACAGGGTTGTTTTCCTTTTAAGTATTTGGGCACCATGGTCTCTCCTAGAAGATATCCTCCTAAAACTCATGACGTGATCCTATCTTTTATTGACTCTAAGCTTGCTAACGGTACTTTCCCAAGCAGGCAAGCTGATTTTAATCAAATCAATTCATGTTGTTCCTATTTATTCCCTTGTTGTGAATTGGTTATCCAATGATACTTGATAAAATTGAAAAGAAAATGAGGGATTTTCTTTGGGATAATAATCCTAATAAGAGAAGTATGCATTTAATTAAGGGGGCATTTAGTTGCCCGCAAGTGCAAATGATGCAAAATCTATTTGCATGCAAAAGTAAATGCCTGCAAATAGATTTTGCAGCCTACCATTTGGTTTCCCGCAAGTAGAGTTGCAATTTCTATTTGCAAGTGTTTGGTTGGCCGCAAATGGAAGTTGCAATTACACTTGCAACTTGCATCTTACGAATTTTTTCGGACCGGGACGAGCACAAATTTTTTCAGTCGGGTAGGGCTAAAATTTTTTCGGGTTTGGTAGAGCCAGGCTGGGATAGGCCGAGCAGTGCACGAATTTTTCGGGGCCAGGCCGGGCACGACACGAATTTTTCGGGGCCGGGCCGGGCACGACATGAATTTTTTCGGGCCAAGACCGGACATGAATTTTTCAAGTCGGGCAGGGCAAGGCACGAATTTTTTCGGGTCGGGCTAAACATGAATATTTTCGGCCCGGGTCGAGCACGAATATTTTCGGGCCGGGCACGAATATTTTTGGGCCGGGCATGATTTTTTTGGGTCGGGTCTGGAACAAATTTTTTCGGGCCGAGTCGAGCACGAATTTTTTCGAGTTCGGGCCGGGCCAGGATGGACACGAATATTTTCGGCCCGGGTCGGGCACAATTTTTTTTTGGCTGGGCATGAACTTTTTAGGGCCGGACCGAGCACGAATTTTTTCGGGTCAGGCCAAGCCGTGCATGAATTTTTCCAAGCACGGCTGGGCCGTGCACAAATTTTTTTCGGGTCGGACCGTGCACGAATTTTTTCGTGCCAAGCCGGGCACTAATATTTTCAGGTTGGGTCGGGGTCGGGCATGAATTTTCTCGGGACGGGTTGGGTACGAACTTTTTCGAGCCGGACCGAGCATGAATATTTTCGGGTTGGGTCCTGCACGAATTTTTTCGAGCTGGGCCGAGCACGAATTTTTTTTAGCCGGGTTGGGCAAGAATTTTTTCAGGTCGGGCTGAGCTGGGCCAAGCACGAATTTTTTTGAGCCGGGCCGGACACGATTTTTTTTGGGTCGGGCCAAACACGAATTTTTTCGAGCCGGGTCGAGCACGAATTTTTTCGGGTCGGTCCGAACCAGGCCAGGCACGAATTTTTTCGGGTTGGACCGAGCCGAGCCAGGCATGAATTTTTTCGGACTGGGTCGGGCACGATCTTTTTCGGGCCGGGCCAAAAACTAGGCCTCAAACAATTTGCCAAACATAGTCTGATAAATTAATAATTTTAAATTTTTATATAATACTAAAAATATATTTAAAAAAACTCCATCAAACGACATCATATCTAAAATCTAACACTACCATCACGTTCAGCGCACGAAAATCTACAACTTTGATATTTATCCCGTCTCAATCCGACGACTCTAAGTCGTCAAAATAAATTATTTTTCAATACTTAAATTATTGCATTTGCAGCTTGCAATCTTGTATTGAGGGCTTTTTGGGCTGCAATTCTATTTGCGGCCCGCAAATGATATTAGAAATACAAGTTGCAACTAGTAAATGCTACAAAATACTTTTGTAGCCAACCAAACAAATTTGTTATCTAAATGTTGCAACTATAGTTACAGCATTTGCACTTGTGGGCAACCAAACGCTCCATAAATTGGATATTGTCACCTTGCCAAAACACTTAGGAGGTCTTGGTATTCAAATTTTAAAATCCGGGACTATTTGAATAATAAAAATTCTTGATGGGTTCAAGCATGTTAAAACCAAATATCATGCTCTTTCATTTAATTCTGCTTATGCTCTTGTTAAGAAGTCTTGGGCTTGGATTCTTTTTATTGAAGCATTCTATAATCTCAAGTTTGGTTTTCATAAAGTCATAGGTTCAGGTGCTAATACCTTATTCCTTTATGATAAATGGATATTGGACTTACCTGTTGGCTGAAGGTTTATTCTTTCATGCTCTATTCTTTTCATGACTATTTTGATGATAACAGACCAAATCTATTTAACAAAATTCTTGAAGTATGAACATTGTAGGATCGATAAATAACAAGTCAAAGCGCGAAATGATCGATCTTGAAACAAATCAATGCGTGCACACATGGCTTGGACAAATCAAAAGAAAACATGGAAAATCTTTCAAGTTGAAGCACGCTGAAGAACGAAACCGAAAAACAAAGTGCAAAACAAGAAGACCAAAAGAAAAAATTGCCAGCCCAGGTTCGATCGACCGAATGGTGTTAAAAATTGGCAGTAGCCAATCGGTCGATCGAAGATGGTGAAAAAATGGCAGAAGGCAACTTCGGTTGACCGACCGAGGCCAAAAATGAGTACACTACAAAAAAATAGGGTATCACCAACGGACAAAATCCGTTGGTAATACTCAACAATCCGTTGGTAATACATTACCAACGGATTATCGGTTGGTAAATACGTCGGTGATGACCATGCTAGGTATTACCAATGGATATTATTATATCCGTTGGTAACACCAACGGTAATTAAAGTCTGTTGGTAACACCAACGAAAAATATTATCCGTTGGTAACACCAACAGAAATATACTCTGTTGGTGATACCAACGGATCACTATTCGTTGGTGTCACCAACGGATCATACTATGTTGGTATTACCAACGGAGATAATATCCGTTGGGAATACCAACAGATATCATCCTTGTTTACGTTGACATATTCAACAAAGGTATCCGTTGGTATTACCAACTGACATCTGTTGGTATTACCAACAGAAACATTTGTTGCTAATACATTTTAATTAAAATGCTCATACCCATATGAATTTTCATTTTCCTGTATACAACCTATAATCACACATCAAATTTTTTATTTACCCAATCACAAATATATATACAAGTCAAGAAAAAAAATTCATATTTCATAACCAAAACCAAACATTTACAATCGAGTATATTATCAAACAAATACAAACATTACTAAGTCAAATTTTCCCTAACATTAACCGAATTGTGTAGTGCAAAATCATAACCAAATACAAATCTTAACCAACATCATAACCCAGATGGAGGTGGAGGTGGAGGTGGAGGTGGAGTGGAAGCTGAAGGTGAATCTGTTGATTGGAAAGAGTTGATTGGAAAGCCGAGTTGTGTTAACATCAACCGAACTTGAGCTTCCACTTGTGCTTGTACTTGCGACTGCACTTGTGATTGTTGTGATTGCATTGATGCTTCCAATTCAGTAATATATTGTCGCATGGATGTCATCTCAGTTTGCATCGCATTCCACTCATTCATTCGACCATGGCCCGATGTACTAGATTCTGCTGAGCTAGAACTCCCCATAATGGATTTAACATTCTCTCGACATCCAAAACCGTAAACTCGATTATGAGATGGATGTCCAGAGGCATTAATCCATTCTTCTGGATCTAAAATGGGTTGTGATGCTACATCTGTACCATACTTTTCTATGATCGATACCTCATAAGCCTCCTGCACAATGTTTTATAAAAATAGTTAATTACGATATTTTAAAAACAAGCAACAAATAAAATAAATACATACCGCAACACTCTGCGATTTGTTGTCGATATAGTCACCCTCACCACTATTACGCTTATGAGTATGCTTAAACAACTCAAGATGGGTTGGGGGTCGGTTCAACTTTTCTTCCTACAAAAAATGACAAATAATATTTAATTAATAATATTTTAAAAAACATATAGGATAACAAATTCTATTAATATCATACCAATTTTCTTCGATGAGCCACAAATGAAATAGATCCACCTGTATGTCGTGTGACGTCACTATCTACCTCTTTCTTACGATTTTGACGAGCAACTTCGGATTTTCTCCTCCACTTCTCCGTGACCCAATGCTCACTAATTAGTTGATTCCACACATCTGGAGATATCCATGGAGGGCCAAATCCATTAGTTCGACTAATATCATCAGTATTGGCCTTTCTTTTCGCATAATTCCTTGCATCAGACATATTGTCAGAAAAGCGTCGACAAGCTGTTCTATCCCATATTTCATGAACCTCGCTTGTCCTAGATGGATCCCAACGATAGACTGTCTGAAAAAAGACAAATATGTTAATGAAATGATAGTTGACAATATTCTAAAAAAGTACCAATTTGATGCAATTATATGATCACACAATCAATCATGGCATATGCAGGTTTGATGCAGCCAACCTTCTTTACTTCAGCTAAATCTTTTGTGTACCAATAACATGATGAGTATGGGTTTGATGCAATTATATCATCTATTACTTCAGCTAAATCTTCTATTACTTCAGCTAAATCTTCTATTACTTCAGCCAACCTTCTATTGGTACACAATCAATAATTTGATGCAATTATATGATCACACAATCAATCATGGCATATGCAGGTTTGATGCAGCCAACCTTCTTTACTTCAGCTAAATCTTTTGTGTACCAATAACATGATGAGTATGGGTTTGATGCAATTATATCATCTATTACTTCAGCTAAATCTTCTATTACTTCAGCCAACCTTCTATTGGTACACAATCAATAATTTGATGCAATTATATGGTCACACAATCAATCATGGTATATGCAGGTTTGATGCAATAATATCATCATATGCAGTAATTAGCAGATAATTATATTATGGATCTGTTTTATATTACTTTCAGTCAATGAAGTTTAAAGTGAATGAAATGATCCCATGGGCATATTTCTAAGTGAATGAAATGATCCCCCAGCCACATTCTCTTTAGGAAAATTATAGAACACTACTATATTAATTTGATGATTGCTTTGGACAAGATGCAAACCTTAATTAACTTGGAATTCCTCCACTTCAGCAAGACCAATTGGCAGCAACTTCCACTTCTTGTAGCTCTGCAAGGATTAATTTTAAGCAATTACAACCCAATAACACCACCTGAACTATATATGTACCTTTAGAGAAAGGGGAAATTATGAAGGAACTCAAACATCAAGCATAAAAATAATTCAAACATATTAGATAGTCAGTCATGTCTGCATTAGAAATAAATTACAAATAGTGACTCCTCAACTATAAGGCCTCGGGGCCCACTAAACACATATATTAGATAATTTGAGAAAAGTATAATAGAAGTTTAAAAAATTTCAATCATCATTCTCCTCATTTGACAAACACTCATCAACTTCAACATCTTCAGTATCTTCATCTTCAATGTCAATAGCATTTGCTTCTTCTTCATCAACTTCAACATCTTCAGTATCTTCATCTTCAGTATCTTCATCTTCAATGTCAACAACATTTGCTTCTTCTTCATCCTCCTCAACGACATGTGTTTGAGTTCTCAAGAAAAATTCTTCATATTGATCTACCTCATCAACTACTCCAACATTAACTAATGCATTGGATGCATCTAACTCTGTTGTAGGCATAATAGGTTGTACTGCTTCAACCTCATCCTCTTGAAAAAAATTATCGATATGTGGAGGGATATTATCATCTATTTCTTCAATGTCTTCATATCTATTTCTTGCTTTAATTTTGCATGCAACCCACCAATCACTCCTTCCTTTTTTCTTTGAGGGGTAACTCGTGTAATAAACTTGTTGAGCTTGCTCGGCTAACACAAAAGGAGCATCAATATAAAGTTTTAACTTGTGATTGATTTCAACAAGTCCATGACGAGGATGTACCCTAACTCCTTTTTCGGTATCAAACCACTCACATTTAAATAACACCACCTGATTTCCTTCACCAAAGTATTCTACCTGTACAATATCAATCAGGATGCCATAGTAATCACGATCATAATCATTGTAACAACTGCCCTTAACACAAACACCACTGTTTATTGTTTTCTTTCCATGTGAATATTCCTTGGTGTGAAACTTATATCCATTAACAAAATAACCCTTCATAGATCGAACAAATCTTTGTGGGCCTTGTGCAATGGCAAGAATTCGACTATCAATCGTGTCAATATTATGATTAACCTATCACAAAAAGAAGAAAAAGAATAATTTATAATATAGTCATGATTATTCATATTGAGACAAAAATTATTATATTATTCAACTTACATAGTCTCTCAACCATTTTGGAAATTCTCTATCTCGTAACTTCTCAAGCTCTGCGTCAGTCAAAAGTAGTTCTCTTTGCATAACAATATTATTAAACTCACTAAAAAATAATAAAGTTTACATTAATATAAAGTAAATATACGAAATAATTAACACTACTATACGTACTCAATGAAAGGAGAGATCTCTTCACAATTCATAAGTACGTAAAGCTCAATTGCTTTATACTCATTTTCGTCGACCCTCCTATAACGCCCAACAGCCCCACAAGGTCGACCAGGATAGGTAAACACTACTAGAAAAATGGTCATCAGCAACGGCTGATGCCGTTGCTAAGCCGTTGCTGAAGAGAATCAGCAACGGCCGCGCCGTTGCAATAGAGCCGTGACAGAAAGTCACGTTGCTGATGACTTAGCAATGGATCAGCAACGGCCGCTCGGGCCGTCGCTCAAAACATTATCAGCAACGGCCGCTCGGGCCGTCGCTAAAAACATTATCAACAACGGTTTTGCCACATACCCGGAGCCGTTGCTGATAACATTAATAGCAACGGCCGCTGAGTTCGTAGCAACGCCGTTAGTAAAACCCCGTCGCTAAGCCGTTGCTGTAGGTCATCAGCAACGGCTTTCGATACACTTTTAGCAACGGCTTTCCCACGGACGGCCGTGAGAAAGCCGTTGCTGATGACGCATACCTGGGAACAGAAAAATTAAAAATTTCAAATTTCCATTGATACATTGATACATTATCTGATACATAACTCTCACACCCATACCCTCATACACACATTCATTCACACATCACAAACACACCAAGATATACATCAAAACAATTATATTTATATTGATAATTATCCACGATAGTATAAAAACAATTCAAATGCAAAATTGAAGTATCAATATCCAAACAAAATAAGTTAAACAAGTTCAATATCTCAGTAACAAGTTCAATATCCAAACAAAAAATCTCACGAACACGATGGAGGATGGTCTGGATCATATGGCGGGGTCTGGAGTGCTTGAGTGTACACCGGTGCGGACTGACTCGAGGACGATGGATTAGATGATGCCGAAGAGATGCCTGCTTCAGGATGACCTGACATGTTGCGTAGCATAGCATGCATCTCCTCCATCATCTGAGTCTGACGCGCGACCGTCTCCTCTAGAGTCCTTATTCTGCTACTATGATCATAATTGGATCTAGAGGTGGACGGCCGCTCACCAGCGACCGGAGGGGCCGGTGCCCCAAGTGGCCCTAGCACGGCTCGCACATGACCACTATCTGCGAAGCCATATACGCGGCCATGGTCCCAGCCACCTGCGGCCTCGACCCACGATGCTGCATCAAAGTCCTCGGGGGTACCCCCGCGCTGCACCACCGTCTGGCTGTAGGTCTCCTACTCAAGTTTGATTTTTTGTTTAATATTTATCATAAAACTTAAATTATAAATATATAATGAATAATTTAAACAAATATATAATTACCATAATGTATGCAGCGCGGTTGTCGATGTACTCCCCCGTCCCATGTGCTCGACGGTGAGTCCGCTCAAACACCGCCATCGGGGAGGGTCGCTGGACACTCCCGTCATCCGACACCGTCGTCTACATTTACAAAACAAATACATTAATTAGTACACATAGTAACAAATAAAATATATAATTAAAAGATATACTTACCATACGGTTTGCGTGCACTACAAATGCAACAGAGCCGCCGGTGTGACGCGCTGCTCCCCCCGACATGCGATTTCTAGCCGCATTTCGAGAAACCTCCTGCCATCGATCCGTCGACCATATCCCCACGAGCTGGTCCCATATATCCGGAGTAATCCAACCGGGGCTGTATCCCCAAGTCTCCGCGATGTTAGTGGTCCCAGCTCGGGCCATCGCTTGGGACCGAGCCTGCCCCAGCTGCCCGTTGTACCTTGCCCGGGAAATAGCCTCCCAGGCAGCGTAAATGAAGGGCCTCTGGTCCTCGGCCCATGTATAGCGAGCCTGCAAAATAATAATATCAGTACCAATATTAATATATCATCATGCATGTAAAAAAAAAATAATACGTGCCTCAAACTCGCGCCATAACATGTCGACGTGCTCGCTAGGCACGTGAGACCACGTAGGCCATGCCCCGTGCATGTATCGTCGAATAGTAGAAGAAATGCTCCTCGGCACTTCTTCTTGCTCGAACCTGCACAACAAAAATAAATTTTAATATTATATTATGATATAATAAATTTGTAATGATTCATAATTCATGATATATTACCGCTCCCCAATCACGCTAATCAATCTACGTGACTCTGTGGCTGGTGGAGGCTGCCACCTGTTCGGCCCGCGTGGCCGCCTGCGTCTGGATGTACTAGCCTCGGCAGTATCATCCTCATGAGGATCAGCAACAGGAGGATCAGCAGCATGAGTAAGTGCTGGAGTCTCACCGATCGGAGACTCCGAAGCTCTCCTGCGTCGATAACCACGACCAGACATATCTGTCGAACAGACATATAATCAGATTATTGTATAAATAGTAGAGATATATTTAATAAAATATATACTTTACAATTATTCCTCATCATCTGAATAATAGTCTTCGAATTCTTCTTCTTCTTCTTCTTCATCTTCTTCATCTCCAGCTTCCTCAATTTCATGATCGTCATCATCAGCATATTCAACTTCTAATTGAATTGACGTTGTGTCTGCATCCTCGAGTATTGGAATAATACGATCCACAGCAGGAAGATCATCTTCTTGATAGAAACCAGGAGGATCATTTTCTCCTACTATCGGATCAATTTTTCCTCTACCTTTTGTCTTACAGACTACACGCCAATCTGCTCTATCTTTATTTCG
The DNA here is from genome assembly GCA_034359265.1 of Canna indica. NCBI lineage: Eukaryota > Viridiplantae > Streptophyta > Magnoliopsida > Zingiberales > Cannaceae > Canna > Canna indica. The sequence goes on along the minus strand of CP136891.1, from coordinate 52,768,334 downwards.
AGCCGGATACTTCGCGTAATATACTTGTTCGGTTTGTGATGCCAATATAAAAGGCTCATTTGCTGCCAATTTCGATTTGTAATTAACCTCAACAAGTTTGTATTTTGGATGAACTTTCATGCCCCTTTCTGTTGTATCGAACCAATGACATCTAAATAGGATCACTGATTTCAAGCCGAAGTAGTGTAACTCTATCACTTCTTCCACCAGTCCATAAAAATCCATATCACATTCAACATAGGTTGTCCTTTCACGCAGACCCCAGCATTCATCGTCTTCTTTGTAAATGAATATTCAACCGTGTGAAATTTATACCCGTTAACAAAATATCTGCTATAGCACGACACAAGTCGCGACGGTCCACTAACAAACTCAAATATTCTTTCATCTATTTCAGCTCTGTGATCTTTGCTGTAAGTCTGAATCCAAGTAGGGAAATCACGATTCCGTAATCTCTCCAATTCTTGATCGTTGTGAATAGAGTATTTTTGCACCATCTCAATGTCAAATATTTCAATGAATTGTTCAATCTCTGGACAATTGAGTAATACATACAAGTGTGCCAAATGATACTCTTCATCGCTTAAGTGTCGAGATGGACGAGAACCAAAAGCACGACCAGAGTGACAAAATATATTTAAACGTCCATCTGAATGTCGAACACCCCCGTCGTCGTTACGTGGAAGACGATCAAATCTTGTTTGTACTGTCGATTCAAAGTAAAATGAGCAGAATGTTGAAATTTCTTGGATGATATACGATTCAGATATTGATCCTTCAACAGCTGTGGTGTTCTTTACTTTTTTCTTCAGACGATTCATGTATCTTTCAAATAAGTACATCCAACGATATTGGACGGGGCCACCAACTCGTGCCTCGTATGCCAAGTGTATCGGTAGATGCTCCATCGAGTCAAAAAATGCAGGAGGGAAAAACTGCTCCAGCTTGCATATGATTTCAACAATATTATTTTCAAGTGTAGACATATCTTCGACTCGAAGGACATTTGCACAGATGCTTCTAAAAAACATACTTAATTCAGTCAACGGACCCCAAATATTATCAGGTAGAAGATCTCGAAATGCGATCGGAAGTAATCTCTGCATGAATACATGACAATCATGGCTCTTCATCCCTGATATTTTGCAATCATCGACGTTCACACATCGAGATAAGTTTGAAGCATATCCATCAGGTAATCTGAGTTCTTTTACCCATTGACAAACATCTTTGATCTGTTGTTTATTTAACACATATAGGGCCTTCGGTTTCAGATATCGTCCGTTGACCTCTTGTAACTCCAACTCTGGTCTTTTACAAAGTATTTTCAGATCATGTCGGGCTTTGACATTATCTTTAGTTTTTCCAGAAATATCCATCACAGTGTTGAAAATATTATCAAACACATTTTTTTCAATGTGCATGACATCTAAATTATGTCGAATCAATAATGAACTCCAATAGGGCAATTCCCAAAAGATACTTTTTTTCACCCAGTTGTGTGTTTGGCCAAAACCTGACACTCCTTCATTACGACCAAATACTATATCTGGAAGTGCTGAAACACGTGCTAACATTTGTTCACCAGACAACATCGGTGGTGGCCCATCTCTTTCGACTCTGCCCTTAGTAAATTTATTACGATTCCTTCGATACTGGTGATTAACCGGTAGAAATCGACGATGACAATCAAAGAATGAGATTTTTCGTCCGTTCTGAAGACTGATTGATTTAGAGTGTTCCATACAATACGGGCAAGAGAGTCGGCCGTGAGTGCTCCAACCCGACAACATGCCGTACGCGGGGAAATCATTGATTGTCCACAAGACCGCGGCCTTTAAATTGAAGTTTTGCTTCCGATGACAATCATAAGTGACAGCTCCCTCAGTCCATAATGTTTTCAATTCATCTATCAAGGGTCTGAGAAATATGTCAATTTCTTTTCGCGGACCCTTAGGACCCGGAATAATCATCGAAAGATAAATAAATTTATCTTTCATGCACATTGACGGTGGCAAATTATAAACTGTCAGCAGCACTGGCCAAACTAAATAAGGAGTTGCAGAATGTCCAAACGGATTAAAACCATCTGTGCACAATCCCAATCTGATATTTCTAGTATCCATAGCAAATGAAGGATAATATGTATCCAAATGTTTCCATGCTTCACTGTCAGATGGATGAGTCATTACTGTATCATCACGACTTCTTGCATGCCAACTCATGTAGGGGGCTGTCTTTTCCGACATGAATAATCTTTGAAGCCTCGGTGTTAGTGGAAAATACCGAAGCACCTTAAACGGGATATTTTTCTGTCGGACCGATTTCTTCTCCTTGTAACGAGGGTGTTGACATACAGGGCATTTATCCAACTGCACATTTTCTTTATAATATAAAATGCAGTTATTTTGGCACGCGTGTATTTTTTCGTACCCAAGCCCCAATTTTCTCATTAGTTTTTTAGTCTTATAAAAAGTAGGCTCAAACTTGTTATCAGTAGGCAGCATTCCATTAATCAATCCAGCAATCCGATCATACGCAACTCCGCTGATATTACAATCGGCCTTGATGTTTAAGAGCTGTGTCATTGCTGAAAACCTAGTGTATTTAGGACAATTCTCATACAAAGGTTCATCGGCAGCTTTCAACATCTCGTAAAATTCTGCAGCTTCTTTATTCGGTAATTCAATCTCTACCGCAGCCCCTACTTCTGTGATATCAACCGCTGTAGTATCTGGTGGGACTGATGTCTGAAGATCTGGCCGATCAACATTATCATTCAGGTGGAATTGACCCCCAAGACTATCAAGTATCATAGTTCTATAGGGATTACATTGACTGGATGAAGAAGCACCAGCAGAGGAAGATTCACCATATGTCTGAACGACAGGATTGCTCGACATCCCGACTTCGCGTGACTCCCCGTGACAAGTCCATAGAAAATATCTTGGTGCAAATCCTTTGGTATATAGATGCAGAGTGACAGTCTCCCGATCCAAATATCGTCCATTTGAACAAATGCGGCACAGACATCGGATTTGATCACCCATGCTAACGAAATTCCAATTTGAATAGGCAAAATTTAGGAAGTACGTTACGCCTAATCGAAACTCATTCGTTAAAGCTCCACGATCAAGATGTCGGTACATCCAACTTCGATCAGCCGACATGATTCTGTCAATCAATGACAATTTCTTTGGTTAATGTCTTTAGGTGAGATTATCCTATTCCATTCGGGATTTATGTTATTCGTACTGCACTTACGTTTTTATTTTAACTGTTAACTAATTATTCTAAATTTCGACAGCATCTCCCTACAGTTCTCCGAATATGCATATCATCTGGGCGCGTATCGGAGAACAAGAGAGATGTTGCCGAATTTTAGAATAATTAGTTAACAGTTAAAATAAAAACGTAAGTGCAGTACAAATAACTATATTCCCAAATTGTCCAATCAGGGACAATTCAAGAATTGTACGTCGTATAAAAGATCATATACTTCTTTTACACGAACATACAATTCCCGAACGGATCTAAGGTTTTGCTAAATCATATCTGATTCGTCGATGCGTACGTGAAACATATCAACTCGTCGGATGGATGATTATTTTCTAAATGTTTTGAGACAGTTCGAGTCCATATTGGACGATTCCGGCGCGAGTCCGAAGTGGACGATTCCAGCGCGAGTCCGAATTGGATGATTCCGGCGCGCGTCCGAAGTGGACGATTCCGGCACGAGTCCAAATTGGACGATTCCGGCACGCGTCCGAAGTGGACGATTCCGGCGCGAGTCTGAATTGGACGATTCCGGTGTGCGTCCGAAGTGGACGATTCCGGCACGAGTCCGAATTGGACGATTCCGGCGCGCGTCCGAAGTGGACGATTCCGGCGCGCGTCCGAAATTAATCTAAACCCTAATAATTAATCTAACAAATTAAATAATTAATCTAAACAATTAATTAACAATTATAAAACAATTAATTAACAATTATCAAACAAAATAAAATATATATATGATTATAAATTCCGGCGCCGGAGTCCACCCTCCGGCGCCAGCGTACAGTGGCCGGACACACTGTCCGGCCACTGTAGAAGGTTCGGCGGCGGCCATCGGCCGCCCGCCGCCGGTCGAAACCCTAGAAATAGGGTTTCGGTCGGATTGATTCCCGCCGGCCGCAGGGAAGAGACGGTCGGCCGATCAACATACCTGAACAAGTCGGCAGCAGCGGGAGGAGGAAGAGGCGTCGTCGGCGTCGGCAGCAGCGGCAGCGGCGGCGAGAGGCATCGGCAGGAGCGGCGGCGACAGCAGTGGGAGGAAGAAGGGTCGGGCGCGAGAGTGTGCCCTATATAAACTTATCAGCAACGGCTCACTCGCCCGTTAGAAAGCCGTTGCTAATAAGTTATCATCAGCAACGGCTCACTTGTCCGTTAGCAAGCCGTTGCTGATAATTAAAATATCAGCAACGGCTCGCCTTTCCGTCAGAAAGCCGTTGCTGATAATTAAAATAATCAGCAACGGCTCGAGTTTCCGTTAGAACGCCGTTGCAGATACAAATATCTGCAACGGCTCGGGCGGCCGTAAGAATGCCATTGCAAATAGCAACGACTCGAGCGGCCGTTGCTGATAGCCGTTGCTGAAGACCTAATTTCTAGTAGTGAAAGATAGATAGACGTCCCATGGTAGTTGGAACTCCACCATCATCATTTCGAGGTACTTGATTGAACCTTGTGTGTACCTTTTGGTCCAGGAATAAAATGAACAAGAAATTAATATTTCTTATATAATACATATATATATATATATATGTGTGTGTGTGTGTGTGTGTGTTTTTCACAAATCAATTCAACCTTGTGTGTACCTTTGGTTCGAAGTAAAAAGAACAAAAATTAGAAATTTCCTCAATGATATATGCTTCACAAATTGATCCTTCGACATATGCTCGATTTTTCACTTTTTTCTTCAATTGAAGCATATACCTGAAAATATTCTTAGAAATTAAGACGTAATTTTTTTCAAAAATTTCAATCAAGAATAAAAAGGAAGATGTGTTACCTTTCAAATCTATACATCCATCTATATTGTACCGGACCACCAATTTTAGCCTCATAAGCTAAGTGAACAGGGAGATGCTCCATAGAGTAAAAAAAACTTGGTGGAAATATTTTCTCAAGCTTGCATAGTATCTCGACAATGTTTAACTCAAGTCGTTCTACATCCTCAATTCGCAACACACTTGAACACAAGTCCCGAAAAAATAAACTTGCATCCCATATTGGATCAGGTAATAAATCACGAAATGCAATTGGAATAAGCCTTTGCATGAAAACATGACAATCGTGACTTTTCATTCCATAGAATTTGCAGTCATCTATATTTACACACCGACTTATGTTTGAAGCATAACCATCGGGAAATTTTAATTCTTTAACCCATTGACATACTGCTTTGATTTGTTCTTTGTTCAACACAAATGAGGCTCTCGGCTTCAACATTTTCCCATTAACATGCTCTAATTCTAATTCGGGGCGCTTGCAATACTTAGGCAAATCAGCTCTGGCCTTGACATTGTCTTTTGTTTTCCCCTTGATGTCCATCACTGTATTGAATATATTTTCAAATACATTACGTTCAATATGCATCACATCTAAGTTATGCCGAATTAAATTTGTATGCCAATACGGTAAACTCCAAAAGATACTTTTTTTAACCCAATTATGTTGTTGGCCAAATCCAGAAATTCTAGCATTAATACATTGATTTCCAAATTGAATATCAGGCAATTTATTGACACGTGCCTTTATATCATCGCCCGATAATCGTAGAGGTGGAATATCTCTTTCAATTCGGCCTTTCATAAATTTATCTCTTTGTCGTCGATATGGATGATCAAGAGGGAGAAATTGACGATGACAATCGAAAAATGATATCTTTCTTCCATTTTCGAGAACAAAAGCTTTGCTACGCTCTAAACAATAGGGACAAGCTAATCTCCCGTGTGTGCTCCATCCTGATAGCATAGCATATGCAGGGAAGTCGCTGATAGTCCACATAAGTGCTGCTGTCATTTAAAAATTTTGTTTTCTAAAGACATCATATGTCAAAATTCCATCAGACCATAACATGTTCAGTTCATCTATCAATGGCCTCAAAAATATGTCAAGTTCTTTACGTGGGCTCTTTGGTCCAGGAATTATCAAACTTAAGAACATAAACTGATCCTTCAAACACATAGATGGCGGCAAATTGTATACAGTAATGAGAACGGGCCAAACTGAATAGGGAATAGAAGAATGCCCGAATGGGTTGAAACCATCGGTGCACAATCCTAATCTGACATTCCTTGGGTCAGAAGCAAATGAAGGATGGTGAGCATCAAATTGTTTCCATGCCTCACTATGTGCAGGATGTGCAACAACGTCGGAAGTAGGATTCTTAGCATGCCAAATCATATGCTTTGCAGTTTTTTCAGACATAAAAAGCCTTTGAAGTCTTGGTGCTATAGGGAGATACCGTAAGACCTTATACGGTATATTTTTTCGTCTACCATTATTTAATAGTCTTGGCTTATATCGAGCATGTCCACACACTGAGCACTGCGTTAAATTTGTTGTTTCTTTATAAAACAACATGCAATTATTCTGACATGCATCTATCTTCTCGTACCCAAGTCCTAATTTCTTCATCATCTTCTTTGTTTTGTAAAAATTTTCTTCCAACTTTGCATCTTCTGGTAGCATATCTTTAATTATTAACATCAGCCGATCATAGCAAGCTTCACTCATGTTAAACTCAGATTTGCAATTAAGCAACTGTGACATGGTTGATAGCCTACTTTGACTCTTACAACCACTCCACAATGGCTCATCTGCATAATTCAGTAATTCAAAAAACTTGGCAGCTTCATCATTTGGTCTTTCTTCTCCAATACCTTCAATACCGATTGCATCCACCACCATAGTTCTATACGGATTTTGAGGAGCATCAAAGCTTTCTGATTGAGGAATGCTTGAGGATTCATCAACTTCTTCACTTGTCAACTCCCCATGTGCAATCCATTGTGTGTAGCCAGATATAAATCCCTTCGAACATAAGTGATATTCCACCTCATCTCGACAATGAAATTGAAGATTATTACATCGTCGACATGGGCACCTAATTTTATCACTAGAAACATATTGAGTTTTGGAGTATGCAAAATCAAGAAATCCCTTGACTCCTTCCATAAATTCATTAGTCAATGCTCCTCCAATTATCCGACGTTTCATCCAACTACGATCGATATACATTTTGATCAACTCTTTTCAACCTAGCAACAATATTAAGCACATTAATTATTACATGCACAACATACAAAGGGAACCTTCGGTTTAAAGCAGCAGTTGAAAATGAGGTTGATGCAAAAGTGAAAGTGCTAAGAACTGATAGAGGAGAATTCACCTCTAAACCTTTTGTGGTCGTGATGAACATGGAATAAAACGCTTACTGCAAGCTATAGACCCCAACAGAATAGGGTTGGGGAAAGAAAAAATTGAGTTTTGGTAGAAATGACTAGATGTCTGCTAAAGGGAAGTAAGCTGCCTAAAAACTTGTGGCCAGAGGCTTTTAAAACTCCAGCATATATTATAAATAGAAGCACAACCAAAGCATTGCTTGAGAAAACATCATATGAAATTTGGTGTGGAAGAAAACTAGATCTCGGTCATCTAAGAAAATTTGGGTATGTAGCTTATTGTCACATACCTAAGCATAGAAGAAAGAGGCTAGATATTTCAGGGCTGAAATTTGGTGTGGAAGAAAACCAGATCTCAGTCATCATAGAAAATTTAGCTAACAGTTCAAGTTCAGGGTTGATATGATCAGGATGAAGCTGAAATTGTGAATTCTTAAATTTCAGGGCTGAAAATTTATCAACTTAATGTAAAATCTGCATTCTTAAATGGAGAACTCAAAGAAGAGGTTTATGTAGTTCAACAGTTCAACCAAAGGGTTAAAGGAAAGGAACAAATGATCTATAGGCTAAAGAAGTCCTTATATGGCCTAAAGCAAGCTCTAATGAGCTGGTATGAAAAAATTGATAGTTACTTTGTTACTGAAAAAAAATTTAGAGAAGCAGGAATGAACACACATTATATACAAAAGAAGATGAAAATGAAGATATTCTAATTGTTCTTCTCTATGTGGATGACTTGCTTTATTGTAGTAACAATGAAAAAATGAGAGAGGAGATGAAGAACAAAATGTTCAAGACTTTTAAGATGACTAATCTGGGTGAGATGAAATTCTTCCTAGGTTTGGAAGTTCTATCTCATTTCATGAATGATCCCAGAGCAGTACACTTCAAGGCAGCAAAGAGAATCTTGAGATACTTGAAGGGGACATGTAATTATGGATTACATTTGGGAAGAGATAATGATCTGAAACTACTGGGGTATTTTGATAGTGATTGGGGAGGATAAATAGTTGACAGGAAAAGTACTACTGAATATCTATTCAAAGTTAGAGCAAGTACAGTGTGCTGGTGTTCTAAAAAGCAGAATTCAACTACATTATCTTCAGCCGAAGCTGAATATGTATCAGCTACTTCAGCAAGCTGTCAAGCAATTTGGATGAGAAGAATTTTATTGGACTTTGGGATTAATTTGACACAAGCTACATGCATATAGCTTGCAGGAGAATAGCTGGCAGGCATTGGGATTATAGCTTGCTGAACACTCAGCATGCTGATGAATTCTCAGCAGCATGCTGAATTCTGGTAACTATCAATGTATGAGTAAGAGAAACTACCCCTCTTACTACCATCCCCTCAAGCATCATAGGCTGATATAGACAGGAACCTCACACAATTGAATGCTCTTTTTAAAAAATGCAAAAATTGACCTTGCAACTATAACAAGGTTAAGCATATCTATACTGATCAGTCTGATCCTCCCTCCATAGGCTCCAATTTGATTTGGATCCTTAAGCATTCACCAGCCAGGATTAGAGATCTATTTACATGTTAACAATTCACGTCCACAAGGTAGTTTACAAGTTAAAACTAGTTTTATATATTTACTTATGCATAGGAAGTACAAACGGAACCACAGTAGCTATGATAGGGGCAAGTCATTCATGTTCTTCACTCCTAAGCTTTCATTGCAGATCACCAATTGATCCAGCAACCAATTACTTAATTACTTCATCTAAATGTTTGATTATTATATCTTGTAATGTTGAATGAAATCAGAATTCAGCATGCTGCTGAGAATTCATCAGCATGTTGAGTGTTCAGCATGCTAAGTGTATGAGAACACTCAGCATGCTGATGAATTCTCAGCAGCATGCTGAATTCCCCATTCTTCCCTTCATGCTTAATTCTGTTTCTGTTCTTCCATAGAAACTAAAAGGAATTTGCAATGAAAGCTTTCGGTTTATTTTCAGAGTCCTTCTCATACTCTTCTCCCTCTTTCAGCCAATCTCCATTAATCCACCCATCTTTAAACCTAAATTTTAGGTCTAACTGGTTCTCAACATGTACCCAATAAATGAGTGCAGAATATAATTGCAAAATAGGAATTTGGGTTCTCAACATGTACTCATCGTGTAAGCATCTCATCTTTATATGAGATCTTGTGATTAGTAAAAAATGTGGGTAGATGGTGAGAGTGGAGACGAGCATTAACAAAAAATTGACCTTCATTAACTAAATTTAAAAGCATCTCTAATATTTGACTAAAATCGCAACTAAAATCATTTGAACATCATGAAATCGCAACTAAAATCATTTGAACATCATGAAATCGCAACTAAAATCGAACCTCCACAATCGAATGGGAAATCGAGTGCTCGAAACCCGTAGAAGGGAAGGAATTCACTCGTCGGTCGGCTGTCTGTGACTACTTGCGCTTCCTCTGAGCGCTTCCTGCGCTTCGCCACAAAGTAACAGAGGATTAGGGCACGAGGAAGGGAAGAAACCTGTAGAAGGGGAGGGAAGAAATAAAAACATGAATCAGCTGCGGGGGAATTAGAAGGAACCTGCGTGTGCTATCTGTGATGACTAGCTCGAACCGATAATTTTGTCGGCTGCGGGGAAGAAAACTGTGCGGAAGGAGTCTGCGGGGAGGGAACCGGCGGGGAAGGAAACTGTGGGGAAGGAAGAAATGGCTTTGTCGGCGCGGCCTGGGAAGAAGGATGACGAGTGGGAGAGGGGGAAGAAAGACGAAGACGATGCTTTATCAGCGTCAAAGAGGCGCGAGAAATTATTTTGACGAGTGGGAGAGGGGGAAACTAAAGTGGTCGGCCGAAATGAGAGGGGGAAAAAAATTTGGTCGGCTGAAACGAAAAAAAAATGCTAATTTACCAATGGATTATGTATCCGTAGGTAATTTTGTTGGTAATACCAACAAATTATATCCGTTGGTAAAAATTCTGTTGGTGAAGCTATGTTTTCTTGTAGTGGTAGTGCGGGTGTCGATCGATCAATCGGTCGATCGGATGGTGGATCGCAGAATTGCGACTCATTCGGTCGACCCATCAGTCGACCAAATAGTGCGATTAAGCCTGCGATCGCTGGGCGATCGGTCGGTCGGTCGATCGATGATCGACCGATAAGCGACCGAACGGTGGAAACGGCTAGTTTTCCGCCCGTTGAGCTGTCGTTTCATTGAGGGGTTATAAATACCCCTTATCTAACTTCTTTTGCTCCTTCTTCCAGATAATTTGTGATGCAAACAACCTTCAAATAGTGATCTCAAGCATCCTCCAAGCATTCAAATTGATAAGATTCTTCGATCCTAGCTCTTGATTCCCCACCTTCAAAAAGTTCTTCATCAAAGGTTCATCAAGGGTGCTAGGCTAGATAAGAAGAGGCATTTACATTGTGATAAGTTATTTTATTCCTCTTCTTGTAATAGACTTATTTTTAATTTGTTCTTCAATTAATTGTATTTGAATTTGTAAGAAGACCTAGTGTTAGGTCTTGGATGTAAGTGGTCACCTTAGTGTAGAATGTGTAAAGTCACTTGTGTAAACATAGCTTACTAGGATTGGTTGAGGTGTTCCTTAGGGTTGAGGTGGAAGAGTGCTCTCTGTAAAAAGGCGGAGACTTCCGGATGTAGAAGTGCCTTAGATTGAGAGTGAGACTCTTTAGGTCAAAGTCCTCTTTGTAAGGGAACCAATTTAATCTAGTAAACTTAGTTTGAAAATCCTAAGCGGGGTGCTTAGGTAGTGGAGTATGCATTGGGGCCGAACCACTATAAATCCTTGTGTTAGCATTGTTATCTTTGTTTGTGTTTAATTATTTTATTATTGCTTCCGCATTTAGTCGATAAATTGCAATTTGCCTAAGTAATCTAAAAAACGTTTAAAATCAAAATTTAGGCAAATTGTTTAGTTAACACACTATTCACCCCCCTCTAGTGTGGCCATTTCACCCAATAATTGGTATCAGAGCAGGTCGTAGATTGAGATTTCACCATCTCCACTACATCGTCTCTCGATCTTAAAATGACACTATAGTCGGTATCGTCTTCACCACCTAGGTTCGATGAGTCTAACTTTGATCTTTGAAAGAGTATAATGTATACTTTCCTAAAGACTCAAGGTTTAGGTATTTTTAACATGGTAAAAATCAAAGATATTGAGCATAAGGAAAATATGGATGCATGGACACAAGAACAAATTAATAGGTTTGAATTAAATGCTAAGGCAACATATTGCATATATTGTTCTTGTGAAAATAATATCTTTGAAAAGATCATGCATTGTACTTCGGCTTTTGATATTTGGGCAACTCTAAACATGTTATATGATTATGCCAAGATCGAAGAGATTGACACTTCTAATGAAGGTAGTGATGACAATGGTCATTCACCTACCACTAATCTTGGTTTTGATGCTCATAGCTCTTCTAGTCAAAGGAGTAGCTCCAAGAGCCGAAAAAGGAAGGTAGTGTACCATGCATGCAAGGAAAAGGGGCATGTGAAAAAAAATTGCCCTTCCATGAAGAACAAGGCAAAGAAGAGGTCGAATGTTTCCACATTCTCATTCCACTCAAGTGAAGCGTCCTCTTGCCATGACTATGAAGCCACATCAAAAGATTATCTCATGAATGATAACAATGAGGTACACTATTCTCCTCCAAGTCATGTTAATGAAAATGATAGCATTAACCTATCTAGCTCTCATGATTTGCTTTATGATGAACTAATGGATGAGTACAAAAACATGTATGCCTTGTTAATTAAAAAGGATAAGAAAAATAAAATATTAAAGAAAGAAAATATAAGGCTTAATTCTCATTTGCATAAATGCAAATTAGAAAATGAGAAAATAAAATTTAGTTCTTTTCATTCTTGCCATGATGATATGGAATTTGAGATTAATGACTTGAAATATAAAAATGATAAGTTAAAGAATGAAAATAGCATGTTAAAAACTCAATTGCATGCTATTCAAAAATCCATGAATGATTTGAAAGGTGAGATTATTTTCTTGAATAAGAAAGTAAATGAATTAAAAAATGCTTCATCACCTAAGAACACTAGAATGAAAAATGCATATGTAAAGAATGCCAATATTCGTCATCATTCTCATGTTAGGCATTCCACGTTTAAACCTCATGTTTAAAAGAAGAATATTTCACTTAAGAATGCTCGTGTCCATCATCCTTCTTATGTCAAACATTCTAACATTAAATCTCATATTCATAATGAAAAGAAGAAATTTAATGAATATTATTTTTGTTATGGTGTTTATGGGCATGCCATCTATGATTGTGCCTTTAAAATGAACCCAAGTGTTGTGAAGACACTTTGGGTACCTAAGCTCACTAACCCCCTAGGACCCAGAGGCATTTGGGTATCAAAAGTTTCTTCTATTGTAGGGGGAGCTACAACTCATGAGTAAGATGTAGTTGGTTGATTGAAGTTGCTTGAGGGCTTGAAGGATACATCACCTCAAGGTTGCAACTTCAAGTCATCATGATGCCTTAGGAATGAAAATTGGCATCTAAGTAAACTTGGTATCATCTCCTTTACTTTATTTGAATTCATTCAAGTTGGAGCTTATGATACTTGTTTAATTCGAGTTGATTCTTACCGCTCTTGGTATTGTTTTATCAAATAATTTTTGATTTTTGATTTTCGGTCTCTTAGGTAACTTATGTGGCCTGTAATGGGCCTAAGCGACCTTGTGGTTCTAAATCGTAGGCTTATTGTTGGCCTTTTGGTTTTCAACCAATAGAAAGGGTTGGAGATCATGTTTTCATTAATATTATATTTATGATCTCTTAAAAATTCATTTTGGATACATTACAACATATTTTAAAACAAATCTCAAACTAGTCAGCAAAGCGGACTTTGAAAATGATACTTGATTTCTCCCTTTGCTATTTGGTTTGGGTTACTTGCTAGTAGCTTTATTTTCATGAAATCTACTAATGAAGTCTACTTGCAAGTTATGAATGTTAATGAAAGACTAAACTGCCATGAAGAAAACTGAAAGGTAAATGACAAGTTTGGCAAGACTCCAAGAATGAGGTATGAGTTTAAATTTGGCAGAATCTTTGTAGAATATTGAATGTTTATGCTCTCATGATGACTCTATACTCATGATTATTTTTGAATGCCAAATCTATGAAATTACATGAGTAGGTAAAACTTTGATATCTTAAGAAATTTTATGATATTTTGATCGACTGAAATTTGCTCTAAGTTAAAATTCACATTAGAGACTATCATTTTGAGCTAGTAATTGGAAAACATATTTAGATTTACTCATATTAAGTGCTCATGTGTCTATACTTGAAAAAAAAACATGAGTATAAGTTAAGGATTGATAATTAGCAACTTCATAGTAATATGCTTGTCTTTTGAACAAAATGATACTAAGATAAAATTCTTGACGAAATGACCTTATATTTGTCTCAAACTCAACAAACATTCTTTAAATGATCATATGTTGGTATCTAGAAAGTTTGAATAAAATCTGAAATAGTTGGACTAATGACTTGTATTTACAAAAATGCCACTAAGAACTTGTAGAGTTTCTAGAAAATTGTAGAGATATCCTTTTTGAGTAATTTTTGATTTTTTGGAATCCTCATGAAGTCTAGTTCATGTGGGAAAATTTTTATAAAATTTAAATATACACATATCTCAAAAATAATTTTTCTTTAAGGGTTAAAAACTCATGGCAGATCGAGCAGTCGATCGACGTGCGACCGCCCGATTGACCGACAGACAAAAAACCATCTGATTCGTCCATTTTTCCGCCAGATTTGATCCAAACCCTTCAACTCAAGTTCTTAAGCCCGAAACTAGGGCTTCCTTGCCCATCCAATCGACTGCTAAACGTACCCCTCTTCCCTTTCTTCTAGGCTTTCTACTTCTTCTCCAAGGTAAAATGTTTGATCTTTAGCTATCATTCATGAGGTTATACTCAATGTTGTGCGGTTCCTTCATATCTTCCTCTCTCAATGTCTTGATTCATCCATAAAAACGTGATTCATGTTTCTTTTTCTTGGATGATAATTTTCCTTGGGATATTTACCTCAAAAACAAGTTTTTAGGGAAGAAAAATCAAAATATATCATGTTTTCTTTAAATGATTCAACATTTATTTTGTTTTTTTTCAATGACTCGAGCACAAGTTCTTTCTTGCTTTCTTTCATGAGTTATTCTCAACATTTATTTTGTCCTTCTTAAAAGAATTTTTTTTGGTCAATTAGAAAATTTTCTAATCCTCGTCTAGCCAAAACAAAAGTTCGTTTTAAATAATTCAAATATATGTGTGCTCTCTTATTTATGGCTCATTTTATATTTTTTTGGATCCTATTTTTATTTCCATTTATATATTTTGTTTGGACTCACATAATGAGATTTAATGTTAAAATCCATTTTTTTGGGAGGTCTTGCATGAATTTATGTCAATCTTAAAAGTGATTTTTTTCTTCTCATTGCTTTAAAAAGCATGCATCTCTCATCAAAACTAATCATCTACACATCATCCTAATTGTCTTGTAGAATGGAACCCAAGACAAAGCTCCCAAGTTTGTTTGATAACCTTTTGACCTCTTTAAGCAAGACACAAGCTCCTAGGTTTGTAGGTAGAGCTATCCTACAGACACGTCCAGTTAATTTAGGTGACCTAGAATAATTTGACATTAGAAGTAAACTTGCTAGCATGGGATGGGTAGAGTTTATAGGAAAGCAAGTACCCGTATGTCCCATTCTGATAAAAGCCTTCTTCTCCAACCTTGTGATAGAAAAGGCAAGATTCGGTGATGAACTAGTTCTCCGATCTGAAATTTTGGGAAAATCTATAGTGATCACCGAATCAGAAATTAGAGATGCATTTGGGTTTCCTCTATTAGGAAGACAAATTTATAAGATATCCACACACCGCTTTCATGAGGATTTTTCTACTCATGAAGTTATATCAGCCATCTGTCCTGAGGACTATCAGGGAATGATCCCTACCCAAAGCATCAAACTTTCAATCACTGCTAGGATTATGCACCTCTTCATTGCATATAATATTCTTCCTAGAGCAGGGCACTATGATGAGGTAACCACTATGAGTTCTAGGGTACTCTCATGTGTCATGTCTCGCATACCCATAGACGTCCTTGATCTTATGCTTCGGTATATAGCAGATGTTTATGCCTCAAGAAAGCAAGCCCTACCATATGCCTCAGTGATTTCTCACTTTATATATACTGCTGGGGTCAATAAATCTAGATTTGAAATAGAGCATGTACCCAAACCCATAGATTCATCATCTCTTAACTGCATGAAGATCCTTGAAAATCAGTATGGTAAGAGAATGCGGGGGGCTCCTGAGGATCTCACTGATCATGACATGACCATGGAGGCGGGTGAAGCTGGTGGAAGTTCATCATCCGACACTCCCCTTTCGCGTCTAAGTGATCTGGAGCATCGCTTTGCTCAGTTTCACATCGACTAGTTAGAATGGAACAAAGGAATAAGAGAGCGCCTAGATGAGTACGGTCGTCAGATGGATGAGTATGGTATAATGATCGGTGACCATGGCCGGCACATAGATGAGTATGGTCAACGCGTTGACCAATACGATCAACAAGTGGATGAGATGTGACAATACTATCAGTCGCATCTACCACCTCCACCACCACCACCAGAGGATGATTAGTCTTATTTAATGTTTTGATGTTATCTCCTGGACTTGTATTTGATGATCAACTTTATATGTATTTGGCAAACTCCTTATCATGATTGAATATTGTCGATGGTTAGTAATGTAAGTGGTATTTGATGTTTGAATGACATGCTAATATAGAGTTCTTTTGTTTTGAAACTTGCTATGTTTGAAATCTTTTTTGATGGATGACAAAAGGGCGAGAGTTATCATATATAGTATGGCAAGATGATAGGGGGAGGGTTAGAAATATATGCATAATGATAGGGGGAGCACTAAATACAAAATAAATATTTCATTCCTTTTAATGCTCTCATATATCCGTCTATAAAACTCATGCTTCATACTAATTGACAAATACTATATTCTCTTGCTCTTTATCGTCAATGGTTTGTCATCATCAAAAAGGGGGAGATTGTTGGTTGAACGTTTATTCCTTCATGCTCTATTCTCTTCATGACTATTTTGATGATAACAAACCAAATCTATTTAACAAAATTCTTGAAGTATGAACATTGCAGGATCGATAAATAACAAGTCAAAGCGCATAAAGATCGATCTTGAAACAAATCAATGTGTGCACAAATGGCTTGGACAAATCAAAAGAAAACATGGAAAGCCTTTCAAGTTGAAGCACGCTGAAGAACGAAATCGAAAAACTAAGCGCAAAACGAGAAGACCAAAAGAAAAAAATTGTCAGCCCAGGTTCGGTTGACCGAATGGTGTAAAAAATTGGCAGTAGCCAATTCGGTCGACCGAAGATGGTGAAAAAATGGCAGAAGGCTACTTCGATCGATCGATCGAGGCCAAAAATGAGCAGTGCGGGCGTCGGTCGATCGATCGATTGATCGAATGGCGGATCGCAGAATCGCGACTCATTCGGTTGACCCATCAGTCGACTGAACATCGCGATTAAGCCAGCGGTCGCTGGGCGGTCGATCGATTGATCGATCGCAGAAATGGCAAGTTTTTCGCCCGTTGAGCTGTCGTTTCATTGAGGGGTTATAAATACCCCTCATCTAACTTCTTTTGCTCCTTCTTCCAGATAATTTGTGATGCAAACAACCTTCAAAGAGTGATCTCAAGCATCCTCCAAGCATTCAAATTGATAAGATTCTTCGATCCTAGCTCTTGATTCCTCACCTTCAAAAAGTTCTTCATCAAAGGTTCATCAAGGGTGCTAGGCTAGATAAGTAGAGGCATTTACATTGTGATAAGTTCTTTTATTTCTCTTCTTGTAATAGACTTGTTTTTAATTTGTTCTTCAATTAATTGTATTTGAATTTGTAAGAAGACCTAGTGTTAGGTCTTGGATGTAAGTGGTCACCTTAGTGTAGAAGGTGTAAAATCACTTGTGTAAACATAGCTTACTAGGATTGGTTGAGGTGTCCCTTAAGATTGAGGTGGAAGAGTGCTCTCTGTAAGAAGGCAGAGACTTTCGGGTGTGGAAGTGCCTTAGATTAAGAGTGAGACTCTTCAGGTCAAAGTCCTCTTTGTAAGGGAACCAATTTAATCTAGTAAACTTAGTTCGAAAATTCTTAGCGGGGTGCTTAGATAGTGGAGTAGGCATTGGGGCCAAACCACTATAAATCTTTGTGTTAACATTGTTATATTTGTTTGTATTTAATTATTTTATTATTGCTTTCGTATTTAGTCGATAAATTGCAATTTGCCTAAGTAATCTAAAAAATGTTTAAAATCAAAATATATGCTAATTATTTAGTTAACACACTATTCATCCCACTCTAGTGTGACTATTTCACCCAACATTACCTATTGCTATGAATCCTACTTTCATTAACCATTTGATGATGGACCATAAATGGTCTAAATTTATTGGCTTGACTATTTGTGATACTGCTATGTGGGAGACTATTGAGAATATTAAGTTGTCGGAAAAGCCCTATGATGATTTTTATTGTTGGATGGATAGTATGAATGGTATGGCTTGCTCTTCTCATGCTTACAAATTTATGAAAACTAATGAACTTGTTTATACTGTTATTAATCCAATTTGGTCTCAGCTTTGAAATTTTTTTATTATTATGAAAAAAATTATTTTTTATGAAGGTAAAGTTATTTTTATGAAAAAAATTTCAGGGTAAGCTTCTTACTAGATCCAGATTATTTCACTTGTGTATTTCTGATTCTAATTTATGTGTTTTATGTGATTCTTGTGAAGAAACTTCCCATCATCTATTTTTTGAATGTTTTGTTGCTTTTAAGCATTGGTTTTCCTTAGCTATTAAACTAAATTTGGATTTTAACAATAGAATTTCATGGTATTTTGGTAGGGATTCTTGTCTCTTTAAAGACAAGGAACCCTGAGCCATTATTGTTAATACCTTATGGTTTATTTGATTTTTTAGAAATTATATTTTGCATGCCGAAATTGTGCCAACCATTTATAATGTTGTGGGTAGAATTCTTGCATTTACATATCAATATATGAAAAAGTCAAATCCTGAGGGGCCATCCTATTTACGAAACTAATATTCTCAATTGGTCTCCCCCTAATGGCATTGTAAAATTGAATTGCAATGGTTTCGTGTTAAACTATAATGGTGGTATTGGTTTTATTATTAGATCTCACAAGGTGATTGCATCTATGCGAATTCTAAATTTTTGCGCACTAACTCAGTTATTTCCTATGAAGCTTATGCTATTTTATCATGCTCTTATTGTGGCCAAGGAAAGAAATCTTATCGGAATCGTGGTTGAATTCGGTTGCAAAATCCTGATGGACTGCCTCAATCAAAATGTTGTGCCTCCTTAGTCTCATGCTTTATACAAAAATATTATATCAAATTGCAGCTCCTTTTATAATATTACTATTATATATGACAATAGATATGTAAATAAAATTATCCATCAGACAACAAACCAAGCTCAAATTCGTCAAGAATCTATTGTATGGTCCCTTAGTCGGCCCCATGAGCTTGAGCATTTTCTCTCTCGGGGCATTGTATTTTTGTTTCCGATTAATATAGTTTAGTTGTGTTTTTTGGAAAAAAAGCAACCTTTGTACTCTTCTTTAAATTCAATATCTAAATATGTTAGTTAATTAAGTTCCATCAATTAATTTCTGGGTTATATATGTAGTGTTGCTTAGTTATTTATCTAAAATCAATTATATAACTTTATTCAAGCTCTCAAGTTTAGCTCTAATGGCCAATTCATAACCATAAAATTAAAATTCCATTATTCTCTCATTGAAAGCATATTATTGTACCCTCTACACATGAATGTGGGATAGCTTAGCATTACCAAATATTGACATGATGTCTCCAACATTGTTTTGAATGATCCAAAATTAGTTAAATCATGTTGTGCCTTCTGCAATCGTGCAATCAAGTTTTGTTGACGGGTTGAAGAAGTTTTTTTTTTTCACATGCGCCTATTTTTTCTATTTTTTATTTTATGTTTATTATTATTTTGAATAAAAAATAAAAATATTTTTTAATATATTAAATTATTTTATATTAAAAAATAAAATAAAATATTTCAAATCAAAAAAATATATGTGATTTAAAATAATTCAAATATATCATTTTCTCATTTTCCTCGATTTATTATCTTATATTCATATTATATTTGATATTTACTTATAAAATATTTTTATTTTTATTTTTTTAAATATTTTGATTGTTGAAAGATATATAGATTTTACTATAATTTCCTTTGATTTTTTAATGTCAAATGTCACCGCTATTAATATTTTTAATCAAAAAATTATTCTCTATAAAATAAGCATATTTTAAAATAAATACGGACAAGTATATAAAATCATTATTTATGTATAAAACTCAATTTTTTTCTCTTAAAAATATTAATGTAATATTTTATTATTTTTATGATTATAAATTTAACTTTATTTTTCATAAACATTTATTTTTATGCTTAATTTATTAGCAATAAATTTATAAAAATATTATATTTGAATAAAATATTATTTATTTTTTTAAATAAAAATATATTTATTTATATATATTTGTGAGGACGAGCTTCTCAACTAGTCCTTATTTAATTACACGAAGGATTTGCATGCGTTCCTTGCAGCACCAACGCACCAACTGCAGAGGAAAATGTTAATGCACTTCCTGGGTAATTTAAATATGCGCAAGCAGTTGGAGTCTTGGAAATAGTCTATGCATGCACTCATTTGATGATTTGGAGATGCATGCAGACTTTTTTCTTTTTTTCTTTTTTTTTCCTTTTTTTTTAATGCATGCAGACGTTGGCAGCAGCACTCCACAACGTACTCAACATTAATTAATTAGCTAGCTGCATATATCCATGCATCAAATAAATAACGGAAGCTTCGTATTATTAGTTATCACAAATAATAAACTAAGTAATGATTATAAAATAAAGAATAATATTTATTAATGCATGCTTATTTGATTATTCACCTATAATTAAAACAAAAATACTAAATCCTCTTAATTAATATGTTTAATAATCCTCCTAATACTCGTACGTAATAAATTACTAATGATTATTAATGAAATTATAATTCATGTCATTGTGAGTGATTAGGAAGATTATTAGACACATCTTTAGAAGAATATAAAAATATTCTTATAAAAAAAATATCAAAATAAAATAACTAATTTATTTGTTAAATTTTTATGAGGAGAGTCGTAAAAAAAAGTGATGACAACATCGGCATATAGTAAAATTAACCTAAATTAAATATAGAAAATAAAATTAATTGGAATCTCCAAATTCATTTTCATACGTAGAAAATTAAAATAATTAAAATGACTAAATTTATTTTTAGTATAAATTGACCAAAATCGAAATTTGTTATTCTAGTTTCATCAAAATAGGAAATTGAAAATATTTTGGCCAAAATCAGAAAACATTTTCAGTATATCTTAAATACCCTCATATGTTATTTTAATATAATAGAATATTAAATAATATTTGTTGAACATTAAAAAAATTCTAACTCCTTTTTCTTATCTTCTATCCTGTTATAATAACATACGAAAGCATTCATGATATATTATAAAAGTTAGTTCTGATTTTAATGAACAAATTTCTATTTTGGTCAATTTTAAACAATAAATTCCCATTTTTGATCATTTGCTAAATTTATTTCGTCCCCTTTCTTTTCCTATTAAATCACAAGTTTATTTGAAAATATTGCAAAAACAAAAAGTCAATTTTGTTGACTATTGATGAGGAAAGTGATAAAAAAAAGTACTGTAAAGATGACGTGTACCATGCCAAAAATAAACTAAATCACATTTACAACACTACAACAACATAATTTAATGAAAAAGTTCAAAAAAAATATATGAAAAGTTCAAAGTTAAATAATAAAAAAGCAAGTATCCAATATGGCAAATTTGGAATGAACTATTTTTTACGGTACTTCGCACATAGACATGAGAACAACTTTTTACCATATTTAAAATTATGATTAAAAAAATTAAAAAAAAAATTAGAAAAATTAAAAAATTAAAAAAATCATTACCAATTTTGACAATATATCTTTAATACCCTTATATATTATTTTAACAAAAATAAAATATTAATGAAATAATATACTGAACCACAAAAAAAAAATTTGGTCTCTCTATTTGAACTACGCCGACATTCACTATTTGTCATCTTCTCTTATTTGAACTGCGCCGACATCCACTATTTGTCATCTTCTTCTTTCGCCTCTTTATCGATTTTCGACCAATGAAAATTAAATTAAAATTTCAAAAAAAATTTCAACATTTTGCTCTTATCTTTTTCTTTTCTTTATTCTTCTCTCCATTTTTTCTTATCCAAATTTTACTCTTCAGGGATTCCTAATATCTTATTTAGAATCTTGTACGGTAGAGAAAAAAGATTCAGAAAGTCCTTAAAGTATTAATGACGTTGGAAAATGAGAGATGATGATTGAATATTTTTATCTAGGTTGGTAGAATAATATTTTGTTTTTATTAAAATAACATAAGGGCATTAAAGGTATCCTGTCAAATTTTTATTCGGCTATCTTCTTTTTTTTTACATTTCTAATTTTTATCCTTTTGATCTTACAATTCCGGATTCGGTAAAAAGCGGACATAACAAACTCTTCCATTATAAGAATGGCATTTATTTAGAAGACTATTGTTAGACTATTGACTTATTGATGTAATTAAGCAGATTAATTTGTCATATTAAATTAATATTTTTTTATATTATAAATAAATAAATAATGGCAAAATGCGGACTATAAAAGTTCATTTAAACTATCCTCGTCACTCTCCCTACTCCGCTCTCCCACCACCTCTCTCGCCGGCGAAGTGGCCGATTCCTGCCACGGCCTGTCTACTTCCCCACCATCGGAACTAGATTTGGCTCTGAATGGATATCCGTGACGCCTATAGATCCGGCAGCGCGCGGCTGGGCAGCTCCTCCATCTGGTCGCTGGGGCAGGACGCCGTCTTCTCGCGATCGTCCTCCCGCGTCGAGGAAGATGACGAGGAGGCGCTCAGATGGGCGGCCCTCGAGAGGTTGCCCACCGTCGCCCGTGTGCGCAAGGGGATTTTGAATGTGCCGGAGGGCATGGGCGGGGAAATCGACGTCCACCGGCTCGACTTCCACCAGCGCAAGATGTTAATGGGGAGGCTCGTGCGGGTTGTGGAGGAGGACAACGAGAGGTTTCTCTTAAATCTCAGGGACCGCATTCATAGGTGAGAGTTTTTGGTTGGATGAACAGGTGTTTTATTTGGTTCTTGTTCTTGGAAACGAATTGAAAGATGTATAGCTCTGTGTCGTCTCTCTCTCTGGTTTCCCTTTCGTTCAATCTTTCTCTCAGAACCATTAAGTTGCGTTGGGGGAATGCAATCTTCGACGTTTAAGGGGCTTTTGGAGTTCTGGTCTCTAAAACTCTTAGCTTGTCGGGTTCGTGGCCATATCCTCCTCTCATCAGGTTTTGTTAAGGTTTTAAGGTGATTTCTGCAATTTGATTAACCCTGGCGGGTGAACCCTACATGGCTCCATCTCAAGAGGTATATGAGATGAGAAAGCATGGAGCAATAGTAATTTGTAGTGAAGGTCATGTGACAACTTCTTCTTGAATCTCGAGTAAAAGAAAAAATCTTCATTGGGGCTTTGCATGCATTCTTATTGAAGAGAGACTGCCCGATCCTGTCCAACAGTAAAAAGATCTGATCAGTTTCTCCTCCAACGTTCCCAAATCTAAGTTTGTTCGTTTTCAAGAGATCAATGTATTGGCAGAATGATTTCTGCCAATTTGTTTTGAATGGCAACAATCTACTGTTACCCAGCCTGAGGTTCCCAAATTCTGTCGATGACCTCCTTGATCCTCTTGTTGCCTGGCTTCTGAAACATGAGGCCTTGTTGCGATGTACCAGTTCATTAGGTGTATCTGTTCAATATGGAGATCGAGAACATAACATGAGGATTTTTGAGTCCAAAACTCGTGCTGTCGATTGAGTAGGTTTATCGTGAGGCTCCTCCTAGAGATAGCGCTATGTCACACTTTGTCTCTGTTTTTTTGGGTCAATCATGTTTATTCTCTGCTTGCTGCCCCTTGAACTGTCTGCATTTTTCTGTCCATAAATTTTGATTAATTCATATGGGTCGTCCTTCCACTTCACACTTATATGAAAATGTGTTGGCGAAATGATGATTTTAGTTTCTCACTAATGGATGTGAGATATTTTGATTTATCCCTCGCATGTGCTTATTTGTCCTTCAGAGTTGGACTTGCTTTTCCTACCATTGAAGTGCGATATGAGCACATCAGCATAGGAGCTGAAGCTTATGTGGGGAAAAGAGGACTACCAACTTTTTTTAGCTCGACTCTGAATGCTCTTGAGGTACTTGACATGTTATAGCCTAAGAGGGAAGTGTCAATATTCTTTATTTTCCATTTGTGAACCTTAATTCTGATCAGCATGTTGGCACTTTGATTTCCTTGCTGTAGTCCCTGGCTAACTTTCTTCATCTGCTACCAACCAAGAAAAAACAATTAAGCATCCTCCATGATATAAGTGGAATCATCAAGCCAGGCAGGTAAAGAAACATTTTCTTTCTTGGAACTAGAATGTTGTGATGTTCTTTCCTCATTAACTGTTCTTCAATTTTTAGGATGACACTGCTACTAGGTCCTCCAGGCTCCGGAAAGACCACATTGTTGTTGGCTCTTGCCGGAAAATTAAACTCAGAGCTCAAGGTAAATTTTATTGTTGACCTCTTTGACAATTATCATAAATCATAAGTTTTTCCAAAAACTTACCTAACATTACTATTACAAAACAAAAATAGGTGGAAGGAAGAGTTACTTATAATGGGCATAACATGGATGAGTTTGTTTCCCAAAGAACAGCTGCATATATCGGTCAATATGATCTGCATATAGCGGAGATGACAGTGCGAGAAACCTTAGAATTCTCAGCCAGCTGCCAAGGAGTAGGTACTCGTTATGGTAAGTGTTCCTGTTCTATTTGGATACAAATTAACATGCTTATGGCAATATTTCTTGAATTAGCTACTTATATATATATTATGGAACAGATATGTTAACTGAGCTAGCCAGAAGAGAGAAGGCTGAAAACATCAAGCCAGATCCTGATCTTGATGTCTTCATGAAGGTAAAGTACCATGGTCTTCTAATGGATCATGATGCTAACATTTTTAAACCAAAATAATGGTATTCTAAGGCCACCGTCCATTTCAAGTTCAATATGTTCTTGCTTCACAGGCAACCTCAGTCAAAGGACAGGAATCCAGAGTAATTACTGATTATATCCTAAAGGTATCAATTACTTATCATGGTATTGACATCCAGTAAGGAAAATCCTCTAAATTTTTACATGATTGACTTGGATTTATATTATATTTTCCTATTAATAGATTTTGGGACTAGAAACCTGTGCTGACACCATGGTAGGAGATGAAGTAATGAGAGGCATCTCTGGAGGACAAAAGAAACGCGTAACAACAGGTATACATATAAACAAATATCTACTTTAAGATCAAGATATTATCTTAAACAAATATCCTATTAATAGATTCATGTTGTCTTTCTGTTGGTGAGTTGTCTGAGTTATGTTGGTCTCTGGTGAAAACCAATGTGTACAGGTGAGATGATTGTTGGGCCATCAAGAGCACTGTTCATGGATGAGATATCCACTGGTCTGGACAGCTCCACCACATTTCAAATTGTGAATTGTTTCAGGCAAATGATTCACATCCTCAGTGGAACCGCTGTGATTTCCTTGCTTCAACCAGCACCGGAGACATATCAACTCTTTGATGATATAATTCTTCTGTCAGATGGACAAATTGTTTATCACGGGCCTCGTGAGCATGTACTTGAGTTTTTCGAATCGATGGGCTTCAGATGTCCTGAGAGGAAAGGTGTTGCAGACTTCCTGCAAGAAGTAAGATAAAGAAACAGAAGCATCACACTAAGTAGTCAACTTTAGTTGTAGCTGGCAAAAAAACATTATGATGAATATTTTGGCGATGCATGTTTGCAGGTGACATCAAGGAAGGATCAGCAGCAGTATTGGATACACAATGAATTACCTTACAGATATGTGCCTGCCAAGGAATTTGCAGATGCATTTTGGTCATTCCATGTGGGTCAGGAGCTTGCAAGAGAACTTTCTATGCCATTTGACAAAAGGAATAGCCACCCTGCAGCTCTGACCACATCAAGATATGGTGTTAGCAAGATGGATCTTCTCAAAGTTTGCATGTCAAGAGAGATATTGCTGGTGAAAAGGAACTCCTTTGTATATGCTTTTAGAGCATTCCAAGTGAGCATAAACCACCCTAACTATAACTCTATAATTTTCATAACTATTACATATTCTGATTTAATTTTTTGCCTGCAGCTCATGATCTTAACAACCATCACAATGACTCTATTTTTAAGAACCAACATGCACCACGATTCAGTCAATGATGGAGTGGTTTACATGGGAGCTTTGTTCTTCTTGACTACGGTCCACATGTTTAATGGTTTCTCTGAGCTCACTTTGGCCATCGTAAAGCTTCCCGTCTTCTTCAAACAAAGAGACTATCTATTCTACCCTGCGTGGGTTTATGGTCTACCGACTTGGATATTGAAGATTCCCATAACATTTGTTGAATCTGGTGTTTCTGTTTTCTTGAGTTATTATGTCATAGGATTTGACCCTAGCGCGGCAAGGTAGAAATTTTTTGTGACCAGCTTGTTCATATCTAATGTTGCTGGTTATTGGATTCGGCATGCAGTATATTGACTTTCTTTTTCAGGCTATTTAAGCAGTATTTGTTGCTCCTACTAGTCAACCAGTTCGCTTCGGGACTCTGCAGATTCATGGCTGTGGTAGGTAGGAATATGGTAGTCGCAAGCACTATATCGTCTTTTGCAGTGCTTGTGGTGGTAGTTCTAGGAGGATTTGTCTTATCACATGGTACGTTTTTCTAAATCTCAATATTGTTTATACTTTGACTAACTTGATATACCGGAGCTTCTCCATGGCAACGACATTCTACCTTACTGGGCATGCAGATAATATTAAGAAATGGTGGATTTGGGCTTACTGGATTTCACCACTAATGTATGCACAAAATTCGATCTCTACCAATGAGTTCTTATCAAAAAGTTGGAACCATGTAAGTTTGCACTACTTATAATTCATAGATACAGGATCTCCTTGAGAAAAATGTTTGATCTCAGTTTGTCTGAAATTCCATTGCAGACTGCACCTGGCTCAACGAAAACTCTGGGAGAGACTATCTTGAGGTCTCGGGGACTATTTACTGAGGCAAAATGGTATTGGATCGGCGTAGGCGTATTAGCGGGATACATTGTACTCGTTAACATTCTGTTCACTATTGCGCTCACTTATTTAAAACGTGAGTGTTTTGAGAAAGTAAAGTTATACTCATAAATCAAAGAAAGCATTAATCTTTGTAATGATTGCAGCATTTGGGAAAGCTCTGTCAAGTCTTTCTGAGGAAGCATTGAGGGACAACCATGCAAATAGAACAGGATTGCCCCTTGAGCCATCATCCAAAGACCTTACTACTGAATCTAAGAGTACACCAAAATCTTGAACTATAATATGCTTCTTTGTTGATTGATTTGAGCTAATTTTTAACTTAATATATGCAGGAAATGCTGCCAAAGATCGAAATTCATCCACTGATGATGAAACAAGTAAAGGGATGATCCTTCCATTTACACCTCTTTCCATCACCTTTGATGACATACGATACTCTGTAGACATGCCCCAGGTAGTGTTTCTCCAGTCAAATACATATGTCTGGGCAAAAGTTCGCTTGATTGTCTGAGCTTCATGTTTAGCTATAAATTAATTTTGGAGTCCTCTTGTAGGAAATGAATGCACAAGGTGTCACAGAGGACAGATTAATTCTTTTGAAGGGTATTAGTGGATCATTCAGGCCCGGAGTTCTTACAGCACTGATGGGTGTAAGTGGTGCTGGGAAGACCACCCTGATGGATGTTTTGGCTGGGAGAAAGACAGGTGGGTGCATAGAGGGTGGCATCTTCATATCTGGCTATCCTAAAAAGCAGGAGACTTTTGCTCGAATGTCAGGATATTGTGAACAGAATGATATCCACTCTCCTCATATGACGGTCTACGAGTCTCTTGTTTTCTCAGCATGGCTGCGATTACCAGCGGAAATTACTTCTGCAACAAGGAAGGTTAGTTTAAATTAAAGAAATCTATGCACCACAAAAAATCTATCACATATGCTGGAAAATCCATCACTGTCATTGTCAGTGACGGCGTCACAACATGCATCGCTAAAAACCTCCTCGCTAATACTGGATTAGCTCTTCTGTGACGGATGCGTCTATCACAAAAATATGTGACGAAAAAATTTCCGTCATAAAATCAGTCACACACATATATATATGATCAGAAATATATTTTTCTTTACAATTTGTGAGAGAATTGTGAGAGAATTGTGTTCGATTAGTGACAGACAAAATGAGAACACATAATCACTTTGTGATGGATTAACGACAGATAAGCACAAAACTATTTTGTGATAATTTTGTAATAGATCAGTGACAGAATTTTCCGTCACTGATTTTCAATTGCTATACATTGAAAATCAGTCAATTATATTATTATATTATAGATTATTATAATATAACACTATAATAATATGATACTATTTATACTTATACAATGTTTTAAGAAATTTATAAAAGATAATATGATAGTAAATTTTTAGGTCTCATGAGGTATCAATTTATAAAATTATAAAAAATAGGAAAAAAAAAAAATCCATATGGGACTAAAAAAGTTATATTTATGATGGTTAAGAATAAATAAAAAATAATTTTAACCCATGTGAGATTAAACAAAATAATAATAAATTTTGCTTTAAGGTACCAGGTTCAAACTTATACATAGTCTTAATATTTTTAATTTATCTAGTTTAATTTTGTGTCGACTTTCTACTTCCATCACTAATCTGTCATTGTTATGTGATGGCAAGCTTATTATCGCGACCAAAAAAATTTCGCAGTAGCGAACCTTAATATCGATATATCGTTTCGCGACTGATATATCATCCGCATCGCGACATATCAACAATATAATATATATTATAAATATATATATAATAGCAAACATAGAATATACAAAAATCCAATTAAATTCACATAGCATGAATCATGTAATACCCAAACATTATACAATATTATGCAAACCCAATGTAACAGTAAACCCTAAACCCAAACAGCATGTAAAACAACATGTAAACACAGTATAATAGTATACATTATAACAAATAATACTCAAATAAACCCAAACAGCATGTAAAGTTGTAAACACACCATAACAGTATACTATCAGCATGTAAACACAATAATTTTTTATTCGAGAACAGTTCGGGAATCGAATTAATTTGATTCCAGAATCAAGGATGGCGGAAGAATAGTTTGAGGATGGCGGAAGAAGAAACACAATCACAATCAATACCAGAACAGTTCGTCGGAATATACTTGCTGCCGGAAAATAGAAAGGATCGCTGGGGTGGAGAAAAGGAGGCACCGACAGGATGCGAGGAGTAAGAGGAGAGAGGCGCCGGCAGGATGCGAGCGAGGAAGAGAGTCGACAGTAGCGTTTAAGTTAGTTTTTTTTTTTAAAAAAAGCAATAATGTAGATAACTTTTATCTACAAGTGGATGAAAAAAATAACCCTGGCCCAACAGTGGACCAAGAAATGGTCCACCGTGAGGGCCAGGATTTGAAACTGGCGGGCACATTTTTTTTTATTACAAATAGCGTCCATCTCGTCGGCATCTCGTCCAATCTTGGACGAGATCCCGACGAGATGTGAGAAATCTCGGGATCGCTTGTCTCGTCCGGACGATCCGGATTTCTCACCGAGACGCCGATATCTCGTCACTATCTCGACGAGATAGCGACGAGATGATAACAGTGTGTGACGGCTCACTGATGGATCGGTGATAGACATGGAGAAAAATTTTTAGTGTTAGAATATTAGTGACGGAAACAAAATCGGTGATTATTCTATCAATGATGCTATTTATTAAAAGTTCTAGGCCAAATTGGTCACAAATTATGTGACGGATTTGTGACGGAATCGTCTTGTGTCAGATTTCCCGTCACAAGTCCGTCACTATTTTGGAAAGAAGAAAGTTCATTTTGTACCGTCAAAAACCTGTTATAGTTTGTGACGGATTTTAACCATCAGAAAATTTCCGCCATCGATACTTATTTTTCTTGTAGTGATATCTTGAGGAAGTTGGGACTAAATTGATACAAATTAAACCATTAGAGATAAATTGATTTAAGAAAAAAAAACTAAAGGATAAAAGGGTAATCTCAAATAAACCCATAAATGCAAGAATTAAATGTTGAATTTTATATTTATTCTTTATGATATTATCAAATATCAATCTGTGAGCTAACTGGTAGAGCTTTTCTTTTGGTCCAGATGTTTATTGAAGAGGTCATGGAGCTTGTTGAGCTAAAGCCATTAAGAGAAGCACTGGTTGGCTTACCTGGTGTGACTGGATTGTCAACTGAGCAACGCAAGAGGCTGACAATTGCAGTTGAGCTTGTTGCTAATCCTTCAATAATCTTCATGGATGAGCCTACCTCTGGACTTGATGCGAGGGCTGCAGCAATTGTCATGAGAACTGTAAGGAACACAGTGAACACTGGGAGAACTGTAGTCTGCACAATTCACCAGCCTAGCATTGATATTTTTGAAGCATTTGACGAGGTGAAATGCTATGAATTTCTTGTGTTCTAGGGAGTATCCCAAGTGATTTGCACAGTTTTGATGATTGCTGATTGTATATTCAATTCCAGCTTTTTCTTTTGAAGAGAGGAGGAGAAGAGATATATGTAGGTCCATTAGGCCACAATTCTTGCCACTTAATCGAGTATTTTGAGGTAAGGCTGCAAGAGAAATGACATTTATGCTTTCCACAGATACTCACATATGTGACCTTATGTAGGGAATTGAAGGGGTGAGAAAGATCAAAGATGGCTACAATCCTGCAACATGGATGCTGGAAGAGACTTCAATGGCTCAGGAGGATATCCTGGGTGTCAATTTTAGTGAGATCTACAAGAATTCAGAATTATTTCTGTAAGTTAAACTCTCATCCTCAAGATACTCTTTTAATGAACGAGCTCTCGTTGTGTCTAATTCTAAATTGGGACTCAGGAGAAACAAGGCATTGATCAAGGAACTCAGCATTCCTCCTCCTGGTTCAAGCGATCTCCATTTTCCAACCCAGTTCTCAAGGTCTTTTCTGACACAATGTATGGCTTGTCTCTGGAAACAAAGATCATCATATTGGAGAAATCCTTCATACACTGCATTGAGGTTTTTCATGACTGTGATCATAGGCTTACTGTTTGGATCAATTTTCTGGGGTATCGGAAGCAAAAGGTAGGAAATTCGGACACACCAGTTCTTTCATCTTAATCTGGTATATATATAAAAGTTGTAAAAAATGAAATGCTTAATTTCAGGCAGACAAGAGCAGATTTGTTCAATTCAATCGGTTCTGTATATTCTATTGTCCTTTTTCTGGGAGTGTCATATGCTCAAACAGTTCAACCGGTTGTTTCTATTGAACGAACGGTCTTCTATAGAGAAAAAGCTGCAGGAATGTATTCAGCATTGCCATATGCACTGGGGCAGGTATATTTGATCAATACATTTGGTTTCCTGCAACTAAAAATAAATGGAAGTTTCACTTGCAGTCACACAGTAATGCAGTGAATTTGCATTTGTAGGTAGTAATCATTTACAAGCACACAAATGACTAGCTTCTTTAACTAATCAGTAAAAACCACACAAATGAATTTGCATTTGTAGGTAGTAATCATACAGTAATACTGGTGATTGAATCATATACAAGCACACAAATGACTAGCTTCTTAAACTACTCACTGATTGCCTTTGCAGGCGTTGATTGAACTTCCCTACATTTTTGTCCAATCAGTGGTGTATGGAACCATTGTGTATTCCATGGTTGGGTACGAATGGACCGTGACCAAATTCTTTTGGTACCTGTTCTTCATCTTCTTCACGCTTCTATACTTCACATACTACGGGATGATGTCGGTAGGGTTGACCCCAGACTACAATGTTGCTGCCATTGTCGCATCTGCATTCTATGGGATATGGAATGTCTTTGCAGGATTTGTTATTCCCCAACCAGTAAGTTCTAGCTAAGTTCCATTTACTTGAACAAAAAATGAACATAACTCGATGAATGAATAATGGTTCCTATTGTTGCGATCTCAGAGGATACCCGTGTGGTGGAGATGGTTTTATTGGATATGCCCTGTCGCATGGACGGTGTATGGATTGGTTGTTTCACAATTCGGAGATGTGGAAGAGAAGCTTGACACTGGCGAGACTGTGGTTGAGTTATTGAAGAACTTCTTTGGATTCAGGCATGACTTCTTAGGAGTGGTTGCAGTTGTGGTTGCTGGATTTGCTGTTCTATTTGCTTTCCAATTTGCAGTTGCTATAAAATTTCTCAACTTCCAGAAAAGATAAAGATGATTGCAAAATTTGATTCTTGATCAGCAGTACTTGCAGCTGCATTTAATTTCCTCTCAAGTGAACTCATTGTAGGTTGTATTATAATGCATTGACAATTTAATTAGAAAGATGCAAGAACTTGCAAATAGGCTTAAAGCCTGTTTGCCCCTCATGGTAAGTCAAGAGCAGTCTGCTTTCATTAAAGGTAGACTTATTCAAGATAATATTTTTATTGTTAAGGAACTTGTTTATTCTTTCTTTTCTTCTAAGAGTAAGCACCTTTATATCATTATTAAAATTGATTTAGAGAAGACTTTTGATCTTCTAAGTAGGGATGCTATTCTTCATGTCCTTGACCTTTATAAGTTTCCTAAAAAAAATATTGATTGGATCAAGGCTTGTATTAGTACACCCACTTTTGCTTGCCTTATAAATTCTCATTGTTTCAATTTTTTTTCCTTCTAACAGGGTATTAGGCAAGGGGATCAACTTTCTCCTTTCCTATACGTCTTGTTGCCCCGGTTTTGACTTAGCTCATTAATAATAAAGTTAATTTGGATTATTTCACTCCTTTTAATTTGAAAAACAATTTCTCTATCTCTCATTTGATGTTTATTGATGATATCATTCTTATTCTTAAGGCTAAGAATAAGAGCTTGAATTTTGTTTGGAATATCTTTTCTCACTATGAGAAGTTGATTGGCCAGAAAGTCAATTTTACAATATTTGAGATTTTATTCCCGAACAATACCTCTCCTTCTACTAACCTTAGAATATGTAACCATTTTGGCACGAGGGTTGGCTCCTTTCCATTTAAATATTTAGGTATTATGATCTCCCCTAGGAGACCCCCCACTAAAACTTATGAACACATGCTTACTCTTATTGAGGCTAAGCTGAGCAATTAGAAATCCAATTTACTCTATGAGCTTAAATCTGTCATAAATTCTGTTCTTATTGTGATGGTTGTTAAATCTGTCATAAATTCTGTTCTTAAATTTACTCTTATTGTGATGGTTGTTAAATCTGTCATAAATTCTGTTCTCATTCGCACTATTTCTATGACTTGGATAAATAAAGAGCTTTGTCATAAAATTGAATCTAAGACCAAGCATTTTCTTTGGAGTAACTCAAATGATAAAAAAGGAATGCATTTACTCAATTGGGAGTCTGTTACTTTGCCCAAAGATTATGGTGGTCTTGGTATTTAAGATCTTAAGAATAAAAGTATCTGAGGTCGGAAGTAGCAGCTCTGGGGGCTGAGGACTGCACTCGGGGGTTCAAGCCGAGCTCGTTGAGGAGCGTAAGGAAGGACCGCGCACGAGGAGTTGAGTGAGGGCTCTTAGGCCGGAAGTAGTGGCGCAGTGGCCAACGAGCCAAGCTGGTGAAAACCAAGTCCTGATCGTGTAAGGGCGTTGAGGCTGGAAGTAGTGGCTCTGGGGCCGAGGACTACACTCGGGGGTTTAAGCTGAACTCGCCGAGGAGCGTAAGGCAGGATCGCGCGTGAGAGTCGAGTAAGGGCTCTGAGGCCGGAAGTGAAAAAAATAGTACCCTTGAGCCAATCACATGTCGATGTGTTAATGGACTATTCAAGAGTAATTAATTTAATTAGGCATTTTTTCATCATATATTGTATCTTTATTGATAAAGATTATGAGGAACCCCATGAATTTGGGCAAATGATTCTAAGGTCATGATGAGATCATGCTAGTGAGACTTGAAATCCAGATGTCCGTGTTCTAAATGTTCCTATAGTCGTAGGATCACCGATTAGGGGATCAGTGATTGCGGTAAGACCAGTGCACTTTGTACCTGCCCTATATGATAGAGGGTAATTGATCTCATAGTTACTTATGAACCATCATTAATGTACAAGTGCAGGTGCTCATTAGAAAATGAGTTCACTGAACGGACCTGCACGAGGAACACAGTATGGAATCATTACATGAGTGTCAATAGGATGTTCCTCGGGTGATAGTAGGTGCAAGCAATCCTTGGACCTGAGATTGTCATGGTTATCTTGTGATTGACGACCCATCGCTTTGATTTTATCCCTACGTGATCTTTAGAGTCATGTGCCGTAGGGGTGAGCAGGTCCAGGTACCCTGTAATTTTCATGATACCCGGACCCTACCCTGTATAAAATCGGTTCTCAATTTTTGAACCTGAACCCTACCTTGTTGGAACTTGGAACCGGACTCTACTCGGAACCATAGGTTCCGGTTCCGGGTACCCGTATATGTTTCTTGAGAATTCCATCATATATATATATATTTCTTGAGAGTTCCATCCGATGCATATATTTCATCAGTTTAATCAAAATTTCATAAGTATACTATGACAGAATTAAGAAAGATGCGAAATGATGTCCGGAAAGGACATGTAGCTAGAATCCAAGGTTAATTTTTCATGTCACTGAGCTGCAAAATTCAGAAACTGACAATATATTAAAATTTCATATATGCCCGTGCTAGGTCCCCAACGAGCTAATGTGCTTTTGGTATTTAACTTTAGGAGTTCATTATTTCTACTGTCTTTAGGGCTTGAGAAATTTCAATTCAATGAATTGTATATATGAATTAAATGCTTCCGACTTCTAAATGTGTATAGTTATATATCATAACAGTAAAAGAAGAAGAAGAAGCTATCTGATTATAAATCCTGGTGTTGACTTGAGCCCTGGGTCCATCACTCAACCCCAACAAGGTGGACGTCTTTCTATACTCACAATTCAGTTTCATATCTTCTATGATTCCTTGAGCTGATCAATAAAGAAGGAAAGGGAACGTTGACAAATGGAATGATCGAGAAACAATTCGTTTATTTGAATGTTATTTATATCATGTGATGGATTGAACACATGAGGAAAGATTCTGTCAACTTTAACGAATCCCCTACAAGAAAAATATTCTAGCTCATATTTCACTCTTCATCAATAGAATCGATAGAATCAAAGAAGCTAAGTTAGCATTTTTCAGAAACAAGTCTAACACACTCCAAGCGGCAAATAATTAATTAGAAGAGGTGAAAATCCACTATTCCAGTTTGGAAAAAGAGAGAGAGGATATTTGCTTACCAATCTCGTCGATCTCCACCACACGAGTGAAGTAGCGGGTGTCGGCCTTATCAACGCCCGTCGAAGTCTGCGATTGACGACGACTGTGGAGTGAGGAGGGAAAGGATGAGTGTGCGTGAGGTGAACTCTGAGAGGGAGAGGGGAAACTAGGGTTAGTGATTTAGGGGGTTAACTGGTTTGGATTAACGGGTTTTGAATTTTTGGAGAAATACCTATTATTTAATATACCAGATTCGGGTATATAATATATATATATAAATCGGTTCTAGATACCAGTTCCGATTTCGGGTACCCGGAATGATGGACCCCGAACCGGAACCAGATTTAATCGGTTCCTTGATTTGTTACTCGGATTCTACCCGAATTTATTTTGGGTCTACCCGGAATCTATCCTATCGGGTAGGTTCCAATCGGTTTCGGGTCTACCCGGTACCCATGCACACCCCTAATGTGTTAAATACTTCTGGGCATGGGGAAGCATTCATGGAGGTAGGTGAGCAACCAAAATAGAATCAGTAACTCCTAATGAGAGAAGATAATGTCCTATGTGTCCTACAAGTGTCGTCTCAGGAATCTCTGGCCAGAGTAGATATGGATGTCAGAAAAGGATTTTTGATATGTCATTATTGAGATGACAACTTGGCGGGTGGAATGCATATGAATCAGTATTAGGGTTTGACAATTCTTTCGTACCCTAGCCAACTTCGGGACATTGTAACCGAGGGATTTAGTTGCACAATAACTAATCACCAATTAAAGGGTGTTCGATCTTTATAGATTGAACCTCACACTATTCAGGTAGTCATGACACGTTGCTAGACGTCAATCTTGACTTGTGAGTGGAGTCTTTCACGATCAAACTAAAAGGGTTTAGTAGAGGCTCGTGAGATTTGAATAGAAGTTATTCTATCGAATCTGACTCTCCGTTATGCACAACTCACTGCTGGCTTAGTGTGGGGCCTAATGGGTCACACACAACAAGCTAACCTTATAACGAGCTTTATGAGATAGAGCTCGCATGCGGCATTATATGTTTACTAGCATGGATATGTTGCAACTCGATCACGAATCTCATTTACGGGCATAATAGGAAAGGTGTTTTCTATAGGAACGAATACGCGAGGAATGAGTTCCTCAATAACCCTAATTTGTAGGGTTACCCTAAAGTCATAGGATATGGCATGCAATATTATTTTGAAGGGTTTATTAAACTTAATTATGAATTAAGTAATTAATTAACCATTAGACTGGAATTATATTTAATTAAGAATTAAACATAATTAGTTCAATTTTGAATCAAAATTACATGGAGGAAAATTTTGATTTTTCCCATGTGCCTACACCTATTAATTAAGAATCGATTTATTTAGATAAATCATGAATTAATAGGAAATTAATTTATTTAGATAAAGCATTAATTAATAGATATTTGATTTATTTGGATAAATCATGGTTCTATTAATTAATAGGAGTTTGCTTTATCTCATCCCTATTTTTAGGTGATTGGTTTTTGTAGATAAATATAATTTCTATTAATAGGCATTTAATTTATGTAGATAAATTAATATTCTATTTAATTAGGTTTTAATTTATTCTGAATAAATTATAAAATAATTAAATATGAAAAATTAAAAAGGAGGCAAACCTCAAATTTTTGAAATCTGGGGTGAGTTCAAATATGGACTCAAGTGGCCGGCCTCCCCTTTTCTCTCTTGTGGTCGTACCCTTTAAAAGGGTTGAAGGGTGTCCGAAACTAGGGGTAAAAAGAGAAAGAAAAAGATCAAGAGAGAAAATATTGATAATCTTGAGATTCTTGTGTGGAAGAGTTCCAAGAACCCTAAGTTGTTCTCCTTGGTGGCCGACCTCGTCCTTTTTGATCCTCCCTGGGTTTTGGAGAAGCCTAATTAAAGGTCTTCTCTTCTTTAGTGTGCCGCAACCTTCATAATCTTGGGGGAGTCCAAGAGAACAACGAGGTATCTTCACCTCTTCTCTCTCATTCCGATGTTTAATTTTTCATCCCCTCTTCTCCCCTCTTTGGTGCCCGATTCTTGGTGGAAGGATTGACTTTGCCTTGGTGCATTTCGGTAGGGGAGAGCATGGACCGGTTAACCGGTCCATTAGCAAAAAAAAACTCGGTCCATTAACTTCGGTTTTTCAAAAATATTAACCGTAAATTGGTCAATTAACTTCGGTTAACTGTCATTTCGATTTCGATTTTTCGGTTCGGTTAATCAATAATTACCGGTTAACCAATAAATTAATTAGATTTTTTACCATAATTTAATTAGATGCAAATATAACTACAACAAGTAAGTAAGCACCTAACTTTTGACTTAGAAAAACACAAAATCAATTTGCTCTCTCACATTCATGATATTAAAAAATTCTCCTTGCAAATTTTATAATAGAAAACAACTAAATTTAAAACACACATCGAGTTCAAACTACCACAAGTCCACAAGTACTTCAAACACACAACATAAATAATTATACACATTACACAAAGTACTTCAAATTATAGAGTTCAAGCTTAATATTGATCAATAAGCTTAAACATACTGAGAGAAAGCCTAACATTTCTCAATAAGCCTAAACAAAATTTTTATAAGCCTAATATTGCTCAATAAGCCTAAACATACTGGTATCAACCAAAATGCATGTTCAATGTTGGTAATAAAGCATAAAATCTTTGTGAAAATTATACCCAATGTACACAAGCAATATACCCAATGATCTCAAGCAATATACCCAATGTTCACTATTTCTCAAGCAATATACAAGATTACATTATCTCTGCGAAAATTGAAAACTTTGTGATACATATTACATACCCAATCGTGAAGGTTGATCTGCGCAGGCGCGCAGTGGATCCCGAGTGAAGGCCAGCGGAGAGATGGATGCGAGTGAAGGCAAGCGGAGAGATCCTGAGTGAAGGCCGGCGGAGAGATGGATGCGAGTGAAGTCCGACGGAGAGATCCCGAGTACTGAAGGCTGGTGGAGAGATGGATGCGAGTGAAGGCCGACGAGCGGGGCAGAGCCAGAGTCGTGGAGACGCGGAGAGCGGAGAGCACCGAGAGGTGAGAGGGCGAGAGAGAAGAGAAGTATCGCCGATTCGCAAGGCTCGGGGGCGACGGGGCGAGTGGGCGGACAAACCACAAAAGTAAAACTTAGGGAGTTAGGATTTCTAAGTTTATATTATAAGTATTGAACTTATTATTTATTTTTCATTTAAAACTAAAATGTATTATATATAATATATATAATATATATAATATATAATATATATAATATAAAATATATGTCCACCGGTCGATTAACTAAAATTGGTGGACTTTTTAAACCCTGACCCGAACCCGAACCCGAAAATCAAAATTTGTAAAAAAACAACCCGGAACCGCTCAAATCGGTTCGGTTAACTACAAAAACTGGTTTGGTTTCGGACCGGTTTTTTGGTTAATCGAAAAACCAGTTTTTTTTGCTCACCCCTACATTTCGGGGTTGAGAAAGCTTCTCCGTTGAGCCACAACGAGCCCCGGTGTTCGCTGCCCCTTTTATTGCGAGATGCTTGGTGTGGACTTACGTTGGAGGATGTTCACATTTGCGTCTCAAAACGGGGATAGGAGCAGCCATACCAACCGCGGTTTGAGGTATATCTTCTTCTTCTTCTCCTATATTGAATTCCTTAATATTGCTAAAGTATATCGCTGTTTTCAGGATGGTTTGAATTTTTTAAATTGATATTTCCACTGCGTTGTCTATTCCCATCCCAACAGGAAGTAGTGGCGCGGTGGCCAACGAGCCAGACTGGTGAAAACCAAGTCCTAGTCGTGTAATAGCACTGAGGCCAAAAGTAGCGGCTCTAGGCGTCGAGGACTACACTTGGGGGTTCAAGCCGAACTTGTCGAGGAGCGTAAGGTAGGAACGTGCGCGAGGAGTCGAGTAAGGGCTTTAAGGCTGGAAGTAGTGGAACGATGGCCAACGAGCCAGGTTGGTTAAAATCGAGTCATGGTCATATAGGGGCGCTGAGGCCGGAAGTAGCGGCTCTGGGGGCCGAGGACTGCACTCGGGGGGTTCAAGACGAGTTCATGAGGAGTGTAAGGCAGGACCACATGCAAAGAGTCGAGTAAGGACTCTAAGGCCGAAAGTAGCGGCTCTGGGGGCCGAGGACCGCACTTAGGGGTTCAAGTCAGGCTTGCCGAGGAACGTAAGGCAGGACCGTGTGCGAGGAGTCGAGTAAGGGTTCTGAGGCTGGAAGTAGTGGCATGGTGGCCAACGAGCCAGGTTGGTGAAAATCGAGTCCTGGTCGTGTAGGGGCTCTGAGGTTGGAAGTAACGACTCTAGGGGCTGAGGATTGCACTCGGGGGTTCAAACCAAGCTCACCGAGGAGGGTAAAGCAGGACTGCACGCAAAGAGTCAAATTAGTTTCGAATAATTGAGTATTCGTTAAAGAGACGAGATGGCCGTAAAATTCCTAGGCATACACATAAAAATATGTGAGAAATGCAATTTTATTGAATGATAAAGGAAATTGTGCGTACAGAAAAGTGCTCTATTTGAGCTTTAATTGTGCCTGTTGAGGCGATTTGAGCACGACGAGAGTCATCTTTCAAGCATTGAGTCAAGGTTGTTTTCGCTTGTCTTGACCTGGGTCTTGCTCGAAAATTCTTGTCGGCTATTCGCCTACGGCCGTGGAGGATGCTTGTGGGCCACGAGGCTCTTTCTTCAGTTCGGCTATGCTTGGCCCGAGGCACTAATTGTAGCACCGTCAAGGTTCTTTTTGGTTGGCGTGGAGCACGCCTACTTCCATTTATGAAACGAGAAATTTTATTGCTAGGTGGGGACTAGATACAATAGTGTTGGATGAATGTCCACACTAGAAGGAGCTAGGTTGAATAGTGTGTTTGTTATGCCTCACCTAGGTTCATCCCTAAATAAGGAACCACGCCTAGGAGAAGCACAACCGACGATCAATCCAACACAACCAAACCTTCATAACAACTTATAGTATAAAAGTTACTAGAATTCCAACGGATAAGAAACGACATGAACAACCAACAAAGGAAGTATTCTCAGCAATAAGGTTCAACAACTACAATAAAACAACTAGAATATAACTATTAAGCAACGGATAACGTCTCCTCCTCCAGGACTCTAGCTACCTAACTTCAACTACCGACATACTTGCAAATCTGAAGCAACAATACATAACATTAACGAAAAGCTAAGTAGGAGTATCAATATGTCAACAATAAGGACAACAATCATGATGCGATGATATTGCCAGATGCAACAATATACAACTCTGCAATAGAATGCAATATGTCAACAACAAGGTACATTTTCACCTATCAACTAATGCAACTCATACCAATCAAGAGCGTAGTGAACATTGGGTTTCCCCCGCGCTCTCGCACCCCGAGAGTGGCACCTCAAGCTCGCTCCAGCTAGAGATGTGACTATCCAAAAAAGGTAATTCGCCGACGTCTAACACCTCGACGCCGCACACGAGCCCGTCGACGTCTAACAGTGTGACGCCGCACATGCAACTCAGGTGAGAATTTCGTGATCACCGATTTCACCGCCCATACAACTTGGGCAATCAATCAACAATGTCCGGGCTTGTGCCCAACAATGGTTATAATGCAGTATGTCAACAATAACTGACCTACGATACTAGCAACAAAAATTGATACAACAATAAGCAACATGATAACTAGATCTCACCACATGACAATTACAACTGATCTACGATGCTGACGATAATAAATGCTACAACAACTATTAACTGAAGATGTACCCAAAATAATTTATGTTAGCAAATACAACTTATGACAACGCTAACAATGTGAACCATTAGCATAATATCATGCTCAAATAATCATTAATGAATAACAATTAATCAGACTCATGCAATTATCAACATGGCATGCTCAACAAAATAATGCAACAGGAGATCAACAG
Organism: Canna indica; assembly: GCA_034359265.1. Taxonomy (NCBI): domain Eukaryota; kingdom Viridiplantae; phylum Streptophyta; class Magnoliopsida; order Zingiberales; family Cannaceae; genus Canna; species Canna indica. The sequence continues at coordinate 52,727,113 of CP136891.1, read as the reverse complement.
ATTTCAGAAGCAAATCAAGCAAATAGAGGCAAGGGGTAAAATCGTCAATTTATCCATTCAACATTCATCGGCTACAACAGGAGTCAACTTGTACCCAACACAACTATCTATACTCTGAATCACCACTTAACATAGAATACCATGATTCTACGTTATTTAATTATTTATCAACTGAATTAATAACTTTCATCTACTAAATTACACTGAAACATAGAAAAGACCTACTAGATGACCTCTGATCAAAAATCTGACACCACCATCATGTTCAGAACACGAAAATCTACAACTTTGGCATTCACCCCAACTCGATCCGACGATCCTACAATCCTACGATCAAATCTAAAAATATCTCAATATTATATAAATTAACCTCATTTCATGCGATACAGCTCTTCTTAATTAACTTATTTATTAAATCAAATAAAACCTCTCCCCCTACTCGTCTCCCCCACTCGTCACCTAATGCCCAGCCCGCCCCTCTCCTCCTTGGGTCCACGTCGGGCGACCCTCCCGGCCACTGACGACCACCCGCCAGCCCCTCCCACGGCCTTCGGCGCCAGTGGGACCAACCCTTCGCCGGAGAAGACACAGGCAGCCGCCACAGGTGCTGCCAAACTATGAGCAACATCACGGCTACGGTAGCCTGGCCGCCGCCGAGGCCGCACGGCCGCCGCCAACCCACTCATCACCTTTCGACCGGCTCCGCCTTCCGACGGGTTCTGACTACATCTCCTCTTCTCCAACTTGCTGCCGATGAACGAAGCCATGGAAAAAAATGACGGATCAACAGAGAAGATAAAAACTCCTACCTCAATACTCCTCCAAACTCTGTTCTTCACCAGAGTCTTCACCGCCATCGCACGCCACTCCGATCACCTGCCTCCTCAACCATTGTCGACACCAAGCCCCGAGAGATTAGAGGAGGATGAGGGCTAAATATAAATCATTAGGCATTTTGCAAAAAGGCCCTTCAAGAAAATATATTCATAATTCAATCCTTTTTTTTTTTTCAGGTCATAACAGTGTTGGTACTTTTACGTTTAATTGAATTCTTTTCCGATTTTGATCAACTCAACTACCCGATTCAAGTTTCTTGATCCTTAGTGCGACTAGATGCAATTACAATTAAATCAAGCACAAGTAAGAATCAAATAGAGCAATGAAGATAACAATGCAAACAAGAAATATATAGTGGTTCTGCCAAACTCGCCTACACCACTACATTGGCTCCTCACTAAGAATTTCTACCCTTAATAATTTATAGATTGATAGTTTTTCTAAAAATACAATGAGGACTTATGTAATACTCGATGGAAATTTAATTTAATTTATTTTGGTTTCAGCGAGAAAATTGGGATGCACATCGGAGCGAGCCGAGTAAATCGCCGGAGGCCATGATAAAGGGTATGGCCTTTATGCACGAGTAAAATTTCAAGGGCAAAAAGGTATTTTTTTTAAAAAAAAAATGAACGGTGGGCGACATACGGCGCTTGGGAGAATCGCACGCCGCCCAAGATTGGGAGGGGGGGCGCCATTTCTTTAGTCGGAATTCGTCATCGTCGGTTGCCATCTTCTTCTTCTCGTCTTCTTACTATAAATCTGAAAATTTTCTTGGTTATCTAGTTCTTCTCCTTGATTGTATTTTAGATTGATGTCAGATGATGAAATTGTATCTCTAAGGAGAGGGAGATGGAAGGGGACAATCCTTGAGAAAAAAAATCCTAGGTTTCTAGGGCCGGCTGCACAGGAGGGGGGAGGCGGTGACATAAGATAGGAATTAGAAAGCTTTTCCTTATCAGATTGGATGGTAAGCATTTGTGGATTGGATTCGGATGGTAAGCATTTGTCAGATCGGATGGTAAGCATTTGTAAATTGGATTTGGATGGTAAGCATTTGCAAATTGGATTCTTCTTGTAAGGGATGAGATGTGACACGTGATAAAACCTAGAGATTTAGGGCTGGTCACATGGAGAAAAGTTAGTGGTCTACCCTATGGTGGGAAATCAAGAACTAGGAATTAGTTCTAGTTAGGACTGTACATCGAACGGATTAGATCAATACCCGATCTGATTCGATCGGGTATTAATTCGAAAATTTTAAAAAATTTATACCCGACCCGAATAACCCGAATTCGATTTGGAAAAATAAAAAAATAAAATTCATCTTGAAAATTATGATAAAAAAGATGAACAATTGTATTAAAATTATGACTCAAGTATGACTTCAACTCTAGACCTCCTAAACCTTATCTCCACACTTCTAACCACAAAGCCAACACCATCTTTTATTAATATGTGCAATATATATATATATTTAACTTAAAATCAAATCGGGTCGGGTCAAGTTAAACAGGGTTTTCACCCGAATCCGACCCGAAATAAATTTTCAAGTCAGATCGGGTTTTGCTCGGCCCTAGTTCTAGTTACAAGATTTATGCATATATATATATATATATATATAATATTAATTTTTGATTTAGTTCAAATGTTAAAATGATAAACTATGGGTTGATGAAATGTGATGATGGTACAATGGGTCATGCTACTTTATCACTATGTTTGGATAGGAGATTTCGAAGAATTTTGAAGGGGTTTGAAGGGGGAGGAGTTTGGAGAAGTTTAAAATATCTTGTTTGGATAACTTTTTTTAAGGGGTTTGGAGAGATTTCAAATCCTTCCAAACTTCTCCTAGAACATATTTTTAAAACTCCCCAATTTTAGAAGAATTTGAAGGGTTAATGAATTAAAAAAAATTAAATTACAAAAATAATATTTTTTTAAAAAAATATTATTATAAACGAGGACAGTCTAACAAATCCCTTCAAACTCCTCCAAACCTCTTATGAAATCTAACCAAATAAAGTTTTTAAAATCATTTCAAAAACCTCCAAACCCCCCCCCTATTCAAATTTTTTCAAATCCTTCCAAATTCTTCCTCCTCCCCTCCGAACCTCTTAACTTAAAGTTATCTAAACATAAGTGTTGTATCTTGTTTAAAAAAAATGCTTGTACGGTAGGATTGAGATATTATAATCTGTCATTGAAATATTAGTTGAAATTGGTAAATTTATGACTTGTGCATTATTTATTTATTTATTTATTTCAGTTTAGTATTAAACAGATTTGTTCATGTTAAATATTGAAATTTAAACTAGTTAATTTCATATTTGAGACGAGTGGAATTTATAAAAATGTTAGTTGTGACGACGAGTTGTGATGTTAAATTTCAATTTTTAAATATCTTATTAGATATCAATTATTCTTTTTTTAGATTATTATTATTATGAATATGTTGAGATTGGCATGTAAGTTGGGTGGTAGAAATTCGCCCTAGAAAGGACCCTAGGTTTTTAGGGCTGACCGAACATAGGTAGGAGGAAATTTACTATTTGCTTGAGTTTTTAATATCGTAAAATCCCACCCTGTTGGTCTTGGATTAATTTGAGCACGTTAAAGGACCCATGAAAAACCTAGACGCGACCAGTTATAGGGATGTCTTTATGTTGTAGGGGTAGCCGGCTTTAGAATAATGAGAGGAAATATTCTATTAAATCTTTGTGTTACTATATATGATGACGTTTGGGTTAGGCAAAGTTTTTTAAAAGTGGAAGATATTTTTATTAGGGACTTAGGATGAAATAGGAATGAGTTGTGCAAGGAACTTAGTTCCGACCCTACACCCCAATCTTTGGTTGTCAATTCTATGGAAAGGTAATGGTTCAGAAATTTTGTTCAAGAGTCTGCCTTGTAATGCGAGTGAAATCAGAAATATTGAAATAAAAACCTTGGGTTTAAATGATAGAATCGTGGTTAGGAGTTGAAGCCGCTTCTATATGCACCTAGTTAATAGGCTTCACGGAAACCATGCGATACACTTTAAGATTCTCAACCGAAGCATGTTAAGAATTAAATTTATATGTTCATTTCAGTTTGGTCTCAATGGAAATATCTTGTAAAATTTAGTATTTGGTATATGAATTTTGGAAGGTAGTAAGGTTATATTTTGTAAGATTTTTGGGATGATAGGTTGCAAGTTAACTCATGCCAGAATTGATGCTTTTCTTACTAAACATGCACTTGGACATCTACTTATAGTAGAGACTTTTACTTCATGTTTTATTCGGCATCAGGAGACATTTTTGGCAAACTGGTTTAACTATGCATTGTTCACATACTGTTTAGTGTATTTATTTTATGTCTATCATGGTTGTGCTTGTGATTGAGACCGGAACTTAGATGAGCTGATCAACGGATGTGGTATGGACCGGGAACCTCGTCAATGAGCCATGCTGACGACGAACCCGGGGTGGCAACTAGTTGGAGGGCTTTCCCAACTAGACTAGGTTTACTAAGACTAGAGGGCCTACCTAGCTCAGGAACCATGGGCAGAAAGCTCACTGGGCGCGATCTAGTAACCGACTCGTATTTGCTTGGATGTGTGCATGTATTGGCATATGATCTTCTTTATTTTGATTATTTAATTGTGGACTCGGATGATATGGTATCGAGGCATTTATTTATTTTCCTATATCATGAATTAGTCATTAGTTTACATGGGTGATTGATTACATTTTGGATGATATTTGTTATACTGTTATCATGCTTTATATATATCCGTGAACCGTGGAGGGCTCAAGATCGAGCCACTCACTAAGTCCAATGTGGACTTACTATTTTTTTTTAATTCCTTGTAGCTCCAGGACAGAACTAGTAGAGGCACTGGAGTACTGGGTAGCGCGACCGGGAGCAGCAGGTTCAGAAAAAGATCTCGTGACATATCGGAGTTAGAGTCAAAGTTATGGTCTGAGTCATATAGAGTATTGTAGTTGAATTTACAAGTTATTTTTTTCTTTATCTTTCCTTTGTTATTTCAGATATTATTGAACTCAATTTTGGTATGGATATTCATGTTTCTGCATTTTTAAAAATTTTGATTGAAGTTGTTTGGTCATTGATATTAATTCAGGTTGTTGTTATTTGTTTATATGGTTTTGTGGTATTTGAGTTAGGCTTCAGAGTATGGACGTGTACTCTAGCCGGTCACACGGCCTGATAATATAGGCCTCTTAGGGAACTTTTGTGAAGGATAGTTGCAAGAAAGCTGCAAGAAAGTTGCAACTACTTAACAACAACCTATTGTAGCAAAGTAAAAATCAAAATAAAAGACATACGTAAACACATGAGATTTATTTACGCAGTTCAGTGACAAACCAGTCATTTAATCCGCGGGGCACTCACCGGACAGATGTTATCAACTTTCTATAAGTATAATATAAGTCATCTGAAGTTCACACTCGAAATCTGACTATCAGTACTACAGTGAATTGAAAATAATAAAAATTTATTTACTATTACAAGTAAATACCAACTTTCCTCTCTATGACATCCCAGCAATAGAGTTTCGTCCTTCACACAGCCTTGTATTGTAGAGAGTTATCCACCCAAAACCAATCTTCTCCTAAAGATAAAAAGGTTGTTGCCTTTCTGCACTCAATAGTCTCAACTTCTATATATCTGGCAATAACGTTTCCACGCAATGGAGTTGTTGATAATAGATCTCTTCGCCAGTATTTATATATGTCACTGAAGGATCTAAATAAATGCTGACTTCAATCACTTTTAATCTTTGCAGTCTTTAGATTGAAACCGTCAACATAATAGGCGTTTTAACTATTTGATCATTTATGTAAATAGAAACGCCTAGAAAATAAATGAAGAAAAACTCTTCGAAACTTAACTGACCATACGACATAAATAATGATGATTGAATGTCCAAAAACATTTAAAGAAATCATCATTAATTCAGAAGCTCAGCAGTCACCAAGTTCGCATCAGAAACTATCCAGAAAACCTTTAGACTGTTGGCAGATAAGATCGCCTCTTCACAGTTGAGACTGTCATATACATAAGTAGAGCTTCTTTCTTGTTGAGTCTGAGATATCACCAAAAGCTTCTTTTGCCAAATATAATCAATATATAAAAGTTAAAATACTAACATTCTCCATATTTGGCTTATTTAGCAAACCCCACAGTAATTTGTATGACAGTAGAGGGTTTTTCAATAGAGATATAATAACTGTTAAAAAAACAAATTTCAACAGCTAATAGAAAGTATCCATCAGTTATGCCACACAATCAACCATTGTCATAGAAAATTACACCCAGCAGAGCATCTAGAGTATCAAAAATTTACAATAGTTTCACAAACATAGTCTCGAGTATCAGCAGTCAGAATGGTAAAAGTATCATCATACCATACCATCCCAATTGAGATTATCTGCTAAAAAATAAGACTGCCAAGATTGAATGGAATTCCATTTGTGATCTTATAAAGCAATATTATCATTTCCTTATTTAGAAATGTAACGTGAGAAGTAAGAATCCAATAATTTCTAGCAATGAGGAACAAGACTGCATAAAAGGTATTCAATGATGAAGATCTGATGTCATGACTGCCTGTCAAATTAATAACATCACCATTTGAGACATCTTTACCAATCATTTTCAAAAAGTCATCAGTCTCATCAGTATCAACAGCAGTAGAAGAAAATTTAGAAAATCTAACAAACTGATTAATCACATCTGGACTAAAACTATACCAACACCCTCTAAAAAATACTTCATGATAATGATTGCTTTCAGGATTTGAAATATTATCAGATAGATTGCAATAGAACTCTAGTATAGGCTGCTTGCAAAAAGGTTTAACTTTTTTTATAAGAACTAGATAAATTTCTCTTTTGAAGAATCTCAAGGACTGGTTTGCATTTTAAAGAGATTTGATCTAAATCAGGAATTCTCTTAGAGATAATACCTCTAGATTGCAGCCCTTTTCAAAGAGGATAGAGGTCATCAGACAGTAGTCCATTGTGCAGTTTACTAACAGGAGTTTGTTTTTCAGTTTTCTTAGATTTTGATTGTTTCTTCCTAGGAGTTTGTATCCTTTTTTGTTCAGCAATAGAAAGACTTTCTTCTCTGTTGGTGTTTCGAGATTGTGTTTTCTTTTCTTGGACTTTTTCAACTCACTAGCCCTTATGGACAGGGGTTCATCATCACCATCAGATTCTAAATCCACGGTTCCTCCAGAGACAAGGTTGGACTTCATAGGTATTTTCCTTTTTTGAACTTCTCTTTATCTCAGGTTCATAAGAAACTCTATTTTTCTTCTTGGAGGAGGTAGTGCTTTCAAGAATAGAAGTATCAGCTTCAGGAACATAGGCAGTTTTTTGAGGTACAGAAGCCTCAGGAGTCTCAAATTCTACCTAATTAGCATGAACTTGATTCAGATCCATAGCAGCTAGTTCAGGAATAGAAGATTTTGGAGTGTTATCATCAGCAGTAACAGCCTGAGCAATCTGAACTACTTCTTTCATAGTTGAAATCGCTTCATTTGGAGTTTTCAGGTTCCCAAAAGCAGCCATTTCAATAGTAGTTTCAACTACCTCTTTAGTGGTTGAGATCGTCTCAGAACACTCTGTTAGATTGATAGTTCTTTACTTTTCAATAATACTTTTATCCACATTAGACTTTGTGGAGATATCGGATGGACCTATTTTGACTGGAATAGAGTCAAAAATATCAATAACAACAATATTTATATCGATCATAGGACCAGTATGCACTGGAGAGGAAATTGCCAAGGACTCATTCAAAACTTTTTATCTAGAAACAATACTAGGAGAGACAAAATCAAAACTTTTACTAGACTCCCCTTTACCCAAGACAAACTCCCCCTTAATTTGAGAAACCCTAGAGGACGATTGAGAAGATTTGGGGTTCATACCTCTACTGCTTCTCCTTAATTACAAGTCAGCCGATCTCCTGGTTTTTTCTTTCTTAACTTGTGCCCTTGACTCGTTGGAGGAGGAGGAGGCATTTCCCTGGTTGAAGGTCCAGCATTTTGTTGAGTCTCTTCAGGAGGGTTTTGAGATTGCATCTTCTTGGCTGTAGAGACATCTTTCTCACAAAGTCTTTCTTTCCCTTGCGTCCCAACATCTTTAAATTAGAGGAGAGATCAACAAGTAGACGAACGGACGAGGAAGTGGAGAAGAAATTTTCGCCTGTTGATACTTGATTGGAAAAGTAACGTCCAGAGCTTTTAGGGTGAAATAAAACTCCATTAATAATGGGGCACATGTGCGGGCTTCAAGGAGTAATGTATCTTCCTTCATTAAATAAATATTAGTCTTCAAACAATAAGTGATGAAAAGAATGAATAAAAATCGAAGAAACCTTTTCATCATAATAAACACTTAATTATTTATTTTCACCCGAAATAAAATGTGTCATATGACACATAATCCAAGAGCAGATCTCAATTGCTTAAACCTTTCACCATTTATGGTTTTTGTAAAAATGTCTACCACTTGTTTCTTTGTTGTAATATATTCTAGTTGCAACTGTCTCCTTTCACCTAACTCTCTGATATAATGAAATCTTATATCAATGTGTTTGGTACGTGAATGCATAATAGGATTTTTTGAAATATTATTTGCATTGGTGTTATCATAATAGAGTATCATTTCTTCTTAATTGAGACCATAATCGAGTAACATGCTTCTCATTCAAATCAACTATGTGCTGCAACTGCCTCCTGCCAAATATTTTGCCTCTGCTGAAGAAACAAAAATAGAATTTTATTTCTTGCTTAACCATGCCACAAGATTTGATCCAACATAAAAACAACCGCCTGAAGTACTCTTTTTGTCATCAATGTTACTAGCCCAATCTATATCTGAAAATCCAGCTAGACAAGGGTTACAATCAACAAAATACCAAAGACCAAAATTCAAAGTACCTTTCATATATTTAAAAATTCTCTTAACAGCTTGAGATTCCTTAGGATTTGCTAGATATCTGGCACACAATCCAACACTAAAACATAAGTCAGTTCTGCTAGTTGTCAAATACAATATGCTCCTGTAGAGACTAGGATCAACACTCTTCCCTTCATCATCTTTACTTAGTTTCTCATGAGTTGATATAGGGGTTCTAACTGCCCTTGAACTGTCTAGTCCAAACTTGTGAACAAGATTCTTAGTATATTTACTTTGTGAAATAAATATTCCTTCTTCAGATTGCTTGACCAGTTGAGACTTCTTTTTCTTGATGAATAAAGTCTGATAAGCTTTTCCTCTTTTGTAACCTTTCATGAGTAAAAACTGAGTTAGTCTTTCATACCAAGCTCTAGGTGCTTGCTTGAGACCATACAAGGCTTTCTTCAGTCTATACACTTGGTCAGGATGAGTAGGATTTTTAAACCATTTAGGTTGTTTAACATAGACTTCTTCATTTAGAATATCATTTAAGAAAGTAGTCTTAACATCCATTTGATATAGTTTGAACTTCATATAGTGGGATAAAGCAAGAAGTAACCTGATAGACTCCAATCTTGCAACAGGTGCAAAGATTTCATCATAGTCCAGACCTTCAACTTGATTGTAACATTGAGCAACAAGTCTGGCCTTGTTTCTTGTGATGTTTCTTGCTTCATCAGTCTTGTTCTTGAGGACTCACTTGCATTCTAATCACATTGACACTTTCAGGTCTTGGAACCAATTTCCAAACATCATTTTTGACAAAATGTTGCAGTTCTTCTTGCATAGCCATGATTCAGAATTCATCTTTTAGAGCTTCCTTGATGTTTTTGGGTTCAATAGTTGAAGTGTAGCAAGAGTATCTGATAATGTCTTGACTACTCTTCTTAGACTGATTCCTGGTCTTGACTCCTTCATGTACATCACCAATTACATTTTTCAGCGGATGATTCTTGAGAGTTTTGGCAAACCTCTCAATTGTAATTTCCTTTCCTCGATTAGTGTCAATCTTAGGATCTATTGAGTCAGCAGTTTCATCAGTCTGTTCTGCTGTCTTAGAGGAGCTCTAGGTAGTTTTATTAACAATTTTAACTGCCTCTTCATCAGCAGTCAGAGTCTGGTAGATTTATGAGTCATCTACTTTCACATTTGGTGACCCTATAACAGTTTAAGTGCGTTTGTTGTAGACTGTATAGGCCTTGCTATTAGTTGAATATCCAAGAAATATTGCTTCATCACTAATACTTTGCATCTTTCTAAGGTATTCTCTATCATTCAACACATAGCACATGCTACCAAAGACATGAAAATATGTAAGGTTAGGTTTTCTTTCCTTCCATAATTCCTAAGGAGTTTTTATAGTTTTTGGTATGAGTTATGCTCTATTTATAATGTAGCAGGCAGTATTGATAGCTTCAGCCCAAAATCTCTCAGAAATCTTCTTGAAATTTAGCATGACCCGAGCCATTTCTTGGATAGTGCGGTTCTTCCTTTCAACAACACCATTTTGTTGAGGAGTCTTTGGAGCAGAAAATTCATGTAGAATACCACTATCATCATAGAATTCTGAGAAGGAAATGTTCTCGAACTCTCTTCCATGATCACTCCTTATTCTGATCACTTTCAGAATAGGAAGTTCTTGTTCAATCTGGAGTCTCAGACATAAGGATTTGAAGTTGTTGAAGGCATTGGACTTTTCCCTTAGAAATTCTATGCAAGTGAAACGTGAGTAATCATCTACACAAACATGAACAAACTTTTTACCTCCAATGCTTTCAACTTGCATAGGACCAACCAAGTCCAATTGAAAGAGTTCTAGAGGTTTTGATGTGGCCACCAGTTGCAACCGCTTGTGAGACTGCCTTGTCTGCTTTCCTTCTTGGCAAGAACTACAAACCGATTCAGGTTCTCTTGTGAGTTTAAGAATTCCTCTCATAGCTCCAGCATTAACCAACTTCTTTAGGTCTTGGTAATTTACATGACCTAACTTTCTGTGCCACAAGTTTATATCAGAGGAAACAACCGAAAGACAGATTGATAAATATACAATCTTATAGCGGTTATCTCTAGATCTACTTCCTTTAAGAATACATTCACCATTTTTATCAAAGACCTTGCAACTATTTTTGTTGAATTTGACATCTAAATTTTGGTCACATAATTGATTGATACTCACAAGATTGGCCTTAAGACCATCCACCAGTAGAACATCTTTCAACCTGGGAATTTCTGGAACATTGAGAGTTCCAACTCTCAAGACATTTCCATGTCTTCCATCTACAAAGGTTACAGTAGCACCTTCATGTTCTTGGATATTTTTCAAATTATCTGTATTCCCTATCATATGCTAAGAACAACCATTGTCGAAATACCAAAATCCAAGAGAAGAAACAGTCTTTGACATAAAAGCAACTTTGCAGTTAAGTTCAATTTTCCTTACCCATACTAGTTTGAACTTCTATTTTGGAGAATTACCATGCTTCTTTCTCTTTAGTTTGTTGGCAAGTTTTGAATAATTTGCTATTATATGTTCTCTACACTTGCAGTAGTAACAAGTGGGCACTCTACTTCTCTTCCATGTAGTGGACTGTTGATGACTTGAGAGTCCTTTATAAAAATTCTTCTTGGGTAGTTGAGATTGAAGTTTCGACTATCTCGAAATAGTGTATCCAAGTCCAACATGATTAGACGGAGATTGTCTTGCACTAAAAATTTCATTTAGAGTACCGGCGGAATTCATCATTCTGGCTTCTTTCTTTACCTTTTCAAGTTTTGAAATCAACTTGGATTCTTTATTAGATTTCTTAGCAATCTAATTTTTGAAGGTCTCGACTTCCTCCTCAAGTTTCTTCTTTTCTTCAACCAAAAGTTTGTTTTGATTTCTGGGGTTTTGTTGAATTTTGTCACTTCAACCCATTTATCAAACATCTCTTGATATGCTTCTTCACGACTGCCAGCACATTGAATCTCGTTATGACCATCATCAGTGTCTAGTTTATAAAAAGTTTGAACTATGTTGACTATGCAGGCAGCAAAGGCTCTATAGTTTCCTTGTTCATATTCTTCTGCTTCATCTTCTTCATTATCATCACTCCAGGTAGCTGTAAAAGACTTCCTAAATTTTCTCTGTATATTTGGACATTCAGACTTGACATGTCCATATCCTTCACATTCAAAGCACTGAACACCTTTAGACTTCTGTTTGAGATCAAATTTATCAACAAAAGTTTGACTTCTTCTATTTTCACCAAAAAAAGAACTTGTTTTAGATCCGGTTGAACTGGGCGGTTGAAACTGATGTTTGAACCGCACATTCTGATTTTGCTTGTTCTTAGCTCTTAGAAATCTTTTAAATTTTTTTGTCATAAGAGCATATGCTGCATCTATCTCTTCTTCTGAATAGTCTTCAGACTTGTTCTCATCTTCAGTAGCATTGAAAGCAAAATTCCTCATTTTCTCTTTATGAGAGTATTTCTCAGACAGTTCCAACTCATAAGTTTTCAATTTACCCATCAAGGTGTCAAATGTGATGGATGAGGGATCATGAACTTCGCCTATAGCAAGAATCTTCATGTCAAATTTTGTAGGCATGGATCTTAGAAGTTTTCTTACAACCTTTTCTTCGGAGAATGATTCTCCTAGGTTGGAAGCATTGTTCATCAAATATTTGATTCACCCATGAAAGTCTTGGATGCTTTCATCTTCTCCCATTTTTAGGTTCTCAAATCTGGTGTTGAGAATTTCAACCTTTGACTTACGAAGAGTCAAGGATCTTTCATGATTTGTTTCCAAAATCTCCCATGCCTGTTTTACAATAGTACAAGCAGAAATGAGTTTGAACTGAGAGGGATCAACACCACTGAAAATGGCATTAAGGGCCTTGTTGTCATAGTTTGTAGCTACAACTTCTGCTTCAGTATACAAGTTCTTTGGCTTCTTCTCGGTCCCATCAATAGTCCCTTCACTTCTTCTATATTATCCCAGCAACGGTCATCTATGGACTTGATGAACACCCTCATTCAAGCCTTCTAATAAGCATAGTTTGTTCCAACAAGAAGTGGATGAACATTGAAAGAATTTCTCATTGACATTCCTTCCATTTGGACCCTGAAAGATAAGAGACACACCAAGGATCTTGTGCAGTGAAGGTTAGCACAACCGCTCTGATACCAAATGATAATATAGGTCTCTTAGGGAACTTCTTTAAAGGATAGTTGCAAGGAAGTTGCAACTGCTTAACAACAACCTATTGTAGCAAAGTAAGAACCAAAATAAAAGGCATACACAAACACAAGAGATTTGTTTACGCAGTTCAGTGACAAACTAGTCACCTAATCTGCGGGGTACTCATCGGACAGATGCCCAATCCACTCTCTATAAGTACAATATGAGTCCTCTGGATTTCACACCCGAAATCCGACTACCAGTACTACAGTGAATTGGAAATAACAAAAATCTATTTGTTATTACAAGTAAATATCAACTTGCCTCTCTATGACATCCCAGCCATAGAGTTCCGTCCTCCACACAGCATTGTGTTGTAGCGAGTTATCCGCCTGAAACCAATCTTCTCCTGAAGATAAAAAGGTTGTTGCCTTTCTGCACTCAGCAGTCTCAACTCCTATATATTTGACAACAATGTTTTCACGCAATGGAGTTGTTGACAATAGATCACTTCGTTAGTATTTATAGATATTACTGAAGGATCTAAATAAATGTTGACTTCAATCACTTTTAATCTTCACAGTCTTTAGATTGAAGCCGTCAACATAACAGGCATTTTAACTATTTGATCATTTATGTAAATAGAAACGCCTAGAAAATAAATGAAGAAAAACTCTTCGAAACTTAACTGACTATACGACATAAATATGATGATTGAATGTCCAGAAATATTTAAAGAAATCATCATTAATTCAGAAGCTCAACCGTCACCAAGTTCGCATCAGAAACTATCCAGAAAACCTTTAGACTGTAGGCAGTTAAGACTGCCTCTTCACAGTTGAGACTGTCACAAACATAAGTAGAGCTCCCTACTTGTTGAGTCTCAGATATCACCAAAAGCTCCTTTTTCCAAATATAGCCAACATATAAAAGCCAAATACTAACAAGTCTTAATCTCGGTTTTGATAATAACAGACATGAAACTAATTTTTTCATGGAGAAATATTTTTAGGTTCAAAGTCGGTGGTGTGCGCACGACGTCCGCAATTGGAAACATCGAAGAAATTGAAAAATTAGAAGGACGGTCGACACGCTCGGATCCGTCGAGAAGATAGAGTCTAGGTTTAGGGTGCCTAGAATAATTGTATTAATCCTTATTATGATGCAAAGATCCCTAAAGAATCAAACCCGAACCGGAAGAAGGAACCTTGTTGAAACTACATTCATACCAGTCTTGGCCGTAGGTTCGGTTGACCGAATTTCGACCGAAGGTTATTGGAAACGTCCAGTACCATTTGGTCGACCATCGGTCGAATTGTCGGTCGACTGAACATTTGACCGAAGGTGCGACTGGCGGACGCAACGAATAGTTTTCTATCCATTGCAACGTGTCGCTACAACCCTATGCCTTCCCTCCTTATATATACAAGCCTTCCCGGCCTTCCTTGGGTGGCTAATGTTCCATTGAGCCATCTTATTATCCTTTGCAAGCTTTTCTTGACCCATTCTTGAGCAATCCCTAGTTTCATAGAGAAATATTGATTGAGCCTTCACTCTTCCTTGATTCATCATCCAAAGGCATTAAGAGGACTACAGAACTTGTATTGGAGCTAAGTATACTTGGTTTTGTTTATTGCTCCATTTGTTATTGTATTTTTGGTGTTTATTTCATCGTTACTCAAGTTTGTAAAATATCTAGTTGTAGATCTTGAGTTTGGTGGTTGCCTTGGTGTTGAGGTTTAAATCCACCAGTGTAAATTAACTTAGTTCACTAGGATTAGTTGTGTTGTCTGTTGGCCTAAGGTTTTCAACCTTGATCTTAATCTTGGTTTTGATGATAACAAATATGAAACTAATGTTTGAGCAAGAAATATGTCACGCCCTAACTCAGGGCCGCGTGACCGGCCAGGGTGTATGTCCTACCCTGAAGCCTACCACATACACTGAATAGCAAAATACCAAGATAACACACCAACTAGAAAACATACAAGTAGGAGGACAACGGCGCAAACTTTTATTTTAAAAAAAAATTTCGAACAATTTTAAAAAGAGTCGTAAAACAAACCAACTCATAAGAACAACTCGAGTTAAAAGTCAAATACATGCTTTCAACTTAAACATCACTCAGTGTATATATAAAAAACAACCCTAGACACCACGACTACGACTATTGGACGCTGCTACGAGATCTACGCCACTGCCTGCCATCCAGCTCTGCCATGACTCCAAGCCTCACCTCACTGGTCGGGCTCTGCAAAAATAACAGAAATAAATCGTGAGTCCACATGGGACTTAGTGAGCGGTCCTTCCGAACCTCCATATAAATCCCCAATAGCAACATGCATATAAGTCAGCAATTTATAAATTTAGAAATCTAATCTAGTCATGATATGACGACCGGCCCCAAGGCCGTCCTACATAAACCATACAACCGGCCAAAACATCCCTACCAGACTGGGCAACACTCGGTCACTAGAACCTGTTCGAGAACTGGTGGCTCGGCTCTGCCCGGCCTTTACCACAAAATAATGATCCGGTCGCATGGACCACATATCACATAAGCAAAGTCAGAACAATCACCAGGCCATCGACTAGGATGGTCAACTAGTCTCAGGAACCCACCGGGTTAGGGATAGCTAGTCTCACTCAAGACCCTTTGCCACCCTGGTCTAACACCTAGCGGGCTCGCTGGTGCAATCTCAAGACCCTAATCATCCGTCGAGTCAAGCACTAGTCGTTTCGACCGTCCATGCTTCTCAGCCGACCATCGCAATCACAATACACAATCAAAGTGTTCTAAAATTTCCTTATTTAAACCCCGGGCATTCACCCGTATCCGACCCCCTCGTTCTAGGTCATACCAGCCGCACACTAATGACAACTGATTATTTTCTAGGTGTGAAACCTAGCTTGTCTGCATTCAAGTTTTCCTGATAATGTAAGCACCTTATAATTTTCTTGTAAGTATCTAGCGTCATTCGTCAGATTCCTTAAGTGTAAATTACATGTCATAAGCGTAGAAATGTTCGAATACAAATATGTCGCAACACATAAGTTATAAGGGACGTATTCTATAGCTACTATCATAAATAACAACATGCTTTCAACAATAAGGTAATTAAATTCTGCATTTAATCAATAAATTCTAGCAAGGTAATAATTGAACTAACATAGTAAAAATTCAATACTAGTAAAATTAATGGAGGAAATTTCTTAAGATGATATGCCATACAAAATTCTAACCATATGTACACTATCAAGAACATTTTCTTATAGCATGATGTTCTCAATCTATCAATACTAACATTCATATAATAATTGAGTAATCCATATGAAATCAAGGATTTAATACCCTATATGTGAAGGTGAAACAACTCGAGCCCTTTTCTCCTCCTCACACTTACTCGGTCGAGCCTACCCAAGGCTGCTCATGCTCGGTCGAGAGCAACTAGGGTAGGGACAAAGGTTCTCGGCCATGGTTGGGAGGAGTCAAGTCATCAATCGCGAGAAAAACTCGATCTGAGGGCTTCCGACCACTCTAAGAAATTGGGGAAAAATTCGGCATGACCTTTCCCCTTTTTCCTTCATGTGGCCGGCCCTAATCATCAAGAAAAACGAACATCTAAAACGAGAATCCATTCATCGTTAAAGAACATGATTTAGGAATTCAAGAAACACCATCGATCGACAAGAAACGACGCATAAAATCTCGATTCATCGCTTCTACATGGTTCGGCCACACGCCTCACCCTACTAACCGAGGTTTGACCACACACCTTGATCAAGGAAGAAGAATGGATGAGCGACGACGATCTCGATCTTTTTGACAGTGGCACGAATCCGGTGCCGACCCCAAGTTTTCCCCTCCTCCCTCTCGCTTCTCGGGCTACGTGCGGCTTCAATGATGAGCCGCACGGCTGCTAAGGGGATGATGGATTTATTCCCTCATTTTCCCTTGATCATTTTGCCCCTTCCACTCACTTAGCCCCTACTCGACTCGATCCGAGCCCGATTCGAGCCCCGAATCGATCCGCGAAAATGATTTCAGACTCGACTCTACTAAATCATCTTATGATTAAGAAGGAAGGAACATTTATCAAATAAAATTTTATAAGGCTAAAATTATACCTTCTAATCACGGCGATTTCACGACTCGACCCGACTAACTCCCGATCTGGTGCGCTGCACCAAAATAAATTTTATATTAGGAAACCTCGGGTCTTACAACCTTCCCCCCTTAAGGGAAAATTGGCCTCGAATTTTGCTGAATTATAAGGACTTACCGATTCTTCAAACAAGGAAGGGTAGCACTCTCTCATGTCTCGCTCTACCTCCCAAGTAGCTTCCTGCCCGAAGTGGTGCTCCCATCAATTTTCTAGTTTGGCGATCGAGGATCTCCACCAGCCTTTCCTCGAATGAGACAGCCGAATCCACCTCAACCACAGAAGGTTCAATCACATGAGAATCGTCTCTCACATATCGCCTGAGCATTGATACATGAAAAACCGAGTGTACCCTGCTCATGCTAGGGGGCAAGGCTAGCTCATAAGCTATAGCATCCCTCCGCCGAAGAACGGGAAAAGACCCAACAAACCGGGGGCTCAGCTTTCCTTTCTTCCCAAATTGAACTATCTCGTTCATGGGGGAGACCTTCAGGACCACCAGGTCGCCTTCCGCGAACTCTAGCTCTCTGGCCTTCTTGTCAGCATACATCTTCTGGCGACTCTGAGCCGCCAATAATCTTTCCTTTATGATTTTCACCTTCTCTACCGCCTCCTCAACTAGATCAGGACCCACCATGAGAGATTCTCCGGTCTCCAACCAGCCTACTGGAGACCTACACTGTCGCCCATATAAGGCCTCGAAAGGAGCAATGCCAATGCTACTATGATAGCTATTGTTGTAGGCGAATTCAATCAATAGTAGGTGTTTCTCCCAACCACCAGCCAGGTCCAGAACGCAGGCCCTTAGCATATCTTCCAAGGTTTGGATGGTTCTCTCTGACTGTCCATTCGTTTGCGGATGAAAAGCTGTGCTAAAGCGCGTCTGAGTACCCAAGGCTTCCTGGAAAGACTGTCAAAACCGAGCTGTGAACTAGGTACCTCGATCTGATATAATCATCACTGGGGTACCATGGTATGCTACAATCATGTCCAAGAATAGTCTGGCATACTGCTCAGCAGAAAAGGTTGTCTTGACAGGATTGAAATGAGCAGTTTTTATCAACCGATCTACCACCACCCAAATGGAATCAAATCCGCCCATTGATTAGGCAGCCCTATCACCAGATCCATGGTAATCTTCTCCCACTTCCACTCGAGAACTTCGAGGTTTTGCAGCAGCCCTGCGGGCTTCAAGTGTTCGGCCTTCACTTGCTGGCAGACCAAACACTTGGATACGAACTCTGCTACCTCCCTCTTCATGCCCTCCACCAGTAATAATGCCTTAAGTCTCGGTACATTTTGGTGGCTCTCGGGTGCATCGTATAAATGGATCGATGCCCCAGCTCCAGAACCTGCCTGCGCACCTCTGACATATCAAGCACCACTATCCGGTCTCTGAACCTTAAGACACCCTTTGAGTCCAACTTGAAGCCATTCTCTGCATCGCCTTTCTGCACTAAGTCCCTTATCAAGGCACAGAAGGTGTCCTTCCCCTATGCGGTACGCAATATATCCTCCAGTGTGGATTATACCCGTAGATGCGCCACTAGGGCACCCGAAGCTAATACTGTCAGAATTGCTCCCCCATCCAGGCACAATGTCAACTCTCGCGCTAGCGTCCTCCTCCCGACTCCTAAATGGACCAAGCTGCCCATGGATTTCTTGCTCAGCGCGTCCGCCACCACATTGGCCTTTTCAGGGTGATACAAGATGGTACAATCATAATCTTTCAAAAGTTCAAGTCATCTTCTTTGTCTTAAATTGAGCTCCTTTTGGGTGAGCAAGTATGGAGGCTTTTGTGGTCGGTATAAATCTCACAAGCCTCATCGTACATGTAGTGGCGCCATAGCTTTAGAGCAAACACTACCGCCGCCAGTTCCAAATCATGTGCTGGGTAATTCTTTTCATGAACTTTCAACTGGCGAGACGCATAGACAATCACTCTGCCATACTGCATCAGAACATAGCCCGGGCCAACCCGAGAGTCATCACAGTATACCATAAGTCCTCTCGAGCTTGAAGGTATGACTAGAATTGGTGCCGACGTCAAACATTCTTTGAGCTTCAGGAAGCTCTCCTCACACTTTTCGTCCCAATCAAATTTGACCTTCTTCTGGGTTAACCGAGTCAAAAGAGCTGCAATCCTGAAGAAATTTTCTACAAACTTTCTGTAATACCCGGCTAACCCCAAGAAACTGCGAACTTCAGTCACACTGGTCGGCCGCTTCCAGTCCTTTATCGCCTCTATCTTGGCGGGGTCCACACAGATTCCTTCTTTGGACACTATATGATCTAGGAATCCCACACTTTGAAAATGACATCTTTGAAAAGGTCATGCATTGTAGTTCCGCATTCGATATTTGGGCTAGCTTAAATGTCTTATATGATTATGCAAAAATCGAGGAGTTAACAATTCTCTATTTGGGCCAGTCCTCCAAGGAGCTCCCTAGACTTAGAGAATTTCTCGACCGTTTTCTGATTTTCCTAGTTTTTATATTTTAGGATTCAGGTTTCTATTTTTGGGTTTCTCTGCATCATAATGAGGATTTACAATATATGTTAGACACCTTAAACTTAAACTCAATTTTCCCGACGAAATCTGAGCGTCAATGAGCATCTTTGCTGATTTCTTCGATTTGTCCGATTTTTTTGATCGATGACGTCGTGCGCTAACCGACTTGGAACCTAACAATATTTCTCCATGAAAATATTAGTTCCATGTTTGTTATCATCAAAATTAAAATTAAGACCAATGCAGAAAACCTTATAAGGCCAACACCATCGACAAGTTTGTCTACGCTCGGGAGTGGATAGGAATCCTTCGGGCAGACTTTATTCAGGTCTATGAAGTCTACACACATCCTCCATTTCCCTGAGTTATTCTTGACCATCACAACATTTGCAAGCCATGTGGTGAATTTGATTTCTCTGATGAACTTTACCTTCATCAAACTTTCAGTCTCTTCGAGCGACGCTTGCTGGCGCTCGACTCTGAGCTTTCTCTTTTCTGTGCGACGGGCTTGACCTGACGGTCGATAGCAAGCTTGTGGCAGATGACTCGGGGGTCTATTCCTAGCATATCGGTTGGCGTCCATGCAAATATGTTAGTGTTGTCTCTGAGTAAGGTGCTGGGTTGGGTTTTAAGCTCAACGAGTAAGCGAGCTCTGATGAAGGTCACCTGCTCGAGGGCATGGGCCACTCTTGGCTGTCTCCTATGCGGTCCAATTTAGATATTCTAGGTTATTGTTCCATATGAAATACTGAGTGTGTTGGTTCGGGTGAGGTACTTGGTGTCTCCTTCCAGTTCGATCAGCTTATGCTTTAATCACTCGGTGTAGTACAAATGAGCTTCCTTTTGTTCTGCGTCGACTGCTCCCACTTCCGTTTCTAAGACGAGGAATTTGAGTGCTAGGTGGGGTATACTCAGGAGTTTCTGAACAAAACGTCTTCCAAGCTATTCAGTTATGGTCACCCCAGGATCATGTGATAGGGGCTAGGGCAGTCAATGAATAGGTATTGCACATCCTTCGATTTGGTCTTCGATGAAGAGCAGAACGTCATTGTCAGCCAAATGTAGCCTCAGACGCTGACTTGCTCTCCTGAGAACCTGACAAGGTCCCTGTGGTACGGGTGGAGTGAAGTTTTGGCCAACTGCATCTTTTTGAATGTAGAGTAGAATAATATATCGGCTGAGCTTCATTGGCCCACCAAAACCTTGCTGACAAGGAAGTTGCTAGAGGTTACCGAAATGATGACAAGGTCATGTAAATTTTTATCAATTCCCTAGAAATTAGACTCATAGAATGATATTACCTGGGTTCAGATGTGAGATCCCTTGGGTGGGTCGTATTGTCGATCGAAATAATGGCTTTGAGCGACTTCTTTTTGACCGAGCTCATCTCACCTCCTCCGACGAATCCTCCGGCTATATGGTTGATGACCCCATGGATCTTAGTGCTCGACTAGCCAGCTCTCCATGGTCGCTCCCCTACGCTCTTCGGTGGTGATGTCCTGCTCGGACTCCGACATTGGAAGTCGTAGTCCTGCCGATCATGACTGCGGCTTCTTTTGCGGTTGATGTAGAGATTAAGGCGACCTTCCTTTATTAGGCGCTCGATCTGGTCTTTGAGCACCACACACTCTTCGGTGGTGTGCCTGTAGGTGCGGTAGAATTCTCACTTCTTGTTTCTGTCGGCATTAGGCAAGGGTTTCAACTTTCCCGCGTTGTTGGGGTGCTTGATTACCTGAAGGTTGTGAATCTCCGGAATGATAGTCTCTCTTTTGGTGCTGAGTGGGGTGTACTCACTGTATCCGGGGCTAGATTGGGAGGGCGACCTCCCTCTTCTACCGCTATCTTGCTCGCGGCGATCTCAATCTTCGCCCTTTTAATCGGGATTTTTGGACTTCTTGTTGTCGATACTATCTTTGGCAGTCTACATATCGACCTTTCTGGCCTCTCGGAGCTCTTCCATCTCCATGTAGCATATGGCTCGTTCTCGAAACTCGACCATATTCCTTGGTTTGGAAAGTGTTACGGAGTATAACTCGACATGAGGGTCGAGGTTGGGGAACACCATGGTCACGACATGGAATCTTTTCAAGTACTCCCTCAGTAGCTCATGTTATCCTTGCTTGATGTAGTGGAGCGAGTCCTTGGTCTTAGAGTAGATCCGAGATGAGGAGAACTGGTTGGTGAAGGTTCGGGAGAGCTCCTAGAAGGTGTGGATTGACTCTAGAGGGAGAATGGAGAACCATAGTAGCACGACCTACTCCAACAAGATGGGGAAAGCTCGGTAGAGAATGGAGTCGATTGCGCCATTGAGGTACATCGTTGACCTAAACATCATGAGGTGGGTGGTCAGATCACCCGTGCCGTCGTAAGGCTGAAGAGTGGTTGGCAATTTGAAGTTGTCGTGGAAACGAACTGCCATAATATGCTCGGCAAAGGGTCCCGAGTCGATGGCGGGGAGGAACAACCTCTTGAACCTTGTTCCGTCTTCTTCTCTCTAGTGATGCGTGTGGGAGACTTCGTCTCCGAAGGTAGAGTCCGGCCTTCTAGTTCTTTTGAGATGCCTATCTTTGTCATTTTTCGAGCAGCGATGCTCGTGCTCGGCTGGGTGTTGCTCCCTAGGTTGTGTCAACGCCTCAACCTGGGATGTTAACCTTTGATTATGCGCTTGGAGATTGTCGATCAGGCGTCATAGCTCTTTTGGTGTTGGGTTTGCGGGCTCTAGAGCGTTACTCCTCGTCGTGTTAGCGTGTCTAGGTAGCGGGGGGAACATTGCTGCTAGGTTAGTGCCTATGTGTACTAGCGTTCGCTTGAGTCTGGGTACCTACCATAACGGAGCGGGTAAGATTTACTCAGCCCCACAGTGGGCTTCAAATGTTCTTGCCTGAAGCCGGGGTGATGTGGTCCTTATCGTTTCCTAGTCCAATGTGACTCAGACGGGGGACCTATAAAGACACTCTGACGCTCAAGTAAGAAGGAATTTCAGATGATGGATATGAAATTGGAATCAAGAGTATACCTGATGTGTGTTATATCTATTTATAGTGCAAGATAGAAATGTCTCAGAGCGATGATGTCTCCCAAATCTCGCAGGGATATGCCTAGAACATGGGCGGAGCCAATGTACTGTTAGGGGGGCAATTGCCTCCCCCGACATTGATCTTCCCCTTAGACATATATAGTAATATATATTATATGTATTAGTATTTAATTATATTTGTCCCCCCTAAAAATATTTTTTTATCATATAATTATCTCTGTGATATGCGATTTTATATTTTGCCCATTATGAGATAATTTTCTGGCTTCGCCCTTGGCCTGGAATGAGTCGATGTTTATCCCAGAGATATCGCGCTCATTACAGTCAAACTCCTGATATTTAATGAATGACGTGTATGTTCATGTACGGTCGAATGGAGGCCTCGGGCTATGTGGTGTTTGGCTTGTCTTGATTAATTAAGTGTCAAATTAAATTGGCACTCCATTGGAATTATTTTTCTTCTATGTTTAATGTGTATTAGTATAATTAATAAATAATTGATGAGTACCAATATATTTAATTATAGGTATTTTTACTCATTATCATCACTATCATATTCGTAATTAGAAATAATAGATACAAAAATGTAAGGTAGTTTTTATAGATCATCGATTCATTGTTTACATTTATTCAAATAATTATTAAAGCAATATATTTTGAGAGACCACTCATTAGAGCAAGAAAGTAATATTTATGTATTTTTTATTAGGGATGAGCGGATCCGAGTATCTTATATTTTTCATGATATTCGAATTCTACTTTGTATTGGATCGATTCTTAGATTTTAAAATCAGATCGTATCTTATTGGAACCTAGAATCAGACCCTATCCGATTTCGAATACCCTGTTTCAATTGATTCCGGATCTATCCGATACCATGCACATCCTTATTTTTTATGAACTCATATTTGTAATGTGAATTCTTAGTGAGTATTTTATTAAAATTTTTATAGTATTATGTTAAAATTAATTATTTAAATTTAATTTTAAAATTTTAAAATTTTGTACCATTGAAATTTTGTTATGCGATATAAATGAGGCATGAAGTTCAATCAGCTCATTGAAATGGCATTAAAATGGCATGTCGATTTTGGTTCAACCTGACCAGACAGATTAAATCATGACTCGAAAGGGTTCATTTTGCTTAAAGAAGTGTGCAACTAATATTGCGTCGTTGAAATTTTGTAATGCGAGATAAAGAAGTGTGCAAATAATAAGAATTCACTTCTCCTACCCTCTATTAATTTTGCCTGGATTTCGGGGATTCTGTCGCCGCTGCATATGGTCGCGTGGAGTAGTGTGTTTGCCACTTTGCCCATGCCGATTACTGCTCTCTATCCGGGTTCTTTAGTTTAGAGTTAATGATGGTACTTAAGTTAATCCGATTCAACAGAGTTCTTTCGGCTAAAGACTGTAGTAGGAAATGATTTAAAGGACGTAGAATTGGAGAAACTTTTTGTATTCTTTTATTGTCACGCCTCAGTTAGGACCCGCCCTTGGCACGCGACCCCGTCTCGGAACGCAACGGTGCCTACTCGAACACCACGCAGCGGAAGGAAAAACCACGAATCATAACATGACATAAAGGATAATATTAAAATCAATAATTACAATCCATAAGTCCGACGGTACCTACGGTAAAGGACAGTCCATTCAAATACAAGATTTAACCAAACATCAAATAGTTCTACATATTACAAGTCCAAAATAACAATATCAAGATCAAGTGTTAAAAGGCGACAAAATAAAATAAAATACAAAAGTAGTCGCCATCAAAACTCCCCATCTACGACTGCCTACTAGCTATCTAAAAATTATCTACACATCGATATAGAGATTGACAGTTCACCCCGGTATGCAAGTCTGAAGCAAAAATAACGGAGATCAACGGGTGCTGAGTAGGAGAATCACAATATAATCAACAAGCATCAAGTGTCAACTCAATAATAAATAACAATATGACCTAAGATGCAGTCAAAGGCGATGAGCACAATAAATACTCATCATCTACTCCTAAACAACATCAACCGAATCATTGAGCGTGTAGACTATTGGGTAAAAACCCCGCACTCACCACATGCAGAGTGACATCAACCGTTTGCTCCAACGGTGATGCGACTAACCCCACCAAGCAGGTAATCAGTCAGATATCGCGTCCGACATCATCACACCCGAAGGTGCCCAACGTGCGGCTAGTCAATCTCCATACCCTCTCTCATGCTTGGGGGGTCGCACTGAAATGGTCTTGGACCAATAAGGAATAATAAAATGTAACACATACAATTTCTCTACATGGCATGTCCAACAATATATAATGTGCAACAAGGGTTCAGAAAATTTTAAGAGGCAAAGCAAATATCGAAAGCAAAGGTATTTTTGTAATTTATCTTCGACGACAAATCAACAACCACTACTAGAAAAATGGGCATCAGCAACGGCTGATGCCGTTGCTGAGCCGTTGCTGAAGGGCATCAGCAACGGCCCAGCCGTTGCAATAGAGCCTTGACAGAAACTCGCGTTGCTGATAACTTAGCGACGGTGCAGCAACGGCCGCTCGGGCCGTCGCTCAAAATATTATCAGCAACGGCCGCTCGGGCCGTGGCTAAAAATATTATCAGAAACGGTTTTGCCACAGACCCGGAGCCGTTGCTGATAACATTAATAGCAACGGCCGCTGAGTCCGTAGCAACGCCGTTAGTGAAATCCCGTCGCTAAGCCGTTGCTGTAGGTCATCAGCAACGGCTTTCGATACACTTTTAACAACGGCTTTCCCACGGACGGCCGTGGGAAAGCCGTTGCTGATGATGTGTACCTGGTAACAGAAAAATTGAAAATTTCAAATTTCCATTGATACATTGATACATTATCTGATACATAACTCACACACCCATACCCTCATACACACATTCATTCACACATCACAAACACACCAAGATATACATCAAAAAAATTATATTTATATTGATAATTATCAACGATAGTATAAAAACAATTCAAATGCAAAATTGAAGTATCAATATCCAAACAAAATAAGTTAAACAAGTTCAATATCTCAGTAACAAGTTCAATATCCAAACAAAAAATCTCACGATCACGATGGAGGATGGTCTGGATCATATGGCAGGGTCTGGAGTGCTTGAGTGTACACCGGCGTGGACTGACTCGAGGACGATGGATTAGATGATGCCGAAGAGATGCCTGCTTCGGGATGACCTGACATGTTGCGTAGCATAGATTGTATATCCGCCATCATCTGACTCTGGCGCTCCATCATCTCAGTCTGACGCGCGATCGTCTCCTCTAGTGTCCTTATCCTATTACTATGATCATAACTGGATCTGGAG
The DNA here is from genome assembly GCA_034359265.1 of Canna indica. NCBI lineage: Eukaryota > Viridiplantae > Streptophyta > Magnoliopsida > Zingiberales > Cannaceae > Canna > Canna indica. The sequence continues at coordinate 52,701,077 of CP136891.1, read as the reverse complement.
GTGGACGGTCGCTCACCAGCGACTGGAGGGGTCGGTGCCCCAAGTGGCCCTAGTATGGTTCGCACATGACCACTATCTGCGAAGCCATATACGCGGCCATGGTCCCAGCCACCTGCGGCCTCGACCCACGATGCTGCGTCAAAGTCCTCGGGGGTACCCCTGCGCTGCACCACCGTCTGGCTGTAGGTCTCCTACTCGAGTTTGATTTTTTGTTTAATATTTATCATAAAACTTAAATTATAAATATATAATGAATAATTTAAATAAATATATAATTACCACAATGTATGCAGCGCGGTTGTCGATGTACTCCCCCGTCCCATGTGCTCGACGATGAGTCCGCTCAAACACCGCCATCGGGGAGGGTCGCTGGACAGTCCCGTCATCCGACACCGTCGTCTACATTTACAAAACAAATACATTAATTAGTACATATAGTAATAAATAAAATATATAATTAAAAGATATACTTACCATACGGTTCGCGTGCACTGCAAATGCACCAGAGCCGCCGGTCTGACGCGCTGCTCCCCCCGACATGCGATTTCTAGCCGCATTCCGAGAAACCTCCTGCCATCGATCCGTCGACCATATTCCCATGAGCTGGTCCCATATATCCGGAGTAATCCAACCGGGGTCGTATCCCCGAGTCTCCGCGATGTTAGTGGTCCCAGCTCGGGCCATCGCCTGGGACCGAGCCTGCCCCAGCTGCCCATTGTACCTTGCCCTGGAAATAGCCTCCCAGGCAGCGTAAATGAAGGGCCTCTGGTCCTCGGCCCATGTATAGCGAGCCTGCAAAATAATAATATAAGTACCAATATTAATATATCATCATGCATGTAAAAAAATAAATAATACGTGTCTCAAACTCGCGCCATAACATGTCGACGTGCTCGCTAGGCACGTGAGACCACGTAGGCCATGCCCCGTGCATGTATCATCGAATAGTAATATTATATTATGATATAATGAATTTGTAATGATTCATAATTCATGATATATTACCGCTCCCCAATCACGCTAATCAATCTACGTGACTCTGTGGCTGGTGGAGGCTGCCACCTGTTCGGCCCGCGTGGCCGCCTGTGTCTGGATGTACTAGCCTCGGCAGTATCATCCTCATGAGGATCAGCAACAGGAGGATCAGCAGCATGAGTAAGTGCTGGAGTCTCACCGATCGGAGACTCCGAAGCTCTCCTGCGTCGATAACCACGACCAGACATATCTGTCGAACAGACATATAATCAGATTATTGTATAAATAGTAGAGATATATTTAATAAAATATATACTTTACAATTATTCTTCATCATCTAAATAATAGTCTTCGAATTCTTCTTCTTCTTCCTCTTCTTCCTCTTCTTCATCTTCTTCATCTCCAGCTTCCTCAATTTCATGATCGTCATCATCAGCATATTCAACTTCTAATTGAATTGACGTTGTGTCTGCATCCTCGAGTATTGGAATAATACGATCCACAGCAGGAGGATCATCTTCTTGATAGAAACCATGTGTCATATCAGGTATCAGCTCATTTTCTCCTACTATCGGATCAATTTTTCCTCTATCTTTTGTCTTACAGACTACACGCCAATCTGCTCTATCTTTATTTCGAGTCGGATACTTCGCGTAATATACTTGTTCGGCTTGTGATGCCAATATAAAAGGCTCATTTGCTGCCAATTTCGATTTGTAATTAACCTCAACAAGTTTGTATTTTGGATGAACTTTCATTCCCCTTTCTGTTGTATCGAACCAATGACATCTAAATAGGATCACTGATTTCAAGCCGAAGTAGTGTAACTCTATCACTTCTTCCAACAGTCCATAAAAATCCATATCACATTCAACATAGGTTGTCCCTTTCACGCAGACCCCAGCATTCATCGTCTTCTTTGTAAATGAATATTCAACCGTGTGAAATTTATACCCGTTAACAAAATATCCGCTATAGCACGACACAAGTCACGACGGTCCACTAACAAACTCAAATATTCTTTCATCTATTTCAGCTCTGTGATCTTTGCTGTAAGTCTGAATCCAAGTAGGGAAATCACGATTCCGTAATCTCTCCAATTCTTGATCGTTGTGAATAGAGTATTTTTGCACCATCTCAATGTCAAATATTTCAATGAATTGTTCAATCTCTGGACAATTGAGTAATACATACAAGTGTGCCAAATGATACTCTTCATCGCTTAAGTGTCGAGATGGACGAGAACCAAAAGCACGACCAGAGTGACAAAATATATTTAAACGTCCATCTGAATGTCGAACACCCCCGTCGTCATTACGTGGAAGACGATCAAATCTTGTCTGTACTGTCGATTCAAAGTAAAATGAGCAGAATGTTGAAATTTCTTGGATGATATAGGATTCAGATATTGATCCTTCAACAGCTGCGGTGTTCTTTACTTTTTTCTTCAGACGATTCATGTATCTTTCAAATAAGTACATCCATCGATATTGAACGGGGCCACCAACTCGTGCCTCCTATGCCAAGTGTATCGGTAGATGCTCCATCGAGTCAAAAAATGCAGGAGGGAAAAACTGCTCCAGCTTGCATATGATTTCAACAATATTATTTTCAAGTGTTGACATATCTTCGACTCGAAGGACATTTGCACAGATATTTCTAAAAAACATACTTAATTCAGTCAACGGACCCCAAATATTATCAGGTAGAAGATCTCAAAATGCGATCAGAAGTAATCTCTGCATGAATACATGACAATCATGGCTCTTCATCCCTGATATTTTGCAATCATCGACGTTCACACATCGAGATAAGTTTGAAGCATATCCATCGGGTAATCTGAGTTCTTTTACCCATTGACAAACATCTTTGATCTGTTGTTTATTTAACACATATAGGGCCTTCGGTTTCAGATATCGTCCGTTGACCTCTTGTAACTCCAACTCTGGTCTTTTACAAAGTATTTTCAGATCATGTCGGGCTTTGACATTATCTTTAGTTTTTCCAGAAATATCCATCAAAGTGTTGAAAATATTATCAAACACATTTTTTTCAATGTGCATGACATCTAAATTATGTCGAATCAATAATGAACTCCAATAGGGCAATTCCCAAAAGATATTTTTTTTCACCCAGTTGTGTATTTGGCCAAAACCTGACACTCTTTCATTGCGACCAAATACTATATCTGGAAGTGCTGAAACACGTGCTAACATTTGTTCACCAGACAACATCGGTGGTGGCCCATCTCTTTCGACTCTGCCCTTAGTAAATTTATTATAATTCCTTCGATACTGATGATTAACTGGTAGGAATCGACGATGACAATCAAAGAATGAGATTTTTCGTCCGTTCTGAAGACTGATTGATTTAGAGTGTTCCATACAATACAGACAAGAGAGTCGGCCGTGAGTGCTCCAACCCGACAACATGCCGTACGCGGGAAAATCATTGATTGTCCACAAGACCGCGGCCTTTAAATTGAAGTTTTGCTTCCGATGACAATCATAAGTGACAGCTCCCTCAGTCCACAATGTTTTCAATTCATCTATCAAGGGTCTGAGAAATATGTCAATTTCTTTTCGCGGACCCTTAGGACCCGGAATTAATCATCGAAAGATAAATAAATTCATCTTTCATGCACATTGACGATGGCAAATTATAAACTGTCAACAGCACTGACCAAACTGAATAAGGAGTTGCAGAATGTCCAAACGGATTAAAACCATCTGTGCAGAATCTCAATCTGATATTTCTAGTATCCCTAGCAAATGAAGGATAACATGTATCCAAATGTTTCCATGCTTCACTGTCAGATGGATGAGTCATTACTGTATCATCACGACTTCTTGCATGCCAACTCATGTAGGGGGCTGTCTTTTCCGACATGAATAATCTTTGAAGCCTCGGTGTTAGTGGAAAATACCGAAGCACCTTAAACGAGATATTTTTCTGTCGGACCGATTTCTTCTCCTTGTAACGAGGGTGTTGACATACAGGGCATTTATCCAACTGCACATTTTCTTTATAATATAAAATGCAGTTATTTTGGCACGCGTGTATTTTTTCGTACCCAAGCCCCAATTTTCTCATTAGCTTTTTAGTCTTATAAAAAGTAGGCTCAAACTTGTTATCAGTAGGCAGCATTCCATTAATCAATCCAGCAATCCGATCATACGCAACTCCGCTGATATTACAATCGGCCTTGATGTTTAAGAGCTGTGTCATTGCTGAAAACCTAGTGTATTTAGGACAATTCTCATATAAAGGTTCATCGGCAGCTTTCAACATCTCGTAAAATTCTGCAGCTTCTTTATTCGGTAATTCAATCTCTACCGCAGCCCCTACTTCTGTGATATCAACTGCTGTAGTATCTGGTGGGACTGATGTCTGAAGAACTGGCCGATCAACATTATCATTCAGGTGGAATTGACCCCCAAGACTATCAAGTATCATAGTTCTATAGGGATTACATTGACTGGATGAAGAAGCACCAGCAGAGGAAGATTCACCATATGTCTGAACGACAGGATTGCTCGACGTCCCGACTTCGCGTGACTCCCCGTGACAAGTCCATAGAAAATATCTTGGTGCAAATCCTTTGGTATATAGATGCAGAGTGACAGTCTCCCGATCCAAAAATCGTCCATTTGAACAAATGCGACACGGACATCAGATTTGATCACCCATGCTAACGAAATTTCGATTCGAATAGGCTCACACGCCTAATCGAAACTCATTCGTTAAAGCTCCACGATCAAGACGTCGGTACATCCAACTTCGATCAGCCGACATGATTCTGTCAATCAATGACAATTACTTTGGTTAATGTCTTTAGGTGAGATTGTCCTATTCCATTCGGGATTTATGTTATTTGAACTGCACTTACGTTTTTATTTTAACTGTTAACTAATTATTCTAAATTTCGGCAGCATCTCCCTATAGTTCTCCGAATACGCATATCATCTGGGCGCGTATCGGAGAAGTTTTGATTCATGCAATCATGACTTGATTCTTGAGAAGTTTTGCCTCAATGAAATAATTCTGTTGCGTTGATAATTAAGGAATTTAATTCTGTAATTTTCGGATTTAATTACATTTATTATGCTGAAACTCAATTAAGCTGAAAACTGCATGCTGCGTTGTTTGTTTTAGGGCTGATTTTTAAATTTTTTTTGTAATGTGCATAGTTTGCTGAATATGGTAGTGTAACTTATCAATTCGATTAGAAAATATAGTTTGGAAACATAGGTCATACTCTAGAGACTAGATTCGGGTTAGATATTCCAGTTTCGGGCACAATAGTAAGCTAAAACAAAACCCTAAAATAAAATCCTAATCATGGTGATCTAAATTTTAATTACATAATTAAAATTGAGCAAGGGGTTAGCATAATCTGTTATGAACCAACAAATAAGTTTATGCATGAAATAAATTCTCACGAGTTTATGACATTACGGGTCTAGGAGTTGGGATTGGGTATTGGAGTGTTGAGACGCTTCCCAATTTGGACATCCCTAAGACACCGTATGAGAGACTTAATTTAGGTCATATTGTGCTATATCTTTATGAATGGCAGAGAGGCTCGTTGAGGAGCCAGATTGCGGGCTAGGCCCGGAAGGTTAGATGACTAATTCCCAACCTGTGGAACAAGTTCGGATGGGCAAATCCCGATTATTCCTACATATCTTGAGGAATAAGTTCGGACGAGCAAATCCCGATTGTTCCCAAGATTCTTTATTTAAAGGGATAAGTTCGGATGAGTGAATCCCGATTACTCCTACGTTATTTATTGGAACAAGTTTGGACGGGCAAATCCCGATTATTCCGGTTTGGCCTCATGGAATAAGTTCGGAGGGCCTACCCGATTATTCCCAATGTGCTTTTAAGGAATAAGTTCGGACGGACAAATACCAATTATTCCTGTGATATCTTAAAGGGGCAAGTTTGGATGGGCGATTCTCGATTGTTCCTTCGCGTCTCGTGGAGCATGTTCAGATGGGCCAATCCCGATTGCTTTCGAGTTTCTTTATATTAGGATAAGTTCGGAGGGCCTTCCCGATTATCCTAGCATGTTTTGTTGCCTTAGGGCATGGTAGGCTAGGCCTGTTGATCCTCACCGTTTGGGTATTGGCTGCCTTCGAGCAGGTGGTGGCTAGAGGGCCTAATAGCTGGCCACTCCCTTGTGACATTTTCTGCTTGAGTAAGGAGTTTTGCTTTATGCAGTATATCTATGTTTGATTTTTCGTGGGGATTGGTAGAATCGTTCACTGAGTTATTTTGAACTCACCCGTTGTCGTTTTGTTTTATTTTGTAGAGCCTGACCAGTGAGGCTAGCTGGAGCACTTGGCACGGCTGGAGGGCAGAGGAGCCACATGATCTCATAACAGTCCTAGTTAGTCGTAGTCAAGTTTTTGGTAGTTAGTTATGCACTTATGTTTCAGTATTTTGGAGTTGTAGTCTCTTGGGGACATTCATGTCTTTATTTCAAATTTCATTGTATAATTGACAGTTGAACTGATTTATTATTTCCGCACTTTATATTTTTACTTACTTATAATGAATTCTGTTTGATTTTTCATTTGAAATAAAACTTATTTATTTCTTTCCACTATGTTTTATTGTTGAGTTGACATATGCATGATTTAGGCTGCGAGGTATAAGCACGTATACCTTGGCCGATCATGTGACTTTGAGTTGGAACGTGACAATTAATTTACACAATGTAGTTATCAACCATTTAATCAACAATAATTTAATAGTGTAATTATTAATTAATAAAATCATCAAATTAATCTAAACACCATCTAATCATTAATTAGATTAACTAACTAAATAATTAACTAAACCATCGAATTAACCTGACAAACCATTTAATTTTTGATAAATTAAATATATATTTTTACACATCCCGATCTCTTTCTTTCTTTTTCCTTTTTTTTTTATATTATCTTTCCTCCTCTGCTCTCGTTCTCCCCTCACGCCACTCACCTACTTTGAGACACTGAATTTTATTTTTAATCATTATCTCCCTTGTTATGAAAATCCTGAACAAGTTAAATCAGTATTCCCTCTGTTTGTATGTACTTAACTATATTGAGGCATATCTCAGCAACATTTTTTTGTTATCTGTAATGTTATTTATTTTGCTCCATAAAATAATATCTTATTTGTGAATTGTGATGAATGAGGTTTATCTTTTGAGCTTATTAATTTTAAGTATACATGTTTGCTGTCAATTCTTGGTTAAGTTTTAGGTTCTGTAACTCTTTAACATAAATGTAATTTAGCAAGACGGCTCCTTTTCTGCAATTACTTAATATATAGCTTATTGTATAGACTACTCTCTAAATCTTCATTAACTCATACTCAAAGGCTGTTAGATGAGAGGCTTTTAGGGAAGATTTTTTTACAATGCTAAACAGTTACAAGATTATATATAATATTATATTTGAAATCTGTACAGTTTGTTCTTTAATTTTTTATATTGAGATGCTTTACTAAGAACTTCCATTCTTCTCTTCTTATTTTTCAGAGTGGCAATGGAAGTCACTCGGATTCTCTTGAATGCACAGTCGGCGGTTGGAACAGTTAGAAAACATGCAGAGAAAGCCGGAAACAGTTTCAGGAATACTTTTTAGTGAGTTAGCAAATAACTAAAAACCCGTTGATAACCGTAACATAGAAGTATTTAATTAATTAAGCTAAACAGCACGCTGACGTGTCATAATTAGTTAAAAGTTTATTGTGTAAGCTTGTATATAAGCCTCTTCTTAAGAATAAAGATATGATACTTCATCTTCTTTCTAAGCTTTCTTCATGTATTTGTTCATGGTATCAGAGTAGTGAATTCGATCTTGGCTGAATTCTTTTTTTTTCTTTGCTCTTCCTTCCTCAGCATCTGGTTTTCAATTGCTTGATTCCTATTTCGAACTCAGTACTGTGTGATTTTCTTGATTGCTTTCTTGTTTTCTTGATTAATGGCGGATCTTGTAGTTTCTTCAGCATCTCCAGCTGAAACTACTCAGAATCTGAATTCTCCAAGTTCTTCTCTGGTCACAGCTCCACTGTCAGGCCCTAACTACCTGACTTGGAGTGTCGCGATCCAGATTTCTTTTGGAGCTCGTGACAAATTAGTTATTATTGATGACACAATTACAAAACCTAATAAAGCTATTGCAATCGTAGAGTATTTGAAGTGAAGGAAGTCAGATTATCTTGTCCGATCTTGGGTTCTAGGCTCACTGTCGAAGGGTCTTGCTGAGAATTTCTTGTATTGCTCTACAACTAGAGATCTTTGGATTCACCTAAAGGGACACTTTGGAGTGAGCAATGGTCCTCAGGTTTACCAAATCCAGAGACAAATTAACTCTGTTGATCAAGGTAATCAAAATCTTGCTGTTTACTTTAACAAGCTTTCTAAGCTTTGGTATGATTTGAATCGATTGAAACCTATGCCCTACTGTGAATGTGGATTATGCATTTGTAACGTGAACAAGAGGTTAGGTGATCTTGATACTTCTAACAAGATAATGCAATTCCTCATGGGACTAAATGAGTCATTTGAAGCAGTAAAGAATCAAATACTCATGCAAGAACCTCTTCCCACAGTAAATAAAGCCTATTCAATGTTAAGCACTATTGAATCACAGAGGGCTATCACTCTCAATTTTGGTGAAGCTACTGAGACAATTGCTATGATGGTTAAGGGATCTGAAAAAGGTTCTAATGCTAGAGGAGGTGGAAATTTTCGAAGGAAAGATAATAGTAGAAGAAAGGAAGATAGGTACTGTGATCATTGTAAGACCACAAGACACACTAGAGATATTTGTTTCAAGCTGGTTGGCTATCCAGATTGGTACAAGGATATTAAGAACAAGAAAGATCAGAAAGACAAGGGCTCATACAAGTCAGTCAATATGACTGATGTACAAGCTGATGCTAAGGATCTTTCCAGTAATAAGCAATATGAATGGTTGGCAGAATTCATCAAGAGTGACATGTCAAAATTCATGAAGGGCAAGCAAGTAGTAGAGAATGTGATAAACTTTGCACATATTGGTGACTATACAGGTATGGCATCACTTTTGCCATCTAGTTCTGTCAAGTCTGATTTTTGGATTGTGGACACTGGTGCTTCTAATTCACATTTGTTGCAATTCTAAAATGTTTGATAAGCTCGTTACTCTTTCTGTCCCTGCATCAGTTCTTCTTCCTGATGGTCATGTTAAACATGTCACTAAAGTAGGCCAAATTAAGCTTAGTGGTGGTCTACATCTTAAAAACACTCTTTTCCTTCCTTCTTTTAATCACAATCTTCTCTCTATCAGTAAACTCACCGAGTTCAACCAAAATTTTCTTTCTTTCTCTTCTAATGCTTGCATTTTACAATACTTGAAGAGTAGAACTGTCCTGGCAGTTGGAAGAGTTGCAAGCAACCTCTACATACTAGATAAAAAATCATTTTCATGTGATATAGTTAAATAATACAATGTCAATTTTCCTCGTAATGTTTTTCATGTTTTCCATCCTGATTCATATTCTTTCTTTCCAAATAATACCAATTTTAGTCATAATTTCAGTCCTTGTTTCTTTGTACCATAATCTAAAATTCCGTAATGTAATAGTGTTTCTGATACAAATAAAGGCATGAATTATGTTGCTTTATGGCATACAAGGTTGGGTCATCCAAGTAATTTCATTTTGCAGCATTTATCTTTCATTTCAAAGTCAAGTACTCTTGATAATGAATGTCATGTCTGCCCTTTAGCTAAGCAGACCAGACTAGTTTTTCCTATTAGTTGCAAACATAGCTCAACAATTCTTGAGTTGTTACACATAGACATATAGAGACCATACAAAGAGGAGACCTTAACTGAGGCTCATTATTTCCTAACTGTGGTGGATGACTTTAGCAGGAGTACATGAACATTTCTTATGCAGCACAAATCCCAAACTTTGGGTATTCTTAGAAATTTTTTCAAACTTTTGCAGAATCAGTTTCAGATTTCCATTAAGGCAACGAGAACTTGTAATGGACCAGAATTTTTGAGTCACGATTGTCAGGGCTTGTTCTCTGAATTGGGTATTCTACATCAAAGGAGCTGTGCTTATACTCCACAGCAGAACAGAGTAGTTGAAAGGAAATACATACATCTTCTTCAAGTTGCAAGGGCATTATTGTATCAGTCTCATTTGCCTAAGATGTTCTGGGGTGAATGTTTGTTGCATGCTACTTTTCTCATTAACATATTGCCAACCAAGCTATTGTCATGGAAGTCACCTTTTGAGCTTTTACACGGCAAGGTTCCTAATTATGATCTGCTGAAAACTTTTGGATATTTGTACAATGTTACTTACACTCATCCCCAGAAGGAGAAATTTGTTGTTAGATATATTCCATGTGTATTTCTTGGATATCAATCTAGTATGAAAGCTTACAAAGTGTGTACATTGTAGGATTCAAAAGTGTTCATGAGTAGGGATGTAAAATTTTGTGAAGGGATTTTTCCTTATGTTTTTTTAGCAGCCCCATTCTCAATGCCAGATTCACTTTTTAAAGATTCCATATGCTTACCAATTCCACCAATTGTTCATGGTGATAATGACTGTAGAACTACTGCTATTGAAACACCAATTACTACATATCCAAAAGTGTCTGATAATGTTGAAGTACCTATAAGACAAAGCTCTAGGATAAGGAGACCTCCTACTTGGCTTTCTGATTTTGTGTCTTCAGTACAAGAAAACCAAATACCAACTGCACTTCCATCAAACCCTTCTCAATGCACCATTCCTGCTCATCCTTACACAATATATACACCCATATTTTTCTGCTCAACATGTTGAATTCATGGCTAGTTTGAATGCAGTAAAAGAGCCTAGATCTTATCATGAAGCAAAGAGAGTTCCTTAGTGGGTAGATGCTATGCAGACTGAATTAGGAGCTTTGGAGAAGAACAACACTTGGGAACTTAGCTCATTGCCAGAAGGGAAGAAAGCAATAGGCTCAAAGCTAGTGGGTGTTCAAGTTAAAGCTGAATCCAGATGGTCCCATTGACAGGTACAAAACTAGACTAGTGGCTAAAGGTTATACACAAGTTGAAAAAGAAGATTATATAGAGAGTTTCTCCCCAGTTACCAAGACTGTTACAGTGAGAGTTTTCATATCTTTGGTAGCATCAAGAGGTTGGCATTTGCACCAACTTGATATCAATAATGATTTTCTTCATGGACATATTGATGAAGAAGTCTATATGGTACCTTCCGAGAGTTATACGAAGGCTGGAAAGGGACAATTCTATAAGCTTACAAGATCTCTGTATGGCCTTAAACAGGCATCCAAACAATAGAACTTGGAGTTTTCTAATCATCTCAGCAAATTTGGTTTTAAGCAATCCTCTATAGATCCATGCATTTTCACATACAATCTGAATAATGAGTTCCTAGCACTCATTGTGTATGTTGATGATGTGCTTGTCATAGGAACTTCAGAAAAGTTGATTCATCAAGTTAAAAATTCACTTCATGATGCTTTTATTATCAAGGACCTAGGAGCAGCAAAGTACTTCCTTGGTCTTGAAATAGTTAGATCACCAGAAAGGATTTATGTAAATCAGAGAAAATACATTCTTGACTTGGTGAGTAATGCAGGCTTGCTAGGGGCAAAGCCAGCTTTAACCCCTTTGCCTAAGGGTTTGTCACTTTCTACAAATATTGGCACTCCTCTATTTGATCCTACTCAATTCAGGAGAATTATTGGGAGACTACTTTACTTGAGTTTTACCCGGCCTGACATCACCTACTCTGTACAGCAATTAAGCTAATTTGTTCAAGCACCAAGAGATTATCACTGGAATGCTGTGATCCATATACTCAGATACTTAAAGGGGTGTCTTGCTACAGGACTTTTCTTCTCTGCATCAAATATAGACATTATTGAAGCCTACAGTGATGCTGATTGGGCTTCATGTGATGACACAAGACATTCTTTCACTGGCTATTGCATTTTCATTGGCACTTCACTGGTTCCTGGAAATCGAAGAAACAAACTACAGTTTCTCGATCATCAACTGAGGCTGAATATCGAAGTCTTGCTACAATCACTACTACAAACTTGGTCTTCAGCAACGGCTATCAGCAACGGCCGCTCAAGCCGTTGCTATTTGCAACGGCGTTCTTACGGCCGCTCGAGCCGTTGCAGATATCTGTATCTGCAACGGCGTTCTAACGGACAACCGAGCCGTTGCGGATTATTTTAATTATCAGCAACGGCTTTCGGACGGAAAGGCTAGCCGTTGCTAATTATTTAATCTTCAGCAACGGCTTACAAACGGATAAGTGAGCCGTTGCTGATGATAACTTATCAGCAACGGCGTTCTAACGGGCGAGTGAGCCGTTGCTGATAAGTTTATATAGGGCACGCTCTCGCGCCCGACCCTTCTTCCTCCCGCTTCTGCCGCCGCCGCTCCTGCCGCCGCCGCTCCTGCCGACTCCTCTCGCCGCCGCTGCCGCTGCTGCCGACGCCGACGCCTCTCGCCGACGCCTCTCGCCGCCGCGCCGCTGCCGGTATGTTGATCGGCCGGCCTATACCGTTTCGGCCGGAGATGCTAAAATCCGACCGAAACCCTATTTCTAGGGTTTCGGCCGGCGGCGGTCGGCCTATGGCCGCCGCCGAACCTTCTACAGTGGCCGGACAGTGTGTCCGGCCACTGTACGCCGGCGCCGGAGGGTGGACTCCGGCGCCGGAATATATATATATATATATATATATTTATTGTTTTGAAATTGTTAATTAATTATTTTATAAATGTTAATTAAATGTTTAGATTAATTGTTTAATTTGTTAGATTAATTATTAGGGTTTAGATTAATTTCGAACGCGCGCCGGAATCGTCCACTTCGGACGCGCGCCGGAATCGTCCAATTCGGACTCGCGCCGGAATCGTCCAATTCGGACTCGCGCCGGAATCGTCCACTTCGGACGCGCGCCAGAATCGTCCAATTCGGACTCGCGCCGGAATCGTCCACTTCGGACTCGCGCCGGAATCGTCCACTTCGGACGCGCGCCGAAATCGTCCAATATGGACTCGAACTGTCTCGAAACATTTAGAAAATAATCATCCATCCGACGAGTTGATATGTTTCACGTACGCATCGACGAATCGGATATGATTTAGCAAAACCTTAGATCCGTTCGGGGATTGTATGTTCGTGTAAAAGAAGTAGATGATCTTTTATACGACGTACAATTCTTGAATTGTCCCTGATTGGACAATTTGGGAATATAGTTATTTGTACTGCACTTACGTTTTTATTTTAACTGTTAACTAATTATTCTAAAATTCGACAACATCTCCCTTGTTCTCCGATACGCGCCCAGATGATATGCGTATTCGGAGAACTGTAGGGAGATGCTGTCGAAATTTAGAATAATTAGTTAACAGTTAAAATAAAAACGTAAGTGCAGTACGAATAACATAAATCCCGAATGGAATAGGACAATCTCACCTAAAGACATTAACCAAAGAAATTGTCATTGATTGACAGAATCATGTCGGCTGATCGAAGTTGGATGTACCGACGTTTTGATCGTGGAGCTTTAACGAATGAGTTTAGATTAGGCGTAACGTACTTCCTAAATTTCGCCTATTCGAATCGGAATTTCGTTAGCATGGGTGATCAAATCCGATGTCCGTGCCGCATTTGTTCGAATGGACGATTTTTGGATCGGGAGACTGTCACTCTGCATCTATATACCAAAGGATTTACACCAAGATATTTTCTATGGACTTGTCACGGGGAGTCACGCGAAGTCGGGACGTCGAGCAATCCTGTCGTTCAGACATATGGTGAATCTTCCTCTGCTGGTGCTTCTTCATCCAGTCAATGTAATCCCTATAGAACTATGATACTTGATAGTCTTGGGGGTCAATTCCACCTGAATGATAATGTTGATCGGCCAGTTCTTCAGACATCAGTCCCACCAGATACTACAGCGGTTGATATCACAGAAGTAGGGGCTGCGGTAGAGATTGAATTACCGAATAAAGAAGCTGCAGAATTTTACGAGATGTTGAAAGCTGCCGATGAACCTTTGTATGAGAATTGTCCTAAATACACTAGGTTTTCAGCAATGACACAGCTCTTAAACATCAAGGCCGATTGTAATATCAGCGGAGTTGCGTATGATCGGATTGCTGGATTGATTAATGGAATGCTGCCTACTGATAACAAGTTTGAGCCTACTTTTTATAAGACTAAAAAGCTAATGAGAAAATTGGGGCTTGGGTACGAAAAAATACACGCGTGCCAAAATAATTGCATTTTATATTATAAAGAAAATGTGCAGTTGGATAAATTCCCTGTATGTCAACACCCTCGTTACAAGGAGAAGAAATCGGTCCGACAGAAAAATATCCCGTTTAAGGTGCTTCGGTATTTTCCACTAACACCGAGGCTTCAAAGATTATTCATGTCGGAAAAGACAGCCCCCTACATGAGTTGGCATGCAAGAAGTCGTGATGATACAGTAATGACTCATCCATCTGACAGTGAAGCATAGAAACATTTGGATACATGTTATCCTTCATTTGCTATGGATACTAGAAATATCAGATTGGGATTGTGCACAGATGGTTTTAATCCGTTTGGACATTCTGCAACTCCTTATTCAGTTTGGCCAGTGCTGCTGACAGTTTATAATTTGCCACCGTCAATGTGCATGAAAGATGAATTTATTTATCTTTCGATGATTATTCCGGGTCCTAAGGGTCCGCGAAAAGAAATTGACATATTTTTCAGACCCTTGATAGATGAATTGAAAACATTGTGGACTGAGGGAGCTGTCACTTATGATTGTCATCGGAAGCAAAACTTCAATTTAAAGGCCGCGGTCTTGTGGACAATCAATGATTTCCCCGCGTACGGCATGTTGTCGGGTTGGAGCACTCACGGCCGACTCACTTGCCCGTATTGTATGGAACACTCTAAATCAATCAGTCTTCAGAACGGACGAAAAATCTCATTCTTTGATTGTCATCGTCGATTCCTACCGGTTCATCACCAGTATCGAAGGAATCGTAATAAATTTACTAAGGGCAGAGTCGAAAGAGATGGGCCACCACCGATGTTGTCTGGTGAACAAATGTTAGCACGTGTTTCAGCACTTCCAGATATAGTATTTGGTCGCAATGAAAGAGTGTCAGGTTTTGGCCAAACACACAACTGGGTGAAAAAATGTATCTTTTGGGAATTGCCCTATTGGAGTTCATTATTGATTCGACATAATTTAGATGTCATGCACATTGAAAAAAATGTGTTTGATAATATTTTCAACACTGTGATGGATATTTCTGGAAAAACTAAAGATAATGTCAAAGCCCGACATGATCTGAAAATACTTTGTAAAAGACCAGAGTTGGAGTTACAAGAGGTCAACGGACGATATCTGAAACCGAAGGCCCTATATGTGTTAAATAAACAACAGATCAAAGATGTTTATCAATGGGTAAAAGAACTCAGATTACCCGATGGATATGCTTCAAACTTATCTCGATGTGTGAACGTCGATGATTGCAAAATATCAGGGATGAAGAGCCATGATTGTCATGTATTCATGCAGAGATTACTTCCGATCGCATTTCGAGATCTTCTACCTGATAATATTTGGGGTCCGTTGACTGAATTAAGTATGTTTTTTAGAAGCATCTGTGCAAATGTCCTTCGAGTCGAAGATATGTCAACACTTGAAAATAATATTGTTGAAATCATATGCAAGCTGGAGCAGTTTTTCCCTCCTGCATTTTTTGACTCGATGGAGCATCTACCGATACACTTGGCATACGAGGCACGAGTTGGTGGCCCCGTTCAATATCGTTGGATGTACTTATTTGAAAGATACATGAATCGTCTGAAGAAAAAAGTAAAGAACACCGCAGCTGTTGAAGGATCAATATCTGAATCGTATATCATCCAAGAAATTTCAACATTCTGCTCATTTTACTTTGAATCGACAGTACAGACAAGATTTGATCGTCTTCCACGTAACGACGACGGGGGTGTTCGACATTCAGATGGACGTTTAAATATATTTTGTCACTCTGGTCGTGTTTTTGGTTCTCGTCCATCTCGACACTTAAGCGATGAAGAGTATCATTTGGCACATTTGTATGTATTACTCAATTGCCCAGAGATTGAACAATTCATTGAAATATTTGACATTGAGATGGTGCAAAAATACTCTATTCACAACGATCAAGAATTGGAGACATTACGGAATCGTGATTTCCCTTCTTGGATTCAGACTTACAGCAAAGATCACATAGCTGAAATAGATGAAAAAATATTTGAGTTTGTTAGTGGACCGTCGCGACTTGTGTCGTGCTATAGCGGATATTTTGTTAACGGGTATAAATTTCACACGGTTGAATATTCATCTACAAAAAAGACAATGAATGCTGGGGTCTGCGTGAAAGGGACAACCTATATTGAATGTGATATGGATTTCTATGGACTAGTGGAAGAAGTGATAGAGTTGCACTACTTCGGCTTGAAATCAGTGTTCCTATTTAGATGTCATTGGTTCGATACAACAGAAAGGGGCATGAAAGTTCATCAAAAATACAAACTTATTGAGGTTAATTACAAATCGAAATTGGCAGCAAATGAGCCATTTATATTGGCATCACAAGCCGAACAAGTATATTACGCGAAGTATCCGGCTCGAAATAAAGATAGAGCAGATTGGCGTGTAGTCTGTAAGACAAAAGGTAGAGGAAAAATTGATCCGATAGTAGGAGAAAATGATCCTCCTGGTTTCTATCAAGAAGATGATCTTCCTGCTGTGGATCGTATTATTCCAATACTCGAGGATGCAGACACAACGTCAATTCAATTAGAAGTTGAATATGCTGATGATGACGATCATGAAATTGAGGAAGCTGGAGATGAAGAAGATGACGAAGAGGAAGAAGAAGAAGAATTCGAAGACTATTATTCAGATGATGAGGAATAATTGTAAAGTATATATATTTTATTAAATATATCTCTACTATTTATACAATAATCTGATTATATGTCTGTTCGACAAATATGTCTGGTCGTGGTTATCGACGCAGGAGAGCTTCGGAGTCTCCGATCGGTGAGACTCCAGCACTTACTCATGCTGCTGATCCTCCTGTTGCTGATCCTCATGAGGATGATACTGCCGAGGCTAGTACATCCAGACGCAGGCGGCCACGCGGGCCGAACAGGTGGCAGCCTCCACCAGCCACAGAGTCACGTAGATTGATCAGCGTGATTGGGGAGCGGTAATATATCATGAATTATGAATCATTACAAATTCATTATATCATAATATAATATTAAAATTTATTTTTGTTGTGCAGGTTCGAGCAAGAAGAAGTGCCGAGGAGCATTTCTTCTACTATTCGACGATACATGCACGGGGCATGGCCTACGTGGTCTCACGTGCCTAGCGAGCACGTCGACATGTTATGGCGCGAGTTTGAGGCACGTATTATTATTTTTTTTTACATGCATGATGATATATTAAGAATTGGTACTGATATTATTATTTTGCAGGCTCGCTATACATGGGCCGAGGACCAGAGGTCCTTCATTTACGCTGCCTGGGAGTCTATTTCCCGGGCAAGGTACAACGGGCAGCTGGGGCAGGCTCGGTCCCGAGCGATGGCCCGAGCTGGGACCACTAACATCGCGGAGACTCGGGGATACGGCCCCAGTTGGATTACTCCGGATATATGGGACCAGCTCGTGGGGATATGGTCGACGGATCGATGGCAGGAGGTTTCTCATAATGCGGCTAGAAATCGCATGTCGGGGGGAGCAGCGCGTCACACCGGCGGCTCTGTTGCATTTGCAGTGCACGCAAACCGTATGGTAAGTATATCGTTTAATTATATATTTTATTTGTTATTATGTGTACTAATTAATGTATTTGTTTTGTAAATGTAGACGACGGTGTCGGATGACGGGACTGTCCAGCGACCCTCCCTGATGGCGGTGTTTGAGCGGACTCACCGTCGAGCACATGGGACGGGGGAGTACATCGACAACCGCGCTGCATACATTGTGGTAATTATATATTTGTTTAAATTATTCATTATATATTTATAATTTAAGTTTTATGATAAATATTAAATAAAAAATCAAATTCGAGTAGGAGACGTACAGCCAGAGGGTGGTGCAGCGCGGGGGTACCCCCGAGGACTTTGACGCAGCATCGTGGGTCGAGGCCGCAGGTGGCTGGGATCATGGCCGCGTATATGGCTTCGCAGATAGTGGTCATGCGCGAGCCGTACTAGGGCCACTTGGGGCACCGACCCCTCCGGTCGCTGGTGAGCGGCCGTCCACCTCCAGATCCAGTTATGATCATAGTAATAGGATAAGGACATTAGAGGAGACGGTCGCGCGTCAGACTGAGTTGATGGAGCGCCAGAGTCAGACGATGGCGAATATAGAAGCTATGCTACGCAACTTGTCGGGTCATCCCGAAGCAGGCATCTCTTCGGCATCATCTAATCCATCATCCTCGAGTCAGTCCACGCCGGTGTACACTCAAGCACTCCAGACCCCGCCATATGATCCAGGCCATCCTCCATCGTCATCGTGAGATTTTGTTTATATTGACTTTGTTACTCAGATATTGAACTTGTTTAATTTATATTGACTATGTTATTGAGATGTTGATACTTCAATTTTACATTTGAATTGTGTTTATACTATCGTGGATAATTATGAATATAAATATAATTGTTTTGATGTATATCTTGGTGTGTTTGTGATGTGTGAATGAATGTGTATGAGATGTTTGTGATGTGTGAATGAATGTGTGTATGAGGGTATGGGTGTGTGAGTTATGTATCAGATAAATGTATCAATGTATCAATGGAAATTTGAAATTTTCAAATTTTCTGGTTGCAGGTATAGGTCATCAGCAACGGCTTTCCCACGGGCGTCCGTGGGAAAGCCGTTGCTAAAAGTGTATCGAAAGCCGTTGCTGATGACCTACAGCAACAACTTAGTGACGGAGTTTTACTAACGGTGTTGCTACGGACTCAGCGGCCGTTGCTATTAATGGTATCAGCAACGGCTCCGGGTCTGTGGCAAAACCGTTGCTGATAATATTTTTAGCGACGGCCCAGCGGCTGTTGCTGATAATGTTTTGAGCGACGGCCCGAGCGGCCGTTGCTGAACCGTTGCTAAGTCATCAGCAACGCGACTTTCTCTCACGGCGCTATTGCAACGGCTCAGCCGTTGCTGATGCTCTTCAGCAACGGCTCAGCAACGGCATCAGCCGTTGCTGATGACCATTTTTCTAGTAGTGAATAGTATGTGAGATCCAATGGTTGACTTACTTGCTGCAAGATCTTCAGATATCCATTTCTCTTCCTATCAAGCTATAGTGTGACAACCAAGATGCAATTCATATAACACAGAATCCTGTGTTTCATGAGCGTACCAAGCATCTAGAAATAGATTATCATTTGGTACGAGACAAGTTCAAGGCTGGTCTAATAGTTCCCCAACACATCTCTTCTCAACAGCAGCTCGCGGACATCTTCACAAAGTCCTTATCTAGTCCTTGCTTCCAGCGTTTAATGTCCAAGTTGGGCTTGTTACAGTTTCAACAAGCTCCAACTTGAGGAGGGGGTGTACAAGTATTTAATTAATTAAGCTAAACAACATGTTGACGTGTCACAATTAGTTAGAAGTTTGTTGTGTAAGCTTGTATATAAGCCTCTTCTTAAGAATAAAGATATGAGACTTCATCTTCTTCCTAAGCTTTCTTCATGTATTCGTTCATGTAAGTTAGCAGGGTTGGTTCTTAAAAATGCTCTGGACGCAAAGGAACAACATAGGAAGAATGAGCTTGTTCAAAGATGGTTGTCTTTAGATGTGACTATCAAAGCACATATCAAAGCTTGCTTGCGGCAGCCACTATTTCTGAGGTAGCTCAATTCCTGCAATTTTAGGAATAACTTGGGATGCAGTAGACCTTGCATCAGGAACAGGAGAACACTACAAGAAAAGGGACTCCTAATGGCGCAATTATGGGGACGCTTTTATTAGCGTTGCCAAATTTTTTAAGACGCTACAAAAAGCGTCATCTTCTATGATGTAATTAGGGATATTTTTTTCTTAGTGTCTTATTTTTTTTCAATTAGGAGCGCTTTATTAAGAGCGTCTCAAAATTAAAGACACAATTTATATTGTGTCGACGCTTTATTACGAGCGTCTCTAATTTTGAGATACAATTTATATTGTGTCTTAATTTTGAGACGCAATTTATATTGTGTCTCAATTTATATTATGAGACAAAATTTACAACTCAGGATCTCTAATTTTGAGACGCAATTTATTTTGTGTATCAGTTTATACCACGAGTGTCTCTAATTGTTGTCTTAATTTTGAGACACAATTTATACTGTGTCTCAATTTATACTACGAGCGTCTTGAGAAGCAATTTTGAGCGTCTCCAGTTTAGGTCATCAAGACACTTGTCCCGCCCCGTTCCTTCTTCACCCGCGCGCTCATCTGCTCGGCCACACTAGAAGAAGGAGCTCATCACTCGGGATTCCCTTCTTCTTTAGTTCCCCTTCCAAATCAATCTCTCTCGAGTCTTGCCATTCCTCCCTTTTGTTTCTTCTTTACTTCCCCTTAAATCATCGATGAATTAAATGTCCCGTTTCATCCTCCTCCTCTTCCTGTTATTCAAACTCCTCCCATTTTCCATACCCAAAAGAAAGTAAGAGCATGAGGAGATCTCCCTCACTTTTCGTCCTCCTCTTTTTCTCTCTCTTCGTCTTCGCCCTCTCTCAATCTTCGCCGAAGATCAGGGGCTTGCTCATCAATTGCGGCTCCACCACCGACCTTTTCACCTCCGACGAGCTCAAATGGCTCGCCGATACCAGACACGCCGCCGCTGGCGATCGATCCTCGCATACTCTCCACCCCAGGTCTCCTCCCTGTACTTTCCACCCTCTGCTCATTCCCCTTCAGCCCTGGCCTCCTCAAACCCCTCAAGTTCTGTTACTCCCTCCCGACCTACCGCAGTAGCCGTTGCCTCGTTCGCACCATGTTACGGTGCTTATCGCCGTAACAGATTTGAAAAATGGGTAGAGAAAGAAAGAAGGCGGAGAAGAAGAGGAGGAAAGAAGTTTAAGAGGAATCACTAATATTATTCATCATGCCCGTTGTTTACATTCAACTCTATTTATATCCTCTGTTCCATGTACACTTCAATTATTTAATCTAAGATGTAATTGCTCAAATGGCACGGCTGCCTCCTTGCACGCATCTGAACCTCATTGGTTGCTTTTGACTTGATGCGACCTGCGTCTACGTACTCGGTTACCGTTGGAGCTTCTTCACGTGCGTTGCTCGTGTCAATACCCCCATGTGCCAGGCGAACCTTGTCCTCAAGGTTAGAAGTCGATTCTTTGCCTTCTTCGCTAGATTCGCTTGCCGGAAGTCTCTCTATGATTTCATCTGATGCCTCTTCAGTCTGAGAAGGCCCTAGCAGCAGAATAGGTGTGACCTGTATCTCAGGTTGTTCCCGGCATGGCTTGAGCTTAGAGATGTGAAACACCGAATGTAGAATTGCTGAGGCCGACAAGTCGACCTTGTAAGCTACTGCCCCGACCTTTTTGAGGATTCTGAAGGGTCCAAAAATCGTGGGCTCAACTTGTGTTGCTTCCGTAGTCGCGCAGACAGCTGCCGATAAGGTTGTAGCCTGATGTACACCCAGTCGCCGACTTTGTAGTCGACCTTCCGCCTATGTTGATCCACTTGAGCCTTCATTCGCTGCTGCGCCTGTAGGAGATTTGTTTTGAGCTGCTTTAACACTTCATCTCTCTGTGTCATCTCCTTCGCCACTATGTTGTTGCCTGTCGATCCAGGGATATATCGCATAAGCGTTGGAGGGTCTCGCCCGTAGACTGCCTTAAAGGGCGTCATTCCTGCGGCCGACTGGTATGCTATGTTATAGCAGTACTCGGCCCAAGGTAGAAATTTCCTCCAGGTTCTGGGTTCATCACTGGCAAATCTGCGGAGAAACATATCCAGGCAATGATTTAACGCCTCGGTCTGCCCATCCGTTTGGGGATGGTAGGCTGAGCTGAATTTAGGCTCGGTTCCCTACAGCCGAGCGAGTTCTTTCCACACTTCCCCAATGAAATGAGAGTCGCGATCACTTACTATGGAACGAGGAACCCCCGTGCAGTTTAATGACTCCTTCGACCAGTGTTTCTGCTACTTTCTCGCTGGTGTAACTCCTCAGCAGCGCCATGAAGTGTCCATACTTCGTTAGCCTGTCAACGACCACCAAAATATTAGTTTTCCCCTCAGAGGGTGGAAGATTGGTGATAAAATCCATCACCACGTCCTCGAATATTTCTTCAGGAATGGGCAATGGTTGTAGAAGCCCAGCCGGTGAAAGCTGCTCGACCTTCATCCGTTGGCAAATTTGGCATTCCCTGACGAATTTGTCAACATCTCTGCGCATAGCTTTCCAATAGAACCCTGCAGCAAGTCGACGATGAGTTTTGTCTTGTCCCGCATGGCCCCCTACCAGTGAACTATGGTACTCCTTCAAGAGAGCCGATCGTATAGCTTCATCTTCAGGCACCATAACCCTTCTTTTGTACATAAGAATGCCATTATGTATAGTGTACTGCTCCTCACTACCTCTGCCGCTTTCAATGTCTTCCTGCAGCTTCTGCAAAGAGGATCCCTTTGGGTGGACTGCTTAATCTCCTCGAGTATTCCATGCATGGGACGTATTAAAACCATACACTGGCTGACGAACTGCCGGGATAGAGCATCTGCTACTGTATTAAACTTCCCCTCGCGGTATTTGACTTCAAAATCATACCCAAGTAATTTACTCAGCCACCTTTGCTGCTCGGGTGTCTGTATAACCTGGGCAGTCATCTCTTTCAAAGCTTGTTGGTCGGTGATGATGGTGAATTTGCGCCCAAGCAAATATTGTCGCCACTTACCGACCGCTTGTGTAATCACATACATTTCTCGGTGGTATGCGGACGCTCCCTGAAGTCGGGGTGATAGCTTTTGGCTGAAGTAAGCTATCGGCTTACCCCGTTGCGTTAACACTGCTCCAATTCCAACCCCGGAAGTGTCGGTCTCCACCTCAAAGCCTTGGCTAAAATCTGGCAACGTCAAAATTGGTGTTTTGCTTAGCAGCTCTTTAAGTTGCTTAAAAGCTTGTTGAGCTTTGGCTGTCCAATAGAATTCCCCCTTACGTAGCAAGTCGGAGAGGGGAGCGGTGCGACTGGCGAAGCCTTTGATGAAGTGGCGATAGTATTCGGCCAGCCCGAGGAAGCCCCTAACTCCTCTGATATCCGAGGGTGGAGGCCAGGCCTGGATGGCGGCCACCTTATTGGGATCTACTTGTAGCCCGTTGGCTGATAGGAAATGACCCAGATACTCTATGGTGGCGCACCCGAAAGAACATTTGCTTCGATTGGCCACCAGGTGGTGGTGCTGCAGTGTGCATAGAACTGTCTCTAGATGATCGAGATGTTCACTGATGGTGCAGCTATAGACGAGAATATCGTCAAAAAATATCAATACAAATTTGCGCAAGTATGGCTGGAATATTCGGTTCATCGTGGCTTGAAACGTCGATGGGGCGTTCGTTAAGCCAAATGGCATAATGAGGAACTCGTAGTATCCCTCATGCGTGCGGAATGCCGTCTTTGGGATATCAGCGGCAACCACTCTTATCTGATGATAACCGAATAGCAAATCCAGTTTGGAGAATACAGTAGCCTTCCCTAACTCGTCAAAGAGCTCATCGGCGGTGGGAATGAGGAAGCGGTCCTTTACTGTTATCGCGTTCAATGCGCGGTAATCCACGCAGAATCTCCAGGTACCATTTTCTTTTTCACCAACAAGACCGGCGATGAAAATGGGCTGCTACTGTGTCGAATTATTCCCTCCTTTAACATCTGTCGCACTTGGGACTCTATTTCAGCCTTCTGGTAGTGTGGATAACGATAGGGGCGCACGTTCACCGGCGCTTGTTGCGGAGGCAGGTGAGTCTGGTGATCAGTTGCTCTTGTTGGAGGAAGGCCATGCGGTTTTGTAAATACCCTGAGGTGCCTTTCTAACAGTCGATTTATTTCACTATCTTCCTCGCCATTCTCTATCAGTTCAATCGATCGCATCTCCAGGTGATATAGTTCTACTATCGCCTGTGTCCCCTGCATTCGACGCAGCGTCTGGTAAGGTATCTGTTCAGTTGAACTACCTTGCTTTCTTTTCCATACACATTTGCGATCCTGGAGTTGAAACTCGAATCGCAATTGAGCATAATCCGTCATGATCGGCTCGAGGGTGGCCATCCAAGCCACCCCCAACACCACCTCAGATCCTTTGATGGGTAACACATAGAAATCAACATCAATGGTGACTTCCTATACCTTCAACTGTAATCCCCTCACCATTCCTTCTCATTGTACTCGGGCGCAATTGCCAACCAGGACCCCGAAGTTTGGTGCCGACTCGATGGAAAGACCTAGGTGCTTAGCTACGCGAGATTGGACGAAGTTGTGGGTGCTCCCTTCATCTAAGAGAATTTGCACCTCTCTTCCTTCAATGGAGCCTCGGATCCGCAATGTCATCGGAAGGAAGTAACCCGACAAGGCATTGAATGAAACCAGGGATTGCTCGGGGGATTCAGCTTCTCCCATGTCCTCCGCTGGATCCAATTTTGGTACATCTTCCCCGTTACCCGAGCCCAAGCCATCAACCAACATGAATAGCTGGGGGGACTGACATTTGTGTCCCCATGTGTATTCTTCATCACAATAAAAGCAGAGTCCCTGCTCCTTTCTTTTCTGGGCCTCTGCCGACGAAATTCGGCGCATGTGGGATCGAACCACCTTCGTCGGTCCACCTGGCAATTATCGTCCTCCGTGTGTCACTGAAGGAGTCATCTTATCGGGTGTTCCTACAGGTGTGAGGCTTTGAACTGGCGTAGGAAGTTTTCCCGCGCCCTTAGTTGGTGCGATCATCCCATGGAATTTTTTGATGGTCAACAATTTTGCTTCCTGTCTCTTTGCAATTGTCACAACTTCATGCATAGTAGTAGGTTGATGTGTTAATACCTCCGTTTTGATGTCAGCTCGAAGGCCTGAGATGAAGCAATTGATCAGGAAGGACTCGACTAGTTGAGTGGTGCAGAGAGCCATATCTTCGAATATTCCTTCGTACACCTCCACTGTTGTCATCTATATTATCTTGGTAAGTTGGCCTTCGGGCGATTCCAAGTCAGTGGGTCCGAATCGCCGGCGGATCGCCTCCACAAGATGGCGCCACCCCGCAAGCTGTTTTCGCCTTTGCATCCAGCGGAACCACTTTTTGGCGATTCTCTCCATGCGAAAAGAGGCCATCGCTACGCGATGTTGATCCTCCGTCGCATAGAACTCGAAAAAATCCTCGACATAGGCGATCCAGTCCTCCGCGTCGTTGCCATTGAAGATTGGCAATTCCACTTGCAGAGGCTTCGGAGGGAATGGAAACTCGTCCTCGTTCGTCTCCCCCCGCGTGCCTTTGCCTTGATTCGCCCATCCGCTGGCTCCAGATCCAAATCTGGATGCTTCATTTTTGGGCTTATTCAATTGAACCAATTGAGAATTCATGAGGGCGATTTGTGATGTTACCCCCTGAAGGAGATTCTATTGCGATTCCATCGACTGACGCTGCAGTTCCAATGTCCGCTGTTGTGCTTCGAGGTTCGCCTGCAAGCTCCCTAGGATCTGATCATGTCGAGAGCTAGCTTCGTGCAACACCTTTAACGATTCCGCCACAGCTTGCCCTCGCGTCTCCATCGTCAACCCGCGGTCTAATCCGATCACCGTCGATAGCTCGTCGATGTCTCTCAATGAAAGCACCAATGTTACGGTGCTTATCGTCGTAACAGATCTGAAGAATGGGTAGAGAAAGAAAGAAGGCAGAGAAGAAGAAGAGGAAAGAAGTTTAAGAGGAATCACTAATATTATTCATCATGCCTGTTGTTTACATTCAACTCTATTTATATCCTCTGTTCCATGTACACTTCAATTATTTAATCTAAGATGTAATCGCTCAAATGGCACGGTTGCCTCCTAGCACGCGTTCGAACCTCATTGGTTGCTTTTGACTTGATGCGACCTGCGTCTACATACTCGGTTACCGTTGGAGCTTCTTCACGTGCGTTGCTCGTGTCACACCACCTACTTCTATGGCGGCTTCGATAGCCCGAGCGGCAGCACGACACCACCCGTTTTCAATTAGATTGTTCATTGAACCTTCTAGGCCGCCGTGAACATCACTACCGACTACTCTGCTGGCTCACATCTTAGTATGAGAGAATCTTTTGGCAGTGGGGAAAAATGTGAGTGTCTGCTTTGCCAGCAACACCTACACGACCTCCGCCCCTTTCATCTCCGCCATTGAGATGATCATGTTGGAGGGTTCGGTGTATAATGGCATGGACTTTTAGAAGTATGCCATGGGCCTTATGCACAAAGCAATTCCGGATCTACTAGTTCGATTCTTAGGTAAAAGGAACTTCTTTTCTATTTCTTTCCCCATTTTCATTTACTTTGGCGAATGGTTTTGTGGCTTTAAAGTTTCTTGTTCTGGTTGGAAATAACTAGTTCAGTGAATCAAACTAATTATTTAAAAAGGTGAACATGCAGTGCCTAGGTGTGCCTAGTGATCCAGGAGTATTGATAGAATAAAGGTGTGCCCAAAGGATGCCGAAGGAGAAGGCTTTGTAGGTGAAGGAGAGGAAATTGCTCTTGTTAAACCCAGAATATATAAAACCTCAACGTGAACTTGATTTTATAATGAGATCTTCTTATTCTTTCCAGGAATTTATGCAGATGTAGAGGTAATATAGTTCTTACAATTATCATGTTGCAAAAAAAATCTCAAGTATACGTAGATTTGGAGCCAAAAAGTTGCTGACAATTATATTCTCTAATTTTTTATGGTTATGCATATTTTTTAGATATGCAACTACAAATATCTTGAGAAAACAAAGGAATAGTTAATTATGTTCTTTTATTAATTTTCTAGGTATCATTGTGCTCAAAATAGGTATTATAATTTATCCATACGTATTGCTGAATTTAAAGTTACAATTTAAAAGTTCAAATGACTAAAATATTTGATTTTGGAATTAGATAGATGTCATTACATACCTTCTTGGACAGGGAAGAAATGACATTTATGCACTAGAAGGAAGGGAAATTGTATTTAATAGCTCATGGCTATTGTTAGGGCTTTCTCAAATCAAATATGAATACAGGTTTCTATTGATAAACCATGGGTTTAGATTGTGACTTTGAAGTACTTGAATTTAATATCTCATGGCTATTGTTGTGACTTGGAAGCATTAGCATTGTTGTCAAATTTGTTCTGACATGGTCTACTGATGTGATGGGGACTGAGTTTCAACCAAAATCTATACTGAATACAAAGCATTAGCATTGTTGTCAAATCTATACTGAGTTTCAAGCATTAGCATTGTGACTTTTCGTCGTCAGTCCCAACAATTTTATGATGTGACATGCTCATATAAAATAAAATAATATTATTTTTATATATTATTAAAAAATAATAATTTTTTTAAAAACCGTCTTTTCACTCGTTCCACGTCATCTTCACCCTTCACCCGATGCCCTAAAAAGCAGCTGCCGGCGGAGAGGAGGTGGAGGATCCCGAGGTGCCGCTGCATGCACGGACGCTGGAGCTCCAGCGGCTTGCGTCGCTCACCAAGTGGCCGGCCGATGTCGGACGCTGCTGGCTTGCATCAAAATGTCCCACTCCTTATTCCACCACCGCAAACCACGCCCACTTGCGTTAACACTTTCTGTGCACGCGTTGGCGTGGCCCATCAGCTGAATAGAACTTGTATGAGCGGCCTGCTCATACGAGTTTGTATGAGCGGGCCGCTCATCGTCCGCCACGTGTATTATTCCGAATCTTGATGACATCAAGAATTAAATCCCATCTGCAATTTCTATTCTCCGTCACTCGTACCCGAAATCCAATCTCTCAAAACGCATACCCGAAATTTGGATCCATACCCGAAATTATTTTGAAACCCCGCCTTCCCAAAATACCTATTTTGAAACCCCGCATCTCCTCGCCGCTCATACACTCAATCGCCGCTGCTTCTCTGCTGTTGGGAAATCGCTCGCCGCTGCTGCTCTGCCGGATCCACTCGTTGCTCGCTGCTCGCCGCTGTTTCTCCGCCGATTTCCCAACAGCAGAGAAGCAGCGGCGATTGAGTGTATGAGCGGCGAGGAGATGCGGGGTTTCAAAATAGGTATTTTGGGAAGGCGGGGTTTCAAAATAATTTCGGGTATGGATCCAAATTTCGGGTATGCGTTTTGAGAGATTGGATTTCGGGTACGAGTGACGGAGAATAGAAATTGCAGATGGGATTTAATTCTTGATGTCATCAAGATTCGGAATAATACACGTGGCGGACGATGAGCGGCCCGCTCATACAAACTCGTATGAGCAGGCCGCTCATACAAGTTCTATTCCCATCAGCTTGACGGAGGTGGCAACGGACCTGCCATCCGCCATAACAGCGAGTTTCCACCCGCCTCGATCTCCTCTCTGGATGCGGGATTGGGCGTCAATTTAGTCACATCGGAAGATAAAAGCTTTCCCATAACTTACATATGCTTAACGGCTTAACCTTTTTCATTAGGCGGTGGTCCTCCTCCTAATGGCCGGCCTCGCGCAGATTCTTGTTCCTTCTCCTTCGCATCACTGCTGGGTAGAGGAAGACGACAAAGGAGGAGGAAGACGTGACCATGTGGCCGAACATGGAGCACCTTATTCTACCTATCATCAAAGCATTGCAAACTTGTTCAGGACTTGCATTTAGAGCCTTCATCAGTATGGTGATGTTCTGTAACCTCTTGTGCTCCATTACATGCTTGCTGGGAGACGGTGTCTTGCTCTTTGCCTCTTCGATCTTGGTCGAGCTTTGCATATTGTAGCCGAAAAGTGATTCTATCATCTTCTCATCAAACCTGTCGTGTCCCAAGTAACAGGGATGAGTTAAAAATCTTCTCATATGATGATGAGGGATAAAAGAATAATTGGAGATGTTTCTTACTCAAGCATAGTTTTGCTTTGATGTGGAGAAGGCACGAGTTCTTCTGTTACCATCTTTAACGCAGCAAATGGTGCTTCGGCCGTCGGCGCAAAGCACTTTGGTGGTTCATCAGAGCAAGACAACGATGTTTTAACGTACGGACAATTCAGTGCTTTGAAGACTCTGCGACATGCCATTTTTGACAAAACGAAGTGTGGAATCCTTAACGTGAACCCGAGCTGGGACTTGAAATCTTCTTCCCCTAGAACTTTGCGACGAAGAGCTGAGAAAGGAATGAAATCTTCTTCAAAGGATGGGAAGACACAGAATAGAACGATTCATCGTCCGATGACAACGGCTCCTCCACGGGAATATTTTCCTCGTCCAAGCAGCTCACATTGTCCGACTCCTAATCATGTGATGCACAATTAGACATGGATTCAACCGAGCCCGCATTCTTCTTGAGTTGCGATGTTTGGTGCAGACTATAATCACTCTCCAGGTATTTGGCAAAAGAATTTAGATAAAACTGGTCCGAGCCGGGATCAAAGCTCACCTTGTTGGCGGCCGCAGAGGAAGCTTGAAACTTGGGTCTCCAACTCGCGAGCAGCATCAGACTCTCCGATCTCTTCTTGGAGCTTCTCTTTTGAAATCGCTTGCAGAGGAGAGCCGCTGCAACACCCACGACGAGCTCGTCAAAGCTGCTTCTTTGAAGGCGGGCCATCCTGCGGCGCCGGTTGACTTGGTAATGAACTTGAGCCCCATGAGTGCGTGCGACGTGAACAACTTGGATCGGTCGATGGGCCCCGACGCCGGCCACTTGGTGAGCGATGCAAGCCGCCGGAACTCTAGCGTCCACGCCAGCGGCGATACCTCGGGATCCTCTGCCTCCCCTTCGCGACGGCCGCCGCCGGCTTCACGCTGTGCACCGCCACCATATCCTTGCGCACCACCAAGGTAATCTCGATGTAGGTCTCATCGTCGGCGGCGGCGGCTAGAGCGGAAGGCGGGAGGTTGAGAGGAACACTAGCTTTAAGCTTTGTGAGTTGTATTAAAAAAATATTACTTTTTATTTTTTAAATTGTTTTTAATGATGTCTAAAAATAATATTATTTTATTTCACATGAGCATGCCATGTCATGAAGTTAACGGGGCTGACGACGGAGAGATGACGGGATGATACAATTGAGAACAATTTCAATGTTGATGATGTAAATTAGAAATATTTTGAATTTGACTACAAATGAGACAATGTCCAAAGTCGAGAATGTATTCAAGTAATTACCCATAATTCTTGCATGCTCTGCTACCTTCTCCGATCCAAAGTTTTCCACGATCCGCATTGAAAGGTAAGCCGCATTGTTAAAATCCATGATTGAATACCTGCTCTGTTTTCCTAACTCATTTTGTGTCTTCTTCCTCCATCTGCATTCCCTGATCCGCTTTCTGTTAAAATCCATGATTGCATTTACTAAAATTTATTAGCTTATTCCTGCTCACACATATGCCCATCTCCACTGAGTATTCTTTTGTGTAATATTCCTGCAAGTTAATGGCATTTTTGCTGTGTTCGCACAAATTAGATAGGTAATTGCAATATTGACCAACAGAAAAATGAGTCAATATAAAGGACTCAAAGTTATAGCAATACATTTTAGAGAAGTATTTTTCTGAGATGGTGCAAGGAAGCCATGGTTACTTGATTATTATGATGAAGAAATTTTTTGTTTATTCAATGTGCTAACCCCATTTCATATCCCCTTTGATTGCTCTATTTCTTTTCCTTTGACAAGTTCTAGAATATATTTGATGTGTTATAGATTTCTTTTGTTGACGATCAATATATTTGTGTTATAATTTGACATTTTTTGTTGACTATCAATATATGAAGAAATTAGAATATATTTGTGTTATAATTTGACATTTCCAATGATGTTTGTTTTTTCTGTACAGAAAGAAGCAATCTACCTCAAACACTTCTCCCCTCGTAGGACATTCAGTATCAAAGTTTTTTTGATGCGAGATTGTTATACGAAGGAAACAATATCCAAAGGCGGCATAATACTGCACTTCTTGAAGTGATAAAACATGAAGTAGACAATTTTGATACTGAAGCTACATGGAAAAGACGGGCATCGATTGACAGTCATGCAGTGTCAGAGTTGAAATTTGGTTTTGACTCAATACGTCAAGGGGCAAGCCACTCCTTGTGAATCATTTAAAACAGGAGGATAAGATTCTGGTAGAAGGTGGAGACTCTACTTCTAGGTTATTTGCCTCGATCAATCCTTCACTCCGCACTACAAGGTAAGTACGGTGATATCCGTAATTGTCCACCACTTCATGTTGCATCATATTCTTATTAGAATGATGTCTTTGCTTTGGTCAACTGGTAAATTTTTTTCAAATCAAGCTTTTGTCTATATTTTCTTGTTTAAGAAAATAGTTTTGTCATTGTGGCAATGTTATTTAAATGTTCAACCTTGTTGGACGTGCTAAATTATAACCATACTATAAAGATTAGAAAATTATATTGTCGAAAAATATATCACTACTTTTTTAGTGCTTATTAGTATCAATCATTTTGTACTTTGCTATATAACATCAGTAATGGTTACTCTGTCATGCACCGAGTACACTTTGCTGCCAGAGTTGTCAGTAAATGTCAAATTGAATCGACCAGACCTTTCTAAGAAACACGTTCTGAATGTTTGTAAAGAATGTATTTTCCATGCTTTCTTTTACTTGTTGGATACTGACATCATCATATACCAAATGGACCTTATATTTTGCTGGATACTGCTACTTTGCAAAAGTTGCTGAACGTGCAATTCAGATTATCCGTGACTTGTGTATGTCTGAATCTAGCTTTCCAAAAGCAACACAAGCCTTTATTGAGATAATTTCTCGTGTTACCGATGTTACCGAATCAAGTGTACAGGTGACAAGAGCTATAACAATCTGAAATGCCTTATTTTTGTCATCTATCAGAGTAATTTTCTTAATCTTATTGTGAATCTTGGTTTTAAGAATATGAATATATGGTCTGAGTGCATAAACCCAATCTGAAATGAAATCATATTCACATCATTGATGTGGTTGATCTTTCGTACGGGCTTTATGAATAATAAATTTTGTATGTTTGATCTTAGGATTTCTATGATTTTTAAGTTAAATTAATTTATTGGTTGACGGCACCTAGTTTTCAAAACATTTTTATGAACTTTAGTTCGAGGAACCGACGGGAAGTCGGAAGCAATTGATAGCCGATGGTAGCTCTGTACCTATGGAAGTTTGCAAAACATTTTTGTATATTTACTTTTTATTTTATCAAGTTAATGATATGAAACATATTGGAAAGTTTAGGTTGAAGAGGAGAGACTGGTGATAAAGAGGAGGTTCGTGCACTTATGTGCTTGCTTTGCATTCGTTTTGTGTTGTAGATCCAACACTTTGTGCACCGTCTACCGGCCAGTCACAATTTATTATTACACTTCAGCCATACCTTAAGGATCAGGTATTTACCTTTTTTAAAAAAAAAAAAAATTCTTGTTTTCATGTGATGGATTTGTGTGATATAATTTTCACCATTCAGGCTTAGTAGATTGTGAGTAAAATGTTTTAGTAGAGACTTTAGTGGAAAAAGTTATGTAACAATATTTTGGTCTCATAACTCTCACTGTCTATTCTATATTTATTGTACTGATTCTATGGCATGTAATTTTGCTTCTTTCCCGTTAGATAATTTTTTCTACATTGTTATTCTGTTTCTTCTTTGTTAGTTTACATTCCACCTGATATATTTGCTTTTCTTAATTTCTATTCCATCATGTAGGCATAGTATAAACGTCTAGCATCACTGCACTGGTTTTTGACAATTTTGTTTTGGGTTCTTTGAGTTATATTGCCTGAAGCAGTATAGAAGAGGTATTTTTAAAGTAATGGTGTAGCTAGCTCTGCAGATTCCTTATTTTGATGATGGAAAGGCGATATAATGGCATAGCTAGTTGTTCTGATTCCTTCTTTTGCCTCTTGAACCATTTAGCATGCGGAGTGTTCTAAAAAATCGACCTGCATCTATTTTAAGTTGTTATGATTCCCTCATATTTAGAACAAGGACTGGGGAAAATAGTTGTAGGTTTCTCGTTCCTTAGATCAAATGTTACTATGTTAGGTTCTCATACATTGT
Source organism: Canna indica (assembly GCA_034359265.1). NCBI lineage: Eukaryota > Viridiplantae > Streptophyta > Magnoliopsida > Zingiberales > Cannaceae > Canna > Canna indica. The sequence continues at coordinate 52,667,760 of CP136891.1, read as the reverse complement.
GTTCTTGCAGCAAGTCTCATACTTATGTGCACTAAATATTCAGAAAGTTGAACTTTACTAGAAATACCTTTTCATAGGTTTTAGTGTTATTGTTAGCAGTTGGATAATTGTTTTTTAATGTGTTATGCAATAACCTTGTTTATTTCCTCTTTTATACATTTCACTTCATGAAATGGCTATCTCTTCACTCTAAAGTTTGAACATTAAATAAAAAGATATTATTTATTTATTTTTCCATCCAGAATTTTGGTTCCTCTTACTTGTTTTATGGCTAATCTCTCAGCCTACAATGTTTAGGTCGATAATAAGTCTGTTGACCTGCTACTTGAAAGCATAATATTTATAATCAATGATGTCCTCCCTTTTGCTTCCGAAGCCGCCACAGAATGTCATCGAGGAACTCGAGCAGGACCTGAAGCACATGATTGTCTGTAACTCTTTCTTAATTTAGAGTTGTTCACGCGTGTATCAAGTAGGTTTTATCTTATTGCTTGCATGTGGTTATGTCAATACTTTTCTATAATCCGACATATTTTATTGGAATGCTCACTAGAGATGCATGAACATCTTCCTTGTGTATAATGGAGCTGAAACTTTATTTGTTCGTTTCATTTTACAATTCATAATCTGGGTCATGCTCCAGTGCATATGCATCTCCACCCTTCGTGTTCTTTGGCTTTAACAGTAGTTAACTAGTTATTCTGAAATTTGTTATATTTATGCTCAATCTATCTGCACCTTGGCAATAGAATGGTCTACCAAAAGTTTACTGCCTCGTAGTGTGATTTTGCATCCACTAGGAAGTTTTAATAATAAAATTATTAGCATCCAGAAAATGTTCATTTTAGCAATTTTTTGTTTGGGATCCTACTTGTAGTAATTTTTCTTCCACTATGTTATGATGATATAATTTTGTTGCGCACATAAGATAAAAACAAACACTACAAAAAAATGAACCTTTAAGGACGCAATTGCAGAGACGCTTTTATTAGCGTTGCCAAAATTTTAAAATCTATATTATTTGGAGATGCTAAAAAAAGCGTATATTTTCTCTTTTAATTGGGGACACATTGTTTCTTAGCATCTTAATTTTTTTTTATTAGAGACGCTTTATTACGAGCGTCTCAAAACTAAAGACGCAATTTACATTGCATCCCCGATTTCTTAAAAGTTGGAGACGCAATTTATATTATGTCTCCGAATTAAAAAAATTAGAGACGTCAATTTATATGCATCTCCGATTTAAAATTAGAGACAATTTATATACATCTCCGATTTAAAAATTAGAGACACAATTGATATGCGTCTCCGATTTAAAATTAGAGACGTAATTTATATTGTGCATCCAATTTAAAATTAGAGATGCCAATTTATATGCGTCTCCGATTTAAAATTAGAGACGCAATTTATATGTGTCTCCGATTTAAAATTAGAGACGCAATTTATATGCATCTCTAATTTAAAATTTAACTCTAAACTGTGAAACCCTAAATTCAATCTATATGAGTCATCTTTTTTTCCTCTGGCCGTCCCAAACTGTGAAACCCTAAATTCAATATTTCCCCTCACGATTTCAATGTTTCCGTGAAATCTCACTACTTCCCCCCTCTCGATCCATCCCCTTCACTAGGGCTGTTCACGGGTCGGGTATTCGGGTTACCCGTTAAAAAATAAAATATAATTTTTTTTCAAAAAAAATTGACTTCACGCGCTAGACGCACGACTGGCGCGTGAAGCCGCGCGACACGAAGCAGCGTCCCGCGTGGGACGCTGCTTATTGGGAAGATGCGGCCACGCGGGCCGCAGCGCCTCGGGAAGACGCGGGCAGACGCGGCCCCTGTCTTCCCGAATGTTTTAATTAATATATATTAATAATATATATAATAATAATAATAATAAATATAATTAATCGGATAATCGGGTCGGGTCTCGGGTAATCGGGTTCCGAATCTTAAAACCCGAGACCCGAACCGATTAGAGTCGGGTTTGAAAAAACTGAACCCGACCCGGCCAGATTACCCGACCCGACCCAGCCCGATTGGTTCGGGTCGGGTCGGTTTCTTGGGTTCATTGGGTCGAACCCGACCCATGAACATCCCTACCCTTCACGTTCCTCGTCCTCGTCCTCCGGCAGCAAGCAAGCACAATGGTGCCTCCACCTCCTTCTCCTCTTCGACCTCCATGGCCTCGTCCACCAGCTCTGGTTCACCTTCAACAGCATGCTCTTCCTCACCCGCCGGCGGCGGATCCGCAGGGACGACATCGACTTCCAGCAGATCGACCGTGAGTGGCACCGGTAGACTCCACTTCCCCATCACAAAAGCTCATCTTAGCACATCCATTAGCATAAGAAATGGCTTTCCGGATGCATCCAGGGACAACTTCTTGATCCTGCAGTCCTTCACGAGTATATTTCTGTATATTCGTGACTAAAATTGTCGGAGCTCAATTTATATATAAGCTACAGTTATGTTATTGCAGAGGAATTTGCGACGCCATTGGAGCATCTCATCCTTGTTAGGGTCATGGGGGCGCCACTGATGGGAGCTTGTTTGGTGGGAAGGGGCTCTGCAGCGTCTGTGTATGGCTACGTCTTGGGGTTTGATCTCATGAGGTGTATGGGGCAGAGCAACGTGGAGGTATTCCCCAATGGGCTCTTCAAATGGCTGCATTTTCTCAGATCTGGTTGATTCGCAATTATACTTGTCGATGCTTTAACTTTTATTGTTTTCCTTCCTAATTTCTACTTCCCCATTCTCTTTTCCACTTTCTAATACCGAAGAAAGTGTGTTTGTTCTAATTATCTTCATATTGCACTAAACTTGTTTCATTTCTCATACATAATCAATAGTCCTGGTTCTCTAATGTGCTAATAGAACTTATTTCAAGCCAGAAGCACCGAGATAATCACGAATTCAAAAATTGTCAAATGTTTTGTGCTTAAATCTTCTACATCTAAGGTTTCTAGTGTTCTATGAATAGCAAATGCCCTTACCAACCATGCTAGTTGACACCTTATAGTTCTATATATTTTAAGAATTTTGTAAATAGATCACTTCAAACTATACTAATTGAGCTCATTTCAGCTTTCTTTTTCTATTCATTTCTAGTGTTCTGAGTTAGGACTGTCCTGTCCCATATAAATACACTAAGGGCCTGTTTGGTTCGCAAATTGCCCGTCACAGGACATCAAACAGGGACAAGGACAGAACACTTGGTGTCCTGGGACAATAGCTATACCATGTTTGTTTCGTCAAGAACAGGACACGATATCCAGTCATATTCTGAGTTTGTTTCGCTATAACACGGTCTTGTACAAGATAAAATGACCAAAATACCCTTGCATATTTTTAATGCCCAGATTCAATTTTATACATAAAAGTTTTCATAGATAAAGTAGTCTTAAAAAATTTTAATACATAAAAAACCCTTAATTCATATATAGTATCAAATATTTTAATATAATAAAAAAGTCTTAAAATGCATAACAAACAAGACCAATTAAATTATATATATTTCTTAATACATAAAAAAATATTTCAAATTCAAACATACATGGATAGATAATGCGATATGCCAATAAAATTCATCCAAAGTTTGCTAATATTAACAATTGAGAAGCATTTTAGAAACTCTTTTTCATTCTTGTAGACCAATATTACATAGGAAATTATCACCATCTTCCAACGGCAAGGTAATATAAAAATGAATGTCTCAAAAGAAATCAAAAGGTTACATTAGGGCACAAGAAATCAAAAGGTTACGTGAGGGGAAATCTAATGTTTCGCTTGCACATGTATGTTGTTCGATATTTATACATTGCAAGGAGATCCATATGCTACTGAATGCTTCCTTGATCACCCTCCTCTTGGAGCCAGAATATCTCTCTACAACATAGTAAAACAAAGCATTATCTCTCTGCAACTTATAAACAAACAAAGATGATATATGATAATCTACAAAAGAAGGTAAAAATGAAATAGATGGACATTGCAGCAGTTAAGGCTACTGTGAAAATATTGTGCTAAAGTTGCTAATACTAAGGTATCATATAAACTTCACCAATGTTCTGGATCTAATGGTCAATGTTCTAAAAATTAGTTTGGACCAATGAGCAAAACTTGAGAAATTATACGACTGCTCACATGATCACATCCACACACAAAAGTGTCCAAATGTTACAGAGTGTGCCCCCATCCACATCAATTAATTACTTCAATCATGTCTATAGCTCAGAGCAGCTGAAATGATCATGACAACAAGCTCTGTCCTCTTGTGCTTCATTCATTCATTTACAAAGTACAACTAATTTTTTTAGAAGAAAATCACAAATGATCCTTATTTACAGTACAAATTACAATAGGAACAATCCACAAGAACAACAACAGTTGCTAAAATCTCGATCAAAGGAATCTCACCACACGCCCAAATCGACCCTATTCATGCCCCCAAAATTGGATCTTTCTAATCCTTACCTCCGGTAGTGGGTGATGCCAGAGCAGTTGTTGGAGTAGGGATTGTCGTGGGTGCCGGGACGACAGTTGTAGTAGGAGGCGCCACGGCGGGAGCAAGGGACACTATCGTGGTGGAGTGCGGTGTAGCTGATGTAGTAGGAGCGGGCGAGGATGTGGCGGCTCGCCTCCGACCCGAGCTCAAACTCCGCCCCGGCCAAGCACTCACCGACACTCCCACGGCAATCGAATTTGGGCGGGATCCACCCCAAGGAGAGCTCATTTCATGAGGCGGAGGCGGAGGCGGAGGGGAAGGAGAAGTCGGTGGCGGCAGCCACCGTGAGGAAGAGGATGAGGGCGAGAGTGAAGAGAGGAGCCGCCGATGATATTGCCATCTGTCTATCACTTTGTGTTGTGCCCTCTTCGGATGTGGTGGAGGATGGCGATCTCGCGCTTGGTGTGCGCGAAGAGATCGGGGAGAGGAGGCGAGATCGGGTAAAGAGGCGAGAGGAGGCGAGAGGAGGCAAGATTGGGGAGAGGAGGCGGGAGGAGGGAGAGAGAGAGAGAGAGAGAGAGAGAGAGACCCGTGTTTAGTGGAGGGCAACGAGGTCTTTTTGCCTCAAAGTCCTCCGCCCTATTTCGGTGTACCGAGAATTTTCTCGGTACACCAAAAGGGCCCAATATCCTGTCCCGAACAGGATTTAAAATCCCGTCCCTCCCTATTTTTACAGAACAAACGGGGGACAAGAGCTGAAATCCAGTCTAGTCCCCCGTTTTTTAACGAAACAAACGGGCCCTAAGATTTAACTGTACTTTAGCAACATTGCTTAATAATATAATTATTTGAGCTCGTATACTTGTTAAAAGATTTTGCTTACCTTCATTTACATATGCCTAATATTTATTTTTGTATACCATGTATTGAATCTATTCTTCTTTCAACATGACTGATAATATCCATTTTTCTTTGTCAAGGGGTTGCTAACTAAGCTAGTAATAGTGTAAAAGGTACTTTTCGTCAATAGTTGTAATTTTAATCTTTTTTATTGTTTAAATTCACCATATTCTCACCTACTCCACGGCTACGTAACATAGATTGGTGATGATGTTCTAAGGTTAAACTTGGATTTTATAATATGTGTTGTTCATTGATAGGTCCATAACTGACACACAGTTCATTGGATATGATATAGCTGTGGTCAAATTTGAATGCATCTTAATTTAAAAAATAATATATATGATATAGGTGATTTGTCGTGCAATAGTTAACATGTAGTACTGAATCTACTGATGGCCTATGTTCGAATTTGCATTTTGGTAATGCATGTTGATTATGTTTGTTTCTTTAGTGCCTATAATAATGAATTTTGAAGCTTCTTTTGTGCTGAACTTCATTTTTGCTTGAGTAGCCACAGGAAATTGTTATAGAAAGTAATCTACTAGGTTTCACAATTCCATCTGTGCAAATAGAAAAAATTGTAATACTTATAGTCATGTACTGATAGTTGGCCTCTCAACCTTTATAGTTTGTTTGCTATAGTTACTAGGTCTTGAAAAATATTCACAAACGTGCAAGGCAGAAGAGGTATGTTTCAATTTAAAATTTTGCTGGATACTTAACCATTTTGAGAATCAAGATAGGGTAGAGATGCGTGACTTGCTAGTATGTCTCATTTCTTATGAGTTCTTCTTTGGAGCTATTCTGTAACAATGATGAATACCTTGGCCTTTTACAATATGTAAGTCACTACTAGAAAAATGGTCATCAGCAACGGCTGATGCCGTTGCTGAGCCGTTGCTGAAGAGCATCAGCAACGGCTGAGCCGTTGCAATAGCGCCGTGACAGAAAGTCGCGTTGCTGATGACTTCGCAACGGATCAGCAACGGCCGCTCGGGCCGTCGCTCAAAACATTATCAGCAACGGCCGCTCGGGCCGTCGCTAAAACTATTATCAGCAACGGGTTTGCAACAGACCCGGAGCCGTTGCTGATAACATTAATAGCAACGGCCTCGAGTCCGTAGCAAAGCCGTTAGTAAAAACCCGTCGCTAAGCCGTTGCTGTAGGTCATCAGCAACGGTTGTCGATACACTTTTAGCAACGGCTTTCCCACGGACGGCCGTGGGAAAGCCGTTGCTGATGACCCATACCTGCAAACAGAAATATTTCAAATTTCTAATTTCCGTTGATACATTGATACATTTATCTGATACATAACTCACACACCCATACCCTCATACACACATCACAAACATCTCATACACATTCATTCACACATCACAAACACACCAAGATATACATCAAAACAATTATATTTATATTCATAATTATCCACGATAGTATAAACACAATTCAAATGTAAAATTGAAGTATCAACATCTGAGTAACATAGTCAATATAAATTAAACAAGTTCAATATCTGAGTAACAAAGTCAATATAAACAAAATCTCACGATGACGATGGAGGATGGCCTGGATCATATGGCGGGGTCTGGAGTGCTTGAGTGTACACCGGCGTGGACTGACTCGAGGACGACGGATTAGATGATGCCGAAGAGATGCCTGCTTCGGGATGACCCGACAAGTTGCGTAGCATAGCTTCTATATTCGCCATCGTCTGACTCTGACGCGCCATCGTCTGACTCTGGCGCTCCATCATCTCAGTCTGACGCGCGACCGTCTCCTCTAGAGTCCTTATTCTGTTACTATGATCATAACTGGATCTAGAGGTGGACGGCCGCTCACCAGCGACCGGAGGGGTCGGTGCCCCAAGTGGCCCTAGTACGGCTCGCGCATGACCACTATCTGCGAAGCCATATACGCGGCCATGGTCCCAGCCACCTGCGGCCTCGACCCACGATGCTGCGTCAAAGTCCTCGGGGGTACCCCCGCGCTGCACCACCGTCTGGCTGTAGGTCTCCTACTCGAGTTTGATTTTTTGTTTAATATTTATCATAAAACTTAAATTATAAATATATAATGAATAATTTAAACAAATATATAATTACCATAATGTATGCAGCGCGGTTGTGGATGTACTCCCCAGTCCCATGTGCTCGACGGTGAGTCCGCTCAAACACTGCCATCGGGGAGGGTCGCTGGACAGTCCCGTCATCCGACACCGTCGTCTACATTTACAAAACAAATACATTAATTAGTACACATAATAACAAATAAAATATATAATTAAAAGATATACTTACCATACGGTTTGCGTGCACTGCAAATGCAACAGAGCCGCCGGTGTGACGCGCTGCTCCTCCCGACATGCGATTTCTAGCCGCATTCCGAGAAACCTCCTGCCATCGATCCGTCGACCATATCCCCACGAGCTGGTCCCATATATCCGGAGTAATCCAACCGGGGCCGTATCCCCGAGTCTCCGCGATGTTAGTGGTCCCAGCTCGGGCCATCGCCTGGGACCGAGCTTGCCCCAGCTGCCCGTTGTACCTTGCCCGAGAAATAGCCTCCCAGGCAGCGTAAATGAAGGGCCTCTGGTCCTCGGCCCATGTATAGCGAGCCTGCAAAATAATAATATCAGTACCAATATTAATATATCATCATGCATGTAAAAAAAATAATAATACGTGCCTCAAACTCGCGCCATAACATGTCGACGTGCTCGCTAGGCACGTGAGACCACGTAGGCCATGCCCCGTGCATGTATCGTCGAATAGTAGAAGAAATGCTCCTCGGCACTTCTTCTTGCTCGAACCTGCACAACAAAAATAAATTTTAATATTATATTATGATATAATGAATTTGTAATGATTCATAATTCATGATATATTACGTACCGCTCCCCAATCACGCTAATCAATCTACGTGACTCTGTGGCTGGTGGAGGCTGCCACCTGTTCGGCCCGCGTGGCCGCCTACGTCTGGATGTACTAGCCTCGGCAGTATCATCGGAATGAGGATTAGCAACAGGAGGATCAGCAGCATGAGTAAGTGCTGGAGTCTCACCGATCGGAGACTCCGAAACTCTCCTGCGTCGATAACCACGACCAGACATATCTGTCGAACAGACATATAATCAGATTATTGTATAAATAGTAGAGATTACATTGACCCCCAAGACTATCAAGTATCATAGTTCTATAAGGATTACATTGACCGGATGAAGAAGCACCAGCAGAGGAAGATTCACCATATGTCTGAACGACAGGATTGCTCGACGTCCCGACTTCGCGTGACTCCCCGTGACAAGTCCATAGAAAATATCTTGGTGTAAATCCTTTGGTATATAGATGCAGAGTGACAGTCTCCCGATCCAAAAATCGGCCATTCGAACAAATGCGGCACGGACATCGGATTTGATCACCCATGCTAACGAAATTCCGATTCGAATAGGCGAAATTTAGGAAGTACGTTACGCCTAATCGAAACTCATTCGTTAAAGCTCCATGATCAAAACGTCGGTACATCCAACTTCGATCAGCCGACATGATTCTGTCAATCAATGACAATTTCTTTGGTTAATGTCTTTAGGTGAGATGGTCCTATTCCATTCGGGATTTATGTTATTCGTACTGCACTTACGTTTTTATTTTAACTGTTAACTAATTATTCTAAATTTCGACAGCATCTCCCTACAGTTCTCCGAATACGCATATCATCTGGGCGCGTATCGGAGAACAAGAGAGATGTTGCCGAAATTTAGAATAATTAGTTAACAGTTAAAATAAAAACGTAAGTGCAGTACAAATAACTATATTCCCAAATTGTCCAATCAGGGACAATTCAAGAATTGTACGTCGTATAAAAGATCATCTACTTCTTTTACACGAACATACAATCCCCGAACGGATCTAAGGTTTTGCTAAATCATATCCGACTGATCGATGCGTACGTGAAACATATCAACTCGTCGGATGGATGATTATTTTCTAAATGTTTTGAGACAGTTCGAGTCCATATTGGACGATTTCGGCGCGCGTCCGAAGTGGACGATTCCGGCGCGAGTCCGAATTGGACGATTCCGGCGCGCGTCCGAAGTGGACGATTCCGGCGCGAGTCCGAATTGGACGATTCCGGCGCGCGTCCGAAGTGGACGATTCCGGTGCGAGTCCGAATTGGACGATTCCGGCGCGAGTCCGAATTGGATGATTCCGGCGCGCGTCCGAAGTGGACGATTCCGGCGCGCGTCCGAAATTAATCTAAACCCTAATAATTAATCTAACAAATTAAACAATTAATCTAAACAATTAATTAACATTTATAAAATAATTAATTAACAATTTCAAAAACAATATATATATATATATATATATATATATATTCCGGCGCCGGAGTCCACCCTCCGGCGCCGGCGTACAGTGGCCGGACACACTGTCCGGCCACTGTAGAAGGTCCGGCGGCGGCCATAGGCCGACCGCCGCCGGCCGAAACCCTAGAAATAGGGTTTCGGTCGGATTTTAACATCTCCGGCCGAAACCGTATAGGCCGGCCGATCAACATACCGGCAGCAGCGGCAGCGGCGCGGCGGCGAGAGGCGTCGGCGAGAGGCGTCGGCGTCGGCAGCAACGGCAGCAGCGGCGAAGTTCTCGGCGGGAGGCGGCGGCGGCAGCAGCGGGAGGAAGAAGGGTCGGGCGCGAGAGCGTGCCCTATATAAACTTATCAGCAACGGCTCACTCGCCCGTTAGAAAGCCGTTGCTGATAAGTTATCATCAGCAACGGCTCACTTATCCGTTAGCAAGCCGTTGCTGAAAATTAAAAAATCAGCAACGGCTAGCCTTTCCGTCCGAAAGCCGTTGCTGATAATTAAAATAATCAGCAACGGCTCGGTTTTCCGTTAGAACGCCGTTGCAGATACAGATATCTGCAACGGCTAGGGCGGCCGTAAGAATGCCGTTGCAAATAGCAACGGCTTGAGCGGCCGTTGCTGATAGCCGTTGCTGAAGACCAAGTTTCTAGTAGTGAGTCTCTATATTTGTATTAGTGAGACCATTCACAGAGCCTGAGTGGCCATCAACTGAGCTTCTTATATAGCAATGTTGTTCACACATCATCTACACTCTATTTCTTATCGCTAATTCATAATGTCCATAAACCTTGAGAAACTTCACGGCCTTCATTCAGTCCATGTAAGTTTTTACTTGGTATTTGCTTATTTGTAGCTCCACCTAGTTGTATTGATATGGACCATATGGTTGTCACTTTGCCATAGTTGCTTAATTAGGCTCTATGTGAATGTCTTTTTGCCTTCAACTTTGCATTCAAGCATCTCTAATTCCATTAAATTTTGGGACCCATTACGGGAATTAATTGAGAATTAATGTGCAAACTTATCTATTAGTAATCCAAGTTCACATTTTACGTAAAAAACAGAATTCATTGATAGGAAAATTTTGTTTCAAGATGAACTTTGTGAACCAGATGGAGGGAGGAGTTCACCCGGTAAAGAAAATTGAATCCCTAATTATCCATTTATTATAGTTGTCTTGTATGTTTTTTATCTATGAAGTGCTTTTAATCTTGTATGTTTTTGATCTAGCATTTTGTGTAATATTATAATCTGATGCGGATCATTAATATATTTTCGAATGACTTAAATACTGGCTAATAGTGGTATCGTGAATGTAGGGTGCACTGGATGGTGGACTTGATGTTCCTCACAGTGATAAGTTTGCTGGTTTTAAGAAAGATGAGAAACAACTTGAATGTCCTTAATTCATCTGGTGCCAATGACGAAGAAGATGAAGGTGATGAGTAATTAAGCATTATGTAGCTTAAGCTACCATCTTTTTGCTCCCGTATTCTTTCCATCTTTTACTTTTGCTTCGACGATTTTCTTTTTGGATGTGCTAGAAAAGGAAAACAAAGCGAGGATGTGCTAGACCTGTTATGTGATGTTAGCTTTATAAATTTGGCTAGTAACAGGCTATTCGCTTTGTAATGTTTCACTTGAACCTTGCAAAAGATTATTGTGTTGATATATTTGGTTTTTGAGAATTTATTTATTCTACTCATAGATTAATATATAATATAATATATATTATTCTATATATTAATATGAATTATATATATATATATATATATATATATATATTTATCTCAGTATAATAGATTAATATAAATAAATATTTATAAAAATATTTAGTTATAATATACTATATATATAAGACGCAAAGGCATATGCATCGCGAATATCAGTTGGGAGACGCTTTTAGTAAAAGCGTTGTGAGTTACATTAAAGACGCAATTAAAAAGTGTCTCCGCCAGAAATCACTAACGCTAGGCCTTTACGTCTCGAATAAGCAAGTTGTATTGGAGACGCACCTAACAAGCGTCTTCGTCCGAAATCACTGATGTCAAGCCTTTGCGTCCCAAATATTATTCGGGAGACGCTTTTAGAAAAAGCGTTGCGAGTTGCGTTGGAGGCGCAATTAAAAAGCGTCCCCGTCAAAAATCACCGATGCTAGACCTTTGTGTCTCAAAAATTATTGGGGACACAATGATTTGAGACGCTTGTAAGCAGCGTTGGTGAGGTAATTAATGACGCAAAAAAACGTCCTAAAGAGAAAAAAAATGTCACCGTTTGCTATATTTGTTGTAGTGAAACCATAGATTTGATTCCTTTGCTCCTAAAAAAATTTTTTATAAGATTTTTTATAAAATTTTGATGACATTTTGATTGACATTACGAGAACACTACAAGAAAATAGGACATCACCAACGAATTAAATTCGTCGGTAATAGTCCAAAATTCGTCGGTAATACTGTTACCGACGGATACTCTGTCGGTAAATCCGTAGGTAAAATCCTACTAGGTAATACCGATGGATTTGGTAAAATCTGTCGGTAGTACCGATAGATATTTGTGTTCGTCGGTATTACCAACGAATATCTCTGTCATTAATACCAACGGAGTTGTTTGTTGTTGGTATCACCAACGAATATTTGTCTGTCAGTATTAGAAACAAATACATCCATTGGTATATAATTTTGTTAATATTACCAACGGATACACTTCTGTTGGTATGTCTTTCGGTATTACCAATAGAATGTATTCGACGATAATACATCTTTCGATTATTTATACCTAAATCCATTCCCAAATACCATGATATTACATTTGTACACATGAAATTCCTGAAACCACACATGAATCATCGTATTTATAACTAATTTCATTAAATTAAACCACGACTGATTTAAAAGAAACTATTGTATATATTAAATTATATTAATTAACTGATTTCAAAATTTATAGTGCTTGTTTTAAATACATATTGCTTGTTTCAATACAAGCTTGTTTCAAAATTAAATACATGTCAATAATGTCTTTGTCAAAGACCTCGCCTCCATCAACAAATTCAAAATTTTATCAAAGATCTCTTCTTCATCAACAAATTCAAGAACAATGTATATCTTTGTCTTGCTCAAGCTAGCACCGGGAAAGAAAAGGTGTCACGGTTGCAAGGCATGACATGCTACTTATATCAAACTTAAATAAATAATGCATATCTATTAGTATAAATAGATAATATGAACAAGAAAATAATCCAACTTTGTAAATATGTGAAATAACTTCTTTAAAGTCAATAATCAGTGGAACAAATGCCTAATAATCTCTTATGAGAAGAGGTAATCTCACAAGTTGAGCGTAATAGGAAATTATCCCACACAGGAGCTAATCTTATGGTTGACAATTCCCCCAAAATATTAGGTACATATTAGTATTCATGTCATGCTCCCGGTAGAAAATTGCTCAACCTCACACCAAAAATGCAAAAATGAAGATGGATATGTCTTTATCTAAGCATGCCAACTACCATACCAGGGTACCTTAAGTACAAATATTAGAAGTGCAATCACCTATTATTCACAATAAATTCTAAATGCAAAAACTTCAAGTTATGTGCCAAATTACCAACAGTATATTCAGTAAACCCATAAAATTATATTTCAGATACCTCATAGATTTGGATAGCATTTGGATGCTTGATCAACTTCATGGTAAAAATCTCTCTTTTTATCTGCAAAGAAGAACCAAATTAGTTTTTGATTGCAAATCATTCAAAGTTCTATTTCATGTTAATATTAAATTGAGCAAACAAGTATAATTGAAAATATTTGTTAGTCTTTGCTTCTATATTTGCACTTGTCAACGTCTTAGTCTAGGTCCTCAAAATAGAGAGAACAGGAAACAGTCAGCAATTTAGGAGCAGAACAGTAGGCCACCAGACGGTCATATGACAGACTTGTCATTCGATATTTAATAGGTCATTTAATTTAACATCTTAAATATTCCTTCTTAGTTAATCATGATCATATACTTTATGCAGGCTAATTTGCGATGATCTAGTTCTCATGCCCATCCTTCTTTACCAAGTAAATTATGACATTGAAGATATACTTTCGTCATGAAATTTTGAATCATGCAATGTAAAAGATTTTATTTAGGACCTTGAACATATAAATTATGACGGTTAATAGTTTGATTAATTTGTAACAAATTTTATTTATAACTCTAGAAGCTACATGAAAAATTATTGGTTTAAAGGATAGAATGTCTCAAAGTTGCAATTTATAACATGACAAGCTAAGTTCAAATCTATGCATAGATGAAGATGCATGTTATAACTCCAGAATTTGTTGAACGATATGTAAGATGCAAAATACTCAATAAACGACTACAAAAAAAATAAGGCATCTATAGTTATAAAATTTAGCAATAAAATAATAAAACAATAATTCTAAAAAACAGTGAAGATTAAACTAGTTCAGCTATAATTTTGAAAAGTACTGAAGATTAAATCAGTTCAACTATAATTCTGAAATCAATTACAAGATTGACCAAAGCATAAGCATACTAAATTTTATATGATTAGACTCTATATTAACAACTAAATTTATAATTAATTGACATTGGAGGAATTCAACTTACTAGAAGGTTGTGATGACAACCAAGCCCGCAATTGAGACCAACTTGTCCTTCTTAACACTTAGTAACCCATACTGTTTTTTTTTAAACAATTATGCATGCCTTGATTGACAGTATCACTTCAACTAAAGCTAAAGCACCATTTAGTTAATAAATAGTTATCTTTTCAACATATACATTAATCCCTAAATGGTTGGCATGATTATTTAGACCTGCATCATTGAAGTTTATGAGGGTGATGGGAGCATGCATATGTGTATAATTAATTAACATGAAAGGTTAGAAATCAGCTTAAGCTAGAAATCAACTATATGGTTATCAAACTGTATATAATAGCTAGAAATCAACTTAAGCTTTAGTAGTAGAGCCAATCATGCTTTAGTTGAATGCCGTGGCATAAAAGATTAAAAAGTAACAAAAGCTGGAATATGTCAACCTTGAGCAAAATGACAAGCAAGTACTTGAAAAAACATCTTTGTGCAGAAGTACCACCACCTACAACAATCTTAGAATCAAAAGAACATTTAAACTATAGAGAAAAGGAAAATTTAACTATATAGGACAGACCATTTTGAAGCCACATGCCTAATTGGGACTTAAAATGGTTATCCCTGTAAATGAATCTACACGAGATACTTGTGGCCCACAAATTAGAAGCATAAGCATTATAAGCCATAACTTGTTCCTGGGTTAGAAAGTTCTCATTATTTTATATTATATGGTATAACATCAATACAAGGAGGGAGTGCAAAGAGTGCCAGGTTTCTTTCCTTTACTCCCTACCATATGCTATTCTAAGCTCTAACACTATCAACCTTGATGACATAAGCGGGTGAAATTCAGAATTGTGAGAACAGACCAGCCTACACTTTTATGCATACCAATCTAATTAAGCTACAAAAATTTTAAACAACCAGTGAAAAAAACAAAAATGCAGCAAACCAAGAAAAGCATAAGAACCCAAATCTGAACACAATAGCAACAATATGAGAAAAAAAAGTGTATTTTCTCATTAGAAGTATGGTAAACCACCAATAAACCAACATCTAAACTTCTCTAATAAACCGTAACTAGTAATCACGACCAGACAGCTACAAAATCCGAAACCTGCGAATCTCATAGAAGAACTCGGAAAAAGAACTAGCATCACGGAATGGGCACCGGCTCAATCGCCTAAGAAATAAAGCAAGCAATAAAGGAACGGAGGTGGTGATGGGAGACCTTGGAAGAGGAGCTTTTGAGCTGTTTCATTCGAATCTATAGAGCACTCCTTGAGTATTGCGTACACATCCTCGTCGTTGTGGTGGTCGGCGATCTCCTTCATGTTTTGAATCGTCCGCCGGGATCGAAACCCTAGCTCTGCCGCAGCTAATTGTCCACCAGGATCGAAACCCTAGCTCTGCCGCCGCTCATCTTCGGAGCCGAGAGAGAGAGACCTGGTAAGATGGGCGGCAGATCAGCGAGTAAAGGATACCAACAAGGGTTTTTTTACTTGAGGATACTAGTAAGGCTTTTTGTCGGTTGAGGGAAAAGAAGGGAGCAATCGCGGGCCTTTTGTCGGCCGACGAAAAAAAAGAGAGGGAAATTATTTCGATCGGCTAAAATAGAAGTGGGAAGAAAAAAAATAAGAATTTGATAAATTTGTAGGCTAAATTACCAACAAATTATATATCTGTCGATAATTTTATTGGTAATACCAACAAAATATATCTATCGGTAATCAATCAGTCGGTGAAGGTCTGTTTTCTTGTAGTGGAAGAGACTTCACGACATATGATGATGCTAGTAGGGGCGAGCATGGACCGGTTAACCGGTCCATTAGCAATTTTATTAATCGGTCCATTAACTTCGGTTAACTTTAATTTTGATTTCGGTCCGGTTAACTAATAAAAAAATTTAACCTATAAAAATAGTAATATTATACGAATCACATATGGAGAAAATCCAAACAAATGTCGAATTCCCATTGGAAAAAAAGAAAAGAAAAAAAGTGAAATAGTAGAGAGCCAAGACAATGTGCTACAAAAATCAATACTTTATTTTTTTTTATTTTTTTTATTTATAATTTTTTAAATATTTTTTAATAATTTATAAATTATTTGATTAAATTTTAAATTTTTATAATTTATAAATTATTATTTAATATATATTATATATTAAAAATTAATAAATCATATTGAACGGGTCGGTTAACCGAAACCGGTGGATTTTTTACATTGTGGACCGAACTCGAAACCGAAAATTAATTTTTTCATAAACAAAAATTGAAATCGAAAAAACTTGTTTGATTTCGGACCGGTTAGTCCAAACAACCTTAGACAAAATAAAGGAAAGGGGCAAAAAATTAGATGAGACAGATTTTAAGTTATTTTTTTCAATTGTGGAATTCGATTGACTTTCTTGAGTCTTGGCTGCTTTACAATATTTTTGAATGTTTATTGCTTTCATTTACTTGCCTAAGATGAACTTCAAATTCTTATAGTACAGACTATATAATGGTAATAATTACAATTATTATTGGTGTATATGGGTTTTAAGATACTTGGTATCTGTTCCACAGAGTTGATGCGTTTTTCCGATCTCATTTTGCGGTTTGAGAAGACATGTTGGAGTGTCTCTGAATCAATCAGGTTTGTTCTTCACTTCTACTGCATTATGGTAAGTCATGTAGTGAAGGTCCTCATAGTATTTTTAATGATCGAGAAAATAACCTCTATTACCCATCATGTTAACATAGTTCCACAATTGGATTTACTATTTTGTTCCCAATAGGCGAATTGTGTTTTTAAAGTATCCTTTTTTTGTTGGAGAACAATGGGCCATTATTTGTTGTTGACTAGATTTACTTATATAACTCCTAGATAACTTATGATAAATTTTTCTGCAAAAACTATCACATCACAATTTTTTACATAAAAGTTCTTTTCAACTTTTAGGAGTGCTATTTCAAATTGCTATAAATGAAGCAATCTTTGTTTGTAGAGGACATGCAGGTTCACGCAACAAAAGACTCGGCTGTTGCTGGATGAGGCAGCTTCTTGGTCACTTCTTTGGTATCTCTTTGGGAAAGGAAATAGCTACATATATGTCCATAAAATAATATGATTTTTAACTTGTATTTTAGCAGACATTCCGAATGTGTATATGATCCGATGAGTTATTGTCATGCTTTCACAATAATTTTTTAGTAGACCATTGTATGATTTAAGAATTTACAGATTTATTCCGAAATACAAAATCTCTTTGGAGCATCAAGCTTTTCATAATATTTGATATTGTCTTGAAATATTTGTGCTTATTTTAATGATATCTGCTTGCATTCTTGTAAGATGATTTAAATTAGTTACATTCATTAAAATCTTGAAGTTGTTTCACGTAGATGATTGATCATTCTTAATTTTCAAAGTAAAAAAAAAAAATTCCTGTAAATATATAATATTATGTTATATATTAATACTAATATATTAATTTTTTATATATTAATATTATATTATATATTAATATATGTGTCATGCCCCAACTCAGAGACACGTGACCGACTAGGGTCACTACTAGAAATTAAGTCTTCAGCAACGGCTATCAGCAACAGTCGCTCAAGCCGTTGCTATTTGTAACAGCATTCTTACGGTTGCTCAAGCCGTTGCAGATATGTTGTATCTGCAACGGCTTTCTAACGGACACGCGAGCCGTTGCTGATGATTTTAATTATCAGCAACGACTTTCTAACAGACAAGTGAGCCGTTGCTGATGATAACTTATTAGCAACGGCTTTCTAACGGGCGAGTGAGCCGTTGCTGATGAGTTTATATAGGTCGCAAATCGCGCCCGCCCCTTCTTCCTCCCACTGCTGCCGTCGCCTCCTCCTCCCGCCTCTCGCTACCGCTGTCGACGCCGACGCCGCCGAGTTGCCGCTGCCGATGCTGCCGTCCGTCCTCGATCGCCGATTTCAGGTATTCATCGCCGCCCGGCCATCTCTTCCCGTTGCGGCCGGCGGGAAATCCGACCGAAACTCTATTTTTAGGGTTTTGGCCGGCGATGGACGACCGATGGCCGCCGCCGGATCTTGTACAGTGTCCGGACACTGTACATTGGCGCCGGAAATTGTAGATTAATTTTTATTTATTTATTTATTTATTTGTTAATTAATTATTTAGATTAATTGTTTAATTTGTTAGATTAATTTTTAGGGTTTAGATTAATTTTTAGAGTTTATATTAATTTTTAGTTTAACTTAGTTAGATTAATATTTAATAATGGTAGGTTAATTATTTAAATTAATGAAAATGATGTAAATTAATATTAATTAATTAGTTAAAATATTATTAATTAGTCCAAAGTTGTCCTCAGTAGACTCGCGTCGGAATTGTCCACTTTGACATTGTGCCGGAATCGTCCACTTCGGATGCGTGCCGGAATAGTTCATTTTGGACTCCTGCCGGAATCGTCTAATTTGGACTCGTGTCGGAATTGTCTAATATGGACTCAAACTGACTCGAAATATTTAGAAAATAATCATCCATCCGACGAGTTGATATGTTTCACGTACGCATCGACGAGTTGGATATGATTTAGCAAAACCTTAGATCCGTTCGGGGATTGTATGTTCATGTAAAAGAAGTAGATGATCTTTTATACAACGTACAATTCTTGAATTGCCCCTGATTGGATAATTTGATAATATAGTTATTTGTACTGCACTTACGTTTTTCTTTTAACTGTTAACTAATTATTCTAAATTTCGGCAGCATCTCTCTTATTTTCCGATACGCGCCCAGATGATATGCGTATTCGGAGAACTGTAGGGTGATGCTGCCGAAATTTAGAATGAAGTTAGCGATTAAAATAAGTACTTAGTGCAATATAAATAATATAAATCTCGAATGGAATAGGACAATCTCACCTAAAGACATTAACCAAAGAAATTGTCATTGATTGACAGAATCATATCGGCTGATCGAAGTTGGATGTACCGACGTCTTGATCGTGGAGCTTTAACGAATGAGTTTCGATTAGGCGTAACGTACTTCCTAAATTTTGCCTATTCGAATCAGAATTTTGTTAGCATCGGTGATCAAATCCGATGTCCGTGCCGCATTTGTTTGAATGGGCGATTTTTAGATCGGGAGACTGTCACTCTGCATCTATATAGCAAAGGATTTGCACCAAGATATTTTCTATGGACTTGTCACGGGGAGTCACGTGAAGTCGGGACGTCGAGTAATCCTGTCGTTCAGACATATGGTGAATCTTCCTCTGCTGGTACTTCTTCATCTAGTCAATGTAATCCCTATAGAACTATGATACTTGATAGTCTTGGGGGTCAATTCCACCTGAATGATAATGTTGATCGGCCAGTTCTTCAGACATCAGTCCCACTAGATACAATAGCGGTTGATATCACAGAAGTACAAACTGCGGTAGAGATTGAATTAACGAATAAAGAAGCTGCAGAATTTTACGAGATGTTGAAAGCTGCCGATGAACCTTTGTATGAGAATTGTCCTAAATACACTAGATTTTCAGCAATGACACAGCTCCTAAACATCAAGGCCGATTGTAATATCAGCGGGGTTGCGTATGATCGGATTGCAGGATTGATTAATGGAATGCTGCCTACTGATAACAAGTTTAAGCCAACTTTTTATAAGACTAAAAAGCTAATGAGAAAATTGAGGCTTGGGTATGAAAAAATACACGCGTGCCAAAATAACTGCATTTTATATTATAAAGAAAATGTGCAGTTGGATAAATGCCCTCTATGTCAACATCCTCGTTACAAGGAGAAGAAATCGGTTCGACAGAAAAATATCTCGTTTAAGGTGCTTCGGTATTTTCCACTAACACCGAGGCTTAAAAGATTATTCATATCGGAAAAGACAGCCCCCTACATGAGTTGGCATGCAAGAAGTCATGATGATACAGTAATGACTCATCCATCCGACAGTGAAGCATGGAAATATTTGGATACATATTATCCTTCATTTGCTAGGGATACTAGAAATATAAGATTGGGATTGTGCACAGATGGTTTTAATCCGTTTGGACATTCTGCAACTCCTTATTCAGTTTGGCCAGTGCTGTTGACAGTTTATAATTTGCCACCGTCAATGTGTATGAAAGATGAATTTATTTATCTTTGGATGATTATTCCGGGTCCTAAGGGTCCGCGAAAAGAAATTGACATATTTCTCAAACCCTTGATAGATGAATTGAAAATATTGTGGACTGAGGGAGCTGTCACTTATGATTGTCATCGGAAGCAAAACTTCAATTTAAAGGCCGTGGTCTTGTGGACAATCAATGATTTCCCGGCGTACGGCATGTTGTCTGGTTGGAGCACTCACGGCCGACTCTCTTGTCCGTATTGTATGGAAAACTCTAAATCAATCAATCTTCAGAACGGACGAAAAATCTCATTCTTTGATTGTCATCGTCGATTCCTACCAACTAATCATCAGTATCGAATGAATCGTAATAAATTTACTAAGGGCAGAGTCGAAAGAGATGGGCCACCACCGATGTTGTCTGGTGAACAAATGTTAGCACGTGTTTCAGCACTTCCAGATATAGTATTTGGTCGCAATGAAAGAGTGTCTGGTTTTGGCCAAACACATAACTGGGTGAAAAAAAGTATCTTTTGGGATTTGCCCTATTGGAGTTCATTATTGATTTGACATAATTTAGATGTCATGCACATTGAAAAAAATGTGTTTGATAATATTTTCAACACTTTGATGGATATTTCCGGAAAAACTAAAGATAATGTCAAAGCCCGACATGATCTGAAAATACTTTGTAAAAGACCAGAGTTGGAGTTACAAGAGGTCAACGGACGATATATGAAATCGAAGACCCTATATGTGTTAAATAAACAACATATCAAAGATATTTGTCAATGGGTAAAAGAACTCAGATTACCCGATGGATATGCTTCAAACTTATCTCGATGTGTGAACGTCGATGATTGCAAAATATCAGGGATGAAGAGCCATGATTGTCATGTATTCATGCAGAGATTACTTCCGATCGCATTTCGAGATCTTCTACCTGATAATATTTGGGGTCCGTTGACTGAATTAAGTATGTTTTTTAGAAACATCTGTGCAAATGTCCTTCGAGTCGAAGATATGTCAACACTTGAAAATAATATTGTTGAAATCATATGCAAGCTGGAGCAGTTTTTCCCTCCTGTATTTTTTGACTCGATGGAGCATCTACCGATACACTTGGCATACGAGGCACGAGTTGGTGGCCCCGTTCAATATCGGTGGATGTACTTATTTGAAAGATACATGAATTGTTTGAAGAAAAAAGTAAAGAACACCGCAGCTGTTGAAGGATCAATATCTGAATCGTATATCATCCAAGAAATTTTAACATTCTACTCATTTTACTTTGAATCGACAGTACAGACAAGATTTGATCGTCTTCCATGTAATGACGACGGGGGTGTTCGACATTCAGATGGACGTTTAAATATATTTTGTCACCCTGGTCGTGCTTTTGGTTCTTGTCCATCTCGACACTTAAGCGAGGAAGAGTATCATTTGACACACTTGTATGTATTACTTAATTGTCCAGAGATTGAACAATTCGTTGAAATATTTGACATTGAGATGGTGTAAAAATACTCTATTCACAACGGTGAAGAATTGGAGAGATTACGGAATCGTGATTTCCCTACTTGGATTCAGACTTACAGCAAAGATCACAGAGCTGATATAGATGAAAGAATATTTGAGTTTGTTAGTGGACCGTCGCGACTTGTGTCGTGCTATAGCGGATATTTTGTTAATGGGTATAAATTTCACACGGTTGAATATGCATTTACAAAGAAGACGATGAATGCTGGGGTCTGTGTGAAAGGGACAACCTATGTTGAATGTGATATGGATTTTTATGGACTGGTGGAAGAAGTGATAGAGTTGCACTACTTCGGCTTAAAATCAGTTATTCTATTTAGATGTCATTGGTTCGATACAACAGAAAGGGGCATGAAAGTTCATCCAAAATACAAACTTGTTGAGGTTAATTACAAATCTAAATTGGCAGCAAATGAGCCTTTTATATTGGCATCACAAGCCGAACAAGTATATTACGCGAAGTATCCGGCTCGAAATAAAGATAGAGCAGATTGGAGTGTAGTCTGTAAAACAAAAGGTAGAGGAAAAATTGATCCGATAGTAGGAGAAAATGAGCTGATACCTGATATGACAGATGGTTTCTATCAAGAAGATGATCCTCCTGCTGTAGATCGTATTATTCCAATACTCGAGGATGCAGACACAACGTCAATTCAATTAGAAGTTGAATATGCTGATGATGACGATCATGAAATTGAGAAAGCTGGAGATGAAGAAGAGGAAGAAGAGGAAGAATTCGAAGACTATTATTCAGATGATGAGGAATAATTGTAAAGTATATATTTTATTAAAATATATCTCTACTATTTATACAATAATCTGATTATATGTCTATTCGACAGATATGTCTGGTCGTGGTTATCGTCGCAGGAGAGCTTCGGAGTCTCCGATCGGTGAGACTCCTACACTTACTTAAGCTGTTGATCCTCATGCCGATGATACTGCCGAGGCTAGTACATCCAGACGCAGGCGGCCACGCAGGCCGAACAGGTGGCAGCCTCCACCAGCCACAGAGTCACGTAGATTTATTAGCGTGATTGGGGAGTGGTAATATATCATGAATTATGAATCATTACAAATTCATTATATCATAATATAATATTAAAATTTATTTTTGTTGTGCAGGTTCGAGCAAGAAGAAGTGCCGAGGAGCATTTCTTCTACTATTCGACGATACATGCACGGGGCATGGCCTACGTGGTCTCACGTGCCTAGCGAGCACGTCGACATGTTATGGCGCGAGTTTGAGGCACGTGTTATTTTTTTTTTACATGCATGATGATTAATATTGGTACTAATATTATTATTCTGCAGGCTCGCTATACATGGGCTGAGGACCAAAGGCCCTTCATTTACGCTGCCTGGGAGGCTATTTCTCGGGCAAGGTACAACGGGCAACTGGGGCAGGCCCGGTCCCAAGCGATGGCACGAGCTGGGACTACTAACATCGCGGAGACTCGGGGATACGGCCCCGATTGGATTACTCCGGATATATGGGACCAGCTCGTGGGAATATGGTCGACGGATTGATGGTAGGAGGTTTCTAGGAATGCGGCTAGAAATCGCATGTCGGGGGAAGCAGCGCGTCACACCGACGGCTCTATTGCATTTGCAGTGCACGCGAACCGTATGGTAAGTATACCTTTTAATTATATATTTAATTTATTACTATGTGTACTAATTAATGTATTTGTTTTGTAAATGTAGACGACGGTGTCGGATGACGGGACTGTCCAGCGATCCTCCCCGATGGCGGTGTTTGAGCGGACTCACCGTCGAGCACATGGGACGGGGAATTACATCGACAACCGCGCTGCATACATTATGGTAACTATATATTTGTTTAAATTATTCATTATATATTTATAATTTAAGTTTTATGATAAATTTTAAACAAAAAATCAAACTCGAGTAGGAGACCTACAGCCAGATGGTGGTGCAGCACGGGGGCACCCCCGAGGACTTTGACGCAACAACGTGGGTCGAGGCCGCAAGTGGCTGGGACCATGGCCGCGTATATGACTTTGCAGATAGTGGTTATGCGCGAGCCGTACTAGGGCCACTTGGGGCACCGACCCCTCCGGTCGCTGGTGAGCGGCTGTCCACCTCCAGATCCAGTTATGGTCATAATAGCAGAATAAGGACTCTAGAGGAGATGATCGCGCGTCAGACTGAGATGATGGAGCGCCAGAGTCAAATGATGGCGGAGATGCATGCTATGCTACGCAACATGTCAGGTCATCCCGAAGCAGGCATCTCTTCGGCATCATCTCATCCATCGTCCTCGAGTCAATCCACGCCGGCGTACACTCAAGCACTCCAGACCCCGCCAAATGATCCAGGCCATCCTCCATCATCATTGTGAGATTTTTTTTATATTGACTTTGTTACTGAGATATTATACTTGTTTAATTTATTTTGTTTGGATATTGATACTTCAATTTTGTTTGAATAGTTTTTATACTATTGTGGATAATTATAAATATAAATATAATTATTTTGATGTATATCTTGGTGTATTTGTGATGTGTGAATGAATGTGTGTATGAGTGTATGGGTGTGTGAGTTATGTATCAGATAATGTATCAATGTATCAATGGAAATTTGAAATTTTAATTTTTTTCGTTACCAGGTTCACATCATCAGCAACGGCTTTCCCACGGCCATCCGTGGGAAAGTCGTTGCTAAAAGTTTATCGAAAGCCGTTGCTGATGACCTACAGCAACGGCTTAGCAACGGGCTTTTACTAACGGCGTTGCTACGAGCTCACCAGCCGTTGCTATTAATGTTATCAGCAACGGCTCCGCGTCCTTGGCAAAATCGTTGCTGATAATATTTTTAGCAACGATCGTTGCTGATCCGTTGCTAAGTTATCAACAACGCGATTTTCTGCCATGGCTCCATTGCAACGGCGCCAGCCGTTGCACGCCGTTGCTGATGATTTTCAGCAACGGCTCAGCAACGGCATCAGCCGTTGCTGATGCCCATTTTTCTAGTAGTGGGTATACGTGCCTACACCCCGTAGCCTAAGCCATGCACATGTCAACTCAACAATGAAACAATAGCGGAAATAACAAGTTTCCTATAAATATATAATATTATATTATATATTAATACTAATATATTAATATTATATTATATATTAATATTATATTATATATTAATATATGAGATGCCAAGGTTTGTGCATCACAAATATTAATTGGGAGACGCTTTTAGTAAAAGCATTGCGAGTTGCATTGAAGATGCAACTAAAAAGCGTCTCCGCCAGAAATCACCGACGCTAGGCCTTTACATATTGAATAAGCAAGTTGCATTAGAGATGCCCCTAAAAAGCGTCACCGTCAAAAATCACTGACGTCATGCCTTTGCATCCCAAATATTATTTGGGAGACGCTTTTAGTAAAAGTGTCACGAGTTGCATTGGAGGCGCAACAAAAATGTGTCTCCGCCAGAAATCACCGTCGCTAGACCTTTGCGTATCATAAATTATTGGGGGCATAATGATCTGAGGTGCTTGTAAGTAGCGTCGGTGAGGTAATTAGTCACATAGAAAAACATCCTTAAGAGAACATAAAAGACGTCCCCATTTGTTATATCTATTGTAGTGGAAGGAAGGGTATGCTTCTTAATGCATTATACAACTTTTATTGAGGTGGTGATGCCAATGGTTACCTCTTTGATACTAACACGATTTTTGAAGTTCAAAGTGTTTTTATTCAAAGAAACACTAAAAGTCGAAAGAGGAAGGTCATTTGCTATTTGTGCAAAGAGAAGGGCCACATTAAGAAGAATTGTCCTTCATTATTGAACAAGGCAAAGAAGAGGTCAAATGCTTCCACATCATCATCTCATTAAGCATCCTCTTGCCATGATTATGAAACCACTTCAAAAGTTTGTCTCATGGGTATCAATGATTAGGTACACTCTTCTCCCTCCAGTCATGTTAAATATTTTGATATTAACAATGATAATAGTTATTTATATTTTCTTGAAGAATTATTAAAAGAATGTCAAAATTATATATCTTGCTTTTGAAAAGAATAAAAACAAGAAGATTCAGTAGAGGAATTCTAGACTTAGTTTACACATGCATGCTCTAGAATTAAAAAATGAGAAATTGAAATCTAGCTCATTTGATTCTTGTCATGATACCTTGAGTCTTGATGTTGGGTCTTTGCATCTCGAATAAGCAAGTTGCATTGGAGACACACCTAAAAGGCGTCTCCGTCAGAAATCACTGATGTCAAGCCTTTGTATCCCAAATATTATTTGGGAGATGCTTTTAGTATAAGTGTCATACCTTCAATACTAACACGGTTTTTGAAGCTCAAAATGTTTCTAGTCAAAAAAGCATTAAAAGTCGAAAGATGAAGGTCATTTGCTATTTGTGAAAAGAGAAAGGCCACATTAAAAAGAATTGCCCTTCATTAATGAACAAGACAAATAAGAGGTCAAATGCTTCCACATCATCATCTCATTCAAATGAAGCATCCTCTTACCATGACTATGAAGCCACTTCAAAAGTTTGTCTCATGGGTATCAATGATGAGCTACACTCTTCTCTGTAGTCGAACTGATGACACTAGAGGGAGGGTGAATAGTGTGTTAACTAAATTGATTAGCCTAAATTCGATTTTGATCATTTTCTTAAATCATTTAGGCAATTTGCAATCTTACGATTTGATACGAAAGCGATATAAAATAATTAAGCGCAAACAAATATAACAATGCTAACACGGTAATTTATAGTGGTTCGGCCCCAATGCCTACTCCACTACCTAAGCACACCGCTTAGGATTTCCAAACTAGTTTAACTAGATTAATGAGATTCCTTACAACGAGGACTTTGCACTGGAAAGTCTCCGCTCTCCAACCGAAGGCACTTCTACACCCGGAAGTATCCCGCCTTCCTACATAGAGCACTTTCCCACCTCAACCTAAGGACAACTCAACTTAATCCTAGTAAAACTACGTTTAATTACACCGGTGGATTTAAACATCAAACACAAGCTACCACCAATTTCAAGACCTAACAGTCCTAGGTCTTCACATACACAAATTCAAAATAAACAGTGTTCAATAACAGATAGAAATTACAATGAAAAGAGTTAAGATATGAAACAAGATTAAAAGCTCTTTTCAATCCTTCAAAACCTCCAACTCGCCAAGTAGAATATCTTGAATTGAAATCCGAGTTGAAGCAGAGTGTGCGCCTGAAGAAGATTTCTGCGGAAGAACCAAGCGCAGGCGATTAATCTTTTGGAAGGCTTAGATCTCTCTATTTGATGGCTCAATAATTTCTGTAAGAGTGTAAGAGAGAGATTAAAATAGATATGTGAGGTATATTTATACCCTACGAAGAAAACGGTAGCTCAATGGATAGAAAACTATTCGTTGTAGGCCGCCGATCGATTGGTCGGTCGACCGACCGATCGATCGCTCATTCAACCGCCATTTTTTCTCTCTGGTCGGTCGACTGACGGGTCGACCGCCCAAATGCGAGATCGCGCGATCCCACATTTGGTCGACCAGTCGGTTGACTGACGCGATCAGCGTCTTCGGCTATTCGTAGGTCGATCAATCGATAGAGCTACTGCCCATTTTGGGCTTCGATCGGTTGACCACCCGATCGATCGAAGTAGCTACTGCGATTTCTGCCCTATGTTTGGTCGACCGAATGGCTACTGCCCCTTCCTACCTACATTCGGTCGACCATCCAGTCGACCGAACCTAGGCTGAAATTGATTTTTTAACCTTTTTCTTCCGCGCTTCGTTTTCGGGTTTTGGCTTTCAACGAGCATCATCTTGGAGAGCTTTCCATGTGATCTTTGAGCTCGTCTAATGCGACTTTGGTGCACTCGTCGGTCTTCGAGAAACTTCCGCGACGAACCCGAGCGCGATGATCAATGTCCTTCCGATTTATCAATTTTTCCAATTTTTCTGATCGAGGACATCGAACACTACTAATATGGAACCTGAAGATATTCTCAATGAAATCATTAGTTACATGTTTGTTATCATCAAAACCGAGATTAAGACTAAGGTTGAAAACCTAAAGCCAACAATCTCCCCTTTTTGATGATGACAAACATCCTTAAGAAAATATATATTCATTAAAGCATATAGGATATCAACTAAGGGATTTCTCCCACTATCAATATGCAAATCTATATAATTAAACTCCCCCTATCTATATGCATGGATTTCCTATATTTTTCTCCTCTTTACCTATAGTTTTTCCCCCAACTTTCTTATACTTTTCTCCCCCTTTTTCCTATACACTTCTCCCCCTTTTGACATCAATAAAAAAGGGCAAGAAAGGTTAATCTAAACAAATGGATGAAACATAATTATTTTTTCATGAAGTTGAGACTCTAAGGAGTATTTTTCATGAACCATGAAAATCTCAACCAAGGGATGGAAAACAAATAATTTGATATGAAACAAAATTCATACATGATATGTTCAAAAACTAAGTATTTGAATTCAAAATTAAATCATGTATGTACTCAATATTTCCATGAATATTGTTTCTTTTTCATGACATTTTTGATCTCATTCAAACTTTCACAATACAAAGATATAGTCATTTGAAGCATGTATATCAAGTTTGAAATGAAACTAATGTCATACAATCAATATATGAACTTAGCATGATTTCATTCAAAGTATGCTTGAAAACATGAAAATGCTAAGTATCAAATTTTGCTATCTACTCATGTTTTCTTAAACTTAGGCATCTAGTCATCAAACATGAGATAATGTAAGTCTATGAATCAAGTTTAGGCTTAAGATGAAATTTTTAAGTTACTTTGTTGACTTAGGTCAACCTATACTTCAAGATTTGAAAAAAAATCAAACTTTTAAATCTATACAACATCATATTTTTGATGAAAAACTTTGGTACTAATTTTTGGATGAAAATTCTTGATACCAAATATTGAATGGTCATTTGAAATGCATGAATAAAGTTTGAACTCAAAAGAATTTTCAAAGACCATTTTTCATCTTATATTGATTTTAATCAAAAACTTATTTTTAAGATATTGCTCAAAATAATGAGAACGATATTAGAAACAATATTTCAAAGACCATTTTTAGAAATAATTTTACTCAAGGAATAATGAGAATGATATTAGAGATGAAATCAAAATAGCATGTACAAAGTTTCATTTGAAGTTTTTAAAGAAAATTCAAAGTATCGAAAAGATTGATATTTCTTGAATGATGATACTTTGAGTTTTGAAATCCAACTTCAAAATTCCATTATTAATTAGATTCTTGATGAAATATTTTGAAATTTTTACTGAAGAAACTAGATTTTTTCAGTGAACGTGCAGTTTCAAGAATCATTTAGAAAAGATTTTTCTATATTTTCTTAGAAATAACTGAAATTATACCAATTGTAGGTTGAAATGGTATTTTTATAATTTTTAGTTATTCTTAAAACTTCTTCAATTTTCATTCAAACTTCCATGACACCTCATGATGGTCATGGAAAGAGTATATGTCAAGTTTGAAGTGAAAATTATGTCCTTAAGTCAAGATATCAACTTAGCATAGTTTCATTCAAAACTAAACTAGTTTTTAAGAAGCTTGCTAAGTTTCAATCTTAACATTTACTCATGATTTTTCAAACTTAAACATATGGATACCTAACATGAGTAAATCTAAACATGTTTCCCAAATATCGATTGAAAATAAGACCTTTAAGACAACTTGTTGACTTGGGTCAACTAAGTTCAAAAGAGATTTTCATGAAACCACCTCTATGTTATTGTATCCATATCCATATGAATTTTTCATTCTAAGTGCATGGAAACATGTCATACCTATTCCTAAACATGTTTATGAAGTTTGGACTTAAATTCAAGTGTCCAAGTCAATTTATTGACTTGGGTCAAACCTTTTTCAAACTTAAGTCATCTAAAGTGATATAGTTATCACATTGTTCATCTAGACATGAATTTTCAATTTTAAATACCTAGACTCATGTGATATGTGTTTCTAAACATGTTCATTAGGTGTTTACTCAAAGTGAAGTCTCTAATATGAGTTTTAACCTAGAGCAAGTTTCATTCAATCCAGATATCATAAAATTGCCTAAGTTATCAAAATATTTTCCTACTCATGAAATTTCATATATTTATCATGCAAAAGCAATCATGAGTATAGAGACATCATTAAAGCATGAATATTCAACTATTATGCTAAGATTTTTGTAAAATTAAATTCATACATTTTTCTTGAAAATTTGCCCAACTTTTCATATCCTTTTTCATTTTCTTTTAGATAACATAGCCTTTCATTTTCATTCACAACTTGCAAGTAGATATCATTAGTATCATAATGAAATAATATGTCAACTAGCAAGCTACCATACTAAATAGCACAAGTTTTAATGCAAAGTTTCATTAAAAGAAAATTCAACCTATGCTAGATAGTAGAGATTCATTTTAAGGAGTTATCATGATATCAAAATGAATCTAAGGAGATCTTAGGATGTGAAACATTTGAGGAATAAGATCCCTTATCATGCTAAACTAGTTTGGACTTACAAGAAGGTCTCTACCAGTAAATATCAACCTAGAGCAAGTTTCATTTAATGAAATTTGCCTAAGTGCTAAGATTTTACCTACTCATGAAAATTCAAGGGTTTAACATGCAATCCTAATCATGAGTATAGATACATAATTTTAGCTTAAACATTGAGGTATAACACTAAGATTTTGAATTTATCAAAGTTATACCCTATTCATGATAATTTAGCCAAACTAATTTTTTTTCATATTAATTATTAGCCTTCCTAAAATACTTATAACTTGCAAGTAAGCTACACTAATATTTTTAGAGAAAATATAGCTACTTAGCAAGCTAACTCAACCAAAAAGCAAAGAAAAGCTCAAATATCATTATCAAATATCACTTTGCTAAATGGTTTCAAATTCGTTTCAAAAGATGAAATTGAGTGATATCAAAACGAATTTTAAGAGATCACAAATGAAATAAAAACAAAAACATAATCTCCAACCCTTCCTATTGATTGAAAACCGAAAGCCATAGTTAGCCTACGATTTAAAACCGCAAGGTCGCTTAGGCCCATTACAGGCTATATAGGTCTCCGAAGAGATCGGGAAATTAAAAATAAAAAATTATTTCCAAAGAACTCTTTTACAAGAGCGGAGAAAGCAACTCAAATTAGACATGTATCATAATCTCCAACTAAAATAAAACAAGCTAAGGTAAGGAGATGATACCACAATGTTTGATGCCAATTTTACCATAGACATCTAGATGACTTGAAGTTGCAACTTTGAAATTGTTCATTCTTTGAATCCTCAAGCAACTTCAATCAACCACCTTCATCTCACCCTTGTGTGGTAGCTCCCCCTATAATAGAAGATGAGACTTTTGGTACCCAAATAGCTTTGGGTCCTTGGGGGTTAGAGGGCTTAAGAATCCAAAGTGTCCTAGCAGCACTTGGATTTCTCTTTAATGCACAATCATAAATGCTTGCCCAAAGATACCACAACAAAAATAATTTCCATTAAACTTTTTCTGTTTACCATTCATATGAACATTAGGTCTAATATTTGAATGCTTGGCATGAGAGACATGATGAACATGAGCATTCTTAGATGAAACATTTTTCTTCCTAGAATTTTTAAAGGATGAAACATGTGATAAACTACTAGTTTTCTTACTCAAGAAAATAACCTCAATTTTCAAGTCATTAATGGATTTGTGTAAAGCATGAGATTGAGATCTCAACAAACAATTTTCATTTTTCAAAATCTTATTTTCCATTTTGAAATCATTTGAAGAATCATTATCCTTGAGTTTTAATCTATTTTTTAAGCTCTCATTTTCATTTCTAATTTTGAATGTCTTGTTTAATAATTCATCATTTTCAATGTCTAATTCTTCATTTCTATGTTTCAAGTCCTTAATTTCAAGTATCAATTGTGAATTTTTTTGTTTTTAAAGCATCAAGACTATCATGGCAATCAACACTTGAGGAACTTAGATTTGTCTTTAAATTTTCATTTTCTAATTCTAGAGCTTGCAAGTCCTAAGTAAGCTTAGAGTTATCCTTTTTAATTTTCTTCATTTCTTTACTCTTTTGCAAAAGCATGGCACACATACTTTGAAATTCTTGTACTAATTCTACATATGACATTTTGATTGAGTGTGAAGAACTAGCATCACTATCATATGCTATATCTTTATCATGACTAAAAGTGGAATATTGTACCTCATCATGGATACCCATGAGGCAAACATTGGATGTGCCTTTATAGTCATAACAAGAGGATGCTTCTTGAGATTTGGAGGTGGATGTTGAAGCACTTGTCCTCCTTTTGGCATTCTTCTTTGATAAAGGATAATTCCTCTTGATGTGCCCCTTTTCCTTGAACAAGTAGCATATCACTTTTCTTTTTCGGCTTTTTTATTTGCTTCTTTGACTAGAAGCACTAAAATCATCAAAACCGAGGTTAGTACTAGGGGGATGACCATTGTCACCACCACCCTCAACAAAAGTGTTAAGCTCTTCGGTTTTCGCATAATCATATAACATATTTAAGCAAGCCCAAATATCGAATGAGGAAGAACAATGCATAACTTTTTCAAGTATATCATTAGAGAATGAGCAATAAAGAAAATGCGTTGTCTTAGCATTCAATTCAAACAATCTAATTTGATCTTGAGTCCAATCATTAATGTCAATGGTGGGCTCAACATATTCATTTTTAAGCATGCACAATAGATTTAACCTTTGTGTTTTAAGAAAAGTATACATCCTACTTTTCCAAACACCAAAAATTTTTTCATCAAACCTAGGTGGTGCAAATGTTATACTCTCTAGAGCCATTTTCGGATCGAGACAAGGTGTAGAAGAGATGGTGAAGTCTCAAGCTACGAACCAGCTCTGATATCAAATATAGTCGAAATGGCGACACTAGAGGAGGGGTGAATAGTGTGTTAACTAATTCGATTTTGATCGTTTTCTTAAATCTTTTAGGCAATTTGCAATCTTATGATTTGATACGGAAGCGATATAAAATAATTAAGCGCAAACAAATATAACAATGCTAACACGGTAGTTTATAGAGGTTCGGCCCCAATGCCTACTCCACTACCTAAGCACCCCGCTTAGGATTTCCAAACTAGTTTAACTAGATTAATGAGATTCCTTACAATGAGGACTTTGCACTGGAAAATCTCCACTCTCCAACCGAAGGCACTTCCACACCCGGACGTATCCCGCCTTCCTACAGAGAGCACTTTCCCACCTCAACCTAAGGACAACTCAACTTAATCCTAGTAAAACTATGTTTAATTACACCGGTGGATTTAAATCTCAAACACAGGCTACCACCAATTTCAAGACCTAACAGTCTTAGGTCTTCACACACATAAATCCAAAATAAATAGTGTTCAATAACAGATAAAAATTACAATGAAAAGAGTTAAGATATGAAACAAGATTAAAAGCTCTTTCAATCCTTCAAAACATCCAACTCGCCAAGTAGAACATCTTGAATTGAAATCTGAGTTGAAGCAGAGTGTGCGCCCGAAGAAGATTTCCGCGGAAGAACCAAGCGCAGGTGATTAATCTTTTGGAAGGCTTAGATCTCTCTATTTGATGGCTCAATAATTTTTGTAAGAGTGTACGAGAGAGATTAAAATAGATATGTGAGGTATATTTATACCCTATGAAGAAAACGACAGCTCAACGGATAGAAAACTATCCATTGCAGGTCGTCGGTCGATTGGTCCGTCGACCGACCGATCGACTGCTCATTCGACTGCCATTTTTTATCTCTGGTCGGTCGTCCGATGGGTCGACCGCCCAGACGCGAGATCTCACGATCCCACATTCGGTCGACCAGTCGGTCGATCGACACGATCAGCGTCTTCAGCTATCCGCAGGTCGGTCGACCGAGAGAACTACTGCCCATTTTGGGCTTCGATCGATCGACCGCCCAGTCGACCGAAGTAGCTGCTGCGATTTCTGCCCAATGTTCGGTCGACCGACGGGTCGACCGAATGGCTACTGCCCCTTTCTACCTATATTCGGTCGACCACCCGATCGACCGAACCTAGGCTGAAATTGATTTTTCAGCCTTTTTCATTCGCGCTTCATTTTCGAGTTTCGGCTTTCAACGAGCATCATCTTGCAGAGCTTTCCATGTGATCTTTGAGCTCGTCCAATGCGACTTTGGTGCACTCGTCGGTCTTCGAGAAATTAACTTCCGCGATGAACCCGAGCGTGACGATCAATGCCCTTCCGATTTATCGATTTCTCTTATTTTTCCGATCGAGAACATCGAATGCTACTGATATAGAACCTGAAGATATTCTCAATGAAATCATTAGTTCCATGTTTGTATCATCAAAACCGAGATTAAGACTAAGGTTGGAAACCTAAAGCCAACATTCTCCTTCTAGTATTGTTAAATATTTTGATAGTAATAGTGATAATAGTTCTTCGTATTCTACTGAAATGTCATATGGAGAATGATTAGAATAGGTCAAAAATTATGTCTTGCTTTTTAAAAAAATAAAAACAAGAAGATTAAGAATTAGAATTCTAGACTTAGTTCACACATGCATGCTCTAGAATTAGAAAATGAGATATTCACATCTCCCTCATTTGATTCTTGTCATGATACGTTAAGCATTGAGCTAAAGGCTTTGAAAAATGAAAATAAGGATTTGAAATAATAAATGAAACTTAGAAGTAATGATGATTTCAAAATTAAGAATGAAAAATTGATAATTGAAAATAATATGTTGAAATCTCAATTGCATGTCATTCACAAATCCATGAATGATTTGAAAAATGAGGTTTTATTCTTGAATAGGAGAGTTAATGAATTTACTAATGTTTTCTCTTCTATGAATTCTAGAAATAGACATGTTTCATCTAAGAATGCCTATGCTCATTCTACTTCACATGTTAGGCATTCTAGCTTTAAACCTCATGTCCAAAATAAGAAGGTTCTTGGATGTTATTTTTGGTGTGTTATCTATGGCCACTCTATATATGATTGTGCATTTAAAAGAAATCCAAGTGTAGCTAAGACAATTTGGATTCTTAGACCAACTCACCCCTAAGGACTCAAAGACATTTTGGTACCAAAGATTTCATGCTCTTTTGTAGGGGGAGCTACCACACAAGGGTAATGCATATCAAAGCATTGAAGTTGACCTTGGATTCAAATAAAAAATCTTCATGAGGTTGCAACTTCAAGTCATCTTGATGACTAGGTAAAGTTGGCATCAAAAGTACTTTGGTATTATTCCTATCATTCTAATTTTGATATTAAAGTTGGAATTATGATACTTGATTGAATTGGTTGATTTCCCGCTCTCGTTGTGCTTTTATGAAATGATTTTTTTGATTTTGATTTCTCGGTCTCTTCGGAGACCTATGTAGCCTATAAAGGGCTAATGCGATTTTGCAGTTCTAAATCGTAGGCTCATTGTGGTCTTTTGGTTTTCAACCTGTGGGAAGGGTTGGAGATCTTAATTTTCAAATATTTAATATTTTGAGATCTCTCGATTTGTTTCGGATTCATGATGATTCACTTTGAAACAAATTCAAATCTATTTAGCAAATTAGATTTTGTAATCAATACTTGATTCCCTCTTTGCTATCTAGTACGATAACTTGTTAGTAGTCACATTTTTATTATGCTACTAATGAATATTGCTTGCAAGTTATCAAAAATTTGATGGAAGGCTAGTAGATTGAAGTTGGAAAGAACGTTGACAAGTTTGACAAAATTTATCTTGAATGAGGTATGGACTGAACTAGAACTATTGGGCCCGGTTGGATTAGACCCAGCAGCACCCCACTACTCGTCTCAGGCCAAATGGCTCTGCTCATGGGGCTTCACCCGGCTACACCCCTAGACCAAACTCGAGCTAGATCAGATGACTCTACCCAGGGATCCCACCTTGCTATACAAGGACATTCTCAAATCCTTCCTTATCATGAGGGATATACCATTACAAGCTCGCCAAAGTCAAAAGTCGGCACCGTTTAGAGCTCGATACAAAGTCATCTAGATTCTGACCTAGCTCAAGGGCTGTGGACTAGACTAGTACTTCTGGGCCCGATCGGATTAGGCCCAACAACACCCAGCACTCATGAACCAAACTCGAATCAAGCTAGACGGCTTAGCCCCGGGGCTCCGCCCGATCATATTGTGAGTGAAATATCCACATTAGAGGGGGATAAATAGTGTATTTATCCACACTAGAGGGGGAGGTGAATAGTATATTTACTCTAATTCAAATGTCTACTTGCAATTTAATATCTTTTAAAATGATTAACTGTCACGCCCCAAAAGCAGGGTCACGTGATCGGCCAGAGTATACATACCTATACCCTGCAGCCTAACTAATGCACATGCCAACATCATAAACAACAAGTAAATAATAGCTTTTAATAATAAAAGAACCAAAATAAATTTTTATTTCAAAACAACAAGATTTTAAATACATATCTCAAGTGCGGAAATAAATCGAAGAGCAACAGTTCTTTTAATAAATAAAACGTGAATGTCCCCATGGGACTACAACTCCAAATACCAAAATAAAAGTGCATGACAACCTACTACAGACTCGACTACGACCCCTAACTAGGACTGCTATAAGATCATGTGGTTCATTTGCCCTCCAGCTGCGCCAAGTGCTCCAGCCCACCTCACTGGTCAGGCTCTGCAAAACAAAACAAAACAACGACAACGAGTGAGTTCAAAGAACTCAGTGAGCAGTTTTACCAACCTCCACAAATCAACACCACAGAGATAACAAGAATATATCTATCTCTACAGAAGCAATGTCACAAAGGTGTGACTAGCTACCAGGCCAACAGGCCACCCATGCCCACGACATCTAGTTCTTAAAGTGGTGCATCAGGCCGAAGCCCTACCATGCCCGAAGGCAACATCACCCACAAAATGTGCATCGAGTCGAAGCCCTACCATGCCTAAAGGCAACATCACCATCAAAGAGGTGCATCAGGCCGAAGCCTTACCATGCCTGAAGGCAACATCACCATCAAAGAGGTGCATCGGGTAGATGCCCTACCATGACTAGAGGCAACATCACCGTCAAGAGGTGCATCGGGTCGAATCCCTACCATGCCCAAAGGCAACATCACCATCAAGAGGTGCATCGGGTCGATGCCCTACCATGCCTAGAGGCAATATTAACGTCAAGAGGTGCATCGGGTCGAATCCCTACCATGTCCAAAGGCAACATTACCATCAAGAGATGCATCGGGTTAAAGCCCTACCATGCCCGAAGGCAATATCACCATCAAAGAGGTGCATCGGGCCGAAGCCCTACCATGCCCAAAGTCAACATCACCATCAAAGAGGTGCATCGGGTCGATGCCCTACCATGTCTAGAGGCAACATCACCGTCAAGAGGTGCATCGGGTTGAATCCCTACCATGCCCAAAGGCAACATCACCATCAAGAGGTGCATCGGGTTGATGCCCTACCATGCCTAGAGGCAACATCACCGTCAAGAGGTGCATCGGGTCGAATCTCTATCATGAGCAAAGGCAATATCATCATCAAGAGGTGCATCGGGTCGAATCCCTACTATGCCTAGAGGCAACCGCACATACTAGGATAATTGGGAAAGGCCCTCTGAACTTATCATACAGGTTGGGAATCTTGGCGTCCAACCACTCGGGCGTAGCCCGAACCCCGACTCCTAATCGAGCCGCTCCGTCATTCCCAAGGATATGACGTGTCAAGACCTAAGTCAAGATTCCCCTACGGTGTCCTAGGGGTGTCCTCATTATGAAGCGTCTCAACACTCCAAACCCGACCCTTATCCCTTAGACCCGTAATGTCATGAACCCGTGTGGTTTTATTTCATGAATACCTTGTAAGTTAGTTCATAACAGATTATGCTCACCCTTAACCCCAATTTTAATTATAGAATTAAAATTTGGATAATCTCAATTAGGGTTTGTTTTAAGTTACTGTTCTGCCCAGACTTGTCGTGTATACCCCGAATCTACTCTTAAAAGTGTGTCCTATGTTTCCAAACTATATTTTCTGGTCGAAACGATAGGTTACACGACTATGTTCAGAGATCTAAGCACATAATAACAGAGAAATCAAAAATCAGCCCAGATTCAACAAATAACATATAAATTTCAGAAAGTTGAAATTTCCAACACATCAAGGAATAAAATCCGAATTTTGCATAATTAAATCCCCAAATTTCTAACATCATAGATTCAAGTCATCATGCCAATCATGCATACAATCTCATAATTTCAGAGGGCACCGGAAGTGGTTGTCCCGCCGGCGCCGGAAGTCGCGGGAGAGGTCGACCGGGGTGATCGCCGGCTGCCGGGATGGCCGGTCGGCGTGGGTTCGAGTGAAGCAGGGGACGGCGTCGGGAGGGAGTGGAGGTGTCGGGTGGGTAGGAGACGATTGGTGAGGAGAGATATATAGTGTTTAGAGAATAGAGTTGTATCGTATGAAATTGGGTTGATTTATGAATTATTAGGGTATTTTTATAGTTGATTGTATAGTCGTCGGATTGAGTTGAGCTGAATACCAAAGTTGTAGATTTTCACGTGCTGAACGCGATGGTCATGTCGGATTTCAGATTGGAGATCATTTGATATGATTTTGATATATTTCGGTATTGATATTGTTTAGTAAGTTAGTGATATAGTTGTATTTGAAATTAATTTAGTTGGTGGGCCCCGAGTTGTCGGTTGAAGTTGAGGTGAATAGAAATCTTGATTATTTTCGCGTGCTAAACGCAATGGTGGGGTTGGTTTTCTGAGAAAATATTGTTAGAATGTTCTTTCAGGTTGTTAGTTGTTGAAGTTGTCGATGTGTTTAAATAATAGTAAATTATCAGTCTGAGAATTTAGTTGATTGATTGGTGTGAAATAATTGTGGTTTGGAGAGTGGGTTGATCATGGGTGTTTGGAGAATGTGTTGAGCATGGGGTTTGAAGAGTGGGTTGATCATGGGTGTTTGGAGAATATGTTTAGCATGGGGTGTTTGGAGAGTGGGTTGAGCATGGGCCGGGGTTTGGAGAGTGGGTTGAGCATTGGTTGAGCCTGCAAGTCTGTCATCTCTTGTCTGATGTTGATTTGTCATCGGAGATAAATTACGGAAATACATTTGCTTCCATTATTTGCTTTGCTTCCTGAAATTTATTGAACTCCTGTTGCACATTATTGTTGGACATGCCATGTAGAGAAATTACATGTGTTATATTTTATTGTTGCTTATTGGTGTTGTTTATTTGTTGAGCATGTTATTATCCTGTTGATCATGTCATAATCACTTGGAATTATTATATTGTTGATCATGATGATGTTATATTAGTAGCATGTTGATCATGTCATAATCACTTGGAGTTGTTGGTATGTTGTTGATCATGGTGACATACCTTGTTGCACTCTTGGAGTCGAGTTGCATGGTTGCTGTCGATCTGGAGGCTACGGCCTCAGAGAGGACTTCGATCCAGGACCATTTTATTGCGGTACCCTCCAGACATGGGTGAGGGTATGGATATTGACTAGTCACTTTGGGCACCTTTGGGTGTGCGGATGTCGGATACGACGCCCGTCGGGCTACCTGCTTGGTAGGGGTAGTCGTGTCACCGTTGGAGCGGACGGTTGATGCCACTCTACGGGTGGTAGAGTGTGGGGTTTTTACCCAATGGTCCACACGCTCGATGATTCTGTTGATGTTGTTTAGGAGTAGGTGAGGTGTATTTGTTGTGTTCATCGCCTTTGACTGCATCTTAGGCCATGTTGTTATTCATTGTCGAGTTGACACTTGATACTTGTTGATCATATTGTGATTCTCCTACTCAGCATTCGCTGATCTCCGTTGTTTTTCTTCAGACTTGCAGGGGTGAGCGGTCGATCTGTAGATCGAGGTGTAGATAGTTTTTAGACAACTAGTAGTCAGTCGTAGATGTGGAGCTCTGATGGCGACTGCTTTTGTATTTTGGTTTGTTTTGTCGTCTTATAGCTCGGCTTTGATATTGTTATTTTGGAGCTATAATTTGTAGATCAATTTTATATTTGGTTAAATATTGTATTTGATCGGACTTATGAATTGTAGTTATTAGTTTTTATGTTGTTGTTTTATTATATGTGATGATTCGTGGCTTTTCCTTCCGCTGCGCAGTGTTTGGGTCGCCGTCGCGTGTCGGGCCCGGGGCCAGGGCACGACAATTTGGTATCAGAGCCTAGGATTGAGGTTAAGGTTAAGAGCTTAGATGTCTTACCTTAATGATAATTCTGTAAGGTGTAGGAGGTGTCGAGGTGGGTTGTAAGATTATTTTAGGTGCTTTGCTTGAATTTTTTTTTGTATTTGTGGTGGTGGCGTTGAGAAGTCGGTGTTAGTGCCAGCCCTTCGGATTTAGAGGCGTCGTGGGAGCATGTGGAGAATATCAGAGTTGCGTAGCGAAAGCGTGGTGGGCCCATAAATTTGGAGGGCCAAATTTCTTAAGGTGGGGAGGATGTTATATCCGGGAATTTTAATATAAAAAAAATGTTGGCTGAGGAAGTGGAGAAGAGCCAGGTGGCAGTGAGGGTGAGAATAAGATGGGTGAGGTGTTGTTGAGAGGTTTTAAGAGAGGGGAGCGGTGAGTGAGACCGAGGAGGAAGGAGATGCTGCAGGCGGAGAAGTCAGCGTGTGTCGCCGGTGGAGCTCGTCGTCGCCGGAGTCGCGGGATCGAGGTAGGAGATCTCTCCCTTCTCCTTTACTTCCGCGTTTATTTTCCGACGACGACAACGAAGGACGAGGTCGCGCTGAGGAGCCGTGCCGGGCTGCCGGGCTGGCGGCTGGCTGGTCGTGCTTGGTGGTGGCTTTCCCGCCCACTGCTAGGCTGCCAGTGGGTCGGATCGAGCCAGGAGGTCGATGAGAGGGCGGAGAGGTCGGCGTGTGGGTAGTAGGTAGCGGCCAAGAGGGAGAGAGGAGGGGTCCGCGGGTGAGAGAGAGAGAGAGAGAGAGAGAGAGAGAGAGAGAGGTGGTGGTGGTTGTTCCGCCGGCGCCGGAAGTCGCGGGAGAGGCCGGCCGGGGTGATCGCCGGCGACCGGGATGGCCGGCCAGCGTGGGTTCGAGCGAAGCAGGGGGCGGCGTCGGGAGGGAGTGGAGGTGTCGGGTGGGTAGGAGACGAGTGGTGAGGAGAGATAAATAGTGTTTGGAGAATAGAGTTGTATCGTATGAAATTGGATTAATTTATGAATTATTAGGGTATTTTTATAGTTGATCGTATAGTCATCGGATTGAGTTGAGCTGAATACCAAAGTTGTAGATTTTCGCGTGCTGAACGCGATGGTCATGTCGGATTTCAGATTGGAGATCATTTGATATGATTTTGATATATTTCGGTATTGATGTTGTTTAGTAAGTTAGTGATATAGTTGTATTTGAAATTAATTTAGTTGGTGGGCCCCGAGTTGTCGGTTGAAGTTGAGGTGAATAGAAATCTTGATTATTTTCGCGTGCTAAACGCAATGGTGGGGTTGGTTTTCCGAGAAAATATTGTTAGAATGTTCTTTCAGGTTGTTAGTTGTTGAGGTTGTCGATGTGTTTAAATAATAGTAAATTATCAGTCTGAGAATTTAGTTGATTGATTGGTGTCAAATAATTATGGTTTGGAGAGTGGGTTGATCATGGGTGTTTGGAGAATGTGTTGAGCATGGGGTTTGAAGAGTGGGTTGATCATGGGTGTTTGGAGAATGTGTTGAGCATGGGGTGTTTGGAGAGTGGTTGAGCATGGGGGTTTGGAGAGTGGGTTGAGCTTTGGTTGAGCCTGCAAGTCTGTCATCTCTTGTCTGATGTTGATTTGTCATCGGAGATAAATTACGGAAATACATTTGCTTCCATTGTTTGCTTTGCTTCCTGAAATTTATTGAACTCCTGTTGCACATTATTGTTGGACATGCCATGTAGAGAAATTACATGTGTTGCATTTTATTGTTGCTTATTGGTGTTGTTTATTTGTTGAGCATGTTATTATCCTGTTTATCATATCATAATCACTTGGAATTATTATATTGTTGATCATGATGATGTTATATTAGTAGCATGTTGATCATGTCATAATCACTTGGAGTTGTTGGTATGTTGTTGATCATGGTGATATACCTTGTTGCACTCTTGGAGTCGAGTTGCATGGTTGCTGTCGATCTGGAGGCTACGGCCTCAGAGAGGACTTCGGTCCAGGACCATTTTATTGCGGTACCCTCCAGACATAGGTGAGGGTATGGATATTGACTAGTCACTTTGGGCACCTTTGGGTATGCGGATGTCGGATACGACGCCCGTCGGGCTACCTGCTTGGTAGGGGTAATCGTGTCACCGTTGGAGCGGACGGTTGATGCCACTCTACGGGTGGTAGAGTGTGGGGTTTTTACCCAATGGTCCACACGCTCGATGATTCAGTTGATGTTGTTTAGGAGTAGGTGAGGTGTATTTGTTGTGTTCATCGCCTTTGACTGCATCTTAGGCCATGTTGTTATTCATTGTCGAGTTGACACTTGATACTTGTTGATCATATTGTGATTCTCCTACTCAGCATTCGCCGATCTCCGTTGTTTTTGCTTCAGACTTGCAGGGGTGAGCGGTCGATCTATAGATCGAGATGTAGATAGTTTTTAGACAACTAGTAGTCAGTCGTAGATGTGGAGCTCTGATGGCGACTGCTTTTGTATTTTGGTTTGTTTTGTCGTCTTATAGCTCGGCTTTGATATTGTTATTTTGGAGCTATAATTTGTAGATCAATTTTATATTTGGTTAAATATTGTATTTGATCGGACTTATGAATTGTAGTTATTGGTTTTTATGTTGTTGTTTTATTATATGTGATGATTCGTGGCTTTTCCTTCCGCTGCGCGGTGTTCGGGTCGCCGTCGCATCTCGGGCCTGGGGCTTGCCGTATGTTCGGTCGCTTGCTGGTTGCCGGTTGATCGTCGGTCGACCGACCAATCGACCGCCTACGACCGTTGGCCTTTTTGTGCTTTGTACGCGTTGTTCGGTCGACCGAATGAGTTCGCGGCTTCAGCGATCCGCGATCCGGTCGACGCACCCACTGCCATTTTTTTGCCTCTGTTGGTCGATCGATCGGTCAACCGAAAACTGGACAGACTAGGCAATTTTCTATTTTGCTTGGGTTTTTCTACTCGTTTGGGTTCCGTATTCGCTAAGTCTACTTATATAATATTTTTTTAACTTTAAGTTAATACTTTAAAACATAAATGTTATATAAGGATTACCCCCCAATTGGATTCAATAAAAATATCTAAAAAAGCAAAATCTAGTTTTTGGGGTCTAGTACAAAATTTCAGAAAACGGAAATTTTCTAATCTTTTGGGTCAAATATGGTTAGGCTAAAGACTTCCAAAAATTTCTAAAAAATACATCGTTATCTAATTTTAACCCAATGAATAATTACCGCCATTTTTTGTGTCAATAAACTATCTAGGTCATATAGCCCTCCAAGGAGCTCCCTAGGCTTAGTGAATTCATGGCGATTTTCGGGTTTTCATGTTTTGGATTTCGGGTTTGGTTTTAGGATTCTTTGCATCATAAAGAGGATATACAACATATCTAGACACACTAAACCTAAACTCTAACTTCTTGAAGAATCTCGAACGCCGACGAGCGTCCTTGTCGATTTCTCCGATATCTTCGATTTTTCCAATCGGGGACGTCGTGCGCCAACCGATATGGAACCTGAAAGAATATCTTAATGAAACAATAGTTCCATGTTTGTTATCATCAAAACCAAGATTGAGACCAAGGTTGAAAATCTTAAGCCAACAGGTCCTTTGCGCGACCGTATTCTACGAGCGGTGCTTGAAGAGGATCCCTATGAGGAGGTTGATATTTGCATGCAGGTGATCTACGCGCTCGCTCTCCTCTCCGACTTCTTCTTGGTGAAGCAGATTGCCAGCCCTTTCGGTTGGACCGTGAGAAAAGTGGATTCAGATTCGGAATTTGGGGATCAGAGGGAAGAAGAAGAAGAGAAGATGAGAAAAGAAGAAGCAAGAATTCAATTATCAATGTTCATGCCCCTTTACAGC
Organism: Canna indica; assembly: GCA_034359265.1. Taxonomy (NCBI): domain Eukaryota; kingdom Viridiplantae; phylum Streptophyta; class Magnoliopsida; order Zingiberales; family Cannaceae; genus Canna; species Canna indica. Next base: position 52,623,668 of record CP136891.1, on the reverse strand, counting down.
TGCTATCTCGTTATTTATATTGTTCGTATTTTACATTTGGTAGTCATCGTAACGACGTGGTAGTCTCTAATTGCGAGTTGGCCCGAGCCCTGTTTGCTGTTCCGCACAACCCGAGTGATTTGACTGTCGTTCCCCTTTGTGCCTCCGTCCCTCCGCAGCATTTTTCTTCACCTTTGCGCTCCCAACGAACTCGGTGACGTTGCCAACTGGTACCTCGTACTGGCCAGGCTTCTTGTCAGCTGCTGATGACCCACATCGGTAACACAGATCAACGTGAAGCTGGGCATATCCAACGAAGCGTACGTGCTCTGCTTCTCCATGATGATCGTGTCGTAGAAATTAGTGCGCAACCTGGTCCAAATATATTAGTGGATATCACGGAAGAGAAGGAAGTTTATGTAGATTTTTCATATTCTGTGACATGGCAAAAGACTGATATTCCTTTTGAGAAAAGCTGGAGAAGTACTCAAAAATTTCCTCTATGCCTCAGCATTTGGAGATCCACTGGTTCTCTATCATAAATTCTGACTGTCCTTCTATTAACTAGCTTCCTTGCTACAATTCTCATGCGGGTGCTAAAAAATGACTTTATCAAGTTAGAACTAGATGTTCTTAGAATTTATGACTGTTGTTTTCTTTTTTGAGATTTTATTTATGTGGCAAACTAATACGTAACTGTTTCAAAGATATTCAAATGATGAGAAGTCTGAGGGTTGATTCATTTTAAACTCAATATGAAATGGACCAGCAGAGAGAGAAAGAGAAAAAAAAATGGATGTTATTATTTATTGGGCTCGGCCCATGTGGGCCAAGCTTGTGGGCCATCAATTCTAAATTGCATCACGAGCATTGCACATGATGCTGCTGCCTCAATTGCCTCACGCAATTCGAGGCAGCACATTACTTGGTCAATTGCATTTTGAAGCATTAAGTGCATTACACGTTACACTCAATTATGGATTTGAAGCACTTTGAAACCTTCTGCCGTAGCAGCCGCCAATGTTGACTTGGGACGAAGAACCGCCTCAAATTTTGAAGCCTTCACCACAGTTCGCACCTGATTTCTCGGGCAAGCTCCTCTTTATTTGGTCAAAACATATCATGTTTAACGTCAGATTAAATCCAATGCCTTAGAATTTTTCTTGCCAAAAATATCTCGCCGAATCCTGCACAAATAAATCGGCTCCCCTCTATTATAAATAGGAGTCTCATATACAGTATCAAAGATCATCCCAATAATTCTCAGAGCCTTTCATCTACTCCATTTTTCAGGCAGGATTTTTTTTCAACGGCTCTCTTCTCCTTCACATCATCTTAGGCAGAAGTAAGAAGATCAAGGACGCTGCATCCATAGTTTCAAGCAAAAGCAGGAATCCAGATTTCGGGGTGCAGAAAAATATTCGAGAACAGACAGTATTTTTCTTTACAGTTTATTAATCAATTGTATTCCGCTCTTGTATTGGTCGTGTTTTCTCCTCTTAATAAAATCAAGTGTCCTCTTCTCCCCGTGGAGTAGGCCCGGTACCCCGCCGGGCTGAACCACGTAAATTTGGTGTTCTTTGTATTATTTCTGGATTTACTCATTTTGGTAAAAAAAAATTTGGCGTTTGGATTTTTGGATCCTTGCAGGAAGACCCAATTTCTTCCTAATAGTTGTGGTATCAGAGCCAACAATCCACAATGTCAGGGGCAAAATATGAAATTCAGAAATTGGACCACAATGTCAACTATTCATTGTGGAATTTGAAGATGAAAACAATTTTGGTTAAAGAGAACCTTCAAGATACTATTTGTGGCCGAGATGCAATGGAAGGCACTGAAAGGGAAAAGGACCGGGCCGATGAAAATGCTAAAGCCACCTTGTACATTAGCATCTGCGACGAGGCACTACGAGAAGTTGCATCAGAAAAGACCGCCGCAGATGTATGGAAAAAACTTGCCACAATCTACCAGGATAAAACTCTTACAAGTAAGATGACACTTAGACAGAAATTATATTTTTTACACATGACTGATGACACTTCTGTTAAAAATCATATTAGCACTTTCGTTCTATTCTTGCTGATCTTGAGGATATGGAAGTTAAATTTGAGGAAGAAGATAAGGCTTTTATGCTTCTAATTACTATCTCTGCTTCTTTTAAAAATTTTCGTGAAAGTTTATTGTATGGCAAGAATACTATTACTCTGGATGAAGTGACAACAATGCTAGTATCCAAGGAGGTTGTCGACTCTCAACTTACCACAGGATCCTCTAGAAGCCGTGGAGAAGCCCTGAACACTAGAGGACGAAATAGGTCACGGGACAAAAACCGAGGTAAGTTCAAATCTAAATCCAGGTCCAAAAATATGCAGTGCTATTATTGCAAAAAGATGGGACACATCAAATCAGAATATCGTACGCTGAAACAGAGATTAGAGGAACAAAATCAGAATGGAGAAGCATCCTATGCAGATGAGGATGAAAAAGTAGAGGTACTTACAATTTCTGTTTGTTATGCTAGATATCAAGATGAGTGGATTTTAGATTCAGGTTGCTCTTACCATATGACACCGCACCGAGAATGGTTTACCACATATGAACATGCTGATGGTAAGGAAGTGCTAATGGGAAATGACTCATCATGTCAAGTAGCAGGTGTTGGCTCAGTAAAAATCAAAATGCATGATGGAATTACAAGGACTTTAACTCAGGTATGGCATGTTCCAGGTCTTAAAAGAAATTTAATTTGTTTATCTTCTCTAGATGCACTTGGATACAAGTATTCAAGCCAAGACGGAGTTTTCAGAGTCACAAAGGGGTCCTTAATAGTAATGAAAGCACTAAAAGTAAACCAACTCTACATCTTACAAGGCACAATGGTAACAAGTGGTGCAGCTATGGTAACTTCTGAACACTCTGATGATATTGCTAAATTATGACATATGATATTAGGGCATATTAATGAAAGGAGCATGCTAATTCTTAAACAAAAAGGATTACTTGGAAAATAGAAATTTGCTAAGTTAGATTTATGTGAACATTGCATCTATTGCAAACAGAAAAGAGTCTCATTCTCCATAGGGCAACATTATGCAAAAGAAAAACTGGACCACATCCACTCTGATTTATGAGAGTCATCACCGGTTGAATCCCAAGGAGGAGCTCGATACATGCTCACGTTCATTGATGATTACTCCAGGAAGGTATGGGCTTATTTTATTAAAAATAAATCTGATGTTTTCTCCAAATTTCAGTCTTGAAAAGTAATGATTGAGAAGCAAACCGGTAGATATGTTCGGACCCTGCGAACCGACAATGGCCTAGAATTTTACAGTGGAGAATTTAAAGTTTTTTGCTCCAAAGAAGGGATCATAAGACATCACACAGTTCCCTACACACCTCAGCAGAATGGAGTATCAGAAAGGATGAACCGCACCATCATAGAAAGGGTAAGAAGCACGCTTTCTAATGCTAACCTTTCTAAAATATTTTGGGCAGAGGTTGCATCCACCGCTTGCTACCTGATAAATCGAACACCTTTTTCATTCATTGAATTCAAGACGCCTGAGAAAAATGGACCGGGTCGCCAGCCTCTTATGACCACCTTAAAATTTTTGGGAGCACTGTCTATGTCAGAGTGAATGAAGGAAAATTAGAACCTAGATCAAAGAAATGTATTTTCTTAGGATATCCTAGTGGAGTGAAAGGCTATAAAGTGTGGTGTCTAAATAATTGTAAAGCCGAAATCCATAGAGATGTAATTTTTGATGAACAAGTACTCTTGAAATTGAAAAAGGAGAACCAAGAAGAGAAGGACTCATAGGAAACTACAGTGCAATCAAAAGAAACACCACCTCAGCCTGCTACCAAAGAATTCTGGTTCCCTACACCTGCACCTAGACCGCCTTCCATAGAAGCCAATGACACTGCTTCAGAACAGGTCACTGAAGAACATGTTCAGGTCCAGGAGGAGTCACACCGGGTTCAGGAGGAGCCACACGGGGTTTAGGAGGAGCAACATCAAGTTGAGGAGGATAATCCTTATTCTATTGCCCTCAACCGACCTAGGCGAGCACCACGTCCTAATCCTAGGTATGCAAATATTGCTACATATGCTCTAGCAGTGGCTGAAGAAACTCCATACACTGAAGTACCAGCCTCCTATAAAGAAGCCCTAAATCGGACAAATTCAAGAAAGTGGCGTGAAGCTATGGCGGAAGAATTCAAGTCCTTGCAGAAAAATAATACTTGGGAACTTGTGAAGCCTTCACCGCACAAGAAACTTGTTGGGTGCAAGTGGATCTACAAACTCAAAGAAGGCGGCATCTATAAAGCTCGGCTTGTGGCAAAGGGATACAGTCAAAAGGAAGGAATTGACTACAAAGATATTTTTTCTCCTATGGTTAAGCATACCTCTATTTGTGTTCTTCTAGCATTAGTAGCCATGCAAGACTTGGAGTTAGAACAGCTTGACGTCAAGACAGCTTTCCTACACGGTGACTTAGAAGAACAGATCTACATGGCACAACTAGAAAGGTTTGAAGAAAACAATAAAGTTGATCATGTCTGCCTCCTAAAGAAGTCACTCTATGGCCTCAAGCAATCTCTCAGACAATGGTATAAGAGGTTTGATCAGTTTATGCTTGGTATTAATTTCAGTAGATCATCTTTTGACAGTTGTGTTTATTTAAAGAAAACAACTAGTTTTATGATTTATCTGTTTCTTTATGTTGATGACATGCTTATTGCGGCAAAAGATATTACTGAAATAGACAGGCTTAAGAAACACCTTAAAAGCGAATTTGACATGAAGGACCTTAGGGCTGCAAGAAAAATCCTTGGGATGGAGATAAAACAAGACCGCAAAGGAAGAAAGTTGTACCTAACTCAGGAGAGTTATATAAAGCAGGTGATTGAGCGCTTTGGCATGCAAAAAGCAAAATCAGTCAAGACACCTCTTGTCGCGCACTTCAAATTATCAGAATTACTGTGCCCTAAAGATGAAAAAGAAAGAGTTAGCATGTCACAGGTACCCTATGCAAGTGCAGTTGGTAGTCTTATGTACGCTATGATCTGTACCCGCCCAGACATAGCACATGCAGTCAGTGTTGTCAGCCGGTACATGGCAAATCCGGGAAATTAAAGCACATTGGGAGGCAGTCAAATGGATCCTGCGCTACTTACATGGTACTTCTAAAATCAGTCATGTTCTCGGTGGAACTAATGAATCATTTATAGAATACTCAGACTCGGACTATGCCGGTGACCTTGATAAAAGGAGATCAATTACCGCCTACATCTTCACTATAGGCAAAACTGTAGTAAGTTGGAAAGGTGGTCTACAATCTACTGTTGCCCTCTCTACCACTGAAGCGGAGTACATGGCTATTACATAAGCAATTAAAGAAGCAATCTGGCTTGGAAACTTGATAAAAGAATTAACTTCTCAAAATAGGGACATAGTCATACATAGTGATAGTCAGAGTGCAATTCATTTATCAAAAGATCAGATGTTTCATGAAAGGACGAAGCACATCGACGTCAGATTTTATTTCATCAGGGATATAATTTCAAAAGGAGAAATAAAGCTTCAGAAAATTGACACGGCTCACAATCCTGCAGATATGCTTATTAAAGTACTACCAACGGTCAAATTTGAACACCGTCTGAACTTGGTAAGATTGATTAATGGTGCAGGTTAGCCCTACAGGGCTCTTGGGAGAAGAGAAGAATGCTACACATCGGGCTTAAAATTTATCAAAGGAGAAAATTATGAGGGTTGATTCATTTTAAACCCAATATGAAATGGGCCAGCAGAGAGAGAAAGAGAAAAGAAATGGATGTTATTATTTATTGGGCTCGGCCCATGTGGGCCAAGCTTGTGGGCCATCAATTCTAAATTGCATCACGTGCATTGCACATGATGCTGCTGCCTCAATTGCCTCACGCAATATGAGGCAGCACATTACTTGGTCAATTGCATTTTGAAGCATTAAGTGCATTACACGTTACACTCAATTATGGATTTGAAGCATTCTTTGAAACCTTCTGCCGTAGCAGCCGCCAATGTTGACTTGGGACGAAGAACCGCCTCAAATTTTGAAGCCTTCACCGCAGTTCGCACCTGATTTCTCGGGCAAGCTCCTATTTATTTGGTCAAAACATACCATGTTTACCGTCAGATTAAATCCAATGCCTCAAAAATTTTCTTGCCAAAAAGATCTCGCCAAATCCTGCACAAATAAATCGGCTCCCTTCTACTATGAAGGGGAGTCTAATACACAGTGTCAAAAATAATCCTAATAATTTTTAGAATCTCTCATCTACTTCGTTTCTCAGACAGGATTCCTTTTCAGCGGCTCTCTTATCCTTCACACTGTCTTAGGCAGAAGCAAGAAGATCAAGGACGTCGCATCCACAATTTTCAAGCAGAAGCAGGAATCCAAATTTTGAGGTGCAGAAAAATATCCAAGAACAGACAGTATTTTTCTTTACAATTTATTAATCAAATTGTATTCCACTCTTGTATTGACCGTGTTTTCTCCTCCTTTTAATAAAATCAAGTGCTCTATTCTCTTCGTGGAGTAGGCTCGGTACCCTGCCGGGCTGAACCATGTAAAGTTGGTGTTTTTTGTATTATTTTTGAATTTACTTATTTTGGTATTTTTTTTTGGTGTTTGAATTTTTGAATTCTTATCAAAAAGACTCATTTTCTTCGTAACAAAGTCTCTTGAAGATCAAGATGAAAGTGGATGGAAGTACATTCATGGGGATGTCTTCAGGTTTCCAAAGAAAAAGTCATTGTTTTCAGCTGTTGGTGGATCCGGAACCCAGCTCTTTGCTCTGTAAGAACTGTTATTTTATTCAGATTTTGATTTCTTGCAATATTGCCTAATACTTACTTGTGTGTGACAGTACAATTTTCATCTTCCTACTTGCACTTGTTGGTGTATTCTATCCATACAACCGTGGAGCATTATTCACTGCACTTGTTATCATCTTATGCTCTTACTTCTGGTATTGCTGGTTACACAGCAACCTCCTTATACAGGCAACTAGAAGGAACCAACTGGGTACGGATTTATTGAGCAACAAAAAATTCTTCTGTCGTTGGTATATTTTCTCTTTTAATTCTTTCTGGTCTTGGATTTCAGGTGAAGAAATTATTGTTGACTGGATGCTTATTCTGTGGACCTCTATTCTTGACCTTTTTCTTCCTCAATAATGTTGCTATAGTGTATAGTGCCACTGCAGCATTGCCCTTTGGCACTATACTTGTGATTCTTCTCATATGGGCATTGGTAACTTCTCCTTTGCTTGTGTTGGGTGGCATTGCTGGTAAGAACAGCAATACAGAGTTCCAAGCTCCATGGGGCTTCGATATTGAGCGGGGTGTTTGGGGTTGGTCTCGCCTCTTTGATTGGTGTGTTTGAGCACCCTCCACTGGTCGACCATCAGATACTTCCGCCCTCATCAGAGAGCTCAAAGGGGCGGAGGTTTTCTGATACTTCCGTCCTCAGATGGGAGGAAGGCAACTGCCGCCCTCGCCTTGGCCAGAGACGGCCTTCCATCTCGTAAGGCCCATCGGCGGTCTCGAAGCAAAATCCTGTTTGCCTGCCTCCCATCGTCTCTACCCCTGCAGCCTGCAGCTGCCGCCCCAGCCGAGGACGGGTTCTTGGACTCTGCTAAGATGACGACGGGAGGAGTGAAGGTGGAGAACTACTGGGATTGCGAATTGGACACCGACGGTGTCACGAGCGACGACTTGTTCGCTGCCTATATGAACTTGGATGGTTTCGATGGGCTTAACTCCTCCAAGGAGAACCGCGAGGATCTAAACAGTAGAGACAGCGGATCCAAGACAAATGCGGCCAACACTAGAAGATGGTCGGCCTCTCTCGGCCCCTCAATGAGCAAATGCGAGCAGATAGAGAAGCCATGGCGGTGAGCACCACCACGCATAGATCCAGCACCCCGCCGCTATGGATCCGCTCGTCATGGAGGGCGCTGGCATCGACGACTCCTGCGTCCGGATTGCCGCTGCGAACGACGAAAGGAGAGGCAAAGTATTCGACGAGTGCACCCAGCAGCAGGGGAGGTTAAAAATAGTATTTTTAATAGCTAACGTGGTAACGGAGGGCAAGTTAAAAAAGTTTTTTTTTTAATTTAAAAAAAAATAATTACATGTTGATGTGGCAAAGTGATTAATACAAAATTATTTTTTAATATGCTGAGTTCGATACCACGTCAGCACCTAACGGTGACATTGACGGGCATCTAACGTCGGACTAAATTGATATCAATTCGATAGTTCGGAATGTAATTGATACTAATTAAAGAACGAGCTAGATTTGTGAAAAGGACCAAAGTTTGAATTAGATACATCAATCAACCCTTTAAAAGTGGTATTATATTGATTACAATTTAGGTAATGTATCTTTAATAATCGTTATTAAAGAATACATTATTTTCGACATCTTGAATTTAAAAAATCCATCATTGATAATTGTTATTAAGGATATATTTTATTCAGGCATTAAAATCATTTTAAGATTCTGAATATGTCTTTGAATTAATCAATGGATGTGGTGACTCATTCAATATGATTTACGCGTCTATAAATACCCGTCTATGGTTTAGATGGGGTATGTGATCATCTCCTGAAAGGCTGCCAACTTCTTCCTAGGAAGTCGACCTCCTTTTGAAGGAAACCGAGCTCCCTTTTGTGGCAACCGACCTCCACCAAACATAGAGAGAGAAGAGTGCGGAAGGTGTTCCGCGCTTGACCAAACCGAAAGGTGTTTCGGTAGAGCCGAGCTAGCACTCGGGAGCCGCCCAATTTATTGCGTTTGTCCGTGTGCTCACCGTAGAGGGTGTTCGTCGCTTGGCAGCACCTTAGATCCGGAACATGATCGTGATCTTGGAATCACGAAGCAAAAGACGGAATTCGATCTTCAAAGGTATAACCCCTAACATAGTATCAATTTAACTGGGACACATGGATTCGATTGGGTAGACGATCAGTTTTAAATTTCCGCCGCGTGTAAATTTTGTAAATCTACATTTTTCTTTACTAAGGAATTTTTATCATTTTCTACGAGTTCAACCTTCCTTTTTAACTCATTACAAGAAAGCAAAAAATGATCATATTCTTGTTCTAATATTTTATTTTCTCTTTTTAGTTCTTTGAATCTTTTTCGAACTAAATTGAATTCTTCATGCATATGCTCAATTTCATTTTTTAATTCTACTTGGATAAAAATATTATCACCTAGAGTAATAGTGGGTACCTCATTGTCCTTTGTCATGAAACAAATATTTGCATTCTCCCTTGTGCTTTCTTCCCCACTTGAAGGTGATGATGACTCACTTTCATCCCAAGCGGCCATTAGTGCTTTCTTCATATTTATTCTTTTGTCTTTCTTTGAGGATGATAAAGAAGTGAGCTTGGATTTAGGACAATCCTTCTCCAAGTGTCTAGACTTGTTGCATTGGAGGCACGAAAGTCTTATTTTGTCCTTCTTCTTGTGAGGCTCTCCCATTAATTCCATCGACATTCTTCCGAGGTGAACCATCTCTTCTTGATCTTCGAATTTTTCATCCCCCGATGATGATGATGAGCAATCGTAGTATGATGCTTTTAAGACAATATTTTTGCCTTTGGGGCATCTTCCTCCTTGTTTGCCCTCATATGGATCTCATGGGTCACGAGGGATCCAATGAGTTCGGTGAGCTTCATGATGCCAAGATTCTTGGCCTCCATGATAGCAACCACCTTTGGCTCCCATGCTTTGGGAAGCGATCGAAGAAGTTTTCTCACTTTTTCTTCCTCTTGTATGTCCCTTCCAAGATTAGTCAAAGCATTCACAATATTTGGAAGCAGACATACATTTCATCTATAGATTCATGATGATGCATTTTAAAGAGTTCATAATCATGCATAAGCAAGTTAATTTTAGACTTTTTAACTTGGGAAGTTCCCTCATGAGTAGTCTCCAAAACATGTCAAATTTCAAAAGCGGATTTACAACGTGATATTCTATTAAATCCATTTATAGATAAATCACAATGTAATGCATTTATTGCTTTGGCATTTGAATTAAACAATTTGTTCTCTTCTTTAGATCAATCATCCATGCTCTTGGAGGGTAATTTATAATCTACATGAATAGTTTTCCAAGCATCTAATCTTAGGGATTGCAAGAAAATATTCATCATAGTTTTTCAATAAATATAATTATTCTCATCAAAAAGAGGAGGTGCATGAGTTGAAGTCCCTTGACCTAGTTTAATATATGAAGTCATAGGGGGGTTGAATAATATATTTGCTCTAATTCAAATGTTTACTTGCAATTATTGAAAACAATCAATAATCTACACAAATGAGCAATGCTAACACAAGTCAATTTATAGTGATTTGACAACCTTGTCTACTCCACTACCTAAGCACCATGCTTAGGATTTCACTTATAATCCACTAGATTGAAGTTCCTTACAATAAGGACTTTTCCCATAAATTCTTCTCTCTCACACCCGAAAGTCTCCACCTTCCTACCGAGAGCACTTTCCCACCTCACTATCACCTAAGGGCACTCTAATCCTAGACTACAAGGGTAAACTTATGTCTTTTCACTAAGGCAACCACCAACTCTTCACACAAGCAATTATAGCAAGCAAGCACAAAATACAAGTTAAAGACAATAGTAAAGAGCTCAAAATAAATACAAACACAGTAGGAGCTCTTTCTTGCTTCCTCCTAATCCTTCTAGGCCTTAAGAAGATGACTCTTTGAATCCAAGGAGACTTGAAGATAAGTAGAAGGATCAACTAGGGTAAGATTGAGAGATAAGGTTTAGAACTAGGGAAATAGGCTCAATCATTGAACTTAATTTTTTTTGAAATTTTATAATAATTATTAATTTAGTTTATATTTAATTGAGCAAAAAATCTTAAGTTACTAATAATTTAATTAAATCTTATAAATATTTTACAATCATATTAGCAAATAGTAATTTTGTAAAGTAACTACAAATACATAATTAATATTTTATAAACCTATAGAGCTCTTTTTTCATCCTTATAGTGGTTTAATTATAAAATAAAATTGATAATAATGTTGGGAAGCTAATAACATTGATCGCTAGAGTTATTCATTTTTTGAATTGATTAAATTTTAACTTCTTTTAAAATGGATACAAAAATTCATATTTTGATTTTCAGCAAATTTATCTTAGTTGTTTGTAGTCCAAATTATAGTGTTGAATAGTAATTTGTCTTACTTTTATCAATATGCGACTTTCTTCTACAATCATATTACTATTTAATGAAAAATAGATTAATTAGTACTAAAATTGTTCAACGAAAATTAATATTATTTTTTATAATCAAATAAGTATTCACTAGTTTCAACCAACTAAAACTGGTGTTGTTTTCATTAACCAAACTTGAAATCAAGTCTGTTTGGTTGGTGAAACCAAGTCTGTTTGATTAGCGAAACCAAGTCTGTTTTCATGATTTCGGTTTTATTGAAACCAAAACTGCTTATGAAAACGTGTTTGATTTAGCGTTTACATGAAACTGAATCGAAATCAGAATGAAAACGAAACTAATTTTTTTAATAAATATGAAAACACCATAATGTTATTTTCTGTGGTTTCGAGCGGTCAGTTTCATTATCAAAATGGAGTGACAATTTTGTAATTATAAATATTTTTTAACAAAATTAATTAATTTAAAAATAAATCAAACTATGTTTATTTTTTAAAAAAAAATAAAAATCATCATTTTCAACTCACACTATTATCTTAAATTTATAAATTAATTAAATTAATTTATATCTAATTGATTCAAATCCAAATTTTAAAATACCTGAATTTTCTTAAAGTTAATCTATTTATAATTAATCAAAACTAATTTTAGACCACTAGACTTATTTTTTTTTGAAATATTATAATAACTATTAATTAATTTTTATATCTAATTGAACGAAAAAAATCTTAAACTACCAATAACTTAATTAATTAAATATTACAAATATTTTATAATCATATTAGTAAATATTTAATTTTATAAACTAACTAAACATTTAATTACTACTAAAAATGTTCAAGAAAAATTAATATTATTTTTTATAGCCAAATAAATATTTAGTGGTTTCAACTAACTAAAACTGATGTTGTTTTCATTAACCAAACGCGTTTTCAGAAAATTAAAAATTAAAAACCAAAACCAAGTTTTCAGTTTCACTGAAACCAAATTAGAAAATAATTTTCGCTAACCAAACAACACCTTAATTTTCGAAAGTAAGTTTTTATTTTCACTAAAACCAAATATCACCTCATTTTCTTCGCAAATACTTTCCACTTTCTTACACTCAAATTTGTTATATAGACTCTTCATAAGCGTAAACATGGAGAGACGCATTCAAGCATCTCTCAAATAATTGTAAAGTTTAATTAATATTTGATGGTCAATACATTAAACAAAAAGAAACGAGAGGTAAGTACTTGTGATCAAGAATCCAAATTTGCAGTAATCTTCATCTTTTTTGGAAGTTCAAATATTTTATTGCAACTGCAAATAGGAAGGCGAATAGAACAGCAAACCCAACAACCACAACCGCAACCACTCCCAAGAAGTCATGCTTGAATCCATAGAAGTCATCCAAGAACTCGGCCACGGTCTCGCCGGTGTCAAGCCTCTCCTCAATATCTCCAAATTGTGAACCAACCAAGCCATACAACGTCCACGCTATAGGGCATATCCAATAAAACCATCTCCACCACAAGGGTATTCTCTGAGATCACAACAACAACAGAAACCAAAGTATTTTTCATCAAGTTATGTTCATTTTTTGTTCAAGTAAATGAAGCTTAGAACTTACTGGTTGGGGAATAATGAATCCTGCAAAGAGATTCCATAGTCCGTAGAATGCAGCTGAGACAATGGCAGCGACATTGTGGTCTGGAGTCAACCCCACCGACATCATCCCGTAGTATGTGAAGTATAGAAGCGTGAAGAAGATGAAGAACAGGTACCAAAAGAATTTGGCAGCCGTCCATTCGTACCCAATCATGGAATACAGAATGACTCCATACAGCAGTGATTGGACAAATATGTAGGGAAGTTCAATCAACACCTGCAAAGGGCAATCAGTAAGTAGGTCAACCTTAATTTGTGGTTTTATATGGTTGCTTGTAAATGAATTGATGGCTTGCAAGTATCATGCTACCTACAAATATATACCTGTCCCAGTGCATATGGCAGTGCTGAATACATTCCTGCAGCTCTCTCTCTGTAGAAGACCGTTCGTTCGACAGAAACAACCGGTTGTACTGATTGAGAATATGAGACTCCCAGGAAAAGGACAACAGAGTATATAGCACCCATTGCATTTAGCAAATCAGTTTTCTTCTGCCTGTAAAATAACCATTTCATTTTTAATTTTCAACCTACTAATATATATAAGAGTTAAGACTAAGATGAATGAACAGATGTACCTATATTTCCTACCTTTTTCCTCCGAGATCCCAGAATATGCTTCCAAACATTAAGGCTATGGTTATAGTCAGGAAAAATCTCACTGCATTGTATGATGGATATCTCCAATATGACAATCTTTGTTTCCAGAGGCAAGCCATGGATTGTGTCAGAAAAGACCTTGAGAACTGAGTTGGAAAACGGATATCGCTTGAACCAGGAGGAGGAGTGCTGAGTTCTTTGATCAATGCATTATTTCTCCTGAAATGAAATGCAAATTGAGAATTAGACACGATTGGAACTTGTTCATAATTAATAGAGTATCTTGAAGATGAGTCTGGTTAATTAACTCACTGAAATAATTCTGAATTCTTGTAGATCTCACTAAAATTGACACCATGGATTTCTTCCTGAGCCATTGAAGTCTCTTCCAACATCCATGTTGCAGGATTGTAGCCATCTTTAATCTCCCTCACTCCTTCGATTCCCTAGATAAGATCACATATGTGGCATCAGAAGGGAGTCTCCATGGAAAGCATACATGTTATTTCTCTTGCAACCTCACCTCAAAATACTTGATTAAGTGGCACGAATTGTGACCCAATGGACCTACATATATCTCTTCCCCTCCTCTCTTCAGAAGAAAAAGCTGGAATTAAGAAACAAGAGAGATGATCAGAACTGTTCAGGTGCCTTTGGATATTCACTCCTTATAACATAAGAACCTCATAGCGTTTTACCTCGTCGAAAGCTTCAAAAATATCGATGCTAGGCTGGTGAATTGTGCAGACTACAGTTCTCCCAGTGTTCACTGTGTTCCTTACAGTTCTCATGACAATTGCTGCTGCCCTCGCATCAAGTCCAGAGGTAGGCTCATCCATAAAGATTATAGAAGGATTAGCAACAAGCTCAACTGCAATTGTCAGCCTCTTGCGTTGCTCAGTTGACAATCCAGTCATACCAGGTAAGCCAACCACTGCTCCTCTTAATGTATTCAGCTCAACAAGCTCCATGACCTCTTCAACAAACATCTGGACCCAAAAAAAAAAAACTCTACCAGTTAGCCCACAGATTGATAATATCATAAGAATGAAATTAAATATCAACCTTTAATTCTTTCATTTATATGGGTTTATTTCACAATAGGCTTTGATATTTGTATCAATTTAGCTCGAACAGTTTATTTTGTCTCAATTTAGCCACTATTGTTTGCAAATTTATTTCAGTATGGCCATTGCAGCTCCAATTTTCTCATCATGTAGTTTTCTTTAATTTAAACTAACCTTCCTTGTTGCAGAATTAACTTCCGCTGGTAATCTCAACCATGCTGAGAAAACAAGAGACTCATGGACCGTCAGCTGAGGAGAGTGGATATCATTCTGTTCACAGTATCCGGACACGCGAGCGAAAGTCTCCTGCTTTTTAGGATAGCCAGATATAAAAATATCACCCTCTATGTATCCACCAGTCTTCCTCCCAGCCAATACATCCATCAGGGTAGTCTTCCCAGCACCACTTACACCCATCAGTGCTGTAAGAACTCCAGGCCTGAATGATCCACTAATACCCTTCAATAGAACTAATCTGTCCTCTGTGACACCTTGTGCTTTTACTTCCTACATGAAGCTAAGAATCAGGTGGCAAACTTATGCCCAGACAACCAATTTTGCTGGAGTGGAGAAACATTACCTGGGGCATGTCTACAGAGTACCGTATGTCGCTGAAGGTGATGGAAAGAGGTGTAAATGGTAGGATCATTCCTTTACTTGCTTGACCATTAGCATCAGTAGCTACAGATACTGATGAATTTCGATCTTTGGAAGTGCTTCCTGCATTTATTCAGGTAAAAATCAGCTCAAACCAATCAATAAAGAAGCAAATTCTAGTTCAAGGTTCTGGTGTACTCTTAGATTCAGGAGGAAGGTTATTAGATGACGGCTCAAACGGCACTCCTGTCCTAATTGCTTGGTTCTCCCTCAGTTGTTGCTCAGATACACTTGGCTGAGCTTTCCCTGATGCTGCACAAGCATTGCAAAGATTAATGGTTTTCTTGATTCACGAGTATATAATTCTTTGTTCTCATCAACACTTACACTTAAAAAAAGTGAGCCCCAAAGTGAACAGAAAGTTAAAGAGTAGAATATATCCAAATATTGTGCCTACGCCAATCCAATACCAATAGGCCTCTGTAAATAGTCCCCGTGACTTCAAGATAGTTTCTCCCAGAGTTCTTGTTGAGCCAGGTACAATCTGCAATGGCATTTCAAGCAAACTTAGATCAAATCTTTTGGCAAGTACAACTTGTATACAAGAACAAGTAATGCACCCTTACTTTCTTCCAACTATCTGATAAGAATTCATTGGAAGAGATCGAATTCTGTGCATACATTATTGGTGAAACCCAGTAGCCCCAAATCCACCATTTCTTAATATTATCTGCCCAATGAGGTAGAATGTTTTTTGTCATGGAGAAGCTCCGGTCTGTCAAGTTAGTCTAAAGTAGAACAAGATTAAGACTTAGCAAAACGTACCATGTGATAGGATGAATCCTCCCAGAACTACCACCACAAGTACTGCAAAAGATGCTATAGCATTTGCAACTACCATATTCCTACCTAACACAGCCATGACTCTGCATAGTGCCGAAGAAAACTGGTTGACTACTAGGAGCAGCAAATACTGCTTAAATAGCCTGAAAAAGAAAGCCAAATATACTGTTGAATCCAATAATCCGCAACATTAGATATGAACCAGGTCACAAAAATTTTTACCTTGCCGCGCTAGGGTCAAATCCTATGACATAATAACCCACGAACACCGAAACGCCAGCTTCAATAAATGTAATAGGAATCTTCAGTATCCAAGATGGTAAAGCATAAACCCACGCAGGATAGAATAGATAGTCTCTTTGCTTGAAGAAGATAGGAAGCTTTAAGATGGTCAAAGCGAGCTCAGAGAAGCCATTGAACATGTGGACCGTAATCAAGAAGAACAAAGCTCCCATGTAAACTGATCCATCATTGACTGAACTGTGGTGCATTTTGGTTCTGAAGAATAGAGTCATCGTGATGACTGTTAAGAACATGAGCTGCGCGCAGGTAAAGACTTAAATCAGAATATGTAATCATTTTGGAAACTACAGAGTTGTAGTCAAGGTGGTTTGTGAAGGTAATCTTGCTTACTTGGAATGCTCTAAAACCGTATATGAAGGAGTTCCTTTTCACCAGCAATATCTCTCTGGACAAGCATGCTTTGAGGAGTTCCTTCTTGCTAGCACCATATTTTGATGTGGTCAGAGCAGCAGGGTGGCTATTCTTTTTGTCAAATGGCACGGAAAGTTCTCTTGCAAGCTCTTGACCAACATGGAATGACCTAAATGCATCTGCAAATTCCTTGGCGGACACAAATCTATAGGGTCTTGCATTGTTTACCCAATACTGTTGCTGATCTTTCCTTGATGTCACCTGCCATTAACGTGCATCCCAAAAAAATCATCATAGTTGCATGTGTTGCAAGCTAGAATTAAAGTCAACTATTGAGTGTGATGCTTCTGTTTCTTTATCTTACTTCTTGCAGGTAGTCTGCAACACCTTTCCTCTCAGGACATCTGAAGCCCATGGATTCGAAGAACTCGAGTACATGCTCGCGAGGCCCCTGATAAACAATCTGTCCTTCTGTGAGAAGAATTATATCATCAAAGAGTTCATATGTCTCTGGTGCTGGCTGAAGCAAGGAAATGACAGCAGTTCCGCTGAGGATGTGAATCATTTGCCTGAAAGAATTCACAATTTGGAATGTGGTGGAGCTGTCCAGCCCAGTGGATATCTCATCCATGAACAATGCTCTAGATGGCCCAACAATCATCTCACCTGTATATAGTGGAGAACTGGAGATCAGATCATGATCTTAAAAGTGGATGTGTGTTTGATAGGTATATACCTGTTGTGACACGCTTCTTTTGCCCTCCAGAGATGCCTCTCCTCATTTCATCTCCTACGAGGGTGTCCGCGCAGATGTCTAGTCCCAAAATCTATTAAGAGGGAAATATACTAAAGGCTCAACTTGATTAAGCAAATGATTTGTGAACGTCAATTGGATGATAAGCTAGAAAATGATACCTTAAGAATATAATCAGTAATTACACTGTCTTCCTGTCCTTTCGCTGCAGTTGCCTGCAAATTGAAAACATATTCAAGAACTTGAACACCACTGCCATGGCCTAAACATCATCTTACTTTACCTTCATGAAGACGTCAATATCAGGATCAGGCTTGATGTTTGCAGCCTTCTCCCTTCTAGCTAGCTCAACCAACAATTCTGTTCATCATCAAGAAAGCATATAACTAATTTATCCGAGCAATAATACTTAAGAGTCATCAATATTCAAATGGAATAAGAACACTTACCATAACGAGTACCGACTCCTTGGCAGCTGGCAGAGAATTCTAGAGTTTCGCGCACGGTCATCTCCCCTATGTGAAGGTCATATTGACTGATGTATGCAGCTGTTCTCTGGGGAACAAACTCATTCATGTTGTGGCCATTGTACGTAACTCTGCCAGATACCTATTTTCGTTTTTGTAATTAAGATTGACAGTCAGTCTTTTTAGGGAAAATAAAGAAAAGTAACAAAAGGAACAAAATGGAAAACACAAAGGGGGGAGATGATCAAGTTTACCTTAAGATCTGAGCTCAGTTTACCAGCAAGAGCCAACAACAACGTGGTCTTTCCTGAACCTGGAGGCCCCAGTAGCAGCGTCATCCTAAAGATTGAAGACATGTCCATGAGGCAAGAACATTACAACATTCTGTTTCGTGCCAATTCACCCCAATATTCAAGAACATTACGACTTTGATACATTGAAAATACACCTCAGTATACTGCTTTAAGCATATAGTTTACAAACACCAATTCTTTCAAAGTACTGCTTTTACAAACACCAATTCTTTCAAAAGTACTGCTTTTAGAAATATATGTTACAGGATATATATATATATAGTGATGAGTTTAAAAATGAGATATTTATTTACCTGCGTGGCTTGATGATTCCAGAAACATCATGGAGGACGCAAAATGGTTTCTTCTTGCTCGGTAGCAGATGAAGAAAGTTCCCCACTGCCTACATCGAAGCGATTCAAATTATATGTTAACTGATATTATGTTGAGACTTTAATTTGAACATAGTATGCGTATGATTAATTACCTCAATTGCGTTGAGCGTTGAGTTCAACAAAGTTGGCAATCCTCTGTTGCCCACATAAGTCTCTGCTTCAATGCTGAGATTCTCGTAGCGCACTTCGATGGTAGGAAAAGAGAGTCCAACTCTGCAACGAAGATCAATGAATCATATCAATCAATCAATCAATCAATCAGTCAATCACATCAAGTATCAGAAATCGATCGAAGCCATTTTATTTCCCTCTACTGCACTCACCTTTCGATCCGGTTGCCGAGCTTCAACAAGAACCGCTCGTTGTCCTCCTCCACCACCCGCACGAGCCTCTCCATCAGGTTCCTGCGCTGCTGCATTCCGAGGCGGTTCACGTCGACCTCCAGCTTCCCGCCGTCCTCGCCCTGCAGCAGAACCCCCTTCCGCATGCGCTCGACGGTGGGCAGCCTCTCGAGCGCTGCCCACAGGAGGGCCTCCTCATCGTCTTGCTCCTCGCGGGAGGACGACCGCGAGAAGACTGGATCCTGCCCCCGCCTCCTCGAACTGCTCAGCCGCGCGCTGCTGGCTCTATAGGCCTCGCGGATATCCATTCAGAACCAAATCTGGTTCCGATGTCGGACAAGTGGACGGGCTGCGGAAGACAGCTGCCAGAAATGTTCCTCCACCTCGTCGGAGAGAGAGATCCCAGTGAACTCTGTGTGCCATGGGTCGTCTCTCCATTTATACACCTTAGTAGCACGTGCAATGCATGAGTCGCGAACGTTTTCAAAAATGCCAAAAAAATAAATTAATAAAAGGGCCAAAAATTTTCGCTTGGCTGCCGAAATTTCTTCAATTTTATATTTCGCCAATAACTTTCCAATTTCGTATAATTTGATACTTCCATCCTTTTCTTTTACCATAAATAAAAGCAGAAGCCAACATAAAAAGGTCATTAGACATAATAACCGAGGACGGATAGATGACAAGATCAAAAGATGAACCTCTCATCCTCAAATAGCTTACAGTCTATCACTTCTAAGTCACATTCCAAACTTTATAAGCATAAGCTTAATTTTCTTTACATTTATCTAAATTTAATGAAAAACATCATTATTTGTCTAGAAAAAACGAACAAAGTAAGTGGACGAAAAAGGACAACTATATGTCCATTATTCGATTTCAGGATTTTCTATTTTTGTAGCATCGCCGATCAAATTATGTACTTATGTACGGCTTATCACAACTCGATCACCATCTGTATTCTTTTATCTTTTGCCTTTAGATTCGATGAGGGTTTTTGAAAATATACGAATATTTCATTAAATTTATGCCTAAAGCAATAAATAATAGAATTGTACACAATGTTTGCAATTTGATGATAAAGAATGTAAAATTGAAAAGTTTGTGGGTCAAATTAATAATTTTTAAAAGTAGCAGATCAAATGGGGGCAAAACTGTAAAAAGCTAACAAAAATTAACGATTCAAAAAAAATCTTTTATTTTAAGGAATCTAGAAGCGAAGATTCCATCGTAAAATACGAACATATTTAATCCCATGAAATTAGCTGACACCTGTCAAGACAGCTTAAAAATCATAAACGCAATAAGTCTATTATTCAGTTGGATTCACCGCTGATTATTGGATGACTGCATGCTTCCGGTGGAAGAGGCAATATAGGAAAGCCAATCGTGAATAATACAGCGGTTGATAATATATTAAATATTGTTTAGAAATTTAAAGTTCGGATCTTAATATAATTATCTATTATAATTTTCGATCTTCGCTAAAATAAATAATATAGGAAAGAAGTTAGACTGTTTTGTAAAAAATAGAAATGATTTTGTACATGGATATTAAATTTTGTAAGCACATCCATCCGCATCCAGAAAGTTGACCTGGTAATTAATATTAGATATTTATATTAGAGTTATCCTATTCGGCCATTTTACATTAAATAATTTTTTTAAAAATAAAGATAGTGTATATGAGGTTTGATCTGACCATAAATATTTAAGAAATATTCAAGATATTGTCACCAATTGTGCTACTCATAGTTGGCTTCTGCTTGTATGATTTTTTTTTATAACAAAGATAGAAAATCATAATAGGTGATCATACTAGGAATTAAATCCTAGATCTCTAGACAATATACAATATGTTGTCATCAACTATGCCAAATGATATATTTTTTAAAATAAAGATAGAAAGTCACAATAGGTGACCATACTAAGAATCGAATCCTAGATCTAGACAACATACAATACGTTGTCACTAACATTTTACCTTAAATAATTACAATATATAGCACATTTATTTTTATTTTTATTTTTAGTACCATTTGAATTAGATAATTCTAAGAATATAATTATATAAATTAATTGTAACCACCTATAAGAATTAAATAAAATATATCCTTCTAGATGATTGAAAATAGATGTACCAAAAAAAAATTCTTTTCATTTGACTCATATTAATTGACTAAAAAGATTAAATATATTAATTTCTTAAAAATAGTTTCTAAAGTTAACTGGTTAATAGATTTACCTAAAAATAAAAATAATAATAAACTCAATGCAGCAGATGATATGAAGTCATAAATATATATTTTTGAATAAAAATAATATATAAATATTAAAATACGTATATCATTTGGCACCTCATATTAAAAACTAAAATATACAAATGCTTCTCTAATCCAACGTCAAAAAACTTATAAAAAATTTATAAACACTGAAAAGAAGGTTAACAAAAACTAGAACTTTTTCCACGACCTTTTGTGAAAAAAAAACTAGATTTTTTTCTTAAAATAATGTTTTATAATATCACCCATGTGGACATTTTAATCATTAAATTTATTATCTATTTAGAAAAAATATTTTTAATCATTTAGAGGGGTGCTAATTGAATTTTCAAAAAAATCTCAAATATTTTAATATGAAACAACTAGATAACGTTCATATAATTAGCCAAAAAAATTTTATTTTTATTTTATTTTTCTACAATTTTTGGAATTAAGGATGAATATGTGAACGGTAGTTTGGTGAGGAGCTTATTTGTAAAATGCCTAAAACTAGATAAAAAAAACCTATGTGCGTTAATTAATCTTCATGATGGAGAATGAGCAACCGGGAGATTGGAGTGAGATTAAAGTACCGAAGGCGTGTGCGATTAAGGAGAATTCTTCGTTGTCGATTGAGGTAAGATTCTATCGTTCTTTTCTTGCCACGTTGCAATTATTATAACAACATGTTAAGTGCTCAGGTTAATGTAATTGTTGTGATCGAAGAGTGAAAGAAGATGTACTTGTGCAAGCCATGGCTGCGGGACCATGTGACAGAATTGTAAGATCGAGCGACATAGTAGGAGCCGAGTAACAACGTTTCAAGGTTCAATGGCAAACGTTGTAGGACTGGTGCCATACGATAGCATGATTTAATTTATTTAGTAAATAAATATGGCATGTATATTTTATTTAATATTTTAGAATTAATTTAAAATAAATTATTCGAGGGGCCTACGATTTTTAGGCAAGGTCGAGGTGAATATGAAAACTTAAGTTTTGACATTTTGAACGCAATGACATGGTTTGTTGAAGAGATCTGGTTCGTTCACTATTGGGAATATAAGCTTCACCGGCAGCTTAGATCGTTGTTGAACCGTCAGTAATGCATATCACGTATGAAAAACACTGTTGCAACAAGCCGTCGCGGAAGTGGACATCACTAATAACCTGCGACAGCCGACACGATCGTCACAAATAACTTATCCGCGACGGCCGCTACAACTATCATTGATATGTAATCAACACGGACGGTTGCTAGAGCCGTCACTGAATATTATCATCAACGGCCGTTGCGGTCGCTGGTAATGCATCACTGACCAAGCCGTCACTTAGCTATAGCTGAAGGTTATTAAGAACCGTGATAACCCATGCTGCCTAGGCCATTAGCCATTTTTGATATGCTTTCAGCAACGGTCTACTGACGGCAAGCCATTGGTAAGCCGTCGTTGATGTTTTATCTCGAACTAAAAAAATTAAAAAAATAGAAAACTCATGTTTACATCGATTTATACACAAACCAAATACACAAAATATAAATTACCAACATCACACCATACACAAAATATGAATCAATTTATACACAAATTATATATATCGTCAAATGTAATCAAAATATAAGAAGTAAGCCTCAAATGGAGGCCATAAGTATCTTATCAAATATCAAGTATATCAAGTATCAAATGTAATCAAAATACACTAAAAAAAGACATCATAGTTGCGGTGGAGGCTGCAGAGGATCAAGTGGCGGAGTCTCGAGTGGCTGGATCGTGAGAGGTGTCGATTGGGTCGAGGGATGACTCAAATGTCGAAGGTATCTCAATGCCAGAGTGAGTCGCAATCTGCGTCAGGAGCACTTGTGTAATACCTTCAAAATTTAATAATTTTTTATATTGGTTTCATCGGGATGAGCGCGACGTGTAACGACGTGTGCGGAGTTGATCATGGTTGGGCACGAATTAAGGTGAGACCCTTGCTCAATTGAAATCACCTAAATTTATAGTTAATTGATGTGTTAGGTCCGAGTTGGGTTCGAGTCGAGCCCGAGGGTGCGATCAGGGCTCGAATCCGACTCATTTTGAGCGAGTTGGGTTGACTTAAGTGAAGAAGGGTAAAAGGGTATTTTTACAACAAAAAAAAGGGCCACCTGGAACCGTACGACTCCAAACAAGAGTTGCACGCTACCCAAGGATGCAAGTGGACGATGGAGGAATCAGAGAAAGATCAGTCGGAGATAGAAGACTTCGTCGGATCGGATTCGATGCGAGGCTTCTTCGTCGTCTTCCTTGTCCCTAAATTGGTTCTAGGTGAGTGGTTCCTTTCCAAATCCCTAAATATAGGATTGGATGATGAAATCATTTCGTAAATTGATTTTATATGCATGTTATTATTCGCAATTGATGTATCAGATTGGTTGTGTGGTGTTTTCTTGGGGTTTGGAGTGGGCGGCAGCCCTAGGGCATGCCCCTAAGCCCTAGAGAGGGTCAACCCTTGTAGGGGAAGCAAGGAAGGGTTGTAGATAATTTATTTCATATTTATCCCGTATTTAATTACGAATTTTGTTGTATAAAAGCATGCTAGAACTCACCTAATATTTGTGGCCTAAGGGTGGCCGAGTGGCCCTAAGCATGCTAGAATTTATGCTTTGCATGTTAAAATTACCGAGATGTTATCTCGCGACGTACTATGATTGCTTAACAGTTGGATTAATAACATTATCAGGTTACTTAGTTATTTAACACTCATGAGGGAGTATAGACTCTCGGTTGAAAGCGTAGGAAAATTGTACTATAAGAGGCTGGAATTTCGGCTTAAGGGCTGAAATTTCCGCGAGACTTGGATGAGTTAGCAATTTGATATTTCTAGGACCATTACACTGAATAAGGAAACCTTTGGGTAAATATGGAATCATATTAGTTTGACCTAAAATTTCTGTGTGTTCAGATGCGATTTCGAACGAGAAATGGTGGTGGTGGAAGGGTACGTCGTGCGGAAACTATTTGTTATAACGATCGAAACTTCACTACACGACGACCTGCCACGAATATGAGAATTCTTGGATAGAAAAATTGAAAGAAAACTATAGAGGTTATAATGGTGGGTAGTACGGCGGGCGAATAATTATTGGGCCGAGTTGTGGCCGAGTGGGGTGCTACGTACTGAGCATGCACCAAGAAACGTGTTCATGGCCATACCTAGCTACCCGAGTAACCCACCTCATCCTATAATGTATAATTCAGTCCACTTAGTGGGCTTGTTAGTGGCTGTGTATGTGATGGCTGTTAAAAGTCACCCAATACTATTCAACCCACCCCTTCTAGTGTGGGTATTGACTCAACAATTGGCAGAACGCCAGTGGTCGTTGGGCGATCGATCGGTCGGTCGATCGACGATCGATGATCGATCGACAAGTGATCGGTCGGCATCCAACGGGCGAAAAAATGCCCGTTGAAGAGCTGTTCCGTGGGAGGGGTTATAAATACCCCTCACCAACCTTCATTAAACACTCTTTACCATTGAGATAAGCTTCAAAAGTGTGATTTGTGTCTTCTAAGCTTGATTCATCGCGTTTTAATTCCTCTATTGTCCGTCGACCAAATTAACCACTGCCAGATTTTGGCCTTGTTCGGTCGATCGATCGGTCGACCAAAGTAGCCACAGCTTTGGCCTTGTTCGGTCAACCGACCGGTCGATGAAAGTGGCTACTGCCATTTTTCTGCCTTGTTCGGTCGACCAACCGGTCGATCGAACCTAGGCTGAGGCTGATTTTTACATTTGCTTTGTTACATGCTTTTTCATGGGTTTTGTTATCAAGTTTTGAGTTGGATAACTTTACAAATAGGCTTGGGATGAAATCCTAGGGATATATTACAAGGAATCTACTTAATCTGCATTCAAGCCTTTCTTGATAATTTTTGCGATTCTCCGAGCGAAGTTCGCGTGCTTATCACAACCTCAACCTAAACTCAAAACTACACACACATATATTAAATACATGTTTGTTATCATCAAAATAGAGATCGAAGCCTAGGGGGAACCCTTGGGCCAACCTAGCGAGTTGATTTTGGGGTCGAGATATTCGTCGATGAGCCACACCGACAATGGACCTGAGTGGCATTGGTCGGAGAGTCTTTCCCGACCAAGTTTTGGGCACTGATACTAGAGGGCCTTCCTAGCTCAGTAAGCCCGAGGCGGGGAGTTCGCTAGGGTGGCCAGACTAGTGAGCGACCTGCAAGCTATAGTCTGTTCGACTTGAGAATGTTTCCTTTTGGGCCGACTTGGGCCGGATGGTGCGCAAGGCGCACGAGATGATTTATGGAAACCTTTTATGTTTCATATCAATCCTTGATGAGCATTTAAATATTTACTGCATTCTATTATGTGGATTGGCTTGGTAGTGGTTGAGACGGTCACTCACTGAGTTCTTTGAACTCACCACTCTTTGGTGTTGTTTTGCATATCCCGATCATTAGGTATGGTGCACTTGGTGGCGGCAGACTCTGGTGGCAATCTCGTGAAACTAGTTGGTGTAGTCGAGTCCTGGTCGAGTCGTGTATTTTATTTGAGCATGTAAACTTTTGAACATTGGTTATGTTTATCTTATGCATTTGGTCTTGTATATGAATTGTTACCTTTCATAAATGAAATCTTTTAGTTTTTGTTGACTTGATTTGTTATTTTCGCATGCATTGTTTGATTATATTGTTTAGGCTTCGGGGTGCTTGTCCGCGCTCTAGCCAGTCGCGTGACATAATTTTCGGAGCGTGACAAAGTGGTATCATAGCATGTGGTTAGGTCAGACTATATCATTAGGGCATAGAGTACCGTATATTCATTTGCTAGCATGTTGATATACGGTGTGTCCTATTTCACGAGACTGAGATACAGAGCTTGTGCGCACTGGCGGTGGTACGCATGATCATAGTATAATGATTGAAATAGTGATTAATTTATTTCATATTCTTCTTTTATAGCTACAGAGTCTCATAATGATGTAGTGATGAGCAGTAGTGGTAGTAATTCCACTGGCCAAGGGGGTCAGGGCCGAGGCCGAGGTAGGGGCTGCACTGGGGGTCGGGGCCATGGGCGCCCAGCCCACGAGAGGGTAGAGCAAGACCCCCGGGTGGTTCAGCTAGAGGCACAGGTAGCCGAGTTAACTAAGGAGCTCCGGCGAGAGCGGGAGTTGAGGCAGTTGCAGCCTCAACCTGAGTCGGTTGCACTAGCGGCTCAAGAGTTAGAGGGACTGGTACCACCAGTGGTCAAAGTAGTAGACCATTAGGGGGAAGCAGGCCATGGGGTTCCTTACCTGGATTTTGTCAGGTTGAGGCCCTCGGAGTTTATCGGCACATACTTGGCAGTGGAGGTCACCAACTTCCTGAGTGATTGCTATGAGTTATGTGAGGTGCTAGGATGTTCTTCAAAGGAAGCGGCGCACATGGTGGGACTGAAGTTGAGAGGACCGACGAAGGAATGACTCCATTCCTGGAGGGCCTGGAGGGACCGTAGGGGAATTACTGCACCATCCCCTACGTGGGATGAGTTTAAGGCTAGGCCATTGTTACATAGCGATATCTGCCCAAGAGTGTCAGCGAGAAGCGGACAAAGGAGTTTGAGCAGCTCCAGCAGACGAGCAGCATATCGGTTCAACAGTATGCGATGGAGTTCATTTGGCTGTCCCGCTATCATCCTATGCTAGTAGCTACAGAGACGACCAGGGTTAGGAGATTCGTTGAGGGACGACGAGTGCAGATTGGCCACCTGATTCACTACACTGAGAGCACTATGTTTGCTGAGGCGGTTGATGAGGCTCTATAGAAGGAAGCTCTAGTACCTTTAGAGCGACCTGAGGGGCCCTCGAAGAAGAGGTCCATATTCCATAGACCGGGAGATCGACAGACCCACTCCGAGGGTGTTGCCGTGAGGACAGGCCAGCAGGCGAGCCGACGACAGAGTGTCATCAGGCGCTGAGGGCTGTGACAGTGGATGCATCCAAGCAGAGGAAGCTTGAGGCACCATCGCCTTGTGGACAGTGTGGCAGGCGGCACTGGGGTGTGGGTTATGGCCATACAGATGCATGTTTTGGGTGTGGCCAGATCGGGCACTTCAAGAAAGACTGTCCAGCCAATGGGGGTCAAAGGGCAACCCAGTCTCAGGGGAAGGCACCAGTGTGAGTAGTTTTTGTGGCACAGAGGGGCCAGACACAGGGCAAGGGGCAGTGTGCGAGTGGTTCTGGGAAGGTTCCTGCCTGATTTTTCTCTCTTACACCAAGTGGCGCAGAAGCGTCGAATGCGCTGGCGACAAGTACACGTTCAGTTTGTCCTGCTAGTGCATATGTGTTGCTTGACCTGGGTGCCACTCATTCTTTTGCTTCAGCTTTATTTGCACCCCTCTTGGGAAAAGAGAAAAATTTGCTTGAGGCACCTTTAGCGGTGTCAACACCTATGGGCGATGTGGTCGTGGCTGAATCGGCCTTCTTTGACTGTGAGGTTTATGTTTGCGGCCACCTTCTAGAAGCTGAACTGGTTCTACTCCCGTCGTTGGAGTTGGATATCATTCTGGGAATGGATTGGTTGGCTACCCATTATGTGAAAGTGGACTGTAGGACAAAGATTGTCATTTTCAGTAAGCCTGAGCTACATTAGTTTATTTTCCAAGGTGATGGGTAAGGGGATTCTTGTAGGGTAATCTCAGCCCTAAAGGCTCGAAAATTGCTCTGTGGAGGTTGCCAATCATTTGTGGCTTTTGTGTCGGTGGCCGAAGAGTTTGGGGGAGCAAATGGAAAGCTGAGGGAGACTCCAGTGATTAGTGAGTTTCCAGATGTGTTCCTTGATGAACGTCCGGGGTTGCCACCAGATAGAGAAATTGATTTCTGCATTGGGTTACAGCTGGGGATCAAGCCGATATCCATCCCCCCTTACAGGATGGCGCCGGTCAAGCTGAGGGAGCTCAAGGCCCAACTGCAGGAGCTCTTGGATTTGGGCTTCATCCGCCCAAGTGTATCCCCGTGGGGAGCTCTAGTACTCTTTGTTAAGAAGAAAGATGGATCTATGTGAATGTGCATCGATTATAGACAACTGAATAAGGCAACCATTAAGAACTAATATCTGTTGTCGATGATTGATGATCTGTTCAATCAGCTTCAAGGGACATAATGGTTCTCCAAGATCGATTTGCGGTCTGGATAAATCAGTTGAAGATCCGGGACCGAGATGTGCCTAAGACGGTTTTTCGGACAAGGTATGGTCATTATGAGTTTCTGATCATATCGTTTGGGCTAACAAATGCATCTGTCACATTCATGGATCTGATGAACCGAGTATTCAAGGAGTTTTTAGACAAGTTTTTCATCGTCTTCATTGATGACATTTTGGTTTATTCCCGGAGTAGAGATGAGCACTTGAGGGTGGTCCTGGAGACCCTCAGGAGACAACAACTTTTTGCAAAGTTCTCTAAGTGTGAGTTCTAGATGGAGACTGTGGGGTTTCTAGGGCATGTAGTGTCTTGGGAGGGAGTAAAAGTGTACCCTGCTAAGATAGAGGCGATGCAGAACTGGGGGAGGCCGACTAGTGTGTCTGAGATTTGTAGCTTCTTGGGTCTGGCTAGGTATTATCGGAAGTTCGTGGAGAACTTTTCTCGGATTGCGGCTCCCATGACTTGATTGACTCAGAAGAAAGTTAAGTTTATCTGGGAAGATAAATGTGAGGAGAGCATTCAGAAGCTCAATGATTATTTGACGTCGGCACCTATTCTAGTGTTGTCGTCGGGTTCAGGGGGATTTATCGTACACTGCGATGCCTCACGAGTTGACTTGGGGTGTGTCCTTATGCAGTACGATAAGGTTATTTCCTATGCGTGGCGGCAATTGAAGAACCATGAAAAGAATTACCCGACGCATGATCTAGAGCTGGTAGTAGTAGTTTTTGCTTTAAAGCTCTGGCGCCATTACTTGTATGGTAAGGCCTGTGAAATTTATATTGATCACAAAAGCCTTCAGTATCTGCTCACGCAGAAAGAGTTGAACTTGAGGCAGAGGAGGTGGCTCGAGTTGCTTAAGGATTATGATTGCACTATCTTGTATCATTGTGGAAAGGCGAACATAGTGGCAGACGCCTTAAGCAGGAAATCTATGGGCAGTCTAGCACACATGGCAGCAGAGAGGAGACCACTGGCTCAGGAACTTGCAGCCTACCTAGATGGCGGTATAGTGATTTCAGTGATTGACACTGGTGACATGGTGGTGCACTTGTGGGTGTGGTCCATATTGGTGGATATGTTGCGGGTGGACCAGAGGGAGGATGCATTCTGTGCTTTGACCATATACCTAGTGGAGAGATGGGACGCAGATGATGGTTTCAAGGTAGTTGCTGAGGACATCCTAAGGTTTAAGGACATGATTGTGGTGTCGGATATGGAAGAGGTCAAGAGGCAGATGCTTGAGACTGGCCACAGCTCCTCATATACTATGAACCCTTGGGCCACAAAGATGTACTATGACCGCAGCAGTACTGGTGGAAAGGGATGAAACGGGAGGTGGCCGAGTTTATATCTAAGTGTCTAACCTGTCAGCATGTTAAAGCTGAGCACTTGAGACCAGCAGGACTACTTCAGAACTTAGAGGTACCATAGTAGAAATGAGAGGAGATCATTATGGACTTTGTGACCGGTTTACCGAGGTCGAAAGGAGGAAATGACTCCATTTGGGTTATTATGGACCGGCTGAAGTCGACATATTTCATTCCAGTCAAGACGACCTTTTGGTCTAAGCAGTATGCCGAACTTTTCTTGGATCAAATTATAGCCTATCATAGGATTCCAGTTATGATTATATTAGACATGGGCACCTAGCTTACGGCTAGATTTTGGCAGTCCTTTCAGGAAGCCATGGGTACTCAGGTTCGGTTCAGCACAACTTTTCACCTGCAGATTGGCGAACAGTTGGAGAGGACCATCCAGACCCTGGAGGACATGTTGCGGGCCCATGTCTTAGATTTTGAGGATGGCTGGGAGAGGCACCTACCGTTGGTAGAGTTTGCCTATAATAACAACTATTAGAGTAGTATCAGCATGGCCCCATTTGAGGCTCTGTACGACCGGAGATTTCAGTCTCTGGTGGGGTGGTTTGAGGCAAGTGAGACCCATATGCTAGGGTCAGATTTATTCAAGGTGCTATTGAAAAGGTGAAAGTGGTTAAGGATTGTCTTTTGGCAGCTCAGAGTCGGCATAAAATGTACGCTGACGGCAAGGGATCTGGAGTTTGCAGTAGGGGGCTTGGTGTTCTTAAAAGTATTCCCGATGAAGGGGGTAGTGAGATTTGGCAAGCGGGGGAAATTGAGCCCCAGATTCATTGGACCGTTCCCCATCCTTAAGCAAAAGGGGACAGTGACGTATGAGTTGGTCTCACCTCCTAGTATGGACAGAGTTTATCTGGTATTTCATGTGTTCATGCTGAAGCGGTACGTCATGCACGATTCCCATATGCTTGAGCCTACTGCAATAGAGGTGGATGCAACGGTCTCTTATGAGGAGAGGCCCGTGGAGATCTTGGATCGACAAGTCAGAAAGTTGAGGTGTAAAGAGGTTCTATTGGTGAAGGTTCGGTGGGAGCACCATTCTGATGACAAGGCAACTTGGGAATTGGAGCGGGATATGATGGAGAAATATTCACATTAATTGAGATCGTAAGTTCCTTTATACCCCTAAATTCGAGGACGAATTTTCTTAAGGGGGGAAGATTGTAATACCCACGAAATTTAATAAATTTTTTTATATTGGTTTCAGCGGGATGAGCACGACGCATAACGGCGAGTGCGGAGTTGATCGCGGTTGGGCGCGAATTGAGGTGAGACCCTTGCTCAATTGAAATCACCTAAATATAAAGTTAATTGATGTGTTAGGTCCGAGTTGGGTTCGAGCTGAGCCCGAGGGTGCGATTGGTGCTTGAATCGGACTCGTTTTGAGCGAGTTGGGTCGACTTAAGTGAAGAAGGACAAAAGGGTAATTTGGCAACAAAAAAAAGGGGCCACCTGGCACCGTACGGCTCCAAAGAGGAGCCGCACGCTACCCAAGGAGGCGAGTGGAAGAGGGAGGAATCGGAGAAGGATCAGCCAAATATCGGAGACTTCGTCAGATCGGATTCTACGCGAGGCTTCTTCGTCATCTTCCTTCTCCCTAAACCGGTTCTAGGTGAGTGGTTCTATCACACCCCAACTGAAGGTAGTGTGACCGACCAGGACCTACATCCTGCCCTGTAGCCTACTATCAACACTAACATCAAGAAAACCAAGACATATCAACTGAAAGAAAACTCAACATACTTTATAAAAGTTTGCAAGTCAAAATATATAAGTTTTTCAAAACAAATAGAAACATCAACATCAAAACCGAATAGTCAAATATCAAGTTTTACAATTTTTTTCAATTATAACAGTCAGTGCAGAAACAAAACCAATATAACTAGGCATTAGTCTAAGACTCATGGACGCCGCTACGAGATATGGCACCGCCTCCGCCCTCCAGCTGCACCATGTCGACACTAAGCTACTGTTCATGCTCTGCAGAAATAGAAATAAACGGTGAATCCACTTGGGACTCAGTGAGTGGCTCAAATCAACCTCCACATAAGCCTCGGTTATGCATATATATCATATAAGGCAATAAAGGAATGTACAAGGAGGTAAAATTTATTTCTAATGCGACTACAGACCCTCAACGGATCCATCAACATCAGTTGTACATGATAACCTGCTATCTCGGCTTATCAAGCCTTTGACATCCGACCCTCGGGCCTTCTCATCGAATCATATCTCAGCTACCGCCGTCCCTACCATATCAGGTAGTATCATACTGGCCATCAGCCACATCATCTCAAGATACAAGCAAATAATCCCGGGTCGTCGACGAGGATGGTCCACTAGTCTTCAGACACCGTCTGGGGTCAGGATAGCTAGTTCCACCCAACTGGGGTCTAGCACCTAGCGGGCCCGCAGGCGCACCTCTATACCCAACTGGCCGAGCTGGGCATTGGTCATCTTCGACCTCCTCGCCCCTTGGCGGACCATCTCAAGCACATTACACAATCAATATCCTAGGATTTCCAAATATACACACATCGGGCCTTTGCCCGTATCTGGCCTATGTCCGGCTACCGGGTCAACAGTTTATGCCACCCTTTCAATATATATGCACGTACGAGCTCTAAGTTTCCAAAAGTATACAAGCAGACATAGAAGTGTTATCGTCTCATAACTAAGTTTTCATAAATGTGCTATGATCATCTAGTGACGCCTTACATGTTGCCTATCCTCCTACACTGTCTTAGGTGAGAATTTCCATGAATCGACCTTGGAATACCATCCGAGAACATTTAGGACAGCATGTATAATCCAAAGAAAAATGTGCAAATATTGTAGCATTCATCATATATGACCATAATGTTTATACATAACAATTCTTATACTACCTTAGGAATATTTGCACAATAAGGAGCAACTATCTAGCATGGCAAGGTAGGTAATGAATTTAAATGACATGTATGAAATACAAAACATGGTAACAATGTCAACATCCAAAGTTTAAGGATCTAATGCTAAGTATGGTTACAAAACTAGCATTTCTACAATTCAAAATCAATTAAGCTACTTGCTAAGTTTGGTGTTCTTCCTAAGTATTATCATATCTTTATGTGTGATCCTTAAAATCATGAAATTTCCATCTAAAGCAAGTCTCTCCTCCTCTCCCTAACCTTGGCCGAACCATGAGCAAGGAGGACCTTGCTCGGCCAAGGTCCTTGGGGTAGGAAAAGAGGGAGGAGACTCTAGCTATACCTTTACCTCTTCAATTCCGCATATAATTTAAATACCAATGAACTACTTAATCTTCCCCTCACCCTTGGCCGAACCCTCTTCATGAGTTGTAGGGTTCATTCGGCCACTTCGAGGGACTTTAGAGAGGGCACACTTCATAACACGCGAGATGTTCAAAGGAACTACATCAAAACAGTGATATAAGGTCATCTAATGGCCTTCTTGCCGTCAAGGGAATCAGGGAAAATTTTGGCATGACCTTTCCCCTTTTTCCATGACTCGGCAACCCCAAGAACATGCAAATCGACGATTAAAACAGTGAGATCCGACAAGAAACTTCTTAAAATAGTGAACACATGTCGTTGAAATCATGGATCGTCGAAAAAATCGTGAGAGCTCAACCTATCATCTAGGGTTTGGCCACCCGCCTCCCCCAAACCTTTTAAACATTAACCACTCACCTAGATCGCAAAGAAACAAGGATCGGATGACGACGACTTGAGATTTTACGGAGACGACGCGAGTTTCAGATCGATCCAAGCCCCCAATCCTCTTCCTTGCTCCTTCTCCTCTTCTCCCTTGCGGCCTTGTGCGACTCAATGGGTGAGTCGCACGGCTGCCATAAGGGGGATTTTATCCCCTCAACCATCTTTCCAAAGATGGCCTCAAGGCTCACTTAAGTCATACCTGGAACTCGACCTAAACCCAAACTCGACTTGGGTTCCGACTCAACCCATAACATGACTCGAGTTAACTTAATTTAAGGTATGATTTCATAAAAGAAGAGTTAATTACCCAAATAGACTTCATGATCCATTAGCCGAGTCATACCTTTTCACTCGAGGTGATCCTGAGGCTCGACTCGACTACCCCCGGGTTCCACGTGCTGCACCAAAATAGATTTTTATATTAGGAAACTTTTTCGGATCTTACAGGTTCCTTCCCAAATCTCTAAATGTAGGATTAGGGATTGTCGATCCTTGTAGATAGGATTGGATGATGAAATCGTTTCGTAGATTGGTTTTTATGCATGTTATTATTCGCAATTTATGTATCAAATTGGTTGTGTGGCGTTTCCTTGGGGTTTGGAGTAGGCGACAGCCCTAGGGCTTGCCCCTAAGCCCTAGGGACGGCCGCCCCTTGTAGGGAAAGCAAGAAAAGGTTGTAGATAATTTATTTCATATTTATCTAGTATTTAATTCCTAATTTTATTGTATGAAAGCATGCTAGAACCCACCTAATGTTTGTGGCCTAAGGGTGGCCGAGTGGCCCTAAGTAGTTAGGGTACCCTTGGGGATTTCATGTTGAGGTTTTGCTTGATAAAATCCCTTATCATTAAGCTGTGGTTAATTATATATATGCTGGAATGAATGGTATAATATGCTGAAATCTATTTGCATGTAGGATGAAATTATTTAGAACATGCTAAATTAACATTTTCTACATGATGAAATTTATATTTTTATGCTAGAAATTGTCAAGATAATATATCGATCTTTATCTACATGATGTGCTAAGAATTATGAGTACCATATTGCTGGAATTTCATTAACGGATATGCTGAAATTGTTTTGGTTAAGCTGACTGGAATTTATGTTTTGCATCTTGAAATTACTGAGTTGTAAATCTGAGATGTTATCTCGCGTACTGTGATTGCTTAATAGTTGGATTAATAACACTATCAGGTTACTTAGTTATTTCACATTCATGAGGGAGTATAAAGTCTCGGTTGAAAGCGTAGGAAAATAGTACTATAAGAGGCTAAATTTCGGCTTAAGGGCTGAAATTTCCGCAAGACTTAGATGAGTTAGAAATCTGAAATTTGTAGGACCATTATGCTGAATAAGGAAACCTTTGGGTAAATATGGAATCATATTAGTTTGTCCGGAAATTTTTAGGTGTTCGGATGTGATTTCGAATGAGAAATGGTGGTGGCGGAAGGGTACGTCGTGCGGAAACTGTTCGTTAGAACAATGGAAACTTTGCTGCACGACGACCTACCACGGATATGAGAATTCTTGGATACAAAATTTGAAAGTAAACTATAGAGGTTATAATGCTGGGTAGTACGGCGGGCGAACAATTATTGGGCCAAGTTGTGGCTGAGTGGGGTGCTACTGGGCATGCACCGAGAAACATGTTCAAGGTCGTACCTACCTGAGTAACCCACGTCATCCTATAGTGTATAATTCAGTCCACTTAGTGGGTGTGTTTGTGGATGTGTATGTGATGGCCGGGCTAAGAAGCGCGTAAGCGTGAGAAGCTAATTGTTGACCCAGCGAATTGATTTTGAGGTCGAGATATTCGTTGGTGAGCCATGCAAACGACTGACCCGAGTGGCATTGGTTGGAGGGCCTTTCCCGACTGAGTTTTTGACACTGATACTAGAGGGTCTTCCTAGCTCTGTGAGCTCGAGGCGTGGAGTTCGCTATGGTGGCCAACCTAGTGAGCAACCTACAAGCTGTAGTCTGTTTGACTTGAGAGTGTTTCCTTTTGGGCCGACTTGGGCCAGATGGTGCGCAGGGCGCACGAGATGATTTATGGAAATATTTTATGTTTCATATCAGTCCTTGATGAGCATTTAAATATTTTACTCCATTTTATTATGTGGATTGGCTTGGTAGTGGTTGAGACGGCCACTAACTGAGTTCTTTGAACTCACCACTCTTTGGTGTTGTTTTGCAGATCCCGATCATTAGGTATGGTGCAGATGGTGGCGGCAGACTCTGGTGGCGATCTCGTGAAACTAGTTGGTGTAGTCGAGTCCTGGTCGAGTCGTGTATTTTATTTGAGCATGTGAACATTGTGTAGTGTCAACTTTTGAACATTGGTTATGTTTATCTTATGCATTTGGTCTGGTATATGAATTGTTACCTTTCATAAATGAAATCTTTGAGTTTGTGTTAACCTGAGTTGTTATCTTCGCATACATGGTTTGGTTATATTGATTAGGCTTCGGGGTGCTTGTCCGCAGTCTGGCCGATCGCATGACCCGATTTTTGGGGCGTGACAACTTGCATGTTCTCCGTCATCTGTCTTAGATGTGCGAGCTCTGACTCCAAGGCTACTATCCAGTTCTGATCGTGTGTTTGGGATGTGGAGGGCCACTCACCTGCAACAGGAGGGGTCGGTGCCCCAAGTGGCCCCAATAATGCTTGTGCATGGCCACTGTATCCAAAGTTATAAACACGATCATGCTCCCAGCCACCTACAACATCGACCCACGCTACAGGGTCAAAGTCACCCTACGGCAATTCACCGAGCTGGGTGATGATCCTCGTATATGTCTTCTACATGAGTTTGTTTTTGTTTCATAATTTTTTAACTACAGATATAAATTATAAATAAAAATTGTGTAAACCAAGTATTTTTCGATTAAATACTTTAAAATATATTACAAATAATGAACTAATATAATTTAGTGGTTCAATAATATAGTGTTGGACATGCCGAGAGCGGTGATACTATAACTCAGTGCTTGTCATGCTTTGATTTGCATCCTACCCAAGCTTATACCGCCTCTTTTGTTTTCATATCAAAATTCGCAAGTATAAAGCTATTGGCCGTGATGGACTAGTTAGATAGTTTAGAGGATGCGTTGGTCTGATGCGGCTTCTCCTATGTGGAACTTTTGATATTTTATATTGTTATCTCTTGAAGTTCCATTTTAAAGTTTTATTTGAATGTTTCAATTGTTATTGGTTCTTACTACTAGATTGAGCTTGTTTTATTAAACTACCTCTTGAAATGACAAGATATTTTGGTATTTTATTAAAATCCTTTCCACTACAAGTTAACTGTTAAATTTTTATATTGTTATCTCATGAAGTTCTATTTTAATGTTTTATTTGAATGTTTTCATTGTTATTGGTCCTTACTACTAGATTGAGTTTGTTTCATTAAATGACCTCTTGAAATGATAGAATATTTTGGTATATTATTAAAACACTTTCCACTGCAGTTAATTGTTGAATTTTTATATTGTTATCTCATGAAGTTCTATTTTAAAGTTTTATTTGAATGTTTCCATTGTTATTGGTCCTTACTACTAGATTGAGCTTGTTTCATTAAACTACCTCTTGAAATGACAGGATATTTTGATATATTATTAAAATCCTTTCCACTGCAAGCTAATTGTTGAATTTTTATATTGTTATCTCTTGAAATTCTATTTTAAAGTTTTATTTGAATGTTTCTACTATTATTGATCTTTACTACTAGATTGAGCTTGTTTCATTAAACTACCTCTTGAAATGACAGGATATTTTGGTATATTATTAAAATCCTTTCCGCTACAAGTTAATTGTTGAATTTTTTTATTGCTATCTCTTGAAGTTCTATTTTAAAGTTTTATTTGAATGTTTCCATTGTTATTAGTCCTTACTACTAGATTGAGCTTGTTTCATTAAACTACCTCTTGAAATGACAGGATATTTTGGTATATTATTAAAATTCTTTCCAATGCAAGTTAATTGTTGAATTTTTATATTGTTATCTCTTGAAGTTCTATTTTAAAGTCTTTTTTGAATGTTTCCATTGTTATTGGTCCTTCCTACTAGATTGAGCTTGTTTCGTTAAACTACCTCTTGAAATAATAGGATATTTTGGTATATTATTAAAATACTTTCCACTGCAAGTTAATTGTTGAATTTTTATACTGTTATCTTATGAAGTTCTATTTTAAAGTTTTATTTGAATGTTTCCATTGTTATTGGTCCTTACTACTAGATTGAGCTTATTTCATTAACCTACCTCTTGAAATGACAAGATATTTTGGTATATTATTAAAATCCTTTCCACTGCAAGTTAATTGTTGAATTATTATATTGTTATCTCTTGAAGTTCTATTTTAAAGTTTTATTTGAATGTTTCCATTGTTATTGGTGCTTACTACTAGATTGAGCTTGTTTCATTAAACTACCTCTTGAAATAATAGGATATTTTGGTATATTTTTAAAATCCTTTCCACTACAAGTTAATTACTGAATTTTTATCTTGTATGTGGTCTTTTCCTCCTTGTCACATGGACTCAAATGCAACATCTGTCTAACAGGAGATTGACTAAGAGGGTCGTGATAAATTTACCCTAAAACTTTTATAGTCTTTATATACAACGTACTTTAGTACAATTCGTTAGTTAAAATATGAAAAGCTTGATGTTGTGTTAAGTCTTTGTTAGAATCTGAAGGATAATTTGATTTTTTTTTCTAATATGAAAACCCTGAAGTAATATCCAATACACAAATATAAATATAAATATAATATGTTCTTGGCTGAAGTTAGAAAGGATTCTAAGTGAGAGGAATAGAAATTGGAATCTATATGTATCTGGTGTGTCGTGTCTATATATAGTGGGGATGTGTCTGGCGATAATGCCTCTCAGAATCTCGTAGAGATGTGCTCAGAATGGGTCGAGGCCGATGTCGAAGATGTCTGATTCATAATTGACGAATCTCGCAGTTAATGAGAACGTAAGTATCCTTGTGTGGTCGAGTGGAGCCCCAGGGCCAAATAGTGTCTGACTTGACTTGGGTCTGGTTCATGAATGTGGGCGCTTCTGGGCCTAATTCGGTCGAGCCCAAAGTGCTAGTCTAATCCATAGCCCTCGAGCTTGGTCGAAGTTCGAGGACTTCGTGCCAAGCTCTAATGATGTGTCGGCTCCTGACCTCAGCTTGGCGTGCTGAATAGGAGACCTCGACGGGTATTGATGCTGTTGCTTCGTGATCCTTCAATTTTTGAAGTAAATATAACGATTGGGGGAGAGAGAGGGGGTATTTTTTCTTGTGCTGGCAACTTCCGTAGTCATTAATCTCGATAGGAGACAATTATATCCATAGATTCGATTGGAAGTTTCCAAGGATCTCGAATGCTTTCTATCAACTAACGGTCTTGGCCTCGTTAGTGGGGAAGTGGAAAATGGTCGTTAGAGGGGATAGCCTCGTCCGGGCCTATAAAAGCCCCCTGCATCTTCATCTTCTGCGTGTTTGAGTTTTTGACATGGAGTCGGAGGTGTCAAAAGTTTTTGTTCCTCCGGGAATCAACCTTGGGCTGGTAGTGACTAGATCAAATGGTTCACACCGCAAGGCTTAAGAGGACGGTAGGAGGCGAGGGGCCAACCGTGGCGACCGAGATGGCTGGGGACCCATGGCCGGCGGCCTGTGGTGAGTTCAGACCGCAGGGTTTACACTGTGGGTGCCTCCTTCATCACGAACTAGAGAGGGGAGTTGCGTAGCTTTGCTTCTAGAAGCTCCTAGCCACCTTGTGCCTCCTCCTTCTCAATAATTGTTCCAAACCTCTACGGGTTGGGCCTACTATTGGCGGCGTGGGCGTTGATGGTACTGGTGTAGGATGCCTTAATCATCGACCTCGCCCTCCTCCGGTGGTGGCGCCGACATCTTCTTGTGGTTTGTCGACTTCCTGCCTTCGGAAGTTATCAAACGTGACTGCAGAGGAGTATATTTTTTCTCTCATTGTCAAGTTTCCCTCCTCTTCCGATGATAAATTTCCACTGTTGCATTGTCGGAATGCTTCTCCTTTATGCCTTTCTAATGATAGTTTTTTTCTCTTTTGCTGAGTTGTTCGGTCTTTTCTTGGTCTGTATGTCTAGTGGTGCCGACATTATGTTGTCGGCTGAGTCTATTGAAGTTGATTGTTGGTTTTTAGGGCTAGGGTTACCTGTTTGAGAGTTGTTGGTTCCCTTCGAAAGTGTTCGAATCTGGTATAAGAGGCGCTTAGATCGGGAGATGTGACGGGACTAGACTCAATGAAAACCAAGCTCGTGAAAGCACACTTCGGTTCGTTGAGGATGCATGGCCCAAGTCTTCAATGGCGCTGAGGCCGAGGACCAAACTCGATGAAAATCGAGCTCGTGAGGAGCACGCTTTGGTTCGTTGAGGGCACGTGGCCCAAGCATTCGATGGCACTGAGGCCGAGGACCAGACTCGATAAAAACTGAGCTTGCGAGGAGCACGCCTTGGGTCATTGAGGGAGTGAGACCCAAGTCTTTGATGGCGCTAAGGCCGAGGATAAGACTCAGTGAAAATTGAGCTCATGAGGAGCACGCTTATGGTCGTTGAGTGTGTGCTCATTTAGAGAGGGCCGGACTCATAGGAGTTGGAGGCCGCATTTAGGGCCAAGGACCGTGCCTGGGGTCAAGCCGAGCTCGCGGGAAGCGTAAGGCATGACAATGCTTGGGGTCATGCTCATTTAGAGTGAGCCGGAGGCCACATTTAGGGCCGAAAATCGTGCCTGAGGTCAAGCCCAGCTCGCATGGAGCGTAAGGCAAGACCGTGCTTGGGGTCATTGGGGGTGCAAGTCCCAAGTCTTTGATGGTGCTGAGGCCGATGAGCAGAGTCGGTGAAAATCGAGCTCGCGAGGAGCGCGCTTCAAGTCGTTGAGGTTGTGGAGGATCGATATGCCGCATAGGATGAGATTTATCGCCGTTGTTTGGCAGTGTGCCTATCACGGGATCGTGGAGGCTCCACCGTTGTGTGCTAATGAATAGTTATAGATAATCTGGACACAGAGAGAATGTACAGGAAAGGAGAGCAATATTATTAATAACTGTCAAACAATGATATATTGTGTCGTTGAGGGCGCGTGGCCCAAGTCTTCGATGGCGCTGAGGCCAAGGACTAGACTCGGTAAAAACTGAGCTTGTAAGAAGCACACTTCGGTTCGTTGAGGGAGCATGCCCCAAGTCTTCGATGGCGCTGAGGCTGCTGGGCTATAACACAACTACCCATTCATCCACTCAGGAAACCCCCTGCAGGCTCATCTATGGAGTAGAGGCCATGATCCCCCATCGATTTTGCAGAGCCCAGCCTCCGTAGGACAACCTTTGAGGAGCAAAACAACTCAAAAATCCGGCAGGCCGAGCTCGACCTCATCAAGGCAGAACGAGAGCTCTCTAAAATCAGGGAGGAAGCCATGAAACTCAAATTAGCTCGAGAATATGACAAGCATGTTAGATCGAGAAACTTCAAAGAGGGAGATCTAGTATTTAGGAAGATCGAACTCCGAAGAAAGCCAACCGGGGAAGGGAAGCTCGTCGCGAACTGGGAAGGCACCTACAAAGTCATCAAAGACATCAGAAAAGGCACATACAAAATCGTCGAACTCTTCGGATGATAACTCCCACAAATGGGAACACGACCTCCCTATGGGCCTACTACATCTAAGCATTCTCCATTAAACTACAAATGGTCGGTGTACTTTTTTTCTTCATTGTGGTTTTCTCCCATAGGATTTTCTATATGAAAGGTTTTAACGAGGCACAACAACGTGTAGGCCAAGCACATCGCCCGATGGGACTCAATGTATCATTATTTGACAGTTATCTAATAATACTATCCTTTTATGCACATCTCTCTATGTTCAAACTATCTACAGTTATTTCCTAGCACGCAACGAAGGAATCTTCACGATCCTGTGATAGGCACACCACCAGACAATGACGATAACTCCTAGCCTACGCGGCACATCAATCCTTAGCGTGGTCCTCAGGTCATCAATGCCACTAATCGAGCTCCCATGCTCTCAAGCCGAAGCGCACTCCTTACGAGCTCAGTTCAACACTAAGTCTGGTCCTCAGCCCTAAATGCGGCCTTCGTCTCCTATTAGTTTGGCTCGCTCTAAATGAGCATGATGTCACGCCCCAACTCGGGGTCGCGTGACCTGCCAGGGTAAGTGTCAATACCCCGAAGCCTACCACATGCACTATCCAATCATAAAAGAACAATACTGAACCATCGAATAACCATGAAATAAATGGTGACCAAACTTTATTAATTTCAAACAATTTTAAGTCTAAAGAAACAACTCAGTTTTTCAAATAACAGTTCAAGTTTAAAACCGTAAATATTTTTACAAACAACTACTCAGTGCATGACCATCAACCCTAACTAACACGACTATGACTCTATGGACGCCTGCTACGAGATATGTGCCTCCACCTGCACTCCAGCTGCGCCATGCCACCAAGTCGTTCCTCACGGGTCAAGCTCTTTAAAACAACAATAAACAAACCGTGAGTCCACGAGGAACTCAGTGAGCGGTTATCTCGAACCTCCACTTAAATCCCGGTTAAGATAACATATACAACAGTATGGTACAGTCAAGGAATTTAAGCTAAATAACATGTCAAGTCACCAAAATGATTGAACTAGCCTCCTTGGCCCTTACCAACTCATACCATTCGGCCACTATAGGCCTATTCATGTGTAGGGGGGTTCAGCCATACCAGGCTTCCCAACCCTATCAAACCAGGCCAAACTGGCCTTCTCAACCAGCCTAACGAGGCGTATAATGTACAAAACAATCAACCCGGGGCCATCGACTAGGATGGCCACTAGTCTCTGGAACCCTCCGGGTTAGGGATAGCTAGTCCCACCCGACTCGAGTATACCGTCAGCGTGGCCCACTGACGGAATCTCAAGACCCACTGCCACCCGGGTCTAACACCTAGCGGGCCCGCTAGTGCAATCTCAAGACCCTATCATCGATGAGACGTGTGGTAGCCGTTCGGCTGATGACACACCTCAGTAGACCATCTCAATCATAGTACACAATCAATGTTTCAGTAATAATTCCATCTAGGTTTATCTGGGTAGTGCCCTTATCTGAGGCTTCCCTTGGATCGTACCAGCTGAACGCTAAGGTCCGCTGTCTATCCCTAGGTGTGACACCTAGTGTATGTATTTTGTTTCTCCAGGTAACTACCATTCATGGGTATAGAAATCTTTCCTCTTGATTTAGTTGAGTAAACGAAATATAGCGAAGAATGTGGCCTACTCTTATCAACAATAATTACTAGCAATAGTTACCAACAATAATCACCAAAATTAAATACCAACAATGGTAACTAAATGAATGCTAGAGCAAGAGATTAATTTCAGCGGTTAAAGCTAAATTCGTAGTAAGGAAACAAGTAGTATAACATGGTATGATGGGGCACTAGCATTAGAATATAATCGTAACCTTTCCATGATTCGCATGCTATACTAAATCCTAACCATGTATGCAATAACAAGAACATTTCCTTAAACATGATAATCTAAATCTATTGCTACTAACAATTCATATGATGAGCGAGAAATCTCATAACATAAATACAATTTGGCACCAAGCATGTAAGCATGAATCAAAACAACCCAACATGAAATCTAGCATGAATAATTTAATCAATCTTTCAGTTCCACCTTTACCCTTGCTCGGCCAAAACTTCAGCAGGGTAACACCTTGCTCGGCCAAGCCTTCTAGGTAGGAAGGGCATGCTTTCGACAATAATTCTCATGCATCAATCTAAGGATCTGATTTTTACCAAAAAGAAGACGATCCATAGGTTATAAGACACTCGAGGAAATTGGGGAAAATTTTGGCATGACCTTCCCCCTTTTTCCTCTATGCGGCCAACCCCTAAATCACATAAACACGATCAAAACAAAACATAATCACAGCTATGCGCATCATCCAAAGTCCAAACCTGAGAAACCACATCAATCGGCAAGAAACATCGCGTAAAACTCGATTACAAGATCTCCAAGGTTCGGCCACCCGCCTCCCCTTGCTAATAAACCAACCACTCACCTCAATCAGATGCAAAGGTGGACTCGATGAAGATGAATCCCGACTTCTCTAACGATGACGCGAGATCGGCGCCATCCACAAGATCTCCCTCCCCTTCCCTTGGGCTGCGTGCGGCTCTCTCTCCTTGAGCCGCACAATGGCTTGAGGTCAAGGGTTTTATTCCTCCCTCCTTTGGCTTTTGAGCAAAGTGCCCTGACTCGGAATCCGAGTCCGAATCGGACCCTGACTCAACCCGTAACACGATTCCATCCCAACTTAAATCAATCTAACACATAAGTCATACAACATGCTTCATGAGTCAACCAATTAAGTTATACCTGCCATTAGTGTCGATTCTCGCGACTCAACCCGGTTATTCCCCTATCCCGTGCGCTGCACCACATAAAACTTATGTGTTAGGAGATCCCGGGTATTACACATGACCCTAGGTGTGATTCCTCCTTACGCTCCCCGCGAGCTCGGCTTGACCCTAGGCACGGTCCTCGGCCTTAAATGTGGCCTTCGACTCCTATGAGTCCGGCTCGCTCTAAATGAGCACAAC
Source organism: Canna indica (assembly GCA_034359265.1). NCBI lineage: Eukaryota > Viridiplantae > Streptophyta > Magnoliopsida > Zingiberales > Cannaceae > Canna > Canna indica. Next base: position 52,579,564 of record CP136891.1, on the reverse strand, counting down.
CCCAAGCGTGGTCCTCTTACCATCAGTGCCACTAATCGAGCTCTCATGCTCTCAATGACCCGAAATGCACTACTCGCGAGCTCAGTTTTCACCGAGTCTAGTCCTCGACCTCAACGCCACAAACTTGCGGCCTCGGCGCCCTCAAAGACATGGGCCCTATGCCCTCAAATACCCAAAAGCACTCCTCGTGAGCTCGGTTTTCACCGAGTCTAGTCCTCGGTCTCAGCGCCATAAACTTGCAGCCCAATCACCCTTAAAGACTTGGGCCCCACTCCCTCAACGACCCGAAGCGCGTTACACGCAAGCTCGATTTTCACTGAGTCTGGTCTTCGGCTTCAACGCCACAACTCCTGGACTCAGCGCCTCTACTCCCAAATTTGAACATCTTCTAAGGGAATCGACAACTACTAAACAAGTAACCCTAGCCTTAACTCCATTTTTGGCAGGAATCCACGTCCGACTTCGACAGGATCAGTCGACAACACAACGTCAACACCGCTCGACATACAGGTCAAGAGAATGCCAAGTGTCACACCCCAAACACGGTATGGTCGGCCAGGCTACGCCACGTACCCCGAAGCCTAACCCAAATCAAACCACATATACAATCAAACCAAACATGAACATTTAATAGCATTCCAAATATTTATATATAATAGACATTTATTTTCAAAAACCCAAACCACCAACTCAATAAATAGCTAAATGTTTAAATCGATTTCAAAACTTTAATTACTAAACAAAGACACCTCAAAATAACATAAGTGCGGAAACATAGTAAACCGAGTCTACATGACTCAAACGACACGAAAAGTAACATGACTCGACTCAATATCCCCCTCGACACGACATGTCACGAGACCCGCTGTCCTACTGCCACCAACCGCGCTACTGCACCCCAGCACCTCTCTGATCTCGCACAGGTGCCGAAAAGAAAACAACATCACAGAGGGGTAAGTCCAACTATGGCTTAGTGAGCAGATCAGTCCTCATTCAACCATAATCATCAACATGCAAAACCAACAATAAGCAGGCATATAATATAAGCAGTAAATCACAAGAATAACATCACATGCTTATCCACTACCCTGCGCATGATAAAAGCATCCATCAACAAATATATAATATCCACATAAATAAAATTATGACGAATGCAACATCTTAATCACATGAATGCTCACCAGACCCGTCGGTCTCTCATAGCCACATAGCTGCTGAGCTACCACCCAACTCAGTGTTGTCTCTTTAGGGCATGTCCACCCCTCACCGACACTAGCTCTTCCGATCCATCTCTTTGGGGCATACGTTCCCCTCACCGATCGGGTCTCCAGACTATCTTTTTGAGGTATGATATCCCCTCACCAGCCGGACTTTCGAAATAATGCCATCACTGTCTCTTTGGGCCATACCCTCCCCCTCACCAGCCAAGCTTCAAGAAAAATGCAACAAACACATCCCACACGCATATAGCAAAACACATATATAAGGAAAGTGTATAACATAACAGAAATATCAAAGATATGTTAAGGACATACCTCGGCCTTCTCATCCCTAAGCCATACATCACACTCATATGTATATAATAAATAAGCACATATCTCATGATCATTCAACATAATAAAGTAGCCATAAATAAGGAAATACTTCACATTCACATACTAGGAATATGCCAATCGGCCAAACACAATCAACATGCATAACATCGTAATATCCAACATAACGTGTAGGTGATGAGAATAATAAGCATAAATAATCCTAGAACGAGGCAGTACTTCTTAGCGAGCCTACGCAATTTTAATCCGTCTTTGTGACTCCTAACCGTGTACTAGGGGTGAGCACGGGTCGGGACGTCCCGGCCGTCCCGGTTCGGCCCGACTCGAAAAGTCGGGACAAATCCCGTCCCGGTTCAAAATCGGGATGGGATCGGGACAAATATGTCTGTCCCGATTAAAAACCGGGACGGGACCGGGATGATACAAAAAAAAATCAGGATTCTTCCATCCCGACCCGGTTTATAGTATAAGTAATATTAAATATATAATATTATTTTTTTGGGAAAAAATATTAATTATTTTAATGGAGATATTATTTTTATTTTATAAAAAACCAATATTAATAAATTTGGGACGTTCCGGTCCCGTCCCGAATTTTTCGTATTCGGGACCAGGACCAGGACGCATATTTGCATCCCGACTCAAAACCGGGACGGAACCGGGACATACCAAATCCCAGCCCGTCCCATCCCGAACTCACCCCTACCGTGTACCCAAGGGCCGGCCACCCTTAGGGTTCTTAAGGAACCACCTAAGTGGGGGCAGCAAACCCTATTCTCCATATTCTTCCTTCTTCTATCAAGACATCAAGCCAAGCATCAAGATCCCAAACTACCATCAAGAAAAACCAAAGATTTATCAAGAAATCAAAGAAGGAAGGGGCGGCTCAATAAAGAAGAGGACCGGCCAAGCTCCAAAAATTTATCCGACAAATACATAATGACAACAAGGACATCCTCAATCCGAATATCAAATCCAATACGAGAGAAACCATCAAAAATCAAAGAAAACCCCATGACATAGGGGTGGCGGCATGAGGAAGAAGATGGGGAATAATGGCTTAATCCACTCACCTTATTGAGAAAACGGAGAGGAAGAAGATGTTAGGGTCCTTCCTATGATGAACGCCGTCAAACTCATAATTTCCTGCCTCCAGATTGCCTCCTCCCCTCTCAGTGCTGCCCTTCCTCTCTCTCCTCTTTTGCCTCGCATGGTGGCATGTGGCTAAAACTGTAGCCGTGCGCCCCTTGATGCTTTTTATGGGCCCCGGTTGGCTCAAATTACCAAAATGCTCTCACTTAACTATTCGACTTCTAAAACTCATATCTAACCTGTTCTAACTCCGATTCAAATTCTAATTGAACCATCAGACTCGACTTGACCCTCTATCACCTTAGCATGCTAAATCACAGAAATATAATAAATAAATTTTTCCTAAATTTTTCTACATTAACTGCTTACTCGGATTTAATCCCGAAGCTGTATGCCAACCCGCGCTAACTCGAGTCCACGGTCCCCTACTTAAGGATAAAATATTATTATTAGAATTTTGGGCATTACACCAAGCAACTCAGCAAAGGGCAGAAGCCATAAGAAAAAGTCATTACAAAGACGAAAATATTCTCTTATATTCATAAAGCCCCATGAAGGGGAACATACATTCACAAACCCACAAGAAGAGAAGTGTACAACAGAGAAACAAGCTACGGATTTACAAAACAACTATTGGAGAAACGCTCCGACAATACAACAGCAAGGAGCCACCATCAGAAGATGAAGATGCGACAATGAAACCTTCTCCGGATGAAGTCACATATAATGCTTCCCGAAAAGTAGGAGGTTGAGTACTTCAAGACAAAGATCCTAGCCACCAGATCTAGCTGAACTTCTTGCAGAATATAGGAAATGTTGATGGCAAAAGAGGGAGGAAGGAGCCGACGTCGAGGCGAAAGAAGAAGATTCGCAGACGCTCAGAAAGAAGTGGTGTAAGCCCCGCGGTGTGAACCTACCTCAATCTAACTACACCAGGTACCCGCAAATCTGCGCCCAACACCTGCTGCGAGTTCCCCCTACTCTCATCTTAAGCCCAGCGGTGTGAACTCACGACGATCTCTGATCTACTCACTACCAGCTCAAGGATGATCCCCGAAGGAACGGAAACTTTCGATACCTCTCACTCCATGCCGAAACTCATACATGCAAAAAATGAAGAAGGCATGGGACTTTTATAGACCTAGGAAGGACCGCCCCCCTAACGGTCGTTCACCATTTCCCCACTAACGGTGCCACGTCCGTCAACCAACAGCGGGCACACAAGTGCCTTGGAAATAGACAATTAGATCTCTGATCATAATTACCTCGTGTAAGGATTAATGACTGAGCAAACGACTGACACACGAAAAAGGCGCCCTTTCCCTCCGCACAACCGCCACATTTACTACGAAAATTGAAGCCATCGATTAATTGGACTAACACTTTGAGCGCGGACGGATTAGGCCTAGCTAGAAGCGCCACACTCATGAAACATACTCAAGTTAAACCAGACGCTACTCAGCTGGGGGGCTCCACTCAGTCATACGTACAAGGACACTTACTTCCTCATTAATATACATGAGATTCGTCAATTATGAACCTTACATCTTTGGGATTAGTCTTGATCCATTTTGAGCACATCCCTACGAGATTTAGGTAGGCATTATCGTCAGACATCCCTTATCCTGCACTATATACAAGCACGACATACATCGGGTAAAGGATTCAATTTTTTATTCCAATTTTCATACCCACATATGAAATTCTTTCTTATTTGAGCGCCGGAGTATCTTTGCAGGTCCCTCGCCGGAGTTGTACCTGACCAAGAGACGCGTAGGACCACATCACCCCGACTTCGGGCGAGAACAATATATATAATTGAAAATATATAATTATACCCCAATGATAATAAACATTTTTTTTTAAAAAAAAGTTTCTTCATCATTTCAAGATATATAATTGAAGATGATAAGAGGGAAAAGGGAAACAGAAAGTAGGGAAGAAAATGAAAAAGAATATCCTACCTGCTACAATATCCGGTAGAGGAATCAAACTTTTAGAGGTTCTTCCTATAAAATGCTGGTTGCCCAAGCAAAGCATGAATCATTGGAACCCTTTCAAATTTGTTTTTAATTTGATTCTGTCAGCCAATTAACCATTTCTGGTCCTACCGGTTTTTCTGGAAGAGATATTCCCCTTCTCTTCCTCTTTTCAAAAAAAAGGAAGATGAGTATATACATATAAAGATTAATTTCCATTTTAACTTGGTTTGTTTGTAGCTGATCGATAATTCTACTTTTAGTCAGAAAAAGTTAGAATATGCAACTTCAACCGCATCATTAATTAATTGCTCATCAAGGCAATCATAACATCCTTCTTTCACACGTGATGGCAAATTAAGGAATGAAGTTGCATATAGGCATGCGTTGACTGGTTGCAGATCGTGCAAATTGCATTCTGTTTGATGAGTGTATAATTAAGGATTTAAGCATTTGATCCCATCAGGATTCTGGAGAGGTTGATATTGGAAGCTGATTCAAAGCTTTCCTTAATTATCGTCATTTTTGCTATAGGCAAGTGAGGATATGCTTTTCAAAGTCTTGTGTTTACCAAGTTGACAGCTAATGTTGGGGTCTCTTGCAATAAATTCTTGCGTTTGTAGTTTTGCAATATTAATTTTCGTTGAGCTCGTTAGGGTGTACATTGTTGCGATGTAAAGTTATGGAAGAATATAAATGGAGGAGAATAAAAAGGAAAACTCATTTGTTTAAAAGTTTTTATCGAATGAGAGGAAAGGAAATATATTTTCCTTTATCTTCTCCCACCGTCTAAACCCTTGTTTGGTTGACTTAGAAAGTAATCATTTAAAGTAAATTAAAATTTTTATGAATTAATTTTTCTTACTTTAAGGTCGATACTAAAGGAGAGTTTGCTACAATAGTGCACCGCTTCATTTCTAAAGTCCATATTAAATTAAAGGTGGATTGGACTAGCACTTTGGGCTCGATCAGATCATGCCCAAAAGCACCCATACGCATGAAACAGACTCAAGTCAAGTCAGACACTACTTAGCTCGGGGGCTCCACCCAACCATATAAGGATACACACGTCCTCATTAATTTGTAATACCCGTGGGAATTTTAAATTTTATTTATTGTGGTTCCAGTGGAAAATCAGGATGCGCGTCAGAGCTGGCCGAATGAATCGTCGTGAGGCACGAATTGAGGTACCTATGCGCAAGCAAAATTATTTCATGGTACTTGGTTTGGATGTTAGATGTAAGTTGAACTCGAGTCGAGTTCGGGGGGTTCAAGCGGAACTCAAATCGGAAGTGTATAGGCTCATATATGGCTCACTTAAGTTATAAGGGCATTAAGGTAATTTAATAAAAGAAAGAAAAGAGGGTTTAAAGAAGGGATTTTGGCAACTGCATGGGGAGAGGAAGGCACGAACAATCTAAGCAAGGGGTGAGCGGCACCTACAAAATTGGTGGTCGGATTTGTCAAGATCGCCAGAGCCGACCGTCGCCAAATTCGATGGTCATCTTATCCTTGGGTTTCCCTTCCTTCTGATGAGTGGATCTATGCTCTAGTTCCCCATATGAGGATTTCCAATTCATGCCGCCTACACCATGTCGCCTATGTCGTCCCCATGCTTGCTTGATTTGTGCAATTATTTCCAATTATTGCTTTTATGGGAAAGTTAGGTCTTAAATCTTGTTTTGGAGTCTTGAGAAACAATCCTATATATGCATGATAAAAATAAAAAGAGATCAATCAAGATCAATCATGAAGCCATAGCGAGGTGCTGCTCCACATAGTTGAAAGGTGAGAGGCACCTCAACTTTGGAGGACAGCCCCTTAAATTACTCCCTCATGATCATGATCAGTAAGGTAAGTCCTCATTAGTTGGTGGATTTTTGAGATAGAATTCTAATGATGCATGTGATCCATTGTGGTTTTGAGATGCTTCCATTTGTCTAAATTTCTTGTATGAAGGAATGAAGAAATCTTTGTCATACTACGATAGTAGAATTAGTAGTTCATGTTGATGTAACTTTGCCATGTTGTGGTGGTAGTACAATGCGTAGCCTTTATGATTATTTGCAAGAACATGATCCTGAGTTTAATAAGGATTAGGGGAGGTTAAATTCTGGACAAAACAGGGTCCAAGTGGGGTGTTTGGTGATCAAAAGGGAGAGATGATAAAAATAGGAACTTGCTTGATAGTTATAATTTTTATGCAAGTTGGACACAAATTTCGGGGGCTGCGAAGTCGTCGGATTAGCCCACACTTCTAGGAATAGAGAGAATAATACATGAATAGTCTCGATGCTAAATTTCACAAATTGCTGGGTTGAAATGACCAGGTTTACACAATTAGTTCGAAGGCTAATCAAAGCTGTCCGGTTCTGCGCATAGCAGAAATTTGCAGAATTTACAATGAGTTGGGGTTTTGACGCTCTGATTTAAATGTCATGTGTTGTCCGTGGGTAGTGAAATATCGGGAAGACCTTATAGGTAACAAGTTGTAATGAACAAAGTTGGTTTGAGGGAAAAAGGTTAAGGAATGACATAGTTATGAATTTTGCAATATGGCTAGTCAACTATAAAAATCTGCTCATGAATGTAGAAATCCCAGCAGGTGCAGAATTACTGGGATGGCGTATTCGTCACACCGATTCGTGACTGATATTCTATCCAAACGATCTGAAACTCTGGGGTTAGCAAGTAGAATATACAAGCTTAATCTTTTTGGGAGCTTCGTGATCATATCATTTAGGATTACTAGTTTGGTATTGGTGACAAAACCGCTGTAGAAATTTGGCTAAGTGTTGGGAACTAGTCTTGTGTTACTTGAGAAATGAGTTATTTCAATGATTATACTCTTGCTACTATGGTAGATCTAAACTATATTGTTGTGATGAACATGATGAATGGAAACAATGTAATTTATAGATTTACTTTGTTATATTGCCCTATTATGCTTGATGTACTTATGAGTAAGAGGTTTCAACCGGTGATGGGCAGAGTCCCAAAGAGACGACTCCGAAACACCCATCCGTTGTCAGCAAGACGCCGAAGAGACGACTCTGAGTCGGGTACATGCCGAGAAGCCACCCTAACAGTTACCCTTTTATGTGGCCTATGTCGGAGGGAGATTCCTGACTTATGAGGGACCGTAGCTAGAGGCGCAAATTGCGGCTAGTGCGCGGGTCCCCAAAGATAAAGCCAGAGCGGCTTGTAATGTTTGATGAAAGTTTCAGATTGGTGACTGGACCTTTGTGAACTGAATTCATTATGTCTGATCTTCTTATTGGATTCATATGTTTTCCATATTTGTTATACTTGATGTGAATTAGTGGATGACATGATTCTTTTCGCTTGTTAGATTATTTGTGCACTGTTCATCTACATGCTCTTATAGTTTTATTATCTCTGAGGGTGGGTATAGTGTTACCCTACCACTCACTGAGTTATATACACATTCCCTCCTGCCTATGTGTGTATGTTCAGGTGTGGCTCATGAAGCCTGATGCAGTTGGCGGCGTAAGCTCAGCGGAAGGACTTTTCCCCAGTCGTAGTAGAGAGTCAAGGAGTCCTGTCATTTATTCTTTGCTTATGGATGTCCCTATCATACTTGTAGTCTCTTGTGAGACATCGTCACTATTTCTCGGCTTTTCACATTCGAGTGTTGGGATTTTACTCTCTTTACATCATAGTTACATATGCATTCCAGTTGAGTATTTGTTATATCTCTGTTTGGTTATGAGGCTTCGGGGTCCGGGTGTGTATTCCCGGCCGGTCACGCTACCTTGGGTCTGGGGTGTGACATACCAGGGATTCCACCATAAGAAAAACAGACATCAGTGATGGTAAAATATGTCACTAATGCTTAAAAATTCGTCACTAAAGGATATCAATGACGAAAAGTGACAGAAATTTTTGTCACAAAGTTTGTCACTAAAAGTCTCGTGGCTAATGCTCCATTTGGTCTTCTGTGATGAATGTGTCGTGACGAAAAAATTTTCATTACAAAATTCGTCACTGATATCAATGATCGAAAATAAATTTTCTATCACTAATTATGATATTAATTATGATTTCTTATTAATAAAAAAGTTGTTAGTTATATTATTATATTATAGATTATAAATATAATATAATATAATATAATATAATATTATTATTTATACTTTTATAATATTTTTAATAAATTTATAAAAGATAGTATGATAATAAACTTTTAGGTCTCATGGGGTATCAATTTATAAAATTTAAGAAAACTAGGAGAAAAAAAATAATTCATATGAGACTAAAAAAGTTATATTTATGATGCTTAAGAATAAGTGAAAAATAATTTTAACTCATGTGGAACTAAACATAATAAAATTTGTTTTAATAATATTTAGTTTAATTTTGTGACAGACTTCTACTTCCATCACTGATTTGTCACTGTTATATGGTCGCTCAATGACGTATATATAAAGAAAAAATTTCAATGACGGATTAGTGTCAGAATATTAGTGACGGAAATGAAATTAGTCACTATTCTATCACTGATGCTATTTATTAAAAATTGTAGGTCAAATTGGTCATATATTTTGTGACGGAACTGTCTTGTGTCGGATTTTTCGTCACAAATCCATCACTATTTTGAAAAAAAAAAAGTTCATTTCACGCCGTCACAAATTTATCACAGTTTGTGACGAATTTTAGCCATCACAAAATTTCCGTCACTGATGCTCATTTTTCTTGTAGTGTTCATTGGTATTAAACTCGACATCTCTGATATTAGCCTTGACTCATTCTATGCGTATCCCCGTGAGATTCAAAGAGGCATCATCGCTCAAGACATCCCTAAAAATATATTTTCCTTTATCTTCTCTCACTATGCCTAAGGTATCGTTCAGTTGAAATAGAAAGTTGTAATATCCTAGATATTAATGTTTCTTTTCTATGCTTGTTCATGATTGTTAGCCTAGCGGACTAGTCCGAGGTCGAGCTGAGTCGACTCATAGTCCGTGCGAGCTTACGAGCTCGGGTAAGTAGAAAATTTGGATTGTGCATATTCTTTTCTTAGTTAGATAAATTTATTTAAATTATGTTGTTGCATGTCCTTGATTAATAAATTGTATGGCATTGGTGTGCATGCGTGCGATGTTTATGTGGGGCATGGGGTTAGATTGAATTATTTAAGCTTAGTCGGGTTAGCGGATTTGGATTCGGCTCGAGGCGGATGCAAGTTTGCTGAGGGTTAGTGGAATTAGGTTTGTGGAGAGGAGTACACCCCCCCCCCCCCCCCCCCCCCGTGGTATGCGGCTCCCTATTGGAGCCGCACAAGTATCTTGAAGGGAGGAGCCAGCCGACAACCGCCCCTCCCCTTCCCCTCTTGGAGCCGCCAAGCCCAGCCACCACCGAGCCGAGCCCCTTCCTCTCCTTCCTCTTCTTCCCTTCCCTTTGGAGCCGAGAAGGGAGCCGCCACCTGAGCCGAGCCTCTCTCTCTCTTTCCCTTTCCCTCTCTTCAAGCCGGCGGCTTGAAGTGGAGCCGCCACCCCCTCTTCCCCCTTGGTGGAGTCGAGCCGCCACCTCTTTGAGTCGGATTCGGAGGCCGTCGATTGGGATTTCTACTCTAATTTTCCTTCCTATTCATGTGAGTGGTTTTACCCTCATTCTTCTCGAATTTCTTCGAATTCTTGAAGCTGTTCTTGAAGGCAAGATGTTCTTGATTGGTTTTCTGACGATCTCTCGAATTTTCGCCATTCTTTTGTTTGCCATACTTGAGGAGGCCCTAAACCCTCCCCTATGGGGCTCGGCCAAGGTGGAGATGAGGGATGAGGGTGCCCTCTATGTGTTTGATAAAATGCCTAAGAGAAGGTTTTTGTGTGTTCTTGAGACCTATGTCTTAAATCGCTTGTTAATTTAGGATCTTATATGCCAAAGCATGCCTTGCAATAAATCTGTGATTTTTGGGATGAACTCATGTGTTACAAGTTAAGATCTTGATGTTGATGTCATGTGTGATCTTGAGATAAGTTTTTGATAATGATACTTGATTCTTGTTTAAAGATGATGATTGATGCTTGTTTGCCTTGTTTAATGCATAGAACAATTGTTAGATTATCTCAAGATTTGTATTCTATTTTTGTGATAATTAGATATCTAATTTTTGTAAATTTTGGATTTATTTCCATGTCATGCTGAAAAATCAAGTTTGTTGGAATGTCATGCTGAGATGATGAATATATGTTGTTTTTGAAATACTTGTTGTGGTGTATGTAGTTTTCTGAAGATAGTCATGTAATCTATCGTTTTGACCAGAAAATATAGTTTGGAAACATAGGATACACTCTGGAGACCAGATTCGGATTAAATACATCAGTTTCGAGCACAACAGTAAGCTAAAACAAAACCCTAAAACAAAACCCTAATCTTGGTGACTATAATTTTAATTGCAAAAATTAAAACTGAGAAAAGGGGCAGCATAGTCTGTTACGAACCAACAAGTAAAGTTTATACATGAAAAAAAACCTCACGGGTTTATGATATTACGGGTCTAGGAGTTGGGATCGGGTATTGGGTATTGTGGAGTCTTCCCAATTGATACATCCCTATGACACCATAGGAGACACTTGACTTAGGTCATGTTGCGCCATCTCTTATTTAATGGCGGAGAGGCTCGGGTAGAAGCCGGATTGCAGGCTAGGCCCGGAAGGTTGGATGGCAAATTCTCAACCTGTGGAACAAGTTTGGATGGGCAAATCCCGATTATTCCGGTATGGCCTCGTTGAATAAGTTCGGACGGGCAAATCCCGATTATTCCCGAGTTGTTTTTAAGGAATAAGTTCGGACGGACAAATCCCGATTATTCCTATGATATCTTAAAGGGCAAGTTCGGACGGGCGAATCCCGATTGATCCTTCGCGTCTCATTGAGCAAGTTTGGACAGGCCAATCCCGATTGCTTTCAAGTTTCTTTATATTATGATAAGTTCGGATGGGTCAATCCCGATTATCCTAGTATGCTATGTTTGCCTTAGGGTATGGTGGGCTTAGGCCTGTTGATCTTCACCGTTTGGGTGTTGGCTGCCTTCGGGCAGGTGGTGGCAAGTATCTATGTGTTGGTTTTTCGTGGGGGTTGGATGAAGAAACACTTCGTGTTAGTGATAATGATAAAGTCAAATACAAAAATACCAAAAAGAAGAGTTCACTACTAATGCTTTGCGTGTGCACATGATGTCTATATATTATCTGATTGAGAGAGTTTAGCACATGACAATAGAGTACTTAGATATGCACTTTCTATAAACCCTTTGAAAGTCCCTCAAGGTAATATATTTACACTACTATAAATTAAGTGATTTTTCATGGCAAAATTACTTTTGCAAATGTGACACCTCTACGATGATAAAAAATTATCGTCGCAAATAAGTCATCGCGATGATGCATTTTTTCATCACAAACTATTGATTCGACCTTGCAATGGTACAACCACAAGTGGTTGTCACAGTGTCATAAAAGAATAACTATTTTATTCTCGCCCCGCCCCCCTTTCTCTCCCGCTTGCACTATTACCCTCTCCTCCTCTCTTGATCTCGACGTTATCTCCTCCTATCCCCTTTCTCTTTGCTGGTTCTACCGGATGAAAAGGGACAACAGAAGCTTAGTGCTTACTGGAGTGAGGAACCGGTGCCGAAAGGAGCAACGTCGCCCCTTCTCCTTTCCCCTCTCTCTTTTCCAACTGTATCCTCCTCTCACGGCAGCTTAGTGTTTGTTGTTTTGGTATGTTTTTAATCCATACATATTTTTTTAATTAAAGTTGATTAATTAATTAATAATTAGTCATTTGAAACTTATCCATTCATATTTAGTTATATGATTATCGATCCATGCATGTTTAGTTATGTTGAACCATACTTAATTAGTCCTGCTTAGTTATGTTTATTTTAAGTTTTTTTATGTTTAATTTAATTCTTTGATAAATAATTAAAATAAAGAGTAACTTAATTAGTTTGGTCTAACTGTAGGGCTTAAATCTAACAAAAATGTTATGAATCTTGAGTTGATATGTGTCACAAATTTATCGACCCTTAACTCATGATATATTAATACCTTAGGATGTGTTTGATGCATTGCCAACTAAGATGATCAGCAATCTTGATTACCATATAGATTGTCACCTTTTAAATTAGTGGTAATATTACATTATAGGGTTTGATATGCGCAGGTAATCTTACTAATAATCCACATTGTCCTATTAGGTATAACAACTAGTAATGTGTGCTTTTTACTAAACTGTCCTCTAAATAAATTTGAATAACTATCACAAAATTCAAATTGAATTTATTGTGCTCCAATTGAATTCAAAAAGGTCGGAACAAGCAAAGTCCAACTGAGTTCAACAATCACTAATTGTCAACAAGTGAATAGAGCAAAATCAAAATAGCAAAAGACTCTCACTCTCCTAGCCAAAAAAAAATAAAGATGGAAAATGAAAAACATGGCTCTCTTGTGGTGGCACAGTTGGACGGAAGGGTGGGAGGGGTTGAATAGTTTGTATCTAATAATTAGTCTTTTAATCAATTCAATAGATATAGTAAGCAAAAACAAGTATATAAAAAGTAGGCACATAAGCAATACAAACATAAATTATAATGAATTTGTGGTGGTTTGACTTCTAACAAAGCATACATCCACTATCCAAGCTCCCCGCTTATGATTTTAACCAAGTTTATTATATAGAAAGTTTTCTCCAAGAGGATTTACTAGCTAAGGTTAGAACTCTCTCTCTCTTTGAGGGTCATTCCCTCTTGAGAGTAACTCCAACACCTCTATCTCCAAGGACAACTAACTAAACTAACAAAACCGAGTGGACTTATGCCTCTACACGAATGCAACCACTTAAATTCTAAGACCTACACCCTAGCTCTATAACAAACTTAAAAGTACACAAAAATAAACCAAAATTACAATTAAAATGGAGTAACAAATACAGCAAACAGTACTTAGTTCCAAATAGAGTCTCCTAGCTCCTCTTGATACCTTTACCAATGAATCCTTAAGGGATCAATGCTTTAATCAAGAAGGATAGAGTTTAAAGCTAGGATTTTAAGAGAAGGGCTCAATCAAAGTTTAGAATGGATCAAAAAATGGCTCAATATGAGCATTGGAGCTCAAAGAAGGCTAACAAGGGGTATATATAGTGTTACAAGGCTTTAAGACTCGGGAGAAACAGTTCACAACTGTTGGTTATCCCGTCGGTCCAACACCGGTCATAGGTCGATCCACCGTTAATCAACCGAACCTTAGATAAAAACTGCATCCATTGCAGTTTTTTCAACCAACGGCCCTTGAATTTTTTCCAATTATGTATCGATCTTTCCGATCACGGGCGTGCGTGCTTATCAACTTGGAACCTGAAGTTATTTCTCAATAAAATATTAGTTCCTAGTTTGTTATCATCCAAAATCAAGATTGAGACCAAAGTTGAGAACTTTAGGCCAACAATATGCCTAGCTATCAAACACAGCCTTAGATCCATTTAAATATTGCTTTATTGTCTATAAGAATTACAAAAGTTAGAGATGATTTACAATCTGAGTTGTACCTTGTTGGAGAGTTTGGGAACATATTTTTATTTAAATTGCAATTAAATATATTTTTTAACATTCACTTGAGTTCAAAATTTCGATAGTATATCCCTTATTCTTCAAGTATGAGCTCCGGGCACATATGATATGCATACTTGGAGAACTATAGAAAAGTGTTGCATGAATTTCGTTTGAAGTTGAATGTTAAAAAAAATATTTAAATGCAATTTGATTAGTATGATTCTTAGATGGAATAAGAAAAACCCATCATTGAGGAATTCAATATAATTCTACAAAAAAGTGGTTGTAATAGTAATACAAAATCATGATGGAATATCATTGTTGGATGTATTGTCAAAATTTTGTAATCACAAATACTTAGCTCCAAACAAGTAGTCCTAGCTCCTTTTGATGCTTCAAGATGATGAATCAATCAAGTGTAAGACTCAACCAAGAACCAATGTGTCAAAAATTAGGGTTTGAGAGAAAATGGCTCAAATATAGCTTTGTAATCACAAAGTATGGCTCAAGGAACTCTAGGGAGAGTGTGGAAGGCATGGAGCCCAAGTATATATAGAAAACAAGGGTTAAAAGTCGAGTTCAACGACACTCAACGGCTCAAAAAAGAGCCGTTGCGGTTGATCTTGGGCAGATCCTAGGTCGTCGACCGAACATCAGCCCGAATTCGACTGAAATTCAGTATTTGTCTTTTCAGCGTTTTCAAGTTTTTGGGTATGGATTTCTGGTTTTGGTTATTTCTTTTGCATCATAAAGAGTATATATATGAATTTTAAACACCCTAAATCTATACTCTAACTTTTCGACGAATTTCGAGGATCGACGAGTGTCCTTTCGATTTTTGCTGAGTTCGTCATTTTTTCGACCGCGAATGTTGCACAACTCAACTTGGAATCTGAAATTATTACTTAATGAAAATATCAGTTTTATGTTTGTTATCATCAAAACCTAGATAATTAAGATCAAAGTTAAAAATCTTAGGTCAACAAACAACACTAAGGTCCTCGTACACTAGGAGACTACCACAAACCTCAAGCACAATGGAGGGTTAGGCATATTAAACCTTGAAGCAAACAATGTGGCCAGATAGGGGACAATGTTGGTGTGCATTGCAAGCAATAATAACTTTGGATCGAAATAGCATGCTACAAATATTTCTAGAGAAACGAATGGTTATCTCACAACACCAGTGAGTGGTCCAATGTATGGAAGATAATCTATGGTGCAAAATACTTATTCTCAATTGGCATAGAGGCAAAATTGGGCAACCGCAACTTAACTAACTTCTGGAAGAGACAATGGCACATAAATCAAAATCTATCTAGCATCTTCCTAGAGCTGTATAAGGAGAGCAGACGCCTTAGCTATGATGGCAAAATACTATAACCCAAACCTAGAGCAATGACGATTCACTTTGGAGGAGGCGGGTGAACCAATCTAACATAACCAAGTTCATAAACTATATTGGCCCTCCCTTGCTAACAAAACAAAGTGATACAATCCGATGGAGATGGAACACGAGGGATATCTACATGATCACTCGCCTCTTTGTATAAAGTCTATATGGAATGCAGGGTTAAGAACTACACATGTACAAAGATTTGGGAGTGCAAATGTTCCCTTAAGATGAAAGTACAAATGTGGATTGCCCTTAAGGCTACAAACAAAAGAACATAAGGTTCATTTGGAGGACCAGCTATGCACTTTCTGCAGGCAAGACTAAGAGACATAAGCACACCTCTAAGGGGCTTGCCCAGTCACCACAGAAGGGTGGCGCACTTTTCTCAAAAATTACGAACAAAATCCGTCCTCAATGATACCAAAATTGACATGCAAGATCGACAAATAGAAATGAGCCCAAGTGTATAATATCCACGGTATAGTGGATCGCAAGTTTCCCAAAAAAGTCTCTATACTGCAAATTATCTTCATTTGAGAAGTACTTGGGCGTGAATACATTTCAAAGACAACATGATTCCAGGAACGATTAGTACAAGTCTCTTGGTATGCGTACAACAAATTCAAGCTTTGAACACAGCATTTGACGGACTGGATTCAATAATTTATATCTTGCACACAGCAACACATCCAATGAGTGAATCATTAGCGGTAAAAATGAGACTGAAGAATCAAAGTGAACTCCATCGCAAAACTTCTATGCTGACCCAAACTCGGAGAACCACTTCTCATGACGTTCTATGTCAGCACTAGAAACACTCCTCTGGACTTTGGTCAGCGCTTCATCGAAGTCACACATGGCTACAGGGTCCATGGAGATGTCCTCTTTTGCCATGTTCTTGATCTCGTCCCTTGTTTTCCCAGCAATTTTACGTCTCATACCATTCAATGAAGCATCACGGCAAACGTTTGTAAGGTCATCTCCACTGTAACCTTCTGTTCGACGGGCTACTTCATCAATATCTACATCTGGAGCAACCTATTGTAGTGATTGAAGGGAATTAATGCTTGTAGACAAACATAAAATAAATTAACTAGAATGTAGCATGATTTGACAAGATACTCATCTAAAGTAATCAGACTCATAACTCAATTGTTCTCTAAACAGCTTAAACAGGCCAGAGTATTTCTCCATAACTAGTGGAAGCATTTGATAATAAACATATGTATATTGATAAAGCCTAATAATGAAGAAGCCGTAAGGAAAGACTAGGACAAATATGATTTATTTGCAACACAATTTTTAATAATGTCATTAAAGAGTTCAAAAGTTAGCATCACAAATTCTGATATAGGTACCTTAGCTTCTAAGTTGTTTTGATAACAATACTAACTTTTTGAAATGCCACAAAAGCTCAATTTTCTTTGCTTAAAATTCTAAAATGTCTATAAGAAAATTTTGTTGTACTGAAATTATCAATTTAACATTTACACATGACTGTTCCAGACTTGACAGCTTGAATTTATGATCTCAAACTGAGTCCTCAAGCTTGGCTTGACAAGTTTCATTTAGTCGTGTTGCTCAAGCAATTGGACTTCCAGAAGTACCACTACCATCGCATTTCTATGAAGCATACTTTTTGGTATAATTGTACTTGTTAATGTTGATGGTGTTCTTTTGGACAAATGGTAATGACAACTTCCTATCGCCAAACGAAGTCAAATGGCATCTAGAGAGAAAGTTTGTCGCCAAAGAATTGGGGCAAACTAAGTATTTCCTTGGTATTCAAACAGCACACAATCAGGGGCGGAGGCACATTATTGGGAATTCCCCTCAAATTTTAAAATTCCTTACTCATATAAGGTGAAAAGTCAATTTGCCCCCCTCAAACTTTAAAATTCCCTACTTATAAGGTGAAAATCACTTTGCCCCCCTCAAATTAAAGATTTGACCCCTCCATATCCTTAACCCCAATTGGCTGTTGGAGCAGTTGCCTATCTTGAAGAAAATATGATGAGGTCTTACGTTCAACAAATAAGACTTAAAACAGAAGTTCTATTATTTTGAACTGTTGGGTTTGGTTGAGAGTGATTGACCAGTGGTCGGACAGCAGAGGACCTCAATTGTGACCATGGCAAGACGGAATGCATCAATGGCATTTGAGTTTAGCAAGCACCTATCCAGTTTCTCCATGGAAGGAAACTTGATAACTTTTTGTTTCTTTTAGCAAAGAAATATGGTAACTTGGAGAAGTGAGAAACAAATATGATTGGTAGGTCTGGTGAGCAACCATATATAGCTAGCAACCCACTCTTTCATGAGTAAACATAACACATCAAGGTGGATTATAACTTTCTGATGTGATGTTGTGATTTCTAAGATTGGGAGTGTTGGGATAAGTAAATTAGTCTTGTTCACACTATTCATATTATTGGTTTATGTTTTGCATTTTTTTTCTTAGGCCTATTTCATTCCTCTCTTTCTCCCTCTATGTAAGCAGAGGAATTCATCAATAATATGCTTTGGGGGTCCAAGAATGTATCAATAAATTATTTGAAAATTTAAATTTATAATGTAATGGACATTGGACAACCATACCTCTACTGTTCTTAAATTTATCTTTATAAGCTCCTTTCGACTTTCAAAATTAGGAAGAGGTATGTAAATTCTCTTTTCCAGACGCCTCCTGCATCATAGCAACAATTAAAAGAAGGGTTGTAGTATGGTCAGAGCTATACAGACAACTTGTAGAGCTAGATTGTTAGAAACAATATGCAAAACATCAAGTGCCAGCTAAAAAATAATCTATATTACACAAAATTTGTCTCACCTGAGTGCCTCATCTATGTCCCAGGGGAAATTAGTAGCTGCCAAGACCATTACAATTTTCTTTTGGCCATCTTCACCAGTAGTGCTGTTATTGACACCATCAATTTGAACTAAAAGTTCAGACTTAACTCTTCTAGATGATTCATGCTCACCTGAAGCTCTGGAAAAGTGAGTTTAGAAAATTATCTACTACAGAACAAGAACGTTCTTGCTAAATTATTTGTCCCTCATTCATAACTTGCAATAAGAAATGCATTAAGATATACATCCAGAGAATCAATAGTTTATAATCTAAACTCCATAGAGAGAAACTGACCACAATAACTATTCTCTAGAATCTAGATATACATACCCTCGAGAATTGCAGAGAGAGTCAATTTCATCAATAAAAATTGTACTAGGGGCATATGCTCTTGCAAGATCAAAGAGGCAACGAACCATCCTCTCACTCTCTCCACGCCATTTAGAAGCCAGTGTAGCAGAAGAAACATTGAAAAAGGTTGTACCACATTCTGTAGCTACAGCCTTTGCTAAAAGTGTTTTTCCAGTACCAGGTGGACCAAACATAAGAACACCCTTCCATGGCCGACGAATCCCCTAGAGATGGAAGAATGATTAATGGTTTTGCATGTTTGCATTTTCATAATCGTGTAACTCAACAGCATCCAATATATAACAATTAATAAACTGTAGTATTGGCAAACAATGGGTCACCATTTCAAGTGCCATGAGAGCATTTGAAGCAATGCTGTGACTAGAGTGTCACAAACTCAATTAATGCAGGAAAGAACCAACGGCATTGATTTCTATTCGATGTTGTATATCATGAACAGGCTGTTAAGAATTTTCAAACGCACCAAATTAATCAAGGGAAGAAAATATTATTCCTGCACAGTGTTGTCAAATTTCCGCCATGGCCCCGCCATGGCGCCATGGCGTGGCAGATTTCAGAGAAACTGCCACGCAGAAACCGCAACGCCACGGTTTTTGCGTGGCGTTTTATGGCGCCCGCAATCCGCCGTGGCTCCTTGGCAGACATGGCGCCTTTTACATGTTTTTTTCTCAAAGGAAGGGCATTTTTGTAATTTTCTGAAAAGGGTTAAGGATAAAAAACCCTAATCCTTAAGGCCTAAAGGTTGACGGCTACCCTGGACTCCAAACATAGAACCCTCCTACATGCGGCTGCTCCACTCCGGCGATGAACTCCGGCGACTCGAGAGCTAAAGAGCATAAAAGATAGCAGTTTTTGTCATTTCTTTTATGTATTTCTCTCCCATTCAATTCTCTCCCTCACTTCATTTAAGTTTTCTTGTTTTTTTAGGTATTTACACACTCAACAAAGGAATTTTTTCTGTTTCTTTCTTTTTTTACTTGTTTTTTTTCTATTCTTTTTTTTATTTCAGCCGGCAGCCCTTCATATTTTTTCTATTTCTTTTTTTATTTTACTTGTGTTTTTGCTTGTAGTTGTGTTTTGTTCTATTCTTTTATTTTTTAATTTCAACCAACAGTTCTAGTCATATTTTTTTTTATGTTCCTTTCTTTTTTATTTTACTTTTCATTTGTTCTATAGTATATTCTTGAATTTTATTTACTTTAATTATGTTACATTTGGTGAATTTTATTTCCTATAATGTTTCTAATTTTATTGTTCTTGATATATGTTATTACTTATTAATGCTTACTGCTTAGTTGTTATATATATATATATATATAATATTTTCAGCCGCCATGCTTCCGCCATTGGCCGCAACACCATCCGTCATATTTGTATGGCGGATTTTTGGCTTTCCGCCATGAGCTGCCATCCGCTATTAATAACACTGTTCCTGCATAGTTCTGAAAGCATGCCAAACCCAATAACTAGCATGCTGCAAAAATATAGTTTCTTACAGCAATGAAAACTGTATAGTGCTCTTTCAAATCAAAAACAAGTATCTATCAAGATTTGAAGAGAATGATTAACATCAACTGATATGGAGCATATTGAGAAAAACAATGCAACCTTGCATCTATGTTTCTCTTCATGCCAAACCAAGATTGAGGAAGTTCATGTTTTCTGGTTGAACTGTTGATTACAACACAGTTTTCAAAATAAAGTATTTTTGTTGGAAAGCCAATTAAGAGAATATTTGGAAACTCTTTGCAAAAATTATACCAAGTAAAGTTAGAGAAGAACAGTGATAATAGTCCAACTTGGAAGAGCTTAGAGTATTTGTTGATTAAAGTACAATATCAGTATCACGGTGATTTGGACTACCCAGTCCTTTTGAGACTACTATAAGACAATCATGAAGCTGTCCCATGCATCAGCTGGCTTTCCCACTTCAATAGTTAGCAGGAATTTAGAGCTGATCAGCTCAAGTTTCAAATAAAGGTGTACTATGACTTGTCCAGGATTCATTGTGTCAAACTAGAAAGCATGTGATATTATTTTCTTATTTTTAAAGTAAAAATACTGCAACTAAGAATAAGTATCTGGTAACGTCAATCAAAGTTGTCAAGATCACTAGCAGGATTGTAGGATCGTATGATCATACGATCTTACACCATGCTAGCGATCCGATCTCACCAAAAGATCGGAAAATGTGGGATCGGTCCAGGATCGCTTGCAGGTTCGGTAGGTTCGGTAGGATCGTATATAGCTAACCGATCCTATAGCAGTACTTTTTCAGCCCAAAAATAAACAAATTTTGAAACCGATCTGAAACCTGCCCAATCTGATACCTGCCCGATTTTGACATTTCCAGGTTTGAAACCCTTCTCTTCATCATTCACTCACCCGATTAATGCTATTGCTTAATGTTTGTTGACTAATTGACTTGTTGCTTAATGCCTGTTGACTACTTGACTTGTTGCTTAATGCTTGTTGACTACTTGACTTGTTGCTTAATCTTGTTAGTTGTTATTTCTAATTCGAACCGGTTGTCTTAGTGTTGAAATTTGTGTTTTGGTTGATAAATTTGTGTTAGTGTTGTGTAATACGTTATAACTTATGATCTTAAAATTATGTGTGCTTTATGCTAAATTGTATGAATAATGATTGATTTTGAATGGTAAATAAGAACTGTGAGTGCAAATTCATAGAAAAATATACATTTATGGTATAGATAATATTTTTTTAATTATTGGTGGAATCTTACGATCCTCGATCCGATCCTACTATCCTCGATCCTACGGGAGCCTTACGATCTTGCGTAGGAAAGCGATCTTGACAACCTTGACGTCAATGTTGTTGATTGAATGGAAATTTAAAATTTTGGACAAAAAAAAATGAGAAACAAAAAGTTTTACTATGAAAAAAAATGGAACTAGGAAAAAACAAACGTAAAAAAAAATGTTTACTTTTGATTTTAAAAAGCATAAAAAGAAGAAAAGAAATTAGAATATAAATGAATAAATTAAACACTTTTGTAATAGCTTAAACTTTTGGAAAATTGGTCACACAAATAGTGAATAAATTGACTCTTTCCTAATAACTTAAGCTTTTGAGAAAGTTGACCACTCAATCAAATTTAACATGATATCAAAGCAAGATGTCCCGAATTTGAATTTTCCCAACCTTTAGTAATTAAAATAGATATATCCTAAGTTGCCAATGCGCATATTGGACTTGAATCACTGACCCACACTTGAGGGGGAGTTTTAAGAATGAATAGATTGAATACTCTTTTGTCACAGTTTGAGCTTCTGGGAGAAGTGGCCACTCAGTTAAATTTAACAAAATTAATTCAAGAATACACCCTAGCTTACCACAAATCTTGAATGCAATAAGAAATATTCATGAAACACAACCTTGATAATTGAATCAAACATAATGCCGACATAGACTGCACCTATATTCCAGAAACCAGCTTTGCAACATAGTCACTCCAGCATGGACAAGGTCATAGATTGATCAACACACCAAGCCATGAAAAAGCATGGTTTTCACCAATATTGTGTTTATCTGATTCTCAAGGAACATTGGAAGTGCTTACTATCTGATTCTCAAACAACATTGAACCTAGAAGGTTGCACAAATACAAGTAGAAATTTGTGCAGAGAATGGAGATTTGTAAGAGATGCACGTTTTGGAAGGTCAAAAAATGTTGGCCATGGCTGTGTCAAAATCATGAAATGGATAAGATCTAAATAAAACCAAAAAAACAAGAGGTCAGTCAATATACTTGAACAAAATACATCACTAAAGTTTACATATTTCTTTACTCTAAGAGCAGAAAACAACAGTTGCCGTAAGAGTGGCTTACAAGTTACCACTCCTCATTTCCCATGGAATCTAATCAATGGTTTTGACCACTTACCTCTGTTGCACATCGAATGGAATAAAATTAATATCAAGATATGTGCATCGTAAATGGACTAAGCTAGCAAAACTATTTGAATTGGAAAGAGCATAGTCAATAAGATCACATACTTTTTCTTTAATTGCATCAGGCATATATGTGTGGCAACCAGCATTAGAGCATTAGATTAGTTGATCAAATTTTTAGATAGAATATATTATGCTTGCCAAAAATCAGGTCCCTAGAATAGCAGGAACTTTTGCCTAGAATATATGAATATTTTATACATTACCATAAGATTTGTTGTAAGTACCTGAAAATACTCTGGCATCCATAGAGGAAGAACTACAGCTTCCTCTAGGAGTCTTTTGGCTTCACTTAGTCCTGCAACATCATCCCATCTCACCCCAGGAGTAGTCTCCAACACATCTCTTTCAAGCATTGCAGCTAAGTCTGTATCGGGTCCTTCATACTGGGCCCTTTTGGGCTTTCCTTCTTCTGCATCACCATTCTGATATAAGACAATATAATTAGTGATGACGGGCAAACAACAAGATGCCTAACCCAAGAATGATGAAATAATAACAAGAATTACCCATGAGCAATAAGAAAAAGTTAGATAATCTAAGTGTTGTTACTCATGCATTTTTAATTGTTAAAAGAATGAAAAAAAGTAAGAAAAAAGATGCAGGTAACGAAATAGATAGCACTAAACCTTCTTATCCATTCTAATGAAATTTATGCCAAAATGTTCGATAACTTTCAAGAGTATAAAGTAGCCAATGACCTTTTATCTCCAGTGTTATTGTGGCTTAGCTCATTTTTTAAATAAATTGACAATATCAAAGATAATACCTGAATGAAGGAAACCTTGATTGCTTATTATACATGTTGGTTAGGAGAAATAATGATGGATAATAATGAATAAAATAATTCAAAAAAAAATATGTGAATGTCAACAAAGTACAAAGGTACTTCATGAAGACCCCAGTTTGTCATGGTCTTTATATATTTTCTAGCAGCCCTTAATATCCTAATCAATCATATACATCACTACTAAGTCAAGGTTAAGTTTTAGTAACCACTGTTAATGCTTCACTACGAAAAACCTCATAGGCCATTTATTGTTTTGCTGGTGGCAATAATAGGTAACTTGTAGATCTAGTGATCTACGACAATGGAAGTTCACAAAATGTGCTTATAAAGTACACTACAAATTTGAAGATACATGGATATTATGTGCATTCATTTGAAAAGTAACTTATGTCCTGTTGGAGAAATTCAGGTGGATTCTTAAGTTACAAGCTAGATGTTAAAATCTTGTGAGTTTATCAAACACTAACCATCGTGAATTTCATAATGTCTAAGCATTCTCAATACAAGGATTCTACAAACTTATATACCAAGAGAAGATAAAAAAAATATTTGTTTGAGAGAAGTTACCTGAGAATCTGCCTTGGTAGAGCTTGATTTTCCCTTCTTCCCAGAGGCAGTTGCCGATCTAGCACTTGAACTAGTTCTACTTGCACCGGACTTGGCACCACGTCCAACAGTTCCTGCCTTAGTAGAGCCACGTGCCCAAACAGCATCTTGGGAGGATTTCCTCATACCAGGTTGGGCACTTCTGGTGGGTCTTCTGCTCTGAGTGTCACGGCTTGGTGGTCTCCAAACATCAGGATCATCCGAGGCACCTGAAGATGTTGGGTATTCATCCAAAGGTTGGAAAACAAAGGAGGATTTAGTGGATATTGGGGGCGAAGAGGATCTCCTGGTCCCTGGAATTTCCTTAAAAGCCCTTAACTCAGCATCCAATTGTTTGACAATGTCGACTTCCTCAGAAATAGCTTTTTTACAGCTCATCCATTTTGAACGAATTTCGGTATCATCCAGAGTGCTCAGATGCCTGTAGGCAAGGATTAGAAAAATTTTACATCAAAAGGTAAGCCTTCCTAACATTAAAAATTATAATTATTTTTTCATTCTAAACCTAAAAGAAAGATAAACCTAGAATTTCATGGTGGTGGTGGTGCAGCTGCTGCTGATGATGATGCGGATGATCGCTTCCTCCATTCCAGTGCAAAGAATTAAGCATAAGAATAAACTATGTACTCCTAGACTTCTTTTTCTAGCTTAGATTTCTCCTAATAAAGTCATAAATAACTCAGCAAGTAATATGAAATTATGGATCGTCAAAAATGTTTTATTATGATTTAAGGTCAAATACAACCTATCCACGATCAAAGACCACCAAATTCATAGCATGGATGCATATCAGACACTATGATGCATAATGCTGATGCATATATCTTTTACTACATTCTCTAATTTTATAGCATTTACAATATATGCCTCATGCAAGTAAATTCACAAATAATATCTCACCCAAAAACTGATCATCTCATGGGACCTAAAAGTAGGCAGCCTTCCTTCCAACAGTTGTAGGGAAAAGTTAGAGACCATAAAAAGAAGTTGACTAAATTTAAAATTACTATGGTACTATGAGGGCTCAAAATCATGTCTACTTCATATATAATTCAAAGATGTCCGGAAGCATACGGTTTAACAGATGTGTGCATTCATAACTTCATATAATAGAAATGGTGATCAAGAAGTCTAGGTATACAACCAGTGCATTCAACAGGACAGAATATTATTTTTAAATAAAAAGCGACAAATTCAAATTTTGACAAAAATAGATTTGATGAGTAACAAAGAACATAAAAAATATTAATCAGCGTCACAAAATAAGATCACTAACTAATCAATTATCTGATTTACAACATGCACTGAAAAGGCAAAAAGAAATGTCCTATAGCGCTTCATTAAATCTCTTAGAATATTTCAAGTGCAAGAGACAAATAACTAAGAAGAACCATGGGCAATCCGCAAATAAGAATTCAACTACTAATCTCATTCTTACGTGTAATTAAAAAATGGCTACTACTGGTTTTGTCCTTGACCAGATGACTGTCAATTCCCAATGTGTCTAGTAACTACTCTCCGGAACTTGTGGTAGCAGCAGTTAGAATGATCGAGCTAATCAATCGATCTACAAGTGATCCTCCTCAAACAAGTTAGCCAAGAATGACATGGTCGGACAACAAAAACATGTCTCGCGTGCGTTCGTCGAATTGGACGAAAACCTAATCTTTCGCTAATTCAATTCTATTAATGGAATAAACTAAGTCTCATCAAATAAAGCGTGATAGCAAGCCCAAGATCCGATGAGATGCAGCGAATTGCAGGACGGAGTTCTTGAACAAGGCGGAAGAGGAGTGGCTTACTTGTTGATCTGGGCGATGGCGCCGTCGAAGAAGATGATGGAGGTATCGTAGAGGCCCTCGAGCGCGTACTCCCGGGCGAGCTTGAGGTGATCTTGGAGCCCCGTTAGGGTAGCGGCCATGGTCGAGATCTGCGTCTTCTCTAGGGTTGGGGAAGAGGAACTAATTCCGCAGGTAGAGATAACGTTGAAGGAGACGAAACCACCTTTCTTTTATAAATTCGTACACTCTTGTTTAAATTGAAAACTAAAAAAGAACGTTTTTCTTTTTCTTTTAATACTATATTTGTAATAATTAAATCTGTAGTGGTTAATCATATATGAACATTAAAAAAAATATTTAATTATGAAAATTAAATATAAAAGAGAACAAACCTTGGGAAGTTAACTTTGATAATAATAAAAAAAATGAAAAGGTACAAAAATACTCCTGACGTTTTCTCGCGGGTACTAAAATACCCCTAATATTTTTTTGAGATCAAAAATATTTTTCACGTTATGAATTGGGTACAAAAATGCCCCTATAGGTAAACGGTGTTAGTTGAGAGATAACGGAACTGACGTGGCTGATGATTTGGACTGATGACGTGGCTGATGATTGGGACTGATGACGTGGCTGATGACTGGGACTGATGACGTGGACATCTGACACGCATGCGGGTCAAGACGTTTTCTCACGAGTACTAAAATGTCCATGATGTCTTCTCACGGGTACTAAAATGCCCCTAACGTTTTCTCACAGGTACAAAAATATCTCTAACATTTTCTCACAGGTACAAAAATACCCCTAATATTTGTTTTGGACCTAAAATACTCTTGAGGTTATTGAAAATGATATAAAAATGATATCAAACTAACTTTTATTAGGTGAAACTTAACGGAGATGTCATGGATGCTGACAAAGATGTTGACTTTATACGTTGTGCATATGCAGAGAGCAACTTACCACGCAATCGTATAAGTGAATAAAAAAATTTAAAATTTGGTTAATTAAAAAATCGGTTTGAAATCGAACCAAATTTTGCAATTTTCGATTTATTATGTGTCACTTACGTGGCAAATTGCTCTTTACATATGTGTCACATGTAAAGTCAATATCTTTATTAGCATCCATGACATCTCCGTTAAGTCACCTAACAAAAATTAGTCTGATGTCATTTTTGTACCATTTTCAATAACCTCGGGGGTATTTTAGGTCCAAAATAAATGTTAGGAGTATTTTAGTACTCGTGAGAAAATATTAGGGGTATTTTTGTACTTGTGAGAAAACGTTAGGGGCATTTTAATACCTGTGAGAAAATACCCCAATTCATAATGTGAAGGGTATTTTTGATCCCAAAAAAATGTTAGGGGTATTTTAGTATCCGCGAGAAAACGTCAAGGGTATTTTTGTACCTTTTTCAAAAAAAAAACTTGGGAAATTAACAATGTTATATGTTGATCGATACAATTTTTTTCTTTCAAATTGTGCATTTAGCCAATACCTAGTTTTTGATATTTTTCTATTTTTTATCCTTTTATTTCTTAAAAATATTATTTCTAGTAAGTATGATAATTTTAAAAAATAAGATAATAATTCATAGAATGTTACATATCTAGATTTTTTTACATTTTTTGTTGAATAATATTGGTATATGCTAATAATATTTGATGTTTTTAAATATATTAAGGTAGATGCTACTCTTTGGTATTTTAAAAATATCTGATGATAATAATATTTGAATATTTGTATTAGGTGATTTTTAATATTTAAATTAAAATTCATAGTGTAAATTAATTATGTACTATTTTTTATTATTTTCTTGATAAAATATATAATTTTATAATTAATTAATTATTAAAAACTATAAAGTGTTGATAATAAACTTTAAACTATTTTTAAGATGGTGCATAACCTCATGCACCAGTAGGATATTTTCCGAAATAATCCTACCTTGAATGAAGGCACTCTGGTTCGGAGAAATAATCTTGACCATTAGAGGATGCATACGATGATCAATTATTCTTGAGCAAATCTTGTAGAAAAAGTTGCATAAATTGATTGGCCGAAGATGGGAGAATTCCATAACAATGTTCGACTTCGGAATAAGAGAAATGCATGTGTCATTGAAAGACCGAAGAAGAATCTTGTTCCGAAAAAAGAGGCCACTATTGCAGTAATCTCTGATCCTATCATGTCCTAATAGTGCCGAAAGAAAATTCCTGTAAAACCATCGGGATCGGGAGCGCTTTTCGCATTCAATGAAAAAACAGCAAGTTTAATTTCTTCGCAAGATAAGGGGCATAGCAGCCAATTATTATTGCGTCTAGTGACTCTCTTTTGAAAGCCAATTAGGTGATCATCTACTACCGTCGGATTTGAGAAAGTAAATATGGACTTAAGGAATTGAAGAGCGACTGCCGCCACCTTGTCGGTTCCCTCAACCCATTGACCATGTTCGTCCTTAATCATGTGGACGTTGTTTCTTAGTCGCCTAGATCGAGTGGAGGCATGAAAAAACACTACTAGAAAAATGGGCATCAGCAACGGCATCAGCCGTTGCTGAGCCGTTGCTGAAGAGCATCAGCAACGGCCGAGCTGTTGCAATAGAGCCGTGACAGAAAGTCGCGTTGCTGATAACTTAGCAACGGCTCAACAACGGCCTCTCAGGCCGTTGCTAAAAATATTATCAGCAACGGTTTTGCCACGGACTCGGAGCCGTTGCTGATAACATTAATAGCAACGGTCGCTGAGTCCGTAGCAACGCCGTTAGTAAAAGCCCGTCGCTAAGCCGTTGCTGTAGGTCATCAGCAACGGCTTTCGATACACTTTTAGCAACGGCTTTCCCAAGGACGGCCGTGGGGAAGCCGTTGCTGATGATGTGAACCTGGTAACGAAAAAATTTTAAATTTTAAATTTCCATTGATACATTGATACATTATCTGATACATAACTCACACACTCATACACACATTCATTCACACATCACAAACACACCAAGATATACATCAAAACAATTATATTTATATTGATAATTATCCACGATAGTATAAAAACAATTCAAATGCAAAATTGAAGTATCAACATCTCAGTAACATAGTCAATATAAATTAAACAAGTTCAATATCTCAGTAACAAAGTCAATATAAACAAAATCTCACGATGACGATGGAGGATGGTCTGGATCATATGGCGGGGTCTGGAGTGCTTGAGTGTACACCGGCGTGGACTGACTCGAGGATGATGGATTAGATGATGCCGAAGAGATGCCTGCTTCGGGATGACCTGACATGTTGCGTAACATAGCTTGTATATCCGCCATCATCTGACTCTAGCGCTCCATTATCTCAATCTGACGCGCGACCGTGTCCTCTAGAGTCCTTATTCTGCTACTATGATCATAACTGGATCTAGAGGTGGACAGCCGCTCACCAGCGACCGGAGGGGTCGGTGCCCCAAGTGGCCCTAGTACGGCTCGCGCATGACCACTATCTGCGAAGCCATATACGCGGCCATGGTCCCAGCCACCTGCGGCCTTGACCCACGATGCTGCGTCAAAGTCCTCGGGGGTACCCCCGCGCTGCACCACCGTCTGGCTGTAGGTCTCCTACTCGAGTTTGATTTTTTGTTTAATATTTATCATAAAACTTAAATTATAAATATATAATGAATAATTTAAACAAATATATAATTACCATAATGTATGCAGCGCGGTTGTCGATGTACTCCCCCGTCCCATGTGCTCGACGGTGAGTCCGCTCAAACACCGCCATCAGGGAGGGTCGCTGGACAGTCCCGTCATCCGACACCGTCGTCTACATTTACAAAACAAATACATTGATTAGTACACATAGTAACAAATAAAATATATAATTAAAAGATATACTTACCATACGGTTCGCGTGCACTGCAAATGCAACAGAGCCGCCGGTGTGACGCGCTGCTCCCCCCGACATGCGATTTCTAGCCGCATTCCGAGAAACCTCCTGCCATCGATCCGTCGACCATATTCCCACGAGCTGGTCCCATATATCCGGAGTAATCCAACCGGGGCCGTATCCCCGAGTCTCCGCGATGTTAGTGGTCCCAGTTCGGGCCATCGCCTGGGACCGAGCCTGCCCCAACTGCCCGTTGTACCTTGCCCGGGAAATAGCCTCCCAGGCAGCGTAAATGAAGGGCTTCTGGTCCTCGGCCCATGTATAGCGAGCCTGCAAAATAATAATATCAGTACCAATATTAATATATCATCATGCATGTAAAAATAATAATAATACGTGCCTCAAACTCGCGCCATAACATGTCGACGTACTCGCTAGGCACGTGAGACCACGTAGGCCATGCCCCGTGCATGTATCGTCGAATAGTAGAAGAAATGCTCCTCGGCACTTCTTCTTGCTCGAACCTGCACAACAAAAATAAATTTTAATATTATATTATGATATAATGAATTTGTAATGATTCATAATTCATGATATATTACCGCTCCCCAATCACGCTAATCAATCTACGTGACTTTGTGGCTGGTGGAGGCTGCCACCTGTTCAGCCCGCGTGGCCGCCTGTGTCTGGATGTACTAGCCTCGGCAGTATCATCCTCATGAGGATCAGCAACAGGAGGATCAGCAGCATGAGTAAGTGCTGGAGACTCTGAAGCTCTCCTGCGTCGATAACCACGACCAGACATATCTGTTGAACAGACATATAATCAGATTATTGTATAAATAGTAGAGATATATTTAATAAAATATATACTTTACAATTATTCCTCATCATCTGAATAATAGTCTTCGAATTCTTCTTCTTCTTCCTCTTCTTCCTCTTCTTCATCTTCTTCATCTCCAGCTTCCTCAATTTCATGATCGTCATCATCAGCATATTCAACTTCTAATTGAATTGACGTTGTGTCTGCATCCTCGAGTATTGGAATAATACGATCCACAGTAGGAGGATCATCTTCTTGATAGAAACCATGTGTCATATCAGGTATCAGCTCATTTTCTCCTACTATCGGATCAATTTTTCCTCTACCTTTTGTCTTACAGACTACATGCCAATCTGCTCTATCTTTATTTCGAGTCGGATACTTCGCGTAATATACTTGTTCGGCTTGTGATGCCAATATAAAAGGCTCATTTGCTGCCAATTTCGATTTATAATTAACCTCAACAAGTTTGTATTTTGGATGAACTTTCATGCCCCTTTCTATTGTATCGAACCAATGACATCTAAATAGGATCACTAATTTCAAGCCGAAGTAGTGCAACTCTATCACTTCTTCCACCAGTCCATAAAAATCCATATCACATTCAACATAGGTTGTCCCTTTCACGCAGACCCCAGCATTCATCGTCTTCTTTGTAAATGAATATTCAACCGTGTGAAACTTATACCCGTTAACAAAATATCCGTTATAGCACGACACAAGTCGCGACGGTCCACTAACAAACTCAAATATTCTTTCATCTATGTTACCGAAATTTAGAATAATTAGTTAACAGTTAAAATAAAAACGTAAGTGCAGTACAAATAACTATATTCCCAAATTGTCCAATCAGGGACAATTCAAGAATTGTACGTCGTATAAAAGATCATCTACTTCTTTTACACGAACATACAATCCCCGAACGGATCTAAGGTTTTGCTAAATCATATCCGACTCGTCGATGCGTACGTGAAACATATGAACTCGTCGGATGGATGATTATTTTCTAAATATTTCGAGACAGTTCGAGTCCATATTGGACGATTCGGGCGCGCGTCCGAAGTGGACGATTCCGGCGCGCGTCCGAATTGGATAATTCCGAAATTAATCTAAATCCTAAAAATTATTCTAACAAATTAAACAATTAATCTAAATAATTAAACTAAATAATTAATTAACAATAAAAAAACAATAAAAAAACAATAAAAAAATATTATTAAACTACAAATTCCGGCGCCGGAGTCAGGTGGACTCTGGCGCCGGCGTACAGTGGCCGGACACACTGTTCGGCCAATGTACAAGGTCCGGTGGCGGCCATCGGCCGACCGCCGCCGGCCGAAACCCTATTTTTAGGGTTTTGGTCGAATTTTCTACCGGCCGCAACAGGAAGAGACGGCCGGCCGGAGGCACATACTTGACAGTGTCGGCAGCAGCGGGAGGCGTCGTCGGCGTCGGCAGCGGCGGCGAGAGGCAGGAGAGGAGCGGCGGCGGCAGCAGCGGGAGGAAGAAGGGGGGCGGGCGCGATCTGCGACCTATATAAACTTATCAGCAATGGCTCACTCGCCCGTTAGAAAGCCGTTGCTGATAAGTTATCATCAGCAACGGCTCACTTGTCTGTTAGCAAGCCGTTGCTAATAAGTTATCATCTGCAACGGCTCACTTGTCCGTTAGAAAGCCGTTGCTGATAATTAACATCATCAGCAACGGCTCGCATGTCCGTTAGAAAGCCGTTGCAGATACAACATATCTGCAATGGCTCGAGCGACCGTAAGAATGTCGTTGCAAATAGCAACGACTTGAGCGGCCGTTGCTGATAGCCGTTGCTGAGGACCAAGTTTCTAGTAGTAAAAAGCGTTATTTTGATTGCCTTCATGTAGCCATTTAACTTTGGATTTTTGTTTCTAGAAGATCTCCTTATCATGAAGAGCATTCAAAAGCTCATCCTCTAGAATTTTTTTTTATGTTCATATAATCAAGGTCAATGTTCGGATTTAGAATCTGAAGTTTGGCTTGGAGCTCATGAATACGCGCGTTTGAGTTGAACTTGTTTACCTTGAGCCAAGAGAGAACGTGCTGTCGAAAAGCTTTCAACTTCGAGAAAATCTGGAACTGAAAGGTTCCATTGACAGTAGTTGACCACGCCTCAACAATGATATCATTAATCTGACCGTTCTTAAGCCATCTCCTGTCAAATTTAAAAAATCGGGTTGCCTTAGGTGGAGTGTGATGTTTAAACAAAATAGGATGGTGATCACTGCCTATGTCCTCGAGGTGAGAAACAAAACAGTTTGTCCATTTGTTGCACCAAGAAGCAGACCCCAGGAAACGATCCAAAACTTTTTCGATGAAGAGTTCATTTTGACGACAGTTACACCATGTAAAGGGGTACCCACTTATTGGAAATTCCAAGAGATGTGTGGCATTTACGATTTGTTTTAGGTGCATACTCATCTGATCAATATAGTTGGCTCCTCCCATTTTCTCTTCAGGACACAGAATTGAATTAAAATCCCCACCCACCAGGATAAGACAGGTCAAAGAAGAAATCATGTTTATTATTTCCATAGGTTGGACATCACACATAGTAGCATCATAATGAAGATGAATGCCCATAAAGCTCCATTGGTTGGTCGACTCTCGATCAGATATAGTCGCTTGTATGAAGAAAGAATCAGATGCTATTACCAAGAGATTCATAGATTGTTTCCATGCCATAATTAAACCTCCTCTCCTTCCCCTTGGGTTTACAGAAAATAAGTTTTCAAAGCCGCATCTCAGCATAAGGTCTTTGAAGCGAAGGCCTTCAGATTTCACTTTCGATAAAAAAATACAATCCAGGGAAATTTTAGAACATATGTTCTTCAGATGGAAGACTGTCAAGGGATTCCCTAACCCTTAACAGTTCCAAGCAAGGATGTTCATTGGGTAAGGAGGGGGGGGGGGCATTTCAGGCTGGCTTCCTCCGTCGTATCAGCTTCCTGATTCAACAAAGAATGTTTCATCTTCTTAGTAAGTGAAGAAAAGATCTCCTCTCCACTGCATTTCTTGCCACCTATGACTGAAGGCAGATTCGCTCCCCTATCAGCCTTGCGTGCTCATTCTTTCAATCTGCGAGGAAGTGTGATATATGGTTCAGGTTGCTTACTCTTATCAACTTCATTCCCAACACTTGAAGGCAGCATCGGTGAAGATCCACTAAGAATGGAATCACTCTCTCTTGCAGCTGAAACAGATCTGGTAGTTTCTACTAATAAGGATGATAACATGTTAATTACCTCCACATTAATTATTCTCTTAGAGCTGCCACCCTTCTCCTTACCATACATGTCTCTGCATATTAAATCCTCTTTAATTTCCCTACCAATCTGAGTAGCTCTTAACCAGGGGCCTAATAAAGTTTCTTTGCAATTGTTGAGGCTCTCATCCACAATGAGATTTTCACTGTTCTTATCATCATGCCCAAGGAGTCCACAATAATAGCAGAAAAGAGGTAGTTTTTCATACCTAAATGAAGTCTGAAAACTCCTTACTAATGTCGAGTGAGTTCTAATATTCCATTTGATTGGCTTCTCCACATCTATCATAACACGAGCTTTATATATGAACCCTTGAGAATCTTGAACAGAGAACAGTCCATCCTTTTCAATGGCTCCAAGACGGCTGCAGATTTGGCGTCCAGTGGAAACATTCCGAATATGACCAGGAATACCCCAACACTGAACCCACATCAGAACCAAGTTGAATGCATAGTCTTTAAAGTCTTTTTCATGCTCCCAGCGACGTAGAACAAGGAGTTGATTCTTGTGCAACCATGGTTGATTCCTTAAAATTTTCATCATAGGGATATTTTTTTCAAAGTAGAATTTGAACAGTCGTCCCCCGATCTCTTCGCATCGAAATCCTTTTGGTTGATTCCAGATTCGGGAAAGTATTGCTTGAATGGTCGCTGGCACCAAGGTCTTTTCCGACCAGATTTTGGCAGTCAAACAATGGCTTGCAGTAATACTTGTGGCTGATGCTTGATCATCTTCAAGGAATATTGTTTCCTCTTCCAAGGCCGATTCACTTGTTGGCAGGATCGTAGAGGCTCCAGAGATAGTATGTGAAGATTGATGTTGCTCCATAGTAGGAGATGAAATCCACAGAGGATAAGATACACCAAGAGGTGACGAAGGCCGAACGCCGAGCGTCGGAGAAGAACTGCACGTAACCACGCCAGGGGAAAAGTCGCCTGAGAGCTCAAATGACAGGATATCTTAAAAATCGGCATTCCTCATCTCACTATGCGATGGCTATTAAAGTGGATATGAGCAATGCATATGATCGTATAGAATGGCCCTTCTTGGTAGTTGTTATGAAGGCAATGGGGTTTGCGAAGGGTTTCATTAATCTGGTGTGGCAGTGCATTTCTTCAGTATCATATTCTATTTCGATTGGGGGTTCAAGGCATGATTATTTTCATCCATCTCGGGGGCTTCGGCAAGGAGACCCGCTATCTCCATTTCTTTTCGTGATATGCATGGAGGGCTTCAGCCATCTTTTGCAGAGGAGGTTCTCCGATATGAACTGCCGAGGTATCTCATTGGGCCGAAATTGTCCACCAATTTCTTCATTATTTTTTGTCGGCGATGCTATCATTTTTCCCAAGGCTGACTCTCATCATGTTAATTGTGTTAAGAACCTTCTTCAAGATTGTGCAGTCTTAAGTGGGCAACAAATAAACCTTCAAAAATCAACTGTTTTCTTCTCCTAGAACACCCCCACCACAATTCGTGATCAGTTAGGGGCTGCTCTAAACATATCAAATGTGGGAGGGCAAGACAAGTATTTGAGGTTGCCTTCTGTTATTAACCACTCCAAAAAGAGTACCTTTGAGTTCATTTTATCTCGGCTGAAGCATCGAATGGAAATTTGGTCATCCAAATTTCTTTCTCGGGCTGGCAAAGCGGTCTTGATTAAATCGATATTAGCAGCCATACCAAATTATGCAATGGGTTGTTTTTATATTTCTGACACTCTTTGCCATTACATTGAGAGAACTTATAGAAACTTCTGGTGGTCATCATCCCCCGCACAAACACAGCATTCATTGGATGAAATGGTCTTCACTTTGCTCGTCGTTTAAGGGTGGAGGCTTGGGCTTTAAGGAGTGTTGGATAAGAACATGGCCTTGTTGGCAAAAAATGGATGGCATATCGTCCAGATTCGTTTCTAGCTCAAACACTTAAAGGAAAATATTTTCAATATTGCTCATTTATGGAGGCTGGAGTTCCGAGCAACTGCTCCTAGGGTTGGAGGAGTATGATTAAGGGTCGTGAGTTGCTTAGGATGGGGTTGTACTCTCATATTGGCGCTGACATAATTTCGCCAATATTTGGAGTTCCGTGGCTGCCAATAGCATCTTATTTCAGTATCTACGATCCTCCACTAGATGTGTCAAACAACTCGATGATCTCGAATCTTTTTTATAAAGAGACTAGGTTGTGGAACTCATTTGTTGTTCATGCTAATTTTCCCAGTTCAATAGCTGTGATTGTACTTCAACTTAATATACCGACGGGGAAAGACAAATGGGCATAGCATTTTCATAAGTCAAGATCTTACACAGTAGCTTCGGGGTACAAGCTGGCTGCAAATCATCAGGTTATAAATCAAACAATTCTAGCCACACCTAGGCCGTTTCCATGGACAAGCATTTGGAAATTAAAAACTCCTCCAAAAGTGAAGATGTTTATCTGGAGATTAATGCATGGTTCCCTTCCACTCAAGGATGCGCTATGTCGACGTCAAGTTCCATTGCAGGATAATCTTTGTTCCCTCTATTGAAATATACCGGAATCATCCCCTCATGTTTTTTTACATTGCAGAACTTTTGATGCAGTTTGGCAGAGATCTGGTATTAACCTTTCTCCTCGCGCTCCTACCACTTCGATCACTGAATGATGGTCGGTGGTACGCTCACTACTCCGCAACTCAGCTCACAGATTGGAATTTGTATCATGCATTTTGTGGAGCATCTGGAACATGCGAAATGCTTGCAGTTTTTAGGGTGTCAATACATGCTCTGATTTGATTCGATTCTTTCGAAAGCTTTCCAATTTTATTTTTTTTACCATAACTTTCATTTATAAGTAAGGCATTCATGATGTAGAATGCATCGTAGTCTTGTCATTTGCATGTATTGGACAGGTGGTTTTACTATTATGAGTTTGTCTCTTCCTTCAATGGAATGATTATTCTACTTCGAGAAAGAAAAAAATTTAAACTATTTATCATTTAATATATTATAATAATTATTATTTTGGGGTTTTAATTAAAAATAAAATTATAATTTTGAAACACTTACATGTTAATTATATACATCTTATTATCTTATTTATATTCATATCTCTAACTTTTTAAATTAAGTCATCATTGAGTAATCTACATATTCAAAGAAAAAAACATTAAGATTTAAGAAGTTACGAGTCAGAGTGCCATAAGTCACTAATTGAAATAGTTTTCTCTTTTAAAATTTGTAAAGTCTCGTTGTCCAATTTTTTATCTTTTTAATTTTTTTGTTTTAAAATGTGATTTTTGATATTTCTTTTATGTTTGTGTATAATTAATGAATGCATAATTAACTCAGTTTTGGTAATTGAACTTTTATGTTGAAGGTAAAAAATATGTGTCGAATAAAACTTCGAAAACAATGTTAGGACACCACACAAGGTGCGCAAGTAAATGACTAGTTAAATTTAAATTTTGGAAGTTAAATTAATGTTTTCAAACTAAAAAATTACATTAAATTATAGAGTCCAAGTTAAAATTAACTTTTAAAAAAATGATTAAAAAAAATTATTTTGATCGTTCTCGACTATGTTAGATTTAAATAATAAAAAAGAGTCATAGAAAAAAAGAAAAAGAAAAAGAAATTTATTTTTTATAAAACAATAAAAGTAAGTAAGGAAGTCAATTTTTTCAATTTTTAAATCTCTTTTCTGATTATCCGAAAAATTGATTTCCCCCGTTAGCATTTGTAATACCCTAAAAAAAAATTTATTTATTTTATTTTGACTTTAGCGAGAAAGTCGGGATGCGCGTCAAAGTGAGCCGAGTAAATCGCTGGAGGCCGCGATTAAGGGTATGGCCTCATGTGCGAGTAAGATTATTTTTTTAAGTCAAGTTGGAAGGTTGAGTTCGAGTCGGGTCCTGCGGTTCGATTGAAACTTGATTTGGACAAGTATAGGTTGGATATTGGTTCACTTAAGTCAAGAGAGGCAAAAATGGTAGTTAGCTAGTCTTCATCGTCGCGTCGCTGGTTGCCGTCGTCCGGCGAGAGAAGGAGGTGCGGCCCTTTTTTGGCTAGATCTTCATTGTCGTTGGTTGCCGTCGTCGTCGCGAGGCGTTGCCATCATCTTCTTCGATATCTTTGTTTCCTTCTTCAAGTGAGTGATTTAACCTAGTCAGCTAGTCTTGCAAGAACTTCCCCTCTTTGTTGGCTGGCTGCACGAAGGAAATAGTGAAATTGCTAATAATTCTTTTACCGTGTCATTATGTGTTTGATTCCCTTTTAATGATATGATTGGAGAGGAAGATGGATGGAAATCTTCATCAATTAAAATAGAAGTGGTGGAGCGCCTACTGCATGTACTGGACATCATGTGCCGTATGCCTATTAGGGCATATTTCTCATTCTTTGATTAAAGTTGGCCCTTTTTGGATTTACACATGTCATTCTATTAGTTTTCATGTGCCACTTTTGTTATTTGTATTTCTTGATCCTGGATGCAAACCTGTTCTTGATGGCTCAGAAGTTTGTTCATGGGTTCACTTAACAGGAATACACTAGACGTTGTTTTGGTGCTTGTTGTCTTTTGCAATCCGATTCATCACAGCAATCATTTCAAAAAAAAAGCTGGTATGCATAATCTTCATGTAGTTTAGCTATACCTGCTCGTTGATAATGATCCTCTCTCATTGACATTATATAAAATAAATAAATTTTTTGCTAGTGATCAAATATCAACTTGTGAGAAATAATTAGACTAAGATGAGTTGACCTAAATAACTAAAGATGACAACATATTTTGTAATTCATGCTTAACACCATAAGACAGTGGCCGTCTATAACAATACGGAGATATATAATATGGTTTCAAAAACAAGCTTTGAAATGTTGCATTGTGTGCCAGTTGCATGACTCGAATCATGTGGCTAAAATAAAATAGAAGACTTTGCTTCATCTATTTGATGTCAATCATTTTGTGTCAAATTATATATTTTGACGCATAACTGCACTAGGGTAAGCCCTAGTCCCTTAGGGTCGACCGGTTAAGGAAAATTATGATACAAGTTCTTGTAAAAAAATTTACGATCGCAATGAAAATGCTTTGGCTCTGTAAGACTATAAGATGTGCAAGACATTCACACCCAAGAACCTTAAGAAACATAGGAGGATAGATACTTGCAATTAAAAAAAAAAAGTCCGACCCTACACTTTAGGGCCGACCTCTAGAAACTGGTTTAATAGGTTAAGGTAAATCTTCGATTTGCTCGTTTTGGTGTGCAGACCAAGATAGGCTTTCAATCTATAAAAATAGTAGATATTTGTGGAATAAATGGTATGAAAAATATATTTTAAGGGTAGAGGTGTATCATGGTCATATAGGCCGACCCTTACGATTTTGAGTTCCGATTTCGTGGGATTTTCATGTAATACTTTAATTCTAGCATTGAGCGTGGATAATTTTAGAATTAAGTGTTTATTTCAGTTGATATTATGTGAATTATTTAATGATATATTTCAGATTCATTGCATGATTAATTTCAGTCTATAGTGTGATTTAGTTTCGGTTTATGGATGATAAACTGTATGTTATTAGTTAGACTGAAACTTGGACATGATAAATATATCATTGGGTAAATATCCAAAAAAATATGAACTTTAGACATTTTTCTATTTTTAGCATAAATTTTTTTCGTTAGCAAGTAAATACACGAACTATCATTCTGTTATCCCGTTTAGCACACACTACCATTTTTGACGAATTTGGCTGACGTGTCACTTAACGGAGAATACGTGGCAAATATTTATCTTTCGTGAATTATTATTTATTATTTTAATCAATTTTATTATTAAAAAATTATTATTATTATTTTTCTTCTCTCCTCTGCTTCCTCCTCATCTTCTCCCTCAATGGTTGTCGCCGACCGGTGAATCTGCCACCCACCTCCTCCTCGTGGCCGCCGGCACCTCGTACACCTTCACGTGAGCCTCGCCGGCGTCCCTCACGTCGACGAAGGACTTACATATGCCGAGAAGTAGACCACCTCAAACCTCAAACCTGCGTGTGCGAAAGAAGAAGTTGGCTACCACGACTTCGTCTACTAAACATGCGCAATTCTCGGTGTTGATGGGAGATGGCCACAGCCAACACGGCGGCGCCATCAGCTTCCACCAAATCGAGCTCCAGTGCCAGCAACAACAGGCTCAGCCATCATCGCGGAAGTGTATGGAACTCCAAGTGAAGGGTCGGAGGTTGAGGGGCGCTCGTGGCGAGATTGTGGAGGTGCAAGGGGGCCACGTTATGCGGTCGACCGGTCAAAAGAAGATCGTCATTGACCAGCTCGCCGAGCTCCCCCCGTGGACGCCCGCCGTAGCTCCTCCCCGCCAAGACCGAAAAAGAAGAAGAAGATACCCGATTGGGATATCTTTTTACCCGATCGGGATATCTTTTTACCCGATCGAGAAGAGCTTTACCCAATTAGGAAGCACTTTACCCGATCGGGAAATAAAAAAAACTTTTGGACACTCGATCAGGAAATAAAAAAACTTTTGGACACACGATCGAGATTTCTTTTTACCCGATCGGGAAATAAAAAATACTTTTGGAATCAGGGTCCCACAAGCTACCACATGGCGATGATGGCTCAACACTTGACACACGACTGCCCTTCTCTCATGTCGATCAACCCGGCTGCCCTTCTCTCGTGTTGACCCTGGAGTGCACGGTCCTCGCTGGGGACCTGACCACGTCGAGCTCGGTAAAGTCCTCGGCCCTCATCTCCAACACCTCCTCCGACAGCGCCCCGTCGAGGACCGCGATGAGGCAGGAGCAGAAGCCCTTGGCGATCTCCAAGTCGGAGTCGACCGCGAACCGCATGTGGCCGCTCTTGGCATCCACCACCACTGTGGCGGAGAGGAGAGGTCGCGCGACCTCTCTAGCGGAGATGTGTCCGCCTCCTCTCCGCTAGAGAGATCGCGCGTCCTCTTCATCGGTGGAGATCGCACGACCTCTCTGCCAAAGAGGGGGAGAGGACGCACGTCCTTTCCGCCAGAGAGGTCGGTGACGCCCTTTCCGACTAACGCGAGGTCTACGACCTCTCTGGCGAAAAGGACACGCGATGCGCAATCTCTCCGGCGGAGAGGTCTGCGACGGCGACGACGAAGATGAGCTTCTACCCTGCGACGACAACGAGCTCGTCCTCAGCGACGAGCCGTGGAGTGCAGTTAGCGTCGAGATTTTGAGAAGAAGGACACGTCATTATTAATAATAATTTTTTAATAATAAAATTGATTAAAATAATAATTCACGTAGTATAAAATTTGCCATGTCATCATCGTTAAGTGACACATAAGCAAAAACCGTAAAAAATGATGGTGCGTGCTAAACGGGGTAACAGAATGAAAGTTGATGTATTTTCTTGCTAACGGAAAAAGTTTATGCTAAAAATAGAAAAATGTCTAAAGTTCGTATTTTTTTTGGTATTTACTTTATATCATTGTGGTGAATAAAATTGTAGTGTACTGTGATACACTTAATAATGGTTACATTAGATGGAATGGTTGGTTACACCGCTAAGAGATTAGAGCCCGAGGTGGGACCAATTTAGGGATGCACGTGCGCATACCCGTGTCTAGCGGCAAGGACTATAATAGCCCTAAGAGACTTGGTTTTGACTAAGGCATATGTTTATTTATGTTTGTTGTTATTTATCTTAGTCATGGATCTATTTGTGCATGTGTTTGAGACTAAGTATGTTTGGGCTGATCAGCTAGTGGTTTATGGACCGGAGAAACGCGTCAGTGAGCCACGCTGACGGCAATCCCAGAGTGGCATTAGGTTGGAGGGTCTTTCCCAACCACCGGGGGTTACCTGAGGCTAGAGGGCCTTCCTAGCTATGGGTGGTAGAAATGGGCACGACACGATATCATGACAAGATAACTGCGGGCCGAGCTGGAAAATTTAGTCTGATAAACTTATTGGGCCGGGTCAGCCCAGCCTGGCACGATAACATTACGGGTCGGGCCAGCCCGTTAGGCCTGCTAAGTATTAAAAAATTGTTTTCAAGTCTAGTTTAGTGCTTTAAAAATGAAGGTGAAGTTAATCCATGGAGTTTTTCATGTGAAATATCATATTTGGTGCTTATTTAGTCTCCCAAACATTTTAAAATTTTTTTTACAAGTTTTTAGTTGATAAACGAGCTCGCAGGCCGTGTCGGGCGGCCCGCAAAATATTACGGGCCAAGCCGAGAATTTTCGGCCCATGGAGTTAGCGGGCCGGTCCGTTTTGCCACCTCTATTCCTAGCTCAGGGAGCCATGGGCGGCAAGCTCGCTAGGCATGTCCTATTGATCGAACCGTATTCTTTGTACTTATGCATGCTTGTGCTTATATGTGGATAAATTAGGTGCATGTGCACAGGGTGGTTGTGATAATTTGGATTTTCTTATCTCATGAATTATATGGATGCATATTATTTGGATTGATGACTTAAAGAGGGCTCGGGAATGAGCCACTCATTGAGTTCTTTATAAACTCACACTCGTTTGTTATTGTAATTTATTACAGCTCTTGATCAATAGAGGTACTGGTGTACCTACGTGACACAGCAAGGGTGGCGAGCTCAGGGTGCATGTCTCGTGATGAGTCAGTCGTAGTCGAGTCTTAGGGTTGTTATGCATTTTCCTTTTTGTGTCATTTTGGATGTAAAACATTGAGTATGTTCATTTTGATATCTCACGATTGGTTTGGAGTTGTCTTTTAATTATACTCTTTTGGTAAAGGCATGGTTGTTATTCTTTATTTTTACATTGGTATTCATAGTTTGGGTAGGCTTCGGAGTACGAACGTGTACTCTAGGCGGTCACCTAACCCTGAATTTTGGGAAGGCGGAAGCACCTACAACAATACCACCACAGAGATCAATCAACCTTACTTCAAACCCTCCATTATTGCCTCCCACCTACCGGCAGCTAACCCGGACACACTCAATCTCTTTGCCAGCAACCAAATCAGCTTATCGAACTCTAGTGAATTTAGTGAAAACTCATCCGACGAGGAAGAAGAACATGACAGGATCAAGATGGGAGGGAGGAGTTGGAAGTCGAAGGTGGGAGCAAGAAACATTCGTTCATTGACGCACAAATCGGGAGGTTCATAGACATGCAAGAAACATGGATGAACCAGATGATGCAGATGTTGGAACAAATGGAGCAGGCTAGGATCTCTCGTGAAGAAGATGGCGAAAGAAAGAGGCTATCCGATTCGATCGAGAGTGCAACATGTGGGTCGGCGAGCGAGCGAGGACCAAGGCACCTTGGAGAAGATTAGTCATTGATGAAAGCAGTAGGAGAATGAGGAATCACCCTCGTTGGACAACTGCCGGTAATGCCACGGCCCTGCTGGAGGTAGAGTTCTTGGAGAGAGAATGCAGATAATAAACAGAGCGTAGTTTGCTATCCGTTATCCTCCGCTGCTGCCGGAACATGAACAGAGCGCAGCCGGAGGGGTGGCCGAAGCACTAGCCGTGCACGTCCCACATTACGTCGACCAAAGAGAGAGAGAGAGAGAGGTGGGACCCGAGGGTTAAAAATTAAATCTATGTGGATCCTGGCGATATTTTAAAACTATTTTCGGATCGCCACGTCAGCAAGTTAACGAGCAACATCACGACTAGCTGACGAAGGACCATCATTGAAACCAATGTTAAACTTCTTATATACAATTGAGACCAATTAAAAGATTAATCAAAATTGAGATATTCATAAAAATTGAAGTTATTTTCGTCTAATAACCCATCTCAAGTTTGTCGATGAGAAAAGAATAATGATTAATATTTAATATTTTAATGATAGGTTATCCCAAGATATATAACAAGTTTACATCTTGATTCCACGACCACAAATTCTTTTCAACTCTTATCCTCATCCACCAGCCAATTTTACATATATTGGCCACTTATATTTAAAATATTACCTTGATTTCATTAATGTTTTGTTTTATTCTTGAACCAAAAATAAACACTATGAAACCTACTCATTCTATGTTTTGTTTTTTATTGGACATGGCGTACAACCACCAATCTATACGTATGGAGATAAAACTGCAGTCCAGTATCCAAATAAATAGAATATATATATATATATATATATATTCCATTCAAAGTACTTTTATCCAACACAAGTCATTTGGGCTAAATTAAACTGCAGCCTAATATCCAAATAAATACCCAGTTCCAAAAGTTGAGCTACATTTACTAATAATTGGTATGTGGCATTGGCATATATCAAATATTATGTTGGTAAGACAATAACGAATACAAATCTCGTGAAACTATCTAGTTTGATCAGTTGAGCAAAATAGATTCTAAATTAGTAGAGGAGGAT
Source organism: Canna indica (assembly GCA_034359265.1). Taxonomy (NCBI): domain Eukaryota; kingdom Viridiplantae; phylum Streptophyta; class Magnoliopsida; order Zingiberales; family Cannaceae; genus Canna; species Canna indica. Next base: position 52,535,251 of record CP136891.1, on the reverse strand, counting down.
GCTAAATCTTGGTATATAATATGTAACTCTTCTACGGTTCTACCTGCACAATGATACTATTTTCTATTTATTTTGGAAGAAATTAATGTATCTATTCAAACTTTGATTCTTTAAATAAATTTATTTCAATATTTAATTTTTTTCATAATTTATCCCAAATTTTGGAATTGACAACAATTGTATGTTAGATGCTCGTCAATGCAATCGTTAGGTAATGACGTGGCATCCGAGTCAACAAATAAAAATGATTTTTTATTATTACCTGTGACATGTCAGCACGTAATACAAAAAAATATCACAATATTATATATAATAGGAAAAATTAATATATTTATCCCAAATTTTGATCCTTATAACAAATCTATCATAATGTTTAATTTTTCTCATTAATATATCTCAAAATTTTGGGATTGACAATAATTATAATTTTCGAAGATATATAATTTTTTTGTGAAAACACATCAAAACTCTCACTTTGTCAATTTCTTCAATAATTCTGTATCCAATTTTATCAAATTTATTTTTTTAAATAAAATTTCAATAGATAATTATAAAATTATTTTTAAAATTTTAAGTATTTAATAAATAATAATAATAATAATAATAATAATAATAATAATAATAATAATAATAATAATAATAATAATAATAATAATAAATGAAAAAGATATGAGTTTTATTAGAAGTTTCATTTTTTTTAATTCAATAGTCAAATTTAATAAAAAATTAGGAAGAAATATAATTCAAATTTTGGAATCAACGGAGGGATATAATTATTATTAATACCAAAATTTACTATAGATTAAGGAGAAATTAAATGTTAGGATAAATTTATTATAAAGAGCTAAAATTTAAAATAAATACATTAATTTTCATTTTATTCTATTGGGTCATCAAATCAATCAATAAAAGAAAGCATATCTACAATTATTTTTGTACAGAGAAGCAATCTGTTAAAGCTTCTTATCATGAATAGTCTTCCCACTCAAATGCTTTATAATAAGATGTGGATGTATACAAATAAATGAATAAAATAAAAAAATATTTATTTTGTTTTATTCATTTTGGATCGCAATTCTATAATATTATTTTACATAATTATTTTAATAAAAATACTATTTAGAGCTCAATATTCATAAGTTTGACTCAATATGAAATTTTAAAAAAAAGTAAGTTCAAACTCAGAAAAACCCTAAAGTTAACTGAAACCTACTTCTATAAACGAAAAGGGAACTTTTTTTTTTTCTCGGCGGTAACATGAATTCCCAACACCATCCAACTTGTAACGTTGAAGAAGATACAAATTTGCTCAATTGATAGCCTTTCCCAAGAACATGATGAGGAGGGAAAAGGTGGGTGGGAGGAATCCCAAGCACTTTGAGGAAATTGGTGATTTGAAAAGGCACGATGGAAAAGTTAGGCAGAGATCAAACATAGGAAGCAGAATGGTTTCTTTTTTGTGGTCCAAACTCCAATCCAAATGATCATTTGAATTTACCTCGGCAGTTTCTAACTTGTTCATCATGAGCTCCTTCTTGTGGTGCACCACCAAAATGACTTGTTTCATATAATTATTTTTTATATCAGCAATTTCTCAAAATTAGATTTTGAAAAAAGAAATTTTTTTGATTTGAATTTTGGAGATCAAAATTTTTAAAATCGAAATCTAGTGAATTCGATACCCATTTTATCCCTGGGCCAAAATAGACTTTGGTCAAAAATTATATATATATATATATATATATATAATTTAAATTTATAAAATATTTTTATGATAAAAATAAGATATTAGAGTATAAAAAATATATTTTAAAATTTTCTAATGCATTAAAGACTTTTACACAAAGTCTATAAATTTAAATTAAAAATTATAAAATATTTTGATGTAAAATATTTTTTTGGATCATAATATATTTTTAATCATTAAAAAATAATTTTATTAATTCAAATATATTTTTTTTAAAAATTATGAAACTATTATACACTTTGCACAAAAGTCTCTAATGAGCGAGAGACTTTTGTTTATAATAATTTTTTAATTATAAAAAATAAAATTTAATTCATAAAAAAATATATATATGATATAAAATATGTGTTAAAGTCTATCAAAATATTTTGGACAAAAAATATTTTAATATTTTAATTTTAAATTTAATTTTATAGACTTTGAGTATATTGAAGACCTTTGCCCAAAGTCTATAATAGTTTTATAATTCAAAAAAAATAATTTTAATTAAGGAAATATCTTTTTTAAAATACAAAAGATACGTTGTGGTTCAAAAAAATATTTTTCATCAAAATATTTTATAATTTATAATTTAAATTTAATTTTATAGACTTTGTGCAAAAATTTCTAATGAATTAAAGGGTTTGAAAAAATATTTTTTAGATTCTAACATCTCAATTTTATTATTATTTTTATATAAATTAAAATTATTTTTTAAAATTTATATATATATATATATATTTTAATTTTTAACCAAAGTCTCTAAGTGGTTAGAGACTGGTTAGAGACTTTGGTCTAGAGATAAAGTGAGTATCAAACTATCAACTATCAAATTCACTAAGTTTCGATTTTAAAAATTTTGAATCTTAAAATTCGGATCAAAAATTTTTTCTCTCCTAAAATTTGATTTTAAAAAATCTTATTTTTTTTATTTCAAATTAAATGATGCAGGTAATGATCCTTGAAATATTCATCCTTATCTTATTTCATTTTGCAGAAGACAGGTGTGCAGTGCAGTCCTGATAAATGGTGCATGTCAATCACCTGACACATGTATATATCTTTTAAGTCCTAATCCTTGCTCTCTTGCTCATCATTTGTTGTGACCTTAATTATTTGAATTACAGAATGAATTGTGAAGAGTTGGATAGGAAAAAGATAACGGAGAAAGGACTTTTCATGAGAGAGACACTGAGAAAGGAGAGGCCTCCTACTAGTGGTAGTTCTGTTGTCACCCATTAATTCATTTGCCATAAAAGCAGGCAGACTGTTGCTAAGCTTGGCAGAGAGAGCTTGGAAATTTACAGGGATGAAGGCAAGAAGGGGAAATGGAACAGCATGGCAGTACTATTTGGATGGATGCATTGGTGTACATGTCTGGTTCCCTGCACTCACAACATGGTAAATTGGACTCTGTACCTTTTTGATCCCTTGCTTGAATGCTACACTTCAGCCCTGGTCTTCCCTTCTTTGCTCCTCTCCACTGTTCCTCTGCTCTTCTTTCTTCACCTCTCAACCTACCACCTTGGCTTCTTTCTATTCCTCCTCTCTTAGGAGTTGTTTTGTTCTTCTGGGTGCCTGTTTAAACATTTTTAATGATAAAAAAAAAGGGAGATGAAGTGGGATAAAAGTACCTTTTTTTAATTGGATAACATTAATAATTGAAGGAAGAGAAGTCTTTGTTTTTTCTTCTAAAAAATGTAGATTTATGTGATTTATGTCAGTATTTTTAATGTTTTACTAAAAGCATTTTATATTTGGGTGAAGTTGTAACTAGCATTAGCACTAAAGTTGTAATGAAATTAATCTTAACTTACCAACAACTGTTTTTTTTTCTTTAAGAAAAATTACAATCAATAGTTTTCCCTTGATGGTTACTGAAAAATTTCTAATTTCCTTTAATATTATTTAGGTACTTTCTTAGAAAAAAACTTCAATAATATCTAAATTCAAAAAGATCGTATAAAATGAAAAAAAAGAAACATTAGTAATTTGTGTTTGCATGCAATTGAGTGTTAAAAGGTCACATACTTCACATCATTGTCAATTAATTGATTGGTCCTAAATTAATGATCACAAACTTCAGCCAACTCAATAATTCGGTACTTGTCTCTCTTTTCTTTGCTCCACTCATTTCATCTTTCTATTCCTCACTCACTCCGTTCCATTGTCTTCTAGGGCATATTTATTTGCGAAAATATTTTTTTACTTTTCGTTTCATAAAATTCGAAACGGATTTTCAAGTTTTGAAATTTTGATTTTGATTTTTTTATTTGACGAAAACACGTTTGTTTGGCATGTTCAAATTTCATGTTGCGCGAAATAAAGTCAACGAAAACTTATTTGTTGTGTTAATTTCAGTGACTATTTTTGAGACGAAAACTGAAAATGTGTTTGTTTATAAAAAATAAACTCGACTTTAATTTATGAATTTATATTATATTATTTATAAATATTATTAAATTATTATTAAATAATAAATTTATTTATTGCAACTATTTGAGTTAAAATATTTAATTAATAAACAATAATAATTTAATTTAAATTTTATTAACTAATTATTATTAACTATTATATTAATACATTTTTTATGAATTATAAAATTATAAAAATATAATATTGAATATATAAATAAGAATTAGCTAATATAAAATTCAAATGAACTTGAAAAAATATTATCAAAAGTATTTATTAATGACTCAAATAATATTTGATATGTATTTAATGAATATATTTGTCTTAAGTTCATATTCAAATTCATTATGATATGTATATAGGGTTTTATATAAGGTATATGGTATGTCATAAATATATTGAGTATAGGGTAAATATATGGTAAGTCATAAATAAATACAATTTATGTCATATATGGTGAGTATACGACATATCATATATTTTTAGACAAGTTTGATACAGATGATTATTGTTGTTTGATACAAAATGTTCAAATAAAATCGACCCCGAAATATTTTGGCATATCGTCGTTCGAATAATTGACATACAAATTGTGCGTACATATGTTACATATATTTTGAATTCAAATAATTCATCTAAGTCTCATATGTAACATAGAATATAATTCATATGTAACATACAACAACATACAACATATAATTTAATTCATCTAAGTCTCAATTTTAATTAGATAGAATATAACCATAGTTACTTTTATATTGAATTCAATCACCGAATACATATTGTGCATATATATATATATATATATATAAAGCAACCGTTACACCGCAACACTTACATAATAGTTATATATATATATAAAAAGCAACAGTTACATCACAACACTTACATAATAGTTACAACCCAATAGTTACACCACATAGTCCATCATTAATTGAGCTTCTACATAAGCAACAGTAGTTATATCACAATACACCACAAAAGCAACAGAAGTTACAACAGAGAAGCAACATCAGTTACACCACAGTACACCTCAAGAAGCAAACGGAAGTTACATCACAAAAGCAACAAAACATATTATTCAATTCAAATTACAGCCAATTCTATACACAACAGCCAATTTAGAACACAACAACCAATCACCATCACAACATCATCACATATCACATTACAGTCATTACTGTTGTCACTGAGGATCATTGATGGAATATGATGAAAAAATCAACTATGTTTGATTTTTTACCTTGTCCATCAATAATCCTCACGACATCAGTTATGACGGTAAATAATCCATCTTATGAATGTAGGATAATGAAGGAAAATGCATATCACCATTAGTTGGTGATCGTCTCCAATTCATAGTCCACCAAAATATAGTTTACCCATTATATCAAAATAATCAAAGTATAAAATCAACCACGCATTTATATAAGCACAACCAAACAATGAAATATATAAGCACAACCAAACAATGAAATATATAAGCACAACCACGCATTTATATAAAACCATAACTGATAATGGGCAACATTACTTTACGACCTTAGGAGGAAAGTGCGCATAACCATTGATTGGTTATTGCATCCAATTCTCCGCCGATATAAAACTAAGTTAATCCAACAATAAGATAAAGTAGTCAAATTACATTAGTAGTCCAATAAAGTATTTAGGTTCACATCATTAAAGTTATTTAACCTATTTAAACAAAAAAACAATTATAATAAAAACAAGTACTATCAACCCCTTGCAACCAATGTCAAGGAGCTTGTCCATTTTTGCCTCAAGTGAAAAGAGGTCCCTACATCTTTGGTTAACTTCTTCTTCCTCATCGCGTATTGTCGTTGCAATGAGAGTGATCCATCGAAAGAATTGACAATCGGAAATGTCAATTTTGCCTCTATTTATGCAAGCCGCATATAATCGGCCGAGATTTTTCTCACTTTCACTTTTCCTTACTGCGGCTCGCAAACCGCAAAAATATTCTCTGTTTTGATATCTCAAATACGTTTCACTTATTCGGGATGAAGAAGCTGCCATACTATTTAATGAAACTAAAATTAATATATTGTTGGTAACATACACTATCAAAAATAAATTTAAGTAACAATTAAGTCTATTACAAGTCCAAGGCATAGAATTCTATTACATGTTTAAACCTAATTAAAATATGGAAGGGCAATCAGTGTCGATGTGCCTAAAGTTGATATGCAATCCCTTCCCGAATATCATGCATAACATTTTGAGTTGAAGAAGATTCACCTACTGATGATTCAATAGGGGTGAAGATTGATCTTCATCATCAATAATAACTTCTTCATTGTTCCAAATATTCATTAATTCATCTGAATTATGATATTTAATAATAAAGTTATGAATTGTACAACAAGCCAATACGATATTGTTTTGTCTTGCTAGCGGGTAATTCAGCATCATCTTTAATATCGAAAAACATACTTTCAATAGTCCAAAGCATCGTTCGATTACGTTCCGAACGAAGGAATGTCGTTGGTTAAACAATTCTCTTTTTGTTGAGGGGCCTCACTTACGATAATCTAATCTATGGTACCTTTCACCATGATAAAGTGCCAATAATTCAGATACATTCGGATATCCCGCATCAACCACGTAGAATTCATCTACCAATATGAAAGAAAAATTTCTATTAAAACCAAATCAACACTAAGGAAGTGATTACGTTGAGTTAAATTTATCTCATATTGGCATAGAAAAATCTGAGTTGGGAGAATAAATAGTGTGGCTGAAAATACGCGCGTCATTCGCGCTTCCCTCCCAACCACTCTTTACATAGGTGAATAGCATGTTGTGAGTGCATGCTGCCATTATATTTTGTATAATGGTTCCCTTACGGCCCCGATATAAAGATGCCTTATTTGCGGGAACGAATGCCGAAATATGTGTCCCGTCTATCGCCCCTATGCAATTCTACAAAAGGATTGTTCAAATGTTAGACAACCCCTATGCAATTACACATAAGGACTAGGAAATGATTTTACCTTAAAATAAGGGAACCACCTAGGATGCCCTCCAATTTCAGGTTGAACAGTTCGAGGTTCTCGGGGTTTGATAATTTCTGTCCCCAACCTAAGAACCACTATAAGTGTCAACTTGAACCACTTGTGACATGTTTGAGTTGAGTGTTGATAGCGCTCCGCAATTATTCGAACTCGTTCATTATGACAAAGTGTATATAAGAACGTTGCAACTGCTTCCTCCACATATATATTTTGGTCTTCTAAGCCAAGTCTCCTAAGATCGGTGCATAATTTAAGGAATAGACTTGACTCCATACACAAGTTCTCGTAGCATCGTACATGACTATGTATTAACTCATGCACATAGTCCGCACCTCTCAAAATTAAAGTACGCACTGCTCTTCTTGGGGTTGGGTTTTCTAATTCATCCAACTTATCCAATATATTCAACATGAGTAATAATACTAAGTCATCGAAAATTTCTTCATCGCTATAAGATGTATGTGGAGGTTGATGACTCATTCTACGATAATTAAAAAATAAGTAGAATATAATGCATGGAAGTAAACAAACTAGAAATACATTGTTCAGTTCATAACCAAAGCATGAAAATAAATAAAATAAAGTATTGTTACACACATAGTTCAATCTGGCATCATAAAAAATAAAATAATGTGTCACCCATGTAAACTTTGCATTCATTTCTTGAGTTGTTCGTCATTTAATGACATAACAAGTGGTCGAGCATCTGGATGCTCAACCAAGTAAGTCATTGTCTTAAACAAGTGAGCTCCGGGTAGCCTTTCGACACTAGTAATGCGTCAAACACAATTTGGGACGCTATATGGATCAGAGGGTGATGTGTACACCGAAGCTGCACCACTTCGATGAGCTGCATAGTGATTTGAAATAAGTTTATACAGCTTTTTCTTCTTCTGTTCTACAGTTGATCTCATCGATGATTTACCTCTTTTATTTCCGCGTGAGGAAATAGATGGACGTACATCCTCAACACTATCAGCATCATCATCTTCCTCCACTATGGGCTCCTTCCCATGTACATCCGGATCCAAATATTCCTTCTCTAACATACGCTCTTCATCCGAATTCAATGAGGGCTGTGTTGATGATCGGGTCATCCCACCAGTTGCGGAATGATTTTGAAATATCAATTCCATCAAATTATAGTATGGTGGTGGCCCGTTCTTAAATGGTTTAAAATAACTTTTTGTCGTTCCTTTCTGTATATGAAAAAAAATAATTCTAAAACCAACTAACTCAACCTCATTGATTAAATACAAAAAGACACACCGATGAGTTCCACACTGTTTCATCGGCATTAATATTCCCCGTGTCAGGATTCCATGTGACCCCAGTGTGGCTAATCAACTCGTGAAAATGCTTATATAAACGAAGAAGCCGTGTTTTTTTGGACTTACATTTCTCCACCCCGTAATTAGTCCCACACTTCTCCTCCAGTTTTTTACTAATATCTTCCCATACAATCTTATCAAAATTAAGATTGCCTAATTCAGCTTGTCTATTAAGCAAGAGGTACAAAAATTCTTCTGTGGCATTTTTTGGCCCAAACTCCGACTTTTCTCTCGGATTCCAATGACCATCCATATGTTCAACTTATTATATCTACTTGAAAATAACACAGTATACTAACTAGTAAGAAGAATAAATGAATAAAATATAACATGAAACCTAATCATATGAATTAACAAACAAATAGGTACAAACCATAGGTACTGGTAAGAACAAATAGTAACAGTAAACATATGAATTAACAACATATATAGCTAATGAAACCCTAGATCAATGCAACATCAATGAAGCCATAGATCAATGCAACATCAATGAAGACTTAGACTAATGCAACATCAATGAAGCCCTTGATGAATGCAACATAAATGAAAAACAAAAAATATATGAAACCCTAGATCGGGCAATATATATCAATAGTAGATAAATACAAACTACAACACAATCAAGATTTTTTTAAAAAAACCATTCTTCCATGCATGAACACAATCAAACCAGTAACATAGCTAATGAAACCCTACATTTAATAAAAAATTTAGTTTTCACTGACAGTGAGCAACATAGCTAATGAAACCCAAGCTAATGAAACCCTAGATCATTGCAACATCAATGAAGCCGTAGATCAATGCAACATCAATGAAGCCCTAGACCAATGCAACATCAATGAAGCTTTTGATCAATGCAACATAAATGGAAAATAGAAAATATCCGAAATCCTAGATCGGGCAATAAACAAAGCAACATCAATAAACAAATAAATTAACAAACCATAGTTAGAAACCAATAAAAACCCATAGTAGATAAATACATACTATGACAATAAAACTAGTAACATACATACTATGGCAACATATATCAATAGTAGATAAATACAAACTATGACACAATCAAGATTAAAAAAAAAACCATTCTTCCATGCATTAACACAATTAAACTAGTAACATAGCTAATGAAACCCTACATTTAACAAAAAATTAAATTTTCACCGACAATGAGCAACATAACTAATGAAATCCTAGATCAATGCAACATCAATGAAGTCGTAGATGAATGCAACACCAGTGAAGCACTAGACCAATGCAACATCAATGAAACTCTTGATAAATGCAACATAAATGGAAAACAAAAAATATCTGAAACCTTAGATCAGGCAATAAACAAAGCTACATCGGTAATCAAAGTAACTAGCAGAAGAACATCAAAGCAACATGAAAACATGAAAACCCTAGATAGGGCAAAATAACCCTAGATCAAGCAAAAAACCTTAGATCGGGTAATAAACAGAGCAACATCAGAGAAGAATGTTCACACAACTTTGAACCCTAGATCAAGAAGTTTGAAAATGGAAGCACATGGAATCGAAGAAAAAGGAAATCGTAGATCTACATCTGAGAAAGAGCGGCGACGAAAATGAAAGCACATGGAACCAGAAGCAACAAACCATCGAAAAGGAAAAGGAAAAGGAAACCCTACGTCGGACAAACAGTGAAAATGATGAATCAAAGAAGGAAAACATACCTTCAAGGTATTGTGTTTAGTAGACTGGAAGGAGAAGGAGAAGTATTTGTCGACGAATTGGAAAGAAAGAGATCCGTCGGCGAAGGAGAGGAAGGGATGAAGTCGACGACAACTTGTCGCCTGTTGTCACCGAAGAGAGGGGCTCACGCGATCAGTCGGGGGTGGGATGCCCTAACCCAATTGATCGCGGATTTTGTTCACTTTTCATGAAACGTGCGGATATGTTTTATTTACAAGTATGCCATCACCCGTTTTAGATACTTTTCACAAAAACCCGAATTCTACTCCGAGTAGAATTCGATTTCATGTACAAAAGAATGTTTCACGAAAAGTTGATTTCGCGAAATGGATTTGAAAATTTGACTAGTTTTCGTCAACAAACGTCGTTTCGAGCGCGGGTTTCGATTTCAAACGAAACCAAAACCCAAAATGGGTGGAAAGAAACATGCCCTTAAATTTTAACCCATCTTCTTAAACGCACAAATACAACATTATTGCATTTATTGCTCTCTCTCTCTCTCTCTCTCTCTCTCTCTCTCTCTCCCCATCAAAATTAAAGAATGGGGCCTTCATGCGAATAGAAATCTGATCATCTAGGTTGAGTTGATCTTAAATGGATCAAGTTGCTTCAATTATCCCGCAACAAGTCAGCATTATAGTTAAACTAATTCAACAAGATAAGATTGGTTCGACCAAAATTGAATAGAATTGATATTGAATATATATAGGATTGGACTAGTTCTTCGGGCCAAACCAGATTAGCCTGGATGCGCCCACACTAATGAACCACACTCACATCGAGCCAACTACAATTTAGCCCGAGGGCTCCACTCGGCCAAACAAGGATATCTATGAATCTGACCTCCAAGGAATTGATAAAAATCTACATGAGCCTATTGTCATCTCTATAATCGCTGACAACTTTATTGTCAGGAAAGTCCTGGTAGACCGGGAAAGCTAGACCGATATCCTCCTTCACTCTACGTTCAGAAAGATACAACTAACTGAAACTTCTCTCCACCCCTACAACGGGGACCTAGTAGGCTTCCTCCGAAAAAGTAGCTTCCTTAGGGGCCATATCCTCCCCCTCCAAAAACATAACGCCGGAAGCTTTGGCCCTCTTCCTTCGCTTGAGGGGAGGATGGGAGGAGGGGAAGGAGAATGAGAAGGTGAGGGTACCCGCGGTTTGTCTGACCCTTGGGCCCAGGGCCCCAAAATCTTCACTAGTTTTAATGAAGGTGGGTGAAGATATACATCAGCCACTAGATCCTTCCCCTTGCCAATCGTTGGGGCTTTCCCTCTCAATTCCTCTAGTCTGGACTGGAGGGATGTCTGGTTCAACCTCGAAGCCATCTAGCCTACAAAGAGAAGTCCAAAATTAGTACATTCAAAGAGACTTAGGTAGCAAGGCAGATACCCTACAGCCTTGAGCTTACTTATATATCATGCGACAGAGGACTTGTCCTAGTCCCATCTCAACAACTCTCTACATGAAAGAGGAGTAGAAGGCCCACACTAGTTTAAATACCAAATCACCAGCCTATCCTCAGGCAGAATGCCTCCCTCCTCTAAGGCTAGAATGGTGGTCGGGTTCCGCCTCCAAAATAGTGGAAACTTCTTCGTGGATGACACCTTTATCCAGAATTAACTGCCACTCACTCGGCCTCGACATCACTTTGAAGAAATACCTCTTGAAGTTCTTGTAAAAATTCTTGAACAAGCCGAAGAGTTTCCTCCTCGGGGGTGCTACTGAAGGACACCCACAGGCCCTTATGCGTCCCTTTAGCTTGGAAGAAGGAAAAAAATACATTGAGGCTTGACTTGACACCGAGGAACTTCATTAGGATTTCAAAGTAGCGGACAAACGCCCAACTATTCGGGTGAAGCTGCGACTGGTTGACGTTCACTTGAATTAGAACCCTGCATTCAAAACCGGTAAAGGACAACCAGACGTCGAGATCCATTAATGAAAGACCTTGTCCTCCGGAGAACAGGGAAGACTCTCAAAGGCATCCTCATCATCGGAATGAGATAGTGACATGCCTTTGCGAAGATCCTCAATACCGATGGGGTTGGTCATCGCTGATCTCTATTGCCTTATCTCGCCGTGAACCCATGAGTAAGGGTTTGCGCCCTCGCCCGGCTTACTTACTACCAACTCAAGGCTAACACTCTTCTTCCCCATTAACTCGACGAAGATTGGAAATCTTAATGAACAAGGGACGAGTCAGTACAACCTACCAACTTAAGGCCGGACCTAACAAGGCAGAAATAAAAAGGTTGAGTCATGAAGACTTACCAGGAATGAATGATAGCGGACAAGGCAATGAACGGAGTGGCAGCATCACCGATGAAGACCTCAAGGACATGAACAAGGAACATGCAAAAACTTGGGACACAAGAAAACTCAAAATGAGTGAGAGGAGAAAGCTTTAAAGATTAGGAAGCGACAACCTCCTCATCGGACAACTAACAACCGTGTTGTAACAACGAAATGAATCCTAATTGATCGTCCCATCAAGGACACATACTTAAATGCCTCAAAGCATGAACGACCAGATCTCTGCGCCATGATTACTCCTCTATCAGAATTAATTGCTGAAAAAAACAGGCAACAACATGAGGCCGACACATGGAAAGGAGCAGTTCCTCTTCACGTAGCCACCATACTGGGCATAGAAAAGATCAAGATACACTAATCTCACCTACCTCGGCAATTCAATTAAGGGTAGAACTCAGCACATGCTCACTTACCGAAGTGTGATCAAGGTCAAACACTCGGAACATGTAGAAAGCTAGGCAAATGAGTAGAAGTCGGCACACTACTAGAGCTCGGCACAAAGTCCTCAGACTCCGATCAAGCTCGGGGGCTGTGGACTTATCGACATCCTTCATTAATTACCAGGGATTCAACAGTAATGAGCCTGCCATCTCTGGGATAAACTTTGACCCGTTTTGAGCATATATATTTTCGTGAGATCTTGAGAGACATCATCGCCAAAAACATCTCTAACCCGCCTTATAAAATAGACACGAGGCACATCAGGTATACCCTCGATTTCAATTCCATACCCATTATCTGAGGTTTCTTCTTACTTGAGAGTTGGAGTGCCTTTGTAGGTTATCGTTGTAACCGCGCCGGACCACGAGACACGAATGCCCGCATCACTCCGACTTCAAGAATATATATATATTGGCTTCAGTAGGAAAGCCGAGATGTGCATTGGAGCGGGCCGAGAAATCATCGGAGGGCGCGATTTGTGATATGACCCTTGTGTATGAGGAAAATTATTTCCTTTGAGTCGGGATGAAAGGTTGGGTCGAGTCTAGTCCATAGGTTCAAATAGAACTCGATTTGAACGAGCATAGGTCGAGTTATGATCCGTTTAAGTCATAAGGGCAAAATTATAAATTAAAAAATATATATTAAATAATATATCTCACCTGGGGCGTGGCTCCTCCTTGGAGTCACACGCACCCCCAGGCGATGATGAGAGGGACGCGCACAAGGAGATGGGCAACGGGAGATTCATCGTTGCCAGAAGTCGATCGCTTCTCGTTCCCTTGCCGGTGAGTGGCCCTAAGACTCTAGGGATTTGCCCACCTCTAGGGCAGTCCCAAGTTTGGATGTGATTTGAATCCAAAATTTTGGTTTCTCATGATGTTTTCTATGGATTATTGATGAATTCCTTGTGCAGGTTTGTGTGGTAGTGGTGCGAATGGTGTAGGGCAGCCCTATGAGGGCTGGGGCCGAATTTTTGCACCCTAAATGTGGGCCTTTTGGATTTTTTTTCATGACTTAAGATTATGGTAGATTAACTCTCTTGATATGGTGTGTGTTAGCGTAATTTTTGGGTTGGATTTGGGGGCGGATTTCCCTAGGACCTCTTTAGGGTATGTGTCCCTAACTTGGAGGGTAAACCCTCTATTTTGTGGTTCTCAATAGTAGGATGATAGATCGTGATCGGGAAGGGCCTAAACTTGTTTAATATGGACTAAACTGCCCTAGGTGGAAATCCTATGGTGCATGGCAAGGTGTGGCATAAAGATGCCCACCAAGTGTTTGGTGAAATGCTACACCCATGTAACCATGTCAAATTCCTAATTTTTCTTGGGCAAATTATGCGAAACCCCCATTGACTATAGGCTGTGTGCAAGACCTATCTAAACTACCAAGTGTGCGCAGGACCCCCCTCCACTACATTAGTTGTTCGAATAATCCCCCTCCGTTAGCCCTCAGTCAAAGCAGTGCCACATGACAACACTCTCCACCCTCCATCTCTTTCGACGACCATCACTTGTTCTTCTAGCCATCCCTCACCTACCTACACTCCTTCCCTTGCCCTAGACTCCACCGTCGCCGCCGCTTCACCTTGGACTCCTCCACCTTGCCCTTCCCCTACACTCCATCGCCGTCGCCGCCACTTCTTCTTCTCGTTGGAGACCAAGGTCCCCTAGAAGAAGAAGAAGAAGAAGGCGGCAACGATGACGGTGACGGAGTCTAGGGGAAGGGCAAGGTGGGGGAGTCCAAGGTGAAGCGGTGGCGACGACAACGACGGTGGAGTCTAGGGCAAGGGAGAGAGTGCAGGTAGGTGAGGATGGGTAGAAGAATATGTGATGGCCGTCAAATGAGATGGAGGGTGGAGAGTGCTGTCACGTGATACTATTTTGAGTGAGGGCTAATGCAGGGGGTTATTCGAACAACTAATGTAGTGGAGGGGGGTTCTGTATAATTTACCTATTTTTCTTTGGTGAACCCCAATGTTGTTGTGTGTACTATGCGTGGGATTAAACTATGGATGATGTGGCTGAGCTAAGGGCTAGAAATCCTACCTTTAAGTGGTCATAAGTAGGGATGGCACCGGGGAGGGTTTGGGACGGCGAAGTCAATCCTATCCCATACCCATTAAGAAAACTCAATCCTAAACCCGTCCCAAACCCACTACTATTTTGAAGGGAAATTCCCAAACCCATCGCCTGAAAATAATTAGCAAGATAATTAGCAACACATAATAACTGAGAATGAATTAGCAAGATAATTAGCAACACATAATAACTGAGATCAACACTATTAGAAGACACTGTCACTATAGAGCAAGATAATTCCAACTAGAAATAAGTAAAAATGGGAGAAAAAAATTTGAGAATGAATTAGAAATATATGCTTCCACTTGCTCCATACCTTCGGTCCATAGATCGTGTTACAGTGGAAAGTGGAAACATGGGAGAGCGAAAGGAGAGGAGCAAGAAAACAAATAAAAAAAACACATTTAAGGTGTAAGAAGATCCGTATGAGAGATGAAGGAGAGGAGCAAACTGTGCCCATGGGAGAGAGGCAGAGAGCGGAGAGCCGGAGGTCTGCGGCGGCGGTGCGGCTGCCGTCACTTTTGTCAATTTTGACACTTGGTTCGGAGGTTGAGGAGTCATCTGTTTTGTACAAACTCTTGAGGTAAGATTATAGGATAATGGAATAGCTTCCACACTAAATTTTAGTGAATTCTGGATTGAATAGACTGAAGTTTATAAATTTAGTTCGAAGGCTACTCAAAACTATCTAGTTCTGTACATAGCAGAATTTGTGATAAATTAAAAGTTTGACGTGATATTCGGAGAATGAATCTTGTCCTATGACAGAGAAACATTGGGAAATCCTTGTGGGGTATATGGACAACTATACGAATCTAGTTTGAGGGAAAAATAGTAAGAGTTGACTTAGTTATGAATTTTCTGAGATAGCAACTTGAACAGAAAAAAAATCTGATAGTCTATGCAGAAATTTCGGGATGGTAAGTTCATCACACCATTTCGTGACTGACCAGTTGTCCAAATGATATGAAACTTTGTCGTTAGATTGTGTGATATGCAAGCTTGACATTCTGTGAGTTTTATAGTCATATCACTTAAAACTAGTGATTTGGTAGAAGTGTCGAAAGTGAATCTGTTAACATTTGAGCAGGTTAGAAATTTAGGTAAGTGTTGGGTATCACCTTGAGTATACTTGAGGAATGAATTATTTAGATATTTATGTTTTGCCATTATGGTATTCCTGACATTTCTGCTGTTATGACAACGATAGCTGATATGGATGTGGTTTATGAATTTATATTATTGCTGAACTTTTCTTTTGGGTATTTGATGAATGGTATGCCTTCTAGTTACACCAAAGGAAATTCTATTGGTTGGGTGGTAGAGTATGTAGCCGAGATATTTGGGCCTGAGAGAGAGCCGGATTAGGGGTGCATATGCGCGTACCCGAGATGTCGACATAATTTTTTAATCACCCGAGAAATCTTGTCGATGTACCTGTGTGTGCTGTGATTATGTGTTGATTGTGTTTGTGATTGTGTATGAGCGATGGTTGGGCCAAGAATCGTACCAAGTTGGCAAGTTGTGAAGACGAAATGGCAATACTAGAGGGGGGGTGAATAGTGTGTTTACTAATTCAATTAGCCTAAATTCGATTTTAATCGATTTCTTAGATCATTTAGGCAATTTACGATTGAACGATTTGATGCGAAAGCGATAGATAATTAAGTAATTTAAAACAATCAGTAAATCAATGCAAACACAAGAATTTATAGTGGTTCGGCCCCAATGCCTACTCAACTACCTAAGCACCCCGCTTAGGATTTCCAAACTAGGTTTACTAGATTAATTCGGTTTCCCTTACACATAAGACATTGACTCGAAGAGTCGCACTCTCGACCTAAGACACATCCACACCCGGAAGTCTCTGCCTTCTTACTGAGAGCACTCTTCCACCTCAACCCTAAGGGACAACTTACTTAATCCTAGTAAAACTACGTTTACACAAGTGGCTTTACTCCTTCTACACTGAGGATACCACTTTCACACAAGACCTAACACAAGGTCTTCTACAGACTCAAATCAAATAAACAAGTTCAAATAAATAGTTAAGATTACAATGAAAATAGCTAAGAATGAAAAGATGAACCACAGCTCTTTTCCAAGCCTTCGACACCTTCAACTCGTCAAGGGGATGAGCTCGAATTAAATCCCGAGTTGAGGAAGAAAACTAGGCGCTTGCGAGAATGTTCGCGGAAGAACAGAGCGCCGTTGATCGATCATTTGAAGGCTCAAATCTCTCTTAATATTACTCAATAAAATCTGCAAAAAATTAGAGAGAGAGGTTAAATGAGATAGGTGAGGATATTTATACCCTTACGAAGAAACGACAGCTCAACGGGCTAAAATCTAGCCGTTACAGATGCCCGGTCGATTGGTTGGTCGATCGACCGATCGACCGCTCGAACGACCACTGCCTTCCTCTCTGTGTGCGGTCGACCGACGGGTCAATCGCCAGACGCAAAACACTCGCTCTACCATTCGGTCGACTAGTCGGTCGATCGACGCGAGTTGCATCTTCTACTATCCTCAGTTCGATTGACCGATCGGTTGATCGATGCGAGGGAAGCAGGATCACGATCGCGCGATCCTCAATTTGGTCGACCGATGAGCATTCTGCTCATATTAGGCCTCTGTCGGTTGACCGATCGGTCGACCGAAGTAGCCACTGCTTTTTTGGTAGTGTTCAGTCGATCGACTGGTCGACCGAATTGGTTACTGCCAATTTCTTACCCTATTCGGTCGACCGCCCGGTCGACCGAACCTAGGCTGAAATTTTTATTTCTCAGCCAATTTTCTTCCGCGCTTTGTTTCCTAGTTCCAGCTTTCAATGACCATCAACTTGGAGAGCTTTTCATTTGATCTTTGGACTCGTCTAAGACGTCTTTGGTGCACACGTCGAACTTTGAGATGTTCCACGACTAACTTGAGCGCGACGATCAATGTCCTTCCGATTTTCCGATTTCTTTTGATTTTTCCGATCGAGGACATCGAACGCTAATCGATACGGAAACTGAAAGATTTCTCGATGAAATATTAGTTCCATGTTTGTTATCATCAAAACTGAGATTAAGAGATTAAGACCAAGGTTGAAAACCTAAAGCCAACAATCTCCCCCTTTTTGATGATGACAAATATCCTTAAGAAAATATATTCATTAAAGCATATAGGATATCAACTAAGAGGTTTCTCCCCCTATCAACATGCATATTTATGAAAATAAACTCCCCCTATCTATATGCATGAATTTCCTATATTTTTCTCCCCTTTATCTATAATTTTCTCCCCAATTTTCCTATACTATTCTCCCCCTTTTTACTTATACTCTTCTCCTCCTTTTGACATCAATAAAGAAGTGCAAGAAAGGTCAATCTAGTCAAAGGGATGAAACACAAATATTTTTTCATTAAGTTGAGACTCTAAAGATTATTTTTCATGAAACATGAAAATCTCAACCAAAGGGATGGAAAACAAATATTTAAAATGAAACTTAAATCATACATGATATGTTCAAAACTAAATATTTGAGTTCAAAATTAAATCATGTATGTTCTCGTATCTTTTTTCATGACATTTTTAGATTTCATTCAAACTTTCAAAATACAAATATATAGTCACATGAAACATGTATATCAAGTTTGAAGTGAAACTAATGTCATTTAATCCAAATATGAACTTAACACATTTTCATTTGAAATAATCATGAAAAATGAAAATGCTAAGTATCAAGTTTTGCTATCTACTCATATTTTCTCAAACTTAGGCATCTAGACATTAAACATGAGAGAATGTAAGTCTATGAATCAAGTTTGGGCTTAATATGAAATTTTTAAGTTATGTTGTTGACTTAGGTCAAACTATACTTCAAGTTTTCAAAACTCAAACTTTTAAATCTATACAAAATCATATTTTCGATGAAAATTTTTGGTACCAATTTTTGGACGAAATTTTTTGATACCAATGGTTGAATGGTCATTTGAAATGCATGTATAAAGTTTGAACTCAAAAGAATTTTCAAAGACCATTTTTCATCCTATATTGATTTTAATAAACAAATGGATATTTCTAGCTATCATCCAAGATATCAAAATCATTCCTAGAAATGATTTTACTCAAGAAATTGTGTGAATGATATTAGAAATGGAATCCAAATGGTATACATGAGTTTTCATTTGAAGTTTTTGAAGAAAGATCGAAGTATCGGAAAGATTGATATTTCAAATAAGTGATACTTTGTGTTTTCGAAATCCGACTTCAAAATTTCATTATAAATCAGATTCTTGATGAAATGTTTTGAAATTTTTACTGAAGAAACTTGATTTTTCAGTGAAAGTGCAGTTTCAAGAATTATTTAAAAATGATTTTTCTATATTTCTCTAGAAATAACTGAAACTGATACCAATTGTAGGTCGAAATGATATTTTTGTAATTTTTAGTTATTTTTAAGACTTGTTCAATTTTCGTTCAAACTTTCATGACACCACATGATGGTCATGTAAAGAGTTTATGTCAAGTTTGAGATAAAAATTATGTCCTTAAGGTTAAGATATCAACTTAGCATGGTTTCATTCAAAACTAACTAGTTTTTATGAAACTCGCTAAGTTTCAATCTTAACATTTACTCATGATTTTTTAAACTTAAACCTATGCATACCTCTCGTGAGTAAATCTAAACATGTTTCTCAAATATGGATTGAAAATGAGACCACTAAGTCAATTGGTTGACTTAGGTCAACTTGATTAAAAAAAGGTAAGCATGAATTAACCTCTATGTCATTTTATCCATATCCATATGAAATTTTTACTCTAAGTGCTTGGAAACATGTCATATCTATTCCTAAATATGTTTATGAAGTTTGGACTTAAAATGAAATGCCCAAGTCGATTTATTGACATGAGTCCAACTTTTCAAGCTTAAGTCCCCTAAAGTAAGATACCAATTGTATTTGATCATCTAGACATGAATTTTCAAGTTTTAAATATCTAGACTCATGTGATATGTGTATCTAAACATGTTCATTTGGTGTTTACTCAAAATGAGGTCTCTAATAAGAAATTTTAACCTAGAGCAAGTTTTATTCAATCAAGATATCATGAAATTGCCTAAGTTATCCAAATATTTCCTACTCATGAAAAATTCAAACATTTATCATGCAAAATCAATCATGAGTATATAGAGACATCATTAAAGCATGAATATTCAAGTATTATATTAAGATTTTTGTAAAATCAAATTCATACCTTAGTCTTTAGAAATTTGCCAAACTTGTCATTTACTTTTCACATTCTTCATGATAGCATAGTCTTCAATGTTTTTATCACTTTCTTAACTTGCAAGTAGGCTTCATTAGTATTATAATAAAATAGTATGCCAACTAGCAAGCTATTTTACTAAATAGCACAAGTTTAATGCAAAGTTTCATAAAGAGAATTCAACCTATGCTAGATAGTAAAGATTCATTTTAAGGAGGTTAACATGATATCAAAATGAATCTAAGAGATCTTAAGATGTGAAATATTTGAGGAATAAGATCTCTAAACATGTTTAACTAGTTTGGACTTAAAAAGAATATCTCTAATGGTAAGTATCAACCTAGAGCAAGTTTCATTTAATGAAATTTGCCTAAGTGCTAAGATTCTACCTACTCATGAAAATTCAAGGGTTTACCATGCAATTCTAATCATGAGTATTGAGACATTATTTAAGCTTAAGTATTGAGGTATAACACTAAGATTTTGAATTTATCAAACTTATACCTTATTCATGATAATTTGCCAAACTAATCTTTTTCTTCCTAATTAACCTTTCATTTTCAATAACATGCAAGTATACTTCATTAATGTTAATCAAATCTTATCTACTAGCAAGTTATCATACTAAATAGCAAGGTGAAATAGAAATATTCATTTGGGTATTTCAACCTAGGCTAGATAGTGAATAAATTCGTTTTAACTAAAATTGTCATGAAACCAAAATGAATCGAGAGATCCTAAAATGTAAAATTTTGAAATATAGATCTCCAACCCTTCCTATTGGTTGAAAACCGAAAGCCACAATTAGCCTATGATTTAAAACCGCAAGGTCGCATGAGCCCATAACAGGTTACATAGGTCTCCGAGGAGACTGAGAAATCAAAATCAAAAATCATTTCATAAAATATATCAAGAGCGGGCAAAACTAACTCAAATTAAACATGATATCATAATCTTCAACTAAGGTAAACCAATGCAAGATAGAAGATGATACTGGAATTGTTTTGATGCCGACTTTACCTAAGGCATCAAGGTAGCTTGAAGTTGCAACCAAGGGAGGATTCATCATTCAAGTCCATGGTCAACCTCAACACATCACTTTCCTTCATCCTTGTGTGGTAGCTCCCCCTACAAGAGAGCAACAAACCTTTGGTACCCAAATGGCTTTGGGTCCTTGAGGGTTAGTTGGCCCTAGGTATCCAAAGTGTCTTAGCAATACTTGGATTCTTCTTGAATGCACAATCATAGATTGCATGGCCATATGTACCACAACAAAAACAATGTCGATGAAACTTTTTTTTTTTCATTTTTAACATGGACATGAGATTTATCATTAGAATGCTTAATATGAAAGGGATGATGGACATGAGCATTCTTAAGTGAAATATTTTTCTTTTAAACTTGAGATTTAAATGTGGAATGCCTAACATGAGATTTTGCATTAGAATGCATAGCATGAGATTTATGATGAACATAGGCATTTTTGAAAGAGACATTTTTCTTTCCAATTTTCTTGAAGGAAGTTGAGTTTCTTAAATTATGTACTTCCTTTTTCAAAACTAAGATCTCATCTTTTAAGACTTCAATTGACTTATGCATGTCATATAGTTGAGATTTCAAAATATTATTCTCACTTACGATTTTTGAATTCTCAAATTTTAAATTTTAATTTTCAAGTTTTAAGTCCTTAAGCTCAAAATTCAATCTATCATGGCATAAATCAAATGAACTAGACTTCAATTTCTCATTTTCTAACTTTAATTCATCCACATGAGAATTAAGCATCACATTTTCTTTCTTTAGCATCTTATTTTCCTTATCCTTTTTTGCAAGCAAGGTGTACATTATCTTATATTCGCTTACTAGATCATCATATCACATATCATGTGAACTAGAAGAGCTAGTAATATCATTATCATTATCATGACTAGATGAAGAAGAAAGTACCTCATTATTTGCAATTTTGAGGCTCGCTTTGGAAGTAGCTTCGTTGTCATGGGTAGAGGATGCTTCGAATGAGTGAGATGTGGAGGTGGAAGCACTTGACCTCTTCCTTACTTTGTTCATCAAGGTAGGACAATTCTTCCTTACATTCTCTTTCTCTTTGTATGCATGACACACTACCTTCCTTTTTCGGCTTTTGGAGCTACTCATTTGACTAGAAGAACTATGGGCATCAAAACCAATATTAGTAGTAGGTGAATGACCATTGTCATCACCACCTTCATCAAAAGTGCCAAACTCTTCAGTTTTGGCATAATCATACAAAACATTTAAAGTGACCCATAAGTCATAAGCCGAAAGCAATGCATGACTTTGGTAATGTGTAAAGAATACAATTCATGGCATCTCCATTATACTTAAAAATTATCTTATCTAATTCACTCCAAGCATGTATGTCTACCTTAGGTTCAATGAATTCCCAATGTAACATGTTAAAGACACCAAAACCTTTAGTCTTTAAATAACTGTACATCCTATATTTCCAAAGACCAAAGTTTGAGTCATCGAACCTAGGAGGTGAAGCCGCTACACACTCTAGTGCCATTTTACGATCGAGACAAGGTGTAGAGGAGATGGTGAAATCTCAAGCTATGGACCCGCTCTGATACCAATTGAAGACGGGATGACAACACTAGAGGGGGGGTGAATAGTATGTTTATGAATTCAATTAGCCTAAATTCGATTTTAATCAATTTCTTAGATCGTTTAGGCAATTTACGATTGAATGATTTGATGCGGAAGCGATAGATAATTAAGCAATTTAAAACAAGCAGTAAATCAACACAAACACGAGAATTTATAGTGGTTCGACCCCAATGCCTACTCCACTACCTAAGCACCCCGCTTAGGATTTCCAAACTAGGTTTACTAGATTAATTCGGTTTCCCTTACACAGAGGACTTTGACTCGAAGAGTCACACTCTCGACCTAAGACACTTCCACACCCGGAAGTCTCCGCCTTCTTACCGAGAGCACTCTTCCACCTCAACCTTAAAGGATAACTTACTTAATTGTAGTAAAACTACATTTACACAAGTGGCTTTACTCCTTCTACACCAAGGATACCACTTTCACACAAGTCCTAACACAAGATTTTCTACAGACTCAAATCAAATAAGCAAGTTCAAATAAACAGTTAAGATTACAATGAAAAGATGAACCACAGCTCTTTTCCAAGCCTTCGATGCCTTCAACTCATCAAGGGGATGAGCTCGAATTAAATCCCGAGTTGAGGAAGAAAACTGGGTGCTTGCGAGAATGTTTGCGGAAGAACAGAGCGTCGTTGATCGATCCTTTGAAGGCTCAAATCTCTCTTAATATTACTCAATAAAATCTGTAAAAAATCAGAGAGAGAGAGGTTAAATGAGATAGGTGAGGTATATTTATACCCTCACGAAGAAATGGTAGCATAACAGGCTAAAATCTAGCCGTTACAGATGCCCGGTCGATTGATTGGTCGACCAATCGATCGACCGCTTGAACGACCGCTGCCTTCCTCGCTGTGTGCGGTCGATCGACGGGTCGACTGCCAAACGCAAAACACTCGATCTGCCATTCAGTCGACCAATCGGTCGACCAACACGAGTTGCGTCTTCTCCTATCCTTAGTTCGGTCGACCGATCGATCGATCGACGTGAGGGAAGTAGGATCGCGACCGCGCGATCCTCAATTCGGTCGATCGATTAGTCGACCGATGAGCATTCTGCTCATATTAGGCCTCTGTCGGTCAACCGATCGGTCAACCAAAGTAGCCACTACTAGTTTTTGGCAATGTTCGGTCGACCAACCGATCGACCAAATTGGCTACTGCCAATTTCTTACCCTCTTCGATCGACCGCCCGATCGATCGAACCTAGGCTGAAATTTATTTCTCAGCCGATTTTCTTCCGCGCTTTGTTTCCGGGTTTCGGCTTTCAATGACCATCAACTTAGAGAGCTTTTTATTTGATCTTTGGACTCGTCCAAGACATCTTTGGTGCACACGTCAAACTTTGAGATATTCCACGACTAACCCGAACGCTAATCGATATGGAACCTGAAAGATTTCTCGACGGAATATTAGTTCCATGTTTGTTATCATCAAAACTGAGATTAAGAGATTAAGACCAAGGTTGAAAACCTAAAGCCAACATAATGCATAAGATAAATAAATAAACCTAAAGTAATTTATTTTCAGGTTCCATATCGGTTAGCGCGCGACGTCCGCGATTGGAAAAATTAGAAAATTGGAAGGACGTTGGTCGACACGCTCAGATTCTTTGGGAGGTTAGTGTTTAGGTCTAGGGTGTCTAGATATGTTAAAATTCCTCATCATAATGCATAAGAACCCAAAAACCTATCCCGAACCCCAAATCATGAAATTTCGGGACTGCCCTGAAATTCACCGAGTCTAGGGAGCTCCTTGGAGAGCTATATGACTTAGATAGTTTCTTGAGATAAAAAATGGCGGTAATTGTTCCTTGGGTCAAAACTAGATAACGAGACATTTTAAAGAAAATTTTGGAAGCCTCTAGCATACCCATAATTGACCCAGAAAATTAGAAAAATTCTATTTTATACTAGATCCCAAGAACTAGATTTTGATCCTTAGGGATTTTGATTTTTTAGATATTTTTATTGAACTCAAATGGGGTATAATTCTTTCATAACATTTATGTTTTAAAGTTATCATGTTATCGGTGAAAACGGAAGTAGATGTAGTGGTGAAAACGGAAATAGAAAATCCAAGCAAAGACCCAGTCTGCCCAGTCCAAACCCAAGCAAAACCTAGGCAAAAATAGGCAGAGAGCAGCGGTCGACCAACCGGTCGACTGACTTGCTGAAAGGCATAGACGCAGATCACGTTGGTCGACCGAAGATCGCAGATCGCGTGATCTACGTCTAGCGGTCGACCCGATGGTCGACCGACCACAGGAAACAAATGAGCGGTCGAAGGACCGGTCGACCGATGCTTCGACCGGCGGCTATAATGGATAGATTTTTATCCGTTGAACAGTCATTGCTTCACGAGGGTATAAATATATGACTATTTTAAGTCTTCTTACTTGATTCCCACAGTGATTATTGAGCATCTAAAAGGAAGATTCGAGCCTTTCGAGTGATTGATTGAAGCGCGCCTATTCCTCTGTCGAGTTCATTCTTCAAGCGCCAACTGCGGGCTCAACTCGAGTTCTGATCAAGCTCATCCTTGACGAGTTGAAGGAGCCAAAGGCTTGCAAAGGAGCTTTTATTATTGGTTTATCCTTAAGCTCTTTTGATTGTAAATCTTTTCTATTATTTAAACTGTTTATCTGTGCGTGTGAAGATCAGGTGGTTGGTCTTGTGTGTGAAGTGGTATCCTTGGTATAGAAGGAGTAAAGCCACTTGTGTAATTAAACATAGTTGTTACTAGGATTAGTTTAGTTGTCCCTTAGGGTTGAGGTGGGATAAGTGCTCTCGACAAGAAGGCGGAGACTTCCGGGTGTGGAAGTACCTTAGGTCGAGAGTGAGACTTTTCGGTGAAAAGTCCTCGTGTATAAGAGAAACTCAAATTAATCTAGTAAAACTAGTTTGAAAATCCTAAGCGGGGTGTTTAGATAGTGGAGTAGGCATTGGGGTCGAACCACTATAAATATCATGTTTGCATTACTTGATTATTTTTATTGCTTTATCTTCTTATCACTTTCGCATTTAGTAATTGAATCGCAAATTGCCTAAACTAATCTAAAAATCGATCAAAAGTGGATTTAGGCTAATTGAATTAGTAAACACACTATTCACCCCCCCTCTAGTGTAGGCCATTTCGTCCACAATTCCCAATCGGAGTGGGCGTCAGAACTAGTAGGCCATCCTAGTTTAGCGGGTCTGGGTGGGAAGATCGTTAGATAGAGATTCTAGCGACCGACTCGTATGTTTGCATTGTTTTGGGCCATTGTGAGCCGAGTGGATGTGTTGGGCCATTGTGGGCCGAGTGGATGTTTTAGGCCATTGTGGGCCGAGTGGATGTTTTGGTACTTGATGTTTGGGCCGTTATAGGCCGAGTGGTTATAGTATTTGATGTTTGGACCATTATGGGCCGAGTTGATATGATACTTGATATTTGGGTCATTATGGGCCGAATGACTGTGGTGTGTCTGAGCATGAGTTTGTGGGTGAATGTTTTACTTTACATGCTATTATACTTCAACACTTCTATAATTATAATTTATGCTTGATTATGGTTATGCTCGGGCTAGCTATCAGATGGCCCGGGCAGGAGGCTCGCTAGGCGGTGTCCTGGTGTCCGAATCGTGGGCTGCTTAAATGCAACATGAGGATATGGCCGGTGTAGGCTGATATGGTCAGTTGTGCGAGGACGCACTAGTTGGGCAATTACTAATCATATGTATTATTAGGAGAATTTAATATTATGAGCACATACATAAATGCTAAATATTTGGGTTTATCACTTGCGTTGGCTTGACGAGGGCTTGGTTTAAGTCACTAACTGAGTTAATTGGAACTCACCCCTCTTTTTGTTATTATTTTGCAGATCCTAACTAATAGGGGTATGGTGGTACCCATGTGGTGTAGCTGGGGTTGCAGGCTCAGGCAGTGGATCTCGTGACGTGTCAAGTCGTAATCGAGTCACAGGTGCTATATATACATATGAGCATGTCTTGATTATAGACATGGGATTGTGATCATACTTGCTATTTTTACCTTCAGTTAAAGCATCCATTCATATGATCATTGGTTCCACATGGTTGTGTCATTTGTTATGCATTCAGTTGTATGAGTTGGTAGGCTTCGGAATACAGACACGTATTTTGGCCGGTCACGTGAGCCTGAATTTTGGGGCATGACAATATATATATAATCAACCAAGTGATTGCATTTTTTCTAAGACCTGATAAGGGCTCCAAGATAAGAAAATACTAGAATTGACAGCACCATTGGACAAGGAGGTTGGCTTTCTTCCTTGCTGCAATCACGCCTTTGATCTCCTTTAGGGCGGAGAAAGCTGATGGGAAGAGGATGCTCCAACCCAACCCCGACAAGCTCGAGATGATACACGCCAAGTACAAGAATGTCAGCAACCCCATAACCCAAGCCATCAACATGAATCAGAACGTGAGCGTGATGGAACCGCCGAGCATCAGGGCCATGGAGACCCCTAGCATCAGGGATGCCATCGTCGTCGGTGACGCCTGCGACCACTGCACCCCCCACGTGATCGGCGGAGCATGCTGAGGTATCCCCGCCAGTCCAATTCCCTCGCTGGCGCGAGGGGAGGGGGAGGGCGGACTCACGACTTCTGGTGATTGGAGGACGACGAAGAGGGTCGAGCAGAGCTCGTAAAGGAACCTAGATGTAATAATTAGAATTTAGAAGCATTTAATAATAAAAAAGTATATAATTGTTGTTAAATTGTAATATTAGAAGCATTTTTTGTAGGGTTTTTAATAATAGTTACTAAATGATGTAAAATATTTGTTCACTCTAAATCATTTAGCAACAATTATTCCATTGCTACTAATTAATTTGCCACTAAAGAAATAATCTCTTGTAGTGTGGATGAATATTGTAATACTCATGGAAAATTTAATTTTTAATTTATTGTGATTTCAATGGAAAATTTTGGATGCGCATCGGAGCGGGCCGAGCGAATCGCTGAAAGGCTCGAATTGAGTTACGGCCTTTACGCGCAAGTAAAATTATTTTACTTATGTTGGTTCGGATATTGGATGTGAGTTGGACTCGAGTTGAGTCCGGGGGTTCAATTAGAACTCTATTCAGAAAAATATATACCAATATAAGTGAGTTCATAGATTCACTTAAGTTAAGGGGTAAAATAATAATTTTGAATTAAAAAAGAAAATATTAACCTGGGATGACCGTACGGTTCCAAACAGGAGCCGCACGCCGACCCTTAGGCGAGAGGAAGAAGAGGCGCAAGCTTGGGAGGCCGAATCTTCGTCGTCGCCAGAATTGATCATCGCGAGGATTTGAGCATCTTCTTCCTCCTTGTTCTCCTTCTTCTCAAGGTGAGTGGCCTTTAGTCTTTAGGCATTTGCCCCTCTCTAGTGTGATCCCTTGTTGTAGATAAATTGAAATTTGAGTTTTATGTATTGATGTAAATGATTCTTGAAGTTTTCCTTGATTGATTTAATGATTTTGGGGTGCGAATGGAGTAGGGCAAACCTAGGGATGGATAAGGTTGAAAGGAAGCCCAGGTTGTAGGGTTTTGGGACTGTTTTGATGCGTGGTTGTTCTTCGTAAAGGAAATTTATAGATTTTTCCTTCACATGATGCTTGAGATGTTAGTTTGAGTGGAAATTTGGGGAATATTAACCCCTTTGCTCTCTTTAGGGCATGCGGCCCTAGTTAGGGAGGGAAAACCATCACCTATCTTGATCCTTAAAGTTAGGGGTCATATGTAATAGTTGGGGATGGACGAAAACCTTGATAAATGGCCAGATTCTACCTTAGTGATGACCACATGAAGGGGGGCTTGGTGCGGCATGGGCATGCCCACCAAGTATTTGATACAACGTCTCATCCACTTGCTTATGCTTAAATCTCATTTCTTTGATAGTGGAACTTCACAGTTGTATTGAACCTATGTGTGGAGACCAAGAGTAGTCGATTGGTCGGCCATAGGGGGCCAAAATCTCAAGCTTGAAGTGATGTTTGAATGGTCAGCCTAAGGACACTCAAATTGTCCAGAAATAGGAGTAGGTAAATTTGACCCGACGTTCGGAGGACGAGGCATCATCCTACTCAAGTAAAAATGTCGAGAATAGCTTGTAGGGAAGTTGTCGTAAGAAAATATGAACCCTTGTGGTAAGGAAATTGGTGTAGGTTAATTTTGGGGAAAGACCTAATGTAGAATCATAGAAACTCATTGTTTCTTGTTCATGAAATATGGTGGTGGTGTGATTGGTGTTTGTAAGGGTCACCTTGTTAGGGCGTACTCAAATATGGATAGCGCTCAAAAGGGCCAAGGGCCGAGTGTCCCTAAACCAAGGACCTACTTCCGGGTTTAGATAAACCTAGGAATTTGGTGTAAGGTAAAAGGTGGTAATTTGGAAATGGTAGAAAATTCAGATTATGATTTGAAAGGATATATGATGTGGTTACCAAGTTATGTGCACTACCTTATGTTATAGGACTAATGTTGATAAGTTGAGGGCTCATGTTGCACTAGTTTTTCGCTAGGAAACTATGCTAATTTTAATGTTTCCTTATCACTGATTTATCATAGATTAAGCATGCCAAGGCTGGTTTAAAGTAAGAGAAATCATAAATATGGTTAGGAGTGTTTGATGGTAAATGAGTTAGTGTTTAAGGGTAGTGAACTGCCCAAAAAATTTTATTTTTATGCCAATTTGACACTTAGTGCAGAGGCTGAGGAATTGTCCATTTTGTATAAACTCTTGGGGTAAGATTTTAGGGTACTAGTATAGCTTTCACACGAAATTTTAGCAAATTCCGAGTTGAACAGACTGAGTTTATAAATTTAGTTTGAAGGCTGCTCAAAATTGTCTAGTTCTTCACATAACAGAATTTATGAAAAGTTGAAAGTTTGACGCAATATTCGGAGAATGAATCCTTGTCCTATGACATTGAAATTTTGGGAAATCCTTGTGGGGTATGTGGACAACCATACGAATCTGGTTTGGGGGAAAAAGATTAAGAATCGACTTAGTTATGATTTTTTTTAAGATAGCATCTTAAACTGAAAAATGATGTTTGTAGATAAATTGACAAGTTCGTCACGCTGTTTCGTGATCGATCAGTTGTCCAAACAATCTAAAATTTTGTGGTTAGATTGTATGACACACATACTTGATATTCTGTGAGTTTTCACAGTCATTCCACTTAAAACCAATGGTTGGGTGAAGGTACATAGTAAAAGTGAAACTATTAATATTTGAGCAATGCATAATTTTGACTAAGTGTTGTGAGTTAGCCCAATTTTTTTTACTTGAGAATTAGTTGATGCGATATTTGTAGTTTATTTTTATTTTGCTATTATGGTATAATTGATATTCACTATTGTGATGAGCATGACAACTAATAATGAGGTGAGTTACATACTTATTTCTTTTATATTATATTACCATATTTGATGCAACTATGAGTTTGAGATTTTCGACCGTTGATGGCAAAAGTCCAAAAGGGACGGATCTGGGCTGGGTGATTTGTCGAGAGGCCACCCTGATAGTTACCCTATTGTGTGGATTTTGTTGGAGGAAGATTCCTGACTTGTGTTGGATCCCGACTAGAGGCGCAGGTGGCAGCTAGTGCGCGAGTCCCGAAAGTGAAGCCATGATGGGCTTGCTTTGTGTACTAGGTTCTTTAAGCTATTATGCTTATTCCACCGTTGGACTTATTGTGCTTATTATGCTTGTTACACATTAGTAGATGGTATGGTTATCCATGTTGTAACACTGTGTTCAGTTTACTATGTGTTCATGATGTGATATTGAAATATCCGATCATACACTTTACTGTTTTCTATCTAATTACATATTTTTTTTGTGATTTTGCTATTGATCTGAGGGCGGTAATACCGTACTACTCAGTGAGTTATGCACTCATTGTAATACCCCGGTTTAGTCCCACATCGGGAGTATGTTGGATGTGGTGTTGGCTTATAAGGCTTGATGGGTGTGCTACCATCAACTTCAGCTTAAGCATTTTAATTAGGCCAATAGGTTGGTCTATGAAGTTGATGGGTCAGTTATCCCATTAAGCGGGTTGTAACAAATGGTATCAGAGCAAGACCTAGTCCTAAGCATGGTGAGGGAGCCTATGTGAGAAAGGGCTGCCCAGGTGAAGGGGTGGAGCCGCTACTAGGCTAGGCCTCACATGCCGACGACTTGGGTGTGATTCTGGGCTATGTGTTAGACTCGAGTTGAGTCTTGACGAGGACGTCAAGACATAAGTGGGGGAGATTGTAATACCCCGGTTTAGTCCCACATCGGGAGTATGTTGGATGTGGTGTTGGCTTATAAGGCTTGATGGGTGTGCTACCATCAACTTCAGCTTAAGCATTTTAATTAGGCCAATAGGTTGGTCTATGAAGTTGATGGGTCAGTTATCCCATTAAGCGGGTTGTAACACTCATGCCCTCCTGCCTATGTGTGAAAGTTCAGGTGCGGCTCATAAAGCCTGATGCGATTGGCGGTATAAGTTCAGCAGGAAGATCCCCCCCCCACTACTAGAAATTGGTTCTTCAGCAACGGCCGCTCAAGCCGTTGTAGATATGTTGTGTATGCAACGGCTTTCTAACGGACACGTGAGTCATTGTAGATATTAATTTCCTCAGCAACGGCGTTCTAACGGACAAGTGAGCCGTTGCTGATGATTAACTTATCAGCAACGACTTTCTAACGGCTAAATGAGCTGTTGCTGATAAGTTTATATAGGGCACGCGATCGCGCCCGCCCCCTTCTTCCTCTTCCTCTGCCCACCGCCGCCGCCCCGTCCTCGACCTTCGATTTCGACCTCCGCCTCCCGTTCGATTCGAGGTATATCTCGCCGCCTCTGACCCCCTATTTGTTAGAGCCGGCCAAAACCCTTAAAATAGGGTTTCAGTCAACGACCACCGGCCGGTGGTTTATGCAGTGTCCGGACATAGAGTTCGGACACTGGACGCCGGCACCGAAAATGCTTATATAATATTATTTATATATATTTTTAATTTTTAATTAATTGTTTGAATTAATTATTTAATTAATTGTTTAATTTGTTAGATTAATTTTTAGGGTTTAGACTAATTGTTATGATTTTTAGATTAATTGTTAGAGTTTAGAGTAATTTTTAGATTAATTTAGTTAGATTAATATTATGTTTTAGATTAATAATTGTAGGTTAATTATTTAAATTAGTTAAAATGTTATAGATTAATATTAATTAATTAGTTAAAATGTTAATTAGTCCGGAGTAGTCCTTAGTGGACTCGCGCCGGAATCGTCCACATCGGATTTACGGCGGAATCGTCAATTTCGGACTCGCGCCGGAATCGTCCACTTCAGACTCGCGTCGGAATCGTCCAATTTTGACTTGTGTCGGAATTGTCCACTATGAACTCGAACTGACTTGAAACATTTAGAAAATAATTATCTATCTGACGAGTTGATACGTTTCACGTACGCATCGACGAGTCAGATATGATTTAGCAAAACCTTAGATCCGTTCGGGGGTTGTATGTTCGTGTAAAAGAAGTAGATGATCTTTTATACGACGTACAACCCTTGAATTGTCCCTGATTGGACAATTTGAGAATATAATTATTTGTATTGCACTTACGTTTTTTTTTAACCGTTAACTTATTCTAAATTTTGGCAGCATCTTTCTTGTTCTTCGATATGCGCCCAGATGATATGCGTATTCGGAGAACTGTAGAGAGATGCTGCCGAAAGTTAGAATGAAGTTAGCGGTTAAAAGAAATACTTAGTGCAATATAAATAATATAAATCCCGAATGGAATAGGACCATCTCACCTAAAGGCATTAACCTAAGAAGTTGTCATTGATTGACAGAATCATGTCAGCTGATCGAAGTTGGAAGTACCGATGTCTTGATCGTGGAGCTTTAACGAATGAGTTTTGATTAGGCGTAACTTACTTCCTAAATTTTGCCTATTCAAATCAGAAATTCGTTAGCGTCGGTGATAAAATCCGATGTCCCTGCTGCATTTGCTTGAATGGACGATTTTTTGATCGGGAAACTGTCACTCTACATCTATATAGCAAAGGATTTGCACCAAGATATTTTCTATGGACTTGTCACGGGGAGTCACGTGAAGTCGGGACATCGAGCAATCCTGTCGTTCAAACACATGGTGAATCTTCCTCTGCTAGTGTTTCTTCATCCAGTCAATCTAATTCCTATAGAACTATGATACTTGATAGTCTTGGGGGTCAATTCCACCTGAATGATAATGTTGATCGGCCAGTTACTGAGACGTCAGTCCCACCAGATACTACAGCAGTTGATATCACAAAAGTACAAACTACGGTAGAGATTGAATTGCCGAATAAAGAAGCTACAGAATTTTACGAGATATTGAAAGCTGCCGATGAACATTTGTATGAGAATTGTCCTAAATACACTAGGTTTTCAGCAATGACGCAGCTCCTAAACATTAAGGCCGATTGTAATATCAGCGGGGTTGCATATGATCGGATTGTAGGATTGATTAATGGAATGCTGCCTACTGATAACAAGTTTGAGCCAACTTTTTATAAAACTAAAAAACTGATGAGAAAATTGGGGCTGGGGTACGAAAAAATACACGCGTGCCAAAATAACTGCATTTTATATTATAAAGAAAATGTGCAGTTGGATAAATGCCCTGTATGTCAACATCCTCATTACAAGGAGAAAAAATCCGCCCGACAAAAAAATATCCCATTTAAGGTGCTTCGGTATTTTCCACTAACACCGAGGCTTCAAAGATTATTCATGTCGGAAAAGACGGCCCCCTACATGAGTTGGCATGCAAGAAGTCGTGATGATACAGTAATGACTCATCCATCCGACAGTGAAGCATGGAAACATTTGGATACATGTTATCCTTCATTTGCTAGGCATACTAAAAATATTAGATTGGGATTGTGCACAGATGGTTTTAATCCATTTGGACATTATGCTACTCCTTATTCAATTTGGCCAGTGCTGGTGACAGTTTATAATTTGCTACCGTCAATGTGTATGAAAGATGAATTTATTTATCTTACGATGATTATTCCGGGTCCTAAGGGTCCGCGAGAAGAAATTGACGTGTTTCTCAGACCCTTGATAGATGAATTGAAAATATTGTGGACTGAGGGAGCTGTCACTTATGATTGTCATCGGAAGCAAAACTTCAATTTAAAGGCCGCAATCTTGTGGACAATCAATGATTTCTCGGCATACGACATGATGTCTGGTTGGAGCACTCACGACCGACTCTCTTGTCCGTATTGTATAGAACACTCTAAATCAATCAGTCTTCAGAATGGACGAAAAATCTTATTCTTTGATTGTCATCGTCGATTCCTATCGGCTAACCATCAGTATCGAAGGAATCATAATAAATTTACTAAGGGCAGAGTCGAAAGAGATGGGCCACCACCGATGTTGTCTGGTGAACAAATGTTATCACGTGTTTCAACACTTCCAAATATAGTATTTGGTCAGAATGAAAGAGTGTCAGGCTTTGGTCAAACACATAACTGGGTGAAAAAAGTATCTTTTGGGAATTGCCCTATTGAAGTTCATTACTGATTCGACATAATTTAGATGTCATGCACATTGAAAAAAATGTGTTTGATAATATTTTCAACACTTTGATGGATGTTTCCGAAAAAACTAAAGATAATGTCAAAGCCCGACATGATCTAAAAATACTTTGTAAGAGACCAGAGTTGGAGTTACAAGAGCTCAATGAACGATATATGAAATCGAAGGCCCCGTATGTGTTAAATAAACAACAGATCAAAGATGTTTGTCAATGGATAAAAGAACTCAGATTACCCGATAGATATGCTTCAAACTTATCTCAATATGTGAACGTCGATGATTGTAAAATATCAGGGATGAAGAGCCATGATTGTCATGTATTAATGCAGAGATTTCTTTCGATCGCATTCCGAGATCTTCTACCTGATAATATTTGGGGTCTGTTGACTGAATTAAGTATGTTTTTTAGGAACATTTGTGCAAATGACCTTCAAGTCGAAGATATGTCAACACTTGAAAGTAATATTGTTAAAATCTTATGCAAGCTGGAGCAGTTTTTCCCTCATGCATTTTTTGACTCGATGGAGCATCTACCGATACACTTGGCATACGAGGCACGAGTTGGTGGCCCCGTTCAATATCGGTGGACATTGAGATGGTGCAAAAATACTCTATTCACAACGATCAAGAATTAGAGAGATTACGGAATCGTGATTTCCCTACATGGATTCAAGCTTACAGCAAAGATCATCGAGCTGAAATAGATGAAAGAATATTTGAGTTTGTTAGTGGACCGTCGCGACTAGTGTCCTGTTATAATGGATATTTTGTTAATGGATACAAATTTCACATGGTGGAATATGCATTTACAAAGAAGACGATGAATGTGAAAGGGACAACCTATGTTGAATGTGATATGGATTTTTATGGACCGGTGGAAGAAGTGATAGAATTGCACTACTTTGGCTTAAAATCAGTGATCCTATTTAGATGTCATTGGTTCGATACAACAGAAAGGGGCATGAAAGTTCATCCAAAATACAAACTTGTTGAGGTTAATTACAAATCGAAATTGGCTGCAAATGAACCTTTTATATTGGCATCACAAGCTGAACAAGTATATTACGCGATGTATCTGGCTTGAAATAAAGATAGAATAGATTGGCGTGTAGTCTGTAAGACTAAAGGTAGAGGAAAAATTGATCCAGTAGTAGGAGAAAATGAGTCAATACCTGATGTGACAGAT
The DNA here is from genome assembly GCA_034359265.1 of Canna indica. Taxonomy (NCBI): domain Eukaryota; kingdom Viridiplantae; phylum Streptophyta; class Magnoliopsida; order Zingiberales; family Cannaceae; genus Canna; species Canna indica. Next base: position 52,499,487 of record CP136891.1, on the reverse strand, counting down.
GGTTTCTATCAAGAAGATGATCCTCCTACTGTAGATCATATTATTCCAATACTCAAGGATGCAGATACAACGTCAATTCAATTAGAAGTTGAATATGTTGATGATGACGATCATGAAATTGAGGAAGTTGGAGATGAAGAAGATGAAGAAGAGGAAGAAGAGGAAGAATTCGAAGACTATTACTCAGATGATGAGGAATAATTATAAAGTATATCTTATATTAAATATATCTCTACTATATATATAATAATCTAATTATATGTCTATTCGACAGATATGTTTGGTCGTGTTTATCATCGCAAGAGAGCTTCGAAGTCTCCGATCGGTGAGACTCTAGCACTTACTCATGCTGCTAATTCTCCTATTGTTGATCCTCCTGCCGTTGATACTGCTGAGGCTAGTACATCCAAACGCAGGCGGCCACACGGGCTGAACAGGTGGCAGCCTCCACCAGTCGCAGAGTCACGCAGATTCATTAGCGTGATTGGGGAGCGGTAATATATCATGAATTATGAATCATTAAAAAATTATTATATCATAATATAATATTAAATTTTATTTTTGTTGTACAGGTTTGAGCAAGAAGAAGTCCAATGAGCATTTCTTCTACCATTCGATGATATATGCACGGGGCATGACCCACGTGGTCTCATGTGCCCAGTGAGCACGTCGATATGCTATGGCGCGAGTTTGAGGCACGTATTAATTTTTTTTTATACATGCATGATGATTAATATTGGTATTGATATTATTATTTTGTAGGCTCGCTATACATGGGCCGAGGACTAGAGGCCCTTCATTTACGCTGCCTGGGAGGCTATTTCTCGGGTGAGGTACAACGGGCAGCTGGGGCAGGCCCGGTCCCAGGCGATGGCCCGAGCTGGGACCACTAACATCGCAGAGACTCGAGAATACAACCCCAATTGGATTACTTTGGATATATGGGACCAGCTCATGGCATTATGGTCGACGGATCGATGGCAAGAGGTTTCTAGGACTGCGGCTAGAAACCGCATTTCGGGGGGAGGAGCGCGTCACACTAGCGGCTCGGTTGCATTTGTTGTGCATGCGAACCGTATGGTAAGTATACCTTAATTTTAATTATATATTTTATTTGTTACTCTGTGTACTAATTAATGTATTTGTTTTGTAAATGTAGACGACGGGATTGTCCAGCGACTCTCCCCGATGGCGGTATTTGAGCTGACTTACCGTCGAGTGCATGGGACGGGGGAGTACGTCGACAACCGCGCTGCATACATGCATTATGGTATGTATATTTGTTTAAATTATTCATTATTTAAGTTTTATGAAAAATATTAAATAAAAAGTTAAACTCGAGTAGGAGACCTACAGTTAGACGGTGATATAGCGCGGAGGCACCCCCGAGGACTTTGATGTAGGAGCGTGGGTCAAGGCTGCAGGTGGTTGGGACCACAGTCGTGTGTATGGTTTTACAGATAGTGGTCATGCGCGAGCCATGCTAGGCCTGCTTGGGGCACCGACCCCTTCGCATGCTGGTGAGCGGCCGTCCACCTCTAGGTTCAGTTCTGATCATAGTACCAGGAGATAGTCGTGCATCAGAGTCAGATGATGGCGGAGATGCATGCTATGCTACGTAACATCTCAGCTCATACCGGAGCAGACATCCCCTCGACATCATCTGATCTATCGTCCTCGAGTCAGTCCACGCCGGTGTACACCCAAGCACTCCAGACCCCACCATATGATCCAGACCATCCTCCATCGTCATCGTGAGATTTATTATTATTTTTTATATTGACTTTGTTACTTAGATACTATACTTGATTAATTTGTTCTATTTGGATATTGATACTTCAAATTTGCATTTGAATAGTTTTTATACGATTGTGGATAATTATAAATATAAGTATAATTGTTTTGATGTATATCTAGGTGTATTTGTGATATGTGAATGAATGAATGTATGGGTGTATGGGTATGTGAGTTATGTATCAGATAATGTATCAATGTATTAAATGAAAATTTGGAATCTTAGATTTTTTCGGTTGCAGGTTGTAGTCATCAACAACGGCTTTCCCACGGTCGTCCGTGGGAAAGCCGTTACTAAAAGTGTATCGTAAGTCGTTGTTGATGTCATAAAGCAACGGCTTAGCAATAGTATTTCACTAATGGGATTGCTATGGACACGCGGGCCGTTGCTAATAATTGTTATCAGCAACGGAACCGGGTCCGTGGCAAACCCATTGTTGATAATATTATTAGCAATGGCGCGAGCGGCCGTTGCTGATCCGTTGCTAAATTATCAGCAACGCGTCTTTTTGCCACGGCTCCGTTGCAATGGTTGGGACCATTGCAAGCCGTTGCTAATGGTTTTCAGCAATGGATCAGCAACGGCTTCAGCCGTTGCTGATGTCCATTATTCCAGTAGTGCTCGATCGTAGTTAGAGAGTCATGGAGTCCTATTTTTTTTATTTTTTTTTATTTTGCATTTGGTTAACTCTAAAGCTCTGGTAGTCTCTTGTGAGACATTTGCATCTACGTCATGTACTTGTGTCGCGTGTTGGTGTATTAAACTTTGATTTCATGATTATATATGCATCCTAGTTGAGTTCTTGTCATACTTTCTGTTTGATTGTGAGGTTTCGGTGTACGTGGGTGTATTCCCGGTTGATCACGCTACCCTGAGTTTGGGGAGCGTGACAAATATATTGTTGAGGATTCAAACATAAATATGATTTTAGGAATTCACTAAGTTAATAAAACATAAATTTTCTTGCTTGCATATTTTCAATTATCAAGAATAGAAGATATTTTCATAAGCAAATAATTAAAAGAGGAACTTAATATTCCAAACAAAATTGGAAGAGCTATAGAAATGTTTTATTGCAAATAGCAATAAATGTTTTTTATTACTAATCATGAACATAAGAATATGTCTAAGGAAAATATGAAATTCTAGAGGACTATCAAATCTACCCTAGAAAAATTGAATCGCTCATCTCAGAAAATATGAAGTTGTCATACTACTCTAAAAAAATTAATTCTTCTTCTTCTTCTTATTATTATCCTTCTTCAAGATTTTCTTGAACCATTTAGCTGAAGCCTTTGGATATCTCTTGAGAGTGTCGAAGTCCACATAAACCAATCCAAATCTCGAAGTATATCCTAGTCTCCACTCGAAATTATCTAGAAGAGACCAAGCAAAGTATCCTATTACTGTAGCACCATCTTTCATTGCCCTTTTTAGCTCAGCAATGTAGCTCTTGTAAAAGTTGATCCTTATTTTATCGTGCAAGCCCATCGGAAGAGTGTCATTGCCAGGTTGATCCATTCCTAACATTCACATGGTTAAGAAGTTAGTCATAGACAAATAATGTTAATCCAATGATAAGAATATACTAATATATACCATTTTCAGCGAGAATGATAATTGGATTGCCATAGTTTTCCTTGACATATGTCACTGCTTTATACATTCCCCACGGAACGATATAGAGCCAACGCGAATAAGCCTGAATGAAATTATTCATTATATATTTTTAGATTCGTACCTAATATGCAACTTTTTAATCAAGTGTAATTCCATATTTGAAGGGCATCTTAGGAGAAGGAAATGCAACTATTGGATCATATGAACAAACTTTTCTGGATTAAAAGAAAAATGACAAGATTTTATTAATAAGAATATAGAAATTAATTTAAATTCAATTAAAATTAACTTATGATGATTAAGAAACTAAGTATATTAAAATAATAAAATGATCAAATATTCAAATAATAAAAACAATTTACCCTTGGTCCAATTGGCACACCGTCTCTTTCATCTGCAAGATAAGGAATATCAAAATAAGATTTATAAAACAAATCAATTAAACCCATCAACTAGTCTATTATCTAAGAAATGATTAGGCAATCTAACATTTAATTTCGACATGCCAGTCATCAAGGTAGCTGATTGGTGCTGGATTGGTTACATCCTTATTCTTTATATAATAAGATGTGTATTGGTTGACACCAAGATAATCATATGACCCCTTCACCATTTTTACTTCTTCACAACTGAATTTGGGAAGCCTATCTTTAACAATTTCTTGAATTATTTTTGGATATTGTCCGAATGTTAGAGGATGAAGAAACCTGTAATAAAAGAAAGAAAACTTTCTCAAAATAAATAATTATTCTTTATTATATTTAAAATTACTTTATTAACTAATAATGGCTACTTTATTACCATCCAAGATGAAATTCTCTAGCTCTTTGAGCTGCAGCATTGTCAACCATCGAGTCACTGTAAGGTTCATACCAAACAAAATCCAAAAGAATTCCAATTTGTCCTTTTTGATGTTCCTAAACATATTGAATATATAAACAAGAACACACCTTAAGTAATATTATCATACAAAATGGGAAAAGATATTATTAAAACAATTACTATATTTACCGAATAAAGAGAATAATTTAAGAAATCAATGATACTTAGACATAATTAATAAACCAAATCAAGCAAAACTTTTGTTTCATATATTTGAATTAGATATATTCCTAAAACTTATATGATGGGTGTAATAAATAAATTTGGATGGTGAAGTATTTAATTAGCCATTGATATTGTGGCGGGTCATTTATTTTCAAGTCTTGAGAAGAAAAAAAAAGAATCACTTATGAAAATTTTACCTGATACTTCTTACGATATCTCTTCACAGCAGATGCATGAGATAAGATAAGATTATGAGCTACAATATAAGGTTCTGTACTTGAGTTTCCAAACGTACAATTAGTACATCTTCCAGGAGCAAAATAACCAGTATCATAACCAAGGGCTGCCACAACTCTAGGCTCATTGATCGTAAACCAATTCTTAACTCTATCACCAAATCTCTTAAAACAAAAGTCAGCATAGTCAGCGAAGGCATCCCTAATCAAAAATCAAATTTGTTAATTAACTATGAAAATGAAGCTTTCTTCACAAACAAAATGTATTTAACATTATAAATATAATATATTAAGCCATCATTAATAACTTATACATCTTAAACTATAATACTTACACTATCTTTGGGCTCAGCCAACCTAAGTACTCATCTTGAAGAGCTTGTGGAAGATCATAATGATAGAGATTTGCATATGGAGTAATCCCTAATAGAAAGACATACAAATTATCAAATATTTCTATCTAAAACATTGAGTAATCTATAAAATTTTTTGTCATTTCTTAGGCAAGGATAGATTACCTTGCAATAATATGTAGTCAATCAACCTATCGTAATAGTCAACACCTTGCCAATTAACTTCTCCAGTTCCATCTTGAAAAGTAAAAGTTAATGTAAACAAGTGCTTCAAATATTTACCAAAAGTTACAAATTTATCTAGGCACAACATGAATATTAGTAATTTAAGTATTGAAACTTATGCTTTCAATTACTTGGGAAAATTCTACTCCAGGAGATTGAGAACCGATAAGCATCAAAGTTATGTTCCTTCATGATGTCAATATCTTCCTGCAAGATCAAGCACAAGTTTAATAAATATAAAAAATACTAGCATCAACGTCCTACATTTAACACTTTGTCAATCATATACGATATAATTCATAACATTTTCCCAATTAAGGGAAGTGATATTATAAAATATCAATTTTCTAAAGCATTACATAGAAACAAAACAACAATATATACATTATAAGATTGGAGAGTACTTGACTAACTCTATAGTGATGATACTCATCAGCAGTTACATCAGCAGTGGCATTATTTGGTATCATACCTACATACATTATTATAATCATATCAAAATACTCGCTTGTGATTAATTTAATATCAATATATTATGTAGATGTAGATGACTAATATACAAAACCCATGTTACAAAGGACATATATAAACTACTTACCAGGTATTCTAACAAATATATCCCAAATGCACAGTCCTCTACCTCCTTTGAGTGCCATTCCCTCAACTTGGTAAGCGGATGCTGCAGTTCCAAACACAAAGCCTTTAGGGAAGCTACGCCGATTTAGTTTATGTGAATTGGAAACAAGATCTAACTCCTTTTCATCATCACAATATATGGGGGTGAAAAGGAGAGGCAACGAAAGGAAAAAGATGAAGACAAATGATAAATGCAATAGACCCATTGTTTGGTGGTTACTTAAAGGTGTGAGTTATTTCCAGGTATATATATAGTAGTATAAAGGATGTAGTTGGATAAATATGTGTCAAAAATATTTATTTAATAAATTTGAAAGTTCTATTGATACCATAAATTGTGGAATAAAACAATGGGTGGCGAAACTCTTAAAATGAAAACAAGAATTGACAAATTATTATCCTCATTTAGTATGTGGATAACAAATAAAGTGGGTTTCCATCTTATCTATTGGTTTGATAAAAAAAAGGATTTATCAAAATATTATTAATAATTAACCATGTGGTGGTCAAGTGATTTAATACCCACAAATTTTCTAAATTTTTGTTTAATTATTTCAGTAGAAAAATTCAAACGTGCGTTAAGCTGGCCGGGTGAATCGCCAGAGGGCGTGAATTAAGGTACAACCTTTATGCCCAAGGCAATTATTTTTATTTAGGATAGTTTAGTCTTTAGGTCGCAAAAGGATTCGAGTCAAGTTCGGAGGTTCGAACGAAACTCGAATCAGACTTGAATTGGTTAAGTTACAGTTTATATTAGACTTAACTTGTGAAGGGCGGGGGGGGGTATTTTGGTAATTTGATAAATTAAATTGAAGCATGTTATATTTTGCACTAGGGACTGTATGGCTCAAGAACAGCCGCACACATCCGTAGGCGCAAGGGGGAAGAGAGGGGGCGATCAGGGAAGACTTGGATTTCGACATTGTCAGAATTCGTCAATGAAGGAACGCGGAGGGTCATCTTCCTTTCCGATTTCTTCTTCGGTGAGTGGTTGCTTGCCCTTAATAGTAGGGATTCTTGGATTTCTTAGCCGTCCCTTATCTTTGGGTTTTTTCCGGATTTTTTCTTGAATTGTTGTCATTTTACGGATGGTTTTTATCGGAAGATGTGTATTGTTGCGCTCTTTGGTTTCTTGTGCGAGTTTTAGGGGCAGCCCCTATTGGTGACCCTAGGGTCGAATGTTTAATTTGATACATTGATTTCATCTCCTGAATATTGGTTCAAATTGTTTACTCTAGGAAGGGAGACTTGGAGGGCCGGCCGTATAGGACTACCCTAATTTTAGGGTAGGGCCGGATGGTTTAGGGTAATAAAACCCTTAGGATTTATATTTAATACTTGTTGAGCATGAAATTCTTAGGAATTATCCCTTTAAGTCAGTTTGTTTTAATATGAACTATTACTGATTTATGTTAGTAGTGTGGCTATTAAATTTCAGCCTTAATATATATCTACGTTTCATTATCATGAATGACAAATCATGCTTGTATGGTAAAATGATAACAAAATATGGGTATTCTTTTATGGATGTATGTCGTGCAAATTTTGTTATTTATATTCTATTGGATATGTATGTGAGAAAATGGATTTCACCGCCACGGGACTGGAGCCCAGGGTAGGGCTGGTCTAGGCATGCGCATGTGCATACCAGAGTTCGTTGGTATGAACTGTACTCTTTTAGAAACTGTTTAAATGTTTATATATGTTATTTTCCTACATGGTACTGTATGACATTTGTGTGATGTGGATGTTCATGAGATTGGATGCATAGACAGCCTGGTCAGTTTGTGGTTTACAGGCTAGGTAACGCGGCAGTCAGCCACGCTGACAGCAGCCCCGGAGTGGCATTGGTGGAAGGGTCACACCCAACCACTAGATTTACCGGGATTTCATCTCAGGGACTCATGGATGAGGGTCACTAGTCTTGAACTAGCAACCGACCCATAATCTTGTGATTGTCATGCTTACACCTGTACGTATGAGGATAATTTGGTGCATGACCGCTGATCACTGTAGTAGGGTAGTTCCGGTTAGACTATTATATGAACCCATTTATATTGGTTATTTACTTATGGTTATTTGATTTATATTCTTTTGTGAATATTTATTTGGTTGTATGTTTAAATGAGAAATATTTATATGAATTGTATGATGACAGAGAGGGCTCGGGGATGAGCCACTCACTCAATTCTTCATGAACTCACCCTCGCGTTCGTATGTTTTTATATTCAGCTCCAGAGCAGTAGAGGTACTGTGGCACATGAGGCGTGACTGGGGTGGCGAGCTCAGGGCATGGATCTCGTGACACTGAGTCGTAGTGGAGCCTTAGAGTAGTTGTTGCATTCATTTTCAAGTATTTGGATGTAGTACTTTGGTATACTTGTTTGAACATTAAGGATTGTGTTTCTTTTCTTCATTGTGGTCATATTTGGGTAGGCTTCGGGGTATGTGATGTTTACTCTGGCCGGTTACGCGATTCTAGATTTCTGAAGCGTGACAAAGTGGTATTAGAGCATGTGGTTAGGTCCTTGCTACGACAATAGGGCATAGGGTACTATATGGGCATTGCCATACAATATGTTCTAGTCACGAGATCGGGCGACTGAGTTTGCACACCGACTGCGGTAAGTGTGGTGTGTTATTTTTGCAAACCTCAATTAGTTATTTAAATTCCCTTTTATGGTTGTTTTCTTATATAACCATGGAGCTAAACAATAATGCATTAATGAGTGGGAGTGGAAGCAATTCCACAGGCAGATAGGGCTAGGCTGAGGTCGGGGTCGGGGTCATGGCAGTAGGCGACCAGCTCAGCAGAATTTGGGATAGGATCCCAAGGTAGCACAACTTGAGGCCCAAGTTGTTGGATGAAATGACACACTAGAGGGGAGGTGACTAGTGTATTATCTAAACTTGTTGCCTAATTTTGGTTTTATCGTTTCTTAAGTTATCTAGGCAAATCATAATTTATCGATTAGATGCGGAAGCAAAAATAAATCAATTAAACACAAATAAAGAGAATAATGCTAACACAGAGATTTATAGTGGTTCGGCCCAAATGCCTACTCCACTACCTAAGCACCCCGCTTAGAATTTCCAAACTAAGTTTACTAGATTAAATAGTTTCCCTTACACAGAGAACTTTGACTCGAAGAATCTCACTCTCAACCTAAGGCACTTCCACACCCGGAAGTCTCCGCCTTCTTACCGAGAGCACTCTTCCACCTCAATCCTAAGGGACAACTCAACTAATCCTAGTAAACTACGTTTACAACGGTGGAATTAAGCCTTAACACCAAGGCAACCACCAACCAAATCAAACCACCTAGGTTTACACAAGTTTTAATACAATGAAAGAAGCAAGAAAATATACAAGTAATGGAGCAAAAAATACAACAATACAAATACTTAGCTCAAACACAATGAATCCTAGCTCCTCTCGATGCCTTGATGATGAATCAAATCAAACTTGAAGGCAAACACTAGGAATGAAAGCTCATACTAGGATTTCTCTAAAAAAAATGGCTCAAAGAAAGCTTAGAGTTGATCAATGATGACTCAATGAAGGTTAAGAGTGATCAAAAGTTCTTTAGGAAGGCTTAGACTTGGGTATTTATAGAGCCAAGAAGAAATGAAATGAAACGGGCGGCTCAATGGGCGGAAAACTAGCCGTTACAGCCACTCGGTCGCTTGTCGGTCGATCATCGGTCGACCGACCGATCGACCGCCTAGCGACCGCTGCCCTTCTGTGACTTAATCGCGCTGTTTGGTCAATCGATTGGTCGACCGAAGTTGTTATGCCAGGGTCATGATTCTGTGATCCTCAATCCGGTTGACCGATGCACCCACTGCCAGTTTTTGGCTTCTGTCGATCGATCGACCGGTCGACTGAAAACTAGACAGACTGTTAGTTTGCTTGGGTTTTTCTACTCGTTTGGGTTCCGTGTTCGCTAGGTCCTCTTATATAATATTTCTTAACTTCAAGTTAATAACTTTAAAACATAAATGTTATATAAGGATTACCCCCCATTTGGATTCAGTAAAAATATCTAAAAAATCAAAATCCTTAAGAATCAAAATCTAGTTTTTGAGCTCTAGTACAAATTTTCAGAAAACGGAAATTTCCTAATCTTTTGAGTCAAATATGGGTATGCTAAAGGCTTCCAAAAACTCCTTAAAAATATCTCGTTATCTAGTTTTGACCCAAGGAACAATTACCACCATTTTTTATGTCAAGTAAATGTCTAGGACATATAGCCCTCCAAGGAGCTCCCTAGGCTAAGTGAATTCCAGGGCGGTTCTGGGTTTTCATGATTTGGGATCCGGGATTGGTTTTTTGGTTCTTATGCATCATCATGAGGATTTACAATATAAACTAGACACCCTAAACCTAAACTTTAACTTCCCGAAGAATCCCGAGCGACGACGAACGTCCTTGCCGATTTCTCCTATTTCTTCGATTCTTCCGATCGAGGATGTCGAGCACTAATCGATATGGAACCTGAAAGATTTCTCACTGAAACATTAGTTCCATGTTTGTTATTATCAAAATCAAGATTAAGCCCAAGGTTGAAAACCTTAAGCTAACTCAAGTGGCCGAATTGACTGAAGAGCTCCGTAGGGAGCGGGAGCAGAGACAATAGCCTCAGCAGGTGCTGCCAGTAGCACCTGTGGCACTAGAGGTTGAGGACCATGTACAGCCAGTGGTCTAAGTGGCAGATTGTCACGAGGTAGTGTTAGGAGGAGTCCCTTACTTGGACTTCGTCAGATTGAGGCCACCGGAGTTCACGAGCACTGATATGGAGATGGTGGGGCTATAGTTGAGGGGACCATCCAAGGAATGAGGTATTGGGATGGTGGGGCTACCACCTTTCTAAATAACTACTTTGAACTATGTGAGGTCTTGGTATGTACTCTTGAGGCTATGGTTCAAATGGTGGGGCTACAACTGAGGGGACCAACCAAGGAGTGCTTCCATTCCTGGAGAGCGTTTAGGGGAGCAGATGCACCGCCACCCCACCTAGGCCCAATTTAGGGATGCCATTGTGGAGAGGTACCTACCTCGGAGTGTCCATGAGAAGCGGGCTAAGGAGTTTGAGCAGCTCAGACATACAAGCAGCACGACGATGGCAGAGAATGAGATGGAGTTCAACTATTTATCCAGATATCATCCATTGCCAGTAGTGATTGAGACAAACATTGCCAGGCGGTTTGTGGAGGGACTTAGGGTCCAGATAGGCACGTTGATTCACTACACTTAGGACACCACCTTTGCTCAGGTAGTGGACGAGGCCTTGCGGAAGGAGGCCATGGTGCCTACTAATAGGCAGGATGGGCCGACAAAGAAAAAGTTAGATATCAGGGACTAGGAGAGCGGTAGGCTCAGTCCGAGGTGATTGCTGCAGGGGTCTTTCATCAGTCGAGCCATGGGTAGAGCAATTTTAGAGGTCGGTCAGGTGCAGAACCGAGGGCTATTCAGAGGACAACTGTGTTTGAGTCTCAGAGTTGGACAGAGGTACCATTGTGTGAGCAGTGCGGGAGGAGGCACACAGGGGTATGTTTGGTAAAAGGAATGTTTGCTTCGGGTGTGGCCAGTCGAGACCCTTCAAGAGGGACTACCCAACAGTGCGGTCAGAGTGGGGCGCAGACCAGAGTGAAGGCACCAGTATTTGTAATGTTTGTAGCGCAGAGGAGTCAGCCTCAGGAATCGACCTCACTTTGAATGGTGGTCTATCACATCCCAAAACCGGGTCACGCGACCGGTCAGAGTGCAGACATGCACCCCGAAGCCTAGATCAAGCAATAACATATAATCATGCAACATAACCGGTTTAAGATACTATAACATACACATTTAACATCCAAGTACCGACTTAGTAATAATTCAAGAAGATATTGCATAACCAAGTATCACTACTACATGAGTTAAAGTGTTCAAACAACTACAAGTTTCAAATACACTATATGTCTGTTAATAGACTCATATACGAACTCGACTCGACTCGACTACATCAACAGGTTTCACGAGACTGCCACTGGAGTCCGCCGCACCAACTGTGCCATACCTCAGTGATCACGCCCTGCAAAATAGTATACATAAAAGGAGGGTGAGTTCAAAGAACTCAGTGAGTGGCCACCTCGACCATCACCAAGCCAAACCATATTAGATAAATAATGCAGTAATTAACTCTATGTTCAAATAGCAGATATAAAACATATAACACAATGCATCAATAACTTATGCACTACGCACACAACACAACCTGGCTCGGCTCAATTGGAACTATCCTCTAGTTACCCGTCCACATCTCATAGAGTGCTCGCTAGGCCGGCCACCCCCAACGAACCTCCCTGCTCAAGCTCATTGAGCTAGGAAGGCCCTCTAGCCTTAGTGCTCATAACTCAGTCGGGAAAGGTCCTCCGACCCATGTCACTCGGGTCTATCGTAGGCGTGGTTCACCAACATATGTCTCGACCCAAAATCACTCGTACACTAGGCTTACCACTCGGCCCAATATGGCCCAATATTAGCTCATGCGCGATGCACACCACTCGGCCCAATCTCAACTCGTGCGTGATGTGCACCACTCGGCCAATCCAGCCCAATCTCAACTCATGAGCGATGCACACCACTCGGCCCATCCGACCCAATATCAACTCGTGCGTGATGCTCACCACTCGGCCCATTTGGCCCAATATCAACTTGTGCTTGATGCACACCACTCTTCAAGAATCTAATACCTGTGACGGTACTCGCGTAGCGGATTGCTATATCTTACTAAGCAGTTTTCGCATGACGTTCCACTTGTCACCACTTATCGTTCGAAGTCCCGTCCGAGTTCACAAAATTTCTCAGACAATGAAAAGAGTATCAAATCTATCCAAGGAATCCGAATTTAGAGAAACAAACTTGACAATATATATAGGTCTCTTAGGAAACTTCTGTAAAGGACAGTTGCTTAGGAAGTTGCAACTGCTCTAATAATAGTCTATTCTAGCAAAGTAAAAATAAAAATAAAAAGGCAAAGAAAACACAAGAGATTTGTTTACGCAGTTCAGTGACAAACCAGTCACCTAATCTGCGGGGCACTCACCGGACAGATGTCCAATTCACTCTCTATAAGTACAATATAAGTCCTCTGAATTTCTCACCTGAAATCTGACTATCAATACTACAGTGAATCGAAAATAACAAAAATCTATTTGTTATTACAAGTAAATACCAACTTGCCTCTCTATGACATCACAACCATAGAGTTCCGTCCTCCACACAGTCTCGTGTTGTAGTGAGTTATCCGCCCGATATCCAATCTTCTCCTCGAAGATAAAAGGTTGTTGCCTCTTCTGCACTCGGCAATCTGCACTCAGTAGTTTCAACTCCTCTATAGATGGCAACAGCATTTCCGCGCAATGGAGTTGTCGACAATAGATCTCTTCTCTAGTATTTATAGGTGTCCTTGGAAGATTTCTAGAAGATCTAATAAATGTTGACTTTAATCATATTTAATCACCGCCGTCGTCAATAAAAACTGTGTAATACCCAAAAATCTTAATAATAATATTTTATTCTTGAGTGGGGGATCGTGGGCCCTAGTTAGTGCAAATTGGCGGGAAGCTTTGGGATTAGACCCGAGTAAGCATTTAATGTAGAAAAATTAAGGGAAATTTTATTTGTCTTATCTCTATGAGTTACCATGCTAGGATGATAGAGGATCTCGAGACGAATTTAGCGGTGCAATCGGATCTTGAATCGGAGTTAGAACGGGTGAGTTATGAGCTGTTTAGGTCGGATAGCTTAGGTAGGGGTATTTTGATCATTTGGACCCAACCGGTATCTATAAATTAGACCTTGGGGTGTGCAGCCAGGGGTTTTGAGCCGCACACCACCCGAGGCAAAGGAGAGGAGAGAGAGGGTGCCATCGAGGAGGAGGAGCCGTCGGAGCCGGATTTTCGTGAGTTCGTCGGTGTCGAGCGGGCGAAGATCCTGCACATCTTTTTCTTCTATTTTCTCTCCATCCGGTGAGTGGATTTAGGCCTTCTTTTCTTTAGTTCTCGATTCATGTCGCTGTTCTCATATTTCAGGGTTTTTTGGCGATTTTTGACGCATTTTCTCGTATTGGATCGGAAGTCAAATCGATCATTTCTTAATTAAATCATGTTGTTTATCCGTTTTTGGAATAAAATATTATTTCTTTTTCTCTCCTCTTTTCATCCTTCTACCCCTTCCTGTTCACCTTGTCGGCAGCACCGGCCGCGCCAGGAGGCGGCGCCCGACGAGGCGCCGCGGCGGCAATGGGCTCTGGCGGCGGCGACAGTGGGTGCCGGCGGAGGTGCCGCGGCGGCAGTGGCGCCCGGCGAGCAGCGGCGCCCGGCGTGGCATCACTGCCATGCGTGGGCAGATGCTGCCATGCACGGGCAGCCGCACGAGGTGCTGCAATCACCTCGTGGTGGCGGTAGTGTGTCGGTAGGCGCCGATGTCGGCGCCAATGTCTCAGGCGGCTCGGTGGCGTCTGGGGAAGGGCGGCGACGGCAGGTGGGTGAGGAGAGGGGGAGAAGATGACCCAAGGGAGATGAGATGAAATGGAGGGTTGGGATTAATTTGGGTGAGATGAAGGGTTGGATTGAATTTGTTGAGATGAAGGGCTAGGATTAGATCTTATGTAGATGTAAGGCTCAGATTGCGTCATGTAGATGGAGGGATGAGATTGCATCAAGATAGATGTAAGGTTGTGGATGCATCATGTTAGATGTAAGGCTGAGATTTCATCTAGTTAGATGGAAGGCTGAGGTTGCATCAGGTTAGAGGGAGGGCTGTGATTGCATCTGATTAGATAGATGGTTGTGATTGCATCTAATTAAATGTAAGACTATGATTTCATTATGTAGATGGAGGGCGGAAATTGTATCTGGTTAGATGTAAGGCTGAGATTGCATTATGTTAAATAGAGAGCTGTGATTGCATCAGATTAGGTAGAAGGCTGTGATGTGATCCTGTTTAGATGAAGGGCAGAGATTTTATTACTGATTATTGATTGTAACACCGTCATATTTTATTCGTAACAGTGATTTATTAAATAAATTAAGGCATTTCTTTCATTATTCTAAATAATTATTTGGAGGCTTTAAAGTTAGCGAAACTATTCATGTTATATATGAATTTTCACCTAATCGACATTTTGAATTCATTGGTGAGGTTTGTTTCGCCATCAAACCTTCGTATTTTGGAAACAGTAGGCAGATGTCGCTTCGTTTTGCATGCCAAGCTGAAAAATCATATTTTATATATTTTTATGATTCGATTTGAGATGATTCATGGATATAGTAGTTAATGAGGTGAATTTTATCCCAGATCAGTGATTTCTATGATGAGTTGTTTTATCATGTTCCAGTTCATTGATTTATAGTTGGAGTTTTTTTTGCACTACTTTCTTAATACACGTGCATCCTTTGTTACAGTGTTATAATTCTATTTTATGATTGTTTATTTGTGTTGAGCATTCATGATTTATAAGCACTATTTATATATATATATCGGTATGTGATTTGTGATGTATAATAGGAGGAGGTGGAGGATGAGGTATGCACTTGACATACCTTTTATTACTTGTTGATAGTACATATTGTTCATACTTATATACTTCCATGTGTGGTGTTGTGATGTGCTTGTTGCATTTCCCGGAAGCCTCGCTGGTGAGGGGAGGGTATGCCCCAAAGAGATAGAGTTGGCCTTATTCCGGAAGTCCGGCTGGCGAGGGAAGATCATACCCCAAAGAGACAGTCCGGAGACCCGAGCAGGTGAGGGGAACGTATACCCCAACAGGCTAGCTCGGAAGAGCCAGTGCCGGTGAGGGGAGTGCATGCCCCAAAGAGACGGCACTGAGCTGGGTGGTAGTTCGCGGCCACCCATCTACCTATCCTATGTGGCTATGTGGGACCGACGGGTCTGGAGAGCATGCATATGATTGGGGTGTTGCATTACATGCATATGATTGAGGTGTTGCATTCATCCTATTTTATTATTGTGGATATGTTTATAACTATTGATGGATGATTATACTTATTGTTGTGGATATGAGTAGGGTAGCGGATGTGTTATTGATGCTTGTCCGTCATTTTTAAAAAGATATTTTATACTTGTTGACGGATGTTGATTTCATGCATAGAGCTATGGATATATTATTGTTGATTTCTTCTGACGTTGTTGTTACATTATTTATATCGGTTATATTGTATTTTTATGCATGATGATTGATTTGGTGAATTGAGGACTGATCTACTCACTAAGTCCTAGTTGGACTTACCCCTCATTTATGTTGTTTTTTAGCACCTGAGTTAGATTAGAGAGGTACCGGGGTGCAGTAGCGCGGCTGGTGGTGGCAGGGCAGCGGGTCTCGTGACATGTCGTGATCGAGGAGGATACATGAGTCATTTTAGTGTCTCTTTGAGTTGTTGAGTCATGTTGACTCGGGTTGTGGTTTTCGCATTTTATTTTTATTTGGGGAGTCTTGTTTATTTATTTGAACTCCTTTTTAATAACTTG
The DNA here is from genome assembly GCA_034359265.1 of Canna indica. Lineage (NCBI taxonomy): Eukaryota > Viridiplantae > Streptophyta > Magnoliopsida > Zingiberales > Cannaceae > Canna > Canna indica. The sequence goes on along the minus strand of CP136891.1, from coordinate 52,483,038 downwards.
TTCAGCGTGTTCATATTGAGTTTTGGTTTGGTTTGGTTCGTGGTGTCATGTCTATTTTTTTCAACAAAAAAAAATCTTCCACTGTTCAGGTTATTGTTATTTTATTTGAGTTGGGTTAGGCTTCTGGGTATGTGACGTATCCTGGCCGATCATACCGGGTTTGGGGTGACAAACTTTCAGTATAACTTAGGCATTTTTACAAAAGATCATTTATGTAAATAAGAAACGCCTAAGAAATAAGTGAAGAGAAACTCTTCGAAACTAAATTGTTCAGAAAAAAATAATGATGATTTAAATGTCCAGAATCAGTTAAACAAAATCATCATCAAACCAGAAGTCCATCACTCATCAAGATCATATCAGCCAGCCCAACCAGAATTCCTTTAAGACTATAAGCAGTTAAGACTACGTCTTCATAATTGAAACCTTCATCATTCACAGAGTATATTTCGGTAACAGCTACTTCGAACGATAAGTGGTGACAAGTGGAACCTTCATCATTCATAGTTGAAGCCTTCATCATCCTAGTGTCAGTCTTGACTACCTCAGCTGTAGATTTACCTTTCACTGACTCAGTTTTAGAACCAGTCTTTCCTGGAATTGAGTCATAATACTTGTCAGTTATAAGAACGGTCCGAAAGATGTGCTTGAAATATCGATATCTTCTTTATGCTCCCCCTCATAACATAATTCCTCCCCCTCAAAAGATAACTCTTCTTCAAAACTAGTAAAATAAAAATTGATGTGAGGGTTACGGATACAATACCTCTACCATGGCATTTTGTAGCATTTCCTTTCAATTTCTTTCTTCGCTTTTGATCATGAGAGGTGGACGGAGATGATCTTTTACCAGCGAATGGTGCTGGATTTTGTGTGTCGATAATTTCAGCTGGACTCGAGAACACCATCTCTATTGTCATGGAAGCTTCCATCTCCTTCTCGTAGCTCATTGTTTTACCCTTTTTCTATTATGTATTGGAAATTCAACTTAAATAGATTGTAGAATGAATGAAGATTGAGACCGTCGATTAAGTTCTCAAGAAGTTGAACCAAGTTGCAACGCATAAAGGACATAAATGATGACATATCTGTTCACATTCATATTAAAGTACAACCTCTGCCGAAAAACACAATGGTGAAGTTACGGTTATAAGTGAAACGCCAGCTGAAAAATTGATTATATGAGAGAATAAATTTTTTGAAACACCAATTTATCCATTATGTAACACACTGTCCAAGGAAGATTTAGAGATTCTTCATATATCTTATTAAAAGAAGAAGAATCTGCGACATGACACTCAATCCCTGGACATAAAAAGATTTTGACTACGCTGTACTAATGGCCTTTGAGAAGAAAGCTGCATCATTATCCAATTTTATCTCTCATAAAGGAAAGCACACATGTGAACATTTAAAAAGTTTCTCACTAACTTTATCAATCATCATTTAGAATCCCTTTTTGAAGAACTGAAGATGTTACCCACTCTTCTCAGTTGTAGTGAATACCAGTTGCAACTGCTTCCTTTCAACTGGAACCTTGATCTTAAATCAAAGAATTTAGTGCGTGAATGCAAAATAGAATCTTCAAAGTTTTGATAGAACTTCTTGTACCTAGCCCAAGGATGTCCAGAATGACAAGCCTTGAGCGCCTTGATAGTAGAAACCGTGGTGGAGACAATGTCCAACGTCTTGGTGAAGAAAGATAAGGGCAAAGGAAAAGCAGTTGCCTTATCGAGTCACAGCGGGAGGTCATCGAGCGACCACTCCAGCAAAGACGAGTATAATGGAAGAACCAACATAGGAGCAGTACGACTGCTTAATACTCTCAAGACTCAAGTGGGGAAGCGAAAACTCACGACAAAGCGTCCAGAAGTGATGAATGAGCTGATATTTATCGACATCAAGCTAAACAGCAGAACCACCCGAGCGATGGTAGACTCGGGAGCAACACATAACTTTATTGTCAGAGAGGAGGCAAAGAGAATTGGACTCAAACTAGGGAAAAGTTCGAGTCATGTCAAAGTAGTGAATTCCGAAACACGGAAAATCGACGACATCGCAAGAGACATTCTGTTGAAAGTTGGAGGATAGAAAGGGTAGATTAACCTGATGGTCGTGCCCCTCGATGACTATCAAGTCATTCTAGGAATAAAGTTCCTCAAATCGGCAAAGGCGGTACCCATGCCCTTCCTCGACACAATATGCTTGATGGGGGAGGACAACCCCAACATCGTTCCAACAGTGCGTTCAGCACCAAGAAGCCAAAACAAACTCTTTTCCGCCATACAAGTGAAGGAAGGAGTCCGACAAGGCGAATTGACAAAGGTGGCTGCAGTAAAATTGGAAGACCATCCTGATTGCGCAAAGCAAATGGCTCATAAGATGCAAGTGTGCGCAGGGCAGATGACCCCTAAGTCGCAATGTTAGTGTCCAGAGCAGATGACTAATAAGATGCAAGGCTTGTGCACATGGCAGATGGCCTCTATGTCACAATATTTGTGTGCAGAGTAGATGACTCGTAAGACGCAGTGTGCAGCGCGAACCCACAGTAGGGACCGAGGAGCAAGCCCCATATCGACCTCCTTACAGAAGGGCCCCACCAGAATTTGCGAACTTCATAGTTGGAGGCATTCTCATGAAGGAAGGACATTTCACCGCTTACGAGAGTCGAAAGCCAAATGACACGGAGCGATGGTACCCAGTCCACAAGATGAAGAAGTGGAAGATCAAGAGTCAAGGCCTCTCCAATGCCTTCAAGAAACAAGTTGACGTGGGCGTCGACTTCGTAAGTGGGGGAGAATGTTAGAGACCTTCGGGGTTGTCAAGTCCTGTATGTGTCATGACGTCCTTAACATGCATTGTAAATATTGCATCATGAGCATCCATGTAAATATGCATTGTAAAATGCTCTCGCGTATTGCCCACCGCTCTTGCTCATGGCTAGGCAAACAGCCTCGTTTGCCTAGGCGTGGCACGGACGGTGGGGGTGTGTGAACATAGGAATTTTGTCATGCTCCTCGTGCTTTTGGTATCCTTGTGGGTGGCACTTGGGGGTTGGGCTCCACAACTATAGTACCCAGGTATAGTCTGTGCACACTCTAGTCTTTAGTTCTAGCTTTCGTTTAAGCATTTCCTTACATTTTCATGGAATCGGCCATTTGACCCAACAACGTTTTTCTGTCCAAGCACATAGAGGCTTCGACCCACGCGAAGTGGGAGCCCGTGACATTTCGACATTGGCGAAGCAGATTGGCTTAAGGCTAAACCCTTTCATGGGAAGCAAGGATGCCGCACGGATTCTTCCATACAAAATAATTGATTCGTGACACCACGGTCCCCTACTTAAGGATAAAATATTATTATTATGATTTTGGGCATTATAGGATATTACATGGTCGGGCTTCGCCTCCAAAATAGTGGAAAATTCTCCGTGGACGTCACCTTATCCAGAAAGAACCACCAGTCATTCGGCCTCGATTGACCTCACTTTGAAGAAATACCTCTTGAAGTTCTTGTAAGAACTCTTGAACAAGCTGAAGAGTTTCCTCCTTGGGGTGCTACTAAAGGACACCCAGAAGCCCTTATACGTACCCTTAGCTTGGAAGAAGGAAAAAATATATTGAGGCTCGACTTAACACTGAGGAGCTCCATTAGGATTTCAAAGCAGCGGACAAACACCCAACTGTTCAGGTGAAGCTGCGACAGGTCGACGTTCACTTGAATCAGTACCCTGCACTCAAAACCGATAAAGGACAACCAGACGTCGAGATCCATTCTCTACAACAAAAATCATCATTAATAGCATGCCATCAACGCTATCATAGGTAGTGTATAGCATTAAACGAAACGCTGTCAAATCGCACGCTATCTTATGTAGGGAGGTTATAATAGCGTTTCTGGGAATGCAATTATGAATGCTATATGAATGTTATTATATAACATTTTGTATTCGTTATGATTAGTTCGTTGTAGCATTCATAACCTGCTATTACTTCATTCTACAGTAGTAATAATATTTAGTTATCATATATATATATTTATATAGCTTTTTCGAACTGTTATCTATCACTAAAGAGAACATTTTAAAACTATAATACAAAAGTAGGTTTAATCCCAGCTTGTTGTTGTTATTGAAATAATTTTTTTGTTTTTTTAATTTATTAACAATATAAGAATCAATATTTAAATAACATTTTTATATTAAATCAAGAGTACATTACATAAATCCAAACTACCAAAACAAAACATTAATCCAAACTTAGTAAAATATCAACTAATGAACTTAAACATAGATCAATATTGTCTTCTAATAATAAAAAGAAAGTAGATTAAGTATTGTTTTCAAAAACAAAAGTAGCTAGCTTGTTATAGTCATGAAATCATCCAACATAGCTTCCAGATATCTGACCCTTGACCAATTGAAATCTTCTAACTAGCATCAAGTTCCAGTTGAACCTTGAACACCCTGTTCCTAAGCCATGCATAACTTCAACGACTTTTTCTTTGTCATAAAGTTTCTTCATAGTTGTTTCAGCTTGAGAAAGTCTCCCTTGCTGTAGAATAAAAGATGAATTATATCAACATACTAGTTGATCTAATGAAGCATGGTGATCTAGAAATAAATATATTTTGTTGGTGAAATGGCCTAAACTAGAGGGGGGGGGGGGTGAATTGTGTGTTAACTAATCTTATCATCTAATTCCGGTCCCAATGCCTAAGCACGATATTAATAGCAAGCGGAAGCAATAAATATGAAGCAATAAACACAAACAAAATATCAATGCTAACACAATGATTTATAGTGGTTTGGTACCAATGCCTACTCCACTACCTAAGCACCCCGTTTAGGATTTTCAAACTAAGTTTACTAGATTATATCGTTTCCCTTACAAAGAGGACTTTACAACCGAAAAATCTCCCGCTCTCAAACCGAAGGCACTTCCACACCCGGAAGTATCCCGCCTTCCTACCGAGAGCACTCTCCCACCTCAACCTAAGGGATAACTCAACTAATCCTAGTAAACTATGTTTACACCGGTGGATTTAAACCTCAAACACCAAGGCTACCACCCAATTTCAAGACCCACACTCTAGGTCTTACACTAACTCAAATACAAAGAATTAAACAAGAAAATACAATAACAATTGGAGCAATAAACAAATCAAACTATACTTAGCTCCAAAAGAAACTCCCTAGTCCTCTTGATGCCTCGAGAAGATGAATCTTGAAGGTTCAAAGGCTAGATCAAGGTTTTATCATGAAAACTAGGGATTGCAAAGAGATGGCTCAAGAAACCCTTTAGAGATGATCAAATATGGCTCAATGGAAGCTTGGATGCATCATGGAAGGATTGAAATGAGTTTGGGATGGGTATTTATAACCCCCAAACACCAAGGCTCGTCAATGGGCATTTTTTCTGGCCGTTGGCAATGCCCAATCGCTTGCCGATTGATAGATTGACCGCACAAGCGATTGAGGCATTCTGCCACTTCTAGGCGCACTTTGGTCGACCGGCTGGTTGACCGAATTGGCTACTATCAATTCTTCACTACATTCGGTCAACCGAAACTAGGTTGAACTTGATTTTTTTTTCAGCATTCTTCTTGCGCGCTTCGTTTTCGGGTTTCAGACTTCAACATCCTTCAACTTGGAGAGCTTTCCATGTATTTTTTTAGAGTCGTCCAAGACGTCTTTGGTGCACATGTCGAACTTCGAGAGATTTCCACGACGAAGCCAAACACGCCGATCAATGTCCTTCCGATTTTTTGATTTCTCTTATATTTCCGATCGAGGACATCGAGCACTAACAGATATGGAACCTGAAAATATTTCTTCATGAAACATTAGTTCCATGTTTGTTATCATCAAAACCAAGATTAAGACCAAGGTTGAAAACCTTAAGCCAACATATTTAACTTACTAAATTATCCAAAAATGTTAACAGAGAAAGGAATAAGTAGGTGTGCACCAACATAAATGCGAGTTTTCTCATCAACTTGTTGGATTAAGGGTTCCCCTTAAGCTTCGATCTTCATTTTGATGATAACAAACAAGTATTTAATCTATGTGTGAAGTTTTGAGTTCAGGTTGAGGTTGCAATAAGCTTGCGAACTTAGGCGAACTTCGGAGAAACGAAAGAAAAGAATGTCAAGAAAGGCTCGGGTGTAGGTTGAGTAGATATCTTGTAATATACCCCTAGGATCTCATCCCAAGCCTAGTTGTAAAGTTATCCAAGTTAAAACTTGATAACTAAACCTATGAAAAAGTATGTAACAAAGATAAAGGAAAAAATCAGCCTCAGCCTAAGTTTGGTTGTCCGGTCGATCGACCGAACAATGCAGAAAATTGGTAGTAGTCATTTCGTTCGACCGGTCGGTCGACCGAACAGATGCAAAAATCGATAGTGGCTACTTCGGTCGACCGAACAAGGCTAGAAAATGGCAGTAGCTACTTCGGTCGATCGACTAAGGCCAAAATCTGGCAATGCCTGCTTCGATCGGCCGAGCGGTCGACCGGATAGCAGAGAGGCAAAATCGTGACTCATTCGGTTGACCCTCTGGTCGATCGAACAAAGCTATAGAAGCACAAGAAGCCAGCGATCGTTGGGGGGTCGATTTGTCGGTCGACCGACAAGCGACCAAATGGCGTCCAATAGGCGAAAAAACACTCGTTGAAGAGCCGTTCGATTGAGGGGTTATAAATACTCCTCACCTAACTCCTTTAATACCCCTTAACAACTGATTTAAGCATTGAAAAGAGAGATTTGTGCCTTCTAGAGATCAATTGCTTGTGCTCGCTTCTCCGATCAACGTTTTCTCAAGTGCTCATTCTTCCTCAACTCGGGCTTCGATTCAAGCTCAATGACTTGGCGAGTTGAAGGCTTGAAGGCTTGGAAAAGAGCATTGGTTCTTGGTTTTATTTCTTAGCTCTTTTCATTGTAATTTTAATTATTGTTTAAACTTGTTTTAATTGGATTAGCTTGCTAGGTGTGCTAGTGTAAACACTTAGGGTTTACTTTGTAGAATTGTGTTTTGCCTAGGTGAATAGGTTTGAGTTCTCAAAGAGGTGATAATTGAGTCCTCGGTTATATTCAAAGGGAAACACAAGTTCTATAAAATAGTTGGTTAGAAATCCTTGGTGATGAGCCAAGGTAGTGGAGTAGGCGGTTGGCCGAACCACTATATTTGCTCGTGTTAGGATTGCCTTGCTCATTTGTTTATTGTCGTGCTTTATATTTGATAACGAACATTATTTAGTCGGACATGCATTTGGTTGAAGTTAAAATTGGCTAAAAAGAACACACACTATTCAAACTCCCTTTCTAGTGTCTAATTTTGCTTAACACAACTTTGTCAAATCCCAAAACTGGATGCACTATTAGATCAATAATTGTCTCTTAATTGCATAAAGAAGAAACTGGCATGAATCCTTGAACTACCAAAAATTAATCCCAGTAAATTTTGCATTATACAACTATCGTCAATCTAAAAGAAAAATAACAATTATAAAGCAAGTGGCCATGTTGCAGCAAGTAGTTATAAAGTAGGAGCATATGGCATATATTTTTTCTACAAATCCACTAGCAATTTGCAAGTACCATAAGAGTTTGTTTACTTGGAAGAAAAAGGATGAATGAATGGAAAAGAAAGAAGAAGGGAAGGAAGCTAAAATTCTTCCTTTTCTTTGTTCACTTAGAAGAAAAAGGAGGCAAGAAAAAATAATTAATCGTTCCTGCGTTCAACTTCCACTCAAATATCTAACTATTGGATTTACAATATAATTATATGGACAAAAAACTAGCTTCCACTCTAAAGTGCATGTGGAAATTTGTTTAGAAACTATAGGTGCAGCATTTTTTTAGGCAACAAAAGATAATTAAAATAAGCAACAACCTTGTTTTTCTTGGATAAATTTTATCAAGCTAACTTTGGCAGAATTTGAATGGTCTAACATGCACATAAGTCAGACATGAAGAGCACATTGGCATGATTAGATTTCAGTAAAGGAAATTGTGATTTTAAACTATTCTGAAAGTTCAATAAATCAATGAGAAAATGCTAACAAATAAAGAAGTTGCAATATCCAAGAAATCAGAAAAAAAAATGTACCTTTTCTATTTGTTGTCCATAACACATTCAACAACCTTTAAAGGAATACTATTTGCTATCACAACTAGTCCCCCATTCATGTATTTTGCAAAAGATTCCCTTCTCTTTTTAACATGCCACTAGGGAACAAATAACAACTAATTACAAAAATGTTTTCTGCAGTATAATGATCAACATAAGGATATTTTCCAACTACATCAAAAGGATATATTGTTTTTTCATAAAACTAGTTGAGACTTGTACTAAAATTGAACATGTCAGAAGTCTTTAAGTTGTTGATGGACTAATTGAAATCTTATGCAATACAAATGTGATAACATAAATGTCAAGAAGCATCATGATCTATATTATAGATCTAGAAAATTTAGCAATAGATCAATCAAATTATGTTTTATTGCTTTAATCATCTACCAACTCGCTCAAATTAAGAAGACAAAGAGATCATGTCTCCATATCATACCTTGTTTTGTGCCAGTTTCCACTCCTGACATGCCAGCAACTACCATGCTATCGTCAAAGAGATCATGTCTTCATATCATACCTTTTATTCTGCCGAAAGACTGATGAAATTGCATCCAAACATCCATGTAATGGAACATATGTGTTAGCATATAACACGTCAATCCAGTGTGTAACAAGTCCAAGTTAGCAAGTCCAGTACATTGTCGCAAGCATGTCATTGATTGGCACTTCAAAACTACATGGCTGATCTTAATCAATATTAACCAATGGAATACCAACATTCTGAGAGGCATTCCTTCTTTTAGTTTTAATTGTAATATTCAATCAACTATCTTTAAATGTATCAGATGACATGTTCTAATGCATTTTGATTCATTGAGGCTTCAAACTCATTTTATTACTTAATTTTATGAATTGGTCCTAATTTATGAGAAAAAAGAGAGTCATACAAATGTTTCAAGTTGTACTAAGACCACTCAACACGGCCTGGACTGTGCTGGTCGTGCTAAGTGTTAAAACATGGAAATACCAATAAATGGTAGAGGTCTCAAGTCCGTAACTTAAAACATGGATCATGGTTTCTTCATTCTTCATAATTCATTAAAACTGATTATAAAGTTAGTCTTGAGAACTCAAGAAGAGTGATACCATGATATATAAGTTCAACAAAAAATGATACTACAATTTTATATTTTGGGGAAAAATATTACTCGAACTTTTGATATGTTGAGTTGATATTTAAAGAATAAAATAAATCATACCTCGACTTTAATTTCCAGTTTTATCTTAACACGTTCAGTGTCCTGCCTTCCATGAGCCAGATCTCATATATGTAACAAATGAACAAATGGTTGCAAACATAGAACAATTAGGAAGAACTGGAATATTCTTTTCAAGCACAAAACATTATCACTTGTCTATATATATGTAACAAGTATAACAGAGAAGGACCAGTCTAGTTATTGGAAATACAGCTACATGTCCAAGCTAATTGATCTGATGATTCAATCCACAGTTTGACACACAACAACTAAATTTCATTAAGGCTAAGAACATCAAGAATGGGTTAAATTACCAGCCCTAAAATTAACTAAAAAAAAAAAATGCAATTTGGCATTTAAGAACATTTGGAAATCCTGTCGCGCATTAAAAACTCATCCAAGTAAAAGAAAATAAATAACTTTCGATCTGTACTCCTTAATTACACATACAACAAAATAAAAGCAATAAATCAAAAGGGAAAAAAAATACCTGACTATAAGAGCTTGAACAGAATCTCCAACAGATATCAGATTGTAAACATGCCACATATCATCATCCTCTTCCAGGATGATCTATAGAAAAAGCAGACCCAGTAGAGGCAAAATCTAGGGTGTGTTTGGTTACCCAAAACGTGCCCGTTTTGGGTTTTTGTTTTCTTTTGAAAACGAAAACGGGACAGAAATCACGTTTGGTTGCGCGAAACAGGCCAAAACGGGCGCGTGTTTTCTCCAAAACCCATTTTCTTCGTAACGCGATTAATACATGAATTAGAAAACACCGATTCGGTGTTTTCTATGTTTTCATCAAAAATAGAAAACAGGCGGAGTGGCATTCTTGTAATTACGTGAAAAAGAACTCATTTTCGATTCAATCAACAAAATCTGATACTGCTCCTCACGGGTCTCTCATCCCAGCGCCGATTCACTGTAATTACTGCGACTCACCCTTCACCCAAACACTAGCAGAGCTCGACGACAACTTCTTGCCCAGCGTCGACTACCTCTAGGTCTCGATTTTTTTTGGCCACTCGTCAAAGGTAAGGTCTCCATATCCGATCTATGTTTTCTTCTTCTCGAACTCAACCTGATCTAATCTAGGGTTTTTTTTGTTAGGGTGACAACTTCTCGCCCAACGCCGACTACCTCTCCTCGGTTGTTTTCGGCCACTCCTTCGAAGGTAAGGTCTACTCCTACCGATTTATTTCGGATCTACATTTTCTTCTTCTCGATCTATGCTTTCTTCTTCTCGAACTCGACCTGATCTACATTTTCTTCTTCTCGATCTACGCTTTCTTCTTTTCGAACTTGACCCGATCTATGGTGTGTTGTATTTTGTTATCTAGGGTTTAGGGTTTATATGATATTTTCTTTTCTTCTTCAAATAAGAAGTTTGGGTGAAGGTTGAGTCGCGTGGGATGAGAGACCCGTGAGGAGCAGTATCCGGGTTTTGTTGATTGAATCAAAAAGGAGTTGTTTTTCTAATTCTTATTTTGTTGATTGAATCAAAGTTTGGGTGAAATATGATCTATTTATAGTGTTTGCAATGAACTCTCTAATTGAATCAAAGTTTACAGTATTTGAAATATGATCTGTTTGGGTGAAATATGGTTTGTTTACGGTGTTTGAAATATGATTGAATCGAAAACAAGTTATTTTTCTAATTCTTGTTTTGTTAATTGAATCGAAGTTTGGGTTAATATGTTTGTCAACAGCTGAAAACAGTGTTTGCAATGAACTCTCTAAGATGGATATCCCAATTTTTTTAAAAAAAATATACATATTATGCTCGCAAATTATCCTTCATTTTGAATGTTCGATACAATACTTCTTTTTATGCCCCGTTGCAAAGGTCGGTAGGAATATTCTTGTAAGATATATTAATGCAGCTGCTTGCAACTCCCTCAATGGCATTATCTCATTGAATTCTCATATGGTAAGGTCTCCATATCCGATCTATGTTTTCTTCTTCTCGAACTCAACCTGATCTAATCTAGGGTTTTTTTTGTTAGGGTGACAACTTCTCGCCCAACGCCGACTACCTCTCCTCGGTTGTTTTCGGCCACTCCTTCGAAGGTAAGGTCTACTCCTACCGATTTATTTCGGATCTACATTTTCTTCTTCTCGATCTATGCTTTCTTCTTCTCGAACTCGACCTGATCTACATTTTCTTCTTCTCGATCTACGCTTTCTTCTTTTCGAACTTGACCCGATCTATGGTGTGTTGTATTTTGTTATCTAGGGTTTAGGGTTTATATGATATTTTCTTTTCTTCTTCAAATAAGAAGTTTGGGTGAAGGTTGAGTCGCGTGGGATGAGAGACCCGTGAGGAGCAGTATCCGGGTTTTGTTGATTGAATCAAAAAGGAGTTGTTTTTCTAATTCTTATTTTGTTGATTGAATCAAAGTTTGGGTGAAATATGATCTATTTATAGTGTTTGCAATGAACTCTCTAATTGAATCAAAGTTTACAGTATTTGAAATATGATCTGTTTGGGTGAAATATGGTTTGTTTACGGTGTTTGAAATATGATTGAATCGAAAACAAGTTATTTTTCTAATTCTTGTTTTGTTAATTGAATCGAAGTTTGGGTTAATATGTTTGTCAACAGCTGAAAACAGTGTTTGCAATGAACTCTCTAAGATGGATATCCCAATTTTTTTAAAAAAAATATACATATTATGCTCGCAAATTATCCTTCATTTTGAATGTTCGATACAATACTTCTTTTTATGCCCCGTTGCAAAGGTCGGTAGGAATATTCTTGTAAGATATATTAATGCAGCTGCTTGCAACTCCCTCAATGGCATTATCTCATTGAATTCTCACACAGCAAAACAACTTAAGTGAAATATGATCTGTTTACAGTATGATACTATGTTCTATTTCATTGCTCAATCAATGAATCAATGAATGAATGCTATTCTAATTCTATTTACATGATCTATTGTTCTGTGATGATATTCTGGTTTATTTTATCATGCTATTTAAACTATGGTATGTTTTAACATTCTTCATATTACATGATCTATTTTTTTACTGTATGATACCATGTTCTATTTCTATTTCATTGCTCATTCAATGAATCAATAAATGAATGCTATTATAATTCTGTTTACATGATCTATTGTTCTGTGATGCTATTCTGGTTTATTTTATCATGCTATTTAAACTATGATATATTTTTATAGTAACAGTATCCTTTTCAAAAATGGTATGTTTTTAGTTTATACTATGTTCTGATTTGGATTACGATTATAGAATAAATAGTTGAACATGGGTGGCCATCGCAAACCAAGAGAAAATGTGGTTGAGTGGTCCCACCTTGTCACTGAAGAATTTTTAAAAATTTTGGGCGAGTACATAAGGCAACGTGGTACCACCAACTATGATAAGAAAAGTTGGGAGGTGATTAGTGATAAGTTGGAGGAAAAGTTTGGGGGTAAACTTGGGTTTGATAAGTGTAGACAAAAAAAAATGTTGTCTTCATAGAACTTATCGATCTTTCAAAGATCTAATTAACCATACCAGAGTAACTTGGAATCCTGACACAAATATTATTGAAGCTGATGAAACTGTTTGGAACCGATCTTCGGTATGTCATTTTTTATTAGTAGTTTTCCTTCTTATGAGTCATAAGACAATGTACAAATAAAAAAAAGTTGGTTCGCAGACTCTCTGAGATTCATTCAAAATGTTAAAAAATGGTCCACCTAAGTTTTATGACTTGATGGAATTAGCATTTGCTAATCAGTCCGCAACAGGCCACTTAGCTCGTTCCTCTTCTCAAGTACCATTGACCTCGAACGAAGAGCGTCAGGTTGAGAATGAGTTTAGAGATATAGGTCGAGGGAAACGACCATTGAGAGCCCATGAGAATGAGGGGACAGATTCAAGTGGTGGTCCGGAACCCCTTTTGCGTAGGGTCTCCCTTAACATTCCATCTGGGTCATGTAGTAGTCGATCGAGGAAAAGAGGTAATTCATCTCAATGTTTGGCCCAAGCATTATCTGCTGCAACTGCACTAATAGATAAGTTAGGTGGAATTGCAGTTAAGGAAACAAGTACCACTGGTCCTCCTCAAGTAGTGCCCAAGTCACCTGCATCGTGTGTTTCAAGGCTGCAGAGTTTTGGCCTAGATAATCAAGTTAACAACCATGTTATAAATTTTCTAATAAAAAATCCTGATGCTCGCAGTTTTTTTGCAGCTTTAGATGATGAAGGTGCTGTAGCGTGGTGCATGGGAATATATAGCACCAATTTTATGTAAATATTTTAAACTGAAATGCTCCTAATGTGGGGTTGTACTAAATGCTCCTAATGTGGGGCTGTACTAAATGCTCTAACAACTATGTGGGGCTGTACTTAAACTTGTTTGCTTTGAGTAGGTTGCTACTGTTTGCTATTAATGTTTGATTTAGGACTATTTGCTATGTTTGATTTAGGATTGTTTGCTATTTACTGTTCCTTCTATGCTATTATAAGTTGTTATTTGCTATATCAGTTTGCTATTTCAATTTACTTTAAATTCAGAATGAGTTCTAATGATGATAACGATGAGGTGAAAGATGCACTTATTAGAGCTGGGATAATTCTTGCGGGCGTGATTATACTAGATGAACTTTTTGAAGTCGCTCAATCACCACCAAGACCTGTACGCACATCTATACTATCGGGTGCGGAATATACTCAAGAGTTGATGAACTCTCGCATCCGTTGCTATGAAAGTTTGCGGATGGAGCCTAACTTGTTTAGAAGATTATGCCAACAACTTAGAGGGGTAGGGTTGGAAAATCAAAGAATATCAGTTGAAGAAGGGGTAGCTATGTTCTTATTCACTATTTGCCACAATGAACGTGTGCGAATTATGGCGGAACACTACCAGCACTCAACTGAAATCGTGCACACATGGTTCAAAAAAGTTCTACGTGCGGTTTTGAGTCTAGCCCCTCAACTAATACGACCACGAGAATCCCGTAAAGTCCAACCCGAGATAGAAGGGAATCCTCTTTGGTTTCCTTATTTTAATGTATGAATTTAGTGTGTTTCCTTAGTTTAAGGTATGAACTTACTGTGTTTCCTTATGTTAAGGTATGAACTTACTTTTTTAGAATTGCATCGGGGCTATCGCACTACTAGAAATTGAGTCTTCAGCAACGGCTATCAGCAACGGCCGCTCAAGCCGTTGCTATTTGCAACGGCATTCTTACGGCCGTTCAAGCCGTTGCAGATATTTGTATCTGCAACGGCGTTCTAATGGACACGCGAGCCGTTGCGGATTATTTTAATTATCCACAACGGCTTTCTAACGGAAAGGCGAGCCGTTGCTGATATTTTAATTATCAGCAACGGCTTTCTAACGGACAAGTGAGCCGTTGCTGATGATAACTTATTAGCAACGGCTTTCTAACGGGCGAGTGAGCCGTTGCTGATAAGTTTATATAGGGCACGCAGTCGCGCCCGACCCTTCTTCCTCCCGCTGCTGCCGCCGCCGTCTCCTGCTCCCGCCTGACGCCGTCGCTGCCACCGCTGCCGACGCCGATGACACCTCTTCCTCCTCCCGCTGCTGCCGACATTTTCAGGTATGCCTCGCCGGCCGGCTATCTCTTCCCATTGCGGCCGGTGGGAAATCCGACCGAAACCCTTTTTTAAGGGTTTCGGCCGGCGACGGTCGGCCGATGGCCGCCGCTGGACCTTGTACAGTGGCCGGACAGTGTGTCCGGCCACTGTACGCCGGCGCCGGAGTCCACCTGACTCCGGCGCCGGAATTTATAGATTTATATATAATTTTTTATTGTTTTTTAATTGTTAATTAATTATTTAGATTAATTGTTTAATTTGTTAGATTAATTATTAGGGTTTAGATTAATTTCGGAATTGTCCACTTCGGACGCGCGCCGGAATCGTCCACTTCGGACGAGCGCCGGAATCGTCCAATTCGGACGCGCGCTGGAATCATCCATTTCGGACACACGCGCGCCGGAATCGTCCACTTCGGACGTGCGCCAGAATCGTCCACTTCGGACGCGCGCCGAAATCGTCCACTTCGGACGTGCGCCGAAATCGTCCACTTCGGACGCGCGCCGAAATCGTCCACTTCGGACGCGCGCCGAAATCGTCCACTTCGGACGCGCGTCGAAATCATCCAATATGGACTCGAACTATCTCAAAACATTTAGAAAATAATCATGCATCCGACGAGTTCATGTGTTTCACGTACGCATCGACGAGTCGGATATGATTTAGCAAAACCTTAGATCCGTTCGGGGATTGTATATTCGTGTAAAAGAAGTAGATGATCTTTTATACGACGTACAATTCTTGAATTGTCCCTGATTGGACAATTTGGGAATATAGTTATTTGTACTGCACTTACGTTTTTATTTTAACTGTTAACTAATCATTCTAAATTTCGGCAACATCTCTCTTGTTCTCCGATACGCGCCCAGATGATATGCGTATTCGGAGAACTGTAGGGAGATGCTGCCGAAATTTAGAATGAAGTTAACAGTTAAAATAAGTACTTAGTGCAATATAAATAACATAAATCCCGAATAGAATAGGACAATCTCACCTAAAGACATTAACCAAAGAAATTGTCATTGATTGACAGAATCATGTCGACTGATCGAAGTTGGATGTACCGACGTCTTGATCGTGGAGCTTTAACGAATGAGTTTCGATTAGGCGTAACGTACTTCCTAAATTTTGCCTATTTGAATCGGAATTTTGTTAGCATGGGTGATCAAATCCGATGTCCGTGCCGCATTTGTTCAAATGGATGATTTTTGGATCGGGAGACTGTCACTCTGCATCTATATACCAAAGGATTTGCACCAAGATATTTTCTATGGACTTGTCACGGGGAGTCACGCGAAGTCGGGACGTCGAGCAATCCTGTCGTTCAAACATATGGTGAATCTTCCTCTGCTGGTGCTTCTTCATCCAGTCAATGTAATCCTTATAGAACTATGATACTTGATAGTCTTGGGGGTCAATTCCACCTGAATGATAATGTTGATCGGCCAGTTCTTCAGACATTAGTCCCACCAGATACTACAACGGTTGATATCACAGAAGTACAAACTGCGGTAGAGATTGAATTACCGAATAAAGAAGCTGTAGAATTTTACGAGATGTTGAAAGCTGCCGATGAACCTTTGTATGAGAATTGTCCTAAATACACTAGGTTTTCAGCAATGACACAGCTTTTAAACATCAAGGCCGATTGTAATATCAGCGGAGTTGCGTATGATCGGATTGCTGGATTGATTAATGGGATGCTGCCTACTGATAACAAGTTTGAGCCAACTTTTTATAAGACTAAAAAGCTAATGAGAAAATTGGGGCTTGGGTACGAAAAAATACACGCGTGCCAAAATAACTGCATTT
The DNA here is from genome assembly GCA_034359265.1 of Canna indica. Classification (NCBI taxonomy): domain Eukaryota; kingdom Viridiplantae; phylum Streptophyta; class Magnoliopsida; order Zingiberales; family Cannaceae; genus Canna; species Canna indica. The sequence goes on along the minus strand of CP136891.1, from coordinate 52,466,317 downwards.
TATATTATAAAGAAAATGTGTAGTTGGATAAATGCCCTGTATGTCAACATCCTCGTTACAAGAAGAAGAAATCGGTCCGACAGAAAAATATCCCGTTTAAGGTGCTTCGGTATTTTCCACTAACACCGAGACTTTAAAGATTATTCATATCGGAAAAGACAGCCCCCTACATGAGTTGGCATGCAAGAAGTCGTGATGATACAGTAATGACTCATCCATCTGACAGTGAAGCATGGAAACATTTGGATACATGTTATCCTTTATTTGCTAGGGATACTAGAAATATCAGATTGGGATTGTGCACAGATGGTTTTAATCCGTTTGGACATTCTGCAACTCCTTATTCAGTTTGGCCAGTGCTGCTGACAGTTTATAATTTTCCACCGTCAATGTGCATGAAAGATGAATTTATTTATCTTTCGATGATTATTCCAGGTCCTAAGGGTCCGCGAAAAGAAATTGACATATTTCTCAAACCCTTGATAGATGAATTGAAAATATTTTGGACTGAGGGAGCTGTCACTTATGATTGTCATTGGAAGCAAAACTTCAATTTAAAGGCCGCGGTCTTGTGGACAATCAATGATTTCCCGGCGTACGGCATGTTGTCGGGTTGGAGCACTCACGGCCGACTCTCTTGTCCGTATTGTATGGAACACTCTAAATCAATCAGTCTTCAGAACGGACGAAAAATCTCATTCTTTGATTATCATCGTCGATTCCTACCGGTTAATCATCAGTATCGAAGGAATCGTAATAAATTTACTAAGGGCAGAGTCGAAAGAGATGGGCCACCACCGATGTTGTCTGGTGAACAAATGTTAGCACGTGTTTCAGCACTTCCAGATATAGTATTTGGTCGCAATGAAAGAGTGTCAGGTTTTGGCCAAACACATAACTGGATGAAAAAAAGTATCTTTTGGGAATTGCCCTATTGGAGTTCATTATTGATTCAACATAATTTAGATGTCATGCACATTGAAAAAAATGTGTTTGATAATATTTTCAACACTTTGATGGATATTTCCGGAAAAACAAAAGATAATGTCAAAGCCCGACATGATATGAAAATACTTTGTAAAAGACCAGAGTTGGAGTTACAAGAGGTCAACGGACGATATCTGAAACCGAAGGCCCCATATGTGTTAAATAAACAACAGATCAAAGATGTTTGTCAATGGATAAAAGAACTCAGATTACCCGATGGATATGCTTCAAACTTATCTCAATGTGTGAACGTCGATGATTGCAAAATATCAGGGATGAAGAGCCATGGTTGTCATGTATTCATGCAGAGATTACTTCCGATCGCATTTCGAGATCTTCTACCTGATAATATTTGGGGTCCGTTGACTGAATTAAGTATGTTTTTTAGAAACATCTGTGCAAATGTCCTTCGAGTCGAAGATATGTCAACACTTGAGAATAATATTATTGAAATCATATGCAAGCTGGAGCAGTTTTTCCCTCCTGCATTTTTTGACTCGATGGAGCATCTACCGATACACTTGGCATACGAGGCACGAGTTGGTGGCCCCGTTCAATATCGGTGGATGTACTTATTTGAAAGATACATGAATCGTCTGAAGAAAAAAGTAAAGAACACCGCAGCTGTTGAAGGATCAATATCTGAATCGTATATCATCCAAGAAATTTCAACATTCTGCTCATTTTACTTTGAATCGACAGTACAGACAAGATTTGATCGTCTTCCACGTAACGACGACGGGGGTGTTCGACATTCAGATGGACGTTTAAATATATTTTGTCACTCTGGTCGTGCTTTTGGTTCTCGTCCATCTCGACACTTAAGCGATGAAGAGTATCATTTGGCACACTTGTATGTATTACTCAATTGTCCAGAGATTGAACAATTCATTGAAATATTTGACATTGAGATGGTGCAAAAATACTCTATTCACAACGATCAAGAATTGGAGAGATTACGGAATCGTGATTTCCCTACTTGGATTCAGACTTACAGCAAAGATCACAGAGCTGAAATAGATGAAAGAATATTTGAGTTTGTTAGTGGACCGTCGCGACTTGTGTCGTGCTATAGCAGATATTTTGTTAACGGGTATAAATTTCACACGGTTGAATATTCATTTACAAAGAAGACGATGAATGCTGGGGTCTGCGTGAAAGGGACAACCTATGTTGAATGTGATATGGATTTTTATGGACTGGTGGAAGAAGTGATAGAGTTGCACTACTTCGGCTTAAAATCAGTGATCCTATTTAGATGTCATTGGTTCGATACAACAGAAAGGGGCATGAAAGTTCATCCAAAATACAAACTTGTTGAGGTTAATTACAAATCGAAATTGGCAGCAAATGAGCCTTTTATATTGGCATCACAAGCCGAACAAGTATATTACGCGAAGTATCCGGCTCGAAATAAAGATAGAGCAGATTGGCGTGTAGTCTGTAAGACAAAAGGTAGAGGAAAAATTGATCCGATAGTAGGAGAAAATGAGCTGATACCTAATATGACACATGGTTTCTATCAAGAAGATGATCCTCCTGCTGTAGATCGTATTATTCCAATACTCGAGGAAGCAGACACAACATCAATTCAATTAGAAGTTGAATATGCTGATGATGACGATCATGAAATTGAGGAAGCTGGAGATGAAGAAGATGAAGAAGAGGAAGAAGAGGAAGAATTCGAAGACTATTATTCAGATGATGAGGAATAATTATAAAGTATATATTTTATTAAATATATCTCTACTATTTATACAATAATCTGATTATATGTCTATTCGATAGATATGTCTGGTCGTGGTTATCGACGCAGGAGAGCTTCGGAGTCTCCGATCGGTGAGACTCCAGCACTTACTCATGCTGCTGATCCTCCTATTGCTGATCCTCATGCGGATGATACTGCCGAGGCTAGAACATTTAGACGCAGGCGACCATGCGGGCCGAACAGGTGGCAGCCTCCACCAGCCACAGAGTCAAGTAGATTGATTAGCGTGATTGGGGAGCGGTAATATATCATGAATTATGAATCATTACAAATTCATTATATCATAATATAATATTAAAATTTATTTTTGTTGTGCAGGTTCGAGCAAGAAGAAGTGCCGAGGAGCATTTCTTCTACTATTCGACGATACATGCACGGGGCATGGCCTACATGGTCTCACGTGCCTAGCGAGCACGTCGACATGTTATGGCGCGAGTTTGAGGCACGTATTATTTTTTTTTACATGCATGATGATTAATATTGGTACTGATATTATTATTTTGCAGGCTCGCTATACATGGGCCGAGGACCAAAGGCCCTTCATTTACGCTACCTGGGAGGCTATTTCCCGGGCAAGGGACAACGGGCAGCTGGGGCAGGCTCGGTCCCAAGCGATGGCCCGAGCTGGGACCACTAACATCGCGGAGACTCGGGGATACGGCCCCGGTTGGATTACTCCGGATATATGGGACCAGCTCGTGGGAATATGGTCGATGGATCGATGGCAGGAGGTTTCTCGGAATGCGGTTAGAAATTGCATGTCGGGGGGAGCAGCGCGTCACACCGGCGGCTCTGTTGCATTTGCAGTGCACGCGAACCGTATGGTAAGTATATCTTTTAATTATATATTTTATTTGTTACTATGTGTACTAATTAATGTATTTGTTTTGTAAATGTAGACGATGGTGTCGGATGACGGGACTGTCCAGCGACCCTCCCCGATGGCGGTGTTTGAGCGAACTCACCGTCGAGCACATGGGACGGGGGAGTACATCGACAACCGCGTTGCATACATTATGGTAATTATATATTTGTTTAAATTATTCATTATATATTTATAATTTAATTTTTATGATAAATATTAAACAAAAAATCAAACTCGAGTAGGAGACCTACAGCCAGACGGTGGTGCAGCGTGGGGGTACCCCCGAGGACTTTGACGCAGCAATGTGGGTCGAGGCCGCAGGTGGCTGGGACCATGGCCGCGTATATGGCTTCGCAGATAGTGGTCATGCGCGAGCCGTACTAGGGCCACTTGGGGTACCGACCCCTCCGATCGCTGGTGAGCGGCCGTCCACCTCTAGATCCAGTTATGATCATAGTAGTAGAATAAGGACTCTAGAGGACACGGTCGCGCGTCAGACTGAGATAATGGAGCGCCAGAGTCAGATGATGGCGGATATACAAGCTATGCTACGCAACATGTCAGGTCATCCCGAAGCAGGCATCTCTTCGGCATCATCTAATCCATCGTCCGCGAGTCAGTCCACGCCGGTGTACACTCAAGCACTCCAGACCCCGCCATATGATCCAGGCCATCCTCCATCGTCATCGTGAGATTTTTTTTATATTGACTTTGTTACTGAGATATTGAACTTGTTTAACTTATTTTGTTTGGATATTGATACTTCAATTTTGCATTTGAATTGTTTTTATACTATCGTGGATAATTATCAATATAAATATAATTGTTTTGATGTATATCTTGGTGTGTTTGTGATGTGTGAATGAATGTGTGTATGAGTGTATGGGTGTGTGAGTTATGTATCAGATAATGTATCAATGTATCAATGGAAATTTTAAATTTTAAATTTTTTCGTTACCAGGTTCACATCATCAGCAACGGCTTTCCCACGACCGTCCGTGGGAAAGCCGTTGCTAAAAGTGTATCGAAAGCCGTTGCTGATGACCTACAGTAACGGCTTAGCGACGGGCTTTTACTAACGGCGTTGCTACGGACTCAGCGGCCGTTGCTATTAATGTTATCAGCAACGGCTCCGAGTCCATGGCAAAACCGTTGCTGATAATATTTTTAGCGACGGCCCGAGCAGCCGTTGCTGATCCGTCGCTAAGTTATCAGCAACGCGAGTTTCTATCACGGCTCTATTGCAACGGATCGGCCGTTGCTGATGCTCTTCAGCAACGGCATTAGCCGTTGCTGATGCCCATTTTTCTAGTAGTGTCGATGGAACTCATATTTCGGCATGTGTCTCCGCCGATAAACAAGTTTTATATTGTGGTCGAAAAGGTACAACCACGCAAAACATGATGGCAATATGTGCACATAACATGATGTTTACACATGTTAAGACCGGTTGGGAGGGGACAACAAATGACTCTCGAATTTTCCCCATACAATATACTCAGCCAATTCAGACTTTCCCATGCCAAATGAAGGTATCATAGTTGATAAATGTATATCTTGCTCAATGGATAGAAATTTATACTAATAATAGCATGTCTTATTTATGTAGATGAGTTTTATGTTGTCGTTGTGGGATATCCCAACGTAAGTGGGTTTTTGGCCCCTTATAGGGGTGAACGATACCATCGTTCGGATTTTCGTGGTCGGGGAGGGCCGTCTACCAAAAGAGAATTATTTAACCAAAGCATTCGTCTGTTCGAAATGTGATTGAACAATGCTTTGGTTTGTTTAAGGCACGATTCCCCATTTTAAAGCAAATGCCCAATTATAAACTGGCAAGGCAAAGTAATATGACAATTGCATGTTGTGTCATACACAACTTCATCATCAAGTATCGGAATTCAGATTCCTTGATAGATGAATGGAGCACTGCCGAATTGAATTTTGATGAAGATCAAGACCCTTCTTCATCATCTTCACAACAATATGGCGGTGAATCATCTCAAAATGTGATGCATGCGATTCAGGAAGAGATCGCAGATCAACTTTGGGCCAATAGACATGGACATTGAATTAGAATAGGGCATGTAACTAACTTGTATTTTAGTAACATTAATTTGCTTTTGTGTAACCGACTTGTTTTTGTGTAATATATATTCTAATACAAAATATCAATTTTGTTAAATTAGAATGACAACTTCGAGTTCAATAAATACTAATGGAAAATATATCAAATATGTCAATAAAAGATGTATGTGCGACAAACGAGCTGGTGTAAGGATCAGTGAATCAAAAGATAATCCAGGCCGATTATATGTAGTGTGTCAGAACACTCCCAAATGTGGGTTTTTTCGCTGGTTTACACTCATCGCACCTATAGATGAAGGTGAAGAAGAAGTCAACCGTAATAGTGGCCTAGATTATTTAAGAAGAGACCTAAATATGTTGATGGCCAAAGTAGACAAACTTCAAGCTTTGGTCACCAAGGGGATAGTCCTAGTGGTTGTCATTATGGTAGTTTTTATGTATAAATAGATCTGGATGCTGGATATTATTTAACTTGGATTTGAACAGTGTGTATATTTGACTTGAATTTGAATACTTTATATGTTTGACTTGGACATTTGATTCCTTCCTTGCACATGTGTTATTTGATTTCATATCGGAAAGGAAATGGAGGCGATACCCAATCAATGGATATGCACACTTTCCTTCATAATGTCGTAGATCAATATTGCCCATTATACTATGTATGTTTTGTGTATGCTTATTGTGTATGCTTATATGATTGTATTTTTGATTGTATTTCTATGAATGAGATAATGGGCATGTCATTTCTTGTGTGGGCAATGAATTAGAATGATCATCATTAATGATGATGCACATTTCCTTCATCGCCCAGCATTTATATGAATCTTACGTTGATGTTGGTGGCTGTTGTTGGTGGTTGTTATTGCTCAAAAAAATTCTATATCGTTGTTGTTGGTGGCTGTTATTGCTAAATTCTATATCGATGTTGTTGGCTGTTGTTGGTGGCTGTTATTGCTAAATTCTATATCGATGTTGTTGGCTGTTGTTGGTGGCTGTTATTGCTCAATTCTATATCGTTGTTGTTGACTGTTATTGTTGACTATTGTTGGTGATTGCTTCTCAGTTCATAGCTCTCAGTTGTTGGATTTGTTGTTCACTAAGTTCATGGCTGAGTTGACAGTAGTGTTGATTTGTTTCATGATTTAAGTAGTTGATTTCATTTAAATTTTAGTGAACTGCTACTTTCTGTTATTGTTGTTGAACCATTTTTGAACCTAGCGGATGGTTTTGATTCTTTACTTCATAATTCCTCAATTTGGTTAACTCAAAAATGAGTTAGAAAGATGAGTAGCTTTTTTTGAACCATTTTTTGTTTCTGTTATTGTTGCATCTTCTTCTGTGATTAGCTAATCAATAGTGATTAGCTTTTTGGATTTGCTGTTGACTTAGTTCATAGCTCTCAATTGTTGGATTTGTTGTTCACTAAGTTCATGGCTGAGTTGTTTACAGTAGTGCCTATTTGTTTCATGATTTAAGTAGTTGATTTCATTTCAATTTTAGTGAACTGCTACTTTGATTCTACTTTGATTTTAAAGTATAGTTTGCATCAACAAATCAGCCCTATATTAATTTAGTATATTACTATATTTGCTGAACTATTGGAGTTGTTGCTGACTTAGTTCATAGCTCTCAGTTGTTGGATTTGTTGTTGACTAAGTTCATGGCTGAGTTGTTATTGATACATGGTGAACTACTATTCTCTTTTGGTTTTACAGTATGTCATGGTCAGGGCTGATTTGATTCATGATTTAAGTGTAATTTACATTATGGTCAAGGCTGATTTATTTCATAATTTAAGTAGTTGATTTTACTTCAATTTTAAAAGTATAGATTATCATGAGCTGCTACTTTGATTTTAAAGTGAACTGCTATATGTGAAGTTTTTAAAAGTATAGATTACGTTGTTACTTTGATTTTAAAGAATAATTTGCATCAACAAATCAGCCCTACATTAATAAAATGTATGACTTTTATTTTTAAATAATTAATTTTCAATTTAATTTGAAATAAGTGTAAGACTGTCAAAAAAAAAAAATATATAATATATTTTTGAGTTTGTTGATAAAACTTTTTTGGTTTTATTTCAAGTTATATTTTTTTTTTCATATATCAAAGTCATACATGGGGTTTAAAATTGACGAAGTCATCTCATTTTTTATTAGAGATGTGCAATATTCAAACAACCCTATATTTTATTCACTAAGAAGATGATCTCGCAGCTAAAAGTGAAGATGCAGCAAGAGGTGGTCAAAATTATTGTTTCATGTATCATTTAAATTTGTAACTAATAGAAGATAAAATTTATTGTATCATATCGATTTTTTTTTTCTTTATGTGTAATTTTTGTATCTTTCTTGTACTTGTATATGATAATTTTTTAAATAAAATTTATTTGAGGGATTCTTTCTTATCAAAGTTTGTATCTCACTTGATACTTGATACAAGTATCATTCCCCAATTCAAGTATCATTCTAATTCTTCAAATTGAGCTATACTTGATACTAGTTTCAATATCATTTTAAATGATTATAATAAAATTGAGAATTTTTTTAAACACCTTTAATTCATCAAAAATAATATATAATTAAAAATAATATAAAAAAATGTATAATAAATATCTAATTAAAAATATTTTTATTACTTTAAATTATTATATTTAATATTTCTAAATGTTATAATATTTTTTATATAATTAAAATTAATATAAAAAATTGAATAATAAATATCTAATTAGATTTTTTTATTACTTTAAAATATTATATTTAATATTTTAAAATATTATAATATTGACAATGTACAAATAACTTATATAAAATATTTTAAAATTTAATCTAAAATATAATATTTAATTCCAAAACAAATTTGTTATTTTGGTAAACCAAACAAGTTTTCATATTTTCAACTGAAAAATACCCTTGAAAACTAACACTGTTTTGTATAACCAAACAAGTTTTGACACTTTTCAATTTCATGAAAATAAATTTTGTTTTTCTTAACCAAACGCGTTTCTGAAAACGAAAACATCAAAATAGAAAATAGAAAAATAGAAAATCATTTTCGTTTTCTTCAAAATGAAAACACAAAACAATTTTCGTTAACCAAACACACCCTAAGCTTTCTGTTCTAGGGGACATCTATTGTTCAATCTAAGAAATTATATACTAAAAGAGTCAAAGAAATTTAAATAAAACAAAACATATACAACAAACCTTGACACTTCCTGGGCCACCACGGACGACATCACGATGGACGAGCTTCATTGTTCTTGGGCTCGCGACGATAAAGAGGCAAGAAGACAGCTGCTTGGTTGCTGGTTTGCTCGAGCACACTGTGTGGAGAGTAAAAAACCAAAGCCATAAGTTTAAATAAACCAATCAATTCCCTTATAGCTTCTACTTTGACACTAAATCTAATTCCTTTGTGAATTATATTACAGCTTTGTAAGGTATTTTGATGGTTTGCATCCTTAATAATATTAAATGACATAATAGCACCTGATTTTTCAAAAATACCAAAATATTGTTTCCTCACTTTCTAAAATACCAAAAATATTCCTTTGTGAAATATGCCTCCATGTGTAATGGACTCTTCCCATGATCATAGGTTTAGTCAGCATACGAATCTTTGCCAAGGTCAATCTAATTGAGGCTTTGACATTTGAAGACTTGCAAGCAATAGAAATATTATTGCATTGCAGGAGAACGAGAGTTGCAAGGAAAACAGGATTTGCAACCTCAAGTCATCCAACAAAATAGGAATAAACTATGACTTCCTAAATAGAAAAAAGCCCCAGCTGACTACTTAAGCGATGCACTAGTGGAGGTCATCATTGATAGATCACTTACCTGGATTAGTGGTGTAAGAGCGGCAGAAACGTTGGTTCGACTTTTTGAAGGAGCAGCGATAGCAGACTGAAGGACTAGCTGCGAGATCGGAATTTGGGAGAGGGAGGCGTGCAGTCATGCCGGTGGGGGGTGCGGCAGATCGTCTGGGAGAAATTGGAGACGAAAAGCAGCGGCGAGGACTACGTGATGGTGGGGGTCAGGGGCGTGGAGGCGAGCAGAGCGGAGGGCCCGACGCAGGAGCTTGGATCCCGATGGGGCGAAGGAATTATCGTTGCTCGAGGTGGAGATCACAGAGACGGAGGAGGCGCTTGGGTGATGATGTTGGAGAGGATGCAAGCCACCTCGTCACCGTTGACGAAGAACCAGACATCGGCGTCGTCTATTTCTTGTAGGTCACGGCGGCGGAGGCAGGAGGATGAGGAATGTGGAGAGGATGGATCGGGAGGGGGGGGTGGCGGCAGGGGAGGAGGAGGACGGAGGTGGAGAGTGGGGCGCGGTTACGTGGTCGGCTTAAAAAAGAGGAAGGGGTGGGTTTTGGTCGGCTACGAAAAGGGAAGGGAGGTGGAGAAGGGCGCGGATATGAAAATTTTTGGCAAAAGAGCAAGCGGGAGAAGGAGGTGGAGAGGGAATGACCGAAACTTAGAATGGAGAGGAAATTATACTCCGTGCCTAGACTCCATTTAAAATAGCGTTCAGATAGAACACTATTGTTAAAAGCTATAAAAAGCTTAAATTGTTGTAGTGATTAATGAAAGACCTTGTCCTCCGGAGAACAGGGAAGACTATCAAATGCATCCTCATCACTGGAATGAGATAGTGACATGCCTTTTCGAAGAGCCTTAATACCGATGGGGCTGGTCATCACCTATTTTTGTTGCCTTATCTCGTCGTGAACCCACGAGTAAGGGACTGCGGCCTCGCCCGGCTTACTTACTACCAACTCAAGGCTAACACTCTTCTTGCCCATTAACTCGACAAACACTAGAAATCTTAATGAACGAGGGACGAGTCCATACAACCTACCAACCTAAGGTCGGACTTGACAAGGTAGAAATAAAAAGGATGAGTCATGAAGACTTACCAGGAATGAATGGTAGTGGACAAGGCGATGAACGGAGTGGCAGCGTCATCGACAAAGACCTCAAGGGCACAAACAAGGAACATGCAAAATCATGGGACACAAGAAAACTCAAAATGAGTGAGAGGAGAAAGCTTTAAATATCAGGAAGCGACAACCTCCTCATTGAAAACTGACAAGTGATAATCGTGTTGTGACAACAGAATGAATCCTAATTGAACGTCCCATCAAGGACAGATACTTAAATGCCTCAAAGCATGAACGGCCAGATCTCTGTGCCATGATTACCCCTCTATCAGAATTAAATGTTAAAAGAATAGGCAACAATATGAGGTTGACACGTGGAAAGGAGCAATTCCTCTTCAAGTAGTCACCATATTGAGCACGAAAACTGAAAAGTCGTAAAACGACAAGATCAAGATACACTAATCTCACCTACCTCGGCAATTCAATTAAGGGCAGGACTCAGCACATGCTCACTTACCGAAGTGCGAGCAAGGTTAGACACTCAGAACATGTGGAAAGCTCGGCAAACAAGTAGAAGTCGGCATACTACTAGAGCTTGGCACGAAGTCCTCGGACTTCGATCAAGCTGGGGGGCTGTGGACTTATTATCATCCTTCATTAATTACTAGGGATTTAGCAGTAATGAGTCTTCCATCTCTGGGATAAACGTCGACCCGTTTCGAGCATATATATTTCCAAGAGATCTTGGGAGACATCATTGCCAAAAACATCCCTGACCCGTCCTCATAAAACAGACATGAGGCAGATCAGACATACCCTCGATTCCAATTCCAGACCCACCATCTGGGGTTTTTGTTGGTGAAATGACCACACTAAAGGGGGGGTGAATAGTATGTTTGCTAATCTTAAACTTAATTCTGGTTTCAATTGTTTTCTTGATTACTTATGTTAATTCACTATTCGACTACTAAATGAATGCGGAAGCGAATAAAACAAGTCAAGTAATCGATACGCAAAGTAAGCAATGCTAACATAATTATTTATAGTGGTTCGGCCCCAATGTCTACTCCACTACATAAGCACCCCGCTTAGGATTTCCAAACTAACTTTACTAGATTAATTGTTTCCCTTACAAAGAGGACTTTATATCGGAAAGTCTCCGCTCTCAAACCGAAGGCACTTCCACACCCGGAAGTATCCCGCCTTCCTACCGAGATCACTCTCCCACCTCAACCTAAGGGACAACTCAACTAATCATAGTAAACTAAGTTTGCAATGGTGGATATAAGCCTTAACACCAAGACAACCACCAACTCAATCAAACCTAGCAACCTAGGTTTACACAAGCTTTGATACAATAAAATACACAAATAATGGAGCAAATAAATGATACAACAAATACTTAGCTCCAAACAAAGTTTCCTAGCTTCCTCTTGATGCCTTTGATGGTGAATCAATGAAGTCAATGCTTACTCAAGGAGTTGAGAGATCAAAGCTAGGGTTTTCAAGAATGGTGGCTCAATCAAGGTCAAGGATCATTAAAATATGGCTCAAGGTATGTTAGATTAAGGGTGGAAGGCTTGCTAAGGCTTATATTTATAAGCCATGGAGAGTTGGCATGAAACAACCAACTCAACTGCTAGGAAACTAGCCGTTTTCATTGTCCGGTCGCAGGTCCGGTCGATCGTCGGTCGATCGACCGAGCGACCGCATGGCTACTGCCAATTTTTGGCAATATTCGGTCGACCGAAACTAGGCAGATTGCTTGGTTTGACTGATTTTTTTGCTCGTTTGTTCGTTTATGGGTTCGGTCTTCGCTAGGTCCTCTTATATAATATTTCTTAACTTCAAGTTAATAACTTTAAAACATAAATGTTATATAAGGATTACCCTCCATTTGGATTCAACAAAAATATCTAAAAAATCAAAATCCATAAGAATCAAAATCCATAAGAATCAAAATCTAATTTTTGGGGACTAGTACAAATTTTTGAAAAACGAAAATTTTATAATCTCCCGGGTCAAATATGGATATGCTAAAGGCTTCTAAAAATTTCTTAAAAATACCTCATTATCAAGTTTTTACCTAAGGAATAATTACCTACATTTTTTGTGTCAAGAAAATATCTAGGTTATATAGCCCTCCAAGGAGCTCCCTAGGCTTAGTGAACTTCAGGCCTTTTCTAATTTTTCGGGTTTCCGTGTTTAGGGATTTGGAATTAGTTTTTGGGTTTTTATGCATCGTCATGAAGATTTACAACACAAGCTAGACACCCTAGATCTAAATTTTAACCTCCCGAAGAATCTCGATCGAGCGTCGACAAGCGTGCTTGTCGATTTCTTCGATTTCTCTAATTTTTCGGTTCGAGGACGTCAACGCTAATCAATATGGAACCTGAAAATAACTCTTCATGAAATATTAGTTCAATATTTATTATCATCAAAACCGAGATTAAGACCAATGTTGAAAACCTTGGGCCAACAATTTCTTCTTACTTGAGCGTCGGAGTATCTTTGCAGGTCACCGCCGAAATCGCGTCGGACCACGAGACGCAAATTCCCGCATCAGCCTGACTTCAAGCACATATATATATATATAATCGACCAAAAAAGTAATTATTCAATTCTTTTTAGTTATAATATATTTTCATTAGAAGCCAAAGAATGAGAATACAGTTCAATCTTCCTTTTCTTCATTTTTTTTAATAACATTTCTTATGCATATTCCATGATGTCCAAAATATTTCATAACAACTTAAAGAAATTATAATAAAAAATGAACATAATAAACTACATTTTCTGAAAAAATAATAATACATTATATTTGTTAAAAATAATAATTAAATATATGTGTAAGCTTGAATTACTATTTCTAGCAAATTATACTATTCTAATTCATATTTCTATCATATATAATTCACACTTTATATCGTATATAGTCAATTCCAGACTTATTGTTATGTTTTGAATTATCCAATTGATAGTAAAAAAATTAATCATTTTTATAATTCAATACCAAAATTTAAATTCTAAAATCTTAAAATTTTGCAGTTTTGCTCTTATTGCAATTTGGGTAGAGATATTTCTATTCTATTCTATTCTATTCTACTACTACTTATTGCAATTTGCGTAGAGATATTTCTATTCTATTCTATTCTATTCTATTCTATTCTACTACTACTACTACTACTATTATTATTATAAATTCATTCCTAAACTTATACACGGTATTCCAATTAATATACATGGTATTCCTAATTATAAATTCATTGAATACTAGTATATAAATTTATTCTTAAATCTTATACACGATATTCCAATCACACACTATTGCTGTCATTTAATCTAAAAATTTTATGTTTTAATTAGTTATCAATAAAATAATATATTTTACATATAATAAAATAAAACCAAGTAAATAAAAATAATTGAAATTATTATATTTTGTATTTAAGTCATATATTGTTATGATCGGGTTAGAATATATATATATTAAAAGTCAACCTAATTAACATGGAGTTGAGGGTTGGCTATAGAAGTGGGTGGTGGCCATGGCGGGTGGTAGTGAGGGAGAGGTGATGTTGAGGAGTTTTAAAAGAGGGAAGCTGTGAGAGAAGAGGAGGAGGAAGAGAGGGTGCCTGCGTGCGGAGGGAGGAGATCGAGGAGGAGTCGGCGCGTGTCGCCGGTGGAGCTCGTCTGTGCATGTCGCTGGTGGAGCTCGTCGTCGCCGGAGTCGCGGGATCGAGGTAGGAGATCTTTCCTTTCTCCTTTACTTTCGCATTTATTTCCCGACGACGACAACGAAGGACGAGCTCGCACTGAGGAGTAGTGTTGGGCTGGCGGCGGGCGGCTGTGTCGCGCAGGCCAGCACCAGCAGCTGGCCATGCTTGGTGGTGGCCTTCCCGGCCATCGCTCGACCACTAGTGGGTCGGATCGGACCGGGAGGCCGATGAGAGGGTGGAGATTCCGACGTGGTGGTCGCCGGCGGCTTGGCTAGCCGCTCGGTGTGGATTCGAGGCGGGTAGACGAGGTAGCGAGATTGGGCGCAGAAGGGCCGGCCGGCGGTGTGTCAGACCAGACGCAGAGGTCGGGGAGAAGGGTGGAGTTGTCGGCATGGTGATCGCCGGTGGCCAGGAGGGCCGGCCGGCGTGTGTTCGAGCGGAGCAAGGGGTGGCGGCGGGACGGAGCTTGAGTGGGAGACGAGTGAGGGAGAGGGGTATTTAAGATTTGTTTAATTTAATGAATAGGGTGTTTAGAGAAGAGAGATGTATCTTATGAAATGAGATTAATTTGTAGACTATTAGGGTATTTTTATAGTTGATCGTAGAGTCATCGGATCGAGTTGAAGTGAATACCAAAATTGTAGATTTTCGCGTGCTAAACGTGATGGTAGTGTCGGTTTCAGATTGGAGATCGTTTGATATGATTTTGATATATTTCGGTATTTTGATGTTGTTTAGTAAGTTAGTGATATAGTTGTGTTTGAAATTAATTTAGTTGGTGGGCCCTGAGTTGTCGGTTGAAGTTGAGGTGAATAGCAATCTTGATCATTTTCACGTGTTGAACTCGATGGTGGTGTAGGATTTCAGATTGGAGATCGTTTGATATGATTTTGATATATTTCGGTATTTTGATGTTGTTTAGTAAGTAAGTGATATAGTTGTGTTTGAAATTAATTTAGTTGGTGGACCCTGAGTTGTCGGTTGAAGTTGAGATGAATAGCAATCTTGATCATTTTCGTGTGCTGAACGCGATGGTGGGGTCAGTTTTCTGAGATGGCATTGTTAGGATATTCTTTTAGTTGGTTAGTTGTTGAGATTGTCGAGGTGTTTAAATAATATTAAATTATTAGTTTGAGAATTTAGTTGATTAATTAGTGTGATATAATTGTAGTTTGGAGAGTGTGTTGCGGGTGGGATGAGCTTGCAAGTCTGTTGTTTCTTGTCTGATGTTGATTTATCGTCGGAGATAAATTTTGGAAATACCATTGCTTCCGTTGTTTGCTTTGCTTCCTAAAAATTATTGAACTTCTGTTGCACATTATTATTGGACATGCCATGTAGAGAAATTGCATGTGTTGCATTTTATTATTGTTTATTGGTGTTTATTCTTGATCATAGTATTTTATACTAATCCTATAGTGCATTGGATTAGTCATCGTGCGCATAATATCATGTTGTTCTATTTGGTGTTGTTTACTTGTTGAGCATGTTATTATGTTGTTGATCATGTCATAATCACTTGGAGTTGTTGTTTTGTTGATCATGGTGATGGTATGTTATTATCTTGTTGTGCATGTTGTTATCACTTGGAGTTGTTGTTATATTGTTGACCATGGTGATATACCTTGTTGCACTCTTGTAGTCGAGTTGCATGATTGTTGTCGATCTGGAGGCTACGACCTTGGAGAGGACTTCGGTCCAGGACCATTTTATTGCGGTACCCCCCCCCCCCAAGGGATGGGAGAGGGTATGGATATTGACTAGTCACTTTAGACACCTTCGGGTGTGGGGATGTCGGACGCGACATCTGTCGGGCTACCTGCTTGGTGGGGGTAGTCGTATCACCGTTGGAGAGGACAGTTGATGCCACTCTACAGGTGGTAGAGTGTGAGGTTTTTACCCAATGATCCACACACTCAATGATTCAGTTGATGTTGTTTAGGAGTAGGTGATGAATATTTGTTGTGTTCATTGCCTTTGACTGCATCTTAGGTTATGTTGTTATGCATTGTTGAGTTAACACTTTATGCTTGTTGATCATATTGTGATTCTCCTACTCAGCACCCGCTGATCTCCGTTGTTTTTCCTTCAGATTTGCAGGAATGAGCAGTCGATTTGTAGATCGAGGTGTAGATAGTTTTTAGACAGTTAGTAGCAGTCATAGATGTAGAGCTCTGATGGCGACTGCTTTTGTATTTTGGTTTGCTTTGTCGTCTTATAACTCTTGTTATTGATATTATTATTTTGGAACTGTAATATGTAGAACTATTTTGTATTTTGTTAAATCTTGTATTTGATCAGACTAATGGATTATAATTATTGGTTTTAATATTATTGTTTTATTTTATATGATGATTCGTGGCTTTTCCTTCCACTGCGTGATGTTCGAGTCACCGTTGCGTCTCGGGTCGGGGCCGCCGGGGGCGGGCCCGGGGGCGGGGGCGCGACATATATCTTCTTAATTATATATTTTACTCCTTTATTAATAAAAATTACTTGAAGTTATGCCCTTTAATTTGTAAATTTTATATTTCAATAATTTATTAAAAATAAGACTACATATCTTCAAAATAATACATCAAAATTAAGAAAACAAAGATTATTGAAAATAGTATATTTTGAATTTGAGTCTTTTAATTTATAAGGTTTCTATATTAGTCATTTACTACTAAAAATTATATATTTTATAGTAACAAATTTAAATTAAGTAATTAATATTTCATTTGTTAAAAAAATGTAAGTAATATTTTCATCGTTTATCACTAAACTAACTGCTTACGGAAGGCGGGGTTTGAAATGTAATTATTTTGGATAAAATAATTTTATTTTTTAAAAACACTCTTTGTTGGTGAAATGGCCCGGGGTGAATAGTATGTTAACTAAATTTATTGTCTAAATTCGGTTTTACATATTTTCTTAAACTACTTAGGCAATTCATAATTTAGCGACTAAATACGGAAGTGATTAATGATAAAGTAATTAACATAAAAAATATATCAATGCTAATACAATTATTTATAGTCATTCGGCCCAATGCCTACTCCACTACCTAAACACCTCGCTTAGAATTTTCAAACTAGTTTTACTAGATTATATCGTTTTCCTTACAAAGAGGACTTTACACCGGAAAGTCTCCACTCTCAAACCGAAGGAACTTCCACACCCGGAAGTATCTCACCTTCCTACCGAGAGCACTCTCCCACCTCAACCTAAGGGACAACTCAACTAATCATACTAAAATAAGTTTACAATGGTGGATTTAAGCCTTAACATCAAGGCAACCACCAACTCAATCAAACCTAGCAACCTAGGTTTATACAAATGATATACAATGAAAATAAATTACAAAATAAAATAACTAATGGAGCAATAAATCAAACAACAAATGCTTAGCTCCAAAAGAAACTCCCTGGTCCTCTTGATGCATTGAGAAGATGAATCTTGGATGTTCAAAGACAATATCAAGCTTGTATCATGGAAGCTAGGGTTCTTTGTAAAGATGACTCAAGAATTCTTGTAGACATGGAAGGAGTAGGTCTTTGAGGCTTAGAGGCATCAACATTAGGCTTGGAATGAGTTTGGGATGGGTATTTATAACCCCCCAACACTCAAGGCTCGTCAACGGACATTTTTCTACTCGTTGGCGACGCCCGATCGCTTGTCGGTCGATCGTCGGTCAAACGACCAAGCAACCGCCGAGCGACCGAAGGCATTCTATCCATTCCGAGTATCGGTTGGTCGACTGAAATTCCTTCTGCCGGTCGACTAGTCGGTTGATCAAATCTGGGCAGGGCTGATTTCTTGTGTATTTTTATGCTCATTTGTTCGTTTTGGATTCCGGCTTTCTCTAAGTCTACCTATATAATATTTCTTAACTTTAAAACATAAATATTATATAAGGATTACCCTCATTTGAATTCAATAATAATATCTAAAAAATCAAAATCCTTAAGAATCAAAATCTAACTTTTGGGGTTTAGTACAAATTTTCGAAAAATAAAAATTTTCTAATCTTTCGTGTCAAATATGGGTAGGCTAAAGGCTTTCAAAAAAATTCTTAAAAATATCTTGTTATCTAGTTTTTTACTTAAGGAATAATTACCAGCATTTTTGGTGCCAAGAAAATGTCTAGATTATATAGCCGTCCAAGGAGCTCCCTAGGCTTAGTGAATTTCGGGGCCATTTTTTGATTTTCCGATTTTTCATGTTTTGGGGTTCAGGATTGGTTTTTGGGTTTCTTTGCATCATTATGAGGATTTACAATTTATCTAGACACCCTAAATCTAGACTCTATCTTTTCGACGAATTTGAGCGCATTGACTAACGTCCTTCCGATTTTTTGATTTCTTTGATATTTCCGATCGTGGACGTCGTGCGCTAACCGATATGAAACTGAAAATAATTCTCCATGAAATCTTTAGTTCCATATTTGTTATAATTAAAATCGAGATTAAGACCAAGGTTGAAAACCCTAGGCCAACACTCTTAACAAATATTTTAGAAAAAGATCTCCTATAGTCTGTTTTTTACAAAAAAAAAAAGGAAATATATTATTAGGCACCTAGGCCAACAAAATAACACTCATTATACAATATAGACTCAAGCTTCTGGGGGCCCAATAGTTGTCCAAACAACACTCTTTTCAACTACATTGCTGCCTAATGGATAACTTTATTTATATGCCTATTTACAAAACACAACTTTACATGTTCAAATTTTTTGAACAGAACATGAATATTACTAATGAGCGATCGAAACAACCAAGGCAACCAGGAATTATTGTTGAGAAAATTCACAGAATTCTTGCAATCCGAGTGCAAAATGATAAAGTCTATGTTCGTGGATTTAGCTACAGAGAGTGCATGCAAAATGGCAGTACATTCCGAGTATAAGGAGAAACAGATTGAAAATACATAAAAGATGAATAAAAACACTAGCCTTTATAATTCTGAAAAATTATACCAACACCACCATCACTAGGATATTTAGCTTTAACTAGCTGGACTCGAAGAGGGTCTTGGTTAATTTATAAGATAAGCCTCAATAATACCTAATCCCAGTTCACAAGAGCCATACCAAACTTATCCCAGTTATTATTCCATAAGAATCTTCTTAATTTTGTTTCAATTTTATCACGCAAATCATGATTCAACCAAGTGACTGAAGCTGTATGGGCGGGGATAGAATTGAGGATAGAATTGAGAACTAATTTAATAAGGACCACTTTTCCAGCTTGAGACAAAAGAGTAGTCTTCCAATTGCTTAATTTAAAATGAATTTGAGTAATAACATGATCATTGGTTTTGGGAGGGAGTCTCCCAAGAGCTATCAATGTACCAAGGTATATGAAGAGATTTTTTTCCCATCTTCATACCAAGTTTCCTACAAATTCTAAGTTTAGTCGTTGAGGAAATGTGCATGGGAAATAAATATTTTAGATTTAGAAAGATTTAACTTCTCATTAGTTAGGGCTTCATACTATAAAATTATAGACTTAAAACTGAAAGAATTTTCTAAATAGAAAATTATACCTTAAAAGTCAAGATCAAACATGCTAAATCATTAAGAATAATAAAATACGGAAGCGTACTTGAATCCATTGCTTAGATTAGAAGATGGGGGCAACCTTCCAGATCTATGCACCGTCCACGAGTCGTCTCTGAATAATGGGGCTTCAGAAAACTGGAATCAAGTGCATGTCCCAGGGATCATAACCTCTCTATTTATAACAAAAACATGAGGTAGTGGTAATTACTATTTTGCCCATCATAAAATTAATAATTACCCCAAATGGTATCTGTATAATATTGAGATGTCGTGGGCCCATAAATAAGTATAGTTAGATCACTTAAGATCTGGGTCATTTATTTTAACAGTGATGGATGCACGCCTATTGATATGTGTTGGTCCATATCAGATTATTAAAATTAATCTAACAGTCTCCCACTTGGGCCAACACATGAATCACCGTATAGATGTGCATACTAACTTTATGAGCTCATCATCACTATTTTATCAACCATCTCCAACAATCTGGTCCATCGATCATACCAACAAAGAACCAAAGCGATTTTCGCCACATTTATCGTGACTAAATCCATCAATGATCACAATGTTAATACTCTCGACGACATAGATCATATATGGGTGCACAACATGGAGATTACATGCAATGTGATCCTTACATGCCTATTTCCAACTGGTCCTACTTTATTGAGATCAAGCAAAAATATTCAGAGTGTAAAATAATAAAACTTTATTATGCAGAAAAGTGTCATAAAGCACAGTAACAAATTACAAACTCCCACTGAACCATCATATCATACATGATGTAGCACCCAAATGAGCAACATGCTCATGAAAGACCATTGGTGGAAAAAACTTTAGTAAGAGGATCCGCCATTGTGGAAGTTATACCTATGTGCTCTATGATCACTCTGAATTCTTTCTTTCACTACTAGAAATTTGGTCTTCAGCAACAGCTATCAGCAACGGCCGCTCAAGCCGTTGCTATTTGCAACGGCATTCTTACGGCCGCTCGAGCCGTTGCAGATATGTTATATCTGCAACGGCTTTCTAACAGACATGTGAGCCATTGCTGATGATGTTAATTATCAGCAACGGCTTTCTAACGAACAAGTGAGCCGTTGCTGATGATAACTTATTAGCAACGGCTTTCTAACGGGCGAGTGAGCCGTTGCTGATAAGTTTATATAGGTCACAGATCGCGCCCGACCCTTCTTCCTCCCGCTGCTACCGCCGCCGCCTCCTCCTCCCGCCTCTCGCCGCCGCTACCAACGCCGACGACGCCTCTTCCTCCTCCCGCTGCTGCCGACACTGTCAGGTATACATTGTCGGCCGGCCGTCTCTTCCCGTTGCGGCCGGCGGGAAATCCGATCGAAACCCTAAAAATAGGGTTTCGGCCGGCGGCGGTCGGCCGATGGCCGCCGTCGGACCTTGTACAGTGGCCGGACAGTGTGTTCGGCCACTGTACGCCGGCGTCGGAGTCCACCTGACTCCGACGCCAGAATTTGTAGATTAATATGTATTTTTTAATTGTTTTTTAATTGTTAATTAATTATTTAATTAATTATTTAGATTAATTGTTTAATTTGTTAGATTAATTATTAGGGTTTAGATTAATTTCGGAATTGTCCACTTCGGACGCGCACCGGAATCGTCCACTTCAGACGCGCGCCGGAATCGTCCACTTCGGACTCTTGCCGAAATCGTCGAATTTGGACTCGTATCGAAATTGTCCAATATGGACTCAAACTGTCTCAAAACATTTAGAAAATAATCATCCATCCGACGAGTTGATTTGTTTCACGTACGCACCGACGAGTCGGATATGACTTAGCAAAACCTTAGATCCGTTCGGGGATTGTATGTTCGTGTAAAAGAAGTAGATGATCTTTTATACGACGTACAATTCTTGAATTGTCCCTGATTGGACAATTTGGGAATATAGTTATTTGTACTGCACTTACATTTTTATTTTAACTGTTAACTAATTATTCTAAATTTCGGCAACATCTCTCTTGTTCTCCGATACGCGCCCAGATGATATGTGTATTCGGAGAACTGTAGGGAGATTCTGCCAAAATTTAGAATGAAGTTAACGATTAAAATAAGTACTTAGTGCAATATAAATAACATAAATCCCAAATGGAATAGGACAATCTCACCTAAAGACATTAACCAAAGAATTGGCAGCAAATGAGCCTTTTATATTGGCATCACAAGCCAAACAAGTATATTATGCGAAGTATCCGGCTCGAAATAAAGATAGAGCAGATTGGCGTGTAGTCTGTAAGACAAAAGGTAGAGGAAAAATTGATCCGATAGTAGGAGAAAATGAGCTGATACCTGATATGACACATGGTTTCTATCAAGAAGATGATCCTCCTGCTATAGATCGTATTATTCCAATACTCGAGGATGTAGACACAATGTCAATTCAATTAGAAGTTGAATATGCTGATGATGACGATCATGAAATTGAGGAAGCTGGAGATGAAGAAGATGAAGAAGATGAAGAAGATGAAGAAGAGGAAGAATTCGAAGACTATTATTCAGATGATGAGGAATAATTGTAAAGTGTATATTTTTATTAAATATATCTCTACTATTTATACAATAATCTAATTATATGTCTATTCGATAGATATGTCTGGTCGTGGTTATCGTCGCAGGAGAGCTTCGGAGTCTCCGATCGGTGAGACTCCTAAACTTACTCATGCTGCTGATCGTCCTATTGCTGATCCTCATGCCGATGATACTGCCGAGGCTAGTACATCCAGACGCAGGCAGCCACGCGGGCCGAACAGGTGGCAGCCTCCACCAGCCACAGAGTCACGTAGATTGATTAGCGTGATTGGGGAGCGGTAATATATCATGAATTATGAATCATTACAAATTCATTATATCATAATATAATATTGAAATTTATTTTTGTTGTGCAGGTTCGAGCAAGAAGAAGTGCCGAGGAGCATTTCTTCTACTATTCGATGATACATGCACGGGGCATGGCCTACGTGGTCTCACGTGCCTAGCGAGCACGTCGACATGTTATGGCGCGAGTTTGAGGCACGTATTATTATTATTTTTACATGCATGATGATTAATATTGGTACTGATATTATTATTTTGCAGGCTCGCTATACATGGGCCGAGGACCAAAGGCCCTTTATTAACGCTGCTTGGGAGGCTATTTCCCAGGCAAGATACAACGGGCAACTGGGGCAGGCTCGGTCCCAGGCGATGGTCCGAGCTGGGACCACTAACATCACGGAGACTCGGGGATACGGCCCCGATTGGATTACTCCGGATATATGGGACCAGCTCGTGGGAATATGGTCGATGGATCGATGGCAGGAGGTTTCTCGGAATGCGGCTAGAAATCGCATGTCGGGGGAGCAGCGCGTCACACCGGCGGCTCTGTTGCATTTGCAGTGCACACGAACCGTATGGTAAGTATATCTTTTATTTGTTACTATGTGTACTAATTAATGTATTTGTTTTGTAAATGTAGACGATGGTGTCGGATGACGGGAGTGTTCAGCGACCCTCCCCGATGGCGGTGTTTGAGCGGACTCACCGTCGAGCACATGGGACAGGGGAGTACATCGACAACCGCGATGCATACATTATGGTAACTATATATTTGTTTAAATTATTCATTATATATTTATAATTTAAGTTTTATGATAAATATTAAACAAAAAATCAAACTCGAGTAGGAGACCTACAGCCAGACGGTGGTGCAGCGCGGGGGTACCCCCGAGGACTTTGACGCAGCAACGTGGGTCGAGGCCTCAGGTGGCTGGGACCATGGCCGCGTATATGGCTTCGCAGATAGTGGTCATGCGCGAGCCGTACTAGGGCCACTTGGGGCACCGACCCCTCCGGTCGCTGGTGAGCGGCCGTCCACCTCTAGATCCAGTTATGATCATAGTAGCAGAATAAGGACTCTAGAGGACACGGTCGCGCGTCAGACTGAGATAATGGAGCGCCAGAGTCAGATGATGGCGGATATACAAGCTATGCTACGCAACATGTCAGGTCATCCCGAAGCAGGCATCTCTTCGGCATCATCTAATCCATCGTCCTCGAGTCAGTCCACGCCGGTGTACACTCAAGCACTCCAGACCCCGCCATATGATCCAGGCCATCCTTCATCGTCATCGTGAGATTTTTTTATATTGACTTTGTTACTGAGATATTGGACTTGTTTAATTTATTTTGTTTGGATATTGATACTTCAATTTTGCATTTGAATAGTTTTTATACTATCGTGGATAATTATCAATATAAATATAATTGTTTTGATGTATATCTTGGTGTATTTGTGATGTGTGAATGAATATGTGTATGAGTGTATGGGTGTGTGAGTTATGTATCAGATAATGTATCAATGTATCAATGGAAATTTTAAATTTTTTCGTTACCAGGTTCACATCATCAGCAACGGCTTTCCCACGGCCGTCCGTGGGAAAGCCGTTGCTAAAAGTATATCGAAAGCCGTTGCTGATGATCTACAGACTCAGCGGCCGTTGCTACAGACTCAGCGGTCGTTGCTATTAATGTTATCAGCAACGGCTCCGGGTCCGTGGCAAAACCGTTGCTGATAATATTGTTAGCAATGGCCCGAGCGGCCGTTGCGGATCCGTTGCTAAGTTATCAGCAACGCGATTTTTTGCCACGACTCCATTGCAACGGCTCGGCCGTTGCTGATGCTCTTCAGCAACGGCATCAGCCGTTGCTGATGCCCATTTTCCTAGTAGTGTTTAGCAAAGAACTTTATATTGATTTGCTTAAATTTCATAGAGTTATTGTTGTTATTGGAATATAACACTGTCAGTTTATTGTCACAGAATAACTTTACTGGTCTTTCAATTTTATTACTATAGGCAGCCTAATGACAAAATTTCACAGTCATATTCCAAGATTGGATACCTTAAAACAAGTTATGAATTCTGCTTTGATATCTAAAGCTGCATTGAGTGTCTGCTTAGCACTCCTCTAATAAACATCTTTTTTGACAAACAGAAAAACATAACCAGAAGTGGATCTTCAACTATTTAGGCATCCAGCAAAATCAGAATCAAGAATACCCAGTGATCTCATGTTGATCTGATTTTCTATATGTAATACTTTATTCTCTGTAGATACCATATAACCCGTTTGGCTGCTTTCTAATGATCCATTCCGGGATTACTTAGATATCTGCCTAATATTCCTTTAGTGTACGCAATATTCGAACACGTACTTTCTTGAGCATACATCAGATTCCCTATAGTAGACGCATATGGAATCTTCTGCATTTCCTCCTGCTCAATTTTATCCTTAGGGCACGATTTGAGACTAAAATTACCTCCTTTAGCAATATGGTACATAGGATAATTATCTCGCTCCCACTTAACTCATGGTATATGCATTCATCAACCATATTTATCTCAAAATAAAATGAGATAATAACTTGATAAATTTATAATACATTT
Organism: Canna indica; assembly: GCA_034359265.1. NCBI lineage: Eukaryota > Viridiplantae > Streptophyta > Magnoliopsida > Zingiberales > Cannaceae > Canna > Canna indica. Next base: position 52,440,991 of record CP136891.1, on the reverse strand, counting down.
AATGGGAAGCATTAGTTCTAGAGGTCATTGAGGTCATTGAGTTTGTACTTCATGGGTAGATTCCTAAAGAATATCCTTATCACCCCCCAAACTCAATAATTTCAATGAACTAGGTATTACTTATATCAAAAATATCCTATAATATCCCATACACCTATCGAAGTACCCAATAAAGTAGTAGCGGACTGTTCCAGTGATTTTTCCTTTGACCAATATGGCCTAGTCTCAGCTGGACAACCCCAAATATTTAGTATGGGCTTCTTGCCCATCCATAATATAAAAGGGTTTCTATGTACTGCTATAGTTGGTACTTTAATTAGAATATAAGCCGCAGTCTTAAAATTAATTAGACTACTCACTATTTAGATATAGGTGCCCGTATATGGAGTAATTGTCTATGAACATAAAAATATTATTTGACCATTCCAAGAAGCCATAAGGAAAGGTCAATAAACACCCGTATAAATATGTTCTAAGACGTTTGAACTCCTATTAGTACCTTAACCCTAATATTTGTTTGTTTTCCCTTAATGCATTCAGTATGGACATCAAAGTCCGTAGCATCAGGAATAACTAGAATCCTATTAGACACAAGCCTCTGTATCCTATACTTGGATATTTTACCTAAGTGCTTATGTCATATCATGATGGAATTCTTATCGGCTAATTTTTATTTTGTACCTTTTGAGTTGGTATGCAGGATTTCATTAGATGAAGCAATTACATCAAGCATATAAAGGTTATTGAAATAGGTCATAAATGGTATCAGCAAAAATAGATTTAAGATAAAGACTAAACTTTTTATTTCCAGATGAACAAGAACAACTTTATTTGTCCAAAATAGAGATAGAAATTAAAATCCATCTAAAAGATGGAACTACAAAAGTCTCTCTCAAATTCTAATAATAATCAATCCTAAACAATAACATAAAAAAAGTCTATAGCTTCAACTTTAGCTGATTTGCCATCGCCCACAAAGATAAATCTTTCAGCATCACTCGATAGTTGATAGCTCAGGTAATCCTGCATAAACACACTTATGTGAGTAGAAACACCGAAGTCTATCCACCAAGTGTTTATAAGTACAAAATTTGAATTAACTTAAGAACAAACCAAAGTGAGAAAAGTACCATTCTTAACACGCCAAGCGTGGTACTTGGTACAATTTTTCTTTACATGCCCACTATTCTTGCAGAAGAAATAGGTAGAAACCTTAGTCTATTCCTTTTGCTTTTTCTTTTGAGGAGCATCTGCAGCTTTTGTAGTCTTAGGTCTTTTCTTACCCTTATCTTTAGAGGCCACAGCCAAATGAGCACTTTCAATCTTGTCTTGCTTTAATCTTTCTTCCTCTTGCACACAATGAGAGATGAGCTTATTAAGAGTCTACTTCTCCTTTTGACAGTTATAACTGATTTTAAAATGATTGAATTGTGCCGGAAGAGAGATTAGAACCAAATGCATCAATAAGTCCCCAGGAAGGTCTAATTTTAGTGCCTTTAATCTAGAGACAATATTTGACATCTCCATAATGTACTCCCTAATGTTCCTTTTGCCTCTCATTGAGACTAAATTTGATAATAACATGCTTGTCTCAACCTTCTCATTTTTCTCAAAACATTTTTCAAGGGCATCTAGGAATAATTTAGCATTAGTCTCTTCAGATATAGCGCCTCTAAAATAATCTGATATTGCCCTTCTCATAATCATGAGACTTAGGCGGTTGGATTTTTCCCACTGCTCATATTTTCTCTTGTCATCAAGAGAACTATCATCTGTAAGAGCAGACTCGGTTATCCTAAGTGCCAAGTCTAGATCCATGCAACCAAGAACAATCATAATATTTTCTTTCTAGGCTTTGAAATTCGTACCAATCATCACAGGGATAGAACTTAGAGTGGCAGTAATATTTGATGAAGCAGAAATATTAGCTGAACAGAGAATTAATTAATTAAAGCCAAAAGAAATAAATAATTAGCAGGTCCCATTACAAGATACCAAGCACAAAATTGACACTTCATCTTTGGACAAAAATGTCAACTTGTAAGCGGTACTCTCAATGCAGTAATCAAATATTGACAATCAGTCCTGTCAAACAAGAAGCCTTTCTTTGGACCAACTCTTGTCCACATGGAAAACCTTATGACCATCACATATTTATTACCGCAGGCACGTAAGGAATTCGGCAAAATAATAACCTTCCTTTGGGCCGATCATTACCCGCATAAATTTCTAACATGCTAACATCTTTATGTTCTAAAACATGCTAATTCTACACAAGAGAGCTCGCTTTGGCGAGATGTTGTTTCAAACCAACATATTCCAAAACATTAGACATGATGGGCTATTATTTTATTTCTTGTTAAATTGGTCAAACTACAATAAAGCGATCAAAATTATGTTGAACCAATGTTAATTGAGCTGAACCAAAACTAAATTAGGTTGAACCTAATGCTAATTGCATTGAACCGGTTGAAATTATGCTAAACCACATACTAATTTTAATGAACCGATAAAGAAACCAAATGAACCACTTAAAATGTGCACTGAACCGACCTAAATTGACTTGAACCGGCGCTGAACCAGTAAAATTTGACCTAAACCAGTGCTGAACCGAATCTAATTGCACTGAACCGAACCTATTCTCAATGAACCAGGCCCTAATTTGAATGAACCGGACTCAAACTTGATAAACCAAATCTCAATTGAACCAAACCAAATTAAATTCAAGTGAACCGGATGAACTGGAAATTGAACTGGGTCCAATTGAGATGAACCAACTAATAATTGGGTTGAACCGGATCCAATTAAACCAGTTTAATTTAACTCAACTAACGGGTCGGGTTTTAAGTTGTTATTGGGTTGGGTTTTTAATTTAATATTTATAGGGTTGAGTTTTGATCATAACGGATACGGATTTGTTACTTTAATCCGGATCTGACCCATTTGGCTTGAGTAAGTGGATTGGGTTTAAACAATTAAACTCGGATCCGACCCGATTACAAACCCTAATTTAATAAACTCTAATCCCAATTAAACCCTAACTCCTCTCCCTCTCCTCACCAGCCGCTGCCTCCCCTTCACGCGCCGAACCAGCGCAGACGCGATCGGCCGCATCCTTCACCCTTCCAGCGTCGACGCCGACGCCCTCTGACGCTAGTGACCCAAATGTCGGTGTCGGGCAGTGACAGGGAGGCCTCCATCCGATTGCCTCCCATCGATCTCGCCCCTTACGACCCGTTGTCGCCTGCCCAAAGACGTTGACGATCATGATACCGGCGATGGGAGGCGACCTTAAGGTCGGTGTTACACAACCATCAAGAGAGAAGGATGGACACGCCCAGCCAAGAGCCTCACGCATACCTATTCCCTCTCCAGCCAACTGCGCCGACGCCGTCCAACCACCGCCTAATGTTGGAGAAGACGAGAAGGGACGCAGATGGACTCGGGCGGGATTGGCGATCGCTGGAAGACAACCGAAGCCTTCTTCCCCTCCGCGATCGCAGCACGCAGTAGTCCCATCTCCCACCTCTCGATGCCAACGCTGCCCATCTTTAGACTCCGACGATAGCTTATGCCGGCGTGAAGCGACGACAGGAGGCCGAGCCTCCTCTTCCTTGTCGCGGGCGAGACATCAGCCGTAGATCGGCAGTTGCACGCAGGTGCAGCCCGCGACCTCCACTGGTCGCCTATATGTCCGCCAAGGACAGGGCTGCAACAGTGTGCATCATCGGCGCCAGCGAGAGAAGAGAAGAAAAATGGATTTGCATGCATGAAGAAGAAGATGAAGGAGAAATGCATTTTTCGATAGCCTTCATGGCTGCCGCAATTTTTTTTTAAAAAAAAAATCTTAAGCATGTAATCTCCTGTATCTATTGTTCTTGAACAATGAAGCAACTTATGAACAATAGATATATATTCATTACAGCAGCATGTAATTTTCAAGAACAACATGCAATTAACAATGATTCTTACAGGAAACATATGGTACGAACAAAAAGATCTCAATGATTCAAGCATGTATGGCTCTGATACCAATTGAAAGAATTTTCTAAATAGAAAATTATACCTTAAAAGCCAAGATCAAACATGCTAAATCATTAAGAATAATAAAATGTGGAAGCGTACCTGAATCCATTGCTCAGATTAGAAGATGGGGGCAGCCTTCCAGGTCTATGCACCGTCCATGAGTCGTCTCTGAATAATGGGGCTTCAGAAAATTGGAATCAAGTGCATGACCCAGGGACCATAACCCCTCTATTTATAATAAAAACCTGAGATAGTGGTAATTACTATTTTGCCCATCATAAAATTAATAATTATCTCAAATGGTATCTGTACAATTAAATCTCATATAATATTGAGATGTTGCGGGTCCATAAATAAATATAATTAGATCACTTAAGATCTGGGCCGTTTATTTTAATAGTGATGGATGTACGCCTATTGATATATGTTGGTCCATATCATATTATTAAAATTAATCTGACAAAAACTATTTGCTTTAAAAATAAGAACAAAAACATCTGCAAACATTAGATAATGTATAGAAAAAGAGGAATTTTTTAGTGTGAGTGGAGTAATTTGTTTAAGATCAACTTTAGTATTAATTATTTGAGTTAGCACTTGAGCAAAAAGGATATACAAAAAAAGGAGAGTTTGGATCACCTTATAGGATACCTTAGTAGAAGGAAAGACGGCAGATAATTGATTGTTAATTAAGCAGGCAAGGCATGGAGCCAAGTTATGAATTGGGTTGGGAAATGGTACATATTAAGGACTTGTAAAATGGCATCCCTACTAAGGTTGTCATAAGCATTCTCTAAATCAAGTTTAACAATAATATAAGGTGTCTTACCTTTAGAACTATAAAAAGAATGAAGCAGCTCTTAGATAATAATAATGTTGTCCTGCATTTAATGAAGACAGACTATTCATGAGAAATTAGGTAGACACACCCTTAAGTCTATTTGCAATTAGTTTAGAAAATATTCTATAAGATCTAAAGTCTTTAACCCGTCGCAATTGTTCAACTTTAGGAATGAATGTGAGAATGGTTTGGTTCCATTCAGAGGGTAAGATAGCATTATGGTAGAAGTCCTGGACAAAATAAAAAAACGTATTAGAAATAATATTCTAATAATTTTTATAGAATTCAGATGTGAATCCGCCATGACCAAGATTTTTACCATTACCTAAGGGTTTAATAGTGTCCCAATCTTCCTGAATGGTGAATGGTTGAATAAGGTTATCAGAAAGTTTAGAGCCAATATGTTTTAGAGTAGGCCAGTTAAAAGGATGAAATAATGGATGGAGAGGAGTATTCCATAGAGTGTTGTAGTGATTTACAAGTTCTTGAAGCATCAATTTTTCATCGGTTAAAGTTGGTTGTTGAATATTTTCTTATGGATACAACATGGTTTCTATGACGTTTCATTGTGACTACATGGTGGTAGAATGTAGTGTTTTGGTCTCCCTCATGAATCCATTTACACTTGGGCCTCGTTTGCTTTGTTGAATTAAGGAGGTGGATTGGATTTTAAAATTCAATCCATTGTTTGCTGTAGCAGTAGATATGAATCGAGCCAAAAATTGAGTGGATTTATTTTGGCCCAAATCCACCGTTGGCCCGATTTAGAAAACCTGAGGAGGGGATGGGTTTAGGGCCCAAATCCATAATATATTGATTTTATATCTTATCCATATTTTTATCCTATGTCAAAATAAACATAGGATAGGATTTTAAAAAATCTTCTTGGATTTGTATCCCACTCTTATCCATCTTAAATGTTATCACATTCAAATCATATCCCACAAAGCAAATATGGCCTTGGATTTAGCCCATCATTTTAAACTAATATGTATTTATAAAGTCAGATATTTGTTATACAAGCTTCTTAATTTAGTTTCAACATTTTCTAGAGAATTGGATTGGGGTGTCCAGCTTTTCAAGAAAGGCAATAACATTAGAAGTGGTTTCAAGCAAATCTTCTAGTTGATCTAAGTTGTGTATTGCAATAAAACAAGGCACCTCTAGTATTACACAATCTAATTGAGAAGCTAGCTAGAGTTGGAAGTTGAGGGCAAGAAGGGGATTGCCATGCATTCATAATTGCCTCTTTACTTTCCTCAATTTCAGTCCAAAAATTTTAAAATAATTTATTCCTAATTTATTTATGATCAACCACAATAACTAATAAAGATCTATAATCAGAGGTAATTTTATTTAAATAGATGTAAGTGGCATTACCAAAGAAGTGGAGCTAGGCAACATTAATGAATGTTTTATCTAATTTAATAAGAATTTTTGCAAATTCTATCTATTATTGGACCAAGTAAATCCGTTACCACTAAAACCAAGATCGACTGAACCATAGTGATTAATAAAGGATTTAAACTCTTGTATAGGTTTAGTAAGCTTAAAATGTTGACCACCTGGCTTATCATTGGGATGCAAAATACAATTAAAGTCCCCTATAATAAGCCAAGAATAGGAAATTAAATCACAATACATAAGCAAAGAACATAAAATAAATCTAATCAAGGGATCAATGTTTGCATATACATTTGACAATAAAAGGGTTCAAAATCATCAAGTTGAACAATAGCCTGAGTAACTTGCGGGAGAACAAAAATAACTTGTGCATTCACAAACTGAGTGTTCCAAGCTAGTAAAATAATTTAATAAAATTTTTAGATTGGCCTTCATTTAGATGGGTTTCTTGAAGAGCTATAACATGAAGGTGAGACGATTTAATTTGAGAAGCTAGGTACTTTCTAATTGGCCGTCACCAAGCACCTCTAGTATTCTAACTAAGTACTTCCATCAAGTAAGTTGAAAGGATTGTGTGACTCAATGTCTATTATTGGGCTAGGAGTCCCTACAGAGCTTAGATCCTCATCGGGTCTAGACCTAGATCTCTTAAATTTATTAGGACTTTTAGGTAACAGTCCTAAGATTTTAGTAGTCTTAAGTCCTTTAGAGTTCTTATTTCGGGGAGCTCTAGATGAGGAGGAATGAAGATGCTTATCAGGAGTGGCCGGGAAAACATTGGTAAATTCACCAACAAGCTCTTCCAAAGATTTAGAGAAAGGAGGTATAAAAGACAAGTTTATATCATTAACTTACATACAATCATTATTATCCACGTTTATTAGAGTTGGATTCTTGGTTAAGTCTGAGCTAAGGTCGAACCATTTGATTTAGACCTAATTGGTTGATTAGTGGGTTCGGGTCAGGTGGTTTAACCCTAGCCTTAGGGTTCTGAGGTAAGTAATGATGGCTTAAGGGCAGGGGAGGATTCAAATCTCCTAGGAATAGACACACGAGGGCGCATCCGTATCCCAAGGGTGGCGACGGTTCCGAAGAGGCATTTGAACATGTTGTGTCCCCTCATCCCGACCCGACACATCAATAGCCAGCGTAGGCCGATCACGTGGATCACGTGCACCGTCTCTTGCCCGAGCACGACCTTCACTATAGACGGATGAAGGACACGCTATGAGGGCCTCGCTAGCGATCTTACCGGCGTTGGGCCACACGCAGACTCCGGTGTGGGTGTCACACCCCAACTAAGGGTCATGTGACCGACCAGGGTCTACATACTATTCTGTAGCCTACTACCTACACTGACCATCAAGAAAACCAGAACACATCGGATAAAAGAAACCACAATGCAATTTTATTTAAATTTTCAAAGTTCACAAATACATTTTTCAAATAAAAGAAGAAAAGCTAACATCGTCACAAACTGAAACATCTCAAGTTCAAAGTTTATTACAAGTTTTTTTTAAAAAAACAATAACTGTCAGTGTAGGAAAAATGACAACACAACAACTGGACTATGACTAAAGGACACCGCTACGAGATTTGGCACCACCGTCTGCCCTCCTGCTGCACCATGACGACAAGCCTCAAATCACTTATCATACTCTGCAAAATAAAAAGAAACAACTGTGAGTCCACTTGGGACTCAGTGAGCAGTTCTTCCGGACCTCCACATAATCCTCAATTAGGCATGCATAACATATAAGGCAACATAGTATATAGACAGGGAGGTAAGTTACTTTTGATATGACTACCGACTCCATGGGTCGTTTTGTATAGACCATATATGAGAGAAACTTGCCATAACGGCCTAATTAAGCCACTTGGCATCCGACCCTTAGGGCTTACTTATGGTCTAGAAATTTTGAATATACCCGACCCTACCATACAAGGTAGAATCACACTGGCCGCTCGGGCCACACCATATCAAGATGAAGTCAAGAAATCCCGGGCCATCAACTAGGATGGTCTACTAGTCTCCTGACACCGTCTGGGGAAGGGATAGCTTGTCCCACCCAACTGGGACGTCTGACACCTAGCGGGCTCGCTGGTGCATCTCAAGACCCAATCACTGGCCGAGTCAAGCATTGGTCATTTCCGACCGCCCATGCTTCTCGGCAGACCATCGCAAGCACATCACACAATCAAAATGTCCTAGAGTTTCCTTATATACACTTTGGCCAGTTGCCCGTAACCGACTTTAATCAGGCCTGCAGGGTCAACAATTCAATGTTATCCTTCCGAAAATATGTACACCTAATAATTCTAGATTTCCAATTATGAATACAAGAAGTCCTAGAAGTTGTGTCATTTCCTAGTTAAGTTTCCATATTTAATATGTATCTTGCAATGTTCTACATGTTATCTAGCGTCATACGCTACCTTGGGTGAAAAATTTTGTGAACCAGACTTGAAATTTCACCCATTAACATTTTCGGACAGCATATATATATAAGAAATGTAAATATAATTCAACAACAACTACCATGTATAACTATGAGCTTCAACGATAAATATTTATATACTGCATTTAGAATTAAATTCAATATGAAACAGCTTATCTAGCATGGTAGGATAGCAATGAATTCAACAAGGCATGTACTATTAAGCATGGTAAAAATATCACATCATTTTAAAAATTTAAGGAGGAATGATCTAAGGATGATCGCTATACTATCATTCCTATAATCACATGCATCAATAAAATAACTTTCTATAGTTAGAGTCCTTATGTGTCATCATGTCTCCATTGTTTGAGTACTCTAACTATGGAATTTACCATCTAAAACTCACCCTCTCCCTCCCCTAGGCTCGGTCGAGCCTTGAGCAAGATGAACCTTGCTCGGCTGTGCCTCTTAGGGTAGAAAGGGAAGAGGAGGATTAGCCCCAACCCTAATTCATTGTCTCTACTATATCCTAGTTACACATTGACCCATTTACCCCTCCCCTTATACTCGGTTGAGCCTTGATCATGGAACTTTGAGGTTGCTCGGCCGAACCTATAGGCCTTAGGGAAGATGAGTTCCATCAACACTTGCAAACAACAACTATGAACACACTATTCATGAAATTAAGATCATCCGAGTGCTCTACTTCCGCCAAGGGAATTGGGGAAAATTTTGGCATGACCTTTCCCCTTTTCCCTTGGTTCGGCAGCCCTATTACTCAAAGAATCAATGAGAAACCACGACGATCCAACAATAGTCAATGAAAAATAGCGAATAAACAATTCTGATACCAAGGATCGATGAAAACTCGCGAGAAAATGAAGCCTAGCAATTCTAGGGGTTCGGCTACCCGCCTCCCCCAGTCCACCGAATTCAACCACTCACCTTTGTTTGAGGAAGATGAAGGATTGGACGTTGACGACCTCGAATCTTTCGGCAGTGACGCGAATCCCGGATTGACCAAGATCTCTCCTCCTTGCTCCTTCTCTCCCTCTCCCTATGCACTGCCTTGTGCGGCTCCTAGATGAGTCGCACGACAGCTATGATGAGGGATTTTATTCCCTCATCTAACATGCCTTAATTGCCCCTACAACTTAATACCGACTCGACTCAGTCCGAGTTCGACTTGGGTTCCGACTCTATCCGTAACACGAGTCGATCTAAACTCGATTAAGGTATAAATGCATAAAAGGAACGAGTCATTTACCATTTAACTTTATACATCATTAGTTGAGTCATACCTTCTACTCGAGGCGATTCCGAGGCTCGACTCGACTATCCCCGGGTCTGACGCGCTGCACCAAAATTGATTTTTATATTAGAAAATTTTACGGGTCTTACAGTGGGATCCAGAGAAGTAGGACTAACAACAGGGTCAGACTTAGGATTCTGAGGAGAGGCATCATTCATAACACAGTCATTAACAAGATCATTCGAAGCATTAACAGAAGTATCATGAATAGAATTAGAAGTAAAATTAAGAACAGACTCACCTTGCCGTTGTAATATAATCGAACAAACATTTTCTCGATGACCAATAACTCCACATTAAAAATAGCTAGTTATTTTGCCTTGTTGTATCGTGCCTAGAGTTCATTGTACTAAGTTTTTTCTCGGTACAACAAAATAGCTAGTTATCCAAAGATAAATTCCTTTGTTATCGTGTATCACTGTTTGTTTTGTACTTGTCCAGTCCTCTATTGCGCTTAAGTGTAAAATAAATGTACCATTATCTTTGTTCTACCGTTATGAGGTTTATTGGAAAAACCATAAATACTTTATGGTATTTGTCAAAACCATAACTTCTTTTATAATATACTCAATTACCTCTCATTTCTATTCATTACTTAGTTATATTTGTATTGACGATTAGGGACTTTGGTGAAAAATCCATAACTGCTTGCATATGCATTTTATTGTATAAAAAAGTATAAATTTAACATGTTTATTGAATTAGTAAACCTAACAATATAAAATGAGATGTTAATTACAATTATATCGGCAGTTAGGGACTTTGGTGAAAAATCCCTAACCGTTTATATAAACATTTTATTGTATAGAAAATTACAAATTGCATATGCTTATAAAATAAATAGACCAAATAACTTATATCATGATATTAATTATTGGGAAAAGGTACAAAAATACCCCTAATATTTTTTCACGGGTACTGAAATGTCCTTAAGATTTTTTTGGGATAAAAAATACCCCCCACGTTATGGAATTGGGTACAAAAATACCCCTATAGGTAAACGGTGTTAGTTGAGAGATAACGGAGCTGACGTGGCTGATGATTGAGACTGATGACGTGGACATCTAGCGCGCATGCAGGCCAAGATATTTTCTCACGGGTACTAAAATGCCCCTGACATTTTTTCACGGGTACTAAAAATGCCCCTGACATTTTCTCACAGGTGCAAAAATGCCCCTAATATTTTCTCACGGGTACTAAAATGCCCTAACGTTTTCTCACAGGTACAAAAATACCCCTAATATTTTATCACGAGTACTAAAATACCCCTAACATTTGTTTTGGAGCTAAAATACCCCTGAGATTATTGAAAATAGTACAAAAATGACACCAAGTTAACTTCTGTTAGGTGAGACTTAACAAAGGTGTCATGGATACTGATAAAAATATTGACTTTACACGTGGTGCACATGCAGAGAGCAACTTGCCATGCAACCGTAGGGGTGAATAAAAAATTTGAAAATTCGGTTAATTAAAAAACCAGTTTGAAATCGAACCAACTTTTTCAATTAACCGGTTTGATGATTTCAGTTTCAGTTTTTATTTTCAAAATTTTCAGTTTTCGATTTTAGTTTTGATTTCTTATGTGTTGCTTACGTGGCAAGTTGCTCTCTGCATATGTGCAACGTGTAAAGTCAACATCTTTGTCAGCATCCATGACATCTCCGTTAAGTCTCACATAACAAAAGTTAGTCTGATGTCATTTTTGTATCATTTTCAATAACCTTAGGGGTATTTTGGGTCCAAAACAAATGTTAGAGGTATTTTAGTACACGTGAGAAAATATTAGGGGCATTTTAGTACCCGTGAGAAAACGTTATGGGCATTTTAGTACATGTGAGAAAATATTTTGGCCTGCATGCGCGCCACATGTCCACGTTACTAGTCCTAGTCATCGACCAGGTTAGCTCTGTTATCTCTCAATTAACATTGTTTATCTATCGGGGTATTTTTGTACCCAATTCCATAACGTAAGAGATATTTTGATCCCAAAAAAATATTAGAGGTATTTTAGTACCCGTGAGAAAATATTAGAAGTATTTTTGTATATTTTTTTTTAATTATAATTATATTGGTAGTTAGAAACTTTGACGAAAGTTCATAACTGCCCATATAGCTTTGATTGAAATCATATTTTAAATTATTAAATATGTTAATTTCATAAGCATATCAAATGTATAACTTTTTATGCAAAAAATACATATATAAATTTTCACCAAAGTCCTAATAATCAATATACATAGCTAAGTAAATAATGAAAAAAAATGGAGGGTATTTTGGGTATAATATATTATGATTTTGACACATAGTTATGACTTTACCAATAAATCAAAGTCTTTATGAGTTTGTCAATTTTTTCTAAAATGTATTAGAATGGTTAGTTAAAGCCAAATGTATGATAGGGTATAAAGCAGTATCTATCTTTAGCAATTAATCGTTTTTTTATTGATATACGATGCAATTATTAATAGTAAATACATAGGTTAACAGGCGGCACGCTAAATATATGGAAAAGTTAAATTATACACGTGCAGTACTAGATTGTGTTGGTCAAATATACTATTTTTTAACTTGGAAAGGATAGATATGTAAAAGCTCCATTATTGATATATTATTACTAGAGCATCCAATCGGAGGACCCCTTTCCCGCAAGCGGCCAATCAGGTCCCTCCATTTTGGTGGGACCCGCACTTATCCGGGAGGCCTTTTTAGTTGTTTGTCCCGACACCCCCATTTGGTTCCTGACGACGACACGTCACCCCGTCATCGACAGCCGCACGTGTCGGCCCAGGTGCGTGGGCCCCCCTCATTTATTATGCGTACTGTTCACAATCCCACCCCCATTCGCCACCCACTCTCTCGTCTCCTCACTCTCTTTCATTTTTCTTATTCGCCTCCTCATATCTCTCTCCCGGGCCCACAGTTCCTACTTTACTTCCCATGCCACGTCATAGCTTTTCTAAACCATTAACGAGATAGTGACCCGCTCGTATACCACTCCTATCAGTGAAGAAATGTTTTCTATCCTCCAATTGTAACACTTGTTTATAAAGGGGTATTTTCTATAGGGGTTCGGTAAATGTCACTGACACAAACGGGTCAATTTCCACGATTTTTTTCAGTCCGCTTCTTGTCTCCTTGCTCTTTTCACCCACCGTCGGCTCCGATGCTTCCCCGCCATTTCCAACGGTCAAGATCACGAATTGGCACTTGATCTCAGAGTATATAGATCTGTGGCCACTTGGTCACGCAATTTCTGAGGACGAGAATGTCCTTTGCTGCTTTCCGCACGTGTCATTAAACGCCACGGAAACATGGAGGCTATCTTCGTCATTAAAGAGGCATCGCTGAGTGCACTGTCCCCATCCCACAGAAACAAGGGTAAATATGCGGGTAAGTAGAGTATAATTTGATTTGGGCAACTTTTCTCGGGTATTAATGCGTCATCACCTTCCTCGCTCCCAAAATTTTAAGCACCTCTTTCTCTTACACAGTTACACTCTCTGCAAAACCCTCTAATGGCGGAAAGCAAACCATAGTAGTCGTCATGGGAGGAGACATCCGCCGTTCCTCCTATTTTTCCTCTTTCCTCTATCTCCCGTTCCTCCTCTGCTGCCTCGCCGCGGCTGGATCTACTGATGACGGCGACTTGGAGCTGTTGATGACGTTCAAGGGCGCGGTCGCCAACCCTCAGCTGCTCCAGGGCTGGGGCCGCCTCGGAAGCCCGTGCTCCTTCGCTGGCGTCAGCTGCGACGGCGGAGACCGGGTCGCCGCCGTGGCACTGCAGGGCCTTCCCCTCGGCGTCGACTTCCGCGCCGTTTTGTCCTCGATCCTTGCACTGGAAGGTCTCCAGAGCCTTTCACTTCGAGCCGTCAACCTCACCGGAAATATTGCCGGAGCTCGCTGCAGCGGTCAGCTCGAGGAGCTCGATCTCTCCGCCAACGTTCTCCGTGGCTCCCTCGCCGACGTTTCAGCTCTCGCTGGAGCTTGCTCCGGCTTGAAGTCGCTCAATCTCTCCCGAAACTATATCGGGGTTCCGCCGACCGCAGCCAGAGATGACGTCGTGGTCGCTGGGTTCGAGATCGAGACCCTTGACCTCTCATTTAACAAGATCTCCGGAGAGGGCGACCTCAAATGGCTGCTCTCCAACCTCGGTGCACTGCACCTCCTCGATGTCTCCGGAAACCACATCTCCGGGGGGCTCTCGTCCACCTTCAATTGTTCCAACCTTCAGTACCTGGACCTTTCGTCTAACAACCTCTCTGGTATTATTGGCGCCGGGGTGATTGGCGGCTGTCGGAGCTTGACCTCCTTGAACCTGTCCTCCAACCACTTTACTGGTACACTTCCCTCCGACCTCTCCTCTTGTGCCTCCTTGACATCCCTCAGCGTCTCCAGCAACAACTTCTCTGGTGAGTTCCCTGTCGATATCCTGTCCTCCATGCCGGACCTCAAGATCCTTGAGTTGGCCTTCAACAACCTCAATGGCAGCCTCGGCGACTCGATGGCCAGTATGCCGATGCTCGAAGTGTTCGACCTAAGCTCAAACAGGTTGACAGGAACTATCCCCTCGGAGCTTTGCCCAGACCGGAGCTTTGCTTTGGAGGCTCTCTACCTCCAGAACAACCAACTTACTGGTGGTATTCCAGAGTCTCTGAGCAATTGTACCAAGCTGGTGTCCCTTGATCTGAGCCTCAATTACATAAGTGGAACCATTCCCTCCGGTCTGGGATCGCTCTCTTCCCTTCGCGACCTCATCATGTGGCAGAATTTGCTTGAAGGGGAGATCCCGCCTGAGCTATCCAACATCCGAACCCTCAAGAACCTCATTCTAGACAACAATGCCCTGACAGGGTCAATTCCCCCAGGTCTTGTCAAATGCAGTAGTTTGAATTGGCTTTCTCTGTCAAGCAATCATCTGAGTGGAACAATTCCACCGTGGATTGGCCAGCTTCACAATTTGGCTATCCTTAAGCTCGCAAATAACTCTTTCTCTGGCCCGATTCCACCCGAGCTTGGAGACTGCAAGAGTTTGATATGGCTGGACCTCAATAACAATCAACTCAATGGATCCATTCCGCCATCACTGGCAAATCAGTCTGGCAAAATCGCAGTTGGCTTGGTGACTGGTGAGCCATATGTATACTTGAAGAATGATGGGAACAGTGGGTGCCGAGGGACTGGCGATCTCCTTGAGTTTGCTGGGGTTCGTCCCGAGGACCTTGACCGGTTGTCCAGTCGGCAGTTCTGTAACTTCACTAGGGTTTACAAGGGTATTACCCAGTACACGTTCAACAACAATGGATCAATGCTCTTCCTTGATCTTTCTTTCAACCAGCTGAGTGGGGAGATTCCAAGGGAGCTTGGCAACATGTACTACCTTCTGATATTGAACCTTGGCCACAATAATCTCTTGGGTCTGATACCACCAGACCTGGGGAACTTGCGGTATATTGCTGGGTTGGATCTCTCGCACAATGCTCTTGAGGGGCCAATTCCTTCATCCTTCTCTGCCCTTGCAATGTTAGCTGAAATTGACCTCTCTAACAATATGCTCAATGGGTCTATTCCTGAACTAGGTCAGCTGGCAACGTTCCCACGGTACCGGTACGAGAACAACTCCGGCCTTTGTGGGTTCCCTCTCCCATCTTGTAAAGACATGTCTGGGACTAATTTGAACACACAGAACGGGAAATCTCACCGGCGTCAAGCCTCTCTTGCAGGGAGTGTTGCAATGGGGCTACTTTTCTTCATATTCTGCATTGTTGGTCTGATCATTATTGCAGTAGAGAGCAAGAAAAGGAAGAAGAAGAATAAGGATGGCAGCAACCGCTCTGGGGATATCTATTTTGATAGCAGGTCTCACTCAGGCACTGCCAATTCAAACTGGAAGCTGACAGCCACCAAGGATGCATCAGTTATCAACCTCGCCACATTTGACATGCCTCTGAAGAAGCTTTCTTTCGCTGACCTGGTCGAGGCAACAAATGGCTTCCACAATGACAGCTTAATAGGTTCTGGCGGATTTGGTGACGTTTATAAAGCCCAGCTGAAGGATGGTAGCATTGTTGCCATCAAGAAACTAATCCATGTTAGTGGGCAAGCTGACAGAGAGTTCACAGCTGAAATGGAGACTATTGGAAAGATCAAGCACCGCAACCTGGTTCCCCTTTTGGGTTACTGTAAAGTAGGAGAAGAACGACTTTTAGTCTATGAATACATGAAGTATGGTAGCCTAGATGATGTCTTACATGACCGCAACAAGATTGGGATCAAGCTGAACTGGGAGGCAAGGAGGAAGATCGCTATGGGAGCTGCCAGAGGTTTAGTATTTTTGCACCACAGTTGCACTCCTCGCATAATTCACAGAGACATGAAATCCAGCAATGTCCTTCTTGATGAGAAGTTGGATGCTAGGGTCTCTGATTTTGGAATGGCACGGCTGATGAATGCAGTGGACACTCATTTGAGTGTGTCTGCACTAGCTGGCACCCCTGGCTATGTCCCACCTGAGTACTACCAGAGCTTTAGATGCACCATTAAGGGAGATGTTTACAGCTATGGTGTTGTCTTGCTAGAGCTGCTTACAGGGAGGCGGCCAACAGACTCTATGGACTTTGGGGATGACAACTTAGTGGGGTGGGTGAAGCAGCACTCAAAACTTAGAATAAGCAATGTCTTTGACCCTGAGCTGCTAAAAGATGATCCCTCTCTGGAGCTGGAGTTATTAGAACATCTTAAGATTGCTTGTGCCTGCCTTGATGATAGGCCATACCGTCGACCAACAATGCTAAAGGTGATGACAATGTTTAAAGAGATACAGGCTGGTTCATCAATGAACACCGCTACTTCAGCCACTGGAGCCTCAATGGACGGGAGCTTCTGTGAGGGGGATATGAGCTTGAAGGAAGAAGAGAGAGAAGAAAAATTCTAAAGGAGATATCTGAGAAGTATGCTTCTTTGCCCAAGAAGCTGATTGCACAAGCTAAGGCTCCCCAAACAACATTTCAATCTTTAACTAGCAATGGTATGAGAAAAGTTTTCCCTGTAGCTTCTATCTAGAATATATCATACATCTATAAAGCCCTGTTGTTTTTTTTTCTTTTCATTCATATACGTTGGTCTGGTCTTGTTACAAGTTATGTATATACAAAGTGAATTTTGTTCAATTCATGTTCCACTCTCTAGCAATACTTTGTCTATCTCTACCACTTGATTGCTTAATCTTGTTAGCTTTACCTGCTTCAGATTTACTACTGTAATGAATATAAACCTATGTTTCTTTTTGCCTTGCCACTCATTGATTGTTTTTTGCTACTATTTGTATAAGTAGATAAATACTCTTGTGATAGTATAAATTGGGCAGAACTTAACTCATGATTTTGTTGGGACTAGTAAAGTAACTGGAGCCAAATTGTTTGTATTTTACAACTACATTTTGCTATAAGCTACCGGGACGGAAGTAATTATCTGGAGATATTAGTATAGTCATCTACTTCCACCTATATATATATTACCTTTCCACCTAATACATGCTACATATATTTAAATATTGCTGTTGCCAATCTATCGTTCCTCCTGTGCACCTTCCATTTGAAAACTTGGTTCCAGCTTTTGCTTCTAGATTGACCCTATCCTGGAATCTTCTTAAGATACCCTTAATAGCTAAAGCAGCCATTTGGGCTTGCCTTCTATATCATAGATGGCTGTTAAAGATTATGTGATTATCGAAATTGTTATGGGTCTTTTCTATTAGAAGCCAAAACTGGCAATTAACAAGATCTATGTTGTTATTAAGTACTTATAGCATCACAAAAATCATTAACAGATATGATTAATACCAGACCAAAATGAATTTTAGCACAGGCATGGTTTCCTTGCTAATCCATTGGAGCTTCATCTACATGTTGATTTGTCAATGGTGTAGATCTTCTTGCTGGTCAGAAGTAATTTTTTCATTACAATATATATGTAAATGACTAAATGTATATCCTGTCACGTCAGACCAAAGATCCATTATGATGGTTTATAGATTAAATTGAGGGATCTAAAATGCTAAATCATTGCCTTTAAATAGTTGGCATAAGTTGATGACAGGGGTTGAATACTTTGTGTTTTCTTCTGTAGTATAATGTGAACCAGGTCTAAGTAGCCAGATTATCTTGTGGAAGAAAACAGATGGGGGCTTCAGCTTCACATTATTTGAAAAGAAAGGTGAAGAAATAATTGGGGAATTATGTGAGGTTGTTTCCCCATCAACCGACAATTATTGAATTACAGTTGCAAATGTTGAGCAACTTAGAAAAAGTAACGAAAAGATTAAGCAATTAAGGGGGCGTTTGGTTGCCCGCAAGTACAAATGCTGCAACTCTAGTTGCAGCATTTAGATAACAAATTTGTTTGGTTGGCTGCAAAATCATTTTGCAGCATTTACTAGTTGCAACTTGTATTTCAAATATCATTTGTGGGCCGCAAGTGGAATTGCAGCCCAAAAAGCCCGCAATACAAGATTGCGGGCTGCAAATGCAATAATTTAAGTATTGAAAAATAATTAATTTTGGCAACGTAGAGTCGTCGGATGAAGACGAGATAAATATCAAAGTTGTAGGTTTTTGCGTGCTGAACCTGATGGTAGTGTCAGATTTTACATCTGATATCATTTGATAGATTTTTTAATATATTTTCAGTAATATACAAAAATTAAAAATTATTAATTTGTCAGACAAATCGTGTCGGGCCTAAGTTTTTAGCCTGGCCCGAAAAAATTTGTCCCAGGCTCGACCCAAAAAATTTATGCCCGACCCGACCCAAAAAAGTTCGTGTCCAGCCTGGCCCGAAAAAATTTGTGCCCGGCCCGGCCCAAAAAAATTCCTGTCCATCCCGCCCCGAAAAAATTTGTGTCCGACCCGACCAAAAAATTCGTGCACTGCATGGCCCGTCCCAGCCCGGCTCGGTCCGAAAAAATTCGTGCCCAGCCCGGCCTGAAAAATTTCGTGCCCAGCCCGGCTCAAAAATTTGTGCTCGGCCAGGCCCGAAAAAATTCGTGCTCAGCCTGGCTCGAAAAAATTCACTGTCGACCCGGCCCGGCCTTGCCCAAAAAAAATTCGTACCCCGGCCCGGCCCGAAAAAATTCATGCCCGAACCAAAAAAATTCGTGCCCAACCCAGCCCTGCCCGAAAAAATTTATGCACTGCCCGACTCGTGCCGACCTGAAAAAATTCGTGCCTTGCCCGGCCCAAAATTATTCGTGCACGGCCCAACCCCAAAAAATTCGTGCCCAACCCGGCCCAAAATATTTTGTGCTCGGCCCGCCCCAAAAAAATTCGTGCCCGGTCTGGACCGAAAAAATTCTTGCCCGGCCCTGCCCGAAAAAATTCGTGGTCAGCCCTGCCCAAAAAAATTCGTGTCCCGACCCGACCCGAAAAATTTTATGCCCAGCCCGACCTAACACGAAAAGAAATTCATGCCCAGTCCGAAATATTCGCATCGGGCCCAACCTTGCCCGAAAAAATTCGTGCACTGCCTATCTTGACTCGGCTCGGCCCAAAAAATTTATGCCCGACCCTGCATGAGAAAATTCGTTCCCGGCCAAAAAAAATTTTGTGCTCGGCCCGGCCCGAAAAAATTTCTGCCCGACCCGGCCTGAAAAAATTCGTTTCCCGGCCCAGCTCAAAAAAATTCATGCCCGGCCCGGCCTGACTAGAAAAAAAATTCGTGCCCAGCCCGAAAAAAAAATTGTGTTCGGCCCAGCCTTGCTCGAAAAAATTCGTGCACTGCCCAACCTGTCCCGGTTCGGCTCGGGCCAACTCGAAAAAATTCGTGTCCGGCCCGGCCCAAAAAGATTTGTGCACGACCCGACCCGAAAAGTTCGTGCCCGGCCCTGCCCGAAAAAGTTTGTACCCGGCCCGGATAAATTCGTGCATGCTCGGCCCATCCCATCCCGGCCCGGCTCAGCCCGACTTGAGAAAATTCGTGCCCGACCCGATCCAAAAAATTTTGTAAGATGCAAGTTGCACGTTGCAAGTTGCAAGTGTAATTACAACTTCCATTTGCGGCCAACCAAATGCTTGCAAATAGAAGTTGCAACTCTACTTGCGGGCAACCAAACGGTAGGCTGCAAAATCTATTTGCGGGCATTTGCTTTTGCATGCAAATAGATTTTGCAGCATTTACACTTGCGGGTAACCAAACGCCCCCTAAGTGATTGGAAGAAGGGAGAAGTACTTGTGAGAGCTTCAGTAGTTAGAAGATGAGGAAGTCTTAGGAGAAGCCTAAGTTTTCTTCTTTGATCACATAACTTAGATTTCAAGCTTGCATCTAATTGTTATGTTCTTAGAAAATGGTCAAAGGAAACAATAAAGAAAACATTAACAAGAAAAGTTCCCTGCTAACTGATCAAAATGTACAGAAGCTAATTGAAATTATGAGTGGAGGGTCCTCTCCCAAAGGTAAGAAAGTTATATTTGATATCACTATATCTATCACTGCGAAGCAGGGCTCCATCCACTTACCAAGCTAGCAAGACAATGAGGTCCAATTGTTTATTGATGGCAGACCTAAATGATGCCAATACTGTTTCTCTGAAAAGTATTTTATAGCGTGGGGCATGCTAATAAGTGACAGTCTTCTTTTTGGTTGAGAGCTTTCATCTGTGATTGGATTGTTCATTGTGATATGTGATGTCATGTAAGAGTGTAAATCTTTCCCATTTATTATGCCATGTTATAGTTGTTTCACTTAGCAGACAAGTACTGCATGTTGAGGGGCCTGGGAAGCCTTTTGTTAGTGTACAAACAACCTTATCGCTTCAAATAAGTTTGGAATGTCATGAGGGCAAAACATGGATAGATTAAATTATATATTTATATTTTACCAGTGTCCCTCTATGCTAATATGTTTGTTAAGATTCTTAGTCTAATGGCTTAGTGTTTATTATCTTAGATTATTAATGCATAATGTGTTTGCATAAAGGATATCAGGTCAGGTAAATCTTGGAATTTTGTTTAAAAGTTGCATGATGTGATTCTTCATAGTGTTGTTGCCATTGATTTGAGCTCATTTATGGGGATGTTCCCAATTTGAGATTGCAAGTTTTAACTTATGAGCTAGTTAAGGGGACGACATTTGCAAAGGTGATCATCCAATCCAACGAGAGTTGGTGCGACTTTCGTCTCTTGTTCTCCCCTTGCACGACGCAATGTGGGCATCTTACATGCCTCCACCTTGTCCCTCGCTCAATTGTTGGTGCGACTTTCGTCTCTTGTTCTCCCCTTGCACGACACAATGTGGGCATCTTGCATGCCTCCACCTTGTCCCTCGCTCAACCGTCTGTCGCTCAACACCGATGTTGCGGCCGACTAGTCTTTGGCTCTGCCTAGCCTTGACGTGACATTGGCACTATGATGAGGTGGTATGAAGTTGAAAGGTTTCGAGGTGGGGGCTTTCTTTGGTGCTACTTTATTGTCCATTATTGGGTGGACGAGGGGTCATCTGTGGACTCGCATTCCATAATGTGTCTATCTCTTTAACTTTCTCTTTTTATTTAACGAAGAGAGAGAAAAAAATAAACACATGTTGAGATGTTGAGGTGTGAGTCCACTCAACATAGACCAAACCATTGAGGAGAGCCCCTTGATTGATGATGCTCACAACCAAGAGGATGCTGATTGTAGTGCAAGTGACATAGTTGTCTTGAAGAATATACGCTACCTTAAATGGCGACGGGGGCACGCGGATGGTAGGCATGAGGGCCAGTAATCACAGAGTCGTAGAGCTCTCTTCTCCACTTCGCTAGTGAAGGTTGATTGTACAGTGACCTTCAAAGCACCACACTTGTTGAATGGATCGGAGTGCTGCACATTCATGTGAATTGGGAAAAGGAGTAAGGGTGTAGACCTTAGCATTGAGCATGTTGGGCACTTCCTTCGTGCAAGACCATTATTCCACACTATCAAAACGAAGGTGGAGGCCCTATGGAAGCCTGTGGCTGCCTTGGACATTTCATTGCTGCGATCGAGATATTTTTTTAATTTCGTATTGTAGAGGAAGATGACATGCTCTAAGTGTTAGAATGGGGCCCTTGGTATGTCCAAAATCACTTGCTAGTTACGTTCTGCACCGATGAAATTAAGTCAATGAGATTTGGGAAGCCGCACTTCAATGAAATACCCATGTTGGTTAAAATCTATGATCTTCCTTTGTTCTTTAGGGTGTTATGACTTTTCTTAATCAGATTCTTAGTAGAGATGACAATGAACTTGGCCAGCCCATGATAGGGACGAGCGAATTCGAGTACCTTATATTTTTAATGATAGTTGATTCCTACCTTGTATAAAATCGGTTCCTAGATTTTGAAATCGAACACTATCCTGTTAGAACCTGAAGTAGGACCCTATCCAGAATCACATATTTCGGTTCCGATTTCGGATCCGGGTATCCTGTTGAACCTGTTCATTTACAAGTTCAGAATATGTTCCAATAGGTTACAGAATAGGTTCCAACAAATTCTAGTACAGGTTCCAGTATAGGTTCCAAGGTACAGGTTTCGAGTATCGGTTCCGATTCTGGGTACCCGTTGTGTTGGACCCGAAATTGATTTTAATCGGTTTGTTAATTTTTGTTCCGGACCCTACCCGAGTTTAATTCGTGTCTATCTGGAACCTACCTGATCGGGTAGGTTCCAACTGGTTCTGAGTCTACTCGGTATCCATGCATACCCCTAGCCCATGGGAGACACCGGCTCGGCCCACTATGGCCATGCCTGACCCAACTCAAAAAATTTGGGTTGAGCCAAGCATGGCCTGTCCGTGCCCAAGGGGCAGGCTGGGCTTGCCCCATTGGGCACGTGGGACATGCCAAGCCCGACACGCATGCCAAGGGCACGAGCCCGGCCAAGCCTGGCCCTGCCCTAGCAAGCTAGGCTTGGCGCCATCCAACCCTAGCCTGGTCTGCACCAGCCTGGCTAGGCCAGCCTGGCGCAACAGGCAGGCAGGTTAGTGTAGTGGTTATTGTACTTAGTAAAAATATATAAAAAACAGATAATGAGGCTTAGTGCAGTGGTTAATTCATCACAATTAAATCTTAAGGTTGTCGTTTTGAATCTCACCGCCGACCATAATAATTACAATTTTTAATGTTTCGGACTTCACTAGATCTCTAATGAAGTGATATTTGATATCGATGTGCTTACTTCTTCCATGAAAGACCGGATTCTTTGCTAAAGCAATTGCTGACTTGTTATCACACTTAATTATTGTTGACTTCCTCTGTTCATGATGTAAATCCTTGAGCATTTGATATAGCCAAATCGCTTGAGAAGCACAATAAGCCGCAGCTATGTATTCTACTTCCGCAGTAGATAAAGCAACCATCTACTACTTTGAGAACCATGAAAAAGCTCCATATCTCAAGAAGAAAACATAACCGAAAAAACTATTCCTCTCTTCAACATCACCTCCCCAATCACTATCAGTATATCCAATAAGTTCAAAAACATTTGATGAAGAGTAGAATATACCATCATCCATGGTACCTTTGATGTACCGTAGAATCCTCTTTGCCGCTTGTAAGTGTGAGTGTCTAGGAGACTCCATAAATCTACTTACCATCCCAACATTATAAACAAGATTCGGCCTAGTAGAAGTCAAGTATCATAGATTCCCGACCAACTTCTTGAAGTATTTGGGATCATTAGCGTCGCTTCCTTCCTTTGTCAATTTCAACCTTGCCTCCATTGGAGTCTGAATTGGTTTACAAGTAGCCATCGTGAAACACTCAAGAATGTCTTTAGCATACTTCTGTTGACAAATGAAGATGCCCTCCTCTGATTGAGTGACTTCAAGGCCAAGAAAGTATAACATGAGACCCATGTCTACCATCTCAAATTCACAAGTCATAGCCTCCCTGAAGTTATCAATCATCTCTTGACAATTCCCAATAAAGATGAGATCATCAACATATAAGCAAACAATAAGCATTTCACCATTCGTGCCGACGTTGACATATAAAGCATGCTCGTAAGGACACTGAATAAAACCATGATCAAGAAAATAGGAATCAATTCTAGTGTACCAAGCCCTTGGTGCTTGTTTAAGGCCGTAGAGAGCTTTCTTCAACTTGTACACGAAGCCTTCTCGTCCTTCTTTCACATAGCCCTCTGGTTGATCCATGTACACCTCCTCATCAAGTACTCCATTTAGGAAGGTTGACTTGACATCCATTTGGTGTATTTTCTAGCACCTTTGAGCAACCAAGGCAATGATGAGACGGATAATGTCTAGTCTTGCAAATGGAGCAAAATCTTCAAAGTAGTCAATCCCGAGTTTTTGTTTGTAACCCTTGACCACTTGACGAGCTTACAACCTATAAACCTCTCTGTTAGACTTGTGTTTTGTCTTATAAACCCACTTCACACCGAAGGACTTCTTGCCATCTAGAAGAGGAGTCAACTGTTGGGATGGGAAGAAGAAGCACAACGGAAAAAATTATTTAGAAATTTAAACCATCTCGAAAACAGCAATAAATTTTAGCAATCATTAAGGAATTCAATCTACGAGTAGAAGGAGAAGATATACCTCATACTACAGATGATATGGCTGCTCCTATCCTCGTTTCAAGACGTCCATGCACACGTCCTCCAAGGAAGGTCCACACAAAGCGCATCGCATCCAAAGGGTAGCGAACACCAAGACTCGTTGTGGCTCAATGGAGAGACAATCTCAACCTTGAAACATACCAAGGTGAAGCCGACCCTTCCACCAAGAACCGAGCACTAAAAGGAAGGAAGAGGGGATGAGAAAACCACGGAACGAGAAGGAAGATAAAGGAATTCCTCCTTGTCCTACTAGGACTCCTCCAAGAAGATGAAGGAGAAGACACACCCAAGAGGAAGAGACATTCAATTCAGCTTCACAAACCCGGGAAGGAGGAACTTGATGGCCGGCCACCCATGGAGATCAAGAAACCTCCCAAGAATTCAATCCTAAACCTTCTCCAAGATGAGTAACTAATTTGCTTAACCCCCTTGAAGGAGGTTAGGCCATCTATTTATAAGGGGAGTAGGCGGCTACTAAGGTAGACCCCCCCTTTTAAATTCTCTCACTGAAATTCAAAATTTTGGAATTTGCCTCCAAAATAATAATTTATATTTAATGGATTTATAATTAATTCAAAATTAATTAAATCAATTAACTAAATATAAACTTTAAATTATCTCTATAAATTAAATACTTATTAATTAGGATTTAGCATGTGGCAATCCCTACAATTTAGGGATGCCCTAAAAATTAGGGTTACCGAGGAACTCCTTCCTCGCGTATTCGTTCCTATAGAAAATATCTTTCCTACTAGTCTGTAAACGAGATTCGTGATCGAGTTGCAGCATGTCCATGCTAGTAGACATATAGTGTCACATTCGGACTTTATCTAGCTCATAAGGTCCGTTACGAGGTTAGCATGTTGTGTGTGACCCATTGGGCCCCACACTAAGCCAGTAGTGAGTTGTGCATAACGGAGAGTCGGATCCGATAGAACGACTTCTATTCGAATCTTACGAGCCACTACTAAACCTATCTAGTGTCGTCATGAGAGACTCCAGTCACAAGTCAAGATTGACGTCTAGCAACGTGTCATGACTACCCGGATAGTGTGAGGTTCAATCTATAGGGATTGAATGTCTTTCAGTGATTAGTTACCATGCAACTAAGTCTCTTGGTTACAACGTCTTGAAATTGGCTAGGATAGTGTGAGGTTCAATCTATAGGGATCGAATGCCTTTCAGTGATTAGTTACCATGCAACTAAGTCCCTTGGTTACAACGTCTTGAAATTGGCTAGGGTATGGAAGAAGTGTCAAACCCTAATACCGATTCATATGTATTCCACTCACCAAGATGTTGTCTCAATAATGAAACGTCAGAAATATCTTCCTGACTTTCATGTGTACTATGGCCAGAGATTCCTGAGTCGACACTTGCAAGGACACATAGGGCATTATCTCCTCTCACTAGGACTAACTGATTCCATGTTGGTTGCTCATTTACCTCTATGAATGGTTCCTCATGCCCAGTAATACATGGCACTTGACGCTAAGGGCCACGCAGGGATATAACCAAAGCAATGGGTCATCACTCACACGGTAACCATGACAACCTCAAGTCCAAAGACTACTTGCACCTACTATCACCTGAGGAACATCCTATTGACACTCATGTAAGGATTTCATTCTGTGTTCCTCGTGTATGTCCGTTAAGTGAACTCATTCTCTAATGAGCACCTGCACTTACACATTAATGATGGCTCATAGGTAACAATGAGATCAACTACCCCTCATAGGCCTTGGAATTAATTGCCCGGGTTCTTAGGGTTGATGACAATCTAATATATATATAATATAGATACATCATATGATGAATAGTCACCTCATATTATTCATTAATCAAAAATAGTTCTCTACACATCAACATGTGATTGGCTCAAGGGCACTATTTCTTTTAATCTTCCACTTGCACTTGTAGCCAATCATTGCGGTATTTAATACCCGTACAACTTAAGTGACAATTGAACTGCTACTGTGGTAATGGCTTTGTGAACGAATCTGCTATATTGTCTTTCGTGTCGATACGTTTGACATTTATATCACTACGTCCAACGATCTCTCTGATCAGATGATATCGCCTTAGGATGTGTTTTGTTTTGTGGTGGGATCTAGGTTCCTTTGTTTGAGCGACAGCCTCAGTTTTTTCACAATAAATGAGGACCGGACTGGCAACTTCAGGAACAACACCCAGCTCAAAGATAAATTTTCTTTATCCACACTCTTTCCTTTGCGGCTTAGCTTGCAGTGATGTACTCAGCTTCTGTCATCGAGTCGGCCACAGTTCCTTGCTTGGAACTTTTCCAGCATACTGTGCTATCATTTGGAGTAAATACATACCCATAAATGGATTTACTATCATCCGGGTCCGATTGAAAGCTAGAATATGTGTAGCCCTCCAATTTAAAATCCGACACACCATAAATCAGGAGAACATCTTTAGTCCTTATCAAGTACTTAAGAATATTCTTTACGGCTTTTCAATGTTCCTCTCCAGGATCTGCCTGAAATCTGCTAGTTACCCCTTTAGCATAAGCGACATCGTGCCGAGTATAGAGCATAACATACATGATGGATCCTAGATCTCGCTCATCCTTTTTCTCTCCTCAGGTGTCTTAGGAGACATCTTCTTAGAAAGAGTGATGTCATGACTCATAGGCAAGTAACATCTTTTATTGCCTTCCTTGCTAAACCTTTTTAGCACGATATCAATATACCGAGACTGGGACAAACCAAGCATTCTTCTAGACCTATCCCTATAGATCTTAATGTAGAGTACGTAGGATGCTTCACCCAAGTCTTTCATGGAGGAGTTTTTGGATAAACATGCTTTTACTGACTGGAGTAGGAAAACATCATTCCCCATGAGCAGTATGTCATTCACATACAACATAATAAACACAATGACGCTCCCACTAACCTTTTTGTAGACACAAGATTCGTTTACATTTTTTATGAAACCAAACTCTTTGACTGTCTCATCAAAATGGATGTTCCAACTCCTCAAGGCTTGCTTGGGTCCATAAATGGACCTTTGCAATTTATATACCTTCTTCGGTCCTACCGGAGACGCAAATCCTTCTGGCTGGGTCATATAAACCTCTTCCTCGAGTTCACCAATATTGAGGAATGCAATCTTGACATCCATCTGCCAGATCTTGTAGTCATGATATGCAGCAATGGCTAGCATTATCCTAATGGACTTGAGCATGACTACAGGAGAAAAAGTTTCATCATAGTCAAGACCTTGCCTTTGAGTGAAATATTTTGCTACTAGCCTAGCCTTATAGGTCTCCACTTGGCCATCAGCTCTAATCTTTCTTTGAAAGATCCACTTACACCCTATAGGAGTAACTGCTTTGGGTAAGTCAACCAAAGTTCAGACTTTGTTTGTGAACATAGAGTCCATTTCAGATTGCATTGCTTCCTACCATTGTTTGCAATCAACATCTTTGATTGCTTGATCATAGGATCGCAGATCAATGAATTCTTGGTCATTCTCAATGGTCAGGAATGATCTTTCAGGTTGTCTACACAATCTCCCTGATCTTCGAAGAGTGGTGGAAGGTAGTGTTTCTGGGATTGGTTCTTCTTGTGGACTTTCCACGGGTGGTTGTGATTTTGCTTGTGGTTGTTGAACTTCATCAAGCTTAACATCTCTCCCGCTCCGACTTTCCTCGATAAACTCTTTTTATAAGAAAGTGGCATGCCTACTGACAAATACCTTTTGTTAAGTCGACGAGTAGAAATAATATCCTAAACTCTCTTTAGGATACCCCACAAACCTACACTTGATTGATTTAACATAAAACTTATCTGACTCTAATTTCTTGACGTACGCGGGGCAACCCCAAATCTTAATATGCCTCAGACTTGATTTCTTGCCACTCATATCTCATATGGTGTACTAGAGACAGACTTTGTGGGAGTCCTATTCAAAAGGTAGATATCTATTTCAAGTGCATATCCTCAAAAATAAATCGGGAGATCAGTAAAGCAAAGCATGGACCGCATCATGTCTAACAACGTGCGATTTCTCCTTTCAGATACTCCATTATGTTGTGGTGTGCCTGAAGGGGTCCATTCGGAGACAATCCCATTTTCTTTTAGATAATGTAGAAACTCAGTGGATAAGTACTCACCATCTCGATCTGATCGAAGAGTTTTAATACTTTTCCCTACTTGTTTCTCAACCTTAGTCTTATACTCTTTGAACTTTTCAAAAGTATCAGACTTATGTCTCAACAAATAGACATATCCATACCTTGATCTATCATTTGTAAACGTGATGAAGTAGGAATACCGACCCTTGGCTTGAGTTGTCATTGGTCCGCAAACATCTGTATGGACCAGCTCTAACAACTCAATAGCCCTTTCACTACGCCCAGTGAAGGGGGACTTAGTCATTTTTCCTTTGAGACAGGATTCACAAGTTGGCATCGATTCAAAATCGAATGGGTTAAACAATCCGTCTTTGTACAACTTGTTAATCCGATTCTCATTAATATGATCCAGTCTCAAGTGCCAAAGATAGGTGAGGTTCAGATTATCTCTTTTCCTCTTGTGCATTGGTTCAATATGAAAAATATTATCAGTTACATCTAAGACCATCAAACTATTTGAAATGTGTCTAGTTTCATATGATTCATCAGAATGATATATGTGGCAACAATAGCCTTTTAAAGTCATTTCATAACCTTGTTCTAGCAACAAAGTAACATAAATAATGTTCTTTATTAGAACTGGAACGTAATAGAAATGCTCAATTCAATGGTTTTGCCTGATGGCATATACAAATAATAGGTTCCTACGGCTAAAGTTGCAACTCTTGCGTCATTGCCCACCCAAAGGTCGTAGTCGCCTTTGTTTAGCATTCTACTTATTCTCAACCCCTACAACGAATTGCAAATGTGAATACCACAACCGATATTCAATACCCATGAAGTAGAATTTTGTAATGATAGATTTATTTCAATAACAAACGTACTTGCGGAGGGGACTTCAGAAATCCTCTTTTGCTTTACTTCTACAATATACTCCTTGTAGTTGCACTTTCAGTGGCCATCTTTGCCACAATGGAAATAGGTGCCCTTAGGAGAATTCTTCCCTTTCTTCTTGTTATTCTTCTTGGGTTTCACATCTTTGTTTTTCGCTTTGTTCTTAATTGAGCGGTTCTTTGCCTTTTTAGGGGCACTACCCATTAACAAGACTTTGTCCTTTTCCTTCGGAAGGTGGGACTCAGTAGTCTTCAACATATTAAGGAGCTTGGGAAGTGAGACGTCCAGCTTGTTCATGTGATAGTTAATGATAAACTGTGAGAATGACCCTAGAAGGGATTGAAGTATTAAGTCCTGACTTAGCCCCTTGTCATTGTTTACGCCCAATTTCTCTAACCTCTCGATTAAATTGATTAGTTTGAGAACATGGGTTTCAATTAGGATCTCTGCCGCCATCTTGGTCTGGAAGAGTTGTTTTGATAGCTTAAACCTAGCAGTCCGGCTCTCTTCACCGCACAACTCCTTGAGGCGAGCATAATGCATTGAACAATAGTGTTGTCATCTTGCCACTTCTTGTAAGTGGTTCTCACTTCCTCGGTAGCCCTTTGGGAAGGGGCATCCGGTGTCCTGTTATCAAGAATATAGGAAAGTCTCTCCTAGGTGAGGACAATCCTTAGGTTCCACAACTAATCGACATAGTTCGGTCCAGTGAGTTTATTTGCATCAAGTATGCTACGCAATGGCAGTGAAGATGATATGGTGACAATGAAATGCTACAAGAAAAAAAAAATATATACATAAGCTACCATTCTATATACATGATTATTAAGGTCTTTTAATTAATCATGAATCCCACTAATTTTCGCGGTTCCCAAATGACCTTCCTATTGGGAAGTGGGAATCCCTCGCTGGTAGACTTCCTTAGAGGAAGATGGAACCCCACTTCTCCTACTCGGGGCTCGCATTTAACACGATAAACCCTAATAGCTCCATGGGTAGGTAACTCTTTACCGATAACATCATTACGCGACTTCTATCAAGTTTTGTCTCTAGGGTTACTATGGCCTTGTGTTTGCACAATAAACTAATGAGCCCTAGTTGAGTCAGACCCATCGTTCGTTTACCGTAGCGAGAAAACAACCACCCTTGAGTTTGCTCAACAAAGTAAGTCACGTTCAAGCTAGTAGTAGAGACTCAAGGGTATGTGCCATATGAGATGCAACATGTCTATTAGCACAAAAGGCATTGTGTTTGCACAACAAATCCGTTGTGACAATACACACACTTGTACCTCATAACGATGAAAGGCATGACTGATATTTTTAATATCTTAGCCATTTGGACTCAATATTATTGGAGGGTTTCTTCATGCAATTATAATTATCTAAGCTATCAATAATTGAAGTAAAAGCAATAAATAAAAGCATAAAGTAAATAAGGATGATTATGCATGTTCAGGGAACTCCGTCTCGCCAAGGGGTTGCCCAAAAATATCTTGTAGGTTGTCGGTTCCATCAGTGCCTTCCAGGGGTTCAAGTCGTCATCATCATGGCGCCGAACAACTCCTCTCCGCGTGCGCACCAAAACGGGGCAACAAGCGTGCTCGTCGCGAATCTGCCTCTAAACTTCTAATTTTACAAAACTAAAAGAAGAAGACCCCAAACAGCCCTTGGGGAAAGGTTTAAGGAGAGGGAGAAGAAGATTATAATCAGAATTCTCAAGAGGAAGACAGGGGTAAGCAGGCCCTATTCAAAAGTTACAATGCTGAAATTTCATAAATTTACAAGCAATCAACACAATCACGTTTTACACATTGTCACAATACATAGTCTCATCCATAACCATCCTTTCCTGGATCTTAAGAATTAAGAAAAAGAAATGAAAAAAGAGAATCTGAAAACACGCTAATCTGAAAACACGCTAATCGGGTCCAAACATCACATGCTGAAAATTTCAATTTTCGGGGCTGTTCAACCATGAACCCATGGGGTTCTTGAGTTCAAATTCTGTCCAAGACAAGTTTGGACAGTAGGCTACCACCCCGATACATCGCATGAACCATGGAACCAAAAGAACGACTCAAAACACCCGAAAACAAAAACTAGGCAGCATGACGTTTAGGGAGCGAACGGTTCGTAAACACAACAATAACACGTAATAAAATCCCGAAAAAAATGCTAAAGGTTGCTCTCATACCACTGTTGGGATGGGAAGAAGAATCACAGTGGAAAAAGCGATTTAAAAATTCAAACCATTCCCAAAATAGCGATCAACTTTAGCAATCTTTATGGAATTCAATCTACGAGTAGAAGGAGAAGATATACCTTATACTACGGATGGTATGGCTGCTCCTATCCCCGTTTCAAGACGTCCACGCGCACGTCTTCGTAGGAAGGTCCATACCAAGCACCTCGCATCCAAAGGGCAGTGAATACAAAGACTCGTTGTGGCTCAACAGAGAGGCAATCTCAACCCCGAAATGCACCAAGGTGAAGCTGACCCTTCCACCATGAACCGAGCACCAAAAGGAAGGAAGAGGGGATGAGAAAATCACGAAACAAGAAGGAAGATGAAGGAATACCTCACTGTCCTTCTAGGACTCCTCCAAGAAGATGAAGGAGATGACACACCCAAGAGGAAGAGACCTTCAATTCGACATCACAAACCCGGGAAGGAGGAACTTGATGGCTGACCTCCCATGGAGATCAAGAGGAGCTCTTTGGAGTCTTTCTGTTCAAGAAGCCTCTCAAGAATCTAATCCTAAACCTTCTCCAAGATGAGTAACCAATTTGCTTAACCCCCTTAAAGGAGGTTAGGCCATTTATTTATAAGGAGAGTAGGTGGCTACCAAGGTAGACCCGCCCCCCCTTTTAAATCCTCTCTCCGAAATTCAAAATTTTGGAATTGCCTCTAAAATAATAATTTATATTTAATGGATTTATAATTAATTCGAAATTAATTAGATCCAACTAAATATAAACTTTAATTTATCTCTATAAATTAAAATCTTATTGATTAGGATTTAACATGTGGCAATCCCTACAATTTAAGGATGCCCTAAAAATTAGGATTACCGAGGAACTCCTTCATCGCGTATTCGTTTCTATAGAAAATATCTTTCCTATGATGTCTATAAATGAGATCCGTGATCGAGTTGCAACATGTCCATGCTACATATAGTGTCGCATTCGGACTTTATCTCATAAGTTCCATTACGAGGTTAGCTTGTTCTGTGTGACCCCTTTGGGCCCCACACTAAGCCAGTAGTGAGTTGTGCATAACGGAGAGTCGGATCCGATAGAACGACTTCTATTCAAATCTTACGAGCCACTACTAAACCTATCTAGTGTCGTCATGAGAGACTCCACTCACAAGTCAAGATTGACGTCTAGCAACGTGTCATGACTACCCGGATAGTGTGAGGTTCAATCTATAGGGATCAAATGTTTTTCAGTGATTAGTTACCATGCAACTAAGTCCCTTGGTTACAACGTCTTGAAATTGGCTAGGGTATAGAAGAAGTGTCAAACCTTAAAACCGATTCATATGTATTCCACCCGCCAAGATGTCGTCTCAATAATGAAACGTCAGAAATATCTTCCTGACTTTCATGTCTACTATGGCCAGAGATTCCTGAGTCGACAGTTGCAGGGACACATAGGACATTATCTCCTCTCACTAGGACTAACCGATTCCATGTTGGTTGCTCACTTACCTCCATGAATGGTTCCCCATGCCCAGTAATACCTAGCACTTGACGCTGAGGGCCACGTAGAGATATCACCAAAGCAATGGGTCGTCACTCACAAGGTAACCATGACAACCTCAGGTTCAAGGACTGCTTGCACCTACTATCACTTGAGGAACATCCTATTGACACTCATGTAAGGATTCCATTATGTGTTCCTCGTGTAGGTTCGTTCAGTGAACTCATTCTCTAATGAGCACATGCACTTGCACATTAATGACAGATCATAGGTAATTGTGACATCAGCTACCCCTTATCGTATAAGGCATATACCAAGTGAACCAGACTATCCGAAATCATCAATCCCCTAATTGGTGATCCTACGGTTGGGAACATTTAGAATATGGGCATCTGGATTCCAAGTCTCACTGGCATGATCTCTTCATGGCCTTGGAATCAATTGTCCGGGTTCATGGGGTTCATCACAATCTATTATATATAAAATATAGATGCATCATATGATGAATAGTCACCTCATATTATTCATCCATAAATAGTTTCCTACACATCAACATGTGATTGACTCATGGGTACTATTTCTTTCATCAACACCCATGTATCGTTCCTTTCAATTGCATAAATCTCATCATCCATGGCTTGAATCCACCCTTCATCTTGTGAAGCCTTATGAAATGTTGTCAGATCACAATCTGTAAAGAGAGCAAAGTTAATAATTTCCTCATTGGATGCATCGTCATCTCTGGACAAAACAAAGTCTTCTAAACGAGCAGGTAAGACTCGTTGTCATTGTGGACGTGAGGATGTTTCAGCTGAAGCAGTTTGTGTCTCAGGAGTAGTCTGAACCAAAGTTGGTTCTAGTTCGGACTGCTCACCAGACCCAACAACTATTAGAATAGGAGATGTTGTAGTTGGAACTAGAGATGCTGTAGTTGGAACTGGAGATGCTATTGGTATGATTTGTTCATTCGAGTCAAGGTGAACAGATTCTGCCTCGTATAGGATGAAGTGAAAGTGTTTCTTTTCTTCTGTGCTCCAACTCCATTCAACTTCCTCATCAAAGGTGACGTCGCGGTTGATAATCACCTTCTTTGGAATTGGATTGTACAACCTGTAACCCTTGTTCACGCCACTGTACCCGAGAAAGATGCACTTCTCGCTCTTATCATCAAGCTTCTTGTGGAGCTCCTTCGGAAAATGGGCATAAGCAATACACCCAAATACACGAAGATGATTAACTGAGGGTGTTCGGCCTTTCCACACCTCCACTGGAGTCTTGAACTGATCAAGACCTTTAGTTGGACACCGATTCAACAAGTACACAACACAAGCAACCGCCTCCGCCCAAAATTGCTTAGGCAAATGTTTTTCACGCAACATGGTATGAACCATATCAATAATTGTGTGGTTCTTTCTCTCTGCAACTCCATTTTGCTGAGGTGTGTACCTTGCTGTAAGTTGATGCTTGATGCCATTTTGCTTGAAGAAATTATCCCCCACCAAATATTCCATACCACGATCGGTTCGGAGGGTCTGGATTTGATGTTTGCTTTCCTTCTCCATATAGGCCTTGAACTCCTTGAAAGTCTCCAATGTATTTGATTTCTGCTTCAAGAAATAAACCCACGTTTTCTGGCTATAATCATCAATAAAGGTAATAAAATACTTATACCCTCGATTCGACGATTGACTAAGAGGTCTGCAAAGATCGGAGTGCACCAAATCCAACAGCTTCTTGGCTAGCCATGATTGACTTGAAGGGAAAGATTCTCTACTCTTCTTTCCCATCACACACGGCTCACATAGCTTCTTTGGTGGGACAATGTCAGGCAGTCCACGCACCATCTTCTTGCGTGATAACAAATTCAAGCTATCAAAATTCACATGGCCGAACCTCTTGTGCCATAGCCATGAGGAGTCTTGCACCGAAGCACCGAGACACAAGGTTGCATGCTTAATATACAAAAGGAAAAGACAATTGCGGGTTATTTTTACCTTTGCAATCAAGCCTCGTTTGCTGTCTCGAATCATACAAAACCCTTCCTTGATCTCCATATGATAGCCATGCTCAGACAATTGTCCCATGCTTAGAAGATTCTCTTGAAGGCCGGGAACATAATACACGTCGAAGATGCATTGATCCCACCCATCATTCGCCTTGATGTTGATTGTTCCCTTCCCCATGATAGGAACATTTGATTTGTTCCCAAATTTCACCTCCGAACGGAAGCTACTATCAAGCTTCGAGAATAACTCCTTCGCACCACACATGTGGTTACTATAGCCTGTGTCTAAGTACCAAGCATTATTTTGATTCTACACAACAACATCACATGTGAACAAAAAGACTTTATCAGCCTCATCTCCGCAATCACCGGAGCTTGCAAGCTTGGCTTGTACATTTGAACCTTTGGCTCTTTTGTTGCGGCATTCAGACTTGTAATGCCCGAAATTATTACACTTGTAACATTGAATTCGTGACTTATCCTTTCATTATCCCGAACTCTTCTCTTGCCGCCATTTCTCCCTTTTTCGAGTAGAAGAACCCTTCTTCTCATCTTGTAACACCAACTGGCTCTGTAGAGCTTCCTCCATAATTTTGGTCTTCTCCATTAGCCGTTGCTCATGGACTTGCAACAAGGCCATCAAATCATCAACCGACGGGGTGGGTGGAGAGATCTCGAGACTCCTCAATAGACGTCACGATGTACTCGAACTGTAACGTCAATGTCCGGAGAACCTTCTCAATGATTTGTTGGTCAGTGATAGTCTCACCATTGGCCTTCATTTGATTGACAATTGACAACGTCTGCGAGAAATAATCAGAAATTGACTTGGACTTCTCCATTTGAAGAAGCTCAAACTGTCGACGAAGAGTTTGTAGACGAACCTTATGGACCTTCTCAATGCCTTTGTATGCCTTGATAAGAGAATCCCATGCCTCCTTTGCCGTCTTCGCATTTGCCACCTTCTCGAAGATAGTTGAATCCACCGCTTGAAAGATGTAAAATAGTGCCTTACGAATTTTCTTGCGCTCATCCTTCAACATCTTATGTTCTTCCGGCGTTAAATCTGTTGGTGTCTCTGGCTCCTCGAACCCATCTTCGATGATCTTGGTTAGCTCCTGGAAATCGAATAGCACCTCCATATGGATCTTCCAATGCTCAAAATTCTTCCCGTCAAACCTCGGGATTTGAGATTGGACAGATCCGGCACCAAACCCAGAAGTCATTGATCTCAAAATCTTCGAAATAGCCTAAACGAACACTTGATAGTGGCAACAAATGACTCTGATACCAAATGTTGGAAAAGAGGAGTTACAACTAAGTGGAGTAGTCTTACGGAGAGTTACAACTGAGGAAGGAGCAAGAAAGAGGAAAATTGTATGGACTTCACAAAATCTCTACTTCTTATTTCTTATCTATGCAATGAAATACAACATATTTAAAGACTTCAAAACAAGAGTTACATGCTCACTATAATGCAATATTAAACCACCATTAAAACATGAGTTACATGATCAACTTAAATGAGAAACATAATGCTGACATAATGGGCCACCATTAGAGCTAATTATTTCATACTAAAGACACTTAAAAGCTTGGTTTACTAGGAGTCTTTTCATCTTCCAACAATTAATGATGATTAGAATTTCATTATGTGATTTATGTTACTTTGTGCATCAAGTTACAATCAAAATTCTAGAACTCTTTAAATTCATCATATTAAGGTTGGACCTGATATGAGTCCAATCGGCACCTACAAAAGTGCTCTTCGACAATTAGGTCCATTCGACCTCCTTTCGATGTTTATGTCATGTTACAAAGAAGCAGCCTTGACTGTTACATGACGGTAAATAAGCTTGCCTAGGCTTGCAAGCAGCGCAAGGATAACATTTGTCTGATTAAAGTCGATTTCGAAAAGGCCTTCGATTTGGTGAATTGAGATTTTATCTTTGATATGCTGGAGGCTATAGGCTTCTCTTCGCAGTGGGTCGGTTGGATTAATTATCTTCTTACCTCCTCGTCTTCATCACTACTCATTAATTGTTCGGCCATGTCACCTTTGCTCACAAGCGAGGGTTGCGACAAGGTAATCCACTGTCCCCCCTCATTTTCAATCTAGTCATCGATACTCTCTCCAAGCTTCTTGTACAAGCTTGTCGCAGGGGTTTTGTTCAGGGAGAACTTCCTCATCTGATCCCAGACGGAAGCTCTTGCATTTCCTTTGTTGATGATTTGATCTTCTTCTACGAGGTATTTGTTTCATGTTTGGAGAATCTTAGGGTCCGTTCGTTTTGCATAATTTTAAGGTACAACACTGGACAACACAAGTAGTCCCATGTTCGTTTGCAAAAATGTACCACGGATAGGATAAGAATAATGTCTCAGGACAGTACACCAGACTCATTTACTTGTTACTCCAATTTGGAGTAACAATGGCTTCTTACTTTGGTACAAGGTTGAAAATGACAATAATAGCCTTGTTTATATTTTCAATAGGGTAAATACCAAAAAAAAACACGAACTTTGGACCTTTTCCCATTTCTAGCATAAGCTTTTTCCGTTAGCAAGAAAATACATGAACTTTGATTCCGTCACCCCGTTTAGCACGCATCGTCTTTTCTGACGATTTTTGCTGACATGGCCATTAATGGCGACGACGTGGCAAGTTACTTTGCCAACGTGGCATATATTTCAACGGACGAGTAAAGGGTAACATAAAATTACGAAATTATTCACCCCCGATGCTAATGTTTTTTAAAACGGGGAGGGGCAAAATGGTAATTTTCCCATCGTCTTCAAGTTGGGCACGCTCGATGCCCTAGTTCTTATTTTACCTGCTTGCTTGCTCGAACACTGCGAAGAGGGGAATTTTTGTCGCCTTCATCGCCGTATTAGGGCACGAAGGGATGATCATGTCAGGAAGGGAAACCGTGGGACGAATGGAGGAATCTTTAGTGAATTCATTACAGGTTGTTGCTCCGCACTGCTGCCAAAATGTGCGAGCTGTTCTGTTCACCGCATGGAGCCAAAGAAATCCCGAAAGAAGATTTTGGAGATGCAGACATTGGAAGGTATGATCTCTTGTAATCACCTCACTCCAAATTTAATTCTTTATTGTAATCACTCACTTCTATCTTTAAACAGGAGAATGATTGCCACTTCTTTGCGTGGCATGATCCTAAGGATCACGACCACACAAAGGATATTCTGCAAGGTTTGATTGAGGAAAAAAAGTTCTTCTCGAGAAACTGAAGCTAATGGAAGAAAGGATAGAATTGAGCAAGATGAAAGAAAAGACATTTCAAGAAAGAATTGCAACACTTGAAGATGAGATAGCTCAGTTCAGGAATGACAAAAAATAAGTCAATTTAAGGAAGGGTAGAGCGTGTATGGTGTTTGTTGTTATATGTATCGTATTTTCTAGTATGTTATTTGGGGGTGGAAACAAAGACAATAGCCTAAAGCTACTACCATGAAGTAGTTTAGTTTATGTATTATGATGTTACCCTCTCATGTATATTTGAAGACAATATATTTTAGCATGTTTCAATCTGTTAGTGAACTGTGCACCGAAAAATATGAACTTTCACATATTTATGAGAAAATACATGAACTTTACCACTTTTACGAAAAAATACACAAACTTTGCCACTTTTAACGTAAAAATACATGAACTTTGCAACTTTTAACCTAACAATACATGAACTTTGCCACTTTTAATCATAAAATACATGAACTTTGTCATTTATAGCATAGTTATTTATTGCACAGTACCCAATTCAACTAGTACACATCATTTCACATACATAAAATTTAGAATTCCACATGCCACATACATAAAACTCAGAATGACACATAATTCATACAAAATCAAGTAATGGTTACTACATATAATCCACATATCAATCTATATCAATTCACATACAATCCATGACTGATTCAAATACAATCCATAAACTGATGTATCAATCCACACACAATCCACGACTGATCCATATATAATCCATAAACATATCAATCCATATATCAATTCACATACAATCCATATCAATCCACATCAATCCTAACACTTGAAGATGATTGATTGCCTGACTTCTTTTTTTCCTTGAGTCTGTTGCTGATCCTTACTAAGGTGAAGGTGGTGTTCCTACTCCTTACTGAGGTGGTGCTCTGTTGAGTACCTTGGGTGGGTAGGGTGCCTTGATTGGGTTGGCTCACCTGGGTGCCTTCATGGGCAAACTGCCCTCCTCCAAATCTTCCTTCATGGAGTAATCCAAATTTTTTATTAGACATCTACATGAAACTTAGAATTAGATAACTGAAATCTATAATTTATAACTAGAATTAAATAACTTACATGCAAATATGTATTTCATGTTTCAGTGTCAATTGTTACTCCAAATCCCTTTGCTGCCATAGCCCTCTCCTTGTGCACAAGCTTCTCATAACTAACAGGTCTCTTAATAACAGCCATCTTTGGTCTCTTTGCAGGTGACTGCACACCTTGGTTCTCCAAATTGATTTGTACACCTTGGTTCTCCAAATTGATTTGTACATCTTGATTCTATAAATTGATTTGCACATCCTGGTACTTATGTGGTCTCCCCCTTTTCTTCCCCTGTTTCAAAATAGATTTGTTAGCAAACAACTAAGGACAAATATTAAGTTACCTGACTAGATGATGGTTCACTTGATACTGGTTTTTTATCCTTATTTTTGCATGACCTTTTGTTATGGCCAAATGTACTGCACTGTGTACATTTCATCTGCACCCCCTTCTTACTCATCTTTGTTGTACTTGTTTCTTCTTTCTCCTTCTCACTTTTATCCTTGTTCCTTGCTCTTTTTGGTCTCCCTATTTGTCTTTTCGCAATGGGAGGTAAGATAGGTTCAGACTCAACCTTCGCCCATATTTTTTACCTATTTAATGGCTGAATAAGATGCTCATATGCCATTAGGTATGTGGACTTCTTAAAATATTCATGAACATATTCTGTGGGATCCTCTCCCAACCAATGAATTGATGAAATGACATGAGGACAAGGGATGCCACTAAGTTCCCACATCCTGCATGAGCAACTATTTTGTTCTAGATCTACAACATAGTTGTTATCCATGTGTTTAACCTCAAACTTCTTATATCCAGCATGTGTTGCTATGCAGAAGCCACTAACAATTTTGTTCTCTTCTACTTTTTTCCTAATTTTATGGCATATGGTATCATCACTTTTCATTATCATCTCCCTCTTTTCTGCCATTCTTTTCATTATTGTCCTTCTAATGTCCTCTAACATGTCAATCAAAAGCCTATTTCTTGCCCTCAAAATGTATCCATTAAAATATTCAAACATGTTATTGTCATTGATCTCACATTTTGGCAATGTACTGATTTTAAACCTACAGAACTTGTCTGAACCAATTTTAATGAAATCATCATGTGCAACTTGAGAAAGTACCTTCATCTCATACATGTATTTATTGAATTGAGCTTCTGTGGTGCTCTTTGCAGCATTCCAGGAAAGGTTCTTCAAAGCATAACCCACATGCTTCTTCCTTCAGTTAGCATATAAATGTCTTGCGCAGTTTCTATGTTCTGCATTAGGCATAAAAGCCCTAACTATATTTTGAAGACCCTATAAGAGACAAACAAACATAATTAAAGTATACATACATGAGATAAAAATACATGAGATAAAGATACATGAGATAAAAAAGATAAAGTCTAAGTGTTTACTTATACCTTTTGCTGATCACTTATAATTGTCCATCCAAAACCATCTACAATGCCTAAGTGTTCAGTTAATCTTATTAAAAACCACCTCCATGAGTCTTCATTCTCACCTTCAACCACAGTCCAACATATTGGAAACATCTGATTGTTTTCATCCCTACCAACTGCAAACGGTAGTTGACCACCAGCTTCTGACTTCAAAAAGCACCCATCCAATGAAATCACAGGCCTACAACCACCCAAAAACCCTTCTTTCAATGCATCAAAACCAACAAACATTCTCTTGAATCTATTATGACCCTCAACCATTGTGGAAAATAGCCAATGTTTGTACACCTTCTTCAGTTATGCTACATAAGATGACAACATCTTATAATGATCAGCCAATGAGCCTGATAAAGCTTTCAATGCTCTTGCTTTGGATCTATAACATACATTCTTAGTGACTGATATGACAAATTTTTTGTCAATATTCCTTTGCATTTCAAGTACATTCCAGTCTGATTTTTCCCTAAAAGTTTCCATGTAGTGCCTTGCAAGCCATTTAGATGAGGCTTGCTTGTTTCTTGCTGGTCTAGAGCATTTATGCTCTAAATCATATCTCTTAATCACAAATGCTTTATTCCTTTGTGTTAAGCTTCCATAAATCCTCCAAGGGAATTTGGCACTACACCTAGCCTCTACATTTTTCTCATCAGACCTAGTAAACTTAATAGTCTTCCCATTCTTCAAAGCATAGTCTTGAATAGCTTGTCTGAACTGTCCTGCTGATTCAAACCTCATGTTAAAGCAAAATTCTTCAGATTCTTTGCCCCTAAATCCTTTACCCTTCGATTTTCTTAATTTTTGTATATCTTCATCATCACTACTATTAGGTGTCTTCACTGATTCAGTTGAAGTATCACTTGATGATGATTCATCAGAACTTGATAAATCATTGTTCCTACCCTCAGCTTCCCTGTGCTGATCTCCTCTACCACTGATACCTTGCTCATCTTCCCTGTGCTCATCTCCTCCACCACTAGTACCTTGCTCATTTTTGATGTGCTGATCTCCTCCACCACTGATACCTTGCTCATCTTCCCTGTGCTCATCTCCTCCACCACTGGTACCTTGCTCATCTTTACTGTGCTGATCTCCTCCACCACTGATACATTGCTCATCTTCCCTGTGCTCATCTCCTCCACTACTAGTACCTTGCTCATCATTATTCTGTATTCTTTTATTTCTCTACACTATTCTGTATTCCTCATCATCCTCATCACTTGTGTCATCATCTCCATCAAAATCAGTATGTTCATGAGCCTCATCCTGGTCAGCTCCTTCATGATCAGGCTCCAAATTCTCATTTTGGTTCTGATTTTTGAGAGCCTGTTCTAGTTTCTTTTTCCTCAATGCATAGTCTCTAACTCCTTCTGAATTGAAGTGTATAGACCCACAACTTATCGCCAATTTACACATCTCCTTAACTTCAGTTTCTGTCTTTATCTCCACAAGTCCAGAAGATAAGGAATTCTTAGGGTCTTTGTACCACAATTTAGTTCGAGAGTAACCTAATGTCTCTACCAAGAGTCTCATGTCAGACAATGTAACTGTATTTGAAATCATATCATCTTCTTTGACTAAGAGCAGTTCACCCCCCACATAGCATACATGAGGTTCAAAAATTATTTGACCACCATGATGTACTACAATCTCAAATTTTTCCATCCTACATGAAAATGAATATGCGGCAGATGGAAAATAGTGAAAGAACAATGAAAAAAATGGATTCACATGTATATTAGGACCACAACACATGGATTAAAAAAAAAGATGGCACATGCGAAAGAAACCAAAAATATACCTATTGTTTTTGGGACCACAGCTTCGCAATGTCCCCATCGCTCGTCCCTTCGTGCCCTAATCTAGCGACAAAAACTCCAGAAGGCATGACCTAATTCGGCGACAAAGGTGACAAAAATCTCTCTCTTCGCAGTGTTTGAGCAGGCAAGCAGGCAAAATAAGAACTAGGGCATCGAGCGCGCCCAACTTGAAGACGACGAGAAAATTACCATTTTATGTTACCCTTTACTCGTCCGTTGAAAACATTAGCATTGGGGGTGGGTAATTTCGTAATTTTATGTTATCCTTTACTCGTCCGTTGAAATTATATGCCACGTTGGCAAAGTAACTTGCCACGTTGGCAAAGTAACTTGCCACGTCGTCGCTATTAACGATCGTGTCAGCAAAAACTGTCAAAAAAGACGGTGCGTGCTAAATGGGGTGACGGAATCAAAGTTCGTGTATTTTCTTGCTAACGAAAAAAGTTTATGCTAGAAATCGGAAAAGATCCAAAGTTCGTATTTTTTTTGGGTATTTACTCTTTTCAATATATGTAAATTTTTTTCAAGAATGTTTAATTTTCCAAAAATAAATATACTTATATTTAAAGATAAAATATTTGGATTAAAAGAGAGTGTATTTTGATAAAAATGAGTGTATATATATATATAAAGAGAGTATATTTAAATTAAAAGAAAGTATATTTAGACTAAAAAATATATATATTTGATAAAAATTGAGTATATATCTATATTTAGATAAAGTATATTTGGACTTAAATATAGTACAATTTGGTAGAAACCGGATATATATCCATGTTTAGATTAAATATTTAGATTAAAAGAGAATATATTTAGACTCAAAGAGAGCATATTTTGATAGAAATTGAGTATGCACGTATCTATATTTAGCAAGAGTATATTTGGATTAAAATATAATATATTTAAATGAGATATATTTCTATTTATCGAGAGTAAATTTGGATAAAAAATTGATCTTTAGTCAAATAAAATATTATGATCATGTAAACTTTCTTTGCAGTTAGGTATACTCACTGTATTAGCATATATACTCAGTATGGGATGCGGTGTAGCTGCGTCGTCGACGACGCCGGGGCCTCCATGTCGTAACATGTTAGTTAATTAATCT
Source organism: Canna indica (assembly GCA_034359265.1). Taxonomy (NCBI): domain Eukaryota; kingdom Viridiplantae; phylum Streptophyta; class Magnoliopsida; order Zingiberales; family Cannaceae; genus Canna; species Canna indica. The sequence continues at coordinate 52,396,962 of CP136891.1, read as the reverse complement.
ACTTGTGATATAATTGTAATAAAACATATTAATTAGATTTATAATCGTTTGGTTAATTAAAATGAATATTTTATTATAACAATATATAATATTGTTAGTATGCTTTATATGATGAAATGAAAAAGAAATAGTACAAAGGGTATTTTTGTCAAATTATCTTATTCTGTGTTGTGATAATACAAAGCGAATGCAAGATAGTACTAAATTTGATGTTTAGTACCATGCGAAATGAACATGAGACTATTTGTTATGCTGTCCTGTATAACCTTATACAGTACTGACTAGTCTGTTATATACTAAACTGTTTGCAAAATGAACAAACCCTTAGAGTTCTATTGAGGTACTTTGAATTGAGTTTTGGTGTTAAGATCAATGCCTCCAAGACCAAACTTATTCACATTCAGGGTAATGAAGTACTAACTTCTTCTCCGGCCGCCACTCTGGGTTGTTCTTTGGGTAAATTTCCTATTAGTTATCTTGGCCTACCTTTGAGATTAGGCTAAAGACGATTGGATTTAGATTATTTGCAAATTTGAAAAAGAGATTAGCTTCTTGACAAGGGGTTCTTCTATTAAGAGCAAGGAGATATACACTTATAAACAACTCTCTTACAAGTCAAGCAACCTACATCTTTTCCATCTTTAAAGCACCTGGTTGGGTTATCCAATAAATAGACCAAAGAAGAATTTTTTTTGGGACGAGTGGCAGATCTGTTGATTCTCAGGGAAAATGCTTCTCAACTTGGGCCACTATTACGACAAGCAAGCAGGAAGGTCATTTGGACATCTTAAATATCGTCGTTCACAATGTCGCTAGACTGGGCGTGTTGATTTGGAAATTTATACATAGTTGTGGATTGATATGGGTAGACCTTATCGACACTCTTTACCCATTTATATCGAGCGTTTCCATCCAACCTAGTGCCAAACTATCAGTGGTCTGGAAGGGCATTGTCCATTGTCTTGACATCTTCAGAGTTTCGCTCACCTACCTTATCAATTCTGGTAGCTTGTTCCCACTTGAGGGTCGGAGCGGTGCGGTGCGGTTCGGAGTGTCTCCTGGTTAGTGTTGGTTAAATAGCCACACTAGAGGGTGGGGGGGTGAATAGTTTGTTTACTAATCTTTTCGCCTAATTTCGATTTTAAACATTTCTTAAACTACTTAGGCAATTCATAAATTATGTAGCAAGCAGAAGCAAGATAAACAATTAGTAATTCAATACGCAAAGGAAACAATGCTAACACTTTGATTTATAGTGGTTCGGCCCCAATGCATACTCCACTACCTAAGCACCCCACTTATGATTTCCAAACTAGTTTTACTAGATTAATTAATTTCCTACAATGAGGACTTTACACCGGAAAGTCTCTACTCTCAAACCGAAGGCACTTCTACACTCAAAAGTATTCCGCCTTCCTACCGAGAGCACTCTTCCACCTCAATCTTAAAGATATATAACTCAATTAATCCTAGCAAACTACGTTTACATCGGTGGATTTAAGCCTTAACAACAAGGCAACCACCAACTCAATTAACCTAGCAAACTAGGTTTACACAAGCTTAAATACAATGAAATAAACAATAAAATACACAAATAATGGAGCAAATAAATGATACAATATATACTTAGCTCCAAACAAAGTTTCCTAGCTTCCTCTTGATGCCTTTGATGGTGAATCAATGAAGTCAAGGCTTACTCAAGGAGTTGAGAGATCAAAGCTAGGGTTTTCAAGAATGGTGGCTCAATCAAGCTCAAGGATCATCAAAATATGGCTCAAGGTATGTTGGATTGAGAGGTGGAAGGCTTGCTAAGGTTTCTATTTATAAGCCTTGAGGAGTTGGCATAAAATAACTAACTAAATGGTTGGAAAACTAGCCGTTTTTGCAGTGCGGTTACAGGTACGGTAGATCGTCGGTCGACCAACCGAGTGAGCGACTGCATGCCTACTGCCAATTTCTGGCAATATTCGGTCGACCGACTAGTCGACCGAAATTGGGCAGACTGCTTGGTTTGGATGATTTTTCTACTCGTTTGTTCGTTTCTGGGTTTTGTCTTCGCTAGGTCCTCTTATATAATATTTCTTAACTTCAAGTTAAAAACTTTAAACATAAATATTATATAAGGATTACCCCCCATTTAGATTCAATAAAAATATCTAAAAAATCAAAATCCTTAAGAATCAAAATCTAATTTTTTTGGTCTAGTACAAATTTCCGAAAAATGAAAATATCATAATCTCCCGGGTCAAATATGGGTATGCTAAATACTTTCAAAAATTCCTTTAAAATACCTCTTTATCTAGTTTTTCCTGAAGAAACAATTACTAGCATTTTTGGTGCCAAGAAAATGTCTAGGTTATATAGCCCTCCAAGGAGCTCACTAAGCTTAGTGAATTTCAGGGCCTTTTCTAATTTTTCGGGTTTTCGTGTTTTGGGATTAGAATTTTGTTTTTGGGTTTCTTTGCCTCATCATGAGGATTTACAACACATTCTAGACACCCTAAACCTAATCTCTATCTTCTTGATGAAATTCGAGCGTCGACGACCGTCCTTGCCGATTTCTTTGATTTCTTCTATTTCTCCAATTTTTTCGATCGGGGACGTCGTGCGCTAACCGACTTGGAACCTGAAAGTATTTCTCAATGAAACATTAGTTTCATGTTTGTTATCATCAAAACCGAGATTAAGACCAAGGTAGAAAATCTTAGGCCAATAGTTAGGTTGGAGCGCACTGTAATCAGGGGGTCAAGCCAAGCTCGCCAAGGAGCGTAAGGCAAGACCACACGAAGGGTTAGTAAGGACTCTAAGACAGATGTAATGGCGCGGTGGCCGACTAGCCAAGCTAATGAAAACCGAATGTTGGTCCTGTAAAGGCTCTGAGGTCGGATGTAATGGCGTTGAGGCCGAGGATCGCGCTCGGGGGGTCAAGTCGAGCTCGCTGAGGAGTGTAAGGTAAGACCGCACGAGGGGTTAGTAAGGGCTATGACGCCAGATGTAATGGCATGGTGGCCGATGAGCTAGGTTCTTGAAAATTGAGTCCTAATCGTCTAAGGGCTTCGGGACCAGATGTAGTGGCGTTGAGGCCGAGGACTGCTCTCATGGGGTCATGTCGAGCTCGCCGAGGATCGTGAGACAAGACCGCATGAGGAGTCGTCAAGGGCTGTGAAGTCGAATGTATGGCGTGGTGGCCAACGAGCCAAGTTTGTGAAATTCGAGTCCTGATCGTGTAATGGCTCTGAGGTAGGATGTAGTGGCGTTGAGGCCGAGGACCGCACTGAGGGGGTCTTGCCGAGCTTGTCGAGGAGCGTAAGGGAAGACTACGCGAGGGTTAAGTAAGGGCTATGAGGCCGGATGTAATGGCGCAATGGTCGACGAACCAGGCTGGTGAAAATCGAGTCCTTGTCGTGTAAGGGCTCTGAGGCCGGATGTAGTGGCGCTGAGGTCGAGGAACGCGCTCGGGGGGTCAAGTTGAGCTCGCCGATGAGCATAAGGCAAGATTGCGCGATCTTTTGTCTCGAGTTGCGAGATGGCCATGGAATTCCTGGGCATACACATAGAAATATGAAAGATACGATCTTTATTAATATTAATAAGGAAATTGTTCATACAAAAAAGTGCTTGGTTTTAGCCTCTCTTGGCCTGTTAAGGCAGGAGAAAAGGATTGAGAGATGATAAACCCGTGATTTTATAGCTCGCTCCGAGCTCAGGATTGCAGAGGTTGGTGTCTTTATTCCGTGGGGTGCTCGGTTTTCAAGTTGCGCCGGGTCGCGGTCGTTTTTGCATGCCTCTATCTCGAAGGTTCCTACCGGTTGTTCGCCTAATGACGTAAGAAGAACCTGATGAGGCAGAGTGTCCGACTTCTTATTGGGTCCAGTTACCCTTTGCTTAAGGCATTTGTTATAACATCGACGAGCTTCCTTTTGGTCGGCGTAGAGTACGCCTTTCTGAAATGAGGAATTTCATTGCCAAATGGGGGGGTTGACACGACGGCTCCCAGATTGTTTAGAGAAGGCGCCCTATGATCATGTGGTAGGGACTGGGGATATCGATGACTAGGTAGTACACGTCGATTGTCTTTGCTTTTGGTTGGGAATTGAATGTTGTCCTTGCTTTATATAGTGGACGACGTCCTTGGTTGTGGAGTAAATCTAGTATGAGGAGAATCAGCTGGTAAAGGCACAAGAGAGTTCAGCGAAGGAGTATATAGACCCTGGTGGAATAGACGAGAACCACAAAAGCGTAGTTTTCTCTAGGAAGGTTGGGAAGACTCTGTAGAGGATGGGGTCGGTCGCACCGTTAAGGAGCATCATGGATCTGAACATCGTCAAATGTATTGTCGGGTCGTCCATTCCATCGCAGGGCTTTAGCGTGGTCGTCAACCTGAATCTAGGTGGAAGGCATGCCACCATAATGTATTCAGCGAAGGGTCTCGAATTGACGGGAGAGGGTTAGCAACCTCTATGACCCTGGGGTCTTTCTCCCTTCTCGGGTGAGGTGTGTTGGAGACCTCGTCTTGGAGGATGAAAACTAGCCTTCTCATATCTGAGTGATTGCTTTCTACGTGATCTGAGTGGCGACGCTCGTAGTCGGTCGAGTGTTGTTCGCAGGACCGCGCCAGCATCTCGAACTGGGCTGCTAACCGTTGGCTCTCTACCTCAAGGTCGTTTCTCGACACTAGGATACTTCTGGCGGGGGGGGGGGGGGGGGGGGGGGGGGGGGGAATTAGTTAGTGCCGGAGCGTCGCTCCTCACTGTTTTAGCATCTCTAGGTAGCGGGGGATGCGTCGCCGCTAGGTTGTTGCCTGCGTGTGGTGACGTTCGCCTAACTCTGGATTCCAAGCATGGTGGGGCAGATAAAATTTACTTGGCCCCACGGTGGGCGCCAAATGTTCCTGCCTGAGGGTTGGAGCGGTGTGGTGCAGTTCGGTGTGTCTCTTGGTCAGGTGTAACTCCAATAGTGGGGAGGGGACCTGCAAAAGATACCCTGACAATCAAGTCAATATATGATCTAGGTGGAGGTAATAGAAATTAGACTCTATATTACCTGAGATGTGTCGTGCCTGTATATGTTGCAGGATGAGGAAGGAATGCCGATAATGCCTTCGGTAATCTCGCTATGATGTTGCTTGGAATGGGTCGAGGCTAATTTCGAAAATATTGGGCTCGTGACGACGAATCCTTTGTGATTAATGAGAACGTAGATGTCCTTGTATGGGCGGGTGGAGCCCCCAGACTAAGCCGTCTGGATTGATTCAAGTTTGGTTCATGAGTGTGGGGGTCGTTCGACCTATTCCGGTCGGGCCCAGAAGCACTATTCCAATCCATAGCTCTATTCGGCTATGGAAGGACCCTTGGCTTAATGGGTAGAGGCTCGAGGATAAATACCTAGATCTCTTCTTAAGTGCGGAGAATCTAATATCTATATGTCGGACGCTAAGGAATATTCCGAGGAGGGCAACTTTCTGGGGTTGAACATCATTTTCAATAATCTCATCCCCCTTTCCAAGCAGGCAGACTTATCAAAGGATATCGACCTCGTACTTTTGTGTAGAGGTGAGGATCACATTTCTTGGAAATGGAATAATAATGGTAAGTTATCCACTGGTTCACTTTACAAATTGTTGATGTTCCGAGGCATAAGGGATCCTTCAATCAATTTCATTTGGTGCAGCAATTGTCCGGAATCCATTTCCATCCTACAATGGTTTATCATTCGTAAGAGACTTCCAACAAAGGATCGTTTGATCGCACGAAACCTTGCTATTGACCCAAGGTGCTTACTGTGTAATGCAGCCAACGAAGCACACGATCATCTCTTCCACAACTACTGCTACACGATTCATGGTTGGGCAAACATGTTAGAGTGGTGTAATCTTTGTCCTTTTCCCCTGCATTTTCGACCCTGGTCTTGGTCTTCAATGGACAACCTTCGACTGCGCAAATGGAAATTTCGAGCCATTGTGATCTGACATTGCAAAATCTAGTCTGAACGCAACAATCGGTGCTTCAACAACTCTTCTAAATCTTACTTGGAGATTGCAACCGAGGGTGCTCTCCTCTTCCATCTCTGTGGGTCTGCATGATTTGTTCTTTTGTGGTGTGGTTATACTAATGTACTGTTTCCTTTCTAGATTGCTCATTCCCTCTTTGTATATTCTTCTTTCTCCGCCCCCTCATTACGTGTATCATTCATTGCTTATGATTAATACAAGCTTTCTTTCTTAAAAAAAAAGTCATGTTGCATGATATTTTACTAGAAATAGACAATAACCTAGCTTGGAGGCTCGAGTGGCACATCCAAATTTTGCGACATCGAGAGGCGTGATACAACTTGGAGGCTCCTCATGTTGTTGACATGTGGTACCTAACAATTGGTCATTGTGCAAAAATGACAAATTTACCTTACCTTCATATGTTCCCATATCACAGGAGCTTAAGATATTTTTCACTGTTGATGGAAGAACACTTGTATATCAGACACAAAAATGCACCAGCAAGTGGAAGCATCCAACAAGAGGAAAGGAATTATAGTAAGACTCAGAGTACTTGTTTTTAGGGTGACATATTGAACCATGAGATTTGACATCAGGAGGAAAAAAAGAACAAAACTTCCATGGGTGAATTCCTCCACAAACTTGCATTCTTTGCTAAACTAACTGTAAAAAACAGCAATGTCATTCCATTTGCAAGTCACAACACCCTAAATTAAGAAATAACGATATTCCAAATCAATATAATTGTTTGAACTTTCTAATCAAGAAATTTCTTTTCTTCTCTAAATAACTGGCATTTGTCTCCTTTAGCTTCATACAATCATACTTGTGCTCAACAAAGAACACAACTACAGTCCTTTTTCCATATCAAACTATAAGTTCTGAACATTTGTTATTCACAATTACAATATAGTTGTGCAATGCACCAATCAACACAAGCCGTTGAAATCAATTGATGATTGATTCATGCGGAGGCGGCGGAGGAGCTGGAGTTGGAGACAAGAGCCTCCATCCTTTTCATGAACAATTCGAAGTAATCCTGGTTCTTTATGAGGCTTATGCGGGTGTAATGGCTGCCAGCTTCAAACAATGCACCGCCACGCGAGATGATGCCGGCATTCTCGAGCACCTTGTTGCAGTCCTCATCTTCCTCCCTCTCACACTTCAACCAGGCATAAGCTGCACAATTCAATTCTCCTTCTTATATACTTAATTAGGACAATTAATCCACTGATACATGACTGATCAAGCACTATATGTACCTGGAGAAGGATCTCTGATCTTTTTGAAGTAATTGCAGTACTGAGGAGAGAGCTGTTGCAGGGAGAAGCGATTGGAAGAGGAGATGAGGTTGCTCAATCTGCTCCACCTTGCCTTGAGCGTGTTGTATCCGAACTCAAAGATGTCTTTTTCTCCTCCTTGCTCTGCTATCATGACTTTGATCAGCTTCAAGATCCTTAGCTGTGTGTCATGAGAGGTCCCCATGGTGTTCAGTTGCATGTACTCTATAGCTCTCAGGTAAACTTGTTCATCTTTGATCAATGCCCACCTGCATTTATATATGATGATCATGTGCTTGTTTATACACCTAATAGAGAGAGCAAAGAGTTGGACCACAGAAATTGTGATCTTGTTCATTGCTGGCTTGCTAAAGATCTTTTTACCCTCAATAGATAACTTAAAGGATAAATTACAAGAGAAAAAGGTCTATATGCCCCTGTTTTCTTTACTAAGCATCTTTGAATGAAAGGTAAAAAGTAAATAAAGAACGTACCCAAACCTACTGCCGGCATGGCCGGAGACCTTGGAGTTGGTAAATAGCATAACATCTCCATCAGCTGGGGCTTGAATTGCTGCAAAATGGGGCCAGTAGTAGGCATGGTCATAAATGACTGCTGCGCCTCTGACAACTGAGTGCTTCATTTGCCCATCTGGGTTGTTTGGAGAAGTCACAAACTCTATAATATTATCGGCAGATGAATTCACCAAGTTTGATGCATCTCCTTCCCATGCATAATGTCTTGTCTGGAAAAGGGTAGTTTGAGCCTTGTAGAACTGGCGATTTGAGCACCAAAATAGGATGCCATTATGAGTATATATCATTGTGTATAAATGCATACATAAAATCAGTAGAAAAAGGATCAAATTGTGACATACTGACATCCATTAAATTCCAACATTAATTGAGAATGTGAGACTACTAACCGGATAGTATGGAATTGAGGCAACAACAAGTGCTGGAGAGGATGAGTTGGCGTTGCTCGACGACGAAGAGAGTGCGTAAACCAAAGCATTGATGAGTTGGGAGGAACCAGCGCCAAGGATGATGAGCTTATCATCGACGATAGCATTGCCGACGACCTGATGGAGGAGACGAATATTTTTGTCAAGCTCGTCAGAGATGAATGAATTTGATTGGCCATTTGTTATGTAACTCATGCGATGCCATCCGGAGAACACAACTGCGCTGCTCGCAGCATGCTCTTGCCAGTATACCTCTAGAAATAATGGATCCCCACTGTTTAAAAGAATAATTAAATTAGCATTATAATATGATAACTTGCCATAAGTGTAGCTATGCATTATCGAATTTTATCTTAACAAATAATTGTGGGCCCGTTTGGTTTGCTAAAAAATGGAGGACTGGACTGGACATCCGCCCATGTCCCCCATTTGGTTTGCAAAAGAAGCTTCGGGACAAGGACTTCTCCTTGTCCGGGACAGGATTTCCACCCATTTTGGTGTACCGAGAAATTTCTCGGTACACCGAAATCGAGCGGAGGACAAGGGCTGCAATTGTCAAAATTATCCCTTCTTTTGATCGTAGAATCGTCGGATCGAGTCAAGGTGAATACCAAAGTTATAAATTTTCGTGTGCTGAACGCGATGGTGGTGTCAGATTTCAGATTGGAAATCGTTTGGTATGATTTTTATATTTTTCGGATTATCCTATTGTTATACTTTTAGGTTAATTAAAAATTAGTTGAACACTTATTAGTTAAACTAAAACTTTTTATTGTATTAAAGTATTTGATACTATATATTAATATTTTTTTACATATTAATTAATTTTAAGACTAATTTATAAGAGTATTTTAGTCATTTGTCATATATAATACTTTGTTATAGCGAAACAAACGCAGGACAGAACGGAATATCGTGTCCTGTTCTTGATGAAACAAACACGGTATAGCTATTGTTCCAGGACATCTGATGTCCTGTCCTTGTCCCTGTCTGATGTCCTGTGATGAGCAGTTTGCGAACCAAACGGGCCCTGTGTGTGGTCGTCACTATCTCCTATACCTTCCAGGTAGCAACGGGAGAGTCTCTTTTATTTTTCAATAAATATTGAGAAATGAAAATAATAAATGTTAATATAATCCCTCAATTGATTAATAAATGTTTCTAAAATGTTAATAAATATTGAGAAATGAAAAAAAGGTAGCTTCGAAAAGTTAAGTTGGGTAGAAATAGAATATCGGGAAAATTATACTTTTAGTTCCCACAGTTTGCTTCAATTTTAATTTTATTCTCTATAGTTTCAAAATTTTGATTTTAGTCATCATACTTTACTTCCATTTAGGATTTGGTCTCTACCATTAGATGATGTCTAAACGGATCTGACGTGGAGTCTACAGGGACCAACTTTGTAAACTATAGGGATTAAAACCAAAATTTTGTAAACTATAAGGAATAAAACTAAAATTCAAGTAAACTATAATGACCAAAATTATTATTATTTTCTTAAAAAAATATAAAAAATCATAAATTTTTTAAATTTATTTATAACTAATTATAATATTTAAAAATATTAAATTTGAGCACACTACATTGATTTACGTTAATTTGGATGTATTTAAACTGACGTCGTCATTGGACGTCGATTTTTATATGTTAAATTCCTGATAAGTAATTGTCCCGGTCAAAATTTTAAAATTATAAGGACTAAAACTAAAATTTGAACAAAATGTGATATCAAAAATATAATTTTCCCTGAATTGATTAATTAATGACCCTCGTAGAAAAATGAGAATATTTTCTAAGGATTAATTGAACGAATGCTAAATATATTTTGAATCTTCTGCGTGCGCATCCATTCATCGATCAGCTTGTAATTAAATTACCTGTCAAGGTCAGCAGGGCAGTCAAGGAGCAGCTGGGAGCAGTCGCTGCCGGAGTAACACCCGTTGCACTCGCAGACCGGGACTCCGCCAGCCCTCTCGCTGTCGAGGAAGGCGCGACCGTGGCCGGAGCAGTCGATGGCGGCCACCGCCTCGGCCTCCGCGGCCGCAGATCGAGCCCAGCCGCTAGCTGCAGGCAGCGGGCGCCTGCGAGAGAGGTGGAGGTGGCTGCTGCAGAAGTAGGAGTTGAGGGCGAGGGAGGAGAAGAGGCAGAGGAGGAGGAGAGGCGTCGCCAGATTTGGCTTCCCCCCCCCTCCTCCTCCTCCTCCGGTACGGCATCCATTATTGTTCATGATATTTTCACTGGTGGCAGGGACAGAGGAGTCCAAGATTCATTTTTCTTTATAAATTAATTATGAGCAATGATTTTTTATTTTATTTATTTTACTTGCGGCGGACTTAATTTAAAATGATTGGCTCAGCCGATCGCTGGTCAATGTCAATTGGTCTAAATAAATATTTTTTAAAATAAAATTTATGCGCTTGCTTTTCTGGTTGCATACATCATTGAATTGACTACTATAAAATTAATATTTTTTTAAAAATTGTTGAACAAACTAATTTTAAAGCAAAACTTGGATAGACTATAAGAATGATCCAATTGACTGGTCAAATCTAGATATATATAAAGGGTGAAAAGGGGTGCTATGGTAGAGGAGGGCAATGTACGTGCAATGTCATTCAACGGCGAAAGTTTTTTTTTAAGAAATAATTTTATATTAATCATAATATTTGATGTACGTGTGAAATTATGTACAACGACCTGATGATATTATTCATCAAAATTCACCTTGGTGGGAAATTATGTTGCATTTCCGAGGCCTTATTTTCATTTTTGGAAGTTCAAGTGAGCCTATAGGCTGTGGGAGCGGAGTGGCGGCCCGAGATTCTGAGAATGGATCACCCCCATCTTCCGGAGTTAGGACAGATAGAGAATTTACAAGGCTCTAGGTTGGAGAGAAAGAAAATTACAAAAATAGTAAAGAATGTAAGGCTCAATGGCCGGTTCTACGTGACATTTGCATTATATTTGCATTTATTGTTGAAGGTGCGGTTATTGCACTCAAACCAATTTTTTTCTTTCCAAATCAATATAACTAGAAACCTACTTCTTGCTAGTGGGAGATTCATGCATAGTGCACGACTCCAAGGTGTGAAATGGAGGTGGGAATGGCAAATGACAAAGATCCAACAGATGTGTCCAACCTTGCAAGGTGTATGAACACGAAATGAAGAGGTGCTCATGATTTTCATCTTCTGTTAGGCAAATCAAGCACTTAGTGTTAACTTGAATGTTTCACTTATGGAGTCTAACTTTTGTAGGAGTCATTTTTTCGTCATGAGCCAACATAAGATAGACAATGATTTCGGGTATGATTTGAACCATATGAAAGAGGAAGTTGGATCCTTCACACCGTGAAAGGATAAAATCTAATAAGAGGACTTGGTGGAGAAACAACCATTTGAACTCCATTTTCACTTGATTGAATTAGGACCCGAACTCCGGATAATTGTATTCAAAGTTCCTGTGTAAGACCCGAGGTTTTCTAATATAAAAATCTATTTTTGGTGCAGCGCACCGGATCAGGAGTTAGTCGGGTCGAGCCGCGGAATCGCCACGAGTAGAAGGTATAATTCACCTTATGAAATTTAATTGGTTAAATGTTCCTTCCTTCTTAAGCATTAGATGTCTTAGTAGAGTCGAGTTCAAATCGTGTGTGCGGATTGAATCGGGGCTCGAATCGGACTCGGATTGAGTCGAGTAGGGGCTAAGTGAATAGGAGGGGCATATTGGTCAAATGAAGATGAGGGAATAAAATCCCTCATCCCCAGCCGTGCGGCTCACTTTTGGAGCCGCACGCATCCCGAGAGAAGAGAGAGGGAGGAGAGGAAGCCTTGGAGTCAGCGCCGGATTCGTGCCGCCGTGGGAAAGATCGAGATCGCCATGGCTCATCCTTTCTTCTTCCTTGATCAAGGTGAGTGGAACTAACCTTGTTGTGAAGGGTAGGCGGGTAGCTGACCCAAGCTTTAGGGGTTTTCTCTAATTTTCTCGTGAGATTTCGTCGATCCACCGATGTTCTTCCAAGATTTGGTTTGGATGATATGTATTTACTGTTCGTATGAATTTCTCATCGTTTTTCTCGATATTTAGGGCCGACCACATGAAGGAGAAAGGGGGAAGGTCATGCCGAATTTTCCCTCAATTTCCTAGAGTGGTCGAAAGCCCTAGGATTAAGTTTTACTCACGATTGACGACTCGATTCTTCACAATCATGGCCGAGACCTTATCCTCCTATATCCTGCTTGCTCTCGGCTGAGTATGATCAACCTTGGGTAGGCTCAGCCGAGTGGGCATTGGGGGGAGAAAAGCTTTTGATTTGTCTTATGCTTACCTGTAAGGTACAAAGTCATACTTTTATGTTGTAAATCATTCGCATGATATATGAAACTTGATAGTGATGGATCGAGATTAGAGCATTATAAGGAAATGTTCTTGATGGTGCATACATGGTAGGATCTTAGTATGACATGTGAATCATGGTAATATTTCATTTACTTGTAATATCCTCTTGAATGCGCATATATGGCTAAAATTATGTATGGTATATAATTTGTAGAATTTCCTTCATCAAATTATTAATGCTAGTATTGAAACTACCATGATAGATTAAATGTTACCTTGCTGGAATTTATTGATTAAATGCATAATTTAATCATTTTATTGTTGCAATTATGCGATTATTCATGGTAGTAGATGTAGGTTAATTTCCTCATAACTTATGTGTTGTGACAAGTATATATTTAGACATTTTGACACTTATGACCTGTAGTTCACACTTGAAATGTGGCATATGACGCTAGAGGACTATTAGGAAACTCTAGGGTGCTTGTTAATTAGAGAAACTCGAATGTAGACAAACTAGGTCTCACACCTAGGGAACAACCAATGAGCAATAGTGTGTGAATGGTAAGGCCCGGAGAAAAGGGCTAAGCATGGGTGAATGCTCGGAATTTTAAATAAGGAAATTTTAGGACACTTTGCTTGTGTCATGTGATTGTGATGGTCAGCCGGGAAGCATGGATAGTCGGAATGACTAATGCTTGACTCGGCCAGTGATTTGGGTCTTGAGATTGCACCAGCGGGCCCGCTAGGTGTTAGGCCACAGTTGGGTGAGACTAGCTATCCCTAACCCAGTAGGTGTTCGGAGACTAGCAGACCATCCTAGTCGACGGCCCGATATTTGCTTTGGTTTACTCATGTGTTATGTAGGCCGTGGGGCCAGAATATTACTGTCATTGTGTGGTAAGGCTGGTTAGAGCCGAACCATTAGTTCACGAGCAGGCCCTAGTGGCCGGGTGCTATTATGCTTAGTTGGCCTATTATTACTGGTTATATGACTGTATGGTCTATACAGGATGGCTCTTAGGGTTAGTTGTCATATCAGGACTAGATTAGATCCCTAACTTTATATTGTGCTAACATTATATACATGTGATTATTGGGGATTTATGTGGAGGTTCGGAAGAACCGCTCACTGAGTCTCATGTGGACTCATGGTTTATTTCTCTTGTTTTGCAAAGCCCGACCAGTGAGGAGAGGCTTGGAGTTATGGTGTAGCTGGAGGGCAGGCAGTGGCGTAGATCTCGTAGCAGCGTCCAGTAGTTGGAGTCGTGATGTGTAGGATTATTTTCTTTACATACACTGGGAGTTGTTTAGTTGAAAACATGTATTCGACTTTAACTCAAGCTGTTTTATTTTGTAGTTGATGTTTCGCAACTCTTTTTAAAATTGTGAAACTTCTTTAACAATTAAATAAAAGCTGCATCGTTGTTTTTATTTACATGCTTCTTATTTCTTGTCAATCAGTGTATGTGGTAGGCTTCAGGGTAGGACATAGATCCTGGCCGGTTACGCGACCCTAAGTTGGGGCGTGACAAAGTTAGTATATGAGCTTTTGGTTTGGTCTTGACTACGACTAGGAGTTGGGTACTGTATGAGATATATGCTAGCATGTCGACATGCGGTATCGGTATGCTATGAGATCTGGCAACCATGACTGCACTCAGCGCACCATGCGGTTATTAATTTAAATTATAGTCAAATGGATTGTGTATGTTAACGAGAATATTATTTCTTTCTTTTCTCTATGATAGTGTGATGGAGACTCACAATGCTGCACTGAGCAGTAGTGCAGTAATTTGGCAGAGCGTCGGGGTCGGGGTCGAGGCCGGGGAAGGGAAAGAGAGCAGTCCGAAGAACAAGGACAAGACTCTGCGGTTGCTCGACTGCAAGCTTAGGTAGCTCAGTTAACAGAGGCACTCCTCAGAGAGCAGGAGTTGAGACATCAAATGCAGTTGCAGCAGCAATCACCGCTGTTTTGGTAGTACCGAAGGTTGCCGAGACAGTAGCGCCAGTGATCACGGTTCTAGGAGCCCCATCCTATGCAAACTTCGTCATGCTGGAGCCGCCAGAATTCACTAGAACAGATCGACGGGTGGAAGTCATTGAGTTTATGGGAGACTGCTATGAACTGTGCATGGAACTGGGGTGCTCATCGGAAGCAGCAGCTCGTATGGTCGGGCTACAGATGAGGAGACCGACAAAGGTCTGGCTGCACACTTGGAGGGCTTGCAGGGCAGTAGGAGTGCCGCTTCCCACTTGGGAAGCATTTAAGGTGGCTGTGGAGGAACAATACTTGCCAATGAGTGTTCGTGACAAGCGGGCACGTGACTTTGAGATGCTGCGCCAGTCTGGTGGCATGTCAGTGTCAGAGTATGAGATTGAATTCAACTGTCTTTCCAAATATCATCCAACCCAAGTGGCATCTAAGACCACCAGGGTCAAGAGGTTCGTTGGGGGCATGAGGCAACAGATTGACAGGCTCATCCATTACACCGAGGATTCCACTCTTGCCCGGGTGGTGGATGAAGCCTTTCGGAAGGAAGCATTGGTGCCATCTGAGAGGAATGCCGGGCTGGCCAAGAAAAAATTTCGGCCGCAAGGATCTTGGGGCAGTGACCATCGCAGATCACTAGCAGAGCCGAGGCCAGAGTGGTAGCCGGGGCCGTGGGGGCCTAGGGTCTGGAACAGTAAGGCCGACAAGGTCAGGAGGTACTCCTCAGAAGTTTGAGGTGCCGTAGTGTGACAGCTGCAGTCGGAGGCACTGTGGTGCTTGTCTTGGCTGCATGGATGCTTGCTATAAATGCGGTCGGATCGGGCACTTCAAGAAGGATTGTCCGGAGAGAGTTGGTCATAAATTCGAGCAGTTAAAAGGAAAGACGCCTATGTTAGTGGGGTTAGTGGCTCAGAGAGGGCAGATGCAGAACAGGGGGCCGCAGGCTAGCCATTCAGAGAGACCGTCTGCCAGGGTGTTCGCTATGAACCGTGATGGGGCAGAGGCGTCTAAGGCAGTGGTAACATGTACTATTTTAGTAAATCATCTGTTGCTTATGTTCTATTTGATCTGGGTGCCACACACTCGTTTGTGTCTGTCGAGTTTGCTGCTTGGTTTCCAATGGCACCTTCCTTGCTTGACGTGCCGTATGTGGTGTCAACGCCCACAGACGATACCATAATAGCCAAATCAATCTTCCGGGACTGCGAGGTGATCATCTGTGGTCATGCATTGAGAGCAGAATTGACACTCTTGCCAATGCTTGAACTCGAGGTCATACTCGACATGGACTAGCTGGCGGAGCACTTTGCGTCAGTAGATTGCCGGGCTAAGATCATCAGATTCAGTAAGCCCGGGTTGCCATAGTTCACCTTCCAAGGAGATGGAAGGGGTGAGCCCATGGGAATCATTTCAACCCTTAAGGCTCGCAGACTGCTATCGGGCGGCTGCCAGTCATTCCTGGCATTCGTATCTGTGGCTGAGCAAAAGTGGGGCATGACTCAAGAGGTTAGTGGAAGTTCGGTGATCCGTGAGTTCCCCGATGTCTTCCCAAAGGAATTGTCAGGATTACCACCTAGAAGAGAAATCGAATTCTGCATTGAATTGTAGCCCGGGGTAGCACTGATCTCCATCCCACCTTATAGGATGGCGCCGACCGAACTTCGTGAGTTAAAGGCATAGTTGCAAGAGTTGCTGGACTTGGGCTTCATTCGCCCAAGTGTGTCCCCGTGGGGTGCTTTGGTCCTATTTGTGAAGAAAAAGGACGGGTCCATGCGCATGTGCATCGACTATAGACAGCTCAATAAGGTGACAATCAAAAATCGTTACTCGCTGCCTAGAATCGACGATCTGTTCGACCAGTTGCAAGGGCACAGTGGATTTCGAAGATTGATTTGAGACCTGGATATCATCAGTTGAGAATCCGAGACTGAGATGTGCCCAAGACTGCTTTCAGGACACGCTATGGACATTATGAGTTCCTAATGATGTCGTTTGGATTGACTAATGCACCTACGACCTTTATGGACCTCATGAATAGAGTGTTCAAAGAATACATGGACAGATTTGTGATCGTCTTTATTTACGACATCCTAGTGTATTCCAAGAATAAGGAGGAGCACTCCGAGCATTTGAAGATGATTCTGAAAACCCTCAGAAAGCATCAGTTGTATGCCAAATTCACAAAGTGTGGGTTTTGGTTAGAAAGTGTGGGATTCCTAGGTCATATACTGTCTAAGGATGGAATTAGTGTGGATCCCGCCAAGATAGAGGTGGTAAAGGGCTGGAAGCGGCCGACCAGTGTGATTGAAGTCCCCAATTTCTTGGGGTTAGCAGGGTATTACAAAAAGTTTGTAGAAAATTTCTCAAAAATTGCAGCTCCTCTGACTTGGTTAACCTAGAAAAAGGTCAAATTTGAGTGGGACGGGAAGTGTGAGGAGAGCTTCCTGAAGCTCAAAGAATGCCTGACGTCAGCACTAATTATGGTCGTACCTTCTGGCTCGGGGGAATTTGTGGTATACTGTGACGGCTCTTGGGTTGGCCCGGGCTGTGTTCTGATGCAGTATGGCAGGGTGATCGCCTATGCGTCTCGTCAGTTGAAAGTGCATGAAAAGAGTTACCTAGCTCATGATTTGGGACTGGCGACGGTAGTGTTTGCTCTCAAGCTATGGCGCCACTACTTGTACGGTGAGGCTTGTGAGATTTATACCGATCACAAAAGCCTCCAGTACTTGCTCACCCAGAAGGAGCTCAATTTAAGGTAGAGTAGATGCTTCAACTTCTGAAAGATTATGATTGTACCATCTTGTACCATCCCGAGAAGGCCAATGTGGTGGCAGACACGCTGAGCAAGAAGTCCATGGGTAGCTTGGCCCATTTGGCAGCTGGGAGAAGGCTGCTAGCGCGAGACTTGGCACTATGCTTGGATGGGGGAGCAATTTTAGCAATGTCAGCGTCGGGTGCCCTAGTTGCACAACTGCGGGTACAATCCACATCATTGAATTGACTACTATAAAATTAATATTTTTTTAAAAATGGTTGAATAAACTAATTTTAAACAAAACTTGAATGGACTATAAGAATGATCCAATTGATGGTCAAATCTAGATATATATAAACGGTGAAAAGGGGGTGCTATGGTAGAGGAGGGCAATGTATGTGCAATGTCATTCAATGGTGAAAGTTTTTTTTTTAAAGAAAGAATTTTATATTAATCATAAGATTTGATGAATACAAGTTAGGGCAGATAGAGAATTTACAAGGCTCTAGGTTGGGGAGAAAGAAAATTATAGAAAAAGTAAAGAATGTAAGCCTCAATGGCCAGTTCTACAGAACATTTGCATTATATTTGCATTTATTGTTAAAGGTGCGGCTATTGCACTCAAACCAATTTTTTCCTTTCCAAATCAATAGAACTAGAAACCTACTTCTTGCTAGTGGGAGATTCATGCATAGTGCGCGACTCCAAGGTGTGAAATCGAGGTGGGAGAATGGCAAGTAACAAAGATCCAACAGATGTGTCCAACCTTGCAAGGTGTAGGAACACGAAATGAAGAGGTGCTCATGATTTTCATCTTCAGTTAGGCAAAGCAAGCACTTAGTGTCAACTTGAATGTTTCACTTATGAAGTCTATCTTTTGTAGGTAGTCATTTTTTCGTCATGAGCCAACATAAGATAGACAATGATTTCGGGCATGATTTGAACCATATGAAAGAGGAAGTTGGATCTTTCACACCGTGAAAGGATAAAATCTAATAAGAGGACTTGGTGGAGAAACAACCATTTGAACTCCATTTTCACTTGATTGAATCAGGACCCGAACTCCAAATAATTGGATTCAAAGTTCCTGTGTAAGACCCGAGGTTTCCTAATGTAAAAATCTATTTTTGGTGCAGCGCACCGAACCAGGAGTTAGTCGGGTCAAGCCGCGAAATCGCCGCGAGTAGAAGGTATAATTCAACTTATGAAATTTAATTGGTTAAATGTTCCTTCCTTCTTAAGCATTAGAAATCTTAGTAGAGTCAAGTTCAAATCGTGTGTGCGGATTGAATCGGACTCGGATTGAGTCGAGTAGGGCTAAGTGAATAGGAGGGGCATATTGGTCAAATGAAGATGAGGGAATAAAATCCCTCATCCCTAGCCGTGCGGCTCACTTTTGGAGCCACACGCAGCCCAAGAGAAGAGAGAGGGCAGAGGGGAAGCCTTGGAGTCGGTGCTGGATTCGTGTCGCTGTCAGAAAGATTGAGATCACCATCGCTCGTCCTTTCTTCTTCCTTGATCAAGGTGAGTGGAATGAACCTTGTTGTGAAGGGTAGGCGGGTAGCCGACCCAAGCTTTAGGGGTTTTCTCCAATTTTCTCGTGAGATTTCGTCGATCCACCGATGTTCTTCCAAGATTTGGTTTGGATGATATGTATTTACTATTCGTATGAATTTCTCATTATTTTTCTCGATGTTTAGGGTCGGCCACATGAAGGTGGAAGGGGGAAGGTGACGCCGAATTTTTTTCCAATTTCCTAGAGTGGACGAAAGCCCTCAAATTAAGTTTTCCTCGCGATTGACGACTCGATTCTTCACAATAATGACCTAGACCTTATCCTCCTATCCTGCTTGCTCTCGGCTGAGTATGATCAGCCTTGGGTAGGCTCGGTCGAGTGGTCATTGTGGGGAGAAAAGCTTTTGATGTGTTGTATGCTTACATGTAGGGTACCAAGTCATACTTTTATGTTGTAAATCATTCGCATGATATATGAAACTTGGTAGTGATGGATTGAGATTAGAGCATTATAGGGAAATGTTCTTGATGGTGCATACATGGTAGGATCTTAGTATGGCATGTGAATCATGATAATGTTTCATTTACTTGTAATATCCTCTTGAATGCGCATATATGGCTACTATTATGTGTGGTATATAATTTGTAGAATTTCCTTCATCAAATTATTAGTGCTAGTATTGAAACTACCATGATAGATTAAATGTTACATTGCTTGAATTTATTGATACAATGCAGAATTTAATCATTTTATTGTTGCAATTATGTGGTTATTCGTGGTAGTAGTTGTAGGTTAATTTCCTTATAACTTATGGGTTGTAACATTTATGTATTTAGTCATTTTGACACTTATGACCTGTAGTTCACACTTGAAGTGTGGCATATGACGCTAGAGGACTATTAGGAAACTCTAGGGTGCTTGTTAATTAGAGAAACTCGAATGTAGACAAGCTAGGTCTCACACCTAGGGAACAACCAATGAGCAATAGTGTGCGAATGGTAAGGCTCAGAGAAAAGGGTTGAGCACGGGTGAATGCCCGGGATTTTAAATAAGAAAACTTTAGGACACTTTGCTTGTGTGATGTGATTGTGATGGTCAGTCGGGAAGCATGGATAATCGAAATGACTAATGCTTCACTCGGCCAGTGATTTGGGTGTTGAGATTGCACCAGTGGGCCCGCTAGGTGTTAGACCCCACTTTGGTGGGACTAGCTGTCCCTAACCCGGTAGGTGTTTGGAGACTAGCAAACCATCCTAGTTGACGGCCCAATGTTTGCTCTGATTTACTCATGTGTTATGTAGGCCGTGCGGCTAGAATATTACTGTCATTGTGTGGTAAGGTTGGTTAGTGCCGAACCATTAGTTCATGAGCAGGCCATAGTGGCCGGGTGCTATTCTGCTTAGTTGGGTTGTTATTTCTGGTTATATGACTGTATGGTCTATACAGGACGGCTCTTGGGGTCAGTTGTCGTATCAGGACTAAATTAGATCCCTAACTATATTGTTCTGACATTATATACATGTGATTATTGGGGATTTATGTGGAGGTTCAGAAGAACCGCTCACTGAGTCCCATGTGGACTCACGATTTATTTCTCTTGTTTTGCAGAGCCCGACCAGTGAGGTGAGGCTTGGAGTCATGGTGCAGCTGGAGGGTAGGCAGTGACGTAGATCTCATAGCAATGTTTAGTAGTCGTAGTCGTGATGTCCTGGATTGTTTTCTTTACATACACTGGGAGTTGTTTAGTTGAAAACATGTATACGACTTTAACTCTAGCGGCTTTATTTTGTAGTTGATGTTTCACAACTCTTTTTAAAATTGTGAACCTTCTTTAACAATTAAATAAAAGCTGCATCGTTGTTTTTATTTACATGCTTCCGATTTCTTGTCAGTCAGTGTATGTGCTAGGCGTCAGGGTAGGACATAGACCCTGGCCGGTCACGCGACCATAAGTTTGGGCGTGACATCCTGCAAGCTGCGCTAGTCTCGCCAAGGGAATCTAATTTTGGAAGTGAATATTCCAACCCAGCATCCTGCCATCCTGATATGAATTTTTAGCATTTGCAATCAATATGTTTGGGTTTCTAACAAGGGGAAAGATATCACGAAAAAAATCAGCCAATTTTGTACGATTGAGCCATGGGTCAATCCATAAGAGAGTTGAGTGCCCGCAGCCACCTACATGGAAACTCAGAGAGGACTTGAAGAAGTATATACCCCTGGCGATACCCGTCCAAATAGGGGACAGTCTATAGCGAGCACGTAGAAGATGATAGAAATCCAGGAATACGACCTTAATAATATCGACCCATTGTTTATCCATGTTATGGCGGAGTTTCCAAAGCCAACCCCACAGTTTAGCTTGATTGTGAGAATGTAGACATAAGAATCCATGGCCCCACACCTCAAGGCTTCCAGTCATGGAATCCAAGTTTACCAAACATTTACCACACATGTTAGCAACCCGATCTCCGACCCAAAAGAACTTTCTTCTTTTTTTATCTAGGAGTCGAATCACCCATTTAAGAGCATCAAAGATAGAGAAAAAGTAAGATGTCTGGCTAGTTAAGACACTGTTGATGAGAGTGCGTCTGGCCGCTCTAGAGATAAGAGACCCCTGCCATGAAGATAAAGCCCCGTCAAATTTTGAAACAACTTTGTGAAAGAAATAGTACCCTTGAGCCAATCACATGTTGATGTGTAGGGAACTATTTTTGGTTAATGAATAATATGTGAGGCAACTTTTCATCATATGCTGCATCTATATTTTGTATATATAAGATTGTGATGAACCCCATGGACCCAAGTAATTGATTCCAAGGCCATGATAAGATCATGCCAGCGAGACTTGGAATCCAAAAGCCCCTGTTCTAAATGTTCCTAGTCGTAGGATCACCAATTAGGGGATTGGTGATTTCGGATGGACTGGTTCACATGGTACATGCTTTATATGATAAAGGGTAGCTAATCTCACAGTTACCTATGAGCCGTCATTTAATGTACAAGTCCAGGTGCTCATTAGGGAATGAGTAAAAAACAAAGCTGTGAAACCTAAAAAAGAAATCAAGAAAAAGGAAAAGACTGCTTCTAAAGGCACCTGTTTCCATTGTAGTAAAGATGACCACTGAAAGCGCAACTGCAAGGAGTACATTGCAGAAGTAAGGCAAAAGAGGGCTTCTAAAGCCCCCTTCGCAGGTGCATTTGTTATTGAAATAAATTTATTGTTACATAATTCTACTACATGTGTATTGGATACCGATTGTTGTTCTCACATTTGCAACTCGTTGCAGGGGTTGAGAATAAGTAGAATGCTGAACAAGGATGACTACGACCTCCGGATAGGCAACGATGCAAGAGTTGCAGATTTAGCCGTAGGAATCTATTATTTATGTCCGCCTTCTGGCAAGACCATTGAATTAAATAATTGTTATTACGTTCCAGTTTTAATAAAGAATATTATTTCTATTCCCTAGTTACTTGAACAAGGTTATGAAATGTCTTTAAAGGGCAATTGTTGCAACATATGTCATTCTGATGAGTTATATGGAACTATACGCATTTCGAATGGTTTAATGGTCTTAGATGTAACTGATTATATTTTACATGTTGAGACGCAGAAAAGAAAAAGAGATAATTTGAACCTCACCTATCTTTGGCATTTGAGACTCGATCATATTAATGAGAATCAGATCAACAAGTTGTAGAAAGATGGGTTATTTGACCCATTCGGTTTTGAATCGATGCGAACTTGTGAGTTATGTCTCAAGGGAAAAATGACCAAGTTCACCTTCACTGGAAATAGTGAGAGGGTCATTGAGTTGTTAGAGTTGGTTCACACAAATGTGTGCGGACCGATGTCAACTCAAGCCAGAGGTGGGTATTCCTACTTCAGCACGTTTACAGACGATGCATTGAGGTTTGGATATGTCTACTTGTTAAAACATAAGTCCAATGCTTTTGAAAGGTTTAAAGAGTATATGGCTGAGGTTGAGAAACAAGTAGGGAGAAGCATTAAAACCCTTCGATCGGATCAATGTGGTGAATACTTATCCACTGAGTTCCTAAGTTATCTCAAGGACAATGGGATTGTCTCTGAATGGACCCCTCTTGGCACACCACAACATAATGGAGTGTCTGAAAGGAGAAATCACACATTGCTAGATATGATGCCACTACAAGATAAATGTCATTTACTAACGGGCAATTTTCGTTACTATAACCTAAAAAACCGTTAGTCAATCCTATACCAACGGCATATGTATCTGTTGGTACAAGTCACGGTAGTATAGACTTGTGCCAACGGATATTGAGATTGTCGGTATAGGGATGCACATATTCTAACAAACAATTAATACCGTTAGTATAGAGGTCCCTATACTAACAGTTATTTATATCGTTAGAAGAAAAATCTCTTAGTATAGTTAGTTAATGGTCATGTGACGTGGGAAAGAATACCAACACATATTAGCGTTAGTGTAGGTCAAAAGATATTCTAACGGAAGATTATTGCGTTGGTATAATAATTTTGTGGTAACGCCTATGTCCATTGGAATTGCTAGAATTATGCTAACAGTGATTACCGTTACTAAAGGTGAAAAACAATACTATCACATTTGCCACCGTTGGTAAATCATATAATATTAATCTTGCATTCATTAGTACATGCTAGATTTACTAATAAATAGAACCGTTGAGTGGTTGAAACCAAGCTATTCAATTATTCAATTAATAGATAAAAATACAACAAAACTGACATATACAAGACATAAAGAAAATTGCATTATATGTCATTAAGTCATGAAATTATCAATTTATTCACATAATTCTAATCCTTTACAAAAAGGACCTAATTGAAGTTCTGGAGTTGTATTTACAAAAAGTATTCGATCAATGAAAAAGAAAAATAATTCCAATCCTTTTAAACATCGATTTAACTTGAGAAGCTCCATTTGATTGATAATTAGCCTCCTAATTAGAACTTGCAAAATCACAATAAGTTAACACATACACAAATGGAAAAATAGAGTCATAAAGAGATTTAAATCAGAAAAGAAATAGCAAAATTAAAGTAAGGTACTAAAAGTTTTTTACCATCAGGATTTGAGTAGTGACAACTTGACAAAGAAGAACACATCAAATTATTCGGAGAATTGTTGGGACCACTATTGGCTTCTGGCACCTATATAATTTAAAGAGCATCATATATATAACGATCATAAAACTTACAAAAAATTCACAAAATAAATTAGTATACCTCTTTATTGAAAAGTCGATTAGCTGCATTTGCAATATTAGTGACTTCTTCATCACCAAATCGACTCTGAAGTACAATCAACTTGACAGTAAATAATCCTTCTAACCCTTTAATTTTCTCCCTTAATTCTTGGTTCTCTTCATACACTTGAGATGATGGAGGTTGTTTTGTCTTAGAGGAAGATGTAATGCTACCGACGCACCGAACATGCCCCTTCTTCTCTGGTCCTTTAACTTTTGAATATACATCACTCTTCCAAGATGTATATACTTCTGAAGTTTCACCACATTGATTCATAGTAGTTTTCATGTGCTCCTGATATTAAATAAATGAAAATTAAACAATAATCAAGAATAATAGACAAGCAAACAACTCAAAATGACTTATATTAAAACAGAGTACAAAACTTTCTTAAAAAGACTAAAAATCTTCAAAAAAAATTAATATAACATGGTCTCTAATTCAACACATATTAACACAAGAAACTTAATCAATAGCCATGTTGCAAGAACTGAATGAGTGAAGCGTCATAAACAAGATCAGGCTACCATTCACAATAGATCCATTTACATAAATTAATCAACTAGAATTATATATTTACATATCATATATAATGATCAGAATATTACATACCACATGTTTCTTTTGGATCAGAATTATATATTTTCATACCACGTGTAATTATCCAAGCACCAATAATTGAAATATATTTACATACCACCACATGAGTTACTCAATCATTTACAATATTTCCATCCTTGCGAGTGCGGCTACCAATTTATATTTGAGCTCGGGAAGGTGTGATCCCATTAGCTTCCTTAGTCTAAATGAATAATTTGAAAAGTCATTTAATTATAAGAGTCTTTGCAAATAAAATATAAAAATAATCCATCTTTACAATAAATTAGCCATAAAAACAAAATTAATTACATTCTCTCGGATAAATTTTTGAAGTGATCTTGTTCCCAAGCAGTGAGGCTCATCATATTTTGCACGATTTTCTTTGTTCTTTGAACTAATTCCTATCCAAGAAAACAAATTAACAAAATATTTTTTTATATAGAATGGTGTACTAGTTTTCGGTAGCTTATACACAATATATCAATTTTACATACTATCAATGATAATTAAAAATCAAAGTCTATTCAAAGGTCTCATACCTTAGCCTTCTCAGTGCACCAGTATCGTACAAGCTTCTTGTATTGATATTTGTCAACACGATCATCAGGCATTTTCACAAGCATTTCTTCTTCAGCGAGGCTGTCATCAAACCCTCTAGACTAGACTTACAATACCTCCATTGATCATTCATTTTTCTCATGACCCACTTCTTTGTATCATCATTTGATGATGGCACAAATTTGAATTTTGACTACAAAAGAAATCAAACAATTAGATATTTCGAGCAATTACAAAGGAAAATTAAGTAGAATGAATTTCAAGAATAAATTTTACCTCGACTATTCTCCATATTTCATCCTTCATATGTTCTGGCATGTGGAGCCAAGACAAGTAATCAATCGGGGCAAGGTTACACATCCTCATCATGGTTCCTATAAATCTTGCGAGGTCACCATCATCTCCCCCCGCTGGTATATGTGTTACGGGATCATTTTCAATAACAACACGGTCATTTTCATCCAAATCTCATATATCAGACATGAGAATGGGACCTTGAACCTTTCTAGGTTGTTGTGAATCATCTATTTCAACTATAACATATTAGAAGGCTCTTTCTACCAACAAACCATTAGATAATAAATAATATTCAGTAAAAGAAATTCAAAATGAGGAGCATAATATTCACTAAAATATTTTCAAAGCTTATGAAAGTTATGTTCATCCTCTATAAGTATTCTAGATGTACTAGAAATATCTGTGTTAGCATCAAGCTGTTGATCAAAAAATTGGGATTGGTGCTCTGATTGCGTAGGATCTTTGGTTTGTGAGTTAGAAGTTTCATCCCAATGTTGCTCGACTATAATATTCAAACGTTTATGCTTTGCCATTTATTGCCTAAGAAGAAAGGACAAAAATTAGAGAGAATAATGATAATAAATGTAAAACAATAAATTAAGAGCAGAGTAGCACAATGAAGCAAAAAGCAGTAAACAAACGATCATCTAAAAAATGACAATTAGATGAACTCCACTAAGAGCAGATGGTTTGTTTCAAATACTATTCACAAATAGAAAAATCAAATAATCATCTAAAAAATGTAGAACTCTGCCTGAGAGTTCTAACAACATGGAAAATGATTTGTTACTCAATTCGTTAAGACACTTTAAATGATAAAGTTGTACAATGCCTGAGAGCTTGGAAAATTTTCTACAGTTCGGGTACAACTCTTGCTTAGCATCTCTAAGTAAACCAAAAAATACACCTGCGGAGTTTCCCCCAAGTATTTCCATCCCTAGGCCATTCCCTAACTGAGCATCATCATCATTAATATTCATGTCTCCCATGTTTTCTTGCGCACGCACAAAAAATGCACCATGCACCAAGCCATGCATATCATCTTGAAATCCCGGTTGTTGATCTTCAGAAGTCTGGACGGTGGAAGTAGAGGGTTCAAAATTTTCCCCATAAAAAATCCACCGTACATAACCTTTAAGGAACCCGTAACATATGATATGGTCATATACATCCTTTTCGGAATGCCAATATGCATTTACGCACCCTTACACAAGAGCATAATATTTGTCCATCTTTTGACGATTTCTCAAATGCAAACTTCAAAAAATCCAAAGTGCCCCTTATATAAACAGTGCTAGCTCTTTTCGTGAGGCGGATCCAAGACTTATCCATATTCTCAATTTTGAATTTTAAAAAAAAGATTCATCTTAGATAGTTAGATGACTAGACTAGACTGATTTTTTGAAAAAAAAAGACTGATCAAGCTTTCTAATGTTTTCAACCTAGCCTAGATGTTGTTCTTTTGAGACTGATACAATCCTCCCAAAGTTAAGAACTAATCTATATAACAATCATGTTGAGTTAAAAATGTAGTCAGTGGAACAACCAGATATGAGCACTTGCTATGAAGGCACACAAATCTATAGGTCAAGATTTGGTGCACATAGGCTGACTGCACTTGAGCACTTGCTATGAAGGCACACAAAGTAGACTAGTAGTACATGGATATGTCTATTGATATTCTAATATTATGTGTTTTGTTTTATTGAAACTTACCTTCTAACTATTACTCAAATATGTTTCAGTCACCACCAAAGTTGACAAACTTGAGAGCCTACAAAGACTCACTAGACCCCTCGTGGACTTGCAACATAAACACATAAGAGTCTACTATTTAATTTTAAAAAAAATATTAAAAAAAGTTTTTATATACAAAATTAATACTAAATTACCAAGACATCCATCAATTTTGACAACCTAATAACAGTTAATGAAGCATTAACAATAAATAATCTAAACTTACCTAACATTAGCAATAAATCAACAAAGTATCAAATGTTAACCGGAAATAATTAAAATTACAAAACCAACGAAAAATATACTAAGTAAACTATCCAAGAAAAAATATCTAAGTCAACTAATTCCAATCAAAGAACATTCCAACAAGTAAGTATACCAGCCTAGCCTATATTGAGTCATAAAATCGAACGAGTAGACCTTCCAACTCAAGATTCTAACAACTTTGGTGACCACTAAAAGAAATCTATTCTAGTACCATGTTGCAGTAACCAAGAAAACTAAGACACTCCCCATATGTTCACTTAGGAAAAGAATATATATACACCATGCTAAAGTACTATAGTCTTGACAATAGTTCATAAATCAAGTATAAACATCATATTCTAGAAACCCAAGATGGTAGAAAAACATGAACACATTATAAATAGGACCTGAGGACTTAAGAATTAGATTAGGACACATTTGGATTCCCAATGTTGCAAGGAAAGGAAAACCAGATGATGGATACAAAAAAAAGTTCAAGAATATTACTACTTGAATAGTATAAGAGTACAAACTTCGAATTTGATAATTGTATGACATTGGATCATGTAGCCTACATCATATGCATCAAAATATGAGGGGAAATACGTTCCCAGAAATGAGAATTTAGTTTCAATAGAAGCACAGTCCATCTATAATTCATTAAACATCTGTAGCAACAGTATACTTAACAACAAATGAAGCACAAGATGGTGGATGGATTTGTATTTCCATTCTACAAATCCGATGAGAAGTTCCTAGAAAGATAAAGAGAGGAACCTGTGAGAGATGGCGAAACCTGGTGAAAGATGGCAGAACCTAGAGAGAGACGGCGGAATCTGATGAGGAACCTGGAGAGACAGAGAGAGTAACCTGGAGAAGCAACGACAGGAGGTCGACGTTAAATTGGAGATCGGCAGGAGATCGTCTACGCGCGGAGAAGAACGACGGCAGGAGACGAGCAATGGGCAGATTGAGCACATACGGGAGAGAAATTAAGGTGTAGAGACGAGATTAGGGCACGATAGAAGGGTTTTGGCGTGGGTTATTTAGGCGTGAGGCAAAAATTTTGGTCAACTTGGAAAAAACAAAAGCAAAAAAAATAAAAAAAAATAAAAAAAATAGAAATAACGTGCAAATATTATATATATATATATATATATATATATATATATATGCAAATTTATATATGTGATGGAAAAAAAATATATATATGTGCAAATTTGATCGGCAATTGAAAGCGGTACGGGAGAAGGAGAAAGGTGATAGAAGTAGGTGGATTGATTTTTGTTCGTAGAAAAAAAAAGGGTTTTGCTCGCGGGTTTTGTTAATTTGGTGGTTAATTAAGAAAAAATCCATGATTAATTTTAGTAACGGCCCATAAAATCCATTAGTGATTAGGGCACAGATACGGGAGAGAAATGTACTATATATGTTTTTTACGTGGTTGATTAGGGCACGAATACGAGAAAAATTAATTTATATGTTTGGTACTTAATACAAGCATAAAAAACTTTATGTGTTTCCCAAATGTCCCAAAAAAAAGCTCCGGGGGCTTCGCCCCCACACCCTTAGCGGGACCGTTGAAAAAATGGATTTTGTTTGCGGGTTAAGAAAAAAGACAAATTAATTTTAGTAATTGCTCATAAAATTCTTTTGTATAGAAGATGCTTCACTAACAGATTCATGAAATCCATTAGCAACTTCACTAACAGATGCATAATCTGTTAGCACTAGTTACTCTACACCAACGACAAAGTTTGTTTGTTGGTATAGGGTATGACTTTTAGTAACGATTGTTCTTTCCGTTTGTCGAAGTTGCATTCACTAACACGTTTCCTTGCCGTTAGTAATATTGTCCGTTAGTAGATGACATTTTTTTGTAGTGTGCGGACCATGCTTTTCTTTACTAATCTCCCAATTTTTTTTGGGGATATTCCCTAGAAACTGCTCTATCTTCTTAATAAGGTTCCCACAAAATCTACCTCTAGTTAATCACATGAGAAATGGAGTGGCAAGAAACCAAGTCTGAGGCATCTCAACATTTGGAGTTATCCTGCGTACGTAAAATAGTTGGAGTCAAATAAACTTTATGCTAAATCAACCAGGTTTGTGGGATACGCTAAAGAGAGTTTAGGGTATTACCTCTACTCACCAACTGAACAAAAGGTGTTTGTCAGTAGGCATGCCACTTTCTTAGAAAAATATTTTATCGAGGAAAGTGGAAGTGGAAGAAATGTTGAACTTGATAAAGATTAACAACCACAGACCAAATCGCAATAACCGGTGGATAGTCCACAGGTTGAACCAGTCACAGAATCACTACCTCCTAACACTCTACGTAGATCAGGGAGATTACGTCGACAACCTGAGAGATTCTTCCTAACCATTGAAAATGACCAACAAGACGTTGATCCACAATCCTATGATCAAACAATCAAGGATGTTGATTGCAAACAATGGTAGGAAGCAATGAAATCTGAAATGGACTCGATGTTCACCAACCAGGTTTGGACTTTGGTTGACTTACCTGAAGGAGTCACTCCTATAGGGTGTAAGTGGATCTTTAAAGAAAGATTGGAGCAGATGACAAGGTAGAGACCTATAAGGCCAGCCTAATTGCAAAAGGTTTCACCCAAAGGCAAGGGGTTGACTATGATGAAACTTTTTGTCCTATAGACATGCTCAAGT
The DNA here is from genome assembly GCA_034359265.1 of Canna indica. Taxonomy (NCBI): domain Eukaryota; kingdom Viridiplantae; phylum Streptophyta; class Magnoliopsida; order Zingiberales; family Cannaceae; genus Canna; species Canna indica. The sequence continues at coordinate 52,366,717 of CP136891.1, read as the reverse complement.
CCATTAGGATAATGCTAGCCATTGCTGCATATCATGACTACAAGATCTAGCAAATGGATGTCAAGACTGCATTCCTCAATGGTGAACTTGAGGAAGATGTCTATATAACCTAGCCAGAAGGATTCGTGTTTCCGGTAGGACCGGAGAAGGTAAGCAAATTACGAAGGCCCATTTATGGACTCAAGCAAACCTCGAAGAGTTGGAACATCCGTTTTGATGAGACAGTCAAAGAGTTTGGCTTTATTAAAAATGTAGACGAACCTTGTGTTTATAAAAAGATTAGTGGGAGCACCGTTGTGTTTATTGTGTTGTATGTAGATGACATACGACTCATGGGGAATGATGTTCCTCTGCTCTAGTTAGTGAAAGCATGGTAATCTAAAAACTTCTCCATGAAAGACTTGGGTGAAGCATCCTATGTACTCGGCATTAAGATCTATAGGGATAGGGATGGTTTGTCCTAGTCTCGGTATATTGATACCGTGCTAAAAAGGTTTAGCATGGAAGGTAGTAAAAGAGGTTACTTGCCTTTGAGTCATGGCATCACTCTTTTCAAGAAAATGTCTCCTAAGACACCTGATGAGAGAAAAAGGATGAGCGAGATCCTGTATGCTTCGGCAGTAGGATCTATCATGTATGCAATGCTTTATACTCGGCCTGATGTCGCTTATGCCCTAGGGGTAACTAGCAGATTTCAGGCGGATCCTAGAGAAACATTGGAAAGCCGTAAAGAACATTCTTAAGTACTTAAGAAGGACTAAATATGTTCTCCTGATTTATGGTGGGTCAGATTTTAAACCGGAGGGCTACACAAATTCTAGCTTCCAATCGGACTCAGATGACAGTAAATTCATTTCTGGGTATGTATTTAGTTTTAATGGTGGCGCAGTATGCTGGAAAAGTTTCAAACAAGGTACTATGGCCGACTCGGTGACAGAAGCTGAGTACATCGCTATAAGGAGTGTGGATAAAGAAGTTCATCTCTAAGCTGGGTGTTGTTCGTGAGGTTGCCGGTCTATTCCCTATTTATTGTGATAACACTAGGGCTGTTGCTCAAGCAAATGAACCTAGATCCCACCACAAATCAAAACACATCCTAAGGCGGTATCACTTGTATGTGGTGATATAAATGTCGAACGTGCCGACACGAAAGACAATATAGCAGATCCATTCACAAAGCCATTACCACATTAGCAGTTCGATCGCTACTTTAGTTGTATGGGTAATAAATACCGCAATGATTGGCTACAAGTCCAAGTGGGAGATTGAAAGAAATTGTGCCCTTGAGCGAATCACATGTTGATGTGTAGAGAACTATTTTTGGTTAATGAATAATATGAGGCAACTTTTCATCATATGCTGTATCTATATTTTGTATATATTAGATTGTGATGAACCCTATGGCCTCGGGCAATTGATTCCAAGACCATAATGAGATCATGCCAGTGAGACTTGGAATCCAGATGCCCCTATTGTAAATGTTCCCAGTCGTACAATCACCAATTAGGGGATTGGTGATTCCGGATAGACTGGTGCACTTGGTACATACCTTATACAATAAGGGATAGCTGATCTCATAGTTACCTATGAGCCGTCATTAAATGTACAAGTGCAGGTGCTCATTAGAGAATGAGTTCAGTGAATGGACCCACACGAGCAACACCGAATGGAATTCTTACATGAGTGTCAATGAGATGTTCCTCGGCTGATAGTAGGTGCAAGCAGTCCTTGGACCTGAGGTTGTCATGGTTATCTTGTAAGTGTCGATCCATTACTTTGGACTTATCCTTACGTGGCTTTCAGTGTCATGTGTCTGGGCATGGGGAAAGCACCCTTGGAGGTATGTGAGCAACCAATATGGAATCAGTTACTCCTAGTAAGAATAGATAATGTCCTATGTGTCCCTACAAGTATTTGCTCATGAATCTCTGGCCATAGTAGATATTGTTGGCCCAAGGGTTCCCCCTAGGCTTCGATCTCTATTTTGATGATAATAAACAAGTATTTAATATATGTGTGTAGTTTTGAGTTCAGGTTGAGGTTGAGATAAGCACGTAAACTTCGCTCGGAGAATCGCAAAAATCGTCAAGAAAGGCTCAGATGCAGATTAAGTAGATTCCTTGTAATATATCCCTAGGATCTCATCCCAAGCCTATTTAGAAAGTTATCCAAGTCAAAAATTGGTAACAAAATCCATGAAAAAGCGTGTAACAAAGCAAATGTAAAAATCAGCCTCAACCCAGGTTTGGTTGATCGATCGATCGACCGAACAAGGTAAAAAAATGGCAGTAGCCATTTCAGTCAATCGGTCGGTCGACCGAACAAGGCCAAAATCCAGCAGTAGCTAAATTGGTCAACCGATCGATTGATCAGACAGTAGAGAAGCTAAAACGCGATAAAGTCGATCGACCGAACAGAGCGATAAAAGGCCAGAACACGAGCGGTCGTTGGGCGGTCGATCGGTTGGTCGACCGATGATCGACCGACAAGCGATCGGTCGGTGTCCAACAGGTGAAAAAATGCCCATTGAAGAGCCGTTCCGTGGGAGGGTTTATAAATACCCCTCACCAACCTTCATCTAAGCTTGATTGGCTCACACTTGCTTCTCTAATCGACGACTTCTCTCAAGCGCTCATCTTCCCTCAACTCCTGCTTCGATTCGATCTCAACGTCTTGTGGAGTTGGAGGCATTGAAGGCTTGGAAAAGAGCTCTTAGCCTTGGTTTACTCCTTAGCTCTTTTCATTGTAATTTTAATTATTATTCAAACTTGGTTTTCATTAATTAGATTGCTAGGTGTGCTAGTGTAAACACTTAGGGTTTACTTTGTAGAATTGTGTTTTGCCTAAGTGAATAGGTTTGAGGAGTTCTCAAAGGGTTGAGAACCGAGTCCTCGGTTGTATTCAAAGGGAAATACAAAGTCTATAAAGGATTTAGTTTGAAATCCTTGGTGTAGAGCCAAGGTAGTGGAGTAGGCGGTTGGCCGAACCACTATACTTTCTACTGTTTGCATTGCTTTGTGTGTCTGCTTAGTTGCACTTACGTTTGGTTGGAGTTGTAATCGATTGAAAAAGAAATTGAAGTAGAAGGATAAAGTAACCCAACACTATTCAACCCCCCCTTCTAGTGTGGGTTTTCACTCAACAATTGGTATCAGAGCAAGGTCGTAGGATTAGATTTAACCATCTACTCTACAAGTTAGAATGACTAGTGAAATCCAACTAGCTCAAGGGTCCTCTACTCATAGTCCACCATTGTTCGATGGAAACAACTGTGCCTATTGGAAGATATGCATGAATGGCTTCCTACAATCACTAGGCATGGATATATGGAGAATGATTCAAGTAGAGTATAAGCAACCAACTAAGGAAATGGATTAGTGGGATCAAGAAGAGATTAAACTCTTTAATGCAAATGCAAAGACTGTCAATGCATTATATTGTGGCCTATCAATTAATGAGTTTAATAAAATTTATACTTGTAAGTCTGCATATGAACGTTGGAAAGACTTAGAGACTACACATGAAGGTACTTTACAAGTTAAAGAATCTAAGATAAACCTACTCATGCATGATTATGAAATGTTCAAAATGTTATCGCATGAATCTATTGATGCCATGTATGCTCGATTTCAAAATATTACAAATGGATTAGCTAACCTTGGCAGAGATAAGGGAAGAGGAGAAGGTAAGAAATCTCCTTCGTTCCCTTCCAAAAGCTTGGGAGCCCAAGGTCATCGCAATCATGGAAGCAAAGGATAAGAGCACCTTGAAGATGCTCCCATATGAAGCAATACAAGGGGGAAGATGCTCCCAAAGGCAAGACCATTGCCTTAAAAGCATTACACCAGGGTGAAGAATCCTCATCATCCGAGGAAGAGACGGATGATTTTGAAGAGATGACAATGTTGACAAGAAGATTCATGAGCTTTATGAGAGGAGGCATGAGAAAGGGAAGAGGAGGCTACACATGCTTCAATTGCAAAAATATCGGGCATCTAAGGAAGGATTGCCCACTTCTCAAGATGGCTTCCACCTCCAACCCTCACAAAAAGGACAAATACAAGAAGAAGAAGAAGACAATGATGGCTTCGTGGGATGAAAGCGAGTCTTCGTCAAGTGAAGAAGACTCCAAGAGTGAAAAGGCAAATCTTTGCCTCATGGCAAATGACAATGAGGTAAGATTTACATTTGGTGAGCTTTCATTTACGCAAGACGAACTAGAAAATGAATTTGATCGAATGCATGATGAATTTAATGCTATTAGGAAAAAGTTTAAAGATCTTAGAAAGGACAACAAATCTTTAGAGCTTGAAAATGATAACTTGCTACTCTCATGCAATGCATTAAGGAAAGAAGTAGATACCCTTACGGAAGAAAAGCATGCCTTAGATGATGCTAAGAAAAACTTAGAAAGTGAAAACAAAAAATTGGAGAATAAAAAAAAGTACTTAAGTGATCAAGTAGAGCACTTGAATGATAGCATGCTAAGTCTAAAAAAGGAACTCTGCATGCTAAATGAAAAAATGACAACCTTACGAAATGCCATGCCTAAGGTTGTCCATGCTAGAAAGTAATCAAGTAATCATGCTCATGCTGACGTCCATGCTCACACACACAATCCAAGAAAGTTTAATGGAAGTTGTTTTTCATGTGCACTAAGGAGGAACTCGCATGCTAGATTCACTTGGGTTCCTAAGATGACTAACACTCACGGACCCAAGAAGATTTGGGTACCTAAAATGGTCTCTTCTCCTTTTGTAGATGGAGAAGCATCCTCAAGCAAGTAGAAGCACATGGATATTAGATAGTGGTTGCTCAAAACACATGACAGGTGATATCAATCTTTTCGCAACCCTATCAAGCAAAGATGGTGGACATGTGATATTCGGAGACAATGCCAAAGGTAAGATTGTTGGCATTGGTGATATAGGTATACTCCCCTACCCATGCATTAAAAATGTCTTACTAGTTGATGGGTTAAAGTATAATTTGATTAGCATATCTCAATTGTGTGACAAAGGATATGTAATTATTTTTGAAGCATCTAAATGTATAATTAGAAGTGCAATATCTAATGATATTGTGTTTATTGGAAATAGACAAGAAAATATTTACACATTAGTTTTAAATGTTTTGCCTAATCCCCATGTTAGATGCTTGGTTGCCATGGAAAATGATTCTTGGTTGTGGCATAGAAGGTTAGGACATGATAGTCTGAGCTTCATCCAAGAAATATCTAAGAAGGACTTAGTTAAAGGATTACCTAAGATAAAATTTGAAAAAGACAAACTTTGTGATGCATGTCAACTAGGTAAACAAGTTAAGTCTTCATTTCATAGCATTAATCAAGTAAGCACATCCAGAACACTTGAACTTGTGCACATGGATCTTTTTGGACCGTGTGATGTAGCTAGTCTAGGTGAAAAACTATATTGCTATGTGCTAGTTGATGATTTCTCGAGATTTACATGGGTTTTCTTTTTAGCTAAGAAAAATGAAACTTTTGACTTCTTCAAAAAATTTGCAAGGAGAGTTACAAATGAGAAAAGAATTTTAATTTTAAAAATTAGAAGTGATAATGGAGGAGAATTTAAAAATAAAAAGTTTTCCGAATTTTGTGATGAATTGGGTATTGAGCATACCTTTTCTTACCCTAGGACCCTCAACAAAATGGGGTGGTAGAGAGGAAGAATAGAACCTTACAAGAGATGGCTAGGACCATGCTTTGTGAAAATAATTTGCCCAAGTACTTCTGGGCCGAAGCCATAAGTACCTCATATTATGTGCTTAATCGTAGTTTATTGAGACCTAAAATCAAGAAAATACCTTTTGAGCTTTGGAATGATAAAATCCCAAGTGTGGAATATTTTCATATTTTTGGATCTAAATGCTTTATCTTAAACACTAAGGAGCATTTAAGAAAATTTGATTCTAAATCCGATGAAGGTAATTTCCTAGGTTACTCCAATAATTCTAAGACATATAGAGTATATAATCGTAGAACTATGATTGTTGAAGAATCTATGGATCTTACATTTGATGAAACTAATGATTCTTCTAGAAATGTTAAGATTGTGAATGTAGGTGAGGAACTTGAGGAACTCACATTTCATGACAAAGAGATTGAGGATGAAAACAATGAGGAAACTCAACATGAAGAACCCCCATCCTCAACTCTACCTCAAGATGAAGACGAAGAAGTGGAAGCTCTACCACCTCTCCCCAAAGGGTATCGATTGATAAGGGATCATCCAATGGATCAAGTCATTGGAGAACCATCAACGGGAGTGGTAACGCGCGCTCTAAACTTAAGTATATTTGTCAATATGTAGCGTTCATATCTCAAGTAGAGCCAAAAAAACATTAAGGAAGCAATAGAAGATGAATTTTGGGTAATAGCTATGCAAGAAGAAATTAATCAATTTGTTAAGAATGAAGTATGAGACTTAGTACCTAGACCTAGCGGACAAATCGTGATTAGGACTAAATCGGTGTTTAGAAACAAGTTAGATGAAGGAGGTTTAGTCATTAGAAACAAAGCTAGGTTAGTGGCCCAAGGGTTTTAAACTTTTTCAAATGGATGTTAAAAGTGCATTTTAAATAGTTTTATCGATAAAGAAGTTTATGTTGAACAACCCCTGAATTTGAAAGTTTTTAGTTTCCAAATCATGTTTTTAAACTTAAAAAGGCTTTATATGTCTTAAAACAAACCCCAAGGGCTTGGTATGAAAGGCTTTCCACATTTTTGATAAATCAAGACTTCGGCATTGGAAAAGCCGATGTCTCTCTATTTATAAAACATAATAAAAATAATATTTTACACGTGCAAATTTATGTTGATGATAGAATATTTGGTGCTACTAATGAATTGCTTTGTGAGTGGTTTGCAAAATGCATGCAAGAAGAGTTTGAGATGAGCATGATAGGAGAACTTTCTTTCATGCTTGGTCTCCAAATCAAGCAAACCAACAAAGAAATCTTCATAAATCAAGCTAAGACACAAAGGAGCTCATCAAAATGTTTGGGATGAATGAAGCCAAGATAGCTTCTACACCAATGAGCACATCCATCAAGCTTGACAAAGATGAAGATGGTGTCAAAGTAGATGAAAAACGATATCGTGGTATGATTGGTAGCATTCTCTATTTAACTGCAAGTAGACCCGATATCATGTTTAGTGTTTGTGCATGTGCTAGGTTTCAATCTTGTCCTAGAATATCTCACTTGAGTGCGGTCAAACGCATATTGAGATATTTGAAGGGCACGGTTAACTTAGGATTATGGTATCCGTGTAATACATCTTTCGATTTAATTGGTTTTTCGGATGCCGATTTTGCCAGGTGTAAAGTAGATCGAAAAAGCACTAGTGGGTATTGTCAATTTCTAGGGACGAGTCTTGTCTCTTGTTTTTCAAATAAACAAAACTCGGTTGCACTTTCAACCACCGAAGCGGAATACATCGCTGCGGCTAGTTGTTGTACATAAATCCCTTGGATGAAACAAACCCTTCTAGATTATGGACTTAAGTATTCTTGTATACCTATATATTGTGATAACACTAGTGCAATCAACTTAACAAAAAATCTTGTTTTACACTCTAGGACCAAGCATATTGATCTAAGGCACCATTTTCTTAAGGATAATGTAGCCAAGGGAAATATATCCATGGAATTCGTATCCACCGACAAACAACTTGCGGATATAATCACAAAACCCTTAGGTGAAGAAAGCTTTACAAACTTAAGAATGCAATTAGGAATTTGTGCTTTTCCTAGTGGTTAATATATATATATATATATATATATATATATATATATATATATATATATATATATATACATGTCTTTTGAAAAATTGCATTTCTTATGGTATCATCACATTTATGTAATGGGGCTTTGCGACTTATCGATGTTTGCCTTCTCTAGGCTTACATTAATAGGAAGGACTATAGTGGTAGATGATACTCGGTTTTATAGCTTTCTTGGTTTTAATGATGAAACTCATTAATAGTACTTTAGTTCTTGCCCTTTTTGATTGATGTCAAAATGGGGAGAAAAAATAAGGTCACATTTGTTTTTTTTTTATGCATATAGATAAGGGGAGTTACAAACATAATATGCATATTGATAGGGGGAGTATATGTTAAGTTGTGAATCTTATGCCTTAACTCAAAATCACAAATGACACAGTCTTTTTTTATATATAAAATTTCATGTCATGTTTGTCATCATCAAAAAGGGGGAGATTGTTGGCCCAAGGGTTCCCCATAGGCTTTGATCTATATTTTGATGATAACAAACAAGTATTTAATATATGTGTGTAGTTTTGAGTTCAGGTTGAGGTTGCGATAAGCACGCGATCTTCGCTCGGAGAATCGTAAAAATCGTCAAGAAAGGCTCGGATTCAGATTAAGTAGATTCCTTGTAATATATCCCTAGGATCTCATCCCAAGCCTATTTGTAAAGTTATCCAAATCAAAACTTGGTAACAAAATACATGAAAAAGCATGTAACAAAGCAAATGTAAAAATCAGCCTCAGCCCAGGTTCGATCGACTGAACAAGGCAAAAGAATGGCAGTAGCCATTTCGATCGACCAGTCGGTCGACCGAACAAGGCCAAAATCCTGCAGTAGCTAAATCGATTGATCGATCGGTCGATCGAACAATAGAGGAGCTAAAACACAATAAAGTCGATCGACCATCCGGTCAATCGAACAGAGCGGTAGAAGGCCAGAACGCCAGCGGTCGTTGGACGGTCGATCGATCGGTTGACCGACGATCGATTGGCAAGCGACCGGTCGGCGTCCAATGGGCGAAAAAACACCCGTTGAAGAGCCATTCCATGGGAGGGGTTATAAATACCCCTCACCAACCTTCATTAAAGCTCCCTAACCATTGAGTTAAGCTTCCAAAGTGTGATTTGTGTCTTCTAAGCTTGATTGGCTCGCGCTTGATTCTCCGATCGATGACTTCTCTCAAGCGCTCATCTTCCCTCAACTCCGGCTTCAATTCGATCTCAACGTCTTGTGGAGTTGGAGGCATTGAAGGCTTGGAAAAGAGCTCTTAGCCTTGGTTTACTCCTTAGCTCTTTTCATTGTAATTTTAATTGTTATTCGAACTTGGTTTTCATTGATTAGCTTGCTAGGTGTGCTAGTGTAAACACTTAGGGTTTACTTTGTAGAATTGTGTTTTGCCTAAGTGAATAGGTTTGAGGAGTTCTCAAAGGGTTGAGAACCGAGTCCTCGGTTGTATTCAAAGGGAAACACAAAGTCTATAAAGGGTTTAGTTTGAAAATCCTTGGGGTGGAGCCAAGGTAGTGGAGTAGGCGGTTGGCTGAACCACTATACTTTCTTGTGTTTGCATTGCTTTGTGTGTTTGCTTATAAGTGTGTTTCATACTCACTAACGAACATCACTTAGTAGCACTTACGTTTGGTTGAAGTTGTAATCGATTGAAAAAGAAATTGAAGTAGAAGGGTAAAGTAATCCAACACTATTCACCCCCCCTTTCTAGTGTGGGTTTCCACTCAACTGATATGAATGTCGAAAATAGGTTTTCTGACATGTCATTTTTGAGACGACGACTTAGCAGGCAGAATACATATGAATCGGTACTAGGGTATGACACTTTTTTTGTACCCAAGCCGTATTTGGGACATTGTAACTGAGGGACTTAGTTGCACGGTAACAAATCACCGAAGGGCATTCGGTCCCTATAGATTGAACCTCACACTATCTGAGTAGTCATGACACGTTGCTAGACGTCAATCTTGACTTGTGAGTGGAGTCTCTCACGATCACACTAAAGGGGTTTAGTGGTGGCTCGTAAGATTCGAATAGAAGTCATTCTATCGGATCCGACTCTCCGTTAAGCACAACACACTGCTGGCATAGTGCAGGGCCAAATGGGTCACACACAACAGGCTAACCTGGTAACAAACCTTATGAGATAAAGTTTTAATGCGGCTCTATATGTCTACTTGCATGGACATGCTGTAACTCGATCACAGATCTCGTTTACGGACATGATAGGAAAGTTGTTTCTGTTGGCTTAAGGGTCTCTCTTAAGCCTCGGTCTTTATTTTGATGATAACAAATATGTATTTAATCCAAGTGTGAAGTTTTGAGTTCAGGTTGAGGTTGCGATAAGCATGCCAAGTCTGTTCAAACGAGATGAAAGAAAAGATCGTCAAAGGAACGGAAGAAGAAAACGTTGAAGAAAGGCTCGAGCTTAGATCAAGTAGAATTCTTGTAATATACCCCTAGGATAAGTTTATCCCAAGCCAAAATTGTAAAGTTATCCAAGTTGAAACTTGATAACTAAACCCATAAAAAAAGGCATGTAAAAATCCAAGAAGAAGTCAGCCTCAGCCTGAGTTCGATCGATCGATCGGTCGATCGAACAAGGCAGTAGTCTGCCAAGCAGCCTATTCGGTCGACCGAATGATGGTAAAAATTGGTAGTAGCCATTTGGTCGACCAGTCGGTCGACCAAAGTTGGCGAAGTAATCTGTGCAAGGCTGCGTCAATCGACCGACCGAAGCAAAAAATGGGCAGAATGGTCACGGGTCGACCGATCGGTCGACTGGATTGGAGATCGCTTGTCGCGCGGCCCTGGCTCCATTGATTCGGTCGACCGACTGGTCGATCGAATATGGGATCGATAGTTTTTCGTCAGTCGGTCGACCCGTCGGTCAATCGAGCTCTCTCATACAGCCAGTAGTCGCATTGGTGGTCCATCAGTCGGTTGACCGATCGATCGATCGACCAGCGACCGAACGGCTCCAACAGTTATTTTTTTACCCGTTGAACGGATTGTTCGAGTGAGGGGTTATAAATACCCCTCACCTAACTTCTTTACTTCCTCTTAGAACTTTTATTGAGCAATTAAAGAAGTTTTTATGCCTTCATTAAGAGTGAATTCGTGCGCGCCCTCTGCTTCCGTCGACAACTCATTTCAGGCGCTGATTCCCTGCTTCTTCAATCTTGCTGTAACACAAAGAGTGATATTCCTGCAAGTTGGAGACGTGAAGGCGCAGGAAAGGAGCCTTGGTTCATTTTACATTTTAAAGCTCTTTTCTTCTGTATTCGAAGTTTATTGTAAACTTGTTTTCCATTTGAGATAGCTGCTAGGTGTGCTAGGAAACACTTAGGGATAACCTTATAGGATTGTGTTTTGCCTAGGTGAATAGGATTGAGGTATTCTCAGAGTGGTGAAAAGGGTGTCCTCATTATATTCAAAGGGAAACACAGATTCTATAAAGTAGTGGTTAGAAATCCTTAGTGATGAGCCAAGGTAGTGGAGTAGGCAGTTGGCCGAACCACTATAATTACTCTTGTTTGCATTGCTTATTTGCTTGTATATCATTGCTATTTATATTTGATCACATTTTCCATTAAGAGACAATTGCATTAAGTGCAGCTAAAATTGAGTAAGAAGAAAATATAAAAAAAGAGGACAAACACTATTCAACCTCCCCCCCTTCTAGTGTCGGATTTCACACAACAGTTTCCTATTGGAACGAATGCATGAGGAAAGAATTCCTAGGTAACCGTAATTTGTAGGACATCCTTAAATTATAGGAATTGGCACATGATAATATTTCATGTAGTTGATTAAAATTAATTATGAATTAAATATTTGATTAATTACTTGACTAGGAATATATTTAATTATGAATTAAATATAATTTGATTTTGAATCAAATATACAAGGTGGGAAAATTAGTTTCTAAACATGAGCCTAACCGATTAATTGGGAATTAATTTATTTGGATGAATCATAATTAATAAGAATTTGATTTATGGAGATAAATCATAAAATTAATAGATATATGATTTATAAGGATAAATCATAATTCTATTAATTAATAAGAAATTGAATTATTTAGATAAACCTCTTTCCTATTGTTTAGGGAATTGATTTATTTAGATAATTATCATTCTTATTTGTAGGCTCTTAATTTATGGAGATAAATTAAAGTTTATATTTTATTTGATTTAATTAATTTTGAATTAATTATGAAGCCATTAAAATATAAATTATTTTTTGGAGACAAACCCTAGAATTTTAAATTCCGGGGAGAGAGTTCTTAGTGTGCCGGGTCTACCTTTGTAGCCGCCCCCCTCTCTATAAATTGTGGCTGGTCACCCCATGGGAGTGGTTGGTGAATTAGTTCTTCCTCCTCCTCTCCATTGGTGGCCGGCCATCTACTTCCTCCTTCCCGATCTTTTACGAAGTCAAATTGGAGGTGTCTTCTACTTGGGTGTGCTGTCTACTTCATCCACTTGGAGGATTCCAAAAAATGACAGCGAGGTATTCTTTGATCTACCTCCTCGTTTCGTTGTTTTCTCATCCCCTCTTTTTCTCGTTTTGGAGCCCAATTCTTGGTGGAAGGGTTGGCCTAACTCTTGAGGTTTCAGGGTTTGAGAAAGCGTCCCCGTTGAGCCATGACGAGTCTGGTTGTTCGCTGCCCCTTTGTTGCGAGGTGCCTGGTGTGGACTATCATTGGAGGACATTCGTATTTGCATTTTGATATGGGAATAGGAGCACCCTATCCAACAGCGGTATAAGTTATACCTTCCCCTTCTACTCGTAGATTGAATTCCTTAATTGTTGATAAAGTAGATCGTTGTTTTGGGATGTTTCAAAATTTTAAATTTCTATTTCTGCTGCATTTCTAATTCCCATCCCAACACTGTGTTCCTATCTTTCTTGAGCAAAGATCTAGTGCGTAATGGAAGCCCTAGATAATCAAGAGGAAAGGTGGTAGTCGGGCAACCCAGAATAAGAGCCATCCCGTGGGCAACAGAGGTGTTACCCCCTAAGTGAATCAGCTTGTTATTGCCCGTGTTTATTTTCAAACCAAAGGACAATTCAAAGCACTTCATTAAGAGTCTGAGGTTGTGGAAAGCCCTGCCATTTGCCTCACAGAAAATCACCAGATGATCAACAAAGATTACATTACTTAATCTCGTTGGCCTAAGGTTTTCAACCTTGGTTTTAATCTCGGTTTTGATGATAACAAACATGAAACTAATATTTTCATGGAGAAATATTTTTAGGTTTCATATCGATTTGCGCACGACGTCCTCGACTGGAAAAATGCAAAGAATCGAGTAAAAGCGGCTCATAAACAATATTCTGGATGAGATGTTGTAACATTCCGAGATATTCCAGATTATGAGATGGCATGTTGTAATATTCCAAAATATCTCGAATTACGGGATGAGATGTTGTAACATTCCAAAATATCTCGAATTATGGGATGGGGTGTTGTAACATTCCGATTACAAGATGAGATGTTGTAACATTTCGGAATATCCCGGATTATGTGATGGGATGTTTATAACATTCCAGGTGGATGATGTAATATCTCGGGATGAGTGTTGCATCATTTTCCAAGTCTAAATCGGATAAATTGGAAGGACGAGATTTGTCGAGCGGACTTCTACCAGAAAGTACCAATACTTTCCAGTATTTCCAGAATGACCTTAACCAGTCAAACTATCCACAATCCCCAGAATGCCCCCAATGGCTCTATTTTGAATTTCTATCCATTGAGCTCGTTTGACACCTAGCCCCTACTCTTGGGATCTCTATATAAGCTCCCAAACTTACCTTCCTTTGGGTCCTAATACTTCATGAGACATCCTTACACATCCTAGAGCTAGACATCCTTACACATCCTAGAGCTTTGATTGAGTCATCCTTTGTGAAAACCCTAGCCTTGATCTCTCATCTCTTTGATAGAGCCTTATCTTCATTGTTTCATCATCAAAGGCATCAAGAGGAGCTAGGTAATCTTGTGTTGGAGCTATGTATAAATTGTATTATTTAATTGCTCCATTACTTCTGTATTTTTATTGTTTATTTGTTGTATTTCTCAAGTGTGTAAAGATCTAGTGTGTAGATCTTGAGTTTGGTGGTTGCCTTGGTGTAGAGGCCTAAATTCACCGGTGTGATTAGTTTACTAGGATTAGTTGTGTTATCCTTAGGGTTTGAGGTGGGAAAGTGCTCTCGGTAGGAAGGCGGAGACTTTCGGATTATGAAGTACCTTCGGGTTGAGAGCGGAGATTCTTCGATGTAAATTCATCATTGTAAGAAAATAAATTAATCTAGTAAAGCTAGTTTAGAAATCATAAGCAGGGTGCTTAGGTAGTGGAGTAGGCATAAGGGCCGAACCACTATAAATCAAAGTGTTAGTATTGCTTTGTTGTGTATTGATTACTTGTTGTTTATCTTGCTTCCGCTTTGTTGGCCTTAGGTTTTCTACCTTGGTCTTAATTTCGGATTTGATGATAACAAACATGGAACTAAAGTTTCATTAAGAAATACTTTCAGGTTCCAAGTTGGTTAGCGCTCGACGTCCACGATCGGAAAAATTAAAGAAATCAGCAAGGACGCTCGTCGACGCTCGAGATTCTTTGGGAAGTTAAAGTTTAGGTCTAGGGTGTCTAAATTGTGTTGTAAATCCTCATGATGATGCATAAGAACCCAAAAACCAAACCCGGATCCCAAAACATGAAAAATCGGAAAATCGAAAATGGCCCTGGAATTCACTAACCCTAGGGAGCTCCTTGGAGGAATATATAACCTAGATATTTTCTTGGCACCAAAAATGTCGATAATTATTTCTTAGGTAAAAACTAGATAACGAGATATTTTTAAAGATTTTTTGGAAGCTTTTAACCTACCCATATTTGACCCGAGAGATTATAAAATTTTCGTTTTTGGGAAATTTGTACTAGACCCAAAAAGTTAGATTTTGATTCTTAAGAATTTTGATTTTTTAGATATTTTTATTGAATCCTAATAAGGGGTAATCCATATATAACATTTATGTCTTAAAGTTGTTAACTTAAAATTAAGAAATGTTATATAAGAGGACTTAGTGAAGACCGAAATCAGAAACAAACAAACAAGCAAAAAAATCAGCCATGCCCAGATTCGGTCGACCGACTGGTCGATCGGCTGAAGAAGAAACCGGGCAAAAGGCATTTTGGTCGACCATCTGATCGACCAACCAATGCCCAGAATGGGCAGAATGCCTTCGGTCGCTCGGCGGTCGCTCGATCACTTCTAGTCCATTGAGAAGAGAGGTATTGCTCTTCTCTTCATGGCCTATAAATACAAGACCATGAGAGCCTTCCTCCCTCATGTTGATCACTTCTAGTCTCCTTGAGCCATCTTTTGATCAATTCTAAGTCCTCATTGAGCCAATCTTGTGAAAACCCTAGCTTGGACCTTTCATCTCTTTGATTGAGCCTTTACTTTATTGCTTCATCATCAAAGGAATCAAGAGGAAGCAAGGAATCTTGTTGTGGAGCTAAGTATTTTATTGTTTGATTTATTGCTCCATTTAGTATTGTATTTTCTTTTTATTTCATTGTATTTTCAAGTGTGTAAACCTAGATTGCTAGGTTTGATTGAGTCAGTGGTTGCCTTGGTGTTAAGGCTTAAATCTACCATTGTAAACTTAGTTTACTAGGATTAGTTGAGTTGTCCCTTAGGTTGAGGTGGGAAAGTGCTTTCGGTAGGAAGGCGGGATACTTTCAGGTGTGGAAGTGCCTTTGGTTTGAGAGCAAAGACTTTCCGATGTAAAGTCCTCTTTGTAAGGGAAATGATATAATCTAATAAAGCTAGTTTGGAAATCCTAAATGAGGTGCTTAGGTAGTGGAGTAGACATTGGGGCCGAACCCCTATAAATCATTGTGTAGTGTTGTTTACTTTAAGTTTCGTATTGCTTATCATTTATATCTTACTTTCGCTTGTTACTTGATTTGTGAATTGCTCAAGTAGTTTAAGAAAAGTTTAAAATTAGAATTAGGCAAAGATAACACACTATTCACCCCCCCTCTAATGTGACCATTTCACCAACACGCTTGTTATTAATTCTGCTTAGCCTAAAGATTGTAAGAATAGGTTAAAATTGAAATTAGACTAAAGTTTAGAGGACACACTATTCACCCCTCCTCTAGTGTAGGTCATACGACCAACATATCCCTCCGACAATAAGTCTGGAAGAGCCCCTTTAATTAGACCCCTAGCGCAGGCTCTCTTAAGAATTTTGGAGAGGGAGTCCATCACAAGATTAAAAAGTAGGGGGGAGAGTGGATTACCTTGCCACAAGCCTCTCTTATGTCCAAAAGAAGTTCCAACATATCCATTGATAAGGATGGAAGAAGATGCCGACTTTAAGAGGGACTCCACACAATTAATCAAAACCGAAGGGAACCCCCAAGCTCAAAGAAGATCAAGTAAGAATGTATGGTCCTTTGAATCGAAAGCTTTTTCGAAGTCAAATTTAACAAAACATGTATTCTCATTGCGAGTTTTATTGCTCCAATTGGTCTCATTTATTGTCATGTAGCAATCCAAACTGCTTCTGCCCTCAGTGAAAGCCCCTTGTGTGTTATCAATGAGTTTTGACACCAAGATGGCCAATCTATTGGCAAGAAGTTTGGAGACGACTTTAATCAGGTTGTTTCCGAGACTTATTGTTCTAAAGTCAGTGGGGTCAACAGCTCCACTCTTTTTTAGGATCATAGTGATGAAAGCATTATTGATCCAACGCTTTTTTGCTGGGTGAGCTAACATATCATTAAGAATGCACAAAAGAGTCTGTTTAACATCATTCCAAAATGTTTTGAATAATTCATTCAAAATCCCATCAGGTCTAGGGGCTTTGTAGTTTTTGAGGCTATTAATAACACCTTTGATTTCATCTAGGGTAAAAGGGAGTGCCAAATGATATAATGGGATGAGGTCGGTCTGATAGAATTCCTGCCATTGTAAAGACAATAAAGTTTTTCGAGAAGTACGAAGTTATTGAACATAGAAATTCCTGATACAATTTGCAATCAACGGAGTCTCGTGAATGAATATGCCACCAGATCTAAGGCAGGAGATCTGGTTGTTGTTTCTACGAATGGTAGCACATAAAGTAGAAGTACCTCATATTCATATCACCATATTCATATTCATATCCCTCAGCCACTTTTTCTTTTCCCTTTGACGTCAATGAATATCCTCCAAGTGGTAGAGCTTATCAAGTTCCTCTTTACACAGCTTAAACCGAGCAAACTCAGCTTGGGATAGACTCTCTTCGTCTGCCAAGAGAGAAAGAGAGAGAATGCTTGCCTCCAATTCCTTCCTTCTTGCTTTCCTTGCTTTTTCCTTATCAGAATTTGAATGTTTAATAATTGGGCGTAGATGTTTCCACAGGGTAATCCAACGAGATAAAGGGGAGGTCGCCCTTGAAGGGGAATTTGACAGGATGAATAGTCCCTGATCAAGAATAGCTTTAATTAAAATCCGGACTTGGGAGCCAATAGGATTCCATACAAATTTTATAAGTAATTATAGACTTATGTAATTACATTATAAATAATAATATATATAATTGTATTATATAATCATTGAATTTGATCAATTAGTCTAGTTGACAATTTATACACATTATATGTAATTACAAATTTTATAAGTAATTATAGACTTATATAATTACATTATAGATAATTATATATATAATTGTATTATATAATCATTGAATTTGATCAATTAGTCTAGTTGACAATTTATACACATTATATTATTACATTATATGTAATTACAAATTTTATAAGTAATTATAGACTTATATAATTACATTATAGATAATTATATATATAATTGTATTATATAATCATTGAATTTGATCAATTAGTCTAATTGACAATTTATATTCATTGGTTTTCTCAAATATCCTTGATTGTCTATTTTGTTTATGCTCTCCTTTATTACATCCCGTTGTACACTCGAATAGTTCCCGACCTTAATAATATATATATATTTAAAAGATTAGGACAATTACCTCGAAGAACCATTGAGATCAATTTTTTTTGTAGAAGTTCATGAGAAGTTGCACTATAAGAAACCCTTCTTTCACCGATAGATGGTTTATGAACAGATTTGTTTTGTTGGTACTATCGGCAAAATCATTGAAGGATCGATAATGCTATATTTATTTAGTTGACTAATTTTTCACACATCTTGCTTCTTCATTTTACTTCTCCCTCTTTTATCATTTTTTAATTTTCTATCACCTTGCCCACATCAACTAGATTTTCAAACCAAAAACTATATTAATTGCTTTCCTCCTAAGAGGGTACGCTAAGGATTTAACCCTCAATCTTGAGGGTCCCTACCTGTATAATAAGGAACAACAATAAAAAAATATGTACAAGACTTGGTGTTTTACCCACACCTTTCAATCAAAGAACAAGTAATGACAATCGAAGAAAAGAGCTCAAAAATTTGCAAACACACAAATGGAGCCCCTTCTTGTTGTGTCTTATCCATTCGAGGCCTCAAAAGGGCTAATCTTGAGAACTCGGATGGCTCGGATGAATATTAGGGCTTTATACTAAAAAATTTAGGCACAATATGTGAAGGCTTAACTCAATGAAGCATTTAAAATGATATGAACATTCACTACTAAAAATATGCTTATCTGCGACGGACCCAATAGTCGCAATCCGGCCGCTAAAGACCTTCTGCGACGGCCTGCAGCGATCACAACAGTCGATAGAAAATGACGTCGTCGTAGAGTTTTTGCGATCACTACCATAGCAGTCACAAGAAATAAATTCTACAACCATTGCATGACCGCCAACAAGCATCACAGCTTGCGGTCGTGAGGCACTTGCGACGAAATGTTGACGTCGCAATATTTTTGCTTTGTGATGGCTTTGCGACCATGTGTACCATCGCAATACCGTAGCATTTTCAATTGCGACCACCTTTGGCGACCAGTTCGATATACCTTTTGTGATGGCCTGGCGGTCGCAAAGCCGTCGCAGAGGTGTATTTTGCTATTTTAAAAATTATTTTAAAATACAAATTCATGTTTACAATATTTATTTAAAATTCATTTAATATCGTATCAAACGAGACATCAAATTATAATATAAATCATCAAATCTATATCAAAACGTAATGTTTCATTGTATCAAAACATGTTTACATCATATCAAAATAGAAAGTCAAATATACATCAATGGGTGAGGCGCATCAGGCGATGGATGTGGCGACGAGAGGGGCTGCGTGGGGCGGGCATCAGCTTGCGTCGACAATAATGATGGATCTGATGCTGATGTCGTCGCATCGAATAATGGGGGAGGCAGAGGGGTCGGAGCACCAGGTATGGAAGAAGCTATGTGTGCCACATACTGAGTCATATGCACCATATACTCCCTCATAGCGGCCACCTCAGTGATGAGGCGTGCCTGAGTAGTCTTTAAGTTTGCAAATCGATTCGGATCCGCACGTGATGTTGATGGACTAGGGGCGGAAGAGGTGAAGGTAGACGACCCTACACCACGTGGCTACAACAACGTCCGTGCGTGGGCCGTTGTGCCAATGCCATATACAAGGCCGTGGTCGACGCTTGTCGCCTACATCCATGCGTCAGTATCAAGCTGATGCTGCGCAAGATCACCTCCATGCTGGGTCACCAACTCACTATATGTGGCCTTTAAAGAAAAATAAGTTGATTAATTAAATTAATATACATAATTGAACTAAAATAATTTTTTTTAAATATGAACTTAATTAAATATTAACTTACCAGCACTACAACAAAAGCCCCGATTAGAGTCAAATGTTTAGAAATAATTAATTATTTATCTCTATATAAAAAATTTAAAGGCAAACAAATTTTTTTGCCTCTAATATTATATTTATAATAAAAGTTTGTCTCTAAATATTTTATATACTTAAACTTAATTAAATTTTTTTAAATTAAAAAAATAAAAGGCCCAAACTCCCTCTTTTTCCCCAATCCCGTGCGTCTTCTCCAATCTCCCTGCAATCTTGCCTCTCTCTCGTACGTGTGGAAGGGAGGGTTATGAATCAAAGCGGGCCATGCTGATGTCGCCTAAATCTTCCACACTCGCCCTTTCTCCCGCTTCCGCCGCCTCACATCTGTTGAAGCAAGTGAAGAAGCAAAATGCAGCAGGAACAGAGTAATAGTTAGCAGTCTAATTAATAGTTTCAAATACATTTTTTTTCCTTTGCAAATTATACTTCTGCTTCTCTGTTTCGTTTCAATTTACAACTCAAATAAATAGATGTCACTTGTATAGATGATGACAACTGTGCAGGGGTACATTTGTAATTCTATTGAAATAAGCTGAGCTGGCATAACTCATCTGAGCTGATAAATAGCTCAAACTTTGTAATCTTCAATTTAATCGAAGATTAACATCCTTCATTCAAACTTTTCCATTTCTTCCCTCTTTGCAAATGAGCGCGAGTTCTCAAAACATCAACATGGTATCAGAGCAGCTCGATTGAGGGTGATTTCGGTTTTTTGTTCGAAGAAGCGGCGATCGATCAGGATCTGAGCCCGAGAGGTCATCTTGGGTTCAATGGCAAGAAATCAGAGGAATGCAGCAGATAGATCGCAGATCGGCGAATCTTCGAACAACGCCGAAGGAGGATCGATCACTGAGGTTAGTGAAATGGAAGATAATCCATTCATTTTACAAGGGAATGATAACTCTAGGATGGTTTTAGTGTCTGCACAATTGAAAGGGCACGAAAATTACCTGGTGTAGAAGCAAGCGATGACAATCGCACTGTCAGCGAAGAACAAAATAGGCTTCGTAAACAGATCAATTGAAACGCCGGGAGAAGAGTCACCAAGATTCAAAATATGGTGGAGATGCGATGTTATGGTAAGATCTTGGATCTTACAATCAATATCTTCCAAATTGAGCACAAGCGTAATGTACTCAAAGACGGTTGCCGAGATGTGGACTGACCTAGAGGATCGATTCGGGACTAGCAATGAACCCCGAATATTTGAAATCCAAACATTGATCAGCACAACTCGACAAGGAAGCTCAAAGATTACGGAATATTACACGAAGCTAAAGTGTTTGTGGGATGAATTAGACGCCATTGATGCAGGTGCTCGCTGTGACCGCAAGGTCAGAAACCGATTGAGACAATTTTTAATGGGTCTCAATGAGAATTATGTTACTGTTAGAGGGCAAATGTTGCTGATGAAGCCCTTACCCAACATTAATCAAGCTTACTCTATGCTAGAGCAAGAAGAGTCGCAAAGGAATATGGGGATGAATTCAGGCTCCAACACAGAAAACATTGCTCTCAACAGCAAATCACAGAACAGTGGCTCAATGAAGTTCTACAAGAACAAGAACCAACAACAGAACTTTCAATCGCAAGGATTTAGAAAATTTTGTGACCACTATCAAAGGCCAGGACATACCCGAGAGAATTGCTACAGAATTAATGGGTTCCCTCCAGGTCATAAGTGGTACAAAGGAAAACAAAAGCCAGGCGAACAAGCTGCGAATGAAAAACTAGTCAACAGTGTAAATGCCACAGCTGATGAATTTAAAGGAGAAAATAATTCAGCTCGTTCAAGCAATGGAACTACATTCAAAGATGGAAATTTCAATATGAGTCTGACAGAGGAACAAATCAATGTATTGAGAAGCACCTTTGGAAACAAAGCAATTGAAAACCACTTGGTGAATATGGCAGTTAACATTTTCTGTTCTACTGCATATACTTTACTTGTTAAATGGATATTAGATAGCGGTGCAACCGATCATGTAGCTTCCCAAAACATTACCTTAGATAACCTGAGTCAAACTTCCCATATTGAAAATATCTCATTGCCAAATGGAACTTCTACTTCAGTTTCAGCCACAGGAACAACCTACATAAACAAAAATGTTCAGCTCAAAAATACTTTGTTAGTTCCATCCTTTAAATTTAATCTTGTCTCCATTAGCAAACTCACAAAAGAGCTGAATTGTTCTGTCCTCTTTAACCCTGATAACTTTGTTATCCAGGACCTTGTCACGAAGAAGACACTTGGGAATGGTAGAGAGGAAAACGGTTTATATCTGTTGAGTGGAGCTTCACCTTTCATCAGTCAAAAACTAGTACATTCACAAGTTTTTTCAGCAACCTTAGACACTTATTCTTTATGGCATTTAATGCTAGGACATATGTCATTTCTTAGGATGAGATTGTTAGGTGATAAAATACCTGAGTTGAATAAAGAAGCATCCTTCTTTTGCAATGTATGTCCTCTAGCAAAATATTGTAAATTGCCTTTTCCTTCAAGTCATAATAAAGCTGCAAATGTTTTTGATATTATTCATTGTGATGTGTGGGGACCTCATTGAGTCCAAACCTATGATGGTCAATCTTATTTTTTGATATTAGTAGAAGATAATACTAGAGCTTGTTGGACTTTTTTTATTCTCCTTGAAAAGCCAAGTACCGCAGCTTCTTATAGACTTTATCAAACATGTTCAAACCCAATTCTCAAAAACCATAAAGGTTATAAGAAGTGACAATGGAGGGAAATTCTTCAATTCTACACTTAATAATTTCTTGAAAGACCAAGGGATAGTACACCAAAGTAGTTGTGTAGAAACCCCTCAACAAAATGTAAGAGTAGAGAGGAAACATAGGCACTTATTGGAGATAGCTAGAAGCCTCAAATTTCAGTCAAAATTGCCTCAAAAGTTTTGGGGAGATTGCATTTTGACAGCCACCTATTTGATAAACAGGATACCTAGTCCATTGTTGAACAATAGTTCTCCTTTTGAGTTGCTATACAAAAGTCAACCCAATATCTCTCACTTGAAGGCATTTGGGTGTCTTTGTTACATAAGCACCCTAAAGCAAGGAAGAAACAAGTTAGATCCGAGAGCTCATGAGTGTGTTTTATAGGTTATCCCTTTGGCAAAAAAGGTTATAAAGTGTATAATTTGAAGAATCACTCCATTCACATATCTAGAGACATAACCTTCATTGAAATTATCTTTCCTTTTCACACTGAAGATGCCAAGAAAACCATTTTCACTATTCCAATTCCAGATTCTGAAAATGTTCAAAATTGTCCAAGTGAAAAGCTCATTCCTACTTCAATACCAAAATTTGACACCATTTCTCAAACACCAAATACCTCAGGAAATCCACCAAATTCATCCATTGAAACTCTAATTTTCCCTTTTTTGAGAAGTCCAGAAAGCACATCTACTAATGTCAATGAACAAGGTTTTGAAATTCCTATCCACATAAGTGAGAGTGAAAAGGAAAATGAGAGTGAAAAAAATCAGTCAGTTGAAAAATCTGATGTCCCAAAGCAGAGAAAAAGTCAAAGAGTGTCTCAAAGACCTATTAGACTTCAGGATTATCAGATAAACCTAGTTAACTCTACACCAAAACCAAGGGTCAGTGACAAGGTTACTCCATATCCTCTTTCAAACTGCATGAATGCATCTATGCTTTCTCCATCACATAAAGCCTTCATAGCCTATATTGACACTAACTAGGATCCCCAAAACTATGAAACTGCTGTTAAAAATCCTATACGAGTAAAGTCTATGCAGGATGAACTACAAGCATTGAAAGAAAATAGAACTTGGGAGCTATGCAACCTACCTCCATGCAAGAAAGCCATAGGTTGTAAATGGGTGTTTCCCACCAAATTCAAGCCTGATGAAAGAATTGAGAAGCATAATCTAGATTGGTGGCAAACGGGTTTACTCAAATTGAAGGAGTAGACTACCAAGAGACTTATGCACCTGTTTCTAAAATGGCCTCTGTCAGATTACTCTTAGCAGTAGCAGCATCCAGAAATTGGCCATTGTTCCAATTGGATGTGAACAATGCTTATTTATATGGTGAATTAGATGAAGAGGTTTACATGTTGAGACCACCTGGGCTTGGAAATCTAGAAGATAGAAGAGTTTGCAAACTCTTGAAGTCTATTTATGGGCTTAAACAAGCCGGCAGACAGTGGTATACAAAACTGTATACCAGCATCGTTTCTCAAGGGTTCAAGCAAAGTGTATATGATACTTGTATGTTTGTGAGGAAAAGGCAAGATAAAATTGTGATAATGTTGATATACGTTGATGATATCATCATAACAGGAACAGACATGGCAGGAATAATTGAGATAAAGGAATTTCTTGATGAACAATTCAAAGTAAAGGACTTGGGTAAATTGACCTACTTCCTTGGGTTGGAAATACATAGAACCAACAAAGGTGTATACGTAAACCAAAGAAAATACATTGTTGATCTTTTTACTGAGATGGGATTGAGAGATTGTAAGCCTAAAGAAACACCAATACAAGTTTCAGGCAAGCAAAAAGATGAAGCAAACAGAACTGATCCTGAAATTGAAGATGTCACAACTTATAGAAGATTAATAGGCAAGTTATTATACATGACCATTACTAGGCCAGACATTGCCTATGGTGTTCATACTTTGAGTCAAGCTGTGCAATAACCAAAATTATCTCATTTACAAGCAACAATGAGGATACTTAAGTACCTCAAGAAAGCTCCAGGTCTTGGACTTCATTACCCAGTTGGAGAGACAAATTCAATCACAGGATACTGTGATATTGATTGGGGAAGCTGTAGCACTTCAAGGAGATCAATTTCAGGGTATCTCGTCAACGTTGGGTCAGTCTTAGTAAATTGGAAATGCAAAAGGCAATGCACAGTAAGTAGATCCAGTGCTGAGAGCGAACCGAGATCTATGTCCAGTGCAACTACTGAATTGATTTGGGTAAGGAATTTGATGTCAGACATGGGGGTAATTTGCACTTTACCTATACCTTTGTATTGTGACAATCAAAGTGCACTTCACATAATAGCTAATACAATGTTTCATGAAAGGACAGCATTTGGAAATAGATTATTACTTTGTGAGAGAAAAATATCAACAAGGGATAGTTAAACCTACCTACATTCCAGGAAAAATGCAGCCAATTGATATTTTAACCAAGCCATTGCCAAGAAATCAGCATGAATGTATACTGTCCAAGTTAGGTCTGGAGAATCCTTTCTCCAGTCCTAACTTGTGGGGGGGACTGTTGAAGCAAGTGAAGAAGCAAAATGCAGCAGGAACAGAGTAATAGTTAGCAGTCTAATTAGCAGTTTCAAATACATTTTTTCTCCTTAATTTGCAAATTATACTTCTGCTTCTCTGTTTCGTTTCAGTTTACAACTCAAATAAATAGATGTCACTTGTATAGATGATGACAACTGTGCAAGGGTACATTTGTAATTCTACTAAAATAAGCTGAGCTGGCATAACTCAGCTGAGCTAATAAATAGCTCAAACTTTGTAATCTTCAGTTTAATCAAAGATTAACATCCTTCATTCAAACTTTTCCATTTCTTCCCTCTTTGCAAATGAGCGCGAGTTCTCAAAACATCAACAACATCCTCCTTCGCCTCCCCCCTCTTTTGCCTAATCCCTGGCCTCGCCAGAATCCTCTTCAACATCGTCAACATCTCGAGGTCTGCACGTCGATGCCCTGACCTCAAACCTACATCGGTCACTATTACGACCCGCTTGATGGGATAACTGACTCATCAATTTTATAGGCCAATCTATTAACCCAATTAAAATGCTTAAGCTGAAGTTTAATCATCCCACTTGAGTTTTGATCTCACTATCAAGACCCAAGTCAAGTTACCACATCACACCAAATCATCCACACATAGCACCAACACCTATCAACTTCATAGGCCTTAATCACTTGCCTAATGCTTAAGCTGGAGTTGATGGTAGCACACTCATCAAGCCTTATAAGCCAACACCACATCCAACATACTTTCGATGTGGGACTAAATCGAGGTATTACAATCTCCCCCACTTATGTCTTGACGTCCTCGTCAAGATCCAACTCAAGTTTAACACAGCCCAGAATCACACCCAAGTCGGCGGCATGTGAGGCCTAGCCTAGTAGCGGCTCCACCCCATTACCTGGGCAACCCTTTCTCACATAGGCTCCCTCACCATGCCTAGGACTAGGTCTTGCTCTGATACCATTTGTTACGACCCGCTTGATGGGATAACTGACTCATCAATTTCATAGGCCAACCTATTGGCCCAATTAAAATGCTTAAGCTAAAATTTAATCATCCCACTTGAGTTTTGATCTCACTATCAAGACCCAAGTCAAGTTACCACATAACACCAAATCATCCACACATAGCACCAACACCTATCAACTTCATCGGCCTTAATCACTTGCCTAACGCTTAAGCTGGAGTTGATGGTAGCACACCCATCAAACCTTATAAGCCAACACCACATCCAACATACTTTCGATGTGGGACTAAACCGGGGTATTACAGTCACAGTTGTGTGTGGAACCACAGCGGTGGCCGAGGAGGCGACGACAGCAGTTGGACTAGTGGTGGAACAGTTGAGAGACACAAGGTCATGGCTTTCGTCGGGGTTTGGATCTGTTGGCCAATGGAGATCTATTAGGTAGATATGGTTTCCCGCTTGCCAGAATCCCAAGCCAACTTCTGTTGCGCTTGAACGATGGTGATTCATGCTTCATCCCCGCCAGTCAGGCTTCCGGTAGGTTTCCTCGCGACCTCGATCTTATTTGTGATTGGTATGATTTTTTTCTTCTTTCTTAGGATTTTGATTTAAAAAATTACCATTAAGAAATATTATGCAAATGAGATGATTCATGTTTTCATAAATCTTATTTGTGAATTATGAATGATCTTTTTTTTATTAGGAATTGATTTGAAGTATTACTAACATGAATTTAGTTCTATGAGACTCAACTATTAGAAACTCCTTATTTTATCTTGAAATTCCATGGAATTGAAAACTGACATCCTTTATATCCAATAGGCAGGATTCTTTTAGTTTATGCTTTGAAGCTTAAATACACACTTTTTGTCAAAAACTATAAATTCATAACAAGTTTTATTCACTTGTTTTACTTGCCAAGTAATGTTGAGCAAGATAAATGTTAATTTAAGTATATATATTTTTTTTAAAAAATTGTTTTGAGCCCATGCTTCTGTGATCTTTTGAAGATGGAAATGATGGCTAAATTGAATTAATTCAATAATCTTTGAATACTTGATCTTTTGGATGAAAGGAGTCATGGATGTGGAAATAATGCTAATGTGTGATAAACAATATACTTTGGTGATCTTAGTTCACAAATTAGATTGCTCTTGTACTCCATATTGCACTCTGAATTGATATTATGCATAATTTTATATGCTTCCAAGTAGTTGATGCATTATTTTTCTTCAATCTCAGTAGAGATAATGCGATTTTTAATTAGG
The DNA here is from genome assembly GCA_034359265.1 of Canna indica. Lineage (NCBI taxonomy): Eukaryota > Viridiplantae > Streptophyta > Magnoliopsida > Zingiberales > Cannaceae > Canna > Canna indica. The sequence goes on along the minus strand of CP136891.1, from coordinate 52,339,559 downwards.
ATCGATAAAATGAAGCTTAGTTTAAGCTATAACTCAAATTAACATGCAGTTTAGACAACTATAATTCAAAGTAACATATAGTATGGATAATCTAGCTTCATTTGTACACAATACTGAATTGCTTTTTGTGCCTCATTCGTTTGCTTTTAGATATCCAATTTCTTTTTTGACTTGTCTCACATCTTAGCCTTACAACGATGTCTAAGTGCTTGATTCAATTTGATTCATCTGTCACCACCCATGTAGTGTTTGTAGATGTACATGTTTCCTCATTTGTAGTTGATCAGTGAATTAATTACTATCTTTCCAAATACTGGTTCACATGGAGTACATGTGAATTGTACTCTAGTCTTCACCATTATTTCCTTGTTCTATTTTTCTTTAAAGCCTTTATGATGTAATCCGATTATTGATTATTGTCGTGTTGCATACCAACCCCCTTAGTGGTTTTATTGTTTCAATAATTTCATTATGCTCCAATACTTTTATTGTAACAGCTCCTTTACCTTAATTTGCAACAAAGCTTTTAGATCTAGTAGTTTTGATTGAAATTTACAAATTCCATTCTTATTTGAATTAGTGGAATTATTATAGCTTGTACAAATCTAAGAAAAAGCTCTCCTTCTCCGCTATACAACCAGCCTAACATCCATGCTCTCCTTCTCCGCCATCTTCGTACTTGCTCAAAAATCAATTATTTGATTACTAAAGCACCATAATTTCTTCTAGACGGTTGTTTCTTCGCGCCATATTCATTTCAGTGAGTGGTTTCATTGAATTGTCTGGCTGCAGGTGGTTGCTACGCTTGGGACGTATGACGTTACCATGGAATTGGGGAAGAAGGTCTTGTGCCCTAGATAATTTTGATCCATAGAGTCACACAGAAAACGTAATTATTCTTCTCTCTAATCTTTCTTTCTTGTGGTTATTAGTTAACATTGATTTTGATCTTTCCTGCCATTATTTCATTGTAGTCAAACAGAAACTTCATTGTTGAAAGGCTAAAATGAATTAGAATTTTATTGTTTAGAACTTAATTTAAGAATTTAACTTAAGGGTGTACATAATATTGCATTTAGCAATTGCCACATATTTCTAGTCAAATAAGTTACATTTACTTTAAGGTTTTATGCTAGTATTTTCATAACTTGGTACTATTCTTTGTTCTAGAAATTGTGGTACCTACAATGGCTAGCAAGCATTGCAGTGCGCGCACTACGTGCAAGGGTACAGGAAAAGTGCACTATCAAGTAAAAAATTATAGTCCCGTAAGGTAGGTCATATTCTCAAATTTGGAGATTACCTTTGGTGTTTTGTTTTAGTAGTTTTAGGCATTTTTTTAATGAGAAAAAGAATGTTGCAGGTGTTTCCTCCTTGTATTCTTGATTATAGATCCATGTTGTCACACTCTTATCGAACATTATCTATTCTTTTGCCAATTTGAAGTTCAATTTATCTAGCATTCTCAAAATGGACATTTTGTTTGTTGGCTTCTCTTGAACTCAATTATACTCCTCACATTCTCAAAACATTGGAACATCATCCATGTGAACATAATTATTCTATGTTTCTTTGTATCTCCTTTTTGCCCTACTTGCTTAATACAGAAATTAGGACTAGATCACTATCTGATTCTTATGTCTATATTGATAAATTGCTTAGAAGAACTTCTTGAATGATGGATTACAAATGCAATCTCTATAAGGTTTTGAATTTTCTGGTTATACTATTACATATGAACACAAGCCTGTAATACAATACATGACTGGTAATAGATTATCAAGTTTATGTTTAGCAACTGAACCTGGTTCTTTTACTTTTTGGATTTTATGAAAAAACTTATGCAGTGGAGAGAGGCCAATAGCAAGGTCTGTGGTAGAGGCCATGGTTGAGAATCGTGCTGAGTTTGTGCACTATCAACAACAGAGTCAATCATGCAATAGTCACAAATCTAGGAGGTAAGATCTTGTGACTCACATATTTAGTTATTATTCAATCTAATATGGAAAAATAATATATATTGTTAGGTACACTTGTGCTTTCTATTTTTCCATCCACTGCATAATTATGTATAATCTACACAATATTGTGTTGCATAGATGTAACTTTTGAATTCATAAGCTTCTGCTTTTTCTTAAACTATAAAGAAAAAGAAGCTTCTAATTCTATTCAACTTATGTTTTGTCTATCAAGTAATTACATAAGTTTTGTATATCAGGTAATAATTACATGGGTTTGAGAATTAATGGAGAACTTGAAGCACGGTTAAAAGATGAATGGAAGAACTTTAAACACCAAATTCAACTACTGGAGAATTGAATAATGGTATGTATGAGGTTCATATTGAAGAAGCATTGATTAAGAATGAACTACTATTATGGCCTTTTGGATCTATCAAGACCATTCGACAAGCTATTGGGCTAAGTGTTGCATGACCACATAATTTGGTATGTGTTGAAATATTTATATATAATTTATTTAAAATATTATTGTATCAAACTTCTAATTATTGTTTTCTTTATTTTTTTGTAGGTTGAACGTGTCTTGGATGACAATTGATTGAACAATCATGCATCTTTATATTTTTAGTGAACTTAAGAAGTGTGAGATTTATGTGAACTTTAGAAGTTTGAAATTTAAGTAAACTTTAGATGTTCGAGATTTAAGTGAATTTAGAAGTTTGAGATTTAAGATACTTATTTATCAATATTAATTTTAGAACAGACATGACTATCTTTTTAATAGAATGTTTACTTTTATCTTTACAAAGTTTATACCTGAGTACAAACTTATAATACGTGAAATGTTGTTGTTTAAGCTGTAACTATATTTTTCTTATTAATTATAATATTTTTAGTTAAAAATATATTATCTCTAATCCTAATCAATTTTCTGAGTAAAATTAATTGCCTCTACTTAATTTTTATAGGCAATTAAATATTTAGATTATCTATTAATTAAATATAATGTGGAAAAAATTAGCCTTTAATTTAGAGTAAATAAAATTTACTTTTATTAAAGACAAATATATATATATATGCATCTATTAATATTTTTAAGGCAATGGTATATGCCCCTAATGATTTGTATATATATGTTAAAGATAATATATATGTCTCTAATAATATTTGAGAGGCAAATATGATACATGCTCCTGACTATGTTTGTATAGTGAAAGCAAATATTTTAGAGACAAATATAAATGCCTCCACTAATATTTTTAGAGGCAAATATATATACCTCTATTAATATTTTTAGAGGCAAATATATTATGTGCATCTAATAGTATTCATATATTAGAGGCAAATATATATGCCTCTATTATATTTGTCGAGACAAATGCCTTATAGGTCTCTAATACTTTTAGGGACGGGGGCTCTAGAGACGAACAATTTTATTTGTCTCTAAAAGTTATAGAGACAAATATTTAACTTTTAGAGATAAATTTGGTTGTCTCTTATTGTCACTTTTGTTGTAGTGCAGTATCGTCTCCGGCCTCCCGCTGATGAACTAACCCTGGCGAGGACCATGCCGTTATCTATACGTCTCCTCGAAGACCCTCAAAAGATTAGTCGAGATGAGCGTCCCCTACAATAAAATAAATATAATTAATTTTTCTATAATAATAATAAATAAATAATAAAAATATTATTAAATTACTTACCAATCGACGCTCGTGGCTGGTAAATGGGATGGACCCACTGGTATGTCAGGCGATGAATTCCTCAACCAGCGTCATCCGATTCAGGTACGCCATCCGGGAGGCACCCTGCCACTCCTCTAACACTCAGATGTCGCATAGTCGATCCCATATGTGGGTCGTCATCTAGTTGGACCCATGTCCCTTATGCGCATCCATAGGCGTATCTCTATTACCACCTACATTCATCTGTGCCTCATCATTTTAAACCTTTCTACCGTAGTAAAACATATATTGATCACTTGAAAAAGTATTTCTCACAAAAGAAAGCAATCGAAGAAATTAATATCCAACATAAGAAATATCAAATTAAAACAATAAGAAAACAACAAAAATGAAAAAAGCATGGCAATATACAACAGCAACAGGCAGCAGGTGTAACAAAAACATGAAAAATCCACCAGCAACAACAAGCTCCAATTGTTTAAAGGCTCTGGAATACTCTTTTTCACCATTATTTGCTCCTTTAATCAACAACTATTGATTGATTCCTTTTGCAGTGAACAACCAGCTACAAAGAGACAGCACCACTTGTCCTGTAAGGTGGTTTCGATGTACAAACCACCAAGATAAATGAAAGACATGGCTTTTAAACTGATTTGAATATGCGAAGTTTAAAAATTTTTGAATACCGATCTTGAATTTTTCAAATAAACCTCTATGGTACATTCGATGGTACATCCAACTACGATCTTTCGTCATGATTCTGTACGTGATATATCACAACAATCACTTCTTTTGAACTCTTCATAGATGGGGTGATGCTATTAGGGCTGTCCATTCGGTTTGAACCGAACCGAACCGAACCGAACAAGCCCAAACCGAAATTTTTCTATACCCGAATTCCAACCCGAACCCGAACCGAACTATACCTAAACCGATTTAACTCGAACCGAAATTATTCGGTTCGGTTCGGTTTTCAACCCGAAAACCGAAATTTTAATTATTTTAATTAAAAATTCAAAATTCAAAATAATTACTTAATACCTATTTAAGTAATTCTGTTAAAAATTAAAAAAAAATATTTTTTTAATTAATTCGGTTTTCGGTTCGGGTCGGTTCCCGAATTCCGAAAACCGAATCCGAACCGAAATTCAAATTTCGGTTCGGTTCGGGTCAAAGAACCGAACCCACATGGTTGAAACCGAACCGAACCGAAAAATTCGGTTCGGTTTTTTGGTTCGGTTCGGTTTGAACCGAACCATGGACAGCCCTAGATGCTATTCCATTCAAGAATCAAATTATTCTACTTGCATTTAAATATATTTTTTAACATTCAATTTCAGTTGAAATTCCGACAGCATTTGCCTACAGTTCTCCATATATGCATATCATCTGGGCGCATACTTGGAGAACAAGGGATATCTGCTAGAATTTCTAATTGAAATGATTGTTAAAAAAAATATTTAACTGCAAGTAGAATAATTTTGATCCCAAACTATCCAATCAGAGACAATTCAGAAATCGTAAAGAATCTATAAGTTTTGTACTTCTTATAGATGACGATACGATCTCTGAACGGATCTAAGGTATTGTAAAAATAATTATGATCCAACGGTCGATAAGTTCGTATCACTTTATCAACTCGTGAATCATAATATTATTTTCAATTTCAATTCTAAAATTATACCGACTCATAATATTGGAATTACTAGAACAAACTTGAGTATATTTAAAAGAACAAGTGAATTTTCAAATATTGGAATTACTGGAACAAACTCACATGAATTTTCAAATGAAATTTAACACATCAACAAGTATGTGTGGTTAACTTGAGTATATTTAAAAGAACAAGTGGAAATGAACTTAAAAACTAATACTAGTGTTCTCAAAACCGAACACAACTGTTTGTTGGGAACTAGTCTCTTGAAACTAGTTTGTATATGAACAGGTCTGTAGTACCATGAATATGAATACTTCAATGCTTATATACAGATTTGAAGCTTTGAAGGTATTTAATGAATAACAGTGATAAACATGTGGGAACTTAAAAGTTTGGAGGAATACCAAACTTTTAATTAATTATGCTGATTGATTTTTTCTTGCTTTCATGCTAAATAAAAGTGAAACCATTATTTTATCACTGTTATTTCAATGCTTAAAGGAATAACAGTGATATATATATAATAGAACCTATCAACTTAAAAGTTTCAAGATCTGAAAACTTGAACTGATCCTGCAAAATAATTGTAGCTCAGAATATACCATGCAATTCTTCATCCATAAGCAATATATATATATATATATCTATATTAAAATATAGCTCACTAATGTATATTTGTCTCCTAATGCATTATCTTGATATTACTAGAAATCTAGCTCAAAAAAACTCACTGGAACATGATCTTTATAAATAAACATCACTCCAACCCAATCCATCCTAAACCAAACTGAACTTGATCGATTTGAGCAATATATTAATCTGCTTCACAATAAATAATGGTCACTTTTTTCAGCTATTTTAAATAACAGAAAGAAATTTGCACTACAATCTAACTAGTACAAGAGATACATGCATAGTTCGTCATCTTTCAGTGGCAAATTGCAAATATCAATTCTATAATTAACACAAGAGATCAACCTAAGTCCATGATGCAGTACTACATTTCTGAAACACATTAAGTCATAAATTATTAAACAATCAGATTCACAAGTGCAGAGGAGCATTGAGTTTCTGTTTTCAAGTTTCAAACATTATTAACTCGAGTATTTTTTTCAAGGAAACAAAAGAACCAGAGATTTTCTTAGGAACTTTCCATAAAGCTAAAAAATAGACGCCCACACACAAGAGGCTTCAAAATAAAATAAAATAACTCAAAACTGATATCTGCCAAATTTTCTGATGATGACTTCCATTAAGTCTTGGTTGCATGATGATTACACATTCATGTTGGTTCAAATAATTTTTATCATTTTTGTTAAATACTCCAGAATACAGACCTGGAAGTAATTAAAATGTGATTTACTTGTGGAGAAATACTTCACCAAATGTCCTCTTAAATCACAATTCAATCTAGTTCTTTGGAGAAGTTGGTATTCCAAAATAGCAAATCAAAGCAATACAAGCCAAATAAGAGGGAAATTAAAATAGGAGAAATGGCCAATCTGGAATAGACAAATCTGGATATATTTATAGAATTAATAAAGAATTTGAACAATATCATTTTCAATATTAGGACAAAAGAGTGATAGCTGAAAGGGAAACGAATTTGATGCTCTTGTTTGGCTTATTTAATTTACTATTTTATTAGCATTGTACAATGTCGTCTCCTCTCTGTCTCTGGCCTATTCAGAAATAAAGAGAAGCAATTAACAGCTTATAGCCTTATGGTACAGGAAGAGGATATTTGGTGAAGTATCAGTCCGCTACAGAACACAAAGTAACTTTCTAAAAATGAAATTCTACAAATACCACTTTACAAAAAAGTAAAATGAAAAATATGATTTAACTTTAACACATTGAAGATTAGAGAAGTCATAAGCTTCAAAATATCAAGTTAGGAAGATAACAATAGTAAAAAAAATTGAGAACAAAAGGCAGACTCCAATTTACACAAAGAAAAAATAAATCCAAACTCTCATGTATCCCTTGACATGAAACTGAAACAGATTACATTAGTAAGCTATCAAATGTCCACAAGTAAATCACTGTACATCAGGGTGGGTTACTTTGGGCATGTCTCACTAACAAAGGGCTTTAACCAACAAAGATAGAATTCCATAATGATCCTAATTTATTTCTCAAGCACTACAAGAAAATGAACCTTTAAGGACGTAATTGCAGGGACGCTTTTATTAGCGTTGCCAAAATTTTAATATCCATATTATTTGGAGACACTAAAAAAAGCGTCATCTTTTTTGTTATAATTGGGGACGCATTTTTTCTTAGTGTTACAATTTTTTTCGATTAGAGACGCTTTATTACGAGTGTCTCAAAATTAAAGACGCAATTTACATTGCGTCCCCGATTTCTTAAATATGAGAGACACAATTTATATTGTGTCTCCGAATTAAAAAAATTAGAGACACAATTTATATTGCGTCTCTGATTTAAAATTAGAGACGCAATTTATATGTGTCTCCGATTTAAAATTAGACGCGTCAATTTATATGCGTCTTCAATTTAAAATTAGAGACACAATTTATATGCGTCTCCGATTTAAAATTAGAGACACTCATTTATATGCGTCTCCGATTTAAAATTAAAGACACAATTTATATGTGTCTCCAATTTAAAATTAGAGACGCAATTTATATGCGCTCTTATTTAAAATTAGAGACTCAATTTATATATGTTTCCGATCTAAAATTAGAGACACCAATTTATATGCGTCTCTGATTTAAAATTAGATACACAATTTATATGCGTCTCCGATTTAAAATTATATACGCAATTTATATATGTCTCCATTTTAAAATTAGAAACTCAATTTATACGTGTCTTCAATTTAAAACTAGAGACAGTTTCTTCTTCTCTTCTCCCCACGCATCTGCCGATCTAAACCCTAAACCCTATTTTCCTCCCGATATGCCAATCTGCCGATTTCACCGATATGCAAGAGACCTTTCTACCTATCCTTCTTTCTGCCGATCTGCCAATATGCCAATTTCCCAATCTGCCTATCTCTCGATCTGCCAATCTACCAATCTGCCGATTTCACCAACTCAAGGAGCAAGGCGATGCCTTTCGCTACCTCCTGCTTTGCGTGGATCTGGTCCCCAAATGAGATCTCCATCTCCCATTTCACAGCTTCCACCTTCTCCTCAACCCACACTCTGTCGACCTTCCAAGCGCGAAGAGGAGAAATGGAGTCGTCAGTTGCGCATTGAATATTGATTCTCTCCTCGTCTTCCGGTTCCGATTGATCTAGATGAGACATCTTCCTTGGCCATTGAGCCGGTGCGGCATGAGATCAACGGTCGGGTGAAGAGGCAGTCGAAGTTTCCCTTCGTCGAGGATGATAGGTTTACACCTCTTAGCCGAAGGCCGAGGTTAAGCATGGGCAAATCTTAAATGAAAAGCTTACAGTTGTAATTCATCAGCCATTTAGAATTATATGGCTCCTAATTTGATCATCAATTAGCATTTATGGCTCAGAAATTAGATTTCTGTTTGTAGCCTAAAAATGTAGGTTTATCTTTGATTTCTATTTTAGATAGAGAAAGGGATAATTATGCACTGCTGACGATTGAAGCTTATAGCATTCTTTTAGCTCTAATTTGTGTAGTACTTTCTTTTAAGTGATAATATGTTTATTTTCAGCTATTTGAGGTCAGTTTAATCAATTATATGCCCGTGTTGCTCTCTTAAGGGCAAATATATAAGTTGGGTTGGGACAATCCTTTGGCAGTGACATTATTATATAGCATCCTATGACTTTTGTTTTCTCTCTGATGAAATTATTTAATAGTTTAACTCTTGCAGAATCAGAGAGTGAGAAGTCACATTCTGAAAGCTGGAACTCAAGCACAAATTGGAGCCATACTAAACATCACAATTAGCATATATGTAATACCCGGGGTTTTCTAATATAAAAATTTTCATGGTCCAGCCCATCGAGTCGGGAGCTAGCCAGACAGAGTCGCGAGATCGCCTCGAATAGCAGGTATATAATTAATTTAAGTTATAACCTAATGTTGGTATTGGGTGGGTGAGTATGTTTGTTGACTCGAGTTGGGTTGAGTTGGGCTCGCGGTTCGAGTCGGGAATCGACCCGGGTTAGGTGGAGTCGTATGAGGAGGTTCAAGTTATTGGATAGGGGTAAATTAGTCAAGTGATGAGGGGGAATAAAACCCCTCATCCTAGCAGCCGTGCGGCTCAAGGAAGGAGCCGCACGCAGCCCAAGGAAGGAGAGGGAGATCGGTGCCGAGCTCGCTTCGACGCCGGGATCTCAGAGTTCGTCTTCTTCGATCTTGTCTTTTGATCCAATAGAGGAGAGTGGTTAGTCGATTTAGAGAGGGGAGGTGGGTGGCCGGCCCTAAGAATGTAGAAATCGAGTTTTACGCGATGTTTTCGTGCCGATTGACGTGGTTTTCTCGTGTTTGGACTTCGGATGAGTAGCGTAGGCTTGATTGTAGATTTTGTGATCGAGTTTTGTAGGATTTGAGGGCTGGCGAATAGGGAAAAAGGGGGAAGATCATGCCGAAATTTCCCCCAATTCCCTCGAGTGGCTCACAACCCTTGGGTCATCTTCTTCTTGTTAAACATTAGATCAGTAGGCCGATGCGTGTGAATTATTGCTGAATTCTAGCCCTTTCCCATCTAGAAGGCCCAGCCAAGCAAGGGTAAGGGAGGAAACCGAATGATTTAATTAGTTGTTCATACCTTCTCGTTTAATGTTAAATCATATTCATGCTATGAGATTTATCGCTTGTAATATGAAACGCTTGGTGATAGATCTATATTAATTATCATATTAAGGAAATGTTCTTGCTATTGCATATATGGAGATGATTGTTATGTCATATAATGCTAAGGAAAGGTTTATTAAATTCTCAGATATTATGCCAAAATGTTTCTATGTTTATTGCATGTCCCTTATCAGTTTTATTATTGAAATTATCCTCTTATATTCAGCTGGTACATGAAAATTGATGGTCGTGATATTAATGGTAGGCCGCGTACTCAACTATATTTGGTACGTTTTAACAACATTAGAAAGAAAGGTCTTGGTACCTTGTTGTGACATTCAACTTAGAAACAAGTACACTTGCTAGGTTCTACACCTAGGGATAGTCAGCGGATTTCAACATCCAGATAATGCGACCCGAGGGGGTAGGGTCGGACACGTGCAATGCCCGGAAAGTAAAACATGAGGAAGTATGCACAACCAGATTCGGTTGTGGTTGAGATGGTCTACTGAGCAATGTCAATAGCCGAGCGGCTACCACACTACTCAGCGGTTTTATGGGGTCTTGAGATTGCACCAGTGGGCCCGCTAGGTGTTAGACCCGAGTGGTGGAGGGTCTTGAGATTCCGTCAGTGGGCCACGCTGACGGTAGACCCGAGTTGGGTGGGACTATCTATCCCTAACCCGAAGGATTCCTGAGACTAGTGGCCATCCTAGTCGACGAATCTGAGACATGATAGTTCATGGTTGAGATACCCTTATGGGCTGGTTGTGGATAGGCCGACCGGCCTGGTTTCATTGAGGGAAGAATCAAACCTTCCATATATAATTGGGGCCATTAGTGGCCGAACTACTGAAATGGATAAGGGCCCAAGAGGCCAGTTCATCCATTCTTTTGTCTTGGCAACTGATTAACTTATGTGGTGTGATCTTATTTTTAATTCCTATTTGTGTTATTTGCCGAGGTTTTAAGTGGAGGTTCGAAAGAACCGCTCACTGAGTTCCTCGTGAACTCACGGTTTATTTATTGTTGTTTTGCAGAGCCCGACCAGTGAGGTACGGTTTGGTGGCATGGCGCGCAGGAGAGTTGGCGTGGGTGCAGATCTCATAGCTAGCAGTTTGTTGGTCATAGTCGTGTCTAGTAGAGTCATGTTTATGCACTGTGTTATTTCTATAAAACGTTTTGATGTTTTTTGAAAACTTTTGGATGTTATCTTAAAACCTATGATGTTTTCGAACTTGGTTTGATAAAACTGATTTCAAACAGTTAATAAAGTTGGTACTGTTGCTTCCGTTTATGACTTCGATATTATTCTGGTTATATTTCTATGAATGTTGGTCAGTGCAAAGGGTAGGCTTCGGGGTACTGACCCGTACCCTGGCCGGTCACACGTATCCTGAGTCGGGGCGTGACAAAGTTGGTATCAGAGCCTCAGGTTAGGTCTTGACTACGACTAGGAAGTGGGTACTGAACGAGACATATGCTAGTGTGTCTACATGCGGTATAATTATGCTATGAGATCGGACAACCACGACTACACTCAGCGTACCATGCAGTTAGTAGCTTAAATTTTAATTGAATGAGTTGGTGAATACTGATGGTGAAATTATTATTTTATGCTAGTTTGATGGAGGCTCGAAATGCTGCTCTGAGTGGTAGCGGTAGCAATTCCACAGAACGCCGGGGGCGAGGCCGAGGTCGGGGCCGGGGCCGTGACAAATAGCAGTCTGAGGTAGAGGGCCAAGATTCGGTAGTTGTGCAACTTTAGGCACAGGTAGCTCAACTAACAGAAGCTCTCCACAGGGAGCAGGAGTTGAGACAACAGATACAACAATAGCCCCAGCCGGTACCCGCGGCCCCTGTGGTACCGGAGATGGCTGAGCAGGTAGCACTGCAGGTTAGGGACCCAGAGGCACCTACATACGCCAATTTCATCAAGTTCAGGCCGCCAGTATGCATAGGTACAGACCAGCAAGTGGGAGTCACCGAGTTTCTGGGGGACTGTCACGAGCTGTGTATAGAGCTGTCAGAGGCGGCGGCGAGCATGGTTGACCTGCAGTTAAGGGGACCTGCCAAATATTAGGTGCATACTTGGAGGGGCCGTAGGGCAGCACATGCACCACCTCCCACCTGTGAAGAATTTAAGGTAGCTGTTGAGGAGCAGTATTTGTCGATGAGTGTCCGCGATAAGCGGGCATGAGATTTTGAGCTGCTGCGCCAGTCTGGAGGTATGATAGTAGCTGAGTATGAGATGGAGTTCAGCCGGCTCTCTAGGTACCACCCAACTCTAGTGGCTACCGAGACCGCCAGGGTGAAGAGGTTCGTGGAGGGTCTGAGATCTCAGATAAGCAGGCTTATCCGTTACACCGAGGACTCCACATTTGCACAGGGGGTGGATGAGGCCCTCCGGAAGGAAGCATTGGTGCCATTCGAGAGGAAGGATGGGCCACCCAAGAAAAAGTTTCGATCTCAAGGGTCAGGAGGTCGGCTGTGACATTCGGAGGGGACTGTGACCACCGCAGATCACCAGCAAAGCCGTGGGCACAGTAGTAGCCGGGGCCACGGAGGCTCAGGGTTAGGGGCGGCAAGACAGGCAAAGTCAGGGGGCGCTACGCAAAAGTCGGACATGCCGCAGTGTGGTCGTTGTAACCGGAAACACTGGGGAGCTTACTATGGCCACACAGATTCGTGTTTCAGATGTGGGCTGGTGGGACACTTCAGGAAGGATTGCCCGGACAAAGGTGGCTAGAGAGCTGAGCCGTCAAAGGGAAAAGTGCCGATGTCAGTGGGGTCAGTGGCACAGAAAGGTCAGATACAGAGCAAAGGACCACAGGCTAGTCACTCTAAGAAACCCGTCTGCCCGAGTTTATGCCATGAACCGCGATTGGGCAAAGGTATCTAGAGCAGTGGTGACAGGTACTATTTTAGTATGTTCATCTGCTGCATATATTCTGTTTGATCTGGGTGCTACGCACTTGTTTGTATCTGCCGAATTTGCTGCTGAGTTACCTATGGCACCTTCTTTACTCGACAGACCATTTCTAGTATCAATGCCTACGGGCGAGGCAATCTTAGCCAAATCAATTTTTCAACGTTGCGAAGTGCTCATCTACGGCCATGCATTGAGGACATATTTGACACTCCTGCCCACGCTTGAACTCGATGTCATTCTCGACATGGATTGGCTGGCAGAGCACTTTGCATTGCTAGATTGTAGGGCTAAGACAGTCATGTTCAGCAAGCCCGGATTGCCACAGTTCACCTTCCAAGGAGAGGGAAGAAGCGAGCTGATTGGGGTCATCTCAATCCTTAAGGCTCATAAACTGCTTCAGGGGGGCTGCCAGTCCTTTGTAGCCTTCGTATATGTGGCAGAGGAAAAGGGAGATGTGGTAGGGGATATCAGTGGTACTCAGGTAGTCTGCGAATTCCCCGATGTATTTCCCGAGGAGCTGTCGGGATTGCTGCCCAAGAGGGAAGTGGATTTCTGCATTGATTTCCAGCCCGAGGTAAAGCCGATCTCCATCTACCCCATAGGATGGTGCCGGCCGAACTTAGGGAGCTAAAAGTGTAAGTTCAGGAGATGCTGGACCTGGGTTTCATCCGGTCGAGTGTCTCACCATGGGGTGCCCCGGTACTCTTCGTGGAGAAGAATGATGGGTCGATGCGCATGTGCATCAACTATAGGCAGCTGAACAAGGTGACAATCAAGAATCGTTACCCACTGCCGAGGATAGACGATTTGTTTGACCAACTGCAAGGGACACGATGGTTTTCGAAGACTGCCTTCAGGACTCGTTATGGCCACTACGAGTTCCTAGTGATGTCTTTTGGTCTGACCAATGCACCTGCTGCTTTCATGGACCTGATGAACAGGGTATTTAAGGAGTACCTGGACAGTTTTGTGATCGTCTTCATTCACGACATTTTAGTATACTCCAAGAGTGAGGAGGAGCACTCCGACCACTTGAGGATGGTCCTGGAAACCCCTCAGAGAGCATCGGTTGTTTGCTAAATTCTCCAAGTGTGAATTTTGGTTAGAAAGTATAGGGTTCCTAGGTCATGTGGTGTCCAAGGAAGGGATATGGGTAGACCCTACAAAGGTGGAGGCAGTGCAAAACTGGAGGCGGCCAACCAGCGTTATTGAGATTCGCAGTTTTCTTGGATTGGCCGGGTACTATCGAAAGTTCATAGAGAACTTCTCCAGGATTGCAGCCCCTTTGACTCGGTTGACTTAGAAAAAGGTCAAATTCGTTTGGGACGACAAGTGTGAGGCGAGCTTTCAGAAGCTCAAGGAATGCTTGACGTCGGCACCCGTGTTGGCCGTACCTTCCGGCTCATGGGGGTTTGTAGTCTACTGTGATGCCTCTCGGGTTGGCCTAGGTTGCATTCTGATGCAGTTTGGCAGAGTCATAGCCTATGCATCCTGCCAGCTGAAAGTTCATGAAAGGAACTCCCCGACGCATGACCTAGAGCGGGCGGCGGTGTAGGTCTCATGTGGGTTGGTTTGAGACAGGATAGACTCTCCTGGTTGGTCCAGACTTGGTTGAGGAGGCGGTGAAGAAGGTGCAGCTGATAAAGGAAAGGCTGTTGGCAACTCAGAGTCACTAGAAAATGTATGTGGATAAGAAAGCCAGAGAGTTGGAGTTCGTTGAGGGTGACTTAGTATTCCTAAAGGTTTCTCCTATGAAATGGGTGCTCCGATTTGGAAAGAAAGAAACTTTAGCCCTAGGTTCATTGGGCATTTCCCAATCCTCAAGCGAAGAGGCATGGTGGCTTATGAATTGGCTTTGCCTCCTAGTCTGGGCAAAGTTCACCCAGATTTCCATGTGTCAATGCTCCAGAGGTTTGTGAGGGACGAGTCCCATGTGATCGAGCCGACTGCGGTTGAGGTGGACACGACGGTCTCGTATGAGGAGAGGCTAGTGGAGATACTTGACCGACAGATCAGGAAGCTGAGGTCCAAGGA
Organism: Canna indica; assembly: GCA_034359265.1. Lineage (NCBI taxonomy): Eukaryota > Viridiplantae > Streptophyta > Magnoliopsida > Zingiberales > Cannaceae > Canna > Canna indica. Next base: position 52,324,542 of record CP136891.1, on the reverse strand, counting down.
AATCCCTTGGTAAAAGTTAGGTGGGAGCACCACTCCGGGCAAGAGGCCACTTGGGAGGTAGAGCGGGACATGAGGGAGCGCTACCCTTCCTTATTTGAAGAGCCGGTAAGTCCTTGTAACCCAACTAAATTCGAGGATGAATTTCCATTAAGGGAGGAAAGTTGTAATACCCGGGGTTTCCTAATATAAAATTTTTCGTGGTGCAGCCCATCTAGTCGGGAGATAACCGGACCGAGTCGCGAGATCACCTCGAATAGCAGGTATAATTAGTTTAAGTTATAGCCCAATGTTGGTATTGGGTGGGTGAGTATGTTTGTTGACTCGAGTTGGGTTGAGTTGGGCTCGTGGTTCAAGTCGGGAATTGACCAGAGTTAGGTGGAGTCGTATGAGGAGGTTCAAGTTATTGGATAGGGGTTAATTAGTCAACTGATGAGGGGGAATCCTAGCAGCCGTGCGGCTCAAGTAAGGAGCCACACGCAGCCCAAGGAAGGAGAGGGAGAACGGTGCCGAGCTCGCGTCGACGCCGGGATCACGGAGTTTGTCTTCTTCGATCCCGTCTTTTGATCCAATAGAGGTGAGTGGTTAGTCGATTTAGAGAGGGGAGGCGGGTGGCCGACCCTAAGAATGTAAAAATGGAGTTTTACGCGATGTTTTCATGCCGTTTAACGTGGTTTTCTCGTGTTTGGACTTCGGATGAGTAGCGTGGTCTTGATTGTAGATTTTGTGATCAAGTTTTGTAGGATTTGAGGGCTGGCCGAATAGGGAAAAAGGGGGAAGGTCATGCCGAAATTTCCCCCAATTCCCTCGGGCGGCTCACAACCCTTGGTGTTGGCTTTAGGATTTCAACATTGGTCTTAATCTCTCAATCTCAGTTTTGATAATAACAAATATGGAACTAATATTTACTCGAGAAATCTTTTAGGTTCCATATCGATTAGCGTTCGATGTCCTCGAACAAAAAAATAGGAAGAAATCGGAAAATCGGAAGTACATTGATCGTCGCGCTCGGGTTCATCGCGGAAACTTCTCGAAGAGCGATGCGTGCACCAAAGACGTATTGGACGGGCTCAAAGATCACATGAAAGCTCTACAAGTTGATGGTCGTTGAAAGACGAAACTCGAAAACAAAGTGCGGAAGAAAACCAGTCTAAAAAATAAAATTTAGCCTAAATTCGGTCGACCAGGCGGTCGACCGAACAAGGTAAGAAAAAGGCAATAGCTTTGTCGGTCGACTGATTGATCAACTGAACACTGCCGAAAATAGGCAGTGGCTACTTCGATCGACTAGGTAGTCGACCGACAGAGGCCTAAAAAGGGCAGTAGCCCTAGTGGCCGACCTATCAGTCGACCGGATTAAAAATTGGCTGGCGCGCGATCTTGGCATCCCTGCGTCGGTCGACCGAAGGGTCGATCGGATTGAGGGAACACGATCTTGTGTAGGGGCGGTCGACTCGTCGATCGACTGACCATAGAGAGAAAGCAGCGGTTGAATGATCGGCCGATTGGTCGATCGACCGACCAATCGACCGGCGGCCTGCAACAGATAGAAAACTATCCGTTGAGCTATCATTTCTTTAGAAGGGTATAAATACATCCTCATATAATTCATTTAACCTTCTTCCATGATTCTTACAGACTTTATTGAGCACTCAAAAGGGAGAATTGAGCCTTCAAAGATCGATTAAGCGGCGCTCTGTTCTTCCGCGAACATTCTCGCAAGTGCCTAGCTTTCTTCCTCAACTCGGGATCTAATACGAGTTTTGCCTCCTGACGAGTTGAAGGTGCCAAAGGCTTGCAAAAGGAGCATTAATCCTTGGTTCAATCTTTTAGCTCCTTTGATTGTATTTTAATTGTTTATTTGAACACGTTTTTATTTGATTTGTGTGTTTGTAAGACCTAGGTTGTTAGGTCTTGTTGTGTGAAGGGGTTACCTTGTTGTGAAGGTGTAAAGCCACTTGTGTAAAAATTAGTTGTTATTAGGATTAGTTTAGTTGTCCCTTAGGGTTGAGGTGGAAGAGTGCTCTCGGTAAGAATGTGGAGACTTCCGAGTGCGGAAGTGCCTTAGGTCGAGAGTGCGACTCTTCGAGTCAAAATCCTATGTGTAAGGGAAACGATAATTAATCTAGTAAAACTAGTTTGGAAATTCTAAGCAGGGTGCTTAGGTAGTGGAGTAGGCATTGGGGCCAAACCACTATAAATTAACATATTTACATTGCGCTATTGTTTGTTTTTAATTGTTTAATTATTTATCACTTCTGCACCCAATTATTAAATTGCAAATTACCTAAACTAATCAAGAAACGATTAAAATTGAATTTAAGCTAATTATTTAGTAAACACACTATTCAACCCCCCCCCCCCGCCGTCTAGTGTTGCCATTTCGACTTCAATTGGTATCAGAGCGGGTTCGTAGCTTGAGATTTCACCATCTCTTCTACACCTTGTCTCGATCTTGAAATGGCTCTAGAGTTGGTAGCGTCTATACCCCCTAGGTTCGATGAGTCAAACTTTGGTCTTTGGAAAGGAAGAATGTATACATTCTTAAAGACTCAAGGTTTAGGTGTTTTTAATATGGTAAAATCAAAATACATAGAACCTAAGGAAAAAATGGATGCATGGACTCAAGAATAAATTAATAGGTTTGAACTAAATGCTAAGGCAACAAATTGCTTATATTGTTCCTTAGAAAATAACATCTTTAAAAAAATCATGCATTGTTCTTCTGCATTTGATATCTGGGCAACATTAAACATGCTATATGATTTTGCAAAAACTGAAGAGATTACTACTTTTGATGAAGGTGGTGATGACAATGGTCACTCACCTACTACTAATCTCAATTTTGATGCCTATAGTGCTTCGAGTCAAAGAAGCAATTTTAAAAGCCGGAAGAGAAAAGTAATTTGCCACTTGTGCAAGGAAAAATGGCATGTGAGGAAAAATTGTCCTTCCATGAAGAACAAGGCAAAGAAGAGGTCAAAAGCTTCCACATCATCATCATACTCAAGCGAAGCATCCTCTTACCATGACGATGAAGCCATCTCAAAAAATTGTCTCATGAATAATAACAATGAGGTGCACTCCTCTCCTTCTAGTCATGTTAATAATAATGATAATATTAACTCATCTAGTTCTCATGATTTTGATGAATTGATGGATGAGTACAAAATCATGTATGCCTTGATGATTAAAAAGGATAAAGAAAATAAAAAATTAAGGAAAGAAAACTTAATGCTTAGTTCTCATGTGCATGAACTAGAGAATGAAAAATTGAATACCAGTACAAATGTATCTTGCCATGATGATTTTAAGCTTGAAATTGAGAATTTAAAAAGTGAGATAAAAGACTTGAAAAATGAAAATGAATGTTTGAAATCAAAAATGAAACTTAGGAGTAATGATTTGAAAAATTATTTCAAACTTGAAAATGAAAAATTGAAAGTTGAAAATAACATGTTGAAATCTCAAGTGCATGCATTGCACAAATCCATGAATGATGTGAAAAATGAGATGTTGACTTTGAGTAGGAAAGTAAATACTTCCTCTTGTAATTTTAAGAATCAAAATATCTCTTCTAGGAAACCTCAAAAGAAAAATATTTCCTTTAAGAATGCTCATACTCATCATGCTTCACATGACAAGCATTCTAATGATAGATTTAATGTCTATAGCAAAAATAAATAAAAAAGGTTTCATGGACATTACTTTTGTTGTGGTGTTTATGGCCATGCTATCCATGAGTGTGCTTTTAAAAGAAATCCAAGTGTTGCTAGAACACTTTGAATTCCTAGGCCAACTCACCCCCAAGGACCCAAAGCTATTTGGGTACCAAAAGTATCTTGTTCTTTTGTAGGGGGAGCCATCACACAAGGGTAATGGAAATTGAAGAGTTGAAGTTGACCAAGAAATTGAAGGAATGATCCTTGCATGGTTGCAACTTCAAAGTCTGCACCTAGACTACATGCCTATGGTAAAATTGGCATCAAACACTTTGGTATCATCTCCTATACTTACATGATTAAATTAGAGTTGGAGTTTTGATACATGCTTAATATTAGTAGATTTTCCGCTCATGATATGCTTTTATAAAATGATTTTTTATTTTGATCTTCCAATCTCCTTGGAGACCTAAGTGGCCTGTAATGGGCCTAAGCGACCTTGCGGTTTTAAATCGTAGGCTAATTGTGGCTTTTAGTTTTCAACCAATAGGAAGGGTTGGAGATCTTATTTTTCAAAATTTTATATTTTGAGATCTCTTGATTCATTTTGTTATCATGAATTATTTTTATGAAAATGAATCCATGTTATTTAGTGAAGTTGAATTTTGAAAATGATATTTGGTTTTTCTCTTCGCTATTTAGTTTGATAGTTTGCATGTAGATTTGGTTTCATTTTCTACTTATAAAGTATACTTGCAAGTTATAAATATTTTAGGAAGGCTAGTTAGGAAGAAAAATATTAGTTTGGCAAATTATCATGAATAAGATGTAACTTTGATAAATTCAAAATCTTAATGTTATACCTCAATGCTTAAGCTTAAATAATGTCTCAATACTCATGATTAAAATTGCATGGTAAACCCTTGAATTTTCATGAGTAGGTAGGATTGTAGCACTTAGGCAAATTTCATTAAATGAAACTTACTCTAGGTTGATACTTACTTTTAGAGACATTTCTTTAAGTCCAAACTAGTTAAACATGTTTAGAGATCTTATTCTTCAAATATTTCACATCTTAAGATCTCCTTGATTCATTTTGATAACATGATAATTCTTTAAAATGAATCTTTACTATCTAGCATAGGTTAAGGTTTTAAATGAAACTTTGCATTAAACCTTGTTATGTAGTAAGTTAGCTTGCTAGTTGGCATATTATTTCATTATGATACTAATGAAGTCTACTTGCAAGTTAAGAATTGGAAACCTATGCTATCTAAAAGGAAATGAAAAGTTGGGCAAATTTCTAAGACTAAGGTATGAATTTAAATTTTGCAAAAAACTTAGTAAAATAATTGAATATCCATGTTTAATGATGTCTCTATGCTCATGATTATTTTTGCATGACAAATCCTTAAATTTTCATGAGTAGAAAAAATCTTGATAACTTAGCTCATTTCATGATATCATGATATTTATGAAATCGAACTAGGTTAAAATTCATCTTTAAAGACTTCATTTTAAATTAAAAAATTTGATAAACATGTTTAGATACACATATCGCATGAGTCTAGATATTTAAAACTTGAAAGTTCATGTCTAGATGAACAAATACAATTGGTGTCTCACTTTAGGGGACTTATCTTGGAAAGGTTTGACTCAAATCAATAAATCGACTTGGGCATTTCATTTTAAGTCCAAACTTCATAAACATGTTTAGGAATAGGTATGACATGTTTCCAAGCACTTAGAGTGAAAAATTAATATGGATATGAATAAAATGACATAGAGGTCAATTCATGCTTACCTCTTTCGAACAAACTTGACCCAAGTCAACAAGTTGACTTAAATGTCTCATTTTCAATCCATATTTGGGGAACATGTTTAGATTTACTCATGTAAGGTATCCATAGGTTTAAGTTTGAAAAATCTTGAGTAAATGTTAAGATTGAAACTTAGAAATTTTCATAAAAACTAGTTTAGTTTTAAATAAAATCATGCTAGGTTGATATCTTGACTTAAGGACATAATTTTTATTTCAAACTTGACATATACTCTTTTCATGATCATCTTATGGTGTCATAAAAGTTTAAATGAAAATTGAACATGTTTTGAAAAATTAATAAAAATTGAGAAAACGTCTTTAAAATTTCAATTTTAAAACAGTTTAGTCAATGAATTTTAGAAAAATATAGAAAAATTATTTTTAACTGATTCTTAAAACTGCACATTCACTGAAAAATCTAATTTTATCAGTAAAAATTTCAAAAAATTTCATCAACAATCTAATTTATAATGGAATTTTGAAGTTGGATTTCAAAAATGCAAATTATCATCCCTATTTGAGATATCAATCTTTTCGATACTTTGATCTTTCTTCAAAAACTTCAAATGAAAACTCATGTATACCATTTGGATTCCATTTCTAATATCATTCACATAATTTCTTGAGTAAAATCATTCCTAAAAATGATTTTGATATCTTGGATAATAGCTAGAAATATCCATTTGTTTATTAAAATCAACATAGGATGAAAAATGAACTTAGAAAATTCATTTTGAGTTCAAACTTGATGCATGCATTTCAAATGACCATTCAATAATTGGTATCAAAAAAATTTCATCCAACAATTGGTATTTCAAATCTTGAAGTATAGGTTGACCAAAGTCAACAAAGTAACTTAAAAATTTCATCTTAAGCCCAAACTTGATTCATAGACTTACATTCTCGCATGTTTGATGTCTAGATGCCTAAGTTTGAGAAAACATGAGTAGATAGTTAAAACTTGATACTTAGTAGTTTCATGTTTTCATGCTTAATTCAAAATGAAACCATGCTAAGTTAAAATTTTTATTAAATGACATTAGTTTCACTTCAAACTTGATATACATAATTTAAATGACCATATCTTGATATTTTGAAAGTTTGAATGAAATCTAAAAATGTCATGAAAAAGATATGAGTACATTCATAATTGAGTACATACATGATTTTGTTTTGAATTTAAATATTTAGTTTTAAACATATCATGTATGATTTAAGTTTCATATCAAAATATTTGTTTTTCATCCCTTTGGTTGAGATTTTTATGTGTCATGAAAAATAATCTTTAGAGTCTCAACTTAATGAAAAAATATGTGTTCTTCATCCCTTTGACTAGATTGTCTTTTCTTGCCCTTTTTGATTGATGTCAAAAGTGGGAGAAATGTATAAGAAAAATGGGGAGAAAAGTATAGAAAAATTGGGGAGAAAATTATAGGTAAAGGGGAGGAAAATATAGGAAATCCATACATATAGATAGAGGGAATTTAATTATATAGATATGCATGTTGATAGGGGGAGAAATCCCTTAGTTGATATCCTCTATGCTTTAATGTTATATTTTCTCAAGGATGTTTGTCATCATCAAAAGGGGAAGATTGTTGGCTTTAGGTTTTCAACCTTGGTCTTAATCTCTTAATCTCGATTTTGATGATAACAAACATGGAACTAATATTTTGTCAAGAAATCTTTCAGGTTCCATATCGATTAGAGTTCGATGTCCTCGATCGGAAAAATCGGAAGGACATTGATCGTCGCGCTCGGGTTCATCGCGGAAACTTCTTGAAGAGCGACGCGTGCACCAAAGACACATTGGATGGGCTCAAAGATCACATGAAAGCTCTCCAAGTTGATGGTCGTTGAAAGACAGAATCCGGAAATAAAGCACGGAAGAAAACCAGGTTGAAAAATAAAATTCAGCCTAAATTCGGTCGACCGACAGAGACCTAAAGAGGGCAGTAGCCCTAGCGATTGACCGATCGGTCGATCGGATTAAAAATTGCACGGCGCACGATCTTGGCATCCCTACGTCGGTCGATTGATGGGTCGACCAGATTGAGGGAACATGATCTTGCGTCTGGGTGATCGACTCGTCGGTCGACCGACCACAGAGAGAAAGCAATGGTCGAATGACCGTACGACGGCCTGCAATGGATAGAAAACTATCCGTTGAGCTGTCGTTTCTTCAAAAGGGTATAAATACACCCTCATATAATTCATTTAACCTTCTTCCTTGATTCTTACAGACTTTATTGAGCACTCAAAAGGGAGAATTGAGCCTTCAAAGGTTGATTAAGTGGTGCTCTGTTCTTCCGCGAACATTCTCGCAAGCGCCTAGCTTTCTTCCTCAACTCGGGATCTAATACGAGTTCTACCTCTTGACGAGTTGAAGGCGCCAAAGGCTTGCAAAGGAGCATTAATCCTTGGTTTAATCTTTTAGCTCCTTTGATTGTATTTTAGTTGTTTATTTGAACATGTTTTTATTTGATTTGTGCGTTTGTAAGACCTAGGTTGTTAGGTCTTATTGTGTGAAGTGGTTACCTTGTTGTGAAGGTGTAAAACCACTTGTGTAAAAATTAGTTGTTACTAGGATTAGTTTAGTTGTCCCTTAGGGTTGAGGTGGAAGAGTGCTCTCGGTAAGAAGGCGGAGACTTTCGGGTGTGGAAGTGCCTTAGGTCGAGAGTGCGACTCTTCGAGTCAAAGTCCTCTGTGTAAGGGAAACGACAATTAATCTAGTAAAACTAGTTTGGAAATCCTAAGCAAGGTGCTTAGCTGTGGAGTAGGCATTAGTGCCGAACCACTATAAATTAACGTGTTTGCATTGCGTTATTGTTTGTTTTTAATTGCTTAATTATTTATCGCTTCCGCACCCAATCATTAAATTGCAAATTGCCTAAACTAATCAAGAAACGATTAAAATTGAATTTAAGCTAATTATTTAGTAAACATATTATTCACCCCCCTCTAGTGTTGCCATTTTGACTTCACTTGGGTCATCTTCTTCTTGTTAAACATTAGATTAGTAGGCCGATGTGTATGAATTATTACTGAACTCCAGCCCTTTCCCACCTAGAAGGCCCGGCCGAGCAAGGTCTTACCTTGCTCAAGCTTCGGCCGAGCAAGGGTAAGGGAGGAAACCGAATGATTTAATTAGTTGTTCATACCTTCTCGTTTGATGTTAAATCATATTCATGCTATGAGATTTCTCGCTTGTCGTATGAAATGCTTGGTGATAGATCTATATTATCATATTAAGGAAATGTTCTTGCTATTGCATACATGGAGATGGTTGTTATGGCATATAATGCTAAGGAAAGGTTTATTAAATTCTCAGATATTATGCCAAAATGTTGCTATGTTTATTGCATGTCCCCTATCAGTTTTATTATTAAAATTATCCTCTTATATTCGGCTGGTACATGAAAATTGATGCTCGTGATATATTTGGTAAATGATGTTATTAATGGTAGGCCGCGTACTTAACTATATTCGGTACATTTTAACAATATTAGAAAGAAAGGTCTTGGTACCTTGTTGTGACATTCAACTTAGAAACAAGTACACTTGCTAGGTTCTACACCTAGGGATAGTCAGCGGATTTCAACATCCAAATAATGCGACTCGAGGGGGTAGGGTCGGACACGGGCAATGCTCGGAAAGCAAAACATGAGGAAGTGTGCACAACCTGATTCGGATGTGGTTGAGATGGTCTACTGAGCAGTGTCAATAGTCGAGCGGCTACCACACTACTCAGCGGTTTTATGAGGTCTTGAGATTGCACCAGCGGACCCGCTAGGTGTTAGACCCGAGTGGTGGAGGGTCTTGAGATTCCGTCAGTGGGCCACGCTGACGGTAGACCCGATTTGGGTGGGACTAGCTATCCCTAACCCGTAGGATTCCTAAGACTAGTGGCTATCCTAGTCGACGGATCCGAAACATGATAGTTAATGGTTGAGACGCCCTTATGGGCTGGTTGTGGATAGGCCGACCGACCTGGTTTCATAGAGGGAAGAATCAAACCTTCCATATATATTTGGAGCCATTAGTGGATGAACTACTGAAATGGATAAGGGCCCGAGAGGTCGGTTCATCCATTCTTCTGTCTTGGCAACTGATTAACTTATGTGGTCTGATCTTATTTTTAATTCCTTATATGTGTTATTTGCCAAGGTTTTAAGTGGAGCCGGTCATTCGACCAAATGCTTCTGTGCTTTCTGGGCACCATTCAGTCGATCGACCTATCGATAGAAATTGGGAAATTAGCCTAGTTTGTTGATTTTTCTGCTCATTTGTTCGTTTCTGGGTTCCATCTTCGCTAAGTCCTCTTATATAACATTTCTTAACTTAAAGTTAAATAACTTTAAAATATAAATATTATATAAGGATTACCCCCCATTTGGATTTAATAAAAATATCTAAAAAATCAAAATCCTTAAGAATCAAAATCTAACTTTTGGGGTCTAGTACAAATTTTCGAAAATCGAAAATTTTATAATCTCCCGGATCAAATATGCATAGGTTAAAGGCTTCCAAAAAATCCTTAAAAATATATCATTTACTAATTTTTACCTAAGAAACAATTACCGAGACTTTTGGTGCCAAGAGAATGTCTAGGTCATATAGCCCTTCAAGGAGCTCCCTAAGCTTAGTGAATTTCTGTGCCGTTTTTTGATTTTTCGATTTTTCATGTTTTGGGGTTCTAGTTTGGTTTTTGGGTTCTTTGCAACATATAGAGAATTTACAACACTTGCTAAACACCCTAAACCTAAATTCTATCTTCCCGACGAAATCCAAGCGTCGACGATCGTCCTTGTCGATTTCTCTGATTTCTTCGATTTTTTCGATCGGGGAGGATGAGCGCTAACAGACTTGGAACCTGAAAGTACTTCTCAATGAAATATTAGTTTCATGTTTGTTATCATCAAAATTGAGCTTAAGACCAAGGTAGAAAACCTTAGGACAACAAGAGAGAGAGAGAGAGAGAGAGGATACCTGCAACGACGAACGACGCAGGTGGCGAGCAACGGTAGAGAGATCGCAAGAGTGGAGGCAGAGAGATCACAGGGGCGACAAAGAGATCACCGGCGGTGCAGGAGGTGGGCGGCGGTCGGCGGCAGAGATATCGGGCGAGTGAGAGAGTGAGCTAGGTGGGGAAGAAAAAAGGGATCAGGCGCGGGTTTAGTATATCGTAATACCCAATGATTTTGCGACGATCAAAAATGGTTGTAGTTTGCGATCGCTATGGTGTCGTTACATCATCGCGAAGATAATTACTTTGCGGCGGCTAGTACCATGATCGTTATGGCGTAGTTACATCATCGCGGAGATAATTACTTTGCGACGGCTGGTACCGCTATTGTATAGGCATCGTAGAGGTGGCAACTCTGTGATGGTCATCACCAGCGGTCGCAAAACTGTCGCATTTTGTGACCGCCGATCCAGCCCTCGCAAATTGTGTAATACCCACAAATTTTTAAAATTCTTATTTAATTATTTCAACAGGATAATTTAGTCACGTGTCAGGATGGGCTAGATGAAATGCCAGAGGGCGTGAATTGAAGATTGACTTTTGCATGCAAGGTAATTAATTTATCTAAGTTTGATTAGTCCTTAGATGGCTAGTTGGATTCGAGACAAGTCCGGAGGTTCAAACGGAACTCGAATCGGACTTGAATTGGTTGAGTTATAGCTTATTTTAGACTCAACTTAAGTTAAGAGCATTTTGGGCTTTTGGCGATTGGGGTCCCAGTATTAATACCTTATCCCTCAGGGGTGCACGGCTCATAGCAGCAGCCGCAACCCCCCCTTGGGCATCACTGTGATGGAATTACCGCCACCTTGTTCTTGGTTTTCTTATCTAGGATTCTACTACATCGAGTTTCGCCTAATTCAGCAATCGGGACACTATCCTAGTTCTGATCGGATTGAAATTTGGGGAGCATGTCTGAGACCCCTTGCTTCTGGATGGGAACGGTGGAGATCTGATTTGGACGGTTAGATTTTGGGATACACGAGAGGAAAGGTGGAGGCGTGGGAGGACTTGGAACTTAGCGGCACACCCGGACTTCGTTGACGCGAGAGCGCGGAGGACCGTCTTCCTTTCCAATTTCCTTCTCCGGTGAGTGAATTTGGCCTCTTCTCCCCTTGTTCTATACCCATGCCGCTGCCCCCTTGTAAGGGATTTTTGTCGGGGATTTTATGATGGAATTTCTACGTCTCTTGATCAATTTTAGAATTTATATTGTTGTCGTAAAATCTTTATGGTATTGATCGGGTTTTGGGATTATGTTGCATGGTCTTGCTCGGGTTTGGGGTTGTGCCGCCCCCTTCATGTCGATGTTTCTCGTGATTTCTTGATGGTATCTTGAATTGTTGGACAATGGTGAAAAATTAAGGATTAGGTATTTGTATTGATGCTCATCTAAATTGATTAGGGACATGCCGCCCTTTAAGGACTCACCTTAGGCTTGATTAGGATATGAATAATTGTAGGGGCATGAGGTATGGGAAAACATTGAACCTAGGCTTACCTAGAAACATGTTTCATCCTATAGTTTGACAACATAAGGTTACTAAACAATAGGGAAGAGGGGATCTGGTAAGGGCCGAGTTCCCATAATGAAATATTCAAGGGTTATGCGGCCGGCCCTATGAGGAAGGAGACATGGAAACAGATAGATTTATTTTTAGGGAAAATTAATGAAAATATCCTGAACTATTTAATTTTTAACAAATCTGACATATACTTTTATTTGTAATAAATTTATACTAGAACTTTCATCTTTGTATCAATTGTATACTTCCGTCAGTTGAGTGTTAAAATAGCTGTTATATGCTGACGTGGACTGCACAGTCAACATAAAAAAATGAATTTTTTAATCAAATTTGCCTCGTCATCAAATTTTTTAATAAATGAATATCAGCAGTATATTTGATGATGAGGCAAATTTAATTAAAAAATTATTTTTTATGCTGACTGTGTAGTTCATGTCAGCATATAACGACTATTTTAACACCCAGCTAACAGGAGTATACAATTGATACAAAGAATGAAAGTTTGAGTATAAATTTGTTACAAATAAAAGTATGGGATATATTTGTTAAAAACTCAATAGTGGCATTTTCATTAATTTCCCCTTATTTTTATATGTTATGGCATGCTTGGAATACTATGCGTGCATTGTTCATTTACATGTATGGATACGGTATGACGCATGGATGTGGATGGTTTATTACTTATTTAGAAATTGTTTATTGCTTCATATTGTTCCCTTGATGTGAACAAGATATGTTGGTACCTAGTAATGCATAGGCTGAGGTACAGCCATGAGTTTTATGAGCATGCATGGAATTGTGGACATTAAGGACCCTAAAGGTCCTAGGATATAATTTATACTGGTTATATGAATGGTACCTTTATTTCCCTTATATTTAATGTTGGTTATGTTATGGATGCTTGGGTGTGCTTGTGATTGCACTGGATCTCTTTCTGGATCGAGAAGCTCGTCAGCGAGCCACATTGATGACCAATCCGGAGTGGCATGGGCGCGAAGCTCGCTAAGCAAGACTCAGTAGTCGACTCATATAGGACTGAATGGTCCAAGGGTTATAGGACCGCATGGTCCCAAGACCAGGAAGCTCGTTAGCGACACAAACTGACGACCGACCCGGAGTGGCAGCGCGGGCTCGCTGAATATTAACTCGTATGGATTGGGAATGGTTGATATGCATGCTGAATTGCTATGTAATTTTACTTGTTTATATTTGTCACACCCCAAATCCGGTATGATCGGCTAGGGTACGCCAGGCACCCCGAAGCCTAACCCCCAAAACAAACTATACAAAACAAGTAATGAACCTAAACATTTTATAACATTTAAAACGTAAAGAAAAACATCAAATCCTAAGAGAAACCCAACCACTAATTAGAAAAATGTCAAAGGTTCAATTTATTTTCAAAACTTTAAAGTCCCAACGAGGACACCCCAAACTAAGAAAAATGCGGAAACGAAATAATCGAGTCTACATGACTCAACAAAAAGAAAACGATTGGACTAGGTATCCTCCTCGATCACGACATGTCACGAGACTCGCTGCTCTGCCGCCACCAGCCGCGCTACTGCGCCCCGGTACCTCTCTGATCTAACTCAGGTGCTACAGAACAACATAAATGAGGGGTAAGTCCAACTAGGACTTAATGAGTAGATCAGCCCTCAGTTTCACCACAACATCATCATCATGCATAATCAAAATCATACAGGTAAGCATAAGAACATTAAACATAATTTTATTTTGAGCATTTATTTTAGCAACGCAATCATCCTCGTCAACCATATAGCAACCTGCAAGAAAATGCCACAGCATAAAATATGTTCAATGCAATCATCCACATGCTCAATGCAATCATTCACATGAATCACCTCCGGATCCGTCGATCCCACATAGCCACATGGGGTAGGTAGACGGGTGGCCACTGCACTACCACCTAGCTCAGTGTCAGCCTATTGGGGCATCACAAGATGTGCACAGTGTCAGATTCTGAGAATTGCAACACGCCCCATCACAACATCACACACGCAGATACATATATATAAATGAGCATAACAAGATGTGCACAATAGGTAACAAGAGTATGTCTAGGGCATACCTCCACCTCCCCCTCCCCCTGCCATACAATCACAACCACACATAGATATATGCATATTGAAATAGTGCTCATAAATTCAGATCTCACAGAATTCATAAAAACCATGAAATAGTAATATAGCATGTCCAATGTCGTAAGAACAAGAAGCAAGTATATCATGAACAACAACACAACTTAGAACTTCAACAGTAAAATTGATGGAATGAAACAATAAGATAATGTTTCTACATAGGCTAACACTGATCTCGGATAAGATTCATCTCATCAAATATTATAACCATCAATCAACTCGGATCGAAATCATAAAAACCTATAAAATATGATTTTTCAACTCGGCACGCAAAATGAGGCGATGTCCGCCTACTGTTTTCAAAATCCAAAGGTCTGATGATGAAACAGACCTCGCCAATGAATCCAGAACGTCGATTTGGTGAAAATTCATATTTAACATGAATATTTTTGCTAACTTAAAGGTATCAAAATAATTATTTAGAATAATAGAAGAAATGCGTTCAATTTATTTAATAAATCATTGTTACGAATAAGTATATCACTACTACAATTCAATAATTCAATAGTGAATTCTCAGTCCTTCATCTAAATAGGATCAAATCACAGCCTTCCATCTAATATGATGAAATCACAGCCCTCCATCTAACCTGATGCAATCTCAGTCTTTCATCCAACATGATGCAATCACAGCCTTACATCTATCCTGATGCAATCCCAACCTTCCATCTAACGTGATACAATCACAATCTTCCATCTAACCTGATGTAATCTCAGTTTTCCATCTAACATAATACAATCACAGCCTTACATCTATCCTGATGCAATCCCAGCCTTTCATCTAACATGATGTAATTACAGCCTTACATCTATCCTGATACAATCCCAGCCTTCCATCTAACATGATTCAATCACAGTCTTACATCCATATGATGCAATCATAGCCTTACATCCATCAAGATGCAATCGCAGCTCTCCATCTAACAAAATGCAATCTCAACCTTTCATCAAACATGATTTAATCACAGCCCTCCATCTACATGATGCAATCATAGCCTTATATTCATCAAGATGCAATCACAGCCCTCCATCTAACCTGATGCAATCTCAGCCTCTCATCTACCATGATTCAATCACAGCCCTCCATCTACATGATGCAATCTCAGTCGTTTACCCTAGCATGATGCAATCTCAGCCCTTCGTCTAAACACCTCATCTTCCTCATCCAACTAGGGTTACCAACCACCTTCCTCTCCCAGTCGCCGCCGCCACCCTCTGCTCCGGCTGACCAGGTCGCAGGGGGAAAACCCGTCGTCACCACCTCAGTGACGGCATCCCATCCGCCAAGCACGACAACCATCCACGGGCTGTCGCGTCTGGCGGCGGCAGCCCATGTGCATTGCAGCGACACCTCACCGGCGCCGCTGCTCGCCGCGGTGCCTCATCGGGACTCGCCCGCCTCAGCCCTCTCAGGGCAATCACGGCATGGCGAGGCCGTGTCGGCGATGTTGCGCCTGGAAACGGTAGCCCGCGATCGCTGCGCGAGCAACTCTACCGTGCAGGTAGAATCGTTGTGCGGCACCGTCTCGCCCCGGCTCGGACTACGAGAAGTTCGCCGAAAAGATCAATGGAAAATACAAGATCCGACAATAATATTTTTAAATTCTGAATTTAATAGAAGGCAAGAACACGTTGAATCTCGGAGAACCACAAAACAATTTCATATCCACAAAGCGATAGAATATTTGCGCAAAATCTCATCCTAAAATCCATATCATGATGAAAGAATAGGGGAAAAAGGGCCAATCCACTCACCTCTTTGGAGAAGACAAAAGGGAAGAAGACGCGTAGGATCTTCCTTCAATCGACACCGACGAACTCGCGGAATTCCGGCTCCCGCGGCTCCTCCTCCTCGACGGCACCCTCTCTCCTCTCTCCCTTGCCTCTGGTGGCGTGCGGCTAAAACCCCTGGCCCAACGCCCGCAGGCTCTAGGTTATAGACCCCAGTTAGGTCCAAATGACCAAACTACCCCTCCTCGAATTATTCGACTTAAATAGCTCATATCTCACCTATTCTAACTCTGATTCGAGTTCTGATTGAACTGCTGAATTCGTCTCCAGACCCTCTATCATCCTAGCATGCTAAATCACAGAGATATGACAAATGAAATTTCTCTAATTTTTCTATATTATATGCTTACCTGGGTCTAATCCCAAAGCTTTCCGCCAATCCACGCTAACTTGGGCCCACGATCCATCGCTCAAGAATTAAATATTATTATTAAGATTTTGGGTATTACAATATTTATACTCCTTGGACTTATATTGCTTGGACATGGTGGATAGAGGACTAAACCACTCACTAAGTCCTAGTTGGACTTATGGTTTTATGTGTTTATTTTTGTATCTTCTTAGTTGGACCAGAGAGGTACTAGGCTGGAGTAGCGCGACTGGATGCGGCAAGGACAGTGGTTACCCATGTTTGTATAGAGTTTTCCATTTTCTTTGAGTCATATAGACTTGGGTTCTCTTTCTTTATTTCCGCACTATTGATGTAGATGGACTTTTACTCGTTAAATTGGTTTCATTTTAGAAATAATTTGAACTGTTGCAGCTACTTTGAAATGTTTTAATTATTTGGTTTGGAATTCTCTTGCTTTATGTGTTTCTATGAACGAGTTAGTTTTATAAACTGTAGAGGTTTTGTCGTATGTTCTGGTTGTTTGGGTTGGGTTAGGCTGCGAATTACGGGTAGTACTCTGGCCAGTCACGTTCGGATTTGGGGCGTGATATATTACTGTCGCAAATCACCTGTATTTTTGTAGTGATTATTTCAAGCCTATTTATGAGGGTGACAAAGGAATTGGAGTAAAAGAAATAAGCCAATGGCTCAAAAAAGTTTGTTCAGCTTACCCATTACAAGTCGGTCAAAGTTCGACTAATCAAACTTCGGCCAGGAGCTTACTAGGAATTTCAAAACTAGTTTGGGTTAACTTCGACCGATCGAACATAAGGGTGTGCAAGGGTTCTGAGTAGACCCGGAACCAATTGGAACCTACTCGATCAAGTAGGTTCTGGGTAGCCTGAATTAAATTCGGATAGGGTTCAAGTAAAAAACTAACTAACCGGTTAAAACTAGTTCCAGTTTTAGTTCCAACATATCTGGTAGCCGGAACTGGTTATGTGCAATATAGTTAACCCGATTCTAAATTATTCAGTAGGATCAGTATCCAAAACTCGTTAACTTGGTATTCTATATTATATATTTGTAAAGTTCAATTTATATTTTTATTCTTATTTATTTATTTTTTTAATTGAATTATGATATATAAAAAAAAGAAACAAAGGAAGATGTTCCAACAATGTATCTGAAACCTGTGGTGTAGTACAAGTTCTAGGAGAAGAAATGAACATGTTTCAATAGGGTACTCGTAACATGTACTACACTACAAATTTCAAGTATGGTCCGGTTCCAGATCCCAACTGGATAAGGTTCAAATCCAAAAACTAAGAACTGGTCATATACAGTGTAGAATTCGAATATCATGACAAATACAAGATATCTGGACCCACTCACCCCTATTCGAACATCAACCAAACTGCAATCGAAATTCATGAATATGACAGTTTAGAAGCTGAAGCTATTTAGTTTGGTTTGAAATGAGTGAAACATAAAAGATTATCACACTTGAGACTTTAAAATGTTTCTATAACAAAAATCTAAATCCTAAATCTAAATTTTGATATGCTTTTGATCCAAGTATCATTTCCATTAATACTTTACTCTTGAATTCTAAAATTGAACTTTACGCATCTATCATTCTTTGTCCTGAAATGTAAACTCGATAAACTCATCAGGAACATGTTTAATGTTATCATCAAATACTTGATCAGGAGGCATGAGTTAATATTGCTAGGCCTCCGTCTCATGATTAGGTCTATAGTTTTGGGTGTTGAGAGGATCCTAAATTCATTCTTGAGAACCCTAGTTCTACATAATAAACTATAGCTAATTTGCCTGAGTTATGGAAATGATAGACGGAAGAGGAGTTAAACACTGTGTACATTGAGATGACATCCATGCGGCACCATATTACAAAATTGAAAGAGTCGATATGCAAGCTCAAATGCAATCACAAGTTGAAACTCAAGTTTGTTTGATGTTGACACAATTTGACTTTCCTATGTTAGCCAAGGTTTTCATCATCATGATTAGATATTCTCCTTAAAAGTTTTGATAATAACAAACAAGCAATTAGTGATAATTTCAAGTATGCTATTTCAAGTTGTATTTGATGATCAAAAAACTTAATGAAACAAAAATCTCAAAAATGCAACTGTGATCGATGTTGGAAACACACAAAATTTTTTAAACTTACCATGTATTTTTGTTTATAGATGACATGTAATTTGTTTGGACAAATTTTCACATTTTACTTGATCAATTCTAATACTGAAATCCAAGAAACCAGAATCAAAGTTGAGCTCATACTAATTTCTGAACTTTAGCTCATCTTCCATCAGTAATCCATTGAACATCGATTCAATTTTTATAGTCTTTTGCTTGGTTTCTACGTGCTATGGGAGCTTTGATTCAAAAAGAGGAGCTTTAAAATGATCTACTTCATCTTAATGAAACTTCAACTTAGCTCAATGGAAACTACACTTGCTCTTAGCTAGCTAGAGATTCAATCTTTTTTTTTATGGATCAATTCAGAAAGTGTCATACCCCAAACCCGGGCATGATCGGCCAGGAAACTACTCGTACCCCGAAGCTTAACGCAACCAAGAAAAATAACAATATGGAAATCCTGAACAATTTCATAAAGTAGGAACCATCTTTCTAACATTTATTTTTAATCAAACAAAAATCCCAATAACAGTCCAAAATCAATAAATGTTCAAAACTCCTTTAAAAAATCCAATTAAATAAGAATAGAGTTTATCATTTAAATGCGGGAAAAAAAAATCCAACACCGACTCATATGACTAAAGAAAAATAAAAAAAACCCTACGAACTTGAGTATACATCCCCCGACCACGACGTATCACGAGATCTGTTGTCCCTGACGTCACCAACTGCGCTACGGCATCTCAGTACCTATCTGATCACGCTCAAGTACTGTAAGATAGCAATATAAAAATACTAAGTCCAACTAGGACTTAGTGAGTGGCATAATCCTCTACAACCATGCCCAAGAATCCAAACCAGTAGATATATATATTTTGTAAATCAAATATACCTCGTATGCAGGGTTAAATATGCCAAGAATTATATACCCTTAAGTGCAACCAAATATCCATATAAGTAGCAATTAATATAAGCATATCTATAAACCAACAAGATATAAATATTACATAAATCATCCAACCGACCATACAAGCCACCCGAGTCGGTCGCTAGTGTGGCGTGCTGACGAGCTTCCCGGTCGAAGGACCCGTCGATCCAAAATTTAGGGACCCATCGGTCCAATAATCCAGCGACCCATCGGTTCTACGAGTCGGGCGCCAATCACTGCTATGTCTCAGCGTACTTTCCGCTCTTGCCACCCGAGTCGGTCGTCAGTGTGGCGGTTGACGAGCTTCCTAGTCCACAACCACAAACACATTCAGGCATTTATAAATAAATCAACACTTTATGTAAAGACAAAGAAAAGATATAACACCCTCATGCTTGTAAACCATCCTAGGGCCACCAGAGCCCTTGATAACCACATACAAGTAGGCGCATGATCCAAATTATGAACAACATATAAATAAGAATAATTCTCAATAAGAGTTAAACTAATTAGTTCCATGCACAACTATAATTAAGCAACATCATTCATCTTTATAGAATTTCAAGCATGCCATAACCATTAAACATACCAAATAATCTATAATTTCATGCAAGAGAAACATTTAATTATCACTCTATTTTCTATCCATAGGACCGGTGGCTTGGATTTGGAAATTCCCTCACCTACAATTTATTAACCTCACGTGTTTATACAAGAATTTAATAGCATGTCAAAGGAGAGCCTAAGTTTCAAGTGTCTCTAACCTCTTCTCTAATCATGTTTACATCATAATCAAATTTAATAAATATACAAGGGGCGGGGCGGCATGATCCTGTCAACAAAATTGAAGGACTCTAAATCAATGTAAACTAACCCAAAACTCAACTAATTAAAACTATGTCCCTATAACTGTTCTAGGAAGGGGTGGCATGCTCCCTAATCCACCTAAGGCCATGCGGCCGTCCTTCACCATCTATGTTTGGGAAAACAATGAATAATTGGCAATGAGAGTATCCTATCTAACAATCAAGTTTAGGAATTTAATCATGAATATCATGGCATGATTTTTCTTGAAAGGAAGAGGCGGCACAACCCTTAATTTGGGTTATCCTATGCGGCATGGGATCAAGGAGGGAGAAATCATCATACAAATCATATAGCGATATAAATCACATGATTGGTTTATGGCCTAAAGAATTTGACACCAAAAATCCACAACAAGAAAACTTCAATAAAAGGGGGACGGCGGCTAGATTCAAAAACTAGGAAGGAGGGGAATTAAACCGCTCACCGGCTTGAGCACTGGCGGAGCCAGTGTATTGGCAGGGGGGCAATTCCCCCCCCCCCCCCCCCAACATTGGTTCATTCATTAAGTATATATATTAATATTTACTTATATTTGCCCCCTCTAAAAATATTTTTTTACTATGTAATTGTTCTCATGATATGCGATTTTATATTTTGCCCCTCCTGAAATAATTTTCTAGCTTCGCCCCTGGGCTTGAGGAAACAAGGAGGAAGAAGGGTTGCAAGGATTCCTCGACGATCAACTCTGGCGGACTCGCAAAATTCGGCCTCGAACTCGACTCTGTCATGCCCCAAAACTAGGGTCACGTGATCGACCAGAATACGTGTTCGTACTCCGAAGCCTACCAACTCATGCAAACTAAAATACATAATAAATGACAATAACCATGCAATATACTTATGAACTGAATCATAATATCAATTATGAGTACAAAAACCAAGTGCAATGACTGAAACCACATGACTCAAATGCAAGTTCACATGATGTCCTACTACACAACTACAACCCAACACGTCACGAGATCTGTTGCCTGAAATTGCAACCCCCAATTGCGCCATGCAGGTACAACAGTACCCCTACTGGTTAGGATCTAAAAAACAACATAAACAAAGTTGTGAGTTCTAAGGAACTTAGTGAGTGGCTCTATCGAGCCTCCACTTAATCCCAAGAATAAGTATAGGAGACATAAATATTTCCAAATAAATACTGAATCGAAATATCATATAAATAAGAACACTCATTAATACATCTCATGCTCATGAATGCAGAAATCACTTGGCCCATGTCTGACCAACAAAAAATAATACATTGACTCGGCCCATGCCGGCCCAACAGAAAACAATACATTCACACGACCCACACTGGCCCAAACCTAGCAATCATACAAGTCAATCGCTAGAACCTATCTAGCGAGCCTTCCGCCCGGTCCCTCTGAACTAGGATGGTCTACTAGTTTCAGCGCCCTCTCTGACGCAATCTGATTGGGAATAGCCCACCCAACCAAATCCAGCATGTATAAATATTATTTCCGCGTACTTGTTAACCATCATCAACTTACATACACAAGAAATTCTAGCTCGTTCTAGAATAAAATCCCAGCACTTAACTTCATGAATTTAAGGCTATTATAGTGTAACATTTCAGCCTACTTACAAGGGTAAATTAAGCATGAATCTAGGTGAAGTTACAACCATGCATAGAGGAACAAATAACATGATTCAACATGGAATTCAATATATATTTAAACTAAATTAATTTCAGCATACATCATAGAGCATATTTCCAATCTAATTTCCTCAAGGAATATTCGTCCAGCAACTTCAACAAAAATCAGGTTTACTTGGGATTGTTTGAGCATGTATTTACCAAAGCAAATTCGGAATCTATACAAACTAGTTAAATTTGTTCTGAGCTCCTCAACTTAAAATAATGTTAATATCTTACCAGACAAATAGCTCGTTTCTTATATAGGTTATGCTGAGGGCAAACACCGTAGAATGCAGCATGAGAATTCATGTTTGCACAAACTTATCTTTCAATTGATGTC
Source organism: Canna indica (assembly GCA_034359265.1). NCBI lineage: Eukaryota > Viridiplantae > Streptophyta > Magnoliopsida > Zingiberales > Cannaceae > Canna > Canna indica. Next base: position 52,302,274 of record CP136891.1, on the reverse strand, counting down.
AAATCAGGGTAAACGAGTTGAAGGGTTGAACCCATAACATCAATTTCACATTTTCCCTCAACCGTGATTTCCATCAATACCTCTATCATGCTTGCTTAAGCAACAAGAAATCGCCTACACCTCTAATACACCATGCAGATGCAGCACCTAATCCCAAAAACCATCATTTGAATAAGGAATACTTTATTACTGACCATTTCCTCTCATCCTACTAGGGGTGTCCAGTGTTCGGTTCAAATTAAACCGAACCTATTGTTTTGGTTTAGTTCGGTTTCAGCGGTTGCAGGTTTGGTTCTTGACCCGAACCGAATCAAATTTTGGGTTTCGGTTCAGATTCGATTTTTGAAATTCGGGAACCGACCTGAACCGAAAATCGAATAATTAAAAAATAATATTTTTTTTTTAATTTTTAACCCAAGTAATTAAATGGGTATTATGAAATAATTTTTAATTTTTAAACGAATCAATTAAATTTTTGGTTTTCGGGTTGAAAACCGAACCGAACCGAATAATTTCGATTCGGGTTAGATTGGTTTAGGCATAAGTCGGTTCGGGTTCGGGTTGGAATTCGGGTATGAAAAAATTTCAGTTTAGTTAATTTCGATTTGGTTCGGGTTGAACCGAATGGACAGCCCTACATCCTACTGCCATTATCCCAAGACATTATAGGGTTGACAATTTCTAACACGACACGAGTTCGAATTTGACTAAATGTGTGTTTTAATTAAACGGATTCGACCCAGATTAACACGATTAAATAATCATGTTAATCCTAGTTGAACTCGTGTTACCCGTATAAACACGATTAAACTCATTTAACTAAATGTGTTTAATCGTGTTACTGAACCTATTTAATCTATTTACCCATTTATAAGGATATATATATATAATAAAAAGTAAAAAATTACGGATGTTGAGTATGTCTTGTTATTAATAGTCTTTCTACTATATTTAATTTTTAATTTCAATAGTTTTCATTTTGTTCACTATTGAAATTATGTTTATCGTGTTGTATCGTGTAGGTGTACACATGTACACGTTTAGACACGTTTACTTGAATGGGTTAAATGTGTCGTGTTGTGTCAACCCATTCAACCGTGCAAATGTGTCGTGTTGTGTCGAATAAAAGGGTCGAGTTCGGATTTGCATATTAGGACATGTTTAATAAATGGATCGGGTTCGGATTTAGTCTTTTACAACACGAGATACGTTTAAATGCAACACGTTCAAACACGACACGCACGGATTGTCACCCTTAGACATTGCCATCTTAAACGAACCACAAGCTAATCCCAATTAGTATTGGGTAAAGGACGAGACATCGTATCGGTGCTCACCATCCCACCACATTTTCCGACACTTTAAATTAAAACAAAAGATAGCGAAATCCAAAAGAAAAAAAAATAAAAGAATCCTACCAACCGGATTCATCAGAAGCAAGATGCATCGAAAATTTCAAATTTGCCCTAATCATGTTCAACGAACTCTAAAAGAAAAAAACAATCCTAACCACTCACCTAAAGAAGGTTTCAAGAGAAGCAAAAGTGAGGACGATCCAATTCCGGTGGAGTCCCAACTTCCGGCCAAAATCCAAGCACTTGGTGTCTTCCTCCTCACGTCCACCTAGGGATGCGTGTGTCTCCCCCTTGGAGTCATATGGTCCCGGCTATATAATATTTCTTTTATTAGCTTAATTACCAAAATGCCCTCCATCACTTAAGTTGACTCTAACAGGCTTAGACTCGTTCGATTCGAGTTTTGTTTAAACCTACGAACTAGACTCAACCCATCTTTCCATCCCAACTTAATTGAAATATTTTTCCTCATGCATAAGGGTTATATCACAAATTGCACCCTCCGACGATTTCTCAGCCCGCTTCGACGTGCATCTCAGCTTTCTCGCTAAAAAAATAAATTAATTAAATTTTTATTTCTATTTTTTTCGCGGGTATTACAAACTCCCTCTCCAAGAGCCGCCGCCTCCTCACTGCCTCGGGTGCTGTAGTGCGCCCCCTGCAATACAGGCCATATATATAAGTTGGGGTAAATTTATTTTACCTCAATTTATAATTTCGCCCCCCACTTATAAGTCGACTAGAAAATTTGTTATAAATCCATTTTAAGTCCGATAAGAGTTTCGATCATAGCGTTGAGTTCGTCTCGAGATCTACTCTCACCATGACATGCTAAATTACAAAAATAATAAATATAATTTTTTTCTAATTCTTTTCTAAGCTAAAATTTATCAAATTTTATCCCGAAACTTCGCTAACTCACTCAATTTAAGTCCTCATTTTTCTACTATGAAAGCAAATAAATATAATCAAATTTTGGTTATAACAGAAAGTGTTTCGCGGATAGAACATAATGATATAACTTTACACAAGAAGAATAATAAATGAGAAAATGACTTATATGTTTTGATATTTAAAATATTCATTAATAAGGAGCTTATTTTCATCAATATATAAAATTCATAATTTATAAAAAATTATATTCAAGATATAATATATTTGCATTTAAGTTTACAAATTTATAATTTTTATATTTGAGTCCTTCGTCGATGAAAAAATTATAGCCATTTATAAATTAAATTAATTTTTTATATTAATGGAAATTATTATTATTTATTTAAGTCCTTCAATCATTTAAATTTTATGTTTTTAGCTGGTACTTATAATAGAAATAAATGTATTTTTGAAAAAAAAAATTATAAGCTAATCTAAAAAGATAAACTAAAATTAATTATATAATTAATTTAGGAAGAATATAATGAGAGTTTCAACATTAATTTATTTCAGAAAAAGATAATGAGTATTTTTATTTTTACATTAATTATGTTTGATTGAAAAAGCCCCAAATTCAAAATATTACATAAACTCTTTTCCAATTTATTTGCATCAAACATAATTTGAAGAGTGAAAGTATTTTATTTTGTTGATGATATCTATAACAAATGTTTTCTTCATGAATAATCAATATAGTAATAGTTAGGGTTAATTCACTACAAGAAATATTACAATTCTCGGGGGCCACGGCCCCCATTTAAACTAACAACGGCCTCCACTAAATCCTTTTAGTGAGGGCCTCACGGCCCCCAACTGCCGCCAATAAAAACGTGTAGATTGTCATGTCCCAACTCAGGGTCTATGTCCTACCCTGAAGTCTACCATATACACTGGATAACAAGATACCGAAAACATGCAAATAAAAATAACGATGCGGCTTTTATTTAATTTTAAAAGAGTTGCAAAATAAATCAACTATAAAGTAAAATAGCTCGAGTTAAAATCGAATACATATTTTTCAAATTAACAACTCCTAGTGTATATAAAGAAAATAATCCTAGACATTACGACTACGACTACTGGATGTTGCTACGAGATCAACACCACTGCCTGCCCTCCAACTACACCATTACTCCAAGCCTCACCTCACTGGTCGGGCTCTGCAAAAATAAGAGAAATAAACCTTGAGTCCACATGAGACTCAGTTAGCGATTCTTTCGAACCTCCACATAAATCCCCAATAACCACATGTATATCAGTTAGGAAAAAATATAAAGTTAGGGATCTAATCTAGTCAAGATATGACAACCGACCCAAGGGCCGTCCTGTATAGACTATATAGTCATATAACCAGCCATAACGGCCCAACTAAGCAGAATAGCACCCGACCACTAGGGCCTGCTCAAGAACTAATGGCTCGGCTCTAACCGGCCTTACCACACAATGACAGTAATACTCCAGCCACACGGCCTACATAACACATAAGAAATTCAGAGCAAACACCGGACCGTCAACTAGGATGGTCTGCTAGTCTCTGGACACCTACCGGGTAAGGGATAGCTAATCCCACCCAACTGGGGTCTAACACCTAGCGGGCCCGCTGGTGCAATCTCAAGACCCAAATCACTAGACGAGTCAAGCATTAGTCGCTCCGACTATCCATGCTACTCAGCTGACCATCACAATCACATTATACAAGCAAAGTGTTCTAAAGTTTTCTTATTTAAAAATACCGGGCATTCACCCGTGCTCGGCCCCTTTATTCCAGGCCTTACCAATCGCACACTATTGGTCACTGGTTGTTTCCTAGGTGTGAGACCTAGCTTGTTTACATTCGAGTTTTTTGTAAATAATAAGTACCCTAGAGTTTCCTAATAGTCTTCTTGCGTCATATGCCACATTTCAAGTGTGAACTTTATGTCATAAGTGTAGAATATCCGAATACATACATGTTACATGTAATACCCGCTAAATTATTTGTGTATACTTATTTCAGCGGGTTGCGAGTGACGCGAGATGGTGCGCGCGGGCTTGAGCATTGACGCTTAGCTTGAGGTGAGACCCGGATACTCTAGAAATTTTCTTAATTAAAATGTAAATGGTAAAATATTTTATTCATCATGTTGTTAAAGAGGACTTCGAGAGGAGTCCAACGGTTCAATCGAATCCGAATTCGGACTTGGATTGGGTGAGATAGAGGAGGTTTAGTGAATCACTTAAGTTAGGGGCAAATTAGTAATTTCAGTCCAAGTAAAATATATATATATATAATACCTGTCGCCTGGGGGAGTACGGCACTGTAGCCACACGCAACCCGAGGCGCTTGGGAGAGAAGGGGTAGCGATCAGGAGTTTGAGCGGGGTGTCCGATCCGGTTGGAAACTCGCGAATCGTCAGCGTCGAGCACCGATAGGCCTTCCCTACTCCTTGTCATTTCCGATTTCTTTCCGGTGAGTAGATTTCCCTTTTCTCTTCCCCCTTTCCTTCTTCCTTGTGTCGCCCATGGCATAGGAAACTTTTGACGAATTGTTGAAAGCTTGCAGAGGATTGATGTTGAATTAAACCATGTCGAAGATTGGTTAAAGAGGGGAACAAATGAGTTCCTCTTGTGGTGTACGGCAGCCCTAGGCATGCCCTAGGGCTGGTCGGCCATGAGAGGGGAGGTGTTTCTGGGTAATTGGTTGTATATGAATTGCTAGATGAAAATGCATATGTATTGATGTTATACATTGAAAGGAATGCTATGTTACTGAATTTTAGCGTTGAATTTTTATGGTTTATTTTGCTGAAATTTATAGGTTATCTATGCTGAAAATTCATGTTGAAATTGGTGTATAAAAGCAGAAAATTACCTTTATACATAAAATGCAGAAATTCCCTAAGTTTGATGATGAAAGTTCATAGTTTTCTTGCTGAAATTGTAGTCTTGATGCTGTCAATCTCATAGTATATTGCTGAAATTTCTTGTGTTTGATTGCTGAAATACCATATGTTTTGAAGCTGAAATTTCATATAGTTGATTGCTGAAATTACCTAGTGCATGATGCTGAAAATTCAATGCTGGAATTTTCTATGTAGATGCTGAAATTTAGTCAAATCTGTGCTGATTTGATTTAGTAGTTTGGGAAATCAATTTAAGGCGGAAGGTATCAATGTAACCTATCGATTTGCATGTAATGTACACTTTGGGAAAATAGAATGGATGTATGTGACTCGAACAGTAACGTGGGGGTAGGAATCGAAGAAATTCAGTAAGCTAAAATTTTCCTAGTGCATTTTAATCGAGCCGGGATGCGGGCTCGGTGTGACGATCCTAGTTGTCATAAACAACTGGGGTTTTAGTTGATACTAGGGATAGGTGAACCTTGGGTGGGTTGACATGAGGATGTGACTCCCGGGTAGTGGTCTGAGCTGCATTGGGCCGAGTGGTGTGCACAGCACACGAGGTATTTATGGGCCTTCATAGGTCCAGAGGTGCGCTCCACGCACGAGAGACATTGGGCCGGTGGGCCGAGTGGTACGCATTGTGTACGAGTGATCATGGGTCAGAGGGTCTTCCTGACCAAGTTGGGTACTGATTTTAGAGGGTCTTCCTAGACCAGTGAACCCGAGCATAAAAATAGTGGGCACGGGCTCTAGAGGGCCTTCCTAGACCAGTGTACCCAGGGGGGAGAGGCAGTTGGACACTAAGCCTAGAGGGCTTTCCTAGATCTGTGAAACTGAGAAAAGTAACTAATTTGGGATTCAGAACTTAAAAAGTGTTTTCCGTAGAGTCAGATGAGATTGTATTCCTTACATATATAACTTGGGATCCACCCTTATTTGATATATATTGTATGAACCGCCATTACTGGATTCCATTTCCTAAGGATTGGGAAAACTATTCACTGAGTTTTATACTCATTTTACTCTCATGTTTGTTTTGCAGAGCGTGACCCTGAGGTACGGCGCAGCTGATGAGGGCAAACTCCGGTAGCGATCTCGTGAGCTAGTTGACGTAGTCGAGTCTAGATGAGTCTAGTGGAGTCGAGTCCTGTTTGGGAACTAAGACATCATAGTCTTTAGAGTTATTTAAACTCTTAGTTAAACCTTTTTCTTTTGAGATACCTGGTATACGGATTGTGTCTTTATAACTGAGTTGCTATTGGTTATTCCCTAGTCATGTTATAAACACTTTGTTTTCAAGTTGTACCTATTTAAATGTTTGTGTAATGGTTTAGGCTTCGGGGTGCTAGACTGTACTTTGGCCGGTCACGTGACTAAATTTGGGGCGTGACATTACAACCTATAAGTTATAAGAAAATTAACCTACAGCTACTACCATGAACAACCGCATGATGGCAACAATAAAGTAATTAAATTCTGCATTAAATTAATAAATTCCAGCAAGGTAACATTTAATCTATCATGGTAATTTCAATACTAGCATTAGTAATTTGATGAAGAAAATTTTACGAATCATATATCATACATGATCTCAGCCATATATGCGCATTCAAGAGGATATCCATCTAAAAATTTAAATCTTATCTACTAGCATCAACAATCCATTCATCAACCGTTTAATCAACAATTTCAATCGATGAACATATTTCCCCAGAGATGAAATCAACACATTGGATCAAATCCACCCTCCTCTCCACTCGGCTAAACCCTAAACAAGGGTAACATGTTCGGCCGAACCTTCTTGAAGGGGAGAGGAAGGAAAATTTGACCATGACATCGTAAGATCTAATTTCACAAGTTGTCTACACATGAAAAGGGATCATCCAAGGGGTTTAAACCACTCGAGGGATATGGGAAAAATTTCGACATGATATTTTCCCTTTTTCCCTCAATTGGTCGGCCCCTAAAATCAAGAAAACGATGCGAAAACATTCATTGCACGATACAATATGCATAAGGAAACCATAAATCTTGAGAAACTTTAGATCTACAAGGTCCGACGCGAGAAAAATAAGGTTTCATCACCTCTAAGGGTCGGCCACACGCCTACCCTATCGAACTAAGTCTGACCACTCACCTTGATCAAAAAGGAAGATGATCTAGGCGACGATGACTCCGATCTCCAACGACGACACCAATTTCTCGCGCCACCACTCGAAATCCCCTTCTCTCCCTTCACCTCGGGCTGCATGCGGCTCACCTTCCTGAGTCGTACGGCGGCTGAGGTGAGGGGTTATATATATATATATATTTGACTAAAAAGCCCTTCCTCACTTAAGCCTCTACTCGACTCAATCCAAGTTCGATTCGAGCCCCGATTAAATCCACATACACTATTTGAACTCGACTCATACAAAGGCATCTTATGTTTAAAAAGGAACGAACATTTAACTAATAAAATTTTATAAGGCTTAAATTATACCTTCTACTCGCGGCGATTTCACGACTCGACCCGACTAACTCCCAATCCGATGTACTGTACCAAAAATAAATTTTTTTATATTAAGAAACCTCAAGTCTTACGTAGATAAACCTTTATTGAAGGTTAGCGAGTGGCCCCCGGGAAATATTACTTTTCCTAAATGTTTCTTTTTGTGGGGGCCGAGATCCCCATGCATGAATGATACTATACACATTTCCGATGCACAATGAAATTACAGCATAAAATTTAAAATTATAACTAATATAAATCAAAATTACAGCTAATTATAATCCAAAATTACCTTGCAAACCAAAATGTTTTACATTAGTACTGCAACCAAAATCCCAATACACTTGGAGGTTGAAACATTAATTACAAACTATAAAATAGTCTAAATTTACATCAAAATAAGATTCATAGAGTGAATTGTCCATAATACATCAAACAAGTCATTTTTCACGTGAATTGTTCCCTCTCTGATTCATTTCATCCACGAAAGTAAATAGTATGTGCATCTTCCGTCGACCCTCCATCTTCCTTCGATCCTTCATCTTTTCTTTCATTTTCTTCCTATGATGCAAGCTCGTTCATCTTTTCTCTTCATGATCTCTGGCCTAAAGCTAAGCTAATCCTAGAAAGTCAACAGATTCGTAGGTGTATGATCTTGCATTTTAAGATAAATAAAGGAAAATGGAAAATGATCACCTAGTTGAGCAACTGAGCAACCAGGGGCGGAGCCAATGTTTTGGCAGGAGGGGCAATTGCCCCCCCTCACATTGATCCCCCCATTACATATATATTACTATATATATAATATACATTAATATTTAACTATATTTGCCCCCTCTAAAAATATATTTTTACCATGTAATTGCCCTCATAAGATGCGATTTTATATTTTGCCCCTCCTAAAATAATTTTCTGGCTTCGCCCCTGTGAGCAACACTAAAACAATCTAGATTGAAGCTATATCCACTTTGAGCAGTTCCACAACTGCAATTGCATGCGTAAGTAGTGCAATGAAGAAGGAAGCTGAAGAGAGATAGTAAACAAAGATGCACATCATATCAAGTGTGAGGATTTTTCGACATGCAAAGATAAAGCGGGACACTACGGAGCATGTTACTAGCACTGATTGAAATGCACGTGTTCAAATGTAAATGTGAACTGATCTATTGGGTCCAAGATGACAGTGATTTCAACTAATATCAGCCAAGTCATATGGTGCAAATTAACATGAATGAGCATAGTGAATTGGTTACAATCATTGTTGCAGCTCCTGCACCAATTGAAAGTTGATTGTCTGCACCAACTGCATCTGAAATTTTGACCATCATTTTAACATACAATTGAAATTTGTCAATGGGAAAACTATGGTGGAAATGTATAGTCCATTTCCAAGAACAAAAAACTATAATGGAAGATAATTGTTGAAGAAAATCTCAAACCAACCGTGAGAGTGGAGTAGGCCTTTAAGCTTATTATATATAAACTGTAAAGTACACCTGAAGATGAAGAGGAGTTGACTGTAAGGATGTCAGAAATTTATAGCTAAAACAAGATTATTTTATTAAAACCAAAGTGTGGAAATCAAATACTATAGAGAATTTTTATAAGCATTTAGATTTAATAGTAATAGTGATTTGTATCTGAATCATCCTATTATAAGCTAGCAACTCAATTAATGTTCTAATCAAGCCCATTGCCAAATGATGATGGTATCATGGTGATAACCATATATAAATTAATTCTCTTCAACCATATACTACAAATTTATGCTATGTAATTTTCCCATGTTATAAATCACAAAGCTTGAATCCTCTAATGCAGTGACAGTGATATGAATAATTCAATATCATAAAGTTATTACTTACAATCATATGCAAGAAACTGAGGAACACATTTGAACAAAGAAACAACTAGTTAATCATATATAAACTAAACAATATTTATTATTACCATGAAAGTAATAGTTTTCCTTGGGAAGAATTGAAATGCCTAATAGCTGGAGCCATATCTATGCATATCAAGATTATTATTCACGGATTTCAATTCACAAGTCAAACATCTATAAGAGAATGATGAGGAAGCAAACTTATATACTTACTGCCCAATTTGGAAGCAACGCCAAAATTGTTGGAGAAAGTCCATGATACATTCCTCTAAGCCCTTCTTTTCTAACTATTTCTTGTAGGCTCGAAAATATAATACTTCCTGATTTGAGGCAAAAAAGAACCCATCACCAAAAAGTCTTGAATAGCAACTCTTTTGGCGGATACAAGGGAAACTAATTAAGAAGGAACTCACACAGGAGTACGTAAATGGACTTTCTGGTATTATTATACCATACACCTCATTTCTGGAACACAACAGTCAAAGATAAAGAGGCCAACATCAATAGTGATGACAAGCTGGAGTTTCTTCAAAGTCAGTACACTTAATCCATGATTGTTCACAATTCAGGAAGATAACAACATATATTGTATAGATCTATCGCTTGAATAGCATCGAATGGCGCGAAGGCTGTCTTTGAAAAACTCCGGCGATTCATGTGATCCCGTCTCCTTCCTCCCTACGGCGACCTCCCCCTCGGCCGAAGAAACCGTCGGATCCTATTAATCTGCATCCAAGCTTCATCCGATCTTCATCTGTAGAGAATGTTCCAAGGAAGAATCCTCTTCATTTCAGTCAATCAGAGGGCCTGGGTAATCTCCCAGGTATGCCCAAACTCTCATCGAATACTACTATTGATTCATCTGAGAAATTTGTTCTGAATAGCTCTATGACTCAGACGATCAGAAACCCCTTATTTGCTTCTGATCAAGTTAAAATAAGGCATCCAAATACATGGGCTTCTTTATTCAAGGAAACCAATATGTTTGACAATTTATCTATGAGAGAGGAAATGGCTGTTAAATTTGATTCTATAAAGAAGAACTTGTTGGATGAAGTTTTCATAGAAGATGACCTTATTAATCTATCCAGATCCAATTGGGCGAACAACCTTTATGGAAAGTTTTATGGTAAAACTCCTCCATTAGCTGTTGTGCAATTTGTAATGCCAAAAATATGGAAGGTAATTGTTCGGTTCAAGTGATTGATCTTGCATCAGGGTTCTTCTGTTTCAAGTTTGCAAATGCAGATGACATGGGGAAAGTTTTATCAGATGGACCTTGGTTCTTGAGAGGCCAAGTATTGCTTGTTATCCCATAAAGGAAAAATTTTCAACCCATGATAGAAAGTATTGATACCATACCCATCTGGATTCAATTCCCATGTATTATTGTTAAGTTTTTACATGGTCGGATACTAATTAAACTAGCTTCAGCACTTGGCAAGCCATTAAAAGTTGATCAGATAACTCTTAAGGGCAACAGAGCAAAATTCGGTCGAGTTTGCATTCTTTGGGATCTGAAGAAGACCGTACCTAATGGGATATGGGTTAATTAATCAGGGAAAAGATTTTGGCAGACCCTAGCTCTAGAGAATATCCCAAAACTATGTTTTGAATGCGACAAAATAGGTCAACTGGAAAAGCAATGCACTTTGCAAAGTGATTTCAAAAAGAATGATGATCATGTTGCTTCAGCTAATGGCAAAATCCTGCAAATGAGTTCTATTCAAGTGAAAGATGTTTCATCAGAGAAAGGTTTGCATGGGCCATGGCAGATTGAGAATAAAAGAAAGAATTTGATGAAAAGATCAGGGAAGAAGCAAGGCACAAGCAGTCTAAATAAATTTGAATCCCTTCAGTCAATTGAGGAGAAGGAAGAAGAAAATGTCAGCTCAAAAATGCAAGTAGAATATACATTCAGTAACAATAGCAACATGGCAAAGAATGTAAATGAGAAACCCCAGTCCAAAAAAAAACCCTCTATTGGAAAAGGACTTGACAAAGACAAACCTAAAGTACATGGGAATGTGCAGAACTTGGAATTTAAGGCTGCTCAAATAGAGCCAGTACAAGTTCAGATTGAAGTAGGATCATCAAGTCAGAGCTTGGAACTACTACACAGAAAACTCACTGATACTTTTGCAGTGGCAATCAGCAGAATTAAAGAAAAAGATCACTCAACATTAGGTGAAATTGATAATGAGATCTTTACTGAGTCGCAAAACAAGAATCCAAGAGTTAGAAAGTATCTTTCTCAACAGGTTTAAGTCAATTCTTTTCCTTTTAATCTCAAGCAGAATAAGGCAAAAAAAAAGAGATTCTCAAATGATCTTAAAGTCATTGAAACTGATGGAGAAGAGGGATGGAGAAGACCTAAATATAATGGAGCGACAATGAAGATGTTACTATGGAATATCAGGGGGGTCTCAAGGTAACTGCTTGGGACTACCTAAAAACTCTATTGAATATGCACTCTCCTGAACTTGTTCTCTTAGTTGAAACACACCTTAAGGAAGACTGCTCCTTAAAATGTATCAAAAAAAATGGGGGATAAATGGACAGGATCATGCATACCTGGAAATGGAAGGTCTGGGGGCATAATTTTCACTTGGAAAGCTGATTCATATAATGTAAAAGAGGTCTTCAAATGCAGATGCAGCCAAGCCATCCATGTGTTAGTAAGTAAAAGAGGTTCTAAACCTTGGTTATTCACTGGCATTTATGTCAGTAACAACAGTGGAGAAAGAAAGATATTGTGGGACTTCCTTAAATACATTGATACTGATGATATTCCTTGGCTAATAGGTGGAGATTTTAATTGAGTTGATTGTCAAACTGACAAAATGGGTGGAAACCCTTTTATACTTGGGAATTCCATATCTGCTATGAAGGAATGTTGTGCTAAGCAGGGTTTAATTGACCTCAAATTCAAAAGGCCTCAATTCACCTAGTGTAATAATAGACTGGGTAGTAAAAGGATCTCAGCAAGACTAGGCAAGTTTTATGCTAACTGTGATTGGCTATCAATGTTTGATAGAACAAATGTGTATCACCTGGAGAGAGTAGCATCAGATCATAGGCCTCTCTTGATCAATACTAGGCCAAAGAGCCCCTCTTCAAATCCTGAAAAGAAGTTCAATTTCTAGCTCTATTGGATTGAATATGATGAAGTCCACATCCTAATCAGGGAAACTTTCAAAGCTGAAAGGAACTCATCCTCTAGGATGGCATCTTTTGAAGATACTTTGGCTGGATTAGGAAGGAAGCTTGTTAAACTTAATAAAGAGAGGATTGGATCACTTGAGAAAAAGCTCAAAGAAAGTATGAATGAACGGAGTATATTGGAGGAAATTGACGATAAAAGCTTAAGTAATGTTTAGGACCAAATGAAGATGAGAAGCTTAGCTAACAAGATTATGGCTTACAATAGACAAATGTGGTCCAAAGCTAGGACTTCATGGATGGAACATAATGATAAAAACACCAAGTTTTTTCAGAATTTGGTAAAATTCAAAAAAATGGAATGATATAACTGAGATTGAACTGAATGATAAGTCAATAAGTGATCTAATTATGATGGTGGAGGAATTTGCTGGATGGTACAAAGACCTTTGGTGTAGAGAAACATATAACAATATGGACTGGAGTACCCTCAGCAGATTAAGCTGGAACAGAATACCTATTGCAAATCACTCTCAGATGACTAGTGAATTCACTTAAAAGGATATTTATAATGCTATCAATAGTCTAGGAAGGGGTTAAGCCCCTAGCCCAGATGGTTATAATCTGGAATTTTTCATAAACTTCTGGGAAAATATCAAGTTTCCTCTCATGTCAGCTTTCGAAGAGTTTCATAACTATGGTACCATTCCAGAATCATGGGGAAGAACATGTTTAATCTTCATCCCAAAAACAGACGATGCTAGAAAAATTACTGATTATAGACCAATTGCCTTGTGCAATGTGGTCTATAAAATTCTGGCAAAAATCCTTGTAAACAGATGCAAGCAGTTTATGAGACTCCTAATTTCAAGTGAACAAATGGCATTTGTAAAATGTAGGAGCCTCCATGATAATGTTTTAATGATTTCAGAGATGACCAATATCATTCAGAGATCCAAAAGAAAGAGGCCTTATTTCATTTTGAAGCTAGACTTGCAAAAGGCATTTGATAGGGTATCTTGGCTTGCTTTAAGGAAAATCTAGGAGTTAATGAACTTTCCTGAGAAAATGAGAAATTGGCTGCAAGCTTGTTTGAGCTCTTCAAACTTCACCTGCTCAATAAATGGATTCAACTCAGCTTACTTTAAAAGCTACAAGGGTGTCATCTTGAAGCTAGACTTGGAAAAGGCATTTAATAGGGTATCTTGGCTTGCTTTAAGGAAAATCTGGGAGTTAATGAACTTCCCTAAGAAAATGAGAAATTGGCTGCAAGCTTGTTTGAGCTCTTCAAACTTCACCTACTCAATAAATGGATTCAACTCAGCTTACTTTAAAAGCTACAAGGGTGTCAGACAGGGGGATCCTCTATTCCCCTATTTCTGCATCATGGTGCAGGAATTATTGTTCTTACTCATCAAAGATGCTGTCACAAAGGATGAAATTAAAGCTTTCAAATACAAAATATCTCAGTGAGTCATCTTTTCTTTGCGGATGATATCCTAATAGTTGTGAAAAGTAGTAAAAGTGCATGTTTAAAGGTGAAGGAAATATTGAATACCTATTGCAGCTACACAAATCAGAAAGTTAATAGCTCAAAATCAGAGATAATTTTTCCTAGCTGTTGTTCATCAACCGTAAAAGATGAAGTCTGTAGCATTTTCAACATCAAAGAGGGCACACTCCCTATGAAACATCTTGGCATATACATTGACAAAGGGAAACTAAATCAGAATGTGATTCTTGAAAAGGCCTCCAGCAGAATAGAAAATTGGGCAAGCAAGTACATATCTCATGTTGGTAAGACAGTGCTAATGAATTCAATTATAAATTCTTTGCCTGTACACTCCTTGTCCACAACATGGATAAATGATGGAGTAATAAGTAAATATAAAAGATCAGCTAGGTGTTTCTTTTGGAACTCTAGTAAAAGGAAGAATGCTATTCATTTGGTCAGCTGGGAGACATTGACTAAGAGCAAGAAGGATGGAGGATTGGGTATCAAGGATATTAGTATCCTAAAGTACTCCTTTCAAGCCAATAGAGTACTTCTGGTACTAAATAACAAAGAACACATATGGTCAAAGCTAGTCACTGCTAGAAATGAAAGTTTCCACCCTTGGAGTGAAAACCTCAAGCTGAAATCTTCCTGGGCCTCCAAAAGTTTATTCAATGCCATCAAGAAGCTTTGGCCTAAAAATCAAAATAGGCAATGGGAAAAATGCTAACTTGATGAATGACCCATGGATAGATTGTATTCCACTAAGTAGATGGCCCACTTTCATCAATGTATCATTAGTAAGCAATATGGAAATAGTAGATGAGATTATAGAAGAGGGAATGTGGAAGAATGATACTTTGCAAACCTTGTTTGGATATGAACTAATGAAAAAAATAGAGCATAGCTTCCTACCTAGGAACAACAAATGTGATAAGTGGATATGAGCACTTAATGACAAAGGGAAGCTCTCCTGCAAAATTACATATAACTATTTAAAGGAAAAAGAGGAAATCAAAGGGCTCACGGTATGTGGTGGTGATTAAACTTTTGAATGGAGCAAAATTTGGAGCTTAAAAGTGGTTCCCAAAATCAAATTCTTTGTTTAAAAACTAATGTCGGGTAGGCTGCCAAGTTCTGAATAATTGTCCAAATTTTGCAAGATTCCATATCATCACTGCTATATATGTATGTGGAAATGATACTGATAGTATCAATCATATATTTTTTTACTGCTCTTTTGCCTAGGATTTTTGGCTCAAGGTTGAATCAGAATGCAAGTGTAAATTCAAGTACAAAAGATCCTGGCATAGTGGATTGTGGTTGGATGAAGGTGAGAGTTTAAAAAAAATATATTGGATCTTGAGAGATTAAATAATATTGACAATCTTCATAGGGGAATATATCCCTGCTTGGTTGTAGACGAGGAATGCAAGGTCAATGACCCTCTGCACCCTCCACCCTTTAATCAAGCGAAGAGTGGTCCTGCTTGAGGTAGTTTTTCTTTTTTTTATATATAAAAAAAACAACATATATTGCAAACATGTGACATCTACGTGTTAGCTTAGCACTTTGTTAGCTGACAAATTATTTGTATCACCAATAAAAAATTGCTTCAACGGCTCACTAGCTAAATTATCTTTTAGAAGGAATTGAAATTTGTATAGGAAAGCCACCTAATTTACTTAATAGGAGGAAAAATAAATAGTAGCATCACAAAAAAAACCCAGACTAGAAATAATATAAAGGATTCACGAGCACTTGACTAGAAGATGAAAATTGTCACATGGTGGAATTCACATTCTACACTTAGTTTAGGTTTGTTATGTCAACCATGTGGGGCTTGATCAGGTTCATCAAACTATAAGCTAATAAGACCGAGACTTCCATCAAAACAAGCCAAGAATTCCAAAAAAATTCAGAATCGCTACATGGATATTTTAAGATCGGGCATTAAATTGTAGTAATCTTATCCCGGGATAGGCCAGAACTATCATCTACGTAGACTAGCCCAATCATGCTTAACAATATGAAGATTGAAAAGCTCTTAATCAGAGAAAAATATAAATCAATAAATAGAGGAAATATAATGGTCTGTATTGATAAAATGCACTTACATAATAAGCAGCCCAATGACACACTTCGTGCTTTAGTTCAGAGACCAACTTCTTCGATAATTCGGACAGAAGCTTATGCAAAATCAATAAAGATAATTGCATAACTGTCACGCCCCAAACTCAGGATCACGTGATCAACCAAAGTATACGTGCCTATATTCTGCAGTCTAAATCATGCACATGCTAACTTATAAAAGATAGCGGAAAAAAACAACAATTTTTATTATAAAGAGAAACAAAAATAGATTTCATTAAAAAATAAAGTTTTTAGTAAAAAGTTCAAGTGCGGAAATAATAAACCAAGTTCAACCGTTCATCTTATCAAATAAAAACTTAAATAAAGACATGAATGTTCCCGTGGGATTACAACTCCAATATCAAATCACAAGTGCATGACAAAACTACTATAGACTCGACTACGACCACTACTACATTTTGGCTCTATGGCCACGCCACCTTTAGGAACGGCTAAAAAATTGTTCCCATACATCACTTATAGGAACGGTTTTCCAAAACCGTTCCCTTAGCCATTATATTATAGGAACACTAAAGAAACCATTCCTGTAGATAATATATGGGAACAGATTTTTCAACCGTTCCCTTAGACTATACTATGGGAACACTTTTAGTAACCGTTCTCTTAGAATGTATACTATGGGAACACAAAGGAACCGTTCCCATAGTCTAACTCCATGTATACTATATAATTAAAAAATAAAAAAACTTAAGCCATTTAATTTTCCTCTCCCGCGCGCTGATCGACTACTCGCGCGATCTCTTCTGCCCTAAACGCACCGCTCTACTACACCGACCTCCCGACGCGATTGCTCTGCTGCGCCGAACTCCCAACGCCACCAGGCCTCTGCTGTGCCGACCTCCCGAGTCCCGACGCCACCACCCGTCTCACACTCTCATAGCACCGGTCGCCGACGATCCTTCCTGTCGTCAGTAATCGTCTCCCGTCGACCGGTAAACACTCTGCTCCCCCTCTCCCCTGTCCCCTCTCCATTTACTGTCGTCAGTCATCGTCTCCCGACGCCACCATGTATGATTTTGTTTTCTTTTATGTGATATATCTTTCATTTTCTGATTTTCCATATCCCGGTATTATGATTTTGTTTCATGTTGAGGTTCAATTGATTAAACCTTATTTTTCCATCTCCCGGTATTGATTTTGATATTGAGTTTAAAAATATATTAAAATCTAACAATGCCTAGAGTGTCAGGAATAGTTTGACTCTGGTGATATGCTAACTTGGGTGATAGATTAATTTCCATAACTTGTACGTATAGTGAAAAAATAGCTTGTATGTGGGAGCTGGGAGTAGAAAATCATCCCTCAAGTCATGTTGAACTCAGGACTAGGTAAAGGAGGCAGTGCACTCCTATATTTGTAGCCTGAGAACAACCATGTTCTCTCGGATGGGTAGAATCTTTATTTACCCCTGGGAAAACTTAGGACTAAGCCTTACATCTGAAAGGTAAAAGAAACTGAGGCTAGCATTTAAATAGTTTAACCTCGATGCTTCCTTTAAGTGTTTAATATTTATTAGCTCAACTTTCAATAGACACTTCCAGGAATAGAATAGGCTTGATATGATTTTGTCGTTTTTGACCATTTGATTTTTTTCTTTTCGTAGTTAAGTAAAATCAATGGATAAGGAATGAATTCAAATGCCGAGATATAGTGCGGAGTATATCAATGGTGTGCAATATTTCCTACATTTTGCTTATAATAAAGGAATGCCTCAGGGAGGAGAGATTTTATGCCCTTGTGCTCAATGTGGTAATGGTCGTTGGTTAACAAAAGATACAATATTTGAACATTTGATAGACTATGGATTTCTAAAAGGCTACACTATTTGGGTAAACCATGGTGAGGAGTTAACCATGCCCACAGAGGAGGATGACATCGATGATGGAGAGAATTGCATGGATGATATGGATGCACTGTTGCATGATAGATTTAGAGAAGTGGCAGAAGAAGATGGAGTTACAGAGGGGCCTAATGAAGATGCCAAAAAGTTTTATAATTTATTAGAAGAGGCAAACAAGGAATTGTACCCCGGTTGTAAAAATTTCTCTACTTTATCCTTCATCATTCGGTTATATTTGATGAAGTGTCTCTTTGGCTGGAGTAATGTGTCATTCAATGCACTCTTAGAGCTACTAAAAGAAGCTATGCCAGATTTAAACATCCCCCAATCTTTTAATAAAACAAAAGCCATGATAAGGGACTTGGGCCTTGATTATAAAAAGATTGATGCTTGTCCCAATAATTGTATGTTATATTGGAAAGATAATGAGAAAGACAAGTCTTGTCATCTTTGCGGTGCTTCAGGGTGGGTTGAGAATTCTCAGGCAGAGAATGAGCTAGAAAATCCCAAGCAAGGCCACAAAGTAGCGGCTAAAGTTTTAAGACACTTCCCGTTAATTCCTAGACTTCAAAGGTTGTTCATGTGTGAGAGGACTGCAGAATTAATGAGGTGGCATGAGGAAGAGCGGACAAGAGATGGGAAGTTAAGGCATCCTGCTGATGGCGAAGCATGGAAAGACTTCGATGAGCGTTATCCTGATTTTGCTAGTGACCCACGCAACATAAGACTTGGGTTGACTAGCGATGGATTCAATCCATATAGGACAATGAGTATTTCTTATAGTATATGGCCGGTAATAGTTATGCCGTACAACCTTCCACCATGGTTATGCATGAAGTCGGAGTATTTTATGTTGTCCTTAATTATTCCTGGACCACACTCTCCCGGGACTAATATTGATGTGTACTTGCAACCATTGGTTGAAGAGTTGAAAACTATGTGGGAGCTGGGAGTAGACACATATGATGCTTCAAAGAATCAAACTTTTAAGTTGCGAGCAGCCCTTTTATGGACTATTAGCGACTTTCCTGGATATGCTATGTTGAGTGGTTGGAGCACAAGGGGAAAATTAGCATGTCCATCTTGTAATTATAACACAAATTCGGTTTACCTAAAGCATAGTCGAAAGATGTGTTATATGGATCACCGTGTTTTCTTGCCGATGAGTCATAATTATAGAAGAAACACACGGGATTTCAATGGAAAAGAAGAACGTAGGCCTGCTCCTATTTTGTTAGAAGGGACACAGATCTTGGACTTGTTGCAAGACTTTGTCAATTCATTTGGGAAGATGCAAAAGAAAAGCAATGGTCCTTGGAAGAAGAAGTCTATTTTTTTTTAATTGTCATATTGGAAGCATAATAGACTACGACATAATCTTGATATCATGCATATTGAAAAGAACATCTTTGACAATGTGATAGGTACTTTATTGGACATAATGGGGAAGACAAAAGATCATGTTAATGCTCGTTTAGATTTGCAAGAGTTGGGAATTAGAAAGAAACTTCATCCGAAACCAATGAATCAAGGCAAGAAAGTAAAGTATGCAAAAGCATGCTTTAACATGAATAAAAATGAGAAGTCTATTTTCTGTGGTGTTCTCAAGGAAGCAAAATTACCTGATGGTTGTGCAGCAAATATTTCAAGATGTGTTCACCAAGATGGTTTGAAAGTCTCAGGATACAAGAGTCATGATGCTCATTTCATGCTACACTACTTGCTGCCAATAGCAATGATTAGCACACTTCCTCACCAAGTGGCCTACCCTTTGATACGTTTATGTTTTTTTTTTCGTTCCATATTTCAAAGAGTTATTGATGTGAACGATTTAGACATCTTAGAATTTGAAATTGCTGAAACACTTTGCCAATTAGAGAGCATTTTTCCTCCTTCATTTTTTGATGTAATGCTTCATTTGCCTATTCACCTACCAAATGAGATAAGATTGGGTGGTCCTGTTCATTCTCGGTGGATGTATTCACCAGAAAGAGAGTTGGGAAAGTTGAAGGCTTATGTGCGCAATAAAGCTCGTCCGGAAGGTTCAATAGCTGAGGGTTACTTGGTTGAGGAATGCTTGACATTTTGCTCAAATTATATGAACTCTAATGTGGAGACACGGTGGAACAGAGTGAAAAGGAATGCTGACACATGTGAGTCTTTTGATACTAAACTTTCTAGTTTTTTTTTACCCATGGGTCGTCCTATAGGAGGGAAGAAAAAAGGTAATTTATTTTCGATGGACAACAATGAGAAGAACCAAGCCCACCGGTATATCTTGTTCAATTGTGATGAAGTTCAGCCTTACATTAGGTAAATAACTATTCTTTGCTCTTAAAAATTTGTTTATAAACTCAATTGAATGATTGTTGTAACAAAATAATTTTCATGTAGTGAACATGAGACTATCATAAATCAAAAGAAAGGAAGAAAGTGGACCAAAGCAAAAAGTCAAAGCCATGATTTTATTGAGTGGTTTAAAAATCGTGCAATGGAGGAGGATGTCCCTGATCGATTGAAGGAGTTGTGTAGAGGCCCAAATAAAGTTGCAAGAAGGCTTTCGGGTTATGTTATCAATAGGTGTAAATTTCATACTACGCAGCGTGATGCAAGCCGCAAGACACAAAATAGTGGTGTCACTTTGGTGTCAATCACTCAAAGCTTTGCTAGTAGTAAGGATCAAAATCCGACGACGAATGCAGTTACTTATTATGGTGCAATAAATGAAATAATTGAGTTAGACTATTATGGTAATTTCAAGTTTGTCTTGTTTAGATGTGATTGGTTTGAAGTAGAATCAGAAAAGTATGGGTTGACTTGTGTTCACTTCAATAAAAAATGTTATATGGATGATCCTTTTGTGCTAGCTTCTCAAGTCCAACAGTGCTTCTATGTTCGCGATCCCTCTAAAGACAATAGGTATTACGTTATGAAAACTCTTCATAGAGAGATTCCTAATGTGAATGACCAATCATATTGTGCAGAAGAAACATATAATATTGAGTCAGAACCAATCACAATTTTGTCTTTGCCTGATGATGAAATTAATGTTGAATGGGCAAGGGACGACATAGAGCCTACAATTGTTGAAAATTATTCATCCGTTTCGAATGAAATGGAGTCCGAAGAAGAATCCGATTTTGATGACACGCTCTGGGACTACTTTGATTAAATGGTTCTATATTGTAATAAAATAATTAAGGTGATTCTTTTATATTACTATTATTGCAATAAACTTATTATGCTTCTATAAATACTTTATTATTATTGCAAGATCTTTCTTATTAACTGTGTCCTGACCTAACTCTCTCTTTTTCATTATTGAAGATTCGGTTGAACAAAGAGGGCTATTATATCGGTGCAGAATACTTATCAGATCTCGTTGAAAAGGAACACTCAGCTCACAATCATGGTAAATCTCTTTTTCATTGAATAACTCTTTTATTAAAAGAGAGAGAGTTGATACTCGGTTGCTCTTGATAATTACAAGGTGAGTTTGAACTCATTTTCCATATTGATACTCGGATTGCTCTTGAGCAATATCTGTTCATTTTTTTCTTGCTCGCATGTTCTGGATTGAAAGACAACAGCAATATCTGTTGATACTCGGATAGCTCTTGATAATTACAAGGTGAGCTTGAACTCATTTGCCATATTGATACTCGGATTGCTCTTGAGCAATATATGTTCATTTTTCATATGTATACTGTTTAAGTTTCATTGCTCAAACTTTATCAGGTTTCAGCTGAAACCTTATTAGATTTCAGCTGAAACCTTATTAGTTTCAGCAATCATACAAGTTTGAGCAATGAAACCTGATAAGGTTTCTGTTGAAACCTGATAAGGTTTCAGTTGAAACCTGATTTCTGCAATAATCTGAAGCTTAATCTCTGTTTATGAGAGTGAATACCAAGTTAGTATTCTGAATATTACCATATTGAGCTTAGATACCAACTATTGCATGTATACTGTTTAAGTTTCATTGCTCAAACTTTATCAGGTTTCAGCTGAAACCTTATTAGATTTCAGCTGAAACCTTATTAGTTTCAGCAATCATACAAGTTTGAGCAATGAAACCTGATAAGGTTTCTGTTGAAACCTGATAAGGTTTCAGTTGAAACCCTGATTTCTGCAATAAAGTTAGTAATCTGAAACCTGATAAAGTTGAAACCTTAGTATGTTAGATTCGGACCTAAAAATATGCTAGATTCGGACCTAGTAGACATATGATAATCTGATGTAACAATGGGTAAAGGAAATGTGTGAGGTTCAGAAAGTAAGAAAGTGGATTGCTCTTGATAATTACAAGGTGAGTTTGAACTCATTTGCCATATTGATACTCGAATTGCTCTTGAGCAATATCTGTTCATTTTTCATATGTATACTGTTTAAGTTTCATTGCTCAAACTTTATCAGGTTTCAGCTGAAACCTTATTAGATTTCAGCTGAAACCTTATTAGTTTCAGCAATCATACAAGTTTGAGCAATGAAACCTGATTTCTGCAATAAAGTTAGTAATCTGAAACCTGATAAAGTTGAAACCTTAGTATGTTAGATTCGGACCTAAAAATATGCTAGATTCGGACCTAGTATACATATGATAATCTGATGTAACAATGGGTAAAGGAAATGTGTGAGGTTCAGAAAGGAAGAAAGTGGATTGCTCTTGATAATTACAAGGTGAGTTTGAACTCATTTGCCATATTGATACTCGGATTGCTCTTGAGCAATATCTGTTCATTTTTCATATGTATACTGTTTAAGTTTCATTGCTCAAACTTTATCAGGTTTCAGCTGAAACCTTATTAGATTTCAGCAGAAACCTTATTAGTTTCAGCAATCATACAAGTTTGAGCAATGAAACTTGATAAGGTTTCAGTTGAAACCTGATAAGGTTTCAGTTGAAACCTGATTTCTGCAATAATCTGAAGCTTAATCTCTGTTTATGAGAGTGAATACCAAGTTAGTAATCTGAAGATTACCATATTGAGCTTAGATACCAACTATTGCATGTATACTGTTTAAGTTTCATTGCTCAAACTTTATCAGGTTTCAGCTGAAACCTTATTAGATTTCAGCTGAAACCTTATTAGTTTCAGCAATCATACAAGTTTGAGCAATGAAACCTGATAAGGTTTCTGTTGAAACCTGGTAAGGTTTCAGTTGAAACCCTGATTTCTGCAATAAAGTTAGTAATCTGAAACCTGATAAAGTTGAAACCTCAATATGTTAGATTCGGACCTAAAAATATGCTAGATTCGGACCTAGTAGACATATGATAATCTAATGTAACAATGGGTAAAGGAAATGTGTGAGGTTCAGAAAGGAAGAAAGTGGATTGCTCTTGATAATTACAAGGTGAGTTTGAACTCATTTGCCATATTGATACTCGGATTGCTCTTGAGCAATATCTGTTCATTTTTCATATGTATACTGTTTAAGTTTCATTGCGCAAACTTTATCAGGTTTCAGCTGAAACCTTATTAGATTTTAGTTGAAACCTTATTAGTTTCAGCAATCATACAAGTTTGAGCAATGAAACCTGATAAGGTTTCTGTTGAAACCTGATAAGGTTTCAGTTGAAACCTGATTTCTGCAATAATCTGAAGCTTAATCTCTGTTTATGAGAGTGAATACCAAGTTAGTAATCTGAAGATTACCATATTGAGCTTAGATACCAACTATTGCATGTATACTGTTTAAGTTTCATTGCTCAAACTTTATCAGGTTTCAGCTGAAACCTTATTAGATTTCAGCTGAAACCTTATTAGTTTCAGCAATCATACAAGTTTGAGCAATGAAACCTGATAAGGTTTCTGTTGAAACCTGATAAGGTTTCAGTTGAAACCCTGATTTCTGCAATAAAGTTAGTAATCTGAAACCTGATAAAGTTGAAACCTTAGTATGTTAGATTCGGACCTAAAAATATGCTAGATTCGGACCTAGTATACATATGATAATCTGATGTAACAATGGGTAAAGGAAATGTGTGAGGTTCAGAAAGGTAGAAAGTGGATTGCTCTTGATAATTACAAGGTGAGTTTGAACTCATTTGCCATATTGATACTCGGATTGCTCTTGAGCAATATCTGTTCATTTTTCATATGTATACTGTTTAAGTTTCATTGCTCAAACTTTATCAGGTTTCAGCTGAAACCTTATTAGATTTCAGCTGAAACCTTATTAGTTTCAGCAATCATATAAGTTTGAGCAATGAAACCTGATAAGGTTTATGTTGAAACCTGATAAGGTTTCAGTTGAAACCCTGATTTCTGCAATAAAGTTAGTAATCTGAAACCTGATAAAGTTGAAACCTCAGTATGTTAGATTCGGACCTAAAAAGATGCTAGATTCGGACCTAGTAGACATATGATAATCTGATGTAACAATGGGTAAAGGAAATGTGTGAGGTTCAGAAAGGAAGAAAGTGGATTGCTCTTGATAATTACAAGGTGAGTTTGAACTCATTTTCCATATTGATACTCGGATTGCTCTTGAGCAATATCTGTTCATTTTTCATATGTATATTGTTTAAGTTTCATTGCTCAAACTTTATCAGGTTTCAGCTGAAACCCTATTAGATTTCAGCTGAAACCTTATTAGTTTCAGCAATCATACAAGTTTGAGCAATGAAACCTGATAAGGTTTCTGTTGAAACCTGTTGGGTGTTGGAAACTAGGACATCACAGTTATTTGCTAGGACTGAACTATTTGCTGGTTTTTGCAGTGCCACTAAACTCTAAACTGCAGGATCCATCACAGTTATGATGAAACAAGATCCATCACAGGTATTCCTTTTTGCATTCTCTCTTGATACTAATATATTTATCTTTTCCTCCTTTTTTCAGGTTTGTTAAACCTCTCTGTCACAAGAATTGATATGGATTTTCCACTACAAGCAAAGTCAAGCAAAGAGTTAGCGGCCAAACATTACAAAATTAAATGTGAAAAGATTGAGCAGAATAAGAAGTTAAATCCAAACAGAAGATATGGTTTAGTCTCAAAACAAAATAAGAAGGACTCAGTCGCACAAATTGCAGAGGCCAATCAGAAGAATATTATCTCTAATATCGATGTCCAAGAGAAAGGAAAAACATCCTTTGAAAAGCCCAAGGATGCAGTCCCTACTCAACCTACTGCTTCTACTATGAGGCAGGTCATTTCTATTGATATTCAAAATAGAGGAAAAAGACCAACCATTCAAGATCAAAGACCCACATCCTCTACTCAAAAACAACTTCTTTCCAATTCCAATACAAAGTCTTCTCAAGTGCAACAACAACAAAAGCCAATCATTCAATATCAAAGGTCTACCCAAGTGCAGCAGCAACAAAGGCCAACCATTCAAGATCAACAAAGAAAGGGTAACCATGAGCAAGGACATGGGTATGCAACAAAGAAGACAAAGACTGCACCTTTGTGTCCATCAATGTCAATGGTTGAATATCGTGAGAAGCTGGGTATGCAAGAAAAAGATCATCTAGAAGAGGAATGTAGAGAAGATGACATGGAACAAGTTGAGGAAGAGCACAATATACCCGATGAGCTAGAAGAGGAAGCAGATGTTGAGGAAGAGCACAATATACCCGATGAGTTGGAACATGTTCCCGAAGGTATATTATGTCATTATATGAAATTCTATAATTAGCTTATTTTTAAATCATTATTGTTATGTCAATTAGGAACATCAAAAAAGAAAGCAAGAGGGAAGACAATGTGCTATAGAATTCATGGAAGATCGCTAGAGGAGCGACAAGAAATAATTTTCAATAGTGAAGCACAACCAGTTGGGCCCAATGAGAAAGCTGTTTCAGACTTGAGCCAATTTTTGGGAACCGTGGCATGAAATTCAGATTGGTGTCCCTTGATTTACACCAATTGGAAGGCCGTACCGAACAAGGATGACATATGAAAATATATCAATGTATGATAGTTTTTTATATTGTTCATTTACATTTGCATGTTAATATTAATGCTTGTTTTGCTTCACTTTGTAGAAAAAGTTCATCCTTCCAGAAATAGGGAAAGGGGTTGTGTTCAAAATTATGGATGAAGATTGGAGGAAACACAAATCAAAAATCAAGAAGGAACATTTTGACAATTACGTAACAAATAGAGAGAGGATAAAAAATCGTCCTACAGACATTCCTCTCGAACACTTCAAGCAAATGATTGATTACTGGAGCTATGAACCCATCCAAGTAAGTATCTAGGTTTCATTATATAACTATGAAAATTATAAAAATTTAGTGGAGTTTGGTCTGCTTAGCGGAGTTTGGTCTGCTTCTAACCTCAGTGAAATCACCTATGGATTTCTTACTTGCTTTTGATATGGTTATTGATTTTTTCTGGTTGCATATATTTAGTTTTTTTGTTATTGATGTAGGATATGTGCCAACAAAATAGATTGAACAGATCACAACAAAAATGGAGGCATCAGATGGGCAATAAAAGATTTTCTGTGATAAAAAAAAAATTGGTAATATTTTTTTGCACGGTTTCATATTTTGAATTTTAAAGTAATGTCAATATTATGTTTTAACTCATTCTTGTGATTTATATAAAGCATGCTCAAAAGAATGAAGAACCCAGTCAAGTTGAGATGTTTGTTGAAACTCGGACTAAGGACGGAAAAGCCTTAGATGATGAAACTGAAGAGACAATTGTGAGTTTTTCTTCTAGCTATTGTTTTATACTTAATTATTTATTATTATCACTAACATTATTAAAATGTACATTTTAGGAAAAGCTTAAAACCATGGTTGAGCATGATGGGAAACCTGCTGCTGAGGCATTTCAATCTATGTTTGGGAAAGAGAAGTCAGGAAGGGTGCGTTGTTATGGAGGAACAATTACACCCACAATCTTAAAAAAAAATGAAGAAATGGCAACAATGCAAGAAAAACATGATCAAGAGGTGAAGTCTTTGAAGGAGCAACATGCAATAATGGAAGAAAGACATGCAAAAATGGAAGAGAGACATAACCAAATGCAACACCAAATGCAAGGAATGCAATCTCTTTTGAAGACATTTATTACACAGGCAAACCCAGATTTGAACATAGAGGCTATAACAGCTCTGTTGGCACCACCAACTACTCCAAGGGATGCCAATAGCATCTTTGGTTCTTCTACTTCCACACATCATCCTCAAAATCAGGTAATTTTAGTTTAATATATGATTATGGAGTCTTCTGATCATTTTTAATTATTAATTAATTTTTGCAGGAAATGATGAATTGAGATGATCAAGAGGACTTGGCTAATGGGAATGCTAGGCTTAGAACAATTTCATATGTTTCTGAACTTTATTTAGACTTAATTGTGAAATTATGGAATGGGAATACGTCTATAATTGTGAACTTATTATTCAATTAAATATATTATAAGTTTGAATGAAATTTATGTTTTCGAATCTATGTTTGTGAAATTGTATGGTTGTCTATGAAATTGTATGAGTGTTTGTGAAATTGTATGGTTTACAGGAATATATATACATTTTAGGAACAAATATGAACCTGCGCACAAATAATACAAATATGAACCAACCTATAAGATTTACCTATAGGAACGGTTAAGAACCGTTTCTATAGGGTAGAACTATAGGAACGGTATAAAAACCGTTCCTATAGGGTGGAACTATAGGAACGGTCTAAAACCGTTCCTATAGGGTGAAACTATAGGAACGGTTTTGGACCGTTCCTATATGTGGAACTATAGGAACGGTGTAGAACCGTTCCTATAGGGTTGGTTTATAGGAACCTTTTATAACCGTTCCTATAGGCTAGACCTATAGGAACGGTTTTTTTGGCAGCGTGACCATAGGAAAGAAAATCGTTCCTAAAGCCTAACGGAACGGGTGATTTGAGTACACATGGAAAACCGTTCCCGTAGGTCTATGGGAACGGTTTTTATCTTTTGGGAACGGTTTTCAACCGTTCCTATAGATTAAAAATGTTGTAGTGGACCCCTAACTAGGACTGCTATGAGATCAATATAGCTCCTCTACCCTCCAGTCGCGCCAAGTGCTCCAGCCCACCTCACCGGTCAAGCTCTGCAAAACAAAAACAAACGACAATGGGTGAGTTCGAAAGAACTCAGTGAGCGGTTCTATCAACCCCCACGAAAAACCAAACACATATATGATGCATAAAGCAAAACTCTTGACTCAAGCAGGAGAGGTCACAAGGGTGTGATCAGCTAACAGGCCAAACGGTGAAGATCAACAGGCCTAAGCCTACCATGCCCTAAGACAACAAAACATACTAGGATAATCGGGATAGCCCTCCGAACTTATTCTAATATAGAGAAACTCGGAAGCAATCGGGATTCACCCATCCGAACTTGCTCCACGGGACGCGTAGGAACAACCGGGAATCGCCCATCCGAACTTACCCTTTTTAGATATCACAAAAATAATTGGTATTTGCTCGTCCGAACTTATTCATTAAAAACACATTGGGAATAATCGGGATAGGCCATCCGAACTTATTCCACGAGGTCAAATCGGAACAATCGGGATTTACCCATCCAAACTTATTCCAATAAATAACGTAGGAATAATCAGGATTCGCTCATCCGAACTTATTCCTTTAAATATAGAATCTTGAGAACAATCGGGATTTGCCCGTCCGAACTTGTTCCACAGATACACAGGAACAATCAGGATTTGCTCATCCGAACTTGTTCCACAAGTTGGGAAATAGCCATCCAACATTTCGGGCCTAGCTCGCAATTCGGCTCCTCAACGAGCCTCTCCGCCATTCATAAAGATATGGCGCAACATGACCTAAGTCAAATCTCTCCTACGATGTCTTTGGGGTGTCCTCATTGGGAAGCGTCTCAACACTCCAATATCCGACCCCAACTCCTTGACCCGTAATGTCATAACCCGTGAGATTTTATTTCATGCATAACTTTATTTGCTGGTTCTTAACAGATTATGCTGACCCCTTGCTCAATTTTAATTATGCAATTAAAATTTAGATCACCAAGATTAGAGTTTTCTTTTAGGGTTTTATTTTAGCTTACTGTTATACCCAAAAATGATGTATATAATCCAAATCTAATCTCCAGAGTATGACATATGTCTTCAAACTATATTTTCTGGTCAAAACGATAGGTTACACGACTATGTTCAGAAAACTTATGCACATCATAAATAAGATTTCAAATTCAGTCCTGATTCATCAACTCAGCATGATATTTTCAGCATAATTGAGTTTCAGCATAATAAGGAAATTAAATCTGAAAATTTACAGAATATAAATCCCAAAATTTCCATCACATCAAATTCATAATCAGTAAAATAAATCTCATAAAAACCATATTTATTAAGCAAGAACAACAAGCACCACAACCCTTTTTAACCAAGAACCAACCTTTATGCTCAAGAATTTAAATCAACAACCCTCATGCTTTCAAGATCAAACCCATCTTTGCAACACATCATATATTTCCAAAATCACATATTTAATATCAATCATGCATTTAAATTACAAGCATCAAGACTGATGAACAAATTGAATCATAGAAGGCAAAAAAATCTACACCCTTCACTTAGGCAATTCATCGAATACTTGGAGGGCACCCCCTTTCTCTACCTTGGCTGGGCACCCCTAGGATCTTCCTAGGGCTGCGAGCCCCATAGAGGAAGGTTTAGGACCTCCTCAAACACGACACACAAAAGGATCGGCGATAATTCGAGAGATCATCGGAAAAAAAAATCAAAATCATCATAACCTTCAAGGACGTCTTCAAGAACTCGAAGAAACCCGAGAACAAGGAGGGTAAAACCACTCACCTAAATAGGAATGATGATTAGAGGAGAAATCCCAAACAACGACCCTCGAATTCGGCTTCAAGAATTGGCGGCTCGACTCAAAGAAGGGGGAAAGGGGGCGGCGGCTCCACTTCAAGCCGCCGGCTTGAAGAGAGGGAAAGGGAGAGAGAGGGTTGGCTCGGCTTAAAAAGGAAGAGAAGAAGAGGAGGGAGAGAAAGGAGAGGGAAGGCTCGGCTTGGCTTCAGGCGGCTGGGCTTGGTTGCTCCAAGAGGGGAAGGGGAGGGGCGGCTGGCGACTATGGTTGTCGGCTTGGCTCCTCCCTTCAAGAATTCTGTGCAGCTCCAATGGGGAGCCGCACACCAAGGGGGAGGTTTTTTATACCCTCATTAAACCTAAATTCACTAACTCTCTTAGTAAATCTGCATCCACCTTGAGCCAAAACCAACCACGCTAACCCGACTAACTTTAATTAAACCAATCTAAACCAAAAAAAATAAATATAAGCAACAAACACATACATATCCACATGCAACATAATTAAATCGATTAGCTATATAATTATAAATCATAATTCAACTCACCCGAGCTCGCAAGCTCAAATCGGACCATGAGTCGACTCAGCTCGACCTCGGACTAGCCCACTAGGCTGACAAGCACAACAACAAGAAAAGATTAAAAAAAATATCTAAGATATTACAATCCTCCCTCCTTAAAGAAAATTCGTCCTCGAATTTCAGAAAAAGAAGATTAAGGGCTCACCAGATCATCAAACAATGAAGGATATCGCTCCCTCATATCATGCTCCACCTCCCAGGTGGCCTCTTGCCTGGAATGGTGCTCCCACCCGACTTTAACCAAGGGAATCTCCTTGGACCTCAATTTTCTGACCTACCGGTCTAGCACCTCAACTGGTCGCTCTTCATAGGAAACTGTTGAATCCACCTCCACTACGGTAGGCTCAATCACATGGGACTCATCCCGAATGTACTTCTTCAGCATAGTCAAATGGAACACTAGATGCATCGGTTCATACTGAAGGTACGGCCAACTCATATGCCACGGCTCCCCTACCCCTGAGAATAAGCAACAGCCCAATGAACCTAAGGCTTAGATTTCCTTTCTTACCAAATCTCACCACCCCTTTCATAGGGGACACCTTGAGGAACACCATGTCCCCCTCATCAAACTCTACCTCCTTGGTCTTTCCATCAGCATACATCTTCTGGCGACTCTGAGCTGCCAACAGCATCTCTCTGATTAGCTTCACCTTTTCTACTACCTCCTCCACCAGGTCAGGTCCCATCATAAGGGAATCCCCTGCCTCAAACCAACCTACAGGCGACCTGCATCTCCGCCCATACAATGCCGCAAACGGGGTCATCCCGATGCTGCTATGGTAGCTATTATTGTAGGTAAACTCAACCACGAGTAAGTGCCTCTCCCAACTGCCTTCCAAGTCTAGGACACATCCTCTCAACATATCCTCCAACGTCTGAATAGTCTGCTCTGACTGACCATCTGTCTGAGGATGAAATGCAATACTGAACCGAACCTAAGTGCTCAATACCTCCTGGAAAGACTGCCAAAATCGAGCCATTAACTGAGTACCCCGATCCGAGATGATCATAACCGGAACACCATGATAAGCAATGATCCGATCCAAAAACAACCTTGCATATTGCTCGGCTGAAAAGGTCGTCCTCACTGGTATAAAATGTGAAGTCTTTGTTAAGCGATCCACCACTACCCAGATAGAATCATTGCCCTTCCCAGACATTGGCAACGCCGACACAAAATACATAGTTATCTTCTACCATTTTCACTCTAGTACTTCTAAGTTCTGGAGCAACCCTACCGGTTTTAAATGCTCAGCCTTAACTTGCTGACACACCAGGCACTTAGACACGAACTCGGCCACTTCTCTATTCATACCTTTCCACCAATAATTCTGTCTTAGATCTCGGTACATCTTTGTGGCACCCGAATGCATA
Organism: Canna indica; assembly: GCA_034359265.1. Taxonomy (NCBI): domain Eukaryota; kingdom Viridiplantae; phylum Streptophyta; class Magnoliopsida; order Zingiberales; family Cannaceae; genus Canna; species Canna indica. The sequence goes on along the minus strand of CP136891.1, from coordinate 52,270,301 downwards.
GTATATGTGGACCGATGAGCCATCTCTAGCACCTGCCTGTGAACCTTGGCCATATATGGCACCACTATCCAATTTTTAAACCTCAGAATGCCCTCCGAGTCAACACTGAACCCATTATCGGCATTGCCCCTCCTGGCCAGATCCTTAGTGAGAGCACGGAAAACATCCTCCTCTTGCGCTGCTCGCAACATATCCACCAACGTGGACTGCACCCTCAGGTGAGCCACCAGCGCACCAGAAGCTGACATTAACAAGACTACCCCGCCATTCAAACATATGGCCAAATCCTGGGCCAACGGCCTCCTCCTAACTGCCAAATGTGTCAGACTGCCCATAGACTTCCTGCTCAAAGCATCAGCCACCACATTAGCCTTCCCCGAATGGTACAGGATCGTGCAGTCATAGTCCTTCACAAGCTCAAGCCATCTTCTCTGTCTCAAGTTCAACTCCTTCTGGGTGAGCAAATACTGGAGGCTCTTATGATCAGTGTATATCTCACAAGTCTCGCCATAAAGGTAGTGACGCCACAGTTACAATGCGAACACCACTACTGCCAGCTCAAGATCATGAGTCGAGTAATTCTTCTAGTGAACCTTCAACTGCCTGGAGGCATTAGCTATCACCCTGTCATTCAGCATCAACACATAACCCAAGCCGACCCAGGAGGCATCACAGTAAACAATAAATCCTCCCGAGCCCGAGGGTACTACTATAACCGGTACTGACGTCAAGCGGTCCTTGAGCTTCAGAAAGCTCTCCTCACACTTACTGTCCCATTCGAACTTGACCTTCTTCAGAGTCAGGCGGGTCAATGGCGCTGCGATCCTGGAGAAATTCTTCACAAATTTTCTGTAATAACCTGCCAACCCCAGGAAATTACGAATCTCAGTGACATTAGTCGGCCTCTTCTAATTCTGAACTGCTTCTATCTTCGCGAGGTCCACCTTTATCCCTTCCCTGAACACCACATGGCTAAGGAACCCCACACTCTCCAACCATAACTCGCACATGGAGAATTTGGCATACAAGCGGTGCTCCCGGAGAGTCTCTAGAATCATTTGCAAATGCTCAGCATGCTCCTCCCTGCTCTCGGAATATATCAAGATATCATCAATGAACACTATCACAAATTTATCCAAGTATTCCCTGAACACTCAGTTCATCAGGTCCATAAATGTTGCAGGTGCATTAGTCGGCCCAAAGGACATCACCAGGAATTCAAAGTGCTCATACCTCGACCTGAAAGCAATCTTGAGGACGTCACTGTACCGGATCCTCAACTGATGGTACCCTAACCACAGGTCAATCTTAGAAAACCACTGAGCTCCCTGAAGCTGATCAAATAAATCCTCAATCTTGGGTAGCTAGTACCGGTTCTTCACCGTTACCTTGTTAAGCTGTCGGTAATCAATACACATCCGCATAGACCCATCTTTCTTTTTCACAAAGAGCACTGGAGCACCCCAAGGTGAAACACTTGGGCGAATGAAACCCAACTCAAGCAGCTCCTACAACTGGGACTTCAACTCCCTCAACTCAGCTGGTGCCATCCGATACGATGGAATGGAGATCAGCTTCACCCTTGGCTGCAAATCAATATAGAATTCGATCTCCCTCTCTGGAGCCAACCCTGGTAACTCCTCTAGGAACACATCAGAGAACTCTGGTAACCACAGGCGTCCCCCCGATGTCCCTAGCCACACCTCTGTCTCCCTATGCCACATAGATAAAGGCCAAGAAGGACGGGCATCCACCAAGAAGTAGCTTCCGAGCCTTGAGATCTGAAATTGCCATCAACGAATCTCCCCTTTCCTCACCCTGGAAGGTAAACTGGGGCAATCTGGGCTTACTGAAGGTCACAGTCTTAGTCCTGCAATCCATTGAGGCAAAATGGTCTGTCAACTAGTCCATACCCAAAATTACATCAAGCTCTAACATCGGCAGGAGTGTCAATTCAGCTATCAACACATGCCCACAAATAACAACCTCGCAGCCCCGAAATACTATCTATGCCATCACAGAAACGCCCGTAGGCGAAGACACCACAAGAGGCAAATCAAGTACAGACGATTCTCCTGCCAACATAGCAGCAAACAAAGCAGATACAAAAGAGTGTGTAGCACTCGGATCGAACAAGACATATTCAATAGCAGAACTTACAATAATGTTACCTGATACTACTGCCCTGGACGCCTCAGCGCCCTCTTGGTTCATAGCAAACACCCGTGCAGCGGGCCTCTCTAAACCACCAGCTCGCTGGCCTCCTCCATGAGTCTAACCCCTCTAAGCTACGGAACCCATTGACATCAGTGTCTTTCCTCTGGTCTGATCAGGCTGCCAATTGCCCTTGCTAGGACAATCATTTTTGTAATGCCCAGTCTGCCCATAGCTGAAACATACCTCTAAACGTCCCCAGCAAGCCCCCAGTGCTTCCTGTGACATCGGTTACACTGCTGCGGCCCAGGTCTCCGCTGCAAACCTCCAGATGACGCCCGTGGTCATGAACCCATGTGGCCTCTGGAAATGTTATGACATCCGCCCTGCTGTGGATCCATTGTCCTGAAAGTCCCCTTTGAGTGAGCTGGCTGACCCCTCGAAGGCTGGGGCCAAAACTTTTTATTTTGGGGACCATCTTGCTTGTTTGTCGATCCCAGTGCCTTCTTTCGAAGCGCCTCATCTACAACCCGAGCAAACGAAGTATCCTCTGTGTAATGGGTGAGTCTGGCGATATGCGGCCTCAACCCCACAACAAAACTCTTGACCCTGGCGGTCTCTGTGGCTATCAAGATGGGATGGTACTTCGAGAGTCGAGTGAACTTCATCTTATAATCTATCACCGACGTACTGCACGTTTAACGCAGTAGCTCGAACTCTTTTGTCCGTCTATCTCGAACGCTCATCGGCACATACTTCTCTACCATAGCAGCTATAAACTTCTCCTAGGTATGGGGTGGTGCATATGCTGCTCTACAGTCCCTCCAAGTGTGAAGCCAATCCTTGGCAAGACCTCTCAACTGTAACCCGATCAGTCGAGCAATCATCTCAGAAGAACAACCAAACTCCCTGCACAGCTCATAGCAATCTCCCAAGAAACTGGTAACCTCCACCCGTTGATCTGTCTCTGTATACTCTGGTGGCCTAAATGCAACAAAATCTGCATATGAAGGTGATATGAGGCCTCTGACCACCGGTGCTACTAGCTAGACCACCTCTGGTACTACCGGTGCTGCTAGTACTAGTTGTGGCTGCTACCTCAGCTCCTCCTCCCTGCGAAACGCCTCAGTCAGCTCAGCCACTCTAGCCTGCAACTGTACAACCATGGGATCCTGTCCCACATCCTCTCGGGCATGCGGTGGTCTCCCGTGACTCCGACCCCAGCCTCGGCGCTCAGTAGAGTTGATGTCACTATCGCTCCTTACGGCATCAAAGGCCTCCATCAATCTGGACTCACCAGAAAGAAAATATCAATATTAGACAATTTAATTCACCTCAAGTCGTTAAGTAACTTAACCACAAGTCGCGCTGAGGTGTAGACTCAGCCCATTGATCTCATAACATACCCTACCGTATACTGACACGCTAGCAATGCCCTGTACGGTGACAACTCTAGGTCATAGTCAGACCGAACCACATGCTATGATACCACATTGTCACGCCCCAAACTCAGGGTCACGTGACCGACCAAGGTATACGTGTCAATACCCCGCAGCCTAACTCATGCACATGACAACTCATAAAAGATAACGGAAAGAAATAACAATTTTTATTATAAAGATAAACAAAAATAGATTTCATTAAACAATAAAGTTTTTAGTAAAAAGTTCAAGTGCGGAAATAATAAATCAAGTTCAACTATTCATATTAACAAATAAAAACTTAAATAAAAACATGAATGTTCCAACGGGATTACAACTCCAACATCAAATCACAAGTACATGATAAAATAACTACAGACTCGACTACGACCCCTAACTAGGATTGCTATGAGATCAATGTAGCTCATCTGCCCTCCAACCGCGCCAAGTGCTCCAGCCCACCTCACCGGTCAGGCTCTGCAAAACAAAAACAAACGACAACGAGTGAGTTCGAAAGAACTCAGTGAGCGATTCTACCAACCCCCACGAAAAACCAAACACAGATATGATGCATAAATCAAAACTCCTGACTCAAGCAGGAGATGTCATAAGGGAGTGACCAGCTAACATGTCATTTGGCCACCACCTACCCGAAGGCAACCAACACCCAAACGGTGAAGATCAACATGCCTAAGTCTACCATATCCTAAGGCAACAAAACATACTAGGATAATCGAGATGACCCTCCGAACTTATCCTAATATAAAGAAACTCGGGAGCAATTGGGATTGGCCCATCCAAGCTTGCTCCACGAAACTCGTAGGAACAATCAGGAATCGCCAATCCGAACTTGCCCCTTTTAGATATCACATGAATAATGGGGATTTGCCCATCCGAACTTATTCCTTAAAAACACCTCAGAAATAATCGGGATAGGCCCTCCGAACTTATATCACGAGGTCAATCTGAAACAATAAGGATTTGTCCATCCAAACTTATTCCAATAAATAACGTGGGAATAATCGGGATTCGTCCATCCGAATTTATTCCTTTAAATATATAATCTAGGGAACAATCAGGATTTGTCCGTCCGAACTTGTTCCACAAGATACTAAGAACGATAGGGATTTGCCCATCCGAACTTGTTCCACGGGTCGGGAATTAGCCATCCAACCTTTTGGGTCTAGCCCGCAATCCGGCTCCTCAACGAGCCTCTCCGTCATTCATAAAGATATGTCGCAATATGACCTAAGTCAAGTCTCTTCTACGGTGTCTTAGGGGTGTCCTTATTGGGAAGCATTTCAACACTCCAATACCCGACCCCAACTCCTAGACCTGTAATGTCATAACCCGTGAGGTTTTATTTCATGCATAACTTTATTTGTTGGATCTTAACAGATTATGCTGACCCCTTACTCAATTTTAATTATGCAATTAAAATTTAGATCACCAAGATTAGAGTTTTGTTTTAGGGTTTTGTTTTAGCTTACTATTATACCCGAAAATGATGCATCTAATCCGAATCTGGTCTCTAGAGTGTGACCTATGTTTTTAAACTATATTTTCTGATCAAAATGATAGGTTACATGACTATGTTCAGAAAACTTATGCACATCATAAACAAGATTTCAAATTCAGTCCTGATTCATCAACTCAGCATGATATTTTCAGCATAATTGAGTTTCAGCATAATAAGGAAATTAAATCGAAAAATTTACAGAATATAACTCCCAAAATTTCCATCACATCAAATTCATAATCATTAAAGTAAATCTCATAAAAACTATATTTATTAAGCAAGAACAACAAGCATCACAACCCTTTTTAATCAAGAACCAACCTTTATGCTCAAGAATTTAAATCAAGAACCCTCATGCCTTCAAGATCAAACCCATCTTTGAAACACATGATATATTTCCAAAATCACATATTTAATATCAATCATGCATTTAAATTACAAGCATCAAGATTGATGAACAAATTGAATTATAGATGGCAAGAAAATCTACAGCCTTCACTTAGGGAATTCATCGAACACTTGGAGGGCACCCCCTTTCTCCACCTTGGCCGGGCACCCCTAGGATCATCCTAGGGCTGCTGAGCCCTGTCATGCCCCAAATGTAGGGTCACATGATCGGCCAGGGTATACCTACCTATACCCCGCAGCCTAACTCATGCACATGTCAACATCATAAACAACAAAGTAAATAACAGCTTTTAATAATAAAAGAACTAAAACAAGTTTTCATTTCAAAACAGCAAGGTTTTAAATACATATCTCAGGAGCGGAAATAAATCGAAGAGCAATAGTTCTTTTAATAAATAAAACTGAATAAAACGTGAATATCCCCACGGGACTACAACTCTAAATACCAAAACAAAAGTGCATGACAACCTACTATAGACTCAACTACGACCCCTAACTAGGACTGCTATGAGATCTAGCGGCTCCTCTGTCTTCCAGCGACGCCAGGTGCATCCAACCCACCTCACCGGTCAGGCTCTGCAAAACAAAAATCACACGAAAACGAGTGAGTTCAAAGAACTGAGCGAGCGATTTTACCCACCCTCACAAGTAAACACAGAGATAACACAAATAAATTCTATCTCTAAAAAATAACCACGTCACAAAGGTGTGACTAGCTACCAGGCAAACAGGCCACCTATGCCCACAGCATCTAACTCTCAAAGATGTGCATTGGGTCGAAGCCCTACTATGCCTAAAGGCAACATCACCATCAAGAGGTGCATCGAGTCGAATCCCTACCATGCCTAAATGCAACCGCACATACTAGGATAATCGGGAAAGACCCTCCGAACTTATCCTGCAGGTTGGGAATTGGCATCCAACCATCCGGGCGTAGCCCGTAACCCGGCTCTTAAATGAGCCGCTCCGTCATTCCCAAGGATATAGCGCATCAAGACCTAAGTCAAGATTCTCCTACGGTGTCCTAGGGGTGTCCTCATTATGAAGCGTCTCAACACTTCAAACCCAACCCCGACCCCTACCCCTTAGACCTGTAACGTCATGAACCCGTATGGTTTTATTTCATGAATACCTTGTAAATTGGTTCATAACAAATTATGCTCATCCTTAAACCCAATTTTAATTATAGAATTAAAATTTAGATAATCTCAATTAGGATTTTGTTTTAGGGTTTTGTTTTAGGTTACTGTTCTGCCCAAAATTGATATGTCTGACCTGAATCTAGTCTCCAAAGTGTGTCATATGTTTTCAAACTATATTTTCTGGTCGAAACGATAGGTTATACGACTATGTTCAGAGATCTAAGCACATAATAACAGAGAAATAAAAAATCAGTCCAAATTCAACAAACAACATATAAATTTCAGAAAGCTGAAATTTCCAGCACATCAAGGAATAAAATCCGAATTTTGCAGAACTAAATCCCCAAATTCCTAACATCACATATTCAGGTCATCATGCCAATCATGCATACAATCTCATAATTTTTACTAAATAAAAACTAGCATATATAACAAGAATTCCTTAATAAAGAATCAAGAAAATTAATTACTCTAGCCTCAAGAACATCCAAAACTACAATATGAGATTGCATCCAAGACTCATAAGATTAAATCAAGATTCACAAGACTAAAAATCACAGATCTTCCATTAAACATATGCCTCATGTTACGAGATCAAAATTTCAAGTCTAAGCATGGCATGGAAACCAAGAAAATCTCAAAAACACAAAAATAACATCATCAAGATCAAGAGTCTTCAAGGCGGCTTCAAGAAAATTCGAAAAAAACCCGAATAGGAGGGATAAAATCACTCACCTAATTAATGAAGGGATTGGAGACGAGAATCCAATCGACGGCCTCCGATTTCGGCTTCGAAACCCAGCGGCTCAACCCCAAAGAAGAGAAAGCAAGGTGGCGGCTCACTCCAAGCCGCCGGCTTGGAGAGAGAGAGAGAAGGAGAGAGGGGAAGAAGAGGGCGCCTCGGCTCCCCATGGCTTGGCTCCAAAGGGAAAGAAGAGAGGAAGAGGGGAGGAAGCAGGCAGTTCGGTTCGGCTCCTCTCGGCTCGACTCCAAAGGAGAGGAAGGAAGAGAGGAAGAGGAAGAGGAAGCAGGCGACTCGGCTTGGCTCTAGGTGGTGGCGGCTCCAAGGAGAAAAGGGAAAGGGGTTGGCAGCTTGGCTTCCTTTCTCAACATTTTAGGTGGCTCCAAAATAGGAGCCACAAGCCATGATGGAGGGTTTTATACTCCCTCCTCAACCCTAACCCCTTAAACCCTTATCCACATCATGCATCCACCTTAAGCCAAAACCAAAACCCGCTAACCCGATAGACTTAATTAATTTAATTAAACTTATTCAAATAAATCATAAGCAATTAATTAATTACACCAACATGAACATAATTAACAATTATACACACACAACATCAAATTAAATAATATCAACCATTCAAGCCTAATTTCATAAATTCAAAAATTCATATCCTACTTACCCGAGCTCGCAAGCTCGCTCCGGACCATGAGTTGACTCGGCTCGACCACGAACTAGTCCGCTAGCTTGGCAAACACACATAAGGAGAAAGAAAAAAATTATAATAAACTTAAATATCTACGATATTACAAGCCCCATAAGGGAAGGTTTAGGGCCTCCTCAAACACGGCACACAAAAAGATCAGCAATAATTCGAGAGATCATCGGAATAACAAATCAAAATCATCATAGCCTTCAAGAACTCGAAGAAACCCGAGAAGAGGGATAAATCCCAGACAACGGCCCTCGAATTCGGCTTCAAGAATTGGCGGCTCGACTCAAAGAAGGGGTAAAGGGGGAGCGGCTCCACTTCAAGCCGTCGGCTTGAAGAGAGGGAAAGGGAGAGAGAGGGCGGCTGGCTCCACTTCAAAGGGAAGGGAATTAAGAAGAGGAAGGAGAGGAAGGAGAGGGAAGTCTCGGTTCGGCTTCAGGCGACTGGGCTTGGCGGCTCCAAGAGGGGAAGGGGAGGGGCGGATGGCGGCTGCGGCTGTCGGCTTGGCTCCTCCCTTCAAGAATTCTGTGCGGCTCCAATGGGGAGCCGCACACCAAGGAGGGGGATTTTTTATACCCTCCTCCTTATACCTAAATCCACTAACCTTCTTAGTAAACCTGCATCCGCCTCGAGTCAAAACCAACCCCGCTAACCTGACTAAGTTTAATTAAACCAATCTAAACCCAAAAAAATAAATATAAGCAACAAACACGAGTACATCCACATGCAACATAATTAAATCAATTAGCTATATAATTGTAAATCATAATTCAACTCACCCGAGCTCGCAAGCTCACACCGGACCATGACTCGACTCGACTCGGCTCGACCTCGGACTAGGCCGCTAGGCTGACAAGCACACATAAGGAGAAAGAAAAAAATTATAATAAACTTAAATATCTAGGATATTACAAGCCCCATAAGGGAAGGTTTAGGGCCTCCTCAAACACGGCACACAAAAAGATCAGCAATAATTCGAGAGATCATCGGAATAACAAATCAAAATCATCATAGCCTTCAAGAACTCGAAGAAACCCGAGAAGAGGGAGAAATCCCAGACAACGGCCCTCGAATTCGGCTTCAAGAATTGGCGGCTCGACTCAAAGAAGGGGTAAAGGGGGAGCGGCTCCACTTCAAGCCGTCGGCTTGAAGAGAGGGAAAGGGAGAGAGAGGGCGGCTGGCTCCACTTCAAAGGGAAGGGAATTAAGAAGAGGAAGGAGAGGAAGGAGAGGGAAGTCTCGGTTCGGCTTCAGGCGACTGGGCTTGGCGGCTCCAAGAGGGGAAGGGGAGGGGCGGATGGCGGCTACGGCTGTCGGCTTGGCTCCTCCCTTCAAGAATTCTGTGCGGCTCCAATGGGGAGCCGTACACCAAGAGGGGGATTTTTTATACCCTCCTCCTTATACCTAAATCCACTAACCTTCTTAGTAAACCCGCATCCGCCTCGAGTCAAAACCAACCCCGCTAACCCGACTAAGTTTAATTAAACCAATCTAAACCCAAAAAAATAAATATAAGCAACAAACACGAGTACATCCACATGCAACATAATTAAATCAATTAGCTATATAATTGTAAATCATAATTCAACTCACCCGAGCTCGCAAGCTCACACCGGACCATGACTCGACTCGGCTCGACCTCGGACTAGGCCGCTAGGCTGACAAGCACAACAACAAGAAAAGATAAAAAAAAAATATCTAGGATATTACAATAGCAAGTTTCACTTCGTTGATCAAACAAAATATTTCCATAAAAGAACAAAGATAATCTAGTATATTTCACCTTCCTAATAATTTCAGGGGGAATACAGTTAACAAGAAGCTCTTATATTTTACCACGCACTGCAAATAACCTAGGAAGTAAAACAGAAAAAGACTCACTAGCTGTCATTGAGAAAAGTACAGAAGATTGCCCATAAATCATCATAAGATTGAGAAATTGAGACTACTGAAGAACTTGAGATTATATCAGATTTAGAAATTGACACTACTGAAGATTAATTTCAGGGAACTCCAGCAGAACTGAACATGGAAAACAAGACATAAAACATAAGGAAGACCATATCAAATTTGGAAGAGAGAGAGATCAACCAAAATATGAAGAATATAGTATAGTAGAACTGAACATGAAAAACAAGACATAAAATGGATAAAAAAATTCATGATTTTCAGAGCAAATGCACAAAGATCAGCTCAACTATATTCCAAACTACTAAGGAACTAATTACTTTCATTAACTAAGGAAACAATAGTATATGCTCTAACATTCATAAAAAATACAAGAGTACAACTAATAATGTAAGAAATTAAGAGTACAACTGATAAAAAATGGCATCATTGATGGCCTGTTCTTAATTCAACTCTTGGTCATTTTTGTTTTTTTATACTTCTTGTTTGGCTAAAGATTTCATGGCTGCAGTACTAAAGCAATTAATTAATGTAGACAATTTGGTCAGGTTAAGGACGATATAATGTCAGATATATAGATGATTAAAATATTGAATATATAACTATATAATAAAATCGATGGAGGATTTCCCTACTTGACCAACTTTTCTTTCTCAAAAATGTTGCTCATCTTTGCTCGAGATTTTAGATGTGATACCGGTGGGAAAGAGAGTTATATGTGGTAATGGAAATGTAAAGTTTTTGCTATCATCTTTGAAGAAAGTCTGACAGAATTTTGTCATGCATGAAGAGGTTAGGAGAGAGGCTGGAGCAGAGGGTAGAACATGAAAGGTACCGAATGTTGTCAGTTCTGTAATGGTATGCTTAAGAATTTTCTGGAAATTAAACTCAATCAGAATCCAACACAAGTATTCAGTTACTATTAAACTCAATCAAACCTGATTAATAGATACTTCAAAAGAAAACCCAATAACATCAATATCTAAAGGTACAATATAAGGAATTCTTATACAAGTATAACTAAGTATAAAAACAAAATAAGAAATACTCAACAATGAGAGTACATGGTTCTATAAATTATGAACGTGTAAAAAAATTTAGATATGGAGGTGCCGTGTTGGTGAAAGCTTGCCGGCTTCGGCCAGCGGCAACGCCCAGCGGAGAAGAGAACGGTCGGAGTCTCGGTCCTTGGAGACGGCATGAAGAGGTTAGGAGAGAGGCTGGAGCAGAGGGTAGAACATGAAAGGTACCGAATGTTGTCAGTTCTGTAATGGTATGCTTAAGAATTTTCTGGAAATTAAACTCAATCAGAATCCAACACAAGTATTCAGTTACTATTAAACTCAATCAAACCTGATTAATAGATACTTCAAAAGAAAACCCAATAACATCAATATCTAAAGGTACAATATAAGGAATTCTTATACAAGTATAACTAAGTATAAAAACAAAATAAGAAATACTCAACAATGAGAGTACATGGTTCTATAAATTATGAACGTGTAAAAAAATTTCACCCAAGCAATTAGAGGTTCAAACCAGAAAAGTATTCCACAACTTTATGTCCATCTTCTGCCATATATATTTTCTCTAACTCATTTCAATTACAAGAATTAATTCCCGAACCATCACTGCCTTAATGGGGATCACTGCCTTGAAGTGCAGCAAGAGAATTGTCAATCTCAGAATGACTTGGACAACTCTAAGCATTGACTTCTTGTGATTAGTTTAAACAATGTACATTAAACAATGTACAACTAACTCTACATGATAGTTTAAACAGGAGTTTCTCAAACAAAATTTAATACCTGTGAGGGAAGTAGGAAGGCAGCCTACAATTGCAAGTTTGTTGTGTGATGGCGGCCTCACAAACGTTGCCAACGGCTTGGAGTTGAAGTCTGGAAGTGGAAGTGAAGGCCAAACGCAAGAGGAGGAGAAGGTGGAAGCCCGGAGAAGTGCGAAGGTGTCTTCAGCCAGTGCCTAGCGGAGACGCTGACGTGGGGAGATCGCGGAGCCGGTGACACACTGATGCGTGAGGCACGAGCCGCACAATGATCGGCCGATGGAAAACGCTGGTGCTATGACGTTGTTCCTTCTACCGACCAGTTGACCACAATGTCAATTGTCTCAGAGTCTCGGTGGAGCCGTGGAAGAACCGCACTGTAGTGGAGGTGCCGTGTTGGTGAAAGCTTGCCGGCTTCGGCCAGCGGCAACGCCCAGCGGAGAAGAGAACGGTCGGAGTCTCGGTCCTTGGAGACGGCGAGGGCGAGAGGAGCTCGGAGTTGAGAATGAGAACGGTCGGGACTCGGGAGTCGAGACTCAACTGCACATCAGCGTTAATTTGTGAGGCCGCCATCGCACAACTAACGGCACGCTCCGGCACCCGAGATCCGTCGTCGGGGCAACCCCTTCTGGCTCACGGTCGCTGGAAACCTGAAGACGATACTTAATTAGTTTGCCCTAGGATGGAGACGGCGGAGACGGCGCGACTGAAGATGGTGGAGAGAGCGGATCTGGTGCGAAACGAAGAAATATGGAGACCGAGCGAAGAAACGTGGAGACGGCGCGAGTGAAAAGAGTATTACCGCGCGAGGAAACGAGGGAAATATAATTTCTGGAGTTCGGAAGAAGCCTCGGGGAAACTATCATTTCCTGGGTCGGATAAAGCCTCTAAAAAAATTAGGGTGTTATTTGATTAGCGAAAATTATTTTTTGATTTGTTCGAAAATTTAATTTCGAAAATTTAATTTCGAAAATTTGATTTTGATTTTTAATTTTCAGTTTTTTAAAAACGCGTTTGGTTAATAAAAACAACATCAGTTTTAGTTAGTTGAAATCAGTAAATATTTATTTGGTTATAAAAAATAATATTAATTTTTTTTTAACATTTTTCGTAGTAATTAAATATTTAGTTAGTTTACAAAATTAAATATTTGTTAATATGATTATAAAATATTTATATGATTTAATTAATTAAGTTATTGATAATTTAAATTTTTTTTTTTAATTAGATATAAAAATTAATTAATAGTTATTATAAAATTTCAAAAAAAAAACAAGTCCAATGATCTAAAATTAAGTTTGATTAAATTATAAATAGACCAACTTTAAGAAAATTGTGTTATTTAAAATTTGGGTTTGAGTCAATTAGATATAAATTGATTTAATTATTTTATAAATTTAATATAAAAGTTTGAGTTAAAAATGATAATTTTTATTTTTATTTTTAAAAATTTTATATAATTTGATTTATTTTTAAATTAATTAATTTTATAAAAAAATAATTATAATTACAAAATTGTCACAGCATTTTGATAACGAAACCGACAGTCTCGAAACCACAGAAAATAACATTCTGGTGTTTTTATTTTTATTAAGAAAACTGATTTCGTTTTCATTTTGATTTCGATTCAGTTTCACGAAAATACTAAACCAAACACGTTTTCGTAAGCAGTTTTGATTTCAGTGAAACTAAAATCTTAAAAACAGACTTGATTTCACTAACCAAATAGGCCCTAATATTTTCTGAGTCAGAATCCCCAGAAAATACTTGGAATGATTCCTTTGAAAAGGTTGGCCAATGAGATACTAATACATGCATCTAATAATATATTTCATATTATTTACTTAGAAGAAAGGCTGATTTAAGTGATGAAATAACCTTTGCACTCGTTGGCCAACCTTTTCATTAATTTGCCTATTAAAAAAATAAAGTAATAATATATTTCATATTGTACGCTTGTTTGTATATATTAATACAATGAAGATATATATATTATTCATACATTAGTATCTCATTGGCCAAGCTTTTCATTAATTCGCCTATTAATAGTAATAATAATATATTTCATATTGTATGCTTGTATATATTAATACAATGAAGAGATATATATTAGTGAATTCATTTGTGCTCAAGTGGTAGTAGCATCTGAGTATATTGCTTAGGTCTTGGGTTTAATTCTTAGTTGTAGCGTTTTGTACGTCTTTTCCACGTCTTTGTACGTCTTGTAATATGCTTTGTGCGTATATTATAGCGTTAACACTTTGTAATGACTGTGTTATAAAGCTACCTTATCGTAATATTAATAATAATTGATTAGAATAATGATAGTTTTCATATGCATTATCAATGTGTTAGCACCTAATAATATTTCAAATTACTTACTTGCGGCCTCAAATACTTGCAAATTCTAAAAACGAATTTTATTTCAAATTTTAAAATATATTTCATCAATTATTTTTTATATTGTTAATAATTTTATTATTAGATTATTAATTATTTAACAATAATTTTATTAAGTAAATAATTTTGAGGGGTGAGGCGTGAAAATTTTAATTATTTTATTTTATTTACTTAATAATATTTTAGATTTTAAAAATATATTTAATCAATTATTTAATTATCTAAATTTATTTTTATTTTTAAATTAATTTTTATTTATTTTCAAATTTAAAGGTGAAATGTAGGAATTGATGAGGGTCACCATGTTGTTCTCACAAAATGTCACGCCCCAATCTAGGGTCACATGACCGGCCAGACTATACGTTCGTACTCCGAAGCCTACCAACACATGCATACCAATAAGGAAACAAAAGAAATCGCAATGCATACTCAATATAACACACTAAAATGCTAAGTATGTTTATAAATAAATGACTACAATCAAGTCACAACAGTATGCACATAAGACTCTCTATACTCGACTACGACACGTCACGAGATTCGCTGCCTGAGCCAGCAACCCCAGTCGCGCTACATGGGTACCACCATACCACCAATAGTCAGAATCTGTAAAAAAAACCATAATAAAGTAGTGAGTTCCTAAGGAACCCAGTAAGTGGCTTGAACCAAACCCTCAACAAGCTATCCCGAGCACAAATATAATCAAGCATAAATTATTAATGTGGGGGTGCTGAAGTGTAATAGCATGTAAAGTAAAATATCCATCCACAAAACTCGAACTCACACACTTGTCATCCGGCTCATTATGGCTTAAATATCATGTACTATATTCACTCGGCCCACAGATGGCGCAAAACAATCACTCGGCCCATGATGGCCCAAAACAATCACTAGGGTGATTTTAACATTTTTTGTCACAACCCGGGTACGCGTCCCAACTCGACCCTCACTTGGGCCTAACATCTCGACTTTATATTTTATCACCCAAATTATATTTCAGTCTATACCAAGTAATTCCAGCATGTATACTCATAATTAACAGCAGTAAATGACAAGTATACCATAATGACAAAACATAAACATCAAATAATTCGTCCCTCAAGTATGCTCAAGGCAACACCCAACACTTAGCCAAAATTTTGCACTATACATTTGTTGTTAGATTCGACTTTCCTGTCCTCATTTATATCCTGTTTCGAGGTAAAATGGCAATGATAATTCATGGATAAGCAAGTATACAAATCATATCACATATCCACAAGGTTTCAGATCAATATTGAAGAACTGGTCGATCATGAAACATCGCAACAAACTCACCATAGCGAAATTCCTACAACTGCAAGCAAATATTTCCAGTTTTAAGTTGGTCTTAGAAATTTCATAACTAAGCCAACTCTTACTCTCTTTTCTCCAAACCAGATTCATATGGTTGTTCATACACACCACTATATCTTCCCAAAGTTTCGCTATCACTGGACAAGTATTCATCCTCCGATCATCGCGTCAAACTTTCAATTTATCACAAATTCTGTTTTAAGTAGCCCTCAAACTTATAAACCTAGTCTCCTCAACTTGGAATTTGCTGAATTTTCCTATCGGGGTTGTCCAGGCATCCTGCAAACTAACCGCAAGAGTTTGTACTAATCGAACAACTTCTCAACCTCCGAACTAAGTGTCAATTATGCAAGAAAATATAATTATGTGCAGTTCTCTATTGTTGCAAACTATCTCCCTATGGTCACCAAAACAATCATTCATAAGGCACTGATTTATCTGATATTAAACCAACCTTAACATGCATAATTTACGACCATAACAAGGATAAAGAAATTATAAAAATTAGCATACTTTTCATAGCAAGACATTAGCATAACATAAGCTCCACAATCAATTACAGCAGTCATATAAAATGGAGTGAAACACATGACATATTGGCAATGCCAAATGTCCTCTACACATCTCCAAAACAGTCCTCTAAATCTCATGGTTGAGACATACTACAATTTCTGAGTTCTATCTTCTTTCCTTATATCAAAGTGTAGGTTTATCTTAAACTTTAAATAGAACCTTCATCTTTATGACAATTCGGCCCTTGAATCCTTAGAGTAGGGTCTCTAGCCGAGTATCCCTAATAAGAAGTCTTATATCATTACCAAGTCATGCTAACCATCGCACATGAATATATGTCAAAACCGTGATTTACCAAGGTCATTTCCCTATCACCAACCGTCATTACCCTAGGGCTTTAAGTACTACCCCAAAGTGCCCTACATCGGCCCTTATCCATAAGGAACCCATTACTCATTCGATTAATGACAATTACACATAAACAGTGATTAAATATAATTCATAACGAAAAAAATCAACAAACATATCTTTTCCAACTGCCGGCCCCAAATCCCTAGGACTGCCCTAATCAACCATAGTCTAAGGGCTCAAGTATACAATCACTTCAATTCATAATAGTACAATACTTAATTAAAAGTAACTATCATCTATTCAATATACATCTCATGAAGTATTACCCTAATTGTTAGGGTTGACTAAATGTGAGGTTCCACCAACCCTAGGTATCTTTTAGGGCTACCACATAAGCCACCTTCCCCATCATCCAAGAACCAGATTAGCTCTTTAAATTTCCTAATATAAATCAATTCTAACAACGATTCAATTTACCACCACAATCTCAATCTCACCTGCGCATGAAACACACGGCCACAAGGAGGAAAGCAACCCTAAGTTTAGGGTTTCTAATTTCACAACAAGGCATACTTTCACACATCAAATCAAAAAGAAAACCCAATTGAACATAAAAATCTCAGCATCTTTACAAAAGAGGGGCGGTCAAAAGAGGGGAGAAAGATTCTATTACACAAGGGCAACCCACTCACATGGTAAAAAAAGACAAGGAGAAAAAGATGACGATGATGCCTCGCGACAACGGCAACCGACGACGACGAACTCCGGCCAAAGAAAAGTGGCGCCTCCTCTCCATGCCTTGGGCGGTGTGCGGTTCTCCCTAGAGCCGTACGCTAATTGTCCACCCTCTTAATGTATTTTTTTCAAATTACAATTTTGCCCCATTTTACTTAAGTGAACCAAACCCAACCTATACTCGTCAGTATCGAGTTCCGTTTGAACCTACGAACTCGACTCGACCCAACCTTTCATCCCGACTTGAAAAAAATAATTTTCCTCGTGCATAAATTTCATCACAGATTATGCCCTCCGATTATTTCTCGACCCCTCTCCATCGCGCATCCTGGCTTTCCTGCTGAAGCCAAAATAAATAAATTAAATTTTTATTTTTATTTTTCATGGGTACTACACAAAACATACTTTTTAGTGAGGGTCATATTAGACCCTCACTAAATGCAAGACTTCATAAGGGTCATATTAGACCCTCACTAAATGTAGGATTTCGTGAGGGTCGGGATGTCCTCACAATATACACTTTTTCATGAGGGTCATATTCGATTCTCATAAAATGTAAGATTTCGTGAGGGTCATGATGTTGTCATCACAATATATACTTTTTAGTGAGGGTCATATCCGACCTTCACAAAATATACGGGTTTTCGTGAGGGTCGACTAGCAACCCCCATAAATAGATTGATTTAGTGAGGGTCAATGCACGACCACTATAAGAGAATATTTTTTTAGTGGTAATTAATTTATAGCAATAAGATAATTGATGTTAAATAACTTAGAGGTACATCATTTAGCAACTATTATTAAAAATCCTACAAAAAAGTTATAGATTTAAATATATATGTATATATTTAGTGGTGATTATTTTTATCTTTACCAGCAATTGTCTAAATTGCTTCTAAAGTCTTTAACGACAATGGATCTAGTCATAATTCATCAATTGCTGGTAAAGATTTTTACAGTATTTATAATTGCTAGCAGACGTCATAAAAATCATCGCTAAAAGGCCAAATTGTAGTAGTGGACCCCCACCAAATCTCATCACTAAGAGCCAAATTTCTTGTAGTGATTAATGAATATATCCCGACTTTTACCAAAATTTCCAAATTTATCATCACTTTTCATTTGTTTCAAATGCAAGCTCCAATTTTCAATTCGTTTCAATTATAGCACACTGTCAATTCGGGATTATGTTTTCTATTTACCTGCTGACATAGCAAGGATGATATGTACAATGAGATCCAATCAACCAATATTTAAATATATATATATATATTCAAACAACTCCCGCGACTCTTATGTGCAGGGTTTAGGTTGACGAGTGTGAAGAGTCACGAGAGTTGTTTGAATATGTTTTATTTTTATTTTTATTTTTAAAATATTGGCTAACTGAACCTCATTATACATGTCATCCTTGTCAGGTCAGCAGGTAAACGAGAAATTTAACCCCAAATTAACGGTGTGCTATAATTGAAATAAATTAAAAATTTGAGCCTGCATTTGAAACAAATGAAAAGTAAGTATAAATTTGAGAATTTTAGTAAAAGTCAGGATATATTCATTAATTAATCCTAATAGTTAATATCGAATCCCTAAAATGTACCTATATGTTGTTGAAAATAAGTAATTTGTTAATGAAGCAAGGGTCAAGTCATCCCCTTTTTACTCTACTCGATCCGATGTGTTTGTTTGGTTCATCAATTCTTGAAAGTTAGAACGAGTCATTAGTAAAATCTCTCCATTCCAGCTCATTTTCTTTCAACATTATGAGTTTAGTATCAACTTCGCTTTACTCCCTCCAAATCAGATCTCTTGATCGTCAACAACACTTTGAATGAGTTTGTATTATTTTTAATATTCTATAAACTAATTTAAAAATTAATGACTAAAATTATGAAATTCAATTCCTATTTATTTTCATTCCTCATTCATTTTCTCTCTCCCGATAATATTTGAGTTGGCTTGTGATTATGTTCACACACCGTCACATGTTATTGTCCTCACTCCTCCGAGCCACCCACGTGCGATCGCAACCATGCCCATGTGCAACCATAATCTCGCACTCATCCCTCGTTAGGCAATGCAATTTGCCAACTCTTATTTCATATTTGGAAGAAAAAAAGTCAATGTTAGTCTCACATTTGCATTTAATATAGAATTTATAATTTATGTTGTCAACATTATACGATTTGATAATTCTTGAATTCTTTACATATTTATTTTATTTTAATTTGTTTTTAGTAAAATATGTAATTTTTTATATTAATTACAAATAAAATTTCTTATATAATAAAGTATATATTATATTAATTATATATCAAAAAATTATATTATGTTTTACATATATACGTTACAATATTAATTTACAAATAAAATTTATTTTTTTCATATATACTAATACATATAAATTAAAATATTAATTTATTAAAAAAATAATATATTGATCATTTGATATGTACTTCCTAGGAAGTACTCATGTCAACTACATATGTTGTAGATGGAAAGTTACATTTTTTATGAGTTAACTTTTTGTCAATCAAATACTTTTTAAGTACTTCACGGAAAATACCCGTGAGAAGTTAATTCATAAAAATTATAATTTTTTGCAAAAAATTACTTTCCATGTCAACTAAAGAAGACCTAAATCATCTAGATAGATTATGATAGGATATGATAACAAAAGAGAGTGAGTTTAATATGATTTTTTTATTTGATGTACATTGGATATTATATCAATTTTATATTATTTTAATCTCATTTTCTTTAATTCATACACTATATAAATTAAGTATTAAAATTCATCCTTATGCTATTATATTTATCCTATAAACAATTTTGCCCTAAAAGTATTATTTACTTTTTGATTACTTGACGTGAGACTAAATTGAATACTTTTTAGAGAAATATATAATTTTATTTTTTTTGTCAAAAGATAGCGAATTTTATTAGTAGAATGAGAGTTAAGAGTACATGACTGGATAAATGTTCATCCAATATCACTTTCACATACGGAAGGATAAACAAATCAATAATATAGCTGCATGTAGCGAATATAATATCACACAAATTGGAAAATCCATCATTAGGGGATCATACTAGGGTTTGAACCTCAGACCTCTAGGCAACATACAACATGTTGCCATCAATTGTGCTACTCACAGTTGACAGATGAGAAATATTAATTACTTAGCAGCAGCAAATTCAACTAATTTTATTTTTTAAAAAGATTTATATATGGCCACCCCATTTCAATTTAGGTTGAACTTATTAGAGACTGTGTTAAGGAGAAGCATTTTATAATTAAGGCTGACAATTTGAGTTGTTGAGTTTAAATGAGTCATGTCATATTTGACATCAAATATGATTAATTCAGGTTATGAATCATCGCATAGCCATAAACCAAAATCACGAGGAGCGTACTCAAATCGAAGAGGAGTTACCGCACGAGTATGAGCAAAACAACGTAAATGATGAGACACTAATAAAGAGAGTCAAGGGAAAAGTTAGGGGAGAGGAAATAATTTTAAGGACATATAGGTAAAACACTACAAAAAAATCAAGCAATCTGCGATGGCTATTTTGCGACGCCTATGGTAGCGGTCGTAGATGCAACGGTTACGCGACCATGTGAAACGGGAGTCGTAGAGTAGCCACCTCTGCAACGGCATTGCGACCACCATAATGATCATCACAAAATTAATGACCCCGCAACCGTAAAGAGATCGCGTTTTGCGACCGATACCAATAGTTGCAAAATCGTCCGGGATTGAAAATATTTAGCCCACGCCCCATCCTTTTTTTTCTTCCCCGCTCACTCTCTCACTCGCCCTCTCTCACTCTCTCTCTGCGATCTCTCTGCCGCTGCCGACTCTTGCACCGCCAGTACTCTCTCTCTCTCTCTGAGAGCAATTGCCCACTTTGTCATCTATATATGTAGCTCCCCGCCCTTGTTACGAATGCTATTACGTATGACTAATTTTTTCCCTGAATGAAAAATTTGTATGATCTTATGAAGAGTGAGAAGCTTCCTGACAAAAAAAGATGCCACGGTCAAGACGAGCTTCAAAACTACATGGCGTGTGCGTTAGCACTCCAACTTTGATGCCTTAGTTTGTTGGGCGTAGTCCACCTATCTCGCTTGTTTTTAGTCTTCATGGTGAATGTCCCACTATTTATTAAACAAATAAAAAGAAATCAAATATGAATCCATGCTATATATTAAATGAAAGATTTAACCTGACACAATTATCATTTAATATATAGTTCGAATCATATAAGGCAATATAAAATGACTCAACTAATGCAGCAATACTATAGAAGCCAATATATTTATGGCATGTATTTTAGCATATTATACATTTTTTTTACAAGAGACAATAAAAAAAGTCTAAAGATTACAATCCAAACGATCATCTACCTACTAGTATTTTGTATGTAGAGGTGTGTTTGATACGGTGAAGCTCTCAGCTCTCTCCCCGCCTTCTTTTTTTCTTCTTTTTTTTTGCTTTTTCCCCCCTTTTTTTCACTTTTCATACAGTGCATGCAAAGTGGAAAAAGGGCTGCGCTGTAATAAAAAAGGGCAGCAGCTGCTGCCCTTTCTTTCCTTTTTTTTTATAAATATTTTATTTATTTATATTATTCAAATTATTTTACTCTTTTTTTTTCTTTTTTTTTCTGCATTTTTATTTTATTTTTTTGGCTGTAAATAAAGGAGGACATTTTTTCTTTACTTTTTTTGTTTTGAAATTATTTTACTTTTTTGTTTTCATATATTTTTAATTCTTATTTTATTTTATATCAAAATTATGATTTCAAATTTCATTTTGTTTTTAATTTTGGTTGTATTAAATTATTTTATTTTAAATAAATATTTAACAATATTATATTATATAGTTTATGTATTATCTTTTAAATTTTGAATTTTTATAATTTAATTAATTTATTCAGGTTTTTATTTGATGAACTTATTATATTAAAAAAAATTCAAAATTTCGAATTACCTTCTCAAATTTGATTTGATTTTTGAAGTTTGATTTTTAATTTTTGAGTTATTGCATAAAAAAATACAGAACTTCGAATCCAATTTTGATATTTTTTTTCTTATATTATTATTTGTTAAATATTTATTTTTTCTTAAATTTTTTTATTTCTTAATTTTTACAAGAATGATTTTTTTCCGTCTATCTTTTCCAACAAAAATTTAAAATCTCAAATTGAATGAATTCATAAATTAATATATATTATATAAAATTTTAAATTATACTAATATTATACTATATTTTATTTTATTTTATTTTATTTTATTATACATCTACTACTATATAAGGTTATCTCAATCTCAATTTTAATTACATCTGATTTAAAGGTAATTAAATTTTTAAATTGATTCAATTTTTTGTTAGTAAAAATAATTTCATCATTTCATCATTCCAAAATTTTCACACCTTTCACTATACATTTTTCTTTATATAAAATATATTATATAAACATATACATTTTCACATTATATATATATATATATTTCTTTTTTACTTTCTACTTGAAATTTTATTATCTAAATTTATAATATTATTTACTATCTATTATTTCTAATACAATTTTAATTTATTTTTTTTTATTTTGGTAGTATCATTCATATTATCGTTTAGCATATTTATTATTATCTTTTTTAAATTTGTAAGACCCAACAAATTTTTTAATATAAAAATCTATTTTTGTCCAGCGCGTCGGACCGGGGGTTAGTCGGGTCGAGCCACGGAATCACCTCGAGTAGAAGGTATAACTCGACCTATGAAAGTATGAAGTTTAAATTGGTTAAATGGTTATTCCCTTTTATGCATTAGATGTCTTATTAGAGTCGAGTTCAACTCGTGCATAAGGATAGAATCGGAGCCTAAATCAAACTCGGATCGAGTCGAGTAGAGGCTAAGTCATTTAGAGGGACCAATGGGTCATTAGTGGATGAGGGAATAAAATCCCTCATCATGAGCAGTGCGGCTCATCTTGGAGCCGCACACAGCCCGAGCAAGAGAGAGAGAGAGAGAGGGAGGGAGGGGAGATCTTGGTCGGTGCCGGAGATCGTGTCGTCGTTTGAAGGTTCGAGATCGCCAACGTCCACCCTTCTTCTTCCTTAAGCAAGGTAGTGGTTTCTATGATTGTGAAGGGAGGCGGGCGGCCGACCCTATGGATCTTGAAATCAGGTTTCTTTGC
Organism: Canna indica; assembly: GCA_034359265.1. NCBI lineage: Eukaryota > Viridiplantae > Streptophyta > Magnoliopsida > Zingiberales > Cannaceae > Canna > Canna indica. Next base: position 52,246,987 of record CP136891.1, on the reverse strand, counting down.
GAGTTGTTTTGTCGATCGACGTGTTCTCTCGTGTCGAAACTTGGACGATTTGTGCACCTGCGGTTTTATGTTTTCAAAACGTGATTATTTTACATTTTTATGGGCTGGTCGAGTCGAGGAAAAAGGGGAAAGATCATGCCGAAATTTTCTCCAATTTCCTTGATCGTCTTGCAACTCATGGATCACTCTACGTTCGTTAAATGTTAGATCTTTGGTTTGATGTTTTCCATAGTTGTCGTAACCATGTTCACCATCCCTAGAGGGCTTGGACGAACAAGGTATCACCTTGCTTGAGTTGGCCGAGCAAGGGCAAGGATGGAAAATGTAGGACTGTTCGGATTAATTTGCTAGTTGTCGTGTTATGTTAATTCATACTTCATGCTTAGCGCTAGGTTGAGATTATATTATATGATTGCCATTCATCTTAGGACTTGTTACAAATGTAGATTATATTCTCAAGGTAATGGAAATGTTCTTGCTAATGCATATATGGATATGACTGTTATGGCATTTGAATCAAAGAAAAGGTTTCATAAATTTTCAATTATGATGTTTAATCGTTGCTATGTATGTTACATGTTCATTATCAGTTTATTTAGTATAAATTATCTTCTTTAAATCCGGCTTGACAGGATAATTGTAATGATGAGTATTTTAGCAAGATTTGTTGATAATAGTGGACTGCGCATTCATTTACATTATTTATCTAGTTGTGACATCTAACTTAGAGACAACTGCACTTACTAGGTTCTACACCTATGGATGGTTAGCGGATACTAATATCCTTGTAGTGTGACCCGAGGGGGAAGGGTCGAACATGGGCAACGCCCGGAAAGCAAACATAGGAAAACTTGCACAACCTGGTTCTAGTTGTGGTTGAGATGATCTACTGAGAAGTGTCATTAGCCGAACGACTATCACACGACTCAGCAATTTTTAGGGTCTTGAGATTGCACCAGCAGGCCCGCTAGGTGTTAGACCCGAGTGGCGGAGGGTCTTGAGATTTCGTCAGTGGGCCACGCTGATGGTAGACCCGAGTTGGGTGGGACTAGCTATCCCTAACCCGGAGGATTCGTGAGGCTAGTGGTCATCCTAGTCGACGGATCTGAATCATGAAAGTTCATAATTGAGATGCCCTTAGGGGCTGGTTTGGGTAGGCTGATCGGCCTGGTTGTGTAGAGGAAAGAATCAAACCTTCCATATATATTTTAGGCCATTAGTGGCCGAGTTAGTGAAATGGATAAGGGCCCGAGAGGCCGGTTTATCCATTCTTCTGTCTTGGCAAACTGATTAACTTCTTAGGTGTGATCTTACTTTAATTCCTTATATATGTTATCTTGCCAAGGTTTTAAGTGGAGGTTCGAAAGAATTGCTCACTGAGCTCCTCGTGAACTTACAATCATCTAATAAAGTTTGGTACTATTGCTTTGTTTATGATTTTCAATGTCAGGCTCTTCTGTTTTCATGAGTTGTTAGTCATTGCATAGGGTAGGTTTCGGGGTACTGACACGTACCCTGGCCGGTCACGCGTACCCTGAGTTGGGGTATGACAAAAAAAAATTAATTCTTTGAATTTTTTAAATCAAGTTCATATATGAATTTTAGAAAAAAGAATTGATACTTCAAATCGTACAAATATCTTTTTATTATATTATTATTCAAATATTTAATTTTTATTATAAAAAAGAATTGACGCCAGTCTCCCAATTTTCTTCGTCAGTTTTTTATCTATTTTATAATAAGAGTTCTCGATTTCCTTCGTTAAATATTTTCAATTAAATTTATATTTTATATTTTCTTAGCAAATCTGATTGAAACAACTATATATTAGTAGTATATTTTATTATATAATTAATTATATATTGAATATGTATTATATATAATATTTATTTATTATATTAATTATTATTTTTATTATCTTATTATTTGTTATAGTTTATTAATTATCTAATTTTTTTACTTTTATTTTTCTTAATTTTATTAAAGTTTTATAATTTTTTAGTAATTTTTTTAATATGAATTTGTAAACTTTAAAATACGCTAATTATACATACTTATATAGTTTTAATTTTTTTTTAATTTTTTTATATTATTTTTTTTATATTTTTTATTATTGCTATCATTATTTTATATTTAATTTAGTTATATATTATTTACTAAGAAAATATTTTTTTTCGTTAGCTTGATTTCATTGACACGTTTCGTAGTAATTTTTAAATTAGTTTAAGCTTTTACATTTTTAATAGGAGTTTAAAAATGTGAAGAAAAGCAATTACAGGTTCCATATATATATATATATATATATATAACTAATGGATGTCTTAATAAGATAAATGATATGCTAATCAAGTGGTATATGAGAAATCATGACATTCTTTAGTAAATATGATTCAAATTTTGATTAATATTATATTAATTATTATTTTTTATTTATATTATCTATTTTTATTTTACTATTTTAAAAGTTGTAGAGATTTAGTTTTATTACCTTTAATTATTTTATTTCGTTCAAGTTTTAAAGATTTTTGATATTGTTATTTAGTTCGATGTTTTATATTTTTCAAAACTATTTCAGAACTCTAAAACAAATTGAATATAATTATATATTTTAAATTTTTATTTTTATTTTCTTACATATTTTTATATTTTTTATATTAATATTTTTTTATTTCTTTATTATTTATTGCACATGAAGAATATATTATTTGTTCATTATATGAATTTTAATTTTTTATTAAATTTTAAATTTTTATTAAATCTTTATTAATAAGTGAGATCTCTTAGTTATTTTTTTTAAAGTTTCTTTTTTATTTTTATACTTTTATTTTTTAACCTTTATTGTAATTGTAATTCACTTAAATTGCGTTCCTTTTTAATTTATCGAGTACATTATTTAGAGTGTTTATGTTTAATATTTTTTTTAATATAAATGTGTGTTTATTGTTGTGTTTTATTGAAAAATTATATCCATCTTAATTCAATATTCAATAATTTTTATTATGTATATTAAAGTTCATTATTATTGTTGAATTTAAATTTGATCATTGTAAAATTCATCATTATTATTATTTTTATTAGTATGTCACCATATATTTATAGTATAGTTTTAATTATATTTTATTCATTATATCTTTTACTATATAATTGATTCCATATATTTTGGATTAAAAAATATTTTATAATATTTTTATTTTATTGAAAAGTCTAATTATTTTTTTATTTTTGAAATGGTACTTTAGCTCTGATTTTTTATAATTAGCAAATAAGTTATTTTATAATATTTTACTTTTGCATTCCATTTTTAAAATTTTATCTACCTTTATTGTATTAAAAAAATTAAAAAATTAAAAATTTACTATTACGATTGAATTTAAGTTTACTATGATAATATTGATATTTATGTTTAGACCTATTAATAAATGATATTATTTTCATATCTTAATATATAATTATAATTTATTTATTTTATATATTAATATATAATCAATTTTATTGTTATTATTATTATTAATTAAAAATATTTTATAAAAAATTTTGGATCCCATTGCACAACACGATATCTTTTCTAGTTTATAATGATTTTTAGAAAGTCTTGGAGTCATTCATCCTCTTAACCAAAGTCCTACTAATTTATCCTTGCATAGTTCGCAAGTCAATCCCCCGCTTTGTTCCCATGTCTACTCACATATTGGAACTTTATATTCTAGAATTTACCTGCCAAAGCTAAAATATCAATAATAATATTGGTCATGAACCAGTACGACTCAATATTCTTATTGCACTTCTCTATTAATTGTTTGGAGTCAGATTCAATGATCACATTATTATAAGTATTCACAACTGCAAACTCAATGATCTTAATTGTAGCCAAAGCTTCAACCATCAAAAGAGAAGCACGGCGGAAAATGACAACCATTAGCATGTATAACATCACCCTTATCATTCCTACATAGAAAACCGGTAGCCGTCATACTAGAACAAAGGTCAAGAGAGCCATCAACGTTGAATTTATATCAACCAAGGGGATGGTAGCTCTAGATATGGGGAGAGTCTTCTAATTGGTAATTCCCCCTCAAAGATGGAGTCGTCAGCAAAGTAAGTTGTATATTCAATAATTTTGGTGAACATCCTGAAAATAGAAGGGGTAACAGCTTTAAATACAATCTTAGTCTGAGCCAACCAAATAGATTACAAGTTATTAAAGTAGAGTGCCCTCTAGATTCTAGAGATCCTTCCTGAGAAAATGAAACAGTAGCTGCAATACCATTGGGAGTAGGAGTAGGATGAGCACTAGGATAAGGCTTAGAAATCGCTAGCTAGATATCGCGTATAAGGGTGTAACATTGATTCACGTCAATTGGTCAATCATTTCTTTTAACTCATATTCATGTGCGAGAACAAATGGCCAAAGAACTACTCGCTTTTCGATTATATGATAAATCAGTCACTCTTCAATTCAATCACAAGCGAAAATGACCAACATCATGCTTTTTCATATGCGGACACCCTTGTTTTAATTGGCTCTTGGTGATTTAGTTAGGGTTGTTGATTACTTAGAGATTGATTTTCTTCTTGACAGCTTTCTTTAACACTCTCACCATTGAAGGCAATTGAGCTCCGCCTATGCTTTTGTTGTAGAAGGTGTATTTGTAAATCATTCCAATCAGTAAAGCATTTCAGTCTTCAAAATGATACCGTCATTGAGCAAATTATTTAGTAACCAAGTATTCCAATCCGAATAAGACCCCTCAAGGTGGCGAATAATTAATTTTTATGTCCCGAGCTACCTCACACTCTAGCGTGGCAGTGGCTACATGGGACACTAGCATATTATAAATGAGTTGACCTATTTAGACATAAACACAAAGAAATCTGATCATGCTGATTGTCATATTGGACCGTTTTTTATTATTTGGCGGTGTCACATGCACCTCCACAATTTTGTCTAATAGCAATTATTTATGTCCTTATTAATTAATTCAATTGATTGATTCAGGTCAAGAAGTTGCAATCAAATGAAAACATAACACATTAATGACAAATTAAATGAATAAAACTTATATAAAGTTTATGCTACACCAAGAATCGGTACAACCCGTATTCATTGATTGTCGATTGGCAAATCTCAAATCTCAAAATCTCCTTTTTCTTTTTTTTAAAAAAAATTCATCTCAAATCAGTTAGATTCACCCACTTCCTATTAAGTTAGCCAACTTCTCGGAGAAGTCCACTCACTTCTTAGCTAGGTTCATCCATTTCTTCGCTAGATTTATGCACTTCCTAGCTAGATTCATTCTCTTCTAAAACGATTTGAGGAGAAAAATTGAGATCTAGGATTTGCCAAAAAATTAAGAAAAATTGGCCAAACATGAGCATGAGCTGTACTAATTTTAAGTGAATCTAAGTTTTATATAAATTTTATTTTAGAGCATCTACTTTATCAAATACTTTGCTCCAACCTACATAAAGTAAATATTTAATCGTTTAATTATTTTATTTTATTTTATCCAAAAACAACCTTTTGAGTTTTTTTATATTAGAAGATGAATTCACAAAGAACCTTTCATCACTTGAGGTGACTTTCTCTTCGATGCATCATGATGATTTCTTTTTCAACCTCTTTGGCGAGCAATCACAAATGTAACAAATATCTACTAACGTCGTTTTTTTACCTTTCAAGTTGCAATGAAAGAAAGATCTCTTAGTTTTTTGAAATTTATATTGTAATATTAATACAATATTATAGGTACCTCATTAAAAGTTTATGCACTAGGACAAATTTTTTTTCTTAAAATAATTTTATGCTAGATGACAATTATATTGTAAATTCTGTCACCTTCTGTTAATGAGGTCGAAGAAAACATGAATTTCCTATAAAGATTAAAATTTGAGAATTTAAAACTTAAATTGTGTAAATAAAATATAAATTTGTTTAGTGGAATGATATATTACTTTTTTAAAAGTAACTTAAATATCAGAGTGGGTAAAAAAAAAGTAGAAACAACAATATTAATATTAAAGATTATTAGATAAAAATAATCTTAATTTTTGCAAATTTCTCAATGTTATCTCAATTATATATAAGAAGTTTAACATGATTCCAATAATAATCCCTCATCAGTTAGCCGTGATATCACCCGTTAACTTACTGACGTGGCGATCCAAAAATAATTTTTAAATATCGCAACGTCAAAAGGGATCCACGTAGATTTAAGGGTTATTAGATGAAAATAGCTCAAACTTTCATGAATTTCTCAATTTTGATCAATTCTTTGATTAGTCTCAATTGTATATAAAAAATTTAACATTGATTCTAATAATGACCTTCTATATGTACCATCAAACACCACGTTGATATATATGTACCATCAAATATCACACTGCACTATACTGATATCAGTAGTATCAAAAAGAAAAAGAATACTTCAATTTGATAACACCAAATACACCATAAAAAATACTGAAAATATCATACTATATTGAAACATACATCATCAAAAATACACTATAAAAAATACAGCACTATACTGGTGTTATCAATATGATATATCAGTTTCAAAAGATACTTTATTTTTTATATAGTATATATGATGTTATCAATATGATATATCAGTGTGGTATTTGACAGTATGGTTTTATCAGTATGATATATCAATTTCAAAATATGCTTTATTTTTTTATGGTGTTTGATAATATTTGATGGTATTTTTGAAACTGGTATATTTTTTATGGTGTATTTGATGTTATTAAATTGAAGTGTTCTTTTTCTTCTTGATACTGCTGATACCAGTATAGTGCAATGTGGTGTATATATCAGTATGCAGTGTGATAATTGATGGTACATATATATTAGTATGCAGTGTGGTGTTTGATGATAAATGTAAATGAGGTCATTACTGGAACCAATGTTAAACTTCTTATATACAATGGAGTCCAATCAAAGAATTGGCCAAAATTGAAAAATTCGTAAAAGTTGAGATCATTTTCGTCTAATAACTCTTAAGTCTACGTGGATTCCTTCTGACGTGACGATATTTAAAAATTATTTTCGAATCACCACGTCAGCAAGCTAACGGGCGACATCACGGCTAACTGACGAGGGGTCATTATTGGAACCAATGTTAAACATCTTATATATAATTGAGATCAATCAAAGATGCCAAATTAAAAAATTTATAAAAATTGATGTCAATTTTGTCTAATAATCCTAATATTAATCAAAAGATTGGAAGCGCACGTCGAGTTGGGTCACTTGTCTCTATCACAAACTCCATTTATAATTTGCTCCTAACAATTTCTCATTTTAGAAAAAAAAAGAGAACTTTACTCATTTATTCAATTGGTCAATTTCAGTTTTTTTATAAAAAAAATAACTTGATTGATTTTTGATAAATTTTTTGTTTGAGAATTAATTTTTTTATTTGGGAACACCGGTATTTAGTACATGCGCTACGGCGTGGGGGCATTGTACAGTACCCGTTGGCTATCCTTGGATAGTCGCTCTCTCTGCATGAGCGAACAAGAAGAACCAATCTCGGGCGTGAGAGTGCAGGGGGAAACCCATGAAGCTCTTGTACATACCACTCTTGATTCATTGACATACTGTGTACATGTTGCATTGGTGCAGGTAAACCTAGCTATTAGAATTAATTGTAAAGTTATATTTGCATTTATTGGTGTTCATGGTATTTCGAGTTATTATCTTAGTGTGTCATATTGATATAGAATCCTACTCAGCATTCCACTATTTTTTCTCTTGTTTTGACTAAGATCCACAGGCGTGACACATACGAAGTTAGCTGATTTAGTGTTAGAGTCAGTAGAGTACTCTAGTACCAGTCTCATATTTGAACTTTGTATCTATTTTGGAATTTACTTTTATTCAGTAGAAATTTTTTATCATTATCTTTCACTTGAAGTGTTTTAGTTGTAGTTGTTCTTCATTGTTAAACTTTAAATTTTCGCTGCATTTCGTTTATGTAATTATGGATTGCTATATTGTCCTATTATGTTATCCTAATCTCTAATTAGATTATCCTCTTGGGTGGTGTTTTCTTCATAAAGGAGACTCTAGGAGGAGTGTAAGAAATATGGTGTCAAAGCATGACCTAGTCCTGGACATGACGAGAGAGCCAATGTGAGAAAGGGCTACCCAAGCTAGTTGTGGATGAGCCCACTACTCGGGGTGGAAACAGGCCAGGCTTTCGCCTTAACAGACCAGGTCTGTATAGTAAAAAATTGATCTGAGCCTGGCATGTGGCCTATTATAGGCTATTTTTTCGGCCTGAGCCTGGCCTGGCCTATGGCCTATTTATAAAACCTGCTAAAATCTGAAATATGTTTATAAAACCTACTTTCAAATTCCAATACAAAAATGATAACAACAAATTTAAACATAACAACAATAGTTGTTGTTTTATTAAATTAAAATATATATTTTATTATATATAATGTAAATATATAATAAACTAATAATATTATATATTTATTATATATTATATATACTACCTTAACATGCCCAGATCGGCCTATGAGGCTCAATAGGCCTTATAGTGAGCATGAGTCTGACTTGATAAGAAAAATATGCCTAGAAATAAGTGTGGGCCTGGGTTTTTTTTAAAGAGGCCGGGCCAGGTCAGTCCACAGACCCCTGACAGGTCGTTCGACCTATTTCCACCCCTACCCACTACTAGGCTAGACTCCACATGCCTTCGACTTGAGTGTTATTCAGGGCTATGTGTAGACTCGAGTTGGGTCTTGACGAGTACGTCAAGATATAAGTGGGGAAGATTGTAATACTCAAGTTTAGTCCCACATCGGGAGTATATTGGATGTAGTATTGGCTTATAAGGCTTGAGAGATATACTACCATCAACTTCAACTAGGGCATTTTAGTTAGACCAATAGGTTTGTCTATAAAGTTGGTAGGTCAGTTAACCCATCAAGGGCGTTGCAATATTTTTTAACCCGCGTTCTCCTAAATTCTCAACACTCACCCCCATCTCTTTGTGCCGTTATCACTCGAAGCCGGAACTATCATCACTGGCGACTAACTACATCGTTCTCAATTGCATCGTTACTTAGATCTTAGTTGTATAGTTCATAGAGTCCAAGAATTTAGGAATTGATGTTAGCTGGACTTTTGGTTCACCTCGGTAGTGCAATTATCACGCCCCAATTTAGGGTCACGTGACCGACCAGGGTATACGTGTCTATACCATGTAGCCTACCCCATGAATACAACCACGCAGTTATAAATGACATAATGGAAGCCAATATGAAATGAAAATCCTGATATGAAATAAATAAATGTCCAAAAAAGCTACAAACTCCAATGATCCAAACTACATCAATATGCATGAAAGAAAAACATAAGTCGACTACGACTCCCTAAACTCGGTCTGCTACGAGATCAATGGTGTTGTTTGCCCCTCCAGCCGTGCTATGTACTCTAGCTAGTACCTCACTGGTCAGACTTTGCAAAACAAATAAATAAACAAATGTGAGTCCAAAAGGAACTCAGTGAGTGGTTCTACCGAACCTCCACCTAAATCCTATATCACAAATATATAACAAGAATTATATTCTTATGTAACAAATAAAATCAGGAATTTGGTATTTCATCAGACCGACCAGCCCTCCTGCAAGAGTAGGACACTCGGCCCAGAGCTAGCCCTCATAAATAACTAAAACCTGGCCACAAGTAATATCGGGTTGGGATTCGCCCATCCAACCGGGTTGGGATTCGCCCATCCAACCCAAATCAATTCTAACTCTGGTTGGGATTCGCCCATCCAACCACCCGGGTGTGCGCCCACAATCGGCCCCTTTCTGGGCCTTCTCAGTCGAACTTTTGCGTGCCATCCTTTCTAATTGGGATCAAGGTAAGACTACATGCTTAAAATGCTAATTTTCCGCATCCCTACAAATGACGTCTCTAAGTTAGAATTTAAGGAGTACATTTCCTTTATTTTCCGTCATCCACAAGTAAAGTATGTTACAATGTCATGTCCTATATGTCAAAATATCTCTATGATTTGTTTATTTTTCGAAATGTCATAAATGTAGTGAGCAGTATCATGTGATTTACACTCTTGGGAATAATTATAGAGTATGTACTTTTATTCCTAGTGTTCCCAACTTGGAGCGATACTACCAATATATTTTAGCTTGAAGCCAATGATTTCCAACATTAAATAAATTAAATTCTGCATTTAATAATTTAATTTTTGCAATTTATAAAATTTCCAGCAACTTCCTATTTGTTACAAGGCTAAGTTAGACATACTCCTAACACGATATCTATAAACAAACACATAAAATAAATTCACCCATCCTAAATTTATGTTGGGCTCTCCATGAACATACTTATCATGATACATAAAAATTGTAACTATAAGATGAGTATCTCATAAGAGCTATCTACCATGACAATGTTATCATAATCACAACCACCCCAACATATAGCAATAAAATTAGGATCTAACCGTATAGCAATTAAACTAGGATTTACTGCAATAGTAATGAATTTAGGATCTACAAGCAATATCAATAGCATTAAGATTTACAAATAATAACCATAAAATTTTGATCCACAAGCAATGTCAACAAAATTAAAGATTTGCAACTATTGTATCCTAAAAGCTTGTATAATAGGTATTTCTCAAATTAAATGGCCGCATCGATTTACTGCAATAGTAATGAATTTAGGATCCACAAGAAATATCAATAGCATTAAGATTTACAAAAAATAACCATAAAATTTTGATCCACAAGCCAAGTCAACCAAATTAAGATTTACAACTATGGTATCCTAAAAGCTTGTATAATAGGTATTTCTCTAATTAAATTGCTGCATCCCCTAATACCTAAATTAAGGTGTTCGGCCGGCCTACCTACCCCCAAATTCTCATCTCTAAAGCCCTTTAATAAATTGACACGAGTCCACATCTAACCTGCATGAAAAATAATTTCTCTATTACATATATCCTATCATGTTCGCCTGACCAAGCCCTTAGGAAGAATTAACATGGTGGCCGGCCCTAATACATCCAAAGAAAGCTTCATTCTACAAGAGTTTAATCCACTAGCAACCCTTAAGTGATCATGCAATTATCAACATACATTAAGCACATCTAAACACCCTATGATTCAAGGAAAATCTCGGCATGACCTCCCCTACATTCCCTATATTCGGCCGGCCCTCATACACATCAACGATTAGAGGAAAGATTGGGAGCAAGAAACCGCAAAGAAAACCCCAAAAATTTTTAAGAATCATGGCAAACACAACACAAGGGGGTTCGGCCAAGGCCTACCCTAAACAAAGGCTCTACCACTCACCTCGATTTGAAGAGAAGAATGCGAGATGAAGGGGTTTTTGATCTCCGACAGCGACACCAATTTTCGGCATCGCCTCCTCGAGTCGTCCTCTCTCTCACCCACTCGACGTCTGTGCGTGCGAGCGGCTCTTCTTGAGTAGTACGACGCTGTGGGTGGGAGTTTATAAGTCTTCCCTCATTTTTCTTTTTCCAATCTACACTTAAACTCTTAACCTGACTCGACTCGTGCCCGCACCGAGCCATGACTAAACCCGCAGGCTCGGTTCAACCCCGACTTGAGCCCATCATTTAATTTTATTTTTTAAAATATATATATATATATATATATAACATATACTAAGGGACCTTGTAATTTATTAAATACTCACCTGAATCCTTAAATTCGCGCCAGCTCGCGACTCACCTCAGCTCATCCCCGGATTAGCCCTCTAAAATAAAAATATATATTAATTGGGATTTTCGGGTATTACAATCTTCCCCCTTTAAGAAAAATTCATCCTCGAATTTTTTTGCAAGGTACAAGGACTCACCAAATCCTCAAATAGTGAGGGATACCGCTCCCTCATGTTAAGTGAAAGCTCACACTAGAAGAGGGGGTTGAATAGTGTTGGGTTACTTTTTCCTTCTACTTTAATTTTTTTTTAATCAATTACAACTTCAACCAAACGTAAGTGCAACTAAGTGATGTTCGTTAGCGAATATGAAACACAATTATAAGCAAACACACAAAGCAATGCAAACATAAAAAAGTATAGTGGTTCGGCCAACCGCCTACTCCACTACCTTGGCTCCACACCAAGGATTTCAAACTAAATCCTTTATAGACTTTGTGTTTCCCTTTGAATACAACCGATGACTAAATTCTCAACCCTTTGAGAACTCCTCAAACCTATTCACCTAGGCAAAACACAATTCTACAAAGTAAACCCTAAGTGTTTACACTAGCACACCTAGCAAGCTGATCAATGAAAATCAAGTTCAAATAACAATTAAAATTACAATGAAAAGAGCTAAAGAGTAAACCAAGGCTAAGAGCTCTTTTCCAAGCCTTCAATGCCTCCAACTCCACAAGACGTTGAGATTGAATCGAAGCCGGAGGTGAGGAAAGATGAGCACTTGAGAGAAGTCAGCGATCGGAGAAGCAAGCGCGAGCAAATCAAGATTAGAAGGCACAAATCACACTTTGGAAGCTTATCTCAATGATTAAGAAGGTTTAATGAAGGTTGGTGAGGGGTATTTATAACCCCTCCCACGGAACGGCTCTTCAACGGGCGCTTTTTCGCCCGTTGGACGCTGATCGGTCATTTGACGGTCCATCGTCGGTCGACCGATCGATCGACCGCCCAACGAACGCTGGCATTTTGCCCTTCTGCCGTTATGTTCGGTCGACCGACTTTATCGTATTTTAACTCCTCTGCTGTCCAATCAACCGGTCGGTCGACTGAAGTAGACACTGCCAGATTTTGGCTTTGATCGGTCGATCGACTGGTCGACCGAAGTAGCCACTGCTAGAATTCAGCCTTGTTCGGTCAACCGATTGGTCGACCGAAGTGGCTACTGCCATTTTTTTACCTTGTTCGGTCTTCTGAACCTAGGCTGAGGCTGATTTTTACATTTGCTTTGTTACACGCTTTTTCATGGTTTTGTTACCAAGTTTTGACTTGGATAACTTTACAAATAGGCTTTGGATGAGATCCTAGGAATATGTTACAAGGAATCTACTTAATCTGCATCCGAGCCTTTCTTGACGTTTTTTGCGATTCTCCGAGCGAAGTTCGCGTGCTTATCGCAACCTCAATCTAAACTCAAAACTACACACACATATATTAAATACATGTTTATTATCATCAAAATAGAGATCGAAGCCTAGTTGGAACCCTTGGGCCAACACCTCATGTCCTACTCCACCTTCCAAGTAGCCTCCTGCCCAAAATGGTGCTCCTATATGACCTTCACCAAAGAAATCTCCTTGGATCTCAATTTCCTGATATGACGGTCGAGCACCTCTACAGGTCTCTCCTCATATGAAATTATTGTATTAGCCTCGACCGCGGTAGGCTCAATCACGTGGGACTCGTCTCAGACATACTTCTTCAGCATAGACATATGAAAAACTAGGTGAACTCTATCCATGCTAGGAGGCAGGGCCAACTCATAAGCTACAACGCCCTTTCGCTTGAGAATGGGGAATGACCCAATGAATCTGGGGTTTAACTTTTCCTGCTTCCCAAACCTCACTACCCCTTTCATAGGGGAAACCTTTAGGAACACCATATCTCCCTCAGCAAACTGTACCTCCCTAGCCTTACCATCTGCATACATCTTTTGACGACTCTGAGCTGCCAACAATCTTTCCTTGATCATTTTCACTTTCTCTACTGCCTCCTCAACCAAGTCGGGTCCCACCATAAGGGACTCCCCTGCCTCAAACCACCCCATAGGCAATCTGCACCGTCGTCCATAAAGTGCCTCAAAGGGAGTCATCTCAATACTACTCTGATACCTGTTATTATATGCAAACTCAATCAAGGGTAATTGTTTCTCCCAACCGCCCTCTAGGTCTAACACACATGCCCTCAACATATCCTCCAAAGTCTGAATAGTTTGCTCTGACTAACCATCTGTCTGCGGGTGAAATGCGGTGTTGAATCGCACTTGAGTACCCAGGGCCTCTTCGAAAGACTGCCAAAACCGAGCTGTGAACTGGGTACCCCGATCTGAAATGATCATAACCGGAATATCGTGATGTGCCAAAATCCGGTCTAGAAACAATCTCGTATACTGCTCGACTGAAAAGGTCATCTTGATCGGTATGAAATGTGTCATCTTTGTCAGGCGATCGACCATGACCCAAATAGAGTCATTGCCCTTCCCAGACCTCGGCAACCCTGCCACAAAGTCCATGGTTATCTTCTCCTATTTCCACTAGGGTACTTTTAAGTTCTGAAGCAACCCTGCAGGCTTCAAGTGTTTGGCCTTCACCTGCTGGCAGACTAGGCACTTAGACACAAATTCGGCCACCTTTCTTTTCATGCATTTCCACCAATAATTTTGCCTCAAATCACGATTCATCTTCGTGGCTCCCGAATGCATCATGTATGTGGAACGGTGGGCCATCTCTAGCACCTGCCTCCGGACCTTCACCATGTGCAGGCATTACTATCATGTTCTTGAATCTCAGGACATCCTCAGAGTCAATCCCATAACCATCATCAACGTCGCCTCTCCTCACCAAATCCTTAGTAAATGCACAAAAGGCATCCTCCTCCTAAGCCGCTCGCAACATGTCCACCAGCGTGGACTGTACTCTTAAGTGTGCCACCAATGTCCCAGAGTTTGTCACGATCAAGACTGCTTTGTCGTCTAGACACAGGCCAAATCATGAGCCAACGGCCTTCTCCTGACAGCCAAGTGTGCCAAACTGCCCATGGATTTTTTGCTCAAGGCATCTGCCACCAGATTTGCCTTGATTTTTGGGATGGTACAAGATCGTGTAGTTGTAGTCCTTCAGGAGCTTAAGCCACCTCCTCTGCCTTATATTCAGTTCCTTTTGAGTAAGTAAGTACTGGAGGCTCTTGTGATTAGTGTATATCTCACAGGCCTCACCATAAAAATAGTGACACCAAAACTTTAGTGCGAACACTATCGTTGCCAGCTCTAGGTCATGGGTCGGACAGTTTTTCTAATGAACCTTCAACTGACGAGATGCATAAGCTATCACCCTTCCATACTGCATCAGGACACAACTCAAGCCGAACCGAGAGGCGTCGCAGTAAACCACGAACCCTCCCGAACACGAGGGTACAACTAAGACTAATGTCGACGTCAAACAATCCTTGAGCTTCTGGAAGCTCTCCTCGCACTTGTCGTCCCATACGAACTTTACCTTCTTCTGGGTGAGGCGGGTCAATGGTGTCGTAATCTTGGAAAAGTTCTCCACAAACTTCCTATAGTAGCCGGCCAACCTCAGGAAGCTATGGATCTCTGTCATATTGGTCGACTGCTTCCAATTCTTGACTGCTTCTACATTTGCGGGATCCACTCTCACCCTTTCCCTCAATACCACGTGGCCTAGGAATCCCATGCTCTCCAACTTGAACTCGCACTTAGAGAACTTGGCATACAACCTATGCTCCCTGATGGTCTCCAGAACCATCCTCAAGTGCTCAGAATTATTGAACAAATATCCACACTAGAATGGGGGTTGAATAGTGTTGGGTTAATTTTAATTTCAATTCAATTTCTTTTATGTCAATTTCAACTTCAACCGAAACTAAGTGCGACTCAATGATATTCGTTAGCAAGTATGAAAATCAATTATAAGCAATCAAACAAGACAATGCAAACACAAGAGATTATAGTGGTTCGGCCAACACCGCCTACTCCACTACCTTGACTCCCCACCAAGGATTTCTAATCAACTCCTTTATAGATAATGTATTTCCCTTTGAATACGACCGAGGACACGCTTCTCAACCCTTTGAGAATGCCTCACACCTATTCACATAGGCAAAACATAATTCTACATAGGAAACCCTAAGGTATTTAACCTAGCACACATATCAAGCTAACAATGGAAACCTAGTTTAATAACGAGAAAAATAACAACAAAGGAGCTAAGAATTAAACCACACAAGTGAGCTCCCTTGCAAAGCCTCCAAAGCCTCCAACTCTTCAAGATGTAAAGCTCGAAGTGAAGCCGGAGTTGAGGCGGAAAGAACGCTTCGAGTAGATGAACGATCGTCGAAGCTTGCGCGATGAAATCCACTTGGGAAAGCTCCAAAACACTCTACGAGATCTTCAATAAATGGTTAAGAGGCTCTTAGAAGGCTGGTGAGGGGTATTTATAACCCCACACTGGCAGCTCCACCCAACGGGCATTTTTCTACCCGTTGGGGATGCCCGGTCGCTTGTCGGTCGATCGTCGGTCGATCGACTGATCGACTGCCCAAGTGACCGTGACAATCTGCCACTTTTGGTCACACTTCAGTTGACCGACTGGTCAACTGAATTGGCTATTGCCAATTTTTCACCACATTCGGTCGACCAAATTGGCTACTGCCAATTTTTGGCTTCATTCGGTCGATCGACCGGTTGACCGAACTTGGGCTGAGACTGTTTCTTCGAGTTTTCTTCTTGTGCACTTCGCTTCCGGGTTCTGCTACCAAGTCTTGACTTGGATATTATTATAATTACGATTGGGATATATACCTAGATACATGAATTCTATTTCTAACTCTAGATTTTCTACTCACTCGCTTTCAGAACCATTTTGCCCATTTTTTGTATTTCTCCGAACAAACTTTGCACACGTATCGTAGCCTCAACCTGAGATCAAACACTTGATAAAATTATTAGAATAAGTTTGTTATCATCAAAATTAAGATGATGACCAAGATTGAAAACCTTATGCCAACAATCTCCCCCTTTTTGATGATTACAAACTTCTCGATAAGTGCATTAAGAAATGTATCAACAAGCATAGCATTTCATCAAGTGAGTGTATAATGCTCCCCATATCAACATGTATATCTAGAATAAACTCTCCCTAATTATATGCATGTCTATGTCTAGATTCTTCTCCCCCTTTTGACATCAATCAAAAAGGGCCTAATTTAATCACTTCTAGACATGATTTAAGCATACATGTTATCATATCTAGGATGCTTTGAAATACTAGACACAAAGACAACACAAGCGTCAAGATATGTCAAGAGGGTTAGACACAATCAATTATGAGATACCCGAAAGACATTTACTCAATAAAGACTAAGTTTTCAATTTTTGATAAAGATGTATCCAAAATAATATAACTTTTTGTAATTTTTGTAATTTTTTGTAATTTTTTCAATGAAACTTTTTGTAATTTTTTCAACGAAAACTAGATTTTTCAAGCAAAGTGCAGAAATAAGAATTTTTCAAAAATTAATTTTCTTAATTTTTTAATAAATCGCTTAAATTTCAGATTTCACGTTTTATCGAAAAATACTAATTTTCATAATCATTTCTAATTTTGATCAAACTTGTATATGACTAAGATATGATCATTCTAATCATGTATACAAAGTTTGAGTTACTAGAAACAGTCCCAAAGATTACTCAAATGACTTGACACAATTTCGATCAAGAATTAACATGGTATATCAAGAAATTTGTCTACAAGTCATTTTCCTAAATGCTCATGAATTTTCATATAGACACAATCAAGTACTTTATCACGAGCAAGGTGCAAGAGTTTCTACATGCTTTATGAGGTATCATACAACATGGTGCAAAGGTGAAACTACTACCTCATAGAATTTTCAAGTTTTTAGCATGCGTTCTCTAAGAACATTTGCATCTTAATCAATGCTCAACTTGCAAGTAATTGAAACATAAAAGGCTCAATAGACATTTTCTTATTTAGCAAGTTCATAAACTAGATAGCAAAAAGAAGTCAAGTTTATTTCTCAAAAGTCAAGTTTTGCTAACTAGTGGGGATTTATTTTTTAAAATACAACCAAAATTAAAATCAAAATGAATCAAGGAGATCTCAAGAAGTGAAACATTTTAAAATCAAGATCTCAAACCCTTCCTAAGGTTGAAAACCAATACGGTCACAATTAGCCAAGGTTTTAAAGCCAAAGGTTGCATAGACCCATTATAGGTCACAAATGGCCTCCGAGGAGACCGAAAATAAAATGAAAAATTGAAATACAAAAACTTGATATCATAAGGATGTTAATCAATTGTGAACATATGGACAATCAAGTATCAAGTAAGTACTAAATAAAATATATACATTAATTATCAAACTCCAATAGTGATGCAAGCAAGAGTAGAGTTAGGAGTTGATACTGATCACATTAGTCAAGAAGTTGCAACAATCTTAATTCCTCTTTCTTTACTTTACAAGCTACTTCAAGCCATCAATGTGTCTTCATTTAAGTGTAGTGTCTCCCCCTACATAGCATGAAGACTTTGGTACCCAAATTTCTTTGGGTCCTTGGGGGTTAGAAGATTTTGGAACCCAAAGTGATTTAGCATTGGGGTTCCTTTTTAAAATACAATCCCTAACCATATGTTCATACATGCCACAACAAAAATAATGACCTTCAAATTTAATAGAAGCATGATGATGGACATGAATGTGTGGATGAGCATGAGAATATACTTTAGAAAATTTTGCATAAGAGGCATGGGCATACATATTTTTTATTTTCTCATTTAATGAAAGTAACTCATTTTTTAATGATAACACGTCAACATTCAAAATTTCAATTTGTAAGCAAAATGAGGCATTTTCTATTTTCAATGAGTCATTCAAATTTTGTAGATCTATATCTTTCTTTTCTAAGGAATTTTTGTCATTTTCTAAAAGTTCAACCTTCATTCTTGACTCATTACAAAAAAGCAAAAGATCATCATTTTCTTGTTCTAGCATTAATTTTATTTTTCTTTTTAAGTTCTTTGAATCTTTTTCTAACACTGCTAAATTCTTCATACATATGCTCAATTTCATTTTCTAATTCTACTTGTTTAAAGATATTACCACCTATAGTAATAGTGGGTACCTCATTATCCTTCGTCATGAAATAAAGGTTTGCATTTTCCCTTGACCTTTCTTCCCCACTTGAAGATGGTGATGACTCGCTTATATCCCAATTAGCCATTAGTGCTTTCTTCTTCATCCTTCTTCTTTTATCTTTCTTTGAGGATGATGAGAAGGTGAGCTTGATCTTAGGACAGTTGCTCTCCAAGTATCCGAGCTTGTTGCATTGGAAGCATATGATTCTATTTTTGCCCCTCTTCTTGAGAGGCTTTCCCATTAGCACCATCAACATCCGTCCAAGATGAATCATATCTTTGTGGTACTCGGATCCTTCATTCTCCGATGATGATAATGATGATGTCCTATCACCAAATGATGCTTTTAAGGCAATATTCTTGCCTTTGGGGGCATCTTCCTCCTTTTTAGCCTTCATATGGATATCATGGGTCATAAGGGATCCAATGAGTTCGGTGATCTTCATGGTGCCAAGATTCTTGGCCTCCATGATAGCAACCATCTTCGGCTCCCATGCTTTGGGAAGTGATCGAAAAAGCTTCCTCACTCTTTCTTCCTCTTGTATGTCCCTTCTAAGGTTAGTTAAAGCATTAACAATATTTTGAAAATGGGCATATATTTGATCTATATTCTCATTAGTTTGCATTTTAAAGAGTTCATAGTTATGCATAAGCAAATTTATTTTGGACTCTTTAACTTGGGAAGTTCCCTCATGAGTAGTTTCTAAAACATGCCAAATATCAAAAGCAGATTTACAATATCATATAATATTGAACTCATTTATAGATAAACCACAATGTAATGCATTCACTACTTTGACATTTGAATTAAACAATATGATCTCTTCTCGAGATCAATCATCCATGCTCTTGGAGGGTAGCTCATAATTAACATGAATAGTTCTCCAAGCATCTAATCCTAGGGATTGCAAGAAAATACTCATCCTAGTTTTTCAATAGGGATAATTGTTTCCAACAAAAAGAGGTGGTGCATGAGTTGAAAACCCTTGACCTAGTGTGATACTAGAATCCATAAGTGTAGGTTAGATGGTTAAACCTAAGCATACAACCTGGCTCTGATACCAATTGTTGAATAAATATCCACACTAGAAGGGGGGTTGAATAGTGTAGGGTTAATTTTAACTTCAATTCAATTTCTTTTATATCAATTCCAACTTCAACCGAAACTAAGTGCGACTCAATGATATTCGTTAGCAAGTATGAAAAACAATTATAAGCAATCAAACAAGGCAATGCAAACACAAGAGATTATAGTGGTTCGGCCAACATCGCCCACTTCACTACCTTGGCTCCCCACCATGGATTTCTAACAAACTCTTTTATAGATAATGTGTTTCCCTTTGAATACAATCGAGGACTCGCTTCTCAAACCTTTGAGAATGCCTCACACCTATTCACCTAGGCAAAATACAATTCTACAGAGGAAACCCTAAGGTGTTTAACCTATCACACCTATCAAGCAAACAATGGAAACCTTGTTTAATAACGAGAAAAATAACAACAAAGGAGCTAAGAATTAAACCACACAAGTGAGCTCCCTTGCAAAGCCTCCAACTCGTCAAGATGTACGGCTAGAAGTGAAGCCGAAGTTGAGGCGGAAAGAATGCTTCGAGTAGATGAACGATCGTCGAAGCTTGAGCGATGAAATCCACTTGGGAAGGCTAAAAAACACTCTAGGAGATCTTCAATGAATGGTTTAGAGGATCTTAGAAGCCTGGTGAGGGGTATTTATAACCCCTCACTCGACAGCTCCACCCAACAGGCATTTTTCTGCCCTTTGGGGACACCCATTTTTCTGACCGACGATCGATCGCCCAAGCGACCACGACAATCTGCCAATTTTGGGCACACTTCGGTTGACCGAATTGGTTACTGCCAAGTTTTCACCACATTCGATCGACCGAATTGGCTACTGCCAATTTTTGGCTTCATTCGGTCGATCGAACTTGGGCCGAGATTGTTTCTTCAAGTTTTCATCTTGCGCACTTCGCTTCCGGGTTCCGTTACCAAGTCTTGACTTGGATAATATTACAATTAGGCTTGGGATATATACCTAGAGATATATTAAATGAATTCTATTTCTAACTCTAGATTTTCTACTCGCTCGCTTTCGGAGCCATTTTTGCCGATTTTTTGTATTTCTCTAAACGAACTTCGCGCACGTATCATTGCCTCAACCTGAGATCAAAGACTTGATAAAATCATTAGAATAAGTTTGTTATCATCAAAATCAAGATGGTGACCAAGGTTGAAAACCTTAGGCCAACAAGAATGCTCTTCCCTGCTCCTAGAATAAATCAAAATGTTGTCAATAAAAACAATTACAAATCTATCCAGGTACTCCTTTAACACTCGGTTCATCAGGTCCATAAAAGCTGCTGGTGCGTTCGTCAGCCCAAAAGACATGACCAAAAACTCGAAGTGGTCATATCTCGACCTGAAAGCAGTCTTGGGAACATCACAATCAGGGATTCTCAACTGGTGGTATCTGGACCTCAAATCAATCTTACAGAACCACTACACTAGAGGTGGCAATGGGCCGTGCCTGGGTCGACCCAGGCCCCGGCCCGGGCAGGCACGACCCGACCACACAGCGGGTAGGCCCAGCCGGGGCCGGCCCAAATATTTAAATATTTAAATTTAAATTTTTAAAGGTTTAAAATTTAATTTTGAAAATTAATAGTTAGGGGTGAGTTTCAAACTTGGACCTCTAGTTTTATTTGAGATACCTTAACCATTGTACTAAGTTTTATTATCTATTTTTTAACACATTTTATATATCTAAAGCAGTACAAATTAATAAAAAAATTTAAAAAATTTAAATTTTTATTTATCTTTAATACAAAAAAATTCATCAAATGACAAAACAATTTTTTTTAATATTACAATAGACCGCACATTAAAAGGTCGCCTACGTACCTTCTATAGTTAAATTTGTACTCCCCAATGATTAAACTATAGAAGAATCAGGTCTACGTAGTTCTTTTTATATTTTTAATCACCCGTAGTCCCTGATGATTTAACTTGTACTAGGACCAACAGCACCAACTTCGCTTGTTTGAGCTTCCTCCTCTCCCGATGATAAAGTGTCGTGTCCTCCCTTATTTTGTAATTAATCTATCTTCAGCATCCAACCAGTCTTTTACACAAATGCACATTTCAACCGTTTCTGCACTCATTCGGCTCCTTCTTTCGTCAAGAATTCCATTTCCTGCACTAAAACAAGACTCAGAAGCTACTGTAGACACAGGAATAGTTAGTATATCACGTGCCATGATGGAAACAATACGATACACATTTTCTTATTTTTTCTACCATGCTAAAATCTCATTATTATCTATTTCTTCAGAATGATTATGATCTAGAAAAAAAGCTAATTCATTGAAATTAGTAGATTTAGTTTTTTTTATCCTACGACCAACTTGAGAATTAATACTATTTCCACTATCATCTCTTAATCTAGAAGAAGAAGATATTGTCTTATTTGTAATTGTATCACCAAACTTTGAAGCGTAAATTACAAACATAGAATTCAATAAATTCGAAATTCTATATTTTTTTTCGTCAACATAATCTAATTCTATATTTTTTATAATAATCATCTAACAACATATTTAAACCATCAATTTTCATTCTAGGGTCTAAACATATTACTAAACAAAATAAAGTAGGTATATCTGACCAATACTTTTTAAATTTAGATTCCATTAAAGAAATAATTTGTGCAAATAAAGAATGATATCTATGCGAAGAAAATACTTCACTAATACGAACTATATGTGAAAGAGTTAAATTACATGTAGGACAATAAACACCGAAAAATTGTTCTGTAGCTTTATTAAAAAGTTCTAAAATTTGAGTATATTCCCAGCAACTAACCAATCATTATCATTAATTGGATCACCAGACATATTTTCATTGTAAAACATTGTATGGATCTCTTGATATTTTGTAGTAGACATAAGCATATGATATGTTGAATTTCATCTACTAATAACATCACCATTAAATTTTTTAAATAGTTTATTAAAAGATTGACATAATTTTTTAAATTCTTGTGTTATTGCTTTTGAAGAACGCATATATCTAATAACATCTCTTATTTTTTCTATACGTATATTACTTGTTTTAAACCATCTTGTACACATAAATTAAGAACATGACAAACACAACGAACATGAAATAATTCACCTTCTAATACTGGCTTAAATAATTATATAAGGGGAGGAATCATCATTATTACTAGCATTATTAAAACTAATCGAAATTTTTTTATCATTTATATTATAGAAATATGTTACAAATCTAATAGCAGAAAAAATGGCAACAGAAGTGTGTGGATATTCAAAAACTTTAAAACTAATTATTCTTTTTTACAAAATAAAATTTTCATCAATCCAATGTGCAGTAACACAAATGTAAGAATTAGTAATACATTGACTAGACCAAACATCAGATGTTAAAGAAATTTTTGATTTATTATTTTGAAAACTAGTTATTATATTTTCTCTATATATAAAAAATAATTTTAAAGCATCACTTTTCATTGTATTTTGAGTAATTTTTTTATATTTTGGTTGTAAAGTATTTTGAATCCAAGTAGAAAATCTTGGTTGATCAACAAAACTAAAAGGAGATTCACTTTGAATAATTAATTTTTCAAGTTCTCGACGTTGAAAATCATGATCATACGAAAAAGTTGTTAAACCAGAAGAAGATAAATTAAGAATTTGTTGAGCTTGTGTAACTTTATTGTCATGACCCTTTGCATGATGTAAAAGATAACCAGTTCCTCCTGTGGTTGAAGCTGAAAGAATTTTTTGATATTTTTTGCACCGGGCTTTTGTTATGGTGTTATTAGCTTCAATAATTTTCTCAAAATATTCTCATACCATACTTTTTTTCTACCTGATGGACATAAATTAATAGATTGACTTATATCTATGTTTTGGTTTTGTTGAGTGGTAGGAGTGGTAGGAGTACTAGGCGACATTTCTTCTAACATATTTGATCCAGTTTGTGGAGAATAACCTAAAAAATCTCTATCCGCCATTAGTAAAAATTAAAAATATAAAAAGTATAAATATTATACTAATCAATGAAACAAATTTAAAAGATTAAAAAAAATTGACAGTAATCTTAAATCCTTGATGAACTTAAAAAGTTGTTGAGAATGATTGTAAATGAACTTAGATCGTTGAGAGTTGAGAGTTGAGAGTTGACAAAAAGAGTTGGAGAATAGAATGAAGATAGAAAAAATGAAGAAGATGGTAGGATATTTATAGAAGATTTTAAATAATTATATATATATATATATATTAAAATCACTCAGTCTGGCTCGGCTAGACCAGGCCTGGCGCGCGCCAGACCGTGGGCGCCATGCTCGGGCGAGCACTGCGCGTGGGCCATTCACGACCCGTGGTCGTGCCGTGCTCAGCACCATAATCGGGTCGTGCTCGGCCCGAGTGTCGTGCTCGGCCCGAGTGTCGTGCTCGGCCCGAGTGTCGTGCTCGGGCTAGCACAGTGCGCGTGTCGTGCCTAGCACGGCCCACGTGTCGTGCCTAGCACGGCCCACGTGCTGTGCCTAGCACGTCCCACGTACGTGCCCAAGGGGCGAGCCCAGCCCGCCTCCTGGGCACAGAGGGGACGTGCCCGGCCCAGCCCAAAATTCTTCGGGTCAAGTCAGGCACGGGCCGGAATCAAGTCAGGCACAGCTCGGAACCGGGCCGGGCCCGTGCCGCCCATGGGCGGGCCCGGCCCATTGCCACCTCTACACTGCACCCCCTGGAGCTAATCGAACAAGTCGTCAATCCTAAGCAGCGGATAACGATTCCTCACTATCACCTTGTTAAGCTGCCGGTAATCAATGCACATACACATAAACCTGTCCTTCTTCTTCGCAAAGAGCACCGGAGCGCCCCACGGTGAAATACTCGGGCGTATGAAGCCCAAATCTAGCAGCTCCTGCAACTTTAACTCTCTCAGCTCGACTGGTGCCATCCAATAAGGTGGAATGGAGATCAACTTTACCCTGGGCTACAAGCCAATGCAGAATTCAGTCTCCTTTCTAGTGGCAAACCCAGTAGCTCTTCGGGGAAAACATCAAGGAACTCACAAACTACCTATGTTCCCTTGACATCCCCGGCCGTACCCCTTGTCACACCCCAGCTCAGGATCACCTAACCGGCAAGGGTATACGTGCCTATACCCCGCAGCCTAAGTCATGCACATGCCAACTCAATCAAACAATATAGCGGAAAAAAATAACAAGTTTTATTTTAGTGAAAAACGTACCAAAATAAAGTTTAATTCAAGTAGCTGAAATGAAACAAAAAGTGCGGAAAAATATTTTAAGTTCAGCAGTTCAAAAGTTCAGATACAATAAGACCTGAAATAAATGACATAAATGCTCTCAGGGCTACAATTCCAAATCAAGCTAATACAAGTGCATGACTACTACCAAAGAACTCGACTATGACCCCAACTAGGATTGTTATGAGATCATGCAGCTCCTCTGCCCGCCAGTGGCGCCAAGTGCATCCAACCCACCCCATCGGTCAGGCTCTGCAAAACAAAAATCAAACGACAACGGGTGAGTTCAAAGAACACAGTGAGTGATTCTACCAACCCCCACAATAAACAGCACATAGATAAGCAAGAATAACATCTATCTCTATATGAGGTAAGTCACGAAGGTGTGACTAGCTAACAGGCCAACTAGCCACTACCCGCCCAGAGGCAACCAACACCCATACGGTGAAGAACAACAGGCCTAAACCTACCATGCCCTAAGGCAACAACACATACTAGGATAATCGGGAAGGCCCTCCTAACTTATCCTAGTATACAAAAACTCGAGAGCAATCGGGAAAGGCCCTCCAAACTTGCTCGACGAGACGCATAGGGACAATCGGGATTCGCCCATCCAAACTTGCCCATTTAAGATATCATAGGAGTAATTGGGCAAGGCCCTCCGAGCTTACTCCTAAAAGATATTACATGAATAATCGGGAAAGACCCTCCGAACTTATTCCTTAACACCACCTCGGGAATAATCGGGTAGGCCCTCCGAACTTATCCCACGAGGCTGAACCAGAACAATCGGGAAAGGCCCTCCAAACTTGTTCTGCAAGTTGGGAATTTGCCATCCAACCTCCCGGGCATAGCCCGCAATCCGGTTCCTCTATAAGCCTCCCCGTCATTTATAAAGATATGATGCACCATAACCTAAGTCATGACTCCCCTACGGTGTCTTAGGGATGATCATATTGGAAAGTGTCTCAACACTCCAAATCCCGACCTCAACTCCTAGACCCATAATGTCATGAACCCATGTGGTTTTATTTCATGCATACTTTATAAATTAATTCATAACAGATTATGCTAACCCTTAACCTAATTTTAATTATGTAATTAAAATTTAGATCACCAAGATTAGAATTTTGTTTTAACTTACTGTTCTGCCCTGTACTGATGAATCTAACCCAAATCTAGTCTCCAACGTATGTCCTATATTTCCAAACTATGTTTTCTGGTCGAAACGATAGGTTACACGACTATATTCGCAGAAACACACACACCACAGCAAATAAACTAAAATTAGCACAGATTCATCATCTCAGCATAAAATTCCGGCAACATATAATTTTTAGCATACTATGAAATAAATTCCAAAAATTAACAAAAATTAACCCCAAAATTATCATTAGGACAGACTACTAATCTCAAGATTTAATTAATAGAAATTATATTTTTAATCAAGATTAACAAGAATCCACAACACTTAAATCAAGAAGCAATCATTAGGATCAAGAACCCCATTCTCAAAAACCCCTAAAGCATCAACATCAAGATCTTAATTCTACCACATGATTTCTATCCAAAAGTCACAGATTTAATTCTAAGCAAGAAATCCACAATCAAAAGTCCCAAATTAGGAGAATAGATCAAGAATTGTGTATCAAGGGAAACAAGAAACTCATTCGGGCTTTTCATCGAACACCTTGAGGGCGACCCCGGTTTCCCGCTTGGCCGAGCACCCCTAGGTTTACCCTAGGGCTGCCGAGCCCCATAGAGGGGAGATTAGGGTCTCCTCAAGCACAACTTCAAGAAAACATGGCAAGAACTTGAAGAAAAATCCAAGAACGAACAAAAACACCGAGCCGCCAAGAACGGCTCCAAGATTTCGAACAAAATCCGAAGAGAAGGGGGGGGGGGTAAACCACTCACCTAAATTTGGAAAGATGATTAGAAGAGAACCCCAGACAACGACCCTCGAATTGGCTTTAAAAAACTCGGCGGCTCAGCCCAAGGAAGAAGGGGCAGGTGACGGCTCCTCCCAAGCCGCCGGCTCCAAGGGAAAGGGAGAGAGCAAGAGGGGAAGTCGGCTGGCTTTGCTGGTGGCTCCCTCGGCTCGGCTCCACAGGGAAAAGAAGAAGAGAGGAGAAGGGGAGACTTGGGCGGCTCGGCTGGCTCGGCTCCCGACGGCGGCGGCTCCAAGGGAAGGGGGGAGAGGGCGGCTGGGCTTGGTGGCTTGGCTTCTCTTTCTCAAAATTTTGTGTGGCTCCAAACAAGGAGCCACGAGCCAAGGGGAGGGGGTTTTATACTCTCTCCTCAACCCTAACCCTCCTAACTCTTTTATCAAACCCGCATCCGCCTAAAACTAGATCCAAACCCGCTAACCCGATTAGACTTAATTAAACTTATTCTCACTACTAGAAAAATGGTCATCAGCAACGGCTGATGCCGTTGCTGAGCCGTTGCTGAAGAGCATCAGCAACGGCTGAGCCGTTGCAATAGCGCCGTGACAGAAAGTCGCGTTGCTGATGACTTCGCAACGGATCAGCAACGGCCGCTCGGGCCGTCGCTCAAAACATTATCAGCAACGGCCGCTCGGGCCGTCGCTAAAACTATTATCAGCAACGGGTTTGCAACAGACCCGGAGCCGTTGCTGATAACATTAATAGCAACGGCCTCGAGTCCGTAGCAAAGCCGTTAGTAAAAACCCGTCGCTAAGCCGTTGCTGTAGGTCATCAGCAACGGTTGTCGATACACTTTTAGCAACGGCTTTCCCACGGACGGCCGTGGGAAAGCCGTTGCTGATGACCCATACCTGCAAACAGAAATATTTCAAATTTCTAATTTCCGTTGATACATTGATACATTTATCTGATACATAACTCACACACCCATACCCTCATACACACATCACAAACATCTCATACACATTCATTCACACATCACAAACACACCAAGATATACATCAAAACAATTATATTTATATTCATAATTATCCACGATAGTATAAACACAATTCAAATGTAAAATTGAAGTATCAACATCTGAGTAACATAGTCAATATAAATTAAACAAGTTCAATATCTGAGTAACAAAGTCAATATAAACAAAATCTCACGATGACGATGGAGGATGGCCTGGATCATATGGCGGGGTCTGGAGTGCTTGAGTGTACACCGGCGTGGACTGACTCGAGGACGACGGATTAGATGATGCCGAAGAGATGCCTGCTTCGGGATGACCCGACAAGTTGCGTAGCATAGCTTCTATATTCGCCATCGTCTGACTCTGACGCGCCATCGTCTGACTCTGGCGCTCCATCATCTCAGTCTGACGCGCGACCGTCTCCTCTAGAGTCCTTATTCTGTTACTATGATCATAACTGGATCTAGAGGTGGACGGCCGCTCACCAGCGACCGGAGGGGTCGGTGCCCCAAGTGGCCCTAGTACGGCTCGCGCATGACCACTATCTGCGAAGCCATATACGCGGCCATGGTCCCAGCCACCTGCGGCCTCGACCCACGATGCTGCGTCAAAGTCCTCGGGGGTACCCCCGCGCTGCACCACCGTCTGGCTGTAGGTCTCCTACTCGAGTTTGATTTTTTGTTTAATATTTATCATAAAACTTAAATTATAAATATATAATGAATAATTTAAACAAATATATAATTACCATAATGTATGCAGCGCGGTTGTGGATGTACTCCCCAGTCCCATGTGCTCGACGGTGAGTCCGCTCAAACACTGCCATCGGGGAGGGTCGCTGGACAGTCCCGTCATCCGACACCGTCGTCTACATTTACAAAACAAATACATTAATTAGTACACATAATAACAAATAAAATATATAATTAAAAGATATACTTACCATACGGTTTGCGTGCACTGCAAATGCAACAGAGCCGCCGGTGTGACGCGCTGCTCCTCCCGACATGCGATTTCTAGCCGCATTCCGAGAAACCTCCTGCCATCGATCCGTCGACCATATCCCCACGAGCTGGTCCCATATATCCGGAGTAATCCAACCGGGGCCGTATCCCCGAGTCTCCGCGATGTTAGTGGTCCCAGCTCGGGCCATCGCCTGGGACCGAGCTTGCCCCAGCTGCCCGTTGTACCTTGCCCGAGAAATAGCCTCCCAGGCAGCGTAAATGAAGGGCCTCTGGTCCTCGGCCCATGTATAGCGAGCCTGCAAAATAATAATATCAGTACCAATATTAATATATCATCATGCATGTAAAAAAAATAATAATACGTGCCTCAAACTCGCGCCATAACATGTCGACGTGCTCGCTAGGCACGTGAGACCACGTAGGCCATGCCCCGTGCATGTATCGTCGAATAGTAGAAGAAATGCTCCTCGGCACTTCTTCTTGCTGGAACCTGCACAACAAAAATAAATTTTAATATTATATTATGATATAATGAATTTGTAATGATTCATAATTCATGATATATTACGTACCGCTCCCCAATCACGCTAATCAATCTACGTGACTCTGTGGCTGGTGGAGGCTGCCACCTGTTCGGCCCGCGTGGCCGCCTACGTCTGGATGTACTAGCCTCGGCAGTATCATCGGAATGAGGATTAGCAACAGGAGGATCAGCAGCATGAGTAAGTGCTGGAGTCTCACCGATCGGAGACTCCGAAACTCTCCTGCGTCGATAACCACGACCAGACATATCTGTCGAACAGACATATAATCAGATTATTGTATAAATAGTAGAGATATATTTAATAAAATATATACTTTACAATTATTCTTCATCATCTGAATAATAGTCTTCGAATTCTTCTTCTTCTTCCTCTTCTTCCTCTTCTTCCTCTTCTTCATCTTCTTCATCTTCAGCTTCCTCAATTTCATGATCGTCATCATCAGCATATTCAACTTCTAATTGAATTGACGTTGTGTCTGCATCCTCGAGTATTGGAATAATACGATCCACAGCAGGAATATCTTCTTCTTGATAGAAACCAGGAGGATCATTTTCTCCTACTATCGGATCAATTTTTCCTCTACCTTTTGTCTTACAGACTACACGCCAATCTGCTCTATCTTTATTTCGAGCCGGATACTTCGCGTAATATACTTGTTCGGCTTGTGATGCCAATATAAAAGGCTCATTTGCTGCCAATTTCGATTTATAATTAACCTCAACAAGTTTGTATTTTGGATGAACTTTCATGCCCCTTTCTGTTGTATCGAACCAATGACATCTAAATAGGATCACTGATTTCAAGCCGAAGTAGTGCAACTCTATCACTTCTTCAATCAGTCCATAAAAATCCATATCACATTCAACATAGGTTGTCCCTTTCACGCAGACCCCAGCATTCATCGTCTTCTTTGCAAATGAATATTCAACCGTGTGAAATTTATACCCGTTAACAAAATATCCGCTATAGCACGACACAAGTCGCGACGGTCCACTAACAAACTCAAATATTTTTTCATCTATTTCAGCTCTGTGATCTTTGCTGTAAGTCTGAATCCAAGTAGGGAAATCACGATTCCGTAATCTCTCCAATTCTTGATCGTTGTGAATAGAGTATTTTTGCACCATCTCAATGTCAAATATTTCAATGAATTGTTCAATCTCTGGACAATTGAGTAATACATACAAGTGTGCCAAATGATACTCTTCATCGCTTAAGTGTCGAGATGGACGAGAACCAAAAGCACGACCAGAGTGACAAAATATATTTAAACGTCCATCTGAATGTCGAACACCCCCATCGTCGTTACGTGGAAGACGATCAAATCTTGTCTGTACTGTCGATTCAAAGTAAAATGAGCAGAATGTTGAAATTTCTTGGATGATATACGATTCAGATATTGATCCTTCAACAGCTGCGGTGTTCTTTACTTTTTTCTTCAGACGATTCATGTATCTTTCAAATAAGTACATCCAACGATATTGAACGGGGCCACCAACTCGTGCCTCGTAAGTACATTCAAATAAGTACTTTTTTCTTTTCGCGGGCCCTTAGGACCCGGAATAATCATCGAAAGATAAATAAATTCATCTTTCATGCACATTGACGGTGGCAAATTATAAACTGTCAACAGCACTGGCCAAACTGAATAAGGAGTTGCAGAATGCCCAAACGGATTAAAACCATCTGTGCACAATCCCAATCTGATATTTCTAGTATCCATAGCAAATGAAGGATAACATGTATCCAAATGTTTCCATGCTTCACTGTCAGATGGATGAGTCATTACTGTATCATCACGACTTCTTGCATGCCAACTCATGTAGGGGGCTGTCTTTTCCGACATGAATAATCTTTGAAGCCTCGGTGTTAGTGGAAAATACCGAAGCACCTTAAACGGGATATTTTTCTGTCGGACCGATTTCTTCTCCTTGTAACGAGGGTGTTGACATACAGGGCATTTATCCAACTGCACATTTTCTTTATAATATAAAATGCAGTTATTTTGGCACGCGTGTATTTTTTCGTACCCAAGCCCCAATTTTCTCATTAGCTTTTTAGTCTTATAAAAAGTAGGCTCAAACTTGTTATCAGTAGGCAGCATTCCATTAATCAATCCAGCAATCCGATCATACGCAACTCCGCTGATATTACAATCGGCCTTGATGTTTAAGAGCTGTGTCATTGCTGAAAACCTAGTGTATTTAGGACAATTCTCATACAAAGGTTCATCGGCAGCTTTCAACATCTCGTAAAATTCTGCAGCTTCTTTATTCGGTAATTCAATCTCTACCGCAGCCCCTACTTCTGTGATATCAACCGCTGTAGTATCTGGTGGGACTGATGTCTGAAGAACTGGCCGATCAACATTATCATTCAGGTGGAATTGACCCCCAAGACTATCAAGTATCATAGTTCTATAAGGATTACATTGACCGGATGAAGAAGCACCAGCAGAGGAAGATTCACCATATGTCTGAACGACAGGATTGCTCGACGTCCCGACTTCGCGTGACTCCCCGTGACAAGTCCATAGAAAATATCTTGGTGTAAATCCTTTGGTATATAGATGCAGAGTGACAGTCTCCCGATCCAAAAATCGGCCATTCGAACAAATGCGGCACGGACATCGGATTTGATCACCCATGCTAACGAAATTCCGATTCGAATAGGCGAAATTTAGGAAGTACGTTACGCCTAATCGAAACTCATTCGTTAAAGCTCCATGATCAAAACGTCGGTACATCCAACTTCGATCAGCCGACATGATTCTGTCAATCAATGACAATTTCTTTGGTTAATGTCTTTAGGTGAGATGGTCCTATTCCATTCGGGATTTATGTTATTCGTACTGCACTTACGTTTTTATTTTAACTGTTAACTAATTATTCTAAATTTCGACAGCATCTCCCTACAGTTCTCCGAATACGCATATCATCTGGGCGCGTATCGGAGAACAAGAGAGATGTTGCCGAAATTTAGAATAATTAGTTAACAGTTAAAATAAAAACGTAAGTGCAGTACAAATAACTATATTCCCAAATTGTCCAATCAGGGACAATTCAAGAATTGTACGTCGTATAAAAGATCATCTACTTCTTTTACACGAACATACAATCCCCGAACGGATCTAAGGTTTTGCTAAATCATATCCGACTGATCGATGCGTACGTGAAACATATCAACTCGTCGGATGGATGATTATTTTCTAAATGTTTTGAGACAGTTCGAGTCCATATTGGACGATTTCGGCGCGCGTCCGAAGTGGACGATTCCGGCGCGAGTCCGAATTGGACGATTCCGGCGCGCGTCCGAAGTGGATGATTCCGGCGCGAGTCCGAATTGGACGATTCCGGCGCGCGTCCGAAGTGGACGATTCCGGTGCGAGTCCGAATTGGACGATTCCGGCGCGAGTCCGAATTGGATGATTCCGGCGCGCGTCCGAAGTGGACGATTCCGGCGCGCGTCCGAAATTAATCTAAACCCTAATAATTAATCTAACAAATTAAACAATTAATCTAAACAATTAATTAACATTTATAAAATAATTAATTAACAATTTCAAAAACAATATATATATATATATATATATATATTCCGGCGCCGGAGTCCACCCTCCGGCGCCGGCGTACAGTGGCCGGACACACTGTCCGGCCACTGTAGAAGGTCCGGCGGCGGCCATAGGCCGACCGCCGCCGGCCGAAACCCTAGAAATAGGGTTTCGGTCGGATTTTAACATCTCCGGCCGAAACCGTATAGGCCGGCCGATCAACATACCGGCAGCAGCGGCAGCGGCGCGGCGGCGAGAGGCGTCGGCGAGAGGCGTCGGCGTCGGCAGCAACGGCAGCAGCGGCGAAGTTCTCGGCGGGAGGCGGCGGCGGCAGCAGCGGGAGGAAGAAGGGTCGGGCGCGAGAGCGTGCCCTATATAAACTTATCAGCAACGGCTCACTCGCCCGTTAGAACGCCGTTGCTGATAAGTTATCATCAGCAACGGCTCACTTATCCGTTAGCAAGCCGTTGCTGAAAATTAAAAAATCAGCAACGGCTAGCCTTTCCGTCCGAAAGCCGTTGCTGATAATTAAAATAATCAGCAACGGCTCGGTTTTCCGTTAGAACGCCGTTGCAGATACAGATATCTGCAACGGCTAGGGCGGCCGTAAGAATGCCGTTGCAAATAGCAACGGCTTGAGCGGCCGTTGCTGATAGCCGTTGCTGAAGACCAAGTTTCTAGTAGTGTCTAATCATAAGCAATTAAGCACACACCCACATAAACATAACTAAATAATTATGCACACACAACATCAATTTAAATGATTTCAACTACCCAAGCTTAAAATTCATAAATTCATATTCTACTTATCCGAGCTCGCAAGCTCACTCCGGACCATGAGTCGACTCAGCTCGATCACGAACTAGTTCGCTAGGCTGGCAAACACACATAAGAGAAAAATAATAAATTTAAATATCTAGGATATTACACCCCTGTCCTCCTCTGCCACAGATTTAGAGGCCAAGAAGAACTGACAACCACCTAGAAGCAATTTATGAGCCTTTAGAGCTGAAATGACCCCCAAATGGTCTCTTTTCCCATCTCCCTGGTAGGGGTGAGCATGGACTAGTTAACCGGTCCATTAAAAAAATGATCTATTAACTTCGGCTTTTCAAAACCATTAATCGTAAACCGGTCCATTAACTTCGGTTAACCGTTATTTCGGTTTCAGTTTTTTCGATTCGGTTAATCGATAATTTCTGATTAACCAATAAAAATTTTAATCTACAAACATAATAATATTATGCAAATCATGGAGAAAAATCCAAACAAATACCGAATTCTCATTAAGAAAAAAGAAAAAAAAATGAAATCACTTGAACCAAAATAATGTTCCACAAAAACTAATATTTTTATTTTTATTTTTTTAATATTTTTTTGATTTTTTATATTTTTATATTTTTTATTTTTATAATTTTTTTTATAATTTTTTATAATTTTTTATAATTTTCTATAATTTTCTATATTTTTTATAATTTATAAATCATTATTTAATATATATTATTAAAAATTAATAAATTATATCGAACCGGTCGATTAATTGAAACCGGTGGACTTTTTTACCTCTCGGACAGAAACCAAAATCGAAAATCGATTTTTCCAAAAATAAAAACCAAAACCGAAAAAACCGATTCAATTTCGGATCGGTTTTCCGATTAACCGAAAAATCAAGTTTTTTTTCTCACCCCTGCTCTGTGGAAGGTAAACTGCGGCCCTCCGGGCTTACTGAAGGTAACAGTCTTAGCCATGCAATCTAGTGACGTATAATGCTCCGCCAGCCAATCCATGCTCAGTATCACATCAAGTTCTGGCATCGGCAGGAGTGTCAACTTGGCCATCAGCACATGCCCACAAACAACCACCTCATAGTCCCTAAAGACCGTCTCAGCCAAGATAGCTTCGCCCGTAGGCGTCGACACCAGAAAAGGCACATCAAGCAATGAGGGTTTCCCCAATAATTTAGCAACAAATAAAGTAGATACAAATGATTGCGTAACACCCGGATCAAAGAGCACAAAAGCAGCAGCAGAAACTACAACAAGTGTACCTATCACTACTGCCTTAGACGTCTCAATGCCATCCCGGTTCATAGCGAATACTCGTGCAGGAGGCCTCTTTGAACCACTGCTTCGATGTCCCATGCCCTGAGCCTAACTCCTTTGAGCTACCGAACCCACTAATACCGGCGCCTTTTCTCTAGACTGCTCAAGTTGTTTACCGCCCATGTCAGGACAATCCTTCCTGAACTGCCCAACCTGTCTGCACCCAAAACATTCATCTGAACGACCATAACAAGCACCTCAGTGCCTCATGTGGCAGTGTTCGTACTGCTACGGCTCAGGCCTCCCCGGTGCGCCTCCTGACGTCGCCTGCCGAGTCGCCCTGATCCTAGGCCCATGCGGCCCCTGGAACTGTTGTGCCCTCTGCCATGCTGAGGATCTGCCATCGTGATAGTCCCCTCAGAGTGAGCCGGCCGACCCCTCGAGCTTTGGGGCCAAAACTTCTTCTTCGGGTTCCATCATGCCTGTTGAACGGTACCAAAGCCTCCTTCTGGAGCACCTCATCCACCACTCGAGTGAATGTAGTCTCCTTCGTGAAATGAATGAGTTTGCTAATGTGCACTCTCAGCCCCTCAATGAACCTCTTGACCTTGGCGATCTCAGTAGCCACCAATTTGGGGTGATACTTCGAGAGCCGTGTGAACTCCATCTTATAGTCCGTCACAGTCATACCGCCCGTCTAACGCAGCAGCTCGAACTCTCTCGTCCGCTTATCACAGATGCTGCACCATGGTGGCCTTGAACTCTACCCATGTAGGGGGTGATGCACTTGCCACCCTACGGTCTCTCCAGGTGTGAGACCAATCCTTGCATTTTATTAAATACTCACTCGAGCCCTTAAATTCGCGCCAGCTCGCGACTCGCCTTAGTTCGTCCCCGGATTAGCCTATTAAAACAACAACAAAAATATTAATTAGGATTTTCGAGTATTACAATCTTTCCCCCTTAAGGAAAATTCATCCTCAAATTTTTTTGCAAGGTACAAGGACTCACTAGATCCCCAAATAGTGAGGGATATTGCTCCCTCATGTCCTGCTCCACCTCCCGAGTAGCCTCCTGCCCGGAATGGTGCTCCCATTTGACCTTCACCAAGGAAATCTCATTGGATCTCAATTTTTTGATATGACGGTATATGAAACTATTGTATCAACCTCAACCGCGATAGGCTCAATCACGTGGGACTGGTCTCGACCATACTTCTTTAGCATAGATACATGAAAAACTGGGTGAACTCTATCCATGCTAGGAGGCAGGGCCAATTCATAAGCTACAACGCCCTTCCGCTTGAGAATGGGGAATGACCCAATGAATCTGGTGCTCAACTTTTCCCTCTTCCCAAACCTCACTACTCCTTTCATATGGGAAACCTTTAGGAACATCATATCACCCTCAGCAAACTCTACCTCCTTGGCCTTTCCATCCGCACACATCTTCTGACGACTCTGAGTTGCCAACAATCTTTCATTGATCAGTTTCACTTTCTCTACTGCCTCCTTAACCAAGTCGGGTCCCACCACAAGGGACTCCCCTGCCTCAAACTACCCCATAGGCGATTTGCACTGCCGCCCATAAAGTGCCTTAAAAGGAGTCATCCCAATACTACTTTGATAGTTGTTATTATATGCAAACTCAATCAAAGGTAATTGCCTCTTCCAACCGCCCTCTAGGTCTAACACACATGCCCTCATCTTATACTCCAAAGTTTAATTGGCTTGTTCGCTCGTACGTAGATAAGGTGGTTTGCTCTGCACCCATCGTCCATCGTCTCTTTTCCACTTGGAATGCTTCTCATGTGTTGGTGGAGCTGAATGTGTTTTTGAAATTTTGTTGTGAAATGGCTGGGCATTTGAATATTTGATTTCGATACAAGTTTGCAAAAAAATTTCACTCAAAGCATGGTGAGAATATAGGCCATGGAACTTCAGGACCGTCTTCAGTTCAGGAGATTCCTACGCCTATATCTACACCTACCCCAGTCTCATTGACGAGTTCATCACCAGTTGAAAGTACTAAGGCCGTGGAGAAGCAAATCCCATTGCCTGATTAATCTTACAATCAGAGTGTGAATCCTAAAAAGTGTAAGCTTACTTCAACTGTATGGAATGATTTTATTAAGAAAACACTTAATGGGAATGAGGTCGCTATTTGTACTCATTGTGAACGAGGTCACTTGTAGCTCGTTATATTCTTGCAATTCCTATATCAATTTTAGCATTTGAGGTGGCCTTTAGCACTGGTGGAAGAGTTGTAAGTCTTGTCCGAAGTCGACTTTGACCGGATACAATAGAAGCATTAATGTGTTCTCAAAGTTGGTTGTCTTCTTAGTCAAGGGATAGTGTCACATATTTCTTTTTATTATCATTATTATGTATGTTTATGTAATCAAGTCTTATTCATTTATTTTATTAATTGTTTCTTTGGTTGTCTTTGTTATAGTTGGAATTTTGGATGACTTTGATGCACTAGAAGAGGACGTGGATGATGACTTGGATATTCTAGATGTTTAGGATTTTTCATATTTGATCGGAATTTAGTTACTTTCTTGTATTTGGAAGTTATTTGTGTCACTTATTTAATATAATGAACTAAGTGTTATGGTCATTTTTTTCGAACGATTACTGTCATGGAACTTGTAGTTTGTATTTGAGTACCTTTTGATATTTTGAACTATTTCTATGTTATGATAAGTATATAGAATGACTTTTCTTTTTATAAATTTTGTTAACGGGCGAAAAGCGAGTACCCAGTGGGTACCCGTTAAATTAGTGGAAAGGTTTGAATTTTTTTAAAAAATAGTAGAAGGTTTGGGAACGGTTTGAGGTTGAATTTTCTTAATGAGTACGAGTATAGAATGGACTTCGTCGTCCCAAACTCTCCCAATGTCGTCCCTAAATTTCATTATCACTATCTCGAATTCTCTCTCATTTGAGCATCAGATTATCTTTGCAGGTCACTGTCGAAGTCACGATGAAATAGGAGACGCAGAGACTTGCAACACCCCCGACTTCGTATAAGAACAATTAGATATATTGATTTGTTCACAATTTTTTTTATAAATAGTTTTAAAGATGTGTTGACTGGATTACGCTCTCAAATATATAAAAACAACAAAGTGGGATTTATCAAATTAAGCCTAATTTGAGAGGAGATGAATGTAATTTAACCATATCCTAGCTAGCTATTCATTAATCCTCATTTTTATGTATATAGGCACGAATAAAGATGGAATTCAATTGAACTATTGGATTGAGTAGATTTTAATTAAAAGTTAATTAGTTAACTTAAAATTGAACTTGTGTAGATAATTCTTTTGAGTTAATCTAACCAAGGTATATATAGGCTTCTTTCACCAACTCAGGTCAAATTTCATCTATATATGTAAGTATCAAAAGTCAAAAATAAAACCCAGTAAGGAAGAAAGCCTTGTCGACTATGTAATTGGGTTCAGGCCCATCTCTCTTGTTAGTTGACTTGATGGAAATTTTCACATTTGGTTCAGTTTTCTTTCTTAATAATTAAAAAAAAAGCTAAAAACCAAAAGTTTTGGATTTTTTTAAGAAATAGTAAATATTAGTCGATCAAAAATTATGCATGTTAAAATTCGAGCATGATCTGGAATCAATTAGGACATTTCATCTTCATTCAATTAGTTTAATCACTATAGGCCAAAGTGTTAACATAATAATAAAAATAATTGACCAAACTATAATTTATGAAACTGAAACAGATAAAAGATTTTAATTAAGTTACTAATCTGATTATTTTCAGAAAGTTAATAATTATGTATTTTTTATACTCATATATAGTAACAAAATGATATTAATTACAAACACTGATAAAAGTTCTGATGAGTTATTTAGTATCTTCATAGTCTTTCACTCTTTTTATACCAAATATGATAATTTGCAGTATATTTTGGTGATATAAGATTAGGAATCACACTTGAATCCTGTCATCCTTTAATTTTAATTTTATCGCCGCTGATGTTATCACTTTTGATATAACAAACACTACTCTACACGGGTGGACCAAAAATCAAAATCAGGGGCAGATTCAAATCAACAGATCATCAATAATATTATAATTGACAAATTAAATAATTAAACGTGTATTTGAAAGATAACTAGTTATATATATATATATAAAAAAGTAAATAAATACTATCCACACATAATTCATAAGTATAAAAATATAACTTTGTTCTTGCCAAAAGTTGGGGTGATGCGGATCCGCGCGTCTCCTGATTCGACGCTGCTTCGGTAGGGGAATCTACAAATACACTCTGATGCTCTTACTTATGAATTGGAATCGTATAACTAATGTGTGTCGTGCCTGTTTATAGTGCAGGTTAGGGAGGTCTCGAGACGATGATGTCTCCCTGAATCTCGCGGGGATATGCTCGAAATGGATCGAGATTTATCCCGGAGATGTTGGGCTCATTACTGCTGAATCCTTGATAATTACTGAAGGACGTGCATGAGTGACCTTAATTATATGGCCGGGTGGAGCCCCTGGGCTAGATTGTAGTTGGCTTGACTTGAGGTTGGTTCATGAGTGTGGGAGTTGTCGGGCCTGATTCGATTGGGCCCAAAGTCCATAACCCCCCAGCTTGGTCGAAGTCCGAGGATTTCATGCCGAGCTCTAGTAGTGTATCGTCTTCTGCTCGTCTGCAGAACTCTTTGTATGTACCAAGGTCTGTTTGCTCACCAAGCTTTATGCGCATGTCGAGTGCTTGACTTCGGTCATGTGTCACATTTTGTCCTTGAATCGCTGAGGTAGGTGAGATCAGCGTATCTTAGTTTTATCATTTTGCAAATTTTTAGTTCCTGCGTCTGGCATGGTGGTTGCGTGAAGAGGGAATGCTTCTTTCCATGTGTCGACTAGGGTTGTCCACTGTTCGGTTCAAACCGAACCGAACCGAAAAACCGAACCGAAATTTTCGGTTCGGTTCGGTTTCAACCATTGTAGGTTCGGTTCTTTGACCCGAACCGAACCGAAATTTGTATTTCGGTTCAGATTCGGTTCCCGAAATTCGGGAACCGACCCGAACCGAAAACCGAATTAATTAAAAAAATATTATTATTTTTAATTTTTAACTGAATTAAGTAAATAAGTATTAAATAATTATTTTTAATTTTTAATTTTTAATCAAATTAATTAAAAATTCGGTTTTCGGGTTGAAAACCGAACCGAACCGAATTATTTCGGTTCGGGTTAAATCGGGTTAGGAAATGTTCGGTTCGGGTTCGGGTTCCGGTTTGGGTAAAGAAAATATTTCGGTTTGGGCTTGTTCGGTTCGGTTCGGTTCGGTTCGAACCGAATGGACAGCCCTAGTGTCGACCTTTTATTGTTGCATGCATTTTCTATCATTTAATTCTTGTCACGCCCCAAATTCGATCAAAGTACACATTAGTACTCCGAAGCCTACCAACAAATACATACCAATGCGAAAATGAACTGAACAACCATGCATATATCGAGTGTAAATGTTAAGACACCAAGTATGTTTACATAAACATAACTAAACAACCATGCATATATCGAGTGTAAATGTGCTCTACAACCAAGCACATACCATGATGCAATAACAAGGACTCCCTACGACTCGACTACGACCCGACACGTCATGAGATCCACTATTTGAGCTTGCAACCCCCAACCGTGACACACACGTATATATGTACCTCTATTGGTCAGGATCTACAAGAAAAACATGACAGAGAGTGATGAGTTTAAAACAAACTCAGTGAGTGGCTAAACCCCGAGCCCCTCTTTAAGCCAACACACACACACACAAGCTTTCTTGTCCTCAGCGCTATCTTTGTTAGCCTACCTGTTAGCCTTCTCGACCTCTCTGAGTTCTTCCATCTCGATGTAGCATATCGCATGTTCCCTGTCAGGCCCCAAACTCAGGGTCACGTGATCGCCATGGTATATGTGCCTATACCCCGCAGTCTAACTCATGCACATGCCAACTCACAAAAGATAGCAGAAAGAAACAACAGTTATATTTATAAAGAGAAACAGAAATAATATAAGATGGGTGAGATGTTGTAAGGAAAGAATGGAAGCAAAGTGTATGGGAAGTTGTCCGTGGAGGATTTGTGGTAGTTGGAAGCAACATGAAGCTACGTTCATCATCAAGTCTTATGAGAAGGTACACAAATGTTCTAGAAGTATGACAAATAGACAAGTAACAGTGGATTGGCTATCAAATTACTATTTGGAAACTTTCATAAGTAATCCAAATTGAGATGTCAAGCTTATGTCACAAGATTTTCAATCAAATTTTTTTATAACATTGCCTAGAGCAAAATGGTATAGAGTGAGGTCGGCTGCCCTAGAAAAGCTTCAAGGTTCAGTGGAGGACCACTTTGCACTTTTGGGTCCATATGTATCAGAACTTAAAAGGAAGAATCCAACAAGTCTGTTCCAAATTGTCTGTGCTAAGGAGTATACCGGTGCACCCCTATATTTAAAAGAATATATATTGGGTTTGATGCACTTAAAAATGATTTTCTCCAAGGTTGTCGTCCAATTATCGGGTTTGATGGATGTTTCTTGAAAACCTTTCTAGGTGGACAGTTGCTATCAGCCATTGGTGTAGATCGAAACAACCAAATATTTCCTATAGCTTGGGCAGTGATTGAATGTGAAAATTATGATGCTTGGAAGTGGTTCTTGGGGTTGTTTTTTGATGACCTCCAAATTATTGAAGGATATGGTATGACAATTGTCAGCGACCAATAAAAGGTAAGCAATTTTTTAGTTAAATAAGCATTTTTGAAATACTCATTCTTTGGGTTCATGTTACATTTGTTTATTGCAGGGACTTGAACATGCTCTGTTGGAACGAGTACCATTTGCCGAGCACAGAAATTGTGCAAGACATCTATATGCAAATTGGAAGAAGAAGTTCAATGGCCACTACTACAAATCATTGTTCTGGAAGGCAGTGAGATATGTGGAAGAATCTGAACTAAATAGAGTGTTAGAAGAGATGACAGCAGATTCTCCTCAAGCCCACCAAGCTTTCATTTCCATTGGGCTGAAAAAATTCTGTCAAGCATACATTAGTACAAATTGCAAGTCAGATAATGACCAACAATATATCAGAGACATTCAATGGTTACATATTAAATGCAAGAAGAAAACCAATTGTTGATATGCTTGAGGAGATACGACGTTCGCTAATGCAAAGGATGTATATGAAGAGAGTGATGATTATGAAGTGGACTGATGACATCTTTCCGAATATAAGGAAAAAATTAGAGATTAACAAAGAGGAAAGCAGGTTT
Organism: Canna indica; assembly: GCA_034359265.1. Classification (NCBI taxonomy): domain Eukaryota; kingdom Viridiplantae; phylum Streptophyta; class Magnoliopsida; order Zingiberales; family Cannaceae; genus Canna; species Canna indica. The sequence goes on along the minus strand of CP136891.1, from coordinate 52,204,439 downwards.
TGTATTGTTACACCAAGTGGGAACTTGAAATTTGAAGTTCAATATATGAGCAATATTCATGTTGTAAACATTGGCAGTCATAGTTGTTCATGTCGGCGGTGGGATCTAACTGGTATACCATGTAACCATACAGTTTCTTGCATTGCTTGGATGAAGGATGACCCTGATAAATATGTAAGTGACTACTTTAAGAGAGATGCTTACCTAAAGACTTTATGCAAATTTTATTGAACCATTGATTGGGAATGATACTTGGCCCAATGTGGATAGCCCCTATTGTTTGCCACCACATGTCAAAAAGATGCCAGGAAGACCAAAGAAGGTGAGGAGAAGAGAAATGAATGAGAATGATAGCCAAGCATCAAGGTACTCGAGACATGGAACATCCATTACATGTCAGTTATGTTTCAAGGAAGGCCATAACATATGAAGATGTCCACTTACGGGAGTTTCATCAACTACACCAGTGGAGGAGGAGGTAACTTAAGTTCCATTATTAAGTTTTATTATTAAATTGTTAAGCACTAACCTAATATTTTAGGGCACAAGCAGAGGTAGAGGTAGAGCGTCCACATCAAGCAGAGGTAGAGGCAGATAATCCACATCAACAAGCAGAGGCAGAGATAGAGCCTCCACATCAACAAGCAGAGGCAGAGGTAGAGGTAGAGCCTCCACATCAAGCAGAGGAAGATCAAGAGGGAGAGCATCCAACTCTGCAAGAGATGACCCAAGTAGCAGTAGAGCGGCAGTAAGAGGACTTGAGTTATGATTTTATTATTAGCATTAACATTCTAATATAATTGGTGTGTTTTAGGCAATATGTAGAGAAACAGCTATGGCTTCACAAGGATTTGATGTGTTTGTTGGAGAGGAAACAAGGAACACTTACTATAGAGTATTACAAATTAGTTTACTAACTTTTTCATATTACAAGTTATTTCAATTTGGATAGCTAATTCATGCTTATTTATTTTGTAGATGCCTGGTAGTGGAATGTCAATTTGTTCAAGCGGAGGAGAATGGAGTGACTCAATTATTCGAGAACGATATATGAGAGTTCGGCGCTTATAAGTAGCAAGAGAAGCAAGATAAGAGTTCCAAGCATCTCAGACTTCTCCTATTGGTGGACAAAATGAGACAGCAACAAGAGATGATTGAACTGTTGTTAGACATTGTAATCTGATACTATCATTTTGATACTGTGTCACTATGATTGACACTGTAAACTTTGATTTTGATACCGCGTCACTGTGATTGACACTACTTTGACATTGTATATATATGAATGGCCTAAGTTTCATGTTTTGTAAAGGATATAAGGGATGATACTAAGAATTTGATACTATGATATTTTGAAATATAGATTTTGTTTCACCGTGAATGGATGAAGTTATGTTTTCAGTAAGTTTCAGTTATGCTGATACTGTCATTTAATATCACCAGTTAATATCCACTGTATCACCTGATAGCTGATACTGATATCAGTATCAACTGATACTGTCAGGTATCTGATATCAGCTGATAGCTGATACTAATATCAGCTAATAGCTGATACTGATATCAGTTATCAGCTGATACTGATATCAGTAATTGATATTGATATCAGTAATTGATATTAATATCAGTAATTGATATCAGTTAGATCAAATTATGTGTCAAAATACTACCAGTTATATCGAAATATATCAAGTTTCAGTTTCACTGTGTTATGTCAAAATGCTATTAGTTATTTTCACTGTCAAAATGCTATCCACTGTTATTTAATATCATAAATTATCAGTTGATAATTGATATAAGTATCAGGTGATACTGTCAGTTATCTTATATCAGCTGATAGCTAATACTAATATCAGTTATCAGCTTATCACGCCCCAAACTTAGGGTCACGTGATCAGCCAAGGTATACGTGCCTATACCCTGCAGCCTAACTCATGCACATGACAACTCATAAAAGATAGCGAAAAGAAACAACAGTTTTTATTATAAAGAGAAACAAAAATAGATTTCATTAAACAATAAAGTTTTTAGCAAAAAGTTCAAGTGCAAAAATAATAAATCAAGTTCAACCGTTCATCTTAACAAATAAAAATGGAATAAAAGACATGAATGTCCCCACGGGACTACAACTCCAACATCAAATCACAAGTGCATAATAAAACTACTACAGACTCGACTACGACCCCTAACTAGGACTGCTATGAGATCAATGTAGCTCCTTTGCCCTCCAGCCACGCCAAGTGCTTCAGCCCACCTCACCGATCAGGCTCTACAAAAAAAACAAACGACAATGGGTGAGTTCGAAAGAACTCGGTGAGCGGTTCTACCAACCATCACGAAAAACCAAACATAGATATGATGCATAAAGCAAAACTCCTAACTCAAGCAGGAGAGATCACAAGGGAGTGACCAACTAACAGGCCATCTGGCCACCACCTGCCCGAAGGCAGCCAGCACCCAAACGGTGAAGATCAATAGGCCTAAGCCTATCATGCCCTAAGGCAACAAAATATACTAGGATAATCGGGATGGCCCTCCGAACTTATCCTAATATAAAGATACTCGGGAGCAATCGGGATTGACTTATCCGAACGTGCTCCACGAGATGCGTAGGAACAATCGGGAATCGCCCATCCAAACTTACCCCTTTAAGATATCACAGGAATAATCAGGATTTGTCCGTTCGAACTTATTTCTTAAAAGCACATCAGGAATAATTGAGATTTGCTCGTCCGAACTTATTCCACGAGGCCAAACTGGAACAATCGAGATTTGCCCATCCAAACTTGTTCCAAAAAGATAACATAGGAATAATCGAAATTCGCTCATCCGAACTTATTCCTTTAAATATAGACTCTTGGGAAGAATCAGAATTTGCCCATCCGAACTTGTTCCACAAGATACGTAGGAACAATCGAGATTTGCCCATCCGAACTGCTTGTTCAACGGATTGGGAATTAGCTATCCAACCTTCCAGGCCTAACCCGCAATCCGGCTCCTCAACGAGGCCTCTCCGCCATTCATAAAGATATGGTGTAACATGGCCTAAGTCAAGTCTCTCATACGGTGTCTTAGGAGTGTCCTTATTGGGAAGCGTCTCAACACTCCAATACCCGACCCCAACTCCTAGACCCGTAATATCATAACCCGTGAGGTTTTATTTCATGCATAACTTTATTTGTTAGTTTATAATAGATTATGTTGCCCTTTTTTAATTTTAACCATGCAATTAAAATTATAATCACCAAGATTAGGGTTTTGTTTTAGGATTTTGTTTTAGCTTACTGTTGTGCCCAATACTGATGTATCAAACCCGAATCTGATCTCTAGAATATGTCCTATATTTCCAACTATATTTTCTGGTCAAAACGATAGGTTACACGACTATATTCAGAAACTTATTCACATCACAACAGAGATTTTAAAATCAGCACAGATTTGACAATTCAGCATAAATTTCCAGCAACATTGAATTTTCAGCGTAACATGAAAATAAATCCGAAATTTAAAAAAATTAGATCCTTAATTATCATCAAAATGGAATACTAATCTTGAGATAAACTTCACAGCTTTCATACTTATTAAACAAGACTAACAAGCATCAACAATATCTTTAAACAAGAAACTATTGGGTGAAATGGCCACACTAGAGAGTGGGTGAATAGTGTGTTAACTAATCCTTATTGCCTAATTTTGATTTTAATCGTTTAGTCAATTAATTAGGTAATTAATAATTTGAATAACAAGCGGAAGCAAAGTAAATATGCTAATTAAGCAAACGCAAAAGGAAGCAGTACAAACACAGTGATTTACAGTGGTTCGCCCTAATGCCTACTCCACTACCTAAGCACACCGCTTAGGATTTCCAAACTAAGTTTACTAGATTATCTTGATTCCTTTACAATGAGGACATTTTCACTGGAGAGTCTTCGCTCTCACACCGAAGGCACTTCCACAGCCGGAAGTCTCTGCCTTCCTACGAAGAGCACTCTCTCATCTCAATCCTAAGGACAACAAGAACTAATCCTAGCAAACTACGTTTACACCGGTGGATTTAAGCCTTAACACCAAGGCAACCACCAACTCAATCAAACCTAGCAATCTAGGCTTACACACTTGATTTACAATGAAATAAACAACAAAATACAATAACAATTGGAGCAATAAATCAAACAATAAGTACTTAGCTCCAAAAGACACTCTCTAGTCCTCTTGATGCCTTGAGATGATGAATCGATAAATCTTGAAGGCGAAATCAAAGGGTTATCATGGAAACTAGGGATTGCAAAGGGATGGCTCAATAAATCCTTTAGAGATGATCAAATGTGGCTCAAAGAAAGCTTGGATCAATTCTTCAATTGTTTTAAGGAAGGATGGAGAGGAGTATTTATAACCCCTCAATGAAACGACAGCTCAACGGGCAGAAAACTAGCAGTTTTCGCCGTTTGGTCGCTTGTCGATCGACCGACCGATCGACCATTGGCCTTTCTGTGCTTTGTACGCGATGTTCGGTCGACCGATGGGTCGACCGAATGAGTCGCGGCTTCAGCGATCCACGATCCGGTCAACCGACACACTCACTGCCATTTTTTCGCCTTTGTCGGTCGACCGACCGATCGACCAAAAATTGGACAGACTGGCAGTTTTCTATTTTGCTTGGGTTTTTCTACTCGTTTGGGTTCCGTCTTCGCTAAGTCTACTTATATAATATTTATTAACTTTAAGTTATATAAGGATTACCCCTCATTTGGATTCAATAAAAATATCTAAAAAATCAAAATCCTTAAGAATCAAAATCTAGTTTTTGGGATCTAGTACAAATTTTTCGAAAACGAAAATTTCCTAATCTCTCGGGTCAAATATGGGTATGCTAAAGGCTTCCAAAAATTCTTTTAAAATACATCATTATCTAGTTTTGACCCAAGGAACAATTACCGCCATTTTTTATGTCAAGTAAATGTCTAGGTTATATAGCCCTCCAAAGAGCTCCCTAGGCTTAGTGAATTTAAGGACGGTTCCGAATTTTCATGTTTGAGGTTCGGGATTGGTTTTTGGGTTTCTTAGCATCATTATGAGAATTTACAATTTATCTAGACATCCTAAACCTAAACTCTAACTTCTCGAATAATCTCGAGCATCGACGAGCATCCTTGCCGATTTCTCTGATTTTTTCGATCGGAGACGTCGTGCGCTAACCGATATGGAACCTGAAAATAACTCTTCATGAAATCATTAGTTCCATATTTGTTATCATCAAAACCGAGATTAAGATCAAGGTTGAAAACCTTAAGCCAACATAAACAAGCATCATGATTAATAACCCATCTCAAGAACACTCATGGCATCATTATCAAAATCTTAATTTTGTAAAACATGAGTTCTACCAAAAAATCACAGATTAATTACAAGACATGCTTTGGCATATAGGAACTCAAATTGATAAGCAATATAAGGCATGGATCTCAAGAACACCAAGAACCATCACTTAGGCATTTGATCGAACACCTTGAGGGCACCCTCACCTCCACCTTGGTCGAGCACCCCTAGGATCATCCTAGGGCTGTCGAGCCCCAAAGGGGAGGGTTTAGGGCCTCCTCAAGCACGGCAAACAAAAGAATGGCGAGAATTCGAGAGATCACCGAAAAATAAATCAAGAACAATCAAGCCTCCATGAACGACTTCAAGAATTCGAAGGAAAACCGGGAAGGAGGGGTAAGACCACTCACCTAAATAGGAAGGAGGATTAGAGGAGAAATTCCGGACGACGGCCCTCGAATCCGGCTTTAAGAGATGACAGATCGACTCAATGAAGGGGGAAGAGGGGGCGGCGGCTCCACTCCAAGCCGCCGGCTTCAAGAAAGGGGAAGAGGGAGAGGGGCGGCTTGGCTTGGCTGGGTGGCTCCTCTCTGCTCGGCTCTAAGAGAAAGAGAGAAGGAGAGAAAGGGGGGCGCTCGGCTCGGTTGTTGTGGCTTGAGGATGGCGGCTCCAGGGAAGGGGAGAGGGGCGGCTGGCTCGGCTTGACTCCTCTCTCCTTTCATAGCTTGTACGGCTCCAATAGGGAGCCACTAGCCCAAGGGGGGAATTTATAATCCCTTCCCACCTCTTCAATCCTAACCTCCTTTAACCTACATCCGCCTCAATCCGGATCCAAACCCGCTAACCCACCTTAGCTTAATCTAACCCTATGCTAAACACATGCATCAACCAATATGCGACATAATTTAATAATTCCAAACACATGCAACCATATAATTAAATAAATTCACCTGGGCAAGCAAGAAATTACATAATTCATATTCTTACTTACCCGAGCTCGCAAGCTCGCACTGGACTATGAGTTGACTCGGCTCGACCCCGGACTAGCCTGCTAGGCTGACAAACACAAACATAAAGGAAAAATAAATAAAAAATATCTAGGATATTACACAGCTGATACTGATATCAGTTATATTCAGTTATTATAAAGTATTCATTACACCAAAATACAAATACTGATATCAAATACATTACACCAAATTAAGAGAGATGCTTCATTACACCATGTTGTTTCATTATTGATAACATAAAGCATTCAACACCAAAAAGAAGTTATCAAATACAGATGTTTCATTACAACCACATAACCTTAAGTATTCAACACCATCACATAAAGTAATTCACCATCCAAGCACATATCACCACACAAAAATACATATGCATTCTCCTACTTGCCATCTTGAAAACTTCGCATTGATGCTCCAACATCTTTTTTTCCTCGTCTAATCTTTTCACTTTCTCTTTCAGGATGGCTAAATTGTCTAGCAAAATTGTATTTTTCTCTTCCACCAAGTTGATTTTCTCTGTAAGATATTTCTTCTCGCTTCTAGGGAATCTTATATATTCACTACCTCGATTAGAAGATTCAGGGTCAAGCCATACAAAAAAACCACAATCGCGTTGACGATCCTACAAAACATTATTTTTTAAAAAACTCATATTAACACAAACAACCAAATAAAATATATTTTTAGGTTGGAGTTCATTAAACTAATTTACCTGCCAGTGGGCACACCTCCAAAAACGTCTCCAGAATTTTTTACTGTTCTTGAAGTTAACAACCGAGCTTCAATTGAATGATCACACATTTGTCTGTCAACAATTGAGGAAGCTGATGTTTCCTCAGCTTCTATTAGGGCTGAGCAAAACCCGATCCGACCCGAAAAATCTGATAAAATTGACTCGATATTTCAATTCGGATCGGGTTAGTCGGGTATAACGGGTCGGGTCGGGTCAAAAGTTTGAAAATTTTATATAAATTTTTGGGTCGGGTCGGGTTTGGGTGAAAACCCTGTTTAACCCGACCCGCCTGATTTAAGTAGCCGACCCCATCTCGAGTCTGGACCCGACCCGCAATCAACCCGCACCCGCTTGAGGTGAGCGCGGAGCGCCGAACGCAGCGGGCATTGACTTGATCACTTGACCTGGTCAAGTCGAGCGGCCCGAGCGCAATCCGCATTCCATTTCCCGCACCCCTCTCGAGTCTCGACTCTCGACTCTCGACTCGACTCTCGACTCTCGACTCTCGACTCCCCTCTCTCGCTAAGTCGCCAGTCGCCGCACAGCTGTGCCTAACTCCAGTCGTCGTCGACGCGTCGCCGATCCCTTCCACTCGGGTGAGGACTCAGTCGCCCCACCCTGCCGGTCCGCCGAGGCACCGAGTCGCCGACTCCAATCCTCCAAAAGGACCCGAATACTCATCGTCTCCCCGACAGCGACGTCGCCATCTCCTCAACGACATTGCTGCCCGCCGGCGATCCTCAACGACATCCCTCCAGTCCTTCACTGCCCGTGGCCCGACTGCTCCTGCTCGACTGCTCTGCAACCTACAGGTAAATTACTTAAAATTAAAGATTAATTTTGATTAATCTACACTTCTACAACATGGATAGTTGAATACTTGAATGATTGATAGTTTGATACTTGATTTTATTTTGATAATTTTGATTGGGTATAGCCTATAGTACACTGCCCGAATGACATTTTCGGGTTAAATGGGTCAAACGGGTCGGGGCCTGATTTTTTCGGGTAATTCAGGTCGGGCCCCGATTTAAAAATCGGGTCAGTTCGATTTTATTTTTTTTGAACAATTCGGGTATTGACCCGATCGGGTCGGGTCGGGTATTGACTCGACCCGCCCGATGCTCCCCCCCTAGCTTCTATATTTGATCTTAATGTCATAGCTAAGTGCATGAGTGAAATAGTAAGCTAAGAGGGTGGTAAGGTGAGCTACTAAGCTACGAGATGAATGAGTGAAACCAGATAGGGAAGATTCTTCAATATATGACCGTCTACATAGTGATTTAGGGCGAAGAAGTCAGTGAGCTATGGTGAGCTACTACTAAGCTACACAGTGACTAACCTTATTGGGTGGTGATAGCTGCGAAGAAGACAACTCCTCCTCGTCGACAAAGCATAGATAGAAAACTCCTTCAAAAGTTAGGGCACCAGTGAGCATCTCTAGTCGTCTCTACGAGTGGGGATCAACGAATGTCGAGGATTTGGGAATTTAGGGCGAAGATGAGAAGTGAATTTTAGGGCATCGGGTGAAGATGACGAGTGGATTTTAGGGCATCGGGTGAAGATGGCGATGTCGACTATTTTTTAGATCATCCGGTGAATGGTGAAGATGGCGAGTGGTGAAGCTAACGTGGAACAAGTGAAAAAGTTTTTTTTTTAAAAAAATATTTTTTTTAATGATGTGTAAAAATAATATTATTTTATTCCACGTGGGCATACTACGTCATAAAATTAACGGGGCTAACGATGGAGAGATAACGAGAGGATATAATTGAGATCAATGTCAAAATTTAGGATGTAATTTGGTATTATTTTAGATTTGACTACAAATGAGACAATGTCCAAAGTTCAGGATGTATTCAGGTAATTATCTTTTTTAAAATAGATTCCAAAATTTTGGTAGATAACAATATGACAGCTGAACCTTGGTATATTTGGAATATTATTAAGCAAATTGTAATTGTGATTCAGACTATCCTCGAGTATACTATATCCTTCATTTATCGTGAATATAACGAAGCGACCCGTTGGGTTGCCACTTGCCAACAAAGCTAGACTATGCAGGGAATCCAAAATTTGGACTCTCATTAAGCCACCTAACTTGGATGTTTTGCTGTTGTCTGAGTGTCTGACCTTCTTGGTTCTAGGCACAGTTGATTAATAAAGTAGTTTAATTTTTATTGCAATTTTTTTTTAATAGCGAATAAAAAATTAAAACGATTGCTTTTATAATTGTCTTTTATGAGTTTATATATTATGAAAATACTAAAAATTACTCATTTATATTAACTTAAGTAATTTAATTTATTTATTAGAAATATAATTAATTTATTAATAATTAATAATTAATATATAATTTAATTAAAGTTAAACTTAAGCATTTTAATTAAAACTAACTTATCTAATTTAAATAATCTAAGAATTTTAATATAATTAAAATTATCAAAAATTTTGTTCTTTGACATTATCATTAATAAAAATAAGTAACTTAATTTATAATATAATTCAATTAAAGTTAATTGATGTAATTTAATTTAATCAAAAGTAATTGATGTAGTTTAATTTAATTAAAGTTAACTTAAGTAATTTAATTTAATTTAACTTATTTATCCTAACTAAAAATAAATAAATACATAAATAAGTATGTTTTTTAATAACTAACGGTGTCAGATATTGATGAATAATATATTTCTATTAATAAATATGAATTTAAATTAATTAGCTTAGGCTTTGCCACTTATGGAGCATTTAGTATGAGGTAATCTAAATGGATTATTAATAATCTTAGTTAAAATTATTTGGGTCCAGTAAATTATCACGTTTGGTTGAAACAGATTACTAATAATCTAGATGCCTATGATAATTTACATTACCACTCAAGTGATAATCCATATTACCAAGGGTGAGAGTTACTATATGAATTACCAGGTGGTAGTATTATTTTTTATTTTTGACAAAAATACCCCCAACTAAAATATTCTCTATTGACATAGAAAAAAATCATCGCATCATCTCATTTGCCCCATATCATAGTAAATTGATAATCCCTATTTTTTTTTAATTTTTTAGTAATTTTTTTTTATACCAAGTAAGATAATATAAATTACTAGCGAGATTATCAGTACATACCAAATATCGTAATGTAATTTTATCAGTAATTTTAAAAATGATAATCTATTTGAGTGGTAATTTAAATTCTCAACAATTTTAAGTGTTAATTAACCAAATGTTCCATTAGTTCAATCAAACAATACAAGAATAATTTTGCTCCATTGTTCCATTTTTTCCGTCCTTATTATCCACGTGCTATATATGCAATTCTCCATTTGTATGTATAATAATCTACATGCGATATTCAAATTTCCTTTGATACAATTTACCCAATTAATAATGACTTATCGACATTGACAGAAAACCTTCCTCAGACGACTTGAGCATGCAAATAGTGTACTTAGTCAGAGGTTTATTAGGTCACGTAAAAATATTAGCTAAAAAGATCTTATATTTTTTTAGTTTTATTATAAAGGCCCCTGCTCAATTCTTATGCTAAGGGCTTCTACTTTTAAATTCATCTTTTCTGATATCCTCTGTGATACTTATTGTAGAATTATTTTCATTTGTTTAAATATTTGATAATTCAGATTAAGAATTTTAACTATATATAATAAATAGTTTTGAATAAGATATTATGAAGTAATTTTAGAAAAATTAATATATATATATAAGCATAAGATAGTAACAAGATAAGGGGTGTTTCTGATATTTTACAACATATGTGGTATGTCAAACTAGAAAGAACCAAATTTGAGGGTATTTTTAATATGTTAAGATTATATGTCAGACTAGAAATAAGTAAATTAAAGTTGTAGTGAATGTCATAAATATTGTAGCGCCACCGACATTAATTCATAAAATTAGAGGTAAATTTCGTGAAATTTTAAGGCTTTAAAGATTATTTGTACATTTGACAAGGATGGATATGTATATTCGTTCCCTGAGGTTGAAAATTCTAATTCTTTAATAATAATAATAATAATAATAATAATAATAATTAATTAAAATTCTTATTCCAAAAGGGCAGCAGCGAGCAAAGCTCATCACCTTCACTTTTACTCTGCTCTCTTCTCCTCCCTCTCAGTCATGGCGAACTGTTCCCCCACCCTCTTTCGCCCAATCGATTAGGGTTCCCGAGACGGCCTTCTTTCTCCCTCGAATCACTTCCTTTCTTACTCGACTTCTCCCTCTTTAGGGTTTCCACCTCGATCCCCGACGTTCTCCTCCTCGAATACCGTTTGTTTTCTTTTCTCTCGTTTTTCTTTTGCCGGCTCTTGTTCCTGAACTTGTGAAGTTTTCCGGCGGAAAAGAAACGCCTTTCAGGGGAAACCCCCTTCTTTTTTTGTTTTTTTATCTTTATCTTTTTGTATTTTTTAATGGTGTCCGGCGGTAGGAGTGATCTTTTCTACCTTAGGATCTTTGGAACGCTGGTGAGGTTCTGAAGCGTTTGGGTTTTTTCGGAGATGGGGTTGGGACACGTTCAAGCTCAGTTGTCGGCTTGGGAGGGAGTGGCGGAGGGAAAGAAGAGGCGGAGGAAGAAGAAGAGGGAGAAGGGCAACAGGAAGGGGGAGGAGACGCGGTGCTCGGCCAAGTTCTGGTGGGTGGTGAGTTGCTTTTCTTTCAGAACCAAGGTGGATACTTCCATCAGCAGTACCACCACCACTCAGTGTGGTAATCTCCTGCCCGGTTCTGCATTTTAACTTGTATTGCAGCAGTTAGCTGCTCCAGTGGTAGATTTTGTTGTTATTTTAGTACAACCGTACCTTCACTATTATTCGGCTAGATCCTTGTCTTTTGGTAATTATTGTCCGCAATGATTAAAATCTGTGGAAAATGTGGAAGAAATGTTACTTGGTAATAAGCAAATTTGTTACCAAGCAAATTTTGGCAGGGCAGCTACTGCTGATTAGCTTTGTATAAGTATTCCATGATGTGATATCTTTAGTTGTCCGGTAGTCCATACTATCAATCTATTTCTTGAACTTATTGGAGAAGTGGTTGCTTTCTTGCCCTCTCAGTACAAGATAGTTGGCTTGAGGTTAAAGAATGAATCAGCTTCTATTGTTTTTCTTACTACAAAAATTTAGAAATTCTAACTCTTCCAACTTCCAACTGAGATAACTTCCTTATATAATATAATTATTGGGAATAACAAAACTGACTTTTTCTGTTCTATACTCAATTTGCAGAATATATAGAAAATTGTTTGGATACAGAAATTAATAGAAGGTTTTGGGTAACTGGGCATGCATGAGGAATTAATGTAGATGGAAATTTATTCATGGTTTTGCCCTACAGATAAACTGATGCTTTTACTTTCTATGAAATAGATGATCTTTCTTGCTAACTGTTCTTTATAGTAAATACCTTTTGATGAATAACTTTTGGATGTTTAGAAGCAAAACGAGATGATGTTACTGCAGTTTCTTGTTGTAGGTCGAGTTAGAGGATCTGCTTGTAGGCTATCTTCATAAAACTTGTTTGCACTCTACGAAATGGCTGATATGTTTATTTTATGGCCTTTCTTTCTTTATACTTATCACTATTCTTAATTTCCTTAAATTTCCCATTCTTTTAAAATTCTATCTAGCTTAATTTCCCAATTGATTCTAAAATACAAAGTTTCAAGCTATTTCCTTACAATGGGCTAGGATGTTCAGATTCTGATGTCAAAACTGGTCGTTCTTGAAAGCAAAGTTTTGACATTAAGTATGCTTATATTGTCCTGAAAGTTGTTCTTCTTTTAGGAATCTATTGTAACTATTACTTGTGTGCTCGATAGAGGTTTTCATTTTCATTTTAGATATTTTTATTAAAATATAATCTTAATGATGTTCTCTTATGTTCAAATGTTCCAATGTTTCTATTTTATGCCATTGCATCTGTTTGTTATTGTGTCTATTGAAGTGTTTGGCGATTGAATACTCCTATAACTTGGTATTTATGCTTTGTAATGGTGGCATACCAACTAACTGGTGTAGCTTCTTAAATTTATTCTGTTTGGGTATCTCCTTGTTTTCATTCTCCATTAAAAATTGATATACATCCATAACTTGCTTAACTTCAAACTTCTTTTTTGTAATAGTCCAATTATTCTGTGCATCAATTAATTAACATTGTTTTGTGCATGGCATTGCAGAACGCAAGTCAACAAATGATGGAAGCAGGGACCAGCCAGTTGCACCCATAGCATCTAGTTCTACTACTACTAGTAATCCTGAAAGTGATTCGTCTACTCCTAAGGTAGGGGAGGAACTAAAAGTTGCATCCCAATTACGGAAATTCACCTTCAATGAGCTTAAGTCTGCTACAAGAAATTTTAGACCTGAAAGCCTTCTTGGGGAGGGGGGATTTGGTTGTGTCTTCAAAGGATGGATTGAGGAGAATGGAACTGCTCCTGTGAAACCGGGTACAGGACTTACTGTTGCAGTCAAAACCCTAAATCATGATGGACTTCAAGGGCATAAAGAATGGCTGGTATGTTGTGAAATGCTGTTTTGAGTTATTTCAATTTTCAATTGAATACCAAGTATATATCCTTTTTGTTGTTTTCATATGCGAGAATTTCCTTTTTCATTTACTTCCAGGCTGAGGTCAATTATCTTGGTGAACTTCAATATCCAAATTTGGTAAGATTGATTGGATATTGCATTGAAGATGATCAGAGATTGCTTGTGTATGAGTTTATGCCTCGTGGAAGTTTGGAGAACCATCTTTTCAGAAGTATGACACTCACCCTTCCAAGTCTATTCTCACCATTCCTTGGATTTGCAATTGTTTGAAGTATTTATAAGAGAACAACTAATGTGTATAAAAAAAATTTCTTGTTGCAATCTCATGTGCTTTGCTTTTCTTTTATATCAATGTATACTTTACTTTTTGTTATATCCATGTCAAAATTGAATATATGGTATTATGGTAAAATATGACATTTTAAACCATTAGGTTTAAGCTATCATGCTGCATTTCCTCATGAGTCTATCATATTCATGTGTTTCTCTGGTGAGACTTGTTATTTTTCAAGTCTAAAAGTAATGATTTTACATGCCAGTGGAATCCAATATGCCAACTACGAACAATAATCCTCTAAAATAATGATAGAGTTGATTGTAAATTTTTTTCTTTTAAAGTCACGGTATGAGTGATTGAGGAGAGAGAGGAGCTTCAAGAAATATACCAGAGTTTGTTTTCAGTCAAATTTTGAAAAGAGGAAATGATGACAATGACATAGATGCTCGTGGATGCCACAAATTACGATCTAAATATATACTGAACTCATTACTCTCAATTTTTTCTGTCCAGCATAAGCTTGTGATGTGGAAAGTTCTTAGATGTCAGGGAATAAATCAGTTATTGCATAGGATAAAAACTCCTACAAGTACTACTGTAATGTAAAAGCTACAAATTTTTCCTTATCCTCTCACTAATGGATGCTTTCTTCTGGATTATCCTCTTCAGGAAAAATTCTCATAAAATCTTTTTACTCATGCGGATCTTTTTCTCTTTTATGCAAGAATATATATGAAATCCTAATCAACTATTTTCAGCTTTCATGCTTGGCTCATGGAACCTAGTTCCTCCATGTCTATCTGATAGACCATCATTATGGCATTTGGCATAATGAAATGAACTTGGCTTGTTGCTTAGTTATCTATCAAGTTTTCTTAATGAATATTGATTTCATTTCAGACACATCCCTTCCATTATTGGTATACTATGTATACCTACTCACTCCAATCCAAGTTTGTTTCTGTGACTTGGTAGTCAAACTACTATTTTCAACTTATTCTTTTTTGTTGCACTTTAATTAAATGTAGCGGTTGCACTTCAACTTCTATGTAATAACCCATCCTGTTTTTCATTCTAAACAGGATCGCTTCCTCTACCATGGTCCATCAGAATGAAAATTGCTCTTGGTGCAGCAAAAGGTCTTGCTTTTCTCCATGAGGAAGCTGAAAAACCGGTGATATATCGGGACTTCAAATCATCTAATGTTCTGTTAGATGTGGTGGGTAATAAATGCCATATATTTATATCATTTTCTTTTTGGCATTGGACTATTGGGTGAATTCTCAAATTCTTAGTGTCCAGGATTACAATGCCAAGCTCTCAGATTTTGGTCTTGCTAAAGATGCTCCTGAAGGTGACAAAACTCATGTGTCTACCCGAGTGATGGGGACATATGGATATGCAGCTCCAGAATATGTTATGACAGGTCAGTGCATAATTTGTTTCTCTTTGTAATGCAATTTTATTTTTGATATTAAGCTGTTTCTTATGCATCTTATGTTACAGCTCACTTCTGCAATAGCCCATGGCAGATGTTGTAGCTTAATGCTGCCTCTATTTGTTAATCTTTCTATTTTCTGTTACGGACAGATATGCAGTTGTCTCGGAAGCCATATGATCATCTAGATTAGATAAATGAATTGTTTCTGCATTTTCTTTTTCTAGGGCTTCTGGTCATCTGAACTCTCTTTCTAATGATATCTAAGACTTGAGCATTTGCATTAATCTTATGGGAGTTTTGTGAAGGGAATTAAATAATTTTCTTTCAGCCTTATATTATTTGTCCATTCTTCCTAATTTTCTATTTACTCAATCTGCTTTGATGCATTAAAGTTTGAACCATAGTTTAAAATACCGGTACCGTACTGTACCGTACCGACACACGGTACGGTCTGGTACGAAAAATGCATACCGGACATTTTTTTTGTGATTTTGCTGTTAAAAATAACTCCAATAACACATAATTGATCAAGAAATACTTAAATTTAAGATTCAAATGTCAAATACATGAATACAATGTTTAAAATGCGGACGAATGACGTCTGTCATACTCGTACATATCTTGGGGACATACACGACTAAGGTCAACACCGTATGTTGGGATGTGTGGCAACTGATTTGCCCTAACCCTCTTATGTTGCGCTACGCAGAGTCTTCGGCGGTCTCGCTAATGGGCCTGTGTCGCCCTATATAAACTCCAATGTAATGATTCTCTTGTATATGTGAAAAATCCTAAAACAGTACCAAATAGTACCCACTCTTTTTAAGAGCCGTTAGGTCATACCGGACAGTATTGCCCACTATGACATCAAATACCGCCCGGTATGGGCGGTATTTACCGAGATACCCGGTATCGCCCAATACCGGGTATCTCGTATACTATTTTTTTCAAAAATCGGTAAATATCGGCCGTACCGCCCGGTTCGGTACGGTATTTGATACCATGGTTTGAACCATAAGAAATTAGGACTATTTGAATATAGGCTCCTTGATTTAGTATCTTTGTTATTTGCTCTTGCCATAGGGGACCTATATGTAATAGGCGACCATATATGGTCTATATATAATACAAGTTTTAACAATGTTGTGGCAGGTGAAGAATTTAGTATGTTAGTAGCTGAAGAAATATGAAATTAATGTACTTCATGAGATGTCATCAAATTTCCTATGATGCCTATGAAGGACAGTTGGCTTTCGGATCTAAGTGCTTATATGTTATTTGGTAAACCTCTTGTATAGAGTGAAAAATGGACATGATAAGAAAAAGAAAAATGACAACATTCATGTATTACAATATATCATTATTCCTTATTTTATAATTAATATATTTCATACTAGTTCCTATAATTGAGAATTTGAGATGCCTAAATTTGATTCCATCCAGAAGTAGAAATGCCCATACGGTGATTCATTGTAAATGGCAAGCCCTCAACAAAATAACTGGCATGTCTACTGTGTACTTACTATGGAACTGCACCCAAATTGACGTTCCATTGTTGTTGGTTTATATTGCATATAACCAAAGTTCATAGATTGGTACAATGGTACTTTGGCACTGGGATAAACAGTGGCACAGCCGGGACTCCTTAATTAGAAAGCGCAATCCATGTCCATCACTTTCCAAATATTAAATTTCGAATATCAAAATCTTTTTTTCTCTCTCCCCCATCACTTTTTAGTTAGAAACATTCATTTTCTGAACAGGTTCATCCATCTTTTTGGTCGGATCCACTCAATATTTGACTAGATTGTCTTGCTTCCCAATAAAACTCACTCATTTAGGAAAATCGATTTGAGTAGGCAAAAAACAATTAAGAAATTTTAAGATTCAAGATTTGTTATTTGACAAACAATAGACATGGATTGCTTTGATTTTGGATGTTGTCAAGACTTCTACTTTTATTCGTATTAATAATATATAAAGAGAGTGATTTAAATAAAAAATTTATCAAATAAGATTTAAATACACATTAAATTTTACTAATCCAAAATAAAATAGTTTATAATAAATAGAAAATAAAAAAATTGCTTTTATAATTGTCTTTTAGGAGTAATTATATTATGAAATTACTAAAAGTTAGCTCATTTATATTAACCTAAGTAATTTAATGTATTTAAAAGAAATCTAAGCGATTTAAATTATTAAAAATTAATATAAGTAATTTAATTAAAATTAATATAAGTAATTTAATTAAAATTAATATAAGTAATTTAATTAAAATTAATATAAGTAATTTAGTTGAAACTGACCCATGTAATTTAATTAAATTTAATTTAAAAGTCTAAAAGAAATAACACAATTAAAATTATCACAAGTTTTGTTCTCTAATATTATCATTGAAAAAACAAGTAATTTAATTTATAACATAATTTAATTAAAATCATTGCTGTAAATTAATTTAATTACATTAATTGATGTAATTTAATTTAATTAAAATTTACTCAAGTAATTCAATCAAACTTAAGTTAGTTATCCTAAATAAAAATAAAAATAACTAAATAAGTATGTATTTTAGTGAATAGGGGTATCAATACTTCTATTACTAAATATACATATGAATTAATTATATTATATATTTTAAATATATAAATATAAATTAATTATCTTACTTATTTAGGCGTGTCATTGGACACCCCTATTTTGTTAGTGGCTTCGCCACTGGGGATAGAGATTATAGGGTAGGATAGAGGATGGAGAACTTCAATTGATTCTAACTGTTCCTAGCAGATTTCTAATTATGCAGTCAAAACAATGGTCAATATTAAATCAGCATTGGAGAATACCCATATGAATTTAGTGCATCATATGTGAATCTATCATTACAGCAATCTGAGCATAGCATCTCTCACTATCACCAATCAATATTTTCAGTCAACTATATAGACCTGATTTGTTTCAGGACGGTGTGAAGCTTGCATTTCTCAAACCATCATATCTTCATATCAACTCAAGAAATGTAGAATGGCATGATCCTACTAGATTTTTAAATGGCACTCAGGTCATTATTCTCATTTTCATTACCCCTTGGACGCTGCAGATTCCTGCAAGTAAGCTGGTTGTTCGTAACATGTTCACCATTGTTCATGCTTGTGTATTATAATGTGTGCTAATTTTGCTACATGCATCAATTGGTTCAGCTGCCTATGTCCAGTAATTTGCTTCTTGTTCCAGCATTCTGTTTCCTGTCTTGACCATGCTTTTTGCTCACAGGGCATTTGACGTCAAAGAGCGATGTCTACAGCTTCGGAGTGGTGCTTCTAGAAATGATGACAGGCCGGAGGTCCATGGATAAGAACCGCCCAAATGGAGAACACAACCTGGTGGAGTGGGCGCGTCCTTACCTTGGAGAAAGGCGCCGCTTTTACAGGCTCATAGACCCTCGCTTGGAAGGCAACTTCTCCATCAAGGGTGCCCAGAAAGCAGCCCAACTTGCCCATGCATGCCTCAGCCGGGATCCCAAGGCAAGGCCACTGATGAGCGAGGTTGTAGAAGCCCTCCAACCGCTTATTAACCTTAAAGACATGGCTAGTTCTTCGTATCACTTCCAGACCATGCAAAAGGACCGCACTATGGTGCATTCCAACAGCCTGGGTGCAAGAAATGGTCTGAAGTTGCAGGGTTCATTCAGTAGGAACGGCCAACAGCCAATGAGGAGCCTTTCGCATGGCGCACATGCTTCTCCGTATCACCAATCACCAAAGCCTAATGGTAGATGACCATCTTAAATCAGTTGCCATCTTAATGAATTGAGATTGATGACCTGATGTTGTAAATGATGAATCTGATGGTTGCGAGCTGGCTGCTGTGGGTAGATATTTATGAGGGTATTTCCATTAATGCCAGCCTCTGTTGGCTGCAAGTTTTCTGAAATATAACTGAGAAAAATTTATAGTTGATGCTGAGCTTGTATTATCCATCATTCAAGTATTGTTCTTGATTGTTAAATAGTTGGAATTGCCTTCAAAGTTGCTAAGGATAGCTTAATTGCCAGGGGTTTCTTTCATATCTCTATAAGAAGACTAGTGCAGTTGAATGTTGAAGTTCCCCTGATTCTTACAAAAATGTAGAATTTATTTGCAAGTTTTTACCACCTGGTGTGGTTTTATGATCACTCAACTTCTTTTGACATATCATTGTAGTATAAAACACAATTGATAATAAAACAAGTTGAAACTTCAATTGAACATCTCTCATAATGATATAATATTGGTTCTATTTCTGAATTTTGACTAAGAAGTTGCACTTGGCTGTGAAGAGCCAGCTCATGCAGGGTTACTGGCAGCTGCCTCAACTTCATACAGTCGCCTTATTATTGCTTCCTTCTTATCTTTCAGGGCATCAATTTTAGCATCTATCATTTCTAGCTGCATCCTAAGCTCTCCTGAATCTTTTGTCTTGTTTCCCGAGTTGTCCTCAACATGCCCATGCACTTCCGCTCGATCTGACATCTGAATAAAAAAATGTCAAACCAAGACTAGTAAAAGCATCAGAATAAGAAACAAAAAAAAAGGAAGAAAAGAAACACTAAGCTAAGATCAGATAATGTTTTTAAATTGGTATCAGACTTGGATTAACTCCCCTTACTGCTGAAATCATGCAATGGGAGATAAACAAATAGATAGAACAAGCAAGCTCATACTGACCTTTTTCAGCTCAAGGAAATTAACAAAATGATGGTCTGAAATGAATCCAACTCCCAAGACTTGTATAATTTATAGGCAGCAAAGCAAAACAGTGGCAAGAGACAAGCCTTCCTTTCTATAATTAGATTCGCCTCTCAAATGGCTTTAGACCAGGAGGAAGCAAATTTGTTGTCCACAAACTTGAGCATGCTTTGCTCGCTGCCTCAGTCACTCAAACAAATTACCAAATTACCAAACCATAATTAGCATTACAAGAATGATGCACTTATTTTTTTAATGTTACATAGTACTGGTGGCAGAATGTATGTCGGCAACAAAACTGGCATTAGTAAGCAAGAGTAATTTTTTTAGTATGCAACATTGTTTTATAAAAAAAAATGAATTAAAAAAACTGGCACTAGTAATGACCACTAACTATATATTATTAATAGTATAATTATAAGTTAACTATTATACATTGACTTTAAATTCAATATATATATACTATTCATAGTATATTATCAATTATACTATTCCTAGTATATGTTAAATGTTAACACAATAAAAATCTTGATAAGAAATATAAATTATTTACTAACTTTTTTTTTAAAAAAACTAGTATCACACCCGTGCTATGCACGATTTAATTACGCTATAAAAATTATTTGAATAATTATAAATCAATTAATTGCATGTATTTATAAATTTAATTGTGGAGTACAAATAATTGTATCTACTTTTTAAAAATAAAAAATATATCTACTGAAAATAATATTGTTTAGATATTATCATTTATTGCATACGTAGAGATTTAGAAATGTAATAAATTATCGAAATATATTTTGTAATGTAAAATTTAAATTTTGAAAAATAAATAAAAGAAATAAATTTTAAATGATTTTATGTAACAATATTGAATTATATATCCACATATCAAGTACTAAATTATTTACAAAAGAAAAATTAATATTTATTTTGAATTAAAATATAACAAAAGATAGAATATACCTAATGAAAGACTTTCTTATAAACTAACCTCTAAAAAATGATAACAACTTTATACATCATGGAAGACTTCATTGTAAACAACATTAGTAGTGCTATTTGTTACATTGTCATCGTTGTCACGTATAAGAAATTTCAAACCACGACGACTGGTTACTCTAGAAATATCAACATATAGTTGACCATGAGAGAACACAGGTTTCTCAAGATATACTCCAATGTCTTTAAGGCTTTGACCTTGACTCTTGTTTATGATCATAACGAAACAAACAGATATCAAAAATTGTCTCCGTTGAAATTTAAAAAAGCTTTATATCTGATGGCATCAATCTGAGTCTTGGAATAAAAACTTTATCCCCTATGTTAGTTTCTAATATTATTTTTCCTTCCAACACATGCTGACCCATTCGAATTATCTTAACTCGAGTCCCATTGCATAGACCTGAAGATTGATCTATGTTCTCAAAATCATGACATGAACACCGACTTTGAGCTTCAATTCATGGTTTGGAAGACTAGAACATGAAATGGTGTTCAAAAATTCAGGCGTAAGGATGTCATCAATTGAATCACTACCACCATCCGATGAACATGGGCTGTCAAAGCTGTTGGGTGAAATGGCTACACTAGAGGGGGGGTGAATAGTATGTTTACTAATCTTTTTGCCTAAATTCAATTTTAATCGTTTCTTTGATTACTTGGGCAAATTTCAAGTTGAGTAACAAGCGGAAGCAAAGTAAATACGATAATGAAATAAACACAAGTAGAATCAATGCGAACACAATTATTTATAGTGGTTCGGCCCCAATGCCTACTCCACTACCTAAGCACCCCGCTTAGGATTTCCAAACTAGCTTTACTAGATTATCTTGTTTCCTTTACAACGAGGACGTTTTCACCGGAGAGTCTCTGCTCTCACACCGAAGGCACTTCCACACCCGGAAGTCTCCGCCTTCCTACCGAGAGCACTCTCCCACCTCAATCTTAAGGACAACAAGAACTAATCCTAGCAAACTATGTTGACACCGGTGGATTTAAACCTTAAACACCAAGGTTACCACCCAATTTCAAGACCTAACAACCTAGGTCTTCACAAGCTCAAATACAATGAAATAAACCACAAAAATACACAAAAAATGGAGCAGATAAATAATACAACAAATACTTAGCTCCAAACACGAGTCTTAGTTCCTCATGATGCCTCAATGATGAATCGTTCAAAGCTTGAAGGCAAGATCAAGGATGTATCATGGAAACTAGGGTTATCAAAGGGATGACTCAAGAAATGCTTTGAAAATGATCAAGAATGGCTCAATGCAAGCTTAGATGAAGGGTTGAAGGCTTGCTAAGGTTTCTATTTATAAGCCTTGAGGAGATGGCATGAAACAACCACCTCAACGGGCGGAAAACTAGCCACTTCCGTCGTCCGGTTGCGAGTCCGGTCGATCGTCGGTCGACCGAGCGAGCGATCGAAGACATACTGTCATTTTCTGGCACATTTCGGTCGACCGTTTGGTTGACCGACTTGCCTATTGCTAGTTTTTGGCAGCATTCGGTCAATCGAAACTGGGCAGACTGCACTGATTTGGCTCGTTTCTAGGTTCTGTGTTCACTAAGTCTACTTATATAACATTTATTAATTTTAAAACATAAATGTTATATAAGGATTACCCCCCATTTGGATTCAATAAAAATATCTAAAAAATCAAAATTCTTAAGAATCAAAATATAATTTTTGGGGTCTAGTACAAATTTCCGGAAAATAGAAATTTTCTAATCTCCCGGGTCAAATATGGGTATGCTAAAGGCTTCCAAAAATTTCTTTAAAATACATCGTTATCTAGTTTTTACCCAAGGAACAATTACCGCCATTTTTTGTGTCAAGAAAATGTCTAGGTCATATAGCCCTCCAAAGAGCTCCCTAGTCTTAGTGAATTTCAGGGCGGTTTTCGAGTCTTCATGATTTGGAGTTCGGGATTGGTTTTTGGGTTTCTTAGCATCATCATGAGGATTTACAATTTATCTAGACACCCTAAACCTAAACTCTATCTTCCCGAAGAATCCCGAGCGTCGACGAGCGTCCTTGCCTATTTCTCTGATTTCTTCGATTTTTCCGATCGAGGATGTCGAGCGCTAATCGACTTGGAACCTGAAAGATTTCTCAATGAAACATTAGTTCCATGTTTGTTATAATCAAAACCGAGATTAAGACCAATGTTGAAAACCTTAAGCCAACAATCTCCCCTTTTTTGATGATGACAAACATCCATATAAAAATATATTCATTAGAGCGCAAAGGATACCAAACATGGGATTTCTCCCCTTATCAACATGCATATGTATGAAAATAAACTCCCCCTATCTATATGCATGGTTTTCCTTTATTTTCTTCCTTTTTTACCTATATTTTTCTCCCCCTTTTGACATCACTCAAGAAGGACAAGAAAAGTCAATCAAAAGTCAAAATTGAAACTCCAATAGATTTTTCAAAACCGCGAAAGTCTCAACTCAAATGATGAAAGCCAAACATCGAATAAGAGAATAAGTCATACATGATATCGTGAAATGATAAATAAAATCCAAAACCAAGAATCATGTAGTAACTTAAGTATCGATATTTTCAAGTATCGATCAAATAGTCAAAAATCATTTTAGAAATAATTTTTCTCATCAAATGAGTAGAACGATACCATAAGTGAATTTAAAATATCATACTTCAAGTCTCATTTGAAAATCTAATGAAAATTTAAAGTATCAGAAAAATGAGCAACTTGAGAAGATAGATACTTTAGTGACATTTTCGTAAATAAATGAGATTTTTATGACAATTCCAAAAATCATTCAAACTTCCAAAATACAAAGATATTGTCATGTAAAATATGTATATCAAGTTTGGAGTGAAAAGAATGCCATTTGATCAAAATATGAATTTAGCACGATTTCATTCAAAGTAGGCATGAAAGCATGAAAATGGCTAAGTATTAAATTTTGCTATCTACTCATGTTTTTTCTAACTTAGGCAATTAGGCATCTAACATGAGTGAATCTAAGTATATTGATCAAGTTTGGGCTTAAAAGGAAATTTCTAAGTTCATATTTAATTCTATCTTGATTTCAACTAAAAACTCATTTTTAGGATATCGCTCAAGATATCAAAATTATTTTTAGAAATAATTTCATTCAAAGAATAATGAGAACGATATTAGAAATGTAATCAAAATAGTATGCACAAAGTTCCGTTTGAAGTTTTTGACGAAAAATTAAAGTATCAGAAAGATTGATATTTCAAGAGGATGATACTTTGTATTTTTGAAATCCAACTCCAAAATTCCACTATAAATCATATGCACGGCGAAACTTTTTGAAATTTTTACTGAAGAAAATAGATTTTTTAGTGAAGGTGCAGTTTCAAGAATCAGTTAAAAAGGATATTTCTATATTTTTCTAGAAATAACTGAATATACTAAAATTTCAATGGCATTTTCATAATTTTAAGTTATTTTTCAAAACGTGTTCAGTTTTCATTCAAACTTTTATGACATGCACCATATAATGGTCATGTAAAGAGTGTATGTCAAGTTTGAAATGAAAATTATGTCATTAAGTCAAGATATCAACCTAGCATGGTTTCATTCAAAACTAAGCTAGTTATCATGAAACTTGCTAAGTGTCAATCTTATCATTTACTCATGGTTTTTCAAACTTAAACCTATGGACTCCTAACATGAGTATATCTAAATATGTTCGTCAAATATGAATTGAAAACGAGACCTTTAAATCAATTTGCTGACTTGGGTCAACTTGATTCAAAAGAGGTTATCATGAAATGATCTCTATATCATTTTATCCATATCTATATGAATTTTTCATTCTAAGTGCATGGGAACATGTCATACCTGTTCTTAAACATGTTTATGAAGTTTTGGACTTAAAATGAAGTGTCCAAGTTGATTTGTTGACTTGGGTCAAACTTTTCCAAGTTTAAGTCCCCTAAAGTAAACTAGTTATCACCTTGTTCATCTACACAAGAATTTTCAAGTTTAAATGTCTAGAATCATGTGATATGTGTATGTAAACATATTTACCAACTACTAACTCAAAATAAGGTCTCTAATATGAATTTCAACCTAGAGCAAATTTCATTCAATCAATATATAATGAAATTTCCTAAGTTATCAAAATTTTACCTACTCATGAACTTTCAAATATTTATCATGCAAAATTGATCATGAGTATAGAGACATCATTAATGCATGAATATTCAATTACTATACTAAGATTTTTGCAAAATTAAACCTATACCTTATTCTTAGAAATTTTGCCAAACTTGTCTTTTTACTTTTCAATTTTCTTCATGATAGCATAGCCCATGGTTTTAAATCTCGTACCGTACCGGGCGGTAAGCCCGATATTTACCGGTTTTTGAAAAAACCGGTATACGAGATACCCGGTATGAGTAAATACCGCCCGGTATCCCCGGTATTTATCAAATACCGGGCGGTATTTACTATCATACCAGGCTATACCGCCCGGTATGATATTTTGCACTGTAGCAAAATATCGATACTTTAAAAATATCGATATACCGATAAATACCGCCCGGTATGCTCCGATATTTAGTAAATACCGGGCCAACGGCTCTTTTTAAGAGCCGTTGGGCTGCTACAGTGCCGACAGCTAGCACTGTAGCACCGAGAGCCCAAACGGCTCTTAGGGTGTTTTTGGTCATTTTTGGATGTTTTGGTGGCTATATAAAGCCCCCAAAATACCTCTTTTACTCTCACTCACCCCCTCTACTCATCTAAACTCTCTAAACTCTCAATCTTTCTCAATCTCCCTCTTTACTTTCTTAATTTCTACGTCAAAATTCTGCTCAAATGGCGCCGAAATCTTAAGCCGACCCCGCATGGCAACACGGTGTTCGGTTGGAGAAGGCTAACCACTGGCAATGCATCCATTGTAATATGATTTGTCGTGGTGGAGGCGTCACCCGATTAAAGGCACACTTGGCCGGAACATCCAGCGACGTCGCCAAATGCACCAAAGCACCGCCGGAAGTCCGACAAATGTTTAAAGATATGCTCACCAACAAGAAGGAGCAGCGTCTTAAGAATGCAGCTCAACAAGCCGAGTTCGACCGACGAGCTACCCAAGAAGTCGGCGGTGGCCATTACGAGGCTCGGGGTGGCGGTGACGAAGAGGATCCGGAACTTGAAGCCGACATCCGAGCTTCATTGGAGTATGCTGCATTCGAACGAGATCGGATGTACTATCCCGGATCTCATTTTGAGTATGGCGGCGGCAGTGGTAGCGGTGGCATAAGCAGTGCTGGCTTGACTTCGGCTGCCGGCTCAATGGACCGAAGTGGTTCAATTCCCTCCGGTCCTCAAATTGGCCGGAGTTCTAGCATGAGGGTACCTCAAAGCAGAGGAGGCATTCGTGGATTCTTCACAAACCTCGGAGCAAGTGGTAGAAAAACTAATATTAATGTTTCTGATCTTGATCCAAGGGCATTTCCTCCTCCATTAGCAAAGCAATCGCGTATAGACGAGCTTGGGGCACGATGAAGAAGTGGGAGTTGGGGAGAGCCATCTCTAAATGGTTCTACTTCAGCCGGATTCCCGCAAATGCAGCCAACAACCCATACTACCGAACCATGGTGTCTACCATCCAAAAGGTAGGCCCAGGTATTGCCCCTCCAACTCCCTATGAAATTTCAGGTCCTTACCTAGAAGTGGAGGTCGATGAAATAAAAACCTGGATCGATGGAATCAAGTGACAATGGGGGGAGTACGGATGCAGTTTGATGTGCGATAGCTGGACCAGGCCAACCCGAATGAGCATCATCAATTTCCTCATCTATTGCAACCAGAGAGTTGTTTATCACAAGTCGGTGAACTCGTCCGATGAAATCCATAACACTTACTACATCTCGAAGCTGATGACGGAGGTGATCGAGGAGATTGGACCTCAGAACCTTGTTCAAGTTATAACCGACAACGGAGCCAATTTCAAAAGGGCAGATGAGATAATTGAACAAGATTATCCTCACATATGTTGGACTCCATGTGCAGCCCATTGTGTAGACCTAATGATGAAAGATATCGGTGATATATCGATGGTGAAGTCGACCGGTAAAGAAGGCGCAACAAATTACCCGCTTCATCTACAACCATACATGGGTACACGCCCTAATGAAAAAATTTACAGAAGGTAATTTATTAATTTTTAAGTAATTTCTAATATTTATTTATTAATTAGTTTATCATAAATATTTACTAATGATAATTTCATATTTTAGGTGAAATTCTTCGACCGGGAGCGACTCGTTTTCCAACCAACTTCATCGCATTAAGGTCACTCCAATAAAAAAAGGTGGCCCTTAGAACCATGTTTACAAGTGAGGAATGAACTTTATCAAGATATGCTGGAAAAACCGATGGAAAACAAACAGAGAAGTTCATCCTCAACACGCAGTTCTGGGATTGCATCGCAGAAATAATCGTCGCCGTAGAACCTTTGTACAAGGTTCTACGACAGGTGGATATGGAAAAGACGCCTCAAATGAGTCATCTCTACCACTACATCCACCAAGCACAAGAAGAAATCAAGAGGGTTATGATTTCTCCTGCCAAGTATGAACCATTCATCAAAATTATCTCAGAGAGATGGGATAATCAAATGAGCCGTGACATACACATCGCAGGTATTTTTTATTTAATATTCAAAAATTATTTAAATTTAATTCATTATGCTTAATTACTTATTCATTATGCTTAATTTTTTATAGGGTATTATTTAAATCCTTCATACCAATACCGGTATAATCTTGGAATGGTCGATAGTTTGTTATATCCCCTCCGCAAGGTTATACAACGAATGTCGGGATCCAACCGAGAAGCAGCACAAGCTCTCAATGAATTAAAATGGTTTCGCGATGCAACTGGCAATTTCGGAGATTCATTTGCAATCTCCACCCGAGATACTATGGATCCAGGTAGATAGATTTTCTTTGTCAATTTATTTATCAAAGATAAAATCCCGTTACTAATATTAATTTTAAATTTGCTACAGTCGAATGGTGGTTGCAATTTGGAAATGAATCTCCAACTCTTCGAAAGATTGCAACACGCATCCTCTCGCAAACACATCATCAAGTGGATGCGAGAGGAATTGGTCGACCTTCGCCTTGATTCATACGAAGCCGCGCAATCGCCTTTCGTATGCCCGATTAGAGAAGCTCGTATATGTTCATTATAACATGCGACTTCGAATGCGGGCGTTACAGAACAAAGATAGAGAAATTCTACATGTAGATCCATTCGATGTCGAGTTCGTCCAAGGCGATGCAGACCCAATAATTGATTGGTGGAGTGCAATGGAGACCGACCTGCCTCTTCTTGATGAACCAGGCGAACCACCTCGGCCTTCACCAATTATATCTGATGCTGTTGAGTATGAGAGCCAACTAGAAGACATGGATAGTCAAGCTCTTGAGAGGGACATGACCCTTGCTCCCTTGGACTCTCAATGAGTTCGGCAAGTAAGACGACGATCCACGTCCGACTCTCCATCTTCACAATCAAAAGGAAAGAAGAAGGCAGCACCTTCACCTTCAAAGGCAAAAGGCAAAGGCAAAGGGAAACAACCAATTGATCCTTTGGACGCGATCGTAGAAGCGTAAGAGGACGAAGAAGATGAGCCCTCGGTTCATAGCAGTAGCAGCTCAGAAGATGGAGGAGATGATGATGGAGCTGGGGGAGAAGAGACCGTCGTACCATCAACACCGGCGCCTACCGATCTGTGGACGAATGAGCAATACTTTGACCACACCACTCAAGATCACGATTATGGTGCTAGAATCGGACGAACAACTCGGGTGTACGAGAAGAAAGGTCGGCGTCGAGGAGGTGGACCGACAACTTTGCAAGATTACCACCACAATATGATGAGTAGCTTGCAAGAAGTTTCTGAATCAACCTACTCTGTATCAAGTACCTACTCAACTGATGATACATGGACTAGTTCTTGGACGGTCAACAAAGAAACACTGATGGGTATGTGGTATAAAGGATACCAAGACATGATGACATGGGATCATTTTCAGATATGGGCATTGGAGACTTACAGTGTTGACCTTAGTCGTGTTTGTCCCCAAGATATGTACGAGTACGATGGACGTCATTCGTCCACATTTTAAACATTGTATTCATGTATTTGACATTTGAATATGAAATTTAAGTTTTTCTTGATCAATCATGGGTTATTGGAGTTATTTTTAGCAGCAAAATCAAAAAAAAGAAGAAGAAGCTCGGTATGCAATTTTCGTACCGGACCGTACCGTGTGTCGGTACGGTACGGTATCGGTACGTACCGGTACCGGTCATCCACCGAGATGATGACCGGTATCGGTATTTTAAACCATGGCATAGCCTTCCATTAACATTTTTAACTTGCAGGTAGACTTCAATAGTAGATAATGAAATTAAGGCTACTAGCAAGCTAACCAAACCAAATAGCAAAGAGAGATTCAAATATCATTTTCAAAATATATCTTTGCTAGATAGTTTGAAATTCATTTTAAATGAAATCAAGTGATACCAAAACTAATTTTAAGAGATCATACGAATAATAAATATGAAAACATGATCTCCAACCCTTCCTATTCGTTGAAAATCGAGAGGCCACAAAAAGCCTATGATTTGGAACCGCAAGGTCGCATGAGCCCGTTATAGGCCACATAGGTCTCCGAAGAGACCGAAAATCAAAAATAAAAAAATCCAAAAGACTCTTAACAAGAGCGGGGAAAACAACTCAAATTAAACATGCATCATAACTCCAACTTAAATAAAACAAATCAAAGTAAGGAGATGATACAAAGTATACCTAGATGCCAATTTCCATACCTATGACATCATGATGGTTTGAAGTTGCAACCAAGGAATGATACTTCATTTAAGTCTATGGTCAACTTCAACTCTTCACTTCTCTTTACCCTTGTGTGGTAGCTCCCCCCACAAGAGAGCAAGAAACATTTGGTACCCAAATGACTTTGGGTCCTTGGAGGTGAGTTGGCCTAGGAATCCAAAGTGTCTTAGCTACACTTGGATTTTTTTTAAAAGCACAGTCATATATTGCATGGCCATATGTACCACAACAAAAATAATGTCCATTAAACTTCTTTTCATTTTTACTATGGATATGAGATCTATCATTAGAATGCTTAACATGTGAACTATGATGAGCATGCGCATTCTTAAATGAAGCATTCTTGTTTTGAGGTTTCCTAAATGAGACATTCTTAAAAGAGGAAGCATTAATTTTCATACTCAAAACCAACAGCTCATTCTTCAACTTATTCATAGATTTATGCAATGCATGTAGTTGAGATTTTAACATTCAATTCTCAACTCTTAATTTTTCATTCTCAAGCTCGAAATCATTTTTCAAATCATTACTCCTAAGTTTTATTTTTGATTTCAAATCTTCATTTTCATTTGTCAAATCTTTAACCTCACTTTTACATTCTCAATTTCAAGCTTAAAATCATCATGACAAGAAACAAGTATACTTGTATTCAATTTTTCATTTTCTAGTTCATGCACATGAGAACTAAGCCTTAAATTTTCGTTCTTTAGTTTTCTATTTTCCTTGTTCTTTTTCATAAGCAAGATATACATCTTTTTGCATTCTTCTAGTAATTCTTCATAAAACATGTCAAGGGATTTAGAGCTACTAGAATCACTATTTTGATCATGACTAGAAGACGATAAATATACCTCATTTCGAAGGCCCATGAGGCAAAAGTTAGATGTAGCTTCATCGTCATGTCTAGAAGAGGTTTCACTTGATTGAGATGTGGATGAAGAAGTACACATCTTCTTTTTGGATTTCTTCTTCAAGAGAGGACAATTCATCTTCTTGTGTTCCGTTTCTTGGCAAAGGAAGCATCTAAGTTTCCGTTTCCGATTTTTGCTTTTACTCCTTTGGCTAGAAGTGCTTTGGGCATCAAAACCAAGGTTAGTATTAGGGGGATGACCATTGTCATCACCACCTTCATTGGAAGTGTCAATCTTTTCAGTCTTGGCATAATCATATAGCATATTTAAAGTTGCCAAAATGTCAAAAGCCGAAGTACAATGCATGACTTTTTCAAGGATGCTATTAGGTAAGGTACAAAATATAGAATACATAGCATCTCCATTAGATTGAAACATTTTCTTGTCAAGTTCATTCCAATCATGCATGTCAACCTTAGGGTCAATGTATTCTAATGTTATCATGTTATAAACATTAAAACCTCTAGTCTTTAAGTAGGTGTACATCCTAGACTTCCAAAGACCAAAGTTCGATTCATTGAACCTAGGAGGTGAAGACGCTACCAACTCTAGTGTCATTTTAAGATCGAGGCAAAGTGTAGAAGAGATGATGAAATCTCAATCTATGGCCTGCTCTGATACCAATTGTTGGGTGAAATGGCCACACTAGAGGGAGGTGAATAGTATGTTTACTAATCTTTTTGCCTAAATCCGGTTTTAATAGTTTCTTCGGTTACTTAGGCAAATTTCAAGTTGAGTAGCAAGCGGAAGCAAAGTAAATACGATAATGAAATAAGTATTGGGTGAAATGGCACACTAGAGGGGGGGGGGGGGTGAATAGTGTGTTATCTAAATCTATTTGCCTAATTCCGGTTTTAATTATTTCTTAAATTGTTTAGGCAAATTGTAATTTTAAGATTAAATGTGGAAGCAAGATAAACCAATTAAGCAGAAACAAAAGATAACAATGCTAACACATAATTTTATAGTGGTTCGGCCCTAATGCCTACTCCACTACCTAAGCACCCCGCTTAGGATTTCCAAACTAAGTTTACTAGATTAAATTGGTTCCCTTACAAGAGGACTTTGACCTGAACTCTCAATCTAAGGCACTTCCACACCCGGAAGTCTCCGCCTTCTTACCGAGAGCACTCTTCCACCTCAACCCTAAGGGACACCTCAACTAATCCTAGTAAGCTATGTTTACACAAGTGGCTTTGTACCTTCTACACCAAGGTAACCACTCACACACAAGACCTAACACAAGGTCTTCTACAAACTCAAATCCAAGGAAAAACAAGTTCAAATAACAATTAAAATTACAATTGCAAAGAGCTTAAGGAATAAACCAAGATTAAATGCTCTTTTCCAAGCCTTCAAAGCCTCCAACTCGCCAAGTCGTAGAGCTTGAATTGAAACCCGAGTTGAGGCAGAGTGTGCGCTTGAAGAAGTTGTCGACGGAAGAACTGAGCGCTATTAATCAATCTTTAGAATGCTCAAAACTCTCTTTTTAATGCTCAATAAAATCTATAAGAAGAATTAAAGAAGTTAGGTGAGGGGTATTTATAACCCCTCAGCTGAACAACGATTCAACGGGTAGAAAACTAGCTGTTACAATCGTTCGATCGATCGTCGGTCGATCGATCGATTGACCGCTACCCTTTCTGGGCTTAACTTGCGCCGTCCGGTTGACTAAATGGATCGCGACTTCATCGATCTGCAATCTGGTCGACCGACCGATCGATCGATGCACCTTCTGCTTCATTTTGGCTTCGGTCGGTCAACCGACATAGCCTTCTGCCAAATTTTTGCCAACTTCAGTCGATCGACAGGTCAACCGAATGGCTACTGCCATTTTTTGGCATCGTTCGATCGACCATCCGGTCGACCGACAAGGCTACAACCAATTCTTAACACCATTCGGTCGATCGACCGATCGACCGAACCTATACTGAACTTGATTTTTTCAGCCTTCTTCTTGCGTGCTTCATTTCCGAGTTTCATCTTTCAATGAGTATCAACTTGGAGAGCTTTCCATGTATTCTTTAGACTCGTCCAAGATGACTTTGGTGCACACGTCGATCTTCAAGAAATTTTCGTTGACGAACCCGAGCACGTCGATCAATGTCCTTTTGATTTTTCAATTTCTTCTGATATTTTCAATCGAGGACATTGAGCGCTAACCGATATGAAACTTGAAAGCATTTTTCAATTAATTCATTAGTTCCATGTTTGTTATCATCAAAACCGAGATTAAGACCAAGGTTGAAAACCTTAAGCCAACAATAAACACAAGTAGAATTAATGCAAACACAATTATTTATAGTGGTTCGGCTCCAATGCCTACTCCACTATCTAAGCACCCCGCTTAGGATTTCCAAACTAGCTTTACTAGATTATCTTGTTTCCTTTACAATGAGGACGTTTTCACCGGAGAGTCTCCGTTCTCACACCGAAGGCACTTCCACACCCGGAGTCTCCGCCTTCCTACCGAGAGCACTCTCCCACCTCAATCCTAAGGACAACAAGAACTAATCCTAGCAAACTATATTTACACCAGTGGATTTAAACTTTAAACACCAAGGTTACCCACCCAATTTCAAGACCTAACAACCTAGGTCTTCACAAGCTCAAATACAATGAAATATCACAAAAATACACAAATAATGGAGAAAATAAATAATACAACAAATACTTAGCTCCAAACTCAAGTCCTAGTTCCTCTTGATGCCTCAATGATGAATCATTCAAAGCTTGAAGGCAAGATCAAGGATGTATCATGGAAACTAGGGTTATCAAAGGGATGACTCAAGAAATGCTTTGAGAATGATCAAGAATGGCTCAATGCAAGCTTAGATGAAGGGTGCAAGGCTTGCTAAGACTTCTATTTATAAGCCTTGAGGAGATGGCATGAAACAACCACCTCAACGGGCGAAAAACTAGCCATTTTTGTCGTCCGGTCACAGGTCCGGTCGATCGTCGGTCGACCGAGCGAGCGATCGAAGGCATACTACCATTTTTTGGCACATTTCGGTCGACCGTTCAGTCGATCGACTTGCCTACTACCAATTTTTAGCAGCATTCGGTCGACCGAACGATTGACCGAACGGTCGACCGAAACTGGGCAGACTGCAATGGTTTGGCTCATTTCTAGGTTCTGTGTTCACTAAGTCTACTTATATAAATTTAAAATATAAATGTTATATAAGGATTACCCCCCATTTGGATTCAATAAAAATATCTTAAAAATCAAAATCCTTAAGAATCAAAATCTAGTTTTTGGGGTCTAGTACAAATTTCCGGAAAACGAAAATTTTCTAATCTCCCGGGTCAAATATGGGTATGCTAAAGACTTCCAAAAATTCCTTTAAAATACCTCATTATTTAGTTTTTACCCAATGAACAATTACTGCCATTTTTTGTGTCAAGAAAATATCCAGGTCATATAGCCCTCCAAGGAGCTCCCTAGGCTTAATAAATTTCAGGTCGGTTTCTAGGTTTTCATGATTTGAGGTTCGGGATTAGTTTTTGGGTTTCTTAGCATCATCATGAGGATTTACACTTTATCGAGACACCCTAAACCTAAACTGTATCTTCTCGAAGAATCCCAAGCGTCGACGAGCGTCCTTGCCGATTTCTTCGATTTCTCTAATTTTTTCGATCGGGGACGTCGAGCGCTAACCGACTTGGAACCTAAAAAATTTCTCAATGAAACATTAGTTCCATGTATGTTATCATCAAAACCGAGATTAAGATCAAGGTTGAAAACCTTAAGCCAACAAAAGCCGATCTTCATTTCACCCGAAACCAAAGACAACATAAAATTATTCACCTTTTGAACGATTTCATTGGCAGGTGCTAAAATAGCCTTGTGCTGCAAGTAATTGTGATCAACCATAATGTTCAAAAATGATGGATAAATGACACTCACAATTACAGCATGTGGATCACCTGTTTCTTCTTTGAGCAAATCATCGGGAATCTTATTACTGAGCCCCCATCATTAGCATCACCAAGTATCTCATTTCCAATGCTTAATACCCAATTAGAGAAATCTTTCAGTTCTTGAACTTTAGACGGTGAATTCCCTAACTTCAACTTCATAATTCTTATCAATGTTAGCACCTGTAATATCCTAGATATTTAAATTTATTATTTTACCTTTTATGTGTATTTGCCAGCCTAGCGGACTAGTTCATGGTTGAGCCGAGTCGACACATGGTCTATAGCGAGTTTGCGAGCTCGGGTAAATAGAATATTAATTTATGAATTTTAGGCTTGGGTAGTTGGGATTATTTAATTTGATGTTGTGTGTGCATAATTATTAATTATGTTCATGGGGGTGTATTTAATTAATTGTTTGTGATTTATTATAATAAGTTTAATTAAATTAATTAAGTCTATCGGGTTAGCGGGTTTTAGTTTTGGCTTAAGGTGGATGCGGGTTGTGGATTAAGGGTTCAAGGGGTTAGGGTTGAGAAGGGAGTATAAACCCCCTCCTCATGGCTTGTGGCTCCTATTTTGGAGCCACCCAAAGAGTTGAGAAAGGGAGCTAGCCGCCAAGCCAAGCTAAGCCGCCAGCCCCCTTTCCCTATTCCCCTTGGAGCCGCCGCCTGTGAGCTAAGCCGTCGAGCCGCCTGCTTCTTTTTCTCTCATCTCTCTCTCTCTTTTCCTTTCCTTTGGAGCCGAGCCGAGCTGCCTGCTTCTTTTTCTCTCCTCTCTCTCTTTTCCTTTTCTTTGCAGCTGAGCCGAGAGGAGCCACCTGCTTCCTTTCTTGTCCTCTCTCTCCCTCTCTCCAAGCCGGCGGCTTGGAGTGAGCCGTTGCCCCTTGGAGCCTTTTCTTGGGTTGAGCCACCGGCCTTTTGAAGCTGAATTTGAGGGCCGCCATCCATGTTTTCTTCCTTAGTTCTTCTTCCAATTAAGGTGATTGGTTTACCCTCTCTCTTTGGGATTTTAATCGGTTTCTTGAAGCCGTTCTTGACGGCTCAGTATTTACGCCTTGTTCTTGGATTTTCAAATGAGTTCTTGTTTTCCTTTGATACGAGATCTTGATCTATTCTCCTAATTTGAGATTCTTGATTTTGAGTTTTTTGTTTAGAATTAAATCTGTGATTTTGGGTAGAAATCATGTGGTAGGATTAAGATCTTGTTAATGACTAATTAGGGGTTCTTGAGAAGGGGGTTCTTGATCTTAATGCTTGATTCTTGGTTTAAGTGTGTGGTTTCTTGTGGATCTTGATGAAAAACATGATTTCTGTGAATTAATTTCTGAGATTAGTATTATGTCCTAATGATAATTTAGGGATTAATTTCTGTTAATTTTTGAATTTAATTCTATAAGTATGCTGAAATTGCATGTAATTTGCTGGAATTGTATGCTGAGATGATGAATCTGTGCTGATTTTAATTTATTTGCTGTGATGTGTGTGTATGTGTGAATATAGTTGTGTAACCTATCATTTCGACCAGAAAATATAGTTTGGAAATATAGGACATACTTTGGAGACTAGATTCGGGTCAGACACAACAATTCTGGGCAGAACAGTAACCTAAAACAAAACCCTAATTGAGATTATTTAAATTTAAATTATATAATTAAAATTGAGTTAAGGGTGATTATAATATGTTATGAACCAACTTACAAGGTATTCATTAAATAGAATCACACGGGTTCATGACATTACGGGTGTAAGGGATATGGGTCGGGTTTGGAGTGTTAAGATACTTCATAATGAGGACACCCCTAGGACATCGTAGGATAATCTTGACTTGGGCCTCGATGCGCCATATCCTTGGGAATGGCGGAGCGGCTCAATTAGGAGCCTGGTTACGAGCTACGCCCGGGTGATTGGACGCCAAATTCCCAACCAGCAGGGTAAGTTCGGAGGGCCTTTCCCGATTATCCTAGTATGTGCGATTGCCTTCGGCATGGTAGGGCTTCGGCCTGATGCACTTCTCTAGTATGTGTGGTTGCCTTCGGCATGGTAGGGCTTCGGCCCGATGCACTTCTTTTGTTGGTGATGTTGCGTTCGAGCATGGTAGGGCTTCGGCCCAATGCACCTCTTTTTGTTGGTGATGTTGCCTTCGGGCATGGTAGGGCTTCGGCCTGATGCACCTCTTTGGGCATGGTAGGGCTTCAGCCTGATGCACCTCTTTGGAGAGTTAGATGACGTGGGTATGGGTGGCCTGTTGGCCTGGTAGCTAGTCACACCTTTGTGACATTGACTTTTTAGAAATAGAATTTATTTATGTTATCTCTGCGTTTATTTATGATGGTGGGTAAAACCGCTCGTTGAGTTCTTTGAACTCACCCGTTGTCGTGTGATTTCTATTTTGTAGAGCCTGGCCGATGAGGTGGGTCGGATGCACTTGGCGTCGTTGGAGGGCAGAGGAGCCGCTGGATCTCATAGCAGTCCTAGTTAGGGTCGTAGTCGAGTCTTTTGATAGTTGTCATGCACTTGTATTAGTTTTATTTGGAGTTGTAGCCCTGAGGGCATTTATGTCATTTATTTTAGGTTTTATTTACCGAACTTTTGAACTGTTGGACTTAATCGCATTTCTGCATTTTTCTTTGTTTCTGAGCTATTAAACGAAACTTGGTGTTGGTTCGCTTTTCCTTTAAAATAAAACTTATTGTTTTCTTTCTGCTACATTATTTGATTTGGCATGTGCATGGTTAGGCTTCGGGGTATAGGCACATATACCCTGGCTGGTCACGTGACCCTAAGTTGGGGCGTGACAACACTTCACAATATCTCCAGAAATAAGATGAATTAATTATAGCATGCACAATATATTGTCTTGACCCTTTAGGTACAACATACAGAATTTGTCTAAAATCACCCCTTAAAACTACTACATTTCCTCCGAAAGGTTGCTCAAAGCTTGCTGGAATAGAGAATATGAGAATATGAGAATATGAGAATATCCCTGAAGGTTCGGTCAACAGCTTCAAAATAATGCTTCTTCATTATTGGAGCTTCATCCCATATAAAAAGTTTCGCTTTTATTATAAAGTCAGCCAATGTACTACCTTGATTAATGTTATATGTGGATTCTTCGTCGACATTTATGGGAATTGCAAATCTTGAATGTCTCGTCCTCCCACCTGGAATGAGCAAAACTGCTATTCCACTCGAAGCAATAGTTAGAACAATTTCACCTTTTGATCTAAGAGCTGCCGAAAGAGTTCCCCAAATGAAAGTTTTTCCAGTGCCACCAAATCCATATATAAAGAAGAATCCTTCATGGTTTTCAGCGATTCTAAGTATGATCTTATCGTATATATTTCTTTGCTCAACGGTAAGATTGGACAGGAGTTGGGCATGATCTACAACTAATGATTGTTTATCGTAGTTAAGCTAATCCTGAATAAGTTTACTTTTTCATCGAAGTAGGAATAAGATATATGGAAATGATATTTCGGGGAAATCAACCAAACTCCCATTGTTACTCCTTAACATATTCTCAATCTCTGCAAGAGCAAAGTTCTTGAACTGGTCTTCATTTAGCTCCAATGTTGTATTCAGATTATGATTAAAACCATTTCAATATTTATCATCGATAAAAACTTGATATTTAAAATAAAGAAAAGTTTATAGAAAAATACCATCAAAACAAAACAATCGTCTCTGCGTATGAAGAATATCATCACATAAGTACTCCAAAGTGTTATTCCAAACAACCTCTGGCCTTATAATTTGATTTGATAATAATAGAGTTGCAAACA
Organism: Canna indica; assembly: GCA_034359265.1. NCBI lineage: Eukaryota > Viridiplantae > Streptophyta > Magnoliopsida > Zingiberales > Cannaceae > Canna > Canna indica. The sequence goes on along the minus strand of CP136891.1, from coordinate 52,165,868 downwards.
TATTTTTGCAAAAGTTGGCATAACCCTAATGACTTGCTTCTTTTATTCCATCAATATATTCTTTGTCATCGTCAAGAAAACTTATTGCACAGCAAGCATCTTTTAATGTACGATTAAATGTTCTTATATCTACATAAGATAGAGGCCCTCTTGATATGTTAAGCAAGATCCTCAAATAGTATAATTCACCACTTCCGGAAGGAATAAAGTGGACTCTGCCAATTGAAAACCTTCTTTTTCTAGGCAATCACTCATGCTCTATATATTTCTATACAAATTTTGTAGGAAATTTTGCATATTTCAAAAACCTTGCTTCTCGATATTTCATGTTTGCTTCCATCCACTTTAAAACTTTGTCTCATGGGTGTTGGTCCTATTAATAACTGACTCAATTGGGTCATCACCAAATTGTGGAGTTAAGTACTTGCAGCCTACATATATAGTTACTTCATCTTCAGATTGTGGAGTTCCCTCATAAAAAGTTGCAGTCACACGGTCATTACCTTTATTTACATACTTGAATAGATATTTGATTAATCTGGACTGGTTGCATCACTCAACATTTATGTGTGCTTTAAATTTTATCAGCAGAAGTTTGTTGTAGGGGATAACAAATTTGTTATCAATTTCAATATTTTTTCTTTATGAGTATACCATTATCAGTCCTTCTGTAAATAGGATATCCATCTTCATGATCAATATAAGTTATGTTAATAAATCTTCTTGGAAAATGCCTCAAGCACTTCCCATTTTCAATGCATGGAGATTTTTTGTTAAGTACTCCACATGGACTATCAATCATAAGGGATTGTACATGATTGTAAAGAAGAGGATCCTCATGTTCATCAGAAAATTCAACAGAAATTATCTTGTCAATATGTTCTGCAGTTGGATACTTATCCTCATGAATCAAGAAAATAAGTATATATATGAACTTGTGCTAATCATCTTTTTTGAAATTCAATTGTATATATCACTACATAGTGTACCGGTACTCTATAGTGAGTTTCAGCCGATTTCTTTCTTCAGTTTGGGTTTCACATTACGGGTTTGGTTCTTTAAGCGTCTTAGCATCATAAAGAGGATTTTATAATTTATCTAAATACCTTAAACCTAAACTCTATCTTCCTGACGAAACCAAGCGCGTCGACCAACGTCCTTTCAATTTTTTGATTTCTCCGATATTTTGGATCGTGGACGTCGTGCGCTAACCGATATGGAAGCTGGAAATATTTCTTAATGAAACATTAGTTCCATATTTGTTATCGTCAAAACCGAGATTAAGACCAAGGTAGAAAACCTTTGGCCAACAATCTCCCCATTTTTGATGATGACAAACATCTTTAAGAAAATATATACAATTAAGCATAAAGGATATCAACCATGGGATTTCTCCTCCTATCAACATGCATATATATGAAAATAAACTCCCCCTATTTATATGCATGGTTTTCCTATATTTTCTTCCCCTTTACCAATATTTTTCTCCCCCTTTTGACATCAATAAAAAAGGGCAAGAAAAGTCAACCTATAGTCAAAGTTGAGACTCTAATACTATTTTTCATGAAACATGATGTAATATCCTAGATATTATTATTTATTTATGTTATTGTTTGTGATTGTCAGCCTAGCGGGCTAGTTCAAAGTCAAGCCGAGTCGACTCATGGTCCGGTGCGAGCTTCAGAGCTCGGGTAAGTCGAATTATGGTTTATAATAATATAGTTTGATTTATCAAATTATGATGCATATGGGTGTGCATGTGATTGATGCATGTATTTAGCATGGAGTTAGTTTGAGTTAGCGGGTTGCGGATTCGAATTGATGTGAGTGCGGATTTTAGGGTGTAGATAGGAGGGAATAGGAGGGGATTATAAAATCCCCCCTAGGGCTAGGTGGCTCCCTTTGGAGCCACACCAGCCAAATAGAAGAGAGGAGCCGCCCAGCCAAGCCGAGCCGCCCCTCTCCCCTTTCCCCTTTCCCCTCTCTTGGAGCCGCAGCCTCCAAGGAAGCCGATCCGCCCCTCTCCTCTCCCTCTTCCTCCCATCTCTTGAAGCCAAGCCGCTGGCTTGGATTTGGAGCCCCCCCTTTCCCTTGTTCTTGGAGCCGAGTGCTTGTGGCCGGATTCGGAGGCCGCCGATCGAGGGTTTTTCTATTTTCCCTCTTTTTAGATCAAGTGAGTGGATCTTCCCTCCCCTTTTCTTAGATTTCTTGTGTTCTTGAGTCGTTCTTGAAATCGAGGTATTTTTGTGAGTTTTTTTTCGTCGACTCTCGAGTTCTTGCAGTTTTCTTTTGTTGCCATGGAAGAGGAGACCCGAAACCACCCTATGGGGCTCGGCAACCCTAGGATGACCCTAGGGGTGCTCGGCCAAGGAGAGGCTTGGGTCGCTCTCAAAGTGTTCGATGAAATGCCTATGAGAAGTCCTTGATGTTTTCTTTAAGATCTAGGCTTTGGATTAATTTCCTTTGATGCCAATGCATGATTTGTATCTAGATATGTAAATTTCAGCTTATGAATCTATGTTTGCATGTGGAAAGATTAATCTTGATGCATGCAATGTATGGATTCTTGATTTAAAGCTTGAGTCTTGATCTTAAGATGATGTAGATGCATGCTGGATCTTGATTAGAAATTATGAATTAATTTTTGTATGATGGACTTGATGTTATAAATATGTGGTGATGGTAATTTAGGCTTTATTTGTTGATATTTTCGGATTAATTACCTTAACATGCTGAAAACACAACATGTTGAAATTTCATGCTGATTTTGTAATCTCTGTTGTGGTGCGTATGGTTTACTTAATATAGTCATGTAACCTATCATTTTGACCAAAAAGCATAGTTTGGATCCATAGGACACACTTTGGAAGTCAAATTCGACTTGGGTGCACCAGTTTTGGGCTCAACAATAAACTAAAAATAAAACTCTAAAACAAAACCCTAATTGTGGCAAATAGAAATTTTAATTGTATAATTAAAATTCAAGGTGTAGCATAATCTATTAAGAGCCAACAATTTAAATTATATGCATGAAATAAAACCTCATGGGATTATGATATTACAGGTCTAGGAGTTGAGATCAGGCATTGAGTTTTGCGGCGTTTCCCAATAAAGACGTCCCTAAGACACTATAGGAGATACTTGACTTAGGTCTTGTTAGCATCATATCTTTATGAATGGTGGAGAGGCTCGGATAGGAGTCGAATTGCGGGCTTGGCCCAGAAGGTTGGATGGTTAATTCCCAATTTGTGTTTAAGGAATAAGTTCGAATGGGCGAATTCTGATTGTTCCTGCGTTTCTTGTGGAACAAGTTCGGACAGGCAAATCCCGATTGTTCTCAAGTTTTTATATTTTAAGGAATAAGTTCGGATGAGCGAATCTCGATTATTCCTGTGCTATCTTTAAGGAACAAGTTCGGATGGGCAAATCCCGATTGTTCATGCGTTTCTTGTGGAACAAGTTTGGATGAGCAAATCCCAATTGTATCCGAGTTTCTTTATTTAAGGAATAAGTTTGGATGGACGAATCTCGATTATTCCTGCGCTTTACCTAAGGGTTCTATTTTAGGATAAGCTCGGATGGGCCAATTCCAATTATCCTCATAACCCTTGAGTGTTATGTGTTGCCTTAGGGCATGGATAGGCTGAGGCCTGTTGTACTTCACTGTTAAGTGAAATGGTTTGCCTTTGGGCATCTAATGGCTAGATGGCCTATACCACTTGATGCATTACCCCTGTATGAGACAGGGGCATTTTATTCTGTTATCTCTGTGGTTGATTTTTATGGTGTGGGTTGGTAGAATCGCTCACTGAGTTCTTTTGAACTCACACATTGTTTCTTTCTATTTTTCTTTGCAGAGCCTGACCAGTGAGGTGGGCTGGAGCACTTGGCACGGCTGGAGGACAGAAGAGTCGCATTGATCTCATATCAGTCCTAGTTATGGATCGTAGTCGAGTCTTTGGTAGTTTGTCATGCACTTGTATTTTGGTATTTTGGAACTATAGTCGCTTGGGGACATTTAGGTCTTGTCTTCAGATTTCATTTGTTAAGAGCAAATAGTTGAACATTGATTTATTTATTTCCACACTTTAAATACTTTTCTAAAAACTTTATTTCTTAAATGGAAAACTGTTTTGTTTTTTTGTTCATAATGAAAATGTTATTCTTTTCGCTATATTTATTTATGAGTTGACATGTGCATGGGTTAGGCTGCGGGGTATAGGCACGTATACCCTGGTTGGTCACGTGACCCTGAGTTGGGGCGTGACAATGTGGTATCAGAGCATGTGATTTGGTCTAACTACGACCTAGAGTTTGTTTACCATATAGGGCATTGCTAGCGTGTCGGTATACGGTAGGATTGTGTTATGAGATCAATGGGCTAAGTCCGTACCTCAACGCTACTTGTGGTTAAGTTTGCTTTAAAAAAAAGTTTAGGGTGAATTAAATTATCTAATTATGATGTTTTCTTTCTAGTGATTCCAAATTGATGGAGGCCTTTAATGCCGCATGGAGCGGTAGTGGCAGCAACTCCAGAGAGCGCGGGGCCAAGGCTGAGGCCAGAGTGGAGGCTGACGGCAGGGCCAGGGTCGTAAAAGTAGACGACTAGTTGAGGAGAAACTGGGACAGTCCCAGGGTAGCACAACTTGAAGCCGTGAATGGCCCTGTGCTAGAGAGTGCACCATTTTTGGGGGCTACCTTTGTATGAGTGCTTGGATTAGAGATCCTTGAAATGGTTGCTTAGTATCTTGAATGATTCATTGGTTCTCGTCATATAGTTTAAATATCTATGGTGCAGTTTGGTTAGGGCAGCCCTAGGGATCCTAGGGGCCGGTTGATAGAGTTCTGCAAAAGGGATATGTAGGGGTTGGCTGATGGTAAATTTCCCATATAGCCTAAATTTTGGATTGATTGGAGGATATTTCCCCTAGATTTCAAGAAATATAAATTTTGGGTATAGAGCGACCTTATGCTTAAGACCCATGATTATGTGCGACCAAAATTGAGTAGGACGCAGAGCGGTTTTGCTCTGAGGCATGTTTTGGGTGCGGACACATTGGGAACTTCAAGAAGGATTGTCCTGGCAGAGGTAGTCAGCAGCCTGATTAGACCAGATGGAAGGCACCGATGTTAGTAGGTTCCGTGGCTCAAAGGGGTCATACTCAGGGAGGAGGCCAGCGAGTTGATAGTTCATAGAGGCCCGCTGCACGAGTATTTTCTTTGAACCAAGAGGGCGCCGAGGCATCCAGGGCAGTAGTGTCAGGTAACCTTGTTGTTGGTTCTGCTATTGCTTATGTTTTGTTTGATCCAGGTGCTACGCATTCTTTTGTATATGCATTATTTGTTGCTAAGTTGTTAGGGAAACTCTCTATGCTTGATTTGCCTCTTGTGGTGTCTACGCCTACGAGCGATCCTGTATTGGCAGAGATAGTCTTTCGGGGCTGCGAGGTGGTCATTTGTGGGCATGTGTTGATGGTCGAGTTGACACTCCTGCCAATGTTAGAGCTGGATGTGATTTTGGGCATGGGCTGGTTGGTGGACCATTTTGCCTCAGTGGATTGCACGACTAAGACTGTGACGTTCACTAAGCCCGGATTACCCTAGTTTACCTTCTAGGGTGAGGGAAGGGGGATTCGTTGGTGAAAATTTCAGCTCTCAAGGCTTGGAAGCTACTTCTAGGCGGTTGCCAATCCTTCTTGGGCTTTGTGTACGAGTTCTCTGATGTGTTTCTAGAAGAGTTTCTAGGTTTGCCCCCAGAGAGAGAGATCGAATTTTGTATTGATTTGCAGCCTGGGGTGAAGCCGATCTCCATTCTGCCGTATCGAATGGCACCAGCTGAGTTGAGGGAGTTGAAGTCCCAGTTGCATGAGCTGCTTGAGTTGGGCTTCATTCGCCCAAGTGTTTCGCCTTGGGGTGCTCCAGTGCTCTTTGTGAAAAAGAAGAATGGGTCCATGCGGATGTGCATTGATTACCGGCAGCTTAACAAGGTGACAGTGAAAAATCATTATCCGCTGCCTAGGATCGATGATTTATTTGATCAGCTTCAGGGGGTTCAGTGGTTTTCCAAGATTAACCTGCGGTCAGGGTACCATCAGTTGAGAATCCGGGATAGTGACATCCCGAAGATGACTTTCAGGAGGTCGAGGTATGATTACTATGAGTTCCTGGTTATGTCATTCGGGCTGACTAATGCACCTGCGGCATTCATGGATCTGATGAACCGAGTGTTCAGGGAATACTTGGATAAATTTGTGATAGAGTTTATTGATGATATTTTGATATATTCCATGAGCAGGGAGAAGCATGTTGAGCACTTGAGGGTAGTGCTGGAGACTCTCAGGGAGCTCATGTTATATGCCAAATTTTCCAAGTGCGAGTTCTGGCTGGAGAGTGTAGGGTTCCTTGGCCATGTGGTGTCAAAGGAAGGGGTAACGGTGGATCCTGTAAAGATAGAAGCAGTTCAGAATGGGAAGAGACCGACTAATGTCACAGAGATTCGCAGCTTCCTGGGGTTGGTAGGTTATTGCAGGAAATTTGTGCGGAATTTCTCCAGAATTGCAGCGCCATTGACCAGCCCGACTCAGAAGAAGGTCAAGTTCGACTGGGACAGTAAGTGCGATGAGAGCTTTCAGAAGCTCAAGGACCGTTTGATGTCGGTTCCAGTTCTAGTTGTACCCTCGGGCTCAGGAGGGTTTGTTATTTATTGTGATGCCTCCCGAGTCGGCTTGGGTTGTGTGTTAATGCAGAATGGCAAGGTGATAGCTTATGCCTCTCGGCAGTTGAAGGGCCACAAGAAGAATTACTCGACTCATGATCTTGAGCTAGCAATAGTGGTGTTCGCATTGAAGCTATGACGTGACTACCTTTATGGTGAGGCTTGTGAGATATACACTAATCATAAGAGCCTCCAATATTTGCTCACCTAGAAGGAGTTAAACCTGAGGCAGAGAAGATGGCTTGAACTCTTGAAGGACTATGATTGCACGATCATGTACCATCCGAGGAAGGCTAATGTGGTGGCAGATGCTTTGAGGATGAAGTCTATGGGCAGTCTAGCGCATTTGGAAATCAGGAGGAGGCCGTTGGCTCAGGATTTGGCCATGTGTTTGGATGGCGGGGCAGTCTTGTCAGTATCAGCTTCTGGTGCGTTGGTGGCTCACCTGAGGGTGCAGTCCACGTTGGTAGACATGTTGCAGGCAGCACAGGAAGATGATGCTTTTTGTGCACTCACTAATGATCTGGCTAGGAGAGGCGATGCCGATAATGGTTTTGGTATTGACTCGGAGGGTGTTATGAGGTTTAAGAACGGGATAGTGGTGCCAAATATGACTGAGGTTCACAGGCAGGTGCTAGAGATGGCTCATCGATCTACATTGTAATATCCTAGATATTAATATTTATTTTCTTTGTGATTGTCAGCCTAGCGGACTAGTTCGAGGTCAAGCTGAGTCGACTCATGGTCCGGTGCGAGCTTGCGAGCTCGGGTAAGTAGGAATTTAAATTATGCAGTTTCTTTTCTTGGTTGGATAAATTTATTTAATTATTATGTTGTGTGTGCATGATTATTAAATTATGTCGCATATGTGTGTGCATGTGTTGGATGCTTATGTGGAGCATGGGGTTAGATTGGGTTTAATTAAGCTTAGTCAGGTTAGTGGGTTTGGTTTCGGCTCGAGACAGATGCGGGTTGCTAGGGTTGAGGGCTTGGGGAGGCATCTATAAATCCCCCCTTTTAGGCTTGCGGCTCCCCATTGGAGCCGCACAAGCCAATTGGAAGAAGAGAGGAGTCGCCAGCCGCCGCCCCTCCCTTCCTTCTCTTGAAGTCGCCAAGCAAGCCCAGCCGCCTGGCCGAGCCCCCTTCCTCTCCTTCTTCCCTTCTCTTGGAGCCGAGCAGAGAGGAGCCACCCAGCCAAGCCGAGCCGCCCCTCTCTCTCTTCTCATCTCTTGGAGCTGATGGCTTGGAGTAGAGCCGCCGCCTTTCTTCCCCCTTGTTTGAACCGAGCCGCCACCCTTTGAGGCCGGATTCGGAGGCCGCAGATTGGGAATTTCCCCAATTTCGTCTTCCTAAATCATGTGAGTGGTTTTACCCCTCCTTTCTTGGGGTTTTTCTTGTTTTCTTGAGCCGTTCTTGGAGGTTGAGAGTTCTTGTTGAATCTTCCATCGTTTCTTGATGTTTATCATTGTTTTCACGTGTTGTCTTGATGGAGGAGGCCCGAAAACCCCGCCTATGGGGCTCGGCAGCCCTACGATGACCCTAGGGGTGCTCGGCCAAGGTGGAGAAAATGGTGCCCTCGAAGTGTTCGACAAAATGCCTAAGGGAAATATTTGATATGTTCTTTAAAATTTAGGCTTGGATTAGTCTTCTTAATTAAATTCCTTTGATGCTAATGCATGAGGTGTGTTTAAATATGAATTTTCAGTTCATGAATCTATGTTTGCACGTGGAAAGGTTAATCTTGATGCCATGGATGGATTCTTGTTTTAAAGCATGAGTCTTGTTCCTATGATGATGTGGATGCATGTTAGTTCTTGATTAGAAAATTATGAAACTTGTTTGTATGATGGATTTGATGTTATGAATATGTGATGACAGTAATTAAGAATTTAATTTCTGTAAATTTCAGATTTATTTCCTTGATGTGCTGGAAATTCTTTTGCTGAAAAATATATGCTGAATTGTTGATTTAGGGCTGATTTTGAAATCCATATTGTGGTGTGTATAGTTTACTGAACATAGTTGTGTAACCTATCATTTTGACTAGAAAACATAGTTTGAATCCATAGGACACACTATGGGAGTCAAATTCGACTTGGGTACACCAGTTTGGTGCTCACCAGTAAACTTAAAACAAAATCCTAATATTAGCAAATAGAAATTTTAATTAAATAATTAAAATTCAAGGGGCAGCATAATCTGTTCAGAGCCAACAAATTAAATATTATGCATGAAATAAAACCTCATGGGTTTATGACATTATGAGTCTAGGAGTTGGGGTTGGGCATTGGAGTGTTGAGACGCTTCTCAATAAGGACACCCCTAAGACACCGTAGGAGGTACCTGTGTTAGGTCTTGTTGTCGCCATATCTTATGAATGGCAGAGAGGCTCGGATAGGAACCAGATTGCAAGCCTGGTCCGGAAGGTTGGATGATAAATTCCCAACACGTGGAACAAGTTCGAATGTGCAAATCCCAATTGTTCCTGCGTATCTTGTGGAATAAGTTCGGACGGGCAAATCCCGATTGTTCCCAATATTCTATATTTTAAGGAATAAGTTCGGATGGGCGAATCCCGATTATTCTTGCATTATCTTTAAGGGACAAGTTCGAATGGGGGAATCTTGATTGTTCCTGCGTTTCTCGTGGAGTAAGTTCGGATGGGCCAATCCCGATTGCTCCCGAGTGTCATTTAAGGAATAAGTTCGGATGGACGAATCCCGATTATTCCTGCGTTATCTTTAAGGGACAAGTTCGGATGGGCGATCCCGATTGTTCTTGCATTTCTCATGGAGTAAGTTTGGACGAGCCAATCCCGATTTCTCTCGAGTGTCATTTAAGGAATAAGTTCAGATGGGTGAATCTCGATTATTCTTGCATTTTGTCTAGGGTTCTATTTCAGGATAAGTTCAGATGGGCCAATCCCGATTATCCTCATAACCCTTGAGCGAGATATGTGTGCCTTAGGGCATGATAGGCTTAGGCCTGTTGTTCTTCACCTTTTGGGTGTTGGATGCCTTCGGGCATGTGTGGCATGTGAGTTAGTCACACCCTTGTGACCTTTCCTGCTTGAGACAGATGTTTTATCACTATGCTATATATCTGTGTTTGGTTTCTCGTAGGGGTTGGTAGAACCGCTCACTGAGTTCTTTTGAACTCACCCGTTGTCATTTTGTTTTGTTTTGTAGAGCCTGATCGGTCAAGTGGGCTGGAGGGCTTGGCGCAACTGGAGGGCAGAGGAGCCAAATTGATCTCATAGTAGTCCTAGTTAGGGGTCGTAGTCGAGTTTTTGGTAGTTGTCATGCACTCAAGTTTTTGGTAGTTTTTGGTAGTTTTTGGAGTTGTAGTCCCTTGGGGATATTCATGTCTTTATTTCATATTTTCTTTTGTAAATGAACAGTTGAAAGTTGATTTATTGTTTCCGCACTTTACCATTTTATTAAAAGAGTAATTACCTGAATATATCCTGAACTATGGACTTTGTCTCAAATGTATCATGAACTTTGACTTCTCCAAATTGCATCCTCAACTATCATATTTGTATCAATTGCATCCCACCGTTAAAATTCCGTCAGCTATCCCGTTAACCGTGTGACGTAGCACACACACGTGGATTAAAAAAATATTTTTTTATTCAAAATTGATTAAAAAATTATCATTTTTTCAAAACTTTTTTGATGTCCACGTGTGTACTGCGGATTAAAAAATGATTTTTTAAAACAACATGAATAAAAAAATATTTTTTTTTTAAAAAAACTATTTTGTCCACGTGTGAAGCATCTTCCCTGACCATCCTTCCTTCGGCGACGCCGCATGCCGCCACCCTTCCTTCCCTGACAGGCATCTTCCCTTACCAACTATATTTATGCTGCTTTCTTAATGATTAATGACGCAAGTAGGTAACGAGCTCGGCGCCAAGTGGCCGAAGCGGGCGTAGATGGCGGCGATGGTGGCGCTCGATTGCACCGTCGTGATCGGCATCATCAACGTGGCTTGGACGACCATGTTCCGAGCGCAGTGGGCCCGACTATTCACGGCGGACGACTCCATGCTGCGCCACGCTGCGCTGGCTCTACCGCTCGTGGGCTTGTGCGAGCTCGGCAACTGCCCACAGATGATCGAGTGTTGTGTGCTGTGAGGCACGGTGCGACCGGCTATGGGGGTGTGGATCAACCTCCTCTCCTTTTACTTCGTCGGCACACCGGTGGCCGTCGGGCTGGCGTTCTCCCTCGACGTCAGCTTCGGCAGGCTGTGGTACGGGTTGCTAACGGCGTAGGCTATGTGCGTGGTGCTGGTGCTGGTCGTGGTGCTAGCTATTGCGCACGGACTGGGAAGTGGAGGCGCTGCGGGCGAAGAAGCTCACCAACGTGGAGATCGTTGTGACGTCGGAGGAGGAGAGGGGGCTCATGATTGGTGACAACGATGACCATAAAGAAGGTGCTGCAATGTAGCAGAGCTTGACAATTAACCAAACTAAAATAGGCGACTCCATTAATTGATGTCGATGCTTTTAGGGAGTCAAGAGTTGTGGTTAGGAAGAAGGCTTGTAAAGAAGCTTTTGGGTGTGGGGATGAGTGTTTGCTGGCTTTTTGTTGGGGGGTTCTTCTGCTGTAAAGGATGTGGGGACTTAAATGAGAAGGTTGCATATACATTTTTCTCTCTTCATCTTCTTCCTCCTCTCTTTAATTTGTCATCTGAGATGCTAGAGCAGCAAATGAGCAGGTGATGAAATGATGCCTTCCAAGTGTCAAACAACAACAACAAAGCTTTATCATCCATCTCTCAAAGTTGGAACCTAGATAATAGAGGAGGGGGCATCATTTTATAAGCTAAAGGCTTTCTCTTCATGCCTCCTTTCCTGCCACTCTGCTTCAGTTAAATCAGCTAGAGCACATAATATAAATAATTAAAGATGATCCCACTAAAATTGTTTATGTTTTTCATATACTTTTGAGCTTTGTTCAGCGTTGAAGGTCGCGCCAGTGATCATCCTTTCCACTTCGCTGGTGGCGGTAGGTGATTCAAGCTTGGTTTGGGGTCTCCTAGTGGGAGAAGCCGAGGCCACAGAGGTATTCAAGCTTGGGAAGGAGGGTAGTCTCGACGCTGGAGATGAGGAGGACGGTGGTGTGGCAGGTAATGTGGTGGCGGCTGACAAAGCCGAGGTGGTAGAGGAAGCGAAGGGCGGGGAGGAGCTAACCGAGAACGCTGGAGCCGACGACCCGAGGGCAGTGGATGACGGCCTTGCAGATGTTGGGGAAGGGGATGGCGGTGGGGCTAGGGTCGCAGGTGAGGAGAGAGAGGTACATAGCGAAGACGCGGGAGACATCAGCAGGGAGGAGACCGAAGGAGCGAAGGGCGTCGCTAGAGGAGCGGAGGGCACAGAGGGGAGCAGAGCTGGGGGAGGGGTTGAGAGAGAGGGCATGAGAAGAGTCAACGCCAAGGTCGTGTTCGGTGAAGAGGAGCTTCTCGCGGAAGTGGAGGCCTGCGTCAGTGACGGAGGCGAGGGAGGCGAGGAGGGGCAACATTTTTTATTCATGTTGTTTAAAAATAATAATTTTTTAATCCACGCGTGCAACACACGTGTACATCAAAAAGGTTTTAAAAAATAATATATTTTTAATAGTTTCGAATAAAAAATTATTTTTTAAATCCATGTGTCCATGCCACGTCACACGATTAACGGTATAGCTGACGAAATTTTAAGTGTGGGATGCAATTGATACAAATGTGATAGTTGAGAATGCAATTTGGAGAAGTCAAAGTTCGCTATACATTTGAGACAAAGTCCATAGTTCATGATATATTCAGGTAATTACCCTTATTAAAATTACTTCTAATGAAATCTGGTTTGGTCTTTCATTTAAAATAAAAACCATTTCATTCTTTCCGCTATCTTTTATTGTTATGAGTTGGCATGTGCATGGTTTAGGCTACGGGGTATAGGCACGTATACCCTGGCCGATCACGTGACCTTGAGTTGGGGTGTGACATACATACACCATGCATCCGGGAGCCACAAAAATGTACCGTAATCTAAGGTAGAATTATTGGTGCAAAGGCATGAAGAGAGAGGTGGCCTAGTACATGTCTAAGTGCGTGGTGTGTCAGCAGGTTAAGGCCGAACATTTAAAGCCGGCAGGATTACTCCAGAACTTAGAAGTACCAGAATGGAAATGGGAAAAGATAACCAAGGATTTTGTGACAGGGTTGCCAAAGTCTGGGAAGGGCAATGATTCCATCTGGGTGGTAGTGGATGGCCTAAGCAAGACGTCACATTTCATACCAGTCAGGATGACCTTTTTAGCCGAGCAGTATGCGAGGTTGTTTTTGGATCGGATCATCGCATATCATCGTGTTCCTGTTATGATCATCTCAGATCGGGGTACTCAGTTCAGAGTTCGATTCTGACAGTCTTTCCAGGAGGCGTTGGGCACTCAAGTTCGGTTCAGCATTGCATTTCACCCTCAGATAGATGGTCAGTTAGAGCGGACCTTTCAGACATTGGAGGACATGCTAAGAGCAAGTGTCCTAGATTTGGAGGGCAGTTGGGAGAGGCACTTATCCCTGATTGAGTTTGCCTACAATAATAGCTATCATAGCAGCATCGGGATGGCCCCTTTTGAGGCATTGTATGGGCGGCGATGCAGGTCGCCTGTAGGCTGGTTTGAGGCAGGGGATTCCCTTATGATGGGACCTCACCTGGTTGAGGAGGCAGTAGAAAAGGTGAAGCTAATCAGGGAGAGATTGTTGGTAGCTCAGAGTCGCCAGAAGATGTATGCTGATGGAAAGGCCACAGAGGTAGAGTTTGCTGAGGGGGACATGGTGTTCCTCAAGGTATCACTTATGAAAGGGGTGGTGAGGTTTGGTAAGAGAGGGAAGCTAAGCCCAAGGTTCTTCGGGTCGTTTCCTATTCTCAGGCGCAGGGGAGTTGTGGCAGATGAGTTGGCTTTACCTCCCAGTATGGACCGGGTGCATCTGGTGTTCCATGTATCTATGCTGAAGAAGTATATTCGGGATGAGTCTCATGTGATTGAGCCTACCGCAGTGGAGGTGGATTTAGCAGTCTCATATGAGGAGCGACCAGTTGAGGTGCTAGATCGTCAAATCAAAAAATTGAGGTCCAAGGAGATTCCCTTGGCTAAGGTTAGGTGGGAGCGCACCACTCCGGGTAGGAGGCCACTTGGGAGGTGGAGCATGATATGAGGGAGCGATATCCTTCATTGTTTGATGATCTGGTGAGTCCTTAAGCTTCTTTTTTCCAAAATTCGAGGACGAATTTCTTTAAGGATGGAGGATTGTAATATCCTAGATATTATTATTTATTTCTGTTATTATTTGTGATTGTCAACCTAGCGGGCTAGTTCGAGGTTGAGCCGAGTCGACTCATGATTCGGTACGAGCTTGAGAGCTCGGGTAAGTCGAATTATGGTTCATAATAGTATAGTTTGATTTATTAAATTATGTTGCATATGGGTGTGCATGTGATTGATGCATGTATTTAGCATGGGGTTAGTTTGGGTTAGCGGGTTGCGGATCCAGGTTGATGTGAGTGCGGATTTTAGGGTGTGGATAGGAGGGAATATGAGGGGATTATAAAATCCCCCATAGGGCTAGGCGGCTCCCTTTGGAACCGCACCAACCGAGTAGAAGGGAGGAGCCGCCCAGCCGAGCCGAGCCATCCCTCTCCCCTTTGCCCTCTCTTGGAGCCGCACCCTCCAAGGAAGCCGAGTCGCCCCTCTCCTCTCCCTCTTCCTCCTCTCTCTTGAAGCCATGCTGCCTGCTTGGAGCCCCCGTCCTTGACCCCCCCCCACTTCCCCTTTCCCTTGTTCTTGGGCCGAGTGCTTGTGGTCGGATTCGGAGGCCGCCGATCGAGGGTTTTTCTATTTTACCTCTTCCTAGATCAAGTGAGTGGATCTTCCCTCCCTCTTTTTCTTGGATTTCTTGTGTTCTTGAGCCGTTCTTGAAATCAAGGTATTTTTGTGAGTTTTTTTTTAGTCGACTCTCAAGTTCTTCTAGTTTTCTTTTGTTGCCAAAGAAGAGGAGGCCCGAAAATCCTCCTATGGTGCTCGGCAGCCCTAGGATGACCCTAGGGGTGCTCGGCCAAGGAGAGGCTTGGGTCGCCCTCAAAGTGTTCGATGAAATGCCTAAGAGAACTCCTTGATGTTTTATTTAAGATCTAGGCTTTGAATTAATTTCCTTAATTAAATTCCTTTGATACCAATGCATGATTTGTATCTAGATATGTAAATTTCAGCTTATGAATCTATGTTTGCGTGTGGAAAGATTAATCTTGATTTAAAGCTTGAGTCTTGATTTAAAGCTTGAGTCTTGATCTTAAGATGATGTAGATGCATGCTAGAGCTTGATTAGAAATTATGAATTAATTTTTGTATAATGGACTTGATGTTATAAATCTGTGGTGATGGTAATTTAGGATTTATTTGTTGAGATTTTCGGATTAATTACTGTCACACCCCAACTGTGGGTCGTGTGACCGGCCAGGGTCTACATACTACCCTGTAGCCTACTATCTATACACCTCAGATAAAAGAAACCACAATGTGATTTTATTTAAATTTTCAAATTTCACAAATATGTTTTTCAAATAGAAGAAAAGCTAACATCGTCACAAACTGAAACATCTCAAGTTCAAAGTTTATTACAAGTTTTTTTTTTAAAAAAAATTGTTAGTGTGGGAAAAATGACAACACAACAATTGGACTATGACTAAAGGATGCCCCTACGAGATTTGACACCATCGCCTGCCCTCCAACTGTACCATGACGACAAGCCTCAAATCAGTGATCATGCTCTACAAAACAAAAAGAAACAACTGTGAGTCCACTTGGGACTCAGTGAGCGGTTCTTCCGAACCTCCACATAATCCTCAATTAGACATGCATAAACATATAAGGCAACATAGTATATAGACAGGGAGATAAGTTACTTTTGATATGACTACCAACTCCATGAGTTATTCTGTATAGACCATATATGAGAGAAACCTGCCAAAATGGCATAATTAAGTCACTTGGCATCCGACCCTACCATACAAGGTAGAATCACACTGGCCGCTCGGGCCACACCATACCAAGATGAAGTCAAGAAATCCCGGGCCATCGACTAGGATGGTCTACTAGTCTCCGATACCGCCTGGGGTAGGGATAGTAGTCACTGCCCCCTTAGAATGCCAAGGCCGACTGCTAGATCCCTGCGACCGAAATTTCTTCTTGGCTAGCCCATCATTCCTTTAAAACGGCACCAAGGCTTCTTTCCGAAGGGCTTCATCTCCTACCTGAGCCAGAGTGGAATCCTCAGTGTAGTGGATGAGCATGCCGATCTGTGGCCTCAGACCTGCCATGAACATCTTGACCCTAGCGGTCTCAGATGCCACTAGGGTCGGATGATATTTGGAAAGACGATTGAACTCCATCTCATATTCTGATACCGACATGCCTCCAAACTGGCACAACTCGAAGTCACGGGCGCGCTTGTCGCGAACACTTATTGGTAAGTACTGCTCCTCCACAACCGCCCTAAATTCCTCCCACGTAGGAGGCGGTGCGCCTGCTACCCTGTGGGCCCTCCAAGTGTGCAGCCAGACTTTTACCGGTCCCCTCATTTGAAGTCCGACCATACGAGTCGCTGCTTCCGATGAGCACCCCAGCTCCATGCATAACTCATAGCAATCCCCCAAAAACTCAGTCACTTCCACCTGCCGGTCTATTCCGGCGAACTCTGGTGGTTTTAGCGTGACGAAGTTTGCTTAGGTTGGGGTGCCTGGAGTCCTGACCACGGGTGCTACAATCTCGACCACCTCCGGTACCACTGGGACTACGGGCACTGGCTATGGCGGTGGCTGCTGCATCTGCTGTCTCAGTTCTTGCTCCCTATCTCTGCCCCGGGCCTGGCCTCGACCTCGGCCTCGCCCTCGGCCTCGACGCTCTGTCGAGTTACTACCGCTGCCGCTCGGTGCAGCATTAGGAGCCTCCATTGCACTATCACAGAAAAGAAAAATTGCCTATCACAAAATAAATTCTTAACAGAAGCTTTTAAAAATTTACTAACCGCATGGTGCGCTGAGTGCAGTCGTGGTCGCCCGATCTCGTAGAATGACTATATCATATGTCGACATGCTAGCATATGTCTCATACGGTACCCAACACTTAGTCATAGTCAAGACCTAACCTTAGGCTCTGATACCAACTTTGTCACACCCCAATTGAGGGTCGTGTGATCGGCTAGGGTCTACATACTACCCTGTAGCCTACTACCTATACTGACCATCAAGAAAACCATAATACCTCAGATAAAAGAAACCACAATGCGATTTTATTTAAATTTTCAAAGTTCACAAATATGTTTTTCAAATAGAAGAAAAGCTAACATCGTCACAAACTGGAACATCTCAAGTTCAAAGTTTATTACACGTTTTAAAAAAAATAATAACTGTCAGTGTAGGAAAAACGACAACACAACAACTGGACTATGACTAAAGGATGCCGCTACGAGATTTGGCACCATCGCCTGCCCTCCAGCTGCACCATGACGACAAGCCTCAAACCACTGATCATGCTCTGCAAAACAAAAAGAAACAACTGTGAGTCCACTTGAGACTCAATGAGCGGTTCTTCCGAACCTCCACATAATCCTTAATTAGACATGCATACACATATAAGGCAACATAGTATATAGACAGGGAGGTAAGTTACTTTTGATATGACTACCGACTCCATGGGTCGTTCTGTATAGTCCATATATGAGAAAAATCTGCCATAACGGCCTAATTAAGCCACTTGGCATCCGGCCCTACCATACAAGGTAGAATCACACTGGCCGCTCGGGCCACACCATATCAAGATGAAGTCAAGAAATCCCGGGCCATCAACTAGGATGGTCTACTAGTCTCTGGACACCATCTGGGGTAGGGATAGCTACTTCCACCCAACTGGGGTCTGACACCTAGCGGGCCCGCTGGTGTATCTCAAGACCCAATCACTGGCCGAGTCAAGCATTGGTCATTTCCGACCGCTCATGCTTCTCGGCAGACCATCGCAAGCACATCACATAATCAAAATACCCTAGAGTTTCCTTTTATACACTTTGGGCAGTTGCCCGTAACCGGCCCTAATCCGGCCTACAGGGTCAACAATTCAATGTTACCCTTCCGAAAATGTGTACACCTAATAATTCTAGGTTTCCAATTATGAATACAAGAACTCCTAGAAGTTGTGTCATTTCCTAGTTAAGTTTCCATATCTAATATGTACCTTGCAATGTCCTACATGTTATCTAGCGTCATACGCTACCTTGGGTGAAAAATTTTGTGAACCGAACTTGGAATTTCACCCATTAACATTTCCGGACAACATATATATATAAAAGAAATGTAAATATAATTTACAACAACTACCATGTATAACTACGAGATTCAACGATAAACATTTATGTACTGCATTTAGAATTAAATTCAATATGAAACAGCTTATCTAGCAAGGTAGGATAGCAATGAATTCAATAAGGCATGTACTATTAAGCATGGTAAAAATATCACATCTTTCCAAAAATTTAAGGAGGAATGATCTAAGGATGGTCGCTATACTATCATTGATATAATCACATGCATCAATAAAATAGCTTTCTATAGTTAGTCTTTCCTATGTGTCATCATGTCTCTATTGTTTGAGTACTATAACTATAGAATTTACCATCTAAAGCTCACCCACTCCCTCCCGTAGGCTCGGCTAGAGCTGGCAAAATATGGCCCGGCCCGATAGCCCGAAAAAATATTGGGTTCGGGTCGGTTCTTATCGTGCTCGGGTCGTTATCGGGCTGGCCTGATAAGGACCGAAAAATTATCGGGCCGAGCTAGGCGGTGTAGGCCCGGCCCGGCCCGATAGCCCGATAAGGATTTGGGCATTATCGAAAATATTGGGCTATCGGGCCCGAATCATCCCGATAGCCCGATATGGGCCCGAATCGCCCCGATAGCCCGATATGGGCCCGATAGCCCGATACGGGATCGATAACCTGATTATGTTGGCCCGATAGCACGATTTTGGCCCGATAAACTGTTTGGGCCCGATAACTCCATTTTCATCTTTGTGTTATCGGGCTAACGGGCCATGTCGTGTCGTCCCGTTAATTTTTCATGCCGGGCTGGGCCGAAGATTCCAGGCCCGAATTTTTATTGGGCCGAGCCATAACACCGGCCCGGCCCGAATTGCCACCCCTAGGCTCGGCCGAGACTTGAGCAAGATGAACCTTGCTCGGCTGTGCCTCTTAGGGTAGAAAGGGAAGAGGCGGATTAGCCCCAACCCTAATTCATTGTCTCCACTATATCCTAGTTACACATTGACCCATTTACCCATCCCCCTATACTCGGCCGAGCCTTGATCATGGAACTTTGAGGTTGCTCAGCCGAATCTATAGGCCTTAGGGAAGATGGGTTCCATCAACACTTGAAAACAACAACTATGAACACACTATTCATGAAATTAAGATCATCTGAGGGCTCTACTTCCGTCAAGGGAATTGGGGAAAATTTTGGCATGATCTTTCCCCTTTTCCCTTGGTTCGGCTGCCCCATTACTCAAAGAATCGATGAGAAACCACAACGATCCGACAATAGTCGATGAAAAATAGTGAATAAATAATCCCGATACCAAGGATCTGCTAAAACTCGCGAGAAAACGAAGCCTAGCAATTCTAGGGGTTCAGCTACCCGCCTCCCCCCAATCCATCGAATTCAACCACTCACCTTTGTTTGAGGAAGATGAAGGATAGGACGTTGACGACCTCAAATCTTCCGACGACGACGCGAATCCCGGATCGACCAAGATCTCTCCTCCTTGCTCCTTCTCCCCCTCTCCCTATGCGTTGCCTTGTGCGGCTCTTAGATGTGTCGCACGACAGCTATGATGAGGGATTTTATTCCCTCATCTAACATGCCTTAATTGCCCCTACAACTTAATACTGACTCGACTCAGTCTGAGTTCGACTTGGATTCCGACTCTATCCGTAACATGAGTCGATCTAAACTCGATTAAGATGTAAATGCATAAAAGGAAAGAGTCATTTAACTAATTTAACTTCATACATCATTAGTCGAGTCATACCTTCTACTCAAGGCGATTCCGAGGCTCGACTTGACTAACCCCGGGTCCGGCGCGCTGCACCAAAATAGATTTTTATATTAAGAAAAAAATTTTCCGGGTCTTACAATTACCTTAACATGCTGAAAACACAACTTGCTGAAATTTAATGCTGAATTGTTGATTTCATGCTGATTTTGTAATCTCTATTGTGGTGCGTATGGTTTACTGAATATAGTCATGTAACCTTTCATTTTGATTAGAAAGCATAGTCTGGATCCATAAGACACACTTTGGAAGTCAGACTCGACTTGGTTGCACCAATTTTGGGCTCAAAAGTAAACTGAAAACAAAACCCTAATTTTGGCAAATAGAAATTTAATTGTATAATTAAAATTCAAGGGGTAGTATAATCTGTTAAGAGCCAACAAATTAAATTATATGCATGAAATACAACCTCATGAGTTTATGATATTACGGGTCTAGGAGTTGAGATCGGGCATTGAGTGTTGCGGTGTTTCCCAATAAAGGCGTCCCTAAGACACCGTAGGAGATACATGACTTAGATCTTGTTAGCGTCATATCTTTATGAATGGTGGAGAGGCTCGGATAGGAGCCGGATTGCGGGCTTGGCCCGAAAGGTTGGATGGTTAATTCCCAATCTGTGTTTGAGGAACAAGTTCGGATGGGCGAATCCCGATTGTTCCTGTGTTTCTTGTGGAACAAGTTCGGACGGGAAAATCTCGATTGTTCCCAAGTTTCTATATTTTAAGGAATAAGTTCGGATGGACGAATCCCGATTATTCATGCACTATCTTTTAGGAACAAGTTCGGATTGGTGAATCTCAATTGTTCCGACGTTTCTCGTGGAACAAGTTCGGACGGGCAAATCCCAATTGTTCCCGAGTTGCTTTATTTAAGGAATAAGTTTGGATGGGCGAATCTTGATTATTTCTGTGCTTTACCTAAGGGTTCTATTTTAGGATAAGCTCGGATGAGTCAATCCCGATTATCCTCATAACCTTTGAGTGTGATGTGTTGCCTTAGGGCACAAATAGGCTGAGACCTGTTGTACTTTACTGTTAAGTGAATTGGTTTGCCTTTGGGCATCTGATGGCCAAATGGCATGTTAGCTAGTCATACCACTTGATGCATTACCCCCGTATGAGACAGGGGCATTTTATTTTGTTATCTCTGTGGTTGATTTTTATAAAGGGCGTTGGTAGAACCACTCACTGAGTTCTTTTGAACTCACCCGTTGTTTCTTTTTGTGTTTTTGCAGAGCCTGACCAGTGAGGTGGGCTGAAGCACTTGGCGTGGCTGGAGGACAGAGGAGTCGCATTGATCTCATATCAGTCCTAGTTAGAGGTCGTAGTCGAGTCTTTGGTAGTTTGTCATGCATTTGTATTTTGGTATTTTGGAACTGTAGCCCCTTGAGGACATTTATGTCTTGCCTTCAGATTTCATTTGTTAAGAGCAAACTGTTGAACTTTGATTTATTTATTTCCGCACTTTAAATACTTTGCTAAAAACTTTACTTCTTAAATGGAAACATGTTTTGTTTTCTCATTCATAATGAAAATGCTATTCTTTTCGCTAGTTTATTTATGAGTTGGCATGTGCATGGATTAGGCTGCAGGATATAGGCACGTATACCCTGGTCGGTCACATGACCCTGAGTTGGGGCGTGACACATGAAAATCTCAACCAAAGGGATGAAAAACAAATATTTAATATGAGACTAAATCATACATGATAGCAATGAGTGATAACTAAAATTCAAATCCGGGAATCATGTATAAACACAAGTATCAATATTTTCAAGTATCGGTCCAAATATCAAAAACCATTTTAGAAAGGATTTTTCTCGGGTAATAGTGAGAACGGTACCAAAAATAGAGATGTGATATCATACTTGAAGTCTCATTTGAAAATTTCAACGAAAATCCAAAGTATCCAAAAATTGAGTAATTTGAGAAGATTGATACTTTAGTTGCATTTTCGTAAATAAGTGAATCTTTCATGACAATTCGAGATTTTATTCAAACTTTCAAAATACCAAGTTATGACCATGTAAAGCATGTATATTAAGTTTGAAGTGAAAATAATGTCATTTGATCAAAATATGAACTTAGCACGATTTCATTCGAAATATGCATGAAAACATGAAAATGACTAAGTATCAAATTTTGCTATCTGCTCATGTTTTCTCTAACTTAGACACCCGAACATCTAACATGAGTGAATCTAAGTATATCAATCAAGTTTGGGCTTAAAAAGAGGTTTCTAAGCCACTTTGTTGACTTAGGTCAAAGTACACGTCAAGTTCACAAAAATTAAACTTTTAAATCCTTATAAAATTATATTCTTGACAAAAAAAAATCAAACTTTAATTGGACAAACTAGATTTTTCAAGGAATCTACAGGTTCAAGAATCAGTCAAAAATCAGTTTTCTATAAATTCATAAAATTCCTAAAAGTCCAGGGGTATTTTCGTAAATTTTATATATTTTTCAAAAGTTGTCAATTTTGCTTCAAACTTTTCTAACATCGCTGAATGATCATTTAAGATGTGTGTGTCAAGTTTGAGCTCAAAATGAGTTCTCTACGTTCATTTTTCATCCTATCTTGATTTCAATGAAAAACTAATATTTCTAACTATCATTCAAGTTATCAAAATCATTTCTAGAAATGATTTTACTCAAGCAATGTTGTGAATGATATTAGAAATGGAATTAAAATGATATTCATGAGTTTTCATTTGAAGTTTTTGACGGAAAATCAAAGTATCGGAAAAATTGATATTTTAAGAGGATGATACTTTGTATTTTTGAAATCCAACTTCAAAATTCCACCATAAATTCATTTCTTAATTAAAAGTTATGAAAGTTTTACTCAAGAAACTAAATTTTTTCAATGAAGATGCAATTTTAAGAATCAGTTAAAAATGATTTTTCTATATTTTTCCAGAAATAACTAAGAATGTTGAAATTTCAATGACATTTCCGTAGTTTTTCAGTTATTTTTCAAAACGTGTTCAGTTTTCATTCAAACTTTTATAACACCACATAATGGTCATGTAAAGAGTGTATGTCAAGTTTGAAATGAAAATTATGTCCTTAAGTCAAGATATCAACCTAGCATGGTTTCATTCAAAACTAAGGTAGTTATCATGAAACTTGCTAAGTGTCAATCTTATCATTTACTCATGATTTTTCAAACTTAAACCAATGGACACCTAACATAAGTAAATCTAAACATGTTCCTCAAATATGGATTGAAAGTGAGACCTCTAAGTCAATTTGTTGACTTGGGTCAACTTGGTTCAAAACAGGTTATTATGAAATGACCTCTATATCGTTTTATCCATATCCATATGAATTTTTCATTCTAAATGCATGGGAACATGTCATACCTATTCCTAAACATGTTTATGAAGTTTGGACTTAAAATGAAGTGTCCAAGTTGATTTGTTGACTTGGGTCAAACTTTTCCAAGTTTAAGTCTCCTAAAGTGATCTAGTTATCACTTTGTTCATCTACACATGAATTTTCAAGTTTAAATGCCTAGAATCATGTCATATGTGTATATAAACATGTTACCAACTACTAACTTAAAATGAGGTCTCTAATAAAGAATTTTAACCTAGTCCAATTTCATTCAATATCAACATCATAAAATCGCCTAAGTATCAAAATTTTATCTACTCATGAAATTTCATAAATTTATCATGCAAAATCAATCATGAGTATAGAGACATCATTAAAGCATGACTGTTCAACTATTATACTAAGATTTTTGCAAAAAATGAATTCATACCTCATTCTTGGAATTTCCCAAACTTTTCATTTCCTTTTCCATTTTCTTTACAATAGTCTTTCATTTTCAATAATTTGCAAGTATACTTCATTAATAGTAATCAAATCATATCTACTAGAAAGTTATCGTACTAAATAGCAAAGATGATGATCACGTATCATTTTCAAAGACTTACTTTGCTAAGTAGTAGAGATTCATTTAAAAATAAGTCAAAGTGATACCGGAATGAATCAAAGAGATCTCAAAATGTAAAATTTTGAAAAATAAGATCTCCAACCCTTCCTATTGGTTGAAAATCGAAAGTTCACAATGAGCCTATGATTTAGATCCGCAAGGTCGCATGAGCCCGTTATAAGCTACATAGGTCTTTGAAGCGACCAGAAATCAAAAAATCAAAAACATTTTGAAACTCATATAAAGAGCGGAAAATCTACTAAAATTAAACATATATCAAAACTCTGACTCTAATTTAAACAAGTAGGTATAGGAGATGATACCAAAGTGTTTGATGCCAACAATTTCATTACCCAAGGCATCATGATGACTTGAAGTTGTAACTTTGAAATGGTACAATCTTTGAATCCCCAAGCAACTTCAATCAACCAAGACGTCTCACCCTTGTATGGTAGCTCCCCCTACAATAGAGCATGATGTTTTTGGTACCCAAATGACTTTGGGTCCTTGGGGGTTAGAGGGCTTAGGAATCCAAAGTGTCTTTCCCACACTTGGATTCATCTTGAAAGCACAATCATAAATAGCATACCCATAAACACCACAACAAAAATAATGACCTTGAAATTCTATCTTGTTATATTTTTGTGAACATGAGGTCCAAAGTTAGAATACTTGACATGAGGAGGATGATGTGTATGAGCATTCTTAGAGGATACATCTTTCTTTCTAGGATTTTGAAAAGATGAAACATTAGATAAATTATTTGCTTTTCTACTCAAGAAAACAACCTAATTTTTCAAGACATCAATGGATTTGTGTAAGGCTTGCATTTGAGATTTCATCATACAATTCTCATTTTTCAAAGTCTCATTCTCAAATTTGAAATCATTTTTCAAATCATTATCTCTAGATTTCATTTTAGATTTCAAATCATCATTTTCAAGTTTCAAAGCTTTAAACTCAAGTTCTAAATTCTCATGGCATGAATCAAATGACCTAGACTTCAACTTTTCATTTTCTAGTTTGAATTCATGCAAATGAGAATTAAGCCTTATATTTTCTTTCTTTATCATTTTATTTTCCTTATCCTTCTTAATTAGCAAGGCATACATGACTAGAAGGAGAATAGTGTACCTCATTGTTATCATTTATGAGGCAATCTTTTGATGTAGCTTCATAGTCATGTCAAGAGGACGCTTCACTTGAGTGGAATGAGGATATGGAAGCATTCGACCTCTTCTTTGTCTTGTTCTTCATGATAGGGCAATTCTTCTTCACATGCCATTTCTCTTTGCACACATGACAAATCACCTTTCGTTTTCGGCTCTTAGAGTTGCTCCTTTGACTAGAAGCACTATGAGCATTAAAACTAAGATTAGTAGTAGGTGAGTGACCATTGTCATCACCACCTTCATCAAAAGTGCAAATCTCTTTGGTTTTGGCATAATCATATAAAATATTTAAAGTGACCCATAAATCATAAGCCGAAGAGCAATGCATGACTTTATCTAGGATGTCATTTGGTAATGTGCAAAGAATATAATTCATGGCATCTCCATTATACTTCATTTTCTAATCTAATTCACTCCAAGCATGCATGTCAACCTTAGGTTCAATGAATTCTAAATTTAACATGTTAAAGACACCAAAACCTTTAGTCTTTAAATATGTGTACATCCTATATTTCCAAAGACCAAAGTTCGAGGCATCGAACCTAGGAGGTGAAGACGCTAAACTCTCTAGTGCCATTTTTTCGGATCAAGAGATGATGTAGAGGAGATGGTGAAATCTCAATCTATGACCTGCTCTGATACCAAATATTGGTGAAATGGTCACACTAGAGAGGGGGGGGGTGAATAGTATGTTAACTAAACTTTTCACCTAATTTTGGTTTTATCGAATTCAACCGTTTCTTATAACTTAGGCAATACACTAATTCGAATAGCACGCGGAAGCAATAAATAAGATAATTAAATACAACCAAGAAAGCAATGTGTGAAACTAAACTTGATCGATTTATAGTGGTTCGACCCCAATGCCTACTCCACTACCTAAGCACCCCACTTAGGATTT
The DNA here is from genome assembly GCA_034359265.1 of Canna indica. NCBI lineage: Eukaryota > Viridiplantae > Streptophyta > Magnoliopsida > Zingiberales > Cannaceae > Canna > Canna indica. The sequence goes on along the minus strand of CP136891.1, from coordinate 52,139,993 downwards.
CCAAACTAAACTTTACTAGATTAATGTTTTCTTTACAACGAGGACGCTTTCACCGGAGAGTCTCCGCTCTCACACCGAATGCACTTCCACACCCGGAAGTCTCCGCCTTCCTACCGAGAGCACTCTCCCACCTAAAACCTAAAGGACGATAATTCTAATCCTAGTAAACTAAGTTTATACCAGTGGATTTAAACCTCAAACACCAAGGCTACCACCTAATTTCAAGACCTAACAAACTAGGTCTTCACAAGCTCAAATACAATGAAATAAATAAGAAAATACATAACTTAATGGAGCAATAGATCAAACAACTTATACTTAGCTCCAAACAATGAATCCTAGCTCCTCTTGATGCCTTTATGATGAATCAAATCAAGCTTGAAGACAAACTCAAGAAAGATAAGTTGGAAAGCTAGGGTTTCTCCAAGTAATGGCTCAATGAAAGCTTGGGAATGATCAAGGATGGCTCAATAGAGTTTAGGAGTGAAACATTGCTTGGGTGTCGACCAAGTGGCCGAAGCCCTACTGTGCTTTCTAGGCTCATTTTGGTCGATTGATCGATCGACCGACCGTAGAGTACTGGTACTCTACGTAGTGTACCTGTACTCTACAGTGAGTTTCAATCAGTTTCTTTCTTCGGTTCGAGTTTTGAATTATGGGTTTGATTCTTTAAGCGTCTTAGAATCATAAAGAGGATTTTATAATTTATCTAAACACCCTAAATCTAAACTCTATCTTCCCGACGAAACCGAGCACATCGACCAACGTCCTTTCGATTTTTCAATTTTTCGATTTCTCCGATATTTCCAATCATGGACGACATGCGCTAACTGATATGGAATCTGAAAATATTTCTCAATTAAACATTAGTTCCATGATTGTTATCATCAAAATCGAGATTAAGACCAAGGTAGAATACCTTAGGCCAACATGATTGTAGCGAGAAAATATAATATAAATATAAATTTCTATCGGTATAGAAAGGAATGTAATTTTAATAAGGATGGTTGAAATTTAATTTATATTTACATATAAATGTAGTTGACATTTAATAAAATTTGACTGTCATATAAGTTCAAATTGACATATCAAATTAATTTGCTTATTGAAATTTATTAATATATATATAGGCAATTAATTATATCAAATTGTCAACTGTGGGTAGCACAGTTGGTGACAATATGTTGAATGTTACTTTGAGATCTAGGGTTTGAACTTTAGTATGATCACCTATTGTGACTTTTTTCTATCTTTCTTAAAAAAAATTAATTATATCAAATTGATCTACCCAATTAAATTAATTATATTTTTGCTAAAATTTCTAAAAAAAAGCTCATCTTTAAATAAAAATATATTTTTATTGCACATTCACTTATTAATGCAAATTTGACTTTAAATTTTCATTAAATTAGAACTTTTGAAAATTTTGGATTAAAAATTAGAAATAATTTTGAAAACGTATCATAAAATCTCCAAAAAATGTCAAAAAAAGTTCATTCATAGAAAAGTTTAAAAATGAATTTTTGTGATTCTTGAATAATTTTTGTATATATTTTTGGATTTTTTGAAAGTTTCGTATCCTAAGTTGTAAACGGTTTTGAAAATGCACCATAAAATCTCGAAAAAAATCATTTATAAATAAACTCAAAATAGAATTTTTGTGATTTTTTTCAAAATTATAGGATACATTTTCAAAGTATCCAGAAATTATTTTTACTATAATAATTAATGAGAGATAGTTGAAATTTAATTTATATTTATATATAAATATAGTTCACATTTAATAAAATCTGACTGCCATGTAAGTTTAAATTGACATATTAAATTAATTTATTAATTGAAATTTATTAACATACATAGACAATTAATTTTATCAAATTTATCTGCCCAATTAAATTAATTATATTTTTGCTAAAATTTGCGAAAAAATCTCATCTTTAAATAAAAAAATATTTTTATTGCACATTCACTTATTAATGCAAATTTGACTTTAAATTTTCATTAAATTATAACTTTTGAAAATTTTGAATTAAAAATTAGAAATAATTTTGAAAACGTATCATAAAATCATAAAAAAAACGTCAAAAAAATTTAAAAAGGAATTTTTGTGATTCTTGAATAATTTTAGGATATATTTTAAGATTTTTTGAAAGTTTAGTATCCTATGTCATAAACCGTTTTGAAAATTCATCATAAAATCTCCAAAAAACATTATTTATAAATAAACTCAAAATAGAAATTTTATGATTTTTTTCAAAATTATAGGATACATTTTCAAAGTATCCAGAAATTATTTTTACTATAATAATTAATGAGAGATGGTTGAAATTTAATTTGTATTTATATATAAATATAGTTGACACTTAATAAAATCTGACTGCCATGTAAGTTTAAATCGACATATTAAATTAATTTATTAATTGAAATTTATTAACATATATAGACAATTAATTTTATCAAATTTATCTGCCCAATTAAATTACCTATGTTTTTGCTAAAACTTCCAGAAAATCTAATCTTTAAATAAAAAATATTTTTATTGAACATTCACTTCTTAATGCAAATTTGACTTCAAAATTTTATTAAATTAAAAGTTTTGAAAATCTCAAATTATAAATTAAAAATAATTTTAAAAACATATTCTAAAATTTCTAATATATATAAATCATCCTTGCAAAAATTCAAAAAAGAATTTTTGTGATTTTTGGAAAAAAAAATTGATATATTTTTGTATTTTCTAAAATTCTTGTATCCTAAATTAAACACGATTTTGAAAACTTATCATAAAATCTTCAAAAAAATTTACAAATAAAATTCATTCATAAATAAACCCAAAATAGAATTTTTGTGATTCTTTTTTAAATTTTAGGGTACATTTTCAAAGTATCATAAAATTACTTTTACTATAATAATTAATGAGAGATGGTTGAAATTTAATATATATATATATATAACAAAAATAAAGAGTCACAATAGGTGATCATACTGAACCCTAGATCTCTAGACAATGTTCAACATATTGCCACCAACTGTACTACCCGAAATTTAATTTATATTTACATATAAGTATAGTTATCATTTAATAAAATCTGACTGTCATATAAGTTCAAATTGACATATCAAATTAATTTGCTTATTGAAATTTATTAACATATATAGACAATTAATTATATTAAATTGATCTACCTAATTAAATTAATTATATTTTTGCTAAAATTCTCAAAAAATCTCATCTTTAAATAGAAAAATATTTTTATTGCACGTTCACTTATTAATACAAATTTGACTTTAAAATTTCATTAGATTAGAACTTTTGAAAATTCTGAATTAAAAATTAGAAATAATTTTGAAAATGTATCCTAAAATTTTCAAAAAATGTCAAAACAATTCATTTATAGAAAAAATTTTAAAAAAGAATTTTTATGATGTTTGAATAATTTTAGGATTTTTTAAAAGTTTTGTATCCTAAATTAAAAACGGTTTTGAAAATGTATCATAAAATCTCCGCAAAAAAAAATTGTAAATAAACCCAAAATAAAATTTTGTGATTTTTTTTGGAAATTTTAGGATACATTCCAAAGTATCCCGAAATTATTTTTACTATAATAATTAATGAGAGATGGTTGAAATTTAATTTATATTTATATATAAATATAGTTGATATTTAATAAAATCTGACTGTCATATAAGTTCAAATTGACATATCAAATTAATTTGGTTATTGAAATTTTTTTTATAACAAAGATAGGTATTTATTAGATCCATAAAGGTTCAATTATAAGTATTATATGAAAATATATGCAAAGAGAAAAATTGAGGGATTCCCAACAACATAACAATCTATTTAAGTGATTACAACTTAAGAGAGAGGAGAAATGACCACATTAAGCCTACGAAATTCTTCTGAGAGAGAAAAAGCCGAGGCCCAAATGTCCATATGAGCGGTGATTCTATTCTCAAAGACCTACAAATTTCTGGCAAGCCAAGTTCGCCAAAGCAAGAAAGCAATCAAAGAGAGAAGCTCAGTTCCATTGGGATCGTGTCTCAATTTTCCAACAACGATTAACCACCATTGATAGAATGTATGAGAGGAAGTAGACCATATCTGATCTATACAGGGAATCAAGTGCCATAGAGTAATAATCTGAGGGCATAAAAGGAAGCAGTGCCGAATAGTTTCCACACCTCCATTAGAGACCGGGCAGACATCATCATCTTGAGGAAAGCGCTCCTTTAATTTTTGACGGACTGGAATACCATTATGCATTAGCTTCCACACGAAAGTCTTCACTTTTGAATGAACTTTTAGTTTCCAAATAGAAGACCAAAGTTCTTTAACTGCCCAATGAGAAGGGCATTCATTTATAGGAGGGTGGAAAAAACTGAAAGCAATCCTGTAGCCCGATGATACCGAATAGAAGCCATGTCTCTCCAACATCCAAAGCAGCTTATCTCATGTATAGAAGGCTCTATCTGGAGGATAGCATTTGCAACCTCTGGGGTAAAAGAATCTCTAACCAGATCTGACTTCCATGTTTTATGAGGATGCAAGAGTTGCCGCATAAAAATGAGAGGGATTCAAACAAGCTCCTTGCAGTATGTAGAAAGGATATGTTGAGGAAACCCAAGGATCGGTGTGAACCTGTAATATCCTAAATATTTTTATTTATTAGTTCTCCATTTATGTTTGTGTTGTCAACCTAGAGGGCTAGTCTGAGGTCAAGCCGAGTCGACTCATGGTCCGGTGCGAGCTTGCGAGCTCGGGTAAGTTGAATTTGTCACACCCCAAACCCGTATGACCGGCCAGGATACGCCACGTACCCCGAAGCCTAAGCCAACTCAAACACAACAACAATAACCTAAACAGTGGGAGATTTTTTTTTTGAAAAGAATAGATATAACATCACGAACCAAACCAAACCAAAACTCAATATGAACACACTTAACAAGTTATTAAAAAGGAGTTCAAATAAATAACAAGACTCCTCAAATAAAAATAAATGCGAAAACCATGACCCGAGTCAACATGACTCAACAACTCAAAGAGACACTAAAATGACTCAGGTATCCTCCTCGATCACGACATGTCACGAGACCCGCTACCAACCGCGCTACTGCACCTCGGTTCCTCTCTGATCTAACTCAGGTGTTGCAAAACAATAGTAATGAGGGGTAAGTCCAACTAGGACTTAGTGAGCAGATCAGTCCTCAATTCACCAACTCAATCATCATGCATAAAAACACAAATAACCGATATAAATAGCGTAACAGCAACGTCAAAATAAATCAACGATAATATATCCATAGCTCTATGCATGAAATCAACATCCGTCAACTTAAAATATCTTTTTAAAAATGACGGACAAACATCAATAACACATCTGCTACCCTACTCATATCCACAACAATAAGTATAAGCATCCATCAATAAATATAAACATATCCACAACAATAAACTAGAATGAATACAACACCTCAAACATATGCATGCAATGCAACACCCCAATCATATGCATGCTCTTCGGACCCGTCGGTCCCACATAGCCACATAGGGTAGGTAGACGGGTGGCCGCCGAACTACCACCCAGCTCAGTATCGTCTCTTTGGGGCATGCACTTCCCTCATCGGCGCTGGCTCGCTGGCTCTTTCGAGCTAGCCTGTTGGGGCATACGTTCCCCTCACCTGCTCGGGTCTCCGGACTGTCTCTTTGGGGTATGATCTCCCCTCACCAGCCGGACTTTCGGAATAAGACCAACGTTGTCTCTTTGGAGCATACCCTCCCCTCACCAGCGAGGCTTTCAGGAAATGCAACAAGCACATCACAACACCACACACACAATTCTATAAGTATGAACAATATGTGTTATCAACAAGCAATAAAAGGTATGTCAAGTGCATACCTCATCCTCCACCTCCTCCTGTTATACATCACAATCACATACTGATATATATGTATAAATAGTGCTCATAAATCATGAATGCTCAGCACAAATAAACAATCATAAAATAGAATTATAGCAATATAAGAAAAGATGCATGTGTATCAAGAAAGTAGTGCAAAAAGAAACTCCAACTGTAAATCAGTGAACTGGAACATGATAAAATAACTCGTCATAGAAATCACTGATCTATGATAAAATTCATCTCATTAACTACTATATTCATGAATCATCTTAGATTGAATCATAAAAATATATAAAATATGATTTTTCAACTTGGCACGCAAAATGAGGCGACATCCACCTACTGTTTTCAAAATCCAAAAGTTTGATAGAGAAACAGACCTCACCAATGAATCCGGAACGTCGATTAGGTGAAAATTCATATATAACATGAATAGTTTTGCTAACTTTAAGTCCTCCAAATAATTATTTAGAATAATGAAAGAAATGTCTTAATTTATTTAATAAATCACTACTATAAATAAATATAACGGTGTTTCAATCAATAAATCAGTAATAAAATCTCAGCCCTTCAACTAAACATGATCACTTCACAGCCTTCCATCTAATATGATGCAATCACAGCCCTCTATTTAACATGATGCAATCTCAACCTTACATCTAACCAGATGCAATCACCACCCTCCATCTATATGATGAAATCATAACCTTACATCTAATCAGATGTAATCACAGCCCTCCATCTAACCAGATGCAATCATAGCCCTTCATCTAACCTAATGCAATCTCAGTCTTCCATCTAATTAGATGAAATCTCAGCCTTACATCTAACATGATGCATCCACAGCCTTACATCTATCCTGATGCAATCTCATCCCTCCATCTACATGATGCAATCTAAACCTTACATCTACACAAGATCAGATCCCAGCCCTTCATCTCAACCACTTTAATCCAACACTTCATCTCACCCAAATCAATCTCAACCCTCTGTTTCATCTCCTCACCTAATTTCTTCATCTTCATCCTCCCCTCACCCACCGCCGCCGCTCACCGACGGGGTTCGGCCGGACAGGGACCCCGCCGGGTCTCCTGCCGTCCGACGGTGGCTCGCCGCCGCTTGGCGCTCGGTAGCAGCCCCAAAAGACAACAGCTAGGGCGGCTACCCCAAAGGTCGGGCAGCCGCCCCAGCAACTGGCGGCGCCGACCTGGACAAGCCAGGGCCCGACTGACGGCGCCGTCGCCGGCCTTGCCAAGCCACGGCCTGACCCACTGCTGCCTGGCAGCGGCCGCCCCTGGGCAGTGGCTGCGCCGACGATGGCTGCACAAGGCAATAAGAAACTTTTTTTTCCTTCTTCTTATTTTATTATTATTATTTTCAAAGGAAGAACCACGATTTTTTTTTTCTGATTCGATACAAGAAAAATACGTAAAAAATCGATGAAAAACCCCGAAGCATGAGAACAATGACATGAATCAAGAATTGAAGAAAAGAGGGCCTAAATCCACTCTCTGGATGGAGAGAAAACGGAAGAAAAAGACGCGCATGATCTTCCCCCGATCGATACCGATGAACTCACGAAAATCTGGCTTCGACTGTGCCTTCTCTCTCCTCTCCTTTGCCTCGGGTGGTGTGCGGCACAAAACCCCTGGCTGCACATCCCAGGGTCTAATTTATAGACACCGGTTGGGTCTAAATGACCAAAATATCGATCTAACTCCGATTCGAAATCCGATTGCACCGCCAAATTCGCATCGAGACCCTCTATCACCCTAGAATGCTAGATCACAGAGATAAGACAAATAAAATTTTTCTTAATTTTTCTACATTAAATGCGTACTCGGGTTTAATCCCAAAGCTTCTCACCAATCCACGCTAACTAAGGCCCACGATCCCCCACTCAAGAATAAAATATTATTATTAAGAATTTTGGGTATTACATAATTTTGATTTATAATTATATAGCTAATTGATTTTATTATGTTACATGTGCATGTGCATGTGTTTGTTGCTTGTATTTATTCATGAGGTATTTTGGGTTAGCAAATCCGGGTTGAGGCGAATGCGGGTTAAAGAAGAGGTGGGAAGGGATTATAAAATCCCCCCCCCCTAGGGCTTGCGGCTCCCTATTGGAGCCGCACAAGCAGTGAAAGGAGAGAGGAGCCAAGCCGAGCCAGCTGCCCCTCTCCCCTTCCCGAGAGCCGTTGTCCTCAAGCCGCAGCCGCTAAGACGAGCCACCCCCCTTCCTCTCCTTCTTCCCTTTCTCTTGGAGCCGAGCAGAGAGGAGCCGTCCAGCCAAGTCGAGCCGCCCCTCTCCCTCTTCCCCTTTCTTGAAGCCGTTGGCTTGGAGTGGAGTTGTCGCCCCCTCTTCCCCCTTCTTTGAGCCGAGCCGCCATCCCTTGGAGTCGGATTCGAAGGCCATCGACCGAGAATTCTCCTCTAATCCTTCTTCCTATTCTTGTGAGTTGTTTTACCCCTCCTTCTCGGGTTTCTTTCGAATTCTTGAAGCCGTTCTTGAAGGCAAGATGTTCTTGATTGGTTTTTCGATGATCTCTCGAATTCTCATCGTTTCTTTTTGTTTGCCGTGCTTGAGGAGGCCCTAAACCCTCCCCTATGGGGCTCAGCAGCCCTAGGATGTTCCTAGGGGTGCTCAGCCAAGGTGGAGATGAGGGTGCCCTCAAGGTGTTGGATGAAAGGCCTAAGTGAAGGGTATAGGTTATCTTGCTATCTATGATTTAATTTATTTATCAATTTGGATGCTTATAATATTGATGCATGCTTTGATATAAATTCTGTGATTTTTTGAAATATGTCATGGGGTTCAAAGATGGGATTTGATCTTGATGGCATGGGGGTTCTTGATATAAATTCTTGGACTTAAAAGTTGGTTCTTGATTAGAGATGGTTGTGATGTTTGTTAATCTTGTCTAACAAATATGGTTTTATGAGATTTATCTTAATGATTATAAATCTGATGTGATGGTAAATTAGGGATTCATATTATGTGAATTTTCGGATTTATTTCCTTATTATGCTGAAAACTTCATGCTGAGTTGATGAATCGGTGCTGATTTTGAGATCTTGTTTATGAAGTGCATAGTTTACTGAATATAGTCGTGTAACCTATCGTTTTGACCAGAAAATATAGTTTGGAAATATATGACACACTCTGGAGACTAGATTCGGGTTAAACACACCATTTTGGGGCTCAACATTAAACTGAGAATAAAACCCTAAAATAAAATCCTAATATTGGTGATGATAAATTTTAATTGCATAATTAAAATGCAAGGGGCAGCATAATCTGTTATAAACCAATAAATAAATATTATGTATGAAATAAAACCTCACGAGTTTATGACATTACGAGTCTAGGAGTTGGGATCGGGCATTGGGTGCTATGAAGTTTTCCCAATAGAGACATCCCTAAGACACCGTAGGAGACACTTGACTTAGGTCATGTCGTGACATATCTTATTGAATGGCGAAGAGACTCGGTTAGGAGTCGGATTGTGGGATAGACCCGAAAGGTTGGATGGCTAATTCCCAACTTGTGAAACAAGTTCGGATGGGCAAATCCCTATTGTTCCCGAGTTTTTCTCAAGGAATAAGTTCGGACGGGCAAATCCCGATTATTCCTGTGATATCTTAATGGGGCAAGTTCGAACGGGCGAATCCCGATTACTCCTTCGCATCTCGTGGAGCAAGTTCGGATGGGACAATCCCGATTGCTCCCGAGTTTCTTTATATTAGGATAAGTTCGAATGAGCCAATCCCGATTATCCTAGTATATTTTATTACCTTAGGGCATGGTAGGCTTGGGCCTGTTGTTCTTCACCGTTTGGAGTGTTGGATGCCTTTGGGCATGTGTGTCCAAGTGACCTGTTAGCTAGTCTCGCCCTTGTGACTTTTCCTGCTTGAGATAGATGTTTCATCTCCATGCTTGTTATCTGTGTTTGGTTTTCTCGTGGGGTTGGTAGAATCGCTCACTGAGTTCTTTTGAACTCACCCGTTGTCATTTGTTTTTTTTTGCAGAGCCTGACCGGTGAGGTGGGCTGGAGTACTTGGCACGGCTGGAGGGCAAAGGAGTTACATTGATCTCATAGCAGTCCTAGTTAGGGGTCGTAGTCGAGTCTGTAGTAGTTTTGTCATGCACTTGTGATTTGGTGTTGGAGTTGTAGTCTCGTGGGGACATTCATGTCTTTTATTCAGTTTTTATTTATTAAAATGAACTATTGAAATTGATTTATTATTTCCGCACTTGAACTTTTTACTAAAGACTTTATTGTTTAATGAAATCTATTTTTGTTTCTCTTTACAATAAAAATTGTCATTTCTTTCCACTATCTTTTATGAATTGTCATGTGCATGAGTTAGGCTGTGAGTTATATGCACGTATACCCTGGCCGATCACGTGACCCTGAGTTTGGGGCGTGACAGAACCCGAACAACTGCCCCAGATCCGATATGCCATTTTAGAACTTTTTCAATTACCTTGCGGCCTTCTAATAAGCTTCGCCAAGCCCATGATGGTTTACTACCCAAAGAAGCTTCCATAAAAGAAACATGTTTAAAATATTTATTTTTGAAGATCTTATGAAACAAAGAATGCTCTTTTGAAATAAGATGTCAAGCTTGTTTACCCAACATGGCCAAATTGAAAGCTTTTAAGTCTTTAAATCCGAGGCCACCCTCACTCTTTGGTCTACATAATACATACCAACCAATCTAGAAAAGAATATGGTAATATGAAGCACCCTAGAGTATAGGGGGGAATAGTGGTGCCAACTGCTTTGATTAACACTTCTTTGCCACTGTATGACAATAAAGCTCTTTTCTAGTGATGAAGCTTCTTAGCTAGCTAGTCTTTAATAAAATCAAAGGTAGTCCTCTTGGATCGCCCCACCATAGAAGGTAATCCCAAATATTTATCTTGGGTGCCAATATAAGGTACTTGAAGAATGGAAGCCAAATTCTCCTTGACCATTTGCGAGGTGTTTTTACTGAAAAAGACTGAGGACTTATTTAGATTAATCTGTTGGCCACTCGTAGCACCATAAATGTCAAGTATAGCCATTAAATTACGGTAGTGGAGATCGTCAGCTTTACTGAAGAGAATAGAGTCATCAACAAAGAAAAAATGATTGGTGGATGGATAACTGCTATTAAGCTTCACCCTCTTGATTGAATTGGATTGTTCTCCCTTAAGAAGTAAGTGTGATAGGCCCTCCGCACAAAATAAGAAAAGGTAGGGGGATAGATGATCTCCTTGACGAAGTCCTCTAGTTGGTCTGAAGAAACCAAAAGGATGGTTGTCCACAATAATAGAATAGGAGATTGAGGATACATATTTTTTAATCCATTTCATCCATTAAGTACAAAAACCTAATTTTTCCATTATAAACCATACAAAGCTCCACTCGACTCTATCATAGGTCTTGCTCATGTCAAATTTCAGTGCTAGATTAGAAGAGCCATACTATTTATTTTTCAGGTAGTGCATGCACTCATGCGCCACCATGATGTTGTCACTGATTAATCGTCCTTTAACAAAGGCACTTTGATTTGAGTTGACCAATCTGTTCATGTATCGCTGTAATCTGAAAACCAGGATTTTAGATATGATTTTGTAAAAGACTGAGCATAAGCTTATCAGTCTCACATGTGACATAGAGGTGGCATTCTTGATCTTAGGTATTAAACATATATGAGTGTGATTAAAACTTTTCAGCATTCATCCACCTGAAAAGAAACTCCGGGCAACCTTGCACACATCACTGGCAATAATGTCCCAAAATCTTTGGTAGAATCTGGCAGTGAAGTCGTCATCACTTGGGGCAGCCCCAGGATCAATAGAAAATACTGCATACTTTACTTCACTCTCGGTAACAGGTCTTGTAAGCTTTCTATTCATGGTATTTGAAACTTTAGACTGCAAATCCGCTAGCCTAGTAGAAGGGTCTAAAGGAGAGCCTGAGGTAAACAAGTCCTCAAAATAGTGCTGCGCATGGGCACCCATACTTTCAGGGCTGGTGCACCAACCCCCATTCCCATCATCAAGTCTCCATAACTTGTTATGTCAATTACGCATCTGGAACTTGGCATGAAAAAATTTGGTGTTCTGGTCACCCCATTTTAACCAGCTAACTCTGGATTTTTCTTTCCAATATCTTTCCTCTCTATCACAAGCCTCTACTTGTTGCTGTTCAAGCTGAAGTATTTCACTTCTATTAGAGGAACCAGGAGTACTCTTTAAGATAGATAGTCTCTCCTTGATTTTAATAATCTCTTTTCTGGAGTTCTGATTATTGCTTTTTTTGCCAGTTGACAAGAGCATGACGACATAGCTTGAGTTTTTAAAATAGCTGGTACATAGGGGACCCAATGATATTAACATTCCAAGAGTCAGATATGATGGTTTTCACCTCATCACTATTGCACCATCGTTCTTGGAACTTGAATATCCTCTTTTTCAAGATAGTATCAGAGTTAGAATTTAAGAGAAGAGGGCAATGATCTGAGCCGCTATCATCGAGATGACGAACAGTAGCTAGAGGCTCTACAGTCGCTAGGATCCAGAAGCCATGCCTCTATCAAGACGCTCCTGAATAAAGTTTCTGCCATAGCTTCTGTTGGACCAAGTAAACTTGTTACCGATAAACTCCAGATCAACTAGTCCCCCTCCATTTATGAAATCAGTGAAGCCTTGAATAAAGGAAGCAGGTTTCACTCGACCACCTTCTTTTTCGGATGAAGAGGTGATGACATTAAAGTCTCCAATTACCAAAATGTGAGGGCCCAAGTGGCTAATCAATCCCAAAATACTATCAAATTGCTGATGCCTGATGCGATCCTCCCTATGAAAATGACCAGAGATGACATTCCATTGCACCTGAAAAGAAGGGTCGTCCCATTGAAAGGCAATAAAAAGATGTTGAGAGAGATCGAATCCGACCATCCAACTACAAGGGCACCAGCAATGCTTCAGGGGTTGACACAGAAGAAATTATGGAAATCACAATGCCTCATTTTTTCATAAACAAAAGGTTGGTGATGCTTAGTTTCACTGAGAAAAATGACTTCTGAGGGAATTGGATCTTCAAATTCCCTTTCAATTATGAATTGACAGGGGAGTCCCCATACCCTGACAATTCCAAGAAAGTAACTTCATTGCTTCTTTGGTGTCATTTTCGGACTGACACCACTGCCCATATTAGTCTGTCCTTCTTCTTGAATACAACATCTTTTAGAGCTACTGGGGTTCTCAACGGTGCTTTCCTTAGAATTCTTGTGTTTGGCATCGTCTACATTGTTCCCACCAATTCCACCATTACGAGCCAGTTATTTGAGTTTCAGTTGAGGTTTCCGTTTAGGAATTTTGTAAGGCAACTCATAGTTAGAATTCCCTTGCAACATGGGATCAACAATGCTTGTAGTATTATGTTGACGGGAAGATAATGTATTTTCGGACAATAAGGCTGAATCAGTGCTAATACAATCTCGTCGTAGCTGAGTGTCAATACCCTCAAAGGAAGCTTGCTGGATAGTAGGAAAATTAGATAAGAAATCTATTGAGCCAGTCGATGTAGCCTCTTCAGATGTAAGAATAGTGTTTGTAGGGAAAGGAGTTGTTGTTTCAGTAGTGATCAGAGAAGTCACTAAAGTAGTAGGATGAAGAGTGGGATATAGTTCAGGTGACTCATTTGAAGTAGAATTCAGAACAGTTGGCAAACTAGAAGTGCTGATTGTAAACCGCTGTTTCAGTCCACCCTACAAATCGCCAAAGCAGGAACCTTATCACTCAGAGCTTTAGAAGGAATGGGAAAAGGAGCTCTATCTGTGACCTTCAGATCTGAAGTCCTACTGCAGGAAACAAAAGTAGGAACACTTATTCCCAGGTCTGCCTTAGGATTCGACCACATCTGGGTATCTGAAGATACTAATCACTACAAGAAAACAAACTTTCACCAACAAATAATTACCAACAAATTAATTTTGTTGCTATTACCAACAAAATTATCAACTCATTTGTTGGCAATTACCAACAAATATATCTTTATCCGTTGGTAATAGCAACGGACAATTGTAATATCTGTTGGTAATACCTAGCAGAGTATCACCAATGGATTTTACCAATGAAAATCCGTTGGTATTAGTATTACCAACGGATTCTTGATTATTATCAACAGATTCTTGATTATTACCAACGGATTTTTGACTATTACCAACGAATTTAATCCGTTGGTGATACTCTATTTTTTTGTAGTGAATTCAGAAATTTTATCAAAGCCTTCATTAGTCGGAGCCTCCTCCCGAGAATCCTAGGAAGGAGAATCCAATTTGTTCAAATTCTTTAAACTAATTTCATCCCTTTCTGCAACAGTAACAACATCAGGAATTCCTGTGGAAGAGGAGACAAGAGGGTCTACATTAGAACCTGCTATTTTTTTAGATTCATCCATCGATAATTTTGAAAAGCTGCGAAGAAGGGAAACTGGTGTTAGATTCATCCATACTCCAAAAAGATGTATCTAACACCTGCCTGAATTTGGAACCAATTTTTCTGCCAAGATCGAGCATCTTGAAGTGTTCTGGAAGTCCCCAGATTTGTATCTACACTGGGACATGAATGAAATCTTCTTCCAGAATGATCATATCAACCCTCTATCTCTTTAAGTTTAAGATGAAATTTTTTAACAGCCACGGGGAACCCACGAAGAACATTAATATCATTTTTGAAGAAAAATTGAAATATATTATCTCCGTGATCCAGTATACAAAAACCTTTCGAGTTCCCCCATATCGCTCCCAGGGCGGCCTCCATGGTGCCGACGTTGAACGAGCGATCAATTAGGAGTCTGCCAACCAAGCTTTTCAGACAGCCATCGATTCCTTCCTTGATGTCATCATCTTCAATGTATAGAATATCTTCAGGAAGGGTTGTCGAGGAAGTAGCAGGCAGAGAAACCATGATCAAATACAGTGTAAACACACCACAGAACAATGTCAAAGAGACGTAGATTACACTTCACTAGTGAGAACCAAGAAGCACTGAAGAACCCTAGCGGGATGGCGATTTTTCCTATTGAAATTTATTGACATATATAGGCAATTAATTATATCAAATTGATCTACTCAATTAAATTAATTATGGTTTTGCTAAAATTTACAAAAATCTTATCTTTAAATAAATAAAAAAAATTTATTGCACGTTCACTTCTTACTGCAAATTTAACAAAAAAAATTTATTAGTAAATAAACCTAAAATAGAATTTTTGTGATTTTTTTTGGAAATTTTAGGATACGTTTTCAAAGTATCCTAAAATTATTTTTACAATAATAATTAATAAGAATAATATAATAATTTTTTTACTATAAAATATTAATTTAAAATTATTAAATTATGTGTATTAATCAAGTTAGAACATGATTTGCCAAGAATAATTTTTTTAAAAATTCATTAAATGAGCAAGAAAACTACACAAACATATCCTAAATGGGCATGATTTGTTAATTTTTTTGTTAAATAATTTACAAAAATGCACATTAAGTGAGCGGAAAATAATCCTAAAATATGCAGGAAAAATGTTTTATTTTGCACAAAAGTGTGTAACGCGTTACAATTTTTATTTGAAAAGAATTAAAAAAAATATGAACCAAAAAAATTATTTGGTGAATGAAATGAGCAGGAATAGCCAAAAACATGAGCGAGAAAAAACTTACTTTTTATTAACCTATATAGGTAATTAATCATATCAAATTGATTACCAAATTAAATTAATTCCGTATTTTTAATTCAATATTTTTAATTTAATTTGATGGATACTACATCAAACTTATATATTTACCTTTATTAGAGTTTAAAAATTTCGATCCTTTTTATACATAGACTTTTTTACTTTTATTAGAGTTTTGAAAATTTCGGATCCTAAATTAAAAAAATTTGAATTATTTATATCGATAATATTAGAATTTTGAAAATTTCAAATCCTAAATTATAAATGATTTTGAAAATGTATTCTAAAATTCAAAAAAATAACAAAAAATGAATTCATTCAATAAATAAAAAAAATTTCAATGAACATTACATAATTGCTCATTTAAAGATCAATCAACTGCTAGTTTCGATGGCTTACTTCCAAATTAAAATAATAAATAATTTTATCTTAATAAAATAAAAGTAACTAAATTTGGAATAAATAAGGTACTAATTTTTTGCTCTTTTTTTTTTCTTTTTCGCTCGTTTAATAAAAAAGAAGTTTTTTCCCACTCATTTTGGGCTATTACCACTCTTTTAAATAAAAAAGACATTTTTATAGACATTTCTATAAAATCATTAAATGTAATGTTCATTCACAATTTTTTTTTGAGATTTGTTTATGAATGAATCTTTTTAAAAGAATTTTATAAAAATATTCATAAAATAAGTGGAAAATAGCCTTAAAATGAGTGAGAAAAAATATTTCATTTTGCACTAAAGTGCATAACACGTCACAAATTTTTTTTTAAAAAAAAAGTAAAAATTTTGAAAAAATATATGAATTGTATTTATTATAATAAAAGTAGATTTTAGAGGTATAAAAGATCGTGGCCTGAAAATATCAAAAATATTATTTTTAAAAATTTCGGATCATAAATTAAATCCATTTTTTAAATTTTGGTTTAATAAAACTATATTTTTAATTTAATAGGAAAAAGATAAATTTTTATGCCATTTTAATATAAATTCATGTCGGTATAGAAATGAATATGATTGGAGCATAAGGAATATCATTTTAAAAAGCATGGTTGAAATTTAATTTGCATTTACATATAAATATAAATATAGACTATATTATTGATATTTTATTTTATTTTATTTTATCTTATCTTTATTAATAAAAGAAACAAAGTCTGGAGTAATAAGGATATATTTTCCCGTTTCTTTGTTGGACCATTCCGGCTCATTTAATAAAAAAAGAAATTTTTTCTCATTCATTTTGGATTATTCTCACTCATTTAATAAAAAAAGAAGTTTTCATGGACATTTTTATAAAATTATTAAATGGACATTTATGTAATGTTCATTTACAAAAATGAGTTTTTGGTTTTTTCATGAATGAACATTTTTAAAAGAATTTTATAAAAATATTCATAAAATAAGTGAGAAAAAATATTTCATTTTTTTACAAAAGTGCGTAACGCGTTACAAATTTTTTTGAAAAAATAAATAAAAAAAGAAAAAAATTCTGAAAAAATATATGAAATATATTTATTATAATAAAAATAGATTTTAGAGGTACAAAAAATGTGGCTTAAAAATACCGAAAATATTATTTTTTAAAATTTTGGATCATAAATTAAAAACTATTTTTAAAATTTTGGTTTAATAAAATTATATTTTTAATTTAATGGGAGAAAAGAGAAATTTTATGTCATTTTAATATAAATTCATGTCGGTATAGAAAGGAATGTGATTGGAGCATTAGGAATATGATTTTAATAAGTATGGTCGAAATTTAATTTATATTTACATATAAATATAAATATAGACTATATTGTTGACATTTTATATAATATATAAAACACATCTTTACGTGGACACGTGTTGCTTCCACGTGAAATTGTATTCTCTCTAAAGTAATTTTTCATATTTAATTTATCAATTTACCAATTAAATTAATTTTGAATAATATTAATGCTGAAAATAATTATTTTCGAATTTTTAAAATTAATATTATTATGCTTAATTTCCCTATTTCCAAATCCATTTAATTGACTATGGTTATTTTTCAAATAAAGTCGGTTTAAATTCCAATTAATTACTTTTAATTTCCTAATTTCAGACTCTATTTTTAATTATGCATGTCAAATTTTCTTATTTTCAACTCTAATCTTATCTTATGTTCATATAATAAAAGTAACAAAGTCTCGAGTAAATAAGGAAATATTTTCCCTCTCTTTGTTGGACCATTCCCGCTCATTTAATAAAAAAAGAAGTTTTTTCCCGCTCATTTTGGGCTATTCTCGCTCATTTAATAAAAAAAAAATTTCATGGACATTTTTATAAAATTACTAAATGGACATTTATGTAATGTTTATTCACAAAAATGAGATTTTAGTTTTTTTATGAATGAATCTTTTTTAAAAAAATTTACAAAAATATCCATGAAAATAAGCGAGAAAAAATATTTCATTTTTCACAAAAGTGCGTGTTACAAACTTTTTTGAAAAAATAATAAAAAAAAGTAAAAAAATTCTGAAAAAAATATGAAATGTATTTATTATAATAAAAATATATTTTAGAGGTATAAAAAAATATTGCTTGAAAATATCGAAAATATTATTTTTGAAAATTTTGGATCGCAAATTAAAAACATTTTAAAAAATTTTGGTTTAATAAAATTATATTTTTAATTTAATAGAAAAAAAGAGAAATTTTATGCCATTTTAATATAAATTCATGTCGGTATAGAAAAGAATGTGATTGGAGCATTAGGAATATGATTTTAATAAGCATGATCGAAATTTAATTTACATTTACATATAAATATAAATATAGACTATATAGTTGACATTTTATTAAGGTTTAATTACACTATATATCCCCAACTTTGGGTTTTTTCCCAATTCTATCAGAGGTTTTTATTTGTTTCAATAATATATTCAAACTTTAAATTCATTTCAATTAAATTCCGCCGTGAATCAAATGTTAGATTCACCGTTAACATGCTGACGTGGTTCACCAGCCCAGTCAGCACATCAAAATATATTAATTTCGGTGGACCCTAAACCCTATTTTATACCCATCTGCTGCTTTGCTGAACCCGACACCCCGACACCCCGACGCCGCCCAGAATTGCAGCTAGCATCTGTTGCCGCCATCATCGTTGTCTGCCGGCTATACCTGCTCGCCTCTATCTGCCAAATCATCATCCGTATACATAAAGGTTGGAGCTGCTGCATTTCCCCCCTAAATCTTCTGCACTCTGTCCAATAAATTTTTTTTTAGGTTTTTAGGGCAATTGATATCATGTTATATTCTATCCATTTGTCCAATAAAACTTTAAATTGGGGCATTTAATTGAAGTTAGATAATACAATGCTCGCCCAATAGAGACTAAACTCACACCATGGTACAGTCAATGAGTGCATTCATTTCCTCTATATTTTGGTCATTCTCGTATCTTTAAGGACCTATTGTTTGATATATTTTTAATCAGACTTTGGTAAATATACTTGAAGCATAAAAGCTTATGGTTGGTTAGATTATATTATAGCAAGCAAAAACACATAATAGGTAAATGAAGATAGATAACAAGGAGTTCACTTCATAGTTGTTAATTGTTTTTTCAAAGTTAATTATTTATTTGTTCAATGTTAATTATTTTTTCATAGTTGTTAATGATATTTTTTCATATTTGTTAACTGTAGATTAATGGCATCAGGTTCAAAAGAAATGCAAATTGATGAAGTATCTATAACTTCAGCAGTGTCTTCCCCTTTATGTATGCATAATGTTCAAGCTTGCTTGCTGACCTCAAATACGAAGAAAAATTCCGGGAGGAGATTCTGGAGATGCATTGTTATATCCGTAAATTTTATATAATTTAATTTAATCATTTTCAGCCGGACGATGTGGACGCGCATCGGAGCGGGTCAAAAGAAGTGTCGGATAATGTGAATTAAGGTGAGGCTTTTACGCGTGTTTAGTATTTTATTTTAGGTTTTGGATTATTAGTTGAGTCGAGTCTGACGACTCGATCGGAACCTAATTTGGTCAAGTGTGGGTCGAGTTGGGTAGAAGCCGCGGTTGGGTTAAGTGAGGGGTAAAATCATAATATATATATATATAATATGAAAAAAGGGGGTAAGTTTAAGTAAGGGGTACAATTGTAAAAAAAAAGTTTATTTGGTGTGTGCGGTTGCTACAACTGCACACACCCAAATAAAAAAAGGGGGGGGGGGGGGGGAGAGAAGAAGGCAGCAATAGAGGGCGACGGAGGAGGCGTTGGAAGAAGGATTTACCGCCGGTGGTGTTGTCGTCGCCGGTGATCATCGACTCAAGGACTTTGGAGAGCGTCTTCCACTTCGATTTCCCTTACCGGTGAGTGGTTAAATCATTGCCCAAACCCATGCTTCCTCCCTTCCCTTGCCGCCCCTTGTCTTCCTCGCCTTGTTGCCACTTCTCATGAAGAAGGTGGTTGGAATTGTTGAAGGACTATGACTGCACCATTCTCTACCATCCTGGGAAAGCTAATGTAGTGGCTGATGCATTGAGCAGAAAATCTATGGGTAGTCTAGCCCACTTGACTTTGAGTAGGAGGCCATTGGCAAGGGAGCTTGCTGAATGTCTGGGGAATGGAGCGGTGTTATCGGTGTTTAACTCGGGTAGTATGGTGGCGCATCTTCGCGTCCAGTCTACTTTGGTAGATATGCTCCGAATAGCCCAGGGTGAGGATGCATTTTGTGTTTTAACCCGAGATCTGGTTGAGAGGGGAGATGCAGATGATGGGTTTAGGATTGATGCCGAGGGTGTGTTAAGGTTCAAGGATACGATTGTGGTGCCTGATATGACAGAGGTCCGCCAATAGGTACTTGAGATGGCTCATAGTTCCACTTATACTATGCATTTAGGAGCCACCAAGATGTACCGTGATTTGCGGCAGCATTACTGGTGGAGAGGGATGAAGAGGGAGGTAGCTGAGTTCGTGTCTAAGTGTTTGGTCTGTCAACAAGTTAAGGCCGAGCATTTGAGACCTACGGGACTGCTTCAGAATCTTGAGGTGCCGAAGTGGAAATGGGAAAAGATCACCATGGATTTTGTTACTGGACTACCCAGGTCGAAGAAGGGAAATGATTCCATCTGGTTGGTGGTGGATCGGCTAACTAAGTCAACGCACTTTATTCCGGTGAAGACGACTTTCACCGTAGAGCAGTATGCCCAATTATTTTTGAATCTGATTATGGCGTATCATGGTATCCCAGTGATGATCATCTCTGATCGAGGTACTCAGTTCATTGCTCGGTATTGGCAGTCTTTCCAAGAGACTTTGGATACTCAGGTTAGATTCACTACCGCTTTCCATCCGCAGGCGGACGGGCAGTCTGAGAGGACTATTCAGACTTTGGAGGATATGTTAAGAGCTTGTGTTTTGGATTTAGAGAATGGTTGGGAGAAGCACTTGCCCCTGGTAGAGTTCGCCTATAATAATAGTTTCCATACCAGTATTGATATGACGCCTTTTGAGGCCCTGTATGGGTGGCGATGTAGATCCCCAGTGGGGTGGTTCGAGGCTGGGGAGTCTCAATTGTTGGGGCCCGATTTGGTGCAGGATGCCATGGAAAAAGTAAAACTGATTAAGGATCGATTGCTGGCAGCCCAAAGTCATCAGAAGATGTATGCAGATGGAAGGACCCAAGATATTGAGTTCGCAGAGGGAGAGTTGGTGTTTCTGAAGGTGTCTCCTATGAAAGAAGTAGTGAGGTTTGGAAAGAATGGAAAGTTTTCCTATCTTACGACGGATAGGAGTCGTAGCCTATGAGTTGGCCTTACCGTCTAGCCTGGATAGGGTGCATCCAGTGTTTCATGTTTCTATGCTGAAGCAGTATGTCAGGGATGAGTCTCATGTACTTGAGCAGTCGGTGGTAGAGGTTAATTCGACAATAGTGTATGAGGAGAAACCTGTAGAGATTTTGGATCGCTAGATTAGGAAGTTGAGGCCTAAGGAAGTTCCGCTGGTGAAGGTCCGTTGGGAGTATCATTCTGGTCAGGAAGCTACTTGGGAGGTGGAGAGTACGATGAGAGAGCAATATCCATCTCTATTTGTTTCCTTGGTGAGTTCTTTTCTACACTAAATTCGAGGACGAATTTTCTTTAAGGGGGGAGGATTGTTATATCCATAAATTTTATATAATTTAATTTAATCATTTTCAGCCGAACGATGTGGACGCGCATCGGAGCGGGTCAGAAGAAGTGCTAGATAATGTGAATTAAGGTGAGGTTTTTACACGTGTTTAGTGTTTTATTTTATTTTAGGTTTTGGATTATTAGTTGAGTCGAGTCCGACGACTCGATCGGAACCTAATTTGGTCAAGTGTGAGTCGAGTTGGGTAGAATCCGCGGTTGGGTTAAGTGAGGGGTAAAATCGTAAATATATATATATAAGGGGGTAAGTTTAAGTGAGGGGTAGAATTGTAAAAAAAGAAGAAGTTTATTTGGTGTGTGCGGTTGTAATTAAAAAAAAGGGGGGGGGGAGAAAAGAAGGCAGCGACAGAGGGCGACGGAGGAGGCGTTGGAAGAAGGATTTGCCGCCGGTGGTGTTGCCTAGGGGGGGGGAGAAAAGAAGGCAGCGACAGAGGGTGACGGAGGAGGCGTTGGAAGAAGGATTTGCCGCCGGTGGTATTGCCGTCGCCGGTGATCATCGACTGAAGGACTTTGGAGAGCGTCTTCCACTTCGATTTCCCTTACCGGTGAGTGGTTAAATCATTGCCCAAACCCATGCTTCCTCCCTTCCCTTGCCGCCCCTTGTCTTCCTTGCCTTGCCACCCCTTCTCATGAAGAGGTGTGGAGATTTTTGTTGGAGTGTTAAATCTTTCTTCAATTGGGTTTGGAGGGGGATTCCTAAGTTAATTCTTAATGAAATTTGGGGTTTATTGTGTACCAAAGCTGAGCCTTTCGGAAATTGGATTGAAGCAGCCGCTCACTGCCATGAGAGTGTTGGAGCTTCTTGATAAATAATTCCCTATTGCTTGTGTTGTTATTGCTTATTGCTCTTGATGTATAGATTAAAAGGGTTGATGGTAGCAATTGAGTAGAGTAGAAAGAAAAAAAACATTTGAATGGTAGCAGGTGGTGATTCCTTGTGTTCGCATGATATAGAAAGGGGTTAGCAAGATATAGTAACTCATTAATCTAGGTTGGACTAAAGTTGAACAATAGGTAATTTGGTGAATTAGGAGATGTAAACATTTTTTTTCTTTTCCTTGACAGTGCCGGCTGGTAGGAGAATTAGTGGAGCTTTGTTTACTTAAATATATAAATATATATGCCTCCTTGCTAAATGACTGGTAATTAGTCTGGATAAGTATGCTTCATGTTTTGATTTGTTGGGTAGTGCCTACTGTTAGCCTAATGTTGAATTTGTTGCGGTTAGGAGAAATTGGAACAATTGAAGTTAAACTAGAGTGATAGTAGTAGTATTTTAATCTTGTAGTTATATGGATGAACCTTGGTTTTGAATATAGTAGAAATATCAATAAATGGCAGCCTTAAAGTTAATTAGTATGGTTTCTTAATAAAGTTTAACTTTCGATGGTTCATGCAACCGTTTCATCTGTTGTTATGCATTTACATGTTGTGCTAGCATGAATTGGGGTATTTGCAGACATGTTTAATCACAGTATCTATAATACTTGTGTAGCTATGTTTTATTACCAAGCCTGTATTTGGTAAGATTTACTTTGAATGAACTGGTTGGATTTAGTGTGTGTATGCAGTGTTGCTGCATTCTTCATGTGTAATATACTTGTGTTTATGGATGGTATGAGGGTTTTGGTTGGGCGGATTGGTGGAGGAGGTGTGGACCGGGAAGCTCGTCAGCTAGCCACACTGATGACCGACCCGGAGTGGCACTGGTTGGAGGATTTTCCCAACCAGTTGGGATTATCGAGGCTAGAGGGCCTGCCTAGCTCGGGAATCATGGGCAGGAAGCTCACTGGGCATGTTCTAGTGACCGAGTCGTATTAATTGGAAGTATGTTTGCAGGAAAATGTGGTTTTGTTCTGCAATGGGTTATATGTGGATTGCTTTAGATTTTACATAGATAAAAGATTTAGTTCTGAATTATGAATTTGTTCATTGTACCGTGGAAATTATATATGTTATGTGATCATTATATATTATTTTTGTGTAACTGTTGTCTGTGGACAGGACCGGGGTGGGCTCAGGACCGAGCCACTCACTAAGTCCAATATGGACTTACCTTCTTTTTGTTAGTTGTCTTTTGTAGCACCAGGTCAGAACCAATAGTGGCACTGGAATGTCTGAGTAGCGCAGCTGGGAGCGGCAGGTTCAGGACTGATCTCGTGACAAGTCGAAGTTAGAGTTAGGGTAGTGGTCGGGTTTAACGAGAGTCCTGTATCGAGACTTATTGTACTTTATTTCATTTATGGATTCTTTATTTCATTTATTGTTTCAAACATTGTTTAAAGTTTATACCGGTTGAACATTCATGTTTTCGCGATTTCTTTGACAAAGGATGAATTTGTTTGTTCTATAACTTTTTGTTAGTGGTTGGAGTTTGAAATATAAAGTTTGTTTTATCTATGTGGTCTGTGATTAGTTTGTTTTATTTATGTGGTTGTGATTTGAGTTAGGCTTCAGAGTATACTTGTATACCCTGGCCGATCACACCATTGTGAAATTGGGGTGTGACATGCATGCATTGGAAGTCAACTACTGAAAAAGAAAAATCCCAAAAGGAAGTTGATTGCGGGTTTTTCCTTTGGCATGACCCTGATTATTTTGGTTTGGTGAAAGAAAATCTAGAACATAACGTCAAGCTACTTCAGTAGAAGAACAATCTTCTTGTCAAGAAATTAGCAATGCATGAAGAGAAATTAACAGGACTGGAAAAGGAAAAGAAGAAGATGGAGGAAAAATATAGAGTTATGAAGTCACAAAATGAAAGAATAAAGACCTTTATTTGGTATTTTTGTGTGTGTGTTTGGATTGTTGTATCCATGGCTGCTTGGTTCACTTTGGTTGATGGTGTATGAGTGTTGTTGTACTTTATATTTTTTTGACAGTTTGGTATGTATGAAACCGATATGAAATCGATGGTATGTATGTGTCACGCCCCAACTTAGGGTCGCGTGACCGGTCAGGGTCTATATCCTACCCTGAAGCCTACCACATACACTGAGTGACAAGAAATCAGAAGCATGTAAATAAGAACAACGATGCAACTTTTATTTAATTTTTAAAGAAGGTTCACAATTTTAAAAAGAGTTGCGAAACATCAACTACAAAATAAAACAGCTCGAGTTAAAGTTGAATACATATTTTCAAATAAACAACTCCTAGTGTATGTAAAAAAAATAATCCTAGACATCATGACAACGACTACTGGACGCTGCTACGAGATCTACGCCACTGTCTGCCCTCCAGCTGCACCATGACTCCAAGCCTCACCTCACTGGCCGGGCTCTGCAAAACAAGAGAAATAAATCAAGAGTCCACAAGAGACTCAGTGAGCGGTTCTTCCGAACCTCCACCTAAATCCCCGATAATCACATGTATATAAGTCAGAAAAACATAAAGTTAGGAATCTAATCTAGTCCTGATATGACAACTGATCCCAAGAGCCATCCTGTATAGACCATACAGTCATATAACCAGCCATAACAACCCAACTAAACAAAATAGCACCCGGCCACTAGGGCCTGCTCATGAACCAATGGTTCGGCTCTAACCAGCCTTACCACACAATGACAGAAGTATTCTGGCCGCATGACCTACATAACACATAAGTAAATCAGAGCAAACACTGGGCCGTCGACTAGGATGGTCTACTAGTCTCCGGACACCTATCGAGTTAGGGATAACTAGTCCCACCCAACTGTGGTCTAACACCTAGTGGGCCCGCTGGTGCAATCTCAAGACCCAAATCACTGACCGAGTCAAGTATTAGTCTTTCCGACTATCCATGCTTCTCGGCTGACCATCCCAATCACATCACACAAGCAAAGTGTCCTAAAGTTTTCTTATTTAAAATCCTGGGCATTCACCTGTGCTCAGCCCTTTTCTCCGGGCCTTACCATTCACAAACTATTGCTCGTTGGTTGTTCCCTAGGTGTGAGACCTAGCTTGTCTACATTCGAGTTTCTCTAAATAACAAGTACCCTAGAGTTTGCTGATAGTCCTCTAGCGTCATATGCCACATTTCAAGTGTGAACTACATGTCATAAGTGTAGAAATGTCCAAATACATACATGTCACAACCCATAAGTTATAAGGAAATTAACCTACCTCTACTACCATGAATAACCGCATAATTGCAACAGTAAAATAATTAAATTTTGCATTTATTCAATAAATTCCCGCAAGGTAACAATTAATCTATCATAGTAGTTTCAATACTAGCATTAATAATTTGATGAAGAAAATTCTACAAATCATATACCATACATAATCTTAGCCATATATGTGCATTCAAGAAGATATTCTCCTACAATTTTAAATCTCATCTACTAGCATCAACAATCTATTCATCAATCGCTAAATCGACAATTACAATCGACGAACATAATTTCCAGGAGATGAGATCAACACGTTGTATCAAATCTACTCTCCTCTCCACAAGGCCGATCTCTAAACAAGGGTACTTGTTCGGCCGAACCTTCTTAAAGGGGAAAGGGAGGACAATTTGATCATGAGATTGTAAGATCTAACTTCACGAATTATCTACACATGAAAAGGGATCAACCCAAGGGGTTTAAGCCACTCGAGGAATTTGGGGAAAATTTCGGCATGACATTTCCCCTTTCTCCCTCAGTTGGTCGGCCCCTAAAACTAAGAAAATGATGCGGAAAAATTCATCGCACAATTACAACTTGCATCAGAAAACCATAAACCTCGAGAAACTTCAGATCCACTAGATCCGACGCGAGAAAAACAATGTTTCATCATCTCTAACGGTCGGCCACACGCCTACCCTACTAAATTAAGTTCGACCACTCACCTTGATCAAAAAGGAAGACAATCAAGGCGACGACGACTCTGATCTCTGGCAACGACACCAATTTCTCACGCCACCACTCGGAATCCTCTTCTGTCCCTTCACCTCGAGCTGCGTGTGGCTCCTTCTTGAGCCGTACGGCAGCTGGGGTGAGGGGTTTTATATTTATTTGTTTTTTTTTTACTAAAAAGCCCTTCCTCACTTAAGCCCTTACTCGACTCAGTCCGTGTCTGATTCGAGCCCCGATTAAATCCACCTACACGATTTGAACTCGACTCATACTAAGGCATCTTATGTTTAAAAAGGAAGGAACATTTAACTAATAAGATTTCATAAAGCTTAAATTATACCTTCTACTTGCGGCGATTTCGCAACTCGACTCGACTAACTCCGATCCAGTGGACTGCACCAAAAATAAATTTTATATTAGGAAACCTCAGGTCTTACAGTATGAAACAGATGGTATATATGAAATAGTTTGGTGATATTGTATGAAACTGATGGTATGTATGAAATAGTTTGGTTGATGGTTGATGGTATGTATGAAACAGTATGTATCAGTTGTATGAAATAGTTTGGAATGTGTTGATGATATCGTATGAAATAGTTTGCAATGATACCGTGTTGATAGTATTTTGATAGTAATGAGACTATGATGAAATAGTATTTTGATAGTATTACTGATTATGTGAAACAATATCAATAATCATTACTGATACTGAAGTATATCAGTATCCGCAACTCATACTTAGATGCCATAATAGTATTTTCTGATACTAATTCAGTATACTAATGAATTAGTATCAGTATCAACAAATTTTGATTCTGGTACTAATGAATCAGTGTCTGGTAATGGTTTTCCAGCATCAGGTAAAATGGTTTTCCGGCGTTGATTCGATCGTCGAACCATTTGGCATAAAGTTCAAAAGTACCAATTGGACTATAACACAAATAATAATAATATCCGGTAATGCATTTCAACTCAAAAATCATATCTAAATAACCACTTGCACAAATGGTTACACACACGAGGTAACAAATTTTACACTTAAATTAGTAGAAAATAACTTGGAATGGATTGCCCTAAATAACCTATTGCACAAACCCTAGGAATCATGGTAACTCTAGGGTTTTCAAATCATCACATAATTTGCAAAAATAAAACATTACCAAGTGAGCTCGCACGGCCTTTGGAGACAATAGTTTTCTTCTCGTCGCTTGAGTTTGCAAAGGTTTCTGAGAAAAAAACTCGACTGGTGAAGCACAAATGGAGATGATGGTTGCGGTCGGTGATCGAGAGACGCGATCAAGTACAGTCGGTGCAACTAACATCGACGAGAGACGTGGAATTCATTTTTGGCCGGCGGGTTGCGGGGAAACTAGCGTCGGTGTCGAGTTCAGCAGATCAGCAGATGGGTATAAAATAGGGTTTAGGATCCACCGATTAAATCTATGGGGGATGGGACCATATTTAGTTACATGCTGACTTGGTAAATATTTTAAAATTTTAAATATATTTTGATGTGCTGACTGGGCTGCTGAACCACGTTAGCAGTGCCACATCAGCATGTTAACGATGAATCTAACATCTGATTCACGGCGGGATTTAATTGAAACAAATTTAAAGTTTGAATATATTATTGAAACAAATAAAAACCTGGGATAGAATTGGGAAAAGACCCAAACTTGGGGATATATAGTGTAATTAACCCTTTTATTAGAGGGAAAGTGCAACCAAAGTCCTATAAATTTTAGAGTTTTTGGACTTTAGTCCTATATGTTTTATTTTGATATTTTTAGTCCTATATGTTTGCTTGATAGTACATATTTGGTCCTATTTGTAATGGTCTGTTAACTATGTCAACTTGGACATAACATCATTTATTTTTCATGGACAAAGAATTAATAGACCATCACAGATATGACCAAATCTATGCTATAGAGCAAATATATAGGATTGAAAATTTTGAAATAAAATTTATAGGACCAAATTTGTCAACATGTATGAACAACATTATATCCACATGGATGGAGAGTTAACGGACCGTCACGCATATAACCAAATTTGTGCTTCGTAGCAAATATATTGGACTGAAAATACCGAAATAAAACTTATAGGACTTAAATTCAAAAAACTTAAAACTTATAGGACTTCTTTTGCACTTCTATATAATTTTAAATTGACCTAGTAAATTAATTTAGAGAACTCTTTTGGCAACTCTGAGATCCAAAGGTGAAATTATTTTAATAGTTGCTTCGAGTGAAATAGTCGCTTTGCTAATTCCAAATGGAAGTACGACACATTCAAGATTTATAATTCCCATAAATGTTGATGAAGACTCCACCTATTATATGAATCAAGGTTATTCCTTGGCTGACTAGATAATAAAAGTGAAACTTATTATATAGGATGAAACTCCAATGATGAAGAAGCATTATTTTGAAACTATTGATCGAACCTTCAAGGATATAATCAAGCTTTGAGCAACCTTTTGAAGGAAAATTAATATTTTTAGGGGGGTGATTTCAAACAAATTATGTCTGTTGTACCCAAAGGGTTAAGACAAAATATTATGCATGCTATCATTAACTCTTCTTATTTGTGAAGATACTATGTAAGATGCTAACATTAACAAGACATGAGGTTGCGCTCAAGAAATTCACCGTATGAAGCTTAATAACTGAAAGATCTCTCCAATTGGGTATTAAGCATTGGAAATAGGACCCATGATGATGCTAATGATGAGGACGTCAACATAAAGATTCATGATGATTAATTTGCTCATATAAGAAATTGGTGATCCACTTGCTGCAATTGCGAATGTCATTTATCTATCATTTTTGAACAACATGAGCAATCTCAATTACTTGCAGCATAGAGCTATTTGTGGCACAGAGCGATCAAATAAGCTTTCTCATTTTCTCTTCTTCACTTATGCCCATTTCAAGATTAGATAGATCATTAGTAATATTTTGAAGGATAATTACCTAAATATATCATCAACTATGCACTTTGTCTTATTTGTGACTAATTCTAAAATATTATCAAATTGTATCCCAAACTTTGACATTTGTCTCAATTACATCTTCCCGTTAACTCTCCGTCAATAGCACTGTTAAGATGATGACGTGTCACTCTGACGTGGATTAAAATAATATTTTTTATTTAAAAAATATTTAAAAATTAGGTCAATTTATATTAAATAATATAAAATATTATTTTATATTTTATATTAAAAAATCTCTCCATGTTCACTCTCGACATGGCTCGGAGTGATTTTTAATATAAAATAACAAATATTATTTAATATAAATTAAAGTAAATTTTTAATATTTTTTAAATAAAAAATATTATTTTAATCCACGTCGGAGTGTCATGTCATTGTCTTAATGGTGCTGCCGACGGAAAGTTGACGGGAGGATATAATTGAGACAAATGTCAAAGTTCGGGATATAATTTGGTAATATTTTAAAATTGGTCACAAATGAGATAAAGTCCATAATTCACTATATGTTTAGGTAATTATCCTATTTTGAAAATAGACATATATATCATCAATAGACTCATGAGCATGCATTTTAAAAGTTCATAATCATGCATAAGTAAATTAATTTTGGACTAGTCTTTGACCTGAGGAGTTCATAATCAAGCATGTTCATAGATTTCACATTTACAGCAATAACCATCAAAATTTAGAATTTATAAAAACTTCATTCTTTGTAGAAAAAATTTACCTTTTATTCTCTTTAGTATAATATAATCATTTAGGATAAATTAGTAAAACGATATCAAGTGAGCATTTATAGGAAAAAACTTATATATGTAGTCTGCCCATATAAATTTCTACGAATGATTGAATATAAATTTTAAGCGACTGAACATAAATTGAAAAGAAATGAATATTCATTATTTTTTAATTCAGGTTCATTCTGTTTTTATTTATATCCCATTGTTCATGAATTTTTTATGGGCAATTTGTTCATAGAAGTTGCACTCGCATCCATGTATCTTCTTTTCCGTTTTAAAAGGAACATTAGCAGCAGACCCGACTTACGCCACGAGTTAAGTAGCCGGTCCTTCTCTTTCTCTGATTTCTAGGGATTTCATATTCGTGTTCTCCCACTTTCTCGTCTCTGTCCGAGATCCGATCAATTGGAAGCGGAGTTCATCGAGTCGGGAGCGCTTCATGTACGGATTCGAGGCCCTAACATTCAACATCCATGGCGGGTACCTCGAGGCCATTGTCCGCGGCTATCGGTCGGGCCTCCTCACCGCTGCCGACTACAATAACCTATGCCAGTGCGAGACCCTTGACGACATCAAGATGCACCTCTCCGCCACCGAATACGGCTCCTACCTCCAAAACGGTGCGTCGAATGAGAACCTCTACTCGTTCCGTCTTTCCCTCGCATTTCTTATCGTGATGCGATTTGGACTTCGATTTTCTTTGTTCGTCGTTCACTTTATCTATTTGTTATAGAAAGTTGCGATTTCGTGTGCTTTATCAATGGTGGACGATTTATGTTGCATTGAATTCAGTATCGTAGCTCCAGAGGGTAAGATCATGTGAGATGGTTAACACTTGTCCAGCTCATATATGTCAGGATTGATCAAGGAATGTGTATATATCTGGTTTAGATCTCTGCATGTGATGAATAATTTTGCAGATAATGTGAAAATAGACTTGCTCTGAACAATTCATGGTTGCAATTCCCTCATAAAAGTTACGGCCGCCCATTAGAGTGCCACAGTTTCAGAAGGTGATGATCTGAATTTATCTTCTGAGTAATAATATGTTCTGATTGCACGCATAGGTTTTGTGGGATTTTTTTCATGTTTGAAAGCAATGAAAAAAATATTGGCTTCATTTTTTTATTTTTAAATCTCAGAAGAGAAACCTTGCATGTCAGCCTCAATACATGTTGGTCCTCGGGTAGTTGAATGGTGGAAGTCCTCATCAATGATGTTTCTGTTCGACCAAGGTTTAGGTGCTGCAGACCACCCCTACGACCGCTAGACTTTAGCAATCTACAGTCTCATATCATGCCAATGCACCACATAGTTTGGAGTGAACTTGGAATAGTTTATCACAGAATGGCATGCTTCACTACATCCTCTTTAATGTCTTCTACTGCAATCCGCCTCCATGATCTTTACATGAGTTGGATGTACTGGTTTATACGATTTAAAGCGTTGGAAGATTTTGATATTTGTGTGTAACATAAAATAGTTTTGTTGGGCGTTTGTTATAATTCAAGCTGTTTTAATGTATGGATGTTGTGTGAATGTAATATTTTTTTAAGACATGAGCAAAATGCAGTATTTGAACATCCTACCGAATATACATATTTATTGCATGGACTGTGAAGTACAACAATCATTTATTCATTTCAAATAATTAATTTTTATAAAAAGAATACTGCACATGGTGGTCTCCAAGAAATCAGAGACATGGTTTGTAAGATCAGGATTATGAAGTTATTTATGGGTCTTCTCTGTTGACCTTACGATTGGTTATTGATTGGATAAGGGTTCCTGCCAATTGTCTTGGGAGAATCAAGTGTATGCTTTGTGAAGAACCTTGTTTTCACTTAACACTCATGTCACTAGGTCAGTGAAGCAAAATTCAGGATCCAAGTATTAGGTCAGTGAATCAAACGTCTGTTCGGACTTCTCCAGAAAAGAGTCGTGTTCATGCTTTGATATTCTTTCCATGCTCATATTTGCTTGATCCTTGTGGAAGGACCAGAGACATTTTTTGTTGCCATGTGCTCTTTTCTCATGGGTGCCAAGGCTTGGGCAGCCATCAATACAAGGAGACTCTACCTTGGATGATAGATCTGCATCATGAGCGGCTAGGTCTTGTGTGGAGATTGTTGAAACTTGCTCGGCCATCTTGTTCTGCTCTCCAATCTCAATATTTTGTTGGATATATGCTCTGATACCAATGCCCTTCAGCTTGGGGAGTTCCACCAAGAGGATTCTTCTTACTTGAGTGCTAGCCAAATAGGAAGAAGGCTGAAATTTCTGCTCGAATCAAACCCTAGAGGAGGAAGATTAGGGCTCGTTTGCAGGTCGGGATCTGTTCATCTTTATGCAGGGCTGAATACTGAGACCTATCAATGCTAGATCAGGCTGAAAAACTCAGGCTGCCAGCACTCAACAGCAGCCGGCCTGATGCTGGGCTGAAATCAGGCCATCGTCTGAGAATTGCTGCTGCTGTGGCTGACAGGAAAAGGGACCAGTTGACTGCCCCCTACTTAGGGTATGACTGCAATCATAGATAAGAGGCAAACATAGGGTTTTTGGTGAGGAAATGAACAGAAGTAGATCATTTTATTCTCAAACTCCCTAGGCCTTTATAAAGAAGAGGCGAAAGGGTATTACAAGAGAGTCTCTCACAAATTTAGGAGGAAAAGTAGGCAACAATGACAAAGAGATAAAGTAGGAAAAATAACATGGTCTCGCAAAAATTAATAACTAAAATTCGAAATTAAAAATTGTGGAGATAAAATGACATACTAACTTAAACATGAGCCCACTTGTGGTCTCATGCCAGTGGCTGCTTGGTTAATGGATCCTAGCGGATCAGTATGTGAAGCAGACTTTAGGATCCAAATAAAATATATAATGTGTACTAAATTCCAGATTATTTAGATTCTAACTTATTAGAACTGGCACTGATTAAAGCAAATGTGAATGTAGCAACTTCTAGATGCTTGCTGCTTTTATTGAAAAAGAAACAATTTCTTTCACCTGATAAACCATGGTTATTATATATTTGCTTTTTTTTTTTTTTTCTATTATGTTTAGTTATTTGTCATTAAGAAAATTTGCTAGTATATGGGTACTATGTACTTATGTAAATATATAGATAACTTAGCTTCTATCTTTTAGAAACAACAGAATTATAGGTGAGAATAAAGTGAAGTGAAGAACGCAGGATTGCATTTTTTTTCTTATTTAGACAACATTTTTTATTCCATTTAATTTCAATTTTCAAGTTCTTAGTTAGATGACATGAATCCTTGCACCGCAATTTTTATCTGACTATTTGTATGTTTGCTATGCAGAATCAAGCTCTATGCTAATTCTAATTTAATTGCATGATACCTGATGACTTTAGTCTTTAATCATATTTCAGCACTTAAAAATAAATGCAAGTAATGTGGGCAAGAAAATATCCTGATGCTAGGTGGATATTGTCTTGGATTTCACCTTGTATATTAAATTAGTATAGATGTGAATACCTCTTGAGAAACAATACTTGAAAACTTCTTTTTTTTTTAAAAAATTTGAATCATTAATATGCTATAAAATGCATTAGATCTTGACTAAATCTAATGCCTCTTGCTATATACATTGCATTAAGGAATTACCAAAATTTATCCACAGGTGATTAAAACGAAAATTTATTACTTTTTTCTAGGTTTATGTGTGGGGGTTCATGTTCTGGTCGAACAGTCAACCTCTTTGGTACAAGGGTAATGCTGCACAGATTTGACTCTTCCTATGCCAGTATTAATGGGAATCTAGTAGTACATTAGTAACCTCCTCTATACATTCCATTTTAGAGATGCAAAGATAGTTTAAGATATCATTCTGTGCTACCCAAATTCTGGTGTAACTTATCAAATATCATATTTAGTTGTCTGAATCAAGTGGTGTACTATTTTTTTTATACCATCCATGTATCAATTGTAGTCAAGTACTGATTCGGGCATCAATAATTCAATACTGATAGCTTAAGCCAAATTTCCATGTAAATAACATATGATATGTAGCAGCATTCTAATATGTTAAAACTTCTACTACATTCTTGAGTTTGTATTTAGTAAAGCTTCCCATTATTTTTATTTTGCTACAGGAAGCAGTTACAATATTTTTAACTGATATTACCTAATAGTCACTCATAGCTTCTTATATATTTAATTTATCACCTTTTTCTTTTATCACATTATTTTTACTTGATCGCCTTATATATGCCTTTAACTATTTGCAGAGCCATCTCCGTTACATACAACTACAATTGTAGAGAAATGTACCCTTAAACTGGTAGATGAGTACAAACATATGTTATGTCAAGCAACAGAGCCATTGTCCACCTTCTTGGAGTATATAACGTAAGTGCTACTCTATGCAATTTTTTCAATTATTTTTATTATTTCTTTTTTTTTGCAAGATTAATCAATTTAAGTAAATTAAATGCTTAAATCTTGGTCTAATATTGGTGGTATTAGTCTAGGCTCCATACTGCATACTGATGTTTGGTATGAGCTAGTACTAACCAATACACAAAATCAAAATAACGACCGTATGAATTTATATTTGAGAAGTCATGATTTATACATATAATAATATAGCAAAGCTTCAAATTAAAAATCATAATAATATTCACAACAAATAATATGTATATAACTATAGTTATGAATATGATTGCGTGACAAAAGTCAGAATTATGATTATAGGGATAATAAGGATTTAAGAATATGACTATGATTAACTTGTAGGAGTTAGAAATATGATAAGGGTTTAGACTTTAGATATTTGTACCAATTGGTACAAGCGAAATCAGTATTGTGCATTTTGAGCCAACTCCAACTATTGGTCCATTCCCGTAAGGTTTTTTATTCTCTGCAAAATAGAAAGCTGTTCGTTCTAAATTGAATTTGTGTGAAAGTTGAATCGACATAATACATAGCTTATCTTGGTTGCATGTGCTATGAATATCTTGTTAGTAGGAGTCCCAAGTCCTAACTAATAATGGAAGTGAGTCTTCTATACGCATATATGAAATTGCTCCTAAGGCATATGGAACTAATAGCTCCTGTGTCACTTGTTAAATCAATTTATTAATCATCCAAATGATTGTACTGGTGCAATTGGCTCAAAGACATTTTGTTGGACCCAGCGGAGATCTTTGCTTGGGCTGATGTTCACCAATATTGAATGATATAAACCAAGACTTCAACCAGCATATTTTTTATTTTGATCTTGATGAAAACCAAATTTCTCTATTGATCCTCACAGGTATGGTTACATGATTGATAATGCTGTTCTTATTGTCACGGGTACATTGCATGAGAGAGATGTTCAGGAACTATTAGAGAAATGCCATCCTCTGGGCATGTTTGATAGGTACCACTCTGTTCTATCTAAGCAGTTATAGTTTTTATGCATTGTGACCTATAGGATCTCTTCTACAGTATTGCAACTCTGGCAGTTGCCCAGAACATGCGTGAGCTTTACAGATTGGTCCTTGTTGATACACCATTGGCTCCATATTTCTCTGAGTGTATTACATCGGAGGTAATAACTTGGTCAGGATTGTCATGCAGTGTACTTTGGTTTTCTTTTGGAGTGGAAAAATTATAAGTACTTAAAGAACTTGGATGATTGTAAATGAGTATATTGGATAACTTGTATTCACATTTTCTATTAGGACTTGGATGACATGAATATTGAAATCATGAGGAACACACTATACAAGGCATATCTTGAGGATTTCTATAACTTCTGCCAGGTAAGCAATGATGATTTCATTTGATCTTTTAAGTGGACGATGTAATATTGCTTACTGCACTTGCTCTAGATCTAAAACTGTTACTTCCAAACAGAAATTGGGTGGAGCAACTGCTGAGATCATGCCTGATCTTCTTGCCTTCGAAGCTGATAGAAGAGCTGTCAATATCACTATAAACAGGTGTGTCAAACAGTACTTTGTAGTTCTGAAGTGGTCAGTATGCTATCCATTTTTGTGATTGTCTTGAGCTTCACATTTTCTGGAAATTCTGCATATGTCACTATAATGGCTCATGTCTCACTGACAGTACTCGACCTGCATTGGCAACTAAGCAAAATTTCTATTGCAATTTGCAACAACCCAAAAGCAACAACATTGGCATTTAGACCAATATCAAAACAATAATTTTGTCAACATCCTTCGACAACAATATGTGGGAATTTAGATTTCAGTCAATATTTTATGTACAAGGTACCTCAGCTATTCCAGCAGTTCACAAACTTAGTTAGGGCTGTTCATGGGTCAAACCCGACCCAATGAACCCGAGAACCTGACCCGTCCCGAACCAATCGGGTCGGGTAATTGGGTCAGGTCGGGTTTAAATTTTTGAAACCCGATTATAATCGGGTCGGGTCCGGGTTTCAATCTTTAAAACCCGATGACCCGAGACCCGACCCGATTACCCGAATTTTATATATTTTTAAATTATTTTTAAAATATTTATATTAAAAAATATTTATTTTATTATTATTTTTAATTTTTTTTTAAAAAATTATTATTAAAAATTTATTTTTTACCTAAACGGGTAAACTCGACTACCCGACCCGACCTAGGTCGGGTCGGGTCGGATTTGAGAGATGAAAAATATTCAACCCGACCCGACCCGACCCGACCCGATTATATTTGGTCGGGTCGGATCGATTTTTCCCCTAAACCCGACCCGACCCGACCCGTGAACACCCCTAAACTTAGTTCAGCAATCTCAGCATCAGGCGAGCATCCAAACAATGTGATAATTGTGGTCCATTCTTCCACAGCTACATGCAACCATGGAATCAGTGTAAGCAGAGTTGTACATAGTTGACAACAGTCAGCCAGCAGTAGGCTTATCATCTCGTCGCTATCTCAACGAGATAGCGACGAGATATCGGCGTCTCGGTTGATTTGCCTGTATCGTCTAGACGATACAGGCGATCTTGAGATATCATATATCTCGTCGGGATCTCGTCCAAGATAGGCGGTACAAGAAAAAAAAGCGCAGGATTCGAACCCTGGCCCGCGCGGTGGACCGGGAAAGGTTCCACCGCTGGGCTAGGGGTTTTTTTTGCGATTATTTTTCATCCAACTTAGTGATAAGGGGTATCTAAATTATTGATTTTTTTTTTAAAAAAACCTAACTTAAACCCTCCCTGTTCGATCGACGCCTCTATCTTCTTCAATCTTCTTCCTCCCTCGCAGCCGTCGGCGGCTCTGTCGGAAGCTTCCTCGCATCCCGTTGGTGCCTTACTTCTCCGGCGATGCTTTTCTATTTTCCGGCCAGGTATGTTCCGACGATCTTTACTCCACAGCTCGGCGCGTCAGCATTTCCGCCATTTTTGATTCTTGTGACATTTCTGTCCTTTTTTTTTAAGAACAAGCTGTTCTTGCTGTTCTGGAATCAATAACCAGAACAGCTCTGGAATCAATATCCAGAACAGCTAAGCTGTTCTGGTTTGATTTCACAGAATAAATAACCAGAACAACAACTTAGTTGTTATGTGAAATCACCCTTAGCTGTTCTGGAATCAGTTTGATTCCTTGTTTATGTTTGATAAGTTGATAGTATATTTGTATTGTCCTTGTTTAGCTGTGTTTATTTTGTATCATGTATTTGTGTGCAACATTGTTTATATTGTGCAGTAAATTATGGAGGGAAATTTTCGTGAAACGCCTTATGATCCTTCTAAAGATCGAAACGAAAACCGAACTCAAAGGATATTGGTTGGAGATATGGATATTGGCCGGATTTAAACAAAAGACAATTGATTGCATGTTCACTCTGTGGCAACCAATTGAACGAGGGAATCACAAGACTTGAACAACATTTGGCGGGTGGTTATGGAGACGTGAAAAAATGTGATAAAACCACAATGCTGATAATGAGAGAAATGCATGATGCCCTTCCAGCTAAGAGGAAGACACCATTCAGTTTGGATGATGAACAAGAAGTAGTGGCACCAGTAGACCATTTTACAGCTTCCAACTCCATGCCAAGCTTGGGAACAATTACAAGAAGAAAAAAAGAGAGGCTGCTATCCAGTTTGCAGCAAT
Organism: Canna indica; assembly: GCA_034359265.1. NCBI lineage: Eukaryota > Viridiplantae > Streptophyta > Magnoliopsida > Zingiberales > Cannaceae > Canna > Canna indica. The sequence goes on along the minus strand of CP136891.1, from coordinate 52,101,535 downwards.
GTCACAAGTGTCACACTCACAATCCACATCACAAACCAAGATTGGTGGATTGCTACAGAGAACTCCAGAAGAAATTGTGGATGAAAGGTACTCTAAAGGTCCTAGCCAACAGACTATTGAAAGGTCTTTGAAGACAAAAGAGGCTATTGAAAAAGTTAACATGTATGTAGCCAACTTCTTCTATGAGAATGCCATTCCTTTCAATGTGGCAAACTCAAGAAGCTATGAGTTGATGGTTGAAGGCATAGCACAAATTGGATCGGGCTACAAACCATCCACATATCATGAGTTGCGGGTTCCTTTATTGAAAAAGGCAAAAGAACAAACAGAAGATTTAAAGCGCAAACATGAAGAGGTTTGGGAAAGAGATGGGTGTACTCTTATGTCAGATGGGTGGACAGACAGAAGAGGGAGACAGTTGATAAATTTTCTTGTAAATAGACCGCAAGGGACTATTTTTCTTGGCTCTGTTGATGCTTCAAGTCAGTGTCATGATGCTCAGATGTTTGCTGACTTACTTGAGACCAAGATTGAAGAAATTGACCCAAGTAATGTTGTTCAAGTTATCACAGATAATGGCGCCAACTATAAGGCAACGGGGAGATTGTTGGAGCAAAGGTTGCCTACACTGTTTTGGACCCCTTGTGCCGCACATTGCTTGGACCTTATGTTGGAAGATGTGGGAAAATGAAAGAATTCAAGCCTACAATTGCAAGAGCAAGATCATTGACCATATTCATTTATAGACATGGTCGCTTTCTTGATGCGATGAAGGAGCACACTAACGGACATGATCTTGTTAGACCCGGGGCTACTAGATTTGCGATTGCATTTCTAACATTGTCATGTTTGAGAAAATTTAAACAAGAGTTGCAGCGGTTGTTTGTAAGTCAAGATTGGTTTGATTCAAAATTGTGCAAGACCAGAGCGGGAAAGAAAATTTATGAATTAATCCATACGGTTAAATTTTGGGAGGCAGTTGAAGATTGCATTAGAGCATCACAGACTCTACTTGTGGTTTTAAGGATAGCGGATGGTGATGAAAAACCCGCTATGATGGAATTAGCCGCGACAATGGGTGAAGCTAAGAGGAGGATCAAACAAGTCTTGGCCCACAAATCCACTTTGTGCAAGAAAATCATTGATATCATTGAAAGTCGATGGGAGTGTCAAATGGAAACACCATTATATGGTGCGGCTCTATTTCTCAATCCGGGCAAGTATTTTGACATCAAGAAAAATGATGCCGTGTACTCGGGTAAACCACGTGAAGACTTCAATGATGTACTTGAGAAATTAGTGTTGGATGATACAATGCGATCCAAGATACTTCTAGATGCTGATATGTATGATGAAGATCGAGGACCTTTTGCAAGAGAGATGGTGATTAGAGAACGCTCAAATAGGATTCCTCGTAAGTATATTGTGTATTATTTTATTTATTAATATTTATTGACTTTACATATTTTTGAATTTTAATATTTTATATTTTTAATGTTAGTTGAATGGTGGAAATCCTTCGGTGGACGTACTTCCGAGTTTTCAAAGCTCATTGTTAGTCTTTATTGTTCGTCCTCCGGGTGTGAACGAAATTGGAGCACTTTTGAGTTTGTAAGTAAGTATTTTATGCTTTTTTAGTACTTTCTTAGTAGTTATTACTTATTATTTTTATTTAATTACTTTTCTTTTGTATAGATTCACACCAAGAAAAGAAATAGATTGTTGCACCAAAGATTGAATGATTTGGTGTATGTCCAATACAATCGAAAGATTGTCACGAGATTTCAAAAAGTTCGTGAATGTGGCAAAAACTATGATCCACTAGTACTTGACGATTTTGATTGGGGGACAAATGCGTGGTTCAACAATGATGATGGAGAGGATGATAGAATTCTTTTTGAGCTTGTTGATGAAGCCATTGGTGCTTCAAATGCTCTTGAGGGTCGTAATTTTCCAAGGAGGCGTGGAGTTAATGAGCTTGTCACTTATAATTGACGTCATCGTGGTTCTACTTCTACTTCAAGATTGGTGGATGAAAATTCAAGTGATGAAAGAGAAAAAGAGATATTTCCAAATGATGATGAAGACATTGAAGATGATTTCGGGCTCAAACCAACTACTCCTCCAATGGATAATACCCCTAATGAAGACATTGAAGATGATTTTGATAATCTTTTTTAGATTGAAGACTTTAGCTACTTGATGTTTTATTGTTCATGCTATGTTAATTGGATTTTTGTATATTCTCTGTTTGCTACTTTGCTATTTTGCTACTAGGGTGGTTTGTATATTCTATATTTGCTACTTTGCTATGTTTTATGATTCATGACAATTATGTTTGCTACTTTGCTACGTGCAATATCACAAGTAATGACTTCCAATGCTATTATTATATATATATATATATTTTATAATTTATATTTATAATATATATTATATTGTCAATATATTGCGACGCGGACGATATATCGATCGCGAAACGATATATCGATATCAAGGTTCGCTACCGCGAAATTTTTTTGGTCGCGATAATAAGCTTGGCCAGCAGACATCGGTTTGATGAAATTGATAACGATGTTTGTGTTTGTTAAGAGGCTTTCATAGCAAATACCTACAAATTGAACAACACAGAAGTGTTGCTCCAAGCAACCATGAAACAAGCAACGTAACCTTTCCATTCATACAATTTTTGATCTCTTAAGTTGCAGCTAACTAGGGTTTTTCTTTGCAGCATTGGCACTGAACTGACCAGAGATGAACGTCGGAAGCTTTATTCAAACTTTGGATTATTGTATGTTTCACATCCTTTTATCATTCTAGTTGGATTTAGCTTATAGTTGCTGGTTGCTCTTTCCTTAAATATGATCTTTTTGCTTCACAGATATCCCTATGGTCATGAAGAACTTGCTGTCTGTGAGGACATTGACCAGGTAAGAGTCTAACTTCTCTCAGAGAATGATATTTAAGGTGTAACCATCCGGATATTTCAATATTGAGAAGCAATTGCTCTATGTATCAGTCTATTTCATGAATTTACTTTCATTACTTGGGAAGCAATTTACATCGACGTGCATAAGAATGTTTTAAGCAACTTCTGTGGTTATATTGGAATAAACAAACAATACCCTCCTGTAACGAAATTATTCATCTTGGATATATTGTTTAAAGGAAAATGGAGCTTGAAAATGATAACCATTTGCTTTTTGTTAGGCTGAAGAAAAGTTGGAGCAATGATATTATTTATTTTTATTATTTTTGAAGTCTTTGCTACTGTTATTTTCTTTCTCTCTTATCGCGTCAAATTTCATATTAAAAATACTTGTCTGATATATTTCCATGACATAATAAGTTTGTCCGTTTTAACAATGATTTCTTAAAGTTAGAATCCTTCATTTTTCCAAGCTGTGAAAATAAGTTCTTGTTAACATGCTGATCCACTTATGGGTGGTTTAGGTTCGGTCTGCAATGGAGAAATATCCTCCATATCAGTCAATTTTTGCCAAGCTATCTTATGGAGAGAGTCAAATGCTGGATAAAGCATTTTATGAAGAGGAAGTAAAGAGACTCTGCTTGTCTTTTGAGCAACAGGTATGTTTAACCTGTCTGTGGATACTTTCAGTTACTATCTGTTATATATATATAGAACCTTAAATACCTTCTGTTGTGAAACTATTGCAGCCTGGAGTTGGATGATAAATTAAGGCAACCATTCAATCTATTCTTTCTTATTAGCAGAAAAATATAATTTGGACTGTTCATAATTAACACTTCAAATCTTCATCACCATCTTCTTTGTAGCACGTGCTACAGGAGTGTTCATGAAATATGTTTCAACTAATAGCTGATAGCTGAAAATAGTTGTTCGCTGTTTGTTTCAAAAATTAGGTTGAAGTAATTATTACTTTTGATAATAATGAATGATCTTTAGTAAAAAATGGTGATTGCTCACCAAACATATTTTCAGTTGACAATTGATTTAAATAAAGTGACACTTTCAGTCATTTCCTTTTTTATTTGACTTTTTGGCCATTTTATCATTTTACTCTGATTAAGTAAATTTTATGGTAGTTCTATTTCCTGCCTTAAATAACTACAGAAAATATCATATCAAAGCGGATTGCTTTGTGTACTACTGTTGTTTCCTTCCTTCCATAATAATACCTCATGAACTCCAACATTCTTGCAGTTCCACTATGCTGTTTTCTTTGCTTATATGAGACTGAAGGAGCAGGAGATAAGGAACCTAATGTGGATATCTGAATGTGTGGCTCAGAACCAGAAGTCTAGAATCCATGATAGCGTGGTCTTCATTTTCTGAGAAGTATTTATTCTAATTGGAAACATACACATTAATCTGGAGATGCCCCCAGATTATTTGTTCACTGTACGTGGATCCTTCAATTTTTAATGTCGGCTGATACCAGTATCTTGCTATTGGTTTTACCAGAGTCTAATAAATAATAATGTACAACCACTTCATTTTCATATCGAAGCTGTATGTAGCAAACTTTGTAATGGGTCCTTACAGACCAAGTGGGCCTTGTAAATTTCAGATTGCAGATAATAGTAATCTACATGCATGTCAGTTCCATGTTTCTTCTTGCCGTGAACTTTTCTTGGACAATGTTTACAGAACCTGAACTGATCTGGTTGGTTCCATGAACTGGCCCTCAATCTAGTCAAGGTTTTACATCGAAATTGGATTGGTCAAGAATTGGCCAAATCCAATCAAGAAACCGATTGAACTAAGTGAAAACTAGTCAAGAACTTGATTTGTATTTTGTTTAATATTTTTATTCTTTAACCTAGATTGGTTAAAATCGGCAAAATTCTGAATCTGTACATGGGTTTAATTGCTTCAAATCTCATTTTTTTAAAAAAAATCATTCTGGGAAGATGTTTGGTGATTTTATGTAGTAGTAGTACATGCTGCTATTTAAAGTGCCTTTTATTAGTATGAGTTTTGACAAGGAATGGGTACGACGTCAATTTTCAATTTCAAAAGTCTTCAGTCATGGAGTCCTGTAAAGTAGATGAAATGTTAAAAAATGGGAGGAAGTAAATCCTCCTCTAATCAATAGGGTTAGGAAATTAATATGAAATATAAAATATATATTTTTTGCTCTACATTTTTTATATTTAAACTTTAAGAATTTAGGGAAAATCATAATTTTTTTTTTGGTTTATTGGTAAAATCATAAATATTTTTTGGTATTTGTTAAAATCATAACTTTTTTTATGATATATATAAATTTTTCTTCAATTTTCTTCATTAATTTAATTATAATTATATTGCTAGTTGAAGACTTTGATGAAAAGTTTCTAGCTGCGTATATATGCATTTTATTACATAATTTTTTTTAAATTTAACGTGCTTAAGAAGTTGATAAACCTAACAACCTAAATGAGATGTTAATCGTAGTTATATTAAAAGTTATGAACTTCAGTGATAGTATTTTGATATTATTTTATAACATTTTTTAATCTTTATCATTATAAAAAAGGAGAAACTTGTTGGCGTAAGAGTTTCAATCTCTAACATGTTCTTAATTTTGTTGTAGGAAATCTGACACTAGAATGGAGGGTTGAATAGTGTCTGTCTCCTTTTATAGTTACTCAAATTTTCTTTTTACTCAATTTAACTTTAATCAAGTGCAAATGTATCTTAACAATAGATGTGATCAAATGTCAAGAACAATAATGAGCAAATATCGAAAGCAATGCAGACAAGATGAATTATAGTGGTTCGGCCAACTGCTTACTCCACTACCTTGGCTCATCACCAAGAATTTCTAACCACTACTTTATAGAGTTTGTATTTTCCTTTTAATGGACACTCTTCTCATCACTCTGAGAATCCCTCAAACCTATTAACCTTGGCAAAACACAATTCTACACAATTTTCCCTAAGTGTTTCCCTAGCACACCTAGCAACTATTACAGATGGAAAACCAGTCTGAAATAAAACTTCAAATACAATGTAAAAGAGCTTAAGAATAGAAAGAAAAACCAAAGCTCTTTTCCCAAGCCTCAACTCCTTCAACTTGTCAGATGATAGACTTGAGTTGTAGCAGAGTTGAGGAAAGCAGGCGCTTGAAGCGAATTTTGACAGGAATTTAGGGCGCAACAAAACGATCACTTTGAAGGCTTTTAATCTCTTGTATGATTGCTTAATAATTTTCTAAGAAGCTTTAAAGAAGGTAGGTGAGGGGTATTTATAACCCCTCAGTTGAACGGGCGGTTAAACAGCTAGAAAACTAGCCGTTACACCCGTTCTGTGAATTTTTTGTATTGTTCGATCGACCGGCGGGTTGACCGAATGAGTCACGGCTTCCTCTATCCCAGATTCGTTCTGTGAATTTTTTGCACTGTTCGGTCGATCGAATCGGTCCACCGTTGCAGAGAAGCCTAGATGCGGCTTTGTGATCTGCCATCCGGTCAACCGATCGATTGACCGATGAGCCTTCTGCCAGATTTTGTCTTCGGTCGGTCGACCGACGTAGCCTTCTACTATTTCTTCACCAACTTCGATCGACCGACAGGTCGACCGAATGGCTACTGCCATTTTTTCGCAACATTCGGTCGATCGATCGGTCGACCGAATTGGCTGCCGCCAAAGATCTGCCTTGTTCGGTCGATCGACTGGTCGACCGAACTCAGGCTGAGGCTGATTTCTACTTGATTTTTGTTACATGCCTTTTTATGGGTTTAGTTACCAAGTTTCAACTTGGATAACTTTACAATTTGACTTGGGATAAAATCATCCTAGGGGTATATTACATGATTTCTACTTAATTTATACCAGAGCCTTTCTTTGGCGTTCTTTTCTATCGTTTCTTGACGATCTTTCCTTTCGTTTCTCCGAATGAAGTTAGCATGCTTATCACAACCTCAACCTGAACTCCAAACTTCACACATAGATTAAATACCTGTTTGTTATCATCAAAATGAAGATGAAAGCTTAAGAGAGACCCTTAAGCCAACAATCTCCCCCTTTTTGATGATGACAAATATAACAAGGAATTTAAGAAAACGTATGCATATTTTTTTGTGAGTTTGAGTTAAGGCATTCATGAGTTAAGGTATACAAGATATAAAACTCAACATATGCATACAAATGCTTACAACTCACCCTATGCTCCCCCTATCAATGTGCATATTATTTTTGTAACTCCCCCTTACTATATGCATTGTGAAAACCAAGTGTGACCTTTCTTTTTCTCTCCTTTTTGACATCAATCAAAAAGGGTAAGAATTAAGGTACAATTAATGAGTTTCATCATAAAAACCAAGAAAGCCATAAAACCAAGTATCATATACCACTATAGTCCTTCCTATTAATGTAAGCCTATAGAAGACAAACATCAATAAGTCGCAAAGCCCCACTATAGAGCATTACATAAGTGTGATGATACTTTTATAGAATGCAAGTTTTGAAACCCATATAAGTTTTGAAGAAGAACATTTTAACTACTAGGAAAAGCACAAATTCCTAATTGCATCCTAAAATTTGTAAAGCTTTCTTCAACCAATGGTTTTGTAAATATATCGGCAAGTTGTTTATCGGTGGTTACAAATTCTACCGATATATTCCCCGTAGTTACATTATCCCTAAGAAAATGGTGCCTTAAGTCAATATGCTTAGTTCTAGAGTATAAAATTGGATTCTTTGTTAAATTTATTGCACTAGTATTATCACAATGAATAGGTATGCAAGAATACTTAAGTCCATAGTCTAAAAGGGTTTGTTTTATCCAAAGGACTTGTGCACAACAACTAGCCGCAATGATGTATTTTGCTTCGGTAGTTGAAAGTGCAACTGAGTATTGTTTCTTTGAGAACCAAAAAATAAGACTCGCTCCTAAGAATTGACAACACCCACTAGTGCTTTTTCTATCTACTTTACATCCGGCAAAATCAACGTCTAAAAAATTGATTAAATCAAAAGATGTATGACATGGATACCATAGTCCTAAGTCAACCGTGCCCTTTAAATATCTCAATATGCGTTTTACCGCACTTAAATGAGACATTTTAGGGCAAGATTGAAACCTAGCACATACACAAACACTAAACATGATATCGGGTCTACTTGCGGTTAAGTAAAGAAGACTACCAATCATACCTCGACATCATTTTTCGTCAACTTTAATGTCCTCTTTATCTTTATCAAGCTTGATGGATGCGGTCATAGGTGTAGAAGCTATCTTGGCTTCATTCATCCCAAACCTTTTGATGAGCTCCTTTCTGTACTTCCTTTGTTGGTTTGCTTGATTTGGAGACCAAGCATGAAGGAGAGCTCTCCCATCATGCTCATCTCAAACTCATCTTGCATACATTTAGCAAACCACTTACAAAGCATTTCATTAGTAGCACCAAAAATTATGTCATCAACATAAATTTAAACTAATAACATATCATTTTCATGATGCTTAATGAAAAGTGAAACATCGGCTTTTCCAACATTAAAACCTTGTTCGATTAAAAAATTTGAAAGTATTTCATACCAAGCCCTAGGGGCTTGTTTTAAACCATATAATGCCTTTTTAAGTTTGACAACATGGTTTGGAAACTCAAAACTTTCAAATTCAAGGGGTTGTTCAACATAGACTTCTTCATTAATGAAACCATTTAAAAATGCACTTTTTACATCCATTTGAAAAAGTTTAAAACCCTTAAAGCTAACATATGCCAAAAGCATTCTAATTGCTTCTAATCTAGCTACGGGAGCATATGTTTCATTATAATCTATCACTTCTTGTTGATTGTACCCTTGTGCCACTAACCTAGCTTTGTTTCTAGTAACTAATCCTTATTCCTCTAGCTTATTTCTAAATACTCATTTAGTTCCAATTATAGTTTGTTCACTAGGTCTAGGCACTAAGTCCCATACATCATTTCTAGCAAATTAGTTGAGTTCTTCTTGCATAGCTAGTACCTAAAACTCATCTTCTATTGCTTCCTTAATGTTCTTAGGCTCTACTTGAGATACAAAAGCTATATATTGACAAACATTCTTAAGTTTTGAACGCGTTACCACTCCCGTTGAAGGTTCTCCAATGACTTGGTCCATTGGATGATCCTTTACCAACCGATATCCTTTAGGGAGAGGTGGTAGAGCTTCTTCATCTTCATCTTCAACTTGAGGTAGATTCGAGGATGGCGGTTCTTCATGTTGGGTTTTCTCATTATCTTCATCCTCCACTTCTTTATCATAAAGTGTGAGATCCTCAAGTTCCTCACCTACATTCACAATCTTCACATTTCTAGAAGAATCATTAGTTTTATTAATCGTGACATGCATGGATTCTTCAACAATAATGGTTCTACGATTGTAAACTCTATATGACTTAGAATTAACGGAGTAACCTAGGAAAATCCCTTCATCGGATTTAGAATCAAAATTTCCTAAATTCTCCTTAGTATTTAATATAAAACATTTGCATCCAAAAACATGAAAATATCCCACATTTGGAATTTTACCATTCCAAAGCTCAAAAAATGTTTTCTTAATTTTAGGTCTTAATAAAACTCGATTAAGAACATAGCAAGAGGTATTTATGGCTTTGGCCCAAAAATACTTAGGCAAATTATTTTCGCATAGCATGGTCCTAGCCATCTCTTGTAAGGTTCTATTCTTCCTCTCAACCACCCCATTTTGTTGAGGGGTCCTAGGGGAAGAAAAGGTATGTTCAATACTCAAATCATCACAAAACTCTGAAAATTTTTCATTTTAAAACTCCCCTCCATTGTCACTTTTAATTTTTAAAATTGAAACTCCTTTTTCATTTGTAACTTTCTTTTCAAACTTTTCGAAAAGATCAAAAGTTTCATTTTTCTTGTCAAAAAAAAAACCCATGTAAATCTAGAAAAATCATCAACTAATACATAACAATATAGCTTTTCACCTAGACTAGCTACATCACATGGACCAAAGAGATTCATGTGCACAAGCTCAAGAATTCTAGATGTACTAACTTGATTAATGCTATGAAATGAAGATTTGACTTGCTTACCTAGTTGACATGCATCACAAAGTTTGTTTTTTTCAAATTTGATCTTGGGTAAGCCTTTAACTAATTCTTTCATAGATATCTCTTGGATGAGGCTCATGCTAGCATGTCCTAGCCTTCTATGTCACAACCAAGAGTCATTCTCCATGGCAACTAAGCATCTAACATGAGGATTTGGCAAGACATTTAATTCTGAAGTATAGATATTTTCTTGCCTATTTTCAATAAACATGATATCATTTGAAAGTGCACTTCTAATGATACATTTAGATGCTTCAAAAATAATCATGTATCCATTGTCACATAATTGTGATATGCTAATCAAGTTATGTTTTAACCCATCAACTAATAAAACATTCTTAATGCATGGGTAAGGGAGTATACCTATGTCACCAATGCCAACAATCTTACCTTTGGCATTGTCTCCAAATGTGACATGTCCACCATCTTTGCTTGATAGGGTTGCAAATAAGTTGATGTTACCCGTCATGTGCTTTGAGCAACCACTATCCAATATCCAAGTTCTTCTATTTGCTTGAGGATGCTTCTCCATCTACAAAAGGAAAAGAAACCATCTTAGGTACCCAAATTTTCTTGGGTCCTTGAGTGTTAGTCATTTTGGGAACCCATATAAATCTTGCATGTGGGTTCCTCCTCAAAGCACGCTCCTTGGCCATATGGCCAAATATGCCACAAGAAAAGCAATTTTCATTAAATTTTCTTCTAGTATGTGTGTGAGCATGGGAGTGTGATGATTTCTTTTTATGGACAACCTTAGGCATGACATTTTGTATGGTTGTCATCTTTTCATTAAGCATGCAAAGTTCCTTTTTCAATGTTAGCATGCTATTATTCAAATGCTCTACTTGATCACTTAAATACTTGTTTTCATTTTCTAATTTTTGGTTGTCAATTTCTAAGTCCTTCTTAGCTTTCTCTAGGATGCATGTCTCTTCCTTAAGGGTGTCTACTTCTTTTCTTAAGGCATTGCATGAAAGTAATAAATTATCATTCTCAACCTCTAAAGATTTATTTTTCTTTTTGAGGTCTTTGAATTTTCTCCTAATGGCATTAAATTCATCTTCTAGCTCTTCTTGAGTAAAAGAAACTTCACCAAAAATAAAACTTACCTCATCATCTTTTGCCATCAAGCAAAGATTTGCCGTTTCGCTCTTTGCTTCTTCTTCACTCGATGAGGCCTCGCTTTCATCCCACGTGGTCATCATTGCCTTCTTCTTCTTCTTGTGTTTTTCCTTTTTGTGAGGGTTGGAGGTGGAAGCTATCTTGAGAAGTGGGCAATCCCTCCTTAGATGCCCGGTCTTGTTGCAATGGTAGCATGTGTAGCCTCCTCTTTCCTTCCTCATGCCTCCCCTCATGAAACTCATAGACCTTCTAGCTAGCATCGTCATTTCTTCAAAGTCATCAGTCTCTTCCTCGGATGAGGGCGACTCTTTTGCTCGATGTGATGCTTTTAAGGCTATGATTTTGCCTTTGGGGACATCTTTCTCGTGATATTGCTTCATGTGGGTCTCATGTGTCATGAGAGACCCAATGAGCTTGGTGATCTTCAAGGTACTTAGGTTCTTAGCTTCCATGATTGTTGTGACCTTGGGCTCCCAAGATTTTGGAAGGGAATGGAGGAGCTTCCTTACATTCCCCTCTTCCCTTATTTCTCTGCCAAGGTTAGTTAAGCCATTTGTAATATTTTGAAATCTAGCATGCATGGCATCAATGGATTCATGTGATAACATTTTAAACATTTCATAGTCATGCATGAGTAGATTTATTTTGGATTCCTTTACTTGCGAAGTCCCTTCATGTGTGGTCTCTAGGACCTTCTATAATTCATTTGCGGACTTACAGGTAGAAATCCTATTGTATTCATTAATTGATAGGCCACAATATAATGCATTGACGGTCTTTGCATTTGCATTGAAGAGTCTAATCTCTTCTTGGTCTCATTTATCCATATCCTTATCGGGTTGCTTATACTCTATTAAAATCATCCTCCATACATCCATGCCTAGAGATTTTAGGAAGCCATTCATACGGATCTTCCAATAGTCATAGTTGTTTCCATCGAATAGTGGCGGAGTATGGGTAGAGGACCCTTGAGCTAATTGGATTTTACTAGACATCTTAATTTGTAGGGAAGATGGTTAAATCTTGACCTACGACCATGCTATGATACCAATTGTTGTAGGAAATCTGACACTAGAAGGGGGGTTGAATAGTATTTGTCCCCTTTTATATTTACTCAATTTTTCTTTTTACTCAATTTAACTTTAATCAAGTGCAAATGTATCTTAACAATAGATGTGATTAAATGTCAAGAACAATAATGAGCAAATATCGAAAGCAATCCAGACAAGATGAATTATAGTGGTTCGTTCAACTGCCTACTCCACTACCTTGGCTTCTCACCAAGGATTTCTAACCACTACTTTATAGAGTTTGTGTTTCCCTTTGAATACAATGAGGACACTCTTCTCACCACTCTGAGAACCCCTCAAACCTATTCACCTAGGCAAAACACAATTCTATAAAGTTTCCCCTAAGTGATTTCCTAGCACACCTAGCAGCTATTACAGATGGAAAACCAGTCTGAAATAAAACTTCAAATACAATGTAAAGGAGCTTAAGAATAGAAAGAAAAACCAAAGCTCTTTTCCCAAGTCTCCACTCCTTCAACTTGTCAAATGATAGACTTGAGTTGTAGCAGAATTGAGGAAAGCAAGCGCTTGAAGCGAATTTTGACAGGAATTTAGGGCGCAACAAAATGATCACTTTGAAGGCTTTTAATCGCTTGTATGATTGCTCAATAATTTTCTAAGAAGCTTTTAAGAAGGTAGGTGAGGGGTATTTATAACCCCTCAGCTGAACGAGCGGTTAAACGGCTAGAAAACTAGCTGTTACACCCGTTCTGTGAATTTTTTGCACTGTTCGGTCGACTGACGGGTCGACCGAATGAGTCGCGGCTTCCTCTATCCCAGATTCGGTCGATCGAATCAGTCGATCGATGTAGGGAAGCAGAAGGCATGACCAGTGATTCCTAATTCGATCGATCGAATCGGTCAACCGTTGCAGAGAAGCCTAGACGCGGATTTGTGATCTGCTATCCGGTTGACCAATGAGCCTTCTGCTAGATTTTATCTTCGGTCGGTCGACCGACCGGTCGACCGATGCAGCCTTCTGTGATTTCTTCACCAACTTCGGTCAACGGAATGTCTACTACCATTTTTTCGCAACATTTGGTCGACCGAATTGGCTGCTGCCAAAAATCTACCTTGTTCGGTCGATCGACCGGTCGATCGAACTCAGGCTGAGGCTGACTTATACTTGATTTTTGTTACATGCCTTTTTGTGGGTTTAGTTACCAAGTTTCAACTTGGATAACTTTATAATTTGGCTTGGGATAAAATCATCCTAGGGGTATATTACATGATTTCTAATTAATTTATACCCGAGCATTTCTTTGACATTTTTTTCTATCGTTTCTTGACGATCTTTCCTTTCGTTTCTCCGAATGAAGTTAGCATGCTTATGACAACCTCAACCCAAACTCCAAACTTCACGCATAGATTAAATTCATGTTTGTTATCATCAAAATGAAGATGAAAGCTTAAGAGAGACCCTTAAGCCAACAATTTTTAGTGATAATAAACATGAATTAAATATTTTTTATTAAGTATTTATTGCATGATAAAGAATTATACACATGCAAAGTTCATTTTTGGTATTAAAAAGATAAACTAAAGTGTGAAGAATATAATTTAGGTTTATAATCTTAATTTTAACGTCCAAATATCTTTTGTTGAAATATCCTTTGAACTAAAAAGTTCTATTTTTAATATTTTAGTATGTCTAGCTGAACATCAGTCGACCAATGGTCAGCCGATTGACCAAAATACATTAAAGTTTTGGCATTTCTAAAAGATGTCAGATGATGCTTAGACAATGTTTAGTCAACCGACAACATCGACTACGTACTATTTACCACTCCCTTTGTATGCTATAACATTCACAACATAAACCAAACCTCATAAAGATGAAGATGAAACCAAAGTGGATGGAAAATGGTATCAAGGATCATAAGTAGTTTACTAATCACAAGTAGGCTCAATATCATATTTAGTGTAGGTTAATATGCTAATTTTCAATCTTTTCTTAAGATGTCTCGTATGATTGCAGTCAAATGCATTTTAAAGTATTGCAAGGGCATTGTTGACTTAGGATTATAATATCTATCATATACTAGTTTTAGTTTAATTGAGTACTCTGATGTCGACTTTGTCGATTGTAATGTCAACTAGAAGAGTATCAGTGGATGTTGCTAATTTCTTGGAATAAGTATTGTTTCTTGATTTTTTAAGAATTAAAATTTAGTTGCAATTTCACTTACCAAATCGAAGCATATAATGGCAACTTGTTATTATGCCCAAATTCTTTAGATGAAACATACCATACTGACTATGATTTGAGATTTTCGCATGTTCCTATTTATTGTGATAGTATCAAGGAAGTTAATGTGACAAAAAAATCCCCTTTTGTATTCTAGGACAAAAATGTTGATCTCAAACATCATTTTCTTTGAGATTAATGATTTTGTGCCTATAGTTAAGCAATTAGTGGATATTTTTACCAAACATAGAAATGAAGAAGTTTTTGTGACTTCAAAAATGCAATTAGGTACTGGTGCACTGGCCTTATGCTTAATTGAGTATCTTTCCCAAAATATTTTTTAGTTTATCATCTTACCTTATATATGCCTTGTAATGAGGCTTTGCAACTTATTGATATTGGTCCAACTTATATTTGTATAAGTAGGAAGGATTATGGTTTAATATTACTTTTTTTTTGATTCCCAATACTTGTGTTTTTCATTGCAATATTATATATCTTGCTGACAATATAGGTCTCTTACGGAACTTTTGTTAAGGACAATTGAAAGGAACTTGCAACTACTACTAGAAGCAAAGTAAGAACCAAAACAAAAGAACATACACAAACACAAGGGAATTATTTACGCAGTTCAGTGACAAACTAGTCACTTAATCCGCGGGGCACTCAGCGGACATATAGTCAATCCACTCTCTATAAGTACAAAATAAGTCATTTGGATTTCACACCCGAAATTCGACTACAGTACTACAATGAATTGGAAATAATAAAAACTTATTTGTTATTACAAGTACATACCAACTTGCCTCTCTATGACATCCCAGCTATAAAGTTTCATCCTCCATACAGTCTTGTGTTGTAGCGAGTTATCCGCCCAAAATCAATTTTCTCTTGAAGATAAGAAATGTAGATGGTTGCCTTTCTGCACTCAGCAGTTTCAACTCCTATAAGACTGACAACATAGTTTACAAACATAGGAGTTGATAGAAGTGGATCCATAAGAGTAGATCAATAGGATAGGATCCGCAGTGGAGTGGATAGGAGTGGATCTATCAGAGATGATCAAGTCTTCTCAAATATTATCTCACACATTTTATAAGTAGAGTAGGCAACCCAAAAGACATAGCCATAACTCCACAAGAGAAACTCTTAATTGCATGATGACCATTAACTCCACCAATGAATGACCAAGACCATAAAGCTTCATGATGACTATAACTCCACCAAAGTGAATGACCAAGACTATAAAACAGTAGCTCCATGATGGCCAAAACTTCATTAAGCATCATAAAAGATCAAGTCTAGAAGTCACTGTAAATGATCAAGACCAAAGGTCACCATAAATGATCAATCAAGATTAACTCCACCATAAAACTTCATGATGACTGTAACTCCCTCAAAGTGAACGACCAATGCCATAAAGTAGTTGTTCCATGATGACCAAAACTCCACTAAGCATCATAAAAGATCAAGTCCAAAAGTCACCATAAATGCTCAAGTACAAAAGTCACCATAAATGATCAATCAATATTAACTTCATCATAAATACATATATATAATATATATCATCAGGATATTATCAATAGTCTCAGCAACATTCAAGCAACATTGCAGCAGGATAAATATCGCAGCAACATAAACTTCACTACAGCAAGAGCAGTTGAGACTGACCAACGAGCAGTTAAAACTGCATGTGTTGACATAGGAGACTAACATATTCATATATTCTCTTTCCTCATAAATAGAGAAGGCCAACCAATTTCCATAAATGCCACTTAACAAATGATCTTAACTTAAGCAGTTTTAAACTCAAAAGACAACTGTAACACTAAATACTTCGGCTATAAAAGCTTCATGAAGAACTGCCGCCATAAAAGCTTTTAGAAAATATCAACCCATTAATGAAGACCTCTTCATTTCTTCTATAATTGACTTTGGTCATAAAGACTTCAAGATAATCGCCAACCCACTACTTCATTTCTTCCATAGGTAATAAACAAGTAATTAAAGATGATTAAAAATATTTGAGATATAAAATAGAATCATCATTAATACTGGAAACCAAAGGTCATCATTTGCGCAACATTCCCATCAAGAAAATCATAGATTGCATGAGCAGTTAAAACTGTCCTCACACAGTTGTAACTGCCTTCAACATAAGCAGAACTCCTCATAATTGTGACTGTCCATTTAATTGAGAATAACTTGGAATACTTTCGCTTAAGTAACCACAAAGCAAGTAGCAGTTAGACAACATAATGTAACCTGTAAGTATAAACTGAGATCTTCAACATAAACTCCACAATAGTTGCAACTAATATACAACTGAGAACTTCAGTATAAACTTCATGGTAGTTGCAACTGTCATACAACTAAGAATTAATCGATAATCCTTTTGCCAAATATATATAGAGCTTCTGAATGCTGACATCAATCACTGTCCTTTACGCTAGGCATCATATGATCATTGAAAGAGAATAGTAACACCTAGAAATAAAGAGTAGGAAACTCTCTATAAGTCATAAATAATGATTAAATAATCAGAAATATCAAGAATCATCATTTAAACCAGAAGTCCAACAACCATCTCATTCGCAGTAAAAATATCCAGAGAAACCTCAGACTGTAAGCAGTTGAAATTGTCCCTTCACAGTTGAGACTGTCATCATATCCAAAAAGCCATTGACAGAAGGAGCAGTTGAAACTGTTCTACAGTTAATACATAAGTAGAGCTTTTTATTATTGAGACTGTTAATACATAAGTAGAGCTTCTTACTGTTGCCAAATATATATAGAGCTTCTGAATGCTGACATCAATCACTGTCCTTTACGCCAGGCATCATATGATCATTGAAAGAGAATAGTAACACCTAGAAATAAAGAGTAGGAAACTCTCTATAAGTCATAAATAATGATTAAATAATCAGAAATATCAAGAATCATCATTTAAACCAGAAGTCCAACAACCATCTCATTCGCAGTAAAAATATCCAGAGAAACCTCAGACTGTAAGCAGTTGAAATTGTCCCTTCACAGTTGAGACTGTCATCATATCCAAAAAGCCATTGACAGAAGGAGCAGTTGAAACTGTTCTACAGTTAATACATAAGCAGAGCTTTTTATTATTGAGACTGTTAATATATAAGTAGAGCTTCTTACTGTTGAGACTACGCAAAAAATTGAGAACTTACCAAAAACACTTTTGCCAAATATAGCCAACACATCTAAGTCAAACACCAACACTTGCAATTTTGATTGATGCCAAAAGGGGGAGAAGAGACATAATTACATTGTTTTTCATGAATTTATTTTAGTTAAGCATGTTGGTAGGTTCAACATAGTGTTTGTTGCTTGATGTTTGTCATCATCACAAAGAGAGATTGTTAACCCAAGGGTTTCAACCTTAGGCATGTCCTTTGGTCCGATGATAACAAATGTGTAGCTAACATTTCTGTCGAGTTTCTAGCTTAGGTTAAAACATGACAGTACTTATGATAAGTTTGTTTATGTTTGGAAATAAAGTAGTTTTATATAAAAAAGGCAAGAATGTGACTTTTGGAGTGACAATGTAGTAAATGATAGAATTAGAACTTAGATTTTTTGAATTGAATGTTTTGCTATCTTAAGGTGGTGATTCTCAATATTCCCGATTCCTTTACACCCACCTTTTAACTCAAATTGATCAAAACAAAAAATATCATTTCTAACAGTTTTGGTAGAAGGTCGGTCGATCGAACTTTATCCAAACTAAGCCAAATCAAACAGTATCATTTACCTATTGTCCAACTAAAACTGGATCGACCAACCATCGAGCAAACTCATTTGACTTCATAATGGCTAGATTTTCAACCGTTGTGAGCATTGCCACACTACTATTGCAACTCAACTCGTTAGCCTATAAAAGGTCATTATGAGCATCGCCACCCTACCATATGCTTGATTGTTCTTATTTATTTTCGTTATAAGAGTTTGGGTAACACACATTATTTTGTCGCTTAGCTTGTTTTTCCTTGTATTTGAGGTAGAAGCACTTTCAAGATTGAGGGATAAGTTCTTGATATATCATGTTTTGAGGTAAATGAGTTATTTAATTATTTTTGGTGATGAGCCAATATAGTGGATGTAGGCAAGATTACTGGACAACTTTTGTTTGCATTGTCAATATGTCTTGCTTATTATAATGCTCAAGTTTATCTACGAAGTTGTTCTAGTTATCATTTGAGATATGGAATAGAAATTTAATCATGAAATATTTTCTCAATAGAAATATTAGTGTCTTGTTTTAAAATAAAATCTTAACCTATGTTAAAAACATAGACCAACATTTTAGGTGTCTATTGTATAGCTCCCAGTGCTAGAGTTGTCATATTCATAAATTAAGCTCTATATGTTACTGATATATTTTCACTTCTAGGTTACATGGCATATCCAAAAGTTTGCAAGTATAATTTTAAAACCTTTTTAAATTTGTATTGGTTTGTTTCTTAAATTAACTTCAACTAGACCGGGAAGAGAGTATTGAAACATAATCTTTTTCTTGTCAAGCATCTTATAGCAACTTAAACTAAACCTATATCTAGAAATTTATTCTAGGGTGTAGCTCTTAATTTCTAATATCCTTTTACATAACAGACAGATTGATTGTTTTATAAAAAAGATCTTCCAACTATGCTAACATAGTAATCATATTTAAGATAAAAAGTTCATGCACAATATATATTTCATTGATAGAAATTTTTGGTATTTTCTATTTTTCAATATTTTCTCTACTTCGAAACAAATACTAGATGAATTTTTTATAGATAATGATTCATTAAGAATTTTTTTCATCTATTGTGTAAGTAGAGCTATAACACTAACCATAAGTGTACAATTGGTAAAGGGCTTCAGCGACAGTGAAAACCATTCACTACAAGAAAACAAGGCTTCACTAATGGATTAATTACCAACATATGCTTTCTGTTGGTATTACCAACAAAATGACCGATAAATCCATATCCACTGTTGGATTAATCCCATTCGACAAAATTCTTTTTTCCAGCCGCACGATCTCCCCCGCCGACACAAACTCTCGCCGATACAAACTCTCGTCGAGGCCTGTTGCCAGGCCCCTTTCTTCCGCAAGCTCCCCCTACCACCCACGACTCTTCCCCCAGCCGATAAACTCTCGCAGGCCTCTTTCTTCCGCAAGCTTGATTTCTTGTTATACCACCCTAGTTTTCTCCCGATTTCTCAAGTAAATTTCTTTCTTCAGCAACGGGTAAGTTTCTCCAGATTTGGTATATTTGCGCATAAGGGCCATACCTCCAATTGCACCCTCCGACGATTCACTCGGCCCACTCCGATGCGGATCTCGGCTTTTTCGCTGAAACTAAAATTAAATAAAATTAGCATGGGTATTACACAACAACAACCAAGCAGAATATGAAGCCTTCATCGCTGGACTGAAACTCCCCAGCAACGTGAAAGCCTGGGAAGTGGTCGTGAAAAGTGACTCACAACTTATTGTAGGACAAGTCAATGACAACTACCATGCAAGGGGCGCTTTCCTAGAAAGGTATATGTTCCTAGTACATTATTTAATAACTAATTTTGATGATTGTGTGATTCAACACATACCGAGGGAGGAAAACACTTGAGTCAACCTGTTATCCAAGATCGCTAGCACCAAGAAGCCTCAAAACAATATTTCGATCATCCAACATGTCCTCGGTCGGCCGAGCATTCAACCGGTCGACATTGTTGGTGAAATGGTCACACTAGAGGGGGGTGAATAGTGTGTTAACTAATCAATTAGTTTAAATTCGATTTTACATGTTTTCTTAAATTACTTATGCAATTCATAATTCAACGACTAAATGCGGAAGCGAGTAATAAAGATAAGCAATGCGATACACAAAGAAAATAATGCTAACACAATTATTTATAGTGGTTCGACCCCAATGCCTACTCCATAACCTAGCTAAGCACTGCGCTTAGGATTTCACACCCAAATTGTCACACCCCAAACCTGGTATGACCGGCCAGGATATGTCACGTACCCCGAAGCCTAACCCAACTCATGAAACAACAATAACTTGAACAGTAGAAGATTTTTTTTTTGAAAAGAATAGACATGACACCACGAACCAAACCAAACCCAAAACTCAATATGAACACATTGAACAAGTTTATTAAAAAGGAGTTCAAATAAATATACAAAACTCCCCAAATAAAAATAAAATGTGGAAGCCACAACCCGAGTCAACATGACTCAACAACTTAAAGAGACACTAAAATGACTCAGGTATCCTCCTTGATCACGACATGTCACGAGACCCGCTGCCCTGCCGCCACCAGCCACGCTACTGCACCTCGGTACCTCTCTGATCTAACCTAGGTGCTAAAAAACAACATAAATAAGGGGTAAGTCCAACTAAGACTTAGTGAGTAGATCAGTCATCAATTCACCAAATCAAATATCATGCATAAAAACACAATATAGCCGATATAAATAACATAACAACAACGTCAGAAGAAATTGGCAATAATATATCCATAGCTCTATGCATGAAATCAACATCCGTCAACAAGTATAAAATATCTTTTTTAAAAATGATGGACAAGCATCAATAACACATCTGCTACCCTACTCATATCCACAACAATAAGTATAAGCATCCATCAATAGTTATAAACATATCCATAACAATAAAATAGGATGAATACAACACCTCAATCATATGCATGCAATGCAACACCCCAATCATATGCATACTCTCCGGACCCGTCGGTCCCACATAGCCACATAGGGTAGGTAGACGGGTGGCTGCCAAACTACCACCCAGCTCAGTGCCGTCTCTTTGGGGCATGCCCTCCCCTCACCGGTACTGGCTCTTCCGAGCTGGCCTGTTGGGGCATACGTTTCCCTCACATGCTTGGGTCTCCGGACTGTCTCTTTGGGGGTATGATCTCCCCTCACCAGCGGACTTTCGGAATAAGGTCAACGCTGTCTCTTTGGGGCATACCCTCCCCTCACCAACAAGGCTTCCGGGAAATGCAACAAGCACATCACAACACCACACACACAAGTATATAAGCATAAACAAGATGTGCTATCAACATGTAATAAATGGTATGTCAAGTACATACCTCACCCTCCACCTCCTCCTGCCATACATCACAATCACATACATATATATATGTAAAAATATTGCTCATAAATCATGAATGCTCAGCACAATTAAACAACCATAAAATAGAATTATAGCTGTAAGAAAGGATGCACGTGTATCATAAAAGCAGTGCAAAAAGAAACTCCAACTATAAATCAATGAACTGAAACATGATAAAATAACTCGTCATAGAAATCACTTATCTAGGATAAAGTTCACCTCATTAAATACTATATCCATAAATCATCTCAGAGCGAATCATAAAAATATATAAAATATGATTTTTCAGCTTGGCACGCAAAATGAGGCGACGCTCCGGCTATTGTTTTCAAAATCCAATGGTCTGATGGCGAACAGACCTCACCAATGAATCCGGAACGTCGATTAGGTGAAAATTCATATATAACATGAATAGTTTCGCTAACTTTAAGGCCTCCAAATAATTATTTAGAATAATGAAGTAACTACCTTGATTTATTTAATAAATCACTGTTACAAATAAATATGACGGTGTTACAATCAATAAACCAGTAATGAAAATCTTCACCCTTCATCTAAACAGGATCATATTAGAGCCTTCTACCTAATCTGATGCAATCACAACCCTCTATTTAACATGATGCAATCTGAGCCTTACATCTAACTAGATGCAATTTTCGCCATTCATCTACATTATATAATCATAGTCTTACATCTAATCAAATGCAATCACAGTCCTCCATCTAACCAGATGCAATCACAACCCTCCATCTACATGATGCAATCACAGTCTTTCATCTAACCAGATGCAATCACAGCCCTCCCTCTAACCTGATGCAATCTCAGCCTTCCATTTAACCAGATGAAATCTCAGCCTTACATCTAACATGATGCATCCACAGCCTTACATCTATCCTGATGTAATCTCATCCCTCCATCTACGTGACACAATCTAAGCCTTACATCTACACAAGAACTAATCCCAGCTCTTCATCTCGACCAATTCAATCCAACCCTTCATCTCACCCAAAATAATCCCAACTATCCATTTAACTCACCCCCTTAGGTCATCTTCCTCCTCCTCTCCCCAACCCAGCTGCTGTCGCCGGCGCTTCTTTCCAGGCCACCTCCGGGCTGCCAGAGATGCTGGGGTCGGCACCGACGCCGGCGCCTATCAACGCCCCGCTGCCACCATGCGGCGATTGCAGCGCCTGGCACGGCTGCCCGCGCATGGTAGCGATGCCACGCCGGGCGCCGCTGCCGCCGTTGCTCATCGAGCGCCACTGCCTCTGCTGCTTGCCGAGCACCGCTGCCGCCGCTGCTCGCTGAGCGCCGTTGCCGCCACGGTGCCTCCGTCGACACCCACTACGGCCGCCGCCAGAGCCCACTATCGCCATGGCGCTGCCTCCTGGCGCAGCCGACGCCTGCTGGTATAGATGCACGGGAAGAGGGTAGAAAGAGAGAAGAAGAAAAGGAAAAGAAATAGTATTTTATTCCAAAAGAGATAAACAACACGATTCAATTAAGAAATGACTGATCCGACTTCCGATCCAATGCGAGAAAATGTGTCAAAAATCGACGAAAACCCCAAAACATAAAAACAGTGACATGAATCAAGAATTAGAGAATAGAAGGCCTAAATACACTCACCGAACAGGGAGAAAATGGAAGAAAAAGACGCACAAGATCTTCGCCCGATCAACACCGATGAACTCGCGAAAATCCAGCTCCGACGGCTCCTCCTCCTCGACGGCGCCTTTTCTCTCTGTTCTCCTTTGCCTAGCATGGCATGTGGCTCAAAACCCCTAGCTGCACACCCAGGGTCTAATTTATAAACACCGGTTGGGTCCAAATGACCAAAATACCCCTACCGAAGATAACTGACTTAAACAACCCATAACTCATCCGAGCTAACTCCAATTCGAGATCCGATTGCACCGCCAAATTCGCCTCGAGACCCTCTATCATCCTAACATTCTAAATCACAGAGATAAAACAAATAAAATTTTCCTTAATTTTTCTACATTAAATGCTTACTCGGGTCTAATCCTGAAGCTTCCCACCAATCCGCGCTAACTAGGGTCCACAATCCCCCGCTCAAGAATAAAATATTACTATTAAGATTTTGGGTATTACACAAATCCACTAAATTACAAGTAGCTTACAATCAAGAACTTTACACCGGAAAGACCTTACACTCACCTCGAAGGCACTTCTACACCCGGAAGTATCCACCTTCACACCGAGTGAGCTTTCCCACCTCAATCCCTAAGAACTACTCCTAACTTAGTTTACACAAGTGGCTTTACACCTTCTACACCAAGGTAACCACTTACTCACAAGACCACACAGTAAAACAAAGTAAAACAAATCAAAAATAAAACTATCACAAGAAGAAAGTGAAGAGAACTTATCACAATGAGAACACCTCTTCATCTTGAGCCTAGCACCCTTGAAGAGCCCTCCAATGAAGAACACTTGAGATTGAGGGATCAAGAGCTAGGTTAAGTGGATTTGATCAAGAAAGAGCTTTGGAGATGCTAAGGATCACTCTTTGAGGTTTAGAAGCATCAACCACTACTTAGGAATGAGTTTGGGTTGGGTATTTATAACCCCCCAAACACCAAGGCTCGTCAACGAGCATTTTTCTACCCGTTGCCGACGTCCGATCGCTTGCAAGTAGATTGTCGGTTGACCGGTTGAGCGACTACCGAGCGACTGAAGGCATTCTGCCAATTTCTGGCATCATTCGGTCGATCGAATAGTCTACTGCCTATTTTCGGCTTCTACCGATCGACCAGTCGGTCGACCGAATCTGGGCAAGGGCTAATTTTTGTGTATTTTTGTAAGACCCGGGGTTTCCTAATATAAAAATTTCCTTGGTGTGGCCCATCGGATCGGGAACTAGCCGAGCCGAGTCGTGAAATCGCCACGAGTAAGAGGTATAATTTAAAGTTTAGCCCATTGGTTAATGCATTTTTGGAATGTATGGGTTGTTTGACTCAAGTTTGATTAAAAGAAGGTTCGCGGATTGAATTGGGGTTCAATCCGGGTTTAGGTGAGTCGAGTGAGAGGGTTTAAGTGAGGAGGGGCATTGTTGTAAAAAAAGGGGGGGGGGAATAAAACCCCTCACCCCAAGCCGCCGTGCGGCTCAAGACAAGTTGAGCCGCACACAGCCTGAGGGGCGAGGGAGGGGGGGAGGAGAAGGGAAGCTTTTGGGGCAGCGCTGGATCTGTGTCGTCGCCGGTGAAATCGACATCGTCTTCATCCCATCCATCCTCTTCTCTAGTCGAAGTGAGTGGTTGAATCAAGATCTCTAGGGTAGGCGGGTAGCTGATCCAAGTTATTGTGGATTTATCGATTTCTCGTAATGATTTCCGTCGATTCACCAAATTTCTTCTGAGGCTTGATCTTAGTATGTGCATGTCATTTATCAATGATGTTTCTTGAAGTTTTCCACGATTTTAAGGGTCAGCCGCATGAAGAAAAAAGGGGCGAGGTCATGTCGAATTTTCCCCAATTCCTAGAGTGGCCGAACCCTCTTGGACCGAGTTCTTTTCATGATTAGTGACTTGATCTTCCTTGATAATAGCCAAAGGTCCTCCCTTTCCCCTCGGGTTAGTCTCGACCGAGCATGTTAAGCCCATATTGGGTTCAGCCGAGTGGGTAAGAGGGGGAGAAGAACTCGAGTTGATTCATACTTACATCTAGAGATTTACTCGTTGACTTATGGTATAGATTAATCACTCAATGGATGAATTGCTAGTAGTGGTAGATTGGGAGTATCATGCTATAAGGAAATGTTCTTGATAGTACATACATGGTTAGGATTTAGTATGAGGTGTAGAGCATGGAAATGTTTAATTATTTTCTATGTTAGAGCTCATTCTTTACCTTGTTATAAACACTTGTTTCCTTATTAAAAATTAGAATTTAATTGCTGAATTAACCATCTTATTTCGGCATTCCCATGTTATTATCATTTATTTTTATTGTTGGTAATTATTGTTAGTAATTATTGTTAGTAAATATTATTGGTAACTATTGTTGGAAATGGTATACACATTTTCTTTTCTATGTATCATTGCTAAAATAAATCAAGAAGTAAGAATTTATGTACCTATGAATGGTAATTACCCTAGAGGAACAAAGTTCATAGGTTTACACCTAGGGACAGATGATGGACATTAGTGTTCGGATAGTGCGACCCGGGAAAAAGGGTCGGATATGGGCAATGCCCGGAAAACACATATGGTATTTTTATAGAAACCTTGATTGTGTATTGTGTTTGAGATGGTCTACTGAGGAGTGTTATAAGCCGAGCGGCTACCGCACGACTCAGCGGTGACTAGGGTCTTAAGATTGCACCAGCGGGGCCGCTAGGTGTTAGACCCGGGTGGCGGAGGGTCTTGAGATTTCGTCAGTGGGCCATGCTAACGATAGACTCGAGTTGGGTGTGACTAGCTATCCCTAACCCGGAGGATTTCCTGAGACTAGTGGATATCCTAGTCGACGGACCCGGTGATTTGATTGTTTTACACATCGTATGACTCATTGAACTGGTTTATGGAGGCCGGTCTGGCCTGGTTTGCAAAGTGGGGAAGCCTGCTGGTATGGCTGAACCCCCCTTTTGCATGTGCTTAGACCTACAGCGGCCGAATGACATAAAGTTGTCAAGGGCCTATGCGGCCGGTGTAATTACTAAGTTGACTTGGCAAAATTGGTTAGCTTAAATTCCTCACTGAATTATATTGTCATATGTGTTACCTAACGGGGATTTAAGTGGAGGTTCGGAAGAACCGCTCACTGAGTTCCTCGTGAACTCACGGTTTATTATGTTGTTTTTGTAGAGCCCGATCAGTGAGGTACGACCTGGTGGCATGGTGCAGCTGGAGGGCAAGTGGTGGCACAGGTCTCGTAGCAGGCATCCATGTAGTCATTGTCGTGTCATTTGAGTTGTTGGTCATGCATAGAGTGATCTTTGTAAAACATTTACTGCTTTCAAACTTGAAATGTTTCTTTGAAAAGTTGAGTTGCTTTCTTTAAACTTAAAACTGTTTTGACTTTAATAAAGTTTGGTCGCCGTTTTATTTCATGACTCTCTTGTTGGTCCAGTGTTGTTTCTATGTATGATTGGTCACTGCATGTGGTAGGCTTCGGGGTACTGACATGTATCCTGGCTGGTCACGCAACCCTGAGTTGGGGCGTGACAATTTTTCTTGCCGCTTCATTTTTGGATTCCGGCCTTCAACGTGCGTCAACTTGGAGAGCTTTCCATATGTTCTCTAGACTCGTCCAAGACGTCTTTGGTGCACACGTCGAACTTCTAGAAATTTCCGCGATGAACCCGAATGCGTCAACCAATGTCCTTCTGATTTTCTGATTTCTCCGTTATTTCGGTCGTGGACATCGAGTGCTAACCGATATGGAACCTGAAAAATATTTCTCAATGAAACATTAGTTCCATGTTTGTTATCATCAAAACCGAGATTAAGACAAAGGTAGAAAATCTTAGGCTAACATACACCTCGATCAAAATCCAAGTAGTCGAGCAAACTATCGACTGGAGGGCCCCTTACAAATTTAGAAGGATGACGAGTTACTGTACTCTCCTCAAGCAAGGAGAGGTGCTGGAGCACACCTCCAATTCGAACAAATTTAGAAGGATGACGAGTTACTGTACTCTCCTCGACGACCAACTCTATAAGTGAGGCTACTCCCAGCCATTGCTCAAATGCACCAGCCAGCCACAAACAAACACCGTAAGAAGTGCATGAAGGCATATGTGGCAACCACATCGAGGGAAGATCCTTAAGCAATAGAATTGCATGAAGGCATATGCCTAATCGGTGCCCTGAGCCCGTCCTCAGCCATGGCCTTGGCCTCACCTACCAGCGGAATTGCTTCTGCTACCACTCAACATGGCATCATCATGCGCCTCCATATCTATCAGTAAATAAAAAATTTTTGCACACAATTAATCAACATATAATCATGAATACGTACCGCCGCTGGTGCGTAGGTTCAGCCGTCGATCTTGTGACTAGGACATACCATATGCAAACACGCTAACAATGCTCCCACACGATACCTAAAGTCCTATTGTGGTACCCGCTCTGATACCACATTGTCACACCCCAAAACCCAGGCATGACCGACCAGAGTACTGCACGTACCCTGAAGCCTAACTCAACCATAATAAATCATAAATGCGAAACCTTGAAACAATTCATAAAGGGAAACCAGTTTTCTTGCAATAACATATTTAAAGAAAATTTCAAACCAAACGCTAAATAATCTGATGAATATAAGTGTTATGAGTTGATGAATATAAGTGTTAAAGACTCATAAAATTAAATTAGTTAACGATAACAAGTTCTTGACGTACAAAAGCGAAAACGAAGCTTTAGACGCCCATCTACCTAAAGAAAAATATAAATACTCCTACAGACTGAATATAACCTCTGACCACGACGTGTCACGAGATCCGTCATCCCTGATGCCACCAACCGCGCTACTGCATCCCAGTACCTGCCTAATCACGCTCAGGTGCTGCAATATATTAAATAAAACCGTAAGTCCAACTAGGACTTAGTGAGTGACATAATCTCCTGCAATCATGCTCAAGAATCCAAACCAGCAAATATACATATGAATTTTATAAATCAAATGCCTCATATACAGAGTTAGATATGCCAAGAAATACATATATACTCAAGCGTAGCCATGCATCCATATAAACTGTCACAACCCAAATACAGGGTCACGTGATCGGCCAGGGTATACGTGCCTATACGCAGCCTAACTCATGCACATGCCAACATCATAAGAATAAACAAATAGCGGAAAGAAATCAACAAGCTTTTTATTTCATTTAGAATCAAAACAGAGTTCATCATAGACCAGTTTTAATAAACGAGAAAAAAATGCGGAAATAATACATCTAGTCCAACAGATCAAATACAATAAGATATGAATAAAATGACATAAATGCCCTCAAGGGATACAACTCAAAAGACCAACAAAAGTACTTGACACACTACCAAAAGACTCGACTACGACCCTATCTAGGACTGCTATGAGATCATGCGGCTCCTCTGCCCTCCAGCTGCGCCAAGTGCTCTAGCCCACCTCATTGATCAGGCTCTGCAAAATAAAAACAACGACAACGGGTGAGTTCAAAGAACTCAGTGAGAGATTCTACCGACTTCCATAATAAAATAACACAGAGATAAGCAATAGCATAACATCCAACTCTACAGGAATAAGGTCATGAAAGTGTGACTAGCTATCAGGCCATCTGGCCACCACCTGCCCGAAGGCAGTAAACACCCAAACGGTGAAGCTCAACAGGCCTAAGCCTACCATGCCCTAAGCCACAACACATACTAGGATAATCGGGGAGGCCCTCCGAACTTATCCTAGTATACAAAAACTCGAGAGCAATCGGGAAAGGCCCTCCGAACTTGCTCCACGAGATACGTAGGGACAATCGGGATTCGCCCGTCCGAACTTGCCCCTTTAAGATATCATAGGAGTAATCGGGTAGGCCCTCTGAGCTTACTCCTAAAAGATATCATAGGAATAATCGGGAAAGGCCCTCCGAACTTATTCCTTAACACCACCTCGTCGATAATCGGGTAGGCCCTCTGAGCTTATCCCATGAGGCCAAACCAGAACAATCGGGAAAGGCCCTCCGAACTTATTCTGCA
The DNA here is from genome assembly GCA_034359265.1 of Canna indica. Lineage (NCBI taxonomy): Eukaryota > Viridiplantae > Streptophyta > Magnoliopsida > Zingiberales > Cannaceae > Canna > Canna indica. Next base: position 52,072,276 of record CP136891.1, on the reverse strand, counting down.
GGTTGGGAATTGGCCATCCAACCTCCCAGGCATAGCCCGCAACCCGGCTCCTCAACGAGCCTCTTCGCCATTCATAAAATATGGCGCATCATGACCTAAGTCAAATCTTTCCTACGTGTCTTAGGGGTGCTCTTATTGGGAAGTGTCTCAACAGTCCAATGCCCGACCCCAACTCCTAGACCAGTAATGTCATGAACCCGTGTGATTTTATTTCATGCATAAACTTCCCATGTTGGTTCATATCAGATTATGCTAACCCTTTTCCCTAATTTTAATTATGTAATTAAAATTTAGTTCACCACAATTAGGGTTTTGTTTTAACTTACTATTCTGCCCGAAACCAATATATCTAATCCGAATCTGATCTCTAGAGTGTGTCCTATATTTCCAAACTATATTTTCTGGTCGAAACGATAGGTTATATGACTATGATCAGAGATCTAATTATATCATAATAGTGAAAACAAAAATCAGTCTAGATTCAACAAACAACATATAAATCTCAGCAAGCTGGAATTTCAGCACAACATGAAATAAAATCTGAATTTTACAAAATTAAATTCCTAAATTTCTAACATCACATATTTATGTCATCATGCCCATCATGCATATAATCTCATAATTTTTACTAATTAAAAACTAGCATACATATCAACGTTTCCTTAATCAAGAATCAAGGTAACAAACTAGATTATAATATCAAGAACATTTAAAATTTCAAGATGATATTACAACCAAGATTCCACAAAAATAAATTTAAAAATCACAGATCTTACATTAAACACATGCCCCATGATATATGATCTAAATTAATAATCTAAGCATGACATGGAAATCAAGAAAAACTCGAAATCATCACCTAGGCATTTCATCGAACACCTTGAGGGCACCCTAATCTCCACCTTGGCCGAGCACCCCTAGGAGAGTTCTAGGGTTGCCGAGCCACCTAGGGGAGTCCCCGGGGTTCCCTCTCACAAAGCCACACAAGAATCAATGGCTAAAACATGAGTTTCAACGAAAAAACAATCCAAAAAGAACATGAGCCGAATCGGCTCAAAAACACGATGAAGAAACCCGAGAAGGAGGGGTAAAACCACACACCGAAATTAGGAAGGGATTGGAGAAGAATATCCAATCGACGGCCTCTGATTACGGCTCCGGAATCCGGCGGCTCAACCCAAAGGAGAGGAAGGGCAGCCGCCGGCTCCTCCCAAGCCGCCGGCTCCAAGGGGAAAAAGGAAGGAGAGCAAGAGGGGGCAGCTGGCTTGTTGGCGGCTCCCTAGGCTGGGCTTCGCAGGGAAGGGAAGAAGGAGGGGAAGGAGAAGGAAGGCTCAGTGGCTGGCTGGATTGAGGGCGACTGGCGGCTGCTCCTGCGGCTGGCGGCTGCTCCTTTCTCCTCTTGCTTTTGTGGTTCCAAAATAGGGAGCCACAAGCCAAGGGGAGGGGGTTTTATATCCCTTCCTCAACCCTAACCCTTATCAACCCTTTATCCAACCCGCATCCACTTCAAGCCGAACCCAAATCCGCTAACTTAAATTAACTTAATTAATCCTCTTCTCCACATAACCATCCAATACACGGACACCCATATACGACATAATAAAATAATACACCATAAACATTAAATAAATTAAACTACTCAAGCAAAATTTCATATTCATAATCCTACTTACCCGGGCTCGCAAGCTCGCACCGAACCATGAGTTGACTTGGATCGACCTCGATCTAGTCCGCTAGGCTGGTAATTACAACCATAAAGGAAAATAATATAATTAAATATTTAGGATATTACATAAACAACATATTAAAATCCAACAGGAGATAAATAACAAGTACAATTATTCAATCATCCACACAAGCCACCCGAGTCAGTCGTCAGCGTGGCATACTGACGACCTTCCCGGTCCAAGGACCCGTCGGTCCAAAATCTAGGGACCCGCCGGTCCAATAATCCAAAGACCTATCGGTCTACGAGTCAGACGCTGATCACTGCTCTGTCTCAGCGTACTTCCCGCTTGTGCCACCCGGGTCGATCGTCAGTGTGGCGGCTGACGAGCTTCCCGGTCCACATTCACAAGCACATCCAGGCATTCACAACCAATCCATAGTATATATATATATAAATAAAATAAATACATAACACCTTCATGCATGTAAATCATCCCGGGGCCACCTGAGTCCTTAATAACCACAAGTAAATAGGCGCATGTCCCATGTTATACATAGCATGTGAGTAAAGACAATTCTCATGAAATAATCAAATAAATTCTATGTGCACAATTAAAATTAAGCCATACCACTTATCTGCATATAATTCCAATATGCCACATCTAAAAAATATAAAGAATTATCATTCATCTATACATAATTGCAAACATGCCATAACCAGAAGACATACCAAATAATCCTTCATTCCATGCAAAGAGCCATTTATTTATCACCTTAATTCTGCCTATGGGGCCGGCGGCTTGGGTTGTAAATACCCTTGCCTTATTTTATTAATCCTATGTGTTTATACCAATATTTAATAGCATGTCAAGGGGAACCTATCTTTCACTTGTCTCTAATCTCCATTCTAATTTTATTTGCCTCCTAAGTTAAATGTAATCAACATACATGGGCGGTATGATTCTGACAATACAGTTTAAGGTCTCTAAGTTAATGTGTGCTAACCTAGTGCTCAACTAAATTAAAGCTATATCCTTAACGGTAAGCAAGGAAGGGTGGCCTGCCCCTATTTCACTTAAGGCCATGCGGCCACCGAAACAGGGAAGGGGCGATTGCCCCTATTCATCTAAGCCATGCGGCCATCAAAACAGTGAAGGGGGCGGCTACCCCTGTTCATCTAAGCCATGCGGCCATCAAAACAGTGAAGGGGCGACTGCACCTATCTCATCTAAGGCCATGCGGCCTACCCTCCAAGGAAGAGATAAAACAACAAATAATTATCAAGAAAAATACTTCAACCTAACAATTCAAGATTAGGAGTTAAATCAAGAATACCATGGCATGATCTTGCTTGGTGGGAAGAGGTGGCACAACCCCTAATTTGGCATCTACCCTATGTGGCAAAGTTCAAGGAAACAAAGAATCAACCCACAAATCATACACTAGCTATGAATTCACATGATAACATTAAAGCTTAACGATCATGACATCAAAATCCACGACAAAGAATCCAAGAACGGGGAGGGGGGGGCTAGATTTCAAAAGCAAGAAAAAAGGAAATTAAATCACTCACCGGCTTGAGGAAACAAGGAGGAAGAAGGTTGCAAGGATTCCCCGACGATCAACTTCGGTGGACTCGCGAACTCCGACCTCCACCTCTACTCCTCCAAGCCTTCGCCTCTTCTTGCCTCGGGTGCTGTGCTCCCCCCCTTGCCGTACAACCCCTATATATAATTTTGGGGAGTGAGTTAATTTGACCTCAATTACAATTTTGCCCCCCACTTATAACTCGACTAGTAAAATCTACTACAAATTCATTTTACATTCGATTCGAGTTCCAATCGAACCGTTGAACTCGTCTCGGGGTCCACTATCACCATGACATGCCAAATTATAGAAATAATAGTTATATATATTTTTTAAATTTTTCCTTAATTAGCAACTTATCAAATTCTGCCCCCGAGACTCCGCTAATTCGCACCATTTAAGTCATCACTTTCCTGTTATGAAACCAAATGAATATGAATAAAATTTTGGTTATAACAAGCCTGTACTTCAAAGGGTGCGACAAGTGCTAGAGATTATCATAAGTCTCACAAAAACATCCCGAGATGCTACATAGTTCAAAAGTCAGCTGGCCATTTCACAAGTGGGGCATCGACCTCCTTGGCCTTTCCGTCCAGTACCAGGACAAGTCAAATATTTTGTAGTAGCAATGGACTATTTCACCAAATGGATAGAGGTTGAACCCCTACAGTACCTCGCGAGCTCGTCATGTAGGTGTTCAATCAGCCACTTGCGACCTACAAGGAAACCACAATTAGAGAGAACAACATTCTACCCATAATCTAGAAATTTTAGTCATAGGGCTGCACTAACTTGGCCACGGTAGTCCCACCATTGACCGAATATTTCAGCAACTAATTCACCGTGAAATTCGACCACGAGTATCTCGAATCAAGCACAAGGTGAACGACAAGAAATCAGAATCATTTCAACAATATACAACAACAAAATCCGGCTACAACAATACACATTTCAGCCTGAAAATTTCAGCATGACATCACTGAAATTTTGGCTTACCAACAAGTCCACTGAACTCGGAATAAAACCATGTGAAATCAGAATTCAACAGCCCACCCAACCTAGGGAAAAATGCGGCCACAACAGCCCCATACAATTTCACAAAAATCAGCATGAAATCATTAGGTATTCGGCTTACAAACCTCTTCATTGAATGCAGGATAAAGCACACAAAGTCAGAAATCAAACATCCCAATTATCATGGGAGAATCTAGCCACAACAGCCCCAAAACCATCCAAATTTTTTTTAGCACACATGGACAAGAATCGAAAACTACACCAGAGAATAATTCACGAGAATCCAATCGAAATGAAGCTAAATGACACACCATCGAAGAGGAAGAACAACTGGCCTCAACATTAGCCTAGTCCTAGGTTCATGGCCGAATATAAAAGGGGAGACAACACCCTCCAATCAAACCTCAAATCGTGAAATCAAAGTTCATCGGATGCAAAAAGAACTAAAATTTCAAAATTTATCAACAAAATACAAATCTAGCCAACCCTATAGTGGCAAGCCACTCACCTCAAATCATAGTCCGACCAACGCTTGTCGAGAAGATTCTAACGATTGCGCACAACTATGGATCCTCGCGACAAGCCCTCGTCTCCTCAGTAGCCCCCTTCCTTGGTGCATGCAGCTCTCCCCCCTTGGGATGTGTGCACCTCGTCCCTCTTGTGAGGTGTGCACAAGTCTCCAGTATTTTATAAATTTTTTAACATAAGGCCAAATCATCGAGTTGCCCCTAACTTGAGTCTACCTCCAAGTTAACCCATGGACTCGATCCAACGACACCCAAGGTGACCTCCGGACTCGACTGAAACAAAAATTTAAAATTTCTACTTGATTATGATCAATTTTCGTACACAGGAGTCGTACTTCCGATCGCATACTCTAACGATCTCCCCAACTCGCTCCGATGTGCAACCCGAGTCTCCGGCTAAAACCAAAATTAAAACTCGGATATTACAATATATAAATAATTATAGATATAAAAGTATATATAACTATATAAAAGTATAAAAGTATAATTATATTTGTAATTTCAGTTTGAGTATTGTATAAATTCTTATTTATATGTAATTTCAGTTTTATTATATAATTTATAAATATATACATTGTAATATATATGTTTTTAGTTTTTATATTCTTTTCATCACATTAGTATGTTACATAAGGCATTAGTTCCTATTCAGTTTTATACCACCTTATAGATACATTGTTTTACTTCAATATTTTTATCATTTAATATAAAAAAATGCATAATTTTTTTGATTTTATTGAGTTATATTTATTTATAGATTCTAAGCTTTGCTTTTTTTTTGTCAGTTTGATTGTGTATCATTTCAAGAATTGATAAAAAAATTTGTTTATATGTTTCACATATATTACACATTTTAAAACATATTTATAATTCTTTTGGGTTAAAGTAATCTAATATATACTCATAGATTTTAGAGATAATTGTAACCCTGCTTGAATGGTTTTTGGTTCAATATCTCCATACGAAATATATTTGTGTATGTGCCTATGTTGTTTTATTAGTTTAAAAAAATGAAATAGGAAATAACTAACTTGTTATGATGAAAAATGATCAATGATGAAGATAAAGAACATTTTGTGAACATCACAAATAAATAAATATTGCATAATAGTTACACACTTGTCATGCTCCAAAAACAAGGGTCGCGTACTAGAGTACATGTCACGTACCCTGAAGCTTACCCAAATATGACCACAAGGTAGAAAAGAAACACAACCATGCAATTCCAAACAAATCTTGAATGTTCACACAAGTATACCAAAGTACTACATCCAAATACTAAAAAATGAATGTAACAACTACTCTAAGACTCCACTATGACTCAGTGTCACGAGATCCACACCCTTAGCTCGCCACCCTAGCAGCGCCTTGTGTGCCACATTACCTCTACTGCTCTGGAGCTGAAAACAAAAACATACGAAAGTGAGGGTGAGTTCATGAAGAACTCAGTGAGTGGCTCGTCCCCGAGCCCTTTCTAAGTCATAATACAATTCATATAAGTATTCCTTATTTAAACATACCACTAGATAAATATTCACAAAAGAATATAAATCAAATAACCATAAGTAAATAACCAATATACATGGGTTCATATAATGTTCTAATTGAAACTACCCTACTACAGTGACCACCGCTCATGCGCCAATTTATCCTCATACAAGTGTAAGCATGACAATCACAAGATTAGGGGTTGGTTGCTAGTTCAAGACTAGTGACCCACATCTATGAGCCCCTAAGATCAAATCCAGGTAAATCCAGTGGTCGGGTGTGACCCTTCCACTAATGCACTCCGGGGCTGCCGTTAGCGTGGCTCACTAACACATTACCCAACCTATAAACCACCAGTTGACCAGGCTGGCCTTACATACAGTCTCATGAACATCCACATCATACATGTAGGAAAATAACATATATAAACATTTAAACAATTTCTAAAAGAGTACTATTTATACCGCCGGACTCTAGTATGCACATGCGCATGCCTAGACCAGCCCTACCTTGGGCTCCAATCCCTTGGTGGTGAAATCCATTTTGTCACATACATATCTAGTTGAATATAAATAACAAAATGTACGCGACATACATGAATAAATCAGTACCCATATTCCGCTATCGTTTTATCATACAAGAACGATTTGCCATTCATGATAATGAAACGTATATATATACACACACACATTACTACCATAAATCAGTAATAATTCATATAAAAACAAACTGATTTAAAGGGATAATTCCTAAGAATTTCATGCTCAACAAGTATTAAAGTGCTACACGTAACCTTCAAGAAACCCAGATTCCCGTAGCCTTAGGAATCAGCCTAAATATTCATATTAAGTCTCTATCCTTAAACCAATATTTTCCTATCATTTGTATGCCATTTACCTACTATTTTGTCATCTATTAATGTATCAAACCCACATGTCAAAGTAGGTAAACCAAACCTTTACTGTTTTCCCACAAGTCTGTATTCATCGGTATCGGCCCTAAAAGTGTAGGATAGGACTTAGGTGATTCACATGAGTGTACACCCTCCTAATACCTTATGAATTAGATTATGTAAACATTGCCATCACGAAGTTCATTAAGAATCTACTATGTCATCGTCGTCTCTAAGATTACTCAAATGTCTGTACTTGGCAAACCCTAAAACCCTCGGGGTAACCCTAGTGTGGCCGACCACCCTATACCATGTTCTTCAGTTCATGCATCATAGTACGATAGAAGTTGTAAGAATTCTAATCAATATGACAATGATGTCTTAGTATAAATGTTAAGGGTTCTATTACCCTAAACCATCCGGCCCTACCCCAAAATTAGGGTAGTCCTACACGGCCGGCTCTCCTAGTCTCCCTTCCTAGAGTGAGGGCCAAGTCTCCCTTCCTAGAGTAAACAATTTGAAGCAATAGTTAGGAGATGAAATCAATGTATCAAATTAAACATTAAACAAAATTTCAAAGCCCTCCTTCCCTTATACCTATTCGGTCGGCCATAAAACCCTAGGGCCACCAATAGGGGCTGCCGCACCACAAAACTCGCACAAGAAACCAAAGACCACAACAATACACATCTTCCGATAGAAACCATCCGTATAACGTCAACAATTCAAGAAAAAATCTGGAAAAATTAAAAAGACAAGGGACGGCTAAGTAATCCAAGAATACCTACTGTTAAGGGCAAGGAACCACTCACCGAAGAAGAAATCAGAAAGGAAGATGACCCTCTGCGTTCCCTCGTCGACGAATTCCGGCAACGTCGAAATCCAAGTCTTCTCTGATCGCCCCTCTCTCCCCCCTTGCGCCTAGGGATGCATGCAGATGTTCTTGAGCCGTACGGTCCCTGGTGCAAAGTATAACATTCTTCAATTTCATTTATCAAATTACCAAAATACCCCCCTTCACAAGTTAAGTCTAATATAAACCGTAACTTAACTAATTCAAGTCTTATTCGAGTTCCGTTTGAACCTCCGGACTTGAGTTGAATCCTTCTACCACCTAAAGACCAAACCATCCTAAATAAAAATAATTACCGTGGGCATAAAGGTCGTACCTTAATTCACGCCATTCGGTGATTCACCTGGCCTGATATTTAGAAAATTTGAGGGTATTAAAACACTTGACGACCACATGGTTAATTATTAATAATACTTTGATAAATCCTTTTTTTTATCAAACCAATATCTATAGATAATATGGAAACCCACTTTATTTGTTATCCACATATTAAATGAGGATAAGAATTTGTCAATTCTTGTTGCCGTTTTAAGAGTTTTGCCACCCATTGTTTTATTCCACAATTTATGGTATCAATAGAATTTTCAACTTTATTAAATAAATATTTTTGACACATATTTATCCAACTACATCCTTTATACTACTATATATATACCTGAGCATAACTCACACCTTTAAGTAACCACCAAACAATGGGTCTACTGCATTTATCATTTGTCTTCATCTTTTTCCTTTCGTTGCCTCTCCTTTTCACCCCCATATATTGCGACGATGAAAAGGAGTTAGATCTTGTTTCCAAGGCACATAAAATAAATCGTCGTAGCTTCCCTAAAGGCTTTGTGTTTGGAATTGCAGCATTCGCTTACCAAGTTGAGGGAATGGCACTCAAAGGAGGTAGAGGACTGTGCATTTGGGATACATTTGTTAGAATACCCGGTAAGTAGTTTATATATGTCCTTTGTAACATGGGTTTTCTATATTAGTCATCTACAACTACATAATATATTGATCTTAAATTAATCACAAGAGAATATTTTGATATGATTATAATAATGTATGTAGGTATGATACCAAATAATGCCACTGCTGATGTAACTGCCGATGAGTATCATCACTATAGGGTTAGTCAAGTACTCTCCAATCTTATAATGTATATATATTGTAGTTTTGTTTCTATCTAATGCTTCAGAAAAGTGATCTTTTATACTATCACTTCCTTAATTGGGAAAATGTTATGAATTATGTCGTATACGATTGACAAAGTGTTAAATGTAGGACGTTGATGCTAGTGTTTTTGATATTTATTAAACTTGTGCTTGATCTTGCAGGAAGATATTGACATCATGAAGGAACAAAACTTTGATGCTTATCGGTTCTCAATCTCCTGGAGTAGAATTTTCCCCAAGTAATTGAAAGCATAAGTTTAAATACTTAAATTACCAATATTCATGTTGTGCCTAGATAAATTTGTAATTTTTGGTAAATATTTGAAACACATGTTTACATTAACTTTTACTTTTCAAGATGGAATTGGAAAAGTTAATTGGCAAGGTGTTGACTATTACGATAGGTTGATTGACTACATGTTATTGCAAGGTAATCTATCATTCACTAAGAATTGACAAATTTTTTTTATTGATTTCTCAATGTCTTAGATAGAAATATTTGATAATTTATATTTCTTTCTATTAGGGATTACTCCACATGCAAATCTTATCATTATGATCTTCCACAAGTACTTCGAGATGAGTACTTAGGTTGGTTGAGCCCAAAGATAGTGTAAGTATTATAGTTTAAGATGTATAAGTTGTTAATGATGCCTTAATATATTATATTTATAATGTTAAATACATTTTGTTTGTGAAGAAAGCTTCATTTTCATATTTAATTAACAAATTTGATTTTTGATTAGGGATGCTTCGTCGACTATGCTGACTTTTATTTTAAGAGATTTGTTGATAGAGTTAAGAATTGATTTACAATCAATGAGCCTAGAGTTGTGGCAGCCCTTGGTTATGATACTGGTTATTTTGTTCCTGGAAGATGTACTAATTGTATGTTTCGAAACTCAAGTACAAAACCTTATATTGTGGCTCATAATCTTATCTTATCTCATACGTCTGAGGTGAGGAGATATCGTCAAATTTAAAGTATCAGGTAAAATTTTCATAAGTAATTCAAATTTTTTTCTTCTCAAGACATGAAAATAAATGACTCGCCACAATATCAATTGCTAATTAAATACTAATTATATGTAACAAAAGTATATGTAACAAATTCAAATATATCCCCTAGGAATATATCTAATTCAAATATATGTAACAAAAGTTTTACTTGATTTGGTTTATTAATTATATCTAAGTATCATTGATTTCTTAAATTATTCTCTTTATTCGGTAAAAATAGTATTTGTTTTAATAATATCTTTTCCCATTTTGTATGATAATATTACTTAAGGTGTGTTTTTATTTATATATTCAATATATTTAGGAACATCAAAAAGGACAAATTGGAATTCTATTGGATTTTGTTTGGTATGAACCTTACACTGACTCGATGGTTGACAATGCTGCAGCTCAAAGAGCTAGAGAATTTCATCTTGGATGGTAATAAACTAGCCATTATTAGTTAATAAAGTAATTTTAAATATAATAAAGAATAATTATTTATTTTGAGAAAATTTTCTTACTTTTATTACAGGTTTCTTCCTCCTCTAACATTCGGACAATATCCAAAAATAATTCAAGAAATTGTTAAAGATAGGCTTCATAAATTCAGTTGTGAAGAAGTAAAAATGGTGAAGGGGTCATATGATTATCTTGGTGTCAACCAATACACATCTTATTATATAAAGAATAAGGATGTAACCAATCCAGTACCAATCAGCTACCTTGATGACTGGCATGTCGAAATTAAATGTTAGATTGCCTAATCATTTCTTAGCTAATAGACTAGTTGATGGGTTTAATTGATTTGTTTTATAAATCTTATTTTGGTATTCCTTATCTTGCATATGAAAGAGATGGTGTGCCAATTGAACCAAGGGTAAATTGTTTTTATTATTCGAATATTTGATCATTTTATTATTTTAATATACTTAGTTTCTTAATCATCATAAGTTAATTTTAATTGAATTTAAATTAATTTCTATATTCTTATTAATAAAATATTGTCATTTTTCTTTTAATCCAGAAACATTTTTTCATATGATCCAATAGTTGCATTTCCTTCTCCTAAGATGTCCTTCAAATATGGAATTACAATTGATTAAAAAGTTGCATATTAGGTATGAATCTAAAAATATATAATGAATAATTTCTTTCAGACTAATTCACGTTGGCTCTATATTGTTCCATGGGGAATGTATAAAGTAGTGACATATGTCAAGGAAAACTATGGCAATCCAATTATCATTCTCGCTGAAAATGGTATATATTAGTTATTATTATCATTAGATTAACATTATTTGTCTATAACTAACTTCTTAACCATGTTAATGTTAGGAATGGATCAACCTGGCAATGACACTAGTCCGATGGGCTTGCACGATAAAATAAGGATCAACTTTTACAAGAGCTACATTGCTGAGCTAAAAAGGGCTATGAAAGATGGTGCTACAGTAATAGAATACTTTGCTTGGTCTCTTCTAGATAATTTCGAGTGGAGACTAGGATATACTTCAACATTTGGATTGGTTTATGTGGACTTCAACACTCTCAAGAGATATCCAAAGGCTTCAGCTAAATGGTTTAAGAAAATCTTGAAGAAGGATAATAATAAGAAGAAGAATTAATTTTTTTAGAGTAGTATGACAACTTCATATTTTTTGAGATGAGCAATTCAATTTTTCTAGAGTAGATTTGATAGTCCTCTAGAATTTCATATTTTCCTTAGACATATTCTTATGTTCATGATTAGTAATAAAAAATATTTATTGCTATTTTCAATAAAACATTTGTAAAGCTCTTCCAATTTAATTTGGAACATTAAGTCCCTCTTCTGATTATTTTGCTTATGAAAATATCTTCTGTTCTTGATAATTGAAAATATGCAAGTAAGAAAATTTATGTTTTATTAACTTAGTAAATTCCTAAAATCATATTTATGTTTGAATCCTCAACAATATATTTGTGACGCCCCAAACTCGGGGTAGCGTGATCAGCCGGGAATAAACCCACGTACCCCGAAACCTCACAACCAAACAGAAAGTATGACAAGAACTCAACTAGGATGCATATATAATCATGAAATCAACGTTTAATACACCAACACGCGACACAAGTACATGACATAGATGCAAATGTCTCACAAGAGACTATTAGAGCTTCAGAGTTAACCAAATGCAAAATAAAATAAAAAAATAAAAAAATAGGACTCTATGACTCTCTAACTACGATTGGGGGGAAATCTTCCTACTGAACTTATGTTGCCAACCGCATCAAGCTTTATGAGCTGCACCTGAACTTGCACACAAAGGCAGGAGGGCATGAGTGCATAACTCACTAAGTGGTAGGATATTACCGCCCTAAGATCAATAGCAAAGTCACAAAAAATATGTAATTAGATAGAGAACAGTGAAGTGTATGATCGGATATTTCAATATCACATCATGAACCAATAGTAAACTGAACATAGTGTTACAACATGGATAACCATACAATCAACTGATACGTAACAAGCATAATAAGAACAATAAGTCCAACAACGGGAATAAGCATAATAGCTTAAAGAACCTAGTACACAAAGCAAGCCCACACTAGCTTTACTTTTGGGACCAGCGCACTAGTCGCCACCTGCCCCTCGAGTCGGGGTCCAACACAAGTCGGGAATCTCCCTCCGACAAAATCCACACAATAGGGGTAACTGTCAGGGTGGCCTCTCGACATATCACCCGGCTCAGATTCGTCCCTTCGGGACTTTTGCCATACGGTTGAAAATCTCAAACTCATAGCCGCATCAAATATAGTAATACAATATAAAAGAAATAAGCATGTAACTCACCTCATTATTAGTTGTCATGCTCATCATAGCTGTGAATATCAATTATACCATAATATCAAAATAAAAATAAACTATAAATATCGCATCAAGTAATTCAGAAGTAAAAAAAACTGGGCTAACTCCCAACAGTCAGTCAAAATTCTGCCCTGCTCAAATATTAACAATTTCACTTTTACTTTCTCCACCCAACCATTGGTTTTAAGTGTGTGTGTCATACAATCTAACCACAAAATTTCAGATCGTTTGGACAACTAGTCGATCATGAAATAGTGTGACGAACTTGCCATCCTGTAATTTATGCAAACACCAGCATATTTTTTAGTTTAAGATGCTATCTTAGAAAATTCATTACTAAGTCAATTCTTATTCTTTTTCTCCCAAACCAGATTCATATGGTTGTCCACATACCCCACAGGGATTTCCCAACATTTCAATCATAGGACAAGGATTCATTCTCCCAATATTGCATCAAACTTCCAACTTTCCACAAATTCTACTATGTGAAGAACTGGACAGTTTTGAGTATTCTTCAAACTAAATTTATAAACCCAGTCTATTCAACTCGGAATTCATTCAAATTTCGTGTGAAAGCTATACTAGTATCCTAAAATCTTACCCCAAGAGTTTGTACAAAACGGACGATTCCTCAGCCTCCGCAAGTGTCAAATTAGCATAAAAATATAAATTTTTGGGTAGCTCACTACCCTTAAATACTAACACATCTACCATCAAACACTCCTAACCATATTTCTGATTTCTCTTACTTTAAACCAACCTTGGCATGCTTAATGTACGATAAATCAGTGATAAAGAAACATTAAAATTAGCATATTTTCCTCGAGAAAAACTAGTGCAACATGAGCCCTCAACTTATCAACAGTAGTCCTATAACATAAAGTAGTGCATATAACATGGTAACCACACCATATATCCTTCCAAATCATAATCGGAATTTTCTACCATTTCCAAATTACCACCCTTTACCTTACACCAAATTCCTAGGTTTATCTCAACCCAAAACTAGGTCCATAGTTTAGGGACACTCGGCCCTTAGCCCTTTTGAGCAATATCCATATTTGAGTACACCCTAACAAGGTGACCCTTAGAAACACCAATCACACCACCACCATTGACAATAAAGTATAGGTCTCTAAGGGAACTTCTGTTAATGGACAGTTGCACGGGGAGTTGCAACTGCTATTGCAACTACTTGTGACTAGCAAACTAAGAACCAAAACAAAAAATCACAAGGAAGCACACAAACACAATGATTTATTTACGCAATTCAATGATAACGCCTGTCATCTAATCTGCGGGGCACTCACCGGACAGATACCCAATTCATCCACTCTCAATAAGTACAATATAAGTCCTTAGGATTTCACATCCGAAATCCGACTACTAGTACAACAATGAATTGAAAATAACAAAATCTATTTGCTCTTACAAGTACATACGAACTTGTCTCTCCATGACATCCCAGCCATAGAGTTTCATCCTCCACACAATCCTTGTGTTGTAGTGAGTTAACAGTCGAAAACCATCTTCACTCAGAAGATAAGAAAGATAGATTGTTGTCCTTTTTGCACTCAGCAGTCTCAACTCCTCATATAACTAGCAACACAGTTTACACACATAGGAGTGGATCCATAGGAGAGGATCAATCTTCTCAAACATTCTCTCACACTGTAATACCTGCTAAAATATTTTATGTGTATCAATTTTAGTGGGTTACGCGTGATGCGAGATGGTGCGCGCGGGCTTTGACGCTTAACTTGAGGTGAGACCTGGATACTTTAGAAATTTTTTTAATTATAAATTTAAATGGAAATTTTTTTATGCATCACGGATTTAAAGAGGACTCCGAGTGGAATCCAACGGTTCAATCGAATCCAGATTCGGACTTGGATCGGGTGAGATAGAGAAGATTTAGTGAACCGCTTAAGTTGAGGGCAGAATTATAATTTCAACAAAAAGATTATAAAAGTGGGGCACCGTGCGGCTGTTAGAGCCGCACGGAACTCGAGACACAAAAGGGAGAGGCATCTAGTGGCTTAGAGAGAAGGAGAGATCGGGCATCTGATTCGGGGAAATCAGAGATCAAACGCCAGATTTCTCAAGGCTCCCATTTTCCTTCCGTTCTTCCTTCTTCTTGTGAGTGGATCGCCTTGGATGAGACTTTCTAAGTCATGGCTGAACCTAGTCATTTGAGGATGATTTCTGAAATTTTGTTCTTCCTTATTGTTTGATTTGTTGTAATCCTTGAAACCGGGTTATTGAGGTTGAAGAATTGATGTTTGTTTGAGGGGATGCTTTGTGGCAGCGCTAGGGAAGGGCTGTCCTCTTTCCTTAGGGCAGGCGGCATGTAGCTAGAATTAGAGGATAAATACTTTTGTTTGATTCTTCATAATATATGGATTAGTTGTTCCTATAATGATTAAATTCTTGTAAGGAATTAGTGCTAGAGGCATAGGATTTAGTTTAGGGCAGCCCTATACTTGTAAGGGCCGGTCATAAGGTCCAACTCCGGGTAGGGTACATGCTGAAATTTCCTAGGATAATATGCTGAAAATATATATGTTTGTGTGCTGAAATTCATATGAATAATTGCTAAAATTTCATAGATTTGGATGCTGAAATTTCATATATATTGAAATGCTGAAATTTCCTATATTATGTGCTGAAATTCTACATGTTGATATGCTGAAATTATATACATTGATGTGCTAAAATTATACATGTTGATGTGCTGAAATTATACATGTTGGTATGCTGAAATTATATACATTGATGTGCTGGAATCCATGTGTTAGATGTTGGAGGTTCATATGGTTGATTTCTAAATTACCTAGTGTTGTGCTGAAAAATTTAGTCAAATTCATGTTGAATTATTTTAGCAGTTTGGGTAATCAGTTCAATGCGGAAGGTACTGATGTAACATACCGATCTTCGTGTAAGATATGTTTTGGAAATATAGAAAGTACTTAGGAGACCTGAACAGTAACGTGGGGATAGGAAATGGACGATTTCAGTAAGCTAGAATTTTCGTAGTGCATGTTAATCGGGTCGGAATGCGGGCTCGGTGTGACGTTCCTAATCCGTCATAAATAATTGGGGTTTAGTTGATACCAAGGGGAAGTGAACCTTAAGTGTGTTGACATGAATATGCGACCCTCGAGTAGTGGTCCGGGCCATATTGGGCCGAGTGGTGTGCACAACTCACGAGGTGTTTATGGGCCTTATTAGACCGAGTGGTGCGCTCCGCTCATGAGATACATCGGGCCGGTGGGCTGAGTAATGCGCGTAGCGCATGGGATGACTATGGGCCGCGTGCACCGAGGGGTACGTATAGTGTACGAGCGATCATGGGTCGGAGGGCCTTCCCGACCGAGTAGGTACTGGTTCTAGAGGGCCTTCCTAGACTAGTGAACCCGAGCAGAGATACAGTGGGTACTGGTTCTAAAGGACCTTCCTAGACCAGTGAACCCGAGTAGAGATACAGTGGGTACTAGTTCTAGAGGGCCTTCCTAGACCAATGAACCCGAGCAGGCATTTCTAGACCAGTGAACCCGAGGGGGAGAGTCAGTTGGACACTGAGTCTAGAGGGCCTTCCTAGATCAGTGAAATTGAGAAAAGTGGTTAACTGGGATTCAGAAATTAGAGAGCATTTTTTGTAGAGTTGGATGGGAGTATGTTCTTTATATAATTAAATTGATATCCGTACTCACTTGACATATTATTATATTGTATTTACTGGATTTTTTTGGCGAGGATTGGGAGACCATTCACTGAGTTTTATACTCACTTTTATTTTTGTGTCTATTTTGCATAGCGTGATTCTAAGGTACGGCGCAGTTGATGACGACGGATTCCGGTAGCGATCTCATGAGCTAGTTGACGTAGTGGAGTCGAGTCTTGTTAGAACCGTGTCTATTAAAATATTAGTGTGATTGGAATGGTAGTCTTTTTATTTCCTGAGCTCATAAGCCAACATGTTTATCTTGTACTTCATAGACGTGATATTGAGTTGTCATCAGATGTTTATTTTTATGCTATAGTACGTTATCTCCTAGTTTTGGTGCTTGTTATATCTAGATGTTTGGTTTAGGCTTCAGGGTGTTCAACCGCACTTTGGCCGATCACGTGACTCAGTTTTGGGCTATGACACACACCTTTTATAAGTAGAGTAGGTAACCCAAAAGACATAGCCATTACTCCATAAGAGAAACTCAAGGAAACTCCTAACTCCATTAATCATTATAAATGGCCAAGTCAAAAGTCACCATAAATGATCAAGTCTAAGAGTCAACATAAATGATCAATCAAGATTAACTCTTGGGGCCCTTGGCTCTATCCTCCAAAAGAGTATCACTCATATATTCTATGTCGATGACCTTTTACTTCTATGCAAGGCGGACGAGTCCTCACTCAGAACCTTGGGACTTCTCCTCAAATGCTTCGATCTATGTTCTGGCTTAAAACTTAACACACTCAAGACGAAGGTGATTCACATTTGTGGGGATAGCTCAAAAGCAACTATGGCGGCTAGTATTTTTGGATGCTCAACGGGAGTCTTCCCTCTCACTTATCTTGGTCTACCCTTGAGAGCTGGGGGACCGAATAAGGCCAACTGGTCTCAGCTTATCTCGAGATTAGACTCAGCCTTAGCCTCATGGCAGGGCCCCCTCCTTTCAAGGGCAGGGCAGTTAACTCTGGTCAATAGTGTCCTCACCGCTCAAGCCTCCTACTTCCTCTCGATCTTCAGAGCTCCACGATGGGTTTTTAAGCAAATTGACAGAAAGGCGAAGAACTTTTTTCAGGACGGGCCGAGGGGACTCCACTCTTTAGGGCAAATGCTTGGTCAGTTGGGATTCGCTCTCCTGTGGTCGTGCAGAGGGAGGTTTGGGTGTCTTAAATCTCCACTCACATAATTAGGCTAGATTGGGCATTTGGATTTGGAAGCTTTTTCAGCCAGGAGGGATGCTGTGGCAAGATATAATTTCCTCCCTATACCCTAGATTGTACGAGTTCAACACTGGAGAGAGATCGCACCTTCCACACATTTGGAGAAACATCATCGACCTATTAGACACTCTTCGGCCTTCATTTATCATCTCAGTGGGTGAAGGTTCTTTTCTCTGTCTTTGGCACACTCCCTATTTCAATGGCCGCAGTCTTAAAAATCGATACCTAGCCCTTTTCTCGGCTGCTACGGCCAAGAACCTTAGCTTTGTTGATGCTCGGATTCGACACAGCTTCGGATCTATTCAGGGTTTGAACATCATTTACAGACACCTAGTGCCCACTGCCCTTCTCAACATACTATCTCAGGACCTAGCCCCGCTTCTCCTTGCCTCAGGGGCCGACTCCATCTCCTGGAAATGGAGTGCTAACAGTACTTTCTTTGGCATAGAAGACCCTAAAGCCTCGTTCCTTTGGCATAAGGGATGTTCGCTAGCCTGTTCCCTTCATAGTTGGCTCGTGGAAAAAAAACGTCTTCTTACCAAGGATAGACTCATCAACAGAAATGTTGTCGTCAGCTCGATTTGTATTTTTTGCAATTCTAACGACGAGACACAACTACATCTGTTTATGGAATGCACATTCACCTCATAGGGTTGGAACCACTTTCTCATATTGACTCGTACGAGCTTCTTCCCTCTCACCTTAAGACCATGGGAAGACACCTTATCGGGTAGTCGCAATGAGGGCCTCTCATGCTTTCGTCTAATTATGATATGGAGGCACAGAATCTAGCTTGAGCATAATATCAAGCTTTTTGACAATCGAAGAAGATCTTGTTCAGAACTAGCTTCGGAAGTGACGACGTGTTTTTGTCTTTTGCCTCCCTAATGCCTCCTCGTGTTTTGTAAATTGGGTAGTTGTATTTTAATTTATTGTCTTTATTCTCCCTGCCCCTCACTTGTATTCCCTTCATTTCTCTTGAATTGAATACAAGTATGCTTGTATAAAAAATAAAAGATTAACTCTACCATAAATACATATATATAATATATATCATCAGGATATATATATATATACATATAATTCCTCAATAATCTCATTAACATTCAAGAAACATCGCAGCAGCATAGACTTTACTACAGCAAGGTCAGTTGTAACTGACCAACAAGCAGTTGCAATTGACTGTGTTGACATAGAAGACTTGCAAATCCATAACTTCTCTTTCCTCATAAATAGAGAAGCCCAACCAACTTCTATAAATGTCACTTAACAAAAGATCTTAACTTCAGCAGTTTTAAACTCAAAAGACAACCATAACACATCATAATATTTCGGCCATAAAAGCTTCAAGAAAAACTGTCAACCCATTAATGAATACCACTTCATTTCTTCTATAATTGACTTCGATTATAAAGGCTTCAAGATAACTGCCCAATCTGAATAAAAGTTGACTTAAACACCGACCATTAACAACATCAATTCAAACCAAACATGCAACTATAAATCACCATAAAGCATCGACCATTAAGCACAGAGAGTAACACCTAGAAACATCAATGAAGACCACTGCACTACCCATTCATAAAACATGCAATAAATAGGTAATTAAAGATGATTAAAAATATCAGAGATATAAAAGAGAATCATCATTAATACTGGAAACCAAAGGTCATCATTTGTGCAACATCCTTATCCTGAAATACATAGTTCGCATGAGCCATTGAAACTGTCCTCACACAGTTGTAACTGCCTTCAACAAGCAGAACTACTCATAGTTGTGATTGTCCATTTAGCTAAGAATAACCTAGAACACTTTCGGCAAATATAGCCAACATTACAAAAGCCAAACACCAACAACCATATTACATGAATGAGATACAATGAGTCTCAATGATTCTACATTTACTATGGATGCCGACCCTAGAAACTTAGGGTCTTCCCCCAAAATTAACCTACACCAATTTCCTTACCACGAGGGTTCTTATTTTCTACCAACAACTTCCCTACAAGCTATTCTCGACATTTTGTACTTGAGTAGGATGATGCCTCGCCCTCCGAACATCGGGTCAAACTTACCTACTCCAATTTCTGGACAGATTGAGTGTCCTTAGGCTGACCATTCGAACATCACTTCAGGCTTGAGATTTCGACCCCCTATGGTCGACCAATCGACCACTCTTGGTCTCCACACATAGGTTCAATAGAACCGCGAAGTTCCACTATCAAAGAGATGAGATTTAAGCATAAGCAAGTGGATGAGACATTGTATCAAATACTTGGTGGGCATGCCCATGCCGTACCAAGCCCTCCTTCATGCGGTCATCACTAAGGTAGAATCTAGACATCTATCAAGGTTTCCATCCATCCTCAACTATTACATATAACCCCTAACTTTAAGGATCAAGATAGGTGATGGTTTTCCCTCCCTAACTAGGGTTGCATGCCCTAAAGAGAGAAAAGAGGTTAATCTTCCCCAAATTTCCAATCAAACTAACATCTCAAGCATCATATGAAGGAAAAATCTATAAATTTCTTTTACGAAGAACAACCACACATCAAAATAGTCCCAAAACCCTACATCTAGGGCTTCCATTCAGCCTCAGCCTTCCCTAGGTCTGCCCTACTCCATCCGCACATCAAAATCATTAAATCAATCAAGGAAAACTTCAAGAATAGTTCACATCAACACAAGAACTCATAAAACTCAGTTTTCAAATTATCTACAACAAGGGATCACACTAGAGAGGGGCAAATCCATAAAGATTAAAGGCCACTCACCTTGAGAAGAAGGAGAACAAGGAGGAAGAAGATCCTCAAATCCTCGCAATGATTGATTCTGGCAATGACGAAGGTCCGGCCTCCCAAGCCTACGCCTCTTCTTCCTCTCGCCTAGGGGTGGGCATGCGGCTCCTGTTTGGAGCCGTACGATCATTCCAGGTTAATAATTCTTTTTTTAATTTTTTTTTGTTACTGTTTTGACCTTTAACTTAAGTGAATCTGTGAACCCACTTATATCGGTATATATTTGTCTGAATCGAGTTTTGATCGAACCCCCTGACTCAACTTTGAGTCCAACTCACATCCAATATTCGGACCAACATAGGTAAAATAATTTTACTTGCACATAAAGGCCGTAACTCAATTCGCGTCTTCTGGCGATTTGCTCGGCCCGCTCTGACATGCATCCAAACTTTTCCGTTGAAATCACAATAAATCAAAAAATTAATTTTCCACGAGTATTACAATATTCTTCCATACTACAAGAGATTGTTTCTAGTACCCGGGATTTCCTAATATAAAAATTTCATTGGTGCAGCCCATCAGATTGGGAACTTGCCAAGCCAAGTCACGAGATCGCCACGAGTAGCAGGCATAATTTAAAATTTAGACCCATTGTTGACGTTTGTGGAATGTATGTGTTGGTTGACTCAAGTTGGATTGAGATCAGGTTTAGGTAAAGTCGAATGAGGGGGTTTAAGTGAAGAGGGGCATTATTGTCAAAAAAAGAGAAGAGAATAAACCCCTCACCCCAAGCCACCGTGCAGCTCAAGACAAGTTGAGCCGCACGTAGCCCAAGGTGAGGAGGGGAGGAGAAGAGAAGCTTTGGGAGGTGCCGGATCTGCGTCATCATCGGAGAAATCGGGATCGTCTTCATCTCATCCATCTTCTTCTCTAGTCGAGGTGAGTGGTCTAACCGAGATCCATAGGGTAGGTGGGTAGCCGACCCAAGATATTGGGGATTTGATCGATTTCTCGTGATATTTCCGTCGTCTCGTCGAAATTTTATTGAGATTTGATTCTCTTGTGTATATGTTGTTGAATGACGAAGTTTTACAAAGTTTTCCTCGGATTTAGGGGTCGGCCGAATGAAGGAAAAAGGGGAAAGGTCATGTCGAATTTTCCCCCAATTTCCTAGAGCAGTTGAAACCTCTTGGATCAAATTCCTTGCAAGACTTGTGACTCAATTGTTCTTGTTCATGGTCGAAAGAGCCCTAATCCCACCTTGATAGGCTCGGCCGAGCATGAGAACCCTTATGTAGGGTTCGACCGAGCGGGTAAGAGGGGAATATCTCGACCTAGTATGTGATTATACTATTAAGTATTTTATTCGATGAATGGATTGTTGATAGTGGTAGATTGCAATTAACATTTGATAAGGAAATGTTCTTGAATGCACTTATATGGTTAGAATCTAGTATAGAATGTGAATCATGGAAATTCTTCATTGTTTACCATGCTATTGTTAAATCTTTGCCATGTTAGGCCAATTGTGTCCTTGCTGAAATTTTAGTAATTAAAAGCTGAATGTAATATTCTTATTTTGGAAATCATGTGATTATTCATGTGGATAGTAATAGAACGAATTTCCTATGTTATATATACTGTGATGAACCCGAAATTAGACATTTTCATGCTTATGAAATGTGGTTACACTTGAGAAATATAATGCATATACTAGGTTTTACACCTAGGAAAAGATAGCGAACATTAGTATTCGACTAGTGCGACCCGAGGAAGGGGTCGAATACGGGTTGATGCCCGGGGATTAAGAATGGAAAATTTGAAGAAACCTGATTGTGTATTGTGATTGAGATAGTCTACTGAGGAGTGTTACTAGCCGAACGGCTACTACTCAACTCAGCGGTGATATGGGTCTTGAGATTGCACCAGGGGGCTCGCTAGGTGTTAGACCCGAGTGGCAGAGGGTCTTGAGATTTCGTTAGTGGGCCATGCTGACGGTAGACCCGAGTTGGGTGGGACTTGCTATCCCTAATCCGGAGGGTTCCTGAGACTAGTAGCCATCCTAGTTGATGGACCCGATAATTTGGTTGTTGAATAATATATGTCTTATTGGGGCACTTGCGGAGGCCGACCTAGTCTGGTTTCGTAGAGAGGGAAAGTCTGGCATGGCCGAATCTCCTACATAGTTTAGGCCCACAGTGGCCGAGTGGCACTGAGTTGGTAAGGCCCAAGAGGCCGGGTTACGTACTTGTATGGCATAGTAAATTGATTAGCTTAAATTCCTTAACAGTATTATACTATTATATATGTTACCTTACTAGAGATTTAAGTGGAGGTTCGGAAGAACCGCTCATTGAGTTCCTCGTGAACTCACGATTTGTTATTTTGTTTTTGCAGAGCCCGACTAGTGAGGTATGACCTGGTGCAGCTGGAGGGCAGGTGGAGGCACAGATCTCGTAGCAAGCGTCCATGTAGTCGTAGTCGTGTTGTTAGAATTGTTGGTCATGCACTGAGTGGTCTGGTCTTGTAAAACATTTACTGTTTTGAAACTTGAAATGTTTCCTTGAAAAGTTGAGTTATTTTCTTTAAACTTAAAACTGTTTTGACTTTAATAAAGCTTGGTCGCCGTTTTATTTCATAACTCTCTTATTGGTTCAGTGTTGTATTTTTTTTTGATTGGTCAGTGCATGTGGTAGGCTTCGGGGTACTGACACATATCCTGACCGGTAGCGCGACCCTGAGTTGGGGCGTGACAGTTTCTTTAGTAGCAATGGAATAATTGTTGCTAAATGATTTAGAGCGAACAAATATTTTATATCATTTAGCAACTATTATTAAAAACCCTACAAAAAATTATAGATTTAATGATAATTTTTAATATAAATATAAATCAAATTAATTAAATGCCTTTAATTATTACAATTTAACAACAATTATATACTTTTATTATTAAATGCTTCTAAATTCTAATTATTACATCTAGGTTCCTTTACGAGCTTTGCTCAACCCTCATCGCCGTCCTCCGATCACCAAAAGTCGCGAGCCCGCCTGTTGGCCCAAGCATTCCACCTAGGCCTCACTTTCTATTTTAATGATAACAAACATGTATCTAATCCATTTGCTGAGTTTTGGGTTTAGATTGATGGAACGATTCGCCTACGAAGTTCGTCCGAAAAAATGCAATGAATCAAGTAAAAATGGTTTCGATGGCGATCAAGTTGAAACCAAGTCAAATCCTAGGTTTAGGCTTAGAATCAAGTGTAATATATCCCTAGGACAAGAACCTAAACAATTACTAAGAGCTTCCAAGTCATATAACAATATTCCGGATGGAATGTTGTAACATCTCGGAATATCCCAGATGGGATGTTGTAACATTTTGAAACATCATGAAATATCCCGGATAGGATGTTGTAACATTTCTTGAATATACCGGATGAGATGTTGTAACATTCCCGAATATCCTAGAACATCTCGGATGGACATTTCGGGGTAGCCCAGAACATCTTGGAACATCCCGGATGGACATTCCGTAGTAGCTCGGAACATCACGGATGGACATTTCGGAATAGCCCGAAACATCTCGGAACATCCCGCATAGACATTCCGGAATAACCCAAAAAGTACTAGTACTTTCCAGGTCAAATTGGCTAGAATTCCCAAAATGCCCCCAACGGCTCTATTTTGAATTCCTACCCGTTGAGCTTATTGGAAACTGAGCTCCTACCTTTGGGATCTCTATATAAGCTCCCAAACTTGCCTTCCTTTGTCCCCAAAAGTTCATTGAGAAAATCCTTAAGTGTTTGAGTCTTCAAAGAGTAATTTAAAGCCCTAGTTCTCACTTCTACACTCTCAAGTGGTGGTCTTCAATCTTCAACCCTCTCAAGGCAAAGCTCTTCATCTTCTTGAGGCGTTGGAAGCTTAGACGGCCGGATAAAGGAGCACATCAAGTTTGTTTTATATTTATTGCTCCTTTATTGTGTTTTCATATTGTTGTGTTGATTTGATAAGCTAGATTGCTAGGTGTGCTTGTGATACACCTTGGTGTGGTTGTAGAGATTTGTTTTGCTAGAGAATAGGTGTTGAGGTTTCCTCAAAGGGTTGAGAACTAAATCCTCATTGTATTCTTTGGAAAACATTTCATCTATAAAGTGTCAAGGTTAGAAATCCTTGGTGAGGAGCCAAGGTAGTGGAGTAGGCGGGTTGGCCGAACCACTATATATTGTTCTTGTTTGCATTGATTCTTACTTGCTTAGTTACTTGATTATTGCACTTAGCTTATCATCCATATCATTGATACTCAAAGAACTCAACTTGTAGTATTAAGTTGCTTAAAACCGAAAAGACTAAAATTGAAGCTAGAGTTTGATCACACACTATTGGATGAAGGAAAATTTGATTCAAAATCGGATGAAGGAATTTTTCTTGGTTACTCTAATAGTTCTAAGGCTTATAGAGTTTATAATCGTAGAACTATGGTAGTTGAAGAATCCATGCATATTACATTTGATGAAACTAATGATTCTTCAAGGAACTTCAAGATTGTGATTGCAGGTGAACAACTTGAGGAATTAACTTTTCATGATAAAGCGGTTGAATATGAACCTAATGAAGAACCTCATGATGAAGAAACTTCATCCTCATCATTCCAACCTCAAGTAGTAGAAAAAGAAGCTCTACCTCCCCTCCCAAAAGCTTACCGGTTGACAAGGGATCCAATTGATCAAGTAATTGGAGAACCCTCAACGGAAGTGGTAACATGCTCTAAACTTAATTTTTTTTGTCAATATGTTTCTTTTATTTCTCAAGTAGAACCTAAAGACATTAAGGAAGCTATAGAGGATGAGTATTGGGTTATTGCCATTCAAGAAGAACTAAATCAATTTGAAAGAAATAATGTTTGGGATTTAGTACCTAGGCCTAGTAAACAAACCATAATTGGAACTAAGTGGGTATATAGAAATAAGTTAGATGAAGATGACTTAGTTGTTAGAAATAAAGCTAGGTTAGTGGCCCAAGGTTACAATCAAGAAGAGGGTATAGACTACAACGAAACTTATGCTCCCGTTGCTAGATTAGAGGCTATTCGCATGCTTTTAGCTTTTGCAAGTTTCAAAGGTTTTAAACTTTTTCAAATGGATATTAAAAGTGCTTTTCTAAATGGTTTTATTATGGAAGAAGTATATGTTGAGCAACCCCCGGTTTTGAAAATTTTGATTTCCCAAATCATGTTTACAAATTGAGAAAAGCTTTATATGGTTTAAAACAAGCCCCTAGGGCTTGGTATGAAAGGCTTTCAAACTTTTTAATTGAACATGGTTTTAATATTGGAAAAGCTAATGTTTCACCCTTCATTAAGCACGATAATAATGACATTCTTTAGTTGAAATATATGTTGATGACATAATCTTTGGTGCTACTAATGAAATCCTTTGTGAGTGGTTTGCTAAGTGCATGCAAGATGAATTTGAGATGAGCATGATGGGAGAACTTTCCTTCATGCTTGGACTTCAAATCAAGCAAACCAAAAAGGGGATCTTCATCAATCAAGCTAAGTACACTAAAGAGCTAATTAACAAATTTGGGATGGATAAAACAAAGATGGCATCAAGCCCCAAGCCCCATGAGTCCATCTACCAAGCTTGATAAAGATGAAGAATGTGTCAAAGTGGATGAAAAATGATATTGAGGTATGATTGGTAGTTTACTCTATTTAACCGCAAGTAGACCCGATATCATGTTTAGTGTATGTCATTGTGCTAGGTTTCAATCATGCCCCAAGATGTCTCATTTGAGTGTGGTAAAGCACATATTGAGATATCTTAAGGGTACAATTGATTTACGTTTATGCTATCCAAATGATGCATCTTTTGAGTTGATTGGGCTTTCCGATGCTGATTTTGCCGGATGTAAGATAGATAGTAAAAATACTAGTGGGTGTTGTCAATTGCTAAGCATGAGTTTGGTTTCTTGGTTTTCCAAGAAGCAAAATTCGGTTGCACTTTCAACTACCGAAGCAGAATACATCGCCGCAGCTAGTTGTTGTGCACAAGTGCTTTGGATAAAACAAACCCTCATAGATTTTGGATTGCATTATTCATATATACCTATTCATTGTGATAACACTGTAATTAATTTAACAAAAAATTCGGTATTGCACTCTAGGACTAAGCACATAGACTTAAGGCATCACTTTCCTAGAGATAATATAGCAAAAGGAAATATTTTCGTAGAATTTGTGCCTACCAAAAAACAACTTGCGGATATATTTACTAAACCATTGAATGAAGAAACCTTTATTAATTTAAGAATGCAATTAAGTATTTGTACTCTTCCACATGTTTAAGTTTTCAAAAATTGCATGTCTTTTTGAAAAATCAGTTTTTTATGGTACCATCACACTTAAGTAATGCCTTGTAGTGGGGCTTCGCGGCTTATCGATGTTTGCCTTTCATAGGCTCACATTGGTAGGAAAGATTATAGAGGTAGATGATACTTGGTTTATGGATTTCTTGGTTTTCATGATGAAACTCATTAATAGTACCTTGCAGTCTTGCCCTTTTTGATTGATGTCAAGAGGGGGAGAAAAGACTTGGTCACATTTATTTTATGATACATATAGATAGGGGAGTTATCTCTTAGATATGCATGTTGATGGGGGGAGCCTAAGTTAGTTTTTATCATAAACTCACAAATGAGAACTTACCATCATTTAGAAATGCTTATCTTTAATGTTAAGTTTGTCACCATCAAAAAGGGGAGATTGTTGGCCCAAGCATCCCACCTAGGCCTCACTCTCTATTTTGATGATAACAAACATGTATCTAATCCATTTGGTGAGTTTTTGGTTCAGATAGATGGAACGATCCTCCTACGAAGTTCATCCGAAAAAATGCAAAGAATCAAGTAAAAATGGCTCCGATGGCGATCAAGTTGAAACCAAGTCAAATCTTAGGTTTAGGCTTAGAATCAAGTGTAATATATCCCTAAGACATGAACCTAGTCAATTACCAAGAGCTTCCAAGTCGTAAATAACATTCCAGATGGAATGTTGTAACATCCCGGAATATCCGGGATGGGATGTTGTAAGTTGTAACATTTCAGAACATCTCGGAATATTCCGGATGGGATGTTGTAATATTCCCGGAATATCCCAGATGGGATGTTGTAACATTCTCGAAATATCTCAAATGGGATGTTGTAAAATCCCGGATGGACATTCCGGAGTAGCTTGGAACATCCCGGAACATCTCGGAACATCTCGGAACATCCATGATGGATATTTCGGAATTGCTTGGAACTTTCCGAAACATCTCAAAAAATTCCGGAATAGCCCGAAAAGTACTAGTACTTTCCAGGTCAAACTGTCCAGAATTCCCAGAATACCTCCAACAGCTTTATTTTGAATTCCTACCCGTTGAGCTTGTTGGAAACCGAGCTCCTACCTTTGGGATATCTATATAAGTTCTCAAACCTGTCTTCCTTTGTCCCCAACAGTTCATTGAGCAAATCCTTAAGTGTTTGAGTCTTCAAAGAGTAATCTAAAGCCCTAGTTCTTACTTCTACACTCTCAAGTGGTGGTCTTTAATCTTCAACCCTCTCAAGGCAAAGCTCTTCATCTTCTTGAGGCGTTGGAAGTTTAGAAGGCCGGATAAAGGAGCACATCAAGTTTGTTTTATATTTATTGCTCCTTTATTGTGTTTTCATCTTGTTGTGTTGATTTGATAAGCTTGCTTGCTAGGTGTGCTTGTGAAACACCTTGGTGTGGTTGTAGAGATTTGTTTTGGTAGAGAATAGGTGTTGAGGTTTTCTATAAGGGTTGAGAACTAATCCTCATTGTATTCTTAGGAAAACATTTCATCTATAAAGTGTTAAGGTTAGAAATCCTTGGTGAGGAGCCAAGGTAATGGAGTAGGCGGGTTGGCCGAACTACTATATATTGTTCTTGTTTGCATTGATTCTTACTTGCTTAGTTACTTGCTTATTGCGCTTAGCTTATCATCCATATCATTCATACTCAAACAACACAAGTTGTAGTACTAAGTTGCTTAAAACTGAAAGGACTAAAATTGAAGCTAGAGTTTGATCACACGCTATTCAATCCCCCCTTCTATTGTGGGTATTTGAATGACACCTCCCTCCCCCTCCCCTCTCGCCAGCGAGGGATTGGACCGGCAAGGATACCTCAGCATGCTTCTTCGCCGATCCCTTTTGGGGGGTGCGATGGTCACAGGCGTCACCTGCGGCGATGACATCTATGTTGCTAGGGGTCTCGATGGCCTTGATGCTCAGGGGTTCCATCACGTTCACGTTTGAATTCATGTTGATGTCTTGGATTCTGGGGTTGCTGATGTTCTTGTACTTGGTGGGTATCGTCTCGAGCTTGTCGGGGTTGGGTCGGAGCATCATCTTCCCATCAGCTTTTTCCACCCTAAAGGGGGTCAAAGGCGTGATTGCAACGAGGAAGAAAGCCAACCTCCCTGTCCAATGGTGCTGCCAATTCTAGTATTTTCTTATCTTGGAGCCCTTATTAGATCTTAGAAAAAATGCAATCACCTACCGAGAGAAGTTTAGGTAAATTACAATTAATTAAACATCTCATTTAGATATTCAATTTGTCATCAATTTATGATTTTCATATATTTTGACAACTTGCAGTTACTGAACTTATATATTGCTAATTTCATTATCATATTACCCGTGTATGAATGGCTACACGCGAGTTTCTTTTATCATTTTGCTCATATGTGATTAATGACGCTACCGCATTTCCTTCATCATTGATAATTTTTATCATTGAAAATTTAGTGTATAGTTAAGGTAAATCACTAATTTTGTTAATCACTAATGGAGAAAGCATGAAATACAAGTTTACGAGCTGAAAATAGCCTAAACTGCATTTGGATAAACTACATCTTCTTCTTTTTGAAAGATGAGATATTTAGGGATCTTATATATAAGTAATGACAGTAATCACACATTTCTTTTTTTAAATATAGTTAAGGTAAATATGGCTAATGCTCCATGATCCCTCTTCAGCTCATAAGGATAGGAAGAAGCAGTTATAGTTGTGCATGCATGTAAAAAAAGTAACCTTTAGGGTTGTACAAACAAGAGGACGTCCGATGTGAAAAGTCGTGTGTTGGTCTAAGGTTTTCAATCTTAGTCTTATTCTGAGTTATGATGATTGTTGCCTTTAGGTTTTCAACCTTAACCTTAATTTAGGTTTTGATGGTTTTGATGATAACAAACATGGAACTAATGATTTCATTGAGAATATGTTTTCAGGTTCCATATCAATTAGCGTTCAATGTCCTCGATCAAAAATATCGGAAGAAATCTAAAATCGGAAGGATATTGATTGTCGCGCTTGGGTTCGTCATGGAAATATCTTGAAGATCGATGAGTGCATCAAAGACGTATTGGACGGGCTCAAAGATCACATTAAAGCTCTCCAAATTGATGGTCGTTGAAAGCCGGAACTCGAAAATGAAGCACAGAAGAAAATCGGCTGAAGAAACAAATCTCAGCCTAAATTCGGTCGATTGGGCAGTCGACCAAACAAGGTAAGAAAAAGGCCAGTAGCCTTTTCGGTCGACTGGTCGATCGACCGAACACTGCCTAAAATAGGTAGTGGCTACTTCAGTCGACCGACAGAGGCCAAATTCGGGCAGTAGCTCGGGCGGTCGACCAACGGGTCGATCGAAGAAGAAATCATGTGATTTTACGTTTGGCGGTCGACCCGTCGGTCGACCGACCAGAGAGTAAAAATGGCGGTCGAAGGAGCGGTCGATCGGTTGATCGGTCGGTCGACCGACCAATCGACTGGAGGTCTGCAACGGATAGTTTTCTATCCGTTGAACAATCGTTTCTTTACCAGGGTATAAATATACCCTCATATGATTCTTTTAAGACTCTTCCTTCATCTTATAGATTTTATTGAGCATTTAAGAAAGGATTTAAGCCTTCCAAAGAGTAATTGCAGCGCGCTCTGTTCCTCTGTCGAGTTCATTCTTCAAGCGCAGTCTGCTGGATTCAACTCGGGTTTTGATTAAGCTCATCCCTTGACGAGTTGAAGGTTCCAAGGCCTGGAAAAGAGCGCTAATTCTTGGTTTCATTTTTAGCTCTTTTCTCTTGTATTTTTAACACTTATTTAAATTGTTTGATTTGTGAGTTTGAGAAGACCGTGTGTTTGGTCTTGTGTGTATAAGTGGTATCCTTGGTGTAGAAGGAGTAAAGCCACTTGTGTAAACGTAGTTGTTACTAGAATTAATTTTAGTTGTCCCTTAGGTTAAGGTGGGAAAGTGCTCTCGGTAGGAAGGCGGGATACTTCCGGGTGTAGAAGTGACTTCGGTTGGAGAGCTGAGACTTTCCGGTGAAAAGTCCTTGTTGTAAGGGAAACAAGACATTAATCTAGTAAAACTTAGTTTGGAAATCCTAAGCAGGGGTGCTTAGGTAGTGGAGTAGGCATTGGGGCCGAACCACTATAAAATCTTAGTGTTTGCATTGATTCTTAATTTCGTGCTTAATTGCTTTATCATTTATTTGCTTCCGCATTCAATTGTAAATTGCCTAACTAATCTAAGCAATCGATAAAAGTGAAATTAGGCTAATCGAATTAGTAAATACACTATTCACCCCCCCTCTAGTGTCGCTATTTTGCCTCTAATTAGGAAGAAAAAGAAAAAAAGTGAATTTTAGAAAGGCTAATTAGGAAGAAAATGATTAGTTTGGCAAATTATCATGTATATGGTATAATCTTGATAAATTCAAATCTTAGTATTATATCTCAATGCTTAAGCTTAAATAATGTCTCAATACTCATGATTGTATTTGCATGTTAACACACTGGAATTCTCATGAGTAGGTACAATATTAGCACTTAGGCAAATTCCATCAAATGAAACTTGCTCTAGGTTGATACTAGAAACCTTATTTTAAGTCCAAAATAGTTTAACATGATTAGAGATCTTATTTCTTAAATGTTCACATCTTAGGATCTCTTAGATTCATTATGATATCATGACACCTTATTTAAAAATGAATCTCTATTATCTAGCATAGGTTAAGGTTTTTAAATGTAAAATTTCTTTTGAACCTTGCTATTTAGTATGTTAGCTTGCTAGTAGTCATATTATTTCATTATGATACTAATGAAGTCTACTTGCAAGTTAAGAATTGGAAGGATATGTTATCTAAAAGAAAATGAAAAAGGAAATGAAAAGTTGGGCAAATTTCTAAAAATAAGGTATGGATTTTATTTTGCAAAAAATCTTTGAAAAATAATTGAATTTTCATGATTAATGATATCTCTATACTCATGATTGTGTTTGCATGATAAGTATATGAATTTTCATGAGTAGGAAAACATTTTGATAACTTAAGCAATTTCATGATATCTTGATTGAATGAAACTTGGTCTAGGTTAAAATTCTTATTAGAGACCTCATTTTGAGTAAAACACCTAATGAACATGTTTAGATACACATATCACATGAGTCTAGGTATTCAATCTTGAAAATTCATGTGTAGATGAAAATGTGATAACTATATCAATTTAGAGGACTTAAACTTGAAACATTTGACCCAAGTCAACAAATTGACTTGGAAAATTCATTTTAAGTCCAAAACTTCATAAACATGTTTAGGAATAGGTATGACATGTTTCCATGCACTTAGAGTGAAAAATTCATATGGATATGGATAAAATGACAATAGAGGTCAATTCATGCTTACCTCTTTTGAACCAAGTTGACCTAAAGGTCTCATTTTCAATCCATATATGAGGAACATGTTTAGATTTACTCATGTTAGGTATCCATAGGGTTAAATTTAAAAAATCATGAGTAAATGTTAAGATTGAAACTTAGCAAGTTTCATAAAAACTAGTTTAGTTTTGAATGAAACAATGCTAGGTTGATATCTTGAATTAAGGACATTATTTTCATTTCAAAC
Organism: Canna indica; assembly: GCA_034359265.1. NCBI lineage: Eukaryota > Viridiplantae > Streptophyta > Magnoliopsida > Zingiberales > Cannaceae > Canna > Canna indica. The sequence continues at coordinate 52,039,584 of CP136891.1, read as the reverse complement.
TTGACATATATTCTTTACATGATCACATTATGGTGTCATGAAAGTTTGAATGAAAATTGATCAAGTTTTAAGAATAACTAAAAATTACAAAAATACCATTTCAACCTACATTTGGTAGTAATTTCAGTTATTTCTAGAAAAATATAGAAAATTAATTTTGAGATGATTCTTGAGGCTGAACCTACATTGAAAAATCTAGTATGTTGTGTAAAAATTTCAAAAAGTTTCATCAAGAATCTAATTTATAGTGAAATTTTGAAGTTGGATTTTCAAAATGCAAAGTATCATCTTTTTGAAATATCAATTTTTTTTTCAATACTTTGATTTTTCGGAAACTTCAAATGAAAGTTCATGAATATTTGGTATCAAAAAAAAATTTTCATGAACAAATTGGTACCAAAATTTTTCATGAAAAAATTGGTACCAAAATTTTTCATGAAAATATATTTGTGTTTCATCCCTTTAACTAGATTGACCTTTCTTGCCCTTTTTGATTGATGTGAAAAGGGGGAGAAGAGTATAAGGAAAAGTGGGAGAAATGTATAGGTAAATAGGAAGAAAATATAGGAAAGGGGAGGAAAGTATAGGAAATCCATGCATATAGATAGGGGGAGTTTACTCTCATAGATATGCATGATGATAGGGGGAGAAATCCCTTAGTTGATATCCTTATGCTTTAAATGATTATATTTTCTTAAGGATGTTTGTCATCATCAAAAAGGAGGAAATTGTTGGCTTTAGGTTTTCAACCTTAGCCTTAATCTCGGTTTTTATAGTTTTGATGATAACAAACATGGGACTAATGATTTCATTGAGAATATATTTTCAGGTTCCATATCAATTTGCGTTCAATGTCCTCGATCGAAAATATCGAAAGAAATCATAAATCGGAAATCGGAAGGACATTGATCGTCGCGCTCGGGTTCATCGCAGAAATATCTCAAAGATCGACGAGTGCATCAAAGATGTATTGGACAGGCTCAAAGATCACATTAAAGCTCTCCAAGTTGATGGTCGTTGAAAGCCAGAACCCGAAAATGAACCGCGAAAGAAAATCGGCTGAAGAAACAAATCTCAACCTAAATTCGATCGATCGGGCGGTCGACCAAACAGTATAAGAAAAAGGCCAGTAGCTTTTTCGGTCGACCAATCAATCGACCAAACACTGCCTAAAATAGGTATTGTCTACTTCGGTCGACCGATCGATCGACCGACAAAGGCCAAATTCGGGCAGTAGATTAGGCGGTCGACCCATCGGTTGATCGACCTGCATATAAGCCAAAGACGCAATCGCGTTGGTCGACCGATGGGTCGACCGAAGAAGAAATCGTGTGATTTTGCGTCTGGCGATCGACCCATCGGTCGACCGACCAGAGAGTAAAAATGGCGGTCGAAGGAGTGGTCAATCGGTCGGTCGGCCGACCAATCAACCGGCGATCTGCAACAGATAGTTTTCTATCCGTTGAACAACCGTTTCTTCACCAGGGTATAAATATACCCTCATATGATTCTTTTAAGACTCTTCCTTCATCTTACAGATTTTATTGAGCATTTAAGAAAGGATTTAAGCCTTCCAAAGAGTAATTGCAGCGCGCTCTGTTCCTCTGTCGAGTTCATTCTTCAAGCGCAGTCTGTTGGATTCAACTCGGGTTTTGATCAAGCTCATCCCTTCACGAGTTGAAGGTTCCATGGCCTGGAAAAGAGCGCTAATTCTTGGTTTCATTTTTAGCTCTTTTCTCTTGTATTTTTAACAGTTATTTAAATTGTTTGATTTGTGAGTTTAAGAAGACCGAGTGTTTGGTCTTGTGTGTATAAGTGGTATCCTTGGTGTAGAAGGAGTAAAGCCACTTGTGTAAACGTAGTTGTTACTAGGATTAATTCTAGTTGTCCCTTAGGTTAAGGTGGGAAAGTGCTCTCGGTAGGAAGGCGGGATACTTTCGGGTGTGGAAGTGCCTTCGGTTGGAGAGCTGAGACTTTCCGGTGAAAAGTCCTTGTTGTAAGGGAAACAAGACATTAATCTAGTAAAACTTAGTTTGGAAATCCTAAGCGGGGTGCTTAGGTAGTGGAGTAGGCATTGGGGCCGAACCACTATAAAATCTCAGTGTTTGCATTGATTCTTAATTTCGTGCATAATTGCTTTATCATTTATCTTGCTTCCGCATTCAATTGTAAATTGCGTAACTAATCTAAGCAATCGATAAAAGTGAATTTAGACTAATCGAATTAGTAAACACACTATTCAACCCCCTCTAGTGTCGCCATTTCACCTTCAATGATAACAAATATAGAACTAATGTTTGAGCGAGAAATATTTTCAGGTTCCAAGTTGGTTTGTGCATGACGTCCGCAATCTGAAAAATCAAAGGAATCGGAGAAACTGGAAGGACGATCATCAACGCTCGAATTTCGAAAATAGAGTCTAGGCTTAGGGTGTTTAGCATGTGTTGTATATCCTCTTTATGATGCAAGAAACCCCAAAACCCGAAATCAAAAGAAATATGGAAAAACCAAAAACCAGGTTCTAGTCAAAAGTTAGGTCGAATCTCGGCCGATCCTCGGTCAACCAATGGTCACCCGAGGATCGACCGAAAGCTAGAGTTCTGAAAAGCTTCCAGAACTCAGTCAAGCGACCCATAGCCGATCCTCGCTCGATCTAGGATTGGCCGGCGGTCGATCGGATCGCCCAATCGATCTAAATAGATCCGATGAATGGCTCTTTTTGAGCATCTACCTTTGGGATCTTTATAAATAGACCCAAACTTGCCTTCCTAGCTACCGAATGTTTCATTGAGACAATTCTTCATATTTGCTAAGCTTTTCTTTAGCCATTCTTGTGCAAACCCTAGTTTCATAGAGAAACCTTGATTGAGCCTTCTCTATTCATTGATTCATCATCCAAAGGAATCAAGAGGACAAGGGAACTTGTATTGGAGCTAAGTATACTTGGTTTTGTTTATTGCTCCATTTGTTATTGTATTTTTGGTATTTGTTTCATCGTTACTCAAGTTTGTAAGGATCTCGCTGTAGATCTTGAGTTTGGTGGTTGCCTTGGTGTTGAGGAAATCCACCGGTGTAAACTTAGTTCACTAGAATTAGTTGTGTTGCCCTTAGGTTTGAGGTGGGAGAGTGCTCTCAGTAGGAAGGCAGAGACTTCTGGGTGTGGAAGTGCCTTCGGTATGAGAGCAGAGTGTTGGGGTGGAAATAGAAAAATGCAGCGGAAAGTGGAATTTAAAAATTCAAACACCCCAAAAAACATTGATCTACTTTAGCGAGTTTAAGGAATTAAGCATAGGAAGAAAGTATACCTTCAACCATGGTTCACGGAGTTGCTCCTATCCCCGTTCAAGACGCACACATGCACGTCCTCCAATGCAAGTCCACACCAAGCACCTCGCAACGAAAGGGGCAACGATGAACGGGGCTCGTTGTGGCTCAACAGAGTGGCTTTCTCAACCCCGAAAAGCACCAAGGCTAGGCTGGCCCTTCTACGAAGAACCAGGCTCCAAAACGGGAGGAAGAGGGGATGAGAAAACCATGGAACAAGAGGATGGAAGAGAGAATACTTCGCTGTCCTCTTTTGTTTTCTCCAAGGAAAGGAAGTGGCGGCACACAAAGGTGGAGAAGAACACCTCTCCGACTTCTCGGAGAACTCGGGGAAGGAGAGGAAGATGGCCGGCCAGTCAAGGAAGAAGATGGAGGTTCTTTGGACCTTCTTTCCACCCAAGAACCTCTCTCTTTACCAAGAATATGGGGAAACAAAATTTTTCTTCTTCTTTTTACATGGGGTATTCAGCCACCTTATGAGAAGAAGGATAGGGCGGTTGCAAGAGTAGACCTGGCCCTCGCCTAAAATCTCTCCCGAAATTCAAAATTTCGGGGTTTGCCTCCAAAATATATTTCATATTTAGGTGTTTCATAATTAATTCGAAATTAATTAATTCTAATTAAATAGAAACTTTAATTTATCTCCATAAATTAAAAGCATATTAATAGGAATGAGATTTATCTAAGTAAATTAAATTTCTATCACATAAGAATTATATTCATGTAGATAAATTAAATTCCTATTTATATAATTATGGTAAATCAATTATCTATAAATCTATGTTTTATCTAAATAAATCAAATTGCTATTAATTATTATTTATCTAAATAAATCAACTCCAAATTAATAGGTCTACGCACATGGGGAAAATCAAATTTCCCTCCATGAATTTTTTATTTCAAAAATCAAATTAATTATGTGTAATTCTTAATTAAACATATTCCCAATTTATGGTTAATTAATTTCTTAATTCATAATTAATATTTTAATCAACCATATAAATTTGTACCGCGTACCAAAATCCTACGACTTAGGGTTACCCTACAAAATAGGGGTTTCCCTATAAATTAAGGTTTCTGAGGAACTCCTTTGTCGTGCATTCATTCCTGTAAGAAACATATTTTCTATCTTATCCGTAAACGAGATCCGTGATCGAGTTGCGGCATGTCCATGCTGTTAAGTGAAAGCCCACACTAGAAGGGGGGATTGAATAGTGTTGGGTTACTTTTTCATTCTACTTCAATTTCTTTTTGAATTAATTACAATTTCAACCAAACGTAAGCGCTACTAAGTGCAACTAAGTACGAAATACAATTATAAGCAAACACACAAAGAAATGCAAACACAAGAAAGTATAGTGGTTCAGCCAACCGCCTACTCCACTACCTTGGCTCCACACCAAGGATTTCAAACTAAATCCTTTATAGACTTTGTGTTTCCCTTTGAATACAACCGAAGACTCGATTCTCAACCCTTTGAGAACTCCTCAAACCTATTCACTTAGGCAAAACACAATTCTACAAAGTAAACCCTTAGTGTTTACACTAGCACACCTAGCAAGCTAATCAATGAAAACCAAGTTCGAATAATAATTAAAATTACAATGAAAAGAGCTAACGAGTAAACCATGGCTAAGATCTCTTTTCCAAGCCTTCAATGCCTCCAACTCCACAAGACGTTGAGATCGAATGGAAGCCAAAGTTGAGGAAAGATGAGCGCTTGAGATAAGTCGTTGATCGGAGAAGCAAGCGCGAGCCAATCAAGCTTAGAAGGCACAAATCACACTTTGGAAGCTTATCTCAATGGTTAAGGAGGTTTAATGAAGGTTGGTGAGGGGTATTTATAACCCCTCCCATGGAACGGCTCTTCAACGGGTGTTTCTTTGCCCGTTGAACGCCGACCCGGTCGCTTGCCGGTCGATCGTCGATCGACCGACCGATCGACAGCCCAGCGACCGTTGGCGTTCTGGCCTTCTACAGCGGTCACCGACTTCATTGTGCTTTAGCTCCTCTATTGTCCGGTCGACCAAATTAGCTACTGCCAATTTTTGGCCTTGTTCGGTCGACCGAAATGGCTACTATCATTTTTCTGCCTTGTTCGATCATCCGGACATGGGTTGAGGCTGATTTTACATGTGCTTTGTTACACATTTTTTCATGGGTTTTGTTACCAAGTTTTGACTTGGATAAATTTACAAATAGGCTTCGGATAAGATCCTAGGGATATATTATAAGGAATCTACTTAATCTGCATCCGAACCTTTCTTGACGATTTATACGAATCACCGAGCAAAGTTCACGTTCTTATCGCAACCTCAACCTGAACTCAAAGCTTCACACACATATATTAAATACTTGTTTGTCATCATCAAAATAGAGATCGAAGCCTAGGGGGAACCCTTAAGCCAACAATCTCCCCCTTTTTGATGATGACAAACACAACATGAAATTTTATATAAAAGAAGGCTCTAAGTGTCATTTGTTAAGTTGATTGCACTAGTGTTATTACAATGTATAGGTATACAAGAATACTTAAGTCAAACAACTAGCCGCAGTGATGTATTCCAATAAAAGGGTTTGTTTCATCCAAAGGACTTGTGCACAACAACTAGCCGCAATGATGTATTCCACTTCGGTGGTTGAAAGTGCAACCGAGTTTTGTTTCTTTGAAAACCAAGAGACAAGATTCATCCCTAGGAATTGACAACATCCGCTAGTGTTTTTTCGATCTATTTTACACCCGGCAAAATCGGCATCCAAAAAACCAATTAAATCGAAAGATGTATTACATGGATACCATAATCCTAAGTCAGTTGTGCCCTTCAAATATCTCAATATGCTTTGACCGCACTCAAGTGAGACATTCTAGGACAAGATTGAAACCTAGCACATGCACAAACACTAAACATGATATTGGGTCTACTTGCAATTAAATAGAGAATGCTACCAATCATACATCGATATCATTTTTCATCTACTTTGACACCATCTTCATCTTTGTCAAGCTTCATGGATGTGCTCATTGGTGTAGAAGTTATCTTGGCTTCATTCATTCCAAACCTTTTGATGAGCTCCTTTGTGTATTTAGCTTGATTTATGAAAGTTCTTTTGTTGGTTTGCTTGATTTGGATACTATGCATAAAAGAAAGTTCTCCCATCAAGCTCATCTCAAACTATTCTTGCATGCATTTTGCAAACCACTCACAAAACAATTCATTAGTAGCACCAAATATTATATCATCAACATAAATTTGCACAAGTAAAATATCATTTTCATTATGTTTTATAAAAAGAGAGACACCGGCTTTTCCAATGCTAAAACCTTGATCTATCAAAAATGTGGAAAGCCTTTCGTACCAAGCCCTTGGGGCTTGTTTTAAGCCATATAAAGCCTTTTTAAGTTTAAAAACATGGTTTGGAAACTCAAAAATTTCAAACCCGGGGGGTTGTTCAACATAAACTTCTTCGTCGATAAAACCAATTTGAAAAAGTTTAAAGCCTTTAAAACTAGCATAAGCTAAAAGCATGCGAGTTGCCTCTAATCTAGCTACGGGAGCATAAGTTTCATTATAATCTATTCCTTCTTCTTGATTGTACCCTTGGGCCACTAACCTAGCTTTGTTTCTAATGACTAAACCTCCTTCATCTAACTTATTTCTAAACACCCATTTAGTCCCAATCACGGTTTGTCCTCTAGGTCTAGGTACTAAGTCTCATACTTCATTCCTAACAAATTGATTAAGTTCTTCTTGCATAGCTACTACCCAAAATTCATCTTCTATTGCTTCCTTAATGTTTTTTGGCTCTACTTGAGATATGAACGCTACATATTGACAAATATTCTTAAGTTTAGAGCGTGTTACCACTCCTGTTGATGGTTCTCCAATGACTTGATCCATTGGATGATCCCTTATCAATCGGTACCCTTTGGGGAGAGGTGGTAAAGCTTCCTCTTCATCTTCTTCATCTTCAGGTAGAGTTGAGGATGAGGGTTCTTCATGTTGAGTTTCCTCATTGTTTTCATCCTCAACCTCTTTTTGTCATGAAATGTGAGTTCCTCAAGTTCCTCACCTACATTCACAATCTTAACATTTCTAGAAGAATCATTAGTTTCATCAAATGTAACATGCATAGATTCTTCAACAATAATAGTTCTACGATTATAGACTCTATATGCCTTAGAACTATTAGAGTAACCTAGGAAAATACTTTCATCGGATTTAGAATCAAATTTTCCTAAATGCTCCTTAGTGTTTAAGATAAAGCATTTACATCCAAAAACATGAAAATATCCCACACTTGTGATTTTATCATTCCAAAGCTCAAAAGGTGTTTTCTTGATTTTAGGTCTTAATAAAACACGATTAAGCACATAATAAGAGGTATTTATGGCTTCGGCCCAGAAGTACTTGGGCAAATTATTTTCACAAAGTATGGTCCTAGCCATCTCTTGTAAGATTCTATTCTTCCTCTCAACCACCCCATTTTGTTGAGGGGTCCTAGGGGAAGAAAAGGTATGCTCAATACCCAATTCATCACAAAATTTTAAAAAAAAATTCATTTTTAAATTCTCCTACATTATCACTTCTAATTTTTAAAATTGAAATTCCTTTCTCATTTGTAACTCTCCTAGCAATTTTTTTGAAGAAGTCAAAAGTTTCATTTTTCTTAGCTAAAAAAAAAACCCATGTAAATCTCGAGAAATCATCAACTAGCACATAACAATATAATTTTTCACCTAGACTAGCTACTTCACACGGACCAAAAAGATCCATGTCCACAAGTTCAAGTGTTCTGGATGTGCTTACTTGATTAATGCTATGAAATGAAGACTTAACTTGTTTACCTGGTTGACATGCATCACAAAGTTTGTCTTTTTTAAATTTTATCTTAGGTAATCTTTTAACTAACTCCTTCTTAGATATTTCTTGGATGAGGCTCATGCTAGCATGTTCTAGCCTTCTATGCTACGACCAAGAATTATTTTTCATGGCAACCAAGCATCTAACATGGGGATTAGGCAAAACATTTAAAACTAATGTGTAAACATTTTCTTACCTATTTCCAATAAACACAATATCATTAGATGGTGCACTTCCAATGATGCATTTAGATGCTTCAAAAATGATTACATATCCATTGTCACACAATTGAGATATGCTAATCAAATTATGCTTTAACCCATCAACTAGTAAGACATTTTTAATGCATGGGTAGGGGAGTATACCTATATCACCAATGCCAACAATTTTACCTTTGGCATTGTCTCCAAATGTCACATGTCCACTATCTTTGCATGATAGAGTTGCGAAAAGATTGATATCACCCGTCATGTGTTTTGAGCAACCACTATCCAATATCCATGTGCTTCTAATTGCTTGAGGATGCTTTTCCATCTACAAAAGGAGAAGAGATAATTTTAGATACCCAAATCTTCTTGTTTCCTTGAGTATTAGTCATCTTAGGCACCCAAGTGAATCTAGCATGAGGGTTCCTCCTTAGTGCACAATCTTTAGCCATATGGCCAAATATACCACATGAAAAGCAACTTCCATTAAAATTTCTTGGATTGTGTGTGTGAGCATGGAAGTGTGCATGAGCATGATTGTTTGATGACTTTCTAGCATGAACAACCTTAGGCATGGCATTTTGTAAGGTTGTCATATTTTCATTTAGCATGCAAAGTTCCTTTTTTAAACTTACCATTCAAGTGCTCTACTTGATCACTTATGTACTTGATTTCATTCTCCAATTTTTTTTTTCATTTTCTAAGTTCTTCTTAGCATCATCTAGGGCATGTTTTTCTTCCTTAAGGGTATCTACTTCTTTCTTTAATGCATTGCAAGAAAGTAGCAAGTTATCATTTTAAATCTCTAGAGATTTGTTGTCCTTTTTAAGCTCTTTAAACTTCTTCCTAATAGCATTAAATTCATCATGCATTTGATCAAATTTATTTTCTAGTTCTTCTTGCGTGAATGAAAGCTCGCAAAATGTAAATCTTACCTCGTTGTCATTTGCCATGAGGCAAAGATTTGCCTTTTCACTCTTGGAGTCTTCTTCACTTGACGAAGACTCGCTCTCATCCCAAGAAGCTATCATCGCCTTCTTCTTCTTCTTCTTCTTCTTCTTCTTGTATTTGTCTTTCTTGTGAGGGTTAGAGGTGGAAGTCATTTTGAGAAGTGGGCAATCCTTCCTTAGATGCCCGGTTTTGTTATAATTGAAGCATGTGTAGCCTCCTCTTCCTTTCCTCATGCCTCCTCTCATGAAGCTCATGAATCTTCTTGCCAACATTGCTATTTCCTCAAAATCATCCATCTCTTCCTCGGATGATGAGGATTCTTCACTCCGATGTGATGCTTTTAAGGCAATGGTCTTGCCTTTGGGAGCATCTTCCTCATTGTATTGCTTCATATGGGTCTCATGTATCATGAGAGACCCAATGAGCTCGGTGATCTTCAAGGTGCTCGTATCCTTTGCTTCCATGATTACGATGACCTTGGGCTCCCAAGATTTTTGATGGGAACGAAGGAGCTTTCTTACCTTCTCCTCTTCCCTTATCTCTCTACCAAGGTTAGCTAATCCATTTGTAATATTTTGAAATCGAGCATACATGGCATCAATAGATTCATGCGATAATATTTTGAACATTTCATAATCATGCATGAGTAGGTTTATCTTAGATTCCTTAATTTGTGAAGTACCTTCATGTATAGTCTCTAAGACTTTCGAAAGTTCATATGTAAATTTACAAGTAGAAATTCTGTTAAACTCATTAATTGATAGGCCACAATATAATGCATTGACAGCCATTGCATTTGCATTAAAAAGTTGGTTGCTTATACTCTACTTGAATCATTCTCCATACATCCATGCCTAGTGATTGTAGGAAGCCATTCATGCGTGTCTTCCAATAGGCATAGTTGTTTCCATCGAACAATGGTGGAGTATGAGTAGAGGACCCTTGAGCTAGTTGAATTTCACTAGTCATTCTAACTTGTAGGGTAGATGGTTAAATCTAATCCTACGACCTTGCTCTGATACCAATTGTTAAGTGAAAGCCCACACTAGAAGGGTGGGTTGAATAGTGTTGGGTTACTTTTTCCTTCTACTTCAATTTCTTTTTGAATCGATTACAATTTCAACCAAACGTAAGTGCAACTAAGTGATGTTCGTTAGTGAGTACGAAACACAATTATAAGCAAACACACAAAGCAATGCAAACACAAGAAAGTATAGTGGTTCGGCCAATCGCCTACTCCACTACCTTGGCTCCACACTAAGGATTTCAAACTAAATCCTTTATAGACTTTGTGTTTACCTTTTAATACAACTGATGACTCGATTCTCAACCCTTTGAGAACTCCTCAAACCAATTCACCTAGGCAAAACACAATTCTACAAAGTAAACCCTAAGTGTTTACACTAGCACACCTAGCAAGCTAATCAATGAAAATCAAGTTCGAATAATAATTAAAATTACAATGAAAAGAGCTAACGAGTAAACCAAGGCTAAGATCTCTTTTCCAAGCCTTCAATGCCTCCAACTCTACAAGACGTTGAGATCAAATCGAAGCCGGAGTTGAGGAAAGATGAGCCTTTGAGAAAAGTCGTCGATCGGAGAAGCAAGCGCGAGCCAATCAAGCTTAGATGGCACAAATCACACTTTGGAAGCTTATCTCAATGGTTAAGGAGGGTTAATGAAGGTTGGTGAGGGGTATTTATAACCCTCCCACGGAGCGGCTCTTCAACGGGCATTTTTTCACCCATTGGACGCCGATCGGTCGCTTGCCGATCGATCGTCAGTCGATCGACTGATTGATCACCCAACGACCGCTGGCGTTCTGGCCTTCTGCAGCTATGTTCGGTCGACCAGATGGTCGTCCAACTTCATTCATTTTAGCTCCTCTATTGTCTGATCGATCGATCGATCGACCGAATTAGCTACTGCCATTTTTTGGCCTTGTTCGGTCAACCGATCGGTCGACCGAAGTAGCCACTACCAATTTTTGGCCTTGTTCGGTCGACCGACCGATCGACTAAAATGGCTACTGTCATTTTTTTGCCTTGTTCGGTCGACCGATCGGTCGACCAAACCTGGGCTGAGGCTAATTTTTACATGTGCTTTGTTACACTCTTTTTCATGGGTTTTGTTACCAAGTTTTGACTTGGATAACTTTACAAATAGGCTTGGGATGAGATCCTAGGATTATATTACAAGGAATCTACTTAATCCGCATCTAAGCCTTTCTTGACGATTTATGCGAATCTCCAAGCGAAGTTCGCATTCTTATCGCAACCTCAACCTGAACTCAAAGCTTCACACACATATATTAAATACTTTTTTGTTATCATCAAAATAGAGATCGAAGTCTAAGGGGAACCCTTAAGCCAACACATGCTAGTAGACATATAGTGCCGCGGGTAAGCTCTATCTCATAATGCCCGTTACGAGATTAGCCTATTGTGTGTGACCCATTGGGCCCCGCACTAAGCCAGCAGTGAGTTGTGCATAACGAAGAGTCTTATCGGATAGAATATCTTCTATTTGAATCTCACGAGCCAACACTAAACCCCTTTAGTGTGGTCGTGTGAGACTCGACTCACAAGTCATGATTGACGTTTAGCAACGTGTCATGACTACCATGATAGTGTGAGGTTCAATCTATAGAGATTGAACATCCTTCGGTGATTAGTTACCGTGCAACTAAATCCTTCGATTAAAATGTCCCGAAGTCGGCTAGGGTACGAAAGAAGTGTCAAACCCTAATACCGATTCATATGTATTCCACTTGCCAGGTTATCATCTCAATAATGACATGTCAAAAACCCTTTTCTGACATTCATATTTACTCTGGCCAGAGATTCTTGAGTTGACACTTGCAGGGATACATAGGACATTATCTCCTCTCACTAGGAGTAACCGATTTCATATTGGTTGCTCATCTACCTCCATGAATGCTTCCCCATTCCCAGAAGTATCCGACACATGACTCTTAAAGGCCACGTAGAGATAAAACCAAAGCAATGGGTCATCAATCACAAGATAACCATGGCAACCTTAGGTCCAAGGATTGCTTGCACCTACTATCACCTGAGGAACATATTATTGACACTCATGTAAGGATTCCATTCTGTGTTCCTCATGTAGGTCTGTTCAGTGAATTCATTCCCTTATGAGAACCAACACTTTGTACATTAATGATGGTTTATAGGTAACTGTGAGATCAGTTACCCCCTATCATATAGGGTATGCATCAAGTGCACTAGTCTTTCCAGAATCACCAATCCCCTAATCGATGATCCTACGACTAAGAACATTTAGAACAAGGACATATGGATTCCATGTCTCACTGGCATGATCTTATCTTGTCATTGGAATCATTCGCCTGGGTCCATGGAGTTTATCACAATCTAATATAGATACAACATATGATGAAAAGTTGTCTTATTTATTCATTATCAAAAATAGTTCCCTACACATCGACTTGTGATTGACTCAAGGGTACTATTTCTTTCACGAAGACTTTTCGATGAAACTCATTGTAAGGAAACACTTTAATCCAGTAAACTAGAGTTGAAAATCCTAAGCGGGGGTGCTTAGGTAGTGGAGTAGGCATTGGGGCCGAACCACTATAAATCTATCTTGTTAGCATTGCCTTTGGTTGAGTGTGATTAGTTTGTTCTTACTTTGATTATCTTGTTGCCCAATCACTAATTTCTCCTAACTTGATAAACTCTTCTAGTATCATAAAGTATATAGATACTTGTGTTTATTTAATTGTTATTTACTCGCTTCCTCATTCATCTAGTTTAATTGAGCTCTTGCCTAAGTAATCAAGAAACGGTTAAAACCGAATTTAGGCTAAAGTTTAGCGAACACACTATTTACTCCCTTCCTAGTGTAGGCCATTCGACTTACATTTGATTTCGTAGCTAGTGACTTCACCATCTCTTCTACATCTTGCCTAGATCTGAGAATGACACTAGAGTCGGTTGTTTCAACACTTTCTAGGTTCGATGAATCAAACTTTGGTCTTTGGAAGTCTAGGATGTACTTCTTCTTAAAGACTAGAGATTTTGATATTTATAACATGTTGAAATTTGAATACATTGAACCTAAGGTTGACATGCATGATTCGAGTGAACTTGGTAAGAAAATGTTTCAATTTAATGGAGATGTCATGAATTTCATATTTTGTGCCATTCCAAATAACATCCTTGAAAAAGTCATGCATTGTTCTACGGCTTTTGATTTATGGGCTTGTTTAAATGTTTTATATGATTATGCCAAAATCGAAGAGACTAACACTTTTGATGAAGGTGGTGATGACAATGATCACTCACCTACTACTAATCTTGGTTTTGATGCCCATAGTGCTTCTAGTCAAAGGAGCAACTCTAACAGGACATGTGAAGAAGAATTGCCCTACTATGAAGAACAAGATAAAGAAGAGGTCAAATGCTTCCACATCATCATCTCATTCAAATGAAGCACCCTCTTGTCATGACTATGAGGCCATTTCAAAAGTTTGCCTCATGGATGCTAATGATGAGGTACACTATTCTCCTTCTAGTCATGTTTATGATAATGATAGTATTAACTCATCTAGTTCTCATGACATGCTTTATGATGAACTGGTAGATGAATGTAAGAAAATGTATGTCTTGCTTGTTAAAAAACATAATGAAAATAGAAGATTGAAAAAAGAAAATGTAATGCTTAGTTCTCAATTGCATGAATCCAAGCTAGAAAATGACAAGATGAAAACTAGTTCCATTAGTTCTTGCCATGATACCTTTAGTAGTGAAATTAAGGATTTGAGAATAAAAAATGAAAAATTGAACAATGAAAACTGCATGTTAAAATCTCAATTACATGTCTTACATAAGTCTATGAATGATTTGAAAAATGAGGTTTTGATCTTGAGTAGGAAAGTTAAATGTTCCTTCTTTTAAGAACTCTAGAAATCAAAATGTCTCATTTATAGAATCTCAAAAGAAAAATATTTCGTTTAAGAATGCTCATACTCATCATAATTCACATGTCAATCATTCTAATGATATATCTCATGTCCATAGTTAAAATGAAAAGAAATTCAATGGACATTGTTTTTGTTGTGGTATTTTTGGTCATATCATATATGATTGTGCATTTAAGAGAATTCCAAGTGTTGCTATGATACTTTGGATTCCTAGGCCAACTAACCCCCAAGGACCCAAAGTCGTTTGGGTACCAAAGGTCTCATGCTCATTTGTAGGGGGAGCTACCACACAAGGATAAAGAATGGTGGGATAATGAAGTTGACCATGGACTTAAATGAAGTATCATCCCTTGGTTGCAACTTCGAGTTACTTGATGATTTAGGTAAAATTGGCATCAAAACTACATTGGTGTCATCTCTCAACTTCAATCGATCCATCAATAGTTAGAGATCATGATACTTGCTTTAAATTTGTTGTTTTTCCCCGCTCTTGACATATTTCAAAAATTGATTTTTGATTTTTGATTTCCGATCTCTTCGGAGACCTTCGTAGCCTATAACGGGGTCATGCGACCTTGCGGTTCTAAATTGTAGGCTAATCGTGGTCTTTCAATTTTCAACCAATAGGAAGGGTCGGAGATCTTAATTTTCAAATATTTCATATTTTGAGATCTCTTGATTCATTTTGATTCGTTTTGGTTTCATGTTTGACCTTATTTTGAAATGAATCCTTACATTTAGCAAAGTTGGTATTGGAGAATGATATTTGATTTTTCCTCTTTGCTAACTAGTTTGATAACTTGCTAGTAGTCACATTTTCATTATGCTATTAATGAATATTGCTAGCAAGTTATTGAAATTCTAATGGGACGTTCGTATGAAAAGAATGGAAAAAGAAAATGAAAAGTTTGGGAAAATTTCGAAGAATGAGGTATGAGTTCGTTTTTGCAAAAATCTTAATATAATACTTGAATATTCATGCTTTAATGATGTCTCTATACTCATGATTGATTTTACATGCTAAACCTTTAAAATTTCATGAGTAAGAAAATTTTTGAAGACTTGGGCAATTTCATGATATCTTGATTGAATGAAACTTGCTCTAGGGTGAAATCTTTCATTAGAGACTTCATTTTAAGTTGAAATTTGATGAAAGTGTTGGGGAGTGTTAATGATTCATTGCCATGCATTTAAAATTGTAAAATCATGGGTAAATGAACAAAGTGATAACTAATCCACTTTAGGGAACTTGAAAAGATTTGACCCAAGTCAACAAATGGACTTGGACATTTCATTTTAAGTCCAAACTTCACAAACATGTTTAGGTATAGGTATGACATGGTTCCATGAATTTAGAATGAAAAAATTATATGTGTTATAACCGTAAAAATTGATCTGAATTATTTTGTTTTTGCAGCAAGAAAACGTGGATCTTAATTAAGCCCGGAATTTTCGCGACAGAATTGGGTAATCTCTAGCGTAAAATATTTCTTAGCAATCTTATGAATTTTATTTCTGAAATTTATCATGTCATAATGAAAGTAGACCTCGAGTCGAGTCCAACAGTTCGGTCGGAACTCGAATCGGAATTAAGATGGATTTTAAGTGAGTCTAGTAAGTCTAGCGTTGAGAGAGGGGCAAAAAAGGTAAATTGGGGTTTAAAAATAAACCCCAATATATTTAAGTTGGGCTGTGCGGCTGGGGGGCGCCGCACAACACTCGACATCCGCAGGGGGTAGCGGCGACACGAGTGAGAGAGGGAGGTCGGCGGCTGGAGTTGTCGAGTTCGTCGGAGCTGAGCGTCGGGGGACTTCAATAGCACGTCTCCCTTTCCTTTCCCTGCAAAAAGGTGAGTAATTAGACCTCTTTCCTCTTGTTCCTTAACCCCAAACAACCGCCCTTTTCTTGAAGAATTCTTTCCTTATTTTTGTGGATCGACTAGATTATGATTCGATTTATGGTTTCCTTTGTGCCTTTTTAATTCCGAATTGTATGCATGGATTTTGGTGGTGCGGTTGCGAGTTTTCCGTTGGATTTGTGGGGCTGCCGTCGGCCTCATGTGCAATAGATTTTTCTTCATGGATTAATTCATCTTCCTCATGAATTGTCGATAGAATTATTTCATAAATTATTTCATCTTTTATTCCTCATCGTTATGGGTAATGCTTGTACGAAACATGCCTTTTCTTGGATTTAATTCATAGCTCAAGCACTGTGAATTGGGGCTGCCACCGGCCTCCTGTGGAAGAGATCTTCTTCATGAATTTATTTATCTTCCTCATGAATTGTTGATAGACTTCATTCATAGATTAATTCATTATGCTTGTATGAAATCTACCCTCTTTCTTTGGTTTAAATTGTCGCTCAAGCATTATGAGTTGGGTTGCCGCCGGCTTCCTATACATGTGCTTGAATTCTGGCCTATAAGCCTTGATCTTGGGTGAGCTGGGATTCGTGGGGAGACTAAGGGATTTGGTTGCTTGTTGATAAAGGTTAGGGACATATACTTTTAAGTGCAAATATACCACCTTAGCGTATAACCATATGGCTCATGGAGAAATTATTTTTTTTAGATTTACACATGCTACCCTACTAAAAATTTTCAACTTAGGTGTAAACGAGCTGTCCCTATAGAGAATATGACATTTTTAGAGGTTCCTTGCTACCCTTATTGTTTATTTGTACTCAACGGGGTGTGCAAGATGTAGGAACGTGAAATAGAAAACTTATGAACCTAGTTACACCTAGATCATGTTTCCTTAACTTGACACCCTAGGGACACCAAACTATAGGGGAGGAAAACTTAGTAGGAGCTTGGTTCTTGAGGAAGGTTCTAAGGCCATACTGTCACGGGCCAATTGTTTTGGTGCGGAAGAACCCGTGCGGCACCCTTGCATCGCATGCAAGGGATAAGCCTTGATATGAAATCTGTCCCGATTGGGCTTCCCGACTTAACATCGCGGAGCATATGTCGGACCACGTGCCAACCTCGCATTCCATGTCCACGCCTTCAAATGACCATATTGGCCGAATGGTATTGAAGACGTAAAGTAAAATACAACATTTACAGGACTATGGACACAAGAAAATACAAAAATGGATGTAGGGTGAGTTCCGCAATCGCCTTGGGCGAAT
Source organism: Canna indica (assembly GCA_034359265.1). Lineage (NCBI taxonomy): Eukaryota > Viridiplantae > Streptophyta > Magnoliopsida > Zingiberales > Cannaceae > Canna > Canna indica. The sequence continues at coordinate 52,022,143 of CP136891.1, read as the reverse complement.
TCGACAAGTCGCATGCCCATGTGGGCCGCTCGTTCGTTTCCGCGCAAGGCAACCGCTTTCGTAAGCCAACACTCCCCTACACTATACATGGGACCTCTAACCCCCAAGTGCCACCCCCAAGGTTCCGCAAAGCACGCGGAGCATGACAAAATCGTGGCCACCCGACATGGTGATTTTCCATGGCCACGGCCATGACGAATTCACACAAAGTGCTCCGCATAACCGTAACGCACGCACCAAGTGTCGAACGATCTCGCAATGCATACAACTCGTGTCATGGGCCCTTGGGGATCGCACAACGGGATTTCACATGAACAAATAAGAATAGAATGAAAATTTACATGGACACAAATCCATATTTACAAACATGTAGGGAACCTTCCGTCACGATTCGACGTTGCGCGGGTGCATCGAAAAATTCCCTAACATCCTCCCCCACTTCAAGCTTCGACGTTGCTAAAGTGAATTCTTCACAAGTTGTCGAAGGGAACACCGCCTGAGTAACGACACGCCGCAGTGGGGCTGCAACTTGTCGAGTTTCGCCGTGAAGTTCACCACCAGGAAATGACTACTTAGAACATCCTTGAGTTTCATCATCTCCTGTTGTTGCGAGAAAGGGACATGATATTCCCAAACTCGTTGCTAGGCAATGAAGTCCCAGACTTGTGGAGCAAACGAGAGTCGTTGAGCAACGATCGCCTGAAGGGGCACCAGCGCCATTGAGCAACGCTCGCTTGAATGGACATCGAGAAATTGCTACTAGATTCACCAAGTATCGATGTTGCTGGGCTATGAGGGTCCCAGACTTTGTGGGGCACGCGAGCGCCGTTGAGCAACACTCACGTGAAGGAACCCGAGAAGTGGTTACTCAATTTACCAAGTCTCGTTCTTGCTGGGCAATGAAAAATCCTAGGCTTGTGGAGCAAACGAGTGTCATTGAGCAACTTCGCCTGAAGGGGCAACAGTGCCGTTGAGCAACGCTCGCTTGAATGGACATCGAGAGATAGCTACTATGTTCACCAAGTCTCGATGTTGCTGGGCTATGAGGGTCCCAGACTTTGTGGGGCACACGAGCGTCGTTGAGCAACACTCGCGTGAAGGAACCCGAGAAGTGGTTACTCAATTCACCAAGTCTCGTTTTTGCTGGGCAATGAAGAGTCCCAGACTTTGTGGGGCACACGAGCGCCGTTGAGCAACGCTCGCGTGAAGGAACCCAAGAAATGGTTACTCAATTCACCAAGTCTTGGTCTTGCTGGGCAATGAAAAGTCCCAGACTTGTGGGGCACACGAACGCCGTTGAGCAACGCTCGTGTGAAGGAACCCGGGAAATGGTTACTCAATTCACCAAGTTCCGTTTTTGTTGGGCAATAAAAAGTCCCAGACTTGTGGGGCACACGAGCACCGTTGAGCAACGCTCGCGTGAGGGAACCTGGGAAATGGTTACTCGATTCACCAAGTCCCATTTTTGATGGGCAATAAAAAGTCCCAGATTTTTGGAGCACATGAGCGCCATTGAGCAACACTCGCGTGAGGGAACCCGAGAAGTGGTTACTCCATTCGCCAAGTCCCATTCTTGCTAGGAAATGGAAGGTCCCAGACTTGTAGAGCCAACGAGCATAGCTCCGTGGCCGCGCCACACTAGAGCATTGCCCGCACCGTCGCTTTGAGCCGATCACTGCTTGCTCACTCGCCCCCCGCAGGAGTCATGGCGCCCACCACCGAGCCCATCTCAATGAGCTTCAAGTCTTACGGATCACTGCTTGCTCACTCGCCCCCCGCAGAGGTCATGGCGCCCACCACCAAGCCCATCTCAACGAGCTTCAAGTCTTACGTTGCTCTCCGCACAAACCTTGCGCCTTATAGGCCATCATGCCATGCGCACCAACCTTGCGACTTAGGGGATAATGCCCTGCGCACAATCCTTGCGACTTAGGGGACAACGCCCTGCGCACAATCCTTGCAACTTACGGGACTGCGTCCCGTGCACTATCCTTGCGACTTACAAGAGAGTCTGCTTTGCACACAATGTGTGTCTTACGAGAGAGTCTGCTTCGCGCAAAGGACTTGGTAACTCGCGAGCCATCGGCTCTGCGGTGCGTCTTAGGGGCTAACGCCCTGCGCACCATCCTCGCGTCTTATGAGAGATTTTACTTTGTGCACCAAGTGCGTCTTGCAAGAGATCTGCTCTGCGCAAGACTTTACGTCTTACAGGGGACCATCCACCTTGCGCAAACGACTTTGCGTCTTATGGGCCCATCCTCCCTGCTTAAAAGTCATACAACAGTTGAAAAGTTCATGGACTGGATCATTGCTCAACAACTCGAGCACCAAAGACGGAATGCACGTCGGCTATGTCTGCATCGAGGGCTTTATCAGTTGGAGGTTCGCAATTCTCGCTCTGCTTGTAAACGACATGTGTCTTAGGGGCCTATCTGCCCTGTGCAAAAGTCACCGTGTTTGCATCAATCATATGTATGCTTGCCTCCCCGAACACAACAGTCGGAGGGTCCTCGACTGGGTTCGCTGCATCGGCAACTCGAGCGCCATAGACGAAATGTGCGTCGGCTATGTTTGCATCGAGAGCTTTCTTAGTTGGAGGCTCGCAAGCCTGCTCTGATACCAACTGTCACGGGCCAATTGTTTTGGTGCGGAAGAACCCGTGCGGCACCCTTGCATCGTATGCAAGGGATAAGCCTTGATATGAAATCCGTCCCGATTGGGCTTACCGACTTAACATCGCGGGGCATATGTCGGACCACGTGCCAACCTCGCATTCCATGTCCGCGCCTTCAAATGACCATGTTGGCCGAATGGTATTGAAGGCGTAAAGTAAAATACAATATTTACAGGACTATGGACACAAGAAAATGCAAAAACGGATGTAGGGTGAGTTCCGCAATCGCCTTGGGCGAATTCGACATGTCGCATGCCCATGTGGGCCGCTCGTTCGTTTCCGCGCAAGGCAACCGCTTTCGTAAGCCAACACTCCCCTACACTATACATGGGACCTCTAACCCCCAAGTGCCACCCCAAGGTTCCGTAAAGCACGAGGAGCATGACAAAATCGTGGCCACCCGACATGGTGATTTTCCATGGCCACGGCCATGACGAATTCACACAAAGTGCTCCGCATAGCCGTAACGCACGCACCAAGTGTCGAACGATCTCGAAATGCATACAACTCGTGCCATGGGCCCTTGGGGATCGCACAACGGGATTTCACATGAACAAATAAGAATAGAATGAAAATTTATATAGACACAAATCCATATTTACAAACATGTAGGGAACCTTCCGTCACGATTCGACGTTGCACGGGTGCATCGAAAAATTCCCTAACAATACAACCGGCCTTGTGAAGAGGGGTTGGGGTGACAAGCGAATGATTACAAGAAGAATCCATGATGCTTATTTTTAGTAATTTTCTATTGTTCATTTCATCTCTATATGAGTGTCACACCCCAACTCTATAATGGTGTGACCGGCCAGGGTATACAACCATACCCTGAAGCCTAACTCAAAATCATAAACTAGAGATAAACCAAACTTTTTATTTAAAACGCCGATGACTAATGAAATTGCGGAAACAATCTAATTCATTATTAAAAAAAGTGCGGAAACATGAATACCCAACTGAATCAAACTTTAAAGAATGTTTTAAAACAATGAATGAAAAAAGAGAAACAATAAATCTCACTACAGGACTCTCTCTAAATCCGACCACAAACCTAACTCTAACTCTGACTTCTCACGAGATCTTCCCTGAACTTGCTGCTCCTAGTCGTGCTACCTAATACCCCAGTATCGCTACTAGTTTTGACCTAGTGCTACAAAAAAAACAACAACAACAAAATAAAATGGTAAGTACACATTGGACTTAGTGAGTGGATCAATCCTGAGCCTACCACAGTCCACAATTAATAGTTGTATAAGATGCATAATAATCATATAACAAATAATTTCCATAATACAATGAATAATTTTTTAAATCAAGAAATAAATCATTTTATCTATGTAATTCCAAATCAGTCCATATATAACCCATATAGAAAAGAAATCACACATTCACACAAGCATATTTTCAAACAATACGAGTCAATCACTAGGACATGCCCAGTGAGCTTACCGCCCATGGTTCTTGAACTAGGCAGGCTCTCTAGCCTTAGTAACCCCAATTGGTTGAGAAAACCCTCCAACCAGTGCCACTTCGGGTGAGTCATCAGTGTGGCTCGCTGACGAGCTTCCCAATCCACACCTCCTCCGCTGATCAGCTCAACCGAACCCCCATCTCATCCACATACACAAACATATACAATAAGAAAATAAATGCATCAACATCATAAGCACTTAATGTAAACCAGTATTTCTACACCACATAGTTCCAAGTACATGTTTCCTACAATAACGTAGTTTTTAGAAATTTTCAAACCGAGTTAAACATTTAAGTTTAGAGATTACCACATGGAAGTCTAAAAAGAAAAATATTATGAACAACACCCACACTAGAACTCCTTTTACAAGCAAGTCCATAGTATCCTAATTCTAGTTTCTACCTTAAACTTTTCTAAAAAAACATTAAGAATACTTACTCACTACACTAAAAATGTCCACATACACTAAGCATAGATAAAGTTTTCATACCAATTTAACTTACAATAGCAGTAGATACTAAAAAAAAAGATTTAAGAATACAAGGCATTAACAACCTCACCCTTATTTCCCTTCCTTCATCCTACACCAACTTTTCCCAAACATCTACTATTATAGACTTTAATCAAACCAATCTTATTAATTTCACATTTCCTTCAATACCTACCTACAACATGCATCCACAAGATGAAGAGCAACATAAATAAATTCCTATCTACATCATGTGGCTACAAGAGGAAACCATCACACAGAGATTAATTTCTTCACCAACCTAAATTTCTCAATCACCCGGTATTACAACCTAAACAATTATATGCTTTACTGCTTTCATTCCACTTTTTACCACTTACCTATACATTGCAGCCACAATAAGAGAGGTGTGCGGCATGCAACATTTCAAAACTTCCCAGGTAAGCATACGGCATGCAGCATTTCACAATTTCTCAGGTTCTACATTATTAACACATCTCCACAAACACATTACCTCGAGATTTAAATCTAATTACTAAGAATGTCATCCACCCAACCAAAGAAACATTCAAATTGATAAGAACTCCAAACGTGCAGTAGGCGGTTCCCACAAAGTTTAGATTACAATGCTTAAGGATTTATACAATGAATCCCAAACCTATTACAAGAATTTACACAAGAACCACCATCTACGCAATTAAAAGAAGGATTAAAGACATCATGAAAAATTTTCAAATTCCTCAAGATAGGGACGACAAGGGAAGGGAAGAAACTAAAATTTTTGGGCAATATTTTGGCCACTCACCGGCAAGGGAAAACCAAATGAAAGACGATCCTAAAGACCCTCGCACTGATGATCGCCGGCGTCGGCAACCGGTCCGACGACAAACCTGTCGTCCGTCGCCTCCTGCGTCGCCCCTCTTCAAGCATCGGGTTTCTTCTTTTTTTTCCTCTTGGAATCGTGCGGCCCTAGCAGCCGCACCATCCAATAACCTCCCTTCCCCCCACCCCCCCCCACCCCCTTTTTAGTTTTTTTTCATTTTTACAATTCTACCCCTCACTTAACCCAACCCCGGCTTCTACCTAACTCAACCAACACTCATCCAAATTGGGTTCTGATTGAGTCGTCAGACTTGACTCGACTCGACTAATAATCCAAAACATAAAAATAAAATACTAAACACGCCTAAAGGCCTCACCTTAAATCATATTATTCGGCACTTCCTCCGACACGCTCTGATGCACATCCACAATGTCCCGCTGAAAATATTTAAATTAAATTATAAAAATTGCGGGTATAACAATGTGACATTTAATTGTTTTATAACTGAGAGGGAACATGATGTCATGTATTGTGGTACGGGCCGATGTACGATTATGGGTGCGGCACATATGTGTTATGTGGACATTAGGGGCCTTTGGAGTCCCAGGATATGTATTTGTCCTCTTGAAATGTTATGATCATTATTGGTTTAATTACTACTTACTATTTAGATGATTTGGTGTGCTTGTGGATGTGGACCGGGAAGCTCGTCGGTTGCCACATCGACGATCGACCTAGAGTGGCTGAGCGGGAAGTATGCTGAGACAGAGTAGTGATCAGTGCTCGACTCGTAGGACCGATGGGTCCCTGGCTTTTAGGACTGACGGGTCCCTGGATATTAGGCCGACGGAGCCTTGGACCGGAAAGCTCGTCAGCCAACCACACTGACGACCGACCCGGGTGGCTTGCTCGATTAACTGATTGTGCTAACAATGTTTGTTTCCTATTTTGGTTATTGATGATGTACGTACATTATATACATTGTATACTTGGATGCAGGGCTATAAATGTATTTGGTATTTAACTCGCATGTGAAATAATGGATGTATTCATTAACTGCTACTTATGAATAGTTATCTACGCACTGTTGTTTGGTGTTAATGCACATGGCAGATTGAAGGCTAATTGCTCACGAAGTCCTAGTGGACTTATTATTTATTTTGTTGTTGTTTTTAGCTCCTGAGCGTGATCAGCGAGGTACTGGACTGCGGTAGCGCAGCTGGTGACGGCAGGAACAACGCATCTCGTGACACGTCGTGGTCGTGGGGGGGCGTATACCCTAGTTTGGAGTCCTTTATATTTTCTTGAGTCGTGTTGGTTTGTGTTTTTTATTATTTCCGCACTTGATATTGAGGATTAATATTCATGCTAATTATTCTTTAAACAGACTTTGAAATATTTGTTATTATTAAATATTCAGGTTGATTTTTATACTTCACTTTGTTCATGTTTTCTGCATTACATTGAGTCTCATGAGTTGTCTAAGATGTATTTCTTTTAGCTGTTGGTTGGGTTAGGCTTCGGGGTACATATAGTACTCTGGCCGATCATGCTCGGGTTTGGGGTGTGACGATATGGATATGGATAAAATGATATAGAGGTCATTTCATGATAACCTCATTTGAACCAAGTTAATCCAAGTCAACAAATTAACTTAGAGGTCTCATTTTCAACCCATATTTGTGGAACATATTTATATTTACTCATGTTAGGTGTCTATAGGTTTATGTTTAAAAAATCATGAGTAAATGATAATATTGACACTTAGCAAGTTTTCATGATAACTAGCTTATTTTTGAATGAAATCATACTAGGTTGATATCTTGACTTAAGGACATAATTTTCATCTCAAACTTGACATACACTTTTTATATGACCATTATATATTGTTATAAAAGTTTGAATAAAAACTAAACATGTTTTGAAAAATAATTTAAAATTATGAAAATGCCACTGAAATTTCAATATTTTCAGTTATTTCTAGAAAAATGTAGAATTTTTTTTTAACTGATTCTTGAAATTAAATCTTCATTGATAAATCTAGTTTCTTCGGTAAAAAGTTCAGAAATTTTCATTAAGAATATGATTTATAGTGGAATTTTGAAGTTGGATTTCAGAAATGCAAAGTATCGTTATCTTGAAATATCAATTTTTTCGATACTTTGATTTTTCGACGAAAATATCAAATGAAATTTTCTATATACTATTTTGATTCCATTTCTAATATTGTTCTCACTATTCATTGAGTGAAATTATTTCTAAAAATGATTTTGATAACTTGAGCGATAACTTGAAAATGAGTTTTTGGTTGGAACAGAGATAGGTTTAAAATTAGATTTAGAAAATTCATTTTGAGTTCAAGCTTGACAGATGCATCTCAAATGATCATTCAGCGATATCAGGAAATTTTGAATAAAAATAATAACTTTTGAAAAAATTACCCAAAATTTACGAAAATGTCATTGGGTTTTTAGGAATTTTAGCAATTTATAGAAAATAGATTTTTGACTAATTATTGAACCTATAGATTCCTTAAAAAATCTAGTTTGTACGGTTAAAGTTTCAAAATTTTTTTGTCAAGAATATGATTTTATATGAATTTAAAAGTTTGATTTTTGTAAACTTCATGTATACTTTGACCTAAGTCAACAAAGTGCCTTAGAAATTTTATTTTAAGCCCAAACTTGATTGACACACTTAGATTTACTAATGTTAGATATATAGGTACCTAAATTAGAGAAAACACGAGTAGATAGAAAAATTTAATACTTAATCATTTTTTTGTTTTTCATGCCTATTTCGAATGAAATTGTGCTAAGTTCATATTTTGATGAAATGACATTATCTTTACTTCAAACTTGATGTACATGCTTTACATGATCATATCTTGGTATTTTGAAAATTTGAATGATATTTAAAAATATCATAAAAATCTCACTTATTTACAAAAATGCTACTAAAAATATCACTCTTCTTAAATTGCTCATTTTTTCGATAATTTGAATTTTCATTAGATTTTCAAATGAGACTTGAAGTATGATATTTTAAATTCACGTGTGGTATCATTCTACTCATTTGATGAGAAAAATCATCTCTAAAGTGATTTTGGACTTTTTGACCGATACTTGAAAATATCGATACTTAAGTTACTACATGATTCTTGATTTTGGATTTTATTTATCATTTCATGATATCATTTCACAATATCACCGGGATTAGCCTCGACCCATGAGCAATATCCCTACAAGATTATCAAGCAGTAGCATCGCCAAATACCCCTCATCCTACACTATATACAGACACGATGCTCTTAGGCCCCTCCGGTGTAGTCGCACCTAACCAGGAGACGCGCCAAATCGCATCACCCCGACTTCACGCAAGAACACCATGTTATATTTTTTGAAATTTTAAATCACGTTTTTAATGAGATATGGAATTTTACAAGATAATATCTCAATAAGCCCCCTTATATTTTTTTAGGTGCCTAGTAACAATTTAATGAATTAAAGAATTTTTTTAGAAATTAAAAAAAAAAATTATTGAGATAATCTCATGTTCAAGAATTCCGGGTAAAACTTTTGAAACACATTCAAGAATTTTGTCGAAACTCTTGAACAAAATATTTTATTAGTTCTGGACTGGACTAGATCTATTGGGTCCGGTTGAATTAGACCCGATATCCCCCAACTTCTTGTCTCGGGCCGAATCAAACGGCTCTGTCCAGAGGGGGTTCACCTGGCCACACTCTTGGATCTAACTCGAGCTCGACTAGACGACTTTGCCCAGGGACCCTACCTAGCTATACATGGATATTTGCATCATTCCTTATCAGGAGGGATATGTCATTACTAGTCCGCCATCTCCGGAATGAGCAATATCCCCGTGAGATTTCTGGGCGACGTCATCACCTCCACCATCAATAAATATAGACATGGCACGCCTCAAGTAATCATAAGTTCTAATTTTATTACCTTTATCTCGGAGTCCCCCTAACTTGAGCGCCGGAGTGTCTTTTGCAGGTCTCCCGCCGGCATTAAACCTGACCGAAAGAGACAATGAATCGGATTAGATTACTCCGATCCTCAAGTAGGAACATGTTCTATAAGAACAATTTTATAATTACAATTTTTTTTTAGATTTTTAAGACACAATTTCAATGATATTTGAATTTGTTCAAATGTTTTGCCAAAATCTGGAACAAAAAACTATTTCATCATCTACGGATCTCATAAGTTTTGTCATGTTTTTGTTTTCTTCCTAGAAATAGTTGTATGAATTATATTTTTTGTTTAGAATTTTAAAATATATTTTCGATAAAATTTGGACTGAAAACCTTGAACGAAATAATATCTGAATTTCTACAGCAGAGAAGGACAAAATTACAATTTTAACATTTTGATTTCGGTTTTGAAAAATTACGCATCCTTACTCCAATTTCGGGGGAGAATGCTGAAGAATGAAAGATGTTGAAATATATATATATATATATATATATTATAAAGTTGATGTGATGCTAATTATGGAGAAATTAATTGCATCAATTGTCCAAACACATAGTTTTACACACGTGCATTGCACGTGTGATTCCCTCTTTGGAATGGCGTAGTCGAGGATAAGCCTGCGTCACTTTTATTGGTCCAAATTAGATTCGCCAAATCTATTAATAAAATTTTGGCGAAAAAATCAAAAAAGGGACAAAAAGAAATAGCGAAACCAAAATAGAAGGAAAAAAAATGAAAGAAGAAAAAGTAGCCACAATTCCATTCGCTCAACCTCAACAAAATTTTGGCACCATAGAAGTTTTTTCCAGAGAAGAGTGAAGAAAGCTGCAGAAGAAGTAGAAGAGAGCTCGAAGCAATGGCGGCGGGGTCGATCGCCTCCGCTCCCTTCTCTTCTCTCTCCCCGTCCTCTCCCCGCTTCTTCAATCGAAGATCCTCTCAAATCCTCGCCATGGCGCCCAAAAAGAAGGCACCTTTCCTCCTCCTCCCCCTCCTCCTCCATCTCCCATCTCTCTAATGGCGACCATGGTACTCCTTCATTGCAGGTGAACCGATACGACGAAAACTGGGAGAAGAAATGGTACGGCGCGGGGCTCTTCGCAGAGGGCGGCGAGGAGGTCTCCGTCGACGTCGTCAAGAAGCTGGAGACGCGTAAGGTGCTCTCCGGCGTGGAGAAGGCGGGGCTCCTCTCCAAGGCAGAGGAGTTCGGCGTCACTCTCTCCTCCATCGAGCGGTTGGGTTTCCTCTCTAAGGCAGAGGAGCTCGGCCTGCTCAGCCTCCTCGAGCGCGCTGCCGGGTTCTCCCCATCTGTCCTCGCCTCGGTCTCCCTCCCCCTCCTCGTTGCGGCGGTCGCCGCCATCGTCCTCATCCCGGACGACTCCGCTGCGCTCGTGGCCGCGCAGATCTTCCTTGCTGCCGCGCTCGGCGTCGGCGCCGCCGGCCTCTTCGTCGGGTCCGTCGTCCTCGGCGGGCTGCAGGAATCGGACTGAGTGGAGGACGATCTGTGAACGAGTTCGACGCGCTTGGATTGCAGGAGGTAGTTCCGTGTATCATATAATATTATTTATGGAATTACGGATAAGTAATTAGGATTATGTACTTTTGCAAATTACATTTGTAATTTAATTATAACAATCTTAAATTATGAAAAAAAATGAGATACTTGAGTCTCGAGACAGCAGTTATTGATTGTTTTAAGAATCCATAAACTTTGTTCAAATTTGTTTATTATTTTTAATGATAACAATCTTAGGGCCAGTGGTCCATTGCGATTACGTATTCTAAATAAGAGACCAAATGGAGAACCAAATAAAGAACTCCTAGCAAGAGTTGTTGTCTAATGAGTAGTTTAATTACATTATTTAATAGTGAAATAGAAAAATAAATCATTACAAGCACTCATCATAAATCTAGTATCATGTACAAAATTGGATATTTGCCTAAGAGTTTTCTCGTTATCAAGATCTTAGAATGTAATTCTATAACTATTTTATCAAAGCGATTTAAGTAAGATAAATAAGTGCAAAGGATAGCAAAAGTTTTAGAGTAACAATGTACTTTATCTCATCTGTGATCAATTTTAAAATATTATTAAATTATATTCCGAATTTTGACATTTGTCTCAATTACATCCTCTCGTCAATAATCCGTCGACGGCCCCGTTAAGATAATGATGTGACTTTCTGACATTGATTGAAATAATATTTTTATTTTAAAAATAAAAATCATATCACTTTATATTCAAATATTTTTTTTTATATATTAAAAAATCACTCCATTAGTGCTATGAAGAAAATCTCCATTGTATTCAACATCCTCAAGTTGCTTCCTTTCGCCACTGCCTCTGACTTCTTAGCCTCTTAAGGCGGTCTCCGGCTGGGTGCACCCGTTGACTGTCATAGAGTTGGTAGGTTGGCTCCGGCTGGGACAAGGCATCGAGGATGCCACGCTTGTAGTAGTCGTGTTTGGCGTCCATGAGATGGCCCCACGCCACCAGGTCTGACACCACCAACTTCCTGCCCTGTTGCGTCGCACAATGACAACCTTATGGAGTGGAAGAGAGGCAAAGGAAGAGATGCATGAGCAAAGGAGGATCTGGGACGCGGGCGAGGAAACAACAATGCCAATGGTGAAATTGTCGGAGAACCCAACATAGGACTTTCGGTGATTAAAGGTCGAGAAGAAGATATTATTTTAATCCACGTCGGAAAGCCACTCCATAGAGTGATGTGACTTTTTATTTTTTAAAAAATAAAAAATATTCTTTTAATCCACGTCGGAAAGCCACATCATCGTCTTAACAGGGCTGCCGACGGAGAGTTGACTGGGGGGTGTAATTGAAACAAATGTTAAAGTTCGGGATACAATTTGATAATATCTTAGAATTGATCACAAATGAGAAAAAATACATAGTTTAGGGTATATTTAGGTAATTAACCAAAGTTTTATTGTAAATGGTTGAATAACATTTCAGATATTTAGAATTAGTATGACTTTCACTCCTCCACTAGCATCATGGCGTGAGCCATCGCAATTTATCTTGAGCCAGTTAGACTCAAGGAGATCCACTTTAAAATGATTGAAATAACAATCTAAGATCCTTCTTATTTATTGAACTTAGTGTAATTTCCTAAAAAGGCCAAATGTTCAACACAATACTATGTGAAGAGTATTGGGAGGAACAAGAACATACGATGTTGGGCGAGGTTATCACCATCATGTTTGTATATTATCCATAAGTGTCTTGATGAAACAAAATGATGTTTAATGATGAATTCGAATGTGTTTATTTCAATGTGTTTAACGATCAAAAACGCAAGTGATACAAAACGATGAATTCTAAGCACACATGCAATTGACCTTAGAAACATAGGAATAATTTTGAAATTATTATGTATTTTGTTTATATATATTATGTAATATCTTTGCACTAGTTTTTAGAGTAGTTGTACTTCATTTCGAACAAAATCCACTCGAAAACCGAAAAAATAGATATTCAAGAAACTATATAAATGTTTTGCTTACAATAAAGAGTTTGATCGATCAACCTTTATCCCACCTATTTCAATTATAGTAAAAATATAACAAATAGTTAAACAACTACTATCCATGGCCTATCTAGCTCTAAAGGCTATATCACCATTGTCCCATCCTTCTACCATGAGTTGTTGATGCCCTAAGCGTATCTTGAGTGAGTACGTGCATTTTAAGAGCTTCAAAAGTGAAACCCTAGTATTAGAACCAAAAATGAAGTTCATCTCTAACATATTAAATCTCATGTTCTTGAAGTACAATACATTGAGTGGTTGTTCAAGCATCACTAAACGACAAGAAAAGAACTCAAGCTCCACTTGCTAATATTTTCATCTACTTTTGTTATTTACCTGTTTATGTTTATATATTTTGGTTACCAGATATTGTAATCCTTGTGAGACCTAGGTTGGCCTTGTTTGTGCTTATTTGGCTTTCCAATTAAGTGTAAATCAAATTGTGTATTCGTTGTGATCTTAATGGAATCATTGAAATCTTAAACATAGTGTAGTAATGGATGTATGCTTGGTTATAAGTCAAACCACACTATACTGTTAGGTCGGCGAGGACTAGGGAAGCAACAAATTTGCCCAGCAAAAATATAAAAATGATCATCTACCCAAGTGGATCCATGCATTTCGGTTAAATCAATACAAGTTTAGGAATTATACTTTCGTAGACCGAGTTCTGCCCTCAACTCTGCAAATCCAATACCTCTTTTTGGCTTCGAATCCTAGGTACTGTCAATGACGAACACTCTCTACGGTTAGCACACGAATGAATGGGAAGAACTTAGCGGCGTTCTAGTGCTAGCTCTATGGTCTCGGAACGATTTTCGATCTTGGTGAGCGTGGAACTCCTTCCGAGCACTCCTCTCTCTCTATTGGTGGAGGTCGGCTACCACAATAGAAGCTCGTCTTCCTTCAAAAGGAGGTCGACTTCCTTTCAAAGAGATCGGCAGCCACCAAAAGTAGATCATCTAAATATGAAAAACCATAGGTAGATATTTATAGACACATAAAGAAACATAGATCGCGTCATCAGAACTGTTGGTCGATTTAGGATCATGTCCGGAATCTTAAGGTGTTGTTTGGATGAGGTGAAACATGGTTTAGTAATGTATGGTATAGTAAGGTATTGTAAAGTATGATACTGTAAAAACTATTATCTTGTTTGAAATGATAGTATGGTATGATATGGTTAAATGATAATAGTTATGGAGGAGAACAGAGACTTGGCTAAGCCGATAAAAATGATAAATAAAAGTCTAATCTGATATGGGTATATAAAGGGCATATGAGAAATTATAAATATTGATTGATGATATTTTAGAAATAAAATTTCATCAAACCATGAGAAACCATCAAATCCATGGTTTAAAAACTTGGCCAAAATTTATATTTTTCAAACTATGAGATTTACCATATCATACCATGATCATTTATTAGAAGTCTTCCCAAATATAAAATTAAACCATACCATACCATGATAAACCATACTCTACCATGAAACAAACAAGGCCTAAAACCCTTTTAATACCTGAATATTATATATCCTTAATAACAATTGTCAAGATAAAATTACCTTAATTTGAGATTCTAATTTTAATGTATCTTTTAATAATGATTATTAAAGATACTGTACTAGACTAGCACTTTAGGATCGCCCGGATTAGACCTAGAAGCGTCCACACTTATGAACCAAACTCAAGTCAAGCTAGCCAGACAGCTTAGCTCGAGGGCTCCACCCGGCCATACAAGGATACTTATATTCTCATTAATTACAAGGGATTCGTCATTACGACCCCGACATCTCCGGGATCAGTCTCGACCCATTTTGAACAATATCCCTACGAGATTACCGGGCAACAGCATCGTCAATCATCCCACATCCTAAAATATATACAGACACCAGGCCCCTCAGGTACCCTAGATTCTAATTTCAATTACACCCACCTTGAACATACCCTGACTTGAGCGTTCGAGTGTCTTTTTCACCCCCCCCCCCCCCCCGCCCGGCCGGAGTCGCACCAGATAGGAGACGAATCAAACCATAATGCATCGCTCTTACTTCAGGAAAGAATATTTGGCGCCACCATGGGGCCGAGTAAACATTACTTGCCCCACAATGGTTGGTACCCAGAGTCAGGCAACGTCCCCCCGCTACTTGGAGATGTTGAAATAATGAGGAGTCACGCTTCAACACCACCCAATCCATCACCAAAAGAATCCTAGCATGTTGGCTTAAAGTTTTCAACCTTGGTTTTAATCTCGGTTTTGATGATAACAAATATGGAACTAATGTTTTCATGGAGAAATATTTTTAGTTTCTATATCTGTTTGCGCACAACGTCCCCAATCGGAGAAATCGAAGAAATTGGCAAAGACGCTCGTCGACGCTTAGGACTCTTCAAGAAGAATAACGTTTAGATTTATGGTGTCTAGAATGATTGTATTAATCCTCATTACGATGCAAAGATCCCTAAAGAACCAAACCTGAAAGCCGAACCAGAAAAAAGAACCTTGCTGGTTTGGTCGACCAGACTTCAATCGGAATGTACAAGTACTCTACAGTATTACTAAGAGTTTCCAAGTCATAAACAACATTCTGGATGGGATGTTGTAACAACCCGGAACAACCCGGATGGACAACCCAGAACAACCTAGATGGACAACCCAGAACAACCTAGATAAACAACCCAGAACAACTCGGATTGACATTTTGGAATAGCTTGGAAAGTACCAGTACACTGCAGTATTTCCAGCAGAATTTCCAGAATGCCCCCAACGGCTCTATTTTGAATTTTTACCTGTTGACCTATTTGAAAACCGAGCACCTACCTTTGGAATCTCTATATAAGACCCCAAACTTGCCTTCCAAACCATCCAACATTCCTTGAGACATATTTTGATCACCATTGAGCTTGATTGAGACATCATTTGTGCAAACCCTAGCTTCGAGACAAAAAGCCTTGATCTTGCCTTCAATCTTCAATTGTTTCATCATCAAGACTTCAAGAGGAGCTAGGACTCCTTGGTTGAGAGCTAAGTTTGTATTGTTTATTATTGCTCTCATTTACTTGTATTTTCTTATTGTTTATTGTTTACTTGTGTTTGTAAGAAGGTGTGGGTGACACACCTTGGGTTCCCTTGTTTGTATCTTTCATGTTTTCTCTTCTCCATTTGTAGATGGAGAGCCATCCTCAAACAAGTAGAAGTACTTGGATCTTGGATAGTGGTTGCTCCACTACAAGAAAACAGGGCTTCACCGACGAATTTATTACCAACGAACCGTTTCTGTTGGTATCACCAACAAAAATCACCAACGGATATATATTTTGTTGGTAAAATTTATAAAATCCTATATTTTTTCCATTCCCTATCTTTTTTCCAGCCGACCACATGCTTCCCCCCATTCGACAAAACCTACGCCTTTTTTTTCTCCAGCCGCGAGTCCGCGACACTTCCCCTCCGACCAAATCTCTCGAGCCGCGACACTTCTCCTCTGACCAAATCTAGCGCTCCTTCCTTTTCTCCAGCCGCAAGTCCGCGACACTTCCCCTCCGACCAAATGTCTTGAGCTGCGACACTTCTCCTCGGACTATATCTAGCGCTCCTTCCTTTTCTCCAACCGCGACACTTCCCCTCCGACCAAATTTTGCGCCCCTTTCACTTCCCCAACCTGGGATGTGGCCGGTGTCTGCTCGATTTTGATCCTTTTAGCTCTCGCCATTGAGCGTGCCCTACATGGATTAACCCTGGTTTACAACATCTCTTCCCCTCTCTCTCTTCTACCTTAATCCATGGCTAAATGCTCATCTTGTGATGGTGTTTTCACTAGTTGCTCAAGAGGAGAAAGAGGAAAACCCTCAACCAGACTCTCAATAAGCAAGTAATTATATTCTCTTCTACCTTAATCCATGGCTAAATGCTCATCTTGTGATGGTGTTTTCACATGGCTAAATGCTCATCTCCTTCCTTCTTTTTTTTCAAACGCAATAAGCAAGTAATTATATTCTCATGACCTGAAATCTGGCCACTTGTTGAACAAGATTCGAAAGTACTAGCACACTTGTTTCTTACAAGATTTGGTTGAATTTTAACTGATTTGATCCAAGTTCACAAATTTGTCACCATATTTTGTGCATATGGTTAGTTAGAAGAGTGATAGGCTATGACATATATGAGTCACCAGATCTTCTAATCTCTACCACTGAAATATTTTTTGGTTTCATTCAGTTATCTTCGCCATCTTATTTTTATGATACAAATTAGAATTTCATGCATTCACCGAAATGTAGCTTTTACCTTCTAGTTTCTTTGGATGTTCAATTGGTATAGAAGAGCATCTTGCAGAGGAAGACTTGATTTAGTATTTATCCAAATAGATTGTATTTGTGCCTTACCTTAGGCAGCTCATATAGAATTGCCACATTCTTAATTTTACTACTTGATTTCATGTTTAGTAACTGTTATATTTCACATGTTATCTTAACAGATCGCAAAGCAACACGAAACAGATCTGTGAAGAAAGTATGAGTCATGCTGTGGTGCTGATAACACTCCACTAGCAAAGCATGTGGTTTTATCGGAAGATGATGTGGATAAAGCTTGTTTGAGTGATTCTAGATTAGTCTAGTGTCTGCAGATACAATGATAGAGCAGTAGCAGAGGATGGAGTTGAAATTCATTCAATTGGTGATGTTTAAATACAAAGCCACTCACTGCTTAGTAGCTGATACTAATTTTATACTATGTTTACTCTTCAAGTTTCTAGAATTGCAGACAATCTCTTGGTAACTACGAGAAGTGCTACCAGTCTGGAAGACCACTGATTGAAATCACTTGCAGCAAACACCATAACAACAATAACCAGGTAAAATACCTTCCTTTTTTACATGATACTACAAGCATTGGTGTTTAGATATTCAATGTATATGACTCATATGATGTGGTGGCACGAACTAACATATAAGATGCTATGAAGTATCTTTTAGTAATTCAACCTTTTTAAATTTGTTTTGGTTAGATTGATTTTGCTAAGATACTTGTACGTCAAGCAAAGTTGCTTCTATATTTTATGAAGTTTTAGTTGAGACACTCTAATCTGAAATAAAAAAGATGGTATGAAGTTTATGTTAAATTTGCTTCCATATTTTATTATAATTTTACCTTCCTATGAGGTATTTGTTTTAGACAAATATGCGAAAAATAATTTTCATCTCCTGTTGTACTTGATTCACACCCTTCTCTGCCTTTTCAATTAATGCACACTAACCTTTTTTGCTAAGCTTCATCTCACTTTTAGTTCCATTTTGGATAAAAAATATTCTTTGCATAAGTTTCTAGCATGTATTGCTTCTAGAGAATGCACTTGAATTGTCTAACTAGTGTATGAACAATATTGTTGTTGTTGCTTCTACCTCGATTGCAACTTTGCAAGTCACCTCCATTTTTGTTGTTGCTTCTACCAGTATGTATACTTGTTTTGCTGATGGTGTTGGCTTTCAAGCCCTCCGATGTCCGGGAAATCGCCGCCTCCTACTTGTAACTAAAAACATGAAGAAATTTCCATTTAGCATGAAACTAGTCAACTGTGCTCCATTTTTGTTCCTTGCTTCAAACTATACACTATGTGAACCTGTATTTAGCTTCAAAAGCACTAAAAGGTAGGAGAACATCTAAACTACTAAAGTCAAATAGTCTTGTTTATCCAATGGAAGCAGAAGAAGCTTGAATCACTACAAGCTAAATTTAAAGTTGGTGGTAGTGATGCGGAAGAAGAGAAAAAGTAGGCTACTCTATATAGTTGAACTATACTTGAATGAAAGAGTGGAAGAAGAATAAAAAAAGGAGAAGAATATCAATAAATTAAGAAGAGGGAGCAAAAAATGTGAGAATTGGGAGGTTGGTGTTGCTATTTTGGAGCTCAAAAGTGAGTGATGGGGAAGAAGGTGGCATATATACGAGGATGTGGTAAAGTAGTGTGTGATGATCCACTAACTTCCTTTTTTTTCTTTGCAATAATGCGCTTGGAGAAGATGGCATCTTAGAACATTAGGGATTGGGATCTTTTGGAGCTTTTGCTCTTTTGAGATTAATTAAGATGATTTCCTTCAATCCTCCATCTTTCAAACTTTAATCAAATTAATTCATGAAGCATGCTTTCAATTGATCAAGTTCATGAATTCATATTAAACTAGTCTCCACTGGGAGCCTCAAAAGGTTGCTTGCTTTTTCAATCAGAGGTTCATTCCTAATCTATGAAATATGTGAGAACTATATCTGATGTGACCAAGTTTTAAAAAACCGTTATATTATTATAATTCATATAGTTGAACTATTTTTAATTTTTTTTTTACCATTGCATTACAATTTATTCCCACAAGGGCATTACTAGATCTGCATGCCTTAATTAACCATCCAGGTTAGTAGAGGTTGACCTTTTTCTACTAAGCTAGTTGATCCAATATAGATTTATTATGATCATTAGGATAAGAAAGGGCAGCCATACTAGAATCTCACTCAATCAACATAGATGATTTCTTTCTGAATTATAAAAGCATCAACACAGATATGTTACACATTTTTGCATGATCACTTATAGTACTCCAAAAACTTCATGAACTATGCATGATGATGATCATTGACTAATCTTGCTGGTCTTTTAGATGGGTCTTATACCCAAATACTTCTCTGTAAACTACAACAGAATTGCATTGGGAATTAGAGGGTTGTTTATAGTATGACAACTTCTAAATTAACATTGAAAAATGTTCTGGAGTTCTCCAACGTACAATTTGAAATAGTCAAACCAATGGGACAGAGAAGATTATCAAGAGACACTGTATTTTTTTTGAGAAGAATAGAGGAATGGTTTCTATATAAGGAGAAATATTTTTTAAGATGTTAATTTAAAGAGAAGTATTTGTAGGTGGAATCAGTGAAAAGGAAAGCAACTTCCTTTTTCTTGTTTACTGAGGACCTTTGACCACCTTTTTTCTTTCATTCATTATTTTTCTTTTTCTTGTTTACTGTAAATTATTTTCCTCCATGCTTGTAAGCATAGCTTGCTGAAGTAGTTGCTACATATTCAGCTTCAGCGGAAGATAATGCAGTTGAATTCTGCTTTTTAGAACACCAGCACACTGTACTTGCTCCAACTTTGAATATTGTTGAATTAATGTGCTTAATATTATTTCTAGGTTGAAAAAGTTAATCAAAATGTCTACGGATCGTAGTTGGATGAAACATCGAATAATTAGAGGAGTATTGACTGATGAATTTATTCAAGGAATCGAGGGATTTCTTAATTTTGCATACTCCAAAACTCAATATGTTTTGGTAACAAAATTAGGTGCCCATGTCGACAATGTATTAATCATCATTATCATTATCGAGATGATGTGGCATATCACTTATGTTTGAAGCGATTTATGCCTCACTACACACATTGGATTGCACATGGGGAGTTGACAAGTGAAGAAGTTGGTGAATCCTCAACCATTCTTCAATCAGAAAGCACCACTCAAAATCCCTATAGAACTATGGTGGTGGATGCAATTGGTATTGACTCATCAAATGTAGAAGAAAGACCAAATGAAGAAACTGCCAAATTTTTTGAATTATTGAAGTATGCAAATGAGCCATTATGGAGTAGTTGTAAGAGTCAAAGTAGGTTATCAACCATGTCACAGTTACTCAATTGCAAATCTGAGTTTAACATGAGCGAAGCTTGCTATGATCGGCTGATGTCAATAATCAAAGATATGTTACCAGAAGATGCAAAGTTGAAAGAAATTTTTTATAAAATGAAGAAGATGATGAAGAAACTGGGACTTGGATACGAAAAGATAGATGCATGTCAGAATAATTGCATGTTGTTTTATAAAGAAATAACAAATTTAATGCATGTCAGTGTGTGGACATCCTAGATATAAGCCAAAACCATTAAATAATATTACCGACGGATTTTTGGGTATTACCGATGGATTTGGTCCGTTGGTGATACCCTATTTTCTTGTAGTGCTCGAAGCACATGACCGGTGACATCAACTTATTTGCAACCATATCTAGCAAGGATGATGGATATGTGATGTACATTTGGAGACAATGCCAAGGGTAAGATTGTTAGCACTGATGATATATGTATACTACCTTACCCATGCATTAAAAATATTTTATTAGTTGATGGATTAAAGCACAATCTAATTAGCATATCTCAATTATGTGATAATGGTTACCTAGTAGTTTTTGAAGCATCTAAATAAATAATTAGAAATACACCATCAAATAATATAGTGTTCATTAGAAATAGGCATGAAAATGTTTACACCTTATGTTTGAATGTATTGCGGTATTACATAATCCATATGCTAGATGCTTGGTGGTAATGAAAAATGACTCTTGGTTATGGAATCGAAGGCTAGCTAGAACATGCTAGCATGAGTCTCATCCAAGAGATAGCCAAAAAGAATTAGTTAAAGGAATATCCAAGAATAAATTTGAAAAGGATAGACTTTGTGATGCATGTCAACATGATAAACAAGTTAAGTCAACCTTTCATAGCATAAATCAAGTTACCATATCTAGAATTCTTGAACTTGTGCACATGGACCTGTTTGGCCCTTGTGATGTGTTTTCTTTTTAGCCAAAAAGAATGAAACTTTCAATTTCTTAAAAAATTTTGCTAGGAGAGTTGTCAATGAAAAATGAATTTCTATATTGAAAATTAGAAGTGATAAAAGAGGTGAATTTAAAAATGATTTTTTTTTTTGAATTTTTTGATGAGCTTGGTATTGAACATACATTTTCTTCCTCTAGAACCATTCAACAAAATGGAGTGGTTGAGAGGAAGAATATAACCTTACAAGAAATGGCTAGGACCATGCTTTGTGAAAATAATTTGCCTGAGTACTTTTGGGCTGAAGTCATAAATACCTCTTGTTATGTTTTAAATCGAGTTTTACTAAGACCAAAGATTAAGAAAACTCCTTTTGAGCTTTGGAATGATAGAATCCCAAGTGTGAGATATTTTAAAGTCTTTGATTGCAAATGTTTCATTTTGAATACTAAGGACAATCTAGGAAAATTTGATTCAAAATTGAATGAAGGAATTTTTCTAGGATATGCTGCAAGTTCTAAAGCATATAACGTTTATAACCGTAGAACTATGGTAGTTAAAGAGTCTATGCGTGTTACATTTGATGAAACTAATGACTCTTCTAGCATTATCAAGATTGTGAATGTATGAGAAGAACTTGAGGAATTGACCTTTCATGATAAAGAGGTTGAAGATGAACCCAATGAGGTACCTCATGATGAAGAACCTTCACCCTCATCATCCCAACCTCAAGTTGAAGAAGAAGCTCTACCTCCTCTCCCAAAAGCTTACCGCATGATAAAGGATCACCAAATTGATCAAGTCATCGGA
Source organism: Canna indica (assembly GCA_034359265.1). Lineage (NCBI taxonomy): Eukaryota > Viridiplantae > Streptophyta > Magnoliopsida > Zingiberales > Cannaceae > Canna > Canna indica. The sequence continues at coordinate 51,999,739 of CP136891.1, read as the reverse complement.
GAACCTTCAACGGGAATGGTAACACATTCTAAACTCAGAAATGATTGTCAATATGTTGCCTTTATTTCTCAACTAGAGCCTAAGAACATTAAAGAAGCTATATATAAATGATGAGTTTTGGGTTATGGCCATGCAAGAGGAACTAAATCAATTTGTAAGAAATGAAGTTTGGGATTTAGTACCTAGGCCTAGTCATTAGAAACAAAGCTATGTTAGTGGCTCAAAGTTACAACCAAGAAGAGGGTATATATTACAATGAAACTTATGCTCCCGTAGCTAGATTAGAAGCTATTCATATGCTTTTAGCTTATGCAAGTTTTAATGCTTTAAACTCTTTCAAATGGATGTCAAAAGTGTATTTTAAAACGTTTTTATTATAGAAGAGGTTTATGTTGAACAACCCTTGGTTTTGAAAACTTTGAGTTTCCAAATCATGTTTATAAATTTAAAAAGGCATTGTATGAAAGACTTTCTAATTTTTTGATTGAACAAGGTTTTAGTGTTGGAAAAACCGATATTTCCCTCTTTATTAAACATGATAAGAATGATATCCTACTTGTGCAAATATATGTGAATGATATTATTTTTGGTGCTACTAATGAAATTTTATGCGAGTGGTTTGATAAGTGCTTGCAAGAGAAGTTTGAGATGCGTAAGAAGGGAGAGCTCTCCTTCATGCTTGGACTTCAAATCAAGCAAACCAATAAGGTATCTTCATCAATCAAGCAAAGTACACCATCCATCAAGCCAAGATTGCTTCAACCCCAATGTGCACATCCACCAAGCTTGATAAAGATGAAGAATGTGTCAATGTTGATGAAAAACGATATCGAGGTATGATTGGTAGCCTTCTTTACTTAAATGTAAGTAGACCGAATATCATATTTAGTGTTTATCAATATACTAGGTTTCAATCATGCCCCAAAATGTCTCATTTAAGTGTGGCCAAACGCATATTGAGATATCTCAAGGGTATGATTGACTTAGGTTTATGGTATCCTAATGATGCATCTTTTGAATTGATTGGTTTTTTCGATGTTGATTTTGCCGAATGTAAGATAGATAGAAAGATTGTTGGTGGTTGGCTTATGTTGTATTGGCTATATTTTGCAAAAGGAATATCAGTTAAGTTCTCAGTTGTAAGTCAGTTACAACTGCTCTAGGTGCTGTGGAGTTTATGCTGAAACTAATGCTGCTGCGATGATGTCTTTTTGTTTGCTAGAATTATTGATGCTTCATGCTGAAATTATGATTGATGTATTCATCTTTTATCGCTTGGTCAATTATAAAAGAAATGGAGTGGTTTTCATTTATGGCCCGACAGTTTTTCTTGAGGCTTTTATGACCGAAGTATTATAAATATATTATGGTTGTCTTTTGATTTTGAAGCTGATGAAGTTAAGGTCTTGTGTTAAATGGATTTTATGGGAGTTGGTTGGCTTTCCCTATATATGAGGAAAAAGAAGATATGGATGAGACGTCTCCTATGCACTGAATCTGAGTTGCCAATGGCTTTTATGGGAGTTGGTCGGCTTTCTCTATATATGAGGAATTGAGACTATTGAGTGTGTGCCGATGGCAACAAACTATTTCAAACATCTTCAGATCAAGATGGAGTTGGGTTGTTGAAATCTATGATTGAGTTGTCATAGAGAGGTAAGTTGGTTAGTACTTGTAATAGCAAATAGTTCGTTTGTTATTTCCAATTCACTTTAGTACTAACTTCTATTGATGGGTATTCTACATGATAAAATTAGGGTTATGGATGTTAAATTTTTTAGATTTTAATATGCTTTTAACATATGTTATAAGTGCTACAAATGTCAGATGTTAGATGGTAAGTTTCAGATTTGTTCATGCTTGGATGGATGCTTATATTGAATATATACATGCGGGATTTATTGCTTTATTTGGTTATCATGTGTAGAGTAAGAGTTTTATTATGTATATTGGAATTAGTGCATAAAGGATTGGAACTCCTGCTGAAGTTCATTTCATGAAACACTCTTATGTTGTGGAAATTTACTGAAGTTGGTATTTACATAGCTTTAATATTATTTACATGTGTATTTATGCCGTAAATTAATATTATTTGCATCTCACACTGGTGTTGGAAAATATTGAATTATAAAATGTGAATAGGGTGGTGTGATGGATATAATATGCAATGCTGAATATTAATTATATAAATCGTCAAATCTGATATTGTGGTTGGCTATCACGAGGCGGGTGGCATGTGAGTTGCCATAAAACTTTAGGGACTTGCCTACTCTTAGAGTAGTCACAAGTTTGAGGATAAAATGATCTAAAATTTTGGAACTCGGATTGTAGGGTTATGGAACTGTCCTTGATGAGTTATGGTTGTAGTGGATGAATCTCCTTGAGATGAGGAATGTTGGATGATAACTAGTGGAGTGTTGGAAGGGAAGATTCTTCTAGGACTCCTTAGGGTGTGTGACCATGGTCCTTGAGAGAAAAATTCTATTTTGTTGCTCTCAAGGATAATGTGATAGGTAGTGATTGGAGAAGGCCGAGGTGTGGCCAAGGGCGCCGAGTTGCCTTAGGTGGAAGCTAACGGTATATGTTGATCTATGGCCTAAACTTGCTTACTTAGGGTTTGGTGAAATGCCAAGCTCATAGGTTTATGTCTTATTCCTAGCAACTGGTTTCTGAATCCTGGCATCTACATGAGTTATGCAAAGGAGAATTAGGTGTGGCTGGCTTGGTCGAGTTAGGGGCCGACAATCCTATACCTTGATGGTTATGGAGGGAAATGACTTATAAGTATTCTAGCTATTTAGAAATGATTTGTTATGCACTTTTGACAAAGCTCGGAGCCCGAGGTGTCATCCGGTCAATGCGAACTACCAGGGTTAGTGCATGGTGGGCATGTACAAATCCGATACCAAATTTTAACGAGTTTTGAATTGAGATGAGTTAGTTGGGCAGTTGGCTAATGGGCTAATTAGAACTGTCAATTTTTGTACAGGGCAGATTCAAGAGTGACTACGAGGGTGTTTTGAGGTTTAGAGACAGGGTGGTGGTGCCAGTTATGGTAGAGGTTCGCAGGTAGGTACTTGAGAGAGCTCATAGCTCCACTTATATGATGCATCCGGGAGCTACAAAAATATACTTTGACCTGAGGCAGCACTACTGGTGGAAATGGATGAAGATGGATGTAGCAGGTTTTGTATCTAAGTGCTTGGTTTGCGAGTAGGTTAAGGCCGAGCTTTTGATACCTGTGGGGTTCCTGTAGAGTTTGGAGGTACCAAGGTAGAAATGGAAAATATCTCCATGGATTTTAGTGACCGATCTATCTAAGTCAAGGAATGGTAATGACTCCATATGGGTTGTTGTGGATCGACCCCTAAGTCGGCGCATTTTATTCTGGTGATCAGTATGCCCGGCTATTTTTGGATTGTATTGTTGCCTATCGTGGGGTCCCGGTGATGATCTTATCCGATCGAGGTACCCAGTTTTCAGGTAGATTTTGGCGGTCCTTCCAGGAGGCCACGGACACTCGGGTGAGGTTTAGTATCGCCTTCCTTCCACAGATCGACGGGCAGTTGGAGAGGACCATACAGACTCTAGATGACATGTTGAGAGTTTGTGTCCTCGACTTGGAGGATGGTTGGGAGAAATACCTGCCTTTGGTAGAGTTTGCCTATAATAAGAGCTACCAAAGTAGCATTGGGATGACACCATTTGAAGCCCTATATGGGCATAGATGTAGATCCCCGATGGGCTAGTCTGAGGTTGCTGAGGCTCAAGTGATTGGACTAGACTTAGTATAGGATGTAATGGATAAGGTAAGGATGATTAAGGAGCAGCTCTTGGTGCCTCAGAGTCGCCAGATGGTACATGCTGGTGCATGGGAAGGCCCGACATGTTGATGCTTAAATGGTATGTTAGGGATGAGTCGCACATTCTTGAGCCTACTGTGGTCAAGGTGGACACCGGTCTTGTTTGAGAAGAGACCCGTTGAGATTCTGGATGGGTAGGTTCAGAAGCGTAGGTCCAAGGAGGTACCCATGTCAAGGTTCGATGGGAGCACCACTCGGGTTAGAAGATCACCTTGGAGATGGAGCATGATTTGTAGGTGAAATGTTCATATTTATTTGATGTTCTGGTAATCTTTATTTACCCCAAAATTCGAGGACGAATTTTCTTTAAGTGGGGAAGATTGTAATACCCATAAATTTTTAATGCTTATTTAATTATTTCAGCGGGATAATTTAAATTGCACGTCAGGATGGGACCAATGAAACGCCGGAGGGCAGAAATTGAAGATTGGCCTTGCACGCAAGGTAATTAATTTATCTAAGTTTGATTAGTCCGTAGATAGGTAGTTAGGTTCGAGATGAGTTTGGTGGTTCAAACGGAACTCGAAACATACTTGAATTGGTTGAGTGATGGTTCGTTTTAGACTCAACTTAAGTTAATGGGCACTTGGGTCATTTGGTATTTAGGGTTCTAGTATTTATACCTCATCCCTCAGGGGCGCGCGGTTCATAGCAGCAGCCGCACACCCCCTTGGGCGTCCATAGGAAGAGGCGCGCACATGGAGAGGGAAGAAGATAATCTCGGCAGATTGCTCCTTGCAGTGCTAGATGTCATTAAATGTCACGATCAAAGGAGTGTCCGTGGTCGAATCATATTGAAATTTGGATAGTGAGTTAAAGACTTCATGATTTACATTTGGAACGGTGGAGATTAGGTTTTGACGGCCGGATCTGTCACTGTGATGGAATTACCGCCGCCTTGTTCTTGGTTTTCTTCTCCAGGATTCTACTATGTTGAGTTTCGCCTAATCGAGCGATCGGGACACTATCATGGGGCTGATCAAACTGGAATTTGGGGAGCATGTCCGAAACCCCTTGCCTCCAGATGGGAATGGTGGAGATCCATTTTGGACGACTAGATTTTGGGATACAAGAGAGGGAAGGAGAAATCGTGGGAGGATTTAGAACTTGGCAGCGCACCCGGACTTCGTTGACGCGGAGGCACGACGGACCGTCTTCCTCTCCAATCTTCTTCTTGGGTGAGTGGAATTGGACCTCTTTCTTCCATATTCTTCACCCTTGCCGCCGCCCCTTTGGAAGGGATTTTTATTGGATTTTGTTTGGTTTTCCTCGTGTTGGATTCGGATGGAAGAATGATAGATTAACGTTTATTCGTCGTGAATTTTTGGATTGGATTTGTGACCTTGGGCGAATGGTCCATGGCCGAATTTTTGAGATGCCGCCCCTCCTTCTTGCCTTCTTGGTTGGAGTTCTTGTGTTCTTTGTGGTGTTCTTGGCTTCTTGGAAGAGGAGAGGGCATGGAGGTTAGGGATATGATCTAATGGTGATGGTGGTATTTTAGGGTGTGTCGCCCCCTCCTAGGAAGTCACCTAAGATCCTATGGGTAGGCCGGCCCCTATTAGTTCATGTAGATGACCTTGAGACATGGTAAATTATAGAGACTTCACATTAGAGATTTATCTAGATGTGTTTAAGATATGGTTAAGGGTAGAGACCTACACTTAGAGAAATCATGGAACCTAGGTGCACTTAGAGACATATGGTTCATTGAATTAACATTACATCATGGTTACACCATAGGAGGTGTGTTAGGGCCGAATTCCCCTTTGGAAAATACCCGGGTGTGGGTGGCCGGGCCCTATTAGTTTAGGGCTATGGATCGCATGGTTAATAAGCTAACTCTTGCTTTGTATTAAATCATGCTCTAATGCCATGTATAATTGTTTCCTTATGTTAGATATTGCTATTGTTCATATGTCGTTCTTATGCTATATTTGGACAGGCAATTTCGCTAACTTATGAATACATTGATATGTACCTATGGCATGCGCCTATGATGATAATTGGTTATGAGATATATTTATTTATCTATGGCATGTGTTTATGATGGTATATGATTATGTTGACACGTGTATCTGTAGCATATACATATTATGGCACATGGTTATGACAGCATGGTTATGTGATATATGATGTGTGGCATGTGGATTATGGCATATGGACATGCGTGGCTTGTGGACATGGAGGGGCTGAGAGATGGCCATGGCATATATATAATGCATGCACAGGGGTATTAAGGACCCTAAGGGTCCTAGAGCATTATTACTGGATATGTGGATGTCATTTTATTTCCTTATCTTGATATTGTCTCTGTATGGATATTGGGTGTGGTTGTGATTGCTCTCTCTCCCCCTTATGGTTTTCTGGACCAGGAAGCTCGTACGCCGCCACACTGATGACCGACCCGGAGTGGCATGGGCGGGAATCTCGCTGAGCAAGTGCCGGGCTCAGCGACTGACTTGTAGGACCGACAGGTCCCTGGCTTATTGGACCAACGGGTCTCGGGATATCAGACCGACGGGTCCCTGGACTGGGAAGCTCGTCAGCCGCCATACTGACGATCGACCCAGGTGGCTTGATTGGTGGTGGATAATTGGATATACATGTTGGTTATTACTTTATACTTGATTGGTCGTGGTTATGTATGCTAGCTGCTACATTATGTTGACTGGTGGTGGTTATGCATACCTAGTGTTATATTATATATGATTATTGATGATTATGCATACTTGTTACTATATCATGTATGGATGGGAAATATGCATGTATAGTAATTCTTATGAGATATATGCCTATCTGCTTTATGATTATTTGCTCGCTGCACTTATGTTATATGGATATGGTGGTTAGAGGACTGATCCACTCACTAAGTCCTAGTTGGACTTACGGTTTATTATGTTGTTCTTTTTCAGCATCTGAGCGTGATCAAAAAGGTACTAGGATGCAGTAGTGCGACTGGTGGCGGTAGGGACAATCGATCTCATGACATGTCGTGGTCAGGGGGTGTATACCCGAGTCATAGAGGCTTTTATATTTTCTTTTGAGTCATGTGGACTTGGGTCTAGAGTTTATTTCCGTACTTTGATGTTGAGAGATTCATTTATGTTAAACTGGTTTCTGTTAAAGGGATTTAAGCATTTGGAACTTATGAAAATGCAGAACCAAACACGTTTTCATAAGTAGTTTTGGTTTTAGTGAAATCGAAACCATGAAATCAAATCTGGTTTTGCTAACCAAACACCTAGGTACCCAAACCTTCTTGGGTCCTTGATTGTTAGTCATCTTAGGAACCCATATAAATCTAGCATGGGGTTCCTTTTAAGTGCACAATCTCTAACCATGTGCCCAAAAATCCCACCACAAAAGAAATTGCCATTAAATCTCTTAGAGCTATGGGAATGAGCATGGAAGTGTGCATGATCATGAGCATGTGAAGTTCTTCTAACATGATCTACCTTAGGTGTAGATGTTTGTAAGGCTACCATTTTTTTATTTAACATGCATAATTTTCTTTTTATACTAAGCATGCTATCATTCAAGTGTTCTACTTGTGTGCTCAAAAACTTATTTTCACTTTCGAACTTATCATTAGCATTTTATAAATCATTTTTTATCTCTTTCTAGGGTAAGCGTATCACCCTTAAGATTTTTTATTTTCTTTTTTAAGACATTGCAAGAAAGTAGTAAGTTATCATTTTCTTCTTCTAAAGATTTATTATCCTTTTTAAGTTTTTCAAATCTCTTCCTAATAGCATTAAATTCATCACACATTTGTTCCAATTCATGTTGCGTAAATGAAAGTTCACCAAAAGTAAAGGTTACATCATTGTTATTTGCCAAGAGGCAAAGGTTTGGTTTCTCGCTCTTGGTGTCATCCTCACTTGATGAGGCTTCACTTTCATCGCATGAAGCCATCATGGCTTTCTTCTTCTTCTTGGTCTATCCTTCTTGTATAGAGAGGAGGTAGAGGCCATCTAGAGTTTAGGGCAATCCTTCTCAAGTGTTACTCCCAATCTAGGGTCAACCCCCAAATAAAGGATTTTACCTAGACAACCACATAACATAATAAACACCAAGAAATATACCAACATCTCCAAAAAATATGAAGTAACCACCACAACTAAATATCCAAATCTCAAACCATATATGTTTATATACACCCAATTATCAACAAAAACTATACAGGAGAGTATCAAGTATGATGTATCAAAATAATAGGACGAGACATAAAATCAAAACTATGATGACGACCAAAATCGCCACAGGATCTCCTCCTCAAAACTCTAGCTATCAGGGAACCCATCTAGCTATTGTACCTGCGAATTTGAGGAAAAAGAACAACAAAGTCAGTAAAGAGCTGAGTAGGATTCTCAATATGACCAATAAAAGATAAATAATAACATGATGCCATGGGTACTCATGCTATCATATGCAAGTGTGAAAAACATCTAATAATTCAACAAGGATGAGTAATGCATCAATATTCTTACGTGAATAGCAGAGCTAATCGAGAGCGTAGATATAACAATGGATTTCCCCCGCACTCCCGCAACTCAAGAGTGGCACCTCAAGCTCGCTCCAGCAAGAGGTACAACTGCCCTGAAAGAGTAGCCCACAAGCATCGCGTCCGACGCCCCCACACTCGCACGCGTATCCAAATAACCACCGGTGGAAACGCCTGTATATAACGAGCCAAACAATTATATCAACAGCCTGAAGCCTCCAATATACCTGTATATAACGGGCCCAATAATATATCAATAGTCCAAAGCCTCAAATATACCCGTATATAACGAGCCCAATAATAATATCAACAGGCCAAAGCCTCCAATATACTCGTATATAACGGGCCCAATAATAATATTATCAATAGATTATAAGTATGCCATGTCTATTGATCATATGCAATAGGAGTCCAATGAAATTAGAAACAATATCAAGCAAGTAGGGGGAAGAGGGTAAATTCATCATTTTACCAAAAAGTAATTCATCAGCTATAATGGAATCGATACTCATACTCAAACTGACCATTCATATCCCAATTGACCATTTAATTTAACCTAAGCATTTAATTATTTATCAAATTAGATTAATAATTTTCTAATCATGACATAATACTAAAAAATATAAAAGTGATAGCAAACGATGTCCGACCTGAAATCCAACACCGCCATCACGTTCAGCACGCTGAAACCTACAACTTTGGTATTTATAATATTTATATATGATGAATCAAAGACCTTCAAATAATTTATTTTCTAACACTTACTTTATTTATAATCAACAAATAATAAACTAATTTACCTGATATCTACCCTTACACCAAATCCCATTACGTTGCACCAAATCCTCGTCACTTCTTTCCCTTCTTCCTCTCTTCTTCCATTGTTTCACACCCGACACCTCTGCCTCTACCCAATCCGTCACGGGCCGGCCATATTGCCGTCAGCGACCTACCCCGGCGGCCTCGCCGCCTCCTGACAGCAATGCGTTGTGCGTGTGTGCTGTGCGTGCAATGCGCTATGCCGGCGGCCTACGCCAGAGCTCCGGACAGTAATGCATTGTGCGTGTTGTGCACGTTGCACGCTGCGGCTTGGTCACTGCAACGCATAGGTGCGTCGACGAACAACAACAACAAGACATACTCTGACGACCTCTGACCACGTTCGGCCTTCTCCCTCACCTCCGATTCCATCTCGCCGATGACAACATAGGTAAAATGACGAAAACAACAAAGAGGAGTAGATGAATCCCACCTCAATCCAGGCTCCGACGACGACGACGGCGATCTCCGGCGAGCTCCGGCGAGCTCTGACTCCTCTCCTCTCCTAGTTATCACAAACAGTCGCTCACCTCTACTTTCTTGGCTCATATAAAAAGTTGGTTTCATGGCGGTGGAAGAGGCGACGGGAGAGACGATGAGAAGAGGCAGTATGGAAGAGGCGGTGGGGAAGACTATTTTGTAAATAGCCCCCCACAGTCTCCAATATTACCTTAAGTTTTTTTTAAAACAAAATATAACATCCTCCCCACCTAGAAGGAACTTGGTCCCCCAAATTCAAGTATATGTCTCGAATAAATCAGGAAAACGAACTCAAACATCATCCTCTCGCTCCCACATCGCCTCCTGATTTGAATGATGCTGCCATCCAACTTTAACAAGAGATACCACTTTGTTGCGAAGTCGATGTTCCTTCTTGTCTAGAATTCGTACCGGTTGTTCCTCAAAACTGATATTTGGTTGAAGTCAAATGCTTTGCTCCCCCAATATATGCGAAGGGTCCTGCACATACTTCCGCAACAAAGAAATATGAAAGATATTGTGCACCCTTGCCATAGAAGGTGGCAATGCTAACCAATATGCAACACCTCCAACTCTATCCAAAATCTCAAAAGGACCAATATAACGCGGTGCAAGTTTTCCTTTGTTACCAAACCGCATCACACCCTTAGTAGGAGATACTTTGAGAAACACATGATCCCCAATAGAGAACTCCAAGTCTCTTCTGCGCCGATCATCATAACTCTTCTGTCGACTCTGGGCAGTGAGTAGCTTCTGTCTAATCCTCTGTACCAACTCGACATCTCACTGAATCATCTCTAGCCCTAAAAGACGTCGTTCACCAGCCTCATCCCAATACACAGGTGATCTACACTTCCGCTCATATAGTGCCTCAAATGGTACCATCTGAATCGCTGAGTGATAGTTGTTGTTATAAGAAAATTCAACTAGATGCAAGTGATCCTCCTAACTACCCCCAAAGTCTAATACACATGCCCTCAGAAGATCCTCAAGAGTTTGAATTGTACGCTCTGACTAGCCATCAGTCTATGGGTGGAAAGCAGTACTAAACTTGAGCTGCATACCCAATGCCTACTGCAAACTCTCCCAGAAGTGTGAAGTGAAATGTGAATCTCTATCTGAAATAATACTGATTGGAACACCATGTAGTCGAATTATCTCTCTATAATACAATTGTCCTAATCTGCTAAGAGTGAAAGTCTTCTTTATCGGCAAGAAGTGGGCCGACTTGGTCAATTTGTCCACAATAACCCAAATTGTATCGTTCCCCTTCTGTGTCCTAGGAAGTCCTGTCACGAAGTCCATCGTGATATGCTCCCACTTCAACTTTGGAATAAGTAGGTTCTGAAGCTTTCTTGCAGGCCTTTGATGCTCTATCTTGATTTGTTTACAAACCAAACATCTGGCCACAAAATCAACTACATCCTTCTTCATTCCTCGCCATCAATAGGACTGTCTCAAATCTCGATACATCCGTGTACTCCCAAGATGCACAGCAAATCGAGATTTATGTGCCTCTCATAAAAGCTCCTCCTTTATTGGATGCTTTTCTGGAACACATAGTCTGCCTTTAAATCTAAGGGTGCCATCTGCATCTTTAGAAAAATCCAATCTCTCACCACGCTCTATTTCTTGGGCTATTATCTGAAGACACTGGTCCGAAGCTTGACTTCTCAAATATGTTCTACTATCGGAGACTGAGCGATCAGCTGTGCTAGCACCCCACTCTGAGTTGAACCTATCAAATCTAAACTTAACTCTGATAATTGTTTAATCAACTCAGATTCTACAACTCGGAGATGTGCCAACATTCCTACTGATTTCTTGCTTAAGGCGTCTGCCACCACATTTGCCTTACCACGATGGTAGTGGATGAAGCAATCATAATCCTTCATGAAATCAAGCCATCTCTGTCGCCTCATATTTAATTCCTTTTGAGTAAACAAATACTTTAGACTCTTATGGTCAGTGTAGATCTCAAATGTAACCCCATATAAATAATTCCGCCAGATCTTCAAGGCAAAGATAATCGCTGCCAACACCAAGTCATGTATTGGGTAGTTCTTCTCATGCTCCTTCAACTGATAAGAAGCATAAGCAACCACCCTATATCGCTGCATCAATACCGCACCGAGTCCCTGAATGGAAGCATCAATATATAGTATAAAGCCATTACTTCCGAAAGGGATAACTAAATCTAGTGCGCTAGTCAATCTTCTTTTGAGCTCCTAAAAACTTGCCTCACATTGATCATCCCAGATAAACTTTACCCCTTTTCTCATCAACCGAGTCAGAAGTGTAGCAATTCTTGAAAACCCCTTAACAAATCGTCTGTAATAGCCTGCTAGTCCATGGAAACTTCGAATCTCATGGACTGTTCTCGGCCTCTACCAGTCCATTACTGCCTTAATCTTCTGGGGATCTATTGAAATACCAGCACCAGATATCACATGTCCAAGGAAACTAACTTCCTTCAACTAGAAGGAACACTTACTAAACTTGGCTTACAACTGCTCTCGCCTAAGTACACTAAGTACTATCTGCAGATGCTCATTGTGTTCTGCCTTACTGTGAGAGTACACCAATATATCATCAATGAACATGATGATGAACTGGTAAAGAAACTCCAAGAAAATTCGATTCATCAAATCCATAAACACTGCGAGCGCATTAGTTAGCCCAAAAGGCATCGCCAAAAACTCAAAGTGCCCATAACGTGTCATGAAGGCAGTTTTTTGTACATCCTCTTCTTTAACTGTAAGTTGATGGTATCCAGACCTCAGATCAATTTTCGTCCCCTATAACTGATCAAACAAATCATCAATCTCGTGAAGAGGGTACTAATTTTTTATTGTAACTACATTCAAATACCTATAATATATATAAAGCCTCATATAGCCATCTTTCTTCTTTACGAACAACACAGGGGCTCCCCAAGGCGAAACATTGGGCCGAATGAATCCCTTATTTAGCAACTCCTGCAACTACACCTTTAGCACCTCTAACTCTTTAGGTGCCATTCGATATGACACCTTTGCGATAGGAGCTGTACCATGCTGCAACTCAATTGAAAATTTAATCTGTCGTATTGGTGGCAAACTTGGTAGCTCATTAGGAAAAACATCAGAAAAATCTCTGACCACTGGAATATCCTCAATTCGTGTTGATTCCTCCAAACTCATGCCCAGTAAGGACACAAGAAATCCATTACAACCATGGGCCATCAATTACTTGGTATGTAACGCAGAAATAATTGGGACCATATGCTCCCTAATCCCGAAAAACTCAAAAGATGATTGACCAGGAGGAGAAAGCATCACATTCTTCTTATGATAATCAACATTGGCATGATTTTGTCATGCCCCAACTCAGGGTCACGTGACCGGCCAGGGTAAGTGTCGATACCCCAAAGCCTTCCACATGCACTTAACCAATCATAAAAGAACAAAACTGAACCAACGAAAAAGCCATGAAATAAATAGTGACCAAACTTTATGAATTTCAAAATAGTTTTAAGTTTAAAGAACAACTCAGCTTTTCAAATAACTGTTCAAGTTTTAAACAGTAATGTTTTTACAAACGACCACTTAATGCATGATTATCAACCCTAAATAACACGACTACGACTCTATGGACGCTTGCTACGAGTTCTGTGCCTCCACCTACACTCCAACTGCGCAATGCCACCAAGCCGTACCTCACTGGTCGGGCTCTGCAAAACAACAACAAACAAAATCATGAGTTCATGAGGAAATCAGTGAGCGGTTCTTCCGAACCTCCACTTAAATCCTCGGTGAGGTAACATATACAAGGTATGATACAAATAAGGAATTTAAGCTGATCACACCATGATAACCCACCGGTTTGCCATGTCATGAGAGTAAGTAAATCGACCTCTTTGACCCTTATCAAACTCGGTGTCATTCAACCGCTATAGGTCTTAACATATGTAAGAGGGGTTCAGCCCTACCGGGCTCCCCCTCTCTACATAAACCAGGCCAGACCGGCCCCCACAATGAGCCCAATGAGGCACACATAATGTAAACAATCAAATTATCGGTTCCGTCGACTAGGATGGCCACTAGTCTTAGGAACCCGCCGGGTTAGAGATAGCTAGTCCCACCCAACTTGGGTCTACCGTCAGCGTGGCCCACTTATGAAATCTCAAGACCCTCCGCCACTCGGGTCTAACACCTAGCGGGCCCGCTGGTGCAATCTCAAGACCCTAATCACCGCTGAGTAGTGTGGTAGCCGTGCGGCTAATAACACTCCCCAATAGACCATTAAAATCATAGTACATAAGCAAAGTGCTCTACAGTTTTCCTATTTAAACCTCGGGCCTTCACCCGTACCCCCCCCCCCCCCCCGTCATTCCGGGCCCCATCAGCCGCATATCAATGCCCGCTGATTTTTCCCTAGGTGTGACACGTAGCTCATCCACATCCATGTTTTCTCGATAGCTAAACACACGATGGTGTTATTAAATTCATCTAACATCCTTAGCCATATTCCATAAGAGTGAACAACATGTCATGAGCAAGAATATGTTCAAATACAAGTGTATCACAACATACTAATTATATTGACTTTATTTTACAGCTAAGTGCATAAACTACACGCGATAGCAACATTTAAAGCAATTAAATTATGTATTTATAGAGAAATTTCAGCAAGGTAATAATGTACTAGCATGGAAATCTCAAACAAACATCAATAGTGCGGTAAAGGAAAATTAATGAATTATATGATACCTCATGAATTTCTCTATCAATATGCGACCTTATAGTGTGATCTTTCCTAATATGTCAAAATCACCTAAAATGACCATGACCGACTCGGCAAGCGCCAAGATCTACATTCAAGTTATCGAATATGAAATCTAGCATAAAGAAATTGATTTATCATTTTGTATCATCCTCTCCCTTGCTTGGCCAGATCTTGAGCAGGGTAATCCCTTGCTCAGCCGAGCCTTCTAGACTGGAAGGGCATTGTCACACCCCGACTGAGGGTAGTGTGATCGGCCAGGGCCTAAATCCTGCCGTGTAGCCTACTGTCTGCATTGACACAAGGAAAACCAAGACATATCGAATAAAAAATATCTCAACACACTTTATTAAAAGTTTTCAAAGTCACAATTTTATGTTTTCCAAAACAAGTAAGAACACCAACATCAAAATAACTGAACATTCAAGTAACAAGTTTTACAACTCTTTTTCGAATACAACTGTTGGTGCAGAAACAAAACAAACACTACTAGACACTGGTCTAAGACTCATGGACGCCGCTATGAGATATGGCACCACCTCCCGTCCACTAGTTGCACCATGTCGACAAGCTAAGTTACTGCTTATGCTCTGCAACAATAAAGAATAAACTGTGAGTCCACTTGGGACTCAGTAAGTGGCTCTAGTGAACCTCCACATAAGCCTTAGTCATGCGTATATCATATAAGGCAACAAAATGAATGTACAAGGATGTACAAAATGATAACCTACCATCTCGGCCAATCAAGCCACCGGCATCCTGCCCTTGGGCCTACTTATGGAATAAATATCTTGGCTACAGCCGTCCCTACCATATCAGGTAGTATCATACTGGCCATCGGCCACATCATCACAAGATGTAAGCAAACAATCTCGGGTCGTCGACTAGGATGGTCCACTAGTATTCGGACAACATATGGGGTAAGGATAGCTAGTCCCACACAACTGGGGTATGGCACCAAGCGAGCCCGCTGGCGCACCTCAAGACCCAACACTGGCCTAGCTGAGCATTGGTCGTTCTCGACCTCCACGCTCCTCGGCGGACCATCTCAAGCACATCACACAATCAATATCCTAGGGTTTCCATATATACACTTCGGACCATTGCTCGTATCTGGACCTAATTCGGGCTACATGGTGAACAATTTATGCCACCCTTTCACAATGTGTACACCCAGGAGTTCTAGGTTTCCAAATGTTTACAAGAAGTCCTAGAAGTGATATCGTCTCCTAACTAAGTTTCCATATAAACACGAAGGACGTCTCGCGACACCTTACATGTTGTCTACCCTTCTACACTACCTTGGGTGAGGAATTCCTTGTACCGACTTTGGAATTCCGTCCATGAACATTTTTGGACAACATGTATAATCTAAAGAAAAATATTCAAATGTTACAACATCTACTATAAATAACCACAATATTCATGCATAACAACTTTACACTACCTTAGGAATTAAGCTCAATAAGAAACAATTATCTAACATAGCAAGGTAGTAATGAATTCAAAAATGTAGGAAATACTAAGCATTGTAAACAATTGCATCATTTCAAAATTTAAAGATCTAATGCTAAGGATGGTCATAAGGCTAGCATTCCTACAATTCAAAATCAATTAATCTACTTGCTATGATTGATGTTCTTCCTAAGTATTGTCATACCTACATGTGTGAACCTTATAATCAAGTAAGTTTCCATCTAAAGGTACTCTCTTCTCCCCTCCCTTGTCTTGGCCGTGCCATGAGCAAGAAGAACCTTGCTCGGCCATGGCCCTTAGTAGGAAAGGGAAAGGAGACTCTAGCTATAATTCTAATTCTTCGATTCCGTGTATAACTTAATATCAATGGACTATTTTACCTCTTCACTTACCCTTGGCCGAACCCTCTTCATGAGGTGTAGGGTTCATTCGGCCACATCAAGAGAGATCTATGGAAGATATGCTTCATGACGCATGAAACCTACGATTTGAACTACATCAATCATGAACTTGAAATCATCTAAGGGCCTTCTTGCCGTCAAGGGAATTGGGGAAAATTTTGGCATGACCTTTCTCCTTTTCCCATGACTCGGCAGCCCTAACAATTGAAAATCAACGAAGAAACAAGGTACTCCGACAAGCAATCATACAAAAACAGCGATTACACGTTGATGAAACCAAGATCCGACGGAAAGATCGCGAGAAACTCGTCCAATCACAACTAGGGGTTAGGCTACCCGCCTCATCCATGCTTCTAACTCTAACCACTCACTTAACTCATACTCGAACCTCGACTAAACCCGAACTCAACTTGGGTTATGACTCAACCCATAATATGAATCGATTTAACTTGATTTAAGGAATGAATTCATAAAAGGAAAGTTAATCACCCACATAGATTCCATGAATCATTAGTCGAGTCATACCTTTTCACTCGAGGCGATCCTGAGGCTCGACTCGACTACCCCCGGGTCTGGCGCGCTGCACCAAAATAGTTTTTTATATTAGGAAATTTTTTCGAGTCTTACAACCTTCCCCCCTTAAGGGAAATTCGTCCTCGAATTTACTTGAATAACAAGGACTTACCGGTTCCTTGAACAAGGAAGGGTAGCACTCTCTCAAGTCCTGCTCTACCTCCCAAGTGGCCTCTTACCCGGAACGGTGCTCCCATTTGACCTTTATCAGGGGAATTTCTTTGGACCTTAGCTTCCTGATTTGGCGGTCAAGTATCTCTACTGGCCTTTCCTCGAATGAGATGGCCGAAACTACCTCAATAGAAGAGGGCTCGATCACATGTGAATCATCTTTTACATACTTTCGCAACATGGATACATGGAAGACCGGGTGCACTCTGCTCAGGCTAGGAGGCAATGCCAGCTCATAGGCCACCTCTCCCTTCCACTTGAGAACGGAAAAAGGTCCAATGTATCTAGGGCTCAGCTTTCCCTTCTTCCCAAATCGGACCACCCCTTTCATAGGAGAGACCTTCAGAAACACTAAGTCACCCTCTGCAAATTTCAATTCCCTGGCCTTCTTATTGGCATACATTTTCTGTCGACTCTGGGCTGCCAGCAATCTTTCCTTTATGGCCTTTACTTTCTCTACCGCTTCCTCAACCAGATCGGGGCCCACCATGAGTGATTCCTCGGCCTCAAACTAGCCCACCGGAGACCTACACCGCCGCCCATATAAAGCCTCAAAATGAGCCATGCCAATGCTACTATGATAGCTATTGTTGTAGGCGAACTCTATCAGCAGTAGGTGCCTCTCCCAACCGTCGGCCATATATAGGACGCATGCTCTCAGCATGTCCTCCAAAGTTTGGATGGTCCTCTCTGACTGCCCGTCAGTCTGCTGATGGAAAGCTGTGCTGAAACACACCTGAGTACACAAGGCTTCCTAGAAGGACCGCCAAAACTGAGCTGTGAACTGGGTACCGCTGTCGAATATAATCATCATCGGAGTACCATGATATGCCACAATCCTATCCAAGAACAGTTGGGCGTACTACTCCGCAGAGAAGGTAGTTTTCACAGGTATGAATTGTGCGGTCTTGGTTAACCGGTCCACCACCACCCAAATGGAATCAAAACTACATTTTGACTTAGGCAATCCGGTCACTAGATCCATGGAGATTTTCTCCCACTTCCACTCGGACACCTCAAGGTTTTGCAGAAGCCCCGCAGGCTTAAGGTGTTCGGCCTTCACCTGCTGGCAGACCAGAGATTTGGAGATAAACTCTACTACCTCTCTTTTCATACCTTTCCACCAGTAATGCTGCCTTAAATCCCGATACATCTTGGTGGCCCCCGGATGCATCGTGTAAGTGGAACGATGACCCAGTTCCAGGAATTGCCTGCGCACCTCAGCCATATCTGGTACTACTATCTGGTCTCTGAACCTCAGTACACCCTCTGAGTCCAATCTAAAACTATTCTCTGCATCGCCTCTTTGCACCAGATCCTTGGTCAGCGCACAAAAGACATCCTCCCCTTGCGCGGCATGCAGCATGTCCACCAGCGTGGACTGTACTCGCAGGTGTACAATCAGGGCACCTGAAGCTGACACTGATAAGATTGCACCCCCATTTAGACACAAAGCCAACTCTCGAGCTAGAGGCCTCTACTTAACTTCCACATGAGCTAAACTACCCATTGACTTTCTGATCAGAGCATCTGCTACCACATTCGCTTTCCCCGGATGATACATAATGGTGTAATCTTAATCCTTTAGGAGCTCCAACCACCTCCTCTGCCTGAGGTTTAGCTCCTTTTGGGTAAGCAAGTACTGAAAGCTCTCGTGATCTGTGTAGATCTCGCAAGTCTCCCCGTATAGGTAGTGCCGCCAAACCTTTAGTGCAAAGATCAGTGCCTCTAGCTCTAGGTCGTGCGTCATATAGTTCTTCTCATGAACTTTCAGCTGGCGGGATGCATAAGCGATGACTCTGCCATACTGCATCAGGACGCAGTCCAGGCCAACCTGAGAGGCATCACAGAAGACTAGAAACCCTCCTGAATCGGAAGGTACAACCAACACGGGTGCAGATGTCAAACATGCCTTGAGCTTCTGAAAGCTTGCCTCGCATTTGTCATCCCAAATGAACTTGACCTTCTTCTAGGTCAACCGAGTCAAAGGGGGCTGCAATTCTGGAGAAATTCTCCACAAACTTCCGGTAATACACTAGTCGGCCATTTCCTGCTCTGCACCACTTTAATCTTGGTAGGATCTACCCTTATCCCTTCCTTGGACACTACATGGCCCAAGAACCCTACACTTTCCAACCAAAATTCACACTTGGAAAATTTTGCAACCAATCGGTGCTCTCTGAGGGTTTCCAAGACCATTCTCAGGTGCTTAGAGTGCTCTTCCTCACTCTTGGAGTAAACTAGAATGTCGTCAATGAAGACGATCACAATGTTGTCCATGTAGTCCTTAAATACCCTGTTCATTAGGTCCATGAAGGCAGCAGGTGCATTTGTTAGGCCAAAGGACATCACTAGGAACTCATAGTGACCGTAGTGAGTCCTAAAGACCGTCTTCGGCACATCGCAATCCCGATATCTCAGCTGATGGTATCCGGACCTCAGATCTATCTTTGAAAACCATTGTGCCCCCTGCAGTTGGTCAAACAAATCATCTATCCTCGGCAGTGGATAGCGATTCTTAACAGTCACCTTGTTCAGCTGCCTATAGGCGATGCACATGCGCATCGACCCATCCTTCTTCTTCAAGAAGAGAACTGGGGCACCCTAGGGTGACACACTCGGCCGGATGAACCCTAGGTCTAGCATTTCCTGCAATTGCACCTTTAACTCTCTCAGTTCGGCCGGTG
This sequence comes from Canna indica, assembly GCA_034359265.1. Classification (NCBI taxonomy): domain Eukaryota; kingdom Viridiplantae; phylum Streptophyta; class Magnoliopsida; order Zingiberales; family Cannaceae; genus Canna; species Canna indica. The sequence goes on along the minus strand of CP136891.1, from coordinate 51,980,001 downwards.
CCATCCTATAAGGTGGAATGGAAATTGGTTTCACCCGGGGCTGCAGGTCAATGCAAAAATCAACTTCCCTTCTGGGCGGCAATCTCGGCAATTCCTCGGGAAACACATCAGGAAATTCACAGACCACTGGGGTTCCGCTGACATTCCTTGCTTCACCCTCTTCCTCCTTGGCCACAGATACGAAGGCCAAGAAAGATTGGCAGCCGCCTCGAAGCAACTTACGAGCCTTTAGGGCTGAGATGACCCCTATCGGCTTGCTACCTCCCTCCCCTTGGAAGGTGAACTGCGACAGCCCAGGCTTATTAAACATCACTACTTTGGCTCTGCAGTCCAACATTACAAAGTGCTCTGCTAACAAGTCCATGACAAGGATGACATCAAGCTCAAGAGTGGGTAGGAGTGTCAAATCCACACTCAACACATGGCCGCAGATGAGCACTTCACAGCCTTGATATATTGAATTTGCTAAGATTGCATCGCCCATAGGCGTTGATACCATCAATGGCCTGTCGAGCATAGAGGGTGTCATTAGCAACTTTGTAGCAAATATGGCAGACACAAATGAGTGTGTGGCACCCGGATCAAATAAAACATATGCAGCAAACGAACATACTAAAATAGTACCTGTCACCACTGCTTTGGACGCCTCTGCCCCATCACGGTTCATGGCATATACCCGCGCAGCGGGGCTCTCTGAATGACTGGTCTGCGGTTCCTTATTCTGTGCCTGTCCCCTCTGAGTTACTGACCCCAGATCCCTGCGGCCGAAATCTCTTCTTGGTCGGCCCGTCATTCCTCTCGAATGGCACCAAGGCTTCCTTCTGAAGGGTCTCATCCACCACCCGTGCAAGAGTGGAATCTTCGGTGTAGTGGATTGAGCTTGCCTATCTAAGGCCTAAATCCCCCAACAAACCTCTTGACCCTGGCACTCTCGGATGCCACTGAGGTCTGATGATATTTGAAAAACCGGTGAAATTCCATCTCATACTCTGACACTGACATGCCACCAGACTTGCGTAGCATCTCAAAGTCCTGTGCCCGCTTATCGCGAACACTCATTAATACATGTCATGCTCATGAATACCAAAATCACTCAGCCCATGCCGGCTCCACAGAAAACAATACATTCATACGACCCAAACTGGCCCAAACCTAGCAATCATACAAGTCGATTGCAAGAATCTATCTAGCGAGCCTTCTACCCGGGCCCTCTCTGGTTGGGAATGGCCCACCCAACCAAATCCACTTTGGTCTATGGTTAGTGTGGCTCCCCTTGGGTCTAACGTTAGCGTGGCTCACTCACGCAGTATCAAGACCCAAAATCCACTCGCCGAGTCGGGACCAACTTGCCAAGTCGGTATGCTTCTCGGCTCGACCAACGCTCATCCACAAGCACAAACACAATTAATATCCATGCACAGTACGCACAAGTACATAAAGAATATTTTCTACCGACAACCGGGGTACGCATCTACGCGCCCCAACTCGACCCTCTCTTGGATCTACCCTCTTGGCTCTATGTTTCATCACCCAATTCACTGCCACTGCCGCTCAGTGCAGCATTGGGAGCCTCCATTACACTATCACAGAAAAGAAAAAGTTTCCTGTAACATAATAAATTTTAACATAAGCTTCTAAAATTTACTAACCACATGGTGCGCTGAGTGCAGGAGCGGTCGCCCAATCTCGTAACATAACTATACCGTATTTCAACACACTAGCATATGTCTCATACGGTACCCAACACTGAGTCATAGACAAGACCTAACCTAGTGCTCTGATACCAACTTTGTCACACCCCAACTGATGGTAGTGCGATTGGCCAGGGCCTACATCCTGCCCTGTAGCCTACTGTCTGCACTAACACAAGGAAAACCAAGACATATCGAATAAAAGATATCTCAACACACTTTATTAAAAGTTTTCAAAGTCACAATTTCTATGTTTTCCAAAACAAGTAAGAACACCAACATCAAAATAACTGAATGTTCAAGTAACAAGTTTTTCAACTCTTTTTCAAATACAACTGTCAGTGCAGAAACAAAACAAACACTACTAGACACTGGTCTAAGACTCATGGACGCCGCTACGAGATAAGGCATCACCTCCCGCCCACCAGCTGCACCATGTCGACGAGCTAAGTCACTGCTCATTCTCTGCAAAAATAAAGAATACATTGTGAGTCCACTTGGGACTCAGTGAACGGCTCTAGTGAACCTCCACATAAGCCTCAGTCATGCGTATATCATTTAAGGCAACAAAATGAATGTACAAGGAGGTAGAATACTTCTAATGCGACTATCGACCCCCAATGGGTCAATCTGTAAAACTAAATATGATAACCTGCCATCTCGTCCTGTCAAACCTCCGGCATCCGGCCCTTGGGCCTACATATGAAACAAATATCTCGGCTACAACCATCCCTACCATATCAGGTAGTATTCCCTGCAAAAATAAAGAATACATTGTGAGTCCACTTGGGACTCAGTGAGCGGCTCTAGTGAACCTCCACATAAGCCTCAGTCATGCGTATATCATTAAAGGCAACAAAATGAATGTACAAGGAGGTAGAATACTTCTAATGCGACTATCGACCCCCAATGGGTCAATCTGTAAAACTAAATATGATAACCTGCCATCTCGTCCTGTCAAACCTCCGGCATCCGGCCCTTGGGCCTACATATGAAACAAATATCTCGGCTACAACCATCCCTACCATATCAGGTAGTATCATACTGGCCATCGGCCACATCATCACAAGATGTAAGTAAATAATCCCGGGCCGTCGACTATAATGGTCCACTAGTCTTCGAACACCGTCTGGGGTAAGGATATCTAGTCCCACCCAACTGGGGTCTGGCAACTAGCTGGCCCACTGGCCCACTGGCCGAGCTGAGCATTGGTCGTTCCTGACCTCCACTCTCCTCGACGGACCATCTCAAGCACATCACACAATCAATATCCTAGGGTTTCCATATATACACTTCGAGCCATTGCCCGTATCTGGCCCTAATCCGAGCTACATGGTCAATAATTTATGCCACCCTTTCACAATGTGGACACCTAGGAGTTCTAGGTTTCCAAATGTTTACAAGAAGTTCTAGAAGTGATATCGTCTCCTAGCTAAGTTTCCATATAAACACGAAGGACGTCTCGCGACACCTTACATGTTGTCTACCCTTCTACACTACCTTGGGTGAGGAATTCCTTTTACCGACTTTGGAATTCCGCCCATGAACATTTTTGGACAGCATGTATAATCTAAAGAAATATATTCAAATGTTACAACATCTACTATAAATAACCACAATATGCATGCATAACAACTTTACACTACCTTAGGAATTAAGCTCAACAAGAAACAATTATCTAACATGGCAAGGTAGTAATGAATTCAAAAATGTAGGAAATACTAAGCATAGTAAACAATTGCAACATTTCAAAATTTAAAGATCTAATGCTAAGGATGGTCATAAGGCTAGCATTCCTACAATTCAAAATCAATCAATCTACTTGCTATGATTGATGTTCTTCCTAAATATTGTCATACCTACATGTATGAACCTTATAATCAAGTAAGTTTCCATCTAAAACTACTTTCTTCTCCCCTCCCTAGTCTTGGCCGAGCCATGAGCAAGAAAAACCTTGCTCGGCCATGGCCATTAAGGTAGGAAAGGGAAAAGAGACTATAGCTATACTTCTAATTCTTCGATTCCGAGTATAACTTAATATCAATGGATTGTTTTACCCCTTCCCTTACCCTTGGCCGAACCCTCTTCATGAGGTGTAGTGTTCATTCGGCCACATAAAGAGACATCTATGGAAGATATGCTTCTTGACGCGTGAAACCTACGATTTGAACTGCATCAATCATGAACATGAGATCATCTAAGGGCCTTCTTGCTGTCAAGGGAATTGGGGAAAATTTTGGCATGACCTTTCTGCTTTTCCCATGACTCGACAGCCCTAACAATTGAAAATCAACGAAGAAACAAGGTACGCCGACAAGAAATCATACAAAACAATGATTACACATCTATAAAACCAAGATCCGACGGAAAGATCGTGAGATACTCATCCTATCACAACTAGGGGTTAGGCTACCCACCTCACCCATGCTTCTAACTCTAACCAGTCACTTAACTCATACTCGAACCTTGACTAAACCCGAACTCAACTTGGGTTCTGACTCAACCCATAATACGAATCGATTTAACTTGATTTAAGGAATGAATTCATAAAGGGAAAGTTAATCACCCACATAGATTCCATGAATCATTAGTCGTGTCATACCTTTTCACTCGAGGCGATCCTGAGGCTCGACTCGACTACCCACGGGTCCGGCACACTGCACCAAAATAGATTTTTATATTAGGAAATTTTTTCGAGTCTTACAGGCATGCTCTCGACTGTCATCCCTACATATCGATGAAATGATCTATTCTTTAACTAGAAGAAGAGAATCTAAGTGTTTTAAGCCGCTCGAGGAAATCAAAGAAAATTTGGGCATGACCTTTCCCCTTTTTCCTCTATTCGGCCAACCCCTAGGTCTCAAAAATCATCATCAATAAAACACATAAAGCACAATCAGATGAATCGTCCATGAGATAAATACAAGAACTACAACGATCGACAAGAATCAACGCATAAAAACTCGATCCATGAAAACTTCCAAGGTTCGGCCAGCCACCTCCCCTTTTTGACAAACCCGACCACTCACCTTGATCATGAGAAGATGATGGATGGGATGAAGACGATCTTGATTCCTCCGATGACGATGCAGATCCGGCGCCGCCCCAAAGTTCTCTTCTCCTCCCCCTTCCTCTCTAGGGCTGCGTGCGGGTCAACTTGCCTTGAGCCGCACGGCGGCTTGGGGTGAGGGGTTTTATATTTCTTTCTTTCTTTTTTTGACGAGAATGCCCCCGATTTACTTAAAGCCCCTCATTCGACTCCACCCAACCCGGATCGAGCCCCGACTCGATCCGCGAACCCGATCTCAACCCAACTTGAGTCAATCTAACACATAAGTCATACGACATGCTTCACGAATCAACAAATTAAGTTATACCTTCCATTAGTGTCGGTTCTCGCGACTCAACCCGGCTATTCCCCGATCCCGTGCGCTGCACCACATAAAACTTATATGTTAGGAAATCCCGAGTATTATAGATTAGTAGACAACCAATCCATGCCCAAAATAATGTATGTTGGTGTTTTGCTTTTGTAATGTTAGCTATATTTGTTTAAAGTATCCCAGGTTATTATTAGTTAAATGGACAGTCACAACTATGAGGAGTTCTTCTTATGTTGTAGACAGTTACAACTGTGTGAGGACAGCCTCAACTGCTCCTACAGACTATGGTTTTCTGAATAAGGATGCGGCAGATATGATGACTTTTGGTTTTATTTTATATCTCAGATATTTTTAAATCATCTTTACTTACTTGTTTATTTTCTATTCATTTATGGAAGAAATGAATTAGTATTCATTGATAGGCTGATGGTTATTTTGAAGCCTTTATGACCGAAGTCAATTATGGAAGAAATGAAGTGGTCTTCATTAATGGGCTGGCGGTTCTTTCGTGAAGCTTTTGTGGCGGCAGTTTTTCTTGAACCTTTTATGGCCGAAGTATTATGATGTGTTACGGCTGTCTTTTGAGTTTAAAACTGCTGAAGTTAAGATCCTTTGTTAAGTGACATTTATGGAAGTTGGTTAGCCTTCTCTATTTATGAGGAAAGATAAGATATGGATCTACAAGTCTCCTTTGTCAACACAGTCAATTTTAACTACCGCTACTAGAATATACCACATCAGCAACGGGATCAACGACAGCTGCCAGAGCCGTCAGAATAAGTCAAGGCTTTGTGTCCGCCCAGTCGATCGTGGCTGATGTAACTAAATTAGCCGCGGCTCGCGTACGGCCGCACAAAGCCATCGCTCATAGATCATGGCGCGCACGGCGCACGGATTAAAATGGCTTAGTAGCCACGATTTAGCGGGGGCCTCGTAGTCGTTGGTGATGAGAGTAACCGAGCGCGCGAAATAAAATAGGTTAGTAGCGATGGCTACGCTATACTGTCTGTGATATGCATAAGTCATTAGCCACGGCTGGCTACGACCGTCGCTTATTATTTAATGCCGCGAACGCAGCGCGAATATCTAACTCTCTTAACCGACGGCTCTATGAGCCATCGGTGATAATAAAGTTTCATATCCACGGTGTTCCGACGGCCAATGCGCCGTCGGTGAAAATCCTTTTTATTTGCCTTCGCACTCGACCCTTCCTCTATCTTCCTCTTCCTTCTCTACTCGCCACTGTCGCCGTCGTCCATCGCTGCCAAGTTGCCGGGGAGTCGTTGCCTATTGCCGCCGCCGTCAATCACCGTCGGTGAACCTTTCGGTATGCTCGTCGACCCGGCGTTCATCTCAGCGCTGGCCTCAACCTGACCCGCGCCGCATTGGGGCTGATTACCATCGGCCCCAATGCCGACGAGCAATAGCCGGCTGCGATGCCGGCTATTGCTTGATTAGGTTTTAATTACCCTAATCACAGTTTGATTAGTTTTTTTAAATTAGTTTTTGTTAATTTTTAGAAATTAATTATTAATAATTATAAATTAATTGTTAATTAGGTTAATTATTAGTTTAATATTAATTAATTAGTCGCGCGGAATCATCCATGGTGGACTCGTGCCGAAATCGTCCATTTTGGACTCGCGCAGAATCATCCACTTTGGACTCACACGGAATCGTCCACAATGGATGGAATCGTGCCGGAATCATCCACTTTGGACTCGTGCGGAATCGTCCACAATGGATGGAGTCGTGCCGGAATCGTCCACTTTGGACTCGCGCAGAATCGTCCACTATGGACTCGCACCGGCATCCATAAAATTAGAAAAAAATCAAGACGAGTTGATACGTTTCACGTACGATCGATGAGTCAAGTTTTAATTTTGCAAAACCTTAGATCCGTTCGGGGGTTGTATGTTCGTGTAAACGAAGTTAATGATCTTTTATACGACATACAACACTTGAATTGTCCCTATTTGGACAATTTGGGAACATAGTTATTTATATTGCACTTAGTTTATTTTTTTTTGTCATTAACTTCATTTTTAAATTTTGGCTTGTATCTCCCCGATACGAGCCCAGATGATATGCGTATTCGGAGAACTATAGGGAGATGCTGCCGAAATTTAGAATGAAGTTAATGACTAAAAAAAATACTAAGTTCAATATGAATAACATGAATCCCGAATGGAATAGGACCATCCCACCTAAAGACATTACCTAAAGATACTGCAAACTTTTTGACAGAACATGTCGGGCGATCGAAGTTGGATGTACCGACGAATTCATCGTGGAGCTATAACAGACGAATTTTGAGTAGGCGTAACTTACTTCTTAAATTTCGCTTACTCGAATGAAAAATTCCTTAGTGGTGATAAAATCCGATGTCCGTGCCGGAAATATTTGAACATAAGAATTTTGGACCGAGAAACTATCACACTACATCTGTATACAAAAGGATTCACACCAAGATATTTGATATCGAATTGTCACGGGGAGTCACGTCAAGTCTGGATGTCGAGCAATCCTGTTGTCCAAACTCATGGTGAATCTTCTTCTGCTGATGTTTCTTCTTCCAATCCACCTAATCCTTATAGAACAATAATTCTGGATAGTCTTGGAGAACAATTCCATTTAAATGATAATATTGAGTCAATTACTGAGACGGTAGTGCCACCAGATACTATGACAGTTGAAGTCACTGAAGAACAACCTTAGATATAGATTGAATTGCCGAATGAGGCTGCAGAATTTTACGAGATGTTGAAAGCTGCCGATGAACCTTTGTATGAGAATTGTCCTAATTATACAAGATTTTCGGCAATGACACAACTCCTGAACATCAACTCCGATTGTAATATCAGTGGGGTTGCGTTTGATCGGATTGCAGAATTATCAGTGGTATGCTACCTCCAAATAACAAGTTTGAGCCAACCTTTTATAAGACAAAAAAGTTGATGAGGAAATTAGGGCTTGGGTATGAAAAGATACATGTGTGCCCAAATAACTGCATTTTATATTATAAAGAAAATGCACAGTAAGAACAATGCCCGGTATGTGAACATCCTCGTTACAAGGAGAAGAAATCGGTCCGACAAAAAAATATTCCTTTTAAGGTGCTTCGGTATTTTCCACTGACACCGATGCTTCAAAGGTTATTCATGTCAAAAAAGACTGCCCCCTATATGAGTTGGCATGCAAGAAGTCGTGATGATACAGTAATGACTCATCCATCCGACAGTGAAGCATGGAAATATTTGGATAGGTTTAATCCATCATTTGCTGGGGAGACTAAAAATATCAGGTTGGGATTGTGCACAAATGGTTTTAATCCGTTTGGTAATTTGGCAACTCTGTATTCAGTATGGCCAGTGAGGTTAATAGTTTATAATTTACTGTCCTCAATGTGTATGAAAGATGAATTTATCTATCTTTCGATGATTATTCCGGGTCCTAGGGGTCCTCGCAAAGAAATTGACATATTTCTCCGTCCCCTAATTGATGAACTCAAATCATTGTGGGTTGAGGGAGTTGTCACTTTGATTGTTACCGAAAACAAAACTTCACCTTACGAGCTGCTATATTGTGGACAATCAATGATTTCCCGGCCTATGGCATGTTGTCTGGTTGGAGCACGCATGATCGACTCTCTTGCCCGTATTGCATGGAACACTCAAAATCCTTCAGTCTTGAGAATGGTCGAAAAATTTCCTTCTTTGATTATCATCGCCGATTCCTACCGTCTAACCATCAGTATCGAAGGAATCGTGACAAATTTATCAAAGGTAGAGTCGAAAGAGATGAGCCACCACCGAAGTTGTCTAGTGAACAGATGTTAGCACGTGTTCAATTACTTCCAGATATTACTTTTGGTTGGAATGTAAGAATCTCAGGCTTTAGTCAAAAACATAACTGGGTGAAGAAAAGTATTTTTTGGGAATTGTCGTATTGGAGTTCATTACTGATTCAACATAATTTGGACGCCATGCATATTGAAAAAAATGTGTTTGATAATATTTTTAACACAGTGATGGATATTTTCGGCAAAACTAAAGATAATGTGAAGGCCCGACATGATGTAAAAGTACTTTGTAAGAGGCCTGAGTTAGAGTTGCAAGAGGTCAACGGATGATTTCATAAGCCAAGGGTGTCGTCTGTGTTAAATAAACAACAGATGAAAGATGTATATCAATGGATCAAAGAACTCAAATTACCCGATGGATATGCCTCAAACTTCTCTCGATGTGTAAACGTCGATGAATTCAAAATATTGGGGATGAAGAGCCACGATTGTCATGTATTCATGCAGAGATTGCTTCCAGTTGCGTTTCAAGATCATCTACATGATAAGATTTTGGGTCCGTTGACATAGTTAAGTATGTTTTTCAGAAACATTTGTGCAAATGTACTTCGAGTCGAAGATATGACAGCACTTGAAAATAATATTGTTGAAATCATATGCAAGCTGGAGCAGTTTTTCCCTCCTGCATTTTTGACTCGATGGAGCATCTACTGATACATTTGGCATATGAGGCACAAGTTGGTGGCCCCGTTCAATACCGATGGATGTACTTATTTGAAAGATACATGAATCGTCTGAAGAAAAAAGTAAAGAACACCGCCGTAGTTGAAGGTTCCATTTCATAAGCATATATAATTCAACAAATTTCAACTTTCTGCTCATTTTATTTTGATTCAACCATCAAGACAAGACTTAATCGTCTTCCACGGAGTGACGATGGGGGAGCTCGACCATTAGACTGGGGAGTTGGACCATCAGATGGTTGTTTAAATATCTTTTGTTACCCCGATCGTGCTTTGGGTTCTCGTTCGTCTCGATTCTTAAACGATGAAGAGTACCATTTGGCCTACTTGTACGTTTTACTAAACTGTCTAGAGATTGAGAAGTTCATTGAAATATTTGACATTGAGATGGTGACAAGATACTCAATTTACAGCGATGATGAATTAGAAAAGTTACGAAATCATGAGTTCCCAAATTGGTTTCAAGATTACAGCACAGAACATAGAGGCGAAATAGATAACCAAATCTTTGAGTTTGCTAGCGGACCGGCATGACTTGTACAGTGTTATAATATTTATTTTGTCAATGGATATAAATTTCACACACTTGAATATTCATCTACAAAAAAGACTATGAAAGCCGGGGTATGCGTCAAAGGGACAACGTATGCTGAATGTGATGTTGACTTTTACGAACTATTGGAAGAAGTCAATGAATTACAATTTTTCGGATGTAAATCAGTTGCCATTTTTAAATGTCATTGGTTCGATACAAGCGATAGGGGCATAAGAGTTCATCCAAAGTATAAACAGCTGGTCGAGGTCAATTACAAATCAAAATTGGCTTCAAATGAGTCATTTATATTGGCATCTCAAGCTGAACAAGTATATTATATGCAGTATTTGTCTCGAAAGAAAGACAGGGCAGATTAGCGTGTAGTCTGTAAGACTAAAGCCAGAGGAAAAATTGACCCGATAGTTGGAGATAATGAGCCAGCATATGACTTCTATCAAGAAGAAGATCCTTCCGAAGTGGAACGAGTTAGTCCAATACTCGAGGATGATGACACAGAGTTAGTTCAATTAGAAATAGAATACGTTGATGAGGACGATAATGAAGTTGAGGAAAGACAGAATGAATATGACAGAGACGAAGCAGAATTTCAAGATTCAGATACAGAAGAACAAGAAGAAGAGTATTACACGGATGATGATAATAACGATGATGAATAATTATAAATGTGAAGTATATATTCAATTATTAAATATATCTATTAATCTATTATATATAATCTAATTATATTAAATTTTTACAGCTATGGTTCGAGATATCAGTTCTCGAGGAGGCATTCCTCGTAGGACCACCCGACGATTACCACTCGCCCCACCTATACCCACTGACCCTTCATCCTCCACCACCATCCCCCCACCTCCGGCCACCATCCCTCCACCTTCGGCCACCATCCCCCCACCTGGTCCAGCCACCATTCCCCCACCTGATCCATCCACCATTCCCCCACCTGATATGGTCACCATCCCCCCACCTCCGGCCACCATTCCTTCAGTCGATCCAGTCCCATCAACATCGAGACGTAGGCCACAAGGGCCTAACAGAATTCTCCCTCTGCCACCCAAGAGAGAACTGCATAGAGCAGTTACTACGTGGAAGAAGGTAAGTACATGCATTAATTATTTCTTATAATTTATTTATAATTCAAAATATCATAATATGAATTTATATTTGGTGCAGATTTGAGCAGGAGGACGTCCCCCGCACGATAGCGGGGACAATCTGGAAGTTTATGCACGGGGCGTGGCCTATATAGTCTCACGTGCCCCGTGAGCATATGGATTTATTGTGGCGAGACTTCTTGGTAAGTATATTTATTAAATTAATGTTAATGTTAAATATTCATCGGTAATAATAATTTTTTTTTACAGGGTCATTATACATGACCGGAGGACCATACCACTTTTGTGGAGGCTGCATAGGAGCGTGTTGCCCGCGCTCGCTATAACAAGCTACTTTAGTAGGCCCGTCAGACCGTGATGAGACGGCTGGGGGCCATACAAATAGGGCAGACTCGGGGACATGCCCCCGAGTGGAATCCTGGCCCTGTGTGGGACCAGCTCATTGAGCGGTGGACACTCCAGAGTGGCAGGAGGTCTCTCGAACTACGTCGAGAAATCGCATGTCCGGGGGGGACGGCACGGGGGCGCGCCACACTGGTGTCTCAGTGTATTTTGTGGTGCATGAGCGTCGTATGGTATGTATAATTTCCTTACTTTTAATTAAATTATATATCGTGTATAATGATACTAATGTATTTGTTTTCTAATGTAAGACGCGCGTGACGGAGGACGACACCGTCCAACGCCCATCGATGATGGAGGTGTTTGAGCGCACCCATCATCGTCAACGAGGAGGGGGGGACTACGTTGATAGCAGAGCCTCGATCATAATGGTAAGTATTTATATTTGTTTATTTGATTTACACAATTTTTATTTATAGTTTATATATATTTAAAATATAAACACGTGTAGGAAACTTATTCGAGGACTGTGATCGAGCGTGGAGGGACACCGGAGGAGTTCAACGCAGGAGCTTGGGTGGAGGCCGCAGGTGGCTGGGAGCACGGCCGTGTTTATGGCTTTGTAGACAGTGGCCATGCACACGTCGTGCTCAGGCCACTTGGGGCACCGACCCCTCCGACTGCGGGTGAGCAGCCCTAGTCATCCCGAGTGCAGGACCAGAGCCGGATAGCGGCCATGGAGTTGGAGCTCACCCAACAAAGACAGGCGATGGAGGAGCAGAGGCACGTGATGGATGAGAGGATGCAGGAGCAGAGGCTGACGATGGAGGAGCAGATGCAGGAGCAGAAACGGTCGAATGACTAGTTGAGACAGACGATCCAGAACATTCAAACACTTCTCACTTAGATTGCATCTCAGTCCGGCCTTCTACCTATGATGTCGCAGCCATCGTCCTTCTCGACCCAATCGACGCTCCCGACCCAATCATTGTCGACTCCACCACCTCCACCGTCGCCACCGCCGTCGTGAGATTTTGATTAATTGTATTTTGTTTATATTTTGATATTTGATATAGATGATATTTTGATAATTGGATATATAGATGATATTTTGATAATTATTTGCCTCCGGTTTGAGGCTGAGATTGATGATATTTATGTAAAACTTGTATGTTTGGTTTCAAATGCATGTGTATGAAGTTTTTTGAATGTAATATGTGATTGAAAAATGGTTGTAGTCGACATATCATTGTATACATGAATTTACAAAAATTTTAGTTTTTTCAGTTACAAGATAACATATTTAGCCACGGTTTACCCACGGTGACCCATCACTAATCCGTGGCTGAAAGCCTATCGTAAATGGCTGATGCCCTCGGCAGAACCAAATATCACAATTGCTAATAGTATCACCGATGGCTGTGAGCCAAGGTTGATGTGCTGGTATCAATGACAGCCCCCAGAGCCGTCACTGATGTTTTTAAATCAGCGACAATCCATGAGGCTGTCGCTGATAATTACGTGTAACGACCGTGCGTGGCCATCACAATACATCTGAGACGAACACATCAGTGACGGTTGGCGCCATCCGTGATACTCATCATTGACGGTTCAGCCACGATATCAGCCATTGCTGATGACCACAATTCTAGTAGTGTACTCGTTGGCTACTCTCAACTGCTCTTGCTGCAATGAAATTTATGATGCAGCGATGTTTATCCTACTGAAATGTTGCTAGAATGTTGCTCAGATTATTGATAATATATATATATATAATATCCTAATGATATATATTATATATATGTATTTATGGTGGAGTCAATCTTGATTGATCATTTATGGTGACTTTTGGACTTGATCTTTTATGATGCTTAATGGAGTTTTGGCAATCATGAAGCTGCTGTTAGCTGAAGGGTTCTTCCTTCATGCTTTCTTTTCCTCATGATTATTTTGATGATAACAAACCCATATAACAAGTGTTTAAGCATGAAAATTGTAGGATCGATGAAAGATTCGTCAAGTCTATTGTATCTCGATCAATCCTCAAAATAGGTTAATGTGTGCATTAAAAATGTGTTGGGAAGCATGGAGAATCCTTCAAAGATAAAGAACGTTGAAGAACGAAGCCAAAAATCAAGCGCAAAATGAGAAATCCAAGCTAGAAAAATTTCCAGCTATGTTTCGATTGACCGACCGATCAACCAAATGGAGTAAAAGCATTGGCAATAGCCAATTCGGTCGACCGATCGATCGACCGAATATTGCCAAAAATTGGCAGAAAGTTCATCGGTCGACCGGGTGACAGAGCACGAGGGCTTCACTGAGTCGGTCGACCGTGCCAAGTCTCGCGACAATCGGTCGACCCGTCGGTCGACCAAATGTTTATAAAAGCTGGCTTCGATCGACCGATTGGTCGATCGGTTTTGAAGCAAACATTTTTCCGTCGAGCGGTCGACCTGTCGGCAGACAGATAAGAGGAAAAACATTAAAGTGAGCCAACGATCGAATGGCCGGTCGACCGATGCTTCGATCGGACCATCGACCGAGCGTCTGTAACGGTAAAAAATAATCCTGTTGACGCCTTGTCTTAGCCGGATCTATATATACTCTCTTCTAATTCATCTCTTCAACTTCTCTCTTAGATTTTTGATGATAAGAGCTTCAAAAGAGTAATCAAATTGCATCATCCAAATCTTCAAAGCGCCAAGTGTTCGTCTGCTAAGTCTTGTTCCCTTGCTGCCAACGGTGTTTTACTTCAAAGGGTTGATCAAGCTGATTAGGCGCAAGAAGAAGAGGCAGTTAAGTGTGATAATCTCCATTCCTCTTCTTGTAACAAGTTTTCTTTAATTTGTTGTTCAACTCTTGTATTTGATTTGTAGGAAGACCTAGGTTGATAGGTCTTGTGTGAAAAGTGGTTTCCTTGTTGTGAAGGAGTAAAGCCTCTTGTGTAAATTAAGTTTTACTTGGATTAGTTAAGTTGTCCCTTAGGGTGGAGGTGGAAGAATGCTCACGATAAGAAGGCAGAGACTTCCGGGTGTGGAAGTGCCTTAGGTCAAGAGTGCGACTTTTCGAGTCAAAATCGTCGTTGTAAGGGAGACTCAAATTAATCTAGTAAAATTAGTTTGGAAATCTTAAGCAGAGTGCTTCGGTAGTGGAGTAGGCATTGGGGCCGAACCACTATAAATCTGTGTGTTCGCATTGATATTGTGCTTGTTCTTAATCGCTTAATTATTTATTGTTTTTGCATCTAATAGTCGAATTATAAATATCCTAAATAATCCATGAATCGATTAAGATCCAATTAGGCAAATAATATTAGAAAAAACACTATTCATCCCCCTCTAGTGTGCCGTTTTTCACAACATTTGGTATCAGAGCGAGGTTCGTAGCTTGAGATTTCACCATCTTTTCTACACCGTATCTCGATCCTAAAATGGCACTGAAAGTAAAGCGTCTTCACCTCCTAGGTTTGATGAGTCTAACTTTGTTCTTTGGAAGAGTAGAATGTATACTTTTCTGAAGACTCAAGGTTTAGGTGTGTTTAACATGGTAAAGATAAAATACATTGAACCTAGAGAAAATATGGATTCATGGACCCAAGAATAAATTAATATGTTTGAGTTAAATGCAAAAGCTACAAATTGCATATTTTGTTCTTCGGGAAATAATGTACTTGAAAAAATTATGCATTGTACTTCTGCATATGATATTTGGAGTACCCTGAATATGCTTTATGATTATGCTAAAACTGAAGAACTCATTAACATAAATGAAGGAGACAATGATAATTGTCATGCTCCTATATCTAATGAAGTTCTTGAAGCTTTTAGTGTTTCTAGCCAAAGAAGTACAAAAAGCCGGAAGAGAAATGTGGTATACCACCTATGCAATGAGAAAGGGCACGTGAAAAAGAATTGCCCTAGCATGAAGAACAAGGCAAAGAAGAGGTTGAATGTTTCCACATCATCATCCAATTCAAACAAAATGTCCTCTTGCAATAACTATGAAGCTACCTCAAAGACTTGCCTCATGAATGATAATGATGAGGTACTCTCCTCCCCTTCTAGTCATGTTAATAATAATGTTAGTATTAACTCATCTAGTTCTCATGATTTTGATGATTTAATGGATGAGTATAAAATCATGTATGCCTTGCTCTTGAAAAAGGATAAAGAAAATAAAAGGATTAAGAATGAGAATTCTAGACTCGGTTCACTTGTGCACACTCTATAATTAGAAAATGAGAAATTGAAATCTAGCTCACTTGATCCATGCCATGATAACTTAGAATCCGAGCTAAAGCCTTGAAGCATAAAAATGATAATTTGAAAAATGAAAATAGCATGTTGAAAACCCAATTGCATGCAATTCAAAAATCTATGAATGATTTGAAAAGTGAAGTCATTTCCTTGAGTAAGAAAGTAAATGAAGTTAAGAATGCCTCATCTCCTAAGAACAATAGAACAAAAAATGCTTATTTAAAGAATGTCAATGTTCATCATCATTCTCATGTTAGGCATTCTACACTTAAAACTCAAGTTAAAAAGAAGAATGCTTCACTTAAAAATGCTCATGTCCATCAATTTTCTCATGTCAAACTTTCCAACATTAAACCTCATGTCCATAATGAAAGGAAGAAATTTAATGGATATTATTTTTGTTGCGGTGTATATGGGCATGCTATATATGATTGTGCATTCAAGATGAACCCAAGTGGAGTTAAAACACTTTGGGTAGCTAAGCCCTCTAACACTCAAGGACCCAAAGCCATTTGGGTACCAAAAGTCTCATGCTCTTTTGTAGGGAGAGCAACCGCACAAGGGTAAAGGAAGATGGAGAATTGAAGTTGACCACGAACATCAATGAAGAATTCATCATTG
This sequence comes from Canna indica, assembly GCA_034359265.1. NCBI lineage: Eukaryota > Viridiplantae > Streptophyta > Magnoliopsida > Zingiberales > Cannaceae > Canna > Canna indica. Next base: position 51,963,489 of record CP136891.1, on the reverse strand, counting down.
GTTGCAACTTCAAGTCATGAAGATGCCATAGGTATGAAAATTGGCATCTAGGTATCTTTGGTATCATCTCCTATACTCACTTGTTTAAATCATAGTTAGAGTTTTGATACATGCTTAATGTTAGTAGATTTTTCATTCTTGATAAGTCTTATTAAAATGATTTTCGATTTTGATTTCCTGGTCTCTTCGGAGATCTATATAGCCTGTTATGGGCCTAAGCGACCTTGCGGTTCTAAATCGTAGGCACATTGTGGCCTTTCGATTTTCAACCAATAGGAAGGGTGGAGATCATATGTTTTCATTAATATTATATTTATGATCTCTTAAAAATTTGTTTTTGGATTAATGTCAACATGTTTTGAAACGGAATTCAAACTATTTAGCAAAGTAAATTTTGAAGTAGATATTTGATTTTCTCTTTGCTATCTAGTACGATAACTTGTTAAATAGTCACACTTCCATTATGTTACTAACGAATACTGCTTGCAAGTTATCAAAAATGTGATGGAAGGCTAGTAGAGCAAAATTAAAAAGGGGAATGAAAAGTTTGGAAAACTCTCAAGAATACGGTATGAATTCAATTTTGCAAAAATATTTGTATAATATTTGATTATTCATGATTAATGAAGTCTCTATGCTCATGATTGTCTTTGCTTGATAAATATATAAAAATTCACGAGTAAGTTAATGTTGGATAACTTAGGCAATTTCATATGTTGATTGGATGAAATTTGCTCTAGATTAGAATCTTCATTAGAGACCTCATTTTCTATGGTAGGCAAACATGTTTCGAATGCATATATCACATGAGTCTAGGTTGTTACACTTGGTATCACATGAACACTCATAACTAGATGAACAATGTGATCACTAGATTAGTTCATGAGACTCAAATTGGAAATAATTGACCTAAGTCAACAATTTGACTTAGAAATCTCTTTTTGGGTTTAAATTTTCACAAACATATTTGAATTCACTCATGTTAGATGTCCAAGTGTCTAAGTTAGAGAAAACATGAGTAGATAGCCAAGTTTGATTCTTAGCACTTTCATTGTTTCAAGCATATTTTGATTAAAATCGTGCTAAGCTCATAACTTGACTAAATGATATTAATTTCACTCCAAACCTGATAAACAAGTGTTAAATGATCATATCTTGATATCTAGGAAATTTGAGCAAAATCTGAAATCGGTGGATAAACAACTCATATTAACAAAAATGCCACAGATCTTGTAGAATTTTTAGAAAATTGTAGGGATATCATTTTTGAGTGATTCTTGATTTTTTGGAACCCTCATAGAGTCTAATTTGTGTAAAAAAAATTCACAAAATTTGGATGATCACAGCCTCTCGAAAAATAATTTTTTCTTAAGGGGTAAAAACCAGGGCAGATCGAGTGGTCGATCGGCATTCAACCGCCCGATCGACTGACGGGCGAAAAATTGCCTAGATCACCCGATTTCTTGCCCAGTTGAATCCTAGCCATTCAATCCATTTATTTAAGCCCGAAACTAGGGCTTCCTTGCCCATTCGACCGGCTGCCCCATCCTAAGTCATCTCTTTTCTTCTTCTAGGGTTCTACCTCCTCTCCAAGACTCCCTTTCAAGGTAAAAATCTTTCCTTGTCCACCACTCATGAGATTATAGTCAAAAACATGATTTTTTCATCTTTTACTCTCAATGTACCTTGTTTTATACATAAAAATATGATTCATGCTTATTTTACATGAATGATAACTTTTGTTTATGTTTTCTTCCAACAAAACAAGTCTTCTTCCAACAAAAATCAAATATTTCATTTTTTCTTCAAATGATTCATCATTTGATCTTTAATTGAATTTTATTTTGATCAAAAATCATTAGTCAAGAATTTTCTTGTTTGCTTTCATGAGTTTTTCTCAACTTTAAACTTATGTCTTCTTAAAAGAATCTTATTTTGGTCAAAAGTAAAAATGCTTTCTATTCTTCTCTAACCAAATCTTATTTATGGATCTTCATGATTAATCCGTCCCTTTTATTTTATTTTGTTTAATTTTATTTTATTTTATTTTATTTTATTTTGAAACTTAATGAAAAAATCCTTTTGTTTTTGCATGAGACTATGCCGATCCTTAAACTTTTTCGCTCTCTTCCTTTTGCGTTAAAAGCATGCATTTTTCATTTAAAACTAATCATCTACATTATCCTCAAATTTGTCTTGCAGAGTGGCACCCAAGACCAAACTCCCATCCTTACCTGATAATCTTTTGACCAAATTAGGAAAGAAACAAGCCTCTAAGTTTTTAGATAGAGCCATCCTGCAAACACGGCCAGTTAATTTAGATGACTTAGAACGATTTGATATCCGAGAGAAACTTGCTAGCATGGGATGGGTAGAGTTTCTAGGAAGACAAGTACCGGTATGCCCCATCCTAGTAAAAGCCTTCTTTTCTAACCTAGTGATAGAAAAGGCAAGGCTTGGTGATGATTTAGTTCTACGGTCTGAAATTTTAGAAAAATCCATAGTCATCACCGAATCCCTCATTAGAGATGCTTTTGGGTTTCCTCTATTAGGAGCACGAATTTATAAGATGTCCACCCATCCTTTTCATGAGGAGTATCCTCCTCATGAAATTGTATCAGCCATATGCCCTGAAGATTATGAGGGAGTGATACCTACCCAAAGCATCAAGCTTTCACCCATCGCTAGGATAGTAGACCTCATCATTGCACATAATATTCTTCCTAGAGCAGGACACTAGGATAGTACACCCATATCTCAGATATTTTTAAATCATCTTTAATTTCTTATTGATTGTCTATTCATTTATGGAAGAAATGAAGCAGTATTCATTGATTGGCTGATGGTTAACTTGAAGCCTTTATGACCAAAGTCAATTATGGAAGAAATGAAGTGGTCTTCATTAATGGGCTGGCGGTTCTTTCGTAAAGCTTTTATGGTGGCAATTTTTCTTGAAGCTTTTATGACCGAAGTATTATGATGTGTTACGGCTGTCTTTTGAGTTTGAAACTGCAGAAGTTAAGATCCTTTGTTAAGTGGCATTTATGGAAGTTGGTTAGCCTTCTCTATTTATGAGGAAAGAGAAGATATAGATCTGCAAGTCTCCTATGTCAACACAGTCAGTTTTAACTACTCGTTAGCTAATCTAAACTGCTCTTGCTACAGTGAAGTTTATGCTGCTGCGATGTTTATCCAACTGAAATGTTGCTTGAATGTTGCTCAGATTATTGATAATATATATATATATATATATATATAAAATATCCTGATGATATATATATTATATATGTATTTATGGTGGAGTTAATCTTGATTGATCGTTTATGGTGACTTTTGGACTTGATCTTTTATGATGCTTAATGGAGTTTTGGCAATCCTATCTGGATCAATCCTCAAAATAGGTTAATGCGTGCATCAAAAATGTGTTGGGAAGCATGGAGAATCCTTCAAAGATAAAGCACGTTGAAGAACGAAGCCGAAAATCAAGCGCAAAATGAAAAATCCAAGCTAGAAAAATTTCTAGCTCTGTTTCGGTCGACCAAATGTTGCCAAAAATTGGTAGAAAGTTCATCGGTCGACCGAATGATAGAGCACGAGGGCTTCACTGAGTCGATCGACCGATTGGTCGACCGCGCCAAGTCTCGAGACAATCGGTCGACCCATTGGTCGACCGAATGCTTATAAAAGCTATCTTCGATCGACCGACTGGTCGATCGGTTTTGAAGCAAACATTTTTCCGTCGAGTAGTCGACCCGTCGGTCGACCGATCAGAGGAAAAACATTACAGTGTGCCAATGGTCGAATGGCCGGTCGACCAATGCTTCGACCGGACCATCGACAGGGCGTCTGTAACGGTTGAAAATAATCCCGTTGATACCCTGTCTCAGCCAGATCTATATATACTCTCTTCTAATTCATCTCTTGAACTTCTCTCTCAGATTTTTGATGATAAAAGCTTCAAAAGAGTGATCAAATTGTATCATCCAAATCTTCAAAGTGCCAACTGTTCGTCTGCTAAGTCTTGATCCCTTACTGCCAAATGTGTTTTACTTCAAAGGGTTGATCAAGCTGATTAGGCGTAAGAAGAAGAGGCAGTTAAGCGTGATAATCTCCATTCCTCTTCTTGTAACAAGTTTTCTTTAATTTGTTGTTCAACTCTTGTATTTGATTTGTAGGAAGACCTAGGTTGATAGGTCCTGTGTGAAAAGTGGTTTCCTTATTGTGAATGAGTAAAGTCACTTGTGTAAACTAAATTTTACTTGGATTAGTTAAGTTGTCCCTTAGGGTAGAACACACTTTGGGTAAACTAAATAATCCAAGAATCGATTAAGATCCAATTAGGCAAATAATATTAGAAAACACACTATTCACCCCCCTCTAATGTGCCGTTTTTCACAACAGCTACTACTTTATGGCCTCGGTCGTTCAGTTTGGTGGAGTTATAGTGATCATGAAACTTTATGACCTTGGTCATTCATTGGCGGAGTTAATGGTCATTAATGGAGTTAATGACCATCTTAGAATTAGGAGTTTCTCTTGTGGAATAATGACTATGTCGTTTGGGTTGCTTACTGTGCTTATAAAAGGTGTGAGAGAATGTTTGAGAAGATTGTGTTGGCCTAAGATTTTCAACCTTGGTCTTAATATTAGTTTTGATGATAACAAATATGGATCTAATGTTTGAGCAAGAAATATTTTCAGGTTACATACCAGTTTGCATGCGACATCGCCAATAGGAAAAATCACAAAAAAATCAAGAATCAGAGGCTTCGGAGTCGAGCATGTCAAAATTAGTTTTGACTTTTTTTATTCTAAATGTTCCTAAGCCTTATTTTGATGTCCTCATTGAGTTCACAATCCAAAAAAATGAAACCCGAACCCCTACAACTTGAAAACTAGATAAATCGAAAAACGACATTGAAAATTTCTAAGTATATGGGGCTCCTTGGATGGCTACATAATTGAGATATTTTCTTTCCATCAAAAGTCCCAATAATTGTTCCTTAGGTAAAAACAAATTAAATACATATTTTAAAGGAATTTTTAGAAACTTTAAACTTAAAAAAATAAGGCTTGAAAGACTAGAAACCCCCAAACTACACAGAATGCCCCCCAGCCAGTTTTTAAAAACTGCCCAGAATTCCCAAATGCCCCCAAATGGCTCTTTTTCAAATTAAATAAGGTTTGAATGGCTCTTTGCTTTCATGCCCCAATACCAACTCTATAAATACACCCAAAACTCCATTCCTAAGGTTCCCAACTATTCATTGAGTCATTCTAACAATATTTGGAGCCTTTCTTGAGCCATTTCTCTCAAACCTTACCTTTGAGCTTCGTCCTCCTTGATTGAGCCTACAACCTTGTCTTTCATCATCAAAGGCATCAAAAGGAAGCTAGGATCTTGTGTTGGAGCTAAGTATTATATTGATTGTGTTTTTGCTCCATTTATACTTGTATTTTATTGTTATTCTCATTGTATATGAAGTTGTGAAAACTTAGGGTGCTAGGTTTGTGTGTATGGTGGTAGCCTTAGTGTAGAGGCTTAAATCCACCGGTGTAAACTTAGTTTGCTAGGGTTAGTTGTGTAGTCCTTAGAAGAAGAGGTGTTGGAGGTACTCTCGGGTGTGAGAGTAACCCTCGGTTATGAGGGTCGGTGCCTTATCTTGTAAATCCTCTTGTAGGATACACTTAATCTAGTAAACTAGGGTTTGAAATCCTAAGCGAGGTGCTTAGGTAGTGGAGTAGGCATTGGGGCCGAACCACTGTAAATTCATTGTGTTAGCATTGCTCTTGTGCATGTTTGATTACTTGTTATTTATCTTGCTTCCGCTTGCTACTAAATTGTGATTTTCCTAATGTAATCAAGAAACGGTTAAAATCGAATTTAGGCTAAAGTTTAAGTTAACACACTATTCACCACCCCTCTAATGTGGCCATTCAACTTACATTTGGTATTAGAGCGGGTTGTGGATTGAGATTTCATTATCTCATCTACATCTAGCCTCGATCCTAGAATGGCACTAGAGAGTACAACGTTTGCACCACGTAGGTTTGATGAGGTAAATTTTGCTATTTTGAATAGTAGGATGTATATATTTCTTAAAACACAAAGTTTAGATCTATGTTAGAATGAGCTAAAGAATGAATATGTTGAGCCCACCATTGACATTAATGAGTGGACTCAAGAACATGTTAGATTGTTTGAAGTGAATGCTAAAACAATGCACTTTCTATATTGCTCATTCTCAAATAATATACTTGAAAAGGTTATGCATTGTTAATCCGCATTCGCTATTTGGGCTTGTTTAAACATGCTATATTACTATGCAAAAGCGGAGGATCTTATCACATTAGATGAGGGTGGTGATGACAATTGTCATCCCTCTAGTATTAACATGGTTTTTGAAGCTTATAGTGTCTCTAGTCAAAGGAGCACTAAAAATCGAAAGATGAATGTTATATGCTACTTGTGCAAGGAAAAGGGGCATATTAAAAAGAATTGTCCTTCCTTGAAGAAAAGAGCCAAGAGGAGAACAAGTGATTCAACATCCACCTATGAATCACATGAAGCACCTTATTGTCATGATGAAGAAGCTACTTATCACCTATGCCTCATGGGATTCAATGATTAGGTAAAATCTTCAACTTCTTATCATCATGAAAATTCTGATAGTGATGCTAGCTCTTTTAGTTCCCTTAACATGTCTTATGAGGAGTTAGTAGAAGAATGTCAACAAATGTATGCCATGCTTTTAAAGAAATTAAACTAAGGAAATTATAAAGATAAAAAACGAAAACTCTAAACTTAGTTCTCATGTGCATGCTTTAGAATTAGAAAATGAGAAAATGAATACTAGCTCATTTGATCCTTGCCATGATGATTTCAAGCTAGAAATTAAAGATTTGAAAAACCAAAATAATGGTTTGAAAAATGAGAATAATGAAATGTTAATTAATAATTCAAGGGAAAACTATACTTTTGGTCCCCATAGTTTCCTCCAATTTTGGTTTTGGTCCCTATGGCTTTCAAAATTTTGGTTTTAGTCCCCACACTTTACTTCCGTTTAGGATTTGGTCCCTACCATTAAATAAGGTTTAAACAGTACTGACGTGGATAACATGTGCTGACTGGACAATGCTGACGTGGAGCCTGCAGGGACCAAATTTGTAAACTATAGGGACTAAAACCAAAATTTTATAAACTATGAGGATTAAAACCAAAATTTAAGTAATTATTTTTCCTAATAAATATAAAAAATTATATGATATTACCTAGCCCGACTCAGCCTGGCCCGAAAATATTCATGCCCGACCTAGCCCGAAAAAATTCGTACCCGACACGGCCCCAAGTGGATTCCTGGCCCTGTGTGGGACCAGCTCGTTAAGCAGTGGGCCACACCTGAGTGGTAGGAAGTCTCCCAGACTGCGTCGAGAAATTGCACGTCCGAGGGAGACGGCAAGGGGGCGTGCCACACTGGTGGCTCGGTGTCTTTTGCGGTTCATGAGCGTCGTATGGTGTGTATAATTTAATTATTTTCAATTAAATTATATTTTGTGTATAATGATACTAATGTATTTGTTATCTAATGTAAGATGCGCGTGGCGGAGGACGTCACCGTCCAACGCCCGTCGATGATGGAGGTGTTTGAGCGCACTCACCGTAGTTGACAAGGAGCGGGGGACTACAATGATAGCAGAGCCTCGATCATAATGGTAAGTATTTATGTCTGTTTGATTTACACAATATTTATTTATAGTTTATATATATATATATATAATATAAACACGTGTAGGAAACATACACGAGGATTGTGATTGAGCGTGGAGGCACACCGGAGGAGTTCGACACAACAGCTTGGGTGGACGCCGCAGGTGGTTGGGAGCACGTCCGTGTTTATGGCTTTGGGGCATCGACCCCTCCCAGACGTGTCGTGCTCAGGCCACTTGGGGCATCGACCCCTCCAGCTACGGGTGAGCAGCCCTCGACATCTCGGGCGTAGGACTAGAGCCGGATAGTGGCCTTGGAGTTGGAACTCACCCAGCAGAGACAGGCGATGGAGGAGCAGAGGCTGGAGATGGAGTAGCAGAGATGGACGAATGAAGAGTTGAGACAGACGATGCAAAACATGCAGGCACTCCTCACTCAGATTGTGTCTCACTCTAGCCTTCTACCGATGATGTCGCAGCCGTCGTCCTCCTCGACCCAGTCGACGCTCCTGACCCAGTCGCTGTCGACTCCACCACCTCCGCCGCCTCCACCGCAGCCGTGAAATTTTGGTTTATAGTATTTTGTTTATATTTTGATACTTGTTTGTATACTAATAGTTATTTATATACTTATGGTTGTATATATATGATATTTTAATAATTGTTTACCTTCGGTTTGAGGCTTAAATTGATGATATTTTTTGTAAAACTTGTATGTTTGGTTACAAATGCATGTGTATGATGTTTTATGGTTGTAATATGTGATTGAAAATTGATTGTAATGTATAAATATTATTGTATACAGGAATTTATAAAAAAATTATTTCTTTCAGTTACAAGATATACCTTCAGCCACGGCTTACCCACGGTCTACCGTCACTAAGTCATGGCTAAAAGCTTATCGTAAATCGCTGATGGCCTGGGCAGCACCAAATATCACGATTGCTAATAGTTGTTTATATCAGTGACAGCTGCCTACAACCATCACTGATGTGTTTAAATCCACGATAGCACCTGTGACTATCCCTAATGATTAGTTGTGACAGCTGGGAGATGCCGTCACAACTTATCTGAGATGTGCACATCAGTGACGACATTTTGCCACAGCTAACGCCATCCGTGATAGTTGTCACCGATGGTTCATCCACGGCTTGAGCTGTCGGTGATGACGACAATTCTAGTAGTGCTAGCTAGTAGCATGACCTCTGCCTCAGTCGTAACCCCGGCCTCGGCCTCACCTGCCAGTGGAGTTACTTCCGCTTCCACTCATCACAACATCATCATATGACTCCATTTCTATTAATAAGAAACAATAACCACACAATGTAACATAAGCATAAACAACTTAAATCAAAATGATTACCACCACTGGTGCGCAAGTTCAGTTGTTGATCTCGTGACTAGGACATACCATATATGAACACGCTAGCAATGCCCCCATACGATACCCACTATCCTATTGTTGTACTTGCTCTAATACCACATTGTCACACCCCAAATCTGGTATGACTGGCTAGGGTACTCCACGTACCCCGAAGTCTAACTCAACTCAAACACAACACAACCACAATAACCTAAACAATGAATATATATAAATTTTTAAAAGAAAAGAATAAACATGACATACTAAACCAGACCAAACCAAATGCTAAAAAGGAATACACTGAACAAGTTATTTAAAAGAGTTTAAATAGGTAATCAAACTTCTAAGATAAAGAAAATGTGGAAACAATGACCCGAGTCCACATGACTCAACAACTCAAAAGAAATCAAAAAGGACTCAGGTATCCCCTCGACCACAACATGTCATGAGACTCGTTGTCCTGCCGCCACCAGCCATGCTACTGCACCTTGATACCTCTCTAATCTCACTCGGGTGTTGAAAAATATCAGTAAATGAGGAGTAAGTCCACTATGACTTAGTGAGCAGATCAGTCCTCAATTCATCAAGTTAATCATCATGCATAAACAATAACTAGCAGCTACAAAACATAAGTAACAATGGAAAAGATAATCATTAGTAGTCATCCACTACTCTATGCATGATATAGCATCCATCAACAATATATAGGTATCCACAATAATCACAGTAGGGTAAATGCAACATCTCAATCACATGCGTGCTCACATAGGGTAGGTAGACGGTGTGGCCGCCGAACTACCACCCAGCTCAGTGTCGTCTCGTTGGGGCATGCCCTCCCCTCACTGACACTGGCTCTTACGATCTATCTCATTGGAGCATACGTTCCCCTCACCGGTCAGGTCTACGGACAGTCTCTTTGGGGTATGATCTCCCCTCACTAGTCGGACTTCCGGAATAAGGCCAAAGTGTTTGTTTGGGCATATCCTCCTCAACGACGCTTCCGGGAAATGCAACAAGCACATCACAACATCACACACACAGGTATATAAGCATAAAAATAAGATGTGCTAACAATAGGTAAATAAGGGTATGTCTAGGGCATACATCAACCTCCACCTCCTCCTGCCATACATCACAACCACACACACACACACACACACACACATATATATATATATATATATATATATATATATGGAAATAGTGCTCACAAATCATGATTTTAAGCAACTCAACAAGGTAACCCAATTTTGTTGATTCTAAATGTGAGTAGATGCAATTGCTAATGAGCTTATCACAAGTAGAGAACAATCAAGCAAGCAAGATATCAATACAAACAAGTGAATGTACATTGGTTCGGCCAATCCCACATACTCCACTATCTTGGCTCCTTACCAAGGATTTCTAACCTAAACACTTTATAGATAAATTGTTTTTCTAAGAATACAATGAGGACTTATCCCTCAACCCTTGAGGAGAGCCTCAACACCTATTCTCTAGCAAAAATAATAACCTACAAGTTACCAAGGTGTTTCAAACACACCTTGCAAACTACACTTAGAAATTCGAACACAACAATATGAAAACAAGTTTAAAGGAGCTAAAATGAAAAGCAAACTTGTAGAGCTCCATTCACCAGCCTTCTAGCCTTCCAACACCTCAAGATGATGAAGATCTTAGCCTTGAGAGGGTTGAAGAGAGAAGATCACCACTTGAGAGAGTGAGTATGAAGATTAGGGCTTTGAATCACACTTTGAAAGCTCAAACACGTACTTAGGGATTAACTCAATGAACAATAAGAAGTCTTTAGAGGCTGAAATCAGGCTTCAATTTATAAGGAGTGAAGGTATGAGGGATGTAACAGCCGTTGCAATGGATAAAAACTATTCGTTACGCCCGCCGATCGCACAACGATCAAATAGCCTCTGTAAGTTTCAGACAAAAATTGGTCGCTCATTGATCGCAAGTCGATCGACCCGAACATTCGACCGACCCTTCAACAATTTTTCATGATTTTACATACGAACTTCGTAGGTGTATCGTTCTATCAACCTGAACTTAAAATTCAACAAATGAGTAAGTTTCATGTTTGTTATCAGTAAAATAGATAATGAGACCTAGGTTGAACCCTTGGGCCAACAACATAAAACCTGTTGGCCTAAGGTTTTCAACCTTGGTGTTAATCTCGGTTTTGATGATAACAAACATGGAACTAATATTTTCATGGAGAAATACTTTCAGGTTCCAAGTCAGTTAGCGCTCGATATCCGCGATCAAAAAGATTGGAGAAATAAAAAAATCGGAAGGACGTTGGTCGACGTGCTCGGATTCATCGGAAAGAATATAGTTTAGGTTTAGGGTAGACATCCTTTGAACCATCTAAACCTTCATTGAGCCATTCTTTGCAAAAACCCTAGCTTTGAACCTCACATCTTTGATCTTGCCTTCAAGCTTTAATCGATTCATCTTCAAGGCATCAAGAGGAGCTATGATTCATTGTTTGGAGCTAAGTATAAGTTATATTGTTTATTTGCTCCATTTGTAATTGTATTTTGTTGTTATTTTCATTATATTTGAGTTTGTGTTAGACCTAGAGTGTAGGTCTTAAAATTGGATGGTTGCCTTGGTGTTAAGGCTTAAATCCACCGGTGTAAACTTATTTTGCTAGGATTAGTTGTGTTGTCCTTAGGGTTGAGGTGGGAGAGTGCTCTCGGTAGGAAGGTGGGATTCTTCCGGGTGTGGAAGAGCCTTTGGGTTGAGAGCAGAGACAATCCGGTGAAAACATCATCATTGTAAGGAAATGAACTAATCTAGTAAAGCTAGTTTGAAAATCCTAAGCGGGGTGCTTAGGTAGTGGACTAGATTGGGGCCGAACCACTATAAATCGCATTGTGGTTGCATTACTTTTCTTGTGTGTTGTCATTTATTATTGCTTCCGCACTTATTCATCTTGATCTATTTGTGAATTTCCTAAGTAGTTGTAAGAAACGTTTAAAATCAGAATTAGGCTAAAGATGTAGTTAACACACTATTCACCCCCCCTCTAGTGTAGGTCATTTCATCAACATTTGGTATCAGAGCATGTCGTAGATTGAGATTTCACCATCACCTCTAAAATGACATTAGAGTTGGTAGCTTCTATACCTCCTATATTCGATGAGTCTAACTTTGGTCTTTGGAAGAGTAGAATGTACACATTCCTAAAGACACAAGGTTTAGGTGTATTTGACATGGTAAAGACTCAATATATTGAGCCCAAGGAAAACATTAATGCATCGACCCAAGAACAAATAGATATGTTTGAGTCAAATGCTAAAGCTATGAATTACATATTTTGTTCTTCGGAAAATTGTATCTTTGAAAAGATCGTGTATTGTACTTCCGCATTCGATATTTGGGCTTGCTTAAATATATTATATGGTTATGCTAAAACCGAGGAGTTAGCAACTTTTATGGAAGCCGGTGATGACAATGGTCATCCCTCCAATACTAACATGGTTTTTGAAACCCAAAGTGTTTCTAGTCAAAGAAGCACTAAAAGTCGAAAGAGGATCATGATTTGCTATTTATGCAAAGAAAAAAGGCATGTGAAGAAGTATTGCCCTACCATGAAGAACAAGGCAAAATATATGTCAAATGCTTCCACATTATCATCTCATTCAAGTGAATCACCCTCTTGCCATGATTATGAAGTCATTTCAAAAGCTTGCCTCATGGATGCTATTGATGAGGTACACTCTCCGTCACCTAGTCATGCTAATGATAATGATGATGCTAACTCTACTAGTTCTCATGACACGTCATATAATGAGTTAGTAGATGAATGTAGGAAAATGTATGCCTTGCTTGTTAGAAAAGATAAGGAAAATAAAATGTTGAAGAAGGAAAATGTGATGCTTAATTCTCATTTACATGATATAAAATTAAAAAATGAGAAGCTAAAAATTAGTTCCTCTAATTCATACCATGATGCTTTGAGTATTGAAATTATGGATTTGAGAACTAATAATGACATTTTAAAGAATGAAAATAGCAGGTTGAAAACTCAATTTCATGCCTTATATCAATCTATTGATTCCTTGAAAAATGAGGTTGTGTTTTTGAAGAAAAAGATGAAAGAACTTAAAAAGGTTTCATCTCTTCAGAACACTAGAATGAAAAATGTCTATGTAAAGAATGCTCATGTTAACTCTCATGATAGACATCTTACCTCTAGACCTCATGATCATAAGAAGATGAATGGTTCTCATAAGAATGCTCACGCTCATCTTAGTTCACATGAAAAGCATTCTAATGATTGATCTCATGTCCATATGAATAATGAAAAGAAGAAATTCAATGGACATTGTTTTGTTGTGGAATTTTTGGTCATGCCATTCATGATTGTGCATTCAAGAGAAATCCAAGTGTTGCTAAAACACTTTGGATTCCTAGGCCAACTCACCCCCAAAGACCCAAAGTCATTTGGGTACCAAAAGTCTCATCTTCTCTTGTAAGGGAAACTTCCACACAAGGATGAAGGAATGATGGAATATTGAAGTTGACCATGGACTTGACTGAAGAATCCACCCTTAGTTGCAACTTCAAGCTACCTTGATGTGCTAGGTAAAGTTGGCATCAAAATACTTTGGTATCATCTCTCTACCTTAATTGTTTAATTAATAGTAAGAGTTTATGATACTTGATTGAATCCGTTGAGTTATCAGCTCTTGATATGCTTTTAAGAAATGGGTTTTTGATTTTGATTTCCCGGTCTCCTCAGAGACCTTAGTAACCTATAACAGGCTCCCGACCTTGCGGTTCTAAATCGTAGGGTAATTGTGGTCTTTCAGTTTTCAACCAATAGGAAGGGTTAGAGATCTTAATTTTCAAATAATTCATGTTTTAAGATCTCTTAATTCGTTTTGGTTTCATAATGATTCACTTTGAAACAGATTTAAAGCTATTTAACAAAGTAGATTTTAAAACATGATACTTGATTCCCTCTTTGCTATCTAGTACGATAACTTGTTAGTAGTCACATTTTCATTATGCTACTAACGAATATTGCTTGCAAGTTATCAAAAATTTGATGGAAGGCTAGTAGATTGAATTTGGAAAGAAGATGACAAGTTTGAAATTTTCTAGAATGAGGTATGATTTTGGTTTTGTAAAAATCTTAATATAATAATTCTATATTCATGATTTAATAATGTCTCTATACTCATGATTGAATTTGCATGATAAAACTATGAAATCTCATGAGTAGGATGAATTTTAGTACTTGAGAAAATTTCATTGAATGAAACTTGCTCTAGGTTATGATTTGTTATTAGAGACTTCATTTTTAAGTCTACACCCAATAAACATGTTTAGATACACACATGACATGATTCTAGATGTGGACAAGATCTTTTTAAACAAATTTGCTACTAGGTTAACGGGTTGCATTGGACGGTGAGGGTTGTGTGCATGGTCGAGGCACCAAAAATTGTGCGTGGAATCATGGTCATGTGTGAATGAGATGCGGTCACATGTAGATGGTGTTGGTGAAATGGCTACACTAGAGAGAGGGTGAATAGTGTGTTTGCTAAACTTTAGCCTAAATCCGGATTTAATCGTTTCTTGATTAGTTAAGCAAGAACACAATTCAATGACTAAATGTAGAAGCAATTAATAAAGCAATTAAACACAAACAAGATGTCAATGCTAACACAAAAGTGGTTCAGCCCCAATGCCTACACCACTACCTAAGCATCCCGCTTAGGATTTTCAAACTCAACTTTACTAGATTATGAATGTTTCCCTAGAATGAGGACCCTTTACCCGAAGAGTCTCTGCTCTCACACCTAAGACACTTCCACACCCAGAAGTCTCTATCTTCTTACTGAGAGTACTCTTCCACCTCACACCCTAAAGGATAATAATCACTAATCCTAGTAAATCAAGTTTACACCGATGGATTTAAGCCTCTACACCAAGGCTACAACCACACACAGAAACCTAGCACTCTAGGTAATCACAAACTAGAATACAATGAAATAAATACTAAAAATACAAGTAAATGAGAGCAATTAATAAACAATACAAACTTAGCTATCAAATAAGATGTCCTAGCTCCTCCTGATGACTTGAAGATGAATCTAAGCAAGCTCAAAGTCAATATCAAGATTTCAAGGTTTCTAGGCTCAAAGCTAGGGTTTCCAAGTATGGTGGCTTAATCAAGCTCAAGGATCATCAAAATATGGCTCAAGGAATGATAGAGAACATAAGGAAGGATGGGTATGTGTATATATAGAGAGGCCAAGGAAAATCCCGGATGACACATCACTCAGCGGCTCTAAAACTAGTTGTTTTCATCCGTCGGTCGATTGGTCGGACGACTGAACAAGCAACCGGTCATCAATCGAACGCACATTGTGGGTTTTTGCCTCTCACTGGTCGCTCGTTGGTCGATGGTCGATCGCCAGTCGACTAACCATTAGACCGAAACTGCTTTAAGGGTGGTTTCAACGAGGTCTAGTGTTCGGTTCGGGTTTCGGGTTTCGGGTTTCAGGTTTGGTTCTTTATGGGTCTTTGCATCATAATGAGGATTAAAACCATTATCTACACACCCTAAACCTAGACTCTATCTTCCCAATGAATCCCGAGCGTGCCGACCAACGTCCTTCCGATTTTTTGATTTTCCAATTTTCCAATTTCTCTGATATTTTTTATCACGGACGTCATGGGCTAACCGACTTAGAACCTGAAAATATTTCTCCATGAAAACATTAGTTCCATATTTGTTATAATCAAAACTGAGATTAAGACCAAGGTTGAAAATCTTACGCCAATAATCTCCCCCTTTTTGATGATGACAAACAACCTTAAGAAAATATTTTCGATAAAGCATTAAGGAAGTCAATCATGGGATTTCTCCCCTATTAACATGCATATCTATAAAAATAAACTCCCCCTATTTATATGCAAGGTTTTTCTATATTTTTTTTCCCTTTTACCTACATTTTTCTCCCCCTTTTGACATCAATCAAAAAGGGCAAGAAAGGTCAATTAAGAGTCAAAGTTGGGACTTATAAACTAATTTTAATGAAAACGAAGTCAACCAACCCAAGGGACAAAAACAACATATCGATACCAAAAATAGAATTATGATATAATACTTGAAGTCTCATTTGAAGATTGGAATTAAAAGCACGGTATCAGAAAAATGAGTTCTTGACGGAAATGATACTTTGAAGATTCAAAATCCAATTTCAAAATAAAATCCATGTTAAATTATATTCTTGCTGAAGCTTTTTGAAAATTTTATAAAATAAACTAGATTTTCCAGTGAACATTCAGTTTTAAGAATCATCCAAAAATTATTTTTCTGCATTTTTTAAAAAAGAACTAAAATCTAGTGGCATTTTCGTAAATATTAGCTATTTTTTAAAAGTTTTCAGTTTTCATTCAAATATTTCAGATACCGAGATATGATCATTTAAAGCATGTATATCAATTTTGAAATGAAAATAATATCATTTGGTCAAAATATTACATTAGCGTGATTTCATTCAAAAACAAGCATATTATCATGAAATTGCTAAGTATCAAATTTTAACCTTTACTAATGGTTTTTCAAATTTAAACACATGGACACCTAACATGAGTAAATCTAAAAATGTTTATGAAGTTTGGGCTCAAAAAGAAATTTCTAAGTCAATTTGTTGACTTAGGTCAAACTTTAAGTTTGAGTCCCCCAAAGTGAAATAGTTATCACTTTGTCTATCTACACATGAATTTTCAACTCTAAACACCGAGAAGCATGTCATGTGAGTATCTAAACATATTTAACTAGTTTGAACTTCTTATTTTTTGCAAAAGAAAGAAAATTATTTATTAACCCTCAAGGGGCAAACTATTTCAATCCATATCTAATATTACATTGAGATCAGGAGGACGTGTTTCCGACCAAACAAAAGACTCCTTTTGGATCCTTGCTTTGTTTGCTGCCCAGTGAGGAGCTTGATTCGTGATCTTGGGAGAAAAATTGAATTCCACATTGCGATCCTTGGTGAGCTGCTGAATACTTGACCATGTTTAAAACTCTCCAAGGGGGATACCGCACGACTTTAAGGCATCTATTACAATTTTTGAACCTGATTCAATAATGACCTAGTTCAAGTTTTGAGAAATTGCGAATTTAGTAGCATCCATAATAGCAACACAGTCACAGTGAATAGCATTATAAGCTTGGAAGTACTTAGCTTGAGAGAAAAGGCATAAACCCGAGTGATTTCGAACCACAATGCTAGCACCACCATCAGGAGCTAAGAAGGAGTCATCGTAATTAATTTTAAGCCAATCAAAAGGAGGGGGAGACCAATTAAGAGTGGTAGAATTATTTTGCATAGTGCTCTCAGACCTAAGATTAGGCATGTATTGCTTTGAAAAAGCAATAACTCTATCAATCATCTGTAAACTAGATGGCTTCCAGTCACCATGCAAAACAGCATTTCGAAGAAACCAAATATACCAGATCGCATTAGCAATAGTGGCTTTTGCTTCCTTAGAAAGGAAATGGGCCAAAAGCCAGCTACCAGAACACTAATCTGTTCTATCCGAAAGGTCAACCCTTAGAATTTGCTCAAGGCTGGACCAAATAGGTAGAACCCAACTGTAGTTAAAAAAGAGATGAAGTTGAGTTTCATCTTGCTCACCACATAAGACACAGTCCAAAGGGGTAGAAATGTGAAGATTGGATAATCTAACCCTAGTTAATTATCTCTTATGAAAAAATTTCCACAAAAAAGATTTTAACTTTAGGAGGAATAGACAAGCGCCAGAGCAAATTCCACGGGCTGGACAAATTCGACAGATGTATATTTTGGTCCCTAAGAAAAGTAAGCAAAGGATGAGGTAACCAAACCAGAATTTTCATTTTTCCAAAAATATTTGTCCTCACCGGGTTGCAAAGGTAAATTCACACTCTTAATGGCATCCCACAAGTAGGCACCACAGGCATTCGCACCAATGTTATGAACCCAAGTTTGATCATGAATAAAGTAATTAACAGTAGGCTTAAGAGTAATTGGCAAATCAAGGATCCAGTTATCATGCATAAAATCAGAGTTGTTACCAGAGCTAATTACTTTAGCAAAACCAAGTTTCAAAGAGTCAAAGGCAGTTAAGAATAATTTCCAGGCCCAGGAACAATTTTTAGGAAAGGAAACATCCGTAAAAGAAACAGAGTTGTACTTAGCATTGACAACTTTAAGCCAAATGGAGTTTTCATTATTTAGATAGATCTGAACCCTTTTAGCTTGAAGAGCAAGGCTTCTAGTGTGAATATCCTAAATACCATGACCACCCAATTGATAGGGGAGAAGAACAGTATCCCAATTAACAAGGTGGATATTATTTTTATCAGAGCTATGATTCCACAGGAAGTTCTTGATTTTTTGGTTAATTTTGTTGCTAATACTTTTATTAAGCCAAGAAATAGCTAAAGAATGGGTGGGAACAACACTGAAAACAGATTTAATAAGGATAATTTTCCAGCTTGAGAGAGAATGTTCTGCTTCCAATTTGAAAGCTTATTATCAATCTTATCCAGCAGCTGATTTTGTGCATTAATAGGGAGTTTCCTAGGGTTGATGTAAGCTCCAAGATATTTAAAAGAAAAAGAGCCACAAGTCATATTTAAAAAAGTGCCTATTCTATTTTTCACATGAGTATGGGTAAACTTAGGAAAGAAAATGTTTGATTTATTCAAATTAACTTTCTGACCAGTTAAGTGTTCGTAGTGACTAAGAATCCTAGTAAGGGAGGTTAAGGTCTTTTGATTAGCTTTTAAAGTAATAATCACATCATCAGCAAACATAAGATGAGATATAGAAATATCTTTGAGTTTAAAAGGAGTCAAGGCCCCATCATTAACCGCTTTATTTAGAAGAGCAGTGAGCGTCTAAGCAGCTAAAACATAGAGGAAAGGGGAGAGTGGATCTCCTTGTCTGACTCCTCTATGAGAGGTAAAGAAATTTGAAAGCTTAGAATTTACAAGACAAGCAAAAACAGGTGTAGTAATGCAAGCCTTGATCCAATTAACGAACATAGAAGGAAAACCATAGCAATTCATGATATGTAAGACAACATCCCAACTCAAAGTATCAAAGGCCTTTTCCAAATCAATTTTTATAATAATAAAAGGGGTAGAGCTCTTTCAACTATAGAAAGAGTGAGTAATTTCTTGAACAATGAGAATATTATCATGGATACTCCTACCTTTAATAAAAGCAGACTATTCATGCGAAATAATATAAGGAAGACAAACTTTAAGTCTATTTACAAGAATTTTAAAAAGAATTCTATAAGATAAATTGCAAAGGGAAATAGGTCTAAAATCTCTAACAGAAGTAGGAGAAACCTTTTTTGGAATGAAAGTAAGCATGGTGTTATTCCAGTTCTCAGACAAAGTTCCAGAATTAAAGAAATCATTAATGCGGTTAACAAAACTGTTAGAAATAGTGCTCCAATAATTTTTGAAAAATTCAACAGTAAAGCCATCATGGCCAGGACTTTTACCATTGCCCATAGATTTAACCACATTCCAAATTTCCTTATAAGTAAAAGGTGCAACCAAGGATGTTTTGAACTCATCCAAAATACAATTAAAAGAAGGCCAATCATAAGAGTTATGCATACTATTAGAGGAGGACCATAGCTGAGAATAGTAATCAACAAATTCATGCAGAATATGATCAATATCATTAATAATAACATTGTGGGAATTAACTAGAGAATGAACATAATTGACCCTTCTTCTCATAGTGATAATTCTATGATAAAAAGCAGTGTTTTTATCACCATCATCGATCTAACTTTGCTTAGATTTTCCCCACCATTTGAGGCAAATTTGTCTTCGCAAAGCAATAGCCTTATTATGAAGGCTATGCAGCAAAGCCTCAGATTTAGTGTGAAGAGTAGAATCATACTCAAGGGATTCCAAAAGACTGATATTATTATTTGTTTCAACAAGGATATCCTCTAATCTACCTAATTTAGTCTTATTCCAAATAGTAAGAGTATGTCTAGTAGCAGACAGCTGATTAGAGAATAAACTACTAGGATTAGAAGTAAAACATCTAGAGTTCCAAGCATTAGAAATTACATCAACAGTATCATTATACTCAATTCAAAAAATTTGAAACTTAAAAAGCTTGCTTCTATTCTGATTCTTAACAGGAATATGTAAAAAAAATAGGCCTATGATCAGACGTAACCCTATTTAAATGGGTCACTTTAGCATTGCCAAAATAGTTAAGCTAACCAGAATTTGCAAAACTGTGGTCAAGCCTAACTAAGATTTTTGCTAAACCACTACGGTTATTGGTCCAGGTGAACTTATTACCATTACAACCTAAATCAATTAAACCAGAGTTACAAACAAAGTTTCTAAAATTTACAACAGAATCATTAATGATAAAAGGAACACCACCAAATTTATCTTCGGCATTTAAGATACTATTGAAATCACCAATAATGAGCCAAGGATAAGCAAAGAGATCAAGATTACCAAGAGAATTCCACAAGGAATTTCTAACATGCAATTGAGTGATAGCATAAACAGTAGAGAACAAAAAAGGAGTAGAATTTTTAATTTCAACAACAGCATGAATAACTTGAGTAGAAACAAAAATTACTTTAGCCAACACACAAGCAGAATTCTAGGCTAAAATAATGTCACCAGAGGAGCCAGGGCTAGGCTGAACAGAGCCCTCCCAGCTCCTACCAAAAGAATGAATTAGCTTTGAAGATTTAGAGTTATTTAAATGAGTTTCCTGCAAGCAAATAATTTTAAAATGAAACTTATTAAGAAGAATGGACAAATGCACATTCCAGTTGAGAATATTCATGGAGATTTTAAGATTTTTCAATATTTTTAGAAGGCAAAATTGCACCAGAAGCATGGGAAACATCCATTGATTCAAGTAACCCCTCCGTGGAGGATCCCGATCTCAGTCTTTTTAACTTAGAAGGATCCTGAGTCAGAGCAGTACTAAAAGTTGGATGTTTAGTAGGCTTGGGGGGTTTAGGATTACGAGTTTTATCTTTAGAAGCAAAATCTTGAATAGATTTATCAAAAGAATTTCTAGAAAACACATTTTTATTTGAAGAATAAGACTTTTTTGAAAGATTGACATCAGAGTTAGAAACATCTGTCTTAGAGATAGGTTTGGCATTCAAATCTATTTTCGCTGAACTGGTGTGGCCAAGCCCGACATTTCCTTGATTCCTAGAATTTTGGTTTTGAAAAGGTTTTGAAATAATTTTATTTGGGTTAATTACTGTATATATCCCAACTTTACTCTCACTCCCTAATATATCCCAACTTTTCATTTGAATCTAATGGGGTCTCTAACTTTCATTTCATTTCTAATCTATCCCGAGGTTAAACTCCCGTCAATTGACCCGTTAGAATGCTGACGTGGACATGCTGATTGGGATCAATAGTCCACATCAACAGTCAACTTAACACTCTCTGTCTGCACTAACATATTTACTCGTCATTTCCGCCGACCATCCTCATCCCCGATATCCCGCCTCCCAATTGATCCCACACTCGCCGGTGTTTTGTTGTCGTCGATGTTTTGTTGTCGCCGGTGTGTTGTTGTTGCCAGTGGATCATTTCACCGCTATTGGCCGCGTGCCCTAAATCCAAGCGCGACCTTGAGTTCATTAGCACCACATCAACGAAGCTCGCTGTTTGTCCAACTCCTCTCAATCATGGTCAACAAACCTAGTTTTTGTACCATTCGGGTATAATGAGTGAAAATTAGGGTTTTTGTCCGTCCGATTCAAAAAACTCTAATTTTTTTGTTTTATTAAAATTTCTTTGATCGATATCATTGAAATTTGGGATTTATACTGAAATTTCTTCAAGTTTAATCATAACCTGAAATTTATACTTAAATTTCTTCAAGTTTACTCATATAAAGATTCAAATTTTACTAATCATAAAGTTAGTCCACTGTTAATCAAGTTCCAGCATCTAATGATAGCTATATTGTTAATCATATAAACATTCAACAGTTACTAATCATACTGTTAATTATCTAATTGGTACAAAATCATTTTTTCCTTCTTATATGTACAACATACAATGGCATCAAGATCAATAGGAACCGAAATTGATGAAGTATCCATGACCTCGACAATGTCCCAACCTTTATGTCTCCACAATATTGCAACGTGTTTGTTGACTTCGAATACGAGAAAAAGCCCAAGAAGAATATTTTGGAGATGCATACAATGGAAGGTAACTAATTTACAAATAAACTAATTAAAATCAAACTAATTATTGCTTTTGCTCTTACATAGGATCGAGCTGATGATTCTGGTTTCTTTGAATGTCATGATCCCGAGTATTCTCGTCAGGCAAAAGAATCATTGCAAAAGTTGGCAAGCGACAAAGAAAATTTAAAATGAAAATTATCAATGTAGAAATTAGCACGGTTGGCTACTTCAATTAGAAGAATGATCTTCTTATGGAGAAATTATCAATGTATAGAGATATGATAACTAGATTGGAGAGGGAGAATGAAAGAATGAAAATTGTTATCTTGTTATTATTTGGTGCTTGGGTTGTTGGATGTACGGCTATCTAGTTTAACAATTGTGATGGTTGAAAATTGTTGTATGATTTTATAAATTAATGTAATTAGTGATGGTTTAACAATGGTTTGAGATTAGTGTTTCAAATTGTGATTGATGTATGTATGGTTGATTGCATGTATCTTGTTATGAACTGAACTGATATTGCAAAAACCTGAACCTAATAATATTATAGCATAAACCTGATATAGCAAAAACTGATAATGTTTAACTTGAAATAGCAGAAACCTGCCGATATGAAACCTGTATCAGGTTTCAGATGAAACCTTTATCAGGTTTCATTACTGAACATTGCTGAAACCTGTATCATTACCGGTAAGAAACACAAATTTAATCCAAAGACTTCAACTGGTAAGCAAACCCAAATTTAATCCAGTAATCAAACAGATAACTAAAATTTGATAACAATTGGGCTGAGAATAACAAGACATATAACTCTAGGCAAATAATGGGATCAAGTAAAATACAAACAACACCTTGTTGTCAACTAGAAAGTTGCACTCGATCAGAATAAGACTTCATAGTGTTAATTCTTTATAGGATACTTAAATAGGCTTCAGCATTGCTGATACAGGTGTTGAAACCTGTATTAGGTTTCATTGCTGAAACATGTATCAGGTTTCATTGCTGAAACCGGTATCAGGTTTCATTGCTGAAACCGGTATCAGGTTTCATTGCTGAAATCGGTATCAGGTTTCATTGCTGAAACCGGTATCAGGTTTCATTGCTAAAACTGAAACTTTTATCAGCAAACATACTGAAACCTGCACATACCTGATAATTAAACTTGTATCAGGTTTAAGCTGAAACCTTTATTAGGTTTCAGCATTGCTCATACAGGCGTGTATCAGGTTTCAGTTGAAACCTTTATCTGAAACCTGTATCGGTGTATCATTGAAACATAAAACCTGTATCATTGAAACCTGTATCAGTGGATAATTAAATAGTATACTGATAAAACACATGAAACTAAAACCTGATAAAACACATGAAACATAAATAGTGTATCATTGAAACATAAACAGTATCCATTTATATAGTATCAAAAGCCATGTATCCATCTATACATGTATCAAAAGCCATGTATCCATTTATACATGTTTCAAAAGCCATGTATCCATTTATACATGTATCAAAAGCCAAAATGATAGTTACATCAACATGAAACTATCCTATCCTATTCTGTGTATCATTGAGACCCTCTTGCATCAATGGCGAAGTTTGAGATCCTTGTACTGGTTGGCTTCCATCTGTCACCCGCAATTGGGTCCTCCTCTCACGAATTAAAGATCCACTCCATTCACCTCAAGAGGAGCATATCGAAAAGCTAGATCCACCCATCTAAGGAAAAAAGCAAATACTGATATCATATATGTATTCCCTAATTAAATTTCATTATGCTAAATTTGTTGTTAACTACATCTTACCCTAAAATATGTATTAACTGTCTCTTCACCAACAAAAACACCAATTCCTTGCGAGGCCATCAATCTTTCTCTATAGATAGCTTGGGGTAAAAAAAGATAATAAAACATGAGTAATAAAATAGTGCAGTATCAAAAACAATAATAAAATCATGAATGCACATACTGGTGAGGTCCTTCCTCCCCTACTAGAAGGGGTGCTTCCTCCTCTATTAGAAGATGTGCCCTATGATCATAAAAGGGTAGCAATATTAGTTAGGACATCATGAAATCATTTCAATATTAGTTATGACATCAATATCATAAAATAACCTCTGAATGAGTCTGTGATGCAGATGGTTGTCCCCTTTGTGGGCAACTTCTTCTATTATGCCCATCTTGATAGCATATCTGACAAGTAATAACTAAGCATCCTCGAGATAGTCACGTTCTACTATCATCTTCATGCAAGTCTCTTCTTCTTCTTTTCTTTGGCCTACCGGGCATCTTCTTCACCGGAGGTGGCAACACGTGAGGTCCTTCCACTTCAGGCTATGTATCCTTCCTAGTCAAAGGTTGCAACAATAACTCATATGTCTTCAACTATGCTTCCCTCTTGTAGAAACTATCAACATATTGGTCTGGTTCTTCTTTTAGCCAACTGACACAAGAGATAGCATGCTTACATGGTATGCCGGATAAATCCCAATGTCGGCAAGAACAAGTTCGACCCATCAAATTAACAACATTTGTCTTTTCTAACTCTTGCACCTCGAATTTCATATTCCCTGCCGGTGTCACATGGCAATATCTTGTTTTCTTCTTATTTTCTTCTTATTTTCTTCAAGTTTCTTCCATATGTTGGGGCATATGATATCATTGTTTTTCAACATCAATTCCCTTTTGTCTTGCATTCGTGCCATCAACATACGTCGAATATCCTCAAGCATGTCAATAATTGGTTTACCTCTGGCCTTCAAAATATAACCATTAAATGTCTCACTTATATTATTGCTTACCACATCACATTTGCAAAGGATACTGATAAAATTTTGGCAAAAATTGTTAACTCCAATTCCAATAAAATCTTGATAAGCACTATCTAAAGTTGCTTGTAGTTCATCCAATGCTCGCTTGAAATCTGATTCAACTATGCACCTCACAGCTTTCCAAAATAGTGTTTTTAAAACATGACCATGGTGTTTTTTCTCCCAATTTGCATAGACATGCCTTGCACAATTTCTATGTTCGGCAGTAGGCACTCTATGTTTGATAGCATATTCAAGTCCCTGAATTATAGTAAAAAAACACTTATTGTTATAGAAAATAATAATAAAAAACAACTAATGAATACTTACTTTTAGTTGATCGCTTATAAGTGTCAATCCATATCCTTGATCAATCCCCAAATCATCAAATAATACCCCCAAGAATCAACTCCATGATTGATAATTTTCTCCTTCGACTACAGCCCATGCAATGGGGAACATCTAATTGTTCCCATCTATGCCAACAGCAGTAAGTAATTGTCTACCCAGAAATGTCTTTAAGAAACACTCATCCAATCCAATGAGGGTCTGCAACCTTCAAGGAATCCATTTTTTAGAGTATCAAAGCCAACATATAGTCGTTGAAACACTGGAGGTGCATCTGTAGATTCCCGATTGCATACAATACTAAACATGCTCATTGGGTTCACATATCGTAATTGTGCTACATAGGTACTAAGCAATGCATAATGATCTTCAATAGAGCCTCGGAGTCTTCTTAATGCCTCCCACTTTGATCTATAAGCTTTCATTCTAGATATATTGATATAAAAGTTAGCTAGCAAATCTTTTTCCATTTCTTGCACACTCCAATTTGGATTGCTCCTAAATTTTTCAAGATAATAGGAAGTTGTCCAACTTACAGTAGCTTGACGATTCCTCATGTTTCTTCAACATGTGTGTTCGCTATTGTAGCTCTTAATCATGAATGTCAAATCTCTCTTCATCCAACTTCCGTATATTCTCCATGGGCATCCTGTAGTACATTTAGCTTCCATTTTTTTCACAGAAGTCTTGGTCCATCTAATGTTATAACCATTGACAATGGAATAGCTTTGCACAGATTCTTTAAACTGGGCATTTGACTCAAATTTCATCCCAAGTTCTAATCTAACATCCTTTGCATCACATTTTGGATTATATACTTTACTGCGGAATTTTTTCCTCCTATGAACATTCTCATTCAGCACTTGTGCACCCTCATCCCTAGTCTCTGGTGTAACAATTTCCTCTTCACAATCTTCGTATTCACTAACGTGTTGAACTGTGATTGGCTCCTCTATGTTGAAATTGTCATTACTTGTACCTCCAACCATGACTGATACAACTTCGTTAACCGCAGGTGCATCTTCAATGCCTTTCTTCCATGCTCTAACAGTGACATATTCTTCATCACCGAGGTCCTCAAACTCACTAGACACAACATCGTCATCACTTTCTCCAATTGGACAGTATTCATCATCTTCGGATGACTCAGCATCACTTGCATGTTCTTGAATTAACCCAACTGAATGTCCTTGATCTGCCTCTATAACTACATTGCTCTCACTTTCAATTACAGCTCTTTGTACAACATATTCTGCATGATCTACATGTTCTCCAGTGTGAACATCATTCTCGTCTTCACTGCTACTAACATTTACCTGTATATATAAATAAATAATAGAAAAATAACTAAAAGAGGATATTTGAACTACAAAAGAGGATAGAATAACTAATATAATATATAACTATATTTATCGGTGACGATGCTGATGATGGATCTCTTTGTGGAGGTAGAATGGTAGTCCGACGTCGATTTGAATTACGAACCAATACTACAATTTTAGATTGAATATTATCCCTAGGGTTCAAGTCCACAAATACTTGTGGAAATAAAAGTGATGGAGAGAACCATTATCACCTTGGGAGAGAGGACCGCAAACTCTATTCTTGGTGCAACTCAATGTCACCGAGCAAAAATCGAATTAGAGAAGAGACGAAAAAATGATTGATAATATACCACTGAGCAGATAACAAATAGATATCAAATGATAACAAATAGATACAAATGATACCACGGTTCTTGATTTTGTTGATGTAGTGCTTAAGCCAACTCAACGTCGCCGCGGAATTAGGGCACGCGATAACAAATAGATACAAATGATAGCTAAGATAACAAATAGGGAAGGGATACTTACCAACGACAGCAACACATACACCGGCGACAGAGCAGCGTGGGAGTAATCGGGGATGACGCGAGCAGCTTGTCGGGGATGACGAGGGTCGGGGAGGGAAAGAAAAAGGAAAGAGCTAAAAGGGCACGCGATTTTTGTCGGGGGCAGACGAGGGATTTTTGTCGGGTGAAAGAAAATGACAACAGAGAGTGTTAAGTTGACTGCTGATGTGGATTACTGATCCCAGTCAGCATGTGCACGTCAGTATTCTAATGGGTCAATTGACGGGAGTTTAACCTCGGGATAGATTAGAAATGAAATGAAAGTTAGAGACCCCATTAGATTCAAATGAAAAGTTGGTATATATTAGGGAGAGAGAGTAAAAGTTGGGATATATACAGTAATTAACTCTTTTTATTTTTAGAAACTTGGGGGGCCTCGGGCTTGAAGATTTCCGAAAATTTAGCAAAGAGCTAGAAGAAGGAGAGAAGAAAGAGTCATTACCTTTGTCTGATAAATCCTCTTCGAACTCACTGTTCCGCACGTCTCCCTCGCCAGGGTCACGTGGGACAGGATGGGGACTCCCTCTATCAGTCCGAGCCGATGGCCGAGAAGGGTTTTGATCCGGACGATATCGTCAAGGGTTCCGCCTTTGAACCATGATCCACAGACCACAGGCTAGCTCCGGCAGAACAGGGTCCTTAGGAGGAGGTTTGTCGGAAGTAACATTCGAAGGGGTAGCCGAAGGAACAACCGAAGGGACACCCAAAGGGGCAACAAAACTAGAAGAAGTTTCCATATCTGAAGTATTCATAGAAGCAGAAGCATTAATAGAGACATAAACTTTCAATTTCTCAAGCAGGCGAGGGCAAGAAAGTTCAGTGTGACCGATGATGCCACACTGAAAACAATCTAGTAAATTTTCATAAACAATAGGTTGAAAAAAATCGTTACTCGGATCCCCAATCCAAATACCTTGACGAATGGGACGAGCCAAGTCTATTTGAACACAAACCCTAATGTAACGACCCCATTCAAAAAGAGAAAACCGATCATCAATAAGCAAAATAGAGCCCACGCGAGAAGCAATAGCAAAGATAGAATCATTATTCCAGTATTCCAGAGGGAGAGACTATAAACGAATCCAAACTGGAGCGAAAGAAAAAACTTCATTCCAATGTTTAAAAAGGGGTTTCCAAGAAACCAAACAAATATTATCACCACGGAAAGACCAGGGACCTCCAGTCAAGACAAGATTCGCCTGCTCGACTGAAATAAAACGAAACACAAAAAAACCTTCGTCAAGATCCAAGACCGACTAAAAACCATAACAAGACCATAATCGAGAAGCCCAGGATCTGATAATTTCAAGAGAAGGAGGTTTATTTAAAAATTTTCCAATAAGGGCATTTCCCCAAGGCTGTCTCCAAGCAAGAATCTACTCATTCGAAAAAGCAATACGATCCGACGAAGACGAAAGAATTTGATTTAGAGCAGAAGAAGCATTAGGACAAGAAATAGTAGAAGACGAACCTTTCAAGATTTGGGCCCAAGATCTCGGCAGAGTCCGATCTTGGCCTGAGCCCGAAGGGGTAAGGGAACTTTTCAGAGCAAGCGAGGGATCAGAGGCTAAATTGGAGGAGGATTTGGCAGGAACCACCTCCACTCTCTCGATCTGAGGAAGTAACGGTGCTCGGGAAGGAGGAACATTACCAGAGTATGGGGAGGAGGAGAGAGCGGATGCCGGTACATCCAGCACAGCCAACATATCTTGATCTCCATCAGGGGCACGAGGAGGCGGCTGCTGAGGTGAAGACAAAGGAGGAGCGGCACATGAAGCGCTAGGGTTTGACATCGCTCAGCTTATAAGGAAGCCGAAGCGGTACAACGAACCCAAAGCATTCGTACGCAGCAATCTAGACTCCGAAGAGTCTTGATCAAGATTCCGAAGAGACCCGAGAGAAAAGGCTTGACCGAGAAGGTAAATTAGCCTTTTACAATGAACCATATAACTAGTTTGAACTTAAAAAGGAAGTCTCTAATGATAAATTTCAACATAGGGAAATTTCATCCAATGAAAATCACCTAAGTACTAAAATTCTACCTACTCATGAGAAATCAAGGATTTAACATACAATTCTAATCATGAGTATATAGACATAATTGAAGCTTAAACATTGAGGTATAACACTAAAATTTTGAAAGAACTGAAGTTATACCTTATTCATGAAAATTTGTCAAACTTATCATTTTAGTTCTAATTAGCCTTCCATTTTAATAAATGTTAACTTGCAAGTCAAAAATCATTAGTAGCACAATGATTATATAACAACTAGCAAGTTAGCATACTAAACAGCGAAGGTGAGATGAAAATCTTCATTTGAGAATTTCATCCTAAGCTAGGTAGTGAAAAAAATGTTTCAAATAGAATCATCATGAAACCAAAATGAATCAAGAGATCTCAAAATATGAATTATTTGAAAATTAGATCTCCAACCCTTCCTATTGGTTGGAAACTGAAAGGCCACAATTAGCCTACGATTTAAAACCGCAATGTCGAGTGAGCTCGTTATAGGCTACAAAGGTCTCCGAAGAGTCTAGAAATAAAAATCAAAAATCATTTTCAAAATACTATCAAGAGCAGATAAAACAACTCAAATTACACATGTATCATACACTCCAACTTAAATGAAATCAAGCAAGGTAAGGAGATGATACCAAATATACTTAGATGCTAATTTCCATACCAAAGGCATCTAAAGGATGCGAAGTTGCAACTTTATATTGGTGTAGCTTTGAGTCCTCATGCAACTCCCATCAACCTTCATCAATTCATCCTTGTGTGGTTTCGCCCCCTAAAAGAGAACATGATACTTTTGGTACCCAAATGACTTTGGGTCCTTGGGGGTGAGTTGGCCTAGGAATCCAAAGTGTTTTAGCTACACTTGGATTTTTTTTAAATGCACAATCATGAACAGCATTACCATATATACCATAACAATAACAATTTTCATGAAACTTTTTCTTGTTTTCATTCTTATGAACTTGAGATCTAGAGTTTGAATACTTAATATGGGAAGCATGAGTATTCAATGTGTCATTTCTCTTTCTAGAATTCTTAAAAGAGGAAACTTTTGTAAGTTCATTAACCTTTTTACTCAATACCAAAACCCATTTTTCAAGTCATCCATGGATTTATATAAAGCATGAAGTTGAGATTTCAACATGCAATTTTCAACTCTCAATTTTTCATTCTCTACAAAGCTTAGAATTTTCCTTCCTAGTTTTCTTGTTTTCCTTATTTGTCTTTACTAGCATAGCATACATTTTCTTAGATTCTTCTAATAACTCATAATAGGTCATATCAAAAGAACTAGAGCTACTAGCATCATTACTACTATCAATATTTTTAACATGACTAAAAGGAGAGAATTGTACCTCATCATCGATACCCATGAGTCAAACCATTGATGTGGCTTCATAGTCATGACAAGAGGATGCTTCACTAGATTCGATAGAGGATTTTGAAGCAATCTTCCTCTTCTTGCCATTTTTCTTAAGTGAAGGGCAATTCTTCTTTATATGCCCCTTCTCGTTGCAAATGAAGCAAATGACTTTCCTCTTCCGACTTTCAGTGCTTCTTTGACTAGAAACACTATGGGCATCAAAACCTCGTTAGTGGTAGGGGGATGACCATTGTCATCACCGCCTTCAACAAAAATGATTAATTCTTCGGTTTTGCATAATTATATAACATATTCAAACAAGCCCATAAGTCATAAGCGGAAGTACAATGCATGATTTTTTCAAGTACTTCATTAGGCAATGAACAATATATGAAATTCATGTCTTGAGCATTTAATTTAAACATGTCAATTTCATTTTGACTCTAATCATGCATGTTCTTTCGAGGTTCAATAAACTCAATTTTCAACATATTGAAAATATCTAAACCTTCATTTTCAAGAAACAAAGTTTAAACCATCCTTCGTTTCCAAGAAAAGTATACATCCTTCGTTTCCAAGAAACAAAGTTTAAACCATCGAACCTAGGAAGTGTAAATGATACCGACTCTAGTGTCATTCTCGGATCGAGACAAATTGTAGAAGATATGGTGAAATCTCAAGCTACGACCCGCTCTGATACCAAATGTTGGTGAAATGGCCTACACTGGAGGGGGTGAATAGTGTGTTCGCTAAACTTTAGCCTAAATCCGAATTTAATTGTTTCTAGATTAGTTAGGCAAGAACACAATTCAAGAACTAAATGCGGAAGCAATTAAACACAAACAAGATGTCAATGCTAACACAATGATTTATAGTGGTTCGGCTCCAATGCCTACTCCACTACCTGTCACACCCCAACTTAGGGTCGTGTGACCGGCCAGGGTCTATGTCCTACCCTGAAGCCTACTACATACACTGACTAACAGAAATAGAAACACATAATGAAAACAACAATGCAGCTTTATTCAAATCTTTAAAGAAGGTTCATAATTTTGCTTTAAAACATGAAAAGTTCTGAAACATCAATCACCATAGGAAACAACTCAAGTTTAAAAACAAGTACATGTTTTTGAATAGACAATCTCAGTGTATTAAAAGAAACAACTGCCCTAGACCTCTAG
Source organism: Canna indica (assembly GCA_034359265.1). Classification (NCBI taxonomy): domain Eukaryota; kingdom Viridiplantae; phylum Streptophyta; class Magnoliopsida; order Zingiberales; family Cannaceae; genus Canna; species Canna indica. The sequence continues at coordinate 51,931,549 of CP136891.1, read as the reverse complement.
CCTATGACTAGTGGACGTTGCTACGAGATCTACGCCACCACCTGCCCTCCAGCTACACCATGACTCCAAGCCTCATCTCATTGATCGGGCTCTGCAAAACCAGGAAATAAATTGTGAGTCCACATGGGACTCAGTGAGCGGTTCTTCCGAACCACCACATAAATCCCCAATAATCACACACACACACATACACACACACACACATATATATATATATGGCAGCAAAATATAAAGTTAGGGATATAAATTGCGTCTGTTATGACAACCGACCCTAGGGGTCGTCCTATATAGGCCATACATTCATGTAAGCAGCCATAATAGCCTAACTATGCGACATGGCACCCGACCCCTAGGGCCTACTCACATAAGTGAATCCAAGCAAACTCCGGGCCATCAACTAGGATAGTCTGCTAGTCTCCGGACACCGACTGGGGTAGGGATAGCTAGTCCCACCCAACTGGGGTTTGGCACCTAACGGGCCCGTTGGTACAATCTCAAGACCCAATCACTGGCCGAGTCAAGAATTAGTCATTCTGACTACCCATGCTTCTCGGCAGACCACCACAATCACAACACACAAACAAGGTGTCCTAAAGTTTCCTTATTTAAAGTCCTGGGCGTCCACCCGTTCTCAGCCTTTTAATTTCGACTGTATCATGCATACACTATTGTTCGCAAAAATGTTTCTTAGGTGTGAGATCAAACTCGTCTACTTTTGACTTTCCATCACTAACATACACTTTATAATTTCATGCATATCATCTAACGTCACATGATAACTTGGCTAATGAAAAACTACATGTCATAGACATGGTAATGCACCCAATAATCATATTTCACAGCATATAATTTAAAATTAAATAAATTACTTCACATCACCTACTATGCATAACCACATGATTCAACAATAAGGAATTTAAATCCTGCATTAAATAATAATTTTCAGCAAGGAAAGAATTTGTTTAGCATGGTAAAAACATAACCAAATTTCTAAATTTAAGTAGGGAAGATTAAGAAAGATTACCACCCTACAATACCACTAAATGCATGCACCAACTTGTAGTCTTCCTTAATTAGCCTCTTACCTAAATGTTATCTTGATTCTACTTGTCAATATAGGCGACCCTTGTTTCCTATTGCTTCAGGTATTTCCTAACGAAGATGACTAGCCTCTCGAGGCCACCATTCCCTTCATCCTCTCAGCCATGACTTGAGCAAGGCAAGCCTTGCTCGGCCAAACTCCAAGGGTGGGGACAAGGAGAAAATCCAGCCCCAAACCTTAGTACCTTGTTTCTAACCTACCCTAACCAAGCCATTGATCAATTCATACAACCCTTGCTCAGCCAAACATGGACAAGAGGTTCCCTTTTGTTTGGCCAAGCCGACAAGCTTAAAGAGGAATTCAATCATCAATTTCAGCAATTAAACTATACATCCACTCGACTTAGGTTCAAAATTGATCAAAAAGGGGTTTACTTCCGTTGAGGGAATTGGGGAAAATTTCGACATGACCTTTCCCCTTTTCCCACTACTCGGCAGCCCCTAAAACCTTAATATCCGAAGAAAACTGCGGTAGATCCGACGGAACAACAATTAAAATAGCGATACAAGATCAATCTACCATGAAACGATGAAAACTCGCGAGATAAAACTTCTCCGAACAGTCCAAGGGTTTCGGCCACACGCCTCCCCCATCCACAAGGGGAAAACAACCACTCACCTTGCTAAGGAAGAAGAAGGGATGGTCGTTGGCGATCTCAAACCTTCGGATGACGGCACGATCTCCGGCGTCGACCAAGATCTCCTCCTCCCTCTCTCTTGCTCGGGCTACGTGCGGCTTCAAGATGAGCCGCACGGCTCATGATGAGGGATTTTATTCCCTCATCCGCCAATGACCCATATGCCCCTCTAAATGACTTAGCCTCTACTCGGCTCAATCCGAGTTCGATCCAGGCTCTGATTCGATCCGCATACACGATTTAAACTCGACTCAAATAGGACATCTAATGCTTAATAAGGAAATATCCATCTAACCAATTTAAACTTCATAAGCCGAGTTATACCTTTTTACTCGAGGTGATTCCGTGGCTCGGCTCGACTAACCCCTGATTCTAGTGCACTGCACCAAAAATAGATTTTTATATTAGGAAAGTTTCGGGTCTTACACTACCTAAGCACCCCGCTTAGGATTTCCAAACTCAACTTTACTAGATTATGAATGTTTTCTTACAATGATGACCTTTTACCCGAAGAGTCTCCACTCTCACACCTGAGGCACTTCCACACCAAGAAGTCTTCGTCTTCTTACCAAGATCACTCTTCCACCTCATACCATAAAGGACAACAATCACTAATCCTAGTAAATCAAATTTACACCTGTGGATTTAAGCCTCTATGCAAGGGTGTTAAGGCACCCTAGAGGGGAGTGAATAGTGTGAGACTAGATTCTATCCCCACTTTAAATTTTACTCTAAATGCGGAAGCAATATAAGTGAATGAGAATACACAAATCAAACAATGCTAAATAAGTTGATTTATAGTGGTTCGGCCCCAATGCCTACTCCACTACCTTGGCTCACCACCAAGGATTTCACAACCACTTGTATTAACTTTCCTTTCCTTCTAATGAGGGTCTACCAAGGTCTTATCTCTCACACTAGAGAGTGCCTCTACCTCAAAACTAAGGAATCCTAAAGTTACAAACAAGTGAACCCAAGGTGTGTCACCCACACCTTCTTACAAACACAAGTGATCAAGAAACAATAAGAAAATACAAGTAAATGAGAGCAATAATAAACAATACAAAGTTAGCTCTCAACCAAGAAGTCCTAACTCCCCTTGATGCCTTGATGATGAAACAATTGAAGATTGAAGGCAAGATCAAGGGTTTTTGTCTCCAAGCTAGGGTTTACACAAAGGATGGTGTTGGCCTAAGGTTTTCAACTTTGGTCACCATCTTGACTTTGATGATAACAAACCTATTCTAATGAGTTTATCAAGTGTTTGACCTTAGGTTGAGCGATCGATACGCACATGAAGTTTGTCGGAAAGTTATGGAAAAATTGAGAGATTCAAGTATCGACGGCTTCGGAGGGGATCGAGTCAAAAGTTAGGTCTAGAACTTTGAAATGATTGTAAAATTCCTCTAAGGCATTAAGTCAACCTATTTGTAATATGTTCGAAGTCAAAACTCGAAGACAAAACTTGGAAACGAACACCGCGCAAAGAAATTAGCAAAAAAGGCTGATTTCCCAAGTTCGGTCGCAGGGGCGATCGACCGAACCGAGCTCAGAATCCACAGAGGGCTCTGGTCGCTCGAGCGGTCGCTTGGTCGATCGACCGACCTTTGACCGGGCCAGCGACCGGGCGGCACCAATGGGCAGAAAAACGCCCATTGGGTGCCCTAGCCGAGTGAGGGCTTATAAATACCCCTCATAAACCTCCTCCCCGTGTGTTGAGAACATCATTGAGCCCATCCTTAGATATTACAAGCCTAAAGGGGTTGATCTAAAGTCTTAATCTCCTTTTCAATACTCTCAATCCCTCCTCACTTCATCAAGTTTGGTCTTCACCGAGAAATCCATACTCGAAGCGTTGAAGTGCTCAGAGGAGACGTGTTGGAGCTTCACCAAATCTGTCTTTTCATTTAAGCTCCATTTATATTGTTTTCCTATTATTTTATATCGATTTTAAGGGTAGCTTACAAGGTGTGCATGTAAACACCTTGGTGTCTTGTAGATTGTTATTTTTTCTAGAGAATAGGTGTTGAGGCTCGCCTCTAGGGTTGAGGGATAAGTTCTCATTGTATTCTTAGAAAAATTATCAATCTATAAATTGTAAAAGTTTAGAAATCCTTGGTGATGAGCCAAGGTAGTGGAGTAGGCGGTGTTGGCCGAACCACTATATATTTCGTGTTTGCATTGCTATCTTGATAGCTCAATTTGATTCTTACTTGTGCTCGATATAATTCTAATTGCATCTAGTCACACTAAGAATCAAGAAACTTGAATCGGGTAATTGAGTTGATTAAAACCGGAAAAGAATTTGATTAATTGTAAAAGTAGATACACACTATTCAACCCCCACCCCCCACCCCCTTCTAGTATGGAAATTCACCCAATATTTGATATTAGAGCAAGGTTGTAGGCTTAGGTCTAAACATCTAACCTACACTTACGGCTTCTAGTATCACACTAGGTCAAGGGTTTTCAATTCATGAACCTCCTCTTTTTTATGGAAACAATTATCCCTATTGGAAAAATAGGATGAGTATTTTCTTGCAATCCCTAGTATTAGATGCTTGGAGAACTATTCATGTTAATTATGAACTACCCTCCAAGAGCATGGATGATTGGTCTCAAGAAGACATAAAATTGTTTAATTCAAATGCCAAAGCAATGAAAGCATTACATTAAGGTTTATCTATAAATGAGTTTAATATAATATCATGTTGCAAATCCGCATTTGACATTTGGCATGTTTTAGAGACTACTCATGAGGGAACTTCCCAAGTTAAAAAGTCTAAAATTAATTTGCTTATGCATGATTATGAACTCTTTAAAATGCATGCTCATGAGACCATAGATGAAATGTATGCTCACTTTCAAAATATTACGAATGCCTTGACTAACCTTGGAAGGGACATACAAGATGAAGAAAAAGTGAGGAAGCTTCTTCGATCGCTTCCCAAAGCATGGGAGCCAAAGGTGGTTGCTATCATGGAGGCCAAGAATCTTGGCACCATGAAGCTCACCGAACTCATTGGATCCCTCATGACCCATGAGATCCATATGAGGGCAAAAAGGTAGGAAGATGTCCCCAAAGGCAAGAACATTGCCTTAAAAGCATCATATGGTGATAAGACCTCATCGTCATCATCGGAGGATGAAGATTGTGAGTACCAAGAATATATGATTCACCTTGGAAGGATGTTGATGGAGCTTATGGGAAAGCCTCTCAAGAAGAAGAAGGGCAAAGATAGACACATGTGCTTCCAATGCAACAAGCCTGGACAGTTGGAGAGCAATTGTCCCAAGTCCAAGCTCACCTCCCCATCATCCTCAAAGAAAGATAAAAGAAGAAGGATGAAGAAGAAAGCACTAATGGCCACTTGGGATGAAACTGAGTCATCATCACCTTCAAGTGTGGAAGAAAACACAAGGGAGAATGCAAACCTTTGCTTCATGACAAAGGACAATGAGGTACCCACTATCACTATAGGTGATAATATTTTTACCCAAGTAGAATTAGAAAATAAAATTGAGCATATGTATGAATAATTTACTATTGTTAGAAAAATATTTAAGAAACTTAAAAAAGAAAATAAAATGCTAGAACAAGAAAACGATGATCTTTTGCCTTCTCGTAATGAGTCAAGAATGAAGGTTGAACTTCTAGAAAACGATAAAAAATCCTTAGCAAAGAAAAATGTAGATCTACAAAATTTGAATGACTCATTGAAAATTGAAAATTTGAATGTTGGCATGTTATCATTAAAGAATGAGTTGTTTTCATTAAATGATAAAATGAAAAATATGTATGCCCATGCCTCTCATGCAAAATTTTCTAAAGTATCTTCCCATGCTCATTCACACATTCATGTCCATCCTCATGCATCTACTAGATTTAAGGGTCATTGTCTATGTTGTGGCATGTATGGACATATGGTTAGGGATTGTGTCTTGAAAATGAACCCCAATGCTAAATCACTTTGGGTTCCAAAAGTTTCTAACCCCAATGACCCAAATAAATTTGGGTACCAAAGCTTTCATGCTTAAATGTAGGGGGAGACACTACACTCAAATGAAGACACATTGGTGGCTTGAAGTTGCTTGGGAATTAAAGAAAGAGGAATTAATTTGCAACTTTGTGACAAATGTTATCGGTATCAACTCCTAACTCTATTCTTGCGTACATTACTATTGGAGTTTGATGACTTGTGAATGTGCTTTATTTTGTATTCACTTGATACTTGATTCTCCGTATGTTTATCTTTGATTAACACATCTTTGTGGTATCAAGTTTGAATTTGAACATTTCATTTTATTTTCGGTCTCCTTGGAGGCCATTTGTGACCTATAATGGGTCAATGCAACCTTTGGTTTTGAAACCTTGGCTAATTATGGCCGTGTTGGTTTTCAACCTAAGGAAGGGTTTGAGATCTTGATTTTAAAATGTTTTCACTTCTTGAGATCTCCTTTATTCATTTTGATTTCAATTTTGGTTGTATTTTGAAAAATGAATCCCCACTAGTTAGCAAAACTTGACTTTCTTTTGTTGTCTAGTTTATGAACTTGCTAAGTAAGAAAATGTATATTGTGATATTTATGATTCAATTACTTGCAAGTTGAGCATTGATTAGGAGACAAAGGTTTTAGAGAACACATGCTAAATACTTGAAAATTCTATGATGTGTTAGTTTCATCTTTGCAACATATAGTATGATACCTCATATAATATGTAGAAACTCTTATACCTTGATCATGATAAAGTACTTGATTGTGTCTATATGAAAATTCATGAGTATTTAGGAAAATGACTTGTAGACAATTTCTTGATATATCATGTTGATTCTTGATCAAAATTGTGCCAAGTCATTTGAGTAATCTTTGGGACTCTTTCTAGTAATTCAAACTTTGTATACATGATTATAATGATCATATCTTAGTCATATACAAGTTTGATCAAAATTAGAAATTATTATAAAAAAATGACTATTTGTCGATAAAACGTGAAATCTAAAATTTCAGCGATTTATTGAAAAATGCAGAAAATTAATTTTTGGAAAACTAATTCTTATTTCTTCACTTTGCCTAAAGAATCTAGTTTCCGCTAAAAAAGTTCCAAAAAGTTTCATTGAGAATTCAATTTTATATGATTTTGGGTTCATCTTTATCAAAAATCGAAAACTTTGTCTTTATCGAGTAAATGCCTTTTGGATATCCCATAGTTGATTGTTTATAACCCTCTAGACAAATCTATATCTTGTGCTTATTATTCCAAAGTTTCTTGATAACACGTATGTTTGTAACTTGTCATTGGGTAACTTAAGGGGTGCCTAGAAATGCTTAATTAAAGCCCTTTTTGATTGATGTTAAAAGAGGGAGAAAAATTTAGACATAGACATGCATATAGTTAGGGGGAATTTATTCTAGATAGCATGTTGATAGGGGAAGCATTATACATTCACTTGATAAAATGCTATGCTTGTTGATACATTCCTTAATGCATTTATTGAGAAGATTGTCATCATCAAAAAGGGAGAGATTGTTGGCCTAAGGTTTTCAACCTTGGTGACCATCTTGATTTTGATGATAACAAACTTATTCTATTGAGTTTATCAAGTGTTTGACCTCAGGTTGAGTGATCGATGCGCATGCGAAGTTCGTCAAAAAGTTATGGAAAAATTGCGAGATTCAAGTATCGACGACTTCAGAGACAATCGAGTCGAAAGTTAGGTCTAGAGCTTTGAAATGATTGTAAAATTCCTCTAAGGCATTAAGTCAACCTATTTGTAATATGTTCGAAGTCAAAACTCGAAGAATTCGATTAATTGTAAAAGTAGATATACACTATTCAACCCCCCCCCCCCCCCTTCTAGCATGGACATTCACCCAACAGATGGCTCAATCAAGCTCAATGGTGATCAAAATATGTCTCAAGGAGTGTTAGATGGTTTGGAAGGCAAGTTTGGGGTCTTATATAGAGATCCCAAGGGTAGGAGCTCGGTTTCAAACAGGCTCAACGGGTAGAAATTCAAAATAGAGCCGTTTGGGGCATTTTGGGAATTTTGAAAATTTTGACTAGTTGATTCTGGGAATACTTACAGTGTACCGGTACTTTCCAAGCTATTCCAAAATGACAATTTGGGTTGTTCCGAATTGTCTATCTAGGTTGCTCCGGGTTGTTCATCCAGGTTGTTCCGAGTTGTTCATCCAGGTTGTTCTGGGTTGTCCATCCAGGTTGTTATGGGTTGTCCATCCGGAATGTTGTTCATGTCCATGGGATATATTCATCATTATGAGGATCAATACAATCATTCTAGACACCCTAAATCTAAACTCTATTCTTCCCGATGAATTTGAGCGCGTCGATCAATGTCCTTTCGATTCACCGTCTTTTCCATATTTCCGATCGCGAACGTCGTGCATAAACCAATATGGAACCTAAAAATATTTCTCCATGAAAACATTAGTTTCTTATTTATTATGATCAAAATCGAGATTAAGACCAAGGTTCAAAACCTTAGGCCAAAACTCTACACCAAGGCTACCACCATGCACACAAACCTAGCACTCTAGGTTATCACAAAATCAAATACAATGAAATAAACACTAAAAATACAAGTAAATTAGAGCAATTAATAAACACACAAACTTAGCTCTCAAACTAGATGTCCTAGCTGCTCTTTGTGACTTGAAGATGAACCAAAGCAAGCTCAAAGTCAATATCAAGGATTCTATGCTCAAAGCTAGGGTTTCCAAGTATGGTGGCTCAATCAAGCTCAAGGATCATCAAAATATGGCTCAAGGAATGTTCGAGAACATAAGGAAGGCTAGGTATGCATATATATATAGAGGCCAAGGAAAATCCCGGATGACACATCACTCAACAGCTCTAAAACTAGCCGTTTCCATCCATCGGTCGATCGATCGGTCAGTCGATCAGTCGATCAACCAAACAAGCGACCGATCATCGACCGAACGCACACTGTGGGTTTCTGCCTCTCGTCGGTCAATGGTCGGTCCATCGACCATTCGACCGAAACTGCTCTAAGGGTAATTTTAGCGAGATCTAGTCTTCGGTTTGGGTTTCGAGTTTCGGATTTGGTTCTTAAGGGGTCTTTGCATCATAATGAGGATTAATGCAAACTATCTAGACACCCTAAACCTAGACTCTATTTTTTCGATGAATCCTGAGCACGTCGACCAACATCCTTACGATTTTTTGATTTCTCTGATATTTCAGATCGCGAACGTTGTGCCTAACCGACTTGGAACCTGAAAATATTTCTCCATGAAAACATTAGTTCCATGTTTGTTATCATCAAAACCGAGATTAAGACCAAGGTTAAAAATCTTAACGTCAACAGATGGGGCCAAGCCTCGAGGACAATATAACATAGCTATGTGAGTGCGAGATGAAACAACTCAGACAATATTGAGGGAGGGGAAAAATGAAAAATGAGGATAAAATTAGAAATTATGTTTTTTAACTTTAGTTATTAATATCTAAATTTACTTTAAAAAAATAAAATTAAAGTAATAATAATATAAAGGATTTTATTTTATTTTTAAAAAAAAAAGATTTTATATGAGGATAATTTTGCATTTTCCCTTATAAGATATATGAAAAGTTTAAATTGAAGGGGGGATTGCCCCTTTCTTCCATGTGGCTCCGCCACTACGCCAAGTCTTGCACTTCAGTAGCATGGCGGTAGGTAAGTCGACAATAGTCAAACAATATGGTATATTTTCTTCATTGGATAGGATATGATTGGATTGGATAATGAATGAAGAAAGATTGAATATGATTTATTTTAATTCGGTGTACATCGGATATAATATCAATTATATATTCTTCTATTCTCATTTTGTTCTAATCAATGCATTAAACAAACAATGGATATCAATACATCCTTTATCATATCATCTCTTATCCTATATATGAAGCAAGCATGCCCTTAGGACATGTTTGCTTCATAGGATAAGATGATAGGATAAGCGATGATTTAATATACATTATTTGTTTGGTGGATGGATTAGAAGAAAATATGAATAAAAAAATATAAAATTGATATTATATACAATGTACACCAGATTTAAAAAATCTATATTCATTCCTCCATCATTTATTATCTAATATAATCATATTTTATTCAATAAAGCAAACATACCATTAGGGTTTACACCCTTAAGCACTTGAGCCCATGAGGCCTTGGATACAGCATACTGGACACAGCATACGAAATTGATAGGGAAGGTGGAAGAGTTTTCTTCACACACAATCATCTCTCAATCGAATTGGTTTTTATTAGTACCAAAGCATGTCTATTAATAATCTCATTGGTTTATATATTTTTATTCTTTAAAAACCTTACAATAGACCATGTTGACTAGAGACCAAGAGAAAACTCACTACTGGAATAACATGCATCATTGCATAACATTATCAACAATGGTTCTACCACGGCTGCAGGGCCGTTGTAGACATATTCATCAGCAACGGCCTGATTGCCATGGCAAGACCGTTAGTAAAAGCCCGTTGCTAAGCCGTTGTTGTAGGTCATCAGCAACGACTTTGAGGTTGCAACCCAGAAAATACGATACACTTTCAGTAACGGCTTTCCCACGGACAGCCATGGGAAAGCCGTTGTTGATGATGTTAACCTGTAACTGAAAAATTTTAAAATTTCTAATTTCGATTAATACATTGATACATTTAACCTGATACATAACTCACACACCCATTAATACATTAATACACCCATACATAATATACACATCACAGATACACCCAGATATACATCAAAATAATTATACTTTTGTTTATAATTATCCACAATCATATAAAAACTATTCAAATTCAAAACTATCGTATCAATATCCAAATAAAAAAAGTCAATCAAGTAGTATCCAAATAACAAAGTCAATATCAAAACAAAATAATAAACCTCACGACGATGGTGGAGGAAAGTCTTAATCATAATATGGCGGGGTCTGGAGTGCTTGGGTGTACACCGGCGTGGACGGGCTCAAGGACGATGGATCTGATGATGCCGAAGGGATGCCTACTCTGGTATGAGCTGAGATGTTGTGTAGCATAGCATGCATCTCTGCCATCATCTCACTCTGACGCTCCATCATCTCACTTTGATGCGCGACCGTCTCCTCCAGTGTCCTTGTCCTACTACTCTAATCATAATTAGTCCTTGAGGTGGACGGCCGCTCACTAGCGATTGGAGGGGTCGGTGCCCCAAGTGGCCCGAGCACGGCTCGCGCATGACCACTGTCTACAAAGTCATATACGCCGCGGTGGTCCCAGCCATCTGCAGCCTCGACACTGGGGTAACAAATACCATATCCATCACCACCGTCGACATTTACAAAATAAATACATTATTTATTACACAGAGTAACAAATAAAATATATAATTGAATTTAAGGTATAATACTTATCATACAACGACCGTGCACTACAAATGATATTGAGCCGCTAGTGTGATGCGCTCCTTCCCCGAACATGTGGTTTCTAGTCGCAGTCCTAGAAACCTCCTGCCATCGATCCGTCGACCATAACGCCATGACCTGATCCCATATATCTGGAGTAATCCAATCGGGGTCGTATCCTCGAGTCTTTGCGATGTTTGTGGTCCCAGCTCGGGCCATCGCCTGGGACCGGGCCTGCCCCAGTTGGCCATTGTACCTCTACCAGGAAATAGCCTCCCAGGCAGTGTAAATGAAGGACCTCTGGTCCTCAGCCCATATATAGTGAGCCTGCAAAATAATAATATCAGTACCAATATTAATCATCATGAAGCAAAAAAATTTTAATACATGCCTCAAACTCGCGCCATAGCATGTCGACGTGCTCACGGGGCACGTGAGACCACGTGGGCCATGCCCCATGCATGTATTGTCAAATCGTAGAAGATATGATCCTCGGCACATCCTCCTGCTCGAACCTGCACAATAAAAATAAAGTTTAATATTATATTATGATACAATGAATTTGTAATAATTCATAATTCATGATACATTACCGCTCTCCAATCACACTAATGAGTCTACGTGACTATGTGGCTGGCGAAGGCTGCCACCAGTTCGGCCCGTGTGGCCGCCTGCGTCTCGATGAACTAGCTTCGGCAGCATGAGGATCAACGGTAGGAGGATCGGTAGCAGGAGAAAGTGCTGGAGTCTGACCAATCAGAGACTCCGAAGCTCTCGTCTGACGATAACCACGACCCACCATATCTGTCGAATAAGCATATAATTAGATTATATATAGTAGAGATAGATTTAATAGAAGATATACTTTACAATTATTCCTCATCATCTGAGTAATAGTCTTCGAATTCTTCTTCTTCTTCATCTTCTTCATCTTCTTCATCTCCAGCTTCCTCAACCTAATGATCATCATCATCAACATATTCAACTTCTAATTGAACTAACGTTGTGTCTGCATCATCGAGTATTGGAATAATATGGTCTACTGTGGGAGGATCCTCTTCTTCATAGAAATCATCTATCACATCAGGTATCGGCTCATTTTCTCCCTCTATCGGATCAATTCTTTTTCTAGCTTTAGTTTTACAGACAACACGCCAATCTATTTTTTCTTTATTTCTAGCCAGATACTTCGCGTAATATACTTGTTCGGCTTGTGATGCCAATATAAAAGGCTCATTTGCTGCCAATTTCGATTTGTAATTAACCTCAACAAGTTTGTATTTTGGATAAACTTTCATGCCCCTTTCTATTGTATCGAACCAATGACATCTAAATAGGATAACTGATTTCAAGCCGAAGTAGTGCAATTCTATCACTTCTTCCACCGGTCCATAAAAATCCATACCACATTCAACATACATTGTCCCTTTCACGCAGACCCCGGCATTCATCGTCTTCTTTGTAAATGCATATTCAACCGTGTGAAATTTATATACATTAACAAAATATTCGCTATAACACGACACTAGTCGCGACGGACCACTAACAAACTCAAATATTCTTACATCTATTTCAGCTCTGTGATATTTATTGTAGGCCCGAATCCAAGTAGGAAAATCACGATTTCGTAATCTCTCCAATTCTTTATTGTTGTGAATAGAGTATTTTTGCACCATCTCAATGAATTGTTCAATCTCTAGACAATTGAGTAACACGTACAATTGTGCCAAATGATACTCTTCGTCGCTTAAGTGTTGAGATGGACGAGAACCAAAAGCACGACCAGAGTGACAAAATATATTTAAACGTTCATCTAAATATCGAACTCCCCTGTCGTCGTTATGTGGAAGACGATCAAATGAGCAGAATGTTAAAATTTCTTGGATGATATACGATTCAGATATTGATCCTTCAACAGCTGTGGTGTTCTTTACTTTTTTCTTCAGATGATTCATGTATCTTTCAAATAAGTACATCCATCGGTATTGAACGGGGCCACCAACTTGTGCCTCGTATGCCAAGTGTATCGGTAGATGCTTCATCGAGTAATCTGAGTTCTTTTATCCATTGACAAACATCTTTGATCTGTTGTTTATTTAACACATACGGGGCCTTCGGCTTCAGATATCGTCTGTTGACGTCTTGTAACTCCAACTTCGGCCTCTTACAAAGTATTTTTATATCTTGTCGGGCCTTGACATTATCTTTAGTTTTTCTGGAATCATCCATCAAAGTGTTGAAAATATTATCAAACACATTTTTTTCAATGTGCATGACATACAAATTATGTCGAATCAGTAATGAACACCAATATGGCAATTCCTAAAAGATACTTTTTTTCACCCAGTTATGTGTTTGACCAAAGCCCGACACTCTTTCATTCCGACCAAACACTATCTCTGGAAGTGCTGAAACACGTGCTAACATTTGTTCACCAGACAACATCGGTGGTGGCTCATCTCTTTCGACTCTGCCCATAGTAAATTTATTACGATTCCTTCGATACTGATGGTTAGCCGATAGGAATCGATGATAACAATCAAAGAATGAGATTTTCTATCCATTCCGAAGAATGAATGATTTAGAGTGTTACATACAATACGGACAAGAGAGTCGGTCGTAAGTGCTCCAACCAGACAACATGTCGTAGGCCGGGAAATCATTGATTGTCCACAAGACCGCAGCATTTAAATTAAAATTTTGCTTCTGGTGACAATCATAAGCGACAGCTCCCTCAGTCCACAATATTTTCAATTCATCTATCAAGGGTCTAAGAAATACGTCAATTTATTTTCGCGGATCCTTAGGACCCGAAATAATCATCGAAAGATAAATAAATTCATCTTTCATACACATTGACAGTGACAAATTATAAACTGTTAGAAACACTGGTCAAACTGAATAAGGAGTTGTAGAATGATCAAACGGATTAAAACCATCCCCGCATAATCCCAATATGATATTCTAGTATCCCTAGCAAATGAAGAATAATATTTATCCAAATATTTCCATGCTTTACTGTCGGATGGATGAGTCATTATTGTATCGTCAAGACTTCTTGCATGCCAACTCATGTAGGGTGTCATCTTTTCCGACATGAATAATCTTTGAAGCCTTGGTGTCAATGGAAAATACCGAAGCACCTTAAACGGGATATTTTTCAGTCGGACCGATTTCTTCTCCTTATAATGAGGATGTTCACATGAGGATATTTTTCAGTCGGACCGATTTCTTCTCCTTGTTATCAGTTGGAAGCATTCCATTAATCAATCCCGCAATCCGATCAAACGCAACCCCGTAGATATTACAATCGGCCTTGATGTCCAGGACTTGCGTCATTGCTGAAAACCTAGTGTATTTAGGATAATTCTCATACAAAGGTTCATCAGCAGCTTTCAACATCTCGTAAAATTCTGTGGCTTCTTTATTTGGCAATTCAATCTCTACTGCAGGTTGTACTTCTGATGGCAATTCTGTGACATCAACACCTATAGTATCTGGTGGCACTGACGTCTCAGTAACTGGCTGATGGACATTATCATTCAGTTGGAATTGACCCCCAAGACTATCAAGTATCATACTTCTATACGGATTAGATGGACTGGATAAAAAAACACCAATAGAGGAGATTCACCATGTGTCTAAACGACAAGATTGCTCGATGTCCCGACTTCACGTGACTCCCCGTGACAAGTCCATATAAAATATCTTGGTGCAAATCCTTTGCTATACAAATGCAGAGTGATAGTTTCTCGATCCAAAAATTATGCATTCATGCAAATGCGGCACGGACATTGAATTTTAACACCGGCGCTAATAAATTTCCGATTCGAATAGGCAAAATTTAGGAAGTGAGTTACGCCTAAGGGAAACTCATTCGTTAAAGCTCCACGATCAAAACGTCGGTACATCCAACTACGATCGCCCGACATGATTCTGTCAATCAATGACAATATCTTCAGTCAATGTCTTTATAGGTGAGATGGTCCTATTCCATTCGCGATTCATGTTATTCATATTGCACTAAGTATTTCTTTTAATCGCTAACTTCATTCTAAATTTCGGCAGTATTTCCCTACAGTTCTCCGAATACGCATATCATCTGGGCGTGTATCGGAGAACAAGATAGATACAATAGCCAAAATTTAAGAATGAGTTAACGATTAAAAAAAACCTAAGAGCAATACAAATAACTATCTTCCCAAATTGTCTAGTTATGGACAATTCAAGGTTGTATGTTGTAGAAAAGATCATCTACTTCTTTTACACGAACATACAACCCCCGAACGGATCTAAGTTTTTGCTAAATCATATCCGACTCGTCGATGCACACGTGAAACGTATCAACTCGTCGGATGGATGATTATTTTCTAAAATTTTCGGTGCCGGTTCGAGTCCAAAGTGGATGATTCGAGCGCGAGTCTAAAGTGGACGATTCTAATTAATCTAAATCTAAAATCAATTAATAGATATAATCTAAAACTAAATCTAAATCTAATTAACATTAAAATACATTAATCTAAACATGAAAATAAATCTAAACATTAAACACTAAACATTTAACCTAGATTAATCTAAACATGAAAAATTAACCCAAAACATGAAAAATTAATCTAAAATATGATAAATTTATCTAAACAATAAACCATTAACATAGATTATTAAACCCTAATCAAATTTTATTAGGGTTTAATTAAACCCTAATCAAATTTTATTAGGGTTTAATTAAACCCTAATAAACTTTTGATTAGGGTTTAATAAAACTCTAGCCAACAGTGTCCTAACGCTATTGTCCAGTGTCCGACATTAGACACTGAACATTGGTTCGGCGTTCGGTGGCCGACAACCGACCCTAGTAAAGGAGAAGAGAAGAGGGGAACTAATACCTGGAAATGGTTCAACGTCGAAGGGCACGGCGTTGGCAACCAGCGTCGGCGGACAAAGACAGCGGCAGGCGTCGACGGCGTCGACAGAGAAGGAAGAAGCATGGAAGAAAGGGGTCGGGCGCGATCGTGAGTTAAATAAACTCATCAACAACGACTCACTTAGCCGTTGCAAAGTCATTGCTAATAAATACAACACATAACCAACGGCTCACTAATCCATTGCAAAGTCGTTCCTGATAAGTATTTCATTTTCGCGCCGCAAGCGCCCCATCGACTAAAAAGCAACGGAAACAAAAATCGTAAGTAATCCATTACAATTGTGATAATATCATTAGCAACGGCCGACGCGATTGTACGTAAGCCGTTGCTGATGAATTATTTCATTTGTGCACCGCGTTCGCGCCATCTACTTATTGGCAACGGCCCGAGCGGCCGTACGTAGGCCGTTGCAGATGCGATATATCTGCAACGGCCGCAGCAGCCATTGGTAAGCCTGTAAGACCCGAGGTTTCCTAATATAAAATTTATTTTTGGTGCAGTCCACCAGATCGGAGTTAGTCGGGTCGAGTCGCAAAATCACCGCAAGTAGAAGGTATAATTTAAGCTTTATGAAATTTTATTAGTTAAACGTTCCTTCCTTTTTAAACAAAAGATGCCTTAGTATGAGTCGAGTTTAAATCGTGTATGTGGATTTAATCGGGGCTTGAATCGAACTCAGACTGAGTCGAGTAAGGGCTTAAGTGAGGAAGGGCTTTTTAGTCAAACAAAATATATAAACCCCCTCACCCTAGCCATCATACAGCTCAAGAAGGAGCCGCACGCAGCCCGAGGTGAAGGGAGAGAAGAAGATTCCGAGTGGTGGCGCGAGAAATTGGTGTCGTCGCAGAAGATCGGAGTCGTCATCGCCTAGATCCTCTTCCTTTTTGATCCAGGTGAGTGGTCGAACTTAGTTTAGTAGGGTAGGCGTGTAGCCGACCCTTAGAGATGATGAAACATTATTTTTCTCGCATCGGATCTTGTGGATCTAAAGTTTCTCGAGGTTTATGGTTTTCTGATGCAAGTTGTAATCATGCGATGAATGTTTTCGCATCGTTTTCTTGGTTTTAGGGGCCGACCAACTAAGGGAGAAAGGGGAAAGGTCATGCCGAAATTTTTTCCAAATCCCTCGAGTGGCTTAAACCCCTTGGGTTGATCCCTTTTCATGTGTAGATAATTCGTGAAATTAGATCTTACAATCTCATGGTCAAATTGTCCTTCCTTTCACCTTCAAGAAGGTTCAGCCGAACAAGTACCCTTGTTTAGGGATCGGCCGAGTGGAGAGGAGACTAGATTTGATACAACGTATTGATCTCATCTCTTGGAAATTATGTTCGTCAATTGAAATTGTCGATTTAGCGATTGATGAATGGATTGTTGATGCTAGTAGATGAGATTTAAAATTGTAGGAGAATATCTTCTTGAATTCGCATATATGGCAAAAATTATGTATGGTATACAATTTGTAGAATTTGCTTCGTCAAATTATTAATTATTAGTGCTAGTATTGAAACTATCATGTTAGATTAATTGTTACCTTGCTGGAATTTATTGAATAAATGCAAATTTTAATTATTTTATTGTTGCAATTATGCAGTTATTCATGGTAGGTTAATTTTCTTATAACTTATGGGTTGTGACATGTATGTATTTGGATATTTCTACACTTATGACATGTAGTTCACACTTGAAATGTGGCATATGACGCTAGAAGACTATTAGGAAACTCTAGGGTGCTTGTTATTTAGAGAAACTCGAATGTAGACAAGCTAGGTCTCACACCTAGGGAACAACCAACGAGCAATAGTGTGTGAATGGTAAGGCCTGGAGAAAAGTGCTGAGCACGGGTGAATGCCCAGGATTTTAAATAAGGAAACTTTGGGATACTTTGCTTGTGTGATGCCGAAAACAACAAGAAAACTTTTGATTTAAAATAAGGAAAGGGCTGAGAACAACCAACTTTGGGTGAATGCCGAGAAGCATGGATAGTCGGAAAGACTAATGCTTGACTTGGCCAGTGATTTGAGTCTTGAGATTGCACCAGCGGGCCCGTTAGGTGTTAGACCCCAGTTGGGTGGGACTAGCTATCCCTAACCCAGTAGGTGTCCGAAGACTAGTAGACCATCCTAGTGGATGGCCCGGTGTTTGCTCTGATTTACTTATGAGTTATGTAGGCCGTGCAGCCAGAATACTTCTGTCATTGTGTGATAAGGCTAGTTAGAGCCGAACAATTGGTTCATAAGCAGGCCCTACTTGCCGGGTGCTATTCTGTTTAGTTGGGCTATTATGGCTGGTTATATGACTGTATGGTCTATACAGGATGGCTCTTGGGGTCGGTTGTCATATCAGGACTAGATTAGATCACAAATTTATGTTTTTCTGACTTATATACATGTGATTATCGGGGATTTATGTGGAGATTCGAAAGAACCGCTCACTGAGTCCCATGTGGACTCACAGTTTATTTCTTTTATTTTGTAGAGCCCGACCAGTGAGATGAAGCTTGGAGTCAAGGTGCAGCTGGAAGGCGGGCAATGGCGTAGATCTCGTAGCAGCGTCCAGTAGTCGTAGTCATGATGTATAGGATTGTTTTATTTACATACACTGGAGTTATTTATTTGAAAACATGTATTCGACTTTAACTCGAGTTGTTTTATTTTGTAGTTGATATTTCGCAACTCTTTTTAAAATTGTGAACCTCCTTTAAAAATTAAATAAAAGCTACATCGTTGTTTTTATTTACATGTTTTCGATTTCTTGTCAGTCAATGTATGTGGTAGGCTTCAGGGTATGATATAGACCCTGGCCGGTCACGCGACCCTAAGTTGGGGCGTGACAAAGTTGGTATCAGAGCTTTTGGTTAGGTCTTGACTACGACTAGGAGTTGGGTACCATACGAGACATATGCTAGCTTGTTGACAAACGATATAGTTTTGCTACGAGATCTGGCAACCACGACTGCAATCAGCGCACCATGTGGCTAGTAAATTTAAAAATATTTTGTTGAATAATTATTTATGTGACAAGAGAATTGCTTTTTTTTCTCTATGCTAGTGTGATCGAGACTCATAATGCTGCACTGAGCTGCTACGGCAGTAATTCGACAAAATACTGGGGCCGAGGTCGAGACCGAGGTAGAGGCCGAGGTCGAGACCGAGGTAGAGGCCGAGGTCGAGGTCGAGATCCGAGGTAGAGGCCGGACCTAGGGTACGGACAGGGAGCAGTTCGAGTATCAGGGGCAACATGCTGCGGTTGCTCAACTGCAGGCTCAAATGGCTCGGTTAACAGAGGCGCTTCTTAGGGAGCAGGAGCTAAGACACCAGATGCAGCAGCAGTAGCCGCCGCCACAACCCGTACCCGAGATAGTAGCACCGGTGAACAGGGTTCCAAGAGCCCCATCTTATGCAAACTTCGTCACTCTAAAGTCGCCAAAATTCACCGGGATAGATCGGCAGGTGAAAGACACTGAGTTTCTGGGGGACTGCTACGAACTGTGCATGGAACTAGGGTGCTCATCGGAGGCAGCGGCCCGTATGGTCGGGCTACAAATGAGGGGACCGATAAAGGTCTGGCTGCACACTTGGAGGGCTCGCAGGGCAGCAGGCACGCCGCCTCCCACTTGGGAAGAATTAGGCGACTGTGGAAGAACAGTACTTGGCAATGAGTGTTCGTGACAAGCGGGCACGGGACTTTGAGATGCTGTGCCAGTCTGGTGGCATGTCAGTGTCAGAGTATGAGATGAAATTCAATCGACTTTCCAAATATCATCCGACCCTAGTGGCATCTGAGACCGCCAGGGTCAAGAGATTCGTTGGGGGCTTGAGGCCGCAGATTGGCAAGTTCATGCACTACACCGAGGATTCCACTCTTGCCCGGGTGGTGGATGAAGTCCTTCAGAAGGAAGCTTTGGTGTCGTTCGAGAGGAAGGATGGGTCGGCCAGAAGAAATATCGGCTGCAAGGATCTGGGGGTCGACCGTGGCATCCAGAGGGGGTAGTGACCACAGTAGACCATCAGTAGAGCCGAGGCCAGAGTGGTAGCCAGGGACGTCGGCGCCCAGGGTCGAGAACTGTAAGGTCGGCAGGGTCAGGAGGTGCTTCCCAAAAGTTTGATGTGCCGCAATTCGGTAGCTGCAGTCGGAGGCACTGGGGGCATGTCTTGGCCGCACGGATGCTTGCTATAAATGCAGTCAAGTTGGGCACTTTAAGAAGGACTGTCCGAAGAGAATTGGTTAGAAATTTGAGCAGTCGAAAGGAAAGGCGCATGTCAGTAGGGTCAGTGGCTTAGAGGGGGCAAATGCAAAATATGGTGCCGCAGGCTAGCCATTCAGAGAGACCGTCTGTCAGGGTGTTCGCTATGAACCGTGATGGGGCAGAGGCATCTAAGGCAATGGTGACAGGTACTATTTTAGTATATTCATCTACTGCTTATGTTCTATTTGATCCTGGTGCCAAGCACTCGACTGTATCTGCCGAGTTTGCTGCTGGGTTTCCAATGGTACCTTCCTTGCTTAACGTGCCATATGTGGTGTCAACACCCACGGGCGATACCATAATAGCTGAAATAGTCTTTCGGGACTGCGAGGTGATCATCTGCGGCCATACATTGAGAGCAGAATTGACACTCTTGCCAATGCTTAAAGTCGAGGTCATACTCGGCATGGACTGGCTGGCGGAGCACTTTACGTCAGTAGATTGCCGAGCTAAGACCATCACATTCGGTAAGCTCGGGTTGCCACAGTTCAGCTTCCAAGGAGAAGGAAGGGGGTGAGCCCATGGGAATCATTTCAGCCCTTAAGGCTCGCAAACTGCTGTCAGGCGGCTGCTAGTCCTTCTTGGCTTTCGTATCTGTGGCCGAGGAAAGGGGGGAATCGGCTCAGGGAGTTAGTGGAACTCTGGTGATCTGTGAGTTCCTCGATGTCTTCCCTGAGGAATTGCCAGGATTGCCGCCTAGAAGATAAATTGAATTCTGCATTGAATTGCAGCCCTGGGTAGCACCGATCTCCATCCCACCCTATAGGATGGCGCCGACCGAACTTCGGAAGTTAAAGGTACAACTGCAAGAGTTGCTGGACTTGGGCTTCATTCGCCCAAGTGTGTCCCCGTGGGGTGCTCCGGTCCTATTTGTGAAGAAAAAGGATGGGTCCATGCGCATGTGCATCGACTATAGGCAGCTCAACATGGTAACAATCAAAAATCGTTACCCACTGCCTAAAATCGACAATTTGTTCAACCAGTTGCAGGGGGCACAGTGGTTCTCAAAGATTGATTTGAGGTCTGGATATCATCAGCTGAGAATCCGAGACCGTGACATACCCAAGACTGCCTTCAGGACTCGCTACGGCCATTTTGAGTTCTTGGTGATGTCGTTTGGATTGACTAACGCATCTGCGGCCTTTATGGACCTCATGAACAGAGTGTTCAAAGAATACCTGAACAGATTTGTGATCGTCTTTATTGACGACATCCTAGTGTATTCCAAGAGCAAGGAGGAGCACTCCGAGCATTTGGAAATGGTCCTGGAAACTCTCAGATAATATCAGTTGTACGCCAAATTCACCAAGTGTGAGTTTTGGCTAGAAAGTGTGGGATTCCTAGGTCATATAGTATCCAAGGAAGGAATCAGTGTGGACCCCATCAAGATAGAGGCGGTAAAGGACTGGAAGCAGCCGACCAGTGTGACTGAAGTCAGCAGTTTCTTGGGGTTAGCCGGGTAATACAGAAAGTTTGTAGAAAACTTCTCAAAAATTGCAGCTCCTCTAACTCGATTAACCCTGGAAAAAGGTCAAATTTGAGTGGGACGGGAAGTGTGAGGAGAGCTTCCTGAAGCTCAAAGAATGTCTGACATCAGCACCAATTCTGGCCGTACCTTCTGGCTCGGGCGGATTTGTGGTATACTGTGACGTCTCTCAGGTTGGCCTGGGTTGTGTTCTAATGCAGTGTGGCAGGGTGATCGCCTATGCATCTCGTCAGTTGAAAGTGCATGAAAAGAATTACACAGGACATGATTTGGAATTGGCGGCGGTAGTGTTTGCTCTTAAGCTATGGCGCCACTACCTGTACGGTGAGGCTTGTGAGATTTATACCGACCACAAAAGCCTCTAGTACTTGCTCACCCAAAATGAGCTCAATTTAAGGCAAATAAGATGGCTCGAACTCCTGAAAGATTATGATTGTACCATCTTGTTTCGCCCCGGGAAGGCCAATGTGGTGGCAGACGCGCTGAGTAGAAACTCCATGGGTAGCCTAGCCCATTTGGCAATCGGGAGAAGGCCGCTTGCACGAGACTTGGCACTATGCTTGGATAGGGGAGAAATTTTAGCAGTGTTAGTGTCGGGTGCCCTAATAGCGCACCTGCAGGTACAATCCACACTGGTGGATATGTTACGTACCGCACAGGGAGAGGATGTCTTCTGTGCCCTGACGAAGGACTTAGTGCAGAGAGGCGATGCAGAGAATGGGTTCAGGTTGGACTCAGAGGGTGTACTAAGGTTCAGAGACCGAATCGTGGTGCCTGATATGGCAGAAGTGCGCAGGCAGGTCCTGGAGCTGGGTCATCGTTCCACTTATACGATGCATCCGGGAGCCACCAAGATGTACCGAGACTTAAGGCAGTATTACTGGTGGAAGGGCATGAAAAGGGAGGTTGCGGAATTCGTATCCAAGTGTTTGTTCTGCCAGCAAGTAAAGGCTGAACACCTGAAGCCCACGGGGCAGTTGCAAAACCTAGAGGTTCCCAAGTGGAAGTGAGAAAAGATCACCATGGATCTAGTGACAGGGCTGCCAAAGTCAAGAGGTGTTTGATTCTATCTGGGTGGTGGTTGACAGATTGATAAAGATCACCCATTTCATACCCGTCAAGACAACCTTTTCTGCGAAGGAGTACGCTAGACTATTCTTGGACAGGATTGTGGCATACCATGGTACCCCAGTGATGATCATATCAGATCGCGGTACCCAGTTCACAGCCTAATTCTAGCAATCCTTCCAGGAAGCCTTGGGTACTCACGTGCGCTTTAGCATAGCTTTCCATCCGCAGACGAACGGACAGTCAGAGAGGACCATCCAAACCTTGGAAGATATACTGGGGGCATGCGTTCTAGATATGGCCGGCGGTTGGGAGAAACACCTACCATTGATCGAGTTCGCCTACAACAATAGCTATCACAGTAGCATTAGCATGGCTCCTTTCGAGGCCTTGTATGGGCGGCGGTGTAGGTCTCCAGTGGGCTGGTTTGAGGCCGGAGAATCACTCATGGTGGGTCCTGATCTGATTGAGGAAGCGGTAGAGAATGTGAAAATTATAAAGGAAAGATTGTTGGCGGCTCAGAGTCGTCAGAAAATATATGCTGACAAGAAGGCCAGGGAGCTGGAGTTTACAAAAGGCAACCTGGTGTTTCTGAAAGTCTCCCCCATGATGGGGGTAGTTCGATTTGGGAAGGAAGGAAAGCTGAGCCCAAGGTTTGTTGGGTCTTTCCCCATCCTCCGGCGGAGGGGTGCCGTAGCTTATGAGCTAACCTTACCTCCTAACATGAGCAGGGTACACCCAGTTTTTCATGTATCCATGCTCAGGCGATATGTGAAAGATGATTCGCATGTGATCGAACCTTCTTCTATAGATGTGGATTCGGCTTTCTCATTCGAGGAAAGGCGGGTGGAAATCCTCGACCGCCAAATTAGAAAGCTGAGGTCCAAAGAAATCTCCCTGGTGAAAGTTAGATGGGAGCACCACTCCGGGCAGGAAGCCACTTTGGAGGTAGAGCGAGACATGAGAGAGCGCTACCCTTCCTTGTTTGAAGAACCGGCCCTTATAATTCAACAAAATTCGAGGACGAATTTGCCGTAAGGGGGGAATGTTGTAAGACCCGAGGTTTTCTAATATAAAATTTATTTTTGGTGCAGTCTACCGGATCGGAGTTAGTCGGGTTGAGTCGCGAAATCGCCGGGAGTAGAAGGTATATTTTAAGCTTTATGAAATTTTATTAGTTAACGTTCCTTCCTTTTTAAACATAAGATATCTTAGTATGAGTCGAGTTTAAATCGTGTATGTGGATTTAATCGGGGCTCGAATCGGACTCAGACTGAGTCGAGTAAGGGCTTTTTAGTCAAAAATAATAATAAATATAAAACCCCTCACCCCAGCAGCCATACGTCTCAAGAAGGAGCCGCACGCAGCCCGAGATAAAGGGAGAGAAGAGGATTCCAAGTAGTGGCACCAGAAATTGATGTCATCACCGGAGATCAGAGTTATCGTCGCCTAGATCATCTTCCTTTTTGATCAAGGTGAGTGGTCGAACTTAGTTTAGTAGGGTAGGCGTGTGGCAAACCCTTAGAGATGATGAAACATTATTTTTCTCGCGTCGGATCTTGTGGATCTGAAGTTTCTCGAGGTTTATGGTTTTCTGATGCAAGTTATAATCATGCGATGAATGTTTCCGCATCGTTTTCTTGGTTTTAGGGGTCGACCAACTGAGGGAGAAAGGGGAAAGGTCATGCTGAAATTTTCCCCAATCCCTCGAGTGGCTTAAACCCCTTGGGTCGATCCCTTTTCATGTGTAGATAATTCGTGAAGTTAGATCTTACGATCTCATGGTCAAATTGTCCTTCTTTCCCCTTCAAGAAGGCTCGGCCGAACAAGTACCCTTGTTTAGGGATCGGTCGAGTGGAGAGGAGAGTAGATTTGATACAACGTATTGATCTCATCTCTTGGAAATTATGTTCGTCAATTGAAATTGTCGATTTAGTGATTGATGAATGGATTGTTGATGCTAGTAGATGAGATTTAAAATTGTAGGAGAATATCTTCTTGAACGCACATATATGGCAAAGATTTTGTATGGTATATGATTTGTAGATTAATTGTTACCTTGTTGAAATTTATTGAATAAATGCAAAATTTAATTATTTTATTGTTGCAATTATGCTGTTATTCATGGTAGTAGAGGTAGGTTAATTTCCTTATAACTTATGGGTTGTGACATGTATGTATTTGGACATTTCTACACTTATGACATGTAGTTCACACTTGAAATGTGGCATATGACGCCAGAGGACTATTAGGAAACTCTAGAGTGCTTGTTATTTAGAGAAACTCGAAGGGGTAGATAAGCTAGGTCTCACACCTAGGGAACAACCAACGAGCAATAGTGTGCAAATGGTAAGGCCCAGAGAAAAGGGCTGAGCACGGGTGAATGCCCAGGATTTTAAATAAGTAAACTTTAGGACACTTTGCTTGTGTGATGTGATTGGGATGGTCAACAGAGAAACATGGATAGTCGGAAAGACTAATGCTTGACTCGGCCAGTGATTTGGTTTTGAGATTGCACTAGCGGACCCATTAGGTGTTAGACCCCAGTTGGGTGGGACTAGCTATCCCTAATCCGGTAGGTGTCTAGAGACTAGTAGACCATCCTAGTCGACGATCCGGTGTTTGCTCTGATTTACTTATGTGTTATGTAGGCCGTGCGGCCAGAATACTTTTGCCATTGTGTGATAAGGCTGGTTAGAGCCGGACCATTGGTTCATGAGCAGACCCTAGTGGCCGGGTGCTATTTTTTTTAGTTGAGCTGTTATGGCTGGTTATATGACTGTATGGTCTATACAGGACGACTCTTGGGGTTGGTTGTCATATCAGGACTAGATTAGATCCCTAACTTTATGTTTTTCTGACTTATATACATGTGATTATCGAGGATTTATGTGAAAGTTCGGAAGAACCGCTCACTGAGTCCCATGTGGACTCACGATTTATTTCTCTTATTTTGTAGAGCCCGACCGGTGAGGTGAAGCTCGGAGTCATGGTGTAGCTGGAGGGCAGGCAGTGGCGTAGATCTCGTAGCAGCGTCCAATAGTCGTAGTCGTGATGTCTAGGATTGTTTTCTTTACATACACAGGGAGTTGTTTATTTGAAAACATGTATTCGACTTTAACTCGAGTTGTTTTTTTTTGTAGTTGATGTTTCGCAACTCTTTTTAAAATTGTGAACCTTCCTTTAAAATTAGATAAAAGCTACATCGTTGTTTTTATTTACATGTTTCTGATTTCTTGTCAATTAGTGTATGTGGTAGGCTTCAGGGTAGGATATAGACCATGGCCGGTCACGCAACCCTAAGTTGGGGCGTGACAAAGCCGTTAGTGATTGCAATGGCTTGGGCAGCCGTTGCTGATGGTCGTTGCTTAAAATCATTATTCTAGTAGTGACTTCGGCAACAAAGGAGATTCAGATCCCAAGGGAGAAAAAGCCTCCGGATCGATCGACGGAGTTTCTACAAGGCTCGATTCTAAAGGAGGGAAACCAGCATCTGTACTCGAAGAAAGAAGAAGGGATTAGATCAAAAGTTGGGTGGAAGCAGAAATACCTGGGCGAGTTTGTTCTGAAGATCTGATCCAAATTCCAACCGGAGAGATTCCAATGATATTGCATAAAAGATCGAAAGAATTCAAAGAAGTGATAAGGGAAGAGTGAAAATCGAAGAAGATGACCTGATGGAAGCAAAGATGGAGAGCGAACAAATACGGTATGGTAAGTTCTTTGGGCGTACTCCCCCTTTTGAATCTGTTAAGAATCTGCTGCCTAAAATCTAGAAAATTAAAGCTAGTTGTAGTATAGTAGATTTGTCAGCAGGGTTCTTTTCATTTAAATTTGGAAATTTAGAGGATTACTGGGAGATTTATACAGGAGGGCCTTAGTTCTTGAGAGGACAAGCCGCCCTCTCTCTAATTCAATGAAAAGATAATTTCCAACCTTTAAGGGAGAAGATTGAAGAAATTCTAGTGTGGGTGCAGCTGTCGGGTTTACCTTATGAATTCCTTAGCAGTAACATTCTTCCTCAAGTAGCAGCAGCAATTGGAAAGCCTCTTAAGATTTATAATATTACACAAAAAGGAGAAGAAGTATGCGAGAGTGTGTGTATTAATAAATGTTACAGATCCTATTCAACAAGGATTTTGGATAGATACGAATTCAAGTAATTTTTTTTAGTCCGTGGCATACTAGAACTTACCATTTATATGTCTCAAACGTGGAAGGATAGGGCATGATGAAAAAGTATGCAAAATGCAAGTCAATAAGGTGGTCTCAAAGAGAATGAGAGCAAAGAAATGACACAGAAAGAAGAGCGTGGAGTGGATAGAGAAGAGAGGTTTTTAGGACCAAGGGTCCAAGTTCAAAGGAGAAGGCCTAATCTGTTTCAACAGAGTTCTAAAGGAAGTGAAGGTAGCTCTTTAAAAATATTAAATAATCCTGCGTTTGATGAGGTATTCAGACAAAGCAAGTGAGGAAGTGCAGAAGAATATATCAGGAGCATCAATGAAATAATTTAGAGAGCGAGCATGCTTCACCTTCCCAATTGAGTACTGCTAAGCACTTTCAATGGTGTTCACGTCTCCGACCACTGTCATTATCTTCGTCTCTAAGTCTATGTCAAATGATTTCACTCCTCAAACACATACCACCACCGTCATCCTCTAAATTTTCAAATTAATTTTTATACCAAGCCCTAAAATTAATCTCTCACCTTCCATCTTGGAAATGTGCTTCTTGAGTCATGACCTTGCCTTCACACCACTTGCAGTGCAAAGACACGCTGAAAACCACAACCTAATTATTGATCATATGAAGAAAATGAATTAGTTTCTGGAAAAATAAGTTATTCCTACAAAAGAAAAGAGGTAAAAATTTTAACACATTAACAACCTAAAAAGGAGACATGCATGTGGTATAAAGAAGATCAATATATTCTGTAATGCTAATCTAGATCTCAAGGGCAAAAGAAAAAAATATGAAAACTATAATGAATGAAAAAAATTGTTTCTTATATCGCGAAGAAGAAGGATGAATGAATACACAAATACTACATACCAAACCTTGAAGTTGAAGCAAAAACCTTCTTCTCAGCACATGAAGAAGAACCCAATTCCCCTGCAGCAGATCACGCTGGGAATCAAAAATTCCTTGTTAGCAGAAGACAACTTCATCAAAGAGAGACGTTGAAAGAGAGAAAGGGGTGCTTCTCCTTTTGTTGACCAAGCTGCTTCATCAAAGAGAGAAAGGAGTTCTTCATCAAAGACAGATGTTGAGCAAGCTGCTTCTCCTTTTGTTGCGAGCAAAAGGCAGAGACTAGAGAGTTGTGGAAGGGATGTACCAGAGAGAAAATGGACTATGTTATCTCAAAATAAGCAAACTTACTGAAATGAGAGAGAACTGGATGAGTGAGAGAAAAGAGAGAATATATAGATTTAATAAGAGAGCGAGAATTAAATGAATTTAAATTCATTTAATTCATTAAATCTCTTTTTTTTCTCATCCGGTTTTCTCTCTTTCCTTCGGTTATTAAATGAATTTAATGAGAAAGAATTGAATGAATTGAATAACCGAAGGAGAGAGAACCGTATGAGACTGAGAAAAAGATTTAATGAATTTAATAATCAAAGTAGAGAGAACCGTACGAGAGAGAAGAAGAGACAAAGAAAAATTAAATGAATTTAATAACCGAAGGACAGAGAAAACCGTATGAGAGGGAAAAATTTAATAAAAAATAGAGTTAATTTTTTTTAGAGTAAAAATAGAAAATTATAATAGATGATCATATTAAAAATTAAATTTTAGATTTCTAAATAACTTATAAAATATTGTCAGAACTATTATTATTATCAACGGTTGGAAGAAAAAAAAAAATTAATTGAATAGGGGATAGTGTGTGATGGAACCTGTGAGGAGAGAGAGGGTGGAGAGATTGGGTGAGAGAGAGTGGGATGAGTGGATGAGTGGAGATTAATATAAATAGGAGAAAAAATATATTTATCTAAAAAATTTTGCACTTGTCATATCAAACTATCTTGAAGATGTCGTGCATGTCTACTTACCGCATGCCTCCTTATATTTACATGCATTAGTATATACTTACCGTACGTGTACTTATAATATATAAGGTAATTAATTATTTCAATTTTTAAATTAATAGATTCTCATTCAATGAATTGATCTACTTTTACATTTATGGGAAACCAATGGTATTATTATTATTATTATTTCAAAGAAAACTAAGCTCAAAGAACGGGTCACTCCTCACTCATATGAAACGGTAAAAAAAAGGCAAAGGGCTATCTACCGTAACTTCCTCGCCTTCATATGAATAAAAATATATTCCTCCTTGAGTCTCAACTCTTTTATTAACTTCAATATCAAAACTTACAGAGTTTGCATTAGAATGAACTACATACTTGGATCCCTATCTTCTAAAAATTCTACCATATTTCCATTACAATTTGTTACAGCTTGAATTTTCTTCCTACTCCTCTTTGACCGGAGTATTTTGAATTCATATCTAAGTAGACTAAACAACTTTCAATGCTGCTCAAATCAATATCTGTGACCTTCAATATATTCATCTTCTTCACTGTCCTAGACTTCTTCAATCCCGTTATGCAATCCCAATTTAGCTGCTTACATGAGCCACCTGATTTAAATTCCTACTGATATAACACCATTGAATTACCCTCCGCTCTTTTCCCAAGGAAATAATATTTCTTACTAAACTCTGTAATTCCTACGGTATCTCCTGCAAATCATTTAGCAAGTTTATTGCATTTTCAAAATATGAATATATTTTCATCTTACTAAGCCTTTTCTTCCTCACATTATCTAACCCATACCATATCGAAACCAATTCATCTTTCAAATGACTACCAGCAATAGTAGTGCCAACTCCTACACACCTCCAAATTTCTTTCTCTGTCATCGTAAAACTTACACTTGCATTTATACCACTTATCCATGTAGCGTCACAAAATAAGGAAACCTCTTCATTAATATCCTTAGGCCCTCCTTGATCACCAATGGATAGAATACTAGTAGCACTTTTCTCTATATTATATTACATTATACTATATTATACTATACAGGTTAATCAATACAAACTAGTTGTCACACCCCAACTTAGGGTCGTGTGATCGGCCAGGGTCTATGTCCTACCCCGAAGCCTACTACATACACTGGCTAACAAGAAATCGTAAACACGTGAAGACAAAAGAAAACCATGATGCAGCTTTATTCAAATGTTTAAAGAAATTCACATATTTTTATAGCAAGAAAAGGTTGTGAAACATCAACCACGATATAAAACAACTCAAGTTCAAAGTCGTTACATGCTTTAAAACAAACAACTCTTAGTGTATCAAAACAATAATTCTAGACACCTAGATTGTGACTAATGGACGCTGCTACGAGATCTACGCCACCGCCTGCCCTCCAGCTGCACCATGACTCCAAGCCTCATCTCACTGATCGGGCTCTGCAAAATAAGAAAACAAACTGTAAGTCCACATGGGACTCAGTGAGCGGTTCTTCCAAACCTCCACATAAATCCCCAATAATCATATATATATATATATATATATATATATATATATATATATATATAGCAGCAAAAATAAAGTTAGGGATAACATTTGCCTCTAATATGACTATCGACCCCAAGGGTCGTCCTGTATGGACGTACTATACATTTATGTATCCAGCCATAACAGTCTAACTAAGCCACATGACACCTGGCCCTTAGGGCCTGCTCATGGACTAGAGGTTCGGCTATAATCAGCCCTACCATACAAAGATGGTCAGTAACATACCGGCCGTTCAGGCCACATAGCACATAAGTGAATCAAGAAAATTTCTGGGCCGTCGACTAGGATGGTCGGCTAGTCTCCGGACACCGGCTGGGGCATGGATAGCTAGTCCCACCCAACTGGGGTCTGACACCTAGCGGGCCCGGGTCTGACACCTAGCGGGCCCGCTGGTGCAATCTTAAGACCCAAATCATTGGTCGTTCCAAGCATTAGTCATTCCGACTACTCATGTTTCTCAGTTGACCATCACAATCACATCACACAAGCAAGTGTTTGGAGTTTCCTTATATAAAATCTCGGGCGTCCGCTCGTGCTCAACCCTTTTCTCCTAGTCGAATCATGCGCGCACTATTGCTCGCTGATTTATTCTTAGGTGTGAAATTTAACTGGTCTACCTTTGAGTTTCCATAAATAACACACTCTTTAGAGTTTCATGTTCAACCACCTAGCATCATATGCTACCTTTGCTAATGTGAACTACATGTCCTAAACTTGGAAATGTACCCAATAACAATATTGGACAGCATATAATTTATAAATAAATTACTTGACATCATTTACTATGCATAATCACATGATTCAAACAATAAGGAATTTAAATCCTGCATTAAATAATAATTTTAGCTAGGAAAGAAATTATTTAACATGGTAAAAGCATAACCAAATTTTTGAATTTGAATAGGGAAGATTAAGAAAGATTTCCCCCCTACAATACTACTAAATTACATGCAACAACTTGTAGTCTTCCTTAATTAGTCTCTCACCCAAATGTCATCTTGATTCTACTTGTCAATCTAGGCAACCCTTGTTTCCTATTGTTTCGGGTATTCCTAATTTTGATGACCAGCTCGAGGCCACCATCCCCTTCATCCTCTCGGTGAAGGCTTGAGCAAGGCAAGCCTTGCTCGGCCGAAACTTCAAGGGTAGGAACAAGGGAAAGAAGCTAACCCCAACCCTAGTGTCTTGCTTCAAATCTAACCTAATCAAGTTATTGATTAAAAAGCATACCCCTTGCTCGGCCAAACCATGGACATGGGTTGTCCCCATGTTGGCCGAACCTACAAGGCTTAGAGAAAGAGTTCAATCATCAATTTCAGTAATTAACTATACATCCACTCAATATGGATTCAAGATCGATCAAAAAGATGTTTACTTTCGTCGAGAGAATTGGGGAAAACTTTGGCATGACCTTTCCCCTTTTCCCTCTACTTGGCAGCCCCTAAAACACCAAGATCCGAAGAAAAACTATGGAAGATCCAGCGGAATAACAATAGAAACAGCGATATAAGATCAATATATCGTGAATCGATAAAAACTCGCGAGTAAAACATCTACTAACAGTTCTAGGGATTCGACCACCCGCCTCCCCCAATCCACCATGGAAAACAACCACTCACCTTAATCAAGGAAGAAGAAAGGGTGGACATTGGCGATCGCGATCCTTCCGATGGCGACACGGCTTCCGGTGCCTACCCAAGAATCTCCCCTTCTCCCTCTCTTGCTCGGGCTGCATGCGGCTCCCAAATGAGCTGCACGGCTCATGATGAGGGGTTTTATCCCCTCATCCACCAATGACTTAAATGCCCCTCTAAATGACTTAGCCTCTACTCGACTCGATTCGAGTTCGATTCGGGCCCCGATTCGATCCGCATACTCGATTTGAACTCGACTCAAAAAGGACATCTAATACTTAATAAGGAAATATCCATCTAACTCATTTAAACTTCATAAGCCGAGTTATACCTTCTACTCGAGGTGGTTCCACGGCTTGACTCGACTAACTCCTGATCTGGTGCGCTGCACCAAAATAAATAAATTTTTTTTATATTAGGATTTTTTTTTGGGGGGGGGGTCTTACACTAGTCCATACAAACTAGTACTATACAGGCTAGTACATGTGTGCAGCAAATACTCTATAATAATAGTACTAGCCTGTATTGTACTATTATTATACAGTGTTTGGTGCACACATGTACTAGCCTGTATACTAGTCTATATGGACTAGTTTGTATTGACTAACCTGTATAGTATAATATAATATAATATAATATAATATAATATAATATAATATGGAAAAAAGTGTTGCTAGTATTGTATCCATGGGTGATCAAGGAAGGCCTAAGGATATTAATGAAGAGGTTTCCTTATTTTGTGATGCTACATGGATAAGTGGTATAAATCACTACTAGAAATATGTTCTTCAGCAACGGCTGCTCACACCGTTGGAAATTGCAACGGCGTTCTTTTGGTCGCTCGGGCCATTGCAGATGTGATATATCTGCAACAGCTTTGTTACGGTCGCTCGAGCCATTATCGATATATTATAACATTAGCAATGACTTAGTTATGGCCTCTACAACCGTCACTCTTCAGTTGATCACACGCTCGAGACGCGAAAATAAAATACTTATCAGCCACGGTGTTCTAACGAACGAGTGGGTTGTTACTGATGATGTTACTTATCAGCAACGACTTTCAAACGGATGAGTGAGTCATTGCTAATAAGTTTATATAGCTCGACCGATCACGCCTGCCCCTTCCTCCTTCTTCTTCCTTTCTTCTGTCGCCGCCGATCTCCGCCTGCCTACCCGCCGTCGCCGCCCGCTGCCGTCGCCCGCCGTCATCGCTCTCTCCATGTAAGTCGCCACCCCTCCCTCTCTATTTATTATAGAACCGGCCAAAACCCTAGATTTAGGGTTTCGACCGATGGTCGTAGCATTGTTTAGTGTCCGACATATGTCGGACACTGGACGTCGGCGTCGAAGTCCACAATAGGGCTTTTTTTAAACCCTATTTTTTATTAAATTAATTAAATATTTTTATGATAAATTTACATGTTTAGATTAATTAAATATTTAGGTTAATTTAGATGTTTAGATTAGATTAATCAGTTAGATTAATGTTAATCTTTAGATTAATGTTAATCTTTAGATTAATGTAGATAAATGTTTAGATTAGATTAATTTAAATTATATTAGTTTAGATTAATTTTATTATTAATTTTTAGATTTAGATTAATTAGAATCGTTCACTTCGGACTCACATCGGAATCGTCCACTTTGGACTCGTGTCGAAATTGTCCACTGTAGACTCGAACCAGCTCGAAACATTTAGAAAATAATCATCCATCCGATGAGTTGATATGTTTCACGTACACATCCACGAGTCATATATGATTTAACAAAACCTTAGATCCGTCGGGGGTTGTATGTTCGTGTAAAAGAAGTAGATGATCTTTTATACGACTTACAACCCTTGAATTGTCCCTGATTAGATAATTTGGGAATTAGTTATTTGTATTGCACTTAGTTTTTTCTTTTAACCATTAACTCATTAATTCTTAAATTTTGGCTACTGTGTCTCTCTTGTTCTCCGATACGCACCCAGATGATATGCGTATTCGGAGAACTGTAAAGAGATACTGCCGAAATTTAGAATGAAGTTAGCGATTAAAAAAAATACTTAGTGCATTATAAATAATATGAATCACGAATGGAATAGGACCATCTCACCTAAAGGCATTAACTGAAGAAATTATCATTGATTGACAGAATACAGGTGCAGGTTTTATGTAATATCCTAAATATTTTATTTATTTTGCCCTTTTTTCTATTGTGGTTGCCAGCCTAGTGGGCTAGTTCAAGGTCGAGCCGAGTCGACTCATGGTCCGATGTGAGCTTATGAGCTCGAGTAAGTTGAATTATGAGTTATAATTATATAGCTAGCTTATATGATTATGTTACATGTGGATGTGCATGTGTTTATTGCTTGTATTTTATCATGGAGTTAGTTTGGGTTAGCAGGTTGAGGATCCGGGTTGAGAAGAGTGCGGGTTAGGGTGTGGTTAAGTGGAAGTGGGAGGGGATTATAAAAATCCCCCCTAGGGCTGGCGGCTCCTATTGGAGCCGCACCAGCCAAGAGAGAGAGGAGAGCAGCTGTCGAGTCAAGCCAGTAGCCGCCACCCCTCTCCCCCTTCCCTTGAAGCCAACTGCCGAGGAGAAGAACCAAGCCAAGCCTAGCCGAGCCCTTCTCCCCCTCTCTCTCTTCTTCTCCCCTTTGGAAGCCAAGCCGGCAGCTTGGTGGAGCCGCCACCCCTTCCTCCTTGTGGAGTCAAGCCGCCGCCGCCACCTTTGAGGCCGGATTCGGAGGCCGCCGATTGGGAATTTCCCCAATTTCTTCTTCCTAATCAAGTGAGTGGTTTTACCCTCCTTCTTTTTAGGTTTCTTTGATTTCTTGAATATGTTCCTGAAGGCTAGGATGTTTTGATTTGTTTTCTGTCGATCTCCCGGTTTATGACATTACGGGTCTAGGAGTTGGGGTCGGGTATTGGGAGTGTTGAGACGCTTCCCAATAAGATTGACACCCCTAAGACACCGTAGGAGAGACTTGACTTTGGTCTTGTTGCATCATACCTTTATGAATGGTGGAGAGGTTCGTTGAGGAGCCGAATTACAGGCTAGGCCCGGAAGGTTGGAAGGCTAATTCCCCACCTATGAAACAAGTTCGGATGGGAAAATCTTGATTGTTTCGATTTAGCCTCGTGGAATAAGCTCGG
The DNA here is from genome assembly GCA_034359265.1 of Canna indica. Classification (NCBI taxonomy): domain Eukaryota; kingdom Viridiplantae; phylum Streptophyta; class Magnoliopsida; order Zingiberales; family Cannaceae; genus Canna; species Canna indica. The sequence goes on along the minus strand of CP136891.1, from coordinate 51,896,284 downwards.
AGGGCCTATCCGATTATTCTCGATGTGCTTTTAAGGAATAAGTTCTGAGGGCCTACCCGATTATTCCTGTGATATCTTAAAGAGGCAAGTTCGGATGAGCGATTTCCGATTGTTCCTTCGCGTCTCGTGGAGCAAGTTCGGAGGGTGTTCCCGATTGCTCCCGAGTTTCTTTATATTAGGATAAGTTCAGAGGGTCTTCCCAATTATCCTAGTATGCTTTGTTGCCTTAGGGCATGGTAGGCTTAGGCCTGTTGATCTTCACCGTTTGGGTGTTGGATGCCTTCGGACGGGTAGTGGCCAGATGGCCTGTTAGCTGTTCACAGCTTGGTGACCTCTCCTGCTTGAGTCAGGAGTTTTACTTATGCATCATACCGTGTTTGATTTTTCATGGGGGTTGATAGAATCGCTCACTAAGTTCTTTTGAACTCACCTGTTGTCGTTGTTTTGTTTTTGTTTTGCAGAGCCTGACCGGTGAGGAGGGCTGGAGCACTTGGCGCAGCTGCAGAGCAGAGGAGCTACATTGATCTCATAGCAGTTCTAGTTAGGGGTCGTAGTCGAGTCTGTAGTAGTTTGTCATGCACTGTGTTTTGGTATTTTAGAGTTGTAGTCCCTTGGGGACGTTTATGTCATTTATTTCGGATTTCATTATTGGTGGTCTATTGGACTTGATTTATTATTTCCGCACTTTATACTTTTATTAAACTTACTTATAATGAATTCTGTATGGTTTTCCATTTGAAATAAAATTTGTTTATTTCTTTTCGCTATGTTTTATTGTTGAGTTGGCACGTATACCCTGGCCGGTCACGTGACCCTGAGTTGGGGCGTGACAATGTGGTATCAGAGCATGTGGTTCGGTCTGACTACGACCTAGAGTTGTCACCATATAGGGCATTGCTAGCGTGTCAGTATACGGTAGGGGTATGTTATGAGATCAATGGGCTAAGTCTGTACCTCAGTGCGACTTGTGGTTTAATTACTTAACGACTTAAGATGAATTAAATTGTCTAATTTTGATATTTTCTTTCTGGTGATTCCAAATTGATGGAGGCCTTTGATAGCAACTCCACTAAGCGCCGAGGCTGGGGCCGGGGTCAGGGAGATCATCGTAGGCCCGAGAGGATGTGGGACAGGATCCCATGGTTGTTCAGTTGCAGGCCCGAGTGGCTGAGCTGACTGAGGCGCTCCATAGGGAGCAGGAGCTAAGGCAGCAGCCACAATCGGTATCGGAAGCACCCGCAGAACCAGAGGTGGTCCAGCCAGTGGCACCGGTGGTTAGAGCCCCCAGGGCACCTTCATATGCAAATTTTGTTGCATTCAGGCTGCTGGAGTATACAGCGACATATCAGCGGGTGGAGGTCATCAATTTCCTGGGAGATTGCTATGAGCTGTATAGGGAGCTTAATTAGTTGTTCTTCTGAGACGATCACTCGACTGATCAGATTACAGCTGAGAGGTCTTTCCAAGGATTGGTTCACACCTGGAAGGATCGTAGAGCAGCAGATGCACCACCCCCTACCTGGGAGGAGTTTAGAGCTGCTATGGTGGAGAAATACATGACGATGAGCGTCCGGGACAGGCGGGCGAAAGAGTTCGAGCTACTGCGTCAGACTAGCAGTATGTCGGTGACCGATTATGAGATGAAGTTCACTAGACTCTCGAAGTACCATCCCACCTTGATAGCCACAAAGACTGCCAGGGTCAAGAGGTTTGTCGAGGGGTTGAGGCTACAAATCGCCAGGCTGATCCATTACACCGAGGACACTTCATTTGCTCGGGTTATAGATGAGGCACTCTGAAAGGAGGCACTGGTACGGGCAAACAGGCATGATGGTCCCCAAAAGAAAAAGTTTCAGCCCCAGCCTACGGGGGGTCGGTCAGCTCACTCAGAGGGGACTTTCAAGACAGCGGATCCGCAGTAGGGCGGAGGCCATAACAGTTCCAGGGGTCCAGGACCAAGGGTGTCATCTAGAAGTTCATAGCGGAGACCTGGGCCGCAGCAATGTAACCGATGTAACAGAAAGCACTGGGGGACTTACTGGGGACGTGCAGAGGTATGTTTCAGCTATGGGCAAACTAGGCATTACAAAAAGGATTGTCCTAGCAAGGGCAATCAACAGCCTGATCAGACTAGAGGAAAGGCACTGATGTTAGTGGATTTCGTAGCTCAAAGGGGTCAGACTTAGGGAAGAGGCCAGCGAGCTGGTGGTTCAGAGAGGCCCACTACACGGGTGTTTGCTATGAACCAAGAGGGTGCTGAGACATCTAGGGCAGTAGTGTCAGGTAACCTTACTATTGGTTCCGCTATTGCATATGTCTTGTTTGATCCGGGTGCTACGCACTCTTTTGTGTCCACTTTGTCTAATGCTAAGTTGTCAGGGAAACCTTCTATGCTTGATTTGCCTCTTGTGATCTCTACGCCTATGGCCATTTCTGTGATGGTAGAGATAGTCTTTCGGGGCTGCGAGGTTGTCATTTATGAGCATGTGTTGATGGCCGAATTGACACTCCTGCCGATGTTGGAGCTTGATGTAATTTTGGGCATCGATTGGTTGGCGGACCATTTCACCTCAGTCGATTGCAGGGCTAATACTGTGACCTTCAGTAAGCCCGGATTGCCCCAGTTTACCTTCTAGGGTGAGGGAAGGGGAGAGCCGTTGATGGAAATTTCAGCTCTCAAGGCTCGGAAGCTACGTTTGGGTGGATGCCAGTCCTTCTTGGCCTTTGTGTCTGTGGTGGAGGGAGATGGAGGTGTGGCTAGTGACATCGGGGGAACACCTATGGTATGCGGGTTCTCTGATGTGTTCCCAGAGGAGTTGCCAGGGTTGCCTACAGAAAGAGAGATCGAGTTCTGCATTGACTTGCAGCCAGGGGTGAAGCCGGTCTCCATTCCGCCGTATCGGATGGCACCAGCTGAGTTGAGGGAGTTGAAATCCTAGTTGCAACAGCTGCTTGAGTTGGGCTTCATTCACCCAAGTGTTTCGCCTTGGGGTGCTCCAGTGATCTTTGTGAAAAGGAAAGATGGGTCCATACAGATGTGCATTGATTATCGGCATCTTAACAAGGTAACGGTGAAGAATCGGTACCCGCTGCCCAGGATCGATGATTTATTTGATCAGCTTCAGGGGGCTTAGTGGTTTTCTAAGATTGACCTACGGTCAGGGTACCATTAGTTGAGGATCCGGGATAATGACGTCCCTAAGACTGCTTTGAGGTCGAGGTATGGGCACTTTGAGTTCCTAGTGATGTCCTTCGGGCTAACTAATGCACCTACAGCAATTATGGACCTGATGAACCGAGTGTTCAGGGAATACTTGGATAAATTTATGATAGTGTTCATTGATGATATCTTGATATATTCCAGGAGCAGAGAGGAGCATGCTGAGCACTTGCAGATAGTTGTAGAGACTCTTTGAGAGCACCGCTTGTATGCCAAATTCTCCAAGTGCGAGTTCTGGCTGGAGAGTGTGGGGTTCCTTGGCCATGTGGTGTCTAGGGAAGGGGTAAAGTTGGACCTCGCAAAGATAGAAGAGGCCGACTAATGTCACTGAGATCCGCAGTTTTCTGAGGTTGGTAGGTTATTATAAAAAGTTTATGGAGAATTTCTCCAGGATCGCAACGCCATTGACCCGCCTGACTCAGAAGAAGGTCAAGTTCAAATGGGATAGTAAGTGCGAGGAGAGCTTTCTGAAGCTCAAGGACCGCTTGACGTCGGCACCAGTTCTAGTAGGACCCTCGGGCTCGGGAGGATTTGTTGTTTACTGTAATGACTCTCAGGTCTGCTTGGGTTGTGTGTTGATGAAGAATGGCAGGGTGATAGCTTATGCCTCTAGGCAATTGAAAGTTCACGAGAAGAGTTACCCAACTCATGACCTTGAGCTGTCAGCAGTGGTGTTCGCATTGAAGTTGTGGCGTCACTACCTTTATGGCGAGGCTTGTGAGATATACACTGATCATAAGAGCCTCCAGTATTTGCTCACTCAAAAGGAGTTGAACCTAAGGCAGAAAAGATGGCTTGAGCTATTGAAGGACTATGACTGCACGATCATGTACCATCCGGGGAAGGCTAATGTGGTAGATGATACTTTAAGCAGGAAGTCTATGGGAAGTCCGACGCATTTGGCAATTCGAAGGAGGCCGTTGGCTCAGGATTTGTCCATGTATTTGGATGGCGGGGCAGTCTTGTCAGTGTCAGCTTCAGGTGGACCGGTGGCTCACCTGAGGGCAGTCCACGTTCATTAATATGTTGCGAGCAGCGCATGAGAATGATGCTTTCTGTGCTCTCACTAAGGATCTGGCCAAGAAAGGTAATGTCGATAATAGTTTCGGTATTGACTTGGAGGGCGTTTTAAGATTTAAGAACAGGATAGTGGTGCCAGGTATGGCCGAGGTTCACCGGCAGGTGCTAGAGGTGGCTTGAGATCCATGCCTAAGAGAATTTTTGGTGTTCCTGAGATCCATGCCTTAAATTGCTTATTAGATTGAGTTCCTACATGTTCAAGCATACCTTGTAATTAATATGTGATTTTTGGATAGAAATCATGTTTATAAAATTAAGATCTTGATATTGATGCCATAAAGGCTCTTGAAGAAGGATTCTTGATCATGATGTTTGTTTCTTAATTAAGGTGTTGTTGATACTAGTTAGTCTTGTTTAATAAGCTTAAAATTTGAGAAATTTATCTCAAGATTAGTATTATGTTTTAATGATAATTAAGGATCTAATTTCTATTAATTTCGGATTTATTTTCATGCTATGTTGATAAATTAAGAGTTGCTGAAATTTCATGATGAGATGATGATTCTGTGCTGTTGTTAAAATACTTGTTGTGGTATGTGTATTTCTCTGAACATAGTCGTGTAACCTATCGTTTCGACCAGAAAATATAATTTGGAAACATAGGACAAACTCTGAAAACCAGATTCGGGTTAGATACATCAGTATCGAGCACAACAGTAAACTATAACAAAACCCTAATCTTAGTGATCTAAATTTTAATTGCATAATTAAAATTGAGCAAGGGGTCAGCATAATCTGTTATGAACCAACAAATAAAATTATGCATGAAATAAAACCTCACGAGTTTATGACATTACGGGTCTAGGAGTTGGGATCGGGTATTGGAGTGTTGAGACGCTTCCCAATAAGGTTGACACCCCTAAGATACCGTATGAGAGACTTGACTTTGGTCTTATTGTGTCATACCTTTATGAATGGCGGAGACGCTCGTTGAGGAGCCAGATTGCGGGCTAGGCCCAGAAGGTTGGATGGCTAATTCTCAACCTGTGGAACAAGTTTGGATGGGGAAATTCCGATTGTTCCGATTTGGCCTCATAGAATAAGCTTTGCTTATGCATCATATTTGTATTTGATCTTTCGTGGGGGTTGGTAGAATCGCTCACTGAGCTCTTTTGAACTCACCCGTTGTCGTTGTTTTGTTTTTGTTTTGCAGAGCCTGACCGGTGAGGTAGGAGCTACATTGATCTCATAGTAGTCTTAGTTAGGGTTCGTAGTCGAGTCTGTAGTAGTTTGTCATGCACTGTGTTTTGGCATTTCGGAGTTGTAGTCGCTTGGGGACGTTTATGTCATTTATTTCGGATTTCATTGTTGGTGGTCTATTGGACTTGATTTATTATTTTCGCACTTTGTACTTTTGCTAAACTTACTTATAATGAATTCTGTCTAGTTTTCCATTTGACATAAAATTTATTTATTTATTTCTGCTATCTTTTATTGTTGAGTTGACATGTGCATGGTTTAGGCTGTGGGGTATAGGCACATATACCCTGGCCGATCACGTGACCCTGGGTTGGGGAGTGACATTTTATGATGGCAAAGAAAGGAATCTGGAGGTGTGTAGGAGTTGGCACTACAATTGTTGGTAGTCCTTTGTGTCACTCCCCAAATCTGGTATGACCGGTCAGGGTACGCCGGGTACCCCGAAGCCTAACCCCGAAATGAACTATACAAAAATAAGTAATGAACCCAAATATTTTGACATTTAAAACTTAAAGGAAAACATCAAATCCTAAAACAAACCCAACCACTAATTAAACAAATGTTCAATGTTCAATTTATTTTCAAAACTTTAAAGTCTCAAAAAGGACATTCCAAACTAAGGAAAATGTGAAAAGGAAATAATCAAGTCTACATGTCACAAGACCCGCCGCCGCCAACCGCGCTACTGCACCGTAGTACCTCTCTGATCTTGCTCAGGTGCTGAAAAACATCAAAAAATGAGGGGTAAGTCCACGTGGACTTAGTGAGCAGATCAGTCATCAATCCACCAAAATAGTCATCATGCATAAACATCAAATGACATATATATAATATAAGGAACAATGAGAGGAAGAGTCAGCAATAATCATCCAATCACAAGAGAAATATCATTCATCAAGTGTAACCATCCATAAGTATAAATGACAACCAAAATACACATATCCAATATCTTAATGAAATTAAACATCATGTAATTAACCAACCATCCAATCAAGCCACCCGGGTCGGTTGTTAGTGTGGCGGTGATGACGAGCTTCCTGGTCCAGGGACCCGTTGGTCCAATGTCCAAGAACTCGTCGGTCCAATAATCCAGAGACCAATCGGTCTACAAGTCGAGGATTGATCACCTCTATCTCGGCGTACTTCCCGCTCAAGCCACCCGAGTCGATCGTTAGTGTGACGGTTGACGAGCTTCCCGGTCCACAATCACAAATACATCCAAACATGTATATAATAACCAATAATTAACAATAAATAAATATAATATCCACAAATCAACAATAACCATCCAACATCCACACAAGCCACCCGTGTCGATCGTTAGTGTGGCGGTGTTGACGAGCTTCCCGGTCCAGGGACTCGTCGGTCCAATATCCAGGGACCCGTCGGTCCAATAATCCAAAGACTTATCGGTTTTACGAGTCAGGCGCTGATCACCTATGTCTCAGCGTACTTTCCGCTCTTGCCACCAGAGTCGGTCATTAGTGTGGCGGCTGACGAGCTTCCCAGTCCACAATCACAAACAGATATATATGTAGAAATAGTGCTCATAAATCATGAATACTCAAAATAAATAAATAATCATGAAATAAAATTATAGCACGTCCAATCATTGTAAGAAAAGAAGCATGTGTACTATGAAAGTAGTGCAAAAAGGAACTACAATAGTAAATTAATGGACTGGAACAACAAGATAAAATAACTCGTCATAGGAATCACTGATCTAGGATAAGATTTACCTCATTAACTACTATATCGATAAATCATCTCACATTGAACCACAAAAACAAATAAAATATAATTTTTCAATTTGGCACGCAAAACGAGGCATCGGCCGCCTACTGCCTTCAAAATTCAGAGGTCTGATGACGAAACATACCTCTTTAATGAATCTAGAATATCGATTAAGTGAAATTTCATATATAACATAAATAATTTTGCTAACCTTAAGGCCTCCAAATAATTATTTAGAATAATAGAAGAATTACCTTAAATTTATTTAATAAATCACTATTACGAACGAATATAACAGTGTTACAATCAATAAATCAGTAATAAAATCTCAGTCATTCATCTAAACAGGATCAAATCACAGTCTTCCATCGAATATGATGCAATCATAGCCCTATATTTAGCATGATGCAATCTCAGCCTTACATCTAACTAGATGCAATCACGGCCCTCCATCTACATGATGCAATCAAAGCCTTACATCTAATCAAATGCAATCACAGTCTTACATCTAACCATATGCAATAACAGCTCTTCATCTACATGATGCAATCACAGCCTTACATCTAACCAGATGCAATCACAGCCCTCCATCTACATGATGCAATCTAAGCCTTACATCTAACCTGATGCAATCTCAGCCATCCATCAACACAAGATCAAATCCTTGCCCTTCATCTCAACCAATTCAATTCTACCCTCCATTTCATCTCCCCACCTAGGTCACCATATCCATCTCCTCCTCCACCCATCCCGCCAACGCCACCCCTTCCCCAGCCGCCGCCGCTCACCGTCGAGGATCCGGCCAAATGGGGTCCCCGCCAGGTCCCCCGTCGTCCGATGGTGACGACCCCAAAGATCGCGGCTAGGCCGACGACCCCAAGGGTTAGGTAATCGTCTAGCCCAGGGCCCGGCCGGCGGTGCCGTCGCCGGCTTGACCCACCGCCGGCTGGCAGTGGCCGCACCGGTGGCGGTTGCACAAGGCCAAGAGAGAAAAAGGATTATTTTTAAAAAAAAATCTACTTTTTTATAAATCAATAAAAGGAAAAAACGACGATTTTATTTTCGATTCAATACGAGAAAAATGCATCAAAAATCGACAAAAAATCCCGAGACATGGGGACCGTGACATGAATCAAGATTTAGGGAAAAGAAAGCCTAAATCCACTCACCAGACGAAGAGAAAAAGGAAGGAAAAGATGCACAAGATCTTCTCATGATCGACACCGACGAACTTGCGAAAATTTGGCTCCGATGGCTCTCTCTTCTCTCGCTTTTGCCTCGGGTGGCGTCTGGCTAAAACCCCTAGCCGTACACCCCAGGGTCTAATTTGTTGACATTGGTTGGGTCCAAATGATCAAAATATCCCTACCTAAGCTATTCGACTTAAACACCTCATAACTCATCCGTTCTAACTCCTATTCGTGATCCGATTGTACCGCTAAATTCGCCTCGAAACCCTCTATCATTCTAGCATGCTAAATCACAGAGATAAGGCAAATAAATTTTTTCTTAATTTTTCTACATTAAATACTTACTTAGGTCTAATCCCGAAGCTTCCCGCCAATCGGCGCTAACTAGGACCCACAATCATCCGCTCAAGAATAAAATATTATTATTTAAATTTTGGGCATTACACTTTGAAAGCTGAATTGGTTTCGATATGGTATGGGTTAGATAATGTGAGGAAGAAAAGGCTTAGTAAGATGAAAGTATATTCAGATTTTAAAAATGCACTAAATGATTTACAGGAGATACCATGGGAATTACTGAGTTTAGTATAGAATATTATTTCCTTGGGAAAAGAGCTGAAGATATTTCAATGGTGTTATATCAGTAGGAATTTAGATCAGGTGGCTCATGTAGCAGCTAAATTGGGATTGCACAAAGGGATTGAAGAAGTCTGGGACAGTGAAGAGGATGAAACGAAGGTCACAGATATTGATTTGAGCAGCAATGAAAGTTTTTTAGTCTACTTAGATATGAATACAAAATGCTATGGTCAAAGAGGAGTAGGAAGAAAGCTGAAGCTGTAACAAATTGTAATGGAAATATGGTAGAACTTTTAGAAGATAGGGATCCAGGTGGAGGTAACAGTATAAGTGAAGGAAGAGAAGTAGTTCGTTCGAAAGCAAACTCTGTGAGTTCTAATATTAAAGTTAATAAAAGAGTTGAGACCGGAAAAATATATCCTTATTGAGGAAGTTACGGCAGATCGCCCTATGCTTCTTTTACCCTTTCATATGAGTGATGAGTGATCTATCTTTGAGCTCAGTTTTCTTTTGAAAAAATAATAATAATAATGTTATTGGTTTCCAATAAATGTAAAAGTAGATCATTTCATTGAATGAGAATCTATTAATTTAAGAATTGAAATAATTAATTACCTTATATATTATAAGTACACATACGGTCAGTATATACTAGCGCATGTAAATATAACGAGACATACGATAAATAGACATGCACAATTTTAAGTAAGTCATATTGTCGTTCCTTCTAATTTACTTTTATTACATTAGCATCTCTTCTTGTTTTCATCAAAATTAAATTATTTTAGCACAAAACCACCTCTAGCATGTATAGTACTAGTCTATATTCTACTATTATTATATAGTGTTTGATGCACATATATACTAGCCTCTATAGTAGTACTAGTCTGTATTGATTAACATGTACAATACAATACAATTACGATTCGATATGATATTATACCATACCATACCATAACATACCATACGATACCACATCATACAATGCGATACCATACCATATGATATCATAGCATATCATACTATACGATACGATACCATACGATATCATATCATACCATATCATACCATGTCATACCATATCATACCATGTCATATAATTTATCATTAAAAAAATTTCATAAATTCAAAAAAAAAAATATTTTTAATTATTTTTTAATTTTTGATCAGGGGTAAAATGAGTATCCAAAATATTAAAAATTCTAATATAAGCTAATGAAGAACTTTGCGAGTGTATTACTAATACAGCTTATGATAACTTATGAGGTACTATTTTTAGTGCAGATATTAGTTAATACCTTTCACAAACACTGAGTAATATTATTCTAATACAATACATGAGACTTATACCGGGTATCAAACAGGCCCTAAATAAATAATTCTTCTATCCTAATTTTTAAATATTCTAATTTTAATTAATAATTTAAATTAAAAAATTAACTAATTATGTTTTAATTGTTAAAAATTAAAATTTAACTAATTTTATCTAAAATAAAAGTCATCAACTCACGTGACAAAAAAGTGTATAATATATAATCCTAATATTATTTATCCTAAATCTTTTTTGCTCCACCATACCTTAGGTGCTCTCACATAATAATTTTAAAACAAATGGACAGCAGCATGCATATGGCTAATCTAGCATCAAACATATCAATAAAAAACCCAAATTTGATGCACGTAAATTGAATTAAGAGATCTGATTCAAATTTGGTCCATATTTAATCTCAATTCATGACAAATTCAATTTTCTTTTAATATTTGGTCTCACAAACTAGTCTGCAAATTATATGGCACTTTATTTTCAAAGTGGTATTTCTAAATTAGGAGGAATTGAATTAAGTGAAAACAAATACACAGATTCGAGTTAATTTATAGCAAAGGACAAATTGCAGATTATTCAAGGATATAATAGACATACAAGCATTCGAACAGCACGAGTAGAAAAAGGTTTACCAAGTCATGAGTTTGACACATGCTACTTATTCACATGTAGCACATCTCAAGCGTTAGTAAATTGTTGCGAAGAAATATAATCGGACATGATATAATACATACAGATAATATCATACACAGGGAAAGCCCTCATATGATGAGACAAGTGCAAGCATGTGTTTTCTGAAACAGAGGTGTGTATGAACTGGAAACAAGAGAATCATGCTTCTTAATGCTTACTCATTCTTTTCAAATACAGAAGGATACATAATTAAGCATGTTGAACCTTTCCTGGAATCAATGGAGCAAAGCAACTAAGAGCTCAAACAAAAGAATGAAGAAAATATCCTCAACTATCAAAAACTCTTTTTCTAGAACACATCTATGGAACAAGCATGTAGATAGGCAAAGTGAATGTTATCAACATTACAAAAAGTAATCAGGAGTCTTCCTAGTAGTTTCAGGTTCCATTTGTCGTGGTGCTGGATCAAACTGAAGAAAATTATGTTCCATGTTCTCTCCAATCTCCATAATGGCTGCCATATTACCACAACGGTAACAGTAGTTTGGCGCACTAAATACTGTGACAACATTCTTATCCTGCATCACACCAAAGCACAAATGAATATAACAATCAAAATCTGATGAGACAGTTTGGTGGCCTATCTTGTGGCATGTCACCATTATTATTTTCAACTATAAAAGACCAGCAGAATTTTTTTTTCTTCAGAAATGCAAACAATTTTGTTATTGCATCTGATGCTAAATTATAGGAACCAATAATGTCATGCTCAAGTATCATCTTTTCCCAACATACAGCAACTGGTAAAAGTTACAAATTTACTGTAAAATCAAAGCACGAAAAAATCACCATCCAGCTAGTCATGCTCAAATCAAATACAGAGATCAAGAGTAACTTACTCTTGATAGAGTATTCACTAAGGGCATGTTTGTTTCACGGAATAAAAGAGGAAAGGATAAGGAATGGATTTTAATTCCGCATTTGTTTGACGGCTGGATTAGAAGAAGATAAAATAATGTGTAGATATCTTTAACCCACCTGACACCAATTGTAACCTTCCATTACAAGTTGGTGGGCTCGGGCCACCGTAGTGAGACCATTTGTATTATTAAATTGTTGAGCTATGTCCTGCCCAAATGTGTATCCTGCTCCTCTTGGTGAAATTCCCCAACCACATCTGTCATCAGGATCAGACCAGAGAAGATCGCACATAGGACCTTCATGTGGAACCTATAGACCAGAAAAAAAGTGTAAGTTATAAGAGAATTATATGAAAACATTTAAGACATTACAGAATCAAAGTGTTGCATTCACAAAATCATAAACAAAAGGTGAGTCCTTGATCAAAATCAAGTTTTGATGGTGATTTTTCCGGCTAGCTTTAAAATAAACAAATATGTCAGAGGAAAGCCTAAGGTTGTCAAAGGCGCTAGGCGCACTCAAGGCGCAAAGGTCCCATAATCGGCTGAGGTGCAAGGCGCCAAAAAAAGAATGCGCCTGACCGAACCAAGGCGCACATTTTAAAATATAGTATCTATATTATTTTCAAGCAATAAGAATATCATAAGCAATGTAAGAATTAAATTATATGCACACCATTGCACCTATAACATCAACAATTTCAACGAATAATTAAAACATCGCATATTTAACACAAAGTTAGTCACCCTCCTCATCCCTACTCCTTATACATCATTCCCGGAGTCCCCGTCACTAAAATTATTATCAGTTTCATCATCCCCATCTGACTTGTATCCTTCAACTTCATCTTCTACTTCATCTTCTGTTCCAAATGAATCCGCCTCATTCTCTTCAAAGTCATGCTCAGTGGAGCCTTTTGAACTACCAACACTAGAGCGGGTTCTTGGCCCTAGTTGCTCTAGCTATAACATCCCATGTCAAGCCACCTTCATCATCACTAAAGGCCCCCCCACTTAAGAGAAAAAAACGAGGACTTCACCCAAGCGCACTAAGCGTGTGCGCCTAGGGCTTCAAAAAAAAGCGCAAAAGCGTAGCCCAGCGCGTGCCTGACTGAAGGGCTGCGCCTAGGACACTCCTAAGGCGCTAAGGCTTGTGGTCGCCTCGCCTAGTGCGCCTAGGCGAGCGCTTCTGACTACAATTGGAAAGCCATCTAGGAGAGTAATCAGTTAAAAAGATTCATCAACTCAAGAAGTTAAAATATATATTGAGCATTTCAAGCTTCATAATTTACCAGACTATTGTTGTTGAACAAAAATAAACGCATCCCATACCCACTGTTGGCAAATCATAATTTCCTGAGACATTTTGCAAGGAATGTTTATACTGCATGCCAAAGCAATAGGGGAAGCAATACACGGCTCATTTTGATTTGATCAATAAAATGAAGGAAAAAAAGGAAGTAATAGACATCCATATTTTCACAACATCAAGGGCATGTTTGTTTTAAAGGATAAAGGGGATAGGATAAATGATGAATTTTAATCCCTTATTCGCATAGTTGTCAGGGGCGCAAAGCGCAAAGCGCAAAGGTCCTTTGGAGCTATAGCGCAAAGCGCAGCGACGCGCAAAGGTCCTTTGGAGCTATAGCGCATAGCGCAGCGCAAAGAGCGTGCTTTATTGAAACAAAGCGCAAAATAAAAACGTAGGTATATATTTTATATATACACCAAAAATACTAATAGTTTCCAACTATCATAAACAATAACAACTAAATATTCAAAATGATGAAGAAACTATGTTCATAACATAAGATAAACCAAGCAAAGCATCATAAATCAACCATAAGGATAAGTTTAAAAGTTAGCAAAGCAAAATTTTAAAGCCTAAAATTCAGATTTCAATCTTCAAAAAAATTCCCCAAGACCCCAACTTTATTCATCATCTTCATCCTCAAGGTTAATCTCATCATCCACATCAAGGCCAGGAGAGACATAACCTTCACTGGCCTTTCCAAAACACCTTTGGCCTTTCCAAAAACATTTGTCCTTCTAAAAAACCCTTGGCCTTCCAAAAAACCCTTGGCCTTCCAAAGAAAAAAACATGGAAGAAAAAAAACTGCAGGATTTCAGCATAGCGCGCTACATTAAAATTTGCTGCGCTATGCGCTATAGCGTGCAGTACATTTGCTTTTGACAACTATGCTTGTTCGTTTAGCGCATACATTAGAAGAAATAAAGTTATAAGAATATAAAATTAATGTTATATCTGATGATTAAAAAATTATATCTAACACTCTCTCATTTATTATCCTATTCTATTCTATTCTATTCTATCTTATCCTATCATATCATATCATATCTTAGGTACTATCTAGTGAAACAAACAAACCGCAAGTGTTTAACAATATAGTACATAAGTTAACTTGTGTCTATTTCAACAAAGTTGAAAATAGGGATGGCAGTTATATCCACATCCACACTTTGTGGATTGATTTTTTTAAAAAAATGGATATAGATGTGAATATGATGTATATGCGCACCATATCTGATCCATATTCGCACTGCATATTTATAATTACAATTTTACCCTACATATATTATATGTATATCCAATAAGGTAAATTTCATTTCAAAACCCTACTTCCAAGCCAACACCCAACCAAATCCCATCGCCTCAAACACCACTCAGTGACTCCATACCCGCTCTTGAGATCTGATCTCTCCTTGCTAGTGCCAAATTGCCATTGCCATCGCCACGCCCCAAAATAGCACCAATGGTCAGCTCGTCGTCCGCCGCCAAACCGCCTTCGCTCTCCGCTTCGCAAAGCACATAGGCATTGCCATCTCCTTTGGCTCCAACCTCGCGTTCTCTCACTCATTGCCGCTAGCTCCAAGGGCCACACCCTTGACGAGACCCTGTCCTTCCTTGGCCTTAAAGACGATGGTCCGATCTACTGCCTAATCATGATGAGAGATCAAACCCGATCTGCCTCACGAATTTGTTTTCTGTGTGTTTGTCTTCATGAATTTGTTTTTTGTGTTTGTCTTCATTACTTCCTCCTGATCTGGTTGTTTGTTAGAGAATTTGTTTGCTGATTGTTATTTCTTCAATTAATCATTAGAACAATAGTAATCAGAATGAGATCAATACAGAAGAACTAATCGCAGCCAGCCATGACGAGAGCATTGTGGAGACCATGGTTATCAAATCGCACGATTCGGAATCGCGAATCGTGTGATCCGATGCGATTCATGATCGCGACGATTCAAATCGAGAAGTTGAATCGCCGATTGCATCGAATGGGTGTTTGAATCGGCGATTCAACACGATTCGATTCGATTCGAATCGCCGCGATCTATGAATCGCTGGCGGTTTTTTTCCAAAAACAGCGACGTTTCATCTTCAATCGCACTCCAAAACTCCTCCTTGCACACGTTTCTTCTTCCTTGCACGCTCGTTTCCAGGCGGCGTTTCTTCTTACTTGCACACTCGCCGGCGCCGCGACTGCATCTTCTTGTCGAGCTTCTTCAATCGCCGCCACCGGTCGTCTGTCGCTCATGGTTTCTTCACTCACCAACCAAGTCGTGAATCGCAACTTCTCCTTTCAGTCGCGAGTCTCGCGACTGCTACACTCCGCCTCGCCAACACAGTCGCGAGTCGCGACTGCTACACTACTCGCGACTGGGTTACATCTCTTTAACTGGCCGAGTCTTATTTAAGGGTGCTTCAACAAAGCCGCTTCAATAGTCTTCAATCCTTCAACAGTGCAGTCGCGAGTCGCAACTGCTACACTACTCGCGACTGGGTTCCATCTCTTTAACTGGCCGAGTCTTATTTAAGGGTGCTTCAACAGAGCCACTTCAACAGTGCTTCAATCCTTCAACAGTGCTTCCCTTGGCCGATCCTTGCTTCAACAGTTCTCTCTTCAACAGAATTGCTTCCATAATTCCATTTGCACAGTCCTTCCTTAATCCTCATTAACTCAATGGCTCCAAAAAAGAAGATGAAGAAAGATATTACTTGGGATCATTGCAAATCTCTTGATACAATGTTACATGTTAAATGTAACTATTGTCCGAAAACAATGTGGGGTGAAGCATTTAGAATGAAGCATCATCTAGCCGGAACACACAAAGAAGTTGCTCCATGTGATCAAGCATCGGAAGAGGTAAAAAAATTATTTAAAAAAGTTTTAGAAGATGCAAGTAAGGTGGATGATGATGTTATTGAGTGTTTTGATGATACAAATCAAGAGCATGATTCACACAAAAAAAGATAGCATGGATGCTTTTTTAAGAAAAGAGGGAAGTGGCTCTAAGGCTATCATGAAGCAACAAACTCTAAATGCAACGATTAAAGATAGGGATGTCGTTGTTAGAGATATTTGTAGGTGCATATATGGTAATGCATTGCCATTTAATTTGGTAGGAGTCCCTATTTTATCAACATGGTGAAATCAATTAGTGAATATGGTAGAGGCTTAAAACCACCAACTTATCATGAAGTTAGAGTCTCATACTTGAAGAAAGAAGTTGATATTGTGCATGCTAATTTGGAAAAGTATAAACTTGAATGGAAGAAAACCGGTTGTACTTTAATGTCAGATGGATGGACGGATGGAAAGGCTAGATCAATTACTAACTTTCTAGTCAATAGTCCTGAAGGGACTATTTTTATCAAATCTATTGACACTAGTGGTTCCATCAAAGATGCCAATAAAATGTTTGAATTGCTTGATGATATGGCCATGGAAATTGGAGAGGAAAATGTTGTTCAGGTGGTGACTGATTGTGCTTCAGCCCTTGTATCTGCTGGAGAGAAGTTGATGGAAAAAAGAAAGCAACTCTTTTGGTCACCTTGTGCAGCCCACTGCCTTGATTTGATGCTTGAAGATATTAGTGATCTTCCTATATTCCAAGACACCATTGGAAAAGCAAAAAAAATTACATTGTTTATTTACAGGCATAGTTAGGTGCTGAATTTATTTAGAAGTTATTCCAATGGTAGAGACTTGGCAGGGCCTACAATAACAAGGTTTGCTACATCATTTTTGACCATGGATTGTATTTTGGAACAAAAAATTCCACTCTGATCAATGTTTGCATCGCCACAATGGGCTAAGAGTTTCTATGCCTCTAAGGTTGAAGCTAAGGTTGTGGAAGACATTATTTTGGTTGAAAAGAAGTTTTGGAATGCACTAAAGTATTGCTTGAATTGTGTGACTCCTCTTGTGAAAGTTCTTAGGCTTGTGGATGGTGATTCAAAGCCGACAATGGGATACATTTATGAGGCCATGGATAGAGCAAAGGAACAAATTGCAAAGAGACTTGATAATGTGGAAAAAAGATACAAAAAAATATGGGAGATCATAGACAAGCGTTGGAACCATCAACTCCATAGGCCTCTTCATGCAGCAGCATATTTTCTTAATCCCAAGGAAAATATTATTTATTATTTATGTAATATTTGCTTAATCTTTATTATTATTCTTATTAAATATTTTTAATCTTGATAGGTTCCATTATGATCCAAATTTCAGATGGAGTTGTATAACATTGGATAGGTTATGTCCTAATCTTGAGACAAGGATCAAATTGATGCTCAAATTGAGAAATTTGACAAGGCTGAGGGCCTATTTGGATATAACTTGGCGATTGCAACAAGAGATAAGAAACAACCTGGTAATTATTCTTACTCATTTAATTATGTGCTTTACTTTACTAGTAATTATTCATTTTATTATGTGTTTTACTAGTAATTGTTCATTTTATTTTTCTTTTAGCTTTATGGTGGAATAGTTATGGAGAAGAGTGCAAAGAACTTCAATCACTAGCCATTCGTGTCCTAAGCCTCACTTGTAGTGCTACGGGATGTGAAAGGAATTGGAGTGTCTTTGATCAAATTCATTCTAAAATGAGAAACCGCTTAGAGCAACAAAGGTTGAATGCTCTTGTGTTTGTGAAATACAACCTTCAACTTGAGTCTAGACAAAAGCTAAGGGAGGCAAAAGGAGATACATATGATCTTATTTGCTTGTCAGATCTTGAATCCGATGATGAATGGATCACTGAACGAGAGGATCCTTGCTTAATAGAAGGGAACTGGATGGATGTAGATGAGTGCTTCAATATTGAAGGAGGTTCAAGCAAAAAGAGAAAGAGAGGTAGCACTTGCATTTCTAAAAATCTTTTTGTAATTCTTGAATCATGCTTCTTATTTTACAAAATATATTTACTTAATTACTTATGTTTGTATAATTTTAGGTCCAAGAAATATTAATGCCTACAAGATTGATAAAGGAAAAGACAACAACAACACCATTTTGGTAGAAGACAATGTCATTGCCAAGAAGAATAATAAAGGAAAAGGCATTTTGATAGAGGAAAATGAAGAAAATGAATTGGGAGATGGTGGTGAGAGTGAAGAGGAAGATGATGAAGGATTAGTCTTGCTAGATGATGACAAAAATGATAGTGAAAGTCATGACTTTGGCCTTGATGATTAGGGGGATACTTCATTTTTATTAGCTTATTACTTATGTATTGCTACTTGTTTTGCTTGCTACTTTGCTAGTACTTGAGAGTTGAGATTTGAGAGTCTAAGACTTTTTGTTTTTTGAGACTTGAGAGTCTAAAACTTTTATGTTTTTTGAGACTTTAGTGATGACTCTATGTTTTTTGAGCTTATATAATATCATTTTATTTAAGGTATGTCATATGACTCATATATAAGTAATTTTTCATGCGTCTTCTGAATCTTACGATTCCATACGATTCACAATTCACGATTCAAAATTTAGCCTCACGATTCACGTTGTGAATTGTGATTCGATAACCTTGGTGGAGACATTAAGTGTACATATAAATAAGAAAAAGTTCATTTCCTCTAGACTTTTTGGTATTGAAATGGATATGAAGCAAAACAACTAGGAATCTTTTGTGAAGTATATTGATCTGTAGCTATATTATTACATTGTTGGTTGATGGATCTGCTAATTATATTTGCTATGTAGCACTTTACAAAGTCCTGTTTGTTAGAAAGAGAAGATTTATTTTGCCAATAGACAGTAATCAAGGTGCTAAAATGAATAACTATTTTGTATTCTGAGAATAACTAAATACCTTGAATTGATAGTAGAACCACTTTCAGGTGTAAAGATATAGACAAATGGAAATTCCTTTCTGTAATGAAAGTTCTCAACTTATTCCCTTATTAGCTTAAATTACTAATGTTACCATCTGATGCATCTCCCTATTACAAGCCTAATCTTCGTTGTACTTCTTGACTCAATGAAAATTAGTTATTTTTTCTTTGTACTACAAAAATAATCTATCTCTGATATCTCATTTCAAAATTTTTCGAGACAGTGTTTAGAAGTGAATAGGAATTTGTTCAACATCCACTGTTATCAATTTTTCAGTTTCTTTCATGGTGATAATGGGCTCACATTTTACATTTTACTCATTTAGTTTGGCATGACTTAGCATGCCCCTTTATTTGTTTTTTTTGTCAGTTTTCTTTATTTCCTATGTATTCTTTATTTCTTGACTTGTTGCTGAATTGGAAACCCAAATAAGAATCTGAACCTATGCAAAACATTATCTCGAGAAGATTGCTTCTGATGCACAATTTCATATATCTGTATATGTATTTTTTCTAAAATAGTTTGTATGGAGTAATGTTTTTGTTCAATGCTCCTGACTTTGTCTACTTCTGTCTTATGTAGGTTATTACAATAACAATTTTATTTCTTCTGCTTGTTGTATACTATGCCTTCTTTGCACCTTGATAAATTCAATGCATAAATTGATTTATTTTGCTTCTATATATATATATATATATTGAATTGAAGTACATGAAGAATATGAAGAATATGATGGCGTGGGGATAGATGACCATTATGGAAGGGAGAATGATGCTTATAATGTTATTTGGAAGATGATGTTTTAGTTAAACTATGGATAGTAAATTAACAGTAATATTTCTATGATTTTTATATTATGTTTTAGTTGAGTTATGGGTAGTAGTTGATTGGTAATATTTCTATGGATTGATTTAAATGATATTTTAGTTGAGTTATAAGTAGTAGTTAAAATGTTTAATGGTAATATTTTTATGAAATGATAATAATATATTAGTCAAATGAATTTTTAATATGTTATATTGGAAGTTAGTATTGTTGCAAATTTTATGCTCTACTATCGAGTTTTTATTATTTTAAAGTCATGTATAATACGATTTATTGATTTTTAATAAATATATTTGTATTTAAAATGTGGTGCGGATGTGGATGTGATGCTACATCTGTATGGGGTGTGGATGTGGATGTGGTGCAAATGCGGACATGCGAATGATGTGATATCTGCACCATGCACCATATCGGATCTGCGCCGTCCCTAGTTGAGAAACATCTCACTAGCCTTCCTTAAACTGAACTTTTCCAAAGGTTAAATTCTTTCTGCATTTAGAAGCAGAAGGAAAGCTGTCTTGAAACAAACACAAGTTTATATAAGACCAATATAATGGATCATAAAGACAAACCCTGATTCTGATAAGTACCAGATGAAATTAGGATCAAATGGGCTTCTCGTTGCTTGATTCTAAATCATTGTTTTAGTTCCACCAATCGTCTCAGATCTAGCTAGCCACAGGACGAACAGCACACAAAAAAATGTGGGTTTCACACAAGGCAATTAAGGTAACTAGGAGCTTAGATACTTCCTCTAGGTACAGATAATATGACTACGGAACAACCAGATCAGGAAGACCAGCAAAGTAAAAATACAGAAATTGAGAAATTTTAAACCAAGGTTACCATTTAGGAAATGATTTGATGAAAGCAAAAGGAATTGCAATGGGGAGATTGGTTAATAAGCATCTTATTGTGTCAGTTAGGTACTTTGTCAGAACTTCTAAATGCAGCAGGCTATAATTTTTTCATTATTAACCCTCCCAAGAGCCCACAAAAGTGGGATTGGTTCGTGCATTGGGTCACCCTTTCTAATGAGTGCCAACAAACGGATGTTCAATGCTAATTCTGTTGTTTGATTTTCACATAAAACTATAATATACACAGAAAAGATTTATGAAGGAAATGTCATCTTCATGGTAAATGAAACAATTAATTATGACTTAAAGTTTTAGAAATAAGTTATTATGATTATATATGTAAAAACAGACAATCTGTCACAAGTCAATTGTTATCCACTGCTATTAATCAGTTTAGATAGTCATGATTTAGATTATTTGAGTTTTTGACAGCAAAGGTATACAAAAGGCAAAATATCTAATTATATGCTTACCTCTTGAATTCGATTAAGAGCTCGGATGTTATCTAATGTATCCAACGATGGGGAGAGACCACCATGCAAACAGAAAATCTAGAAAAAAAATATATATATACTGAACTGTAAGATACTGAACATCAATAATTAGATCAAAAAAGATGTAAGGGCACAAATTTTAACAAACCCAACCTGATTCTCAATAAGAGCTGTAAGAGGTAAATAATCAAATAGATCAGTAAAGTACTTCCACACATTTGCATTTCCATACTTTCTTAAGCATTCATCATAAAAGCCATACCTGAAACCAAAAAACCAAGATTCATAAACAAAATTAAATTTAATCAGTGCTTTGATGCAAAGAAATCTATGGATTCTCATATTAAGTTATTAGGGAGACAAGGAAGATTCATAGATATTTAAAAAAATACACCATACATGTTTGATCTAAATATTAAAAATACACCATAAATGTGTTTCTTAAGCTTCCAATTGAATTACATAAGAAAGGCATTATTAAAATTAAATTAACCTTCTGACTAGTAATATTCGAAACTTATTTGATTAAATTGGCAAGCCTGTTTAGAGCTAGGCATGTACCATAACAAATTGTGCATGATCTGGATGGGAAATAACCACATTATGAATATTCATATGTTAGGGACACCAGAAAGTCAGAAACACATTAACTGGACTGCCTTTATCACCTGACCTTTTTTATATGACAATGGATAGTTTGTTGTTTCTCTGTTCCCAAAATATGTTAAAAACCTTGATTATCATCAGAACAGAATGCCACCAATGAATATTTCATCTCTAAAGAGGACCTTATCTCTGATAGTAAATTAGCAATCCTAACAGTATCAAATATTCTTCCATGACATTCTAGTTGTACCAAATGTTCTTAAAGACTTAAACAACATGCATCTTGTCAGATATCGTATCGGACATGAAATATGAAGATGTGCTAATTGTGTAAACTTTTGATAGACGGGGGAACTTAATATCTACTCACGTACATAAGTTTACATACCCTGCAAAGTAACCCTATAGGCCAATCATGAAAACCAGTCCAAATGACCACAATGGCTTCCTTCATGTAGCATGAGGTTTCAAAGTAATATTTAGAGAATGGTAGAATCAGATATGTTGTGTTGGACAAAACTATATACCTATAAGGCTAGGAACATTAAGTACAAGGGACCATAAGATTACTAGCAATCTAGCTCTGAATGAAAGTCCTGAAACAAAGATTATATATTCTAGGTCATCCAGGATAAGTTGTTCAACCTTATAATTCGTACTCAAGCAATGGAATATTGTGATGGATCTGACCAAAAAATATAAACTTGTCAATGTTTAATCAGTCATATTATGCAGGTAGCCGGAGTAGTGCACAACACATGAGCACCATGGGTGTATGTGGTACATATCAAAAACATTTTTTTTTAAATGTTGAATGCGGATAATAACATCAACAAAACAGATATGTCATGTAACAAATCAAGAACTTAATGAATTGTATTATGATTTTTGGAAAAATTTTGTTAGTTATAAGCTGAGGAACATGTGAAGGTGCATGTGGTAGAATATTAGCACTGAGCCACTGACTGTGTTTTACACCATCAAAATAAGACAAGTCGAAATAATAGCAATAAGGAGAAAAAATCAACGTATGCACATGCTTTGGTGGACTAAATTGGCGTATGCTGTCACATGTGTGTGTGCTGAATAGATTTGTGGCCTCAATATGAGTAGTTGTATACATGCATGTGTCTAAGGAGACATGCAGTCAATTTGCAGTATATAACCTAAAGGGCATATTGAGGTCTGGTAGGTCTTATTCATGTGGTGATGTGCAGCAGCATTGCATATGCAGTCAGACAGACCATATGCTAGAACATTAAAATCATTTATTTAGTTGATTTTTGATAGATAATGAACTACAAGCCTACAAACTACAAAATGAAATCCTTTTGAGTTATTTAGATTGTGTTTCATGAGGACCTAGCTCACACAGCATAGGTGCAATGCCCTGGGGTTTTTTTTCTTTAGACATGATGTGCAGTGTAAAACAGTTATATAGATTTTAGAGTTAATAATCTAAAGCCTAGTTAACTTTATTTACTAGAAAGATTCATTTCTCTATTCAATCATATTACTGGCATATTCTCTGCCATCATAGTAAACCCTCTGTTGAATGCATAATGAGAAATATATTAGATTCCTTAGAGGTGTCCAATGATAAGCAAGAAACACTCCGCACCATCATAAAATTATTAGATTTACCAACAAGAATATAACACCAATATTTCTCCACAATAACTTACCTAAATAGGTAAAAGATCAATATTTGAACATGTTCGATATTCAGTTCAAAAAAGACAATTTTTCAAATCCATAAATATCTACCGTACTAACTGAAAATATCATCACCTTGAAGAAAACTATAGAGGCAGGTGAAATTTCACTAGATACTTACACTTGAGTTATTTGCCGGCTCTCGTGGTTTCCTCTTAGAATCGTAATCCTATCTCTGTAACGAACTTTCAAGGCAACTAAGAGGGTCACCGTCTCAACAGAGTAGTAGCCACGATCTGCATTAGAAATTATAACATCATGAAGTGAACGGTTCCAAAGTGAGGCATCAACTCTACCCATAAGAAACTGAGAACACGAAGTAGAGTATCTCCTCTCTTTTTTCCAAAGCGATAAACTCGGGCGCTACAAAAACTGACCTACATAATCTCCCATGAAGAGGTAATTAGTGTCAGGCGCCTCTCCTCCAATCCGGAACAGCTCGATTAGGTCGTGGAATTGCCCATGGATATCCCCACAAACAGTGACGGGGCACTTCACCGGTTGCACGTTCCACTCCTCGACGAGGACCGTCCGCGCCTGCTCGCAGAGGGTCTTCACCTCCGCCTCCGGCAAGAACTTGCATTCCCTCAGGTGCTCGATCTGGCGGTCCAGATCTGCGTACGACGGCATAGCTGGCGACGGCGCGCAAAGTTCGCCCCGCCCCTCAAGATTCGCGAACGGCGACCGATCAGACGGATGGAATCCCGCGAAGGATCGACGGAGGAAGCAGGAATTAGTCGAATCGAAGCATGAAATGGGGAGATCGGGAGGGGATTCTTGGAGAGGGTTAGGGTTAGCGTCGGGAAAAGGGCGAAGGGGGGAGAAGATCTGGTCGCTGGTCGCCTTTGCTCGCCCTCGACTCCCTTTCCTTCATTTTCTTTCTTCTATTTTTGCGAGCTGGCCTACTAAATATTCTTATTTGCAAACTAGGACTTCAACGGTTTGACTTATCTACTGACACGTCTCCACCGTTGGGGCGGCAGCCAAACCGATCTTTGATTTGATCAGGCTCAGATCGGCCAATTTACATTTAACCCGAGCTTGATTTTTATTTTTATTTTTTCCCGAAAAAGATAGCTAAATTCATTCAAGAATGAAATAGGATGGCAAGCGTCTGTGCCCGAACATGGCGAAAGTCCAACATCATTGCCCAACATGGTAGGATAGAATACATTTACTCATACATCTTTTGTTTTGTTTTATATTTCAAAAGCTCTCATTGATTTTTCATCTGTATTGAGTATAATTGCATGAAATATAACCTTATTGCGACATTTCCATATGTTCCAAAGTATCCCGCTACAAAGCTTCACCGCTCTAAGTTGATTCTTGCATCAGGTATAAATTAGTTGTCACCAATTCCAAACAGACTAAAATATTGGTGCTGAAGTGGCAGCGAATGGGAGCAGTGGTGGATTTATAAAATTTTACTAGTAGGGTCAATTTGATATGTAAATGTTCTCGTCTGAAGTCAGCAGTGTTGCAAGTCTTCACATCTTCTGGTCCACTGAGGCTCCGGTGATAACCTGCAAGATACTCTGATGGTCAAGTGAGAGGAAGTTCCATTAGAGTATACCTTGTTTGTGCATCGTGTCAATCTTATGAGGCAAGTCTGGGTGTTCGACGAGAATATCTCGCGAAATTTCGAAGGGATATGCACTGAATGGGTCAATGATTACCCCTTAGATTGCAGTCTTATTACTAATGAGGCTCAGGTGGAAGAAGAGTATGTAATCGATTCATTCAAAAGATGAATACATCAAGCCTATTTATACTAAGTACAGAGTGATTCAAATGATAACAAACTCAGTGATCAACGCAGTGATCAGCTAACACGTGGAAAGTTAATAATAAACTTATTAACGAAAGGTAATGGAGCCGGTAGCCAATGGTGCTGATGGCTGACGTGTCTTCGATGAGACTACGAGAAGGTTTCACTAATACCCCCCCTCAAGATGGGTCGTCGGATGACGCCCATCTTGACTTGATGATTTAAAAACAACGCTGACATGTTAGCTTTCGTAAGGGAGTCGGCCAACTGCAGTGAGGCAGGGATATGTTGCACCAGAATGCTTCCGTTTTCAACTTGTTCTTGGATGAAGTGGAAGTCGATCTCAACATGTTTCATACGGCTGTGATTGGTGGGATGTTTGGTAAGTAATGTGGCTCCCAGATTATCACAGAGCAGTGTAGGCGTAGGGAGATTGCAACACTTGAGTTCTTTAAGAACAGTTAGTAACCAGAGTACCTCAGCTGCAGTGTTAGCTAAGGACTTGTATTCGGCTTTTGTTGAGGATCTGGCTATGGTTCTCTGTTTCTTTGAGGACCAGCTGACAGGTGATCCACCAAGGAAAATTAAATAGGCTCCTGTGGAGCGCCGATCAGTCTGATCTCCACCCCAATCGAAATCGGAGTAAGCTTTGATGTCAAAAGCAGAACTTCAGTTGAGGAGAATACCCATGTCCGCAGTCCCTTTGAGATATCTCATCAATCTTTTACAACACTGCCAGTGGAATGTAGAAGGCGTATACATGTATTGCGATAATTTATTGACTGTAAATGCAATATCAGGCCTTGTAAATGACAGATACTGAAGTGCGTCGATCACTTGTTTTGAATGTCTTTGCATTGGCAAGTGGTGTACCATCATCCAATGACAGCCGAGCTGAAGAAGACATAGGCGTTTTAACTGGATTGGCATCTTGCATTTCCGTTCGATGTAGAAGGTCTGAGATGTTATGCGTTGAGACAGAAACAACCCTTCATCGCTCTTGAAAACCTCGATGCCAAGGAAATAATTCAAAGGTTGAATCTCTTTGAGAGAGAACCTAGATGCCAGCTTGGAATATATCTCTTGAATTTTATCTGTATATGTACCAATAAGTATGATATCATCGACATAAAGTAGCAGCAGTGTCATTGATTGGGATTCTTTAAGAATAAACAATGAAGTGTCAGCCATAGAATTTTGAAAACCGACATAATATAGGAAGCTATGTAGCTCATTGAACCAGGCTTGCGCCGCTTGTCTTAGGCCGTAGATAGCCTTTTTGAGCTTGCAAACATACTTTGGGTGTTCAGGGTCAACAAATTCGGGTGGCTGCTGCATATAAACATCCTCGTATAATCTTCCCTAAAGAAACACATTATTTACGTCGAGCTGAAACAAACCCCAATTAAGTTTAGAAGCAAGAGTAAGTATTATCCTTATAGTTGCTTGCTTAATAACAGGGCTAAAGGTACTGCTAAAATCAATTCCTTCTTGCTGATGAAACCCTTTGGCCACAAGGCGGCATTTGAATTGATCAATAGTGTCATCCGAGTTGTGTTTAACCCTAAAGATCCACCTGTAGCCAACAATGTTCTGATTTAACGGTGCTGGAACTAGATCCCAAGTGTGGTTGTTGAGTAAGGCAGAGATTTCTTGTTGCATTGCTGCTTTCCACTCTGGATATTGGCAGGGTTGTTTGTAGGTAGTGGGAGTAGGATGAATTGTTGTAGTCGAAAGTAGAGCTGAGTAATCGAGTGGTTTTCTAGGCTTGAAGATGTTGGACTGTGACCTTGTGGTCATGTGTCTAGGTGCAGTGGTAGATGGTAATGTAGTGTCTGTTGGTGCATTTTGTAAGGTTGTATTTTTGGTGGGGTCTTCAAGGATTGAATCACCCATAGCTGGTAACAAAGGTGATCTGCCAGAGCATCTGTTTGATGAGAAGTTTGAGATAAAGGCTGTCTTAAGACTACTGGTTGGCATATTGTTGAAGTGGAGGTGATATGTGGAGGTAAAGGAGGAGTAGATAATGTTTCAGAGATTGGTGAGACATTCATCCAGTCATCAACAGTTAATGTATTGACTCGATTCAAGTTCACTGAAGTATAAGTAAAAGGGAACTTGTTTTCAACAAACATTACATGTCTGGAGAGGAAGATTTTGTTGGTGACAGGATCAAGGCACTTATAGCAATAGTGCCGAGTAGAGTAGCTGAAAAAAATGCATGATTTTGATTTGGCATCCAATTTGTGATGGGAATATGGTCTCAGCCAAGGATAACAGAGACACCCGAAAACCTTCAGGCTGAGATAGTTTGGTTGTTCGTTGAATAGACATGTGAAAGGAGATTTATTTTTGAGTGTAGGAGTAGGCATTCGATTGATTAGGTAAACAGTAGTTGAGCATGCAAAGTGCCAGAAGTTTAATGGTACAGAGGCTTAAGAAAGCAAAGTTAAATAGGTCTCCATTATATGTCTGTGTTTGCGCTCAGCCAAACTGACTCGCTGAGGTGTATAAGGTGGTGAAAGGAGCTGTTGAATGTCATTGCTTGAAAGATATGAGGAAAGAGCTGTGTATTCACCACCTCCATCGGAATAGAGGCTCTTGATGGATAGGTTGAAGTATTTTTCTACAAGAGTTTTGAATTTAGAGAACACTTGCAGTACCTCAGACTTTTGTTTTATGGGAAATAACAACGTATATTTTGTATGGTGGTCAACAAATATGACGTAGAATCGATGCCCTTCTGAAGATGTGATGGGAGCCGGACCCCATACATCTGAGTAAAGAATCTCAAGTGATTTGCTGGTTTTAATGGAGGAAATAACAAATGGTAGGCAATGGCTTTTATTGATTGAACAGGCATTACAGTGAGAGTTTTTAACAGTAGATGAAGACAAATTTAGCTGTGATAAAATTGAGTGAAGAGCTTTGTGGTGTGGATGGCCCAATCTTTGATTCCAAGTAAATGAACCGGTTGAATGAACAGAAGTAGCGTGAATGGTAGGTAAGGAATAACTCCATGAATACAGGTCACCTTCATTTTGGCCTTGGGCGATCACAATCCTGGTATTGAGATCCTTTACAAGAAAATGGTTAGAGAAGAATTCAATTGATGAATTGTTTTGTTTACAAAACTTTGCTACAGAAATCAGGTTCTTAATTATCATAGGTGCATAAAGGACATTATGAAGCTAAAATTTGGGTGACAAATTAACCATACCAGAGTGTGACGCAACAATGAGATTACCATCTCCAAGAGTTATGTTCTAATCACTTTGGAATGAAGAAGCAGCTTGCAGTAGATCTGGTTCAGATGTTACATGGTGTGTCGCCCCTGAATCCTTTATCCAGGGAGAGTGCTTGTTTTGATGCAGTTCAGAGACATTGAGTTGCAGTGGCTTAAAATCAGAATTGAATCTATATCTACAAATGCTAGAAGAATGACCAGGTTTGTTACAAATCTGACATTGAATGTGTGGCTTGAACTGACTATTATTATTGAAAGGCCTATGCTGATATTGACTGTTGTTAAATGGCATGCACTGATTGTTGTAGTAAAACCTTGGTTGCTCTTGATAATTCGCATTTTGAGGTTTATTCTGAGTAAATTGTGACTGCCTTTTTTTCTTATCCCATGACTGTTGAGACTTAAACTGAGTGTTTTGATGCCAAGTGTATTGAACAGTCATGGAAGAGGTCTCATGTCGAAGCTTTAGAAAAGTTTCATGATCTGTCAGCTTGTCATATAGTTCTTCAACTGAAATCAAGGTGTCGCGCGAGCGTATAGCTGCACTTATGTTGTTAAATTTGGGTCCAAGCCCACTGAGAATTTTTATAATGAGAGCAGATGGGTTAACAGGCGAGTTGACCATAGCTAGTTCATCGGAGATAGTTTTAATCTCAAAGAAATACTCAGAAATAGTTTTAGTTCCTTTGGTTAATTTTGAGAGGGCATCTTGCAGACCAAATATTCTGGTCTGAGATCTGTTCGCAAATTGTGCTGCAAGACGCATCCAAGCGTCATGAGCTGAAGATGAAGTAGCAACAATTGAAATAATGGTTGGATCTACCGATGCCATGATGGCATGACAGATCAAACCATCTTGACGCAGCCATAGGCGATGATTGGGATCATCGATCGGAGGACAGACTGAGCTACCATCAATGAAAGCAGTAAGATCGTACCCGAGAAGTAGCAGTTCGATCTGGATCTTCCAGCTTGAGTAATTGCTATTACCGGAGAGTTTGAGCGGCAATTGTGAAGCAGGATTGATGGCGATTACTTGTTTGCTTGATGCAAAGGGGTTTACAACTTCTGCAGCATTCGTATCATCAGTCGCCATGATCGCCAGATGAGAGAAGACAAAAAAAAACGAAGGTGGAGAAGAAAATTAAGTTGAAGCACCAGGAACCATTCTCGTGAGAGTTATGGCTCTGATACCATAATGAGGCTCAAGTGGAAGAAGAGTATGTAATCGATTCATTCAAAAGATGAATACATCAAGCCTATTTATACTAAGTACAGAGTGATTCAAATGATAACAAACTCAGTGATCAATGAAGTGATCAGCTAACACATGGAAAGTTAATAACAAACTTATTAACGAAAGGTAATGGAGCCGGTAGCCAATGGTGCTGATGGCTGACATGTCTTCGATGAGACTACGAGAAGGTTTCACTAATAATTACTGCCAAATCTCTGGTCATAAATATAGAATATTGATATCCTTGTTTGGCCAGGTGGAGCTCCCGAGCTAAGTTGTGGATGGTTCGATCTGATTCATGAGTAAGGCTTCTAAGCTCGATCCGACTAGGCCTAAAGAGCTAGTCTAGTCCATAGCCCCGAGCTTGGTCAGAGTTTGAGGACTTCGTGCCGACCTCTTCTTGTATGTCGATCTCTTTGCATATGTTAGAGCATCTGATCTCGTCTGGGATACCTCCCGTTAGTGCATGCTTTTCTAGCATTTAATCCTGATAGTGAGCACGATGCAGAGATCTGGCAGTTCATCTTTGAGGTGTTTAGGTGTCTACCACTGATGAGATTATTGGCCATGATTCACTCTGCTAACTGAATGTGATTGTTGGTTGTTCAATGAGGAGGTTGTCGCTCCTCGATCGGTTTTAAAACTCCCTCCTTTCCTTCATTTTGAGCTTTTTCGCATTCTGAATTTTTGCTCGTTCCTTGCTCCTTGCTCTCGAGCCTTTCATTGATGACATCGCCTCTCCATTCACTACCTCGTTCGCTTTCATCTATTTCTGATGAGTCTTCCCGATCTTATCTTTTATTTATTATTTTATCGGGGTCAATCTTAGATTGATAGGCTGTACTGACTCGTCGCTCGCTCATTATGTTTCCAGTTTGATTGAGAAATGGTTGGTAGGGGGAAGTGCATAGTAGATAGGTAGGGCGAGTCTGCGGAATCTTACTCTTGGGTCCATGAAGAATTAAGGCAAGAAAGTTAGGCGATGACCATCTCAAGCGGCATTACGGCTTTCCGCAAAGGCATGTTGTTGTCTCGTTCTGGTGACGAGGATGCCTTCGAATGCCTTCCTTACTCCCTGGATGATAGGGTCTTCCATTTTAGGAGGATCCTGAGTTCATTTTTGTGTATCAGACCATGTTTGAGGACCTTGTTGTCCGACTGCCTTTCACTGATTTTGAATGTGGGGTGCTAATCTTGGTGAATGTTGCCCCAACATAGCTTCACCCGAACAGCTAGACGTTTGTCCATTGTTTCGAGATCTTAATGGAGTTTCTAGGTGTTAAGTCGAGTCTTATTGTGTTCTTCTCTTTCTTTCAAGCCAAAGGGACACAGAGGGGTCAGTGGTTGTTGTTGTTCAAATGTCCACACTAAAAAGGGGGTTGAATAGTGTGTAAGTTATTTATAAGTTCAGTTATACTCTTTTCACTTTTAATCAATTTAACAACCTAAATTGAATTCTCTTGAGATTAATGCTTTGACAAGTAACTAAGCACAATCAATAAATGATAGTAAACAAGTATAGAGCAATGCAAACACACAACACGTATAGTGGTTCAACCAAAAGGACTCAAATCTCAAACCTTTGAGAAAGCCTCAACAACTATTCTCTATCAAAACAAAATCATATAACCAATCTAAGGTGTTTCACAAGCACACCCTACAAGCTACTTTGAGAATTCGAGATAAACAACTTAAGAAAACAAGTTTAAAGGAGCATGAAATGAAAATCAAACTTGGAGAGCTCCTTTCTTAGCCTTCAATCTTTCCAACGCCTCAAGATGAAAGGAAGAATCGCCTTGTGAGGGTTGAAGCGTGAAGACTACTTCTAGAGAGATTGAGAGTTGAGAGCTAGGACTTGCAAATCAATCTTGAAGGCTTGAACACTTGGAAATTAACTCAATAGAATAGTGAACCAGGCAGGTGAAGGAGTAATGGCTTGTATTTATAAGCCATGGGGTGAGAGAGCATGCAACAGCCGTTGCAACGGATAAAAATATAGTCGTTGACGCCCGACGGTCGATCACCTCGTCGATGGGTCGGTCGACTAAATGAGCGACCGGTCATCGACCAAAAGCACTTTGTGGGTTTTGGCCCGAACACGGTCAATTGTCGGTCGATCGACCTATCGAACCGAACATCCGACTAAAATGTAATTTCAGCCCAGTTTTGCTGATTTTTACACTTGGATTTCGTTTTCGGGTCTATTCTTGGATTTTGACTTGGAACATAGTATAAATAGGTTTGGTTGATATCCTAGGGGCATATTACAATCATATCTAATCCTAAATCTATGTTTCGACTTAATTACAACTCGATAGCCATAAGAGTCATTTTTGCTCGATTCTTTGCGATTTTCTGGACGAACTTCGTAGGTGTATCGTTCTATCAACCTGAACTCAAAACTCAACAAATGAGTTAGATATATGTTTATTATCATCAAAATAGAGAGTGAGGCCTAGGATGAACCTTGGGCCAACAATCTCCCCTTTTTGATGATGACAAAATAACATGAAAAATAAGCAATTCTAAGAGATGATAAGTGCTCATTTGTAAGTTTATGATAAAAGCTAACTCAAGCTCCCCCTATCAACATGTAGGTCTAAGAGATAGCTTCCCTTATATATATGCATCATAAAATAAATGTAACCAAGTCTTTTCTCCCCCTTTTTACATCAATCAAAAAGGGCAAGAATGCAAGGTACTATTAATGAGTTTCATCATGAAAATTACGAAATCCATAAAACCGAGTATCATCTACCACTATAGTCGTCCCTACCGATGTGAACCTTTGGAAGACAAACACTGATAAGTCGCAAAGCCCCATTACAAGACATATACTTGAGTGTGATGATACCATAAAAATCAATTTTTCAAAGAGACTTAAGAAAATAGGCAATTTTATAAAGGGAAATTAGACAAAAAAATCATAAGGTTTGCAAAAATTTTGTTCTACCCCCGTTTTTAAAATTCGTCTGTAAATGCACAACCTTTACATTCGTTTATGCCATCTACCAAATAGTCAAGGGTCGTCTCAACTTAGCTGACGGCGCTTGACAGTTTGGTAGATGACATAAACAGATGTAAAGCTTGCGCATTTATAGGCAAATTTTAAAAACGCTGGTAGAACATAAAATTTTTGCAAATCCGCTAATGACCTATCAAGGTCTAGGATGGGTGAAATACTCATTTACACAAATCCACTGTCATCCTAATCCTAGCAATTATATTATACATGTTCTTGAAACGTAAACATATTGATGTTTTCCTCTCAACTCAAGGTTTGAATAAAATTATCACATTGCCAAGCATTAGAAGAAATGGAAGAAAAAAACATGCTCTAAATGCTTACTGTTTGAATCATCCAATTCAACAAAAATTGAAAAATAATATAATTGAATAATCAAGTCCCATAAAATACAAGTTGTATTCCTCATCTAATGAGAAATTAGACTAAAAAATTACAAGGTTTGCAGAAATTTTACGTTCTACCCGTATTTTCAAAATTCGCCTGTAAATGCAGAACCTTTACATCTGTTTATGTCATCTACCAAATCGTCAAGTGTCATCTCAACTTAGCTGACGACGCTTGACGATTTGATAGATGACATAAACGGATATAAATGTTGTGCATTTACAGACGAATTTTAAAAACACAGGTAGAACAAAGAACTTCTGCAAACATTATGATTTTTTAGTCTATTTTCCCTTTTCTAAAATAATTTTAAACAAATAGAATATAACAGATTCCCAATTGCATTCTCAAATTTGTAAAGCTTTCCTCATTCAATGGCTTTGTGAATATATCCACAAGTTATTTATCAATAGGCACAAATTCTACGAAAATATTCTTTTTAGCTATATTGTCTCTTAAAAAATGATGTCTTAGATTTATGTGTTTAGTCCTAGAGTATAATACTCGATTTTTAGTTAAGTTAATGACACTAGTATTATCACAATGAATGGGTATACATGAATAGTTAAGTTCATAATCCATGAGGATTTGTTTCACTAGGCCTAGTATTAAATCCCAAACTTCATTTCTTACAAATTGATTTAGTTCCTCTTGCATGATAATAATCCAAAATTCATCATCTATAGCTTCCTTAATGTTTTTAGGCTCTACTTAAGAAATGAAGAAAACACATTGGCAAACATTTTTGAGTTTAGAACGTGTTACCACTCCCGTTGAAGGTTCTATTGTATAAAATGACACACTAGAGGGGGGGTGAATAGTGTGTTATCTAATTCTATTTACCTATTTCGGTTTTAGACGTTTCTTGAATTATTTAGGCAAATCACAATTTCTTGATAATGATGCAGAAGCAAAAATAAGTCAATCAAGCACAAACAAATTTTAACAATGCTAACACTGAGATTTATAGTGGTTCGGCCCTAATGCCTACTCCACTACCTAAGCACCCTGCTTAGGATTTCCAAACTAAGTTTTACTAGATTAATTAGTTTCCCTTACACATAGGACTTTGACTCGAATAGTCTCACTCTCAACCTAAGGTACTTTCACACCCGGAAGTCACCGTCTTCTTATCGAGAGCACTCTTCCACCTCAACCCTAAGGGACAACTAGAACTAACCGAGTAAACTATGTTTACACAAGTGGCTTTACACACCACTTAAATCTAAGACCTAACACTAGGTCTTCCTATAATTCAAATACAATGAGATGAAGAACAGATTAAAACAAAAATTATTACAAGGAGAGGAATGACAACTTATCACACTTAAACACCTCTTCTTTTCATCCCTAACCGACTTGTTGAACCCTTTGAAGGAGAGCTCTTTTGACAGCAAGGGATCAAGCGTTAGGCTGATGAATGTTGACGCGTTGAAGCTTGAAGGATGTTATGGAATCATTCTTTGAAGGTTTTCTTGCATCCAAAAATCTGAGAGAGAGAGAGAGAGCGACAAAAGAGGTTAGAAGAGGTATTTATAATCCTCAGCTGAAATAGGGCGTCAACGGGCATAAATTTTACCATTACAGACGCCCGGTCGATGGTCCGATCGATCGTCGATCAATCGACCGATCGATCGCCCAGCTCTCTGTGAGTATTACGCGCCATTCGGATGACCGACGGGTCAGCCGACTGTCGTGAGATTGGCAATCTCGAATCTGGTCGACCGAATCAGTGATGCCAAAATCGTGCGACTCGCGATTTGCCATCCGGTCGACCGATGAGCATTCTGCCATATTTTGGCTTCGGTCGGTCGATCAACGCAGTCCTTCTACGAATTCTTCACCAATTTTGATCGATCGATAGGTCGACCGAATGACTACTGCCTCTTTTGTGCATCATTCGGTCGACCGACTGATCGACTGAATTGGTTGCTGCCACTACTTAACACCATTCGGCCGATCGTCTGGTTGATCGAACCAGAGCTGGAAAATTTTATCTTGGCTTTCTCATTTCGCGCTTGGTTTTTCGGCTTCGTTCTTTAGCTTGCTTTAGCTTTAAAGGATTCTCCATGCTATCCAAAACATTTCTGATGCACGCATTGATCTATTTTGGAGATTGATCGAGAGACGTAAGGCTTGACGTATCTTTCATCGATCCTGCAATTTTCATACTTCAAACACTTGTTAAATAGGTTTGTTATCATCAAAATAATCATGAGGAGAATAAAGTATGAAGGAGGAACCTTCAGCTAATAGGTTCTTCAATGACTTGACCAATTGGATGATCCTTTATCAAACGGTAGGCTATTGGGAGAGGAGGTAGAGCTTCTTCTTCAACTTGAGGTTGGGATGATGAGGATGAAGGTTCTTCATCATGAGGTGCCTCATTTGATTCATCTCTAACATCTTTATCATGAAAAATCAATTCCTCAAGTTCTTCACCTATATTCTTCTTCTTCTTTTTCCGAAAAAGCATGTTCATTCATTGAATGAGATAAGTTACAATGGCTTATAAATAAAGCCATAAAGCATATGACAATAAAATAGTCTTCTCAAAAGGAGGGACGTGAGATTGTAGCCATAGTTCTGATAATTTTCCCAAGTTGTGAGTGCCACCTGAACTGTGGTTTCAGGTGTTGTTTGCACCTTGTTGAAAATATATTTGTTCCTTGATCTCCATATGCTCCAGAGTATGGCACAAACCAACGATAGTTCCTTCGCTTGAGAACCTAGAGCCTTCGTTACATCCATCCACCAGTGAGCTAGTGAGGATGCATTTGATCTACAGGGAAGACGAATAGGCAGTCGTTGCCATGCAAGGTCAGATTGGGGCAGGTAAGGAACAAGTGGACTGCATCTTCTAGGCTGGATCTGCATAGGGAGCATTTAACATCATGAACTAGGATATGGCAGTGCTGTAGGGCCGTCCTCGTTGGGAGAGAGTTATGTAGGAGTCTCCACAAGAAGAACCACATTCTCGGAGGGATCTTGAGTTTCTAGATACTCGTCCATGGCATGGGCTGAGGGGGAGCATGGTGATGAGCAGATGGCAAGCATGCAAGGTGGTAGCCCGATGATACACTGTATTGGCCTGAGTTTGTGTAATACTAATACGGCCTATCCTCTCCCGGGTGTATTTCTACGTTAAGGATTTCATCAGCCAAGGAGCCTTGGAATGAGCTGCGGATGAGAGGTACATTCCACATGTAAGTTTCTTTGTTGAAAAGCTTCGATATAAGTATCTTACGATGAGGGTCTTGCTGCGGTCCGTTGATGGCAAAGTGCGGAGGGCATGGTAACCATGAAGTACCATGAACTAGCTTGATTGTGGATGATCCAATCTTCCATTTGAAGCTTGCTTGAAGGTGATCTCTCCCGCGGAGGATGCTTTTCCATCCCCAGGAGGCATTAGAGCCGATACCCACATCCATAAAGGAGTAGTAAGGGAAGTATTTCCCTTTCAAAGTGAGGCTTAAAAGAGAGTTCGCCCTAGTCATGAGTCTCCAGCCTTGCTTGGCCAGGAGAGAAAGGTTCTGTGCACGACAGTCCTTGAATCCCAAGTCGTCGTTTGCAAAGCTACAGCTCAACTTTTGCCATTTTAACTAGTGTAAACTTCTCTTTCCCGGGCTCGTGGACCACCAGAAGTTGGAACCAAGCTTGTTGATTCTTGCACATATAGAGTCTGGAATATAGAAGTTGGACATCGCATATGCTGGGATGGCATTGAGGACCGACTTGATGAGGACTGCCTTACCAGCCCTTGACAGAAGTTTAGAGGGCCAACTCTGAATTTTTCTTTCAATTCGATGAATAATGAATTCAAAGGTAGCCCTCTTAGATTTGTTAATTGTGGCAGGGACACCCAAGTACATATCTTGAGAGCCTATGTTCGGTATCTCTAAGGTCCTATTGATGGCGGAACACAAAGCAGTCAGGCAGAATTTGGAGAAGTAAATCGCAGATTTGTTGACATTGATTTTTTGCCCACTGAGTTCTTCAAATCTGGCAAGGAGGTGTTTTAGTGCAGCTGCATGGTATTCGTCAGCTTTAGAAAAGAGCATAACATCGTCAGCAAAGAATAGAGATGAAATCTCCGAACATCTTTGATTTATTTGAACTCCACAAAGTCTCTGTTCAGTTCGATCTTTGTCCAAAAGAAGGTTAAGACCTTCCATGGAAATGACAAAGAGGAAGGGAGAAATCGGGCCTCCTTGACGGAGGCCACGACTGGGATTAATGGACCCATAATTATGACCGTTCACTAGCACTGAGTATGAAATTGTTTGAGTGCATTGCTTGATAATGTCAATGAAGTTGTCATGGAATCCCAGTTCTTGAAGTATTGCGGTGAGGCATGGCCATTCCAGACGATCGAAGGCTTTGATCATGTCAAGTTTGATTGTCATGTCGTGTGTGAAGCTCTTCTGTTTGGTTTTTAAATGATGTGTTAACTCATGTGCACGAAGAATGTTATCTGAGACGAGTCGCCCTCTGATAAAGGCGCATTGGTTCGGGGAAATGATGCGGTCCATAAGCGGCTGGATACGGTGCATAAGAATTTTTGAAAAAATCTTATAGATGTAGTAGCTAAGACTAATAGGGCATATTTGTGTCATGTTCTGCAGGAACTTGGTCTTTGGGATGAGAGCAATTGATGTTATGTTAAATATTTGAAGGATACGCCTTCTTTTGAAGAAAGATGATGTTGCTTTCGTGATATCAGCTTCAATGAGAGACCAGTAATGCTTGAAAAAGTGGCTTGTCAAGCAGTCCGGACCAAGTGCACCATCCGAGTTGAGGGAGAAGGCCACCAATTTTGTTTATTCATTTGATACTGGTCACAAGAGCCAATTGTTCATCCTGTGTGTGACCTTTTTACAGGGAAAGCAAAAAATCATTAGCTGTTGTTTGAGGCTTGGTAGAGGTGTAAATACTTTTAAAATAATCATGTGCTACTGATGTAACCTCTTCAAAGCCTTCCACCCAAGTGTCATTTTGATTTTGCAACCTGTATATGGTGTTGTAGCTGCGCCTTATTCTTATAGTAGCATGGAAGAATGAAGAGTTTTTATCGCCTTCCTTGAGCCATTTGATGAGAGATTTTTGTCTCCAAAATATTTTTTCCTCCTGAATGGCTTTTGTGAGATCGGCTCCAGTAGCCTTTCTAGCTTCAGTTAAGTTGATGTCATGTTGTCGAGAGAGCGAGAGGAGTTGATGTTGCAGTACCTCAACTCTTGATGCTGAGTTTTGGTTGTTTCTCCTCAACCAAGCGAGGATACATTTTCTTACATTGTCTAGTTTCCTTTGCACTCGAAATTGTAGAGATCCATAAACATCAATGTCCCACGCCTCTGAGATGATGGAGGAGATAGATTGGTTAGTGAGCCATCTCTTGTCAAATTTGAAAGGTTTTTTGTGCTTTTTGAAAGATTTTGGCTTGAGGAGGAGAGGGCGGTGGTCGCTCTCCATGACCTCAAGGTGGAAGACTGACCCGTTATTCCAAGTATCATGCTAGTCTGTTGTTGCAAGGTATCTGTCAAGAACTTATATTCACAATCTTGATATTTCTAGAAGAGTCATTAGTTTCACCAAATGTAACATGATAGACTCTTTAACTACCATAGTTCTACGATTATAAACTCTATATGCTTTAGAACTAGTAGAATATCCAAGAAAATTCCTTCATCCGATTTTGAATCAAAATTTCCTAAATGGTCCTTAGTATTCAAAATGAAGCATTTACAACCAAAGACTTTAATATATCCAACACTTGAGACTCTATCAATCCAAAGCTCAAAAGGAGTTTTCTTAATGTTTGGTCTTAGCAAAACTCGATTCAAAATATAACAAGAAGTGTTTATGGCTTCGGCCCAAAAATACTTAGGCAAATTATTTTCACAAAGCATGGTCCTAGCCATTTCTTGTAAAGTTCTATTCTTCCTCTCAACCATCCCCTTTTGTTGAGGGATTCTAGGGGAAAAAAATGTATGTTCAATACCAAGTTCATCACAAAAATTGAAAAAAAAATCATTTTTAAATTCCCCTCCATTATCACTTCTAATTTTTGAAATGTAAATTATTTTTTCATTTACAACTCCTATAGCAAACTTTTTGAAGAAATCAAATATTTCATTTTTCTTAGCTAGAAAGAAAACTCATGTGAATCTAGAATAATCATCAACTAATACATAGCAATAAATGTTGCTACCTAAGCTAGCAACATCACAAGGACCAAAGAGATCCATATACACAAGTTCAAGTATTATGCCATGAAATGACAACTTAACTTATTTACCATGTTGACATGCATCACAAAGTCTATCATTTTCAAATTTTATCTTGGTTATTTCTTTAACTAGATCAATTTTAGTTATTTCTTAGATGAGACTCATGGTAGCATGTCCTAGCCTTCTATGTCATAACCAAGAATCATTTTTCATTACAACTAAGTATCTAACATGTGGATTAGGCAATATATTTTAGCACAAGGTGTAAATATTTTCATACCTATTTCCAATAAACACTGTATCATTTGAATGTGCATATATGATTATGCATTTAGATGCTTCAAAAATAACTAGATAACCATTATCACACAATTGAGATATACTAACTAAATTATACTTTAACCCATCAACTAATAAGACATTTTTGATACATGGGTAAGGTAGTGTACTTATATCACCAATGCCAATAATCTTACCTTTGACATTATCTCCAAAAGTCACATATCCACCATCCTTGCTTGATAAGCCAGGTTGCAAATAAGTTGATGTCACCCATCATGTGCTTCGAGCAACCGCTATCCAAGATCCAAGTACTTCTATTTGCTTGACGATGATTCTTCATTTACAAATGGAGAAGAGACAACTTTAGGTACCCAAATCTTCTTGGGTCCTCGAGTGTTAGTCATTTTAGGAACCCAAGTAAATCTAGCACGAGGTTCCTTTTTAGTGCACAATCTCTAACCATGTGCCCAAAAATTCCACAACAAAAGCAATTCCCATTAAATTTTCTAGAGCTATGAGTATGAGCATGGAAATGTGCATAATCATGAGTATGTGATGTTCTTCTAACATGATTAACCTTAGGCATGACATTTTGTAAGGTTATCGTTTTTTTCATTTAGCATGCATAATTCCTTTTCTAAGCTAAGCATGCTATCATTCAAGTGCTATATTTATGAGCTCAAAAACTTGTTTTCATTTTCCAATTTTTCATTTTAGTTTTCTAAATCATTTTCAATTTTCTCAAAAGTAAGCTTTTAATCCTTAAGACTTTCTACTTCTTTCTTTAAGGTATTACATGAAAGTAGTAAGTTGTCATTTTCTTCTTATAGAGATTTGTTGTCCTTTTTTAAGTTCCTTAAATTTTTTTCTAATTTCATTGAATTCATCATGCATTGGATCAAACTCTTGTTCTAATTCTTCTTGCGTAATCTTTACCTCATTTTCATTTGCCATGAGGCAAAGGTTTTGCCTTCTCACTCTTGGTGTCCTCCTCACTTGATGAGGACTCACTTTCATCCCATGAGGCCATCATGGCTTTCTTCTTCTTCTTCTTCTTCTTAGTCTTGTCCTTCTTGTAAGAAGTGGACGTAGAGGCCATCTTGAGTTGATGGCAATCCTTCCTTAGGTGTTCAGTCTTGTTGCAATTGTAGCATGTGTAGCCTCCCTTGTCTCTTCTCATGTCACTCCTCATGAATCTCATGAACCTTCTTGCCATCATCGCCATCTCCTCTTAATCATCAAAATCTTCTTCAGATGATGAGGGCTTTTCAACTCGGTGTGATGCTTTTAAAGCAATGCTCTTGCTTTTGGGGGTATCTTCCTCCTGGTGTGCCCTCATGTGGATCTCATGAGTCATAAGAGATCTAATGAGTTTGGTGATTTTCATGGTTGGCAAATCCTTGGCTTCCATGATGGCAATCACCTTTGACTCCCAAGCTTTGGGAAGATCAGATCGGAGGAGCTTCCTCATCTTCTCCTCTTCTTTCATGTCTTTTCCAAGATTACAGAAATCATTAGTAATATTTTAAAATCTAGCATACATATCATCAATGGTTTCATGTAAATGCATTCTAAACATTTCATAGTCATGCATGAGAAGATTTATCTTAAACTCCTTAACTTGTGAGGTGTCTTCATGTGTAGTCTCTAAAACATTCCAAATTTCGAATGCCGGCTTACAAGTTGAAATCCTATTAAACTCATTTATGGAAAGACCACAATGCAAAGCATTCATGGCATTGTCATTAGCATTGAAGAATTTAACCTCATCTAGGTTCCATTCATCTATATTTTTAGTAGGTTGTTTATACTCTACTTGTATCATTCTCCATACATTCATTCCTTAAGATTAAAGGAAGATATTCATTCTAATCTTCCAATAGGCATAGTTATTGCCATCAAAGAATGGAGGAGCATGAGTAGAGGTCCCTTGAGCTAGTTAGTTTTCGGTAGTCATTCTAGCAGTAGGGTAGATGG
Source organism: Canna indica (assembly GCA_034359265.1). Lineage (NCBI taxonomy): Eukaryota > Viridiplantae > Streptophyta > Magnoliopsida > Zingiberales > Cannaceae > Canna > Canna indica. Next base: position 51,854,605 of record CP136891.1, on the reverse strand, counting down.
TTAAATCTGTTGGTCTAAGGTTTTCAACCTTGGTTTTAATCTCGGTTTTGATGATAACAAATATGAAACTAATGATTTCTTGGAGAAATATTTTCAGGTTCCATATCGATTTACGCACGACATCCTCGATCAGAAAAACACAAAGAATCGAGTAAAAGCGGTTCATAAATAATATTTCAAAATATCCCGGATGGGATGGATAGGATATTGTAATATTTCGGAATATCCCAGATTATGGGATGAGATATTATAATATCCCAGGTGGATGGTGTAATATCCCGGGATGAGTGTTAATGCATCATTTCCCAAGTCAAAATCGAAGAAATCAGAAAGACAATCGTCATCGAAATTGGAAGGACGAGTATTCACAAAATGACCTCAACCAGTCAAACTGTCCAGAATTTCCAGAATGCCCTCAATGACTCTATTTTGAAATCTATCTGTTGAGCCCGACCTCTACTTCATGTTCTGCCTATTTAAATGTCTTTTAAGCCTTCTTGTGATCTTCCAATGCTTCATGAGACATCCTTACATATTTTAGAGCTTTGATTGATTCATCATTTGTGAAAACCCTAACCTCGATATCTCATCTCTTTGATTGAGCCTTATCTTCATTGTTTCATCATCATACGCATCAAGAGGAGCTAGGTGATCTTGTGTTGGAGCTAAGTATATGTTACTTTGATTATTTGCTCCATTACTTGTGTATTTTTGTGATTTACTATCTTGTATTTGGTTTTATTAAGTGTGATGCTAGCCTTGGTTGTGAGGCATAAATCCACCCTTGTAATCTAGGATTAGAGAGTCCTTAGGTGATAGTGAGGTGGGAGAGGCGGAGACTTCCGGGTGTGGAAGTGCCCTTGGTGTGAGAGCGTAGATTTTCCGACGAAAATTTCTCATTGTAAGGAACTCTTTATCTAGTGGATTGCGAGTGAAATCCTAAGCGGGACGCTTGGGCAGTGGAGTAGGCATTGGGGCCGATTCACTATAAATAATTGGGTTATCATTGTTTCTATTTGTGCTTGTTTATTTGCTATATTCACTTGCTTTCGCATTTAGTCTTGAATTAATAATTTGCCTAAGTAATCAAGAATTGATTAAAACCGTATTTAGGCTAAAGTTTAATTAACACACTATTCACCCCCCTCTAGTGTAGGCCATTACGACCAACAAAATCGATCTAGACCTACAACCAATCTCTGATACCAATTGTTGTTCATATGTCCACACTAAAAGGGGGGTTGAATAGTGTGTAAGTTAATTCTAAGTTCAATTCTACTCTTTTCACTTTTAATCAATTTAACAACCTAAATTGAGTTCTCTTGAGATTAATGCTTTGACAAGTAATTAAGCACAATCAATAAACGATAGTAAACAAGTATAGAGCAATGCAAACACACAATACGTATAGTGGTTGAACCAACCCGCCTACTCCACTACCTTGGCTCCTCGCCAAGGATTTTTAAACTCAATACTTTATGGAAGTAATGTTTCCCTAAGAATACAATGAGGACTCACATCTCAACCATTTGAAAAAGCCTCAATAACTATTCTCTATCAAAACAAAACCATATAACCAACCTAAGGTGTTTCACAAGCACACCCTACAAGCTAATTTGAGAATTCGAGATAAACAACTTAAGAAAACAAGTTTAAAGGAGCATGAAATGAAAATCAAACTTGGAGAGCTCCTTTCTTAGCATTCAATCTTTCCAACGCCTTAAGATGAAAGGAACAATCGCCTTGTGAGGGTTGAAGCGTGAAGACCACTTCTAAAGAGATTGAGAGTTGAGAGCTAGGGCTTGCAAATCAATGTTGAAGGATTGAACACTCGGAAATTAACTCAATAGAATAGTAAACCAGGTAGGTGAAGGAGTAATGACTTGTATTTATAAGCCATGGGGTGAGAGAGCTTGCAACAGTCATTCCAATGGATAAAAATATATCCGTTCATGCCCGACGGTCGATCACCGGTCGATGGGTCGATCGACCGAATGAGCGATCGGTCAATGATCAAAATCTCTCCATGGGTTTTGGTCCGAACACGATCAATCGTTGGTCGATGGTCGGTTGACCGACCTATCGATCAGATATCCGACCAAAATACAATTTCAGTCCAGTTTTGTTGATTTTTACACTTGGTTTTCGTTTTCGGGTCTAGTCTTGGATTTTGACTTGGAATATAGTATAAATAGGTTTGGTTGATATCCTAGGGGCATATTACAATCATATCTAATCCTAAACCTAGGTTTCAACTTAATTACAACTCGATAGCCATCGAAGCCATTTTTGCTCGATACTTTACGATTTTTCGAACGAACTTTGTAGGCGTATCGTTCTATCAACCTGAACTCAAAGCTTAACAAATGAGTTAGATACATATTTATTATCATCAAAATAGAGAGTGAGTGAGGCCTAGATTGAACCCTTGGGCCAACAGTTGTCCTTCAGCAGCACCCTGGGGAAGAAGCTCTTTGGCTTGTTCAGAAGTTCTTATAATAATATTAAGAGGCAGTTCTTCAAAGTGAGGTCCAAGTCGAGCGACTGACAATTCTTTCTGGACGAGGTGTCTCCCATGGAGAAGTTTCCCTTGTTCTGGAGGCGGAGTACGACCATCATTTTAACCTTGGAGGAGGAGGCTATTCTGCTCGAGGAGAGGATGGTAATAAGGTTCCTGGACCAATGCGGGCCTTCCACTCCTTTTTCATGTAAAGGGTTGTTGTGGTGGGACCAGGACGAGTCAACGGTCGTAAGCTATATAAGTAAGTCTAAGGTCGTAGAGCATCTATCTGCATCTTGGTCATTTTTAAATATGCTAATTCTGAACCGTGTTTTGTAGACGACATGGCTCCAAAGATGAATCTAGTGGCTCCCTGGTCCAAATTGGAGGGGCTGAAGGGGGAAAGCGCCAACTACCGACAAGGGGAAGAGGTCGACGATCGACGTTTCTCCTCGTCCGCCTTCGTTAAAGCTGATGAGGATCTCGGGACCTCAGGCTTGGTCTCTTCAAAAGAAGGGGCCGAACAGACTGTGGGTCCCTTCACCCTCTTCGTCTCCTTCTCCTCCTCCTCTCAAGCAAAAGAGGAGGGCTATGGCTCTAGGCTTCGTCATATTGGAGGAGGAGGATCTGCCACCTCAGGAAGCTGTTCTCCCAAAGCAGGTTGTGGTTGTGGCGGTGGAGAGGTCCCAACCAGAGCGGCACCCTGGCGCGGCTACTCTTCCACAAGCTCATCGGGGATAGTGCCCAAAAGGCCCAAGTCGGGTCCGACTCTCCATGGTCCAAGGGGTTCTCCTTTTATGACCAACATCTTCTGCCAAACGATGCGGTCAGCTTGCTCAAGGAGGTGGGCTCGCCCGAGATGATCAAGTATATTGAGGTTCAGGGACTTCGATTGGCTGACCTGGTGAGGCAGCTAGAGAAGGATAGGTCTTTCGTACTGGAGGCCACTGAGGCTCGGGGCTGATAGGTTAAATTTCTGAAGGCCGGGTTAGAAGAGAGCGAGAGGAGTCTCAAGGCGAAAGATGACGAAATTATGCATCTCCTTAGTACTCGCGTCGAGGTTGAGGATAAAGCGAGGGAGGCATGGGTGGAGGCTGACGTCCTCAGAAGAAAGGCCGAGTACCTAAAAGGGCGTCGACTGCCTTGGAGCTCAGGGTTAGTGTTGCGGTGGAGGTGGATATTAAGTTGAAGGCTAAGGTTGTCACCATTCAGGCCGAGGTTCAAAGGCTTGATGGAGAAGTTCACGGGCTCGAGGGTGTCATTGACGACTATCAATTGAAGGCTGCCCTACAATACGTTGCGAGCTTTGAAAAGGCGATGGAGCAGGCCAAGTTCCTTCGCCTAGTTGCCAACTTCTCAGAGGCCAGTTACTTCAAGGAGGTAAAGGATGGTGCCTCGGTCGATCAGCTTGCCACGTAGGAGGAGGAGGCTCCTACGCCGACAAGGGAGGCCGAGGGAGAATCCTCAGTGAATGCTATCAAGTCGACTTCCCCTTCGGTCCTTGCGGTCGTGGCTGACGTCTCTGGGGGTGGTGCCTCTCCTGTAGTCGTCGACGTTCCTCCCACCTCGCCTCAGTAATCTTGTACTTTTAAACATTTCTCTTGTATTGTTATGACATATTGTTTGGCTTTGGATTGCTATCCTTCAGGGCTCTTAACATTCGCCCCTCGTGTGTATTTGACATTGTTGCCCCTTATGGGCTTGTAGATATATTTTTGAATATTTTTACTTTCTACCATATTTTTTTTCATTATTTTCGTTGTCTCTGCTTGTTGTGAGCTAAGTGGCTAAGTGTTTGGCAGGTGCTGACGCTATTTGGTCGGCCAACTCTTCTAGAGCCGAGTGTGGTGCTTAGGGCCGATTTGCCTTAGTCGACATTGTCTGGCCGATAGTTGTTTGGGTTGAAGAGCATTTTGGTGCTTCTTTAGCCGACGTTAGCGGGTCGGTAGCTGTTTCTTATGATTGTGGACCACCTTCAGGTATTTAGGTTGAGACCAGATTCCTATCAAAGGTAGATTTAGGACCGAGGTTACCTTTTCGGTAGTTGCTCATAGGGCTGATGGTCCTTCAAATTCGATTTCCCTCGAAATCGTTTGAGTCCAGAGTTGGAAGTTGTTCCTGAGGCTAGGGACCACATTTTGAGGACAACGAGGTGAAGAGATCTTCAGCGATGCTGAAGTCATAAGTAGAGGCGTGCGTTGAGGCCAAGAGTAAGGGCACTGAGGTCGAGGACCACACTTGGGTCCAAGCCGAGCTCGCGAGGAGCGTAAGACAAGACCACACTTGAAATCGAGGAAGTCTTCAAGGCGCTAGCCCATAAGTAAGGACATTGAGGCCGAGGACCACACTTGGGGTCAAGGCAAGCTTGCGTAAGGAATGACCATGAGTGTCATCTTTATTTGACTATTATAATTTTAATTAATAGTCATAACTTGTGTCCCTCCAAATTCCATCAAAACTTCTCATCAAGTAGAGGTGTATAACATATGTATATATACAACTCTAGCTTTTGTAATTACCAGATGTGGGACTACATCACTAACTAATATAACAAAAGGTTATTAAACCTAAAAGCTTGAGAGGATTGAGTATCTACGATCTTAGAATTACTTTCCTTGCTCTTGCTGCTTGTTGTATTCAGGCTATCTTAACAATTGTGATAACCTTTGCGTCAAATAGTTCAAATATAATATTAGTAATTTTAGTGGAAGATATAGCTAGTCTTGGAGGCTCGCTCTTTCTCAATTATCTGCTTTCAAATTTCATGATGGTTTCATTAAAAACATTCTTTCTAGTAATAACGCCGACATATTAGCTAACAATTAGCTATTTGATGAATGAATTGCTTGGAAATCTACCTTAATTCTCCAACATGACTGAATTGAATGAAATCATCGTGCTCATTGATCTTATGCAGAACATAATTGAAATTTTGAGATAGTCTTGATATGTTTGGCCCTTTGGCGGGAAGCTCCATTTATAAAATTGTGTTCTCTCTTGAGCCTAATCGATGAGAATACTCGAGTACTTAGAAAGGTAGCCAATGAGGTATTGTTATCACCAATGTGCTGACCTAATTAACTAAGACATATATATGAGGAAATTAATTAGAGGAGTTTTCCTCTCTTAGGGTACATTTGGATGGAGGATTACAAAGAAGTATGAGAGGAGGCCAATGGAAAGGAGAGATGGAGCCTTTTTAGGTAATATTTGGATCATAATTTTTTTTATTTTTATAGCATGAGAATATGTGTGATAGAAAAGTTCAAAGAAAATGATTTTTTTAAAACAAAAATAAAAAAATCACAATATGTGATCATACTAGGAATCGAATTCTAGATCTTTAGGCAACATACAACATGAACCCACATTTGACTAAAAAAAAGTAGGTTTGCTTGACTTAATTATGTTGGAATAATAATTCTGATGTGGAAGAATTTATTACATCCTAAGTGGTGGAAATCACAGTAGTAGGACTTAAAAATCTATGAAGCAAGCTAATTTACTATCAGTGATTAATTTATTTAATCCTATGTCGTAGATTGCTTTTGTGATAAATCTTCATTTACTATCCTCGTTAAAATGCTTTTTAAATTTCCACGGCCACAATATTGATATGATTAATGCCGCCAAATCCACTTGGAACAATATTGATGCTCATCAGGTGGCATGCACGTGGATTAGGATCCAAATTAAATATCCAACTTGCTACTTGCTTCGTGTCACAATAATTGAATCGAAGCCATTGGAAAATTCTTTTATCTTACTAACGTGAAATCAAACAAGCCATGGATTTGTCATTTCTCACAAATGTTGTTGATGAGTGATGACGATGTCATGTCACATGGCTCGTGCCTTAGCAGATCCTAGAAAAGAGAAGTTGCCTTATCGATCTTTGATTAATTTATTCAGTCCACATCATCTATTTCTTATTCTTGAATTGATTGATTGAATTAGCTCGCGTTGTTGTTATTGCAATTCATATAAGATCAATTTCCTTAAAATAATAAGGATCACAATATTCTAAAATTCATAATTTTTTTTTTCAAAATCTCCAAAATATTTTTGAATTCCGTTTGATATCCGATTCCAAACTTTTAAAAAAATCTGGAACCTATTAGTTTTACACTTTTAAGAAAGTCTAAAAACTACTATATTCTCAAAAAATTCTAGATGTTACCAATAATATATACAAAATATTGTATATATCGTAATCATCGTTATACTTATTAAACAAATAATGAATTGGTCTTAAACAAAATATTATTATCAACCGCGCTTGAAGTCAAGCCAAGCTCGCTGGGAGCATAAGGCACGACCGCACTTGGGGTCGTAGAGGTCTTCGAGGGCGCTAAGGCCATAAGTAATGGCGCTGAGACCGAGAGTAAGGGCGCTGAGGCCTAAGTAATGGCGCTGAGGCCGAGAGTAAGGGCGTTGAGGTCGTAAGTGATGGCGTTGAGGCCGAGAGTAAGGGCGCTGAGGTTGTATGTAATGGTGCTGAGGCCGAGGATCATGCTCGGGGTCAAGCCGAGCTCGCGGGGAGCGTAAGACATGACCTCGCATGGGATCATGCTCATTTAGAGTAGGGCTGCATTCCGAGCAAAGGCCCACGCTTGGGGTCAAGCCGAGCTCACTGGGAGTATAAGGCAAGATCGTGCCTAGGGTCGCAGAGGTATTCAAGGGCATTGAGGCCGTTAGTAATGATGCCGAGGTAGAGAGTAAGGGCACTGAGGCTGTAAGTAATGGCGCTGAGGCCAAGGACCATGCATGGGTCAAGTCGAGCTCGTGGAGAGTATAAGACATGATCGCGCATGGGGTCATGCTCACTTGGAGCAGGGCTGCAGTCCGGGTTGAGGACCGCGCTTGGGATTAAGCCGAGCTCGCTAGGAGCATTAGGCAGCACCGCCCCTGGAGTCGTAGGTCTTCAAGGGTGCTGAGGCCGTAAGTAATGGTGTTGAGGCCAAGAGTAAGGGCGTTGAGGCTATAAGTAATGACGCTGAGGCCGAGGACTACGCTTGGGATTATGAAGGATAGATGTGTCGCGCAGGAGGGAGGTTGCTACCGCTGAGGGTGGTATTCATGTCGTGAGATCGTAGAGGTCCCTCATCGTGTTTTATGAGATGGCTACAAGTTGCCTGGGTGCACATACATATATGGATATTATTGAATAAATGGATATTGATAGTACATTAAGTCCCACCGAGCGGCGCGCTCACTCTACGCATGGTTATTCCTCATTAAAACCTTCAAAGGGAAAATCTTGTGGGAAAAACCACAGTGAAGGGGAAAAAGTGCACCGACCATTTGTAGTTAAAAGAGGAGGGTTGCTTCTTCCCCGACTCGGGCGAGCTTCGTTCATCTTTGGCGAGGCCAAGTTCTTCCTTTTGAGTTTTTCTACTCATCAAGGGTTGTTCTCCAGAGGCCAGGCTCCTTAATCTATATGCTAGAACCATGGCTTCTGCTTCAAAGACGAGTCTATATTGAGTTTTCGGAGTAGATGATTTGTGCAGTTGCCTCAGTTAGGTAGGGGTTCCTACGGTCGGTTGCCTACTCGACTATTTGGATCTTGATCGAGATGTCGATCAATTGGATTCTCGGCCAACTGTGGACTTGTTGAATGATCGATCTATTTTTTTAAGGCTTCTTGATGCCAACGAGCTTGGATAACAAGTCAGCTCAGGTGCTTTCCTCCCGAGGTATGTGCTGGATCAGACAATTATCAGTGTTAGTTATCAATGAATGGACTAAGAATCGGTACCTTTCCAGGGAGGGATCCATTGCTTGGAATTTGTCGTTAATTTGTCCTATGACAAGCTATGAGTTTCTATCTCCCTCGCCTTTGATTTCGAAAATAGGGTCGATCAACTGGATTCTCGACCGACTATGGACTTGTTGAATGATCGACATGTTCTTTTGAGGCTTCTTGATGCCAACGAGTTTGGATAGCTAGTCGGCTCAGGTGCTTTCCTCCCGAGGTATCAACGTTAGTTATCAACGAATGGACTAAGAATAGGTACCTTTCCAGGGAGGGATCCCTTGCTTGAAATTTGTCGCTAATTTGTCCTATGACAAGCTATGAGTTTCTGTCTCCCTCGCCTTTGATTCCGACAATGGGGTAAGAGCCCTTTGTGTAGGCTTTGTCCAGGTTGGTGAAGTTTATGCGCATCCGCCACCTGCTTGAATTTTTTTACTAACACAACGGTCATATGGTGAATCTGATTTCTCTGATGAACTCCTCTTTTGGTGGTTCTCTGGTCTCTTCCAAAGATGATTGCCGGTGCTTGGTTCCAAGCTTTCTTTCATTCTTTGCCACGGGTTCGACTCGAGGGCCGACGACGCGCTTGTGGCAGATGAGTTTGAGATCTACCTTCGACATGTCGGCAGGAGTTCATGCAAACAAGTTGGCATTGTTTAGGAGAAAATCTCGACAAGAATCATTCTTATTTCAACGGATATTTTACACCTTCCCACTGTCGTTTTTCTCTCTTCGGCACTGATCTATCAATAAGCTGCACCATCATTGCACCATCGGACTTCTCGACTTGTTGTGTGCACGCCTGATTGAGAAACTCGCGGGCATGATCTTGGCAGTCCTCATCTTTGAAAGCTCGTACAATCTACACTTTCTTAGACAATATAAGTGGGTTTTATTGGCCTAAGATTTTCAACATTGGTCTTAATCTCGATTTTGATGATAACAAACTCTGAACTAATTATTGAGTTGGAGAGGGGGCGGCGATCGCCGCCCCTGACCGTAGGATCACCGCGCGAGAGGCACCTCGGCAGGCCTCTTGCGCGTCATTAAGGAGGGGCGATTGGCCCTCCTCTTTTATCATCGTCGGCCGAAACCCTAGCCGGCGACAGGTAGGGTTTCGGCGGCCAGAGAGAGAGAGAGAGAGAGAGAGAGAGAGAGAGAGAGATTTGCGCATGATTAGGTTGAAATAATCGATCTCTGATGGTTTTGCGATGATAAGTATCGGTCGCAAAAAGCAGTCGCGACGCGGTCGCTATGTACTTATGTCTGTGATGGCAATCTCCGCGGTCATTGTGTCCTTGCAATCGATGACCATTCCCAATGATCGCATCGCATCTACGACCGCTTCATTAGTTATTGCAGATAATCGTTGCAAATTACATAATTTCTAGTAGCGCGAGTCATTTCCACTGCTTTATTAGCTATTGCAGATAGCCGTTCAACTACCCCATTTTGCTGGGGTGTGAAGCTAGCTATTAATTGTCTTTTGATTCCTAATTCCACAAAGTTTTCTCAACTATGTAAGCATTGCCTTTAGGAAAATGTAGTCGAACTTGTTTGATAGCTGCACAAGTTTCACACAATTCTGGCTCTTCTAAACCTTTCAAGCTAGGCAATCCTTTCACTAAATCTTTTTCAGATACTCACGCAAAATAGAGGTTTATCAACATCAGAATTTGAAAAGACCTGACAATGGTTTTCTTCAAAGAGGACTTCGTAATCAACTGACCAACACTGAGTAAATTCAATTCTAAATCAGGAACAAATAATACATTTTTGATGGTTACCTCTCCACTAGCAGTGGGCAGTTTGGGTGTTTCGAACTCCTTTGACATACTAACAGATCCATCTCCAAATTTAACTTTGCTTGAGTGTTTTTTGTGAATCTGAATAAACTAATCTCTGTCAGTCGCTATGGTTGCTACATCCTGAATCAAGATACCAGCCTTCTTGATTCAGGTATTGTAGCTTTGGAAGCAGCAACACTTCTTCATTTTTTCCCTCCCCTTCAACAAAATTTGCGAACCTTTCACTTTCATGCTTTTGCTTGAGTCGGCAAACTCTTTCAATGTGGCAGAATCTTCTACAATAATAACACAATATTTTCTTTTTACCTTTGTCAGATTGGCTCTGTTGATAGATTTCTTGGCATCTTTTGTATCTTCTTTAATATCTCTGGAATTTGAAGTCGGACCTGAAGTTGATCCTTAAGATTTCTTAAGTTTTTTTCCCTCCACCTTTATTACCTGATCTCATATAGAAGGCCATGCCTTCCCCATTATTGTGCTTGAACATTTCCGTTCTGTCTTTGTCAGACAACAAGGTTCCCAAAAGCTCTTCGCTTGACATCCGTTTTAAATCATGCATCTCTTCTATCACAATTACCGCATGATCATATTTATGCGGTAAGCTTCTTAAAACTTTATGTATGATTTTGACCTCTTCAATTTCTTCGCCAAAATTGCAAATCTGATTTGTCAGTTCAATCAATTTAACAACAAATGCTTCCAATTTCTCATCTTCATTCATAAACGAACTTTCAAATGTGCGTCTTAACGTTTGGAGCTTTACCTAAATAATTCGAGATGTACCTTGATATCTTTTTTTCAATGTCTACCACACGTTCTTTGCAGAAGGTGCACTCGTCCAAGTCTGGTCACAATTTCTTCCGGCAATCATTATTGAATGCAAAATATGGCTTTTGCATCTTTCTTCTTATACTCCTTCAGACGATTCAAGGGAAGTCCTTCAACATCATAGCCTTCTTCAACCAGCTCCCAAAGCTCCTTAGATATAGAGTAATTCTTGACCAGAGTTCGAATTCAAATCCAGAGAACACTAGTATCCCCGGCATGCTCGAAGATGAGTTTGGATTCGCCATTATGCTGCTCCAACTCTATTGTGGGTCTGATACCAATTGAAAGAAACAATTGTAGCTCTTGAAGAGGACTCACGCACTCACAGGAGATTGAGAACACAAAGAAGAAATTGAATTATAGAGGAAAAGAATCATGTACAATCTCACATTTAATGCTTATACAAGATGACCCTATTTATAGCTCTCAAGCACGACTAAACTACTCAACTAATAGAATCAGTAATGAAGTTGCATCTAGTTACAACTATACAATAAAGGATCCATGAGGATCAGTATACAAATTGTTTAGAAATGAAATATTTACAATTTATGTGTAACTATTACACCTGACAGTCAAGTTATCATCATTAAAAATTAATAATATTTGTTTTCTCTTGTTAATCACTTGTGTAACATATTATTCATCCTCCTTTATAGTGTGATCATTGACTCCCCAAGTTTTTCTTTAGAGAGTAGAACCATTCCTTGATTCCACTAGTTCGATTAGAGCAGAAGTGAATTCTTTTATCATCAACTACCGGTAGTGCTTTCTTAAGTTCTCTGATTCTTCTATACTAGCTAAAATTTCCTTCTCATATTAATAAAAAGACACGGGATAAATAGATGATCCAAACATGAAGGCATGACCACAGAAGACACAAGATGAGTCATTAATGATATTTAACTTGGCAAGGAAGGACCTCACGCTCAGTCTCTGTTTCAGTAAGGTCCATTCGAATAAAATAACAGCGTGTTCTGCTACCTACTGCATCCTATAGCAAAGGTGCCCATTGCATTTTGATACCGCGGTAGTTTAGGACCCGATACATAGTCTTTGTTTTAGTAAGGTCCAGTCGAATAAGATCATAACAACTAGTTTTGCTGCCTACTGCATCCCATAGCGAAGGTGCCCATTGCATATTGATACCACGGTAGTTTAGGACCCGATACATAGAAGGGGTGGAGAATAGTCCAAGAGTTGGAGATCAGTGACCATTTCCAATCATCTAGGGAATCAATAGGAATACCTCTTGGAAACAATGAGAATAAACTTGATGCCAGAAGATGGTATCTCAACTTGATATTTGTCTTGGAGTGCTCTCCTACCACACCATTGCAATTGAAGATTTCACCAATATGATCATTAGTTGCCTGTAAACAGTTTATTCCGATGCCTCCGGTTTTGGAATAGTTTATGGCCAGTTCGGATAAAGAACTCAGCTGGTTTCTCTGTTGCTAATCAGAAACACATTACTATGCGGGTGCAAGAATTAGTTACTATCGTGTAAGAGCAGGAGGTAAATATCAAATGGAACACAGATGTATCTTCTAAATGATATGTACAATTTCAAAACTTAGAGTGGGTGGGAATTCTATGTGAAACAGTCGCTAAGCTTCAGAGAATTTACAAGATTAAGTATGTCTTTAACATGATTGCACCAGTGGGATCTGAAAGCAGATGTCTGACAAGGCACATTCTCAAGCTGTTGGGGGCTATCGCAAACATGTAGAAAGCAAACCATATAAGGTCCACTGATGAGAGTGTGGAACCAAGAAAGCCTTGCCACATCCTGCAAATCAACAAGACCCAGTTAAATTTGATAACTTATAGAAGTTTTCAGCCTTGACAATTCTTCAAATACCTGTTTACAAGATAGGTAAACTAATCTGAAACAATATTATGTCGCATCTAGTTTGAGTGGTCATTCATTTTATAGTTGAATTTCATGTACTAAGGCTCAATAATTAAATTTGCAATTTGAAATGAATCTCGAGGGATAATGTTGACTAGCTAGGGTACACGCACCAGTTTGGTAATCGGAAAAATGTCTGGAAAAAAGTCCTAATTCCCTCAATATCTAGCTGCAGTATCAGTGCTAGTCCAAAGAGAAAGAATGCCCTTTGCCTTTTCCTCTCTTGTGGCCAAAGAGTTTTCCACGCTGTAACAAATAGTAGGATTAGTAGTAGAATATAAGTAATTTACTATAGCTAAAAGATAATATATTAGGTTAATGCATCAGATGATACAAAACCAGGGATCCGATCTTGTGACCAAGAGCATAACAAAAGCATGCCAAAATATCAACAAATTCTTATATCACTGACTGTAAATTATTTTCATAAAAAACTGGCAAAGAAGATAAGGCTTTTTCAGCTTGTTGGAATAAGAATACCTTGCAATTGGAATTCTCATTCGATAGTTTTAATGAATTCTTATGCTTATGTTTGGAATTTAACAAAATTGTGAACAGAATGATCCAGAAAAAAAAATGGGATTTCAAAATGGAACCAAATTATTTCCTGTAAAGCATGCTTCTCGGTTTTCATACCTAGCATTGAAGGATTACCAGCGCTTGATATCATTAAGTTGTATTCAGGAAAGATGTCTTTCTTCAAAATAGTTGCTATTACCGATGCGTAATTTGGAGCTTCTGACAGAGAACGAACAACTGAATATCCTGTTTTATTTATTATAACAAATTAACAATAATTACTGTCACTGCAGACGTGCAAAGAAACAATAATAAAAATAAAAGAATGGCACCAGGAGAAATGAGAATTGAAAACCTTAACTTCTTACCTGTAGCTGGATGCACCATACTAGCTGCAGCACCAAAAGCGAGGTTCTTCTGCTCTGTGTTAGGTAATGATCCACCAACAGGAATATAGGACCATTCCTGGAGGATATTTCCAAAGTTAAATTACTTAAAAACCTAAAGAGAAAAAGGTACTGAATATTCATATGAAACCTAGAGTTAAACTCTTTTTTGGCCCGTTTGTAGCCACTTGCACCCAACAAAACAAGCCATACATCAAGAAAGTTGCGAAACAGCATCTCACCTCTTCATAGATTTTCAACACTTTAACACCCATAGTCTCCAATCGAGACATGAGTTTCCTTTTAAGAAGATCAAAGGGCATGGCATTTCTTGAAGCTAAACATGTTTCCTGTAACCAAATCATCTTTGAGTATCTTTATTATAATGTGAAAGTAAATTTTAACAAAAAGAACATAGTCAAACACTGCAAAAAAACCTCAAAAAAGACTCTTGTAGATGACATGGGCATGGCATACAGAAATGTGGGGTACTCTGCTTCAGGGCATTTTTGTTTTTCTCTCACATAGTCTCTGTAGTCCATAAAAACCATTAAGCGGGGATCGTATGGGTTGTTTTCCACCTGAAAGTTCAAAATCACACTATGTTTATAGCTAATAGCCAAGATAATCCCTAACATAATGGAGGAAGATTATCAACTAGCATTTACAACAAATAGTTTTCATGTTCAATGCATAAAAACATTAATAAATTCCATACTTTACTTCCCGTATTTTTTATCTTCACTTTCCAAAGCATAAATACAATGACAAGCTAATTAGTATGCAAAGGAGCTTCAGACAAGTTTTTGTATTACTATTTTACAAGTATACTACCATTCTTATGAACTAGTAAGGATACATATATACCTCCATCCAAATATAGTTGGATTCTTTTCCTCCAACTCAGAGTTTTAACCGTGCTAAGCTGTGATTTCTTGGTTAATCTTGAAATGCAACTGAAGTCATGAATATTACAAAGTCCACAACCCTTAGATTCCTTTTTAAACTTAGAATGTTTGGTCATTCTTATATCTGTTTCAATTGTTTCAGTTAGTTAATATATTTAGTTGCTTGCTTTCTTTCTTTCTTTTTTGGAAGGGTCATTTTTTGAAGATATAGTTTTGTCAAATATTTTCTTTTCAATGTCTAAAAATTTATTAATATCCAACTTTTTATTTTCATAACATGTATTGAAGAATAAACTCTATTCACATGTTGAAATGCCAAGGCGAAATAGGGCAAAACTGAGTACCAGTCTCTGTATGAGTTGGATGTGATAATCTGATAAAATGATAAACGTGGAGATGACAAGCACTCTACAACAAACACTATGTTGTCAATAATTCTATAAAGTATTAATCATATAGTTTGTTTGTGCATACACATCACCATAGGATCATGCAAGGAAATGGAATGGCCAATAGAGGCCATGATTCTTAATATCAATAGATGGAAGTACCTTTTCTTTTTGTTTTGAAGATAATAGAGGGTGATGCCCACTAATTTATTGAATTAACAAAATATCATGGTACAAAGAGAGAATTTAAAGCCCCCGACGCCTGGCCTAACCTGCGCTAGGTTGGACAGTAGGCCTAGCCTAGTGCAGGCACTGCTAGGCACTAGCGCCAGGTTAGGCTAGGCGTCGGGCCGGCCCGGTCCGACCCAAGCCCGAAAGGGTGGGCCGAGGGCCGGGCCGGGCCTCCCCTTTGAGCAACCAGGCCATGCCTAGCACGGCCCATTGCCACCTCTACCGAGCCGGTATTGGACGGTATAGGCTCGATATCATCAATACCAGGCTGGTACATACCATTTTTTCAGAAATCGGTAAATATCAACCGTACTAGGCGATATGGTATTTAAAACCATGAATACATGTACCACCCCTGTAGATACCCTAAAATAGACATACCACCACTCTTTAGTTTTAAAAATCCTTGTGACCTCCTCAACTTCCACCTAATCCCCCTAATGCAATCGTGGCATATTTGTCGATTTAAAATAATATATTTTTCAATAATTGATATCATGTGATTTGCCATGTGGTTTTATTAATTTTTCATTTGTTTAAGGTGATACATGTATTTTTTCCTATAAGTTATAGTTAAGCTTTTTTACGTACAGAATAAAACATATGACTGCGCCAGGAGCATATTATAGTTATGATATAGTATGGAAGTCATGATTTGGTATTTGGTATTATGCCTATAAGTCAAATTGGAGTATTTTAAGAAAAATTAGCCAATAATGTTTGACCAATTACCATGATCTTCTTTTCAACTTGAAAGACAGCTAACAAACATAATTAAACATGATAACTCACACCAAGTTGAAAAAGAAAAAGAGATGCTCAAGGAAATCTTACAAACTGATTAAGTGTAACCCAATACTAGAAAATCAAATAGTACATATAACTAGTTCCTACCTCAACTTCCACGCCATATGCTGTCTGCACTGAAACACGAGGACCTCCTACGTCATACTCTAGAAGTTTGCCTGATGCCGCTCCAGATGCAACAGTGGCAAGCCTGTATATTTTTGGAGTTAGCATCAAAATCTCAAAGCAACAGCAATCCAAATACCTTGTAATACCTGCAACGAATCATAAGATCTTTTTCACAAACAACTATGCTACATCCATTACTTGCTTCAATAATTTGTTCCACCTTTGAGTCAAGATACATGACTCCATACTCATGACATCTGTAGATGATACTATGTTAGTGTCAACTAATACTAATCACTTGGTAATTATGAAACTCCATGACAATAATTGTCTTACCTTCTCAGTAACTCTTCATGCAACAAATGCCGATTAACCCTACCATATGCACGACCGATAAAAATAGGATCATTACTATCGAGATATACAATTGTATCACGCCAGACATGCTCAATACAACTTTCCAGCCCAAGATCTAAAAGTCAAACATAAACAATGAAAATTGGTTAGATATGATCTCATAGTCATTTAGTTAATGCAATTTCAATGTAATTTCAAGCAAGATGGGAGGAAAACTGAAATTTCATGTAATTTCATAGTCATTTCCGTAATTTCTTGCTTAACATGGCTTCATAATTTTAATAGTGAACTAGACGAAGCAAGTGATTGGGAAACCCAGTCAATAACGTCAAACGTCAGTGGAATAGCTAGATCATACTAACTTAGGAATGCACAAACATGGTTTAAAATCTAAGTTGGTAAAAATACTGACCTACTCTTGGAGTGGTTCGGTACAAATACCATACTAAACCAATAGTACATGCCCATATGGGCAAATGGTACTAACTAGTTTGGAACCAACCCCACCTCTCTGATTCATTTCTACAAGGCATGTTTTGATTATTTTATCAACAAAAATAAACAAATAGTTTTAAGTTTAATTTGGTTTAGTGAAGCCTAAAAAAGATAAGATTGGGATTTATCTTTTCAAAGCAAATGATGAACCTTCACTTATGGTCCTTAAACCAAATAAACCACCTTTGGATGAATTTGTTACCCAATAGATAAATCTCTTCCGGGGAATTAAGAAAAGATTAGCTTAAATTGAACAAGATGATGTCAATCTATAAGGAAAGATTAAGATATATAAGGATTCTCATGGAAAAAGAGGAGACTTTAGACAGAGTTTGAGAAATTTGAGATAATTTGAAAGAGAGGTGATGAAATGAAAGGGTATGAGGGATTACATTATATGGCAATGGAACTCTCTTGGACATAAATGAGTTAATTTAAGTAGAACATGGGATAAGCTATAATTCTCTTGATTGAAATTTTAATGTATCCTTAGTACAAAGAGTTCTGTTTAAGTTTTACAAACTCATTACTCGACCTGCAGCTACAACTGATTCACTCTCTTTTTGATAATAAAATGGTCAACTAGTTTACAAGTTATAGTGAAAGTTTAAGCTTTCAAAATTTAAAGCCAGAATAAATTCATAACCTTGCTTTGCTACCATGAATAAATTTGATGTTTCTTTTTAGATTGGGAAGCTTTGTATTCATTTCAAAAGTGATGAAATGTCATAATAGTAAGAAGGGGGAAAGGAGAAAAAAAATCACAAGAAGAAACCAAAGCAGCAAGAAGAGGAGAGAAAGACATTGTTACATCAGAAAAACAGCCTCAATATAAGCATGCTGGGTAAAGTTTCAAGAAGAGTCATGAAGCAGCATAAGTTCAGCTCATCCCAGATCATCCACCGAAAATTTCACGAGTTAGGTGACAGCTATCTGAAAAGCTTAATTGTTTAGGATGAGTGGAATCCAACCTTACCAATTATCTCTCCTCAACAGAACAAAGCATAAAGCAATCACTGACGAGCATTAACTTTCCTTCAACTGTGGTTGCATCTGAATGGTGGTCATGATTTTAGATCCAACCAGCTCAGTTCAAGCAACTGTCTGCAACAGTAGCTACCTGATAACTGAGGTTGAAGGTTCTTCAAACAAAGCTTTGAAGTATTAGAACTGAGACCCATATTGTGGCCAGACCCTAGACCAGATTGGTATAGTATCAACGTAAGTAGCAGCATACTGAGCTGTATTACCCAGTATTGACAAAAAAATGAAAAAGAAAATGTGTACTGCCCAATGCAGGAGGGGCTATTTAATCTAGTAAGGTCTGGTTTGAGTTATCTGGAAAACCAAAAAGTAAGAATTTACTTGTCCATGAATAACATGTATTATATTTTCAAATATGAGTAGAAAAGAGATAAATAAATATTATCATATTTTTTCTAGATGGAGAGGGAACACAAGATTAAATTAGCAAAGCTTTTTCTTAGTGCACCTTAAATGGATCATCTTTTTCACTCATAAGTACTAGGTTCAGTTACTATTTGCATTATCATAATGTGAAATAGTGTCAAAAGTAGAATTTTATTTTATTTTGCTGTTCTGAATTTCACCCCCAACTATCTCTAACACATAATGAATACAAGAAAAACTGCTAAACTTTATAATTATAATATTATTCATTGTTTGTATTATATAACTGAAGGATGAGTTTTACTTTAAATTAAATCCTCCATTTGGACCAACATATTGTATATTTCACAGCTGATATTATACAGCTTCTTTTAGATGAACTAGGAATAAGCAGCTTAAACAAATAAGATCTAATTTTCTTCTAAGAGAGGAGCATCAGGTATGAGCATATAATGATCAAAAAAATTACCCTTGAATTCATCCTCCCATACACCATAATTATTAGTAAAAGGAAGATCTGGGCCAATAAGACCAACTTGCAATCCTTTCTTGGCAGATTCTGCAGCAAGAGAAAGACCAGCTGGACCACATCCAATTACAATTAAATCCAACGTATAATCCTCTGCCGTTATAGGTGACAGCTGAAAAAAGGATATTTACAATTAACATAATGGATCGAACAAATTAATTACCCAAACAAAACAAATCATAAACCAAGAAGAATTTAACATTGGACAGATGAGATGAAACTAATCAGCAATGTCAATACACTAGTTTATTCCTTCTATCACTGAACAAAGATTGACAAAGTCATTATCATTCCTCTTAACTTAATTGTCTTTTCTTGACATCAATGCTCATCACAATAACAAATCTAGTTATATGAGTAAGCTTGTAAATTGTTACAGTTGGAGCTAAGGTTTACAATTTTGCTGCAAGCTCCTACCCCCAAAACATGTTGCATTTTATGTTAGTGAATCACAGCCTTACAAGTATGCAAGGGATACATGTTGAAGCTGAAGGTAGTAAAGGATGGCATTTGCTTTATTGGTACATGTATGCAGTGTACTGCAGAAAACTTCATCAATATGACAGACATGTCTAATACTTAGATGAAACATGCAGTCTATCAGGAATTTCATCCTCTAGACTATATCTCTTGCAGCCAGCTAGCAACAACATTTTTCTGTTAGCTAATTTAATATTTACTTAGCTTACGTACTGATTAGCTTAGGAAAATCTCCTTGCCTAAAATAATATAATGGTTCTCCCTCAAAGAGAAGTGTTTTGAAGGTTGACAATTTATACATTCTGAGGTTCAATGATGGCTCATTGGTGACAGTTTCCCAGAATCGATGCCTTAATCGATTGGGGGTATGGCTGCCATATCGGTAGTTTAACGACAACTACCTTTTTTATTTGATAAAAAGGTTAAGTACTGGTTAAAGAAAACTTCCAAAGCTCCCACATGTTGTTCTTATTATCCAGTCACTATCGATAAGTTAATGTGCTGTCGACACTCACAGTACCGGTAGTGAGGAACTACTACAATTTACAAGAGGTAAACGAGCACATAAAACAATAGATGTTTTAGGTAACTCATCAATTTGTCTCGTGCAACTGGGGTTTAACGTTCATCATATACAACCCATCTTGTCTGAGATCAAAGTAGTATCTAGAACAAAAAAAATATATAGAACACAACTATGGAAGGAACATAGAAAGCTGTACACAGCAAGAAACGGAAGCGAGAGAAAACCTTGTCCGCGATCTTGCTCTGCTTCTCCATCGGTTTAGTTTCCTGCATTTGGACAAAGAGCCGCTCGCTCCCCCCAGCCTTTATAAAATCCTCCTCATCCGCGAACTCTTCAATTCCAGCGACAGCATTCCTAGTGACCACGCAGCTGTACGCGCCGCCGCCGGCGGCACGCACCCGGAGCAGGGCCAGCGAGCGGCGTCTTTGTCGGCGGAGGAGCTGCTGACCGACCACTGTCACCTTCCTCCGCCGAAACCTCCACTCCTCGAACTGAACGGAGATGGCAGCGGTGCTCGCGCGGCTGAAGCACTCCATCACCGCCGCCACCTTATCTGGTTCCACTGCCCCTCCTGTTGGGAGAAAGAACTCTAGAAGAAGAAGAGGATTTTCGAGGAGCGCAAGTGTTGGAAAAGGCGAAGACGGGAAGAAGATTAGGATTCGGATTTAGCCGGGTAAGTAAATCGCCTAGGCGAGTGAAAGAAGCAAGAAAAGAGAAGAGCTGTGTCGCTGAGGGGGAAAACGAGCGGTTGGGCTCTTTACATCCACAAGGAGTCCACGTGTCTAATTATTATTGGGTTCCACTGGAAAAGGGCCCACCTGTTGGATATGGCTCTCCTTTGTATTGTATCTTTTAGCAGAGTGTCTTTTCTATCAATTTGAAGACATGCTGGATTACCTGCTCGTGTTTATGGTCAGGAGAAAGGACCTCACGGGACCCACTGGCTCTACTCTTGGGTAAAGTTCGGGTCGAAATATGGAGTCTACTAAACGTGACTCGACGCATATCTGAGACGGACGGCATCCCAGGACACTACAGAAGCTGGTGGCGGATGAGATGTGTCGGTTCGATCGCAAGCTATCCGCCGTCGATTGCCACGGTATTACACGAGATGGACGGTGATTATGGCGGTAGCACACTAGCACCTGAGGCGGCGCATTCCGTTGCGCCCTCTTCTATGCGACCTCCTAGTCGTTCAACCTTTGTCATATACTCATATGCAAATTAGAGTTCTACGTGTCGCATAATTATTTTTGTACGTTCATTGTAGAGAATAACTGATGCAGTGATGGTCTATAAATACCTGTTCCATTCCCGCTCAAAAATTCGTCGTCTTCTTCTTGTTTCCCCCGGTGAGAAAGCGAAGTTCTCCAACTGCTGTGGCGGAAGAAGCCCGCTGGCGTTGCCCCCCCCTCCCCTACGGCGGTGGAGAAGAAGGAAATGACGACAGAGACTCGGCCACTCAATCACCCGCCGTATCCGTCGCTGTACGTAGGGGACCTTCACCCCGACGTCACTGAGGCGGACCTCCGCAGCGCCTTCTTCCAGTTCGGCCACATTTTCTCAATCCGTGTCTGTCGTGACCGCGCTACGCGAGTCTCCCTCAGATACGCCTACGTCAACTTTTTTTATTTCGCTGATGGTTAGTACGTAGAAACATAATCCTCCATCTCTTCTACTTTTTAGTTTCTTGACCCATTCTTTATCATGTCCATTTCTTTGAAACCCTCGATTTTGGTTCTTTCTTGAAGCGGAGAATGCGCTCAAGACGATGAACCACTGTCTTTTGCACGGTACACCTATTCGGATAATGTGGTCACAGCGAAATCCTCAGTTTCGTAGGCAAGGCATTGGCAATCTCTTCGTCAAGGTGAAAACCGCAACCGATTCTCGCACTTCAACTTTTATTGGATTTTTCCCTAATATTCTCGCTGTTACAATTCTATAAAAATTCTCAAGAATCTGGAGTTTTCGATGAATGGACTCGACCTCGAGAATCTGTTTTCTGTTCATGGGACGGTACAATCGTGCAAAGTGGCGATGGATGAGAATGGCTGCAGTAAGGGTTTTGGTTTCGTTCAGATGGACTCGGAGGCGTCCGCTCAGTCGGCCATTGAAGCTCTAAACGGCATAGTCCTCCCTGGTTCTAGCAGGAAGCTGTATTCTTTCTTCCCTCGTAGTTTCTTTAGTTCTTTTATCTTGGAATCTTTCTTCTTCTTGTTGCGCATTTCCTATAAAGTTTTCTCAAAAGATGGATTTTTCTTCACGAGAATTTATCCGGATGTGGTTGATGGATTCTTGATTCAGGTATGTGTCAAAATTTATCAGGAGGAGCAAAAGGCAATCACGGCCTGTTGGACGCACTAACCTTTACATCAAGAATCTGGATCAGGACATCACGGATGCTGTATTAGAAGAGAAACTCTCGGAATATGGCAGCATAGACAGTACTGTTGTAATGAAGGATAAAGATGGAATGTCGAGAGGATTTGGATTTGTCAATTTCCTATCGAGAGATGATGCTAAAAATGCTTTGGAGAATTTGAATGGTTCAAAACTTGGTAACTTCTCTACTCTTCCGTATCAATCACTGACTTTATTTCCTTCAAGAAATATGTTTGTTATTGTCTTTGTTCCATGTTAATATATTGTCAGGATCAAAGACTATATACGTAGGATATGCACAGAAAAGAAGTGAACGTGATGAATTACTAAAACATCTTTATGGCGAGAGACGCGGGTCAAAGAATGCACACGTATGTATAATTGATCTCACTAGGAAAATGCACATAGAACTTGTTTGGATTAAGAAGAAAGATATATGAGAATTCTCTTTTCCACCAGGGCTGCATTATATACGTGAAGTTCCTTGACGCATCAGTTAATGATGTGGTGTTGAGAGAACATTTTGGCGGATGTGGGAATATATATTGGACTAAGGTGGTATACACTACAAATGGAAAGAGTAGGGGATTTGGATTTGTGCGTTTCTCCTCACCTGAGGAAGCAATCAATGCTATACATGGATTAAATGGTATTAATCTTAATTTATGCATAGTATTAATCTTTATAATATATGTATGTATATATCATGCTTCTCGTGCTACGTAGCCTAATCCACCATATATCTCTGTGCAGGGAGCATGTTAAATGGCAAACGCCTATATGTCACAATTGCATGGAACAAGAATGATGCAAGAACTTTGCAAGTTCAAAACGCTAATCTTGAGTTTACCAATATGCAACATGCAATGCCTCATGATTTTTCCTCATTTTACCCTGTAGCAAATTATGGATGGCTTCCTAATCAGTTGCAAGCCAACATGTTCTGTCCTTATCAGCAACCTCCTGTGATGATTCCTTTTCTTGGAACTCAAGGGTGCTCCAATGAAGTTATGGTATAGCCAACTACATCTTCTTATGGCACTATGCTCTAAATCTGTAATGAATGGCAAAATGAACATTTGCCCTGCAGTTTTTCTTTGCACCATTTTTATCTTTGCTGCAGATCAATGGTTATGGGTAGAACAACAACATTCCTTACCAAGACCTGGATAGAGGGGGGAATCTTCTCACTGTGGTGCATTTTGATTTTGTATCTCTTGTTTTGCAGCTTCTCGGTGAAGTATTTTCTTTCTGAAACCTCTAACAGTGTCATCTCAAGATTTTTTCAGATAAATTTCACTAAGAGAAACTGCGCATGCAATCAAATCAAATAAAAAAATACTGATTTTTTATCAATTATATCAAGTAGTGTTCCCATGGTATCTCGTACTGTGAGTCAAACACTATACCATTAACTCAAAGACAAGACTATTTATACAATATTTACAAACATATCAAAATGCACCATGCAATGAGAACATGAACGTAGATCTCTTTCAATAATATCCTTGTCTTGATAAGTAAAACTACTCATGCTTTACAACAAAATGGTTCACTGGCGTTGGCCTTTGTCGGGTGGAAAATGAGTATTTACATTGTAGAGTGTAGACACCAGACGAAGCAGTGGTTTATCAAATTTTGGAGAATCAATCTACTAAATATTTTCATGAGAAAAAGCATATTTCTGTTTCAAAAATCATGATCATACGAGTTGCATGTGTGAATTGGCAACTATTTGCACTTTCGCACCAACCCTACCCAGTTTAAGGCTATCGAGAAGCAAACCGGCCTACACTCAATTCCCTACTTTAAATCAGGGGTGCCACTTTTGTGACGACACACACGAGCCTATGTACGTTTCTCAACTTTCGGGCCCCATATTCACGTAAGACATCTTCCAGTTGCCGGCACATGCGAGAAAAAGGTCTAAAAATTAACCATTTGTTGTTGTTTCTGACCTTGGTTCTTTATTAATGAAAGGTCGTGCTACTTGATCTTGCTCGAGACATAATGTAGGGGCGGATTTGATTCTTTTTTTGATTTTTGAGTGTTGAGCGAAAGGTTATACATGTAGGTTTCACATTGTGAGGCAACGTAGGAGAAGAAGCACTACACCTAGAAATCAACAACACAAAAAACTTTGCAAGTGACATATGTATTATGAGTCAATCTCCACTAGTACCAATAGGCAGCATAGGGGAAGAGGCACTACACTTGGCAAGTCTGCCCATAAGTTGCACTCTTGATCTACAACAAAGAAGATTTAGCATTAAAAATGGTGCAAAAAAAAACTGCAGGAGCACCCTTGAGTTCCATGATCTGCCATTTCATTCAACATGGTCCCTGCAAACAAGATATATGGTTTTATCAAATTACATAGCACGAGGATTAATACCATGTATAAATTAAGATTTATACCATTTAATCTATGGATAGCATTGATTGGTTCTAAGCTTAGGAGAAACGTACAAATTCGAATTTGTATTGTATTTCATCTTAGCCCAACAATATATCTTCCCACATCTGCCTTATATATAGGCCGAATTCAGCCTTGATCCTCTCATTTGTTCTCCATTTGCATGTTTAGATTAACGAATTAGTTAATTAGTTTTTTTTTGATAAAAATAAAAAGTCATAATAGGTGACCATACTGGAGTTTGAACCCTAAACCTATAGGAAAGATATAAGATGTTGCCACCAACTATGCTACTCACAGTTGGCAAATTAATTAATTAGATGAATTAATTAATGTAATATATTTTATGTTAATTATTGTTAATTAATTAGTAGAATTAATGTTAATTAGCTATCTAGATTGATTGATCGATTTATAACTACAAATTGAAATTAATCATGTAACTAACGAGTTGATACGTGTTACGTACGTATCGACGAGCTAGGCATCCTAATATCTTAGATCCATTCGAGGGTTGTATATTTGTGCAAACGAAGTAAAAAATCTTTTACACGATATACAATTCTTGAATTGTCCCTAATTGTGGGAACATTGTTATTTATATCACACTTAGTTTTCTAAATTTAGGCTAGTAAATCACTCTTGTTCTCCGATACACGCTCTGATTGCAAGGAGCGAGCACCTCCATCGCCGATGACTCCGACACCTCTGCCGTTGATGTCACCCATATCGCCACTCCAGACGCCTTCACCGTTGATATCGCCACCACTCCAGATGAGGGAACATCCACATCACGGCGTAGGCCATGAGGGCCTAACCTCTACGCACCTCTGCCGATCGAGGACCAATCGCGCCCTCATATTACAATACATGGCGAGAGGTATTGTATGTTAGAGATTGACTCAAATTAGGTCCGAACCGAATCCAACGAGTTCGACCGGATCCAAATCAGAGTTGATTTGATCAAGATATGCTTGAACCGATTTGCCAATTTGATTGAACCATGTTGAACCGGACTCGATCAAAATAAACCATAATTTTATAATCATGGGCCTGGGAGCCCAGCCCACCATCTTCTCAAGATACCCATGCCAATATTGCAGCAGCACACGTAAAAAATTTCAAATTGATGATAACTTCAGAAGTTTTTAAATTGATGATGTGGAAATCAAATATTGCTTTTGACTAGTCAAAGGGATAAAAAGGTGGAGGCATCACGTGAAGCATTTTGCAAGCCACCAAGCATTTTGCAAATTTCTTTGGTTAAAAGAAACATTTCAGCCATCCGATTAAATCAGACGGAGCAGCAAATTCCTTGGAGATTTTTTCTCCACTAAAGCAAGCATGAATCGGCTCTCCCCATCTATTATATATAAGGCCTAATATGCAGTTCTAAGATAATCTCACACCAAGAGAAAATCCCCCTATATGAGAGTTTCAGAGATCCAAAAAATTAAGAGTGCCGCTATGACCCTTTTCTTAAGGAGTGCCCCTTCTCAGTTTCTGACATACAACAGCAGGAGTTCAGTTTCAAGGCAGATCTTGCAGAGACAGTGCCTCTACTCCGTACCAGTTTCAGGTTCAATTAATTTAAGACAGTTTGCTGTATTCTGAAAGAGATTTAAATTATTGCACTCTTATTGTAAAAGTTCTTTTCTGGATTTAATAAAGCAGTCCCCTCTTCTCCTCGTGGACGTAGGATCGGCACCCCGCCGAGTTCAAACCATGTTAACCCCCTTGTCTTTTGTTTTTCTGCATTATTATTATCGGATTTTGTTTTCTGTTTTCCTCGCTGGGTTCGGGTTTTATAGATCCTACAGGAAATTACCCCAAATTTCCTAACATTGTATTATTTAAAATTAATAATTATTTATATATAGTGCAATATATATATAACTGTTTAAATTTGTTTCAGCAGGTTCGAGCAGGAGGACGTACCGCAGACTATTGTCGGTTTTATGTCACGCGAATAACATACGTGACACGTGGAGAGGGACCCAGGGGACCCAACAGCAGTGACGTAGACGTAACCATGCAGCCGAAAGAGGGACACTCGCGTCGAGCACGAACGCGCCCCAAGCGTTATAACGACTACGTAATATAGTCGTTAGATTAATGCCACGTATACCGGGTTATAAATAGACGGTTGTAACAGAAGTGAAAGATACTCTGAAATGGAATAACCTTTCTTTCTCTCCCCGTCTTCTTCTTCTTCCTTCGTTATCTTCTTGATTCTTTCTAATCATCCATTCACGCCATTTCAAGTGGGTCGATCGAGCTAGCGTCTGCAATTGACTCTAACGTCAGATTAGCGAATGCTACATTGGTGCCTTCATTGATTTGAGGATGGAAACCCGTGGTCAAGCAATCGCGGAGACGTTAAAACTTCTTCAGGAGGCGGGTCATCGGCATGATCAGCTTTTTGGCTCGTTACAGGCAAATCTTGAAGCACAACAATTCAACAAGCTTTGGAGCTGCAGTGCCAAACAATAGAGTCTCAACAGAAACTGCTACAAAATGTAAACTCGCAAATCGCCCTTCTCAATTCCTAAATGGTACAAATCAATGGTACTAGAGCCGAGTCTTCGAGTGCTGGATCAGGCGTGGCGATTCCTTGAGGAAGAATTAGTCATCGACTGGAGGGGGACGACGAAGATTTTCCCTTTCCACCAAGACCACCACAGGTAGAATTACCAGTGTTCAATGGACTGGATGCAGATGATTGGATTGCATCGGTGGAGGATTTCTTCGACTTCTACGCAACGGAAGACCAGCACAGAATAATGATGGCCTTGTTTCGTAAGGAAGGGGTGGCGAAGAAATGGTTACGATGGATGCAGTGACATAAGTAGTTGTCTGGGTGGTGTCATCTAGTTGAGGCGATTCGGTGACGATTTGAACCAACCGACTTGGAGTCGCCAGAGGGACTTTTATCCAAGCTTATGCAAAATTCTTTAGTAGCCGAATACGAGGGACGATTCAAAGAAATGGCGTTGCGGACAACGTAGCTACTAGAGACATTTTTAATCAATTGCTTTATTTCGGGATTGAGACCCAATATTAAGGCAGAGGTATTAACACGACAGCCGGAATCATTGCATGAAGCCATTATTCTAGCCAAGAGGTATGAGGGAAAAATTAATGCAACGAGAAGATATCAAGGGACATTTCCATCACAACGTAATCGAGCATTGTTACCTACACCTTATAAGAATCAGGTACCACTGCCTTCAATCTCAGGATCCAACGACAAAGGATCTACGGAAGGATCGAGCTCCAATCAATCCTTGCTTAATTCTCAACTCAAGCTGAATCGATCGATACCAGCAATCAGGAAGATCACATCGAGCGAAGTCCAGAAGCGTCGCGAGCAGGGACTCTGCTAATACTGCGATGAGAAATATACACGGGGAAACTGCTGTAAATCTCCTCTATTCTTCATGCTCGACGATGATCAATCGGGGGAGGCTGGGGAGGACATGACAACAATCAATGAAAATGAAATTGAACCTAAGGAGCTGGAAACTGATACTTCGGGTCAATCCCTGATTTCCTTTAATGCTCTATCGGGTTGCTTCTCCCCGATGACTTTGAGGTTCACCGGAACAGTGGGAGGCCGTAAGGTTTAGATATTGCTGGACGGGGGAAGTATGCATAACTTCGTCCAAACAAGGATTGCCAGATATTTGGATTTGAAAATAGAATCTGCTCCAAACTTCGGTGTCTTGGTAGGAAATGATGCGAAGGTGCAGAATGATGGTATAGTTAAACAACTATCTCTAATGGTGCAAGGAACGACGGTGAGCACAGACTTCTACGTATTACCTATACAGGGTTCGCAAATTGTATTGGGAGTGGCCTGGATGGCTACACTCGGACCAATAATGATGGATTATAAGTAGCTTACCTTCGAGTTTCAACTAGAAGGCAAACGATCAGTGTGGAAGGGTGATCAAAAGAGCCAGATAGAGCAAATTCACTGCCATACACTTAGACGGCTGTGTGGATCGCAGTCAATCGCGGAATTATATCAACTAGAGATGTTATCGCAGCAGGAAGAAGAGCAACATGTCAAGAGGGATGAGCTGCAACAACTATTGAACAGATATGAGGATGTATTCGCAAAGCCACAAGGCTTACCGCCGCAAAGGTTGACCGATCATCAAATTCATTTGGAATATGGTAAAGGCCTAGTAAATGTAAAGCCATATCGGTATCCCTATTTCCAAAAAGCTGAGATCGAGCGACAGGTCCTGTTAGCGAAATGGCGACACTAGAGGGGGGATGAATAGTGTGTTTACTAATACAATTAGCCTAAATCCAGATTTTAATCGTTTACTTGATTAGTTAGGCACGTTGCAATTATGCGATTGAATGCGGAAGCAAGATAAAGCAATTAATCACAAACAATTTAAAACAACAATGCAAACACAAGATTTATAGTGGTTCGGCCCCAATGTCTACTCCACTACCTAAGCACCCCACTTAGGATTTCCAAACTAGTTTTACTAGATTAATTTACGTTTCCCTTACACAGAGGACTTTTCACCGAAGAGACGCACTCTCGACCTAAGGCACTTCCACACCCGGAAGTCACCGCCTTCTTATCGAGAGTCCTCGTCCACCTCAACCCTAAGGGACAACTAAACTAATCCTAGTAAATACTAAGTTTACACAAGTGGCTTTACTCCTTCTACACCAAGGATACCACTTCACAAACAAGACCTAACAACTTAGGTCTTTACACGCACAAATAAAACACAGTTGAAATAACAACAAAAATTACAAACAAAAGAGCTAAGAATAAAACCAATGGAAAAAGCTCTTTTGCAATCCTTCAATCCTTCAACTCATTGGATAAACTCGTTGTAGCAGAGTTGAGGGAAGCCGGGAAGCAGGCGCTTGAAGAAGAACTTGACGAAGAGAGCAGAGCGCCGCAATTAATATTTGGAAGACTCTAAATCTCCCTTAGAATGCTCAATGATAACTGTAAGAGAGGGAGAAGAAGATTAAATAAAGTATATGAGGGTGTATTTATACCCTCGTGAAGAGACGACTGTTCAACGTATTGAAAACTATTCGTTACAGGTCGCCGATCAATTGGTCGGTCGACCAACTGGTCGACCGATCATTCGACCATTTTATTTTTCTCTCTGGTCGGTCGATCGACGGGTCGACTGCCCAGACATAAGATCGCGTGATTTCTTCTTCGGTCGACAAGTCAGTCGACCGATGCGATTGCGTCTTTGGCTTATATGCAAGTCGGTCGACCTCCAACCTTACTGCCTATTTCAGGCCTCTGTCGGTCGACCGACCGGTCCACTGAAGTAGCCACTGCCTATTTTAGGCAGTGTTTGGTCGATCGACAAGGCTACTGCCTGATACCTTACCCTATTCGGTCGACCGCCCAGTCGACCAAATTTAGACTGAGATTTGTTTCTTCAGTCGATTTTCTTCCGCGCTTCGTTTTCGGGTTCCGACTTTCAACAACCATCAACTTGGAGAGTTTTCATGTGATCTTTGAGCCCGTCCAATGCATCTTTGGTGCACTCGTCGTTCTTCGACAAACTTTCGTGACGAACCCGAGCGCGACGATTAATGTCCTTTCGATTTCCGATTTCTTCCGATATTTTTGATCGAGGACATTGAACGCTAATTGATATGGAACCTGAAACATATTCTCAATGAAATCATTAGTCCCATTTTTGTTATCATCAAAACCATCAAAACCGAGATTAAGGCTAAGGTTGAAAACCTAAAGCCAATAATCTTCCCATTTTTGATGATGACAAACATCCTTAAGAAAATATATAATCATTAAAGCACAAGGATATCAACTAAGGGATTTCTCCCCCTATCAACATGCATATTTATATAATTAAACTCCCCCTATCTATATGCATGGATTTCCTATATTTTCCTCCCCTTTACTTATACTTTTCTCCTCATTTTAACTATACATTTCTCCCCCTTATGACTATACATTTCTTCCCCTTTTGACATCAATCAAAAAGGGCAATAAAAAGGGCAATCTAATCAAAGGATAAAACACAATTATTTTTCCATGAAGTTGAGACTCTAAAGATTTTTCATGAAACATGACAATCTCAACCCTAGGGATCGAAAACAAGAATTTAATGAGAAACAAGATCATACATGATATGTTCAAAAACTACATAGTTGAATGCCAAATTGAATCATGTATTTTCTCAAAGTAAATATTGTTTCTTTTTCATGACATTTTTAGATTCCATTCAAACTTTCAAAATACAAAGATATAGTCATTTTAAATCATGTATATCAAGTTTGAAGTGAAACTAATGTCATTTGATCTAAATATGAACTTAACACATTTTCATTTGAAATAAGCAGGAAAATATGAAAATACTAAGTCTCAAATTTTGCTATCTAGTCATGTTTTCTCAAACTTAGGCATTTAGACATCAAACATGAGATAATGCAAGTCTATGAATTAAGTTTGGGCTTTAGATGAGATTTTTAAGTTACTTTGTTGACTTAGGTCAACCAATACTTCAAGATTTGAAAAAAATCAAACTTTTAAATCTATACAACATCATATTTTTGATGAAAAACTTTGGTGCCAATTTTTGGATGAAAATTTTGATACCAAATATTGAATGGTCATTTGACATACATGAATAAAGTTTGAACTCAAAAGAATTTTCAAGGATCATTTTTCATCATATATTGAATTTAACAATGGTAGTATCAGCTACTGTTGCTAAGTATCAGCTACTGTTGCGTTACTCACGGTTTTTAGCAATGGTAGCTGCCGTTAGTGGAGGCCATCACCAACGGCTTAGTAACAGACCTAGCCGTTGGTGATGGTGTGTATTCCAATAGTGTAGATTGCTTCCTTAGTCAAGGTACTTTCTTCTTGAAACAAATAAGATTGGACTGGACTAGCTCTTTGGGCCTGACCAGACCAGGCCCGGAAGCATCTCAAGTCATGACGACTTAGCCCGAGGGATCCACCCGGCCAAATAAGGATATTGATATCCTACATTTATCATCAGGGATTCGGCAGTAATGAGCCCGCGATCTAAGTATAACAATCGACTCATTCAGGGCATATCCCCGCGAGATTTTGAGAGATATCATCGCCGAACACCCCGACCTATCTCATAAAATAGATACGACGCACATCAAGTATATTCTCCATTCCAATTTCATACCCATCATATGGAATTCCCTCTCACTTGGGTGTTAGAGTGTTTTTGCGGGTCACAACCGGAGCCGCGTGTTGGACCAAGAGATGCGAAGGCTTGCAGCACCCTCCAGTTCAATTGAGAACATTTGGCGCCCACCATTGGGCCGAGTAAACCTTACCTACCTTTGCAAGTCACCATCTGGAATCCTTTATCACTTGAGCATCAGAGTGTCTTTACAAGTCACCACTGGAGTTGCGCTGAACCAGGACACTGGACACACGAATGCTTGTAGCTAGCACCCTCGACTTCAGGTAAGAACATGCACTATATATTATTTTGCCTTGAATATACTGTTGCACTAAAATAGAATATTATTTATTGTTATGTTTTCTTAAAATAGTATACATTGGCATTTCGGACATGATATCTTTCTTAAAATAGTGTATGTTGGCATTTGTTGTAGGTTAATTTTAGCTTTGTTTTATTTTCTTCTTTTTGTTCGATTCAAACAAACGCTTGTGCTATTGATTTGGTTTGAAGCTCATCTTTGTTGAATGCGGTTCTTGGACCGTTCTTGATCAAAATGAATACTATTGAGCTAATTTTTTTGGGTCTAAAAGTAGTAGTTTTCATTTCAAGAATGAATATAGATCTTTTCTACATATACATGTACATGTACATTATGTAAAGAATATTTTCACAGCAGGAGGAAAGATCACAATTCCTTGCTTGATTGCCATGAATCTAGTGCAATGCGTAAGACTTCATTGGCCGATGGGAGGGTAGAATGAAAAATAAGTTCCAACATTTCCAAATACCCCAAAGGATCCAACCACATAACTCCATGTGATGAAGGAAGGCATTCTTCAAAGACTTAGCCATTTGCCACCAATCCATGATCGAGCGAGAAGAGGCTCTGTTTAGGAGGAAGAAAGGAGAGAGTTCCCAAATGCTTTCTGCGAAGCGGCTTTGGAGAGAAGAAGGGGTAAAGAATCTTCTTGGTGTAGGTGACAGAATGGGAAGAGTGTGGATGGAATTGGTATTTGTCACTGTGAGAGGTTCCATCTTGTCGGGATATTATCTTTGAGACAGTGTAATATCCTGATATTGTATAATGCCACACCGGTTTATCAGCACCTAGGAGGATTTCAGAGCTAAGTATGCAATCTGCTATATGTGGGAGGAAGGCCACACGTACAAGGTGTGGTTTCCATGTCCGGAGATCTCGGTCGAAAAAATATGAAATGAGAGATGGTGAATTGGAATTTGGATCAGGTCCTATAATGCTTGAGGAGATCCCTGCCTTTGAGAATGCCATGCCAGCCCCAAGAGGGGTTGCTCCTTGGTGTGTCTTCAAGAAATGAAGTGGTGGGGAAGTATTTGTTGGCCTAAGGTTTTCAACCTTGGTCTTAATCTCAGTTTTGATGATAACAAACATGGAACTAATGTTTCATTGAGAAATACTTTCAGGTTCCATATCGGTTAGTGCACGACGTCCGCGATCGGAATAATCGGAGAAATCGACAAGGACGCTCGTCGACGCTCGAGATTCTTCGGAAAGTTAGAGTTTAGGTTTAGGGTGTCTAGTTTATGTTGTAAATCCTCTTTATGATGCAAAGAACCCAAAAACCATTCCCGAACCCCAAAACATGAAAACTCGAAAATCGTCCTGAAATTCACTAAGCCTAGGGAGCTCCTTGGAGGGCTATATGACCTAGATATTTTCTTGACACAAAAAATGGCGGTAATTGTTCCTTGGGTAGAAACTAGATAACGAGGTATTTTTAAGGATTTTTTTGGAAGCCTTTAGCCTACCCATACTTGACCCGAAAGATTAGGAAATTTTCTTTTTCGTAAAATTTGTACTTTGTATCATCATGATGCCATAGGTATGGAAATTGGCATCTAGGTATACTTTGTATCATCTCCTTACATTGGTTTGTTTTATTTAAGTTGGAGTTATGACACATGTTTAAGTTGAGTTATTTTCCCCGCTCTTGTTGTGTCACACCCCAACTGAGGGGAGTGTGACCAGCCAGGGCCTACATCCTACCCTGTAGCCTACTGTCTACACTAACATATAAGAAATCAGAACATATCGATAAAAAAAAACCACAACAAAATCTTTATCTAAAGTTTTCAAAGTTCACAATATATGTTTTCAAACCAAACAAGAAAACCAACATTGTAACAAATAGAACATCTCAAATATCAAAATTTACAAACTTTTCCAAAACACAATGTTAGTGTAGAAAAGGAAACAACTACTATAAGACACTGGACTATGACCCAAGGACGCCGCTACGAGATACAACACCACCACCTACCCTTCAGCTGCGCCATGCTGATAAGCCAAAATCACTGCTCGTGCTCTGCAAAAAAAATAAAGAAACAAACTGTGAGTCCACTTGGGACTCAGTGAGCGGTTCTTGCGAACCTCCACATAATCCTCAGTTACTCATGTATAACATATAAGGCAACATAATGTATATTCGGGGAGGTAAGCTACTTTTAATGTGACTACTAACCCCATAGGTCATTCTGTATACACAGTATATGTGAAAACCTGCCATCTTGGCCTATCAAGCCTTTAGCATCCGGCCCTTGGGCCTACTTATGGTATAAAAATCCTGGCTACAGTCGGCCCTACCATACAAGGTGGAATCACACTGGCCGTTCGACCACCTCATATCAAGATGTAAATAACAAATCCCGGGCCATCAACTAGGATGGTCTACTAGTCTCCGGACACCGTCTGGGGTAGGGATAGCTAATCCCACCCAACTAGGATCTGACACCTAGCGGGCCCGCTGGTGCATCTCAAGACCCAATCACTGGTCGAGCTAAGCATTGGTCATTCCCGACCTCCACGCTTCTTGGCGGACCATCTCAAGTACATCACACAATCAAGTGTCCTAGGGTTTCCTTATATACACTTGGCCCCACGAAATTAAGAATCAATGCAAACACTGAGATTTTATAGTGGTTCGGCCCCAATATCTACTCCACTACCTAAGCACCCCGCTTAGGATTTCCAAACTAGGTTTTACTAGATTAATTAGAGTTTCCCTTACAACGAGAACTTTTCACCGGAAAGTCTTCGCTCTCCAACCGAAGACACTTCCACACCCGAAAGTATCCCGCCTTCATACCGAGGGCACTTTCCCACCTCAACCTAAGGGTCAACTAGAACTAATCCTAGTAATACTCCGTTTACACAAGTGCTTTACTCCTTCTACACCAAGGATACTACTTCACCCAATTCAAGATCTAACACCCGATCTTCCAAACTCAAATTAAACAAAAAGTTAAAATAACAGATAAAATACAATCAAAAGAGCTAAATAATAAAACCAATATTTGCAAGCTCCTTTCACAACCTTGGAACCTCCAACTCGGCGAGGGGATGAGCTCGAGTCAATTTTCGAGTTGAGGTAGCAGCTAGCGCTTGAAGAATGAACTCGACGAAGAAGCAGAGCGCAAGCTTTAGATCTTTTGGAAGGCTCTAAATCTTCCTTTTGAATACTCAATGAACTCTGTTAGAATCAAGGAAGAAGTTTAAATGAAGTATATGAGGGTGTATTTATACCCTCGTGAAGAAACGACAGCTCAACGGATAGATTTCTATCTATTACAGGCCGACGGTCGAATGGTCGATCGATCGGTCATTCGACCGCTTCCTTTTTCCCTGTGGTCGGTCGATCGACAAATCGATCGCCCAAACGCAAATTTTGCGATGCGCCATCCGGTCGACCCATCGGTCGACCGACGCGATCTTGCATCTTTGGCTTATACGCAGGTCGGTCGACCGCTCGGTCGACCGTCAACCTTACTGCCTATTTCAGGCCTCTGCCGGTCGACCAAAGTAGCCACTGCCTATTTTAGGCAGTGTTCGGTCGACCGATAAGGCTACTGCCTGATACCTTACCCTATTTGGTCGACCGCCTGGTCGACCAAATTTAGGCTGAAACTTATTTTTCAGCCTATTTTGTTCTGCGCATTGTCTCCGGGTTCCGACTTTCAACGAGCATCATCTTGGAGAGCTTTCATGTGATCTTTGAGCCCGTCCAATGCGACTTTGGTGCACTCGTCGATCTTTGAGAAACTTTCGCGATAAACCCGAACGCGATGATCAATGTCCTTCCAATTTTTGATTTCTTCCGATATTTTCGATCGAGGACATCGAACGCTAATTGATATGGAACCAGAAACATATTCTCAATGAAATCATTAGTCCCATGTTTGTTATCACCAAAACCATCAAAACCGATATTAAGGCTAAGGTTGAAAACCTAAAGCCAACAATCTCCCCCTTTTTGATGATGACAAACATCCTTAAGAAAATATATAATCATTAAAGCACAAGGATATCAACTAAGGGATTTCTCCCCCTATCAACATGCATATCTATAAGGATTTCCTATATTTTCTCCCCTTTACCTATACGTTTCACCCTATTTTAACTATACATTTCTCCCCCTTTTGACTACACATTTCTCTCCCTTTTGACATTAATCAAAAAGGGCAATAAAAAGGGCAATCTAATCAAAGGGATGAAACACAATTATTTTTTTCATGAAGTTGAGACTTCAAAGATTATTTTCATGAAAATCTCAAATGTATCCAAATGTTTCCATGCTTCACTGTCAGATGGATGAGTCATTACTGTATCATCACGACTTCTTGCATGCCAACTCATGTAGGGGGCTGTCTTTTCCGACATGAATAATCTTTGAAGCCTCGGTGTTAGTGGAAAATACCGAAGCACCTTAAACGAGATATTTTTCTGTCGGACCGATTTCTTCTCCTTGTAACGAGGGTGTTGACATACAGGGCATTTATCCAACTGCACATTTTCTTTATAATATAAAATGCAATTATTTTGGCACGCGTGTATTTTTTCGTACCCAAGCCCCAATTTTCTCATTAGCTTTTTAGTCTTATAAAAAGTAGGCTCAAACTTGTTATCAGTAGGCAGCATTCCATTAATCAATCCAGCAATCCGATCATACGCAACTCCGCTGATATTACAATCGGCCTTGATGTTTAAGAGCTGTGTCATTGCTGAAAACCTAGTGTATTTAGGACAATTCTCATACAAAGGTTCATCGGCAGCTTTCAACATCTCGTAAAATTCTGCAGCTTCTTTATTCGGTAATTCAATCTCTACCGCAGCCCCTACTTCTGTGATATCAACCGCTGTAGTATCTAGTGGGACTGATGTCTGAAGAACTGGCCGATCAACATTATCATTCAGGTGGAATTGACCCCCAAGACTATCAAGTATCATAGTTCTATAGGGATTACATTGACTGGATGAAGAAGCACCAGCAGAGGAAGATTCACCATATGTCTGAACGACAGGATTGCTCGACGTCCCGACTTCGCGTGACTCCCCGTGACAAGTCCATAGAAAATATCTTGGTGTAAATCCTTTGGTATATAGATGCAGAGTGACAGTCTCCCGATCCAAAAATCGTCCATTCGAACAAATGCGGCACAGACATCGGATTTGATCACCCATGCTAACGAAATTCCGATTCGAATAGGCGAAATTTAGGAAGTACGTTACGCCTAATCGAAACTCATTCGTTAAAGCTCCACGATCAAAACGTCGGTACATCCAACTTCGATCAGCCGACATGATTCTGTCAATCAATGACAATTTCTTTGGTTAATGTCTTTAGGTGAGATTGTCCTATTCCATTCGGGATTTATGTTATTCGTACTGCACTTACGTTTTTATTTTAACTGTTAACTAATTATTCTAAATTTCGACAGCATCTCCCTACAGTTCTCCGAATACGCATATCATCTGGGCGCGTATCGGAGAACAAGGGAGATGTTGTCGAATTTTAGAATAATTAGTTAACAGTTAAAATAAAAATGTAAGTGCAGTACAAATAACTATATTCCCAAATTGTCCAATCAGGGACAATTCAAGAATTGTACGTCGTATAAAAGATCATCTACTTCTTTTACACGAACATACAATCCCCGAACGGATCTAAGGTTTTGCTAAATCATATCCGATTCGTCGATGCGTACGTGAAACATATCAACTCGTCGGATGGATGATTATTTTCTAAATGTTTCGAGACAGTTCGAGTCCATATTGGACGATTTCGGCGCGAGTCCGAAGTGGACGATTCCGGCGCGAGTCCGAAGTGGACGATTCCGGCGCGAGTCCGAATTGGACGATTCCGGCGCGCGTCCGAAGTGGACGATTCCGGCGCGCGTCCGAAATTAATCTAAACCCTAATAATTAATCTAACAAATTAAACAATTAATCTAAACATTTAATTAACATTTATAAAATAATTAATTAACAATTTCAAAACAATAAATAAATAAATATATATATATATTCCGGCGCCGGAGTCC
This sequence comes from Canna indica, assembly GCA_034359265.1. Lineage (NCBI taxonomy): Eukaryota > Viridiplantae > Streptophyta > Magnoliopsida > Zingiberales > Cannaceae > Canna > Canna indica. The sequence goes on along the minus strand of CP136891.1, from coordinate 51,816,297 downwards.
ACCCTCCGGCGCCGGGGTACAGTGGCCGGACACACTGTCCGGCCACTGTAGAAGGTTCGACGGCGGCCATAGGCCGACCGCCGCCGGCCGAAACCCTAGAAATAGGGTTTCGGTCGGATTTTAGCATCTCCGGCCGAAACTGTATAGGCCGGCCGATCAACATACCGGCAGCGGCGCGGCGGCGAGAGGCGTCGGCGAGAGGCGTCGGCGTCGGCAGCAGCGGCAGCGGCGGCGAGAGGAGTCGGCAGGAGCGGCGGCGGCAGAAGCGGGAGGAAGAAGGGTCGGGCGCGAGAGCGTGCCCTATATAAACTTATCAGCAACGGCTCACTCGCCCGTTAGAACGCCGTTGCTGATAAGTTATCATCAGCAACGGCTCACTTATCCGTTAGTAAGCCATTGCTGAAGATTAAATAATTAGCAACGGCTCGCCTTTCCGTCAGAAAGCCGTTGCTGATAATTAAAATAATCCGCAATGGCTCGGTTGTCCATTAGAACGCCGTTGCAGATACAGATATCTGCAACGGCTCGAGCGGCCGTAAGAACGCCGTTGCAAATAGCAACGGCTTGAGCGGCCGTTGCTGATAGCCGTTGCTGAAGACCAAGTTTGTAGTAGTGAAGGGATGGAAAACAAAAGGGCAATCTACTCATGTTATCTCAAACTTAGACATTTAGACATCAAACATGAGATAATATAAGTCTTTGAATCAAGTTTGGGCTTAAGATGAAATTTATAATTCACTTTGTTGACTTAGGTCAACCTATACTTCAAGATTTCAAAAATCACACTTTTAAGTTTATACAAAATCATATTTTTGATGAAAAACTTTGGTACCAATTTTTGGATGAAAATTTTTGATATCAAATATTGAATGGTCATTTGAAATACATGTATCAAGTTTGAACTCAAAATGAATTTTCTAAGTTCATTTTTCATCCTTAGGATTGAGGTGGGAGAGTGCTCTCGGTAGGAAGGCGGAGATTTCCGGGTGTGGAAGTGCTCTGGTGAAAACGTCCTCGTTGTAAAGGAAACAAGATAATCTAGTAAAGCTAGTTTGGAAATCCTAAGCGGGGTGCTTAGGTAGTGGAGTAGGCATTGGGGCCGAACCACTATAAATAATTGTGTTAGCATTATTTTTCTTGCATTTCTTATTTGCTTATCATTTATATATCTTGCTTTCGCTTACTACTCAATTTGTGAATTGCCTAAGTAATCTAAGAAACGATTAAAATTGAATTTAGGCTAATTGATTAGTTAACACACTATTCACCCCCCCCTCTAGTGTGGCCATTTCACCCAACTGTATTTTCCACATACAGGTTTGGCTGAGGAGAGAGTGTGGTCGGGTTAAAAGGCGCCACCTTGCTTTTGCAAGCAAACTGAGGTTAGTGGTTTTACAATCTCTCAACCCGATACCTCCTAGAGCTTTATCAGCACATAATGTCTCCCATTTATTCCTATCTATGCTTTTGCCTGAGTTCTTTGAATTCCACCAGAAGTTGTTGTTGGGTCATCGAGGACCGAGCAAGTAACAAAAATTTTATTAAACGCAACAAAAATATGAAAACCGATCCTCTACCCAATCATATCCATGCATCTCGGTTAAATCGATACTATGTTAAGAATTATACCTTTGAAGACCAAACACCGTCTTCTGCTCTGCGAATTCAAGATCACGATCTTGCTCCGGATCCAAGGAGCTGCCAAGCGACGAACACCCTATATGGCGAGCATACAGACGAACGCAACGAACTGGGTGGCTCCCAAGTGCTAGCTCGGCTCTATCGGAACACCTTCTGATCTGGACGAGTGTGCAACACCTTCCTCTCTCTCTCTATCTCTCTCTCTCTTTGGTGGAGGTTGGCTGCCACAAAGGGAGCTCGGCTTCGTTCAAAAGGAGGTCAGCTTCCTTGTTAAATGAGGTCGGCAACCACCAGGAGATGATCACCTACCCGTCTAAACCATAGGCGGGTATTTATAGATGCATCAATCATATTGAACGAGTCATCACAACCGTTGATCAATTCAAAACCATATCCGGAATCTTAAAACGATTTTAATGTCTGAATAAAATATATCCTTAATAACAATTATCAAGGATGAATTTCCTAAACACAAGATGCCGAAAATAATGTATCTTTTAATAACAATTATCAAAGATACATTACCTAAATTGTAATCAATATAGTTCCAGTTTTAAATCATATTTAAAATTCAGAATAATCAATTCCAATTTTGAAAACACCTTTTCAAATTCGAAATTAATCTTCAAACTTACCAAGAGAGAATTATGGGTTATTGGTCTTGCAAATCCAATCCAATGAGTCATAACCCCGAGCCCAATTCGGTTCGCCGTATGTGTGCGATCCTGTAGGTTCACTTAACGTTGGCAGTAGGTCCCAAAAACATTTGCAACCCACAAGTCATAAGCGGCCTCTAGCAAGACATTATGACTACCCAAGTTAAGTGAAGTTCGATGATCCGAGCAACCTAACTCACAATTTGATACTCTGTCCTTTTGTCACGCGATATTCAGATCGAGTATAAGATATGAATTAAATCATCCTTATATTGCTCAATCTGGTTTCTTGATTCCAGAGTAGACTGACTTAAATAACATTGATACCCTTATCAATCCATTTGAGCATGACCATGCATTTCCTTAGTCATACTCATCAAGGGGCCCAGAGATATCTCTCTCATATGCGAGAGGGACAAATTCTTTCATGACTACACATATTCCTCTGCATGATTCATTCCATGTCCAACTGTAGTCCTTATTACCACCCGATTAAAGGTGATGTTAGACTAGGTCAAAACACAGAACACCTCATGTAGGAATCCATGGTGATATCAGGTCAGAGGGCTGACGTATCACTATCGTTGAAGATATACTAATGATATAATCCACGTAATATTTTCACGGTGGGTCTGTCCGACACCATGTTCTCCAACATGTATCTATGATCAGTAAAACGTGATCATCATCAGTCAAACTACATACTGGTCTTCATTCATTATCGTTCCAAGACAATGACCGACTAGGGACTATTTATAATAAGATTCCAATTGCCTTAGGGTTTTACTATCAAGTCTCGTACTTGATGATCTATAGGCAGAATCAACTATTAAAGGAATTTATTATCAAGTCAAACATGCTCACAATGAATACCAAGATGTTTCATTTATTAAAAAGGAAAGTAGCAATGACAATATTATCTCATTGGCCTAGGGCACGCTACTAACAGCTGCTACAAATTAAGTTGATTTTTTTGTAGATATTATCAGGTAGTAAGAAGCATGACATAACATGTGAGGGGATTGCTGCAAGTACATATTTAATAAGTACTGTTTTACCCGCCCTTGATAAAAGCTTCATGTGCCACCCTTCCAATCTTCTTTTGATGTTGAGATGACGAAATCAAAGGTGTTCCTTTTGGATTTGTTTATGGTAGAGGGGAGCCCCAAGTACTTGTCCTGGGCTCCCGTGTGTGGGATGTTCAAGGTGGAGTCAATGAGGTGCCGTAAATGTAGGGGAGAATTTTTGGAAATGAAAATGCAAGACTTATGCAGGTTTATTTTCTGGCCGCTAGCTTCTTCAAATGCAATCAAAGTTCTACACGAAGTGTTAGCGTGATGAGCATCATCTTTATAGAAAAAGATAATATCATCGACAAAGAAAAGTGAGTTAATTTCTGGGCTGAGGCGGTTGATCTTAATCCCTTTGAGATGGTAAGAGGAAAGTCTGCTATTGAGAAGGGAATTGAGTCCTTCCATGCCAATTATGAAAAGAAGAGGCGATAGGGATCACCTTGTCGTAAACCCCTCCCAGGTTTGAAGTAGCCGTGGGTAGAGCTATTAATGCAAATTGAGTAGGTAACTATGGATATGCATTGAGTGATCAGTGATATAAAGTGATTGCTGAACCCAAGTAGTGTCATCACAGATTGAAGAAAATTCCATTCTAAGCGGTCAAAGGCCTTGCTCGTGTAAATTTTAATTGCCATTTCTTTGGAGGATTATTGTTGTTTGGTTTTCTGGTGGTGCGTGATTTCTTGTGCAATGAGAATATTGTCTGAGATCAGACGTCCTTTAACAAATGCGCTCTGGTTGGGTGAGATTAGACTGATTGTCCCAAGGTGAGTGAAGTTCTATACGTTAGAGGATTTGGGGATCAATGTCGGTATAGTGTGGTTCACATTATGAAGCAATCTTTTGCTGCGGATGAAAGAGGCTATAACTGAATGGATATCAGGTCCAATGATATCCCAGAACTTTTGATATAAGAGGCTAGTGAACCCATCTCCATTAGGTGCACTATTGGTATGTATGGAGAAGGTACTTCGCTTGACTTCCTCCATTGTAACAAGTTGTGTGAGCCAATTGTTCATTCTATGTGTGACTAGCTTTGGTATAATGTTAGGGAACAACAGCCTGTGGGGAGGAGAGGAGGTGGAAAAAGTTGGAGAAATGAGAGATTGCGGCTGATGCGACCTCATTACTGCCTTCATGCCAAAATCCAGAATCAGATTGAATACGATGAATAAATTTATGGGTGAGCGGCCGTCCACCTCCAGGACTAATTATGATCTGAGCAGCAGGATAAGGACACTGGAGAAGACGGTCGCGCGTCAGAGTGAGATGATGGAGCGTCAGAGTCATATGATGGTGGAGATGCATGCTATGCTACACAATATCTCAGCTCATACCGGAGTAGCCATCCCTTCGGCATCATCAGATCCATTGTCCTCGAGCCAATCTATGCCGGTGTACACCCAAGCACTCCAGACCTTGCCATATTATGATCCAGACCTTCCTCCACCGTCGTCGTGAGGTTTATTATTTTGTTTGGATATTGATACGATAGTTTTGAATTTGAATAGTTTTTATATGATTGTGGATAATTATAAATATAAGTATAATTATTTTGATGTATATCTGGGTGTATCTGTGATGTGTATGTGAATGGATGTATGTATGAGTGTGTGACTTATGTATTAGGTTAAATGTATCAATATATTAATGGAAATTAGAAATTTTAAAACTTTTCAGTTACAAGTTAACATCATCAGCAACAGCTTTCCCACGGCTGCCCGTGGGAAAGTCGTTACTAAAAGTGTATCGTATTTTCTGGGCCATAATCTCAAAGCTGTTGCTGATGACCTACAACAACGGCTTAACAACTGACTTTCACTAACGGCCTTGCCACGACAACCTGGCCGTTGCTGATGTATATATCTACAATGGCCCTACAGTCGTAGGAGAACCGTTGCTGATACTAATATCAGTAACAGTTGTGCGTCGTTGCAGAGCCGTTGTTGATAAGCATAACAACAACGACACTGACCCGTAGCAGAACCGTTGGTGATAATGTTATTAGTAATGGCCGCTCCGACCATTGCTAATCCGTGGCTAAGTTATTAGCAATGTGATTTTCTGCCACGATTGCGTTGCAACGGACCGGGCCATTGCACGCTGTTGCTAATGGTTTTCAACAACGACTCGACAACAATTTGAGTCGTTGTTGATGCTTGTTATTCCAGTAGTGGAAGTTTCTTTGCTGTGTGACTTGTGTTTGAGCATGAAAATAAGAAGTGTTTTTATCACCTTCTTTCAACTAATGGATTCTGGATTTTTGTTTCCAAAATTTCTCCTCTTCCAAAAGTGCAAGATGTAGTTCTGCTTCAAGAGCTTTGATCTCAGAGTTACTGTTGAGTGAATACCCACACTAGAAAAGAGGGGGGGGGGGTGAATAGTATTGGGTTAATTTTAACTTGAATTCGATCTCTTTTAAATTAATTCCAACTTCAACCGAAACTAAGTGCGACTAAATGATATTCGTTAGCAAGTATGAAAAGCAATTATAAGCAATCAAATAAGGCAATACAAACACAAGAGATTATAGTGGTTCGGCCAACACCGCCTACTCCACTACCTTGACTCCCCACCAAGGATTTCTAATTAACTCCTTTATAGATAATGTGTTTCCCTTTGAATACAATCGAGGACTTGCTTCTAAACCCTTTGAGAATGCCTCACACCTATTCACCTAGGCAAAACACAATTCTACAAAGGAAACCCTAAGGTGTTTAACCTAGCACACCTAGCAAGCTAACAATGGAAACCTAGTTTAATAACAAGAAAATAACAATAGAGGAACTAAGAATTAAACCACACAAGTGAGCTCCCTTGCAAAGCCTCCAAAGCCTCCAACTCGTCAAGATGTAGAGCTCGAAGATGTTGGCCTAAGGTTTTCTACCTTGGTCTTAATCTTGATTTTGATGATAACAAACATGAAACTAATGTTAATTCATTGAGAAATATTTTCAGGTTCCATATCGATTAGCTTTTGATGTCATCGATTAGAAATATTAAAAAAATCAAAAAATCAGAAGGACATTGATCGTCGTGTTCGGGTTCGTCGTGGAAATCTCTTGAAATTCGATGTGTGCACCAAAGACGTCTTGGTCGAATCTAAAGAACACATGGAAAGCTCTCTATGTTCTCGCACGTTGAAGGCCGGAACCCGGAAACAAAGCGCGCAAGAAGAAGGCTGAAAAAAATCAAGTTCAGCCTAGGTTCGGTCGATCGATCGGTCGACCGAATATAAGGAAAAATTGGCAGTTGTTAATTCGGTCGACCATCCGGTGGACCGAAGTGTGCTAGATAGCGGTATCTCGCTTTCGATCGATCGACCAGACAATCGATCGGGCATCGCCAACGGGCAAAAATGCGCCCGTTGACGAGCCATTTCTTATGGGGGGTTATAAATACCCATTCCAATCCTTCCTCTAGCTAACCTTTGATGCTTCCAAGCCTAAAAGTGTGATCCTAAGCATCTGTACAAGCTTTCATTGAGTCATCCTTTCAAGAACCCTAGTTTTGATCTCCACACCTTGATTTAGCCTTCAAGCTTCACCAATTCATCATCTCAAGGCATCAAGAGGACTAGGGAGTTTCTTTGGAGCTAAGTACCTATTGTTTGATTTATTGCTCCAATTGTTATTGTATTTTGTTATTTATTTCATTGTAATTGAACTTGTGTAAACCTAAGTTGCTAGGTTTGATTGAGTTGGTGGTTGCCTTGGTGTTAAGGCTTAAATCCACCAATGTAAACGTAGTTTGCTAGGATTAGTTCTTGTTGTCCTTAGGATTGAGGTGGGAGAGTGCTCTCGGTAGGATGGCAGAGGCTTCCGGGTGTGGAAGTGCCTTCGGTGTGAGAGCAGAGACTCTCCAGTGAAAACGTCCTCTTTGTAAAGGAATCAAGATAATCTAGTAAACTTAGTTTGGAAATCCTAAGCTGGGTGCTTTGAAACATGAAAATGTGGATTTAAAAGATAAATTGAAGTTTAGGAATGATGATTTCAAAATCGAGAATGAAAAATTGAAAGTTAAAAATAACATGTTGAAATCTTAATTGCATGCATTGCATAAATCCATCAATGATTTGAAAAGTGAGATATTGATTTTGAGTAGGAAAGTTAATACTTCCTCTTTTAATTCTAAAAATCAAAATGTCTCATTTAGGAAACCTCAAAAGAAAACTATTTCCTTTAAGAATGCTTATGCTCATCATAGTTCACTTGTCAAGCATTCTAAAGATAAATCTCATGTCCATAGCAAAAAGGAAAAGAAGTTTAATGGACATTGCTTTTGTTGTGGCACTTTTGGACATGCTATATATGATTGTGCTTTTAAAATGAATCCAAGTGTTGTGAAGACACTTTGGGTACCTAAGCCCACTAACCGCCTAGGACCCAAAGGCAGTTGGGTACCAAAGGTCTCTTGCTCTCTTGTAGGGGGAGCTACCACACAAGGGTAAAGAGAAATGGAGTGTTGAAGTTGACCTTGAATCCAAATGAGGAATCTCCAAGAGGTTGCAACTTCAAGCCATCATGATGTCATAGGTATTGAAATTGGCATCAATGACTTTGGTATCATCTCCTGTACCCTCTTGCATAAATTATAGTTGGAGTTTGATATATGCTTAATATTAGTAGATTTTCCGCTCTTGATAAAGTTTCAAAAATATTTTTGATTTTTGATTTCCGATCTCTTCAAAGACCTTGCAGTTTGATTTCCGCTTAATATTAGTTGGAGTTTGGCATCAAAGACCTTGCAGTTTTAAATCATAGGCTCATTGTGGCCTTTCGGGTTTCAACCAATAGGAAGGGTTGAAGATCTTATCTTTCAAATATTTCATATTTTAAAATCTCTCGATTCGTTTCGATTTCACGATAATTTATTTTGAAACAGATTTCAAACTATTTAGCAAAGTAAAATTTGAAATCGATACTTGATTCCCTCTTTGCTATCTAGTATGATAACTTGTTAGTAGTCACATTTCCATTATGCTACTAATGAATATTGCTTGCAAGTTATCAAAAATGTGATGGAAGGCTAGTAGATTGAATTTGGAAAGAAAATGAAAAGTTTGGGAAAATTTCCAAGAATGAGGTATGAGTTCATTTTTGCAAAAATCTTAATATAATACTTGAATATTCATGCTTTAATGATGTCTCTATATACTCATGATTGATTTTGCATGATAAATGTTTGAATTTTCATGAGTAGGAAAAATCATGATAACTAGGCAATTTCATGAAATTGGACTATGTTGAAATTTTTTATTAGAGATATCATTTTGAGTAAACACCCAATAAACATATTTAGATACACACATGATATGATTCTAGGTGTTTAAACTTGAAAATTCATGTGTAGATGAACAATGTGATAACTAGATCACTTTAGGGGACTTAAGCTTGGAAAAGTTTGACCCAAGTCAACAAATCGACTTGGACATTTCATTTTAAGTCCAAACTTCATAAACATGTTTAGAAATAGGTATGACATGTTTCCATGCACTTAGAATGAAAAATTCATATGGATGTGGATAAAATGACATAGAGGCCATTTTATGATAACCTCTTTTGAGCCAAGTTGACCCAAGTCAACAAATTGACTTAGATATCTCATTTTCAATCCATATTTGAGGAACATATTTAGATTTACTCATGTTAGGTACCCATAGGCTTAAGTTTGAAAAACCATGAGTAAATGATAAGATTGACACTTAGCAAGTTTCATGATAATTAACTACTTTTGTTTTTGAATGTAACCATGCTAGGTTGATATCTTGACTTAAGGATATAACTTTCATTCCAAACTTGACATACACTCTTTACATGACTATTATGTGGTGTCATGAAAGTTTGAATGAAAACTGAGCACTTTTTGAAAATAACTAAATTACAAAGATGACCATATCTTGGTATTTTGAAAGTTTGAATGTTATGAAAATATCATGAAAGATTCACTTATTCACGAAAATATCCAAACTTGAGTGCATACATGATTCTTAGTTTTAGATTTCATTTATCATTTCACGATATCATGTATGTGTTGGCTTAAGGTTTTTAACCTTGGTCTTAATCTCGATTTTGACGATAACAAACATGGAACTAATGATTTAATTGAGAAATCCTTTCAGGTTACATATCGGTTAGCGCACAACGTCCTCGATCGGAAATATCGAAGAAATTAAAAAATCGGAAGGACGTTGGTCGATGCGCTCGGATTTGTCGGGAAGATAGAGTATAGGTTTAGGGTGTCTAGTTTATATTCTAATATCCTCATGATGATGCATAAGAACCCAAAAACCATCCCCGAATCCCAAAACATGAAAACCCAGAAACCGTCCCGAAATAACCTAGGGAGCTCCTTGGAGGGCCATATGACCTAGATAGTTTCCTAACTTAAAAAATGGCGGTAATTATTCCTTGGGTTAAAATAAGATAACGAGGTATTTTTTAGGAATTTTTGGAAGCCTCTAACCTTCAAGGACCCAAAGCCATTTGGTACCAAAGGTCTCATGCTCTTTTGTATGGGGAGCAACCGCACAAGGGTGAAATAAATTGAAGAATTAGAGTTGACCATAGACTTCAATGAAGAATCCATCTTTGCTTGCAACTTCAAGCCATCATGATGTCATAGGTATGAAAATTGGCATCAAAGATTTTGGTATCATCTCCTATACTCACTTGCTTAAATTATAGTTGAAGTTTTGATATATGCTTAATGTTAGTAGATTTTCCGCTCTCGATAAGTTTCAAAAATGTTTTTTGATTTTTGATTTTCGGTCTCTTCGGAGACCTATGTAGCCTGTAATGGGCTCATGCAATCTTGCGGTTTTAAATCGTAGGCTCATTGGGGCCTTTCAATTTTCAACCAATAAGAAGGGTTGGAGATCATGTTTTCATATTTATTACATTTGTGATCTCTTAAAATTCGTTTTGGTATGACTTGATTTTATTTAAAACGGATTTCAAACCATTTAGCAAAGTGAACTTTGATAATGATACTTGATGCTTCTCTTTGTTTTTTGGTTGGGTTAGCCTGCTAAGTAGCTATATTTTCTCTAAAATATTAGTGTAGCTTACTTGCAAGTTATAAGTATTTTAGGAAGGCTAATAACTAGAAAGAAAAGGGTAAGTTTGGCAAATTATCATGAATAAGGTATAACTTCGATTAATTTAAAATCTTAGTGTTATACATCAATGTTTAAGCTTAAATTATGTCTCTATACTCATGATTCGAATTACATGTTAAACCCTTGAATTCTCACGAGTAGGTAGAATTTGAGTACTTAGGCAAATTTCATTGAATGAAACTTGCTCTAGGTTGATACTTATTATTAGAGACATTCCTTTAAGTCCAAACTAGTTAAACATGTTTAGAGATCTTACTCCTCAAATATTTCATATTTTAAGATCTCTTTAATTCATTTTGATATCATGATAACTTCTTTAAAATGAATCTCTACTATCTAACATAGGTTAAGATTTTTTAAATGAAACTTTGCATTGACCCTTTGCTATTTAGTATATTAGCTTGCTAGTTGGTATATAATTTCGTTATGATGCTAATGAAGTCTACTTGCAAGTTGAGAAAGTGGTAAAATTTGGAAGACTAAAGGAAAATGGAAAGAAAATGAAAATTGTGCAATTTCTCAAGAAATAAGGTATGAGTTTCATTTTGGCAAAATTTTTGCATAACACCTCTATTTTCTTGATAAAATGATTTCTCTATGCTCATGAATGATTTTGTATGATAATTGATTGAAATCTCATGAGTAGATAAAATTTTGATACTTAGGAAATTTCATAAAATCTTGTTTGAATGAAATGTGCCCTAGGTAGAATTTCATCTTAGAGACTTCATTTTAAATTGAAACTTGATAAACATGTTTGAACTTACTCATGATTTACATCCATGTGGTTAAAATTGAAAAATCACATATAAATGGATAAAATGACAAATAGCTCACATTAGGAGACTCAAAATTGAAAAAAATTGACCCAAGTCAATAATTTGACTTAGAAATCTCATTTTGAGTTTAAACTTCACAAACATGTTTAGATTTACTCAGGTTAGGTGTCATATGCTTAAAATTGAAAAAACCATGAGTAAAGGTTAAAATTTCATTCTTAGCAACTTCATGTTATCATGCTTATTTTTGAATGAAATCGTGCTAAGGTAAAATTTTGACCAAATGATATCATTTTCATTTCAAACTTGATAAACTTGCTTTAAATGATGATATCTTAATATTTGGAAAGTTTGAATGAAAACTGAAAACTTTTGAAAAATTCCAATTATTTACGAAAATCCCACTAGAACTCAATGAATTTTAGAAAAATGCAAAAAAATGAATTTTTGTTGATTCTTGAATCTGCATCTTCCTTGAAAAATCTAGTTTATGGCATAAAAATTTCAAATATCTTGAGTATGAATGTGATTTGATTTGGATTTTTGAAATTGGATTTCAAAACTTTAAAGTATCGTTCTTTCCAAATGTTCTTATTTCCGATACTTTGATTTTTGATCCAATATTCGAATGAGACTTCAAGTATGATATTTTAAATTCATATTTGGTATCGCTCCACTCATGTGATGAGAAAAAATATTTCTAAAATGATTTTTTGACTCCTTGTTCGATATACGAAAATATCAATACTTAAGCTTATACATGATTTCTAGACTTGGAATGTATTTATCATCTAATGCTATCATGTATGAGTTAGTCTCATATTAGATATTTGATTTTTCATCCATTTAGTTGAGATTTTCATGTTTCATGGAAAATAGTTTTAGAGTCTCAACTTTGACTGTAGGTTGATTTTTTTTGCCCTTTTTGATTGATGTCAAAAGGGGGAGAAAAATATAGGAAAAGGGAAGAAAATATAGGAAACCATGCATATAGATAGGGGGAGTTTATTTCCATATATATGCATGTTGATAGGGGGAGAAATCTCTTAGTTGATATCCTTTATGCTTTAATATATGTATTTTCTTAAGGATATTTGTTATCATCAAAAAGGGGGAGATTGTTGGCTTAAGATTTTCAACCTTGGTCTTAATCTCAATTTTGATGATAACAAACATGGAACTAATGATTTAATTGACAAATCCTTTCAGGTTCCATATCGGTTAGCGCACGACGTCCTCGATCGGAAATATCGAAGAAATCGAGAAATAGGAAGGACGTTGGTCGATGCGCTCGGATTCGTCGGGAAGATAGAGTATAGGTTTAGGGTGTCTAGTTTATATTATAATATCCTCATGATGATGCATAAGAACCCAAAAACCATCCCCGAATCTCAAAACATGAAAACCCGAAAACCGTCCTGAAATAACCTAGGGAGCTCCTTGGAGGGCCATATGACCTAGATAGTTTCCTAACTTAAAAATTGGCGGTAATTGTTCCTTGGGTTAAAATAAGATAATGAGGTATTTTAAAAGAATTTTTGGAAGCCTTTAGCCTACCCATTCTCGACTTGAAAAATTAGAAAATTTTTATTTTCTGAAAATTTATACTAGACCCCAAAAACTAGATTTTGATTCTTAAGGATTTTGATTTTTTAGATATTTTTATTGAATCCAAATGAGGGTAATCCTTATATAACATTTATGTTTTAAAGTTATTAACTGGTCGATCGAAGTTTGCCAGAAAGCGGCAGTAGGTGCTTCGGTCGATCGGACTGCGGATCGCTCAACTCGTGACTCATTCGGTCGACCCGTCGGTCGACCCGTCGGTCGACCAATTAGCGCGTTTAAGGCGCATAAAGCCAGCGGTCGCTCGAGCGATCGATCGATCGATCGACCGACGATCGATCGAACGGCGGTAATGGCTAGTTTTCCGCCCATTGAGCCGCCTGTTTCATTTTATTTACTTTTGGCTCTATAAATACCCAAACCTAAACCTTCCTTAAAAACTTTTGATCACTGCTAACCTTCAATGATCCATCATTGATCAATTCCAAGCTTTCATTGAGCCATTTTTAAGAGAAATCCTAGTTTGATCTTTCCTTCCTTTAATTTGCCTTCAAGCTTGATTTGATTCATCATCAAGGCATCAAGAGGAGCTAGGATTCATTGTGTTGGAGCTAAGTATTAGTATTGTTGTATTTTTTGCTCCATTACTTGTATATTTTCTTGTTTATTTCATTGAATTTGAACGTGTAAGTAGACCTAGTGTTAGGTCTTGTGATTGAGTGGTATCCTTGGTTTATAAGGTGTAAAGCCACTTGTGTAAACGTAGTTTACTAGGATTAGTTGAGTTGTCCCTTAGGATTGAGGTGGAAGAGTGCTCTCGGTAAGAAGGCGGAGACTTCCGAGTGTGGAAGTGCCTTAGATTGAGAGTGAGACTCTTCAAGTCAAAGTCCTCTGTGTAAGGGAATCGATTTAATCTGGTAAACTTTGTTTGGAAATCCTAAGCGGGGTGCTTAGGTAGTGGAGTAGGCATTGGGGCCGAACCACTATAAATCTCTGTGTTAGCATTGTTTTCTTTGCATTTCTTATTGCTTACAATTTATATCTTGCTTCCGCATCTAATCGATAAATTGCGATTTGCCTAAGTAATCTAAGAAATATTTAAAACCGAAATTATGCAAATAGATTTAGTTAACATACTATTCACCCTCCCTCTAGTGTGCCATTTCACCCGACAGTATGATTTAGTCTCATATTAGATATTTGATTTTCCATTCCTTTAGTTGATATTTTCAAGTTTCATGGAAAATAATTTTAGAGTCTCAACTTTGACTTTTGATTGACTTTTCTTACCCTTTTTGAGTGATGTCAAAAGGGGGAGAAAATATAGGTAAAGAGGAAAAAAATATAGGAAAACCATGCATATAGATGGGGGAGTTTATTTCCATAGATATGCATTTTGATAGGGGGAGAAATCCCATATTTGATATCCTTTGAGCTTGAATGATATATTTTCTTAAGGATGTTTGTCATCATCAAAAAGGGGGAGATTGTTGGCCTAAGGTTTTCTACCTTGGTCTTAATCTTGATTTTGATGATAACAAACATGGAACTAATGTTTTATTGAGAAATATTTTCAAGTTCCATATCGATTAGCTCTTGATGTCCTCGATTAGAAATATTGAAAAAATTGGAAAATCGAAAGGACATTGATCGTCGCGTTAGGGTCCATCGTGGAAATCTCTTGAAGTTCGACGTGTGCACCAAAGACGTCTTGGTCGAGTCTAAAGAACACAAGGAAATCTCTCCATGTTCTCGCACGTTGAAGGTCGAATCCCGGAAACGAAGCGCGCAAGAAGAAGGCTGAAAAATCAAGTTCAGCCTAGGTTCGATCGACCGGTCGGTCGACCGAATGTAAGGAAAAAATGTCAGTTGCCAATTCGGTCGACCATCCGGTCGATCGAAGTGTGCCAGATAGCGGCATTTCGCTTTTGGTCGATCAACCAGACAATCGATCGGGCGTCGCTAATGGGCAAAAATGCGCCCGTTGACGAGTCGTTTCTTATGGGGGGTTATAAATACCCATCCCAATCTTTCCTCTAGCTAACCTTTGATGCTTCCAAGTCTAAAAGTGTGATCCTAAGCATCTCTACAAGCTTTCATTGAGTCATCCTTTCAAGAACCCTAGTTTTGATCTCCACACCTTGATTTAGCCTTCAAGCTTCACCAATTCATCATCTCAAGGCATCAAGAGGACTAGGGAGTTTCTTCGGAGCTAAGTACCTATTGTTTGATTTATTGCTCCAATTGTTATTGTATTTTGTTATTTATTTCATTGTAATTGAACTTGTGTAAACCTAGGTTGCTAGGTTTGATTGAGTTGGTGGTTGCCTTGGTGATAAGGCTTAAATCCATCGGTGTAAACGTAGTTTGCTAGGATTAGTTCTTGTTGTCCTTAGGATTGAGGTGTGAGAGTGCTCTCGGTAGGAAGGCGGAGACTTCAGGGTGTGAAAGTGCCTTCGGTGTGAGAGCGGAGACTCTCTGGTGAAAATGTCCTCATTGTAAAGGAATCAAGATAATCTAGTAAACTTAGTTTGGAAATCCTAAGCGGGGTGCTTAGGTAGTGGAGTAGGCATTGGGGTCGAACCACTATAAATAATTGTGTTAGCATTGTTTTCTTTGTGTATTCATTGTTTATCTTCATTACTCGCTTCCGCATTTAGTCGTCGAATTATAAATTATCTAAGTAGTTTATGAAAAAGTTTAAAACCGGAATTTAGGCTATTTGATTAGTTAACACACTATTCACCCCCCCTCTAGTGTGGCCATTTCACCCAATAGAAGAGAGGTCGGAGATGGGGTGGAAAGATTGCTTCGAGTAGATGAACGATCGTTGAAGCTTGCGCGATGAAATCCACTTGGGAAGGCTCAAAAACACTCTAGGCGATCTTCATTGAATGGTTAAGAGGCTGTTGGAAGGCTGGTGAGGGGTATTTATAACCCCTCACTCGGCAGCTCCACCAAACGGGCATTTTTCTGTCAGTTGGGGATGCCCGTTCGCTTGCCGGTCAATCATCGATCGATCGACTGGTCGACCGAATTGACTACTGCCAATTTTTCACCACATTCGGTCAATAGATCTGTCGACCGAAATGGCTACTGCCAATTTTTGGCTTCATTCGGTCGACCGACCAGTCGACCGAACTTGGGTTGAGACTATTTCTTCGAGTTTTCTTCTTGCACGCTTCGCTTTCGGGTTTCGTTTCCAAGTCTTCACTTGGATAATATTACAATTAGGCTTGGGATATATACCTAGAGACATATAACATGAATTCTATTTCTAACTCTAGATTTTCTACTCGATCTATGACGGAGCCATTTTTACCGATTCTTGTTTTTCTCCGAACCAACTTCGCGTGCATATTATAACCTCAACCTGAGATCAAACACTTGATAAGTTCATTAGAATAAGTTTGTTATCATCAAAATCAAGATGGTGACCAAGGTTGAAACCTTAGGCCAACAATTACACCCTCTTGGTTGATGATTTTTTAGAGCGATTATTTTTGCTTGTAGCTCTTTAATGTGTATTACAAAATTAGACGAGTGTTGTCGCTCTTTAATGTGTATCAAAGCCTTCATAATAAAATTTAATTTGTAGAAAACTCGGTACTGAGGAGTGCCAATTATGGGAATATTCCAAGAGGTGGTGATTAATTATTTGAATTGTGGGTTGCCAGACCATATGCCATCAAATCAAAAGGATCTTCGATCGGTAAGTGACCGGGCATCGGCAACGGGCAGAAAAATGCCCGTTGATGAGCCCTCTTATTTGGGGGGTTATAAATACCCAGTCCATACTCTCTTCCAAGCCTTCCATAATGCCTCTAAGTCTCAAAGATCCACTCCTTGCATCTCTACAAGAATTCTTGAGCCATCTTTGCAAAGAACCCTAGCTTTGAGCCTAGAAACTTTGATATTGACTTTGAGCTTGCTTTGATTCATCTT
This sequence comes from Canna indica, assembly GCA_034359265.1. Classification (NCBI taxonomy): domain Eukaryota; kingdom Viridiplantae; phylum Streptophyta; class Magnoliopsida; order Zingiberales; family Cannaceae; genus Canna; species Canna indica. The sequence continues at coordinate 51,799,517 of CP136891.1, read as the reverse complement.
CAAGTCATCAAGAGGAGCTAGGACATCTTGTTTGAGAGCTAAGTTTATATTGTTTATTATTTGCTCTCATTATTTTTGTATTTTTATGATTTATTTCATTGTATTTGAGCTTGTAAAGACCTAGGTTGTTAGGTCTTGAAATTGGGTGGTAACCTTGGTGTTTGAGATTTAAATCCACCGGTGTAAACATAATTTGCTAGGATTAGTTGAGTTATCCTTAGGGTTGAGGTGGGAGAGTGCTCTCGGTAGGAAGACGAGATACTTCCGGGTGTGGAAGTGCCTTCGGTTTGAGAGCGAAGACTTTCTGGTGTAAAGTCATCATTGTAAGGAAACTAATTAATTTAGTAAAACTAGTTTAAAAATCCTAAGAGGGGTGCTTAGGTAGTGGAGTAGGCATTGGGGCCGAGGCACTATAAATCATTGTGTTAGCGTTGTTTACTTTGCGTTTCGTATTGATTATCATTTTTATCTTGCTTCTGGTTGCTACTTGATTTGTGAATTGCCTAAGTAGTTTAAGAAAAGTTTAAAATCGGAATTAGGCAAAAAGATTTATATAACACACTATTCACCCTCCCTCTAGTGTGGCCATTTCACCAACATAAATTTTCGAAAATCGAAAATTTTATAATCTCCCGGGTCAAATATGGGTAGACTAAAGACTTCCAAAAAATTCTTAAAATTATCTCATTATCTAGTTTTTACCTAAGGAACAACACTACCAAAAACTTCATCATCTGCGATGGCCTCTGCGGTCGCAGAGCCGTCGCAGATGAGCAATTGCGACCAAATCTGCGATCGCAACGAGTCCGTCGCGGATAGGCTTGTCGCAGAATTTATGCGACCGCCATATCACCGTCACCAAAGATTTACATTTTGCGACCGCCGAGGACCATCGCAAAAGCTGTTGCATAGTTATTTGCGACCACTTCACGCGACCAGGTCATCGCATCTACGACGGCCTTGGCGGTCGAAGAGCAATCGCATAATATGTATTTTTTTTAAAATAAATAAATAAATAAAATATAAATTCATGTTCCAATATTTAATCAAAACACATATGAAATAAAAGATAACAAATTATAATATATGAATATCAACATATTATTTACATCGTATCAAAATAATAATATTTACATCATATCAAAATAAAATATCAAAAAAGTACATCAATGATCAGGCGAAGGAGGGGGGAGGCGGCGTGGAGAGGGGTTGCGTGGGAAGCACATCAGTCGGCGTCGATTAAATTAATTTATGCTCATCATAAAAAAAAAAACAATCTTCTCAATGTTGACCATTAACAAGAAATGCCCAACTTTATACACACCCAATTATACTTGTTCAACATCAACAGATTTGCCAGTTTCTTTCACCTAAGAAAGCTGACACATATGTAAGATGGATCAGACGAACAAGAAATGCCAACATAATTACACATATCAAAGTATGCTATCAAAGCAGAGACTAACTCATACTTTGGGACTTTGAATAGATCCATTAAGGAGTTAACATTTAATAAAAAGACTTAGATGCCGAAATGTTAGTCCAACAATTAAACAGAGTTCACATGCACTATTGGTAAGCTAAGATGACAGAGAAGTGCGGACTCATTTATTCAATTTAGCATAAATTAATTATATGATGTTACAACAAAGATTCTTTCTGTTTTTTGACCGCCAACGTAGCAAGAAACTATATAACTATAGATTTTCAGTTTAGTGCTCGAAGGCAGATCAATTGTAAATAAATAGAAAATGATAGATACTAACATTAGAATTGAAAGTGTTAGAACACTATAACATTCTAAACTTAAATCACTCCTTAATTAACCATAGTGTTAACTTATTGAAATAAAACTAATTAGCTGATTCATTGCACTTAGTTTTTGTATCTAGTTATTTATATACTAGAGACAAACTGCACAATTAAGTATCCACTTTCTGTTATGGGAATTATGGCATCAACTTTGAAGCATGACTTGAATGATCAACCAATGGCAAATCATCAAACATACCTAATTGATCAACCATGTTCTCATCATTTAGAGCAATTAATTATGCATGTCTACTTAAACATCAGTACAGGACAAATAAGAAATCCCATCACTTGTCTTTAAGACACCTAATTAGGAGAATATTAAACTGATGCATCATGGCAATCATGAGAGAGATGGAAAATTCATTTGTTTTGAAGTTTAAACCAAGATTAAACTTGACTAAAATCTTTACTTCGAATGTGGAATAATACTCTAATGCCTATCCTGTTCAAATCAAGGTTTTTAAACTCTGGCTTTAAATAAGTTGTTTAAGAAATTCATTTAAACAATATAGTAAATTTAAGTTGTTTAAATAATACTCTAATGTGGAATAATACTCTAATGTTTTTAAACTCTAGCTTTAAATAATACTCTAATGTGGAATAATACTCTAATGGCTTTAAATGCAAGACTTGAATAGTAAATTCAGAGTCTTTAGTCTCCAAACAACCCTGTAGGTTGAGAATCTAGATTCATTGTGGTTTTTGAATTCCATGATAAGCTTATTAAATGATAGACATAGAAGTTAATTTTTGTTAATATATAAAATAAAGAAAAAGAACTCTCTTTTAATTGTGCAAGTCACCATTGATCTACAGTACACATAAAAGACTAACAAACATGCACCCTTACACATTAGTATCATACTCTTCCAATGTATTGCTCCTGCAATTTAATTGAAAATTGTAAGCAAAAGATATATGATGAATACTTGAGAATACAAGATTCTTCAACTTTAAATCATAGCTATCTAATTTTTGCCATAAGAATCATATTCTTCAACTTTATTAAATGTTATTGCTAGATTGTTCGGGTTTTAGTTTTCCCATGTGAGATTATAATAAAGGATACACTATCAACGAAAACCAGTGGCTTTGTGAAAATTAACCGTGGGTGTGGGGAAATAAAAAGAATCGAAAAGCGGCAGCATGCCAGCATGATTACCTTGTGTTGGCTTAAGGTTTTCAACCTTGGTCTTAATCTCGATTTTGATGATAACAAACATGGAACAAATGTTTCATTGAGAAATACTTTCAGGTTCCATATCGGTTAGAGTACGACGTCCCCGACCGGAAAAATCGAAAAAATCGGAGAAATCGGCAAGGACGCTCGGATTCTTCGAAAAATTAGAGTTTAGATTTAGGGTGTCTAGTTTATGTTGTAAATCCTCATGATGATGCATAAGAACCCAAAAACCAATCCCAAACCGCAAATCATGAAAACCCGGAACCACCCTGAAATTCACTAAGCCTAGGGAGCTCATTGGAGGGCTATATGACCTAGACATTATCTTGACATAAAAAATGACGGTAATTGTTCCTTGGGTAGAAACTAGATAACGAGGTATTTTTAAAGATTTTTTAGAAGCCTTTAGCCTACCCATACTTGACCCGGAAAGTTAGAAAATTTTCGTTTTCTGAAAATTTGTACTAGACCCCAAAAACTAGATTTTGATTCTTAAGGATTTTGATTTTTTAGATATTTTTATTGAATCCAAATGGGGGGTAATCCTTATATAACATTTATGTTTCAAAGTTATTTAATCAAAACGAGCAGAAAAACAAAGCAAACCAATCTGCCCAGCCTAGTTTTGGTCGATCGGTCGGTCGACCGAATGGCGTTAAAAAGTGGCAGAAGGCCACTTCGATCGACCGGGCAGTCGATCGACTAGTGCCAAAAATTGGCAGAAGGCTCATCGGTCGACTGGATTACAGAGAAGAAGAATCGCGTCTGGTGGTCGACCCGTCGATCGACCGGACAAAGAGATTAAGCCAGCGGTCGCTCGAGCGATCGATTGGTCGGTCGACCGACGATCGATCGGCATGCGATCGAACGGCAGAAACGACTAGTTTTTTGCCCGTTGACGCGCTGTTTCCGTTGTAGGGTTATAAATACCTAAACCCGGCGTTCCTTAAACAACTTTTTGATCACTCTTAATATTCATTGAGCCATCATTGATCAACTCTAAAGCATTTCTTGAGCCATCCCTCTGCAATCCCTAGTTTCCAGGATAACACCTTGATTTAGCCTTCAAGATTTATCGATTCATCATCTCAAGGCATCAAGAGGACTAGGGAGTGTCTTTTGGAGCTAAGTATAGTTTGATTGATTTATTGCTCCAATTATTATTGTATTTTTTTGTTTATTTTGATTGTACATCAAGTGTGTAAACCTAGATTGCTAGGTTTGATTGAGTTGGTGGTTGCCTTGGTGTTAAGGCTTAAACCCACCATTGTAAACTTAGTTTACTAGGATTAGTTCTTGTTGTCCTTAGGATTGAGGTGAGAGAGTGCTCTCGGTAGGAAGACGGAGACTTTCGGATGAGGAAAGGGCCTTCGGTGTGATAGCATAGACTCTCCGGTGAAATCATCCTCGTTGTAAAGGAAATAAGAAAATCTAATAATGTTAGTTTGGAAATCCTAAGCGGGGTGCTTAGGTAGTGTAGTAGGAATTGAGGTCGAAGCACTATAAGTTCTTGTGTTTGCATTGATATCTTATTTGTTTTAATTGCATTATCATTTATCACTTTCGTATTTAGTCGTCGAATTATAATTTGCCTAAAGTAACCAAAGAAACGATTAAAATCAAATTTAGGCTAATTGATTAGTAAACACACTATTCATCCCCCCTCTAGTGTGACCATTTCAACCAACACCTTGATCTGGTGGTGGGAGAGTCCTGCTATGAGTAGGTTGATATGTGACAGGAGTAACTTTCTGAAAGGACACAAAAAAGAAGAAAAGATTAGGACGACAACATTGAATCATGCTTTCTAACTTACGAAATAAAAGGGATCATGCATCGAGAATCATATGCGAAGTGACCACATTTTACAGCCCTTTTAGTCGAACAACACAAATCGATTAATAGGGGGAAAAGGAAGGAACGTGAAACATGAATAAGTTGGGGGCATTACTCAACCCAATTGATGAGGTTTGTCGTTAGAAGCCATAATAACGATTGGAAAAGAATTGCTTGAACATTGATGATAACGCAAAACAAAAACTACAATCAAGAGAAAGGGGAGACATTAGGAAGATTGGGAGGAGAGATCGGCGGGCCGTAGTTGGCTAAAGTTGTGAGGGTCATAAGAAGGTCATTCGTCGAGCAAAGAACCCATGTCTGTCTTCTGGGGTTCTCCTCTCCTATCTTCTCTTCTTTGCCCCTTTCTCTTTCGGCCACTGTAGACAAACACACACACACACACACACACACACACACACACACACAGAGAGAGAGATTTGGGTACGATCCGGTTTTAAGTAACTTTAAACTCTGACGGGTCTGTGACAGCAGTAGCAGTCGCAAAAGCGCAGTCGCGACGTGGTCACCGAACTGTCGCTATTTTGCGACGGCACTTGAGGCGGTCGTAGTACTGTCGCCAACCTGGCCACTCTGTGACCCCAATGGACGGTGGTCATAGAACCATCGCATCTGCGACTGCATCCAGTGCCGTCGCAAATGAGTCATTGCAAAAGCTCAATTTTTTAGTAGTGTAATTACCCGCACTTTTGGTGCCAAGAAAATATCTAGGTTATATAGCCCTCCAAGGAGCTCCCTAGGCTGAGTGAATTTTAGGGCATTCTCTGGGTTTTCGTGTGTTGGGGTTCGGATTTAGTTTTTGGATTCTTATGCATCATCATGAGGATTTACAAAACATGCTTAGACATCCTAAACCTAAACTCTATCTTTTCGAGCGTCAACAAGCATCCTTGCCGATTTCTCTGATTTCTCCGACCGGGGACGTCGAACGCTAACCGACTTGGAACCTGAAAGTATTTTTCAATGAAACATTAGTTCCATGTTTGTTATCATCAAAACCGAGATTAAGACCTAGGTAGAAAATCTTAGGCCAACACCGAGGTGGTGTGAGGACCAATTTATGGTCGATGACGGCCAATCATTTGAACCCCAGGAAATGGTCCAAGACCTTTTTGATGTGGTGAGGAGGATCTCTTTAATTTGACTAGGTGAAAGGGTAGCCGGAAGAGTTGAATTCCCGAAGGTTGCATTCATTAATAAGGAAGTGAAGCTCGTTGCCCATGAAGGAGTACTCCGTGCCACCATTTTTCTCGGTAGCTCTAAGGATGGCATTCATATCACCACCCAGGAGAGGGGGGATGGAACTGCTCTTAATCAAGGTTATCAGTTCTCAGATTTGGTTCCAATGGTTAACTTTTTCATAGTGGAGATGAGTTCCAATGAATGACCATTCCATATTTGTATCAGCATTTTAAATGGATGCTTTGATAAAGAAGGAACCATAAATAATTTCTGAGGCGAAAATATTTTGTTTCCAAGCGAGTAGTAGTCCTCCCCCAAAGCCAATGGGGTTAACTGTGAAGGATGAATGAAAGTTGCACTATTTGATTATAAAATTGAAATAGAGTGTATCTCTTTTTAGTTCCATGAGGATGAGGAAGAGGGTATCAGGATTGTTTTTGGAGCAAGTATCCTTGAGGAAATGAACTGTCAAAGGATTCCCCAGCCCCTGGCAGTTCCAAAACATAGTAGCCATTGATGCAACTTGGCCCATTTGAGGCTGACTTCCTTTGTTGGCCTAAGGTTTTCAACCTTGATTATCATCTTTATTTTGATGATAACAAACTTATTCTAATGGGTTTATCAAGTATGGTTTATCAAGTATTTCATTTCAGGTTGGTGATTGATTCGCACGCGAAGTTCGTTGAGATAAATAGTGAAAACTCAAGTATCGACGGCTTCAAAAGCAATTGAGTCGGAAGATAGGTCTAGGCTTAGAATTTGTTAATGTAAAATACTTCTTAGGCATCAAATCATCCATCTCCATGTATTTATGCAAAGCCAAAACCCAATCGAAATTCGAAATTAAACCCGAAGTGAAAAATTAGCAAAAATCATAAAATAGTTTTTGATCACAATATCGGTCGAACCTCGACCGATCGACGGTTGCCCGAGGATCGGCCGAAAGGGTTTTGGAAATTCTTTAGAACTTGTTCAACTGACCCTCGGTCGAATCTTGGCCTCCCGAGGGTTGGACGACGATTGATCGAATTCACCAAAGGATCTATGTAGATCCGTTGAACGGCTAGTTTCGACCCTCTCTTGATATGGCCTTTATAAAAGGCCTTTATAAAAGGCCCTCTCTTGTTGGCCTAAGGTTTTCAACCTTGGTTATCATCTTTATTTTGATGATAACAAACTTATTCTAATGGGTTTATCAAGTATGGTTTATCAAGTATTTCATTTCAGGTTGGTGATTGATTCGCACGCGAAGTTCGTTGAGATAAATAGTGAAAACTCAAGTATCGACGGCTTCAAAAGCAATTGAGTCGGAAGATAGGTCTAGGCTTAGAATTTGTTAATGTAAAATACTTCTTAGGCATCAAATCATCCATCTCCATGTATTTATGCAAAGCCAAAACCCAATCGAAATTCGAAATTAAACCCGAAGTGAAAAATTAGCAAAAATCATAAAGTAGTTTTTGATCACAATATCGGTCGAACCTCGACCGATCGACGGTTGCCCGAGGATCGGCCGAAAGGGTTTTGGAAATTCTTTAGAACTTGTTCAATTGACCCTCGGTCGAATCTTGGCCTCCCGAGGGTTGGACGACGATTGATCGAATTCACCAAAGGATCTATGTAGATCCGTTGAACGGCTAGTTTCGACCCTCTCTTGATATGGCCTTTATAAAAGGCCCTGAAACCAGCCTCCTAATGCTTCATTGAGTTAATCCTTGAAAGATTGAGTCATTTTCTTTGAGTTCTACACCTAATTTCTCAATCTCACCTTGCTTGAGCCTCCAACTCTACATCAAGCCTTCCTAAATCCAAAGAGTCATCTTCTTGAGTCCTTAAAGGATTAGGAGCAAGCTAGAAAGAGCACCAACTGGTTTTGCTTCTTACTTGTGCTCTTTATCATTATTTTTACTTATATTTTTGTTTTCATTTAAAGCTTGTAGAGATCTAAGTGTTTAGGTCTTGAGTGTTGGTGGTTGCCTTGGCTAGAAGGCATAAGTCCACCATTGTAATCTAGGATTAGAGTGTCCTTAGGAAGAGTGAGGTGGGAGAGTGCTCTCGGTGTAAAAACGAGTGTGCTTTTGGTGTGAGAGCGGAGACTCTCCGGTGAAAAGTCCTCATTGTAAAGGAATTTTACATCTAGTGGATTAGGATTGAAATCCTAAGTGGTGTCCTTAGGTAGTGGAGCAGATGGGTTGCTGAACCACTATAAATCTCATTGTTAGCATTGATATTATTGTGTGTGATGCTTAGCCTATTTACAATTGTTATTCCATTATTTTGCTAAGTATTTATTTTCATTATGCCTTAGGTGAGAATTGAATAAATGAAATTGAAAAATAGACATTAATCTTAGTACACACTATTCTCTCTAGGGCGGATATTCAACTTGCATCCTCCACCTGATTTATTGGGTTTGTGGAATGACTTGTTCTCCTACGTTTCAGCGGTTCAGTGTTTGAACTAAAGGCGGTCCACTATTTGAAGTGAGCAGAAAAAATAGTGTGTAATTCACCATTACATGAGAGTGCTTGTTTATTTCTTGCCTTGGCTTTGACTATCCGGAGGGATATGCGAATGTTACAAGCTGGATCAATTTCATCAACCAAATTTCTTGTGTTGGATACTGATGTGTTCGGTGAGGGGAGAGGAGGTGATGTTCTACCATGATTGGGTGTAAAATCTGCTACAGGTTCAGAGTTGATGTTTGACTAATAACCTCCTTTTGTAGATAAATCAGAAAGTTGCTTGGCGACGGAGTCAGAGCCACGGAAATGTTGTTGTGATGAAGATTGTGTAAGACAAATCTTTAATCAAGTATTTCATGAATATAAGAATATCATAAATAAATTAGTAAGATAAGATCTTACTTGATGACGACATATCTGCAGCGGAATAAACTTCTGGATCTCCAAGGAAAGCCGGGTCTTCCTCCACAACACCGTCTCAGATGCTCTGCTTTTGATGGGGAAAGCAACTATGAGCTAGGGTTTTTCCACACGGTATATAGAGGGGACCTAGCCTCTATTTATAATTGATTATATGGGCCCGTCCATCACGGGCTTCATTAATCGGGCCTACACTTGATTAATCACACCAATCATGGTTAAGTGTTTCAAGCTCGAATCACATGGATCAAGATCACATGAGCTAATAGGCATCTCAATAATGGATCATAAGATCAAACCCGCTTTTATTAAATCCAAACATTACAATTGATTATAGCCCACATATGAAAAATGAAAATATAGAATATTTAAAAAATATTCTAACATTCTCCCACTTGGGCAAGATCAATTGTAAAATTTTATTTTTGAAAAAAATTAAAAAACGACAGTTTAATCACATATTTCAAAAAATGTGGCCACAAAATAAATAAATAAAATAAAAATGATCCAAGATGCAACACTTATTATGACTCATATCAACAACCAATGATATCGAATCATGGCAGCCATCATGACAATACTGGACATAAGACTTTCCATGGTCACGAATACCACTGACATTGCTGACAATTGTCATTGGTGTGGAGTGTAGCATGAAAATAACACTCAAAATGATCCAATAAGAATAGTGTTATTTTCATTGTCAGTCCTCATACTTTCTCTTCTAGATATACCTTTCGGCAGGAGAAAGCGTATGGTTTTTAAAAAAACCATCAAGTCCCTAGACTCAAAATTAGCATCAATCAATGGGCAACATGATTCACATGACACCGAGCCTTTAAACAAAAAACATGATGTCTCTAGACTTAAATATGTTATCAATCAAGAGACATTCTGATTCAAATGATACCGAGTCTTAAATAATTATTGAACACATATATTAAATATGACAATATGATCTCAAAGGAAAAAGAGTTTATTATTGAACATGCGGTAACATAAACCTAACAATCATGTATCAAAGTGCTCAAAACAAAAGGAAAAATAACTCCCACTAACCAAACACATCAAAAGAACTCAGAATGCCCATATTTTCAACATGTCTTTTAAAGACTATGGGTCTGAGTCCCTTGGTTAAGGGATCAGCAAGCATCAGATCTGTCTCTATGTGTTCAACTAAAATATCTCCTTTCTTTACAAGATCTCTAACAGTCAAATATTTCAACTCTAAATGTTTGGAGCCACTAGAGGTTTTATTGTTCTTCGTGAAGAACACAGCAGCACTGTTATCACAATAAATAGTAAGAGGCCTAGAAATAGAATCAACAAGACGAAACCCAGAAATAAGATTCTTAAGCCAGACAGCTTGAGAAGCCGCAGCATAACAGGCAACAAATTCTGCTTGCATAGTGGAAGAAGCAACTAGAGTCTGTTTCTTACTTTTCCAAGAGATGGCTCCACCAGCTAACATGAAAATATATCCAGATGTAGATTTTCTGTCATCAAGGCACCCAGCGAGATCTGAGTCAGAATAGCCTACAATCTCTAAATTTTCCATTCTTTTATACATAAGCATGTGTTCTTTAGTCCTCTGCAGGTATCTCATAACTTTCTTAGCTGCTACCCAATGATCATAACCAGGATTTGACTGATATCTGCCCAAGACTCCAACAATAAAAGCAATGTCCGGTCTAGTGCAAACCTGTGCATACATCAGGCTCCCCAATGCACTATCAAATGGCTTGTCATTCATTTGACCCTTCTCTAATGCATTTTTAGGTCATTGATTTTTGCTAAATTTATCGCCTTTAATGACAGGTACATCACCAGGCTTGCAATCTAACATGTTGAACCTTTCCAAAATTCGATTAACATAAGCTTTTTGAGATAATCCAAGCAAACAACGAGATCTATCCCTATGGATTTCAATTCCCAATACAAAAGAAGCTTCACCCAGATCCTTCATATCGAAAGATTTAGTCAACATGAGTTTAGTTTCATGAAGGAGAGCAAGATCATTTGAAGCTAGCAGAATGTCATCCACATATAATATGAGAAAAATTATTTTGCTCCCACTGACCTTGATATATATGCAATGATCAACTTTATTTTCCTCAAAACCCATGGAAGACACAATCATATCAAATTTCAAATACCACTGTCTAGAAGCCTGTTTCAAACCATAAATGGACTTCTTCAATTTGCATACCAAATGCTCACTGCCAGTTTTTTGATAACCTTCAGGTTGTTTCATATAAACCTCTTCATAGAGATCACCATTTAAAAAAGCTATTTTGACATCCATCTGATGTAACTCTAAATCAAAATGAGCTACAAGGGCCATAATAATTCTGAAAGAATCTTTAGAGGAAACAGGTGAGAAAGTTTCATTGTAGTCAATGCCCTCTTTCTGGGTAAAACCCTTTGCAACAAGTCGGGCTTTGAACCTCTCAACATTACCTTTGGAGTCCTTCTTGGTTTTAAAAATCCACTTACAGCCAATAGGTCTATAGTTTTCAGGTAATTCAACCAAATCTCAAACATCATTATCAGCCATAGAAAGCATTTCCTCATTCATAGCACATATCCATTTATCTGACTGTGCACAAGAAATGGCTTGATTATAGTCACTAGGATCAAGGACATCCCCAACATCATAATCATTTTCATTAAGATATGCCAAATAATCATCAGGGATTGCAGATCGCCTTTCTCTAGTAGATCTTCTCACCGGCACAAAGTAAAGCAGGTTCAGCAGGAAACGGATCAACAATAGGATTAAGCGGATTAACAGCTAAAGGACTGTACGAAGGAACAGGGGAATGAGAAATATTATCATCATGACTAGCAACAGAATTACCTGGAACAACTGACCTAAGATCATTGATAAAAGGAAGAGGTACTGATACATTAGTGACAGGTTCAGAATGAAGAGAATCAGGCTCAGCTACATCAAGTTCTAAAAACTTCGCTGTCAAAGACTCCACAATTTTAGTGCATCTGCTTGGACAATAGAAACGGTAGCCTTTTGAATGATCTGAATATCCAATGAAAAAACAACGAATGGTTCTAGAATCAAGCTTTTTCTCAGAGGGATTATAGATTCTCACTTCAGCAGGATATCCCCAGACCCGAAAATGATTTAAACTAGGTTTTCTACATGTCCACAGTTCAAAAGGGGTTTTGGGAACAGATTTACTGGGGACACTGTTAAGAATATAGAGAGAGGTTTTAATGGCTTCGCCCCACAGAAATTCTGGCAAATTCGACCTGCTCATCATGCTCCTCATCATATCCTTAAGAGTGCGGTTACGCCTTTCAGCTACACCATTTTATTCAGGACTACCTGGCATGGTATATTGAGGAATAATTCCACATTCTTGCAAGTATGAAGCAAAAAGTCCTACATGTTGACCAGCAACACCATGTCTACCATAATACTCTCCTCCACGATCAGATCTCACTATCTTGATGACTGTTCCCAACTATTTTTCAACTTCGGTCTTAAACACTTTGAATTTATCAAGCGCTTTAGACTTTTCTTTAATCAAATAAATATAGTCATATCGAGAAAAGTCATCAATAAAAATGATAAAGAATTTATGACCACAAATAGTAGGAGAGTAAGGTCCACTAATGTCTGTATGAATGATTTCCGATAGACTTGAACTTCTAGAAGCACTCTTTTTCTTGGTTTTGGTCAATTTACCCCTAATACAATCAACACAAGTCCCCATATCTCCAAAATCTAAGATAGGCAAAATATCAATTTTAACAAGTCTTTCAATCCTTTCTTTAGAGATGTGACCTAAATGCTTATGCCATAAAAGAAAAGATTTATCTTTGATCCTTGATCTTTTAGCAATTTTGTTTTCAATGTTTAGAGATGTAGATAGACAATCAGGAGCTAAGGACAACATATATAAACCATTAAACAAAGATCCACTTCCAATAAATTGAGAATTCAAAATAATATTCATATTGCTATTTCCAAAACTAAAATGAAATCCAAGTTTATCTAAACAAGAAACAGAAATCAAATTTCTCCTAAATGTAGGTACATATAAGGTGTCCTTCAGAACAAGTTCAAATCCTGACTCTAAAAATAATCTAACATCTCCTACAGACTCTACAGTCACTTCAAGATCATTTCCTACTCTCAGTTTGCTTTGCCTCATACTTGGTTTCCTCAGGTTTGCAAAAACCTACATAGAAATAGCAACATGGGTTGTGGACCCGCTATCAAACCACCAAGAATTAATAGGGACATCAACTAGATTAGACTCAAAACAAACAAGGGCTAAGGGGTTACCTCCAGCTTTTTGCTTCTTTTCTAACCAGGCCTTAAACTTTGTACATTCAAACCTTTTGTGTTGTTTCTTTTTGCAAAAGAGGCATCTGACAGATTTCTTAGTAAGGGCAGGTTTAGGACCTTCATTGGGGTTATACTGACCACTATCTTGTCCTTTATGAGATTTCTTCGGAGCAGCAGGTGAGAAATGCTTAAATTTCTTATGAGGCTTGCCAGAATGGGGTTTAGGATGAACAGTTAGAAAGGTTAGATCACACTTTTCTTTCTTAAGCTTTTCTTCCTCAGCAACACATTTAGTAATGAGATCATTCAGAGTCCATTTTTCATTTTGGGTAATATAGGCAGTCTTAATTTGACTGAACTCAGCAGGAAGAGAATTTAGGGCATGAGGAACAAGGAAGAGGGAGTCATCTAGTTCAACTTTCAAGACTTTAAGCTGGGTTTGAAGCATAACCATTTTCAGAATGAACTCTCTTACACCCCCAGAGTTATCATAAACCATAGTCGTCAATTCTTTCATTAGATATGCAGTCTCAGCATTATCAGCCACTTGAAATCTTTTCCCAATAGAATTAAGAAACTCTTTGGCATTTGAAGTATCAGACAATCCACTCATTAAATGTTCAGGAATAGTCCTTTTAATGGCAAGCAAGCTTAATCTATTGGATCTCTCCCACTTAGCTAATAGGTCTTTTTGATCAGGAGTGGCGGTTTGACCTTCAAGAATCACCGGCTTGTCTTCATGAATAGCCATGTCAAGATCAGCCATGCCTAGAGAGAATTCTATGTCGTGTTTCCACTTCTTAAAGTTTGAACCAGTCAACATATCAATAGAGGCATTGCAGTTGTTCATACTAAAAGTAACTGTGACAAGAATTGAAATACATTAGATTAAATTATAGGACATGGAATATAATTGAAATTGAGGCTAACAAAATATTACATATTCACCTTTGTGCAGAACATGTAATCACAAAATAAAGCCTCAATGAGTTAAAGTATGAGAATACACTGATTTTTAAAAAATCTATCACCTTTGGGCAGACAGATCTCTAGACCAATGCACATCCTAATAACTCCATTTAATAAGACCTCCAATTAAAACACTCAATAATCATCCTTTGGGAAAAACTATTGAATGAATTAATCTTCAGTATTCCTCATATGATGAGAAAATACACCACTCATTATAAGTAATTCCACTTTGGTGGTAATTACAAATAATAACTAGTGAAAAAACTCATCAGGAATCAATATTATGCCCTTTAAATTATTTCAATTCATAATATAGTGCAAAAATTGGTATGAAATAAAAATACCTCAACTATTATGAATCTCCATTTTTAAGCATTCCCTAAATTATTTATATTTATTTATAAATTATGTCAATCTCTACACCTAATTGTCACAATATTAGGTTTGAGGTTTTATAAAAGATAACATAATTTACAAATAATAAATTATCATGTATGAAATTTGCATAAACAAAATAAGTAATTATGCAAAAATATAACATGAATTATAGTCAAATCATAGCAATTTAATTGCAATAATAATTCATAAATCAAGCCAATTGAAGCATGAATAAATCTATATATTGACATTTATAATGTTCAAATTTTGAATCATTATAGCATGAAAAATCCAAATATATGCAGAAGAAATAATTCTGGTCTAAAATTTTATTGGGCAACTTTTTCAAAAATATTATATTTTTATTTGTTGTGAATCAAAAGAAAATAAATAAATAAATTGGGCCTGAAAATTCGGCCTGAATCAGTAATTAAAATTTTTCCCGCGTTGGGTCTGTAGTGCTGGGCTCAGCAACCCAGCCCAGCGACCCAGCCAACCGCTGCGGATCGGGTACATGGATGCGGGCGCCACCTGCGGTCAGTCTGGTGTCGCCCGTGTGCCAGTTAGGGCACAACAGACGCGGGCGCCGCCCGCCTGCCTCGTCGAGCGCGCTGCTGACGCGGCGGTGAGCGTCCCCAGGACGCGAGCGACGCGCTCGTTCGCTCGCCTTGAGCAGCGCGGTCGTCGAGGCGGAAAAAGGCTGCCGCGGCGCGGTTGCTGAGGCGAAAAGGCAACTTGCCGCGGCGCGGAAGCAGGTAAACAATAGGTTTTTTTTTTTTTTTTTTGAAATATGCTAAGGTACATAATCAAAAAATCATATCATTGCTTTACCTTATAAGATCCACTCCAAATAAAATTACACAGCAGGGAGAGAACCAACGGATAAAAACATGATTCTTCAAAAATATATAATATCCAGAGGATAATAAATTAATCCAAACAGAAAAATTGATTTTAATATTAAAAAAAAAATGATGAATCAAAATTTAAATAGATTATTCATCGTATTAAAATCATCCCATAATTATCATAAACGAATTCTTACATTCATGAAAAAACAGCTCTGATACCAATTGTAAGACAAATCTTTAATCAAGTATTTCATGAATATAAGAATATCATAAATAAATTAGTAAGATAAGATCTTACTTGATGACGACATATCTGCAGCGGAATAAACTTCTGGATCTCCAAGGAAAGCCGGGTCTTCCTCCACAACACCGTCTCAGATGCTCTGCTTTTGATGGGGAAAACAACTATGAGCTAGGGTTTTTCCACACGGTGTATAGAGGGGACCTAGCCTCTATTTATAACTGATTATATGGGCCCGTCCATCACGGGCTTCATTAATCGGGCATACACTTGATTAATCACACTAATCATGGTTAAGTGTTTCAAGCTCGAATCACATGGATCAAGATCACATGAGCTAATAGGCATCTCAATAATAGATCATAAGATCAAATCCGCTTTTATTAAATCAAAATATTACAATTGATTGTAGCCCACGTATGAAAAATTAAAATATAGAATATTTAAAAAATATTCTATCAGATTGTGATTAGGAAGGTGAAGGAGCATGGTTGAATCAATCTTTCAACCCACTTGATCCGCACTTAGCCACGGGCCGAATGAATTGTCCGTGAAGGAATTGGATTTTTCATCTTCAATAGCTTTCTCATAGCTAGATTCATCCTGGCCTATAATACCACAGTAATAGCAATAAATGGGCATACATTCATATTTTTGAAATTTGTCCAAAATGAGCCGAGAGAGGAGGAAGTGGAAAGTACTCCTTTATTGATGAGTTTAGTGATGTCAAGGATAAGTTTGGCTTTATAATGAATCCATGCGGATCTCTGACGGAGAAGCCACCGACATCCAGAATCTCGCCGGGTACAAATTTTCTTTCCAATTTGCAGAGGACGGAAATGGCTGGGGATGCCCCAGAACTGGACCCAGAAGGGGACCAAAATCCAAATTGAAGTCAAAATCAGGCAAAGATTTTTTCTGATCCCAACGCCTTAATTAGAACGAGCAAAAGATTTTTGTAATGCCACGACTGATTGCGGAGTATTTTTTCCATGGCCATTTCTTCTTCAAAGCATGTCCTTAATTAGTATCATTTTTTCATGGGTGGTTTTGAAGCAATCCCTTATTTCATTATTTTTTTTCATTAACGACGGCGTTACATGACGTGAGAGCATCACAAATTTTCTTGATAACGAAAGTTATATTTACTTTTTAAATAAGTATATAATAACGATTAGGTACAGTGTAATTTACTTTATATTTTTACTCAATTGAACTTGGTGTGTAACTTAATCCAGTAAATCTATGTCCAATGACTAAAAAAAATTACAATGATTTTTCAAATCCGGATTTTTGGAAAGAGAAATTTCTAGATTCGGATTTTGAGATCAAAATTTTAAATTCGGAACGTAAAGTTCGGGATACCCATTTTACCTTGATTAGAGACTTAGGCATAAAATTATATATATGAAATAATTTTAATTTATGAAATATTTTTTTTTATCAAAAAGACATCTTATAATCTAAAAATTTATATTTTCAAATTCTCTTTTGCACAAATCTATAAAACTAAATTAAAATTAAAAATTATGAAATATTTTGATGTAAATTTTTTTTGGACCATAGTACTTCTTTTGTGAAATAAATTAATTTTTTTTAATATTATGAAACTATTATAGACTTTAGATAAAAGCTTCTAACGAGTTAAAGACTTTTGTTTATAATCATTTTATAGTTATAAAAAAAATTTAATTCATAAAAAATATATATGATATAAAAGATGTGCTAGAGTCTATAAAAATATTTTGGACAAAAAATATTTCATTAATTTTAATTTAAAATTAATTTTAGAGGATTTGGACAAAAATCTCTAATGAGTTAAAGACTTTGGTTTATAATAATTTTTTAATTATAAAACTTAATTCACTATATATATATTATAAAGATGTCACAAAGTCTATAAAAAATATTTTAGACAAAAAATATTTTATTATTTTTAATTAAAATTAAAAATAATTTTAATTAATGAAATAACTTTTTTTATAATACAATATAGGCGTTGTGGTTCATAAAATATTTTTCATCAAAATATTTCATTGTTTTTATTTTAAATTTAGTTTTATAGACTTTGTACAAAAGTCTCTAATGCATCAGAGAGTTTAAAAAAAATTAAAATCTAACATCTCATTTGTAATACCCGCGAAATTTATTAAGTTTTTTTTTTCTGTGTGTATTGGTTGCAACGAGATGATCGTGGCGTGCAACGGTGTGTGCGGAGTTGATCGTGGTAGAGCATGGTTTGAGGTGAGACCCTTGCTCATTGGAAATTTCTTTAATTTTGAGTTAAATTATGTGTTAAGTTCGAGTTGGGTTTGAGCCGAGTCTGAGGTTGCAATCGGAGCTCGAATCTGACTAGTATTGATAAAGTTGGGTCAACTTAAGTGATTAGGGGCATTATGATAAATTGAGTTTTTTAAAAAAATAAATAAAAGCCAACCTGGGACTGTACGACTCCAAGGAGGAGCCGCACGCATCCATAGGAGGCAGGTGGAGAGGGATAGCTTGGTGGAGAAATCGGCCAGGAATCGGAGGCTTCGTCGCGAGGTTTCAACGTCATCTTCCTTTCCTTAAATTTGATTTAGGTGAGTGGTTTCTCCCCCAAATCCCTAAGTTTAGGAATAGGACTGCCGATCCATGTAGGAGGGATCGAATGTTGCATTTTCCCGTGATTGATGTTCATTTATGTGTTATCTTTCGCGAATAAGGCTTTAATATCGAAAGATTGACTTTTCTTTGTGGTTTAGGATAGGCGGCAACCCTAGGGCATGCCCTTCCGACCATGTTTATGTGGGTGGGAATTTCATGTTGGATGTGCTGAAATTTTCTATTTGTGTTGGCTGAAATTTTGCCTTGTAGTGTGCTGAGACTATAAATCAGTTTATAGTCATAAAATCATCACCTTCCTTAGTTTGTTTTACACTCAAGAAGAGTTCTAAACTCTAGACAAACAAGTGCATAAATTTCTCTTCAATAGGCTCAATTTTTGGCCTAGGGCTAAAATCATCACCACTCGATCTACCCTGGGTTTTTAACCCTTAAAGAAAAATTATTTTTGAGAGGTGTGAGCATCTAAATTTTGTGAATTTTTTTCCATATGAACTAGGCTTTATGAGGATTCCAAAAATTCAAGAATCACTTAAAAAGGATATCTCTATAATTTTTTAGAAATTTTACAAGATCTCAATTGCATTTTTGTAAATATAAGTCATTTATCCATCGATTTCATATTTTATTCAAACTTTCTAGATACCAGTATATGATCATTTAAAGCATGTATGCTAAGTTTGAGACAAAGATAATGTCATTTCAAAGGTTTTCTTAGCCTCATTTTGTTTAGGAGATAAGTATATTCCTATAAAGTTGCTAGATATCAATCCTTAACTTCTACTCATGGTTTTTAAGAGAAGACACGTGAGCACTTAATATAAGTAAGTCTAAACATGTTTTCCAACCACTAACTCAATATGATAGCTTTTAATGTGAATTTTGATCTAGATCAATCATAAAATTTCTCAAGATATCAAAGTTTTGTCTACAAATGTAATTTTATAAATTTAGCATTCAAAAATAATCATGAGTATAGAGGCATCATGAAATCATGAATATTCAATATTTTTCAAGGATTTTGCCAAACTTGAACTCATACCTCATTCAATAGAATTTTTCCAAACTTGTCATTTACCTTTCAATTTTCTTCATGATAGCATAGCCTTCCATTACCTTTTTCAACTTGCAGGTAGACTTCATTAGTAGAAACTGAAACCAAAGCTACATGCAAGCAATCAAACTAAATAGCGATGGTGAAAATAGAAATCTTCATTTAAGAATTTTAACCTAAGCTAGATAGTGGAAGATTCGTTTCAAGTAGAATCATCATTAAACCAAAACGAATCGAGAGATCTCAAAATATGAAATATTTGAAAAATATAGATCTCTAATCCTTCATATTGGTTGAAAACCGAAAGGTCACAATAAGCCTACGATTTAAAATCGCAAGGTCGCTTAGGCCCATTACAGGCCACATAGGTCTCCGTAGAGACCGGGAAATCAAAAATAAAAAATATTTTCAAAGGGACTCTGAACAAGAGCGGGAAAAACAACTCAAATTAAACATGTATCACAACTCCAACTTTAATGTAAATCATGGTAAGGAGATGATACAAAATATACCTAGATGCCAATTTCCATACCTCAAGCATCATGATGATTTGGAGTTGCAACCTCTTAGAGATTTCTCATTTGGATCCAAGGTCAACTTCAATATTCTATTTTTGTTTATCCTTGTGTGGTAGCTCCCCCTACGAAAGAAGATGAGATTTTTGATACCCAAATGACTTTGGGTCCTTGGGGGTTAGTGGGCTTAGATACCCAAAGTGTCTTAACAACACTAGGGTTCATTTTAAAAACACAATCATAAATTGTATGCCCATATGTACCACAACAAAAGCAATGTCCATTAAATTTCTTTATATTTTTGCTATGGACTTGAGATTTATTATTAGAATGTTTGGCATGTGAGACATGATGGGTATGAACATTCTTAAAAACAACATTCTTTTTCTTATAATCATGAGGTCTAGTGGTAGAATGCATGGCATGAGAATTATGATGGACATTTGTATTCTTTACATAAATATTTCTATTGTTCTTAAGAATTGAAGGATTTTTAAATTCACTTACTTTCATATTCAAAAGTATAACCTTACTTTTCAAATCATTCATAGATTTTTGAATAGCATGCAATTGAGTTTTTAACATGCTATTTTCATTTTTAAATTGTCATTTTCATGCTTCAAAGCTTTAAGCTCAAACTCTTGTTAGCTGAAGGTTTCTTCCTTCATGCTTTATTCTCCTCATGATTATTTTGATGATAACTAAGCTATTTAACAAGTGCTTGAAGTATGAAAATTGCAGGATCGATGAAAGATACGTCAAGCCTTACGTCTTTTGATCAATCTCTAAAACAGATCAATGTGTGCATCAAAAATATTTTGGATAGCATAGAGAATCCTTTAAAGTTAAAGCAAGCTGAAGAACGAAGCCAAAAAACCAAGTGCGAAATGAGAAAGCCAAGATAAAATTTCCAGCTCTGGTTCGGTCGAGCGAATGGTGTTAAGTAGTGGCAGTAGCCAATTCAGAGCCATTCGGTCGACCTGTTGGTCGACCGAAATTGGTGAAGAATTCACAGAAGGGCTGCGTCGGTCGATCGGTTAGTCGACAGACCGAAGCAAA
Organism: Canna indica; assembly: GCA_034359265.1. NCBI lineage: Eukaryota > Viridiplantae > Streptophyta > Magnoliopsida > Zingiberales > Cannaceae > Canna > Canna indica. The sequence goes on along the minus strand of CP136891.1, from coordinate 51,778,606 downwards.
ATTGTGGCAGAATGCTCATCGATCGACCGGATGGCAAATGCGAGTCGCGCGATTTTGGCATCACCGATTCGGTCGATCGAATTCGGGATCACCAATCACGCGACAGTCGGTCAACCCGTCGGTCGACCGAATGGCGTGTAAATGTTACAGAAAGCTGGACGATCGATCGGTCGATCGATCGACGATTGATCGGACCATCGACTAAGCATCTGTAATGGTAAAATTTATGCCCGTTGACACCCTGTTTCAGCTGAGGATTATAAATACTTCTTCTAACCTCTTTTGTCGACCTCTCTCTCAGATTTTTTGGATGCAAGAAAACCTTCAAAGAGTGATTCCATAACATCCTCCAAGCTTCGACGCGTCAACATTCATCAGCCTAACGCTTGATCTCTTGCTGTCAAAACAGCTCTCCTTTAAAGGGTTCAACAAGTCGGTTAGGCGTGGAAAGAAGAGGTGCTTAAGTGTGATAAGCTATTATTCCTCTTCTTGTAATAATTTTTGTTTTAATTTGTTCTTCATCTCATTGTATTTGAATTGTATGAAGACCTAGTGTTAGGTCTTGGATTTAAGTGGTGTGTAAAGCCACTTGTGTAAACATAGTTTACTCAGTTAGTTCTAGTTGTCCCTTAGGGTTGAGGTGGAAAAGTGCTCTCGATAAGAAGGCGGAGACTTCTAAGTGTGGAAGTGTCTTAGGTTGAGAGTGAGACTCTTCGAGTCAAAGTCCTCTGTGTAAGGGAAATTAATTAATCTAGTAAAACTTAGTTTGGAAATCCTAAGCGGGGTGCTTAGGTAGTGGAATAGGCATTGGGGCTGAACCACTATAAATCTCAGTGTTAGCATTGTTAAATTTTGTTTGTGCTTGATTGGTTTATTTTTACTTCTGCATGTTATTGAGAAATTATGATTTGCCTAGATAATTCAAGAAACGTCTAAAACCGAAATAGACAAATAGAATTAGATAACACACTATTCACCCCCCCCTCTAGTGTGCCATTTTATACAACAGTTGGTATCAGAGCAAGGTTGTAGTCTGAGATTTCACCATCTCTTCTACACTTTCTCTCGATCCGAAAAATGGCACCGGAGTTGGTAGCGTCTTCACCTCCGAGGTTCGATGAGTCAAACTTTGGTATTTAGAAGTCTAGGATGTATACCATCTTAAAGACTAAAGGTTTGGATATTTTCAACATGGTAAAAATTAGATATAATGAACCTAAGGAAGACATGAATGCATGGACCCAAGAACAAATTAACATGTTGGAGTTAAATGCTAAAGCTACAAATTGCATATTTTGTTCTCTGGAAAATAATGTACTTGAGAAAATCATTTATTGTACTTCTGCATATGATATTTGGGCTACTTTGAACATGCTTTATGATTATGCTAAAATTGAAGAACTCGTTACTCTAAATGAAGGAGACGATGACAATTGTCATACTCCTATATCAAATGAAGTTTTTGAAGCTAATAGTGTATCCAGCCAAAGAAGTACAAAGAGTCGGAAGAGAAAGGTGATATGTCACCCATCCAATGAGAAATGGCACATGAAAAAGAATTGCCCTAATATGAAGAATAAGGCAAAACGGAGGTCAAATGCTTCCACTCACTCACGTACTTCAAGTGAAGCATCCTCACACCATGATCACGAAGTTAACATCATGAACGTTGATGAGGAGGTATGCTATTCTTCTAGTCATGATAATCATAATCATAGATCTAATTCATCTAGTTCCTCGGATCCTCTTTATGATGAATTATTAGACGAATACAAGATCATGTATGCCTTGATGGTTAAAAAGGATAAAGAAAATAAAAAATTAAAGAAGGAAAACTTGACTCTTAGCTCTCATTTACATGATGCTAAACTAGAAATAGAGAAGCTAAAAATTAGTGTCTCTAATCCATGCCATGATGTTTTATGTATCGACACTAACAATTTGAAAAAAAAAATTGACATGTTAAACAATGAAAATAACTTGTTGAAAACTCAATTACATGCTTTACATAACTCTATGATTCAAGAAACGTCTAAAACCACTATAAATCTCAGTGTTAGCATTGTTAAATTTTGTTTGTGCTTGATTGGTTTATTTTTACTTCTGCATCTTATCGAGAAATTGTGATTTGCCTAGATAATTCAATAAAATGTCTAAAACCGAAATAAGCAAATAGAATTAGATAACATACTATTCACCCCCTCTCTAGTGTGCCAATTTTTTCTTACATGCCACTTCTCCCAGCATACATGACATACTACCTTTCTTTTTCGGCTTTTGGAGCTACTCCATTGACTGGATCAGCTATGGGCATCAAGATTAAGATTAGCAATAGGTGAGTGACCATTGTCATCACCACCTCCATTAAAAGTGTCAATTTCTTCTGTTTTGGCATAATCATATAAAATATTTAAAGTAGCCCATAAATCAAACGCCGTTGAACAATGCATGACTTTTTCAAGAATGCTATTTGGTATGGTACAAAATATGCAATTCATAGCTTCTCCATTAAACTGAAATAATTTCTTATCAAGTTCACTCCAATCATGCATGTCAATTTTAGGAAAAGTATATTCAAATTTTAACATGTTATAAACACCAAAGCCTCTAGTCTTCATGTAGGTGTACATCCTAGACTTCTAAAGACCAAAGTTCAATTCATCGAACCTAGAAGGTGAAGATACTACCGATTCTAGTGCCATTTTAGGATCGAGACAAATTGTAGAAGGGATGGTGAAATTATAATCTACGACCCGCTCTGATACCAATTGTTGGTTGAAATGACACACTAGAGGGGGGGGTGAATAGTGTGTTAATCTATTAATTTGTCTAACTTCGATTTTAATCGTTTCTTGATTAGTTAGGCTAAGCACGATTTTTAGCACGCGGAAGCAATAAATACAGAGTAATAAGCACAAGCAACTAACAATGCTAACACAAGTGTTTATAGTGGTTCGGCTAACCACCTACTCCACTACCTTGGCTCCACACCAAGGATTTCTAACCAACTACTTTATAGAATTTGTGTTTTTCTTTGAATACAACTGAGGACACAATTCTCACCTCTTTGAGAACTCCTCAAACCTATTCACCTAGGCAAAATACAAATCTACAAAGTCTAACCCTAAGTGTTTCTCTAGAACACCTAGCAAGCTATTACAGATAAAATAAGTTTGAAATAAATCTTAAAATACAATGAAAAAGATCTAGGAATTTAAGAGAAAAACCAATGCTCTTTTCCCCAGCCTTCAAGCCTTCAACTTGCCAATAGATGAGCTTGAGTGGTAGCAGAGTTGAAGAGCAGCCGCGCTTGAAGAAGAACGTTAAAAAGGAAGAGCAGAGCGCGCAACAATCGATCTCTTTAAAGGATTGAATTACTTCTTAAAGATGCTCAATAATATTTCCAAGAAGAATTTAAGAAGGTAGGTGAGGGGTATTTATAACCCCTCAATTGAACGACAACTCAACGGGTAGAAAAATAGCCGTTAGAGCCATTCGGTCGCATGTCGGTCGATCGTCAGTCAACCGACTAATCGACCGCTGGCTTTCTATCTATTTTTTGCACTGTTCGATCGACCGACGGGTCGACCGAATGAGTCGCAATTTAGTCTATCCCAAATTCGGTCGACAGAATCGGTCGACCGATGCAGTGAAGCCAAAAATACGACCTGTGATTTTTGATTCGGTCGACCGATGCAGTGAAGGCTAGTCGCACGATCTATGATTTACGATCCGATCGACCGATCGGTCGATCGATGAGCCTTCTGTCTATTTTTGGCTTTGCTCGATTGACCGACAAGTCGACCGACGCAGCCTCCTACGATTTCTTCACAAACTTCGGTCGATCGGTAGGTCGACTGAATGACTACTGCCATTTTTTCGCTACATTCGGTCCACCGACCGGTCGACCGAATTGGCTGCTGCCAAAGATCTTCCATGTTCAGGCGATCAATCGATCGTCCGAACTCAGGCCGAGACTAAATTTTGCTTTGAATTTTTTTACATGCTTTTTTATGGGTTTAGTTACCAAGTTTTAACTTGGATAACTTTATAATTTGGCTTGGGATAAGATCATTCTAAGGGTATATTACATGATTTCTACTTGATCTAAACCTGAGCCTTTCTTTGACGTTTTTTTCTTTTGTTTCTTCAACGATCTTTTCTTTCGTTTCGTTTAAACGAACTTCGCATGCTTATCGCAACCTCAACCTGAACTCAAAACTTCATACATAGATTAAATACTTGTTTGTTATCATTAAAATAAAGATCGAGGCTTGAGAGAGACCCTTAAGCCAACAGGTAGAGCGATAAAATTTCACTACATGACGACCTGCCATGGATGCATAATTCTTTAGATAAAAACTCAGAAGCTAAGCTTTAGAGGGTATAATGGTGGGTAGTGCGGCGAGTAAACAGGAAGTTGGGGTCGAGTTGAGGCCGAGTGGGGTGTGGTTGTGCACGCACCCGAGAAATGCGATTTTGGCCACACCCACCCGAGTTAACCACATTATCTTGTAGTGTACAGTTTTGTCCATTTAATGGGCGTGCCTGTGGATGTGTGCGTGATGGCCGAGGTGGGAAGCGCATTAGCAGGAGAAGCTAGACCCAGCGAGTCAATTTTGGGTCAAGATATTCGTCGATGAGCCACGTCGACAACTGACCCGAGTGGCACTAGTTGGAAGGCCTTTCCCAATCGAGTATTTAGGGCATTGAGACTATAGGGCCTTCTTAGCTCAGTGAGCCCGAGGCGGGGAGTTCACTAGGGTGGCCATCATAGTGAGCGACTTGCGAGTTTTATTATCTGATGGTTGAGGATACCTTATTTGGGCCGAGTTGAGCCGGAGAGTGCGCAGCGCGCCCGAGATAAATTATTAGATCCTCACATATTTTATAACAAGTCTTTGATGAATATTAAATTATTTCACTGCATTTATATGTGGATTGTCTTAGTAGTGGTCGAGACGGCCACTTATTGAGTTCTATGAACTCACCGCTCTTTTAGTGTTGTTTCGTAGATCCCTATCATTAAGGCATGGCGCGGCTGGTGGCGGCAAGTTTTGGTGGCGATCTCGTGAACCTAGATAGTGTCGTCGAGTCGTAGTTTGGGTCTTGTATTTACTTTGAGCATGTTGAACCTTTATGTGGTGTCGTTTCCTTTGAACATGATATTATGTTTTATCTTAATGGTTTGGATTGGTACGTGAATCTTGAGTATTTATATGATTTGAGTCTCTTTAAGTTAAAATGGTTCATGTGTTGTCTACTCTTTAATATGCATGGTCCGATTGTTTGGATTAGGCTTCGGGGTGCTTGTCCGCAATTTGGCCTATCACGTGACCCATTTTTGGGACGTGACATCATTTTTATAATTAATATTAATATTAATATTTTATAAATTAAAATTATTTTTTTTAAAAAATTATATATATATTTTAATTTTTGGCCAAAGTCTCTAATGAGTTAGAGATTTTGGCCGGGGCTAAAATGAGTATTCAAAACTTTACGTTCGAGATTTGAGAATTTTGACTCCCAAAATCTCGATTTGAAAATTTTTCCTTCCCAAAATCCGGAGTTGGGAAATCGCTGAAAAATATATAGGTGTTACATCCCAATTTCTTAATTTTATTTTTTTCAATTAATTTTTCTTATTTTTTAAATTTTCAAATTTTTTACTTATTAAGCAACGGCTTATTTATTAAAATATGGTTTTAACAAAAAATTTCTTAAAGCTATATAAATCCTAAACCTAATTTTTTTTTTAATCTAATCACCAAACAGCAACCACCATAGACATAGACAAGGGAGGAAGGACAATCGAGTGATCGAGGACCGGTAACAATGACGAATTAGCTAGATAAAATCAAGGGAAATGGAGTTGGCATAGTTTACTCGAATTTTGTTTTTAGTCACTATAGTTTCAAAATTTTAGTTTTAGTCCACCCACTATATTTTCGTTTAGGATTTGATCCCTACCATCACTTGAGACATAAACGAAATTGACGTGGATAACAGTTGCTGACTAGACATTGCTGATATGGAGTCTAAGGGACCAACTCCTAAAAGAAAAATATAGTATGATGAATAAAATCAAAATTATGTCAATTATGAGGACTAAAATTAAAATTTGAGTAAATTATGGGGATCAAAAGTATGATTTTTCCTAACAAAAAATCACAATATATCTTTTAATTTATTTATAAATAATTATAAGATTTAACGAGAATGCCTTTATGACCACTTCATAGTCAAATTTTTGGATTATATTTCTTTTGGATTTTGTTTTGAAAATTGTGATGGTAATGTTGAATGGTCTATGGTGGCAATGTTCATTTTTTTGGTTTTGAAATAACTAGATATTGCTTTTGAAACGGTCGATGTTAATCTTTATGTTGTTTACAAGTTTACATATTTAGAAAATTGGTTTAATATCTACAAGATTGATTTATTTTTTATCTGCAAATATCTGATTTTCTATTCTTGTATGGAACACATTAATTGAACATGGAACTCATAAAAACTTGCAAAAATATCACATGAAGAACTAAAAAACACAATGTCCTGAACTACGAATTAGTAGTAGGTGATTTAATATTTGCAGTATTTTCTTTACAAAAAATTATTTTATAATTGAGCAACACCATAATACAAGGTTATTGCTACGATTTCGGGAGTATTATAATTATTTATAAATAAATTAAAAAACATCCTTTGATTTTTTATTTTTAGAGAAAATCATATTTTTGGTCCTCCTAGTTTACTCAAATTTTGGTTTTAGTCCTCATAGTTTACAAAATTTAGGTTTTAGTTTCCATACTATATTTTCTTTTAGAAATTGATCCACTCCACGTCAGCAATTATTATCCATGCTAGCTCCGTTTATGCCTCAAGTGACGATAGAGACCAAATATTAAACGAAAATATAGTGTGGAGACTAAAATAAAAAATATTCTTCTAATGTGATTTTTCTCCTTCTATATTGTGACTCTGTTATAGTTTTCATTCAATTACACTACTTTCTTTCTATAAAATATTGTAATTGCTTATATTGCATAAGTTCATTTGAGCTTTAATGTTCTCCTTGATATATTTACCTTAACAAAGAGTGGCCCTGGGATTGGCGTGACAATGTCAGGAATCAGATTACCTGACAAGATGATTACGATGCCTAAAGACTGGATTCAAATCGCCAGATCGTCAAGCAAAGGTCCCACCTTCGTTGATGGCCCGTAAGCCAGATCGGAGCTTGAGAAGAAGAAGAAGAAGAAGAAGAAGAAGAAGAAGAAGAAGAAGACGGAGAAGTAGAGGAAGAGAAAATGATAGGGGAATGCAGAGAGGAGGAAAAGAGTTTGTTACATTGCTCAATGTCATTACAAATCGCTCCGCTCATTATTTATACCTCCTTTATTTACAACATCTCATTTGGCCAGTACATAGTCGTTATGCCAACTAGGCATATGTCTATTGCGATTACTGTGACGTGGCGGTATCGCCACCCTTGATTGTTATTGCGATACATCTTGCATGCGATCCAATGTCTCCCGGTCATACACCACCTCTTGCACGTCTGGTATATCGACAGGTGTACCGATTTGACCTCGTAACCCATCCGTCTCCAACCCAACCTCGCTTCTCATAACAATACCCCCTGGTTCGAAAGAAACATTGTCCTCAAGGTTTGGTGGAAATGAATCTTTCCGATTACGATCTTCCTCACAGTCATCTACTTCAGCGAGGAAAGGGTCCGTCGTCTCACTCAAATTACCCAGGAGAGGCAGTGGAGTTATCTGCAAATCTGGCTCGCCTTTGCAACGCTTCAACACGAAGACGTGGAAGACAGGATGAACTCGTGCTGCCGCTGGCAAAGCTAGCTTATAAGCTACTTTTCCGACCCTTTTTAAAATTTTGAAAGGTCCAAAATAACGCGGTCCCAGCTTTTGATTTCGCTGCAATCTTAGGGATAGCTGTCGATATGGCTGCAGCTTAACGAACACCCAATCCCCCACAAAATACTCCACATCCCGTCGCTTCTTATCTGCTTGCAAATTCATGCACCGCTGAGCTTTTTGAAGGTTGTTTTTGAGTTGCCTCAAGACCTCATCCCTATCAATCAATTGTCGATCAACCCACAGATTGCCTGAACTACCTCCATCATACTAAATCAACTCGAGTGGATCCCGTCCATATAAAGCACGGAATGGGGTCATTCCTGCCGAGGTTTGGTACGAAGTATTATATCGGTACTCGGCCCAGACCAGATACTTCTCCTATTTCGAAGGTTCTTCATGGACAAAACTTCGAAGGTACATCTCTAGACATTTATTCAATGCTTCCGTTTGATCATCCGTTTGCGGGTGGTAAGCAAAACTGAAACCAAGCTCTGTCCCCTGCAATTTAGCGAGCCCCCTCCACAATTCACTAATGAAGTGGTTATCCCGATCGCTGGTAATTGATTTAGGAATCCCATGGAGCATAATAACTCCATTCAAGAATACCTCTGCTACCTTCTTAGTGGAGTATTTTTTTGGTAATGCAAAAAAATGACTGTATTTAGTTAAACGATCAATAACAACCATAACAACGGTCTTACCATTCGACAGGGGTAGGCCTGTGATAAAACCCATGGCCAAATCCTCAAATACCTCCTCTGGTATAGGTAATGGTTGCAAAAGTCTAGCCGGAGATAACTGCTGATGTTTCACTCGCTGGCAGACTTGACATTCCCCCACAAACTTTTTAACATCGTGCCTCATATTACGCCAATAGAAATTAGCTGACAAGCGGTGATGGGTTCGGCTGATACCTGCATGGCCTCCTATTAATGAACTATGAAACTCTCGGAGAAGCAGTGATCGGATTGTTTGGTCATCCGGTATCAAAATTTTGTGGGCGACTTGCTCTGGTACCAAATGTGGGCGAAATGGCAACACTAGAGGGGGGGTGAATAGTGTGTTTACTAATTTGATTAGCCTAAATCTAATTTTAATCGTTTTTTTACATTGTTTTAGGCAATTCACAATTGAATGCGGAAGCAAGATAAATGATAAAGCAATTGAGCACGGAAAAAAAAATCAATGCAAACACTAAGATTTTATAGTGGTTCGGCCCCAATGCCTACTCCACTACCTAAGCACCCCGCTTAGGATTTCCAAACTAGTTTTACTAGATTAATTTGAGTTTTCCTTACAACGAGGACTTTTTCCCGAAAAGACTCCGCTCTCCAACCGAAGGCACTTCCACACCCGGAAGTATCCCACCTTCCTACCGAGAGCTCTTTCCCACCTCAACTTAAAGGACAACTAAACTAATCATAGTATACACTACGTTTAATTACACGAGTGGCTTTACTCCTTTTTCACCAAGGATACCACTTCACCCGACAAGACCAAACACCTGGTCTTACAAACTCAAATCCAATTAAAAACAGTTCAAATAAAGATATAAAATACAATCAAAAGAGCTACAATATAAAACAAGATTAAAAGATCATTTTAATCCTTCAAAAATCTCCAACTCGCCAAGTGGTAGAGCTTGAGTTGAAGCCCGAGTTGAGGAGCAGGCGTCGCTTGCTGAAGAACTCAACAGAGGAACGAAGCGCGTTGCGATTACTCCTTGGAAGGCTTTGATCTCTCTTTTGGATGCTCAATAATTTCTGTAAACGTCAGAGAGAGCGATTAAAAGATGTGTATGAGGTGTATTTATAGCCCCAGCTGAAACGAGGCATCAACGGGATTATTTTCGACCATTACAGACGCCCGGTCGATGGTCCGATCGAATTGTCGGTGGACCGGTCATTCGATCGCTGTAATTTTCTCTCTGGTCGGTTGACCGACGGGTCAACCGCCAGATGCAAATCGCGCGATCCGCGATCTTCGATCGACCCGTCGATCGACCGACGCAATCTGCGTCTTCGGCTATTCGCGGGTTGGTCGACCGCCAAGCCTACTGCCCTTTTTGGGCTTCGGTCGGTCGACCGGGCCGGTCGACCGACAAACGCAAGAAGCTTGCGATTTCTCTTTCGGTCAACCGATCGATCGATCCACGCAAGCTGCGTCTACAGCTAGCCTCAGTCCGATCGACCGATCGATTGCCCGCTAGGGCTACTACCCATTTCTTACCCTATTCGGTCGTCCACCCGATCGACCAAATTTAGGCTGAGATTGTTTTCTTCAGCCTTTTTCTTCCGTGCTTCATTTTCGTGTTTCAACTTTCAACGAGCATCATGTTGGTGAGCTTTCCATGTGATCTTTGAGCTCGTCCGATGCGACTTTTGTGCACTCGTCGATCTTCGATAAACTTTCGCGACGAACCCGAGCGCGATGATCAATGTCCTTTCGATTTCTGATTTCTTTGATTTTTCCGACCGAGGACATCGAATGCTAATTGATATGGAACCTGAAACATATTCTCAATGAAATCATTAGTTCCATGTTTGTTATCATCAAAACCATCAAAACCGAGATTAAGGCTAAGTTTGAAAACCTAAAGCCAACTATCTCCCTCTTTTTGATGATGTTAAACATCCTTAAGAAAATATATCATTAAAGCATTAAGGATATCAACTAAGGGATTTTCCCCCTATCAACATGCATATGTATATAATTAAAATTCCCCTATCTATATGCATGGATATCCTATATTTTCCTCCCCTTTCTTATACTTTTCTCCCATTTTAACTATGCATTTCTCCTCCTTTTGATTATGCATTTCTTCCCCTTTTGACATATTTTCTCTATAAACTTTTTCAAATTTTCTCCCCCTTTTGACATCCATCAAAAAGGGCAAGAAATATCTATCTATTCAAAGGGATGAAACACAAATAAGTTTTCATGAAGTTGAGACTCTTAAAGATTTTTCATGAAACATGACAATCTCAACCTTAGGGATGGAAAACAAATAATTAACATGATACCAACTTAAATCATACATGATATCAAAAAATAATAGATAGAATTCAAGCCTAAATCATGTATGCACTCAAGTCTGATACCAATGTTGTAGTTTATCTTTTTCATGACATTTTTTATTTCATTCAAACTTTCAAAATATCAAGATATGGTCATTCAAATCATGTATATCAAGTTTGAAGTGAAACTAATGTCATTTAATCAAATTTTGAACTTAGCATGTTTTCATTTGACATAAGCATGAAAACTATGAAAATGCTAAGTCTCAAGTTTTGCTATCTACTCATGTTTTCTCATATTTAGACATCTAGACATCAAACATGAGGAAATCTAGGTCCATGAATCAAGTTTGGGCTTAAGGTGAAATTTTTAATTCACTTTGTTGACTTAGGTCAACCTATACTTCAAGATTTGAAATACTAATTTGTTGGATAAATTTTTTTTTATACCAATTATTGAATGAAAATTTTGATACCAATTGTTGAATGATCATTTGAAATGCATGTATCAAAATTCAACTCAAAATGAATTTAAAAATCAAAGTCCATTTTTCATCCTATATTAATTCCAATGAAACAAATGGATTTTTCTATCCGTCATCCAAGATATCAAAATCATTTTTAGGAATGATTTTACTCAAAAAATTGTGTGAATGATATTAGAAATGGAATCCAAATGATGTACACAAGGTTTCATTTGAAGTTTTTGAAGAAAATTCAAAGTATCGAAAAGATTGATGTTTCAAAAAGAATGATACTTTGCATTTTTAAAGACCAACTTCAAAATTTCATTATAAATTAGATTCTTGATGAAATATTTTGAAATTTTTATTTAAAAAACTAGATTTTTCAATGAAGGTGTTGCTTCAAGAATCATCTCAAAATTAATTTTCTATATTTTCCTAGAAATAACTAAAATTTATATCAATTGAAGTTTGAAATTATATTTTTAAAATTTTCAGTTATTCTTAAAACATCTTCAATTTTCATTCAAACTTTCATGACATCACATGATGGTCATGTAAAGAGTATATGTCAACTTTGAAATGAAAATTAAGTCCTTAAGTCAAGATATCAACCTAGCATGATTTCATTCAAAACTAACTAGTTTTCATGAAACTTGCTAAGTTTCAATCTTAACATTTACTCATGATTTTTTAATTTTAAACCTATGGATACCTAGCATGAGTAAATCTAAACATGTTCCCCAAATATGAATTGAAAATGAGACCATTAGGTCAACTTGTTGACTTGGGTCAACATAGTTCAAGAGAGGTAAACATGAAATGACCTCTATTGTCATTTTATCTATTTTCTTATGAAATTTCCATTCTAAGAGCATGTAAACATGTCATACCTACTTCTAGACATGTTTATTAAGTTTTGGACTTAAAATCAAATGACCAAGTCAATTGATACCAATTGTGGTTTGTTGACTTGGGCCAAGCTTTTCAAGCTTAAGTCCCCTAAGGTGAATTAGTTGTCACTTTTTTCATCTAGACATGAATTTTCAATCTTGAGCACATGACAACAAATCATTAACACACATAAACATGTTTATCCAATTTTTAACTTAAAATGAAGTTTCTAAAGAAGAATTTAACCTAGTTCAATTTCATAGATATCATGATATCATGAAATGAGCTAAGTTATCAAGATTTTACCTACTCATGAAAATTCAAACATGTATCATGCATAATCAATCATGAGCATATTGAGACATCATTAAAGCATACATATTTAAGTATTATATTAAGATTTTTTCAAAATAAAAAACATACATTTTTTCTTAAAAATTTGCCCAATTTTTTCATTTTCTTTTTCATTTACTTCTAGATAGCATAGCTTTCCAATTCTTAACTTGCAAGTAGACTTCATTAATATCATAATAAAATAATAAGACTTCTAGCAAGCTAATTTACTAAATAGCATTGGTTAAATACAAAGCTCTATTTAAAACCTTAACCTATGCTAGATAGTTAAGATTCATTTAAAGAAAGTTTTCATGATATCTAAATGAATCTAAGAGATCCTAAGATTGTGAAATATTTAAAGATTAAGATATCTAGATATGTTTAACTAGTTTGGACTTAATAGAAATGTCTCTTATAGTAAGCTCAACCTAGAGCAAGTTTCATTAGATGAAATTTGCCTAAGTGCTAAGATTCTATCTACTCATGAAACTTCAAGGGTTTGACATGCACTTAGGCAAATTTAAGCCTAAGCAGTGAGGTATAACACTAAGATTTTGAAATATTAGAAGTTATACCTAATTCATGAAAGTTTAGCCAAACTAATCTATTCTATTTAGTTATTAGTCTTCCTAAAAACTTATAACTTGCAAGTATACTTTATGAATGACAATCAAATCATATCTACTAGCAAGTTATCATACTAGATAGCAAAGATGAGAATCAAATATCAACATCAAAATCTACTTTGCTAAATAGTTTCAAATTCGTTTCAAAATATATTATCATGAATCCAAAACAGATTAAGAGATCTTAAAATATGAAATTTTGAAACATAACATCTCCAACCCTTCCTATTGGTTGAAAACCGAAAGGCCACAATGTGCCTACGATTTAAAACTGCAAGGTTGCTTAGGCCCATTACAGGCCACCGGGGTCTCCAAGGAGACCGGAAAATCAAAATTAAAAAAGTTTTTAAAACTTATCAAGAGCGGGCAAAATCAATCAATTTTAAGCATGTATCATAACTCCAACTTAGATAAAGCAAAGGTATATAAGAGATGATACCAGAATAGTTTTGATGCCAACTTTACCTAAGGGATCAAGGTGATTTTAAGTTGCAACCTTTTGGAGATTTCTCATTAAAATCTAAGGTCAACTTCAATCCTTTAATTTCTTTACCCTTGTGTGGTTCCCCCCCTACAAAAGAGCATGATACCTTTGGTACCCAAATAGCTTTGGGTCTTTGGGGGTTAGAGGGCTTAGGAATCCAAAGTGTCCTAACAACACTTGAATTTTCTTTAATGCGCAATCATGGATGGCATGCCCAAATATACCACAACAAAAGCAATGTCCATTAAATTTCTTTTTATTTTTATTATGGACATGAGATTTATCTTTAGAATGCTTGTCATTTGAACTAGATTGAGCATGAGCATTCTTAAAAGATACATTCTTCTTTTAAATATGAGGTTTAGGTGTAGAATGCTTAGTGTGAGAATAATGATGAACCTTAGCATTCTTTACATGAGCATTTTTATTTTTTGAGTTCTTAAATGAGACATTTTGATTCTTAGAATTATAAGAGGAAGTGTTAACTTTCCTACTCAAGGTCAACATCTCATTTTTCATATCATTCATGGATTTATGAATAACATGCAATTGAGTTTTCAACATGCTATTTTCATTCTTCAATATGTCATTTTTATTTTTCAACTCCTTAGTGTCAATATTTAAAGTATCAAGACATGGATTGGGGACACTAATTGTTAGCTTCTCATTTTCTAATTTTACATCATGTAATTGAGAGTTAAGAGTTGAATTTTCTTTCTTCAATTTTTTGTTTTCCTTGTTCTTTTTCATAAGCAAGACATGCAATTTTTGACATTCCTCAACTAGTTCTTCATATGATATATTGAATAAACTAGAAGAGCTCGTACTATTATTATCATTATTATGACTAGAAGCGAAAGAGTGTACCTCATCATTAGCAATTTTGAGGCTCACTTTGGAAGTAGCTTCGTAGTCATGAATAGAGGATGCTTTAAATGAATGAGACGTGAAGGTGAAATCACTTGACCTCTTCCTTGCTTTGTTCATCATGCTTGGGCAATTTTTCTTCACATGCCCATTTTCTTTGCAAGCATGATAGATTACTTTTCTTTTTCGGCTCTTGGTGCTACTTCTTTGACTAGAAGAGCTATGGACATCAAAACCAATATTAGTAGTAGGTGAGTGACCATTGTCATCATCACCTTCATTAAAAGTGCCAGTCTCTTCGGTTTTGGCATGATCGTATAAAACATTTAAACTAACTCATAAATCATGAGCCGAAGAACAATGCATGACTTTTTCTAGTATGTCATTTGGTAATGTTCAAAGTATGCAATTCATGGCATCTCCATTATACTTAAATATTTTCTTATCCATTTCACTCCATGCATGCATATCAACCTTAGGTTCAATAAATTTCCAATGTAACATGTTAAATACACCAAAATCTTTAGTCTTCAAAAATGTGCACATCCTAGATTTCTATAGATCAAAGTTTGATTCATCGAACCTAGGGGGTGAAGACACTACACTCTCTAGAGCCATTTCTAGATTGAGACGAATTGTAAAAGGGATGATGAAATCACAATCTACGACCTGCTCTGATACCAAATGTGGGCGAAATGGCAACACTAGATGGGGGATGATAAGTATGTTTACTAATTCGATTAGCCTAAATATAATTTTAATCGTTTTCTTAGATTGTTTTAGGCAATTCACAATTGAATGAGGAAGAAAGATAAATGATAAAACAATTGAGCACGAAATAAAAAATCAATGCAAACACTGAGATTTTATAGTGGTTCGGCCCCAATGTCTACTCCACTACCTAAGCACCCCGAATAGGATTTCCAAACTAGTTTTAATAGATTAATTTGAGTTTCCCTTACAACGAGGACTTTTTCTCGGAAAGACTCTGCTCTCCAACCGAAGGCACTTCCACACCCAGAAATATCCCGCCTTCCTACCGAGAGCTCTTTCCCACCTCAACCTAAGGGACAACTAAACTAATCCTAGTAAACACTACGTTTAATTACACGAGTGACTTTACTCCTTTTTCATCAAGGATACCACTTCACCCGACAAGACCAAACACCTGGTCTTACAAACTCAAATCCAAATAAAAATAGTTCAAATAAAGATATAAAATACAATCAAAAGAGCTACAATATAAAACAAGATTAAAAGCACTTTTTAATCCTGCAAAAACCTACAACTCGCCAAGTGGTAGAGCTTGAGTTGAAGCCCAAGTTGAGGAGCAGGCGTCGCTTGATGAACTCAACAGAGGAACGGAGCGCGATGTGATTACTCCTTGGAAGGCTTTGATCTCTCTTTTGGATGCTCAATAATTTATGTAAATGTCAGAGAGAGCGATTAAAAGATGTGTATGAGGTGTATTTATACCCCCAACTGAAACGAGGCATCAACGAGATTATTTTTGACCGTTACAGACGCCCGGTCGATGGTCCGATCAAATCGTCGGTCGACCGATCATTCGACCACTGCAATCTTCGGCTATTCGCAGGTCGATCGACCGGGCCGATCGACCGACAGACGCAAGAAGCTTGTGATTTCTCTTTCGGTCGATCGACGCAAGCTGTGTCTGCAGCTAGCCTCAGTCTAGTCGACCGATCGACCGCTAGGGCTACTGCCCATTTCTTACCCTATTCGGTCGATCGTCCGGTCGATCGAATTTAGGCTGAGATTATTTTCTTCAGCCTTTTTCTTCCGCGCTTTGTTTCCGGGTTCCGACTTTCAACGAGCATCATGTCGGAGAGCTTTCCATGTGATCTTTGAGCTCGTTCGATGCGACTTTGGTGCACTCGTCGATCTTCGATATACTTTCGTGATGAACCCGAGCGCGACGATCAATGTCCTTCCGATTTTCGATTTCTACGATTTTTCCGACCGAGGACATCGAACGCTAATTGATATGGAACCTGAAACATATTCTCAATTAAATCATTAGTTCCATATTTGTTATCATCAAAACCATCAAAATCGAGATTAAGGCTAAGGTTGAAAACCTAAAGCCAACAAATTCGATTGCGGAACAATAAAATTTTGTCTCGTACTCGATATTGAGTATTTGACAAGCTACTATTGTCGAGTGCCTTATGTATTGTTTGGAGTTTAGGATGCTCCTTATTGAGTCTTCTGAATTCATCCAATAAGCCGAACACTCGTCGAGAGAAAGACATCAATGTCCCCTCTGGAGCTCGCGACAAAGCATCAGTTGTCGCATTCAATTGACCAGCCCGATATTGGATATCAAAATCGTATCCCATCAGCTTAATCAACCATCGCTATTGCTCGGGTGTTTGAATAATCTGTGTAGTTATCTCTTTCAATGAGCGGTGATATGTGATAATGATAAATTTTCTACCTAAAAGGTACTATCGCCACTTCTGAACAGCTCGAATCATCACGTGCATCTCTCTGTGGTATACTAGAGCCGCTTGTAACTGAGCGGATAGTTTTTGACTAAAGAATGCTATCAATTGTTTGCCTTGAGATAGGATTGCCCTGATGCCAACACCTAAAGCATCCGTCTCTACTACGAATGGTTTAGTGAAATCAAGTAAGGTGAGTACAGGAGCTGAGCTCAATGCATTTTTAAGGCTTTCAAAAGTCTGGTATGCATCAATGGACCATAAAAATGACTCATTTTTTAAGAGGTCAGTCAGAGGTGCTGCTAGCTGAGCGAACCCCTTAATGAACCTCCTGTAATAACCTGCAAGTCCTAGAAAGCCTCTCAGACATTTGATGTTGCACGGTGTTGGCCAATCCTTCACTGCTTGTATCTTAGTTGGATCGACTCGAAGACCGGCAATCGATACAATATGACCCAAATACTCAATAGAAGCACAACCAAACGAACACTTGGCCTGTTTGGCTACAAACTTGTTGTTTCTTAGAACTTGAAGTACTATTTGTAGGTGTTCATAGTGCTTCTCTTTAGAATGGCTGTAAACTAGAATGTCATCGAAAAAAACCAAAACAAAATGCCGCAGGTATGGTTTAAAAATTGCATTCATAGTAGCTTGAAATGTAGCCGGGGCATTTGTCAATCCAAAAGGCATTACTAGAAACTCGTAATGGCCTTCATGAGTTCTAAATGCTGTTTTGAAAATATCATCTCGGTGCACACGAATTTGGTGATACCCTGATAAAAGATCCAACTTAGAGAATATATGCGCACCAC
The DNA here is from genome assembly GCA_034359265.1 of Canna indica. Lineage (NCBI taxonomy): Eukaryota > Viridiplantae > Streptophyta > Magnoliopsida > Zingiberales > Cannaceae > Canna > Canna indica. The sequence goes on along the minus strand of CP136891.1, from coordinate 51,760,755 downwards.
CCAACTCATCAAACAACTCATCTGCTGTTGGAATGGGAAATCTATCTTTTGTAGTTACTGTGTTTAATGCTCGGTAGTCGACACAGAACCTCCAAGTGTAGTCTTTCTTCTTAACCAGTAGAACTGGGGATGAGAAAGGACTGGTGCTACTTTGTATTAATCCTTCACTCAGCATGTGCTTAATTTGCCTCTCAATCTCCTCTTTCTGAAAATGAGGATACCTATACGGTTTAACATTCACTGGCAATTGGTTTGTGGGAAGGTGTATTCGATGATCAGTTGACCTTTCTGGTGGCAAGCCTGGCGGTGGATGAAAGACATCTTGGTATTGATTCAACAACATGTGTAGCCTTTCGCTACTGCAAGCATAGTTATTCTCTTCTAGCGTTTGCAATTCTAACTGATACATCTCGACTACTGCTTGGCAATCACACATTTTTTTTAAAGCCTTACCCTGCACTGACTCCAACTTCACTGTTTTATCTCCCCGCCAAGTATACTTTTGTCCTTTCATTTGAAACTCGAACACACAATTGGCGAAGTCCATCATCACTAGTCCAAGGGTGGCCATCCAAGCCACACCAAGTACTATATCAGAACCCTTTATAGGTAAAACAAAGAAATCAACAGTTACATCAGTATTCTAAATCTTCAAATTCAGATTTTTAACAGTGCCTGCACTCTTAATTTTTTCTCCACTGCCTACCATGACACCAAATGTTGGGGTGGGTTCAACTGTTACCCCTAGATGTTTTACTATTTTGGTTTGGATGAAATTATGGGTACTACCCCCATCTAGCAATATCTGAACTGGTTTACCTCTAACCATTCCTTGAAATCGCAATGTGGCAGGCGATGAATACCCCGACATTGCGTTGAAGGATATTAATGAATGTTGCAATAGCTTAGCCTCTTCCTGCCCTATCAAATCATTCACGGACTCATCCTCCCCATCCTCATTTGTCTCATCCTCTAACATGAACAATTGTGGTGCTGTACATTTATGCCCGGGAACATACTTCTCATCACAATAATAACAGAGGCCTTGTTCCCGCCTTTTTTGAGCTTCTGCAAATATGATTCTTCTCACAGGTGATCAGTACGGAGATGGCATTACTGGCGACACAGCTCAGCCTTCCGAGGGCAATGCTCCTTGCGACTTTGCAGCATGGTTGAGTGAATTAGAAATCATCGCTCCCTTAGGAGGAGTAGGTAATAAAGGAGCTCCCTTGGATCCTGAATACTGCCCCGAGTATTGGCGAGTAGCTGATATCTTTGCCTCACAACGTTTTTCCATTGTCACAGTGTCATGCATTGATTTTGGTTGCATTGCCAGCACTTCTGTTTTGATATCAACGTGAAGCCCGAGAATGAAATAGTTCACCAGAAATGAATCTGGCAAATTCGTAGTTCGCAAAGCCAATTCTTCAAATTGGGTTTCATAATCCCCTACTCTGGCTGTTTGAATCAGCTTTGTCAATTGCCCTTCCGGAGATTCCAAGTCTGTCGGTTCAAATCTTCTGTGAATTGCCTCAACTAAGTGTTTCCAACCCACAAGCTGCTTCCGATGCTGCATCCATCTGAACCACTTTTTTGCAATCCCCTCCATGCGGAAAGAGGCCATCGTCACTCGATGTTCATCTTCGGTCGCATAGAATTCAAAGAAATCTTCAGCCGATGCCTGATCGATCGACGATAACCCCAAACAACAAAAAGCAGACTCGATGAAAGCACCAAATGTCAGGAATCGAATTACCTGACAGGATGATTACGATGCCTGAAGATTGGATCCAAATCGCCAGATCGTCAAGCACAGGTCCTGCCTTCGTTGATGGATTCCGTAAGCTAGATTAGAGCTCAAGAAGAAGAAGAAGAAGAAGACGGAGAAGTAAAGGAAGAGAAAATGATAGAGGGAATGCAGAGAGGGAGGAAAAGAGTTTGTTACATTGCTCAATGTCATTACAAATCGCTCCGCTCATTACTTATACCTCCTTTCTTTACAACAGCTCATTTGGCCAGTACATAGTCATTATGCCAACTAGGCATACGTCTATTGCGATTACTGTGACGTGGCGGTATTGCCACCCTTGATTGCTGCTGCGATACATCTTGCATGCGATCCAACGTCTCCCCGTCATACACCACCTCTTGCACGTCCGATATATCGACAGGTGTCCCGATTTGACCTCGTAACCCATTCGTCTCCAACCCTGCCTCGCTTCTCGTAACAGACAATAGGATATATGATCTTATAATTTTCCTTGTTGATAATGTTTTTAATAGAATATAACATAGGATAATGTACCTAAAGAAATTTCTTTTTGCTTTTTTTATCTGGTTCTCCATTTTGGTTCAATCAAATTTTAGTTCATCTTTGTGTCCAAATGGACTAAGCAATTTAGATGGCACATTTAAATTAACTTAAACAGAGGGTACTACTGTAATTTTCCTTTTTAAGATTAATTTAATTTATGAACTAAACACAAATACACAATTATGTAGAAAATACAACAAAGTAAACCAAAGATCTCATTTGGATTTAATTTGGTTATTGGGTTGGTTCAGTTATTGCACAGCAGGAGTCTCTAGCAGCAACATAAATAATTATGAGTCTTAACAATCCTTATGTAAATTTCTCATGCACCTAAAACTCTCAAATTATACATTCAGTTAAGTACAAGTCCATAAATCTCAACTAATAAATTAAGCCAACAGCATAATGCAGAAGTCTATTTATATTTCTCACTCAGCAGCATCTTCCACCTGTAGGGATTGATAAGCTAATTGTCACAATAAGCATGCTTTCAATCATGACAAAAGAGAAAAACCTCATCATAGAAGTATTCATAAAGGTAAGTTCCAAAGGAAGATGAAAAGTGACAATTTTTCTTTTTATATCATATCTATTTATAATCTAGAAAATACAGTCTTATTTTCTACCAGGCCTATGAATACCTGATTAGATTTCATGAAGTCCAGAACAACTGAAGCCAGTTCTTCCTGATGGGCAGTATAAGAATGGTTGGCACATTCCATAATGTGTAACTTGTGGTTAGGTATGAGCTTTGCAAACTCGAGTGCATCTTCTGGTGGAACAATTTCATCTTCTGAACCATGAACAGTCAAAACCCTGAAAGAATCATTGACTGATACAATTCAATTAATCAAGTATTTTAGTGAAAAAAATATACAAGTATTCCAATTACTTGATTGAAGGAGTCTGTAGTACTTGCTAAATGCTGAAGTATTTGCTAAAAGGATTTTAAGGATGAATTTTGGTCCTTGTAGACATAATGTTTTCAATCATTCTAATGATCACACAGTTACCTCATGCTGCAAGTAGAAACAGGTTGTGCGTCTCAAATATAGCAAGTGTGGACAAACTACACATATTTGGCTTAGAAGGACCTAACAGCATCGATATATTGTTAACTCGATACACATACACTAGTTATTTTGGCTTGTGTGCATCAAAAAGAAGTAAAAATACCAGAAGATATGGCCATATTGCTGCAAGCCTACAATGTTCACCTGATTAGACATTTAAATGAAGATTGTGGAAGAATATTATTTACGAAGCATATATTAGGAGTTCAATTTTTTCAATGCAGCTAAAAATTGTATAAGCAATTAAAGCCATTAAGGAAACATGCCTAACCTGCATCCTTTGTCAATAGACAGGCATGCTGAATGCATATCAGTATCTAGCCTATCCTTTAGACTTTCTTCAGTAACCCGATACTCTACTTTTCCTGCAGTATGATCAAATATGAAAACATATACAACCATTAGCCAAAATGTCTTACTAATCCATGATTATTGTCACTGGGAAGAACAAAATCAGGAAAAGGCAGCTATTAACTAACAGAACATTTTTCTATAGGTGCAAGAATATACAGACAGATTAAGCATATATATATGACATCTCTGCATGCCAATCCTAAGAAAGAATTAGAATGTCAACGAACAGAAAATGTAATAAGCTATTAGGAAAAAGATTTGCTGGACTCTGAATACGAATTATTTTATTTTGCTTCTTATATATCCTCTTGAGGGTCTATACCATGATGTTAAACCTTGGGTCTGAATCTGCGTCAACAGGTAGAAATTACTATACATAAATACTGCAACATAAAAATGCACCAGGTCTCCAATAACTTCTTTGACATATTCATTTATCTTCTTAGTTCAAATAGCACTTGCACTCATTTATAAGTTCCTCAACTAGGAAAACAAGTATCAGGTCTCCGTTAACATTACTTGATTAATGACTAATTTTTTGAAATTTTTCATCTTCAACAACATGTGAAAATACGCACAATGGTGCATCTATGCTTCATGACATGTCTCTATGTTTAGAATTTGTCAACTTAATATCCACTTGCTTGTACAATTCTAGATAACACACAGAACACAAGTATTAGTTACAGAAACAGCAGCACATAAAGAATCATACCGGTCCTATCCTTCACATCAATAAAACCATCTTTCTTGATTCTCTGCATAAAGTTTCTCCCTAACCGGCCTTCAATTCCTTTGTCTAAGGCAAATCGGCCAGAAATATTGATGACTATATGGACGTCATGGTGCTGAGAGGCATATAAGAGCACTGCATTACCCCCTATGAGAAACATTTTTAGTGAGTTAAGTTATACATAACAACATATCAGATAGTAATTGCATATTACAAGATGTTATCCTCAAAAGAAAAAAAAAATCATGCATGTAAACTAACATAATGGCTGAGATGAAAAATGAATCAAACCGTGCCCTGTGGTTTGCCCAGGCATGTACTTTGAATACCAAATGAAGGAGGGTCTTCTGCATAGTTATTCATTCAAATAAATAGCTTGATTCCGAGTTGTGAAGAAGACACGTGTAATGTAAATAAGTATTAAAGATGGTGATAGTAAACTATTCGGCTACTTAACTTTAAGCCACCCTAACTTCCTGCTAATTTACTAGTACATGACCATGGCAATTGGACTGAGACAAAATATGAAAATACTGAAATCAAGATTTTTCCTCCTTCACGGGATGGGAAAGACATATATCTCATGCAGTCAATGCTGGAAAGTAAGCTAAGTAGATCCGATGAGTAGCAATGTAAATAAGTAATAACAACAATGCATGGGATAACTTGATGGTTTTGCTTCTGTAGCACAACAATCACGTCATCTCCATCCCAGAGTGTGAATATAAGTTTTGGCTCCTGTTGAGTTGTCATGAGCCAAAATAAAAGCTCAAGTGCACATAGACCTTAACAACCTTCATAGTGTATGTAAAAAGTACATATACCTTTACTATGTCCAATAATAGCACCTATTTCATACTTGTGCTCCAAAAAGTACAAGACTACAACACGTAGATCTTCAGCCTCCCGCCTGTAGTGGCCATATTGGAAGACACCTTCACTTTCCCTGAAAGCCATCATATGATTGTATATTCACTCAGTTGCAATATTAAGCCCATCCATAATCTAAGAAAAGAGATGTGAAGTTTATGAATTTATTAAGTAGACATACAAACTGGAAGTCTGGAACAATGTTTGCATTTCCTATTCAGCTAGGTAGATAAACACATTTCGGACAAATAAGATGGACTGTACATGAGACTTTAGATTGTAGCTATTTGATCTAGTGCAAAAGTGGAGAAGAATATGACTAGCAACTGCGAGTATGCATTGATTGAAGTTCAGAAAATCAAGTAGCTGATCCACGAGTTCTTCACTCTCTTATAGTGACCTGGGTTGATTCTTTTTCAAAGACCACATTATTTAAAACACTATTAAGGTGCGTTTGTTTCGCTTGATAGGATTTCAAACGGATAGAATTCAGTTGGAATTAACTAGAATAAAAATCACGTGGGATAAGCTTACATCCTATCCAGTGTTTGTTGAAATCTCGGATAAGAAGATGAAAAAATATAGGATTTTAAAATCCTATGTTTGTGTTGGCTGGAATTAACTAGAATAAAAATCACGCGGGATAAGCTTACATCCTATCCCGTGTTTGTTGAAATCTCAGATAAGAAGATGAAAAATTATAGGATTTTGAAATCCTATGTTTGTGTTGGCTCTGGATAAAAGAGTCGGATATTAATAATTTAATACTTAAATTTGACTTTATCAAATTTTCATTTAAAAATTTTGAAATTTAATTTGAATAATTATTTTAACATACTAATAATAAAAAATTGACAAAATATTCCTAAAAATTGAATTGAAATTGACTTATCACAAATATCCAACTCAAAAGACATGAGAAGAAAAAATCCAGGGATTTTAATTCCCACCCCCCGAGAGGATATCTATATTCCATTAGAACCGGATTTGGATCCGGTCATATCCAACTTAAATGATATCCAAAGCTCGTAGCAAACGACGGATAAGATTTGACAAATCCTATCCACCAGCCATATCCCGTGAAACAAACACGCTACATTATGAGAAGATAATAAGAGGCTAAAAGTTATGTGATTTTTGCATCCCTTCTCACACATGGATGTAAAATTACATACATTAAACCCTCTTCTATGATCCATAAGCATCGCTAGACCTATAGATGTTCTATTTATTTTTAGTGACTGACTGTGTGGTGATCTAATAAGACTTATTCTGAACAAGTCTGCAATTTGTCATAGAGATAGAGGGCAACAGAATTATGTCAAATACTGTAACTATTGCAATCAAGTTCATGTTTTAAGCAATGTACAAGATGACATACATAAAAATTGTTAAACATTTCCTTGAGAGGCATGGCTATCTAGATCTTTCAATACGTACCCATTTCCCGCAAAATCAAAGCGAAACACACTGATCCCCTGACTGGTTAGTGCAGCAGCAAGGTTAACAAACATCTTCTCATCCTGATATTAGCCTTTAAAATTTTAGAGAATGATAAAAAACTAACTCCAATTATGAATGAAACATGTTCCGAAGCAATTAAAAAGACCTGCCAAACATTTTAAACATATAATATCGCTAAAGAATAATATATTTGCTTCAAAATGCCAATAGCAGACACTAAAACCCTTATTACCTTGCTAGATCGGAAGCCATGACACAAAATAACAAGCTTCTTGGAGCCAGTATCATGTAGTATCCCGACAAGCTTCTCTCCATGTTTGTTCAGAATAGTAACTTTCGATTGATATTCACCTGCAACAGGGAAAAATATTGCAATAAAAACGCGAAGAAAGAATTTGGCAGATCAAAAGAACTCCAGCAAAACTATCCTCGGTGAGCCTATTCGAATAAGCTAGGGTTGATTTCAGAGAAGGTTGCTGATTGTTTCCGATAATTGAGGAAGTACATCTAATCGGCAAATTTTGGTGCCTAATTGAACGAATTCTAGATGTGTCTGTAGCAAAGCGAGCATTAACTACGACCCAGGGAGAAGCAGCGGCTCACCAGGGAAAGGTAGTTGTTTCTCCGCCATCGTCGGTGCACGAAACGAGAGCGAGCTCAATCTCCTGCCTCCGCCTCACTGCCGCCAGGGTAATTGATGCGTTGCGGTGACAAAAAGAAAAATGCGATCTTCCAACGCGGCGGATTTCAACTGGATTAAAAATTAAAATTACTATTATGTCCTCAAAAAATAAATAGTAAGAAATTAAAAAGGAAATTAGCTGTATATTCCTGAGGTGTATGCTTAACCAAAGGTTGGAGACACAAAGCTGGCAGCGGAGTGGGCTCTTGGTGTGTGCTGATGGAAGAGATCTTGTGTACTTTTAAATATTTGTAAATCAATGCATATAGTATTTTTCCAAGTATTATTTTTTATTTTCTCATCTCCCTTACTGTGAATTACTGGGAATTGATGTACCTCGACTTGGTACTCGCCCCTTGACGCTGCGGAGTTCATTCTGCAATTTTGTGGGCAGAACATTGTGGAATTGGGACAAGGCTGGCTGAGAGCAACGGGCTGCTCGATATCATCACGGAGTCAAAAATTTTGGGCATAAAATTAACCATGTGACAATTGGTATCATCTCTCTCTATAAGCTGAGAAGAGAGTTTGCACAAGAGGAAGTTCGCCATGGGCACTTTCCTCCGGTCCGTGTACGTCTCGTTCAGGATGACAGCGATGATGACGGACAAGCAGGTGGCAGAGCTTGCGCGCGGGCTGTTGTGCAATGAACATCACTTTATTTGGGTACTTCGAGATGCCGACAGGAGACACATATCCTACGAGAGTAACAATAGCTATGAACGGATGGAGTTCCCGCTGGAGCTCGAATAGGAGGTGGAAGAGAAGAGCATGGTGGTAAGGGGGTGGATGCCGCAGTTGGATATTCTGGCGTACTCGTCAACGAGGGCATTCATGAGTCACTATCGGTGCCACCTCACTGCAGTCGTCGCCTTCGCTGCCACCGCGGCGCGGGGTCTCGCTTCCAAGCCAATCCTCCATTTCTATCCACCATCATTCTATTCATACAGCAGCGCGACCACAACTAGGTCCTTTTCACCCTCTGCGTGCTGCCAACTTCTCTGCTTACGATCGATTTCTTCCAAGACATTGGTTCCTCGATTAGCAGATGATCGAGAGTTCGTCATTAGGGTTGCTGTGCTGTTGGTTGATTTGATTTGAATTGTTCAAATCGAGTTAAGAAAAAAAAGGATGAACTAAATTTTGTTATCGATCCTACCAATTAAGAATTCATGGGATCACAAAGATCAACTTCATCAATCCTCTTTAATCTCCTAAAATCTTTTTAACCCATTCAACTCCTCTCCCTCGAAGATTCTCCAAATTTCTTACTCAATATAAAATATATGGTGTAAAGGAAAAACGAAGATTTTTATTGCTTGAATTTGCTTGTTAATGTTTATAATTCTCTTGACCGACGCGAAACAAAATGGAATAATTGGGTGTAAATTGGCAAGCTGGACAAGTAGTATAGCTTGTGCAACTGATTAGAATCTATTTATTAGCAAACTCGGAACTAAAAGTTTCAAAATAATAAAAATTGGACTTGCAGAAAAAAATTGACTAAAACTGGAATATAATGGATTTGTCTCGTGCCTTCAAGATGTACACATTAAAAATTTCATATACATTATTATCTATGTTGTCGCACTTATAATTTTTTATTAATGTACAATTTATAATTTTTTAATCTTGTAGCTAAAAAATATGCATGAATGAGTAGCAAATGATACGATATTTTTTTAAGTATAATTACCAAAATATATCATGAACTTTGTACTTTTTCTTAAATTTATTTAAAAATTTTATTTCACCAAATTATATTATATACATATTGAATTTGTATTAATCTTATCTCCCGCCAAGTATCCGTCAACAGTTCCGTTAAGATGATGACGTAGTTTTTTGACGTGAATTAAAATAATATTTTTAATAAAAAGATATAAAATCATATTAGTTTATATTCAAATAATATAAAATATTCTAATATAAATATTGTTTTATATTTAAAAAACCATACATGATGAGAATATTTTATAAAACAATATTATTTTAATATATTGTTTCACTAATCATACTTGCAAGTATTTGAGTTATAGTTATTTAATAACTCAATTACTCATTAATACACAAATTGTAATGCTCAAAAATCTTATATCAATATTTTATCCTTAAGCAGGGGACCCTGGGCTCGAGTTAGCGTACAGATGAAAACTCATGAGAAGAATTATTTGACTCATGATTTGGAGCTGACAGCCATAGTCTTTGCTGTGAAGTTGTGACATCATTATCTGTATGGGGAGGCATGTGACATTTACATAGATCACTAGAGCCTTTAGTACATTCTTTCTCAAAAGGACCTGAACCTGCGGCAGTGGAAATGACTCGAGCTGTTGAAAGATTACGACTGTACCATCCATACCATCCAGGAAAAACAAATATTGTGGCAGATGCTCTGAGCAAAAAATCCATGGGCAGTTTGGCTCATATGTCCGCAGGGAGGAGATCATTGGCGCAGGAGCTTGTGGTGTGCCTAGATGGCGGAGCAGTTCTATTAGTGTTAGACTCCAGGACCTTGGTGGCGCATTTGCGGGTGTAGTCCACTTTGGTGGACATTTTACGGACAGCGCAAGCATATGACGCTTTTTGCTCACTGACGGTAGATCTAGTTCAGAAGGGAGATGCGGACAGAAGGTTCGGTCTAGATTCAGAGGGTGACATGAGATTCAAGGATAGGATTGTGGTACTAGATATGATAGTGGTTCGTAGGCGAGTACTAGAGGCACCCCACCGCTCCAGCTATACTATGCATCCGGAGGTCACGAAGATGTACCGTGATCTAAGGCAGTACTATTGGTGGAGAGGGATGAAGCAGGAAGTGGCAGAGTTAGTGTTTAAATATTTGGTCTGCCAGCAGGTAAAAGCCGAACACTTGAGACCAGTAGAGCTGTTGCAGAACCTTGAGATACTAGAATGGAAATGAGAGAAAATTACTATGGATTTTGTTACAGGTTTACCCAAGTCAAGGAAAGGAAATGACTCTATCTCGGTAGTGGTGGACCGCCTGACCAAATCGGCGCACTTCATTCCAGTGAAGACCACTTTTTTTGCCAAGCAGTACGTGAGGTTGTTCTTGGACCAGATTATTGCATATCATGGGATTCCTGTGATGATTATATTTGATCGGGGCACTTAGATTTCCCCCCATTTGGATTCAATAAAAATATCTAAAAATTAAAATCCTTAAGAATCAAAATCTATCTTTTGAGGTATAGTACAAATTTCCAAAAAACAAAAATTTTCTAATCTTTCGGGTCAAGTATGGGTAGGTTAAAGGCTTCCAAAAAATCCTTTAAAATATCTCGTTTACTAGTTTTTACCCAAGGAATAATTACCGGTATTTTTGGTGCCAAAAAAATGTCCAGGTCATATAGCCCTCCAAGGAGCTCCCTAGACTTAGTGAATTCTAGGGTCATTTTCTAATTTGCCGATTTTTTCATGTTTTGGGGTTCGGGTTTAATTTTTGGGTTCTTATGCATCATCATGAGGATTCACAACATAAACTAGACATCCTAGACATAAACATTAACTTCTCGAAGAATCTGAGCGCGTCGACCAACGTCCTTCCGATTTTTCAATTTCTCCAATATTTCCGATCGAGGACATCGAGCGCTAATTGACTTGAAATCTGAAAATATTTCTTCATGAATACATTAGTTCCATGTTTGTTATCATCAAAATCGAGATTAAGACCAAGGTTGAAAATCTTAGGCCAATAGCCGACCACCCAAAGATCTAATTTCCATGATTCCTAATAGGTTTTTGCAAGTAGGAATTAAACTTTAGGGCATGAATAAATTAGTCCTAATGATTTACAAGTTGTAGGAAACTACAACTAGGGATTTAGGACCTTAGGGACACTAGAAACCCTAGAACCCTAAACTAAAGTGTTTCCTAGAGTGGTTGAACCCTTCATACCCCTAGAGCACTCACGTGGGAAGGTAGGCCGAACCTAAGGTACTCGGATAGGGTCATTAAGGACCAGTTTACTTGTTAGGATCGCTAGGATTCGATACCATGTTTTTAGGGCAGCTTGTGTATACTTTGTGTTCACTTTTTGTTATGCTTTTGGACATGATATGCTACTTAAGCTGTAATTTTGTGTTAAGCATACATATATGGCTTGCGTTGTTGTGATTTATAACAAGTGTATGTAGAGATTGAGGTATGCCCTAGGCATACCCTTTACTACTTGTTATTAGCATATGTTGTTATGTTATACATACTTGTATGTGTGGTGTTGATGTGCTTGTTGCATTTCCCGAAATGCCCGCTGGTGAGGGGAGGGTATGCCCCAAAGAGACAGCGTTGTGCCATATTCTGGAAGTTCGGCTGATGAGGAGAGATCATACCCCAAAGAGACAGTTCGGAGACTCGACCGGTGAGGGGAATGTATGCCCCAAAGAGACGGTTCGAAAGAGCTAGTGTCAGTGAGGGGAGAGCATGCCCCAAAGAGACGATACTGTGTTGGGTGGTAGCTCGGCGGCCACACCGTCTACCTACCCTATGTGGCCGAGGGCCGACGGGCCCGGAGAGGATCATGTGGTTGCGACATGCATGCATTGTGGTGTATATTTGTGGATGTGTTATTTCCTAGTGGTGATGCTATTTACTAGTTATGTTGAGCATTGATAGGTTCCTATTTACTAGTTATGTAAGCATTGATATGATTCTATTTATTCGTTATGTTTATCATTGAGATGATGCCATTTCTGATAACATGCCTATAGTAATGAACATGCTTACTAGATGACATGATTCTACTCATTGATGTATTTATATTCATAGCTTGATGATAATGGTGATGTGGTGAAATTGAGGACTGATCTACTCACTAAGTTCTATTTGGACTTACCCCTCATTTTTGTTGTTTTGCAGCACCTGAGTTAGATCAGCGAGGTACTGGGGTGCAATAGCGTAACTGGTGGCGGCAGGGCAGCCGGTCTCGTGACATGTCGTGGTCGGGGAGAGGATACCGTGTCTTTATTTTTTTTATTTGAGTCGTTGAGTCATGTAGACTCGGATTGTATTCTGCATTTATTCTTACTTTAGGAGTCCTGGTTTAGTTCTTGAACCTTATTTCCTAAAGAATAACTTGTTCAGTATTTTTTTTTTAGTTTAGACTATGATTTGGTTTTGTTGGTGAACTGACCACACTAGAGGAGGGGGGGGGGTGAATAGTGTGTTATCTAAATCTTTTTGTCTAATTCCGTTTTAAACATTTTTCTTAAACTACTTAGGCAATTTACAGTTCAACGATAAAATACGAAAGCGAGTAATGAAGATAAACAATGCGATACACAAAGAGAACAATGCTAACACAGTTGTTTATAGTGGTTCGGCCCCAATGCCTACTCCACTACCTAACCACCTCGCTTAGGATTTTTAAACTAGTTTTACTAGATTAATTAGTTTCCTTACAATGAGGACTTTACACTAGAAAGTCTCTACTCTCAAACCGAAGGCACTTCCACACCCGGAAGTATCCCGCCTTCCTACCGAGAGCACTCTATCACCTCAACTTTAAGGGCAACTCAACTAATTCTAGCAAACTACATTTATACTAGTGGATTTAAACCTCAAACACCAAAGCTACCACCCAATTTCAAGACCTACACTCTAGGTCTTACTCTAACTCAAATACAAAGAAATAAACAAAAAAATACAACACTAAATGGAGTAATAAATCAAACAATAAAATACTTAGCTCCACAACAAATTCTCTAGTCATCTTGATGCCTCAAGGTGATGAATCGATAAAGCTTTGAAGGCTATATCAAGTAATGAGAGATCAAACTAGGGTTTCTCCAAGTAATGGCTCAATGAAAGCTTGGAAATGATCAAGGATGGCTCAATGAAGTGTAGTAGTGATCAAAAGTATCAAAGGAAGGCTGGGGCATAAGTATTTATAGAGCCATGAAGGAGGCTCGAGTGAAACACTGCTCAACGGCTTGGAAACTTGTCGTTTTCTGCCTTTCGATCGATTGTCGGTGGATCGTCAGTCAACCGACCGAGCGACTGCCGAGTGATCGAAGGCATACTACTTTCTGGCATACTTCAGTCAACCATTTGGTCGTCCGACTTGCCTACTGCCAATAGTTGGCAGCATTTGGCCGACCGAATTGCCTTCTGCTTGATTTCCTCTTTTGTCGATCGACCGATCGGTCGATCGAATTTGGGCAGGGCAATTTTCTTGTGTGTTTATTTTTCTGCTCATTTGTTCGTTCTGGGTTCCATCTTCGATAAGTCAACTTTAAAACATAAATGTTATATAAGGATTACCCCCCATTTGAATTCAATAAAAATATCTACAAAATCAAAATCCTTAAGAATCAAAATCTAACTTTTGGGGTCAAGTACAAATTTCCAAAAAATGGAAATTTTATAATCTTTCGGGTCAAATATGGGTAGGCTAAAGGCTTCCAAAAAATCCTTAAAAATATCTCATTTTCTAGTTTTTACCTAAGGAACAATTACCGGCATTTTTGGTGCTAAGAAAATATCTGGGTTATATAGCCCTCCAAGGAGCTCCCTAGGCTTAGTGAATTTTAGGGTCATTTTCTAATTTGTCAGTTTTTCATGTTTTGGGATTCGGGTTTTAGTTTTTGGATTTCTTTGCATCATCATGAGGATTTACAACACAATCTAGACACCCTAGATCTAAACTTTAACTTCCCGTAGAATCCCGAGCGCGCCGACCAACGATTTTCCGATTTTCTAATTTCTCTGATATTTTTGATCGCGGACGTCGTACGCTAACCGATATGGAACCTAAAAGAATTTCTCAATGAAACATTAGTTCCATGTTTGTTATCATCAAAACTGAGATTAAGACCAAGATAGAAAACCTTAGGCCAACATGTTTGATTTAGTGTGTGGTGTTATTTCTAATCTTTTAAAAGGTTATAAATATTATTTCACTGTTCAGGTTATTGTGTTTGAGTTGTATTTGTGTTGAGTTAGGCTTCGGGGTACGTGGCGTACCCTGGTCGGTCACACTAGTTTTGGGGTGTGACACAAATCTTCAAAAAATTTGGAGGATTTGGTGTCACAAACACGATTAGAAAGTGTTCATGCCTGAGAGTTAGGGTCTTCCAATCCTGTCTAGTGTATCTTCGTGTTTAGTTCAACGTCGTTGGGGGGGGGGGGGACTACAAAAGACACTCCGACGCCCAAGTTAGGATGACTCCAATGTGGAGGTTATGGAATTAGAACTTAGGGTTACTTGGGTGCGTCATATTTGTATATATTGCAGGTGGAGGTGATCATGTTGCCCGGTAATCTCGCTAAGATTGTTGCCCAGAATGGGTCGAGGTCAATCTCGGAGATGGCGGGTTTATGATGCTATATCCCTTATGGTAAGGGAGGACGTTGGAGTCGATGTTTGGCCGGGTGGGTCCCTCGGATAGAGCTATTTAACTTGGCTTGAGTTTGGCTCAAAGGTTTTGCTCAAGCGGAGCCCCCTGTGCAGGGCCGCGTGGTTTGGTTCAGGGTGAATGATGGGGCGATGTTGGGTTTAGTCCGATTGGGCCCATTAGTCCTAGTCTAGTCCATAACCCCCGAGCTCAGTCGGAGTCTGGAAGACTGTATGCCGAGCTCTTAATTCAATTTCTATCTTCTGATGTTTCTGAGGATTCTTCGGGAGAGCTATGTTGGGCGGCCTGGGCATGACCGAGCTGGATGCTATTTTGGAGCGTTTGATCATGAGGTTTGTATTAGGTGACAAAGAAAGCCTTCCGAGTTGGATAACTGTAGGGACTGAGTTGAGGGAGACGGGAAGCTAACTGGAATGAAGAAGAAGAGGTTATGAAGGCCGAGCAGGTGGCTGCTGGAGCCTGGGGCGAGTGGATGGTCGCTGAGACCTAATTGCAGTAGGAGCCATAATGGTTTTTTATGCCTTGTATCGAGGTGAGTTAAGTCGACATATTTTTGCCGTGTTTGTTCTTATGCCCCCTCGGCTCTTGTGCCTCCTATGATAGCTTTTTGCAGTGGAAGTTTCTCTCTCTTCATGGCACTTCCCTATTGGCTCTTCGCTCCCTCGATCGAAGAGGTAATCATGGCGAAAAAGGGGGTTTCGTACGTTCCCCGCTATTCCCTAGGAAGTTGCCACTTTTATTTGAACGACTCGAATTTATTTTTGATGAGGAGGCTGACGGTCTGATGAGAGGAGGTTCCTCGCCTTCCATACCGCCTTATAAAGCCTTTTTCTTTTCTTGCCTCTGAAGTCTAGCCTTTCTCTCGACTCGGTAGCTTTAGGGGATCTTCCTCAACAATGACTTCAGACTCTGCTTGATCGTCGTCGTCTTTGTTTCCTTTCCAGGTGAGTTCCTCCGTTGCTCTTGTCAGTTCTGTCTTAGGTATGTAGGTTCAAATTGACTCGTCCCTGTTCTAGGGTTTTTGAGATGGCGAGATGGGGTGTAACTATAAAATCAGAGGTTGGAATGCCGGCGAGGGATTCAAATTCCTTCTCCTGGGTCCAAGGGGATGTAAATGAAAGAATAGTGCCATTGAGTCAATCACATGTCGATGTGTTTAGGGACTATTCAAGGGTAATCAACTTAATGAGACAACTTTTTCATCATATGCTGCATCTTTATTCATAAAGATTGTGATGAATCCCATGAACCCGAGCAAATGATTCTGAGGTCATGATGAGATCATGCAAGTGATATTTGGAATTCAAATGCCCATGTTCTAAATGTTCCTAGTCGTAGGATCACCAATTAGGGGATCGGTGATTCCGGATAGACTAGTGTTGGTACATGCCCTATACGATAAGAGGTAGCTGATCTCACAGTTACCTATGAGCCGTCATGCACTTGGTACTTAGTACAGTTATCTATACGATAAATCCTAATTAATAAGAATTTGATTTATGGAGATAAATCATAAATTAATAGATAAATGATTTATGCGGATAAATCATAATTCTATTAATTAATAGGAAATCGAATTATTTAGATAAACCTCTTTCCTATTGTTTAGGGGATTGGTTTATTTAGATAATTATCATTCTTGTTTATAGGCTCTTAATTTATGGAGATATATTAAAGTTTATATTTAGTTGAATTTAACTAATTTCAAATTAATTATGAAGCCAATACAATATAAATTATTTTTGGAGGCAAATCCCAAAATTTTACATTCTGGGGAGAGAGTTTTTAGGGGGTCGGGTCTACTCTTGTAGCCGCCCTCCCACTCTATATATAGTGGCCGAACATCCCTGGGGGGAGGGGTTGGTTGGTTGGTTAATTAGTTCTTCATTTTCTTGATGAAGATTAAGGACTTGATTCTTTAGAGGCTTCTTGAAGAGAAAGGCACCAAAGAACTCCTCCTCCTCTCCATTGGTTGTCGGCCATCTAAATCCTCCTTCCCCAGTTTTCGCGAAGCAAAATTGAAGGTGTTCTCTTCTTGGGTGTGCCGCAATCTTCATCTTCTTGGAGGAGTCCAAGAGGACATCGAGGTATCTTCACCTCTTCTCTTTCATTTAAGTGTTTTCTCATCCTCTCTCCTTCCCTCTTTGAGTCTTTGGTGCCCGGTTCTTGGTGGAAGGGTTAGCCTTGCCTTGGTGGATTTTGGAATTGAGAAAGCTTCTCCGTTGAGTCACAACGAGCCCCGGTGTTCGCTGCCCCTATTGTTGTGAGGTGCTTGGTGTGGACTATCGTTGGAGGACGTGCACGTGTGCGTCTCAAGACGGGGATAGGATCAGCCATACCAACTGCAGGCATACCAACCGTGGTTTGACGTATATCTTCTCCTTCTTCTTCGATGTTGAATTCCTTAATATTGCTAAAGTAGATCGCTATTTTTGGGATGGTTTGAATTTTTAAATTGCTATTTCCACTATATTTCTTATTCCCTTCCCAACAATAAAGTTGAGTGGCTCGGTGTTAACCGATCATAATAGCATCCATTCTCTGCGGGAGAGCGTGCACATTACCCATGAAGGCAACGAGGAGGACTTCGAAGGTCTTCTAAGCCTTTTGTCTGACCGGGTGTGTCATAATACAAACTTGAAGTTCATCTTTATGTACCGGACCTTCTTTGATGAATTGGGAATTAGCCTTCCCTTTACTGGGTTCGAGCATGGCGTGTTAAATCTGGCCAATGTGGCTCCTACACAATTGCACCCGAATAGTTGGGTCTTCGTTCGATGCTTTAAGATAGTAATGGAGTGCCTTGATATCCAACCGAGCCGTTATGTGTTCTTTTCCCTCTTTCAGGCGAAGGGCGCCCAAAAAGGGTTGTGGGTGTCTTTCAATGCCATTTCGGGGTGGAAACTTTTTGCCTTTATTCAAAAGCTCGTATAAAGGTTTCAAATCCCGCTTCTTCCGAGTCCGATTGTAAGAGGGGTCTGGCCCTTTTGGCTAGAGCCTGCGAACTGTGAAGAGAAATTTCCTTTGTCCTGGAGGTCACTTGTTAGTGTTGGGCTTTGTATGTTGGCTATATTTGGCAAAAGTATTCCAGTATGATCTCTGTCTTAACTATGAGAAACTCTGCACATATTGAGGACAATCTCAACTGTGTGAAGACAGTCTCAACTGCTCCAGCAACCTATGGATTTCATGTCAAGGATGCAGCGCAAAAAGAGGACTTTTTGTTTCTAATAGAGATGTTGACTCTTTTAATCATCGTTAACCTCTTATTTACCTGGATAACTTTTAGAGGTGAGGTTCTCTTTAAATATTTTCGGGCATCACTCTTTGGATCTTTATGGTCTTTAGGAGTTAAGCTCTGTCTATTTGTTTTGAATTGATGACTGTTGGTTATTAAATCGATAGGTTCATTAAACAAGATAGTTATGAACAACATTGATTCAGATCTTTTATTTGTCTCATATAAATTCCGATAAAAAGATCTAATCTGCAACTCTCTCCATGTGCAAACACCACGTTGCAAGTTATTGACAGGAGTTGAGACTGCTGAGTGCAGAACGGCAATAATATATATTTCTTATCTTCAGGAGAAGATGGTTTCGGGTTGATAACTCGCTATAACACAAGGTTGTGTGGAGGACGGAACTCTGTGGCTGCGATGTCATAAAGAGGCAAGTTGGAATGTACTTGTAATAGCAAATTGGTTTTTGTTATTTCCAATTCATTGTAGTACTGGTAGTCAAATTTCGGGTGTGAAATCCTGAGGACTAAAATTTTACTCATAGAGAGTGGATTGGGCATTTGTTCGGTGAGTGCCCTGCAAATTAGGTGGCTGGTTTTGTCACTGAATTGCGTAAATAAACTTCTTATGTTTGCGTGTATTTTTATTTTCGTTCTTACTTTGCTACTAGTAGCAGTTGCGATAATAGTTGCAACTTCCTATTCAACTGCCATTAACAAAAGTTCCCTTAGAGACATATACTGTCAATTGATATCAGAGCGATTGTGCTAACCTTTACCTGGACAAGATCCTTGGTGTGTCTCTTCTTTTTTAGGCTCAAGATGGAAGGAATGCTTATAGGAAATTCTGTCAATGTTCCTCCTTTGCCTATTGGAATGAACTATGCATATTGGAAGGCTAGGATGAGGGCTTTCATCAAGTCCTTAGATGATCGTTGTTGGGACACAATAGAGATTGACTACACTCCTTCCACAACACCTGTTGGGACTAAGAGCAAACCAAAGAACCAATATACTGAAGCAGAAATAGTTATAACAAACTATGATAATAAAGACCTTAATGCTATCTTCAGTGGAGTTGATTCGTCTCAATTTAAACTAATCTCAGCTTGTACCTTGGCAAAGTAGGCGTGGGAGATTTTAGAAACAAATCATGAAGGATCCCTGACACTTCGGAAGTCAAAGGTTGAAATCTTCAACACCAGATTTGAGATTCTAAAGATGGGAGAAGATGAAAGTATACAAGACTTTCATGGGCGTATCAAAGACCTCATGAACAATGAATTCTACCAACCTTGAAGAGTCATTCTTTGAAGAAAAGGTAGTAAGGAAAGTTCTGAGATCCATGCCTACCATGTTTGATATGAAAGCTATTGCCATAAGTGAAGTTCATCACCCATATACTATTATTCTTGACACTGTAATGGGAAAACTTGAAACTTATGAGTTGGAATTATCCAAAAAATATTCTCATAAAGAAAAAAAGAAGAATCTTGCCTTCAGAGCTACGAGGATGAGATCAACTCAGAAGATTATTCTGAAGAGGGGATGGATGTCGTATTGGCTCTTATGACAAAGAATTTCAAGAGATTTCTGAGAGATAAGAATAGGGGAAACCAGAACCCTCAGTCCAGCCTGCAGTCAAAACAACAGTTTCAACCACTTGAGTCTGCCAGTTCAAGATCTAACACCTCTGTTGGAGTAAAAAGAAGAAGTCAATTGTCTGGACAAAAGGATGATCTCAAACAGAAGTTCAAAGGCATCTAATGCTTTGAATATGAAGGATTTGGACATATGAGATCAGAATACCCAAATCTTCAGAAGAAGATCAAGAAGTCATTCACTGCTACTTGGAGTGAGATGATGAAGAAACTGACTCAGAAGAGCATAAACGAGACAACTTTAGAGCTTTCATAGCCTGCATAGATGACACAGTTAAGACAACCGACATCTCTAATGCAGATAGTGATCACTACAAAGTTCAATGTGCAGATAGTCTTGAGGAAGCATATCAGGAGATGTTTGACAAATGGGTTGCAGTGACGAAACTTAACAAGTCTCTCGGCGATCAGAACAAGCTTTTGGTTGAAGAAAAGAAGACTCTTAAGGAGAGAGTTTAAACCCTTGAAAGACAAATTGTTCAAAAAGAAGACAAATAGTCTAAGTTAATTTCCAAACTCGGAAAGGTAAAGAAGGAAGTTAGAATGATGAATTCTAGATGTACTTTTAACAAAATCTTGAGTGTAGGAAAAAGTCCTTCTAATCACAAGGGACTAGGATACACTAGTTCATGCCAGTTGAAACCCCAGTCTCAACTACCTACTCAACCGAGGAACTTTCATAGTGACTCTTCAAGTCATCAAAAGCCTACTAGAAGAAAGGGAAATAGGGTGCCCATATGCTATTGTTGCAGATGCAGAGGACACATTATAGCAAATTGCTTCAAACTCTCCTACAAATTCAGGAGAAAGAATCGTGTTAATTACCAAAGGAAAAAGGTTAAGCAAATTTGGGTAAGAAAGACTGATTTTAATTGACATGTTGCTTTTATGTCAAAGACAATTTCTTCTCTTGGATCTTGGTATTTCGACAGTGGCTGTTCTAAGCACATGATAGGAAGTCCTGAAAATCTGAGAGATATTCAATAACATGGAGGTGCAACTATCACTTTTGGAGATGGAGGACATGGAAATATCATAGGAGTTGGAACTTTAAATGTTCAAGGAATTCCTAATTTGGAAAATGTCCTACTTGTTAGAGGTATCAAGGCTAATCTTGTGAGTATAAGCCAATTGTGTGATCAAAATTTAAATGTTCAATTTAAAAAAAATGGTTGCAAGGTTTTTGATAAGGATGGTGATTGTATCCTTGAAGTGAATAGATCTAGAGATAACTGCTACAAAATTGTCTATTCTCCTATTTGTCTTTTAGTTGTCTCTTTTGACATTAATCTGTGGCATCGACGGTTAGGTTATGTTAATTACAGAGATCTGAAGAAGCTTGTAAATGCTGAAGCGGTTAGGGGTATTCCTAAACTTTTAGGAGAACCTGAAGTTATCTGTGCTGCTTGTCAAGAGGGAATGCAGACTAGGCAGTCTCATCAGCAATTACAATTGGTAGCTACCTCTAACCTCTTGAGCCTCTTCACTTGGATCTTGTAGGTCCCATGTAGGTTGAAAGTATTGGTGGTAAAAAATATATCCTTGTTTGTGTAGATGATTTCTCATGTTTTACTTGGACAGAATTCCTGAAAGAAAAGTCCAATGCTTTTAACATTTTTAAGTCTGTATGATTGAGACTCCAGAATGAGCAAGAACTCCCTATTCTAAAAGAGATCAGAATAAGGAGTGATCTTGGAAGAGAGTTTGAGAATATTTCTTTCTCTGAATTTTGTGATGAAAACGGTATAGTGCATGAATTTTCTGCTCCAAAGACTCCTCAACAGAGTGGTGTACACTACTAAAAAAATAGTTTTTTGCGACGGCACAGGATGCGGTCGCAGATGCGATGGGTCTACGACCGCCGTCCATTGGGGTCGCGGACTGGCCAGGGTGGCGACGACATTGCGACCGCCTCGGCTGCCATCGTAATATGACGACGGTTTGGCGACCATTTGCGACCGTCACGTTGCGACCATTATTGCCGTTGCAAAATATTATTAAATTCCCCGCCCAATCCCTTTTTTTTCACTGCCCTTGCTCGATCAACCCACACGATCTCTCACTCGTTCTCGATCTCTGCGGCCGCACGCTGACCGCCACCCGCCGCACGCTGACCGCCACCCACTGTTCATTGGCCGTCGCCCGTCGCCTGCTGCTCGTCGCCCGCCGCAAGTAGGCCACCTGTTGAACACGTTCAATCTGTGCCGCCGGTATTCTCCTCTCCTTTCCTCTCCTCTCTCTCTCTCTCTCTCTCTCTCTCTCTCATTCGAAACCCTAGCCGACGGCTAGGTCATTCTTATATGATATCATAACCTAGCCGACGGCTAGGTTATGCGATTAATTGATTGGTTACTACTACTAGTCTTATATTAGAAGTATGGACGAGAAAATTTGACTATCTCAAATTTTATGGGTACACAATGACAAGTTCCCCTTTTTCTTCAACTCTAGGGTTCTAATCATCATATAAACAATGTACCAACTTTTTTTCCTTCATCTCTAGGTTTGAGCTGATTCTTGATCCGTTCTCGTCAATTTTTTGTTCTTACCTCTGACTTCTTGATCGATTTCACTATCTTTTCTGTCTTTCTTCCGATTGAAGACTTTGAGTTGTTCTTAACTCAAGAACAGAAGCAACAAGATGCACCAGGACATTGTGGGTACCCAAGAAAGTCAAAATGTGCATGCTAACATAGAGTCTTCACTAGCCATGGCCTTCAAGTTCATATGGGGTGTAGCGCTGGTGTCAATAGTCATTGGAATTCTTCTTGGAAAGAGATATTAGCATGGTTTTGTTAACTTTTTTATTTTTCTTTGTTGTATATTGGTTCATTTATTCTTGCATCTGATAAAATGTGTGATGGAGTATCAGCATAGTTCATCAAATTGGTTAGGGGATCTGATTTAAGAAATCATTCCCTGGTTTTTAATGTTTTTCTTGCATTTTGTATCTTTTGATTGAGATTAGATTTTTATATTAGGAGAGGAATGTGTTTTTGTTTCATTCCTATCCTTCAGCATGCAGTAGTGGGGATTGCATGCCATTTTATTTCATGTAGTTGATCTTGTAAATGTTTCAATTTTCTTTCCATTTTTATTGTTTGTCTGTTTCCATTTAATACTAAATGATTGTGAACCTTCATTTAGTATTGGTAGTACCTTCAATATTATAAATCCGCAGTAGGGAAGAGACTAGTAGAATAAACTTATAGACTATTGTGTTAATCGAAGCTTACATTTTGAACCGTTGTAGCGTGTTTAACCAATAATTGGTCAAATAAATGCGAGATAGGTTCAATGATCGCTGGTTTGAGATTTTCTTTGAAAGTGTTAGTTTTGACAAGAGATATGATTTTGAGACAAAATACGTTTGGTTTCTGCATGTCAGCTCCATCATGAGAGTGACAAAACTCAAAGTGCAGTCGCTGCTTGTCTCTCCTATGCTGGACATGATGTGAGATTACCACTGTAATGTAGATCATAGATGCCTCAAATACTTATCAGCACGTGCTCACAAATGACCACCTCGCAGCCCCGAAAGACTGTCTTTGCCAGTACAGAAATGCCCATAGGCGTAGACACCACAAGAGGCAAATCAAGAACAGAGGGTTCCTCTATCAACTTAGCAACAAACAAAGAAGATACAGAAGAATGCGTAGCACCTAGATCAAACAAAACATAGACAATAGCGGAACCGACAGTAAGATTACCTAACACTACTACCCTGGACGCCTCAGCGCCCTCTTGGTTCATAGGAAACACCTGTGCAGCGGGCCTCTCTGAACCACTAGCTCGCTGGCCTCCTCCCTGAGTTTGACCCCTGTGAGCTACGGAACCTACTTACATCGGTGTCTTTTCTCTGGTCTGATCAGGCTGCTGACTACCTCTGTCAGGACAATCCTTCCTGAAGTGCTCAACCTATCCGCACCCAAACATTCCTTAGAGCGAAACCGCTCTAGGTCCTGCTCAACTCTGGTCGCACATAATCATGACCCTTAAGCATAATAAGGTCGTTCTACACCCATAATTTATATTTCCTAAAATCTAGGGGAGAGATCCTCCAATCAATCCAAAATTTTGGCTATAAGGGAAATTTACCATCAGCCAACCCCTATAGATCCCTTATGCAGAACTCTGTCAACCGGCCCCCTAGAATCCCTGGGGCCGCCCTAACCAAACTACACCATAGATATTTAAACTATATGACGAGAACCAATGAATCATTCAATATTCTAAGCAAACATTGCAAGGATCTCTAATCCAAGCACCCATACATAGGAAGACCCCAAAAATGGTGCACTCTCTAGCACAAGGCTATTCACGGCCTCAAACTGTGCTATCTTGGAAATATCCAAGTTCCTCCTCAACTGGTCATCTACTTTTACGACCCAACCCCGCCGTCAGCCTCTGCTCTGGCCTCGGCCTTGGCCCTGCGTGGAGTTACTGCCACTGCGGCTCTTTGCGGCACTAAAAGCCTCCATCACATTGGAGCCACCAAAAAGAAAACATCATCAATAAATAAAACAATTCACCATTGAATCTTAAAATAAACTAACCACGTGCGGCGCTGAGGTGCAGACTTAGCCCATTGATCTCATAACATAACCCTATCGTATACCGACACGCTAGCAATGCCCTATACGGTAACAACTCCGGGTCGTAATCAGACTGAACCACATGCTCTCATACCACATTGTCACGCCCCAACTCAGGGTCACGTGACCGGGTAGGGTATAAGTGCCTATACCCCGTAGCCTAACCCATTCACATGCCAACTCATAACAACAAAACATAGCAGAAAAAATGAAACACATTTTATTTTAAATGAAAAACCAAACTAGATTTCATTAGAAGTAAGTTTAGCAAAACAGTAAAGAGTGGAAACAATAAATCGAAGTTCAACGGCTCACTTACAAGTGAAATCTAAAATGAAAGACATGAAAGTCCCCAAGGGACTACAACTCCAAAATACCAAAAATATAAGTGCATGACAAACTACCAAAAACTCGACTACGACCCCTAACTAGGACTGCTATGAGATCATGTGGCTCCTCTGCCCTCCAGCCGCGCCAAGTGCTCCAGCCCACCTCACTGGTCAGGCTCTGCAAAAAAAAACAAAACGACAACGGGTGAGTTCAAAAGAACTCAGTGAGCGGTTCTACCAACCCCCACGAGAAACCAATCACAGAAATATAGCATATGATAAAACACTTGTCTTAAATAGGAATAAAGTCACAAGGGTGTGACTAGCTATCAGACCATTTCGACATCTCATGCCCGAAGGCAACCAACACTCTTAGTAGTGAAGTATAACAGGCCAAAGCCTACCATGCCCTAAGGCAACAAATCACAATCAAGGGTTACTAGGATAATCGGCATTGGCCCATCCGAACTTATCATATAACAAAGAAACTCGGGAGCAATTGAGATTTGCCCATCCGAACTTGCTCCATGAGACGCAAAGGAACAATCGGGATTCTCCTATCCGAACTTGTCCCTTTAAGATATCACAAGAATAATCAGAATTTGCACATCCGAACTTATTCATTTAAATAGCACTTGGGAGCAATCAGGATTGGCCCATCCGAACTTACTCCATGAGAAATGCAGGAACAATCAGGATTCGCCCATCTGAACTTATTCCTTAAAGATAGCACAGGAATAATCGGGATTCGCACATCCGAACTTATTGTTGTAAATCCTCGGCCTAAGGGATTCGCAAATCTGAACTTGTTCCTTAAACACAGTGTTGGCCTAAGGTTTTCTACCTTGGTCTTAATCTTCGTTTTGATGATAACAAACATGGAACTAATGTTTCATTGAGAAATTTTTCAGGTTTCAAGTCGGTTAGTGCACGACGTCGTCGATCAGAGAAATCAAAGAAATCGGCAAGGACGCTCGTC
This sequence comes from Canna indica, assembly GCA_034359265.1. Lineage (NCBI taxonomy): Eukaryota > Viridiplantae > Streptophyta > Magnoliopsida > Zingiberales > Cannaceae > Canna > Canna indica. The sequence goes on along the minus strand of CP136891.1, from coordinate 51,735,085 downwards.
GACGCTCCGGATTCTTCGAAAAGTTAAAGTTTAGGTCTAGGATGTCTAACATGTGTCGTAAATCCTCATGATGATGCATAAGAATCCAAAAACCAAACCCGAACCCCAAAACATAAAAAAACTGGCAAATTAGAAAATGACCCTGGAATTCACTAAGCCTAGGGAGCTCCTTGGAGGGCTATATGACCTAGACATTTTGTTGACAAAAAAATGACAGTAATTGTTCCTTGGGTAAAAACTAGATAATGATGTATTTTTAAGGAATTTTTGGAAGCCTTTAACATACCCATATTTGACCCGGAAGATTAGAAAATTTTAGTTTTCCGGAAATTTGTACTAGTCCCCAAAATCTAGATTTTAATTCTTAAGGATTTTGATTTTTTAAATATTTTTGTTGAATCCAAATGGGGGGTAATCCTTATATAACATTTATGTTTTAATGTTATTGCCTTAACGTTAGTAAATGTTAGGCAAGCCGGTCAATCGAACAATCGACCGAAGTGTGCCAGAAAGCAGCAGTATGCCTTCGGTCGCTCGGTCGATCGACCGGACCTGCGATCGGATGATGGAAACGGCTAGTTTCCTAGCTGTTGAGTTTGTTGTTTCATGCCAACTCTTCATGGCTTATAAATATGAAGCCATGCGAGTCTTTACTCTATGATCTATGATTCTATTGAGCCATTCTTGATCTTTCTCAAAGCATTTCTTGAGCCATCCCTTTGATAACCCTAGTTTCCATGATACATCCTATATCTTGCCTTCAAGCTTTGAACGATTCATCATTGAGGCATCAAGAGGAACTAGGACTCATGTTTGGAGCTAAATATTTATTGTATTATTTATTTGCTCCATTATTTGTGTATTTTTTGTGATTTATTTCAGTGTATTTGAGCTTGTAAAGACCTAGGGTGTTAGGTCTTGAAATTGTGTGGTTGCCTTTGTGTTTGGGGCATAATTCCACCAGTGTAAACTTAGTTTACTAGGATTAGTTGAGTTGTCCCTTAAGGTTGAGGTGGAAGAGTGCTCTCGGTAAGAAGACAGAGACTTTCGGGTGTGGAAGTGCCTTAGGTTGAGAGCGAGACTTTTTGGGTCAAAGTCCTCGTTGTAAGGGAAACAAGATTTATCTAGTAAAGTTTAGTTTGAAATCCTAAGCGGGGTGCTTAGGTAGTGGAGTAGGCATTAGGGCCGAACCACTATAAACAATTATGTTAGCATTGTTCTCTTTGTGTATCGCATTGTTTATCTTCATTACCCGCTTCCGCATTTAGTCGTTGAATTGTAAATTGCCTAAGTAGTTTAAGAAAAGTTTAAAATCGAATTTAGACAAATAAATTTAATTAACATACTATTCACCCCCCCCCTCTAGTGTGGCCATTTCACCAACACACGGGAATAATCGGGATTTGCCCATCCGAACTTATTCCAAAAGAGATAACGTAGGAATAATCAAGATCCGCCCCTCCAAAGTTAGTCCTTTAAACACAGGTTGAGAATTAACAATCCAACCTTCCGGGCCAAGCCCGCAATCTGGCTCCTAAGACGAGCCTCTCTACCATTCATAAAGATATGGTGAACATGACCTAAGTCAAGTGTCTCCTACGGTGTCATAGGGATGCCCTAGTTGGGAACGCTACAACACTCAATACCCGATCCCAACCCCTAGACCCGTAACATCATAAACCCATGAGGTTTTATTTCATGCATAAACTTTACTTGTTATTTCATAATAGATTATGCTGACCCTTTTGAATTTCAATTATGCAATTAAAATTATAATCACCAAGATTAGGATTTTGTTTTAGGGTTTTGTTTTAAGCTTACTGTTGTACCTGAAACGGATGTATACAACCCGAATCTGGTTTCCATAGTGTGTTCAATGTTTCCAAACTATGTTTTCTGGTCAAAACAATAGGTTACATGACTATATTCAGAAATCTATTCGCATCACAACAGAGATTTTAAAATCAGCCCCGATTCAATAATTCAGCATGAACTTTCAGCAAGAATAAATTTTCAGCATGTCATGGTAATTAAATCCGAATTTCACAGCAATTAATTCTTTAATTAACATCAAAACATAATTATAACATTGAGATAAATCAAACTCCATTTATTTAACAAGACTAGAAAGAACCTACATCATCTTAAAACAAGAATCAAACTCCATGATCAAGAACCCACATAAAGAACACATACATGGAATCAAGAATTAAACCCTAACCTTGAAAAATATGATTACTAATAAAAAATCATAGATTAATTACCAAGCATGCATTAACATGTAGAAACCTAAATTTACAAGTGGTTCATGGCATAAATCTCAAGAATTCTCAAGAATCATCTCTTAGGCATTTTATCAAACACCTAGAGGGCACCCTCTTCCTCCACCTTGGCCAAGCACCCCTAGGGTCATCCTAGGGCTGCTGAGCCCCATAGGGGGGATTCCGGGCCTCCTCTTTCATGGCAACACGAGAAAATGATGAGAAACTTCAAGAAACAATGGAAAAATCTGACAAGAACACTCAACCTCTAAGAACGGCTCAAGAACACGAGAAAAACCCAAGAAAGGCGGGGTAAAACCACTCACATGATTAGGAAGAAGAAATCGGGGAAATTCCCAATCGGCGGCCTCCGAATCCGTCTCCAAAAGATGGCGGCTCGACTCAAACAAGGGGGAAAAAGGGAGCGGCGACTCCACTCCAAGCCGCCGGCTTCAAGAAAGGGGAAGAGGGAGAGGGCGGCTCGGCATGGATGGGCAGCTCCTCTCTGATTGGCTCCAAGAGAAGGGAAGAGGGGGAAGGAGGGGGCTCGGCTCAGGCAGCTGGCTCTCTGGCTTGGCAACTCCAAGAGAGAGAGATGGGGAGGGGCGGCTTGGCTCCTGCTCGGTGGTTCCTCTCCTCTCTCAAGACGGCTGGTGCAGCTCCAATAGGGAGCCGTCTAGCCCTAGGGGGGGGATTTTATAATCCCCTCCCACAACCTCCTATCCACACCCTATAATCCGCACTCACATCAACCCGGATCCGCAACCCACTAACCCAAAAATAACTCCTTGCTAAATACAAGCATCACACACATGCACACCCATATCCAATAAATCAAACGCACACAACAGAATAATTAAGTAAATCTATCTACGCGGGGAAAGAAATTGCATAATTCAACTCCTACTTACACGAGCTCGCAAGCTCGCACCAGATCATGAGTCGACGCGGGGAAAGATATAGCATATGATAGTGATGCTAGTTCTTCACATTCACTCAAAATGTCATATGAAAAATTAGTAGAAGAATGTCAAAATATGTGTGCCATGCTTTTGAAAAAGTGTAAAGAAATCAAGAAAATTAAAAAGGATAACTCTAGGCTTACTAAGTATTTGCATTCTCTAGAGTTAGAAAATAAAAATTTAAAGTCAAATCTAAGTTCCTCTAGTGTTGATTGCCATGATAGTATTGATGTTTTGAAAACTAGTAATTCACATTTGATAATTGAAATTGACTACTTAAAAAGTGAGAATATTGATTTGAAAAATGAAAATGATGATTTGAAAATTGAATTGAAAAATATCTCATAAGTTGAGATTGAGAATTTGAAAGTAGAAAATATGAAAATCAAAATGAAAATAGTATGATGAAATCTCAAATGCAAGCCTTACATAAATCAATTAATGATTTGAAAAATGAGGTTGTTTTCTTGAGTAGGAAAACTAGTAGTTTATCACATGCTTCATCTTTTAGAAATCCTAGGAAGAAAAATGTTTCATCTAAGAATGCTCATGCTCATCATGCTTCTCATGCCAAGCATTCGAACATTATTTTTGTTGTGGCATATATGACCATGCTATTTATGCCTGTGCATTCAAGAAAAATCCAAGTGTAGCTAAAACACTTTGGATTCCTAGGCCATCTAACCCCCAAGGATCCAAAGTCATTTGGGAACCAAAAGTTTCATGCTCTTTTGTAGGGGGAGCCACCACACAAGGGTAATGGAAATTGAAGAGTGAAAGTTGACCAAGAAATTGAAGGAAGGGTCCGTACATGGTTGCAACTTCAAAGTCTTCACCTAGACTAGATGCCTTAGGTTTAAGAATCGGCATCTAAATCACTTGGTATCATCACCTTTTCTCTACTTGTATGTTTGAAGTTGGTGTTTATGATACATGCTTAAAATTGATTGATTTTCCCCGCTCTTAATATATTTCAAATAATTTTTGATTTTTTAATTTCCAGTTTCTTCGGAGACCTATGTATCCTATAACGTGCTCATGCGACATTGCGGTTCCAAATCGTAAGCTCATTGTGGCCTTTCGGTTTTCAACCAATAGGAAGGGTCGGAGTTCTTACTTTTCAAAATTTCATATTTTGAGATCTCTCGATTTATTTTTGTTTCATGACAATTCATTTTGAAACGAATTTGAATCTATTTAGCAAAGTAGACTTTGATATCGATAATTGATCCATCTCTTTGATACTTAGTTTGATAACTTGCTTGTAATTACATTTTCATTATCCAACTAATGAATATTGTTTGCAAGTTATAATAAAATGGAAGGCTATAGAAATTGAAAGAAAAAGACAACTTTGGCAAAAATTTCCAAGAATGAGGTGTGAGTTTGATTTTGCAAAAATCTTAGTATAATACTTGAATACTAGTGATATAATGATGTCTCTATACTCTTGATTATTTTTGCATGATAAATCTATGAAATTTCATGAGTAGGTAAAAGTTTGATAACTTAGGCAATTTCATGATATCTTGATTGAATAAAACTTGCTCTAGGTTGAAATTCATATTAGAGACCTCATTTTTGAGTTAGTACTTGGTAAACATGTTTAGATAGACATATGACATGATTCTAGGAAATTAAACTTGAAAAGTCATGTGTAGATGAACAATGTGATAACTAGATCACTTTAGGGGACTTAAGTTTTGAAAAGTTTGACCCAAGTCAACAAATTGACTTGGACACTCCATTTTAATTCCAAACTTCATAAACTTGTTTAGGAATAGGTATGACATATTTCCATGCATTTAGAATGGAATATGGATATGGATAAAATGACATAGAGGTCATTTCATGATAACCTCTTTTGAACCAAGTTGACCCAAGTCAACATGTTTAGATTTACTCATGTTAGGTGTCCATAGGTTTAAATTTGAAAAATCATGAGTAAATGATAAAATTGATACTTAGCAAGTTTCATGATAACTAGCTTAGTTTTGAATGAAACCATGCTAGGTTGATATCTTGACTTAAGGACAAAATTTTCATTCCAAACTTAACATACACTCTTCACATGACCATTATGTGGTGTCATACAAGTTTGAATGAAAACTGATCATGTTTTGAAAAATGACTAAAAATTACGGAAATGTCATTGAAAGTTTAGCATTTTAAGTCAATTTTAGAAAAATGTAGAAAATTAATTGTGCGATGATTCTTGAAACTGCACTTTCATTGAAAAATCTAGTTTTTTGAGTAAAATTTCATAAATTTTCATTAAGATATGATTTTATAGTGAAATTTTGAAGTTGAACTTCGGAAACACAAAGTATCACTTACTTGATATATTCATTTTTCCGATACTTTGATTTTTCGCCAAAACCTTCAAATGAAAACTAATATATACCATTTTGATTCCATTTATAATATCATTCACTTCATTGCTTGATTTTATGAAAATTTACGAAAATGCTTGAAAAATACCTAAAATTTACGAAAATGCCCCTGGACTTTCAAGAATTTTATGAATTTATAGAAAAATGATTTTTGACTAATTCTTGAACCTGTAAATTCCTTAGAAAATCTAGTTTTTCCAATTAAAGTTTCAAAAAATTTCGTCAATAATATGATTTTATATGGATTTAAGAGTTTGATTTTTGTACACTTGAAGTACTTTGACCTAAGTCAACAAAGTGACTTACAAACCTCATTTTTAACCCAAACTTGACTCACATACTTCACTCATGTTCGATGTTCAAGTGTCTAAGTTAGAGAAAACATGAGTAGATAGCAAAATTTGATACTTAGTCATTTTCATATCTTCATGTCTATTTTGAATGAAACCGTGCTAAGTTCATATTTTGATCAAGTAACATTCTTTTCACTTCAAACTTGATATACAAGTTTTACATGATCATATCTTTGTATTTTGAAAGTTTGAATGAAATCTGGAAACGTTTGAAAAAATCTCACTTATTTACAAAAATGCCACTAAAGTATCACTCTCCTTAAATGCTTATATTTTCGATACTTTGAATTTTCATAGATATGCATGTTGATAGGGGGAGAAATCCCTTAGTTGATATCCTTTGTGCTTTAATATATATTTTTTCTTAAGGATGTTTGTCATCATCAGAAAGGGGGAGATTGTTGGCCTAAGGTTTTCTACTTTGGTCTTAATCTCGGTTTTGTTGATAACAAACATGGAACTAATGGTGTTATTGAGAAATACTTTCAGGTTCCAAGTCAGTTAGCGCTCGACGTCCCCGATCGGAAAAATCGGAGAAATCAGCAAGGACGCTCGTCGATGCTCGGGATTCTTCGAGAATATAGAGTTTAGGTTTAGGGTGTCTAGAATATGTTGTAAATCCTCATGATGATGCAAAGAATCCAAAATACCAAACCCGAACCCCAAAATATGAAAACCCAAAAACTGCCCTAAAATTCAATAAGCCTAGGGAGCTCCTTGGAGGGCTATATGACCTAGATACTTTCTTGGCAACAAAAGTCCCGGTAATTGTTCCTTAGGTAGAAGCTAGAAAATGACATATTTTTAAGGATTTTTTGGAAGCCTTTAACCTATGCACATTTGACCCGAGAGATTATAAAATTTTCGGTTTTCAAAAATTTGTACTAGACCCCAAAAGTTAGATTTTGATTCTTAAGGATTTTGATTCTTTAGATATTTTTGTTGAACCCAAATGGGGGGTAATCCTTATATAACATTTATGTTTTAAAGTTATTAACTTTAAGAAATGTTATATAAGAGGACTTAGCGAAGACCGAACCCAGAAACGAGCAAACGAGCAAAAAAAAGAGCAAAACTGCCATATTTTTTCCAGTTTTGATTGACTGATAGATCGACCGGATGGTGCCCTAAATGGAAAAAATGCCTTCGTTCGCTTGGCGGTCGTTCGGTCTGTCGACCGATGATCGACCGGCAAACGACCGGACTACGATAAATGGCTAGTTTTCAAGCCGTTGAGCAGTGTTTCACCCGAGCCCACTTCATGGCTTTATAAATATTGATGTCCCAACCTTCCTTTGACCATCTTGATCACTCCTAACCTTCTTGAGCCATCTTGTGATCATTCCCAAGCTTTATTGAGCCAATTCTGGTGGAAACCCTAGCTTTGATCTTTCATCTCTTTGATTGAGCCTTAACTTCATTGTTTCATCATCAAAGGCATCAAGAGGAAGCTAGGGATCTTGTTGTGGAGCTAAGTACTTTATTGTTTGATTTATTGCTCCATTTATTATTGTATTTTGTTGATTATTTCATTGTATTTGAACTTGTGCAAACCTAGAGTGCTAGGTTGATTGAGTTGGTGGTTGCCTTGGTGTTAAGACTTAAATCCACCATTGTAAACTTAGTTTACTAGAATTAGTTGAGTTGTCCCTTAGGTTGAGGTGGGAGAGTGCTCTCGGTAGGAAGGCGGGATAACTTCCGGGTGTGGAAGTGCCTTCAGTTTAAGAGCGGAGACTTTCTGGTGTAAAGTCTTATTTGTAAGGGAAATAATTAATCTAGTAAAGTTTAGTTTGGAAATCCTAAGTAGGGTGCTTAGGTAGAGGAGTAGGCATTGAGGCCGAACCACTATAAATCTCATTGTGTTAGCATTATTATCTTTGTTTGTGTTTAATTGTTTTATTATTGCTTTCGCATTTAGTCGATAAATTGCAATTTGCCTAAGTAGTTTAAGAGAAGATTTAAACCGGAATTAGGCGAAAAGAATTTAGTTGACACACTATTCACCCCCCCCTCTAGTGTGACCATTTCACCAATAGCCACCTGGGAGGTGGAGCAATATATGAGGGAGCAATATCCTCCGCTATTTGAGAATTTGGTAAGTCCTTAGCTTTGCTAAATATTTGAGGGTAAATTTTCCTTAAGGAGGGAGGATTGTAATATCCGAGATATTATGGCTAATTACTATTATTCATTTTTTTATTTGTTTGCCACTCTAGCGGGCTGATTCGAGGACGAGTTGAGTCGACTCATGGTCCGGTGCGAGCTTGAGAGCTGAGGTAAGTAGAAATATAAGTTGTGTATTTTCTTTACTTGATAATTAAATTTGTATTGCATATATTTGAGCATGCATTATTGATGCTTGTGGTTAGCAGGTTTTGGATTCGGGTTTGTGGAGAATGCGGGTTAACTAAAGGGGTAGGGTGTAAATGAGGATTTGTGAGGGGATTATAAAATCCCCCCCTAGGGCTAGGCGACTCCTTGTTGGAGCCGCACAAGCCATAAAGAGAGAGAGGAGCCGCAAGCTGCCAAGCTGCTGCCCCTCTTCCCGTCTCTTGTGAAGCCAAGCCGCCGCCCTCTCCCCCTGTCTTGTGAAGCCGAGCCGCTGAGGAGAAGAGGAGCCGTTGTTGGATGAAATGACACACTAGAGGGGGGGTGAATAGTGTGTTTACTATATGATTTGCCTAAATTCGATTTTAATCGATTACTTAACTCGTTTAGGTGAATTACAATTATGCGATGTGGAAGCAAGATAAATGATAAAGCAATTAAGCACAACAAATAAAATCAATGCTAACACAATAATTTTATAGTGGTTCGGCCCCAATGCCTACTCCACTACCTAAGCACCCCGCTTAGGATTTCCAAACTAGTTTTACTTGATTAATTTGAGTTTCCCTTATACACGAGGACTTTTTACTGGAAAGTCTCACTCTCGACCTAAGGTACTTCCACACCCGAAAGTCTCTGCCTTCTTGTCGAGAGCACTTATCCCACCTCAATCCTAAGGGACAACTAAACTAATCCTAGTAAACACTCAGTTTACACAAGTGGCTTTAGACCTAACACTAGGTAACCACTTTACACAACCAAGACCTAATCACAAGGTCTTCTACAAACCCAAAACAAATAAACGTTCAAATAACGGTAAAATACACAATGAAAAGAGCTAAATGATAAATACAATATTAACTACTCTTTTCAGGCTTTCAAAACTTCCAACTCGTCAAGTCGTTGAGCTTAAACAAAATCCCGAGTTGAGGAAGCAAACGACGCTTGAAGAAGAACTCGTGGAAGTAGTAGAGCGCGCTTGATCAATCTTTGGAAGGCTTTGATCTTCCTTTTAATAGCTCAATAATATCTGTAATAGAGAAGGAAGAAGAAGTTAAAACAATCATATGATGGTATATTTATACCGTCGTTAATCAACGGCTGTTCAACAGATAAAAAATTATCCGTTACAGCCACCGGTCGAAGTGCCAATCGAAGCATCAGTCGACCGGTCCTTCGACCGCTCGAATTACTCTTTGGTCGGTCGATCGATGGGTTGACCGCCAAACGCGGATCGCGTGATCCACGATCTTTGGTCCACCCGTCGGTCGACCGATGCGATCACGCATCGCGCTTATATGCAGGTCAGCCGACCGATTGGTCGACCGCCAGCTTCGAGCAGATTATGGCTCCATTCGGTCGACCCGTCAGTCGACCGACGCAATATTTTATCGCGGGTATCAGTAGGTCGGTCGACCAACGGGTCGACCGCCCGAGCTACTGCCTGTTTTGGGCTTCCATCGGTCGACCAAAGTAGCTCTGCTACTTTCTTTACCTTGGGTCAGTCGACCGACCGGTCGACCGAACCTAGGCTAAATGTTATTTCTTCAGCCTGTTTCTTCCGCGCTTCGTTTCCGGGTTCCGACTTTCAATGAGCATCATCTTGGAGAGCTTTTGACTTGATCTTTGGACTCGTCCAAGCGACTTTGGTGCACTCGTCGATCTTCGGGAAACTTCCGTGACGAACCCGAGCACGACGATCAATGTGCTTCCAATTTTGCGATTTCTTCGATTTATCCGATCGAGGACATCGAACGCTAGTCGATATGGAACCTGAAAGATATTCTCAATGAAATCATTAGTTTCATATTTGTTATCATCAAAACCATTAAGATCGAGATTAAGGCTAAGGTTGAAAACCTAAAGCCAACAATCTCCCCCTTTTTGATGATGACAAACATTCTTAAGAAAATATATCATTAAAGCATAAGGATATCAACTAAGGGATTTCTCCCCCTATCAATATGCATATCTATAAGATAAACTCACCTATCTATATGCATGGATTTCCTATATTTTCCTTCCCCTTTTTCTTATACACTTATCCCCCTTTTGACCTATACTCTTCTCCCCCTTTATCCATACTCATCTCCCCCTTTTGACATCAATCAAAAAGGGCATGAGAGGCTATCTACTCAAAGGGATGAAACACAATTAAAGATTCATGAAGTTGAGACTCTAAAGATTTTTCATGCAACATGAAAATCTCAACCAAATTGATGGAAAACAAATATCTAATGAGAAACAAAATCATACATGATATGAACAAAAACTAAATCGTTGAATTCATGATTAAATCATGTATGTTCTCAAAATGAATGACATTTTTAGATTTCATTCAAACTTTCAAAATACAAGGATATAATCATTTAAAGCATGTATATCAAGTTTGAATTGAAACTAATGTCATTTGATCTAAATATGAACTTAGCATGTTTTCATTTGAAATAAGCATGAAAACTATGAAAATGCTAAGTCTCAAGTTTCCTATCTACTCATATTTTCTCAAACATAGGCATCTAAACATCAAACATGAGATAGTGTAAGACTATGAATTAAGTTTGGGCTTAAAATGAAATTTTTAACTTACTTTGTTGACTTAAGTCAACCTATACTTCTAGTTTTCAAAAGTCACCCTTTTAAGTTTAATCAAAATTATATTTTTGACAAATGATTTTGAAACTAATTTTTGGATAAAAGATTTGATACCAAATATAGAATGCTCATTTTGATACCAAATGTGGGATGAAAATTTCGATACCAATTATTGAATAGACATTTGGAATGCATGTATCAAATTTGAACTCAAAATTAATTTAAAAATCAAAGTCCATTTTTCATCCTATATTATTTTCAAAAAAACAAATGGATCATAGCTATCACCCAAAATATCAAAATCATTCCTAGAAATGATTCTACTCATGAAAATGTGTGAATGATATTAGAATTAGAATCCAAATGGTGTACATGAGTTTTTATTGAAATTTTTGAAGAAAAATCAAGGTATAGAAGATTGATATTTCAATTAAGTATGATACTTTGCATTTTGAAATCCAACTTTAAAAAATTCATTATAAATTAGATTCTTGATGAAATGTTTTGAAATTTTTTTTTTTTAAGAAACTAGATTTTTCAATAAATGTGTGGTTTCAAGAATCATCTAAAAATAATTTTTCTATAATTTTCTAGAAATAACCGAAATTTATACCAATTGAAGTTTGAAATTGTATTTTTGAAATTTTCAGTTATTCTTAAAAATTTTTCAATTTTCATTCAAACTTTCATGACATCACATGATGGTCATGTCAAAAGTATATGTCAAGTTTGAAAAGAAAATTTTGTCCTTAAGTCAAGATATCAACCTAACATTGTTTCATTCAAAACTAGACTAGTTTTCATGAAACTTGCTAAGTTTCAATCTTAACATTTACTCATGATTTTCCAAATTTAACCCTATGGATATCTAACATGAGTAAATCTAAACATATTTCTCAAATATGGATCATGAATGAGACATTTAAGTCAACTTGTTGACTTGGGTCAACAAGGTTCAAAAAGAGATTTTCATGAATTAACCTCAATTGTCATTTTATCCATATCCATAAGAATTTTTATTCTAAGTGCATGGAAATATGTCATACCTATTCCTAAACATGTTTATAAAGATTTGGACTTAAAATGAAATGACTAAGTCAATTGATACCAATTGTGGTTTGTTGACTTGGACCAAGCTTTTCAAGCTTAAGTCCCCTAAAGTGATATAGATATCACATTGTTCATCTAGACAAGAATTTTCAATTTTAACTTTCTAGACTTATGTGATATGTGTATCTAAACATGTTCATCAAATTTTAACTTAAAATGAGGTCGCTAACAAGAATTTTAACCTAGAGCAAGTTTCATTTAATCAATATTATCATAAAATTTGCCTAAGTTATCAAATTATTTTCTACTCATGAAAGATCAAATATTCATCATGCATAATAAATCATGAGCATAGAGACATCATTAAACATGAAAATTCAATTTATTTTTCAAAAAATTTGTAAAATAAAATTCATACATTTTTCTAGGAAATTTGCTCAACTTTTTCATTTCCTTTTTCATTTACTTCTAGATAGCATAATCTTCAATGTTTACCAACTTTTAAACTTGCAAGTAGGCTTCATTATTAGCATAATGAAGTAATATGCCAACTTAGCAAGAAATAGACTAAATAGCAAGGTTTAATGCAAATTTTCATTAGAATAACTTAACCTATGCTAGATAGTGAAGATTCATTTTTAAGAAAGTTTTTCATGATATCTAAATGAATCATAAGGGAATCTTAAGATGTGAACCTATGAGGAATAGGGTCCCTAAACAAGTTAAACTAGTTTGGACTTAATAGGAATGTCTCTTATAGTATGTTCAATCTAGAGCAAGTTTCATTTGATGAAATTTGCCTAAGTGCTAATATTCTACCTACTCATGAGAATTTAAAGATTTTACATACAAGTCCAATCATGAGTATAGAGAGATAGTTTAAGCTTAAGCAATGAGGTATAACACTAGGATTTTGAATTAATCATAGTTATACCCAATTCATGAAAATTTAGCCAAACTATTTTTTTTTTTTCCTAATTAGCCTTCCATAATGTTTATAACTTGCAAGTATGCTTTATAAGTAGAAGATGAAATTATATTTACATGCAACCTATCAAACTAAATAGTGAAAAGAAAAACTAAGTATCATTTATCAAATTCCACTTCACTAAATAGCATGGATTCATTTTCAAGGAAATTTTCATGATAACAAAATGAATCAAGAGATCTCAAAATATAAAATTTTGAAACATAAGATCTCCAACCCTTCCTATTGGTTGAAAACCGAAAGCCACAAGTTGTCTACGATTTAGAACCGCAAGGTCGCTTAGGCCCATTACAGGCCACCGGGGTCTCCGAAGAGACCGGGAAATCAAAAATCAAAAATATTTTTCAAAAGACTCTTTTAGCAAGAGCAGGGAAAACAACTCAAATTAAACATATATGAAACTCCAACTATAATGCAAACAAGAAGGTATAGGAGATGATACCAAAGACTTTTTGATGCCAACCTTACTAAGGCATCAAGATGACTTGAAGTTGCAACCAAGGGAGGATTCATCATTCAATTTCATGGTCAACTTCAACTCTGCACTTCTCTCTACCCTTGTGTGGTGGCTCCCCCTACAAGAGAAGAAACCTTTGGTACCCAAATGCCTTTGGGTCCTAGGGGGTTAGTGGGCTTAGGTACCCAAAGTGTTTTCACAACACTTGGGTTCATTTTAAAGGCACAATTATATAAGGCATGCCCATAAACACCACAACAAAAGCAATGTCCATTAAATTTCTTTTTGTTTTTACTATGGACATGAGATTTATTTGTAGAATGCTTGTCATTTGAACTAAGATGAGCATGAGTATTCTTAGATGAAACATTTTTATTTTGAACATGAGGTTTAAAGGTTGAATGTCTAATATGAGATTTAACATTAGCATGAACATTCTTTTTACTAAAATTCTTAAATGAGGAAGTATTTTTCATTTCATTCACTTTCTTGTTTAGGTTTAGAACCTCATTTTTCAAATCAATCATTGAGTTGTGTAAAGCATGCATTTGTGATTTCAACATATAATTTTCCTTTTTGATTTTTGAGTTTTCATTTTTCAAAGACTCATTCTCAATTTTGAAATCATTCTTCAATTTTTCATTTTCATTTTTCAAATCCTTAGTGTCAATACTTAAAGTATCATGACATTAATTGTTGACACTAATTCTTAGCTTCTCATTTTCTAATTTTGCATCGTGTAATTGAGAGCTAAGATTTGAGTTTTCTTTCTTCAAATTTTTGTTTTCTTTATATTTCTTAACAAGCAAGGCATACATGATTTTATACCCATCCATCAATTCATCAAAATCATGAGAGCTAGATGAATTAATACTATTATTGTTATTAACATGACTAGAAGAGGTGGAGTGTACCTCATTGTCATCATTCATGAGGCATTCTTTTGATATTGCTTCATAGTCATGAAGGGAGGATGCCTCACTTGAGTAAGATGATGTGAAAGCATTTGACCTCCTCTTTGCCTTGATCTTCATGGTAGGGCAATTCTTCCTAACATGCTCTTTATCTTTGCATGCATGACACACTACCTTCCTTTTTCGGCTCTTTGTACTTCTATGGCTAGAAACACTAAAAGCTTCAAGAACTTCATTAGATATAGGAGTATGACAATTGTCACAATCTCCTTCATTTTAGTATGACAAGTTCTTCACTTTTAGTATAATCATAAAGCATATTCAAAGTACCACAAATATCATATGCCGAAGTACAATACATGATTTTTTCAAATATATTATTTTCCAAAGAACAATATAAGCAATTATTAGCTTTGGAATTTAACTCAAACATGCTAATTTGTTCTTGGGTCCATGCATCCATATTTTTCTTAGGTTCAATATATTGGATTTTTACCATGTTGTAGACACCTAAACCTTGAGTCTTTAGAAAGGTGTACATCATAGATTTCCATAGACCAAAGTTTAATTCATCGAACCTAGGAGGTCTAGACGCTACTGACTCTAGAGCCATTTCTAGATCAAGACGAATTATAGAAGGGATGGTGAAATCACAATCTACGACCCGCTCTGATACCAATTGTTGGATGAAATGACACACTAGAGGGGTGCTGAATAGTGTGTTTACTATACGATTTGCCTAAATTCGATTTTAATCGATTATTTAACTCGTTCAGGAGAATTACAATTATGCGATGCGGAAGCAAGATAAATGATAAAGTAATTAAGCACAACAAATGAAATCAATGCTAACATAATAATTTTATAGTGGTTTGGCCCCAATGCCTACTCCACTACCTAAGCACCCCGCTTAGGATTTCCAAACTAGTTTTACTTGATTAATTTAAGTTTCCTTTATACACGAGGACTTTTCACCGGAAAGTCTCACTCTCGACCTAAGGTACTTCCACACCCGGAAGTCTCCGCCTTCTTGTCGAGAGCACTTACTCGACCTCAACCCTAAGGGACAACTAAAATAATCCTAGTAAACATTCAGTTTACACAAGTGGCTTTACACCTAACACCAGGTAACCACTTTACACAACCAAGACCTAGTCACAAGGTCTTCTACAAACCCAAAACAAATAAACGTTCAAATAACGGTAAAATACACAATGAAAAGAGCTAAATGATAAATACAATATTAAATACTCTTTTCAGGCTTTCGAAACCTCTAATTCGTCAAGTTGTTGAGCTTAAACAAAATCCCGAGTTGAGGAAGCAAATGGCGCTTGAAGAAGAACTCGTGGAAGTAGCAGAGCGCGCTTGATCAATCTTTGGAAGGCTTTGATCTTCCTTTTAATAGCTCAGTAATATCTGTAATAGAGAAGGAAGAAGAAGTTAAAATAATTATATGAGGGTATATTTATACCCTCGTTAATTAACGGTTGTTCAACGGATAAAAAACTATCTGTTACAGTCCGTTACAGTCGCCGGTTGAAGCGCCGGTCGAAGCATCGGTCGATCGGTCCTTCGACTGCTTGAATTACTCTTTGGTCGATCGACCGATGGGTCGACCGATGGGTCAACAGCTTGACGCGGATCGCGTGATCCACGATCTTCGGTCGACCCGTTGATCGACCGATGTGATCACGCATCGCACTTATATGCAGGTCGGTCGATCGATTGGTCGACCGCCAGCTTTGGGCATATTCTGGCTCCATTCAGTTGACCCGTCGGTCGATCGACATGATCTTTTGTCGCGGGTATCAGCTGGTCAGTCGACCGATGGGTCGACCGCCCTAGCTACTGCCCATTTTGGGCTTCCATCGATCGACCACTCGGTCGACCAAAGTAGCTCTACTACTTTTTTTACCTTCGGTCGGTCGATCGAACCTAGGCTGAATGTTATTTCTTCAGCCTATTTCTTCCGCACTTCATTTCTGGGTTCCGACTTTTAACGAGCATCATCTTGGAGAGCTTTTGACTTGATCTTTGGACTCGTCCAAGCGACTTTGGCGCACTCGTCGATCTTCGGGAAACTTCCACGACGAACCCGAGCGCGACGATCATTGTGCTTCCGATTTCTCCGATTTATCCCAGCAAGGATATCGAATGCTAGTCGATATGGAACCTGAAAGATATTCTCAATGAAATCATTAGTTCCATGTTTGTTATCATCAAAACCATTAAGATCGAGATTAAGGCTAAGGTTGAAAACCTAAAGCCAACAGCCGCCGCCCCTCTTCCACTCTCTTGGAGTTGCCCCCCCCCCTTTGTGGAGCTGAGCCACCGTCGCCTCGCGTGTGGCCGGATTGTGGAGGCCACCGATCGGGAATTGTTCTTTTTTATCTTCCTAATCATGTGAGTGGTTCTTCCTTCCTATCTCCTTTTGATTTCTTGTGTGCTTGAGCCGTTCTTTGGAATTTGAGAAATTTTGTCGATCTTATCGTTGAAATTGTGATTTCTCGTCGCTTTCTTGTGTTGCCGTGGAAGAGGAGGCCCGAGGACCCCCCCCCCCCCCCCCCCCTTTTGTGGTGCGGCAGCCCTTGGTCTATCCTCGAGGTGCTTGGCCAAGGTGGATGACGGGACGCTCTCAAAGTGTTTGTGAAATTGCCTAAGAGAACTCATTGCATTAAATGAGATTTAGACTCCTTAATGATAAATCTTGGTATGATCATATGATGTTAGAGCATGTTCAATTTCAAAATCATAAATCTCAGCGTATTAAATTTGTGATTTCATGTGGAAAGAATGGATCTTGGTGGCATGTTTTATATTCTTGATGGTTTTGTTTTATTAAGCATGAATGTTGATGTTGATGTAGAATTTGATGCTTGTCTAATTATGTTTAGTGAATAAATTTATTTTTAAATTATTGTTTATGATGTTGTAATCTGGTTTGGCAATATTTAGAAATAATTATTGCTGTGATTTTCGTGCTAATTAATTAGACATGCTGAAATTTCATGCTAGATTATCATTAATCATGCTGAGATTTGAAATTATTGTTGTGGTGCATGAAGATTACTGAACATAGTCATGTAACCTCTCATTTTAACCATAAAACATAGTCTGAAACCATTGGACACACTTTGAAAACCAGATTCGGCTTGGGTACACCAGATTTGGACTCAAACAGTAGGCTAAAAACAAAACCCCTAAAACAAAATCTAATTTCGGGAATTTAAATTTTAATTATAGTATTAAAATTTAAGGGGCAAAATCAATTGTTAAAGAGCCAACAAAAGAATTTAATTGCATGAAATAAAACCTCATGGGCTGATGATATTGCGGGTTTGGGACGTCGGGGTCGGGCATAGTGTGTAGCGGCATTTTCCCAGTAAGAACACCCCTAGGACACCGTGGATGACACTTGACTTAGGTCTTCTTTGCGCCATATCTTTCACGAATGGCAGGGAGGCTCGGGTAGGAGCCAGTTAGCGGGCTTGAGCCCAGAGGGTTGAATGGGTAAATTCCAACCTGTGTTTAAAAAGGAATAAATTCGAATGGGCGAATCTTGATTATTCCCGTCTCTATTTAGAATAAGTTCGGATGGGCGAATCCCAATTATTCCCGTCTCTATTTGGAATAAGTTCGGATGGGCGAATCCCGATTATTCCCGTCTCTATTTGGAATAAGTTCGGATGGGTGAATCTCGATTATTCTCATAATTATTCTTTAAGGGTATGTTATGGGATAAGTTCGGATGAGTAAAATCTGATTATCTTCATTACCCTTGTGGGTGAGTTGCATGCCTTACGACATGGGTAGGTAGTTAGGCATGTTTTGTATTCACTATCATGTGAATAGGTTTGCCTTTGGGCATGAGATGGCCAAGTGGCCTGTTAGTTAGTCATACCACTAGTTTGGCGATCTCCCTGTATGAGATAGGTGTATATATGTATATATGTTCATTACTTTGTGGTTGGTTTTGTGGTGGGGGTTGGTTTAACCACTCACTAAGTTCCTTTGGACTCACCCTTGTTTATTTTCTATTTTCTTTGCAGAGCCTGACCAATGAGATAGGCTAGAGCACTTGGCGCGGTTGGAGGGCAGAGGAGCTACCTTGATCTCATAGCAGTCATAGTTAGGGGTCGTAGTCGAGTCTTGTTAGTATTTGATCATTTACTTAGTATTTTAGCATTCTTGGAGTTATAGTCCTTTGGGACATTCATATGTTTTATTTTTAATTATGTTTCTTGAGAAAATTGATAAACTTTTCATCATTTATTTCCGCACTCTACTTGGCTTGTTGAACTTTATTTCTTAAAATGAAAATTGGTTTGATTTCTTAGTTGTAATAAAAATTGTCTTGTATTTCCGATATGTTTTATTCTGAGTTGACATGTGCATGGGATAGGCTGCGGGGTATAGGCACGTATACCATGGCCGGTCACGTGACCCTAAGATGGGGCGTGATATCATGGTATCAGAGCATGTGGTTCGATCTAACTATGAACTAGAGTCTGTTTACCGTATAAGGCATTGCTAGCATGTCAGTATACGGTAGGATTGTGTTATGAGATCGATGGGCTAAGTCTGCACCTCAACACGACATGTGGTTAGTTTATTTTACGATTATGATGTTTTCTTTCTGGTGATTGCAAAGTGATGGAGGCTTTTAATACCGCTTGGAGCAGTAGTGGCAGTAACTCCACAGAGCGCCGAGGTCATGGCCAGGGCCGTGGAAGAGCGCAGGAGACCTGGGAGGATGTGGGACAAGATCCCATGATTGTGCAGTTGCATGCCCGAGTGGCTGAGCTGATTGAGGCACTCTATAGGGAGCAAGAACTAAGGCAGCAGCCGCAACCGGTGGTGCTCGAGCTAGTAGCACCAGTGGTTAGAGTTTTCGGAGCACCCACGTATTCAAATTTTGTCAAATTCAGGCCATCAGAGTTTACAAGGACAGATCAGCGGGTGGAGGTCGCCAGTTTCCTTGGGGATTGCTATGAGCTGTGTGTAGAGTTCGGTTGTTCTTTTGAGGTGACCGCTCGGATGATCGGGTTACAATTGAGAGGACCGGCAAAGGATTTGCTTCATACCTGGAGGGACCGCAGAGCAGTAGGTGCACCACCCCCTACCTAGGAGGAGTTCAGAGCTGCTATGGTGGAGCAGTACTTGTTGTTGAGCATCTGGGATAAGCGGGCGAAAGAGTTCGAGGTACTGCGTCAGACCGACGGTATGTTAGTAATGGACTATGAGATGGAGTTCACCCGACTCTCGAAGTACCATCCCACTTTGGTAGCCACTGAGACCACTAGGGTCAAGAGGTTTGTTGAGGGACTGAGGCCGCAGACCGCCAGACTTATCCACTACACGGAGGACACTTCTTTTGCTCAGGTTGTGGATGAGGCGCTCCGGAAAGAGGTATTGGTACCGACTGACATGCATGATGGACCCAGAAGAAAAAGTTTCGGGCCCAACACTCGGGGAGTCGACCAACTCACTTAGAGGAGACTCGTGCAGCGGTGGATCCACAGGAGGGTAAAGAACAGGGCAATGTTAGAAGCCGCATGGGTCCAGGACCAGGGGCGTCAACAGGAGGCTCGCAGCGGAGGCCTAAACCGTAGCCGTGTAGTCAATGTCACAAGAAGCACTGGGGAACTTATTTTGGACGATCAGAGGCATGTTTTGGCTGTGGACAGGTTGGGCACTACAGGAAGGATTGTTCTGGAAGAGGTAGTCAACAGCCTGATTAGACTAGAGGGAAGGCACCGATGTTAGTGGGTTTTGTAGCTCAGAGGGGTCAAACTCAAGGCAGAGGTCAGCAAGCCGGTGCTTCGGAGAGGCCTGCTGCACGGGTTTT
The DNA here is from genome assembly GCA_034359265.1 of Canna indica. Classification (NCBI taxonomy): domain Eukaryota; kingdom Viridiplantae; phylum Streptophyta; class Magnoliopsida; order Zingiberales; family Cannaceae; genus Canna; species Canna indica. The sequence continues at coordinate 51,714,936 of CP136891.1, read as the reverse complement.
TTCCTTGAACCGAGAGGGCGCTGAGACATCCAAGGCAGTAGTGACATGTAACCTTATAGTTGGTTCCATCATATGTTAGGTCCTTATAAGGCCCCAAACATCACAATGAATCAACTCAAATGCACTAATTACTTTATTTGCACTTTATGGAAAAGGTAATTTGCATTGTTTAGCAAGAAGACATACATTGCAAAAAAGTTTAGAAACATTATTCAATTTAAGAATTCTATCTGACAAAAGTTTCATCCTACTAGTAGACATATGCTCTAGGCGCAAATGCCATAGGGTAGATGAGTCAAAGACTACAGATAACACAGATAACACCTGAGGAAAAGTAGACTTATGATTAAGGACTAGTGATCCTCCAATCATGGTATATAACCCATTTTCTTCATTACCACTCCCAAGTATTTTCTTCGTGACAAGATCCTGAATAAAAAAATGAGTGGGATTAAAGGTGGTAGGACAACTTAGCTCCTTAGTTATTTTACTAACAGATGTTGGTGAAATGGTCACAATAGAGGAGGGTGAATATTGTGTTTACTAAATATTTTTTGCCTAAATTCGGTTTTAATCTTTTCTTAAACTACTTAGGCAATTCACAATTTGATGACTAAATGCGGGGGATTAATCATAAAACAATTAACACAAACAATATATCAATGCTAACACAATGATTTATAGTGGTTCGGCCGCAATGCCTACACCACTACCGCAGCACCGCGTTTAGAATTTCACACCCAAATCCACTAAATTACGAGTAGCTTTTACCGGAAAGATCCTACACTCACCCCGAAGGCACTTCCACACCCTGAAGTATCCTGCCTTCCTACCGAGTGAGCTTTCCCACCTCAATTCCTAAGACCTACTCCTAACTTAGTTTACACAAGTGGTTTTACACATTCTACACTAAGGTAACCACTTACTCAGAAGATCACACACTAGGTCTTTGCACACACAAGTAAATCAAAGTAAAATAAATCAAAAACAAATCTATCACAAGAAGAGAGTCAATAGGACTTATCATAATGAGAACACCTCTTCTTCTTGAGCCTATCACCCTTGAAGAGCCCTCCAATGAAGAACACTTGAAGATTAGGGATCAAGAGCTAGGTTTTAAGGATTTGATCAAGAAGGAGCTTAGGAGATGCTAAGGATCACTCTTTGAGATTTTGAAGCATCAACCACCATAAGGGAGAGAGATTGGGGTGGGTATTTATAAGCCCCCAACTCACAAGGCTTGTCAACGGGCATTTTTCTGCCTGTTGCCGACGCCCGATCTTGAGCAGTGATCACAATACTTCTTTGGGTTGTACTGAAACTTATTTTTGTTCAGCCTTTTATTTCCATTGTCATGAAATGTGCTGTTGAGAGCAATGTTTTCAGTTCCCATACTTGGATTCGAACCCGTTGTTCCCTGGGATTCTTCTTGGTCGAGCATAGAATAGGCTTGATTAATGTTTGGCAAGGGCTTCATCAATAGTAATTACCCTCTCACCCCCATATAGCTCTCATTCAAGCCTATTAGGAACTGCCTTAACCTTCTTCTGGTTAAGTTTTCCCTGCATTTGGTTTCTTTACGGTAAGTGCTCCCGTCAATTGCATCGAGCTCATTCCACATCACATTCAATTTAGTGTAATACTCTGCTATTTTCATGTTTCCATGTCGAGTGTTATAGATTTGATTCTCTATTTTAAACACTCAGGGCTCATTGCTCTTCCCGAACCTACTCTGTAGGTCCATCCACATTTCAATAGCAGTATCAGCATACATTACGCTCGGATTCAGATTGGGCGAAAGTGACTGTTGGATCCAGGACCTCATCATATCATTGCATCTTCTCCGGATGCGATAGTTTGGTGAGGTCTCTTCTGGAATCTCGATTGTACCATCAATAAATCTAGCATTGTTTTTAGCTGATAAAGCGATCAACATCACCGTTTTCTAGCGCAGATAGTTTTCATGTCCTACTAAAGGAGCTCAAACCAATGTCATAGCTGGATGATTCTTTCCTTGAAGAAGGAATGGATTATCGTCGACTTCACTTGCTTCAATCGTTGATCCGCTATCGAGGTTGTTCCTCGAGTCACCAATTACGGATCTTACGATTGAGTTTTTGCGATTTCTGCCCATCTCACTCTGATTGCTATCCAATTCTCAATTGATGAAAGAATCGCCTCGGCGGTGCGATTGGGATCTTCAATTGACCCACCTTCATACTATATTAGTGTTCATAGTCAATCCAAGAATTCACACTCAATGTAAAGAGAAAACGAAGAGAGGAAAAGTTTTATTCTGTAAAGTTTAAACTTTAAACTAATCACAGTTCGTGGTTATATATCTGCGCAATTGTTCACTAACAGAATGGAAAATATGAAAATACAAATGTGCTCTTTCACTACTGCTTGCGCTTATTATTACACATGTACAAAATAGTAATTGCAATGGGTAATTGGCTGCGAATGCAATTACAAAATGAAGTCTCTGCTCAATACTTCAATAGCTTTATATTATTAATATCATATTCTTCTAGGTAATGGTCTGCATCTTCCATTCAGTTGACCATTTTCTGTTTATCTCTAAAATAGAGATTCTTAATGGCAAGAAATTGTCTTAAATATTATGATACCCAGCAGTGCCACTGCGCACAAGCCAGCCATGCAACTTGCCTGTGGTCACCCATGAAGCTACATTTACAATGGTAGCAAAATCATCGCAAATTGCTAATTTTCTAGTAGTGGTAGCTGTTCGCATCGCCGCTAGCAGCACACACCTAGAGCTGGGCCAGCGAGCGGTGTCTTTGTCGGCGGAGGAGCTGCTGAACCGACCACTATCACATTCCTCCACCGGAACCTCCACTCCTCAAACTGAACGGAGATGGCAGCGGTATTGATACTTGGTGGACTTCAGCAAAGAAACGCCACAAATAAGTAAATAAGAAGATGTACGCTATATAGTTGGAACTTACATTTTTGCTCTTAGTTAATAAACTTCATGTAAAGTGAACAGTGGGTAGATTAGTCATAAGACTTTTGAGTGGTCCACAAAAGCTATCGCATGTAAAGGTATAAAAGGCACGACATTCAGGTTTGGTATTTGACTTTTCGCTGAATAATTTGAATAATAGGAGCACCTTCATCACCCAACTTCCACTCGACTAGATAACTTCATTCAACATGGTACGAGGGCAGTGTTTCTAAATCGTTTAAGGTGATTTCTCAGGTCAGATCATCGCGATCCAAGACTTGATATCGGGCATAGATCAAATGGCTAGAAATCGGCAACCGCTACATCTACAATTGAGGAATCAGAGGGTGATCACGTGAGATTGTTGACGCCGACGATAACCCCTTCATTCTACATGGGAAAATGACAATCGAGGTATGGTTCTGCTGGTCTCTGTTCAACTCACCAGATATGAGAATCATTTTCCACGGAGGGAATCAATGTTAATATCTCGTTTTCCAAAGAATAAATTGGGTTTCATTGATGGGTCAATTGAAGCACCATAAGAAACATCTCCAAAGTACGGATCTAGAGGAGATGTAATTATATGGTGAGGTCATGGATCTTGTAGTCAATTTCCTCCTATTTAAGTCTTAGTGTGATCTATGCAAAGACAACCGCTAAGATGTGGACTGATCTTGAGGGGAGATTCGGCAAGAGCAATGAGCCACGAATTTTTGACATTCAATTACATATAAGTAACACAAGACAAGGCAGCATGACAATCACCGCATATTACACTAAACTGAAGGGGTTATGGGATGAATTAGATGTTGTAGTTGCAGACTCATTATGTGATTGTAAAATTGGCTAGGAGAACATGGAAAAGAGTCGACTAAGGTAGTTTCTCATGGGTCTAAATGAAATATACTTGAGCATTAGAGGGAATATTTTATTGATGAAACATCTGCCAAATGTAACCAACATCTGCCAAAGTTTACTCGATCTTAGAGCATGAACAAACTCAAAGGCTAGTTGGGATGAATGCAAATCCAGGTATTGAGAGTGTGGCATTAAACAGCTCAAATCAAGTAGATGGAGGTGGCTCAAAATTTTGTAAAAATAAAATTTAGCATAATGCAAGGAAATATTGTGACTATTTCTCAAAACCAGGCTACATAAGAGAGAACAGCTACAAATTACATGGCGTTCTCGCCTGAAGTCAGGGTGCTTCAAGCCTCTGCATCTCCTAGTCTAGCGTGGCTCCGATAGTGACCTGCAAATGAGAGGGAATCATAGATGATACGTATGGAATTGGAATAGAAAGAAAACCCAATGTGTGTCGTGTTTGTTTTGTGAGGCTGGTCTGTGTGTTCGGCGAGGATATCTCGCGGAATTTCGAGGGGATATGCCATGAATGGCTCAATGGTTATCCCTTAGATTGTGGGTTTATTATTATCGAATCTCTGGTGATAGATAAAGGATGTTGATATCGTTGTTCAGCTGGGTGGAGCCCCCAAGCTAAGTTGTAGTTGGTTCTACGTGAGTCTTGTTCACGAGTAGGGGTGCTTCCGGGCCTAGTCCGATCGGACCCAAAGAGCTAGTCCAGGCCACATGGTAATTTCCACCTAGGCATAATCTGAATAAGAGAAAGCAAAGAATGGGAGAATAGTATTGTCACGCCCCAACTCAAGGTCATGTGACCGGCTAGGGTATACGTGCCAATACCCCGCAGCCTAACCCATGTACATGCCAACTCAACAACAAAACATAGTGGAAAGATATAAACGAGTTTTATTTCAAAAGGAAAACCAAACAAGAATTTATCATAAGTAAGTTTAGCAAAATAATAAAGTGCGGAAATAATAATCAAGTTCAACTGTTCATTTACAAATGAAATCTGACATAAAGACATGATTGTACCCAAGGGACTACAACTCCATAATATCAAAACACAAGTGCATGACTAACTACCAAAAATTTGACTACGACCCCTAACTAGGACTGTTATGAGATCAATGTAGCTCCTCTGCCCTCCATCCACGCCAAGTGCTCCAGCCCACCTCACCGATCAGGCTCTGCAAAACAAAAACAAATGATAACGTATGAGTTCAAAAACAAAGTCACGAGAGTGTGATTAGCTATCATGCCATCTGGCCACCACCTGCCCGAAGGCAACCATCACTCTAACAGTGAAGAACAACATGCCTAAGCCTACCATGCCCTAAGGCAACAAAACATATTAGGATAATCGGGATTGGCTCATCCGAACTTATCCTAATATAAAGAAACTCGGGAGCAATCGAGATTGGCCCATCCTAACTTGCTCCACGAGACGCGAAGGAACAATCGAGATTTGACCGTCCGAACATGCCCCTTTTAGATATCACAGGAATAATCGGGATTTGCCCATCCGAACTTATTCCTTAAAAGCAACTCGAGAATAATCAGGATTTTCTCGTCCGAACTTATTCCACGAGGCCACACAGGAACAATCACGATTTGACCATCCGAACTTGTTCCAAAAGATAACATAGGAATAATCGAGATTCGCCCATCTGAACTTATTCCTTAAAAGCAACTTGGGAAGAATCGGGATTTGCCCATCCGAACTTATTCCACGAGGCCACATAGGAACAATCAGGATTTGCTCATCCAAACTTGTTCCAAAAGATAACGTAGGAATAATCAAGATTTGCCCATCCGAACTTCTTCCTTTAAATATAGAATCTTAGGAACAATCGGGATTTGCCCGTCTGAACTTCTTCCACAAGATACGCAGGAACAATCGAAATTTGCCCATCTGAACTTGTTTCACAGGTTGGGAATTATCCACCCAACCTTCCGGGCCTAGCCCGCAATCCGGCTCCTAACTGAGCCTCTCCGCCATTCAATAAGATATGGCACAACATGACCATACCCAATGCCCGATCCCAACTCCTTAACCATAATGTTATAAATCGGTGAGGTTTTATTTCATGCATAACATTTATTTGTTGGTTCATAATAGATTATTTTGCCCCTTGCATTTTAATTATGCAATTAAAATTATCATCACCATAATTAGGATTTTGTTTTGGGATTTTATTCTCAGTTTACTGTTGAGCCCCAAACTAGTGTGTCTAACCCGAATCTAATCTCTAGAGTGTGTCCTATGTTTCCAAACTATATTTTCTGGTTAAAACGATAGGTTACACGCCTATATTTAGTAAACTATGCACATCATAAACATGATCTCAAAATCAGTCCTGGTTTATCAACTCAGCATGAAGTTTTCAGCACAATGGAGTTTCAACATAATAAGGAAATAAATCCGAAAATTTACAGAATATGAATCCCTAATTTACCATCACATGAGATTTATATTAACAAGTTCATCATACATATCAACTTCATAATTTGCTAATCAAGATCTAACGGCATCAACATCTTCTTTAAGCAAGAACCATGCTTTATGATCAACAAACCCTCACAAGAACATGCTTGACATCAGGGTCAAAACCTCATCTTTTGTAAAACATAATTTCTATTCATAATCACATATTATTTATAAAGCATATATTAACATGTGAACACATAAATTGACAAGCAAATATGGCAAGGATCTCAAGATTTCACATGAATCCTCTCTTAGGTATTTTATCAAACACCTAGAGGGCACCCCACCCTCCACCTTGGTCGAGCATCCCTAGGGTCATCCTAGGGCTTCCGAGCCCCATAGGGGGGGGGGGGTTGGGTCTCCTAAAATACGACAATCAAAAAGAACGACGAGACTTCGAGAGATTGACGGAAAAATGGTTCATAAGAACCAGAATTCAAGAACGGCTCAAAGAAAGCCTAAACATGAGAAACCACAGAAAAATGAGGGTAGATCCAGTCACCAAAAATAAGAAGGAAGGTTAGAGGAGAAATACCGATCGACGGCCTCTGAATCCGATTCTAAGAGGTGGCGGCGGCTCCTCCTCAAGCCGACGGCTCCAAGAAGAGGTGGGGGGGGGGGGGGGGTGCTCCTTAAGCCAACGACTTGGCTTCCAAGGGAGAGGAAGAGAGGGAGAGAAAGGAAGAAGAAGAGGAAGGACTTGGCTCGGCGGCTGGCTTGCTTGGCGGCTCCAAGAGAGGGAAGGGAGGAGCGGCGGCTCCTCTGCGTGTGGTGGCTCCTCTCTTCTCTCAATTGGCTTGTGCGGCTGCATTGGGGAGCCGCAAGTCAAAGGAGAGGGGGTTTTATACTCTCTCCTTAAACCTAACTCCACTAAACCCCTTAGCAAACCCGCATCCGCCTCAAGCCGAATCCAAACCCACATCCGCCTCAAGCCGAATCCAAACCCACTAACTTCTCAACCCGCTAACACAACCAAGCTTGATTAAGCCCAATCTAACCCCATGCTCCATATAAGCATCCAACACATGCACACCCATATGCGACATAATTTAATAATCATGCACACGCAACATAAAATTAAATAAATTCATCCAATCAAGAAAAGAAACTGCATAACTAACACTTCTACTCACCCGAGCTCGCAAGCTCGCACTAGCCCGCCAGGCTAGCAAACACAAACAATAAGGGGATAATAAATAAAAATATCTAGGATATTACAATCCTCCCTCCTTAAAGAAAATTCATCCTCGAATTTCAGAAAAATAAACTTAAGGACTCACAAAATCATCAAATAACGAAGGATAACGCTCCCTCATATCCTGCTCCACCTCCCAAGTGGCCCCCTGCCCGGAATGGTGCTCCCACCTAACCTTAACCAAGGGAATCTCCTTGGACCTCAACTTTCTGATCTACTGGTCTAGCACCTCAACTCGTCGCTGCTCATATGAGACCGCTGAATCCACCTCCACTGTTGTAGGCTCAATCACATGGGACTCGTCCCGAACATACTTCTTCAACATAGATACATGGAACAATGGATGCATCCGGTCCATTCTGGGAGGTAAGGCCAACTCATATGCCACAGCTCCCCTACGCCTGAGAATAGGAAATGACCCAATGAACCTAGGGTTAGCTTTCCTTTCTTACCGAATCTCAGCACCCCTTTCATAGGGGATACCTTAAGGAACACCATGTCCCCCTCAGCAAACTCTACCTTCCTAGCCTTCCCATCAGCATACATCTTCTGGCGACTCTGAGCTGCCAATAATCTCTCTCTGATTAGCTTCACCTTTTCTACTGCCTCCTCCACCAGGTCAGGTCCCATCATAAGGGAATCCCCTACCTCGAACCAACCTACAGGCGACCTGCCTCTCCGCCCATACAATGCCTCAAATGGGGCTATCCCGATGCTGCTGCGATAGCTGTTATTATAGGCAAACTCAACAAAGGATAATTGCCTCTCCCAACTGCCCTCCAAGTGTAGGACACATGCTCTTAGCATGTCCTCCAATGTCTGAATGGTTCGCTCTGACTGACCATCTATTTAAGGATGAAATGCAGTGTTGAACAGAACCTGAGTGCCTAATGCCTCCTGAAACGACTGCCAGAATCGAGCTGTAAACTGAGTACCCCAATCTGAGATGAACATAATAAGAACACCATGATATGCGATGATTCGATCCAAGAGCATTCTCGCGTACTGCTCGGCTGAAAAGGTCGTCCTGACTGGCATAAAATGAGATGTCTTGGTTAGGCGATTCATCACTACCCAGATAGAATCATTGCCCTTCTAGACCATGGCAACCCTATCACAAAATCAATGGTTATCTTCTCCCATTTCCACTTTGGTACTTCTAGGTTCTGGAGCAACCCTTCCGACTTTAAATGCTCAGCCTTAACCTGCTGACACACCAGGCACTTAGACATGAACTCGACCACCTCTCTTTTAATGCCTTTCCACCAATAGTTCTGCCTTAGTTCTCGGTACATCTTTGAGGCTCTCGGATGCATAGTGTATGTGGATGGATGAGCCATCTCTAGCACTTGCGTGCGAACCTCAACCATATCTAGCACCACTATCCTGTTCTTAAACCTCAGAACGCCCTCCGAGTCAACACCGAAACCATTATCGGCATCACCTCTCCTGGCCAAATCCTTAGTGAGTGCACAGAAAGCATCCCCCTCCTTCGTTGCCCGTAGCATGTCTACCAACGTGAACTGCACCCTCAAGTGAGCATCCAGCGCACCAGAAGGTGATACTGATAAAACTGCCCTGCCATCCAAGCACAGGGCCAAATCCTGAGCCAACGGCCTCCTCCTGACTGCCGAATGTGCTAGACTGTCCATAGACTTCCTACTCAGAGCGTCAGCCACCACATTAGCCTTCCCCAGATGGCACATGATCGTGCAGTCACAGTCCTTCAAAAGTTCAAGCCATCTTCTCTGCCTCAGGTTCAACTCCTTCTGGGTGAGCAAATACTGGAGACTCTTATGTGTTGGCTTTAGGTTTTTGACCTTAGCCTTAATCTCGGTTTTGATGATAACAAACATGGAGCTAATGATTTCATTGAGAATATGTTTCAGGTTCCATATCAGTTAGCATTCAATGTCGTCAGTTGGAAAAATTAAAGAAATAAAAAATCGGAAGGACATTGATCGTCGCGCTCGGGTTCATCGCGAAAGTTTATCGAAGATCAACGAGTGCACCAAAGTCGCATCGGACGAGCTCAAAGATCACATGGAAAGCACTTTGACATGATGCTCGTTGAAAGCCGAAACCCGAAAATGAAGCGCGAAAGAAAAAGGCTGAAGAAAACAATCTCAGCCTAAATTCGGTTGACCGAGAGATCGACCGAATAGGGTAAGAAATGGGCAGTAGCTCTAGCGGTCGACCAATCAGTCGACTGGACTGAGGCTAGCTGTAGACGCAGCTTGCGTCGGTCGACCGAAAAAGAAATCTCAAGCTTATTGCGTCTGTCGGTCGATCGACCGAAGCCCAAAAAGGGGAGTTGGCTTGGCGACGGTCGACCGATTCATGCGATTTGCGTCTGGCGGTCGGCTCGTCAATCAACCGACCAGAGAGAAAATTAGAGCGCTCGAATGACCGGTCGACTAATGATTCGACCGGACCATCGACTGGGTGTCTGTAATGGTAAAAAATAATCCCGTTGATGCCCCGTTTCAGCTGGGGGTATAGATACACCTCATACTCATCTTTTAATCTCACTCTCACACTCTTACAAAAATCATTGAGCCATCAAGAAGATAGATTTGATCCTTTCAAAAGAAAGATTGCTTGCGCTCTGCTCCTTCTGCGAACACCTTCTCAAGCGCCAGCTACCGCCTCAACTCAAAAACTGAATCGAGCTCATTGCCTCGGCGAGAGGTGCCAAGGCTGTGAAAGGAGATTGCAAACATTGGTTTTATTTTAAGCTCTTTTCAATTGTAATTTTATTGTTATTTTAACTGTTTAACTTATGCGTGCAAAGACCTGGTGTTAGGTCTTGTTGTGTGAAGTGGTATCCTTGGTGAAAAGGTGTAAAGCCACTTGTGTAAACTTAGTGTTTACTAGGATTAGTTCTAGTTGTCCCTTAGGTTGAGGTGGGAAAGAGCTCTCGGTAGGAAGGCGGGATACTTCCGAGTGTGGAAGTGCCTTCGGTTGGAGAGCGGTGTCTTTCTGGGGAAAAGTCCTCGTGTGTAAGGGAAACTAATTAATCTAGTAAAACATAGTTTGGAAATCCTAAGCGGGGTGCTTAGGTAGTGGAGTAGACATTGGGGCTGAACCACTATAAAATCTCTGTATTTGCATTGATTGATTGTTCGTTCTTAATTGATTAATTATTTATCGCTTCCGCAATCAATCATCGAATTGCAAATTGCCTAATCGATCAAAGTAATCGTTTAAAATTGAAATTAGGCGAATAACATAGTAAACACACTATTCACCCCCCCTCTAGTGTAGCTATTTCGCCCACATTTGGTATCATAGCGGGTTCGTAGCTTGAGACTTCACCATCTCTTCTACACCTTGTCTCGATCTCGAAATGACTCTAGAGTCGGTAGCGTCTATACCTCCTGGGTTCGATGCCTGTAACTTTGGTCTATGGAAATCTAGGATGTACACATTTCTAAAGACTCAAGGTTTATGTGTATTTAACATGATAAAGATGAAATATGTTGAACCTAAGGAAAATATGGATGCATGGACCCAAGAACAAATTAGCATGTTTGAGTTAAATGCTAAGGCAACAAATTGCATATATTGTTCTTGTGAAAATAATATCCTTGAAAAGATCATGCATTGTACTTCGGCATATGATATTTGGGCTACTTTAAATATGCTATATAATTATGCTAAAACCGAGGAGTTAGAAACTTTTAATGAGGATAGTGATGACAATTGTTATCCTTCCAATGCTAACATGGTTTTTGAAGCCCAAAGTGTCTCCAGTCATAGGAGAACTAAAAGATGAAAGAGAAAGGTGATATGCCATGTGTGCTATGAGAGAGGGCATGTAAGGTAGAATTGCCCTACCATGAAGAACAAGGCAAAGAGGAGGTCAAATGCTTCCACATCGTCATCATATTCGAATGAAGCATCCTCTTCCCATGGCTATGAAGCAAATTTAAAAGAATGCCTCATGAATGATAACAATAATAGTATTAACTCATCTAGCTCTCATGATTTTGATGAATTGATGGATGAGTATAAAATTATGTATGCCTTGCTTGTTAAGAAAGATAAAGAAAACAAAAATTTGAATAAAGAAAACTCAAATCTTAGCTCTCAATTACATGATGCAAAATTAGAAAATGAGAAGCTAAGAATTAGTGTCAACAATCCATGCCATGATATTTTAAGTATTGACACTAAGGATTTGAAAAATGAAAATGAAAATTTGAAGAATGATTTCAAAATAGAGAATGAGTCTTTGAAAAATGAAAACTCAAAAATCAAAAAGGAAAATTATATGTTGAAATTACAAATGCATGCTTTACACAACTCAATGATTGATTTGAAAAATGAGGTTCTAAACCTAAACAAGAAAGTGAATGAAATGAAAAATACTTCCTCATTTAAGAATTTTAGTAAAAAGAAAGTTCATACTAATGTTAAATCTCATGTTAGACATTCTACCTTTAAACCTCATGTTCAAAATAAAAATGTTTCATCTAAGAATGCTCATGCTCATCTTAGTTCAAATGACAAGCATTCTACAAATAAATCTCATGTCCATAGTAAAAACAAAAAGAAATTTAATGAATATTGCTTTTGTTGTGGTGTTTATGGGCATGCCATCTATGAGCATGTTGTGAAAACACTTTGGGTACCTAAGCCCACTAACCCCCTAGGACCCAAAGGCATTTGGGTACCAAAGGTTTCTTCTCTTGTAAGGGGAGCCACCACAGAAGGGTAGAGAGAAGTGAAGAGTTGAAATTGAATGATGAATCCTCCCTTGGTTGCAACTTCAAGTCATCTTGATGCCTTAGTAAGGTTGGCATCAAAAAGTCTTCGGTATCATCTCCTATACCTTCTTGTTTAGATTATAGTTGAAGTTTGATATATGTTTAATTTGAGTTGTTTTTCCCGCTCTTGCTAAAAGAGTCTTTTGAAAAATATTTTTGATTTTTGATTTCCCGGTCTCTTCTAAGACTCTAGTGGCCTCTAATGGGCTTAAGCGACCTTGCGGTTCTAAATCGTAGGCACATTGTGGCCTTTTGGTTTTCAACCAATAGGAAGGGTTGGAGATCTTATGTTTCAAAATTTTATATTTTGAGATCTCTTGATTCATTTTGGTATCATGAATAATTTCTTTGAAAATGAATCCATGCTATTTAGTGAAGTTGAAGTTGATAAATGATACTTGGTTTTTTCTCTTCACTATTTAGTTTAATAGCTTGCATGTAGAATTGGTTTTATTGTCTACTTAAGAAGTATACTTGCAAGTTATAAGTTTTTAGGAAGGCTATTTAGGAAGAAAAATATTAGTTTGGCTAAATCATCATGAATAGGGTATAACCTTGATAACTTCAAAATCTAAGTGTTATACCTAATTGGTTAAGATAAAATCATGTCTCGACCCATGACTATAATTGCATGTAAAATCCTTGAATTCTCATGAGTAGGTAGAATATTAGCATTTAGACAAATTTCATCAAATGAAACTTGTTCTAGGTAAATATCTATTATTAGAGACCTTCTTGTAAGTCCAAACTGGTTTAACATAGGTAGAGATCTTATTTCTAAAATAGTTCACATCTTAAGATCTCTTAGATTCATTTAGATATCATGAAAATTTTCTTTATAATGAATCTTAACTATCTAGCATAGGTTAAGTTATTTTAATGAAAATTTGCATTGAACCTTGCTATGAAGTATGTTAGCTTGCTAGTAGTCATATTATTTCATTATGATACTAATGAAGTCTACTTGCAAGTTAAGAATTTGAAAGGCTATGCTATCTAAAAGAAAATGAAAAGGAAATGAAAAAGTTGGGCAAATTTTCAAGATAAAAGTATGATTTTAACTTTTGGAAAAGTCTTAGTAAAATAATTAAATTGTCATGCTTAAATGATTTCTCTATGCTCATGATTGATGTTGCATGATAAACACTTGAAGTTTCATGAGTACGCAAAATTATGATAACTTAGCAAGTTTCATAAAAAACTAGTTTAGTTTTGAATGAAACCATGCTAGGTTGATATCTTCACTTAAGGACATAATTTTCATTTCAAACTTGACATATACTCTTTACATGACCATCATGTGGTGTCATGAAAGTTTGAATGAAAATTGAACATGTTTTAAGAATAACTGAAAATTACAAATATACCATTTCAAACTACAATTGGTGTTAATTTCAGTTATTTCTAAAAAATTATAGAAAAAATCATTTTTAAATGATTCTTGAAACCACACATTCATTGAAAAATCTAGTTTTATAAGTAAAAATTTCAAAAAGTTTCATCAAGAATCAAATTTAAAATGAATTTTTGAAGTTGGATTTCGAAAACTCAAAGTATCACTTATTTAAAACACTAATCTTTCCGATACTTTGATTTTTCTTCAATAAAACTTCAAATAAAAACACTTGTATACCATTTGGATTCTATTTCAAATATCATTCACATAATTTCTTGAGTAAAATCATTCCTAGAAATGATTTAGATATTTTGGATGATAGTTATGATCCATTTTTTGATTAAAATCAATATAGGATGAAAAATGCACTTTATTTTAAAAAAATTCATTTTGAGTTGAATCTTAATACATGCATTTCAAATGATCATTCAACAATTGGTATCAAAATTTTCATTCAACAATTGGTATTAAAACTTTCATTCAATATTTGGTATCAAAATTTTCATCCAACAAATTAGTATTTCAAATCTTAAAGTATAGGTTGACCTAAGTCAACAAAGTAACTTAAAAATCTCATTTAAGCCCAAACTTAATTCATAGCCTTACAATATCTCATGTTTGATGTCTAGATGCCGAAGTTTGAAAAAAAAAACATGAGTAGATAGCAAAACTTGAGACCTAGCATTTTCATGTTTTCCATGCTTATTTCAAATGAAAACATGCTAAGTTTATAATTGGATTAAATGACATTAGTTTCACTTCAAACTTGATATACATGTTCTAAATGCCTATATCTTTGTATGTTGAAAGTTTGAATGAAATCTAAACATGTCAACAAAAAGAAACAATATTCATTTTGTTAACATACATGATTTAATTTTGAATTCAAATACTTAGTTTTTTTGAACATATCATGTATGACTTTGTTTTCATATTAAAATTGTTTTTCCATCCCTTTGGTTGAGATGTTTTTGTTTCATGAAAATACCTTTAGAGTCTCAACTAAATCCTTGTTTTTCATCCATCTGAATAGATAGACCTTTCTTACCTATTTTGTTTGATGTCAAAAGGGGGAGAAATGCATAGTCAAAAGGAGGAGAAATGTATAGTTAAAATGGGGAGAAAATATAGGGATATCCATGCATATAGATAGGGGGAGTTTAATTATATACATATGCATGTTGATAGGAGGAGAAATCCCTTAGTTGATATCCTTAATGCTTTAATGAATATATATTTTCTTAAGGATGTTTGTCATCATCCAAAAGAGGGAGATTGTTGACTTTAGGTTTTCGACATTAGCCTTAATATCGATTTTGATGGTTTTGATGATAACAAACATGGAACTAATGATTTCATTGAGAATATATTTCAGGTTCCATATCAATTAGCGTTCGATGTCCTCGGTTGGAAAAATCGAAGAAATTGGAAATCAGAAGGACATTGATCGTCGCGCTCGGGTTCGTCGCAGAAGTTTATTGAAGATCGATGAGTGCACCAAAGTCGCATCGGACGAGCTCAAAGATCACATGGAAAGCTCTCCGACATGATGCTCGTTGAAAGCCGGAACCTAAAAATGAAGCGCGGAAGAAAAAGACTAAAGAAAACAATCTCAACCTAAATTCGGTCGACCGGGAGGTCGACCGAATAGGGTAAGAAATGGGCAGTAGCCCTAGTGGTCGACCGATCGGTCAACCGGACTGAGGCTAGCTTTAGACGCAGCTTGAGTCGATCGATCAGAAGAAAAATCACAAGCTTATTGTATCTGTCGGTCAATTGACCCGGTCGACCAACCGAAGCCCAAAAAGGGCAGTAGGCTTGGCGGTCGACCAGTCAGTCGACCAACCTGTGAATAGCCGAAGATGAAGATCGCATAGATCGATCGATGGGTCGATCGAAGATCGCAGATCGTGCGATTTGCGTCTGGCGGTCGACCCATCGGTTGACCGACCAGAGAGAAAATTGGAGCGATCGAATGACTGGTCGATCGATGATTCGACCGGACCATCGATCGAGCATCTGTAATGGTCGAAAATAATCTCGTTGACACCCCGTTTCAGCTAGGGTATAAATTCACCTCATACTCATCCTTTAATCTCACTCTCACCCTCTTACAGAAATCATTGAGCCATCAAGAAGAGAGATTTGAGCCTTCGAAAAGAAAGATTGCATGCGCTCTACTCCTTCTGCGAACACCTTCTCAAGCGCCAGCTGCTGCCTCAACTCGAAAACTGACTCAAGCTCATTCCCTCGGCGAGTTGGAGGTGCCAAGACTGTGAAAGGAGCTTGCAAACATTGGTTTTATTTTAAGCTCTTTTCAATTATAATTTTATTGTTATTTTAACTATTTGATTTGTGCGTGCAAAGACCTGGTGTAGGTCTTGTTGTGTGAAGTGGTATCCTTGGTGAAAAGGAGTAAAGCCACTTGTGTAAACTTAGTGTTTACTAGGAGTGGTTCTAGTTGTCCCTTAGGTTGAGGTGGGAAAGAGCTCTCGGTAGGAAGGCGGTATACTTCCGAGTGTGGAAGTGCCTTCATTTGGAGAGCAGAGTCTTTCCGGGGAAAAGTCCTCGTGTGTAAAGGAAACTAATTAATCTAGTAAAACTTAGTTTGGAAATCCTAAGCGGGGTGCTTAGGTAGTGGAGTAGGCATTGGGGCCGAACCTCTATAAAATCTCCGTGTTTGCATTGATTGATTGTTCGTTCTTAATTGATTAATTATTTGTCGCTTCCGCAATCAATCATCGAATTGCAAATTGCCTAATCGATCTAAGTAATCGTTTAAAATTGAAATTAGGCGAATAACATAGTAAATATACTATTCACCCCCCTCTAGTGTCGCCATTTCGTCCACATTATGATCAGTGTATATCTCGCAAGCCTCGCCATAAAGGTAGTGACACCATAGCTTCAATGCGAACACCACTGATGCTAGCTCCAGATCATGAGTCGGGTAACTTTTCTCGTGAACTTTCAACTGCCGGGAGGTATAAGCTATCACCCTACCATTCTGCACCAACACACAACCCAAGCTGACTCGGGAGGCATCATAATAAACCACAAACCCTCCTGAGCCCGAGGGTACTGTCAGAATTGGTGCCGATGTCAAGCGTTCCTTGAGCTTCAGAAAGCTCTTCTCGCACTTATTGTCCCAGTCGAATTTGACCTTCTTCTGAGTCAGGCAGGTCAATGGCGCTGCAATCCTAGAGAAATTCTCCACAATTTTTTTGTATTAGCCTGCCAACCCCAGGAAACTGCAAATCTCAGTGACATTAATCGACCTCTTCCAATTCTGAATTGCTTCTATCTTCATGGGGTCCAGCTTTATCCCTTCCCTGGACACCACATGGCCAAGGAACCCTACACTCTCCAGCTAGAACTCGCACTTGGAGAATTTGGCATATAAGCGGTGCTCCCTCAGAGTCTCCAAAACCACCCTCAAGTGCTCAGCATGCTCCTCCCTGCTCCTAGAATAAATCAAGATATCATCAATAAATATTATCACAAATTTATCGAAGTATTCCCAGAATACTCGGTTCATCAGGTCCATAAATGCTGCAAGGGCATTAGACAGCCCGAAGGACATCACCAGGAACTCAAAGTGCCCATACCTTGACTTGAAAGCAGTCTTAGGGACGTCACTATCCCGAATTCTCAACTGATGGTACCCTGACCGTAGGTCAATCTTAGAAAACCACTAAGCTCCCTGAAGCTGATCAAACAAATCATCAATCATGGGCAAAACGGGTACCGATTCTTCACCATTACCTTGTTAAGCTGCAGGTAATCAATGCACATTCACATGGACCCATCCTTTTTTTCACAAAGAGCAATAGAGCACCCCAAGGCGAAATACTTGGGCGAATGAAGCCCAACTTAAGCAGCTCCTGCAATTGGGACTTCAACTCCCTCAACTCAATTGGTGCCATCCGATATGGCAGAATAGAGATCGGCTTCACCCCAGGCTACACATCAATACAGATCATAATCTTCCTCTCTGGAGGCAACCCTAGAAACTCCTCTGGAAACACATCAAAGAACCTGCATACCACGGGCGCCCCCTCGACGTTCCTAGCCGCACCTCCGCCACTAATACAAAGGCCAAGGAGAACTGACATCCACCCAAAAGTAGCTTCCGAGCTTTGAGAGCTAAAATCGACACCAACGAATCTCCCCTTCCCTCACCCTGGAAGGTAAACTAGGGCAATCCGGGCTTACTGAAGGTCACAGTCTTAGCCCTACAATCCATTGAGGTGAAATGGTTCGCCAACTAGTCCATGCCCAAAATCACATCAAGTTCCAACATCGGCAGGAGTGTCAATTCGACCGTTAACACGTGCCCACAAATGACCACCTCACAGCCCCGAAAGATTGACTCTGCCAGCACAGAAACGCCCATAGGCATAGACACCACAAGAGGCAAATCAAGAATAGAGGGTTTCCCTGATAACTTAGCAGCAAACAAAGCAGATATAAAAGAGTGTGTAGCACCTGGGATCAAACAAGTCATATGCAATGGCAGAACCAACAACAAGGTTACCTGACACTACTACCCTGGACGCCTCAGCGCCCTCTTGGTTCATATCAAACACCCGAGCAGCGGGCCTCTCTGAACCACCAGTTCGCTGGCGTCCTCCCTGAGTTTGACCCCTTTGAGCTACGAAACCCACTAACATCGGTGCCTTTCCTTTGTTCTGATCAGGTTGCTAACTGCCCTTGCCAGGACTATCCTTTCTGTTGTGCCAGTCTGCCCATAGCTGAAACATACCTTTGAACGTCCCTAACAAGCTCCCCAGTGCTTCTAGTGACATCGGTTACACGGCTGCGGTCCTAGCCTCGGCTGCGAGCCTCCCGATGACGCCCCTGGTCCTGAGTCCATGTGGCCTTTGGAACTGTTATGACCTCCGCCCTGCGGTGGATTTGCTATCCTGAGAGAACCCTCAAAGTGAGCTGGTCGACCCCCCAAGTGATGGGGCCGAAACTTTTTCTTCTAGGGTCCATAATGCCTATTTGTCGGTACCAGTGCCTCATCTACAACCCGAGCAAAAGAAGTGTCCTTAGTGTAATGGATCAGTCTGGCGATCTGTGGCCTCAGCCCCTCGACAAGGTGGGATGATACTTATCCTTGGCGGTCTCTGTGGCGATCAAGGTGGGATGATACTTCGAGAGCTGAGTGAACTCTATCTCGTAGTCCATCACTGACAAACTGCCGATCTAACGCAGTAGCTCGAACTCCTTCACCCGCCTGTCTCGGACGCTCAACGACAGGTACTTCTCCACCATAGTAGCTATAAACTCCTCCCAGGTAGGGGGTGGTGCATCTGCTGCTCTGTGGTCCCTCCAGGTGTGTAGCCAATCCTTGGCTGGTCCTCTTAGCTACAACCCGATCAGTCGAGCGGTCATCTCAGATGAACAACCAAGCTCCCTGCATAGCTCATAGCAATCTCCTTGAAAATTGGTGACCTCTACCCGCTAATCTGTGCCTGTGTACTCCGGTGGCCTGAATGCAACAAAATCTGCATATGAAGGTTCTCTAGGGGCTCTGACCACCAGTGCCATTGGTTGGACCACCTTTGGTGCTGCAGGTATTGCCGACACCTACTGTGGCTGCTTTCTCAGTTCCTACTCCCCGCGGAGGGTCTTTGTTAGCTCAGCCACTCGGCCCTGCAACTGCACAACCATGGGATCCTGTCCCACATCCTCTTGGTCCGGCCTCGTCCTCGGCACTCAGTGGAGTTGCTATCACTACCGCTCCTTGCGGCATCAAAGGCCTCCATCAATTTGGAATCAGCAGTAAGAAAATATCATAATTAGTCAATTTAATTCACCCTAACATTTTGCAAACTTAACCACAAGTCGCGTTGAGGTGCAGACTTAGCCCATTGATCTCATAACATAACCCTACCGTATACTGACATGCTAGCAATGCCCTATACGGTAACAACACTAGGTTGTAGTCAAACAGAATCACCTGCTTTGATACCACATTGTCACGCCCCAACTCAGGGTCACGTGACTGGCCAGGGTATACATGCCTATACCTCGCACCCTAACTCATGCACATGCCAACTCAACAACAAAACATAGTGGAAAGAAATAAACGAGTTTTATTTCAAAAGGAAAACCAAACCAAAATTTATCATAAGTAAGTTTAGCAAAATAATAAAATGCGGAAATAATAATCAAGTTCAACTATTCATTTGCAAATGAAATTTGACATAAAGACATGAATGTTCCCAAGGAACTATAACTCCAAAATACCAAAACACAAGTGCATGACTAACTACCAAAAACTCGACTACGACCCCTAACTAGGACTGTTATGAGATCAATGTAGCTCCTCTACTCTCCATCCACGCCAAGTGCTCCAGCCCACCTCACCGATCAGGCTCTGCAAAACAAAAATAAATGATAACGTATGAGTTCAAACGAACTCAGTGAGCGGTTCTACCAACCCCCACGAGGGTGTGACTAGGAATAAAGTGATAAAGCATAAGCAATATACCTATCTCAAATAGGAATAAAGTCACGAGGGTGTGACTAGCTATTAGGCCATCTGGCCACCACTTGCCCAAAGGCAACCATCACTCTAGCAGTGAAGAACAATAGGTCTAAGCCTACCATGCCCTAAGGCAACAAAACATACTAGGATAATCGGGATTGGCCCATCCGAACTTGCTCCACGAGACGCGAAGGAACAATCGGGATTCGCCTGTCCGAACTTGCCCCTTTTAGATATCATAAGAATAATCAAGATTTGCCCGTTCGAACTTATTCCACGAAGCCACACAGGAACAATCGGGATTTGCCAATCCGAACTTGTTCCAAAAGATAACGTAGGAATAATCGAGATTCGCCCATCCGAATTTATTCCTTAAAAGCAACTCGGGAATAATCAGGATTTGCCCATCCGAACTTATTCCACGAGGCTACACATGAACAATCGGGATTTGCCCATCCGAACTTGTTCTAAAAGATAACGTATGAATAATCGAGATTCGCCCATCCGAACTTCTTCCTTTAAATATAGAATCCTGGGAACAATCGGAATTTGCCCATCCTAACTTGTTCCACATGATACGCAGGAACAATCGGTATTTGCCCATCCGAACTTGTTCCACAATTTGGGAAGCCATCCAACCTTTCGGGCCTAGACCGCAATCCGGCTCCTAACCGAGCCTCTCCGCCATTCATTAAGATATGACACAACATGAACTAAGTCAAGTATCTCCTACGGTGTCTTACGGATGTCTCTATTGGGAAAACTCCACCATACCCAATGTGTTGTAGAAATGACCTACACTAGAGGGGAGGGGGGGTGAATAGTGTGTCAACTAAATTAATTAGCCTAAATCCAATTTTAATCGTTTCTCAAATCGTTTATGCAAATTGCAATTTTACGATTGGATGCGGAAGCAAGATAAACAATTAAGCACAAAATAGAGTATCAATGCAAACACACAAATTTATAGTGGTTCGGCCCCAATGCCTACTCCACTACCTAAGCACCCCACTTAGGTTTTCTAATCTAAGTTTTATTAGATTAATTACTTTCCCTTACACAGAGGACTTTGACTCGAAGAGTCGCACTCTCGACCTAAGGCACTTCCACATCCGAAAGTCTCCGTCTTCTTACCGAGAGCACTATTCCACCTCCACCCTAAGGGACAACTCAACTAATCCTAGTCAAATTAAGTTTACACAAGTGGCTTTACACCTTCACAACAAGGTAACCACTTCCACACAAGACCTAACAACCTAGGTCTTCACAATCTCTAATCCAATAAAAAATACGTTCAAATAACAGTTAAAATTACAATGAAAAGAGCTAAAGGGTAAACCAAGGTTAAATGCCCTTTTCCAAGCCTTCGACGCCTTCAACTCATCACGAGGTAGAGCTCGTATTAAAATCCAAGTTGTGGAAGAAAGCTGGGCGCTTGAGAAAATGTTCACGAAAGAACAGAGCACTGTTGATCGATCCTTTGAAGGCTCAAACCTCCCTTTGGAATGCTCAATCAAATCTGTAAGAGTGGGAGAACAAGGATTAAAGGAGTTAGATCAAGGATATATATAACCTCTCAAAGGAACGACAGCTCAATGGGCTAAAATCTAGCCGTTACAGTCGCTCGATCGATTGGCCGATCGACTGCTTAAAGCGACCGCTACCTATTCTCTCTATGCGGTCGACCGATGGGTCGATCGCTAGATTCAACTCTTGCATTCCCGCAATCCGGTCGACCGCTCGGTCGATCGACGCAAGTTGCATCTTTGGCGATACACAGTCTAGTCGACCGATCGATCGACCGATGCGTTCTCTGCCAATTTTTGGCTTCAATTGATCGATCGCCTGATTGATCGAAGTAGCTACTTTCACTTTGTGGCATCCTTCGGTCGACCAACCGGTTGACCAAGATGGCTACTGCCATTTTTCTACCCCTATTCGGTCAACCGCCCAGTCGACCAAACCTAGGCTGAATTTGATTTCTTCAGCCTTCTTCTTCCGCGCTTCATTTCCGGGTTCCGGCTTTCAACAAGCATCATCTTGGATAGCTTTCCATGTGATCTTTGGACTCGTCCAAGACGTCTTTGGTGCACACGTCTATCTTCGAGAAATTTCCACGACGAATCCGAGCGCGACGATCAATGTCCTTCCGATTTTTTGATTTTTTCTGATTTATCCGATCGAGGACATCGAACACTAATCGATATGGAACTTGAAAGATTTCTCAATGAAATATTAGTTCCATATTTGTTATCATCAAAACCGAGATTAAGACTAAGGTTGAAAACCTAAAGCCAACAATCTCCCCCTTTTTGATGATGACAAACATCCTTAAGAAAATATATTCATTTAAGCATAGAGGATATCATCGAAGGATTTCTCCCCTTATCAAAATGCATATCTATGAAAATAAACTCCCCCTATCTATATGCATGGATTTCCTATATTTTCCTTCCCTTTACCTATAATTTTCTTCCCCTTTTGACATCAATCAAAAAGGGCAAGAAAGGTTAATCTAGTCAAAGGGATGAAAACAATATATATATATATATATATATATATATATATATATATATATATATATTTATGAAGTTGAGACTCTAAAGATTATTTTTCATGAAATGTGAAAATCTCAACCAAAGAGATGGAAAATAATATTTGATATGAAACAAAATCATACATGATAGAAAGAAAATGATAGATAGAATTCAAAACTAAATCATGTATGAACTCAAGTATGAATGTACTCATATCTTTTTCATGATATTTTTAGATTTTATTCAAACTTTCAAAATATCAAGATATGGTCATTTAAATGATTTATATCAAGTTTGAAGTGAAACTAGTGTCATTTAATCCAAGTATGAACTTAGCACGTTTTCATTTGAAATAAGCATGAAAACATGAAAATGCTAAGTATCAAGTTTTGTTATCTACTCATATTTTCTCTATCTTAAGCATCTAGACATCAAACATGAGAGAATGTAAGTCTATGAATCAAGTTTGGGCTTAAAATAAAATTTCTAAGTCACTTTGTTGACTTAGGTTAAACTATACTTCAAGATTTGAAATACCAATTGTTGGATGAAATTTTTTGATACCAATTATTGAATGGTCATTTGAAATGCATGTATCAAGTTTGAACTCAAATTGAATTTTCTAAGTTCATTTTGCATCCTTTATTGTTTTCAATGAAAAAATAAATATTTCTAGTTATCATTCAAATTATCAAAATCATTCTTGTGAATGATATTACTCGTGCAATGGTGTGAATGATTTTAGACAATGAATCAAAATGGTATATATGAGTTTTCATTTGAAGTTTTTGATGAGGAAACAAAGTATCGGAAAAGGTTGATATTTCAAGAGGATGATACTTTGTATTTTTGAAATCCAACTTTAAAATTCCATTATAAATCAGATTCTTGATGAAATTTTTTAAAATTTTTATACAATAAACTAGATCTTTCAGTGAAAGTGCAGTTTCAAGAATCAACTAAAAAAGATTTTCCTACATTTTTCTAGAAATAACTGAAAATGCTAATACCAAATGTTGGTCGAAATGACAATTCCATAATTCTCAGTTATTTTCAAAGAGTGCTCAATTTTCATTCAAACTTTTATGACACCACATAATGGTCATGTAAAGAGTGTATGTCAAGTTTGGAATAAAAATTATGTCCTTAAGTCAAGATATCAACCTAGCATGGTTTCATCCAAAACTAAACTAGTTTTCATGTAATTTGCTAAGTTTCAATCTTATCATTTACTCATGATTTTTCAACTTTAAACTTATGGACACCTAACATGAGTAAATCTAAACATGTTCCCTAAATATGGATTAAAAATGAGACCTCTAAGTCAATTTATTTACTTGGGTCAACTTGGTTCAAAAGAGGTTTTCATGAAACCACCTCTATGTCATTTTATACATATTCATATGAATTTTTCATTCTAAATGCATAGAAACATGCCATACCTATTCCTAAACATGTTTATGAAGTTTGTACTTAAAATGAAGTGTCCAAGTCGATTTGTTGACTTGGGTTACTCTTTTCCAAGTTTAAGTCTCCTAAAGTGATATAGTTATCACATTGTTCATCTAGACATGAATTTTCAAGATTAAGTACCTAGACTCATGTGATATTTGTATCTAAACATGTTTGTTTGGTGTTTACTCAAAATGATGTCTCTAATAAGAAATTTCAAACTAGTCTAATTTCATTCAATATTGATATCATGAAATTGCCTAGTTATCATGAAATTGCCTACTCATGAAAATTCAAACATTTATCGTGCAAAAACAATCATGAGTATGGAGACATCATTAAACATGGATATTCAATTATTATACTAAGATTTTTGCAATATTAAATTCATACCTTAGTCTTAGAAATTTGCCAAACTTGTCATTTACTTTTCATTTTCTTTTAGATAGCATAGCCTTCAATTGTTTACCACTTTCTTAACTTGCAAGTAAGCTTAATTAGTATCAAAATGAAATTATATAACAACTAGCAAGCTAACATACTAAATAGCAAAGTTTCAATGCAAAGTTTTATTTTAAAAACCTTAACCTATGCGAGATAGTGTAGATTCATTTTAAGTGAATTTTTAGGAAATGTAAATGAATCAAAGGGATCTTAAGATGTGAAGCATTTGAGGAATAAGGTCCCTAAACATGTTTAACTAGTTTGGACTTAAAGGAATGTCTCTAATAGTGAGTATCAACCTAGAGCAAGTTTCATTCAATGAAATTTGCCTAAGTACTAAAATTCTGTCTACTCATGAAAATTCAAGGGTTTACCATGCAATTCTAATCATGAGTATTGAGACATTATTTAAGCTTAAGCATTGAGGTATAACACTAAGATTTTGAATTTATCAAAGTTATACCTTATTCATGATAATTTGCCAAACTAATCTTTTTCTTCCTAATTAGCCTTCCTAAAATACTTATAACTTGCAAGTAAGCTACACTAATATTTTAGAGAAAATATAGCTACTTAGCAAGCTAACCAAACCAAAAAGCAAAGAGAAGCATCAAATATCATTATAAAAGTTCACTTTGCTATATAGTTTGAAATCCATTTCAAAATATGTTATCATGAATCCAAAATGAATTTTAAGAGATCACAAATGTAATATTAATGAAAATATGATCTCCAACCCTCCCTATTGGTTGAAAACCGAAAGGCCACAATGAGCCTACGATTTAGAATCGCAAGGTCGCATGAGCTCATTACAGGCTACAGAGGTCTCCGAAGAGATCGGGAAATCAAAAATAAAAATTATTTCATAAAATGAATATCAAGAGCGGTAAGGATCAACTCGAAATAAACAAGTATCATAAACTCCAACTTGAATGAATTCAAGTAGAGTAAGGGAGATGATACCAAGTTTACTTAGATGCCAATGTTCATTCCTAAGGCATTATGATGACTTGAAGTTGCAACCTTGAGGTGGTGTATCCTTCAAGCCCTCAAGCAACTTCAATCAATCAACTTCATCTTACTCATGTGTGGTAGCTCCCCCTAGAATAGAACAAGAAACTTTGGTACCCAAATGGCTTTGGGGCCTTGAGGGTGAGTTGGCCTAGGAACCCAAAGTGTCTTAGCAACACTTGGATTTCTTTTAAATGTACAATCATGAATGGCATGGCCATATATACCACAACAAAAACAATTTCCATGAAACTTTTTTTTTTGAACATGAGGTTTAAATGAGGAATGCTTGACATGAGAATGATGATGAACATTAGCATTCTTTACATAAGCATTTTTATTTATAGAGTTCTTAAATGAAGATGCATTTGATAAATCATTGATTTTCCTATTTAAGAATACAACCTCATTTTTTAAATCACTCATGGATTTATGAATAGCATGCAATTGAGATTTCATCATACTATTTTCATTTTTGATCTTTGTATTTTCTACTTTCAAATTCTAAATCTCATCCTTTGAGATATTTTTCAATTCAATTTTCAAATCATTATTTTTATTTTTCAAATCAATATTCTCACTTTTTAAGTCCTCAATTTCAATTATCAATTGTGAATTACTAGTTTTCAAAACACCAATATTGTCATGGCAATCAACACTTGAGGAACTTAGATTTGCCTTTAAATTTCATTTTCTAATTCTAAAGCATGCAAATCCTTAGTAAGCCTGGAGTTATCCTTTTTAATTTTCTTGATTTCTTTACTCTTTTTCAAAAGCATAACACACATATTTTGACACTCTTCTACTAATTCTTCATATGACATTTTGAGTGAATGTGAAGAACTAGCATCACTATCATATGCTATATCTTTATCATGACTAAAAGTAGAGTATTGTACCTCATCATGGATACCTATGAGGCAAACCTTGGATGTGCCTTCATAGTCATGACAAGAGAATGCTTCTTGTGATTTGGAGGTGGATGTTGAAGCACTTGTCCTCTTCTTGGCATTCTTCTTTGATGAAGGGCAATTCCTGTTAATGTGCCCCTTTTCCTTACACAAGTAGCATATAACCTTTCTTTTCCGACTTTTAGATTTGCTTCTTTGACTAGAAGCACTAAGTTCATCAAAATCGAGGTTAGTAGTAGGGGGATGACCATTGTCATCACCACCCTCAACAAAAGTATTAAGCTCTTCGGTTTTAGTATAATCATATAACATATTCAATATTGCCCAAATATCAAATGCGGAAGAACAATGCATAACCTTTTCAAGTATTTCATTTGAGAATGAACAATATAGAAGATGCATTGTTTTAGCATTCAATTCAAATAATTTAACTTATTCTTGAGTCCAATCATTTATGTCAATGGTGGGCTCAGCATACTCATTCTTTAGTATGCATAATAGATCTAAACTTTGTGTTTTAAGAAAGGTATACATCCTACTCTTCCAAACACCAAAATTTTCTTCATCAAACCTAGGTGGTGCAAATGCTATACTCTCTAGTGCCATTTTTTCGGATCGAGGCAAGATGTAGACGAGATGGTAAGATCTCAATCCACGACCCGCTCTGATACCAAATGTTGTAGAAATGGCCTACACTAGAGGGGGGGGGTGAATAGTGTGTTAACTAAATTAATTAGCCTAAATCCAATTTTAATCATTTCTCAAATCGTTTAAGCAAATTGTAATTTTACGATTGGATGCGGAAGCAAGATAAACAATTAAGCACAAACTAGAGTAACCATGCAAACACACAAATTTATAGTGATTCGGCCCTAATGCCTACTCCACTACCTAAGCACCCCGCTTAGGATTTCCAATCTAAGTTTTACTAGATTAATTAGTTTCCCTTACACAGAGGACTTTGACTCGTAGAGTCGCACTCTCGACCTTAGGTACTTCCACACCCGGAAGTCTCCGCCTTCTTACCGAGAGCACTCTTCCACCTCGACCCTAAAGGACAACTCAACTAATCCTAGTAAAATTAAGTTTACACAAGTGATTTTACACCTTCACAACAAGGTAACCACTTCCACACAAGACCTAACAACCTAGGTCTTCACAATCTCAAATCCAATAAAAAATACGTTCAAATAATAGTTAAAATTACAATGAAAATAGCTAAAGGGTAAACCAAGGTTAAATGCTCTTTTCCAAGCCTTCGACGCCTTCAACTCATCAAGAGGTAGAGCTCGTATTAAAACCCAAGTTGAGGAAGAAAGTTGGGCGCTTGAGAAAATGTTCACGGAAGAACAGAGCGCTGTTGACCGATCCTTCGATGGATCAAATCTACCTTTGGAATGCTCAATCAAATCTGTAAGAGTGGGAGAAGAAGGATTAAAGGAGTTAGATCATGGATATATATAACCTCTCAAAGGAATGGCAGCTCAACGGGCTAAAATCTAGCCGGTATAGCCGCTCGGTCGATTGGCCGGTCGACCGACCGATCGACCACTGCCTATTCTCTCTATGCGGTCGATCGATGGGTCGACTGCCAGATGCAAATCTTGCATTCCCGCAATCCGATCGACCGACGCAAGTTGCGTCTTTGGCGATACGCAGTCCGGTCGATCGATGCGTTCTCTGCCCATTTTTGGCTTCAATCGGTCGACCGCCCGGTAGATCGAAGTAGCTACTGCCGCTTTGCGGCATCCTTCGGTCGACTGAGATGGCTACTGCCAATTTTCTACCCCTATTCGGTCGACTGCCCAGTCGACCGAACCTAGGCTGAATTTGATTTCTTCAGCCTTTTTCTTCCGCGCTTCATTTCCGTGTTCCGGCTTCCAACGAGCATCATCTTGGAGAGCTTTCCATGTGATCTTTGGACTCGTCCAAGATATCTTTGGTGGACACGTTTATCTTCGAGAAATTTCCGCGACGAATTCGAGCGCGACGATCAATGTCCTTCCGATTTTCCGATTTCTATCGATTTTTTAATTTCTTCCGATTTATCCGATCTAGGACATCGAACACTAATCGATATGGAACTTGAAAGATTTCTCAATGAAATATTAGTTCCATGTTTGTTATCATCAAAACCGAGATTAAGACCAAGATTGAAAACCTAAATCCAACACAATGCTCGTTCCCAATCCTTGACCCGTAATGTCATAAACCTGTGAGGTTTTATTCATGCATAACATTTATTTGTTGGTTCACAACAGATTATGCTGCCCCTTGCATTTTAATTATGCAATTAAAATTTATCATCACCAAAATTAGGATTTTGTTTTGGGGTTTTATTCTCAGTTTACTGTTGAGCCCAAAATTGGTGTGTCTAACCTGAATCTAATCTCCAGAGTGTGTCCTATGTTTCCAAACTATATTTTATGGTCAAAATGATAGGTTACACGACTATATTCAGTAAATTATGCACATCATAAACAAGATCTTGGATTGGCTTCCAAGGGAGAGGAAGAGAGGGAGAGAAGGGAAGAAGAAGAGGAAGGGCTTGGCTCAGCGGCTGGCTTGCTTGGCGGCTCCAAGAGAGGGCAGGGAGGGGCAGCGGCTGGTGGCTCCTCTCTTCTCTCAATTGGCTTGTGTGGCTCCAACGGGGAGCCGCAAGCCAAAGGGGAGGGGGTTTTATAGTCTCTCCTTAAACCTAACTCCACTAAACCCCTTAGTAAACCTGCATCCGCCTCAAGCCGAATCCAAACCCACTAACTTCTGAACCCGCTAACACAACCAAGCTTGATTAAGCCCAATCTAACCCAATGCTCCACATAAGCATCCAGCACATGCACACACATATGCGACATAATTTAATAATCATGCACTCGCAACATAA
The DNA here is from genome assembly GCA_034359265.1 of Canna indica. Taxonomy (NCBI): domain Eukaryota; kingdom Viridiplantae; phylum Streptophyta; class Magnoliopsida; order Zingiberales; family Cannaceae; genus Canna; species Canna indica. The sequence continues at coordinate 51,685,509 of CP136891.1, read as the reverse complement.
AATTAAATAAATTCATCCAATCAAGAAAAGAAACTGCATAACTTAAACTTCTACTCACCCGAGCTCGCAAGCTCGCACCGAACCATGAGTTGACTCGGCTCAACTTCGAACTAGCCCACCAAGCTGGCAAATACAAACAATAAGGGGATAATAAATAAAAATATCTAGGATATTACAAGTATGTGAAAGATAAACAAGCCAACAATGTTCAAGTAATGGCAGCTGAGTGCAGTGAGGAAAGTAGCTCATGAGCTGGGGTCAATCAAAATTCAGATGGAGCATTAGGAAGCTTCATAGAAGAACAACACAATGCCTTATTCTACATGTTAAATCTCCACTACCACAACCAAGCTTGATTAAGCCCAATCTAACCCCATGCTCCACATAAACATCCAACACATGCACACCCATATGCAACATAATTTAATAATCATGCACACGCAACATAAAATTAAATAAATTCATCCAATCAAGAAAATAAATGACATAGCTCAAACTTCTACTCACCCGAGCTCGCAAGCTCAACCATGAGTCGACTCGGCCCGACTTCGAACTAGCCCACCAGGCTGGCAAACACAAATAATAAGGGGATAATAAATAAAAATATCTAGGATATTACAAGTATGTGAAAGATAAACAAGCCAACAATGTTCAAGTAATGGCAGCTGAGTGCAGTGAGGAAAGTAGCTCACGAGCTGGGGTCAATCAAAATTCAGATGGAGCATTAGGAAGCTTCATAGAAGAACAACTCAATGCCTTATTCTACATGTTAAATCTCAAGTGTTCAGGAAATCACCTTGCAAACATGGCAGGTATTTTACCTAAGCAATGGATTTTTTATAGTGGTGGCACAAACCACATTGCATCCAAACATATTGTTCTTGACAACTGAAAGGAATGGTACCCTTGAGCTAATCACATGTCGATATGTTTAGGGACTATTCAAGGGACATCAACTTAGTGAGGCAACTTTTTTATCATATGTTGCATCTTTATTCATAAAAATTATGATGAACCCCATGATCTCGGGCAAATGATTCTGAGGCCATGATGAGATCATGCCACTGAGACTTGCAATCCAAATGCCCATGTTCTAAATGTTCCTAGTCATAGGATCACCAATTAGGGGATTGGTGATTTCGAGTAGATTAGTGCATTTGGCACATGCGCTATACGATAAGGGTAGCTGATCTCACAATTACTTATGAGCCGCCATTAATGTACAAGTGCAAGTGATCATTATGGAATGAGTTCACTGAATGGACCTACACGAGGAACAGAAAATGGAATCCTTACATGAGTGTGAATAGAACGTTCCTCGGGTGATAGTAGGTGCAAGTAGTCCTTGGACCTGAGGTTGTCATGGTTACCTTGTGAGTGACGACCTATTGCTTTGGTTATATGGCCCTCAGCGTCATGTCTCGGGTATTGCTGGGCATGGGGAAGCATTCATGGAGGTAGGTGAGCAACCAACATTGAATAAGTTACTCCTAGTAAGAGGAGATAATGTCCTTTGTGTCTCTACAAGTGTCGACTCAGGAATCTCTGGCTAGAGTAGACATGAAAGTCAGGAAGATGTTTCTGACATTTCATTATTGAGACAACATCTTGACGGGTGGAATACATATGAATTGGTATTAGGGTTTGACACTTCTTCCGTACCCTAGCCGACTTCGGGACATTGTAACCGAGGGACTTAGTTGCACGATAACTAATCACTGAAGGGCGTTCGATCCCTGTAGATTGAACCTCACACTATCTGGGTAGTCATGACATATTGCTAGACGTCAATCTTGACTTGTGAGTGGAGCCTCTCACGACTACACTAAAGGGGTTTAATGGTGGCTCATAAGATTCGAATAGAAGTCATTCTATCGGATCCAACTCTCCGTTATGCACAACTCACTATTGGCATAGTGTGGGGCCCATTCGGTGACACACAATAGGCTAACATCGTAATGGACCTTATGAGATAAAGTCCGAATGCAGCCCTATATGTCTGCTAGCATGGACATACTGCAACTCGATCACAGATTTAATTTTTGCACATGATAAAAAAGTTGTTTCTAGCATGGACAGCCCTAGCATGGACATCCGTATATGTCTACTATCATGGAATGAATGAGCGTGGAAGGAGTTCCTCGGTAACCCTGATTTGTAGGGCATCCCTAAATTGTAGGGATTGTCACATGATAATATCTTATGTAGTTGATTAAATTTAATTGTGAATTAAATATTTAATTAACCACTTGACTTGGATTGTATTTAATTATGAATTAAATATAATTTAATTTTGAATCGAATATATATGGTGGAAAAATTAGTTCTAACCATGTGTCTAACCAATTAATTAGGAATTAATTTATTTGGATAAATCATAGTTAATTGGAATTTGATTTATGAAGATAAATCATAAAATTAATAGATATATGGTTTATGAGAATAAATCATAATTCTATTAATTCATAGGAATTAAATTTATTTAGATAATTATTTTTCCTATTTGATAGGAATTTAATTAGTTTAGATAAAGCATATTTTATTTAGATAAACCTCTTTCCTATTGTTTAGGATATTGGTTTATTTAGATAATTATGATCACTATTTATAGACAACTAATTTATGGAGATAAATTAGAGTTTATAGTTAATTGGTTCTAATAAATTCTAAATTAATTATGAAATATTTTTTGGAGGAAAACCCCGAAATTTTGAATTCTGATGAGAAAGTTTTTAGGGGGCCTGGTCTACTTTTGTAGCAGCCCCCCCTCTCTATAAATTGTGACCGAACACCCCATAGGAGGGTTTGGTTAATCGGTTCTTGATCTTCTTGGAGAAGATTAAGGACTTGATTCTTTAGAGGCTTCTTGAAGAGAAAGGCTCCAAAGAACTCCTCCTCCTCACATTGGTGGCCGGCCTTCTACACCCTCCTTCCCCAGTTTTTGCAAAGCCAAAAGTTAAAGGTGTCTTCTCTTCTTGGGTGTGCCGCAACCTTGTTCTTATTGGAGGAGTCCAAGAGGACAGTGAGGTATCTTCACCTCTTCTCTTTCATTCCAGTGTTTTCGCATCCTCTTTCCTTCCATTTTTGGTGCCTGGTTCTTGATGGAAGGGCTGACCTTACCTTGATAGATTTCGGGATTGAGAAAGCTTCTCCGTTCAGCCACAATGAGCCCGTGTTCCCTGCCCCTATTATTGTGAGGTGCTTGGTGTGGACTATCATTGGAGGACGTGCACATGTGCGTCTCAAGACGGGGATAGGAGCAAGCATACCAACCGCGGTATAAGGTATACCTTCTCCTTCTACTCGTAGATTGAATTTTTTAATTGTTGCTAAAGTAGATTGCTATTTTGGAATGTTTTAAATTTTTTAAATTGCTATTTCTTCTGTGTTTCTTATTCCCATCCCAACAACAACATCATCAATCATGTACATAATGATAGGGTATCTGTCAGGATAGTCTCTAAGGGGCTTTGTGTTAATAGTCAGTTACACAGGAAGTTGTAATTGCTCTTATAACTGCTTTCAAAATAGAGTGAGTAACAAATAAAAATAATCACAAGGAAACAAACAAACAGAAGGATTTATTTACACAGTTTAGTGACAAACTTGTCACCTAATCCGCGGGGCCCTCACCAGACAGATGCCCAATCCACTATCAACAAATTTCAATATTAGTTCCAAGATTTCACACTCCAAAATCCAACTATCAGTACTAAAGTAAATTGAAAATAACAAACAAACTATTTGCTATTACAAGTTCTAACCAACTTGTCTCTCTATGATAACTCAATCATAGAGTTCTGTCCTCCACACAGTCTTTGTGTTGTAGTGAGTTAATAACCCAACTCCATCTTGACTTAAAGATAATTGAAGTAGATTGTTGTCGTCTACACACTCAATAGTTTCACCTCCTTATATAACTGGCAACTCTGTTTAAGCGCACAAGAGATTTTTATTCTTATCTCATCTCTTCCCTCATATATATATAGTAGAAGGCCAAAACCATTCGCATAACACCCATTAAGCACAAGACCTTAATTACTTTAGCTTCGAACTCAATGGCCATCCATAATATATCATAATGATTCGGCCATAAAAGCCTCAAGAAAAATTGCCTAGCTCATCAATGAAAAACCGCCCAGCTCATCAATGAAAAAACCGCCCAGCTCATCAATGAACAAATCAGAGCACTAATGATCACGAATTTAATCTCAGCAAAATTGAAAGTCATCATCGTAGTAGAACTAATTTCAACATAAAGCTACATAGCATCCAGAGCAGTTATAACTGACATACAATTTGGAACTTAATTAACTCCTATTCCTTTTGCCAAAAATAGCCAACACAGCATAAGCCAAACACCAACAATCTCACCCTTTGACTTATTTGGCAAAACACAATCTGTCATCACAAACCAGTAAAAGATAGAGTAGCAATTTAACTGTCAAAGATCAAAGGATAATATTTACAGAAATAATATCCCAAAATAGCATAGTAACATAGTCATCACAGACATCATATCCACACAGTGTGAAATGATACCTCTTAGTTGTAGGGCTTTGTAGAGAGAGTAGAGGCCACCAGAAAGCAGCTGTGGATGAAGCTTGCTAGAGATGGTCTTCTTTTCAGCCTTCGTAACAGTTTTTGAAGATTTCTTCTTAGAGACAGTAGACTTGTTCTACTCGGGCAAAGGATAAATTTCTTTCTCCTTGGGATCTACAAGATTGTTTTTACTCCTTTTTGTTTTTCTTAGCTCAGCAGCCCTTTTCAACAGGGTCTCATTCTCTGTGTCACTATCCAGGTTCATAGATTGCTGATTCTACTACTTGGATTTTTCGGACAACTTTCTCTTGGAAGTCCTTTTCAGGTCAATTGTGCTTGATGGTTTATTCTTCATTTTTACAGAAATGACAGATGTTTTTGGCTCAGATTCTTCATCTTCTGGAACTGACTTAGTAGGTTGATCATCCTTGGTCGCTGAAACTGCTACTGTATCAAATTCTGGTACTGGTTCTGAAGATGTAACTTGTTTTGGTGTTGGCTCTGGAGTTATAATAGGTTCGGGTTCAGGCTCAGCAGTTATAAATGGTTCAGGTACTTGCTCAGCAAGTTGTAACTATATTGTTAACTGCTGAAGGACTTGGAGCAATGACTTCTGTGGCTATTTCCTAAGCAACAACAGGATCTGTTTCTTGATCCTTTAGAGCAGAATCTATAGAATCTATGGATGGACCAGTCTTCACTGGAATCGAGTCATGAACAACATCAGATACAGAAATATTTTCATCATATAAAGGACCAGTGTTTACTAGAGACGAAATAGGGATATTGATATCAAAAGTGACAGATTCAACAATGATACCGGCCAGATGAAGGACAGAACTTCATGAACAATGATACCGGCCAGATGAAGGAGTGACATCTACACTACACTTCCCCTCAACAGGTAAATTCTCCCCCTTAGGAACTGAAACCCTAGGTGGAGATTTAGGGAGTTTATATGCCATACCTCGATGTTGGGATAAGATTCAAAAAATGCAGTGGAAATAGCAATTTAAAAATTCAAATCATCCCAAAACAATGATCTACTTTAGCAATCTTTAAGGAATTCAATCTACTAGTAGAAGGAGAAGTTATACCTTATACCGTGGTTGGTATGGTTGCTCCTATCCTCGTTTCAAGACGCACACGCGCACATCCTCCAACGAAAGTCCACACCAAGCGCCTCGCAACAAAGGGGCAGCAAACACCAGGACTCGTAGTGGCTCAACAGAGAGGCTATCTCAACCCCGAATCGCACCAAGGCGAAGCTGGCCCTTCCACCAAGAATCGCCCATCAACAAGGGAGGAAGAGGGGATGTGAAAATCACAGAACGAGAAGGTAGATAAAGGAATACCTCACTGTCCTTCTTGGACTCCTCCAAGATGATGAAGTAGGCGGTACACCCAAGTAGAAGACACCTTCGACTTGACTTCACAAAAGCCCGGGGAAGGAGGAAGAAGATGGCCCGACCGCCAAGGGGGAGGAGGAGGGATTCTTTAGAACGTTTCCACTCAAGAACCCTCTCAATACTCAAGTTATTAATCCTCTCCAAGATGTAAAACTAATTTTCTCATCACCCTTGAAGGAGGTTCGGCCACTAATTTATAAGGGGCATGGGCGGCTACAAGAGTAGACCCAATCCCCTTTAAAAACTCTCACCGGAATTCAAAATTTTCGGGTTTGCCTCCAAAAAATAATTTATATTTAATGACTTCATAATTAATTCGAAATTAATTAAATCCAATTAAATATAAACTTTAATTTATCTCCATAAATTAATAGCCTATTAACAAGAATGATAATTATCTAAATAAACCAATCCCCTAAATAATAGAAAAGAGGTTTATCTAAATAATTTGAATTCCTATTAATTAATAGAATTATGATTTATCCTCATAAATCATATATCTATTAATCTTATAATTTATCTCCATAAATCAATTTCCTATTATTTAGGATTTATCCAAATAAATTAATTCCTAATGGTTAGAAACTAATTTTCCCATCATGTATATTTGATTCAAAATCAAATTATATTTAATTCATAATTAAATACAATCCTCGTCAAGTGGTTAATTAAATATTTAATTCATAATTAAATTTAATCAACCACATAAAATATTATTATGTGTCAATCCCTACAATTTAGGGATGTCCTACAAAATAGGGTTAATGAGGAACTCTTTCCTCGCGCATTCATTCCTATGGGAAGTACCTTTCCTATTATGTCTGTAAACGAGATCCGTGATCGAGTTGCAGTATGTCCATGCTAGTAGGCATATAGTGCCAAATTCGGACTCTATCTCATAAAGTCCGATACAAGGTTAGCCTATTGTGTGTGATCCATTGGGCCCACACTAAGCCAGTAGTGAGTTGTGCATAACGGAGAGTCGGATCTGATAGAACTACTTCTATTCGAATCTTACTAGCCTCCACTAAACCCCTTTCGTGTGGTCATAGGAGACTCCACTCACAAGTCAAGATTGACGTCTAGTAACGTATCATGACTACTCGGATAGTGTGAGGTTCAATCTACAGGGATCGAATGCCCTTCGGAGGTTAGATACCGTGCAACTAAATCCCTTGGTTATAATGTCCCGAAGTTGGCTAGGGTATGAAAGAAGTGTCAAACCCTAATACCGATTCATATGTATTCAATCCGCCAAGATGTTGTCTCAATAATGAAATGTTAGAAACATCTTGCTAACTTTCATGTCTACTTTGGCAAGAGATTTCTGAGTCAACACTTGCAGGAACACATAGGATATTATCTCCTCTCACTAAGAGTAACTAATTTTGTAATGCCCAAAATTTTAATAATAATTTTTTAATCTTGAGCGCAGATTGGCGAAAAGCTTCGGGATTAGACCCGGGTAAGCATTTAATGTAGAGAAAAATTTAGGAAAATTTTATTTTCTATATTCCTGTGATTTAGAGGTTCTCGAGATGAATTTAGCAGTTCAATCGAAAATTGAATTGGAGATAGAACGGGTTAGAAATGGGCTATTTGAATCGGATAACCTAAATAGGGGTATTTTGGTCATTTGAACCCAACCAGGGTCTATAAATTAGAGCCTGGGGCGTGCAGTCAGGGGTTTAGCCACATGCCACCTGAGGCAAAGGAGAGAGGCAAGAGTGCGCCGCCGAGGAGGAGGAGGAGCCGCCGAAGCTTGAATTCCATGAGTTCGTCGGCGTCGATTGAAGGAAGACCCTACACGTCTTCCTCCCTTTCGTCTTCTCCAAAGAGGTGAGCGGATTTATCCCTTTTCCCCAATTCTTTCATTCATGCCGCCCCGCCCCCCACCTATGTCACGGGGTTTTCGTCAATTTTTAATGTGTTTTTCTTGTATCAAATCGGAAATCTCGGATCGGTTGTTTCGTGGTTGAATCGTGTCGTTTCGTCGTTGTTTGCATCATCTTCTTCATGCTTGGATCCTTGTTGTTGTTGATCTATGATCCTACGTGTTGGTAAAATGGCCTACACTAGAGGGAGGGGGTTGAATAGTGTGTTATCTAAATCAATTAGTCTAACTTCGATTTTAATCGTTTCTAACAAAACTTAGGCAAATTATAATTTATCGACTAAATGCGGAAGCAATAATAAAAACAATTAAACACAAACAAAGATAGCAATGCTAACACAATGATTTATAGTGGTTAGGCCCCAATGCCTACTCCACTACCTAAGCACCGTGCTTAGGATTTCACTCCCAAATCCACTAAATTATGAGTAGCTTACAATTGAGGACTTTACACCGGAAAGACCCTACACTCACCTCGAAGGCACTTCCACACCCAGAAGTATCCTGCCTTCCTACCAAGTGAGCTTTCCCACCTCAATTCCTAAGATCTACTCCTAACTTAGTTTACACAAGTGGCTTTTACACCTTCTACACCAAGGTAACCACTTACACACAAGACCACACACTAGGTCTTCTTACAAGCTCAAGTAAATCAAATCAAAACAAATTAAAAACACCTTAATCACAAGAAGAGAGTAAAGAGGACTTATCATAATAAGGACACCTCTTCTTCTTGAGCCTAGCAAGCTTGAATGCCCCTTTAATAAAGAACACTTGAGGATGAGGGATCAAGAGCTAGGTTTTATGGATTTGATCATGGAAGAGCTTAGGAGATGCTTAGGATCACTCTCTAAGGCTTCGAAGCATCAATAGTAGGCTAGAAATGAGTTTAGGATGGGTATTTATAGCCCCCCAAACACCAAGGCTCGTCAACGGGTGTTTTTCTGCCCGTTGGTGACGTTCGGTCGCTTGCCGGTCGATTGTCGGTGGACTGACCGAGCGACCACCGAGCGACCGAAGGCATTCAACCCATTCTGGGCATTCTTCGGTCGATTGAAATGTCTTCTACCCATCTTTGTCTTCTGCCGATCGACCAGTCGGTCAACCGAATCTTGATAGGGCTAATTTTTTTAGTATTTTTCTTGCGCGCTTCGTTTTCGGGTTCTGGTCTTCAGCATGCGTCAACTTGGAGAGCTTTCCATATGTTCTCTAGACTCGTCCAAGACATATTTGGTGCACACGTCGAGCTTCTAGACTCATAGACGTCTCTAGACTCGTCCAAGACATCTTTGGTGCACCCGAATGCGTCGACCAATGTCTTTTTGATTTTCCGATTTCTTCGATATTTATGATCGGGAATGTCGAGTGCCAACTGACTTGGAACCTAAAAATATTTCTCCATGCAAACATGTCACACCCCAACTGTGGGTAGTGTGACCGGCCAGGGCCTACATCCTACCCTATAGCCTACTGTCTACACTGACATACAAGAAACCATAACATATCGATAAAAAGAAACCACAACGCAATCTTTATTTAAAGTTTTCAAAATTCACAATTATATATTTTTCAAATTCAAGAAGAAAACCAACATCGTCATAAATAAAACATCTCAAGTATCAAAGTTATTACAAACTTTTCAAGCACTAACTGTCAGTGTAGAAAAATAAAAGACACTACTACATATCATTGGACTATGACCCAAGGACGCCGCTACAAGATATGGCACCACCGCCTGCCCTCCCGCTGCACAATGATGATGAGCCTAAATCACTGCTCATGCTTTGCAAAAAAATAGAAAAATAAACTGTGAGTCCACTTGAGACTCAGTGAGCGGTTCTTCCGAACCTCCACATAATCCTCAGTTAGTCATGTATAACATATAAGGCAACATAGTATATATTTAGGGAGGTAAGTTACTTTTTAATGTGACTACTGACCCTATGGGTCATGCTGTATAAACCATATATGTGAAAACCTGCCATAACGGCCTATCAAGCCCTTAGCATTCGACCCTTGGGGCCTACTTATGGTATAAGAATCTCAGCTATAACCGGCCCTACCATACAAGGTAGAATGACACTGGCCGCTCGGGCCATCGACTAGGACGGTCTACTAGTCTACGGGAACCATCTGGGGTAGGGATAGCTAGTCCCATCCAACTGGGGTCTGACACCTAGTGGGCCCGCTGGTGCATCTCAAGGCCCAATCACTGGCCGAGCCAAGGATTGGTCACTTCCGACTGCTATGCTTCTCAGCGGACCATCTCAAGCACATCACACAATCAAATGTCCTAAGGTTTTCTTATATACACTTTGGGCAGTTGCCCTAATTCAGCCCTAATTCGGCTTGCAATGTCAATAATTTAATGTTTCCCTTCCGAAAACGTGTACACCTAATAGTTCTAGGTTTTCAAAAATGTAGAAGTCCTAGAAGTTGTGTCATTTCCTAGCTAAGTTTTTATATATAACATGCATCTTGTAACGTCCTACTTGTTATCTAGCGTTATACACTACCTTGGGCGAGGAATTTCGTGAGCCAATCTTGGAATTCCACCAATGAACATTTCAGGATAGCATGTGTAACTTAAATAAAAGTAAGTAAAATTTACAACAACTACTATATATAACTTTGAGATTCACAAACAAACATTTATACACTTGCTTTTAGAATTAAATTCAATAACAAACAGTTTATCTAGCATGGTAAGATAACAATGAATTTAACAATATATGAAATCTTAAGCATGATAAAAATATTACATCATTTCTTATTTAGGTTCTAGTGAGAGCCAACACCACATAATGCAGCATGAGACGATTTCAGAATCCAAACAATACACAAGCTTATCTTTCAATTGATGTCAAATCCCAGCATGCATTTGTCCACATGGTTGACATCAAGTTCTCAAACACATGATTGTCCTAAGGGTAAAAGAGTTGTACCCATAACATCAGTTTCACCTTTCCTCTCAATCTGTGATTTTCATCAGTGCCTCTCTCTTGCTTACTTAAGCAAGAATAATCTACATCTCTAATATACCATGCAGATGCAACACCGAATTCCAAAACCCATCATTTGAATAAGGAACACTTTATTAGTAACAATTTCTTCATCCCTACTGCCGTTAGGCCAAGATACTACCATCTTGAACAAATCGAAAGCTACTCCCAATCAGCACCGGGTAAAGGACGAGACACCTGATCGACGCTCACTATCCCACCATATGTTCCGACCCTTGAAATTAAATCAAAGGCAGTGAAATCCAAAAGAGAAATAGAGGAATCCTACAAAATGGATTGATTGGAAACAAAATGCATAGGAAATTTCAGATTGCCCAAATCATGTTCCGCCGCCTCTAAAGGAGGAAAAACAGTCCTAACCACTCACCTTGCTTGAGGAAGAAGAAGGATTGGATGATGACGACCTCGAATCTTCCGGCGACGGCGCGAAATCCCGGATCGATCAAAATCCCCTTTCCTTGCTCCCTCTCTCTCTCTCTCTCCTATGCGCTGCCTTGTGCGACTCCTAGATGAGTCGCACAGCAGCTTCGATGAGGGATTTTAATCCCTCATCTAACCTTCCATTCTAGCCTTAGCAACTTACTACTGACTCGACTCAGCTCGTGTTTGACTTGGGTTCCGACTGTACTCGCAACACGAGTCGACTTAAACTCGATTAAGGTATAAATGCATAAAAGGAAAGAGTCAATTACTCAATTTAATTTCATACCTCATTAGTCGAGTCATACCTTCTACTCGAGGGGATCTTGAGGCTTGACTCGACTAACCTCGGGTCCGGCACGCTTCACCAAAATAGATTTTTATATTAGGATTTTTTTTTTCGGGTCTTACAACCTTCCCCCTTAAGGGAAATTCGTCCTTAAATATACTTGAATGACAAGGACTTACCAGCTCTTCGAATTAGGAAGGGTAGTGCTCTCTCATGTCCTGCTCTACCTCCCAAGTGGCCTCTTGCCTGGAATGGTGCTCCCATCTGACCTTTATCAGGGGAATTTCTTTGGATCTTAGCTTCCTGACTTGGTAGTCAAGGATCTCTACCGGCCTTTCCTCGAATGAGATGGCCGAATCTACCTCAATAGAAGAAGGTTCGATCACATGTGAATCATCTTTTATATATCTCCGAAGCATGGATACATGGAAGATCTGGTGCACTCTACTCAGGCTAGGAGGCAAAGCCAGCTAATAAGCCACCCCGCCTCTCCGCTTGAGAATAGGAAAAGGCCCAATGAACCTAGGGCTCAACTTTTCCTTCTTTCCAAATCGGACTATCCCTTTCATAGGGGAAACCTTCATGAACACTAAGTGCCCTCGGTGATTTCTAATTCTCTGGCCTCTTATCGGCATATATTTTCTATCGACTCTGGTCCGCCAGCAATCTTTCCTTTATGATTTTCACCTTCTATACCGCTTCCTCAACCAGACCAGGACCCACCATGAGTGATTCTCCGGCCTTAAACCAGCCCACCGGAGACCTACACCGCCACCCCTATAAGACCTCAAAGGGAGCCATGCCAATGCTACTGTGATAGCTATTATTGTAGGCGATCCTTTAACCTGTATTTTTCTTTCCCTTTTGACATCAATCAAAAAGGTCAAGAAAAGTCAACTATGGTCAAAGTCGAGACTTGAAAACTTATTTTCATGAAAATGAAGTCAACCAACTCAAGGGACAAAAGCATCATATCGAATGAGAAACTAAGTAATACATTTATCATGAAACGATAGTCAAAATCCAAAACTAGGAATCATGGACTAACTCAAGTATTTATATTTCCAAGTATCGGTCAAAGAGTCAAAAATCATTTTACAAATGATTTTTTACTCTAAATTATTAGAATGATACCAAAAGTGAATTCAAAATATCATACATGAAGTCTCATTCGAAGATTGGACCAAAAATCGAAGTATCGGAAAAATAAACATTTGGGAAGAACGTTACTTTAAAGTTTTGAAATTCAATTTCAAAAATCCATATCAAATCATATTCTTACTGAAATTTTTTGAAATTTTTATTGGAGAAACTAGATTTTTCAGAGAATATGCAGTTTCAAGAATCATCCAAAAACTAATTTTCTGCATTTTTCTAAGAATAACTAAAATCTAGTGGCATTTTTGTAAATATTAGCTATTTTTCAAAAGTTTTCAGTTTTCATTCAAACTTTCCATATATTAAGATATAATCATTTAAAACATGTATATCAAGTTTGAAATGAAAATAATGTTATTTGGTCAAAATTTTACCTTAGCATAATTTCATTCAAAACAAGCATGTTAACATGAAATTGCTAAGTATCAAGTTTTAACCTTTACTAGTGGTTTTTCAAATTTAAACACATGGACACCTAACATGAGTAAATCTAAACATGTTTGTGAAGTTTGGACCTAAGATGAAGTTTCTAAGTCAATTTGTTGACTTAGGTTAACTCTACTCAACTTAAGGTCTCCTAAAGTGAACTTATTATCAATTTATCCATTTTCACGTGATTTTTCAATATTAATCACATGGAAGTAAATCATGAGTGAACTCAAACATCTTCATCAAGTTTCAACTTAGAATGATGTCTCTAAGATGAAATTCTACCTATGGCACATTTCATTCAAACTAGATGACATGAAATAGCCTAAGTATCAAAATTTTATCTACTCATGAGATTTCAATCAATTATCATGCAAAGTCATTTAATCAAGAAAATTGAGGTGTTATGCAAGAATTTAGCCAAAATGAAACTCATATCTCATTTCTTGATAAATTTCACAATTTTCATTTTCTTTCCCAATTTTCTTTAGCCTTCCAAATTTACCACTTTCTCAACTTGCAAGTAGGCTTCATTAGTATAATAATGAAATCATATACCAACTAGCAAGCTAGCTTACTAAATAGAAAAGGTTCAATGCAAAGTTTCATTTAAAAATCTCAACCTATGCTAGATAGTAAAGATTCATTTTAAAAGAATTAAGATGACATCACCATGAATCAAAGAGATCTCAAAATATGAAAATTTGAAAAATAAGATCTCTAAACATGTTTAACTAGTTTGGACTTAAAAAATGTCTCTAATAATAGATATTCACCTAGAGCAAGTTTCATTCAATGAAATTTGTCTAAGTACTAAAATTCTACCTACTCATGAGAATTGCAATTACCATCATGAGTAAAGAGACACCGATAAAGCGTTAATATTGAGGTATTATACTAGGATTTTGTGAAAATCAAAATCATACCTCATACTTGAAATTTTAGGCAAACTAATCTTTTTCATTCTAATTAGCCTTCCATTTAACCTTAGATTAACATAATGGCATAATTATTTCAAGCAAGTTAATCATTCTTGATAGCAAAGTAAGCATCAATGTTTTCATTCAAAATTCAACTTTGCTAAATAGTTCAAAATCCATTTTAAATGAAATCAACTCATATCAAAAATGAATTTTAAGAGATCACAAGTGTAATGAAGATGAAAACTTGATCTTCAACCCTTCCTATTGGTTGAAAATGGAAAGGCGATAATGAGCCTACGATTTAGAACCGCAATGTCGCTTAGGCCCGTTATAGGCCACATAGGTCTCCGAAGAGACCAAAAATCAAAAATAGAAATCAATTTTCAAGGAATATATCGAGAGCGGGGAAATCAACCAAAATCATTCATGTATCAAAAATTCCAACTTTAATATAAACATTAGAGTGATAGGAATGATACCAAAGTACTTTTGATGCCAACCTTAATTACTAAGGCATCAAGATGACTTGAAGTTGCAACCTCATGAAGATTTTTCATTTGAATCCAAGGTCAACTTCAACACTTCATTTGTCATTCATCCTTAACATCTCAAATTCCATATTATCATGGCATGAATCAAATGACCTAGATTTCAATTTTTCATTTTCCAATTTGAATTCATGCACGCAAGAATTAAGCGTCACATTTTCATTCTTTAACATTTTATTTTCCTTATCTTTTTAAATTAGCAAGGCATACATGTTTTGGTACTCATCCATTAATTCATCATAAAGCAAATTATGAGAGCCAAATGAGTTAATGCTATCATTTTTTGGATAATAGCATGACCAGTAGTGTCGCAAGAGGACTCTGAAAAGAAAAAGAATATTACAAATTAGTGTTAAAAATCAATAGAGTTGAAAAATATCAAATGAAATAAAGAGAAGAATTAATACTTATCTCTGCACTTTCAAGTTCAGCCAATGCGTGTTCAATGAAAAGAGATTTACTGCTGGATCTAAACCAATCTTGCCCACAAATGAGTGCTTCTACAAGCCTAGGAGTTAGAGTAGACCGAAATGAATCAAGGATACGACCTCCAGTGCTAAAAGCAGATTCTGAAATCACTGTGGACACAGGCATAACCAATACATCTCGAGCCATAGTAGAAATTATTCGATACCTAGATGCATTGACTTTCCACCAAGCTAATATATCAAAATCATCACAATCCTCATGAAGCTCCTCATTGAAATACCTATCCAACTCAGTTTTTGCCTCTCCACTCCCTTGAGATACATTTTGCTTCTTCAATATTTCTCTAATGTAATTAGTCCCACCTCTAGGCTTTGCATCATTTTCTCATCTTGAGCTTGCTCACTTGCTTGTACAACTGTAGATGAAACTATGGATGCACCATAAGAATCATACATAGAGGATAAAACTTTTCTCAACTTTTCTTTTAACATTTTGGCATTTTGAGCATCATATGATTTATCAATGATAATATCCACATATTCTAATTTAAAACGAGGATCAAGCACTACAGCAACAAACAACATAATATTCACATCATTAATATTTGCCCAATACTTGTCATATTTTCTTTTCATTCTAGTAGCTATTGCCTTCAAACTCAAATCCTCACTTTCGCACCAGGAAGAAATCATCAATCCAAGACCATAAATCTATCTCATGTACTCATTACTAGTGACATAAAGTGAACCAGACAGTTTCAAAGTGGTTTCATAAAAAACTTCAAGAAATGATAGCAAGTTTTTGGCATATTCCCAATCTGAACTATCAAGCAAATAATTCTTATTAAAAAGCTCACTCACATATTTTGGGTCTATAACCTCAAGCAAGAAAAATGCCTTTTGAAATTTCAAAACCTCAAGCACCACATCTCATATGCAAATATTCACCTTGCAAAACACTACCCTCCCAACTATTCAACCTTCTCTTTAAGTATTGAATGCACAAGTCATTTGAGCTTACATTATCAACTGTCACAATAAAAACTCTGTGAGTCCCCCAATCAAGTAAGTATTTTTCAATTGCTTTACCAATGACTTCACCTGAATGACCCGAAATATGATAAAAACTAATAATTTTTTTATACAGAGTCCAATCATCATCAATAAAATGACATGTGATGCACATATAACTCAAATTCTGAATAGAAGTCCATGCATCAGTTGTCAGGCAAACTCTTGAAGATAATTTCTTTAAATACTTCATGAAGTTCAATTTCTATTACTTATAAAGTTCATAACAATCTCAAGCTATAGTGAAATGTGAAGGCATAACAAATAAAGGTTGCATTGTACAGTAAAATTGAGGAAATCCTTCATGTTCCACAAATCTAAAGGGTATTTCATCAGTAATGATCATTTTAGCTAAACATCCTCTGCAGTCTTCTTGATCAAACTTCCAAGATGCAAGTGCATGTGTAGTGCCTCCAAAATTACCACTTGCTAAGGGTTTAAATGTTAAAGTTCTCTAACTCTTTTCCACATTGGCATGATACTTTTTGCATCTATTTAAATGGTTACTCAAACAACTAGTGCCACTAGATGTTGGACATGCAAGAGACTTCTCACAATATTTGCAAGTTGCTTTTTGATCACTATTATCTTTGCATTCAATCTTATCAAAATAATCTCATACCCAAGATTTTCGTTTACCACGCACCTTTGACTTTGAAGTCCCACCTTGGGTTGAAGGTAAAACAACACGCTCCTGAGTTGCTTGTTCTTGTTGTTCTTGTTGTCCTTGTTACTCTTGCAATTGAGGAATGGTATTTCCCGTATTGGCAGTAGAATTTTCAGTGATGCTAGACATATTTTCAGCCTATATCACAAAAGACATAAGTGACATAAGTATGAATATCATTAAATAAAGAAAAGAATGTACATAAAAGAGAGGAAAGAAAATATAGACATGAAGCATAAACATAAAATGTACCATATAAAATAGATATTCATTTATTTGAATTAATAAATCAAAGGGACTACGATGTAGAAATGCATGAAGAATATTGGTATAGCTAGCCAGCAAGGCATTTGCCTAGATTAGTACATTTGTGCATTTACTTTTGGAGTAAACATATATAACCTGAAATTGCTATTCATCTGAAACTTCAGTCTCATATATAAAATGAGTAAACATAGTCTACTTGAATTCACTTGAAGCAGGCAACCTCTTGAGCAAATAGTTATTCAAGCCATGCGACCTTAAAAGCTATCAATGCTTTGACCTTAAAGCCTTAAAGCGGGTGGACAACACATGCTATGAATACATAGTAATTTTGACCTTAAAGAAATGTGAACATTTGACTGTTTCCTAAAAGAAATGTGAACATTGGACAACACAAGCTTGATAAATTGAACATTTGAACCACATTCCTAAAGAGGAGAATCTTTAACACGAATCAAAATCCATAAAATGCATTATGAACCACATTGGTCAAAGCAATAACAAATAGTTTGAGTGTTTCCATCCACATTGGTCAAGGCAGTAATTTAGGTGTGTTTGTTTTTATCTTTTTTTTTAATTTGATTACTTGAATTCAAGATGTTCAATGTTTCTCAAGCAATATACAAGAAGTCAAAAACTTTGTGACACATACCCAATGTCGGAGAGGTGGAGAGAGACAGTGCGCCGACTCAAGATTCGTCGAAGAAATCGTTTGCAGTGCACCGACTCAAGACTCGCCGATTGAAGATGGGTAGAGGCGGAGAGAGAAGAGCAGTGCGCCGTGCAGTGCTCCGACTCGCCAGTGACGACTGGTGCAGGGGACTCGGGATGATGGAGGCCGACGATTGGAGTCGGCAACTTGCAAGTTGCGAGAGAAGAGTATCGGGCGAGTGGGCGACTGCTCACGGTTGGATAGTGGAAATTGGATATAAAACTTAGGCTTTCTAAGTTTATAAGTTATTAACTTATTATTTATTTTTCATTTAAAAGTATTATAATATATATATATATATAATATAATATAAAATATATGTCCACCGATCGGTTAACTGAAATCGGTGGACTTTTTAAACCCCGACCTGAACCCGAACCCGAAAACCAAAATTTTTAAAAATGCAACCCAAAACTGCACAAACCGGTTTGGTTAACCGCAAAAACCGGTTCGGTTTTTTTTGCTTACCCCTAGAGGAAGGTGATGCCACCCGAAAATATCGCGGTGAGGTTGCCCAGAATAGGTCGAGGTCGATCTCGGAGATGACGGGCTTGTAATGGCGTATATCTTCTGATAAGGTAGGATGTGAATATCCTTATGCGGCCAGATGGGGTCCCTAGGGAGAGCTGTTTAGTTTCGCTTGGGTCTGGCTCAGGGATGTAGTTGGGCGAAGCTGAATGGGGTCGCACGATTTGGTTCGAAATGAATGATGGGGCACTTCTGGGTCTAATCAGATCGGGTCGAATAATTCTAGTCCAGGCTAAATGTTAACCTTCCTTAACACACCTAAGGGCTTTTGGATACTTGTGCTACATAAGTACACTTAGACAAGGAAGAATAAAATTTAATCCATAGGCCAAAGAGTATGTTTTCTTGCATAACCTTATGGCAAAAAGGAGCACAATATTATGACTTGAAAACACATACCATATACTCCATATCTGTTCCGGAGATAATGTATTCCTTGAGCACATCTTCCCTTTCAAATCCCAGGATACAAAAAAAGCCATATTTCCAATCTATCTACCAGAAAAGGAAAATGGTCAGAGTTATGTCTTTAAACCCACAACTCCAACAATCATTAAAACATTTGATGATGAAAGTCAGTCATCCACTAAAGCCAACGAATCAGAGAATGAGAGTGGCATGTATGATACCAAGAAAAATGGAGAAGTTGGAGTTAATGGTGAAACAAGTCTACCACTAGTCAATCAAAGTGCCCTACCTGTTAGGAGTCAGAGAGTGATCCGGAAACCAATAAAACTCTAGGACTACAAGTGTAGCTTATCCCCTTCCTCCACGGAACCCAGGACTACTTCAGAAACCTCACCTTATGCAATTTCAGATTACTTGAACATGTCCAAAATTCCTACCACCCACAAGAGCTTCCTGGCCTATATTGACTCAAATCGTGATCCTGAAACATATGACTCAAATCATGATCCTGAAACATATGAAAGTGCTGTTAAGAATTTTGTTTGGATAAAGTCAATGCAAATGGATGCTAGATGCACTTGAAACTAATGGCACTTGGATATTATGTGAGTTACCATTAGGAAAGAAGGTTATTGGGTGCAAATGGATGTATCGTACCAAGTTTAAGCTAGATGAAAGTATTGATAGATATAAATCAAGATTGGTAGCCAAAGAATTCACACAAATTGAGGGAGAAGATTACCAAAAAAACCTTTGCTCTTGTGTCAAAAATGACTACTATCAGAACCATAGTAGTCGTGGCTGCGGCATTTAAGTGGCCCCTTGTTTCAATTAGACATAAATAATGCCTACCTACATAGTAAGTTGAATGACGAAGTATACATGTTAAAGCCTCTCGGATATGGTAATCCCGAAGATAGTAGAGTTTGCTAATTAATGAAATCAATCTATGGATTAAAATAAACTGGGAGACAATGGTATGCTAAACTCTCATCTAACATAGTATCACTAGGATTTAAGCAATGCCAGTCCAATTTATGCATGTTTGTCAAGAACAATGGTGACAAAATAGTCATAATTCTAGTATATGTGGATGATATAATGTTGTGGAACAACATGGAAAAAAGCATTAAAAGAGTACTTGGATGAACAATTAAGAATTACATATTTAAGAGAATTGACTTAGTTCCTTGGACTAGAAATACAAAGGATAGAAGCTAGAATACACCTACTTGCTAACTGAGATGAATTTGGTTTATTGCAAACTAAAAGATACACTCATGCAATTTATAGCAAGTTCAGCAATGAAGTTACTGATGTTGATGGAGGACAGTTTCTCATACAAAAGATTGATTGAAAAGTTGTTGTATATTATTATTACAAGGCCTGACATAGCTTACAATGTGAACACCTTAAGTCAGTTCGTACAACCAGAGCAATCACATAGGTCAACTATCCGAATAGTCAAGTATTTAAAAATAGCACCTAGATTGGATCTATTTTATCCCGCCGAACTTGCTACTTCAATAACTGGATATTATGATGTAGATTGGGGAAGCTGCATCATGTCACAAAGGCATGTTTCAACGTATCTTGTGAAACTTGGTTCATCACTAATTAGCTGGAAGTGCAAGAAGCAAAAAACCATAAGTTGATCGAGGGTAGAAAGTGAATTGAGGGCATTATCCAACACAACAACATAGTTAATATGGACTAATAGTGTGTTAGAGGACATGGGAATTTCTTGTAATCAATTGTTCATCTATATTATGATAACCAAAGTGTGTTACACATTACCACAAATCCAGTGTTTCACGAAAGAACCAAACACCTCGAAGTAGATTGCTACTTTGTCAGAGAAACTTTTTAGTAGACAGTCATAGAGATAGTATACATTTTAGGAAAGAAACAATCAGCAAATATACTTACCAAGGCATCAGCTTCACAACAACATCATCAGATACGATCCATGTTGGGATTGGAGAACCCTTTATCCACTCCCAACTTGTGAGGGGAGTATTGAGACATGGCGGACTTCAACAAAGAAATGTGACAAATAAATAAACAATAAGATGCACAGTATAGAGTTTGAAATTACATTTTGCTCTTAGTTAATAAACTTCAAGTAAATTATATTATGTTATAGGCCACATAGGTCTCCGAAGAGACCAGGAATCAAAAATCAAAAATCATTTTTCAAGTCATATCATGAGCGGGCAAAACCAACTCAAATTTTGAAAGAAATAGTGCCCTTGAGCCAATCACAAGTAGATATGTAGGGAAATATTTATGGTTAATAAATAATATGAGGCATCTTTTCATCATATGTTGCATCTATATTTTGTATATATTAGATTGTGATAAACCCCATGAACTCAAGCAACTGATTATAAGGCCATGATGAGATCATGCCAGTGAGACTTAGAATTTAGATGCCCCTGTTCTAAATGTTCCCATTCGTAGGATCACCAATTAGGGGATCGATGATTTCGGATAGACTGGTGCACTTGGTACATTCCTTACACGATAAGGGGTAGCTGATCTCACAGTTACCTATGAGTCGTCATTAATGTACAAGTGCAGGTGCTCATTTGGAAATGAGTTCACTGAACGGACCTACACGAGGAACACAGAATGAAATCCTTACAGTAGTGTCAATGGGATGTGCCTCGGGTGATATTAGGTGGAAGCAGTCCTTGGACCTGAGGTTGTCATGGTTACCTTATAATTGACAACCCATTGCCTTGGTTTTATCCCTACATGGCCCTGGGCGTCATGTGCCGGATATTAATGGACATGGGAAAATATTCATGGAGGTAGGTAACCAACCAACATGGAATCAGTTACTCCTAGTGAGAGGAGATAACATCCTATGTGTCCCTACAAGTGTCGACTCGGGAATCTCTGGCCAGACTAGACATGAAAGTCAGGAAGATGTTTTTGACATTTCATTATTGAGACTGTAGGCGAAATGGCAACACAAGAGTGGGGGTGAATAGTGTGTTTACTAATTCAATTAGCCAAATTCAATTTTACTCATTTCTCAAATCGTTTAGGCAACTTGCAATTATGCGATTAAATGCGGAAGCGATATAAATAATTAAGCACAAGCAACAATAAATAACAATGCAAACACAAGATTTATAGTGGTTCGGCCCCAATGCCTACTCCACTATCTAAGCACTCCACTTAGGATTTCCAAACTAGTTTTACAATATTAATTCTCGTTTCCCTTCCAAAGAGGACTTTGACTCGAAGAGTCGCACTCTCGACCTAAGGCACTTCCACACCCGAAAGTCTCCGCCTTCTCACCAAGAGCACTCTTCCACCTCAACTCTAAGGGACAACTCGACTAATCCAAGTAACACTACATTTACACAAGTGGCTTTACACCTTTGCACCAAGGTAACCACTTCCAATCAAGAAGACCTAACACCCGGTCTTCGTACAAACCCAATTTAAACAAAAATTAGTTCAAATAATAGTTAAAATTACAATGAAAAAGAGCTTAGAATAAAACCAAGAATAAATGCTCTTTCTCAAGCCTTTGGAACCTCCAACTCGCCGAGTCGTAGAGCTCGAATCAATTTCCGAGTTGAGACAAAGTGTGCGCTTGAAGAAGTTCTCGGCGGAAGAATCGAGCGCAAGCACCTAATCTTTTGGAAGGCTTAAAACTTCCTTTTAATTGGTCAATAAAATCTGTAGAAGTCAAGGAAGAAGTTTAGAGAGGTTAGATGAATGATATTTGTAGCCTTTCAAGGAAACGACAGCTCAACGGATAGAAAACTACCCATTGCAGACGCTCGATCGATTGGTCGGTCGACCGACCGATCGACCGCTCAAAGCGACCGCCACTTCCTCTCTGTGTGCGGTCGACCGACGGGTCGACCGCCTAGACGCAAATCTCTCCATCCCACATTCAGTCGACCCATCGGTCAACCAACTCATGGAGCCTAGGTCATGCGACTGCGCGATCCTTAATTCGATGGACCGATTGGTCGATCGATGAGCATTCTACTCATTTTAGTCATCTGTCGGTTCTAGGTAGTGTTCGATCGACCGAATTGGCTACTGCCACTTACTTACACTATTCGGTCAACCGCCCGGTCGACCGAACCTAGGCTGAGTTTGATTTCTTCATCCTTTTTCTTCCGCGCTTCATTTTCGGGCTCCGGCTTTCAATGAGCATCAACTTAGAGAGCTTTCCATGTGAACTTTGGATTCGTCCAAGACGTCTTTGGTGCACTCATCGAGCTTCGAGAAATTTTCGCAACTCGGGACATGTCCTATGTTTCC